>OW028699.1:40501-2540501 GCA_932294315.1 Epinotia nisella
ACCTAACCTAACCTAACCTAACCTAACCTAACCTAACCTAACCTAACCTAACCTAACCTAACCTAACCTAACCTAACCTAACCTAACCTAACCTAACCTAACCTAACCTAACCTAACCTAACCTAACCTAACCTAACCTAACCTAACCTAACCTAACCTAACCTAACCTAACCTAACCTAACCTAACCTAACCTAACCTAACCTAACCTAACCTAACCTAACCTAACCTAACCTAACCTAACCTAACCTAACCTAACCTAACCTAACCTAACCTAACCTAACCTAACCTAACCTAACCTAACCTAACCTAACCTAACCTAACCTAACCTAACCTAACCTAACCTAACCTAACCTAACCTAACCTAACCTAACCTAACCTAACCTAACCTAACCTAACCTAACCTAACCTAACCTAACCTAACCTAACCTAACCTAACCTAACCTAACCTAACCTAACCTAACCTAACCTAACCTAACCTAACCTAACCTAACCTAACCTAACCTAACCTAACCTAACCTAACCTAACCTAACCTAACCTAACCTAACCTAACCTAACCTAACCTAACCTAACCTAACCTAACCTAACCTAACCTAACCTAACCTAACCTAACCTAACCTAACCTAACCTAACCTAACCTAACCTAACCTAACCTAACCTAACCTAACCTAACCTAACCTAACCTAACCTAACCTAACCTAACCTAACCTAACCTAACCTAACCTAACCTAACCTAACCTAACCTAACCTAACCTAACCTAACCTAACCTAACCTAACCTAACCTAACCTAACCTAACCTAACCTAACCTAACCTAACCTAACCTAACCTAACCTAACCTAACCTAACCTAACCTAACCTAACCTAACCTAACCTAACCTAACCTAACCTAACCTAACCTAACCTAACCTAACCTAACCTAACCTAACCTAACCTAACCTAACCTAACCTAACCTAACCTAACCTAACCTAACCTAACCTAACCTAACCTAACCTAACCTAACCTAACCTAACCTAACCTAACCTAACCTAACCTAACCTAACCTAACCTAACCTAACCTAACCTAACCTAACCTAACCTAACCTAACCTAACCTAACCTAACCTAACCTAACCTAACCTAACCTAACCTAACCTAACCTAACCTAACCTAACCTAACCTAACCTAACCTAACCTAACCTAACCTAACCTAACCTAACCTAACCTAACCTAACCTAACCTAACCTAACCTAACCTAACCTAACCTAACCTAACCTAACCTAACCTAACCTAACCTAACCTAACCTAACCTAACCTAACCTAACCTAACCTAACCTAACCTAACCTAACCTAACCTAACCTAACCTAACCTAACCTAACCTAACCTAACCTAACCTAACCTAACCTAACCTAACCTAACCTAACCTAACCTAACCTAACCTAACCTAACCTAACCTAACCTAACCTAACCTAACCTAACCTAACCTAACCTAACCTAACCTAACCTAACCTAACCTAACCTAACCTAACCTAACCTAACCTAACCTAACCTAACCTAACCTAACCTAACCTAACCTAACCTAACCTAACCTAACCTAACCTAACCTAACCTAACCTAACCTAACCTAACCTAACCTAACCTAACCTAACCTAACCTAACCTAACCTAACCTAACCTAACCTAACCTAACCTAACCTAACCTAACCTAACCTAACCTAACCTAACCTAACCTAACCTAACCTAACCTAACCTAACCTAACCTAACCTAACCTAACCTAACCTAACCTAACCTAACCTAACCTAACCTAACCTAACCTAACCTAACCTAACCTAACCTAACCTAACCTAACCTAACCTAACCTAACCTAACCTAACCTAACCTAACCTAACCTAACCTAACCTAACCTAACCTAACCTAACCTAACCTAACCTAACCTAACCTAACCTAACCTAACCTAACCTAACCTAACCTAACCTAACCTAACCTAACCTAACCTAACCTAACCTAACCTAACCTAACCTAACCTAACCTAACCTAACCTAACCTAACCTAACCTAACCTAACCTAACCTAACCTAACCTAACCTAACCTAACCTAACCTAACCTAACCTAACCTAACCTAACCTAACCTAACCTAACCTAACCTAACCTAACCTAACCTAACCTAACCTAACCTAACCTAACCTAACCTAACCTAACCTAACCTAACCTAACCTAACCTAACCTAACCTAACCTAACCTAACCTAACCTAACCTAACCTAACCTAACCTAACCTAACCTAACCTAACCTAACCTAACCTAACCTAACCTAACCTAACCTAACCTAACCTAACCTAACCTAACCTAACCTAACCTAACCTAACCTAACCTAACCTAACCTAACCTAACCTAACCTAACCTAACCTAACCTAACCTAACCTAACCTAACCTAACCTAACCTAACCTAACCTAACCTAACCTAACCTAACCTAACCTAACCTAACCTAACCTAACCTAACCTAACCTAACCTAACCTAACCTAACCTAACCTAACCTAACCTAACCTAACCTAACCTAACCTAACCTAACCTAACCTAACCTAACCTAACCTAACCTAACCTAACCTAACCTAACCTAACCTAACCTAACCTAACCTAACCTAACCTAACCTAACCTAACCTAACCTAACCTAACCTAACCTAACCTAACCTAACCTAACCTAACCTAACCTAACCTAACCTAACCTAACCTAACCTAACCTAACCTAACCTAACCTAACCTAACCTAACCTAACCTAACCTAACCTAACCTAACCTAACCTAACCTAACCTAACCTAACCTAACCTAACCTAACCTAACCTAACCTAACCTAACCTAACCTAACCTAACCTAACCTAACCTAACCTAACCTAACCTAACCTAACCTAACCTAACCTAACCTAACCTAACCTAACCTAACCTAACCTAACCTAACCTAACCTAACCTAACCTAACCTAACCTAACCTAACCTAACCTAACCTAACCTAACCTAACCTAACCTAACCTAACCTAACCTAACCTAACCTAACCTAACCTAACCTAACCTAACCTAACCTAACCTAACCTAACCTAACCTAACCTAACCTAACCTAACCTAACCTAACCTAACCTAACCTAACCTAACCTAACCTAACCTAACCTAACCTAACCTAACCTAACCTAACCTAACCTAACCTAACCTAACCTAACCTAACCTAACCTAACCTAACCTAACCTAACCTAACCTAACCTAACCTAACCTAACCTAACCTAACCTAACCTAACCTAACCTAACCTAACCTAACCTAACCTAACCTAACCTAACCTAACCTAACCTAACCTAACCTAACCTAACCTAACCTAACCTAACCTAACCTAACCTAACCTAACCTAACCTAACCTAACCTAACCTAACCTAACCTAACCTAACCTAACCTAACCTAACCTAACCTAACCTAACCTAACCTAACCTAACCTAACCTAACCTAACCTAACCTAACCTAACCTAACCTAACCTAACCTAACCTAACCTAACCTAACCTAACCTAACCTAACCTAACCTAACCTAACCTAACCTAACCTAACCTAACCTAACCTAACCTAACCTAACCTAACCTAACCTAACCTAACCTAACCTAACCTAACCTAACCTAACCTAACCTAACCTAACCTAACCTAACCTAACCTAACCTAACCTAACCTAACCTAACCTAACCTAACCTAACCTAACCTAACCTAACCTAACCTAACCTAACCTAACCTAACCTAACCTAACCTAACCTAACCTAACCTAACCTAACCTAACCTAACCTAACCTAACCTAACCTAACCTAACCTAACCTAACCTAACCTAACCTAACCTAACCTAACCTAACCTAACCTAACCTAACCTAACCTAACCTAACCTAACCTAACCTAACCTAACCTAACCTAACCTAACCTAACCTAACCTAACCTAACCTAACCTAACCTAACCTAACCTAACCTAACCTAACCTAACCTAACCTAACCTAACCTAACCTAACCTAACCTAACCTAACCTAACCTAACCTAACCTAACCTAACCTAACCTAACCTAACCTAACCTAACCTAACCTAACCTAACCTAACCTAACCTAACCTAACCTAACCTAACCTAACCTAACCTAACCTAACCTAACCTAACCTAACCTAACCTAACCTAACCTAACCTAACCTAACCTAACCTAACCTAACCTAACCTAACCTAACCTAACCTAACCTAACCTAACCTAACCTAACCTAACCTAACCTAACCTAACCTAACCTAACCTAACCTAACCTAACCTAACCTAACCTAACCTAACCTAACCTAACCTAACCTAACCTAACCTAACCTAACCTAACCTAACCTAACCTAACCTAACCTAACCTAACCTAACCTAACCTAACCTAACCTAACCTAACCTAACCTAACCTAACCTAACCTAACCTAACCTAACCTAACCTAACCTAACCTAACCTAACCTAACCTAACCTAACCTAACCTAACCTAACCTAACCTAACCTAACCTAACCTAACCTAACCTAACCTAACCTAACCTAACCTAACCTAACCTAACCTAACCTAACCTAACCTAACCTAACCTAACCTAACCTAACCTAACCTAACCTAACCTAACCTAACCTAACCTAACCTAACCTAACCTAACCTAACCTAACCTAACCTAACCTAACCTAACCTAACCTAACCTAACCTAACCTAACCTAACCTAACCTAACCTAACCTAACCTAACCTAACCTAACCTAACCTAACCTAACCTAACCTAACCTAACCTAACCTAACCTAACCTAACCTAACCTAACCTAACCTAACCTAACCTAACCTAACCTAACCTAACCTAACCTAACCTAACCTAACCTAACCTAACCTAACCTAACCTAACCTAACCTAACCTAACCTAACCTAACCTAACCTAACCTAACCTAACCTAACCTAACCTAACCTAACCTAACCTAACCTAACCTAACCTAACCTAACCTAACCTAACCTAACCTAACCTAACCTAACCTAACCTAACCTAACCTAACCTAACCTAACCTAACCTAACCTAACCTAACCTAACCTAACCTAACCTAACCTAACCTAACCTAACCTAACCTAACCTAACCTAACCTAACCTAACCTAACCTAACCTAACCTAACCTAACCTAACCTAACCTAACCTAACCTAACCTAACCTAACCTAACCTAACCTAACCTAACCTAACCTAACCTAACCTAACCTAACCTAACCTAACCTAACCTAACCTAACCTAACCTAACCTAACCTAACCTAACCTAACCTAACCTAACCTAACCTAACCTAACCTAACCTAACCTAACCTAACCTAACCTAACCTAACCTAACCTAACCTAACCTAACCTAACCTAACCTAACCTAACCTAACCTAACCTAACCTAACCTAACCTAACCTAACCTAACCTAACCTAACCTAACCTAACCTAACCTAACCTAACCTAACCTAACCTAACCTAACCTAACCTAACCTAACCTAACCTAACCTAACCTAACCTAACCTAACCTAACCTAACCTAACCTAACCTAACCTAACCTAACCTAACCTAACCTAACCTAACCTAACCTAACCTAACCTAACCTAACCTAACCTAACCTAACCTAACCTAACCTAACCTAACCTAACCTAACCTAACCTAACCTAACCTAACCTAACCTAACCTAACCTAACCTAACCTAACCTAACCTAACCTAACCTAACCTAACCTAACCTAACCTAACCTAACCTAACCTAACCTAACCTAACCTAACCTAACCTAACCTAACCTAACCTAACCTAACCTAACCTAACCTAACCTAACCTAACCTAACCTAACCTAACCTAACCTAACCTAACCTAACCTAACCTAACCTAACCTAACCTAACCTAACCTAACCTAACCTAACCTAACCTAACCTAACCTAACCTAACCTAACCTAACCTAACCTAACCTAACCTAACCTAACCTAACCTAACCTAACCTAACCTAACCTAACCTAACCTAACCTAACCTAACCTAACCTAACCTAACCTAACCTAACCTAACCTAACCTAACCTAACCTAACCTAACCTAACCTAACCTAACCTAACCTAACCTAACCTAACCTAACCTAACCTAACCTAACCTAACCTAACCTAACCTAACCTAACCTAACCTAACCTAACCTAACCTAACCTAACCTAACCTAACCTAACCTAACCTAACCTAACCTAACCTAACCTAACCTAACCTAACCTAACCTAACCTAACCTAACCTAACCTAACCTAACCTAACCTAACCTAACCTAACCTAACCTAACCTAACCTAACCTAACCTAACCTAACCTAACCTAACCTAACCTAACCTAACCTAACCTAACCTAACCTAACCTAACCTAACCTAACCTAACCTAACCTAACCTAACCTAACCTAACCTAACCTAACCTAACCTAACCTAACCTAACCTAACCTAACCTAACCTAACCTAACCTAACCTAACCTAACCTAACCTAACCTAACCTAACCTAACCTAACCTAACCTAACCTAACCTAACCTAACCTAACCTAACCTAACCTAACCTAACCTAACCTAACCTAACCTAACCTAACCTAACCTAACCTAACCTAACCTAACCTAACCTAACCTAACCTAACCTAACCTAACCTAACCTAACCTAACCTAACCTAACCTAACCTAACCTAACCTAACCTAACCTAACCTAACCTAACCTAACCTAACCTAACCTAACCTAACCTAACCTAACCTAACCTAACCTAACCTAACCTAACCTAACCTAACCTAACCTAACCTAACCTAACCTAACCTAACCTAACCTAACCTAACCTAACCTAACCTAACCTAACCTAACCTAACCTAACCTAACCTAACCTAACCTAACCTAACCTAACCTAACCTAACCTAACCTAACCTAACCTAACCTAACCTAACCTAACCTAACCTAACCTAACCTAACCTAACCTAACCTAACCTAACCTAACCTAACCTAACCTAACCTAACCTAACCTAACCTAACCTAACCTAACCTAACCTAACCTAACCTAACCTAACCTAACCTAACCTAACCTAACCTAACCTAACCTAACCTAACCTAACCTAACCTAACCTAACCTAACCTAACCTAACCTAACCTAACCTAACCTAACCTAACCTAACCTAACCTAACCTAACCTAACCTAACCTAACCTAACCTAACCTAACCTAACCTAACCTAACCTAACCTAACCTAACCTAACCTAACCTAACCTAACCTAACCTAACCTAACCTAACCTAACCTAACCTAACCTAACCTAACCTAACCTAACCTAACCTAACCTAACCTAACCTAACCTAACCTAACCTAACCTAACCTAACCTAACCTAACCTAACCTAACCTAACCTAACCTAACCTAACCTAACCTAACCTAACCTAACCTAACCTAACCTAACCTAACCTAACCTAACCTAACCTCTAAGGGACATAAGATAACCATAACCTAACCCACTTACCAAAAATACAATGGTTACGATTGGTTTTTTACCCCCCCCCCCCCCCCCCCTCCCTTTTTCTTACATGCCCTAACCTTATCTTCTATGGATGTGACTAATAATTAAGCAGATGGTGCAGGATGCTGAATGACAGGCAATCAACAGTACAAAGAAATGTATTATGTAGGTACTTATAGAATATACATATAGGCGCAAGTGTGAACAACATAAAAATGGTTTTAAATCGCATATAGAATATACGCATATGGCAAAATAAAATATAATATTTTGTTGAATAACGAGCGGGTCGACGCGACGCCACGCCGTCGCACCGGCGCGCGCGCTTTATATAAGCCTAATAATATTTTGTAATTGCATTATATTTGGTATATTTTTATCTCGGAAACGGTAAGAGATATCGAAAAACGGACATCATTTTTGACTACCACCATACTACGTTAGTATGTATGGTGTTTTTGATAAAATATGTGAAAACATTTTTTTTTCATCAAAATTAGACAAAAACCGAACCCATTCTTCAACCTGACCCGGGTGTAAAAGTTTTGTTTACGGACTTAGGGTGATAAAAAAAATACCAATCGGTGCGTATTTAAAAATGAACATGCAAAAGGGGGGGTCTCGGCCCCGTGAGATGTACAGTTTTTTCATGAAAAATGAAAAACTGTATAATTTAAAAAAAAATGTATGGGAGGTACCTAAACTAGGGCGATTTGACCCCAAGACAAAAAAACCACACAAAGGGGGTGCAAAAAGAGAGCCTTGTGCTAAATTTTAACAAAATCTACCGATGTGACTACCTATAACCTACTTTATTTTTAAAGATTTCAAAACCAAAAAAGCACAATTAGCCATTTCTACCCGAAACGGTGCTAGCTATCGAAAAACGGACCTCATTTTTGAGTTACCATACTAAAGTATGGTTTCAATAAAATATGTAAGAAATAATTTTTTTTGTTGAATTTGGACAAAATTTAGTAAATTTGCGAAAATATTGTATGGCCACTACAAAAATGGGTGGGTTTTCACACCATACGTGAGAAATAATGGGTAGAGCGTGCTGAAAAAACGCGATGTGCCAAATTTCATCAAGATCTAACGACAATTCAACCCTATAACACCCAATTCTTACTTAACCTAGAGAACCTTTCCGCCCCAACGCCCCTTTACATTTTTTATCTCCGAAACCGTAAGTGCTAGAGCAAAATGGACTTCATTTTTGGACGTTTATACTACATTGTAGTATAGTTATATCTAATCTATATAAAAACATTTTTTTTTTGTCAAAATTGGACAAAAAAAAATAAAAAATAATCTAACCCGGGTTTAAAATGTTTGTTTATTGACCTAGAAAGTCCAAAAAAATACCATTCGACGCGGAATTACAATAATGTTCCTGCACGAGAATATCAACGCCATAACAAATAAATAAATAAAATTAAATCGCAAATATAATATACGCATATGGCAAAATAAAATATATTTTGTTGAATAACGAGCGGGTCGACGCGACGCGGATCTCGGAAACGGTAAGAGATATCGAAAAACGGACATCACTTTTGACCACCATCAAAAAGACTGAGAATGGCCGAGGTAAGCAATGCAAAACACTAATTTCAACGTTATACCTACGTAGACCATAGGCAATGGCGATAAATCTTCTCGCTCCTGCGTTGTCGTGCGGCCTCCGTGCTGTCCCGCTCGGAACTTAGTTGGCAGCCACTTGGCAGCGCGACAACCTGTGACGTGTGCTAACAGTTGGTGTCAGACTGTCAGCATCACATAATGAGGCGCCCCGGACCGGCCCTCTCCCGGCTCGGCCTCCTGACTTGCACTGATTCAAACTGACACGTAAGAATTATGCTGGTTTGAAAAAGCAGTGATTTTACTTTTTAAATGCTTTTAGCTGATTTGTAGTTGGCCAGCAGTGGGACGTGTGTAAGCTGATGGATGATGATGATAGTGATGATGATTGTGTAGAGTAGAGACCCTGCCAACAACGCTAACGATCCTGGGTTCTAATCCTGGTACTTAATGGTGATTATTCGTGTGAGTCAAGGGGTATCTATTACTTACTTTGCCGCAGCTCATAGAATATACACACCTAACGAAAGGTAACCTAATAAAGGTTACCGAGGCTACCTACCCAGTATTATCCAAAATGATGCTGCGAGAGTTTAAAAATACGACGAAACGGTTCGAGAAAAGATAGGGTTTAGGACAAATACTTACTCGTTTCAGTTGTGTCCGGGAGCTTTTTGAAGGGCTCGTCTAACACAATGATTGTAAGTTTATATTGTACAGCGTTCGTGACATGCGTGCACAGTGACCTGAAGCAGCATGGTGACGTCATCGGAGACTTGGTCGGAGGAGCCGCGCGCCGGCGCCGACATCCTCGACCTGGACCGCTACATGCGCGGGACGCGACCCGCGCGCCGCGCGCCGCCGCGCGACACGTGGGTACCTACACGACCACCACGGGACGGGGACGTGGTCACCAACGCCAAGGCTAATAAGCCATAGACACATTATTGTATGGAGCACTTCTTTTCAGTCGTTTCACTCTTGGCAGAGTGGTCGTGACCGTCATGTCGGCTTAGTGCCAAGCTTGACAATCCGTCGCCATTCGTCTCTCAAGGCCGTCTTCCTTGTGCACACATGTAGGGGTGCGTCTACCGCGACCGCGGCCCTTATTTGGTCAGTCCATCTCATAGGCAATCTGCCGCGCGCTCTTTTGTCAATCCTGCCCTACACTACAAGCCGCTCGACAGAGTCTGGAGCACAGTGAACGGTAAAGTACAAGATCACATGGGTTTTGCGCATTACGGCGGGACTATTCCCACTACTTCGCACACGTTTATCCACAATGTGAACTACTGGGAGTCCACACTACGCACAATAAATTCCCTAATAGTCTGCACCCTCGACATTGTGCTGGTGCGGACTAAGACGTTGCGCCGAACCGTCTTATGTATCCATTCAATACTGTCCATTTATGATGCGTCGAGGAGCTGTACATAAAAGTTTGTATTCAAGAGGGGGGTCACGTTTGTTTACAGCTGTAGATGACTGTTCTTGGACAGTCTTCCCAGCAGCCATGAGGCTTTAGCTGCTCATCTGGGCTGTGGGTGGACGTCTCTATGGGGCCTCCTGACAGAACGAATGATGTAGAAGACTGTAAATGAATGAGAGCAGTTGTGTTCGCAGGAGCAGCTCGGGGCTGGTGGTGGACGCGGGCGCGGGGGCCGCGGGGGGTGCGGGGCGCCCCGCCAGCTCCTCCACCAGCTCCGCCTCGGAGCCCTCGGACAAACGCTTCTCGCACGACTCCGGCCTCTCGGACACCACCTACCGCCACCAGCGACCCGTCAGGTATCTACACACCTTCTCCGTCAGGCCAAGGGATTAGATGCAGAGGGAGTGCAGATGCCCTTGCCTGGCATGAGAAGCTTGAAGCTTTGCACAGAAGTTTATCTATGACCTGCGCTCCCTCTGCACGAAATCCTGGCTAAGGTCTTGCTTTCGGTAACCTAATCGAACTCCTTACGATAATTTACAGTTCCTTGGAAGTATCGTGATCACGTTTATTACATTGCAGACTATATATCATGCATGACGCATCAGTCTCTCAACAAAAGGTGCATGCTTTATTATTTTAATCGTGTGATAGGTACTACATTTATTGTCGTGCAGCTTGTTGACTTTCTGACTTCCTACAAATCTCCTACCTCCTCTGGAGGGACAAGGCTATATATACTCGGCTAATAGCATCTACTTGGAAGAGAGTTAAGGTGTAGATAGCAGAAGAATGTTAATCATATCGTTCTAAAAGGGGCTAATTCATCTATAGGCGCAGGAAAGTCATCAGCAGCATCGGCAGCAGAAGCGGCACCGAGACAACCGTGCGGCAGAGAGGCAACAAGAGGGGTGGCGAGGCAAAACAGAGGCGGCGAGGCAACAAGAGTGCCGGCGAGTCAAAACAGAGGCGGCGAGGCAACAAGAGTGCCGGCGAGTCAAAAGAGATGCAACGAAGCAATCCGAGCGGTGGCGAGGCAACAGACCGACGAGGCAAGAGGAGCGGTGGCGAGGCGGCGCGGCGGGGCACCTCCGAGTCCAACCGCAGCTTCCGCGTGTCGCTGGAGCGCGAGCTGCGCGACCAGCAGGCGCAGATCGCACGCGTCGCGGCGCTATGCGAGCGGCAGGTGCGCTCCGAGCGCACCCGCGAGCGGCACAGTGACCGGCACAACGAGCGGAAGAATGAGCGGAGCGACAAGCCGAGCGAGCGGCCGAGTGACCGCCGCGCTGCTGACCATACCTCCAGCGGCTCCACCGACCTGTCGTCCTCGAGCTGCAGTCTGGACCCGCTCAAGCAACGGGTAACATCTAATCTCAAGGTGGGTTAAAAAGCGTGGGCGTAGATCTAGGAGCACCAGCGTTACTTTTGTGTTTGTAAACGATTCTGAACAAACGTTCTTCGCTTTGGTCTAAACCCACTTTGAGATTGTTTTTTGAAAGATTCGCTGATAGATGATTCATTGCCAGAATTATAGCGCGTCATACCTGTAGAAACATACGTGTGTGTAATGCTATACTGTACCTAACTGAGATCATCTCTAAAGACTACACTACTACCTGCTGCTACTGCTTTGTTTAATGTATTTTATTTCTAGATTACTTATTGACGACCCGAAAGGTGATTTAGAGTGGTCGTGCTCTTAAAGTTTAATGACCGTATTGCAGGTCTCCGAGTGCAGAACGTACAAGATCATACTGTCGAAGCTGGACGAACTGAACCGCCTGTTCGCGCCGCGGCGCGCTCTCCCCGCCCCCTCCACCCCCGCCGCCGCCCCCGCAGCCGCCAAGATACGCGCGCGCGTGCGCGCGGACTCCTCCGGTTCGGTGACGGTCTCCGATAAGGTCGTCGGCACCGACTCGCAGCAGCACATGGTATGTAGCATTCATCCTCAATGAATGAATGAATGTCGTTGTTTATTCACCAGAAACATATGGTACATACAGATGTTACAATCAATTAGAACATCATATCAACGGAAATATGTGCTTGCCACCCTTTTTTTAGCACCCTCATCCAACGGACTCTTTCACTCTTTCTTACAGGATTTAGTACCTGAGCATTGGCTCGCCTCGTGGATCTTGGGAGATCTAACACGTTGCGTTTTCCTACGGTTCCACGATAGAAATTTCAAGCTTTTTTCTGCCCCATCTATTCTACGAGCATCAGTGTGCCCATTGCTACTGTCTGTGTCCATTGCACTAAATCCTGTAATACGGGCAGTGTCGGTCGCCTCACGTCTACTTCTTACTTGGGACATCATATTTTTGATTTGATCCCAAAACGAAACTCCTTAGCCTCAGAATTTATCTCCAACCAAAAATCAAGATGAGACAATGATGTCATTGAACCGCCCGGTCTAATCTGTGGTATGTTGTAGACGCGACAAGCAAAGCCACGGGCGACGAGTGTCGTGGCCGCCGCCGCTGTCGACATCCCGCCGCGGTACAACGTCGTCACTGAGAGGTAATCCACATCATCATACGTTGGTAAAACTGCGTGCCGCCGGTGTATGTAGGTACTCGTATTAAGTCACAGTCAATGTAAATTTTCCAAACAGGCCGAAAGTCATCTACTATACAGGGTGAGCAATCCAAATGGGTCAGTATGGCGGTTTTGGAAACCATAACAGATAGCGAAATCTTGGCTTAGGAACCATGACGTTGATTTTAGTAAAAAGAAAAACTGCATTCATATACTTACAAAAATACGTGTAGGTACTCGGCCCAGGAAAAGAACCTGGACTTTTTGAAAAATTAAATTTCGTAATTTTCCTTTGAATATCGGTTATGTAGCTCTTAAATAGTAAATGTTACTAAGAAACATGATATCTAAAACTAATAAAATGCATTGTTTTTAAATAACGAAATTTAATTTTTCAAAAAGTCCAGGTTCGATTCCTGGGCCGAGTACACGTATTTTTGTAAGTATATGAATGCAGTTTTTCTTTTTACTAAAATCAACGTCATGGTTCCTAAGCCAAGATTTCGCTATCTGTTATGGTTTCCAAAACCGCCATACTGACCCATTTGGATTGCTCACCATGTATATACTCCTATACTGTCCTAGAATTGTCTAGATTGTGAACTATGAAGGGAGCAACTAAGGAGGCCATTCTGAACTTTTCGGCACCCTAAATGTCTGTTGGGCGTTACTTTAGTGTTGGTTGAGAGTGTTCCTACGTGTTGGCAGCGTGGTGCGCGGCGCGGGGCGGGAGACGCGCGCGCCGGCGCCGGCCAGCGACGAGGCCGTGCCGGGCCGCTTCCACCTCGACGACCCTGTGCGCGTGAGTTGGCTAGCCATAAACATTACTTTCGGTTTCATTACAAGGTAATTTCACTTGTCCCAATACCCCAATACGTCATTTCAAATTAAAGAAAAATTTTAAAAATTTAATGCTCTTAGATGGATTTGAACCGGCAACCACTAATCAACTGAGTTATCGGAACAATTCGTCTCGGTTACCAAATCTTTCTATTAGTTCCTTCTTACAATGCCTTAGGGAGGCTGCCTTGGGGGATCCGGCTGGAGCATTAAATTTTCCTTTAATTCGAAATTAATACA
The DNA here is from genome assembly GCA_932294315.1 of Epinotia nisella. Taxonomy (NCBI): domain Eukaryota; kingdom Metazoa; phylum Arthropoda; class Insecta; order Lepidoptera; family Tortricidae; genus Epinotia; species Epinotia nisella. The sequence goes on from OW028699.1 coordinate 54,620, forward strand.
TTTCGTTAGCAGGGTCGTTCTTCTTTTCGACCGACAATAGCCTGTCCCTCGTCTTATTACGGCATCTCATTTGAGTAATGATGTTTACGGTTTTATAATATTCGAATGAACGTCCATATTATTTTATTAATTAGTGATGTTTAATATTTCATTTTCTCTAACTAGCATTTTTTTAAATGTTTTTTTTTTTCGTAGAATGCCGTGACAGAGTGGTAAACCAAAATGTTGTCCCCACTGAAAGAGTCCACTTTGTCACATGTTTTTTTTTAGAAACCAACCGTAAATAAATATTTATATTGGCCAGAAAGGAAACTTTAATTAGTTCTAATGAAGAAACCTATGCATTTTTTTTTAAATCGCACTTCAAAACCACAATTTTCGATAGTTCAAAAACCAAAAAAACAGAAAAACCTCGGATCATTGTCGGTAAAAAAGAAGAACGACCCAGCAGACACTAAGCTGCTTAATACAAAATTAACCCCAAAACTCCTAAATCTCCAAACAACCTCTTGTCAAAATGCATAAATCCCAAAATGTTTTCTATGAAATGAAATGAAAATTCTGCGAAACATACATTCGATAATTTTTTTGTCGGTAAATAAGGTACAACTATTTTGGAGTAGGTACCTATATTTCTGGCATAATATTGTCGGTGACATGCGAGCAAGTCTCATTTATTAATTTCAGTTGTTCCAGCAGGCCAAACGCCTGGACGACAAGCGCGAGCGGCGCAGCTCGGCGAGCAGCTCGTCCCCCGGCTCGAGGGGCTCGCGGAGCTCGGCGTGCTCGGCGCGCGGCTCGGGCGGCTCGCAGGGCTCGGCTCGAGGCTCGGCCAAGAGCTCGCCGTCGCTGTGCGCGCTCTGCCGCTGCTACTGGACCGTGGCGCGCCGCTACTTTACCACGCAGCTCACCGCCGTGCGCGAGTGAAACGCTATGTAAATTGTAATGTCTTGTGTTGTTTGTAAATTATAATTCCAGTGTCGTTTATGAAACATACTTCTAGTAAACGCTTGTTTTATTTGTTCCTTATGATCCAGACTTACCTACGGGCGGATAGTCTGCCACGGCGACTGCTCTCATTTCCGTAGTTGTTGCACTCGCATGTGGCTTAACCAATATTGTTGTTAAAGCTGTGCAAACATTTCAAGAATGCGAGCACGCCATTGAAATTCAAGGTCAGCAACAAAGAACTGAGGAGAAACAACATTTTTATAAATACATTAGGTATTCAAATGATCCTATAGAACAGCCGGCAGCCGGAGTAGCTACGTGTACCATGAAGTCAAGAAGAACTACACACATTTGTGTTACAAGCAATAAGAGCTATTAGCCAGCGAGTAGTCCAGCTCTCGATTGAATTTATCGATCTTTGCCAGGATGCGTTTCTGTTTTACTAAGGAAGTCGTGTAGAAATCATGTAGGTATCTGCAGATAAAGGCTTAACGCACAGGTCAGCGTCAGGTTCCCTTTCGTTTTTGAGATCACGGGGTGCTGTGATAAATTACCTTTTGCAGGCTTTACGTGAACGTAGAGTGGATATATATATGAATTTGAATCTAACTAGAAAATACTTAAGTATTCCGAGAACAGAAAATTCATACGAGTAATAGTCAAAGACTTTGTATACCTACCTACAAACCTTTTTAGAACAAGACCAAAAGTCGTTTCTACAAACTGGCCATTCGCTTCTGTCACCGAGTTCCAAGTGACGGGCAAACAAAAGAAGTTTCGACCATCATGCCCGCCGGGCGCAAATCCCCCAAGTTCCCCGAAAACAAGTAAAACACCATGAACCAGGACAGATAAACTGCCACAAGATGAAACGGTCGGAGCTTTTGCTCTGGTGGATGCTCGTCTTGCTCTTACAAGTAAGTACATACTCCTCTATGTTTCTGCTCTTGGAGCCTTTCTCATGACATACTTTCTTAATAAGTCAATTGATGCACTTTGATTCAATGCGATATTTTGTGCAAAGGTCATGTGGTGAAAATTATGCTAACTCTTGCCGGCTCTTGCTTGAGTCATCCTGTCATGCTACTAGTAAACAGTCCAGTCGGTGGTAGATTGCCCACAGTGACAGTTGGTCAGATATTTGACAGTTATTTTGAACTCCTGCGTGAAAGCTGCACAACTTTATCCTGTGTGGTCCACTCATTAAGTAGAGTTGGTAATGTAATTGTACTTAGTTCAGTTTTTAGTTCCATTTTACGCATTCGCTGCCGATGTAGGGCTACCTAGGACCTAACTTCAATGAACGTGGAAGCATTATAATATGGGTTCATGGCTGACGGAGACCACTTAACCAACTTCAACAGTTCGATACTCAGTGATATGGCCTGTGTGCCCGCTGTTGATTCACAATAAGCGCCAAATAAAGAGCAAGAACGAACACTTTTAATTATTGGTTTCAAGTCTTTCAGCGAATGGAGTGGGAAGCGAAGGTAGTTTCTATGAGACATTAATTGAGTAACCTTATTACTCTATTTCCAAGCATACAGTCTATCCAATCCGGGACTGCTCCCAATAGTCGACTTATCTTAGATTGCGCTGCGAACTTTTGTTTTTTCTTCAGAAGAGAGGTTTTATTCTCCCATCTGTTCGCAGGACGGATTAAGGGACACGGGCTACTCAGATAATCTGGACATTGACTGGGAACTGTTCTACATTAAGCATTAATTTCCGTAAAAAATATACATTTTTTTGAGTAGTAGGAAGTAGTAGTAGGAACATATAGCGATATAAATTTAAGTTGTAAGTACTATCTTGGCGTCTGCTTGCAGGTGGTAAGCGAGGTGTGCGGATGTAAATGCTGTCGCAAGAAGGCCTGTCGCCCGCCCCGCTGCCCTGGCGGCTGCAAGCCCAAGTACTGGTGACCCTCGCCCCCTGTGCCCCGATAGACATCATCATGGTGAGATGCTGTTCTTTCCTTGTGCTGGTTTCATCCGTCTTTTACAGCTGTCTACTAATCACACACTATTCGCCCTACGATGACTTGATCTGGAATTAGATCCTCCGAATCGAGACATTGTCACGCTGACATCATAATTGGGTACAATTAAGAGAGACTGAAGGTTGTTGCTATGACAGCGTACGCCGTTAGGTAGGTACACGTAACTTTAGGGGTTCTTGGCGCTGCGAGCACGATAACACACGACACCGTTGCTTGACGTTCATTAGGGTTAAACAATTCTTGATTCATTGAATGACGTTGTATAATTAGATGTTGTACAGTCAGCATCAAAAGTAGCTACGCAATCGAAGACGTCAAATGCTCTTATTCCCTTTAAATAAAAAGTTTTGACGTCTTCGTTTGCGTAGCTACTTTTGATGCTGACTGTACAAATGACTAGCACCTTCCGATACTGAAAGCCTATAGATTAGTTAGTATAGCTTCGTGAAAGTTTGTTCCTGTTAGTATCGTGTGATGTGCACAGCTGGCGTGGCTGCTGGCGCGAGTGGCGATGCTGCTGTGGCTGGCTCTACTGGCGGCCGGCTGCAAGAAGCAGCGCACGGTGTGTCGCCCGGCGCCCGGCCAGGCGCCAGCCTGTCAGCAGGGCAAAGCAGGTAACCACAACTCATCTACTATTATGTATTTATTCTGTGCTTGCTCATAACTCAAGCTCAAACTCAAAACTCAAACTCAAAATGATCTTTATTCAAGTAGGCCTAGTAACAAGCACTTTCAAATCGTCAGTTAATTTTTTAGAGTAATTTTTAAACATAAAGAATAAATATTTAACTATATGATAAAAAAATTGTATAAAAAATACTAGTAGAATATTTCTAGAAAAACAATCTAATATCAAAAAACAAAATATTACGAAAATAATAGATTAAAAATTCAGTCAAAATTAGTTCCATGGAGTTTTATCATTCATGTAGTCTTGTGTGCTATAATAAGCTTTCGAGATAAGTTTACGCTTCACATAGTTCCTGAATTTATTAATAGATAACTCAGTTAAGTTTCCTGGAAGTTTGTTATAAAACCTTACACAATTACCCATGAACGATTTTTTATTTTTTTGGAGCCGAGTGGTGGGCACCGCGAGCTTATGCTTATTTCTAGTATTAATATTATGTATGTCACAGTTTTTCCTAAAATTGGCAATGTTTTTATGTACATACAGAAGGTTTTCATAGATATATTGACAATGTAATGTCATTATATTAATATTTTTAAACTTATCTCTAAGTGAGTCTCTATGGTTCAATTTATATATCGCCCGAATAGCCCGTTTCTGCAAAACAAAAATCGAATGAATCTCTGAGGCACTGCCCCACAATAAAATACCATATGACATAATGCTATGGAAGTAGCTGAAATATACTAATCTACCTACATCGCCCACCCAAAACAAACAAACTTAAAAACTGACAAAGCTACAATCTCACAGACGTTTCTTCTTATAATATGTATTAGTATCTATAGATGACGATAGAAACTTTTTATTTGGCCTGTTTCACGAAGCTATAAGGCCAAATATGGTTTCGAAAAACATTAATTTATAATACTTAGCTTTTTTTTGTTTATTTTATTTTAAAACGTTATTCTCAGATGCTTTATAGCCAACAAACTTTCCACCCGGAAGTAATTATACAATTAAGCATTCATTGTTTTTTTTTTTGTTTGATTTAGGCATATTTAATATTTTAAAGCAGATGTAAATGAACCAACATAAAAATTAAAACATTTATTAATATTTATTCCGACTTTTCAGGAGCTACTTAATTAAGTTTTTTATGTAAAATATTTTGTTGAATTTTCCCTTTAGGTAACTATTTAATAAATAATATATCCGTTACATTTAAAAAATCTGCTATTATAAATTATTTCCAAATTTGTAATTTTTTTTCATACAAGTTGTCAGTTCATTGCTTGGGCCCTGGACTATAAGGGCAATGGAGAGGGCTATGTTGGGAATTTCTGAGGCTATCCGCAGCAGAACTAAGGTACTCGTAACAGATATACCTAGCCCTTCGAATCACTAAACTTACTTGGCAGTGGGCGGGGCATATTGCACGTATAACCGATGGCAATTGGGGCGGAAAGGTTCTCGAGTGGCAACCACGTACCGGAAGGTGCGGCGTGGGTAGGTCCCCCAAGGTGGACTGATGACCTGGTAAAGGTCGCGGGAGTCCGCTGGATGCGGGTGGCGCAGGACTGAGGCCTTTGTCCAACAGTGGACGTCTTTCGGCTGATAATCAATTCAATTCAACTTTATTTATTAAAGATAACAAGGATCTCATTTTTTTGGGTTCCGTAGTCAACAAGGAACCTTTATAGTTTCGCCATGTCCGTCCGTCTGTCTGTCTGTCTGTCCGTCTTCGGCTTAGCTCAGTAACCCTTACAACTAGAAAACTGCAATTCGGCGTGGGTATATAAACCAATCACGCCAACAAAACAGTAGAATAAAATCCTGAAAAAAAAATCGGGTAGGTAGGTAGGTAGGTACTGCATGTAAATTGGTGATGTATTTTTTTTCTCGTTAAACCTGTAGTGTGGGGTATCGTAGGATAGCTTGTTCAAAAATATTATGGGTTTACTAAAACTATTTTTCAACTTAGTTATGCGTTTGCGAGATAATAGGATTTAAAGCCCTAATTTTTGTTCAAGTCATGCGTCCCCCCCACCCCTGCCGGCTAAATGGCTACTACAGGGGACGTGAAAAATTCGTGGCAGTAGTATCTACCTACATATAATGAATTTAAAAGGAAAACTATCACAGTTAAGTAGACATAACTAGTTAACGAGTAGTAGACATAACTAGTTAACTGGAAAGAAATGCACTTAATTTCGGGTGCATATACATTGTCATTGAAATTTGAACCTTTTACCGTGGATGGTAGAGTTGCTTATTCGTAATTATTTTACGTGAATAACCTGTTGCTGCTAAAAGTTTACGATCTGCGGTTCGATTAGTTTATGTAGGTAGTATCTAATATTTACGATTATTTACGAGGGTAAGCTATAATAAAAACCCCTTTTAAATCCGCATTCTGTGACAGACGGGTAACTACGGAACCCTACCCTGCGCGTGGCTCGACACGCACTTGGCCGCTTTTGTTAGTATGAACTGGAAAAAATATAAAACTTAAAAACTATGATATGATACCTACATGTTATTGTATTGTTTCTCTCTGTAACTGCTTTGTTTGTGTGAGGTGTGCAATAAAGAGTATTTGTATTGTATTGTATGATATGATGATGATGATGAAAAAGGCAACACTAGTCCAGGGGCCCGTCGTTATTGGCCAAGTGCCTCAGTATTGCAAATTACTTGTAAAATTGTAAATAGTAGGGGCCACTGGTACAGTCGACGCCAAAAATACGTTTAGGTACACTTTTGCACCTTATTCCATTGCAATAAGGCGTCGTCGTATTTTTGGCGTCGACCGTATTTACTTATTCAGACATTGAAAGATCCTTCGAGTCCCTGGAGGTCTACTTACTTACAGAATAAATGTTTGTGTTCGAATTGGCGATGACTCGCTTTATCGAGGCATGCGTCCACGAAGACGCGCCCCACTCCTCCTCATTGCGTTTTTACCTTCTTATTTCTGTATTGTTATCTGTTTAGGCCCTTCTTCGTGGATTGATCGATGTAGGTATATTGTGCACAGAGGGCCTACCGCGAAACGATATTCGTTTTCGTTCGTGTATCTCCCTCTTTGTCGCTCGAACTAGCAAGTGCGACCGAGACGGAAATACACGTACGAAAACGAATATCGTTTCGCGGTAGGCTCTCTGGTCCGCTCCGCCGTGCCGTTAACCCATGTTTCCATTGCAGGGTCGCGCCCCGCACCCGCGTCGTAGCCGCTCGCCGCTTCATCTGTTCGCTCTAATAATCCTTAGTCACACAATAAAACGTACTCTATGCTCGAGCGTTTCATTTAAAGTAAATTATTCAGTGCTTTAATAGTGTAGGTAAGGAGACATTTTTGAAGTCAAGTATTAGTAGGGACCTACAGTAAGGGAAATGTATTCACGTACCTTTTACGCTCTTATTACTAAAACAATAAGGCATAAAAAGGTACGTGAATAGATTTCTCTCACTGTACATCGTGTTATCGCCCCCCTTCTACTCTTAGTACCTAAGATGTCGTCGTCTGCGGCGAGTGCAGCGCCATCTAATGAAACTATTTCACGGTTCCGTCCCGTATTTCAATTTTACTGGCACTTACTATTCACAGGAATGACACTGTACTGTTGGACAGTGTCCGCCACCTATAGTCGTTCTTGGCGCTGTGGGCTCGACAACACTGCACTGCGCCCCAAAGGGTTTTTATAACTTTCTACTAAAATAGGTTCTAAGAGCGATGCACCCGTTTCGCTCGGACCCTGTACTAGCCAGGGGTTCTAGAACGGAACTTGTTTAAGGTTTGGACCACAATTTCATGGATTTCAGTTGTAACAAACAAACTGGTCAAAAGGGTCCCTATTTCACCACTTCACAATTGTCAGGTGACAATTGTGAATGATCCCTAAATTGTTTCCCAAAATTATCACTGTCCGGATTTTCATTTCTGCAAAAGCCGTTTTTCTTTGAAACTATGACACTTTCAGAATTATTATAAAACAATTTGGTCTAAGAAAACTGGTTTTTGGCGAAATGACAATCCAGACAAACAAACAGATGGGAGAGGAAATTTAGTGATTACGATAGGACACCCATGTAGGTAGTTGCTTGACAGCATGGTTACTTATCGCCCCAGCAATGTGGGTCAAATGACACTGTCAAGTTGGTGAAATAAACCTCGTTTCTGGAAATATTTTATATGAGTATACGCAAATGTCAAAAATTATACCATTGGTGATTCATGTTGTCGTTGTTCAGGGATGTTGCAGATATCCACATTTGCAAAAATCTGTGTGAAGCTTTTGCAAACATGGGTTTTGTTAGTTTAGTATTACTCATCCAAATGATACATATTTTACAGGTATTATGTGGTCAAAAAAATGCCTTTGTGCCTGGAAAAAGGTTAATATCTATCCACTACAATAGTGGTTTTTCTAACGCGTCCACATGTATGACACAAAACCCTGTATCAGCAACATCCCTGTCTGCCTGCAACAGGCAGGCAAATGGCAATCCCATTAGAATATCAAAACAACAAACTCAGGTTTTATACTTTTTTTTTATTTTTTGTAAAATTATTCTTACAAGACTAACTGCATCAGTAGTTCCTGAAACAAAAAAAAAACATTGGTTACCATCTGATATGCCAAAGTTGACTGCCTGGCACGGCCGTGGGGTGTTAAAACACTTTTGTTTTAAGAATTAAATGGACTCATAACTATGACTGAGTGAGTTTGAACCAAGATTTTCTTGCATTATGGTACCACTAAAAAAATATGTAGATCTACAATTATTTGTTTACACCTTGCATAAATAATTACAGCAGTTAAAATAATTTCTGATTATATCCTACTGTCAAAACCTTTATAATATTTTTAATGACAACTCTAGTGTAACAACAAAAATACAAGTTCTGATGCAATCCTTGTTTAATTGTCTTTTATATCCGTAAATGGTGGGAATGAGTTGACAAGTTGAGATGTAAATTTGAAGATTTTTTTACTTACAACAGATTACATCTTACAGAACATGTTTGCCTTTGCTTGCTACAATAGTATATTGGTGAAGAGGCTAGAAAGTAAGCAGTAAATGGATGAGTTGGTTCAAGGGTCGACGCGTAGCGGAGGCTCTCGAAAGTACTAGTCCAGCTATTGCACTTTCGGCCGAGGCTTAACACAGTGCTTTTCACGCCTACTGCGAGGAAATTGCAAATAATTATGAATTTAAATCAAAATGAAGTATCTAATTGAATATCATAATATTAAACAGGCTCGCTTGCCTCGCGCCAGTCGCTCCCTGGCGCGGAGGAGGAGAAGCGGGCTTGATTGGTCGATCGCTGTTCAAACTGTCCAACAATAACATTGTTGAACAGTTTGAAGTCATAGATGGCCTGTTCGTGCGACATCCAACTAACCTCAGCTTTGAAGCCTGAATTCTGACCGTCTTTTGCCACATTTCCGAGCAGTGGCGTGAAAAGAGTATTTGTCCCCTAATATTTATTTTTTATTATTAATATTTTTTTTTTAAATTAGTATCGTACTCACTTGGTGAGAATGCCGTCCTTCTTCGTGAGCCTGACGATGCAGTCGTCGCTCTCGCCCATGCGGCGGATGGCGCCGCACACCACGTACATCTTGGAGGCGTCGGAGGCGCGCCCGGACGCGGGGTCCACGTCGGCGATCACCAGCTGCACGGACGCGTGGTCCTTAGCGTGGATCAGCCTGTTGCTGGCAGAGCTGCAAACACAAAACAAACACTTCACTACACTGGAAAAATGCTGATATTTGTGTTTTGGAGCCTTACATCAACATGAAACTTGTGAAATGCGTCCTAAAGATGTAAAAAAATAACCTAACACGGTGACACTAACCATTTCCTGGGGCAGTACAGGTCTACGAATTCACCGGCGTCGTTCTGCATTTTGATTATCTGAAATCCACAATTTTACACTATTTAGTATAATTTTCGGATGACTGAATATATATTTCTATTATTTTTGTATAAAACACGCACTAACCTATAATAATCACACGATTCACGGAAATGACAGAAGCGAAAAGGAAGATGGCGGGCGTTCTCAGTGTTGCCAGCACTCGCGACTCAAAACGTTCGGAAACTTGTATGAAAGTAAAAAAATAATTAAGGAAGCATTATCAACCACGATTATGAGATTTATTATCATCGAAATATAACGACGTCAAGAGATTATTGCAACTAAGAAAAATTTAGCCACTACGTGATGGAATTTCTTTAGTGGCTCTTGGCTTCATTGTCTTTCGCTTAGGCTGACATGACATACCATTAAAAAAACTACACATGGACTTTCCGTGGACTTTCCCCATCTATTTTTTTAAGTAGATTGTATATAAATATGAGATACTAACAACGCATCTCGAATGACATGGAGTCTGGGAATGACGGGAAAGATGAGCCTGAGATTTATATGGCAACAGTAATATTATTGTCAAATGTGTTAGAGCTAGCGCGCACCGGTGACTTTTGTCACCGTGACTGTTTCGTCACTCACATCAAGTCTATGAGTATGTATGGAGGTGCGCGCACGTTACGACGTGACAATTGGGTGACATTTTTGTCCGCCGGCCAGCGGACAAGCCCGTGACGAAACTGTCACCGCGCCGCTAGGTTTTTATAGCAGCGCGCGCACGGGCAACAAAATTGTCACTCAACACGTAGTTCTTCCGCCATTTGCATTCGGACCGTCGTCTTTAGCGAACGCAAAATGGCATCAACGTCTACGCAAAACGTGAAAGTGCATGAAGAGGATATCGATAATGATTTACTTATTGAAGAAGTTGAAAAAAGAGCAGCAATTTACGATAAAAAGCTGAAAGAGTATTCTGATTCTAATTTGAAAATTAAAGCATGGGATGAAATCAGTCGTATAATATTTTCTACAGTTTGGGGTCACTCCAAAGGGGGTGTACCCAGTATTCTTTTCGCTTTTTTTCTCTTTTGAGTTTCCTTATAAGCTCACAGATGACGACCGTCTCTTCGAAATCCATTTCGACAAATGAAGCTTTTAAAAAAAAATTGTCACTGTCACCTTTCGTGAGCGCACCTCGCTTTGGAGGCGTGACGTGACAGCGACAAAAACTTTTTTGTCATGCTGACAAAAGTCACCGGTGCGCGCTAGCTCTTAAACGTACATAAGGCCTCTCACAGACTGGCGCGGCCTGGCCGCGGCGGACAATAGTAAACTTGTCATTAGCTGTCAAATGTACTATGGACCGCCACCGCAGGCCGCGCCAGTGTGATGTTGGCCTTAAGCTGAGAGACCCTAGTATTTTCCTAATCTTGATACTTCATATTGCTAACTAAGAAAGTGACTGTTCCATCAATAACAAAGTACTTTGTGATCAATGATGTAATTTTTTTTATATTACATCATTGTGTTCAATAATAAATTGAACGGTTTTTGCATATAAAGGATGATTTATTGTTAAGTAATATTATTCACACTGAAGAATATCATAAAAAGTTCAATATTTCTCGTTAAATTGAAATTTGGAGTGATTTTGATTATTCTTCTTAAATATAAATTAAAGGAGGTTAAAAAGTTTTATTCCATATAATTGTACTTCCTTCTGCTTCATACATCATAGATCAGTTGCATACTTGCATTGTGTGAATTGAAGAAAAATAATAATGTTCGAGTATGTATCATTATTATTATTTCGCGTTATACACGGTGTTGAAACACGCTGTTTTTTTTAATTTGCCGCTTCTTGTAGGCTCATCTTTCCCTGGCCAGACTCTATGTATAGTTGTATGAAATAAAACTCAAATTTCAATTCTGGCGAGACATAATAATTGAAATTTTCATAACATTCTTTAATGTGAATAATATAAACCACCCTTTAATTCTCTTAAAAAGCAAAACAGTCCGCCACACGTACGAAATCGGCGGCGGACTTTGGGCGGACTGCGCGCTCGGGGGTCACAGATCAATTACTTATTGTTCTGAGTCTGGGGTTGCCATAGGGGCAGTGCTACCTAACTGCGCCGTGGGAACTCAGAATTATACCTAAACTTTGCGCGCCGCAAACGGTACATCCGCCAGTGGGTCGGCGCACGCGCTCACGGCCGGACGCTGCTTACTGCGCACAAGAAAAGTTATTCACCAATTCTTTAAAAATGAGTTCGTAATGTTTTTTACGGAACACCTAATACCTATTTCAAATACTTACGTGATACATTTAGGCCTGCTTGAGTTTCGGTTATTTTGTATACCTACCCCGAGCCTCCGACAAGTTTAGGTACTCCGCCACTCCGTTGTTTGTATTGATTTCATGTTTATATTTATCCCTGTCTAGCAGCAATTATAATAGTTTACTTAGTAAGATTTACGGGGTGCATGCATTGCACGGCCTAAGAAAGGGCGTAAACATCGTCGTTGCTATGGGAACTTATAACCTTTTGGAAGTGCTTGGAATGCACTCGTGAGGATGAAACACGTACCTAATCAGAATATTTTAAAACAACTTATGCCTAGTGACTAATTCCAAGTTTGCAATGCTACTTTTAAACTATTATACAATATGTCGTTATTTATATACTTACGTTACGTAGGTTCTTAAAAAAATTGTATTTTTATTAGAACGTTACGACGTCTGTTACTTAGATACATACAGCAGGGCAATTGCGTCACTCTTCATACGCGTACATATCACCTACCAGACTGACAAAATATAATTGTCATGCCATAAATCTCAACATTAACATTAAAATTGATATGTAAGTATCTAAGTACGAATTAGAGCAGCCTCGGGTTGAGGCACGCACGGATCACCTATTTTGCTCAAATTCGTACGCGCTCACGCGCTGAACATTTAGAGAAGGAAAAATATTCGTGCAACATTACATCAAGGTGAAGCAATTGTAGTTGGTTACACATCATTATAAAAATATTTCAAAAAATATTAATTATAACTTCATTTCTAAGCGGTGTCAACCCTAGCGTCTATTGGCGGGCAACGACCGGCGCGTTCAAGGTCGCTCCATTGTTAAATTTAGTAGGCATGGAAAGCGGTAGGTATGCGCTTTTTTATTCAGAGTCAAGTATCTGTTCGTTAGAACTATTATATAATCTGTGATAGGGGTTCCATGCACCTATCAATTTGTCACAACAACCGTGAATAAATTTATTATTTGCTGTCTCCTTCCGTCTTATACCTGCGTCTCTAGGTTGTTGTGATAAATTGCTAGGAGTGTAATGGCCTTTATTAGGTACGTGAATAATAATTTCTTTTGAAACAATATATTTCTTCCTCAAATACTAATAGCCCGCATTGTGATCTTGGTAATATCTGTGAAACATAGATGTCAGCTCTGGACATGGCAATAACGTGTGATCGCATAACGGCGCAGTGACCCTTCATCAAAAGGGTATTTCTCAAATAATGTGATTGACTTGTCACAACCATGTGCAAAAGTTAACGCTACTAATGCTTAATTTTTCTTTTTTTATACACGGATTAAAATGTTGACTAAATAAGCTATTATATAAATAAGTATTACAATATTTAACTGCTGGAAATTCTTAACTTTTGCACATGACGTTAACAATTTGAGAATGACCCAAAAAGTCACGAGTAGTCACGACCATGTCACGACACTTAGGTACAGCATTTTATTTGTGGCGGGGCATATTTTCGGCAATTACTAATAAGTTTTTGACCTAACCTAGGTATCTTTATTCTAATCAATTTTTCGTTGATTTATTTTTTTCTAATATTTTTCATTGAAGTGTTGTGATAAGCGGACTGACATCTAAACTATGAAACCCTACAAATTTCATTTGAATTGAAATCATAAGAAGGGGAGAATACATGTTCTAATCTGTACATGTACAGTAAGGGAAATGTATTCACGTACCTTTTTATGCCTTATTGTCATTGTAAGAAGAGCGAAAACGATACGTGAATACATTTCCCTTATTGTACGAGAGCATTCTGTGCATTCGCCGCGCGTCAGGTGCATATCCATAAATTGAGCCATAGGCCTCTCTTGTGGACGCGCGACGCGTGCGCAGACACGTGAAGCGTGTGTCAAAGCGAAAAGCGCTCTCGTTCTTCGCCTTATGTTTGTCATGTGCGTGTGCGTGGCGCCGTTTGTCCATGAGTGACATTTTGGCTTAATCTATGGTTAGAGGAGTTGGAAATAAAACAACAGAGTGTGGGGACTTGTCTATTAGACACGGGGCCGGGGGTCGCCGCCATCATCAACAGTCATATCTAAGTATTACAATACTCTTTGACAGTCGTTCACTGTCGTGGTTGACTACTTTTGTACCTTTATTACAGGATGTAGCTTCAAATAGAGGATAGTCCGACCAACGAGTCGTGTTGCAACAACACAGCGGCAAATCTTTAGCGACGTAAGGGCTCGGCCACATGTCTGCGCAGAAATTCACGGCGCAGCGCCGCGCACCTTCACGACGCGACGAGAAGAGTTTATCTTGTGCTCCGAAATAAAGATTTTATTACATTATTATTATTATCTAGTAAAGGTTTATCATATGAAAAATTGACAGAAATGAAATTGACTAATGAGCAAATTGTCAAATGTTTTATGAAATGTCAAACTTTGTTTTTCTAAAGATCGTTTTGTCAAATGTTAGGATACCGAAATATATATTTGTTCGTTTGAACATTGAACCTGATAAATTTTTTTCCGCATCGAAGACATGTGGCCGAGCGCTACAGGCAGTCATAATGGACATTAATTTTGTAGGTAAAATTGTTGCTATATAAAGAATTCAAAATAGTACTCGTGACACGAGACCATTAGCTAAAAAGATTGTAACCGTTTGTTGCCCACAGTTAAGTACTGAACATAAAAACCGTGAGTGGGTTTAAAAAAGACGTAAGTATACATAGTATTTTAGACGAAATCCTTGTAAGAATGGATATACTACCTGCTACGCTCGCTTTTTAGCGGGTGGAAGATGCATGAACATACTTAGGGCGGTAATGAAGAAAGTCTCCGATAGTGTTTACCGCCACAGTTATGCAATCCACTAATACAATTTGTATGCCTTGAAAATGGCAACTAGACAAGAATAAAACTATTGTTTCTTTTACTATTGTAAGAAATAGTTCCCCACCTGACTGAGAGTGGCAGGATTGAGGACCCCACGCAAGGTACAACCATAATTATAAGGATGCGTTAACAAAGGGAATTATATATATTTGCGCAGCGCGCCTTTTATTGCTCTCACATTTTTTTATATAATACAAAAAAAATATTAAAATATTTTTTATTCATCATATACAAACAAACACAAACTATACACATTAAAAAACAATTCATGTCATAAAAGGCGTAATAACGCGCATGATAAATATAATTAAATCAACAGGTAAAATATATGCAATAAAACGATTGTTCCTACAATACCAGAATGGTACCTAAAATACTAGATTACCAACCAATACCAAACTTGTGTCAACGCAAATCAAAAATTTGGTAATGTTTGCACCTGTTATTTCAAATTCAATATAATCATAGTATGTTAGTTAAGGTGCTCTTACACGGCCAATTCTTCAGCAATCATTTAAAATAAAGTGGTTGTCTCACTTTTACCTGAATAACAGAGCAGGACACCCGTTCTTATTGCTCAAAAAATGCCTGTTTTACTTAAGTTGAGATTATTCAAAGTGGCCGACTTTTTATCACACTGTTATTGGAATTGTAATCTTCTACCTTGCACCGTAGAGTTGCTTTTTGAATGGACTACTTTGTTTGTGTTACCAGTGAATGTTTATTTTGTAGTTCAGTTAGCAGTAACTGTTCATTTTGTGGTCTTGTTGGCTGCTAAATAGGTTATAAGGTCTCACTTGTACTTGTAATTTACAATTTTAACTATACATTTTCCTCGAAACTGTATTATTTCGCTATACAATTTGAAGCGATACGTAAGATAAACAATTTTTCCGAGCTGGTGCTGGTGGTAGGAATCTTTTCATATAACATAACAACCTTAGAACACTTCCGCCAAATGCAGTCCTTTCTGCGCTCCAGGTTGCTATAACTGCAACTAATATCCGCACTGTGTCGCTAGTGACTGTCACGAGTATCCGCACTGTGTCGCTAGTCTCCGCACTGTTTAACTAGGGACAGTATCACTAGTTACCATGCACACTGTGTTGTCGTACTTGTTGACAAAATAAATAATAATAGACATTTGGAACCGAGCCGTATTTGAACTGTTATTTTATGATGCACAGCGCCATCTGTCTGCGAGTCCCATCTCAAGAAACTTTACAAGACAATACGCAATAACAGATAATATTGCGTGCCACATCACGTCCGTCAAGATCGGCGAATAAGTGGGAACCACGACACCGGCATCGCAAGATGATTGGACTTAAGCTAAGGCGAAGCAGTGAAATGCCGGTGTTCAGTCGACAAGCTTCTTTTGAAGCGAAGACAACGGCGGCGCTTGCCGCAATGAGAATTGAATAATGTGGGGAATAATCTATTGCATGTTAATTATAATAATAGATACATATAGACAATGTCCTTTTCAGGACAACAAAAAAAAATTAACAAAAAAAAAACATTATTCCAATCGTCTATTATAATCTATTTAGTGTAAGCTGACACAGTTATTAATTAGCGTGTCAGCAGCGCGTGTGCGTGTGTATGTGCGTGTGCGCACAGTGTTAGTGTGGCTCTAGCCGTGGTCGGGCGCGGGGTGTTCCCCGCGCGTGGCCGCGGGTCACTGCCCGTTGGCCAGCTCGTCCATGCGGCATCTGCAATCACAATACATGTCATGAGAAACGTTAGGCAAGTATCTTCACCTATGCTACCTATTATAATTGATTAATTGGTTACGGCACCAAATTGTAACGGCACCACCTTAGGTGCCTTTATGTTTTGATGGTTTGTGATAGATACCACTCGCTGTGTGTGATTTGTGTTTGCTTATCGATTAACTTATGATGCAGTTTTTCAATCGCCAGTTTTAATTTAACAAACTAACCTCCATATCAATGAGTTTACTGGGCAAATGCTGGGAAGCATCGAAAAATACTTTCAGATATATTAATTGGTCGAGAAAGTATTGAGAGTTGCGAGGTCGGAATGTGTACCTGACGGCCATCTCCGCGACCTCGAGCGAGGGGTAGTCCAGCTCCTTCACCAGGCACAGCACCGCCGACAGCAGGTTCGAGTTCTGTCGGGGAAAATATTCGCTTATTACTGAATCAGTACATATTCGCGATAAACTTGGAAACCACTCGAAGGATTCATGCATTGTTTTGATTTTTTTTATTGTCAGATATATCGGCGGAACCTCACAAATAGGAAATTCAAACCCATTTTTCTAGCTTCTACTAGTAAATGCCTTGTTAATTTTTAAGTTTAATTTAATTAAATATTTTAATTTTAATTTTTATAATGTAATATAATGGGTTAATACCTAAATAAAGAACTAATTTATTATTATTTATTAAGTATGTCGAAAGTTGATCTGGATTTGGGATTCAGAACTGTGTGATCAGGGTAACAATGTTATTGATGTACTGTTGGACGCTGGCCTCTCCTACAAAGCCGGGACTGCATAACCGAAAAAAACCTTAATATTTGGTTACCGGAATGACGTCATATAGATTGCAAAATAGCGGTTTCGATATCGGAATATAGAGGTAACTTTTATTTGTTCCGGTAACCTCTATTTGTGGGTTACCTTTATTTCAATTGGCGTCGTTGCCAAACCGCCGGCGCTGCCGTTTTGTCTGTGTTTTGTTTGTAAGGCGTAAGGTTTGATTGATTTTATTTCATATGTACTATCGCTCAGTCGCCGCCTGTAGTTTGGTACAAGTGGCAGATTTCCACCGTATGAACCCAATTTTGTTTATACCGACCATACAACAAAGCGTGAGATGCAAGAGGAGGGAGGAGATGATTAAGTCGGAAGGAGGGCGGGGGGGCGGGTCGGGGATCGGGAGGGATCGGAAGGGGAAGACGGGGTGTTGTGTCGGGAGGGGGGTGTGAGTCGTGGGGGGGGGGGGGGGGGGTAAGTTGGATGAAGGAGAGGGGGGGTTGTGAGTCGGGGGGGTGTGTAAGTCGGGGGCGAGGGTGAGTCAGGAGTGGGGATGTGTCGGGGGAAGGGGGGGGGGAAGTTGGGGCAAAGGGTGAGTCAGGGGGGGATGATTGAATCGAGAAGGGGTCGCGCAACCCCCCCCCCCTCCCGCTCGGCGCCGGCTCTCGCTCCCGCTCGCGCCCCAGTGCTGCCCGCGTACTATATAGAGTGTGGGGTGTACACGTACGCGCGCGACGGGGCGGCGCGTGAACCCGCGATGCTCGGCCATGACGGCGGAAGGGTACCCGGCGCTGTGTGCGTCCCGCTCGCGCGCCGGCTCTCGCTCCCGCTCGCGCCCCAGTGCTGCCCGCGTACTATATAGAGTGTGGGGTGTACACGTACGCGCGCGACGGGGCGGCGCGTGAACCCGCGATGCTCGGCCATGACGGCGGAAGGGTACCCGGCGCTGTGTGCGTCCCGCTCGCGCGCCGGCTCTCGCTCCCACTCCCGCTCGCGCCCCAGTGCTGCCCGCGTACTATATAGAGTGTGGGGTGTACACGTACGCGCGCGACGGGGCGGCGCGTGAACCCGCGATGCTCGGCCATGACGGCGGAAGGGTACCCGGCGCTGTGTGCGTCCCGCTCGCGCGCCGGCTCTCGCTCCCGCTCGCGCCCCAGTGCTGCCCGCGTACTATATAGAGTGTGGGGTGTACACGTACGCGCGCGACGGGGCGGCGCGTGAACCCGCGATGCTCGGCCATGACGGCGGAAGGGTACCCGGCGCTGTGTGCGTCCCGCTCGCGCGCCGGCTCTCGCTCCCGCTCGCGCCCCAGTGCTGCCCGCGTACTATATAGAGTGTGGGGTGTACACGTACGCGCGCGACGGGGCGGCGCGTGAACCCGCGATGCTCGGCCATGACGGCGGAAGGGTACCCGGCGCTGTGTGCGTCCCGCTCGCGCGCCGGCTCTCGCTCCCACTCCCGCTCGCGCCCCAGTGCTGCCCGCGTACTATATAGAGTGTGGGGTGTACACGTACGCGCGCGACGGGGCGGCGCGTGAACCCGCGATGCTCGGCCATGACGGCGGAAGGGTACCCGGCGCTGTGTGCGTCCCGCTCGCGCGCCGGCTCTCGCTCCCGCTCGCGCCCCAGTGCTGCCCGCGTACTATATAGAGTGTGGGGTGTACACGTACGCGCGCGACGGGGCGGCGCGTGAACCCGCGATGCTCGGCCATGACGGCGGAAGGGTACCCGGCGCTGTGTGCGTCCCGCTCGCGCGCCGGCTCTCGCTCCCACTCCCGCTCGCGCCCCAGTGCTGCCCGCGTACTATATAGAGTGTGGGGTGTACACGTACGCGCGCGACGGGGCGGCGCGTGAACCCGCGATGCTCGGCCATGACGGCGGAAGGGTACCCGGCGCTGTGTGCGTCCCGCTCGCGCGCCGGCTCTCGCTCCCGCTCGCGCCCCAGTGCTGCCCGCGTACTATATAGAGTGTGGGGTGTACACGTACGCGCGCGACGGGGCGGCGCGTGAACCCGCGATGCTCGGCCATGACGGCGGAAGGGTACCCGGCGCTGTGTGCGTCCCGCTCGCGCGCCGGCTCTCGCTCCCACTCCCGCTCGCGCCCCAGTGCTGCCCGCGTACTATATAGAGTGTGGGGTGTACACGTACGCGCGCGACGGGGCGGCGCGTGAACCCGCGATGCTCGGCCATGACGGCGGAAGGGTACCCGGCGCTGTGTGCGTCCCGCTCGCGCGCCGGCTCTCGCTCCCACTCCCGCTCGCGCCCCAGTGCTGCCCGCGTACTATATAGAGTGTGGGGTGTACACGTACGCGCGCGACGGGGCGGCGCGTGAACCCGCGATGCTCGGCCATGACGGCGGAAGGGTACCCGGCGCTGTGTGCGTCCCGCTCGCGCGCCGGCTCTCGCTCCCACTCCCGCTCGCGCCCCAGTGCTGCCCGCGTACTATATAGAGTGTGGGGTGTACACGTACGCGCGCGACGGGGCGGCGCGTGAACCCGCGATGCTCGGCCATGACGGCGGAAGGGTACCCGGCGCTGTGTGCGTCCCGCTCGCGCGCCGGCTCTCGCTCCCGCTCGCGCCCCAGTGCTGCCCGCGTACTATATAGAGTGTGGGGTGTACACGTACGCGCGCGACGGGGCGGCGCGTGAACCCGCGATGCTCGGCCATGACGGCGGAAGGGTACCCGGCGCTGTGTGCGTCCCGCTCGCGCGCCGGCTCTCGCTCCCACTCCCGCTCGCGCCCCAGTGCTGCCCGCGTACTATATAGAGTGTGGGGTGTACACGTACGCGCGCGACGGGGCGGCGCGTGAACCCGCGATGCTCGGCCATGACGGCGGAAGGGTACCCGGCGCTGTGTGCGTCCCGCTCGCGCGCCGGCTCTCGCTCCCACTCCCGCTCGCGCCCCAGTGCTGCCCGCGTACTATATAGAGTGTGGGGTGTACACGTACGCGCGCGACGGGGCGGCGCGTGAACCCGCGATGCTCGGCCATGACGGCGGAAGGGTACCCGGCGCTGTGTGCGTCCCGCTCGCGCGCCGGCTCTCGCTCCCGCTCGCGCCCCAGTGCTGCCCGCGTACTATATAGAGTGTGGGGTGTACACGTACGCGCGCGACGGGGCGGCGCGTGAACCCGCGATGCTCGGCCATGACGGCGGAAGGGTACCCGGCGCTGTGTGCGTCCCGCTCGCGCGCCGGCTCTCGCTCCCGCTCGCGCCCCAGTGCTGCCCGCGTACTATATAGAGTGTGGGGTGTACACGTACGCGCGCGACGGGGCGGCGCGTGAACCCGCGATGCTCGGCCATGACGGCGGAAGGGTACCCGGCGCTGTGTGCGTCCCGCTCGCGCGCCGGCTCTCGCTCCCGCTCGCGCCCCAGTGCTGCCCGCGTACTATATAGAGTGTGGGGTGTACACGTACGCGCGCGACGGGGCGGCGCGTGAACCCGCGATGCTCGGCCATGACGGCGGAAGGGTACCCGGCGCTGTGTGCGTCCCGCTCGCGCGCCGGCTCTCGCTCCCACTCCCGCTCGCGCCCCGCCGTGCTGCCCGCGTATTCCGATCTGGAAACGTAGAGACAAACAACTCAGTATGTTACATTACGAGTTGACCGACGACAGATCCTAGGTTTGAATCCCGCTCGACTAGATTCTAAACATACTGCACTGGAGTAATTGGAGAGCTCCAAAAGGAATGGACGTAAAGCCGCACCTGTTGTCCCCGCGCTCGTGGTGGTGCGGGGAGGCGGCGCCGCCGTTCGCGCCGTACGCGTACTCCTGCGACACGACAAACACACCGCGTACAGGCGCCGCTAACACAATCACCAAACAACACTCGCAAACAACAACAGCGAGGCTCAAAGGTTCTTTTTTGTCGTCATTATCGTATTAGGAAATATTATTAAAAAGGATAATAATTAGAAATAGGTAACTTTGGAACTGAGCGTTCCAAACTGTCGCAGATACACTATATTGATTTTAAGACCGAAATAGACAGTTAAGCAGTGTACACTACTAGCATAGACAAATAAATTACGACAAATTTGCATAGTCGATATACTTCCTGCATCAAAATGCAGTCAAAAGTGCTAAAACTATATCTAATTAATAAGGTGCTGCACGCCACCGAACTAGATCGTCAGCTATCGACTCAACATTTTGATTTTATTCGACTATGCTATTAGCAGTTGTGAGTGGTGAATAAAACAAGAGTGTACGTGACGGCAACAAAACGGAACATTATTGAATTAGACTGCTGAGTATATTTGCCAAAAAATACGTAGATACAATTAGGTACTGACCATTTTTAAAACAATCTTTATTACAGTAAAGCTTAAACGTGGTAATTTTATCTTCGTCAAAGATTGTACGATGCAAATCTATCTGTGCAGTGCGTTATGGACGATGTTGCAATGTCACAGTGGCGGATCCAGGATTTTGGTTTGGGGCAGGCTACTATTATTTTGGAGGGGGAGGGGGGGGGGGCGGAGGGGGGGGGGGGGGTTTGACCCTAATAAAATTTGATTTTACGCTAATGTAAGATTTGTCCCGGAAGAAGACAAATGGTTGTGGGGGGAAGGGGGTTGGGGGCTTGAGCTCCTTAGCCCCCCCCCCCCTGGATCCGCTACTGCATGGAATGTCATATGTATAGGTAAGTGCATCGCGTCTCTTTGCGTACGCGTGTTGTAGCCATGACTTGCTAGTGTGTAACAAATACCTTAAAGACTACCATAAAAACAAATTATTTAGGCGACGAAACAGCGTGGGTCCGTTGCTTTGTTTTGTGCAATAAAGTTGAAACAAGACGTGTGTGTGTCGAGTGTGGCGGGGTCACCTTGACGCTGTGCGCGGACACGGAGTGGCGCAGCGGCGGCTCGCGCGCCCACCGCGGCTGCAACAAGCGCGCTGCTCTAGTCCAGCCGACACAATGCATCGAGGGCCGCTAACTAGTCTAACTACACCGGCACCGGAAAGGTCGTGCCATGCTTTTGATTCCTTATTTGGTAGCGTACGGTAAGGGAAATGTGTTCACGTGCCTTTTTAACTATTCTTACTATGATAATAAGGCATAAAAAGGTAGATACATAGACAAATCATTTATTTGGCATTTTGCAACAACAATAAAACAAACAAAAATAAAAAAGTACAAAAAAAAAATAGAAAGAAAAAGGTAAAAACCGGCCAAGTGCGTGTCGGACCACGCAAAACGAAGGGTTCCGTGCCTATTAAAAAGGTCGTATCGTCATAGAAATCTTACGGCAGTTACGTCCTTTTCTTTGAGGAAGGCAGTTTTTCAGCAATATCTCGGAAACCTTTCATCCGATCTTGTTCAAAACAATTTTCGGTGAATGAACTTAATAAGCGCTGTGTCCATGAATTTTTTCATATTTTTAAAATACACCGTTCAAAAATTAGAGGGGGGGGGGGACAGAATTTTAGTGACTTTCGGGGCGATTATCTCTGACTGTATTCACTTAATCAAAAAAAATCCCGAGAAACCTTATATTTATTTTGAAAGGCCTATCGATTCATGTGCCACACGTGGGCTCACGATGAAAAAAAAAATTTTGACTTTTAGTTTTATGTATGGAGTGCACCCCTAAAATTTTTTTTTTGTAATTTTAATTACAAAACTATGTAGCGGCTAACAAAATACACCTATCCTCAAAATTTTATTCAAATACACCTTATAGTTTTCGAGTAAAATGCCTGTGACATACGGACAGACGGACAGACGGACAGACGGACAGACGGACATGACGAAACTATAAGGGTTCCGTTTTTGCCATTTTGGCTACGGAACCCTAAAAAACAATGACCGAACACATTACGTAGGTACGTGAACACATATGCAATCTTTTTGTGTTAATAGTTGCAAAACCAAAAACATAATTCTATAGCACGGCACAGCTTTTACAAACTTCAATGCAACAAAACCTTTGTTACGTACTTTTGCATCGGCTTTTACACTAATATATGATCTTGTCAAGTTAGCCAGCACAACGTTGCCATCGCGATTTCCATTCCCGTATTGGAATATAAACTTGCTTCTCTAGAGCAAAGCTTTGGCCCTTCGTGAGTCACGAGTCGTGACTAAAGTAGGTCTCAAAAAACAAGGACATATTTTAACTGATATTGGACTATTTTTCAGAATCCATTACATCACCAGCTATAGGCATTGTGGCCAGAGGACTTATTGAGAGCAGCTATAAAAATCCACCAACCAAATTAACGATGATCAAGGTCCGTTTATATCTACATTGAGCGTGCCAGACACGTGTCGCGGCAGACAAAATAATATTCTTCTATACAACGTGTATTAACGTATTTATATCTATCGTAACACGGCCGCGCAGACGGCGACAGACACGGGCCGTGCCCGGCCAGTATTCGCGAATTGATGTCTGCACGGTTCAAGTCTGTACGTGTCTGTGGCTACCTGCCGGGCAGTGTGGATACAGGGCCGGTGAGAGCGGTCGAGTCCGAGGACGACGACGGTGTCTGTCGGTGTCTGCCACGACACAACACGTGTCTGACGCTCAATGTCTGTTGATATAAACGGACCTTAAAACGTGTTTGATGGACTTATTCATCTGGACCTCTCGCCACGGTGCTGCCAGCTGGAGTCCACGACAGCTTGTGACTTGTAATAAAAACAGAAGTCTTTTTTCTATAAGAGGAATTAAAATGAGCCTTCGAGTCGCTGTGCAATGGTGTTGTTACGGACATTGCTAAAACCTTTATTGCGAAACTGGTACGAGTATTGAAGTCTCGCGTGGCCACGTTGTACTGGAAATGATATAAACATTAGCATATTATAAATACTTGATTCGTGATTATCTGTTTACTTTGATGTTATACTAAAGCCAATCGTTTCAGTGATGATGATAGCGTGGGTTAGAGCACAATCTAATGTTTAATCGAAATACTGCAAAATATTATCAAAACCTTCGAAGATACTGTACTGTCATTGGAGAATACTTGTAGGTTAATTTGTAGTTCACTGGCACTTCAATGATATCAAACATATCGAAATGTCTGACCGTTTCGTTCGCCACGTTACTCTCCGACTGTCGTTACAATGAATTACTAAGGGTGGATCTCCATCAGAGCTTTGCGAGGTATTTAGTGGAGCGGTGTGCGAACAAAACTTCCTATAGTGCGTAAAACAATAGGAAGAGATGCGCGAGCGACGCTGCCAATGCTATTGGGCATTTTCGCGAGAAGAGATCCATCGTTAGTGACGTCACCGAGTAAAACTTAAAATTGTTCCATTTTGTAAACAAAATTAACAATACGATTTGTAGCTCAAAACAACTTTTTACAGGCTAGTAAAAGCGAAAAAGTCGTTCTTGGGAAATTGTATAAAATTCTACAATAAAATTCCAAAACACATTACCGAACTTAAAGACAGTCGTAAAACGAACACTTATTTCAAAAGCATATTATAAGATAAACGACTACATCATGGATAGTTGGCAGCGATAAAATCCTGCACTAGAAATCTGTCGT
The DNA here is from genome assembly GCA_932294315.1 of Epinotia nisella. NCBI lineage: Eukaryota > Metazoa > Arthropoda > Insecta > Lepidoptera > Tortricidae > Epinotia > Epinotia nisella. Next base: position 79,265 of record OW028699.1, read on the forward strand.
AAAATAAATAGGCTTTCTACTGTAGCAATGTAATTACAAAATTTTATAATACTCTGATACTGAAATGATATATTGTATACTGTTTTGAAAAAATGACACCTCGCCGAGTTTTTACGCCGGTTCTTCTCGAGGCAGAGGTTTACTTTCCGAACCGGTGGTAGTTTATCGACATTCATAGGTGCATGTAATATGCCTAAATTGAAGAATAAATCACTTTTACTTTGACTTTATGACAAATGAAAGTTACAAAATGGAACATTTTAACTTTTACTCGGTGACGTCACAAACGATGCATCTTCTTCTCGCGAAATTGCCCTATTGGCAGATTATTTCCTTGCACATATCTCCGCTACCTGCGCACAGCCTGCGTGGATACTCACTCGTAACTCCGTAGATCCCGAAAATTGCTTCCCAATTATTTTTTAGAGCGCTCGGAGCGAAAAGGTTGACATCTCATCTCTGTGTGTGTATGTGTGTGTGTGTCTGTGTGTGTGTGCGTGTGTACTCACGTCGTACTGCGAGCGCGTCATGGCGCCGCCGGCGGGGTGGTCGAGGCGCTCGTCGGGCGAGCCGGGCGGCGCGCGCCGCGGCGGCGACAGCGGGCACTGCGACACGCGACCAGCTATCACTCCCGCACCAGTCGTCACAAGTGAGGATATACGTCACATTAAGAGCGGGCACCATAGATGGGTGAATCAACTTTATTCTGTCTCTAGTTGCCATGGATACGTCTCCTGGGTCTCTTTTTAGGGTTCGGTACCTCAAAAGGAAAAAAACTGAACCCTTATAGGATCACTCGTGCGTTGAAACTACTGGACCGATTGAGTTAAAATTTGGTATACATGTGTAAATTGGTGACCCAAAGATTATTAATGAATTCTAAACAAGGGGGCCACTTTTGGGGGGTAAACGGGAAAATTTAAAAAAAAGTTTTGCAAACTGTATTGTGTGACATATCAAATGAAAGGGGTTGTTGTAAGCATCTCAGTTTTTTTTATAATTTTAGCAACAACAGATTTGAAGTAATTTAGGAAAGAAGACGAAAATTGACCATCCCCCCCTATCTCCGAAACTACTAGGATTTAAATTCTGAAAAAAATATGGAAAATAGTTCCTTACCTAAAGATTACAGGAAAACCTATAAGAAGTTTGAGTATCCAAAACACTTATGAAATTTAAATTATATACGGAACCCTCACCACGCGAGTTGAACTCGCACTTGTCCGGTTTTTTTTGGGGTTTAATTCACCAAATGCGGGGTTTTCTTGTCACGTTCGACCCTTTTTTGTATGGACCGTCTACTAGGTATGTTACAAGTCCATATTGTTGCAATTTTTCTATGAAACTTTGTTCAAAAAAATAGTTGATTGACCCATATATTCCTCTGCATCGATACCATGTATCGACTATATCGCGTTTGTAAAAGTTTCCGTGTGTCACGTTTAATACATTTTCGTACATCTTCAGGTACTCGACACCGTCACGATCACGATTCACACAATTTAATGACTATGCCTTATTTGTTCAGGGAAACTGGCCCATATCGAGTCAGCCGTTTGGAAACATGAGTATTTACAATCAAAGAAGCGTAGCTTAGTTATCCAGTGCAAGTGATTCTGATTTTAATATTGTGTTTCTGAGATCAAGCCTCACTTAATCTGGCGTGTTGACTTTGATAACTTAAAAATTGATAAACAGTGTTAGTTAATATCACCTATCCCGTCTGTACAAATTTATACCAGTTACATGCAAGAATGAGTGACAGATCGATAGTGGTGCATTTTCCTTCACTTTACAACCATAACATGTTCTTAAACTTTGAGGCAGTGCCTGAAGTTGGGTGCAGAACTAACAACACTTTAAAAAAAGAAAAGCGCCATAGATGTTAGTGCATTCATAAAGAAAAAACAAAACAACCGTTTTCAGCAGCAAGAACAAATGGGGGTGTTGTTACAATTTGGTGCCAGGATCGATCAACCAAGACTGATGTGGAGGGACCCTGGTGCTCTCACCTGCGGCTCCACTCGCTCGGGTCTGGGCTCGGGCTCGGGCGCGGCGCCCTCCGAACTGTCGCTGCCCTGCGCGCCAACATGCTCGCCCGGTTAGTCACGTCACAAACAGTTTCACATAAACCAGTGTTTGAAGTACACTGAGTTGGCATTTAGCTCCAACTCGAAAACTTGTACTGGGACACATCCATCCATTCACTCGTCTACAATCTCTAATGGGGGAATGTGGATTTATTATGAATAAGAAAGAGCTGATGGAGAATGGGAAGGAGGTGGGTATAAATGAATGGCACTTATAAAAAAGATTTTTAAACCGTGATCATTAAATCCTAGCTATGACAACAGTTGATGATGAGTTACAGCAACAAGCATCCATTAAATATTGTAAATAACACTGGTTTCTGTCAAACGTTCATCTTTAGTATTCGCCTGAATAGGAATCTGTAGTTACACATGACATTTAAGAAACTCTCACAGTTTAAGGAATTCACAAAACACGCAGCACAACAGACATTTGTTAGTTTACAAAACAAACACACACACTTCATAGTCCCAAGAGGATACTATACAAAGTTTTTAAGTACATATCATAATGACAAATTGCGAGCCGATTTCGAGCAAGTTGCGCAATTGTCTCACTCAAAAACCGCTCACAATTGCCAATATGACAAGACTCTTAAGTAGAATCTTACAGATGATCCATGGGCACATAGAACCGTCGGTTCGCTGGTGGGCTCGTGAGCCAAAGCACTCAACAAATACTGAAGCACCAAAACTGGCAACTTTCGTCTATGCTTGAAATACTTCGTCCATGTAGAAAGTCCACCAGCAGATGCGAGCCAACGATCCAAGTCCGTTTGATCTATTGACTAACTATTACTACGTATAAGTCTAGATCATTTTTCTTGTCGTTTTTCATCAGGCCGTCAGCTTCGAATTCAGTACTATTTAGCGTTCTCCTATCCAGCCTCCGACTACGCAAAACAAAGTAGTTAACCATGCGCAAACTTATGCTAGGGGATCATCATATCAGCCGAAAGATTTGCACTGTTGAACATAGGCCTCCCACAAAGAGTGGCACAATGAAAGGTCCTACGCCACCAGCATCCAGCGCACTCCAGCTAAGCTATATACTAAGGGAGGTCTGTTGTATACTATAAAACTTAAAGGGGGTGATCCATTTGCGAGCCGGCGAGCTAACGGTATAAACCGTTGAACCGTTTGCTGGTCGACTCGCGTTGGTGATCCATTAGAGTACTAAACAGTCTACTCTCATCGTTGGTGCAGTCATGTCGTGTTCCCAGACGGAGTTACTTTGTTATATCGGTCTACTGTTACATGAGGAGGATGAACATAAAATTATGAAAAAAAGACGCCATAAAGTTTGGGTGAAAAAATGGCTGCAAGAAAGACAACGCTTGTCCCATTTAAACTTGCTGGGAGAGCTGATTGGTGAACCAAACGACAACCGAAATTATTTGAGGATGTCTGAGGAAGTGTTTATGGAGCTGCTCGGTTTAGTGTCACCTCTGATAAAAAAACAAGACACCGTTTTTTTTCAAGTCGTGGCGAAACGAGCGTATATCCATTTTGCCTAGTAAATGTTGTGAATTTCGCAGCGCAGCACGTCCATTCGCCACCAAGATAGCAAAAAGACTGTCGGCTCGCCGAGTCGCGTGATCCACTGGCGGTTTTTCGTACCGCGGACTTAGAATTTCAAGCATGCACAACGAGCCGGCGAGTAAAACCGTCGGTGTTTAAGACCGCAGACTTTTGAGTGCTCGATTGGCGGTTTATACCTTTGGCTCGCGAGTTCGTTGACGTACCGGCGGTCTTACTCGCCAATGGATCACCCCCTTAATGGTTGGATCGTTGTCCCGCCAATGGATCACCGTTAAACGGAGGAGGCTGTCACCGACCTGGTGTTCATGCCTGCCGGCGTGCTCTCGGTACTCGTCGCGCTCGGGGCTGGAGTCGCTGGAGCGCGCGCTGCCGCCGCTCCGGACACTCTCCGCGTACGTTTCCTGCAAACGGAGGAGGCTGTCACCGACCTGGTGTTCATGCCTGCCGGCGTGCTCTCGGTACTCGTCGCGCTCGGGGCTGGAGTCGCTGGAGCGCGCGCTGCCGCCGCTCCGGACACTCTCCGCGTACGTTTCCTGCAAACGGAGGAGGCTGTCACCGACCTGGTGTTCATGCCTGCCGGCGTGCTCTCGGTACTCGTCGCGCTCGGGGCTGGAGTCGCTGGAGCGCGCGCTGCCGCCGCTCCGGACACTCTCCGCGTACGTTTCCTGCAAACGGAGGAGGCTGTCACCGACCTGGTGTTCATGCCTGCCGGCGTGCTCTCGGTACTCGTCGCGCTCGGGGCTGGAGTCGCTGGAGCGCGCGCTGCCGCCGCTCCGGACACTCTCCGCGTACGTTTCCTGCAAACGGAGGAGGCTGTCACCGACCTGGTGTTCATGCCTGCCGGCGTGCTCTCGGTACTCGTCGCGCTCGGGGCTGGAGTCGCTGGAGCGCGCGCTGCCGCCGCTCCGGACACTCTCCGCGTACGTTTCCTGCAAACGGAGGAGGCTGTCACCGACCTGGTGTTCATGCCTGCCGGCGTGCTCTCGGTACTCGTCGCGCTCGGGGCTGGAGTCGCTGGAGCGCGCGCTGCCGCCGCTCCGGACACTCTCCGCGTACGTTTCCTGCAAACGGAGGAGGCTGTCACCGACCTGGTGTTCATGCCTGCCGGCGTGCTCTCGGTACTCGTCGCGCTCGGGGCTGGAGTCGCTGGAGCGCGCGCTGCCGCCGCTCCGGACACTCTCCGCGTACGTTTCCTGCAAACGGAGGAGGCTGTCACCGACCTGGTGTTCATGCCTGCCGGCGTGCTCTCGGTACTCGTCGCGCTCGGGGCTGGAGTCGCTGGAGCGCGCGCTGCCGCCGCTCCGGACACTCTCCGCGTACGTTTCCTGCAAACGGAGGAGGCTGTCACCGACCTGGTGTTCATGCCTGCCGGCGTGCTCTCGGTACTCGTCGCGCTCGGGGCTGGAGTCGCTGGAGCGCGCGCTGCCGCCGCTCCGGACACTCTCCGCGTACGTTTCCTGCAAACGGAGGAGGCTGTCACCGACCTGGTGTTCATGCCTGCCGGCGTGCTCTCGGTACTCGTCGCGCTCGGGGCTGGAGTCGCTGGAGCGCGCGCTGCCGCCGCTCCGGACACTCTCCGCGTACGTTTCCTGCAAACGGAGGAGGCTGTCACCGACCTGGTGTTCATGCCTGCCGGCGTGCTCTCGGTACTCGTCGCGCTCGGGGCTGGAGTCGCTGGAGCGCGCGCTGCCGCCGCTCCGGACACTCTCCGCGTACGTTTCCTGCAAACGGAGGAGGCTGTCACCGACCTGGTGTTCATGCCTGCCGGCGTGCTCTCGGTACTCGTCGCGCTCGGGGCTGGAGTCGCTGGAGCGCGCGCTGCCGCCGCTCCGGACACTCTCCGCGTACGTTTCCTGCAAACGGAGGAGGCTGTCACCGACCTGGTGTTCATGCCTGCCGGCGTGCTCTCGGTACTCGTCGCGCTCGGGGCTGGAGTCGCTGGAGCGCGCGCTGCCGCCGCTCCGGACACTCTCCGCGTACGTTTCCTGCAAACGGAGGAGGCTGTCACCGACCTGGTGTTCATGCCTGCCGGCGTGCTCTCGGTACTCGTCGCGCTCGGGGCTGGAGTCGCTGGAGCGCGCGCTGCCGCCGCTCCGGACACTCTCCGCGTACGTTTCCTGCAAACGGAGGAGGCTGTCACCGACCTGGTGTTCATGCCTGCCGGCGTGCTCTCGGTACTCGTCGCGCTCGGGGCTGGAGTCGCTGGAGCGCGCGCTGCCGCCGCTCCGGACACTCTCCGCGTACGTTTCCTGCAAACGGAGGAGGCTGTCACCGACCTGGTGTTCATGCCTGCCGGCGTGCTCTCGGTACTCGTCGCGCTCGGGGCTGGAGTCGCTGGAGCGCGCGCTGCCGCCGCTCCGGACACTCTCCGCGTACGTTTCCTGCAAACGGAGGAGGCTGTCACCGACCTGGTGTTCATGCCTGCCGGCGTGCTCTCGGTACTCGTCGCGCTCGGGGCTGGAGTCGCTGGAGCGCGCGCTGCCGCCGCTCCGGACACTCTCCGCGTACGTTTCCTGCAAACGGAGGAGGCTGTCACCGACCTGGTGTTCATGCCTGCCGGCGTGCTCTCGGTACTCGTCGCGCTCGGGGCTGGAGTCGCTGGAGCGCGCGCTGCCGCCGCTCCGGACACTCTCCGCGTACGTTTCCTGCAAACGGAGGAGGCTGTCACCGACCTGGTGTTCATGCCTGCCGGCGTGCTCTCGGTACTCGTCGCGCTCGGGGCTGGAGTCGCTGGAGCGCGCGCTGCCGCCGCTCCGGACACTCTCCGCGTACGTTTCCTGCAAACGGAGGAGGCTGTCACCGACCTGGTGTTCATGCCTGCCGGCGTGCTCTCGGTACTCGTCGCGCTCGGGGCTGGAGTCGCTGGAGCGCGCGCTGCCGCCGCTCCGGACACTCTCCGCGTACGTTTCCTGCAAACGGAGGAGGCTGTCACCGACCTGGTGTTCATGCCTGCCGGCGTGCTCTCGGTACTCGTCGCGCTCGGGGCTGGAGTCGCTGGAGCGCGCGCTGCCGCCGCTCCGGACACTCTCCGCGTACGTTTCCTGCAAACGGAGGAGGCTGTCACCGACCTGGTGTTCATGCCTGCCGGCGTGCTCTCGGTACTCGTCGCGCTCGGGGCTGGAGTCGCTGGAGCGCGCGCTGCCGCCGCTCCGGACACTCTCCGCGTACGTTTCCTGCAAACGGAGGAGGCTGTCACCGACCTGGTGTTCATGCCTGCCGGCGTGCTCTCGGTACTCGTCGCGCTCGGGGCTGGAGTCGCTGGAGCGCGCGCGAGTCGCGCGCCGCGCGCTGCCGCCGCTCCGGACACTCTCCGCGTACGTTTCCTGCAAACGATTTCAATCATACTATTTCAATTTGGGGTAGACGGTGAAATATGTCCAGCAAATACTTGACAAGACAAGATGCTCAAAAATGTCTGATACAATCGTATTTGTGAACCTGTTAGATAGTAAAGATATTTTTGAACGCTTCACGTTTGGATACTAGGTGGGATACTGGTCAGAGTATTCATTCGGCACGGTGTCTTCAAATAATTACAAGAGGGAGGTTGGCTGCCGCCGATAGAAGTACCAGTACCCGGTGCCGCGAACACTGGTTCACGTCTCCTAAAAGAAGTAGTCTCGGTGAGTAGTCTATACCTGCGTCTGCGGATAGCCCTCGTCGTCGGAGTCGATGAGCGAGCCTCGCCGCTGCGCCTCCTCCAGCTCCTCCTGCTGCACCTCCACGTTGTCCAACTTCTCCAGTCGAGGCAGGTTCCGTAACACCGTCAGACGGTACCTGGAACACACGCAATGAGGGTTTTAGATATGCTTTTTGGTTATCCCAGCTGCGGCAGCACTGCGGAAACACTGTCTCGATGTGAAAATCCACCAAACATGTTTAATAAAAATCGTCATTTAATTGATTGTACAGCTTTGACAGCCGATGTCCAAAAGACCTCTCGCTCTGATTCTGAAAATATGTATATGCTGATTCTAAAAAAACCCTCAATATAGGTATGCTTAACAAGGAATCATGTTCCTTGAGGATTAAGTGAGAACATTGGTACGCAGGCTCGTTGGTGCAAAAGCAGTTAAACAACAGTAACACAGGTGTTAGGGGACAGGGACCGGTATTGCCGCAGGCATCCAAAGCACCAATGATGGTGTTGCTACAATTTGATGCCGCGATTGTTTAAGTATAGTGTAGTGTAGTGATCTGCCGAGAAAAATAGCACGCATATATAAACTGATAACCTTAAAAAATACGAATTGTTATGCGGAAAGAGAGAAGGAATTTTGGGTAATTTTCGAACTAAATATTATTTGATTTTAAGACCGGCCATAGACGGGCTGCATAGAGCAGTGCCAACAGCTTCAAGCGGCCGCGGTTGGGTGATCTGCAGTTTCAATACACAATTGTCATTCGCAATACACGAACCGCTCAAGCAGTTGCAACCGCTTCGGGCAGTTGGCAGCACGGTGACATTTCATCATTCGGTCAAGCAGCTCTGGCTGCAAGAGCGGTCCGTGTATGTTGATCACGGGGTAACTGCTCGAGCAGTCCGTGTACGGCGGCTCTAAGTGTTGACATATACCTTTACAATTGGCTCTAGTTTGTTGTTTGTATAGCATAGCCTAGAGTGGGGCGGGTGTTCGTGGATTGATCAATGTGTATGACAGAATGTGGGCGCGACTGACTGTGGGTGGTGCGCGCACGGGTTCTCGTCGAGCCACAGCGACGTGAGCGCGGGCAGGTGCCGCAGGTGGCGGATCTCGCGCAGGTCGCGGATCTCGTTCTTGCGCACGTACAGCTCGCGCAGCAGCCGGCAGCCCGCGAAGTCCTGGAGGGACCGGATCTTGTTTATACTGGAAACAATAGTCACTTATTGTATTACAGTAAATGTTCAGTTACTGGAACGTTATCTTAGGTCACACACATTGGCCGCGGGATATATTGCGTGACAGACGATATCGCTGCCAGTTGCCATATAGTCCAAAAAAAGCTAGAAAGCTAGGTACGCTCTCGGTGGATTTTTTCCTTGCACAGCTCTAGTTGCCAGTGATGACATATGGCACTGAAACTTGGTCGCTTACTATGGGCCTCATAAGAAGGCTCAAAGTCACCCAAAGGGCAATGGAGTTTCACTGCGTGATCGCATCAGAAATGAGGCTATCCGCAGCAGAACCAAGGAAACCGATATAGCCCTCCGAATTGCTAAACTTAAGGGGCAGTGGGCGGGGCACATTGCACGTAGAACCGATGGCCGTTGGGGCGGAAAGGTTCTCGAGTGGCGACCACGTACCGGAAGGCGCGGCGTGGGTAGGCCCCCCACAAGGTGGACTGATGACCTGGTAAAGATCGCGGGAGTCCGCTGGATGCGAGTGGCGCAGGACCGATCAATTTGGAACTCTCCGGGGGAGGCCTATGTCCAGCAGTGGACGTCTTTCGGCTGATATGATGATGATGATGATGATGACAGCTCTGGTAGAATACTCACTCTTATTAGCGAGCGTGTAATATTATTTCTTTACATCCACGCTTCGAACGTGTTGCAATTAACATCCTTGATATCAGGTAGTTCGAAAAAACTGGACAGCTCAGCTCTCGACCAAGGATGTGGCAACACGTCCGAAACATCAAATAAATACAATTATACTAACTACAGCCTTGATACCTAGACCCTCGTGAGAGCTAGACCGCACCGGTCAGCTTCCGCCATTGCGCGTCAGGCACGGCAGTCGGCGAGGCTACACCAACCAGAGCGTGGCGCGGGATGCGTTGCCCAATCCGCGCACGCACCGGTGCCAATTTGCCAATCAGCGGCGCTATCGCGAAAATCGAATATCTAAGTTGACTGACTGGATGACTTTTTTGCCATAAGGCGTAAAAGAGTCGCGTCCGTGCTGAGGCGAGTGCGCGGCAGCAGCAACAGTCTTCTCAGGGTGGTGGCCGAGAGGCTGGACTGCCCGATCACCAAGGCTTGGGTTGAGGTGGCTATTGGGAGAGCGAAATAGAACTGTCTTCGCTTTCTCAATAGCTCACATTTTTCTTTTTATATTTTCAAATTTATCGTTATTTATTTTTCATTTCCTTGTGTAACTAACCTAGCTCGTAAGATTTCAAATGTACTAACAATAAAAACTATGGACTAAAGTCTGAAATAAATGTTTTTTTTTTTCTTTTTTTTTAACTTCGTATATCTCCGTCACAGTCACTTAAAAGTGCGATATTTAAACTCCGAATTTCGATATTCGTGGTTATAGCTCTGGCTCAGGAATTGTAAGTGCCGTGTTATGTCAAGCACCAGTAGGTATCAATGTTGTGACGTAAAGATTTAAGAAAACTACTAATTCCAAATGCAAAAAAAATGGTTTGAGTGGAGTGCCTAACAATCTCGTATCACATTTTAGATACCACTATATACTATAGGGCCCTCAACTCTCAAGGAACTTGTCGCGGTATCGTTCGAGAATCGCCGGTGTAATAAGACCCAAGTGTCTCACCTGAAGGCCAGCACCTCGACGTTGGGCATCCGCCGCAGCACGCTCACGTCGCCCAGCTCCGCGCCCCTGCGACAAACAAACACACACGTTACTTACAGTTCATAGGCATAACATCAAACCTGCAGTCTGTGAGTAAGTTTTACACAGAGGACATACTACGCACTAAGAGTCCAATATAACAATATTTTGAGGATGCTGTTTGCGGCTGCCGAAGCACTGTAGTGCGTCCAACATGTTTGCCCAATCGCGAACTGATGACTTTTTCGCAATCAGACGCAAGCGTGTTGGATCACTACTCAGGCGAGTGCGTGGCGGCGGAAATGGCCTCCTCAGGGTATTGTCAAGAGAGTCTTGACTGTCCCATGACTAAATACTGGGTCGGAGTGGCCATCGCGAAGGCCAAATATGATGAGGTCGCGACCAATCGCGGGACGCCTTTGCCGTGTTTGTTCGTATTTCTTTGTTTTCTTATGTATTTTTTGTACCTAATAACTAATAACATACTTATTAAGTCAAAATTTGTTACTAATGGAATCTATGGATCATTAGTCTGCAATAAACGATTTTTATTTTAATTTTATTATAATTATAACATACTTTAAGAAGACACAAGCATTGTTACAATCATCATCATCATCATATCAGCCGAAAGACGTCCACTGCTGGACATAGGTCTCCCCCAAAGAGTGCCACAATGACCGGTCCTGCGCCACCCGCATCCAGCGGACTCTAGCGACCTTTACCAGGTCATCAGTCCACCTTGTGTGGTTACAATAATACTGTTCTATATATTCCCAAGACCAATTTGACTTTATAGCAATGTCTGGACTAGTGTCACTAAGGCCTAGATTTCTCTCTCGTTTGGAAGGTCAGATGACAGTAGCTTGCGTAAGACTATAGTGTCTTGGGATTAGATGCCAATGCGGACCCTGGGGTCGTATAAGGCATAACGCTCTTAGGGGAATGATGAGCAATGCCTCGGTATGTTGGCTTAACGACATGACGCTGTGAACAGGGACCTACATTTGTTTCTTGCTATAAATAAAGCACATCCTCGAATCAATAAAGAGTCGACAACGTACTTATAACTGTATCATTGCATCAGAAAGGCCGTGCTTGTTTGCCACCATCGTAAATCTGTCAACAATACTTTGCCAAATTTGTTGTGGTCTGTGGTCGTACATGTATAGTGATCCGTAACTGTACTTATTGTTATGCCCGCGTCTGCGCAACGGATCGCATGCGGAAGCGATCACCATGTATCACTCAGTCAAGGTCAAGGAACAATGCTCCAAAACAATCGACCATCCCAACAAACAAGTCTAGACCCCGCCACACTCGACATAGGGCCCCAATTCCAATAGCTGTAGCACGTGGTAGCACGATTTATTTGAATCGATACATCAATACCGCGATCGATACAATTAATTAACGCTTGAAACAAAAGTGTATCAAGATAGCCAGTTGTCTATTTGGAATCTAAACCCTATATGTGACCGTTAAGGTTTAATTCGACTGCGCTGAGCATACGACCTACTTGATGTGATGTAATTGATACACATACCTATAGTAATACACGCTACACACGTGTGTTGACTTTTGGAATATTTTCGCACGCTAGTTTGATAATTATGCAAAATATGGCTAAAAGTGAATCTTACAATTACTATTCAGAACCAATAACTAGTGTTGATGTATCAAAAGACGGCAATCAACTATAATTTTAGTCGGAAATACGTTATATAACTAATTGTGACGGTGTTTAGTAAAAGGTCCCACTTTGTCGATTCTAGTTACGGAGTTACGGGCAGTTTAGTGAAATATGGCAAAACTTACCGAAAATCAACTTTCGATGAAAACTGATAGAACAGACTGTAATAAACCTATGATTTTGATGACGACGCATAAATCTCCATTTTAAGCACCTTTTTAGGGCCTCAAAGTTTAGTGCCCAGTGACCCACTTTGTCGCATACAGAAAAAATCGTCGATATCATATTTGTGACGGTTTTTGGGAAAAGGTCCCACTTCGTCGATATAGAGTTAAGAGTAGTTCCTAATACTACAGACCATACGCTATCTTTTGCTGAAAGATTCATGTCTCTAGGTGCTATAGTTATTTTTTAAAAATTCTGCAAAGTTGCAGAAGTGAAAAAGCGACAATTGAGAAAACGTTGGTTAAAGTTTGGGATGGCAGAAAACACACTTCTACTTTGAAGTTATGGAGTGGTTGGTATTAAATGAATGGGCATACTTTAGGGATTTCAAATTAGTTAAAATCATGTATGTAACCTTAGTATTTTAAATGTTATGGAGGCTTGAACATAAAAACAGGACAAAAATATGTAAATCCTGAATATGGGTTTATTTCTATATTCTATTTTACGGCACGCAGATTTATCATTAAAGTTGTATTTATAAATGGTTTCCCATGCTAAAAAAGACAGAAATAATTCTGTGGATCCTTTTATTTAGTAATTATGTCAAAAAGTTAATAACAAATGATTTGAAGAGTGCCATGCATAAAAATTAAAATACACGTGTCTCTTAATATATAACATGAGATTACTTAAAAAAACATACATATTAAGCATAGAAAGTATGTAAAATATCAAATTATAAGTACTTTTTGTGTGTATAAAGTTTAGTGATTTTATATAGGGAGGGTCCCACTTTGTCGATTTACTAAACTTTAGTGCTTCTTCATTGAAAGTGTTTGTGTTTGGTATATTTTTCAGTTTTATGTATGAGATAATGGTTTGTTATTGTTAATCTAAGAGTCTTTGATACCAACGTCGTTTGTTTAAACTTTTTTAACGTAATCGAACGAAATTTCTTTTCGACTCAAGTTTAGTGACCCACTTTGACGGTTTAGTGGATCATACGCTACTTGATGCACATTACTACACCCAACCTCAGCGGTAGCTTGCCTCGCACTGATCGCCGTCGCCGCTTGCGCTACGCGTCGAGCCGACCGGCGTAGGTACATACCCACGTCGGCTCTACACAAAGCGCTTAGCGGCGGCGGTGCCTTTGATGTCGCCGACGAGGCGGCGCGGCGACTTATATAAACGTTGCGATGAGTTCGATCCGTTTGCTACATCTCATAGGTTCAATACGTACACCATTTTTAGGGTTCCGTAGCCAAAATGGCAAAAACGGAACCCTTATAGTTTCGTCATGTCCGTCTGTCCGTCTGTCCGTATGTCACAGGCATTTTACTCGAAAACTATAAGATGTATTTGAATAAAATTTTGAGAATAGGTGTATTTTGTTAGCCGCTACATACTTTTGTAATTAAAATGACAAAAAAAATTTTTTAGGGGTGCACTCCATACATAAAACTAAAAGTCAAAAACATTTTTTTCATTGTGACCCCCCGTGTGGCACATCAATCGATAGGCCTTTCAAAATAAATATAAGGTTTCTTAGCATTTTTTTTGATTAAGTGAATAGGGTCGGAGATAATCGCCCCGAAAGTCACTAAAATTCTGTCCCCCCCCCTCTAATTTTTGAACGGTGTAGTTTAAAAATATGGAAAAATTCATGGACATAGGGCTTATTAATTTCATTCACCGAAAATTGTTTTAAACAAGATCAGTTCAGAGGTTTTCGAGATATTGCTGAAAAACTGCCTTCTTCAAAGAAAAGGACGTAAGTGCCGTAAGATTTCTATGACGATACGACCTTTTTAATATGCACGGCCATTCGTTTTGCGTGGTCCGACACGCACTTGGCCGGTTTTTGGTTTGTAATTATACTGTTTTTGGTTCAGCAAATTACACCTATGTTTATAAATTATGATTTTATACTTGTAGTAATTTTTTAGCGTATGATCCACTAAACCGTCAAAGTGGGTCACTAAACTTGAGTCGAAAAGAAATTTCGTTCAATTACGTTAAATAAGTTTAAACAAACGACGTTAGTATCAAAGACTCTTAGATTAACAATAACAAACCATTATCTCATACATAAAACTGAAAAATATACCAAACACAAACACTTTCAATGAAGAAACACTAAAGTTTAGTAAATCGACAAAGTGGGACCCTCCCTATATAAAATCACTAAACTTTATACACACAAAAAGTACTTATAATTTGATATTTTACATACTTTCTATGCTTGATAAGTATGTTTTTTAAGTAATCTCATGTTATATATTAAGAGACACGTGTATTTAAATTTTTATGCATGGCACTCTTCAAATCATTTGTTATTAACTTTTTGACATAATAACTAAATAAAAGGATCCACAGAATTATTTCTGTCTTTTTTAGCATGGGAAACCATTTATAAATACAACTTTAATGATAAATCTGCGTGCCGTATAATATAATATAGAAATAAACCCATATTCAGGATTTACATATTTTCGTCCCGTTTTTATGTTCAAGCCTCCATAACATTCAAAATACTAAGGTTACATACATGATTTTAACTAATTTGAAATCCCTAAAGTATGCCCATTCATTTAATACCAACCACTCCATAACTTCAAAGTAGAAGTGTGTTTTCTGCCATCCCAAACTTTAACCAACGTTTTCTCAATTGTCGCTTTTTCACTTATGCAACTTTGCAGAATTTTTAAAAAATAACTATAGCACCTAGAGGGTGTTCTGCCTTTTCTCCGAACTTTTTTTGTCCGAATTTCATTTGCCAACCAACATTTCGCCGATGATTCACTTTGACAACCAACTATTAGCAAATTTTTGTATGTCAACGTTCCATTTGGCAGAATTATTATAAAGCGGATTATTGTAATGACTCATTACTCTTGGCATACTGTAGGCGACGCAAATGTTTAGTTAGAGTATAATGTAAGATTATGTTTTTGGTATATGTAATGCCATCTCGTGTCACATATAGACATTAAAGTTTTATAAAAACGTTGGTGGGTAGCGATCGCAAGTCATACGCAGTACCTACACATTAGTATAAAATACCGCTAGTCAGGGCATTAAAAAAGAACCATATTCGCCGCGTTGGCTACTCGCTCGCACCATAGTTTTGCTGTTTATTCCGAAAATTACGTGTTTTCTTTGTCCCGTTATCTACAATAAAAGTGGTCTTCGAACCAAATCTTTACGAAAAGTGATGTACAGAACTCCGACGACGCAACCTAAAACGCGTAAACAACATAGGGAATTCGAGCGCACGAAATTGCAAATGGCGAGCACTTCTAGCAACGCACCCGCGGAACCTATAGTTAAAATGCCAAACCTCGGCACCGATAGTGTTAAACAGCCGAAGGGTTTGGAACAAGTGAAAATGGAAACACCTAAATCTATACGTGGCTCAATTACGTCAGGGAAATCGAAGCGATCTACATCGTCATCCATTGCTAGACGTAAGCAACTGGAATTTGAAGCCGCTCAAGCTAAGGCGCAGATTGAGCTGGCGCTCATTGATAAAAAGCTGGAAGCTGAACTAGCCCAAGTTGACGCCGAGGAGATGGAAAGTGAGCACGGCAGTGATGTTAGTGAGGCCGCGGTTAGCAACCGAGCGCGATCTAATGTCGAACAATGGTTAAGTCAAGGTCACGACGCAACTACTTACATACCTCAGCCGCAAGCGCCGTATCAACCCCAGCATCAAGCACCACCAGTCAACAGTGCATCAGTCAACGTAGTTCAGCACCCCAACCTTCCTAGTGACAGCATTCAGCAACTGGCACTGACCTTGAAGGACATCATGACGACCTCGTCAGACCAACGCGAGGACCGCCTACTCAGTCGCCTGTCTACACCGCGAGACTTACCAATTTTCAGCGGTGATAGTATTGAATGGTTGCACTTTAAGAGGTCATATATAGAGTCTACCAGAGTGTGTAATTTCAGTGATTCTGAGAACCTGGAGAGACTACGCAAAGCACTGCGAGGCGACGCCAAGGACACGGTTACCGCCCTGCTTATCGGTAACACCCCGCCCGCAGATGTGATGAAAGCCCTCGAGTTAAGGTATGGCCGATCAGACGTTATTATCATGAACCTTACGACGCAGCTGAAGAAGCTACCATCGTTACCTACGTCGTACCAGAATGACCTCATTGACTTTTCTCTAAAGGTAAACAACTGCGTAGCAACAATACGTGCCCTTAATCAGCATGATCATCTACGCAGCCCTGAGCTCGCGTCAGCTGTTTTGAGCAAGTTACCGAGCACCCTAATTGGTAGATGGACTGATTTTGCATACCAAAGGTTAGCTGAAAACCAACCAAAGTTGACCTTGATTGCAGCATTTCTCGAACAAGAAGCACACATGTTATCATTAGTTGGAGTAACACAGGTACGAGAACAAAATAAACCGAGTGAAATAAAAACAACAGCAAAATATGCAAGTGATAACAAATTCCGATCTAATCGACCTATATTTACAACTAGTAGTGTCACCGAGGAAAACAAGGTCTGCAAATTCTGTTCTAAAGGACTTCACTCACTGCCCGAGTGCCGTGTGTTCAAACGTGCAATGCGCCGTGATAAATGGAGGTTCATAAAATCCCAAGGACTATGTTACTGTTGTCTGACGTCACGGCACGATAGAAATGCATGCCCGGCGCCCGTATGCGACATAGATGGTTGTGGTCTTGCACACCACAAAATGTTACACTGGAAGAAGCCTACGATTACCTCATCCCAATCAGCTGATCCTGACGCGGTTATCGACCCGACGCCCGAGCCGGCCCCGGCGCCGGCACCCTTGGCTCCCGATACCGTGGCACACGTAGCATCGGATCATAATAAACTTTCATCTACGGATCACGTTATGTTAAAGGTAGTTTCAGTGCAGCTGCGAGGACCTAAGGGTGTTGTGAGTACTTACGCCCTTTTAGACGATGCAGCTTCGGTCTCAATCATAGACTCTGACCTAGCAACCGAGTTAGGTCTCAAATGTGAACAGTCGAGTGCTATTAAATTCATCGACGCGTTTGGACTCGAAGTGTATCAATCGGATGCGCCTACTGTCACCGCTCAGATAAGTGGACAAAATAACAATAACAACACTATAGGTAGTTATGACATTAAGTTACGCAAAGTGTCTAAGTTAAATTTACCAGAACAAAATTTATCTGTTATTAACAGTTTGAATTGCCAGCATTTATCTCATGTTAAAAGTTATGTTTGTAAAAGTTGTGTAAAACCACGCATTCTTATTGGGGAAGATAACTATTTCTTAATTGCTCCGATCGAAATTATTAATGGTAATAAACATGAACCGTATGCATCTCGATGCAAGTTGGGCTGGTCTATTCATGGTTATTGTGGTCGCACTCACTCTAACGCTGCCGGTGTGTTTCATCTCAGTCATACCGATGACGACAATATTTGCGAATTAAACGATTTAATCAAGCATTCTTTTTCCTTAGATTCTATAGGAATTTCAACCTTGCGACGTGAGAATAGTGATCATTTAAGAGCGTTGCAGATATTAGACGATACGTCACGCCTTATCGGAAATCAATGGGAGGTTGGCCTGCCGTTCAAGAAGGACGTATTCGCCATGCCAGATACACGCGAAGCTGCCCTTACGCGACTCCAGTCTTTAATGCGAAAATTTGTTAAAGATGACGCGTACGCAGATCGTTACCGACAAGAGGTAAACAAACTGTTTGCTTCTGGCTATGCACGTGAGTTAATGGAAAATGAACTCTCAGCAGACCACATATGGTACATTCCACATTTTGGTGTTCAAAATCCGAACAAACCCGGTAAGTTGAGACTTGTATTTGATTTTTCGGCAAAGGTAAAGGGAACATGTCTCAATAACTACTTATTAACGGGACCGGACTTATATAATTCGCTGTTGGGAATTATGCTCAGGTTTCGCGAAAATAAAATAGTTATGATTGGCGATATTAAGGACATGTTTTTAAGGGTGAAAATAAGGCAGCAAGATCAACATGTACTGCGTTTTTTATGGCAGGAATCGCCTGGCGCACCCATAAAAACATGTGTTATGCAAAGTTTACCGTTTGGTGGGACTTGTTCTCCTTTTATTGCGCAATATATTAAAAACAGAAATGCGTCAAAGTATGATGATTTGTATCCAGAAGCTGTACAAGTGATTGTAAACAGTCATTATATGGATGATTGTTTATATTCAACTCACAGCGTGGAAAATGCAGTTAAGTTGATTAAACAAATAACGCAAATCCACAAAAGCGGTGGATTTGAAATTCGAGGTTGGTCGAGTAACAGTAAGGAGGTATTAAAGAATATACCTATCGATACGCTCGCGCAAACAGCTGTTCAGTTTAAGGACGGGGCCTTGAATACAACTGAGCGCACATTAGGGTTAATGTTTCATCCTTCGGATGATACTTTTGGGTTTAAAATCTCTTTTCATCGGGTCCCACAAGAGATATTGAATGGAACTGAGGCTCCTACTAAGGCAAAGATGTTGAGTCTTATCATGTCCATTTATGACATTCATGGTTTTTTGTCGCCTTTTATTATAAAGAGCAAAATAATATTCCAGAACGTGCATCGTAGTGGCGTGGATTGGAACTGCCGCATCCAACCGGGTGAACATGCGAGCTGGGTAAGGTGGCTCGACGAGCTTAAGCTTCTAGCGACGCTGCGCATACCACGACACTATGCTGACGCCGGCGCATGGACGCGGTGTTATGATGACGCGACGGATGGGGTAAGCGACCCTATAATTATAAATACTGAACTGCACGCCTTTTGTGACTCGAGTAGTAAGGCTTTTGCGGCTGTCATCTATTGGCGTTTCACCCGCTCGGATGGAACCGTCAATGTGTGTTTTGTGGCAAGTAAAAGTCGAGTCACCCCACTTCGTCCGGTTTCGATACCGAGACTCGAACTTCAGGGGGCCACACTTTCTGCACGCCTCGTTGCTACTATACAGCACGAACACAAAGACATTAAGGCAAATAAAAGGTATTTTTGGACGGATTCCAATACTGTACTTCAGTGGATACGTAGTGATCCTAGGGATTACAAGCCATACGTAGCTCACCGGCTTGGTGAGATTGATGAGTTGACCACTGCGTCAGAGTGGCGGCACGTACCGTCCTCTCAAAATGCAGCCGATGTTGCAACTCGTGACGACTCACCGCCGCTGCAGTACGACAGTGTATGGTTCCAGGGGCCCAACTTTTTACGCGAGCGTGAAAGTGAGTGGCCGAAGGATATTAAGAGTTTTAAAAGGCTCGATGAATCGATCTGTGAGCGTAAGGTTGTTAACGTTTTATCGTCTGCTGACTGTACTAGCACGTTGCCAGTACCTAACGAGAATAACTTCTCGTCGTGGAATCGATTGCTTATGACTACTTTACGGGTTTTGTTGTTTGTAAAAAAATGCAGAAGGCAATGCAATCGACTCGAGAGCGAGCTATTAAAGTCAGCAGAGGAATTGTTGATTAAGAAATGTCAACATGATTCTTTTCTCACAGATATTGAATGTTTAAGACAGAATAAGCCGTTACCAAAGGATAGCCGGCTACCGCAATTAACACCCTATCTTGACGATACGGGCTTGCTACGCGTAGGAGGTCGTATCGACAAGACTGTCGGTATCGAGGAGTCTACCAAGAGGCCCCTGATTCTCGATGGCAAACACAGGATCACCAGGCTGCTTGTGGAGCACTACCACAGACAAGCACTGCACGGGGCTCAAGAACTGGTAGTTAATGAATTAAGGCAGCGCTACTGGATTTTGAAACTGCGTCCTACAGTGCGCGCGGTTGCAGCACATTGCCTGTTTTGTAGATATCGTCGCGCCGCACCGCAGCCGCAGCGCATGGCTGATTTGCCCCCGGCTCGGCTGCAGCACAACCGACGTCCGTTTTCTTTTACAGGAATCGATTTTTTCGGTCCAATGGAGGTGACAATAGGTCGTGGCAGGCAGAAACGTTACGGTATGTTATTTACGTGTCTGACAGTTCGTGCCGTACACATAGAAATAACGGAAAGTCTGACCACTGACGCCACCATCATGGGTTTAAGACGGATGATGGCACGTAGAGGTGCCCCTAGTATAATTTATTCAGACAACGGGACGAATCTGAGAGGTTCAGACACGGAGCTCAAACGCAGCATTGCTGAAATAGATACCGAAGCACTACATCAAGACGGGCTCTTGAGAGGTATTGAGTGGCGATTTATACCTCCCGGTGCTCCAGAGATGGGTGGAGCGTGGGAGCGCATGGTGCGCACCGTGAAAACAGCCCTACGAGCTGTACTGAAGGAACGCGCACCTCGCCCAGAGACTCTGTCTACCCTGTTAGCTGAGGTGGAAGCCCTTGTAAATAGTCGTCCAATTACATACGTATCGACAGACCCGAGCTCCCCAGAAGCTCTTACGCCTAATCATTTCTTGATTGGCACGTCATCTAATGGACCAGCGTTTGGAAGGTATAGCAACGAAGATCTACATCTAAAACGGCAATGGCGGATAGCTCAACGTCTCACAGACATGTTTTGGTCACGTTGGCTTAAGGAGTATTTGCCAACGCTTATTCCACGGCAGAAATGGACACGCGAACACCGTTCCTTACAGGTAGGAGATTTCGTTATTTCTATGTGTACGGCACGAACTGTCAGACACGTAAATAACATACCGTAACGTTTCTGCCTGCCACGACCTATTGTCACCTAATCATTTGTCAAATCTTTCACTAGGCCTAACAACTATTAAACGAATAATGTTTCGTCAGTGTAACAGTGCCCTTTTCATATATGAGGCAACTTCTTACTTAAACGAAGTAAAAGATACACACTAAAACCGGATCTTTAAAACTATGACTGCTCTTGTACTTGCCTTAGACAAATATGATGCTCATTTGGTAAAAAAAAACAAAATAGTACTAGGTATCTATCGTTAAAAAAACATTTCACAGAGTCCAGTTAGGTGCGACGACGAGCGAAGCGAGGAGGAGTGTTAGGTTCAACTGTGTCCCTACAGCGCGCGAGCCGAGCGAGCGAAGCGAGCGTGCCGCGGCAGCGGCCGGCGAAGCGCCAGAACCGACTGATTTTTTTTATTCCCTCGGCATCGCGGCCCCTCATCGGTCAAAAGTCCGTTCTATGAAACCTCAGTTATTGCTTAGAATCGATTTTTATTGTTCATAAATATTAATAAAAAAACCTGTGTAAGCTCTGTAATTAAAAAACAAAAACCTACCTGTATAAAATTTGCCCTAAGTGAAAGTTACATCCTTGTATAGTAATTCCTTCAAAATTCGCTCGAATACTCTGTATGGCAGCTTTTTCAAAGTCTAACACGCATACTTTTGGCATCAGATTAATACCATGTTCATTTCCATGCTCCATCAATAACTCAAACATTACATCCTAAGAACGTTTGTCTTTGTTGGTGCATAAACAAAAACATAGCGAAAACGTCTTCGTCGTCAAAAAACACATTTGGTAATTATTAATTAACTAAATGTATATTATACCGACTAAACCATAAACCACATGAAAATATGTATTTCAAAAAGTTCCAATTAAAAACCGAGCCCAAAGATAGAATTGCCAAACATTTAGTTGGGAAATGAAACAATTCCATAAAATTCAATTGGAACATGATCATTCGGCGAAATGACATTATGCGAAAAATTGGTTGCGATGTGATATTCGTACATACAATTTTCGGAGATGATTTAGAGAACCCACCTAGAGACATGAATCTTTCACCAAAAGATAGCGTATGATCTGTAGTATTAGGAACTACTCTTAACTCCATATCGACAAAGTGGGACCTTTTCCCAAAAACCGTCACAATTTATATTTGCCTATGTAAAGTAGGTACCTAACACTCAAGTTAGACATTTTTTTATTGAGCCACATTTATTGTCATGAATTTCTACCTAGGATTGTTCAAATTCCTCAGCGGTAATAAGCAAGCGTGCGAACTCCGCCTGATGGTACCTAACCGATCAATGTAGCCTATGAACGCTTGTAACTCTTCATTCTGAAAAACTCATTGGCAGGCCAGGGTCCGCGACTTCCATTTGAACGTCGTACAGTCAAGTGCAAAAATATGCCTTAATCCGCTGACATAAGGCTCACATAAGAGCGACGGGACATATTTATGAGTGAGTTGTATGCACCCATATTTTTGCGCTTGACTGTAAGCCACTTAACTACCACAACTTGTACGGACTTGTCTGTGCCCTTACCGGGATTTGAACATTTTGAACCCAGGACTTCTGCTTCGGTAGGCTAATCCGGTCGTCAAAAGGTTGTCCGTTGGTTGTATGTGCATATGATTTATACGAACGATCACAACCCGAACGCACAATAACAGCGCGCCTGTCACTCAACCATCACTCCGCATTGCCGTACAGAACGGAGTAACGATACACTAAATACGTACAAAGTACGCTATTCCAGAGCAGACCACGCTTTAATAAGCGGTTTCACTTTCGAGGTGTCAACAACCTGCGCTCACACACAAAAAGTCCTAAAGCACAACATATACAAGTATCGTTCATGTGAAAAAGAACCTTACTGCGATTAAACTAAGGAATATTTTCACTGGACCACCTACCTGTAGTAAATACATATTTGATGCTATCTAGGAAAACCCTTACAACCTTGAAACCACCAAGATACATTTTCTTAGAACATCGTCTATGCATGTACTTCTAGAAAAAGGTACCCTTTGCTCTATTATTCAAAATATTATATTATTAAGGTCTGAATTATAATTTCTCAGTCTTGATGAAGTAAGAACCACAGGGAAGGCCTCGGATGCGCTATATGTAACGAGGCGCGAAGAGGCCCCAGTGCGCTCAGTTATATGAGATCCTGGAGTCCTCCGTGTAGAAGCGCAGATGGTGGCCCCCGTGGAGATATTAGTCCATAGAAATTCCACAGAACCCAGTTATCCCGATGGCTGGGAACCTTATCCTCAGGTTTTCTCCACGAACAAAAATGTGTGATATTATTACGCGGCCTGCGGCGCATACCTGTCGTGTCGGATATGGAAAAGAGAAAAAACGCGACAAACGATTGACAGCCCGCCTTCCAGTCAGGGGTCCACAATACATATCATCATACAATGAATATGAATATAATCATCTTCATCCTGTCAGATATTCACGCAGGAGACTGTATCCCGTAAAGCAAATAAATAGTTGGTGGAACGTCAAGACATTTTTTCTGACTAGGTACAAAATATGTAATGAGTTACCGCCATGACGAGATGGCGGTAACTCATCTCGCAACGCAAAACAATGACCAGTTACGAAACGTTACGTCGCTGTTACGGCAGCTGTCGTCACAAGATAATTATGAATATTATGGTGAGTTACTTTGCTAACATTGGCCCACAACGTAAACACTTAACGAATCCAGCACAGACCGCGCCTTACAAAAGATAATATAACGAGGCCTTTTTAGGGTTCCGTTCCTCAAAAGGAAAAAAAGGAACCCTTATAGGATCACTCGTGCGTCTGTCTGTCAGTCTGTCACAACCGCTTTGCTCCGAAACTACTGGACCGATTGAGTTGAAATTTGGTACACATATGTAATTTGGTGACCCAAAGATGGACGCGTAAAGTAAATTAATGAATTCTGAACAAAGGTACCACTTTTGGGGGGTAAACTGGAAAATTTAAAAAAACTTTCGCAAACTGTATTGTGTGACATATCAAATGAAAGGGGTTGTTGCAAGCATCTCAGATATATTTTTTAGCAAAAACAGATTTGAAGTAATTTAGATAAAAAGACGAAATTTGACCATTCCCCGCCCCCTTATCTCCGAAACTACTAGGCTTAAAATTCTGAAAAAAATATGGAAAATAGTTCCTTGCCTAAAGATTACAGGAAAACCTGTAAGAAGTTTGAGTATTCAAAGTAACGGGAGTTGGGAGTGTCACTTCCAACGAAATGTTGATAAAGAGAAATTTTCATCGGGGTTCAGTGACCCATTGACGTCCGGTGAATTCTGGAAATAAGCATGCTAACAGGAGCAGGTTTTCAATCACGATAAATCTTGTATTCTCATTGCGTTTCACCAACACAGGCACTTGCTTAGTCGATTCGATGGCCGCGCCCTGACAACGCCTCTAATGACAACCCTACGAGCCTCACCGCAAAAAACAACTCTAAACGCAATCGATAACACCCAAATTCTATTACACCTAATCAAATCTTTCTTCCGAACCAAACTGCATTAAAACACAAGCGAACCCATTGGAATTTCAACCTTGGCTACTAAATTTTAGGTACAGATTCGCATTCACTTGATGAAGTAGTTGAAGCTCAGCTGTTTTTCGTAGCGGAAATTACTTGTCTGAGTGTTAATGGAAATTGAACTTTATATCATTACATTACGGTGTTGTTTCTCATGGCAAGTGTTGAAGGGTGCGTGCCAGGTGTAGGGTCGCCATGAGTTATGAGTTTCGCGAGGCGCTCCTCAAACAAATGGTTCTTTGACAAGTTTTCAACAGCAACAAGTTATCGCGTTAATACTGTTGGTTTAAGCTACCTACAAAGGTCGTCCTGCCAAATCTTCTCTATATATGCTTCAGAAACGTGGTGCCTTTATCGCAAGCATATTCGCTCATTAGACAGTTTCCATCTGAGATGCCTCCGCGACATTATGGGCATTCACTGGTCTGACCGTGTCAGGAACACGTCATTCCTCAGGCGGGCTAAAGTGGCTGGTATAGAGGCCTATTTAATGAGACGAAGCTGCGTTGGTGCAGACATGTCTCTGTAAGTCTGATGATAGAGTGGCGAAGTGCATCTCTTACTGCGAACTGCAGAATGGCAAGAGGTAACTAGTTGGCCAGTTTTTGCGGTACAAAGATGTGCTGAAACGTCACAAGAAGAGGACTAATATGCAGCCGTCTGAATGGGAGGCATTGGCTATAAGGGCCGATCGCAGTGGAGGCAAATTGTGTCCACACAGGTGAACGATTTCGATTTTCCGTTGTGCATGATCGCCCGAGGGCACACCAGCGACGCTATCAGCTCAGCAGTGATTAGCAGTCGCTGAGGCCGAATACCGCTAGGAGAAGATGACTGTTGGTTTGTATTTTTGGTGAAATATAACCGGGTATGTTAAACTGTTTTTATTACCCAGCAGAGTGGATTAACATCCCATTTGAACTTTTGTATGGAACGAAACGATTTCTTGTTCGAATTTGAACCACGAAATTCATCCAACAAAACGCAACGAATATAGTACCTAGAGTCACATCAATTTAGAGACGAATACCTTTAAAAATAAACGATTTGTGTGTGGTTTTTTTAATTGAAAAACCTTGTCTGTTGAGTTGGTTCAGGTTAGCTATGTTTGATATGTCGGGGGTGTTTTAAGTTTTCCCAACGAGACACGATCCGTTTGAGGCGAGTTGTAGTCTTGTCGATAAGTGATTGCCAGCTGTATCGAGCGACGGTGATGCGTCAAACACCGAAATAGCTGGGTAACTCGGTAAACACACTGAATCGATACTTCTTAGACAAGGACGCCGATCGAATGGAATGTAATATTCAGGCGGTGAGGGTTTTCATGTACCTACACCTAGTCTTTCATCTGAGTAGAAAGAATCCATGCCAAGTAAGTATAATCTAAAACGATTCAATGGTGTTTTAACTCTACTCCAGATCTTTCATTTCCGATCTACAAGTCAGTCCCCGGCCCTCAACTCAACACAGTGTACTTACCCTCGGAAGCTCTGCCCAAGTAGCACAAAGGTTCTGTGTAACAGCATTTTTACTGTACACGTTGGACACATTAGCTGCTGAAAATTGAGATATAACAGCCTTATATCCGCATATAATGCTGATATAACTCTAATTTGGGCACAAAATACGTGGCACATTGCTGTACAATTGAATTATAATAGCATTATATTAGCATTAATAAAGGTAACAGCTACTCCTAGTGCTGAACATTGCTTGAATAACAAGGTACGTGGTACTTATTATAGTTAATATGCAGCCATTCTCATACTCATTCGCAAGATTGGGATAAGTGTGGACATCTTAAATGCTTTTACGAGGCTAAAAGTAAATTATCAGTGAAATTGTGGTATGAAGAAACACATTTTTAATTTTTACTCGCCGTACAAAAAGGCGTTGAAGTGACTTGATGTGCGTGCAAAATGAAAATATTTGACGGTTGCCATTTTGTGGATTAATAATAAAGTTAAGTTAAGTAAAACTTTGGGTTATTTCAATTATTTGTTAAATTTTATGGGGAATGTATATTTATTGTGAAATACCATACATATTTAGGTTAAAATTTTCACGCGCTCTCATAATATCCACAAATACGTGAAAAAAGTTTAAAATAAAATAGGATATTTACAAGTAATATTTTTTTTTACATATTAATTTTACATGTGAGCTGTTTACATATTCATTTCTTTTTGATCTAATTCAGTTTAAGCCGATATAGTCTAATATAAACCAAAAGTATAAAAACTAAATCTTTTACAATAATACGCGTTAGATACTTAAAATGGCGGATAAACGAGTGGTCAGTGTTAACTTTAATTTAATGCTAAATGCTATATAAATGTCCACGCGTGGCTTATAATTCAGTATTGAGTTGAATAGTGAAGCACGAGGCTACAGATTTATAGCAGTGCGCTGCTGTGTAACTGCATAAAAGATCACACTTGGTACAATTTTGGCCTATATTAATGCTGATATACGAGTATACTCTATCAGCTGAATAATGGCGTAAAAGTGCACGTTTAAGCAGCATAAAGCATTATATCTTTGTTAATGAACTTATTATTCAGCCCAGGTCTGAGTTGACGGGCACGAGTGTACAGATATATAGCAGTGCGCTGCTGTGTAACTGCATAAAAGGTCACACTTTGTACCATTTTGGCCTATATTAATGCTGATATACGAGTATACTCTATCAGCTGAGTAATGGCATAAAAGTGCACGTTTAAGCAGCATAGAGCATTATATCTTTGTTACTGAACTTATTATTCAGCCCAGGTCTGAGTTGACGGGCACGAGTGTACAGATATATAGCAGTGCGCTGCTGTGTAACTGCATAAAAGGTCACACTAGGTACCATTTTGACCTATATTAATGCTGATATACGAGTATACTCTATCAGCTGAGTAATGGTGTAAAAGTGCACGTTTAAGTTGCATAGAGCATTATATCTTTGTTAATGAACTTCACATCGTCACTGTTTGCCTTATAGAGGTTCGTATGTTCTCTCTTAAAATGCAAGTGCTTTAAAGGTACACCTGTGAACCATTATTCAGAAAACTGCACTATTTGTGTCCACAAAATGCGCTTCTGCAGCTAATAGGGTACAACGCTACTAAAGGCTGAATAACAGTGAATCTGTGGCGTCTATGTAGCGCTTAATAGAATCGCAGTACAGCGTAATGCATTATATTAGGTCTCGTTATTTCCTATGCAGCTATTGCAAGCCGAGTGATCACTTATAAATCGTTAAAAGTGCTTTAACAACCGACGTGGACCTTGGGTGGAATTATATGATGCAGCTTTGTGCTACTTGGGTGGCGACCTCACTCCCTCTCCCTACATACGTATTACTTACAGACAGTCAAGCGCCAGTTGTTGATATTACGGCTGGGAAATGCGGGCGAAATCTGTTGTTTTCAAAGTTCTCAATTCTAGACAAGTCGTGTCATGACACGTGTAACATCAGACACATGCAGGCCAGGTCTAGCTAGACGTTAATCCTATATCCTACTAATATTATAAATGCGAAAGTTTGGATGTTTAGATGTTCGGATGTTTAGATGTTTGGATGTTTGTTACTCAATCACGCTTAATCGGCTCGACCGATTTGGATGAAATTTTGCATGAAGATAGTCTATAGCGAGGATTAAAATATAGGATAGTTTTTATCCCGGGAATCATCCCCTATGGGGGCGAAAGTTTGTATGGAGCTACGATATAAACGAGTTCCACGGCGGACGAAGTCGCGGGCAAAAGGTAGTGATACAATAAATAGAATAAAATGAAAACGGATAATCGAACTTAGTGATTTGTTATGTTAGCCAGACACGGCCAAACAATCTAATATTATGCACACGTTGAAGGTGCGCCTCCGTACTAGCGCGGTCAACCGGGCGACCTCGAGAGCCCTTCCCTTCGCCAAATATATGGTGTAAAACTTTATTCATATACAGAGTGTTTTTTTTAAATGGGACAGTATGGGGAAATCCGAATCTAAAGGAGATAGAGGAAAAGTGTCCAAGGAGACATTAGGTGTTTTTTTATGTAAACAAATTTGGCTCATTAAAATTTTTGGTCAAGCGTGAGTTGTTCTTAAAAAATGATAAAGTTGGTCAATTTTTTTTTGACGCGGGTCGACTCTGTTTCATGTAAGGATTATTTCATTGTATGGAAAGAAAAAAATCTGAACAGCAGAAGTTGGTCAAATTTAATGAAAACTAATCTTCATACAATTGCAGTATTCGCCTTTTAATATTGCTACAAGTGCCTAGGCGTGTAAAAAAATATTTAAAATTATTCCATTTTTAAATTTCGATAATCCATAAGAGCTCCAGATGATTCAAGAGAAGAACATTTTTTTTAATCTTCGTAAACATCATGGCACGCGATAGTCTTGAAATTATAAAAAAAAGAATTCAAATTTGGAACGAGTGGCCCCCACGATCACCCGACTTAACGCCATTAGATTTTTTCTTATGGGGTTACCTTAAGGGTCGAATTTATGAATCCCGATACAACTCCGTACAAGAATTAAAAGTTGCTGTTTACAACACTTTAAACACAATTCACCATAAGTCTCTGTTAAATGCAACTAGAAGTGTCTTGAAGCGTGCTCGTACCTGCATAAGACAAGACGGCGGACACATCGAACATTTACTCATGTAATAAACCAACTGTATGAAGATTAGTTTTCATTAAATTTGACCAACTTCTGCTGTTCAGATTTTTTTCTTTCCATACAATGAAATAATCCTTACATGAAACAGAGTCGACCCGAGTCAAAAAAAAATTGACCAACTTTATCATTTTTTAAGAACAACTCACGCTTGACCAAAAATTTTAATGAGCCAAATTTGTTTACATAAAAAAACACCTAATGTCTCCTTGGACACTTTTCCTCTATCTCCTTTAGATTCGGATTTCCCCATACTGTCCCATTTAAAAAAAACACTCTGTATATACCTCGCCCATTCAATTTCTCTAATCTAATCACCCGACTTAAATTAGTGTACTAATACTTCTCATTTGGACTACGAGAACTTTATCTTTGACTTATAAGATTTGACCGAAACATGTGAAGTCTTGTTGTGTTGCCTTCCATTTCTACACCAAATGGACTCTGCGGAAGACCAGCGCTGGCTGTCAAAGCCAGCGTTATGCTGAGCTGGGTCCATTTGGTGACACATATTTTTTGTCTTTTTCATATGTGTGGTTGGGGTTACTAATGAAATCCATAATTTCATTTGCACTAATCTGATATGCCATAATTTTTACATTCCATAAACATTTAAATTTAATATCCATAATGATCATTTGTCATAATTTTATATTCCATAATCTCAAGTTTCATAATTACCTACTCGTTATGTCACAATTCATAATACTCTATTATCCTAATTACCACTGCTATTGTTTAGGCCGATGAAAGCATTTTTCATTTTCTCATCGAAATCTAGACACTCTCGCTGAAACTGACGCAAGTCGGTTTTAATCGTATGAGGCTCAACTCTATTGTGCCTCTATTGACGGTTAGTGCAACCCTAGCCTAACTGTCAAACGCAGTTGGAATGATGGCTGCGCACCGTATGCAGCTAATGTTTCTTCTCCCGCGCCGCTGTGCTTCAAAACTTGCTGTTGGTGCTAAATTGTGACTGCTGTGCCGTGTACTGCCTGTAGCTTTTGGATTTCCCGAGGCGCTGAAGTCCGGTGAGTTGTTTTGGTTTTCTTTGAGTGTGAAACGTGCTTTCAAGGTAATACCTATCGCCGCCGCTCGCAAGGATTTAGGGAAAGGACTAACGGACGTGTTTTGAAACCTATGGACAGTCCACTTAAAATCGAAGCCCCATCATATTTTGATCCGTCGAACCGCATTTTCCGTGGAAATTTCCCATAAATCATATTTTTTTGTCACGTTTGCACCAACATTCCGCCATTTTTTACATACTTTATCACATTACATCTCATAAATTCATCGCAATTTCATACCTATAAGCCATTGTGGCTTGGGTTTTACCGCATTCTTATCTGTTTCTAATAAGATTTTAATAATATCCCCGCATTTTTCAATAACTTTCCATATAAAGTTAACCTATACGCCCGCTCATTCGAATTCTGTGTACGGTGCGGTAGGAGGATATTTTAATTACGCGACCATTTTACGTTGCGCTTGCTTCGCAGAATACCTATACTTCGTCTCGCTCGCACTTGTGGTCATGGTCAATGTTCTTATTCTGTCGTTCCAATATTAAATTGACGATTCGTATTTTGTGTGGTTATCAAGTGTTCCATTGTTGAATAATCGCAATAAAAATGGAGGATGAAAATAAATTAACTTTATTAGAATCTAAACGTGATTCTTACTTCGCGCGCATTCAAAGTATTTACGACTCCATTCCGAAAACACGACGCGACAAAACTAATTTGTTTTTAATGCAAGCCGAAAATGTAACGAGTTTACGCGAAGAATTTATTACACTGCTCGATGAAATAAATTCAACTGCTTTAAAGTTGAATGAAAACTTTAAACCAAACTTCGAAACGTTATGGGCATTCGATGATATGTACTATGCAATTAACACCGCATATAAAAAGTTGAGCGATTCAACTAATGTTCAAGAACACGCAAAACCGGTCTTTAAACTTCCAGACATACAAATTCCTGATTTTCACGGAGACATACAGGCATTTCCATTGTTTATAGAATCGTTTCGAACGACAGTTCATCATAACACTGCGTTATGTGACGCTCAACGCATTCAATATTTAATATCGAAGTTAAAAGGCAAAGCTCAGAGCATTTGTGTAGGTATTACACCTAACTCAGAAAATTATAAAATTCTGTACGACGCCTTAGTACATAAATATGAGGATAGTCGCGCGATCGCTATCTCATATTTAGAGAACATAATTAATTTGAAACCGTTAACAGGTAAACCTAATGCGACTGGGTTAGACGGTCTGATCGATCAATTTTCGACGTCGGTGTCAGCACTACGTCAGCTAAACATCAAAGATTTAGCCGATTTTATATTTGTACATTTAGCATTGCGCAAAATGGATACAGAGACCTCCAGAGCATTCGAAATGTCTCTCAGTAGTAAAACTGTATTTCCGAATTACGACGAATTCGTTTATTTTGTTCGCAATCATGCGAAAATATTGCAACGCACTATGACGTCATCGTCAGCTGTTGTCTCGCCACATACTTCGTACGGCCGCGACTCGCGCGCTGAGTCGGTGGCGCCAAAACGCGCGCAGAATAATATGCAAACTTTTCTCGTTAGCAACAGCCAGTCTTCGGGACATGTTTGTTGTTATTGCAATAGTAATAAACACATTCAATTGTACCAATGCGAACGATTTTTAAAGTTGTCGCCTATTGAAAAATATAACGTAGTTAAAAAATGTAACGGTTGCGTTAACTGTTTAAGTGTTCGTCATACGTTTTCCTTGTGCAAGTCAACTTCGACTTGTAAGTTCTGTGACAAGGCTCATCATAGCCAGTTATGCCGCAATCAACCCGTTGGTCAGATGCATTCTGAGCCACGACCGACGACTTTCGTGCCGCGCGAATACGCTCCGCCGTCCGCGCCCGCTGCGCCCTCGGCGCTCGCGCACTCGCCCGCTGCAACCGCGTTTGAACAGAGCAATAACAATAATATGCCGGTAGGTTTTGCTGGCACTGCTACGACTAATCGTGATTCTCGTAAAACGGTTTTACTAGGTACCGCGATGGCACAGGTGTCAGATGCGTACGGTTATCGCCGCGATATTCGAATTTTAATTGATTTAGGTTCGCAAAATCATTTCTTAAGCTCACGGTGCTTACGTAATTTAGGGTTTGACGTCACGCCTGACGACAAGAATACCTTGGTTCATGGAATAGGAGAAAGCTCTCAGCCGATTAAAGGTACAACAAATTTAACTTTGTTTTCGCAATTTGACCCGACTTTCAAATTTGATTTGCAAGCGTTAATCATTGATAAAATCTCCGGCAATCTGCCTGAAGGTCAAATAGATACCGAGGCTCTCGAATATTTGAAAAATATCTCGCTGAGTGACAAACATTGGTACTTGCCAGGCAAAATTGATTTGCTTCTAGGCGCCGAAGATTTTATTAAATGCATTTTGAAAACTGACCGCATTATAGGGCCGTCCGGTTGTCCTGATGCTATCGAAACTGTGTTCGGGTATATAATTTCAGGTTCCGCATCTCTCGCAGGGCCTAGGGCATCTAATAAACTTAACACATTTTTTACCACTACTACAAATGTAGACGCTCTTCTTTCCAAATTTTGGGAAGTCGAAGAGGTACCGATCCGCAAACATCTTTCCGCCGACGATAAGGCGTGTGAAGATATTTATACACAACAAACGACACGAGACTCTCGGGGTCGTTATATTGTGCCCTTACCGTTTTGCCGCGACCCGCGAGAACTAGGCGATTCACTTCCGACCGCAACGCGTAGGTATAACACTCTAGAGAGAAGATTTAAACAAAATAATATCCTTCATAAACAATATGATGAGATTATCCGCGATTACTTAAAACAGGAATATATTTCCGTGGTGAAGGACTTGGATAATAATTCCAGTTCTTACATTATACCAAGTCACCCTGTAGTTCGTGACGACAAACTAACTACTAAGGTTCGTTTATGTTTAGACGCTAGCGCCGCGACTACGTCTAACTTATCTCTCAATGACTGCTTATACGCTGGACCTAATCTGCAATCGGATTTGCTCGCGATAATATTTCATTTCCGGTTATTTCCGATCGCAATAACTTCGGATATTCGTCAAATGTTTTTGAGAATTTTAGTTTCTCCGGAATGCCACCGCTTCCTTCGCATAATTTACCGCTTTTCTCATGAGGATGAACCGCAGCTTTACGAATTTAATCGAGTCTGTTTTGGACTTAAGTGCAGTCCTTATTTGGCAATGCGCACAATCAAGCAACTTATACAGGATGAAGGAAAATGTTTTCCCGCCGCAGCCGCTGCAGTATCCCGCGATTTATATATGGACGATTTAGCTACTTCCGTTATGGATGAGTCCACCGCTATTAATCTCTCCCGCGATTTAATTAACCTTTTTCTGAAGGCTGGTCTAGAATTGGTTAAATTTTCAAGTAATTCACGCGAGTTACTAGAACACGTGCCAGAACAAAATCGATTGTCAGCTACGGTCGATATCTCCGATAAGGACGATTTAAAGATTTTAGGTCTACGTTGGTGTCCTATTGAAGACCAGTTCGCTATAACTGTAAATTTAGACCCGCATAACGTTATCACGAAACGTACAATTCTATCTACTATTGCCAAGCTGTGGGATATAGTAGGTATCGCCGCGCCGATAATTTTGTACGCGAAATTGCTTATTAAAACCCTCTGGTTACTAAAACTAGATTGGGACGAAAGTCCGCCCGCAGATATTTGCACTCAATGGTTAAAGTTCAAATCTGAACTTCCGCTTTTACGGAATCTTAAATTTCCGCGCCACCTCGGCATCAATTCGGAGGATTGCGAATTGACGTTGGTAGGTTTTTCTGACGCAAGTATGGTTGCGTATGGAGGCGTTGTTTATCTTTGCGTGTCGCATCCTGGACTTCCTCATAATATAGTGAATATTATGTGTGCTAAGTCAAAGGTAGCACCCGTGAAGGTTTTAACTCTCGCGCGGTTAGAGTTATGTGCAAGTTTGCTCCTTGCGAAACTTATGCGCTATGTCTCTGATAATATATCAGATCGATGCAAAATTTCGAATATCTTTGCATTCACGGATTCAAGTGTCACTTTGCAGTGGATACATTCCTCTCCGCATCGCTTTAATGTTTTTGTCAGTAATCGTATCGCGCAAATTAATGATTACTTACCCGCGTCTAATTTTTTCCATGTCTCGGGCAAAGAGAACCCCTGCGACTGCTTGTCACGTGGTCTCACCCCCAGTCAGCTAATTGAGCATCCGCTTTGGCTCCACGGTCCCTCTTGGACCAAGCTACCGATCTCGCAGTGGCCTCTTGACCACTTTGTCTTTGACGGGCAAGAGGACCCACCTGAAGTAAAGGCTAATGCCCAAGCATTCTTAACGACTGAAGTTAATAAACCGTTCTTGTATGAACTCGCTACTCGTTTCTCTTCGTGGAGTAAATTGCTTCGTGTAATAGTTTACGTGCTACGCTTTGTTAAAAAGCTGCCTCGGTCAGGTCGCATTATGCCCCCTGATTTACAAGCTGCTGAAGAGGCAGTTCTTGCTTCCGTTCAGTCTATGCATTTCGCTGAAGATAAGGATAATATTTTAAAGAATAAATCCCCATCTAAACGCATGAGACAACTTTGTCCAATTTTCAAAAACAATTTACTTCTGGTTGGCGGTCGACTCGATAAGTCTGAGTTAGACTACTACGCTAAACACCCTATTTTACTTCCTAACAACGACCACGTCGTGAACTTAATAATTGACGCTTATCACAAAAGGTTTTTACATGCCGGGCCCAATTTGCTTATGTCTCTATTACGCCAAAAATATTGGATACTCTCCGGTAGAAATATTGTTCGTAAACGGTTTCAGTTGTGCAATCGCTGTTATATCGCTTCTCCTAAAGTAGATTCTCCATTCATGGCCGATTTGCCCATTTGCCGCGTCATCGAAGCGAAGCCTTTTTTGAATACTGGCGTCGATTACGCGGGCCCTATTCCTGTCCTCTTAAGTCGTTATAGAGGCGCACGTCACCAGAAAGCCTATATCTGTTTGTTTATCTGTCTCGTGACTCGCTGTACTCATATTGAATTAGCAGTAGATTTGAGTACATCCGCCTTTATTAACGCGTTTAAACGGTTTGTGTCGCGCAGAGGCACCTGTTTAAGTTTATACTCTGATAATGGAACGAATTTTATTGGAGCAAAATCTCATTTTGATGAATTGACCCAACTTCTAAACTCAAATGAGTATAAAACCGCGCTTTCCGCCGAGACCCTTGAGCAAGGCATCAGCTGGAAATTTAACCCGCCAAGCGCTCCACATTTCGGTGGATCGTGGGAGTCTAATATACGTAGTATAAAACTACATTTAAAACGCGTAATCGGTGACCAACTATTAACGTACGAAGAAATGTTGACTGTTTTAACGCAAATAGAAGCAGTTTTAAACTCGCGTCCGTTAACTCTATTAAATGCTGATCCATCAGAGCCGACTGCTCTTACTCCCTCGCATTTCTTAACCCTCGCACCGTTAAACTCTTTACATAACACCGACGTGTCAACCCTACCTATCAGTTTAGTTAAACGTAAATATCTGATAGATAAAATAATTCAATCGTTTTGGAAGCGATGGAAGACGGAATATTTGCATACGCTTCAAATGCGACAAAAATGGAATACTCGAACCAAACCTGTAACCAAGGGGACGGTAGTTTTACTGAATGTAGATAACGTTCCTCCTTTGAAATGGCCACTAGGTGTGATCGAAGATGTTTTTCCGGGTAAAGATGGAATCATCCGCGTGGTTGCCGTACGCACGAATTCAGGCATTTATAAAAGACCCGTGGTAAAGGTATCTCCCTTACCACTTCAGTAATCGTTGCTTCTTTATTAATGTGTTCGCCTTATTCAGGGCTGTCACATTAACCCTACTTATATATATATTTTTTTCTTTTTTTTTTCTTTTCGCATTCATTTAATTTTTGTCCCGCTTTCTTTGTTCTGTAGAAGACCAAAGAGATCTTTGTCCTTCTAGGCGGGGGGTATGTTTAGGCCGATGAAAGCATTTTTCATTTTCTCATCGAAATCTAGACACTCTCGCTGAAACTGACGCAAGTCGGTTTTAATCGTATGAGGCTCAACTCTATTGTGCCTCTATTGACGGTTAGTGCAACCCTAGCCTAACTGTCAAACGCAGTTGGAATGATGGCTGCGCACCGTATGCAGCTAATGTTTCTTCTCCCGCGCCGCTGTGCTTCAAAACTTGCTGTTGGTGCTAAATTGTGACTGCTGTGCCGTGTACTGCCTGTAGCTTTTGGATTTCCCGAGGCGCTGAAGTCCGGTGAGTTGTTTTGGTTTTCTTTGAGTGTGAAACGTGCTTTCAAGGTAATACCTATCGCCGCCGCTCGCAAGGATTTAGGGAAAGGACTAACGGACGTGTTTTGAAACCTATGGACAGTCCACTTAAAATCGAAGCCCCATCAGCTATAATGAACTTTTTCCACAAATATAATTTTAATTGCAACAATGTTAATGGTTGAATTAGACAATAAGTACAATTAAACGAGCACGAAATAATACTTGTATATTATTTGTAAGCACGTGCTCGAAAAAGGCCCAAACTCGTATATGGGAAAAATCATTTCCTTATTTTCACCCGAGCAGACCTCGGTAGACCCAGGTCCACCCCGTGTTACCCGCCTCTCCCCTATTTAGTCTTAGTTTGTTTCACCAATTTGACAGCCCTTCCGTTTCTGAATACCACTCCCCGCCCTCCGCCCGGGCTCCCGCTAGAAACTCGCTTCGTCAGCCCTTTGTTTTACTGGCGCACTCGGCCTAAGCTTCGCTCAGGAGGTCTCCGGACTCGCTTGCTTCGGTCTCATACGCCCGCTCAACTTAGGACCTCATTCGCGAGTTCCTAACTCTGCGGGCTTTTGTATACACTCCAGGGATAGGACCGACAAGACCATGCACGTGGAAGTAGGGCGCTCTGATTCAGTTTTCGGTAGAATGTTGTTTTTTTTTTTTTTTTTTTTTTTTTTTTTTTTTATGTTATCTATTTATTTCGGTTTGTACACTACACACCAGATTTATGGTTTCTAGTGATTATGCTTTTAATTTTTTATGACAAATGATATTATGAGATATTATGAGAAATGTAATTGATTATTTCATTGTCTATTATGGCATGTAATATTTATAGCTTATAATATTGTGTCAACTAAAATTATGGCATTTGCCGTTATGGCAAGTGAAAATTATTGCAAGTAAAACTATGGAAATCGGAGGTATCCCGTGTGTTTGTATTAATTAATTGCTATCACGAACATATGTTTAAAATTTGACTTTAAAGTTGTTAAGTAAAAAACCAATAGACGATAAGAAATCTTATGTAAGTATGTCAATGGCAAAATGACTAGGACAAGTCGTAGCAACTCTCTTCGCGATTAGGCTGCTGATTACACATATGACAGTAATAACGTGTATCGTATCACTAGCTACTACCGTTCATCAACACTGTCAGATAGGGATGTTCAATATCGATTCGATAATTCGATGAATCAAGAAATTCGAATTTCCGTACCCGTTGATTCAACGAGCCAGCAGTTCTACGGCAAGGACGCGGAGGCAACTTGCCGCACCAAACAGGCACAGGTCACATCACAATAACGAAAACGCATGCGCATACGCTGGTACTCTATCAAGGCAGTCGGTTAGTAGAACTCAGCCTGGAGCTTACAGTTTCGAGACACGGCGCGCATCCGGGCTATAGAGGGCCGTGTGTGTCCTACCGTCGTCTGCACGGCATTCTCGATGATATAGAAATTAAAAAAAAAAAAACATTTGTCCCATAGTCTGCACATAATATTATAAACGTCCCTCTCATTCATGAGAAGAGGTCTGTGCTCAACAGTGGGACGTATATAGGCTGATGATGATGTTGATTATAAACGTGGAAGAAATTCTGCCTGTCCGTCCGTTACCTTTTTGGTGGCGGAAGTCGTGAACAAAATACTAATAGGTAAGGCAAAAACTAAACATCGAATAGGTTATCATATAGGTTAGCAAATAATCGATGCATCGATCGATTCCCATCCCTAGCGTCAGCGCGGACAGGCGGACACTGCGACGGCGCACGCGACCGGCGCACGCGACGCTGTCAGAGTTACGTGACAGCTGTCAGCTGTAAACTACCGTTCGGTTTGTGGTTGTGCGAGTTGAAGAAACTGCTCATAGATACTCGTAATCTATTTGTAGTTCTTAGCGAATCGCTTGAGTTATATTTGAGGTTAGAAAATGTACCGAGATGACAGCTGAATGACATGTTACCACAGCAATCTAAGCAATTTCTAATAGCACTTTATGAATTCTATTATTACATTGCACTTGTCCCCCGATTGTAGTAGCGACATTCGCTTTAGGTTATTATGTCGTACAGTCGACTACATAAGAAACGTATCAAATCTTTCACTTCATTGTAATAAGGCATAATTTAATACATATTTTTTGCAGTCAACTGCACATTCATGAACGGTAAATACGAATCGGTGAGTTGTACCTTGGGGAATCTATATCCGAACTGAGATACTTGCTTACAACGAGAAAACCGTCGCGATGCGGCGGCGACGTGAAGGAAGACACTAAACGGCTAGTCAGAAAGGGAATCGATCGACTAATGACAGGATCTCAGTGCAGCGTGTGGAAAGTCATTACCGATGGTCAGTCTAGCGACTAGTGTCCACGCCCGGCCGCGCCTGCAGACACCGCGATACTCGGGATATTGCCAGTTCATCGCTCCGCATTATGTCGGGAGCATTTAAGCAGAACAACCTAAAACTCAATAAGTATAACCAAAAGAGGAATATCACCAGATTTGACCAGATGGCAGGACTATGGAGATGGCCAGCGGTATCACCGATCCGACGCGACGTCCCCCCCCCACACAATGATATCATGCGAGCTGGATGTTATAAATATTTCCCAAAACCCTCGAAGTGCCAATCCGACCACCAAAATTAAAAGTTTATTCCAAGATTAGTACTTACTGACATTTAACGCCAGATCCCATTCCTATTCGGCCAAATCCAGCCTACGTGTTCACATATTTTGACTCTCATTTTCTTAAGGATGTCAATGTTTTCGACTGACCAGCAACACACTTTACTGACCATTTGTAGACCTTATCTCGTTGTAACAAGGTTCACAATTTTATCGGTAAATTATGTTAAAAGCAACGTCGACATGCGATGCTACTTGTAGCGTTAATTCCCATTTTATCAACTGAGATGTAGATATGTATATATTATTTTCATTGGATCTGTGCCGTCAAAAATAGTATTAAGGTGTGAGTATGAGTCTACCTTACCTACAAATAGCGCAAATTTAATGGGTAAGTAAATGTGAATAATTGTCCCGGTAAGTTGTCCAGGCCCCGTAGCACGGTTGGCCTTGTCACGCGATAGGTGATAGGATAGAGCGTGCGTCACTGGCTGACACCGTTCGGTAGAACGAGACGACTCTCTTATCTTGTCACTTGTCGCGTGATAAGGCCAACCATGCTACGGCTCCTGTACAGTCGCCATCAAATATGTGTAGTGTACAATCAAGTGTAAACATATGGGTGCATACGACACACTCATAAAAGTCATAAATATTTCCCATCGCTTCGGTACGTATTTATGAGAGAATTAAATCGTTACATATTTTGCATTAAAACCTGCATGATTACCGATCAAATATTCGCGCTGATCGCATGTGCGATCATCGCACATTAACATATAAATAGCCTTTGGCCACGGACAGGACGCCAGCGGGCAGCGGGCAGCGGGAGCGGGACGACGAGCGCTCACCGCCCCGCTGCTCGCTGGCGTCCAGACCACGGCCTTACTAGGTTTCGAACCCGGGACCGCCTGCTTTATGTATCTACTTTAGTTACGCCAGCCTCCGCACTGCGTCGCGTCTCGCGGCACCGCATTGTCCCAGGTGACTTTCTCTTTATTTATTATACATTACAGACTTATACAGAGTGTTTTTTTTAAATGGGACAGTATGGAGAAATCCGAATCTAAAGGAGATAGAGGAAAAGTGTCCAAGGAGACATTAGGTGTTTTTTTATGTAAACAAATTTGGCTCATTAAAATTTTTGGTCAAGCGTGAGTTGTTCAGATTTTTTTCTTTCCATACAATGAAATAATCCTTACATGAAACAGAGTCGACCCGCGTCAAAAAAAAAATTGACCAACTTTATCAATTTTTAAGAACAACTCACGCTTGACCAAAAATTTTAATGAGCCAAATTTGTTTACATAAAAAAACACCTAATGTCTCCTTGGACACATTTCCTCTATCTCCTTTAGATTCGGATTTCCCCATACTGTCCCATTTAAAAAAAACACTCTGTATAGAGATTACTGCCACGGTGGTATATAGTATTGCACTCATCTTGTAGAATACTTAAGTAAACTTATCCAACGACCCCTGGCCGTGACGGGCGACGCGTGCAGCGGCGCGTCGAGCCAGTATGAAAACACTGCCTACGGTCGGCCTCCTAAAGGGCTTTAAGGGTTACCTATCATAAGCTCGAAAATTGTTATTCCGATTACCTATTAAAATCCCGAAAACGTTTCCCTTTTTTTAGTTGGCCGAAATTTTGTTTGCTCGAATTTACATTTCCCATATTATTATTTTCCCAATTCTCAGTTCGTTGCAATTTCATTTCGCTTATGATTCGAATAGACACTTATTAAAATTCCGAAGTATCATTAAATGATACTTCGGAAGTATCATCAAAAACTAGTTGACAATTTTGTCAACTAGTTTTTGGTGCCGAAAAGTATTAAGTCGTAAATATTGCAAGTCTTTTCAATGTTTGGACAAGCACAGGTGTTACGCGGACACTGTCGTCATGCGTTTTACAGTAAAATTTGGTGCGAAAAAGCAATGAAAACTTACAGTGCGTACGAAAAATAATCTACTCGTGTTCACTACTATTATTCACTTTTACTAGTATTCACTATTTATTATTAATAGTAGATGTACAATCGTTTTATTGTTAAAACACATAAAATATACATGAAATACATTAAATATACAATTAAATCTAGATTTAAAATTAAAACTAACTTAAAAATAGCCTACAAAAAACTAAAAATAACTATCTAAATTTTGACCCTCTGGCAGGGTACCCATCACGCAGGCAGCATTCCCGCGTTGAATTGCGATATTATTAATATTATTATCCCGCTACATCAAGAAATCTAAATTGTAGCATGTAGCATCATTTACAAACGGACGGCAATTATTTAACCTAACCTAACCGCCAGCGTGTCGACGTCACCCCGCGAACCTATTTCCACTCTAAGGGGCACAAGATAACCATAACCTAACCTATCAAAAATACAATTGTTACGATTGGGTGTTTTTCCTGATTGATCCTGAACTTGATCGATGAACCCTGCAAGTGGAAGGTGGGAGCTACCCCTATTGTCAGCTTGCCCTAACTGGACAATTGATGAAATAGCCCGCAGTGGCACCCAACTACACCGAGCCTAGACACGGCTCGTGAAGACGCCAGGCCGTCTGCGAAGGCCGAGTGTTAACCTCCCTTGGGCCGCCGCCAACTTGATCGATGAACCCTGCAAGTGGCCTAGATTACCTACATGCTGGCTCACTCACTGTTTCTCCTTCTACGCTAATTGAATACTGCTGTAAAATATATTAGGTACAGCCTGCAATAATATCTGACTCTACAATGTGCCAAAAAAATTTTTTTTTTTTTTTAATTTATTTATCTAAAGTACAAAACAATTACCAATGTTATATTACTCGCCAAACTGCGATAACAGTTTGTTATCGCAGTTTGGCGAGATATCGAGAATATCTGCCATGCTCTGACGGCTCTATAAAATAAGGCTGTGTCAGATATCTCAAGCATTTCGTCCTTTCATAATTATTTAATTATACACTATATTTGTTGACATAATGCTTGTATTGTTTATTATTATGATAATTATGACATTGTTTTATATCTGACGATCACAATATAAATTCCTAAAAATTGTCTATGTGCAATTTTAAGTGCAATTGTATGTTGTGAAAAATAAATAAATCTAAATAAATAAATAAATCAAAATCTATATTATCGCTGATAATGTACGGTCGAGGAAATTGAATGTTTATCACTTTTGGACTCTATGTAATGGTATTAAGGTCCAAAAGTGATAAACATTCAATTTCCTCGACTGTACCTACTCATCTTGACAGACAGCGGAAAAAAAATCTTTTAGGGTTCCATACCTTGAAAGGAAAAAACGGAACCCTTATAGGATCACTTTGTTGTCCATCCGTCCGTCTGTCAAGACCCTTTTTCTCAGGAACGCGGGGATGTATCAAGCTAAAATTTATATCAAATACTCAGGTTTACTGTCCCTTGGAGCTGTGAAAAAATCAAACTTCTAAGCCAACGCAATCAAAAGATACAGCCATTTATGCCGCAAATTTTCGAAACTCGCAAGGGAATCAAAACCTACAGGGTACTTCCCGTGAACTCAGAATCTTGAAATTTGGTACGAAGCAATGTCTTATAGCACAGATAAAGGAAAAATGGGAAAAACCGTAAATTTTTAGTTACATAATATAATAAAAATATTTTTAATAATTTTAAACTTATTACGCCTTTCGTCATGAACGCGTAGAGGTATCTATAATACCTTCTAAGCTGTAACAAAATCAAACTTCTATGTCAACGCAATCAAAAGAAACGGAACCCTCGGTGCGCGAGTTCTACTCGCACTTGGCCGGTTTTTTACTAACGTATTTCTAAAGACTGAATGGAGTAGAAAATTCTATAAACATAATTGTTGAACCTGCACACAAAATTTAACGAGAATCGGTTAAGAAATGCGACCTGTAGAAGAGCCGGACATCTGGACATACGAAAGAATTTTGGCCTAACCTGAAACGGAGAACTTCGTTCGCTTCGCTCGCTTGTTCAACTACTCTTTCTTATATGAAGATGAGACGGATAGCCTATGGTCATGACTCATGACCTGTCAACTTTTTTTCGACAAACAGATATACCGTACGCCTTGTGCAAGTTGTATTGAAAGTCGATTAGCTGATATACCTACCTACATATTATTCAGCCTTTGCTTGTGGCAGCCCGCCAGAGGGCCTACCGCGAAAGGCATTCGAAGTTTTCTCTCTCTGTCAGACTTGCGAGTTCGTAACGTAAGTGCAACAGAGCCGGAACTGTCGAATCGTAATCCGGGTATATATACATATAAGTTCACTCTTACCTAAAAGTTTTCCTTCGTTCTCGGAAACTCTTTTATACAACAGGCGGAGAAAACAACATGAACAACACTAAAATATAAGTCAAAGCTTTAACCTCTTGCCATATATGTAAAAAACCAGAGTCCTTTTACCCGACCGCCGAAGAAAAGGAGGGTTATTACGTGCGTTGACATACCAAGGTATTCAGTTACTTAATATGAGGCCGACTGTACCATCGGCGACACTTAATCCATATTTGGAACGCGGCAAAAAAAATTGAGAGGTTGGTTGACCTTCGATATGTCCATTAAGCCTTAAGCATCAAAAAGGGGGTGATAAAATTAATTAATAAAAAGTGTTTTCGAATTAGAAAGTCCACGCGCGACACTTGCAATTTGCCAACTAAGGTAGAAGTACTAGTGCCCGAAGCGATGCGGTACTAGTACTCGACGAATATAATTTAACTAGCGAATAATAAACTAAGATTGATCACGACATCATTTTTAAGTTACTAAATGTTAGTGACTTCAATATTTCTTATCACAATTTCAAGACAAATAACTTATTTATAAGTTATGAACATATTTGTTAAAAGCAGCTGCC
This sequence comes from Epinotia nisella, assembly GCA_932294315.1. NCBI lineage: Eukaryota > Metazoa > Arthropoda > Insecta > Lepidoptera > Tortricidae > Epinotia > Epinotia nisella. Next base: position 123,117 of record OW028699.1, read on the forward strand.
ATCAGTTGGGACAATGAGTTAAACCGTCAAGTCCCAATAAATGTCAGTCTGTCATTCATGACATTTGTACTGAAATGACATCTATTGGGACTGCCAGCATAACCGCCTGCCATTTACTCGTACATTCGGATTGACTACCTAATTCAGGATTTTTTATAAGATCACCATATGAAACGAATTCCATATCAGTAACTTGAGTAAATACCTCGTCTCCCAAACCGTATGAAACTGTTTAATACATCTTAAATGAGCATAATATCGTGATTCAAATAAGTATTTTCTGTTGACATGTCGGGCACTAGTACTTCTACCTTAGTTAGAGGCTGCTTGGGAACAAAAGAATCACGTGCACTAACCTTCAAAATCTGGGCAATCTTTTCTCCAACGGCAGCGGTCCTCTTTCCACGTCCAGCACAGACAGATATCATATGGGCGCGCCCGGACTGATGTAGGTAAATTACCTAAATTAAAGCTGACGCGTGGAGTTTCTTGTGGCCGCCGTTGGAACCGAGAACATCTCACGGGACGTGCGTTTAGTTCTAAATTCGATGAAGTGTCTGGCCGTTAATGTTGCCCACAAATTAGATGCGCCGAGTGAGAGCGCATGCTTTCCTATGTGCACGTGATAAAAGGGATAGGAGATGTGACGGGTTTGCAGCAAATGCAAAGTACCCTCAAATGTAAATATCAACAAGAATCCACCCTAACATAATAAACATTCGGAACTCAACACCATCGACGACACAGCTGGGTCGTCGATGTATCAATTGTATCATTTTGTCGTATCGTATCTCCGTCGCGTATCAAGATCGCTAGTGTGGACGCAAAAACAGCGCTATCATGCGGCGAGGGCCTACCGCGAAACGAAATTCGCTTTCGTTTGTGTATCTCCGTCGCTGTCGCACTTGCTGGTTCGAGCGACAGAGACGGAGATACACGAACGAAAACGAATTTCGTTTCGCGGTAGACCCTCCGATCGCTCGGGATCAGTATTGACGCGCGTTTATTATATACCCCGCACACTCGCGATCGGATACGCGTATCAAGATCGGTAAGCATGGACGTGTTTTGATACTGTATCACGATACAAAGTTATGATTTGATACGCGATACGCCGTGATCGCTCTCGAAGCGGTTTTTCCCCGATCATCAACTCACTTGACAACTCATTAAGCGAACTGCGTGTACACTAGCAACTTGCTAGTGTACACGCAGTTCGCGTAATGATACGGCGTTATGATACGATACGCTGCTACGCTAACGGTTAGTTATGGACGCATTTTTTCACGCGACGATGCTAGTGATACGGTATGCCTAAAGTAAGCGTCCATACTTAGGATACGCGAGCTCGATACGGCAAAATGATACAAGTCTGGACTCAGCTCTGACCGTACCTGAACCCTATTACAATAATTACAACATAATCCTACCGATTATTGATAATTAGAGTGTGTTGTTTGAGCTACGACTCCGTCCACCCTTTGCTTGCCAGACAAGACCAGCCAAGTGGGCGTTATTAATAGCCCAATTGCCTCAATCGATCTCAAAAGTCAATGTTGCGTTGAATAATAGAGTAACAAGACGAGCTGCGAACGATTAGTCCTTTAATATGTAACTTAAGTTTAGAGGGTCAGAAACTACGAAAATCAAACCGCCTTATGCTGATTTCCACCATGGGTGTCGAAACGGGAAAAATCGGACTATAGGCATTAGAAATTACCCTTTGTTTTATCGCTGATGGTAAGTAATTTCAATTCGCTTCACCCGGAGTGTGATTACTTAACTTTACGAACGTACGTTGGTCCTACAACTCAACTGTCAATATCCCGTGCAAGAATGACATGTAAATCTACCTGCCGAGCTAGCACAATAGGTTTTATGGTCACATTTTACAGCCCAAATACACCAAAACGACACGTAAAACATGACCATAAAACCTATCATGATATAGCTGCTGCCCTGACGTAGGTACGTACGAAGCGATACACAATCGATCAGCTGGGCTCACCTCACCTCACAAGCGGAAAAGCACCTTAAGATCTCGTGGAAACCAATTTGAGCACTAAGATCATAGAGAACTCGTTCCATGTAACTACATACGAGACATGACGCTCCAATTGGCCAATTATCACACTATTCTTAACTAAATAAACGCGTTGTGTATCGTATAATGAACTAACTTACTGGTAAACTGTTGTATCTGACCCAGATCGAGTTAACCAAGGTAAGTGATCCTTTGCATCGTTGAGCGACACGCGAGGCGCCCATTTACGTGTATCCATAACAGCACATTAGTTGAAGATATCCGAATATCGCCATAATGTCAATATTGAGTTGTTCAAGTCGGAGAATTTCAATAATGTGACCTGTACAGTCGAGGTCATAAATATCTATGCAGACAAAGTGGTCACAAATATGTGCTATTATCAGATTATGACAGACCCGTCACTGATAATTCATACTTTATCTGACGTTATGCTTTCTGACGCGCTCTGGCGCCTCCTGATGACGGTGATGACGGCCTGCGTTCACATCTACCTGTGGAGTGATGACGGTCTCTGACGATATTTTGGATTGTTGCACTTGTAAGATTAAGGAATGTCCACAATGTTTTCTAATCAGACAGATTCATATTCTGATGTTGAATATGAATCTGTAAGCTCTAGCAAATCTTTTAAAAAACAGGGAAAAGATATCGGATGCATTGGGTTCATATTTACTATACGATAAGGGCCCGAGGCGAGAGCCGAAGGGTGAAAGTTAAAAGATAAATTCCAGAACTCTGGGAACCACTTCCTCTAAATAACTAGAGAGTATGAGTAACCTTTTTGTGTAATTTGATATATCGTGCGGTCCGATATCTACTTCTATATCAGCATACATATAGCCATGTGTGGTACCTATTGGTAAACATCGAAAGTGACTGTGATGGTGTATTGGGTGATGTAACCGGCTTTGAAGTCCATCCCACACACTCCACACGGGGCCGATCTGACCCGGACATGGTAACTATTACAAGGGCGTTAGAAAGTGTAAAGTTAAATTGTGAACAGAGTTGATAGTCATCTAAAACGTTGCCTATATTACCGTCATCAATACACGGTATCAAATACCGATATTAGGAGAAACCTTGCCGACTTGTGAAATATTATAATGCGGAAACACCACAATCGCCAATCAACTATTATACAAAGATCATAACACAAATAAATAATGTACTGGAAAGCCAATGAATGGTATCGCGTTCGATATTTTTCTGAAACTGCATGAGCGTTCCTTAGGCGTCGTCCTATTGGCAGGGATCGTACGATGGCCGTCGTGTGCGATGAGTTCAACTCTTTGAAAATCGTTTGAAGTTGAACTCATCGCACACGACGGCCATCGTACGATCGCTGTCAATTAGGGCGACGCCTTAGACCTATTTTGTGGTTATGAGGTGTGAGATTGTTATTACATGGCTACTAAAACTGGCTAGAGTCCAGGAAGTCGAATAAAATGTTAATTTCGCCAATAATAGCATATCTATACTTATATTATATATATTTTAGGTAGCACTACAAATTTCCTTTTCACGCCACTGCTCGGAAATGTGACAAAGGATGGTCAGAATTCAGGCTTGAAAACTGGGGTTAGTTAGACGTTGCACGAACAATCTATGAATTCAAACTGTCCAACAATGAAAAGTACCTGGTTCCGAAAATTTACAATGACTTACTTTCAGATATAAAAAAAAACAAGTGTATGACTTAGCAACTATTCAAAAAAAGGTCAGTAATGTTTTAATAACCTTTAGAAATTAAATACAATAATAGTTAAGATTCATATGCGTATATAACCCTTTTGTGGCTGGTTAGTTTCAATGTATCTATAATATTTATGTGCAGAAATAATTGGAGTCTCGTCTGCCAACAAACCGCACTGTGGTTTGTCAGAATTGTGTTATTAAATTTAGGTTCGACCGATAATCGCTTAGCCAGTTGCTTCACCGCAATCGATGCCAAGTATTTTCTTGTACAGTGTAAGATAATAATGTTGACAACTACAATGTATCATTTTCCCGACCTACATTTCCCGGCTGACATTTACGCGCTGTGCGTGGGCGCATCCAGAAATATGCAGTGGCCAATGAGGTCGTTGTCGTTTCGTCTAACTAATAAACAAACCTACAAAAACAGCTCGTTTACACGGAAAAAAAATAATTACTTGCATTGTAATATCAAGAAGAAATTCAAATGTGTATGTAAACTGTAAAGTCCCTATAACATACAGAGCCAGCGCGGACTACAGCCCATTCCCTCTCATCCAGAAGAGGGGGCCTGTGCCCAGCAGCGGGACGTCAATAGGCTGATGATGATGATGATGACGATGATCAATACATTCGGCGCTGCGACAGTGACGCTGCAGCGCTCGAACGGTCCCTCATACATTTCCGTACTGTATAATTAATACTATCGCTCTATCGCCGCGTCACTGTCGCTGCGTTAGGCCTTGGTCGTACTGCACACGCCGCACGCAGCCGACAACGTCCCGTCGCACGCAGCGTCTGAATGGTGTGTTCGAGAATGCTCGGGAGTGGTCGTTTTCGCCCGCTGCGTATGGCGTCCCCGCCCCGCACGCTGCAGCCGCCCGCTGGCCGTTGCGTCTTTAGTCATTTTGGAGCATTGCTGCGGCTGGACGCTGGCTCGAAATGGAGAAATTTACGAAAGAAAAAGACGAGTTTTTGATAGAGTTTTAGATCGAATAGTATTTTGTACGATACACGCCAATTTTTCCGCAGCAGAAATAGGGTTCGGATGGAAGTTAGTTGGTGTATTCGTCAAACTTTGTTCAATCAATCTTAGTACTGTCGAAAACTCCGCCCGTGTTAGTCGAAAATATTCCACAAATTTTAGTTCATTATCAATTAAATGCCTAGTCACCAAAATATTATAGGCACCCTCCGTTTGTCTAGCTTTAAATATATTGTTCTTCTTTTTCTTTTGCTTCCTTGATATTATGAATAAAATGTCCTCATCGTCTTCCTCCTTAAGCAGTAAATACGCTAGAGTTTTTTCCATCGTAATACTACACACACACATCCGTTCGCTACAAAAACCCTCGGAACCTGCCGCGACTGGCCGCTGCGGCTACGGTCTCAAAACGACCAAACACCCGCTGTCGGCTGCGTCCAGCGTCTTCCATCAGTGCGACGGGACGTTGTCGGCTGCGTGCGGCGTGTGCAGTACGACCGTAGCCTTAGTGACGCCGGAGCCGCCTCCTTTCCGGAAGTCCACCTTTAGGAAGACCGCCATTGTCTTGAACGATACAAATCATCTTGAATTAAGATATATGATGCTCTCGAAACAAAAGAAAAAAATCATTCATCAATCTTCTATTTATCAATTTTAAAAGTAATTACCTCCGGTCAAGTTTTTTTTCTGTGTACTCCTCAAAACCACGTATCCCAGTGTTTAGGTATTTGTTAGTCAGTGAGTTTTGCCAATACAGTTAAGCTGTTTTAGCGTCGGAAAAGTTATTGAGTAATGATTGGCGGCAAATCGCTTTCTTAGGTCGGACAAAGGCTTTTCTAACGTTGCGCGGTTCCTGTTGACTGTCATTGTTGCCGCTGTTATTGAATGGTTCACAAAATAAACGTTTACGATACCGTAATTGCTAAAGCAGGCGAAAACGGTCGTGAAATCTCGACTGAAATAGGTTGGGCTGGAAACGGTCTTCAGAGCATTCGTTTATTAGGTTTTTTAGTGTCCCGTACCACCGGTGTCTGTCCGTCTGTCGCAGACAAACCTTTTATACCACGGAGGGCACTAAGAACATCGTAGGCTACACCATCATCTATTGTTAAAATGTGGAATTATGGCCCTGTTTTCAATATCATCCGAAAACTACCCGTTCGCTAAATACTCTAGGTACTTAGTATATCAATTTGCTAAACAATCGTGCAATGTTTGTGCAAATGGATCTGTTGAGATAATAAAAGAAGCGCGTTACATATTTTGAAGTGCATAGATAGATTAATCATCATGCCTGTTTCTCAGAGAAGGCAGCGATCGTGGATTTCCATTTGAACAGACAAACAACTTTAAATTCATCATCATCATATCAGCCGAAAGACGTCCACTGCTGGACGCCTCCCCCAAAGAGTGCCACAATGACCGGTCCTGCGCCACCCGCATCTAGCGGACTCCAGCGCCCTTTACCAGGTCATCAGTCCACCTTGTGGGGGGCCTACCCATGCTGCGCCTTCCGGTACGTGGTCGCCACTCGAGAACCTTTCCGCCCCAATAGCCATCGGTTCTACGTGCAATTGCTATTCGGCAATTTGGGCACATCGATAGAATCAATGCAAGGTGTCTAACTAAGGGTTCGTTATAATGCGGCGGAGTGACTCGGCGAAACTAAATAGGTCAGTATGCCTCGCCGCACTACGGACGGACGGACTAACGTGTAGGTTAATTGTGGTTAATACATTTCAATTACACCCCTCACCGTGATCTATTTTCATTAGTAAGTATGCAGTACCTATGCACAACGACACATTTTTGCAGCAGTCACTGCAAGAATGTATCACATCAGTACACACAAATGTTTTCACTAAGGACCACTGTAAAGTCGCCATCAGGTATATCGGTGCGGCCAAAGTGCTCACATATATTTGAACACGTCTCTAATGCCTCGACAATAGAGACGATCGAACCTAATCGAAATATGGACGTTGACTTTACTTTCATTGAGACGGAACCGGATATTTATGTTTGTTTGTAACGCGGAGAGTACCCTATGTTTACGCGACGGCAGCGCCATAGCAGCAGGCTATATCTATTTATTTGTTTTTGAACTCATGTTTAGAAAGTAAAAGTCAAATTCTTATCTAAAATGAGTGAAATGACGGAGGTCTGAGCAAACAGATTTAGAAAAAAATTCAGTCGAACCTCCTTATTGTAAGTCTATTGAATCAAATGAAACAAATGCGAAGGTGAGGTAAAGAGACGTCTCAATCCTCTAGCCTCGAGCAATGAGGCATGATCGCATGGTGCACCGTCAATTACCGAACCTTTGCGATGAGATCAGCCCGCGTCATCGACAGGAGCGACACGGTTGAGCTGGTGATGACATCAGTTAGTGTATTGAAGTTGGAAACACCGAATGAGCCTTTATGCCATTATTGCCTTCTCAGGAATGTCATACAGATGTCATATACAAAGCTTGATTGCTAAAGAGAAATTTCATTAACTTTTATAGAAGTTTAAATGTAACCGATCAATCTTACCTAAAGGTATAAAACGTTGATAAGTAACTGAACCAAAATTATTAGCGTATCGATGTGACATCAAATATAAACGTACCGTAAACGAGTCGGGGCCGACTGACTCTTCAGAAGCAGCATAATATTTATAATGCATCTCGCGCCATCCATCTCTCGGGGTTATGTGAAGTGAAACAAAAGTGTCTGGACCACAACAGATCATCCGCGCTGGCTTACACAGGAAGGTTGCCCCACGCTTTATCTTTTTACTGGCCGCTCAGCTGATGAAAATAGGGAAAAATTGAAAAAAAGGACATGTCACTGCCGGCCATGTATAGTGTAGGTGTGTATTTGTATACCAAGCAGCGCGGCGCGGCGCCGGCGCCGTTGAGTCACAAACCACGACGCGCGCCGCACGCGCAAGTCAGCGCCCCGGAATGCGCCCCGCGGTCTTTGCTCTTACATCCGCAATTTCCAACTATTTTGCACTTTCGAGATATGCAACTTATTTATCTATCTCAGATATGTCATCATAACATTCATGAGGAGTTTAAAAAAATGGCAGATAAGGTTAACTACAGTGATGTTTAAGTCACGTCTAGACTGTCGTTTTTGTTACTATCTGTAAATGTCCGTTTAAGGGGTCAAAAATAATGTATATGCCCAGATAGGTTTAGCTATGGTCAGTATAGCAAAACCTGCACAGATATATTTAATACAGGGAACGGCTGTCTTCTATTGTTTGAAGACGTTCAGATATTCTTGAGATTACGATTTACCTATTTGTGATGTTAATACATCTAACAGTGGTATTTATAATCCTTACGGGTATTTTATCGATGAACAATAAATTCCAAGCTTTATCTTAGATGTCTGTGATCGTTATATTACAGATATAAGATAACTGAAACGGAGGACATTTGAACTTCCAGCGATAGACACGTCAATTACGTTTGATTGGGGACAATCGTTTGGCCTCATCAAGTCATCACAGACTTAGGTTCACATATTTCACATCACACGCGCAGTCAAGTCCAATAATATCTGCCAGGAAATCGCGACGAAGAATATCTGATCTTTATTTTATGAAGCCTTGGGAAGATAAGAGATTCAGATCGAGTAGCGGTCGCGCGGCAACAGGCGGCCGGTCTTTTTGTATGTGCAGGTAGTTTTTGCCTGATAAAAGTGTCACAAATTATTAACAAAGCGCGGTCCGCGTCCAGCGTCAATTCTGTTAGCTACTATGTGGCCCTTGGCTGCTAAATGTTTGCCGACCGCTGAGTTGAAGGAAGAGTGAATCCTCTATTTATATTCTTCGTCAAGCTATCGCCTGAATTAAATCTAAAATGCACGACAATGAACTAGAGCCCAGGTACTATACCAGGTAGTAACCAAACTGAACCATGCTGTGAGAACGCGAATACACCGTGAGAACTCTCGCTTAACCTCTCTTCATAAACCAGAGGTGACAACTATAATTTGACACCTAGCTTCGTAAGAACTACTCGCACTCATAGATAGGATACACAATGGTCTGCCAACAGCGCAGCCGTTGATTTTGTGAGACTACTATCCGCAGTGCGATCACAGAACAAGTAAATACTATTTATTATTTACTTCTTATCATTTATTCCGTGACTGCGATTCACAACCTCTCTCCACTCGCCTCATGAATGGCTCTAAAGTGTAACATGACCCCGAAATTCGTAAAGAGCTGTGCGTATTCAGAGATCAGATTGAATACTCCTTGCTCCTTGCCAGCCTGTACGATTGCCCTGGACTGTATTTACATACAACTCACCTCATGTTTAGAATAAGTCAGACCTCTAATTGGAAATGGATGAAAATATCAGAAGTTTTTGGTGATTTAACACCAGAAAAAAGTCCCAGATTTTTCAGCTGCATCAATTATTTTTGAATAATATAAACACTTTCCTCATTTACGTTTTGGGTCAAGGACGGCACTTTCCTTAATCCGTCTCATATTACAAAAAAATATCTTAAATATCTGTGGTAAACTGACGCTAGCATTGATATTGACAGTTGCAGCAACTATTACTGCGACGGTTCCTGTTGTGTCAGGCGTCAGACAGAGCGTGTCAGAGAGCATCACCCCAAGTAAAGAAAGAAAGTAAGAAGACATTTATCAATCACATAAATGTCTTCAATCACACAAACACACACAATACAACACAGAAACACAACACATACACACACACACGACAGACACAGAAGACATGGGATCAAGGGCGTAGCTAGGATTTTGTTAAGGGGCGGGGTATTGGACAAAGCAAGAATATACATATCTAAGGTAAATGCAAGGCTGCTGAGCGATGGGACCGCATCTTTTAGTCCCCCCCTGCCCGTACCTCGGAACGCCCTTGTGTGGGATGTAGATATTGGATTAGACACATGCTTTAGGTTCACATGTATCTTTTTATCATGTCATGCAATGTGATGTTGAATAAAGTTTTTCTATTCTATTCGTATCAATGTCACGGCCAGTCCAGATAACAGTGTTAGTACACGTCTGATGTCAGACGCTCTTGTAGATGACGAGATACGACCTTGTTGTTATCAATGACGTGGGACAATGTCAAACAGACGTGCCAGGAAAGCTTGTAAATATTGATCTTATGGATTTGGCTATTAACTCCAAGCCCTATTTTGTGAAACCGATTCGCGACAAATTAGAAGTCTGAGTGTGAAAGTGTGAGTGTGACACCACAGAACTTTACGGTAATGTAATCAACATTTACCAATCAACTAAGTATGATAGTTATAGTAAATGCAATAATCATTAGACGCACGGGATCTACACCGTTTAACATTCCCCTCGACGCCATTAGCGGCGCACGCGTGCATGTTCGCATAATGCTGCGTGTGCGCAGATAGCATCGCGGCATTACCATCACATTATACCGTGGAGCCACAGAATAAATAAGGTAAGTACAGAAGGCCCAGGACCGATGTCTGACAACCAGAACAATCAAATCATGGCCTCAGACCAAGGAAAAAAGATAGACGGAGCATGACGAACAACCTATAGTGAAGCCGATTTTTAACCATACCAAATAAGTTTAAGACACGCTCACGCACATATATACTAACTAAATCGCACAAAAATCGAAATAGGTGATCTTGACATCATTGCGACACGTGCTGAAGAGTAATGCTTAAAATATATTTTTCTTGGTCTGACGAGATCATGTCATCCCAATCCCACCCTACCGCATAGCATGTGTTCTTTCGTCTCGTTGGGGCTGTCACGTTTGCTAGACATCGCTGGACGTACACGCCATGTATGACTATAGATATGATAAGACTTCACTTAACTATTACCAAAAAATGTTTACATCTCTTTGTATTCGACTGTCCATGACCATACAAAGGTTTAATAACCCAATTCCTTATACAATTCAGCACACTCATTGATCGAGAGCGCCCACCGCCGCCCACGGCAGAACCGTATATACAAGGCTGCAAGATCGGCTGACTCAAACACACTCCAACAAAGACTCATACTTTCTTTGTTTGCAAATGTGCGTCCTGTTATGGGTATCAGATCGCGAAATTGTCGGTAAAATTGTGAGAACAAAACTGCAGTTGAAGTGTTGCATGGTAATGTGTCAAGCGCTAAAAGAAATATCGGGCTAATTCCACAAACATGATAATAATCAGCCCCCTAGCGTAGGTTACCTACGCTAGGGGGCTGCCTACCTACCTACCTACCTAACCTAAAGGAGCCAGAGTCCGTTTTGGCACCTATAATCCCAAGATTTGGCGTAGGCACCAGTTTGTCGAATGCTACTGCCACTAGACCTAGTTGGGATTATCATAATAATGTATTTATGTGTTACCTACCCAATCCAACTTAAATTCAATCCACCTTGCTTCGCCGATCGGAAAGCGTCGTAAACCTGCCAATTTCGCCGATTTTGTTAAAGTACTTGTAACATTACATTGCGGTATTTCGCCGGTTCACGGTTTCTCCTAACGGAATGAATCGTGCTTCAAGGTCCAGGGGTTCCGCACAATACCGGGCCAGCCCTTTGACTCATTACGTCATTATCAAAGCTACTAATGAAGACTTTTGTCATTTTAAACCTTATTCCGACGACAAAGACTAATGATTACGAGTGACTGCTCATGAAGACACTTTAGTCACCATTTCAAATCACTTATTGTTCGCATGCAATCAGCGACAAAGCTGTTATCGGAGTATACGATGACAGTCAAGCTATCAGCTAATTGACCAAACAATCGGCAACAAAAGTAGTTACGGGACTTGATATGACAATCCGATTTCGGAGATGCTATTTCCACTTTCTGTATTGACATTTTGAATATAATTTAAATTTCTTATAAAATTATTGACGATCGTGATATCCTTTTTGATCGAGTTACCTTACTAGCTATTTCTGCTCCTTAGACAGACAGGCAAACATAGTTTTGTGAAAGTCGTCCGCGTCGGAGTCAATTTATACTAAGGATAAGTGTAGATTTGAGTTGAAATATGTTATGAATAGTAAGGCTGATAGTTCAACGATCTTGTGCTAACTCACCTAAAACTTGACACAAAGCGGCCTAAGACAGCGGCAGCCCTACTTGGGAATGATTTTATCTGCCGCCCACGGCTGCATACATTTTGGCTAGCTACATAACGACCGGTTAGCCTAGTGGGTAGTGTAGCTGCCTACGAAGCTGAAGGTCCTGGGTTCGAATCCCGGCAAGGGCAAATATTTGTGTGATGAGCATGGATATTTGTTTACGAATCTTGGATGTTTGCTATGTATTTAAGTATTTTGTATCTATTATATATATCGTCGTCTAGTACCTATAATATAATATAACACAAGCGTTATTGAGCTTACTATAGGCCTAGTTCGATTTGTGTAAAAATGTCCACTAATATTTATTTATTTATTTATTTACGGAGAGCACCCCAAGGATGCGGTATGTTGTGAGTGAAGGACCGTTTTGTCTCGAGTTGTCGACAACGCATCCTCGAGTCTACAAGGGCCGGCAACGCGCTTGGCGAATTGTCGTAATCTGCGTCTTCTTAAAAGTATATATCACTATTGGCAAGGCTATCGTGGATCGTAAATTCTAGTTCGACATCCATTCGCATCAGGTTTGTTTTACGTGCGTACAGTCAGCAGCAGAAGTAGCTAAGCGGGCCGGGTGTTCAAAATAACCTACACACGCTCTTAATTTCTTAAGAAAAAAGTCGTGTGTAGGTAATTTTGAACACCCGGCCCGCTAAGCTACTTCTGCTGCTGACTGTACACAACAATTAACTCTAATATAAGGCTAACAACTATGATGTTATCGCGTAAGCGCAAGAAGACAAGAAACAATAGTCTCTTTGCCATTGCAATAGGGTCGAAGTAAACCGTCACAAATTAATTGTTTCGACAAGTTTGATGGTCTTCTAGTTTGCCTTAATGTCTATTAATTAGAGGTTATTTTACCTAACGATATGTGGAAGGAAAGCGCAGAATTATGCATACCTAATGTCTCTCTATCTTTATATTTATGCTTAAGGTATAACATACAAGGAAGGCGCGGCGTGGGTGGATGGCACAAGGTGGACTGATGACCTGCGGGAGTCCGCTGTATGCGGGTGGCGCAGGACCGGTCAATTTGGCACTCTTTGGGGGAGGCCTAGGAATATATAGGAAATACGTCCACTACCCTATTGCAATGGCAAAGAGACTATTGTTTCTTGTCTTCTTGCGCTTACGCGATAACATCATAGTTGTTAGCCTTATAGAGTTAATTGTTGTGTACGCACGTAAAAAAAACCTGATGCGAATGGATGTAGAACTAGATGACTTTCGGCTGATATGATGATGATGATAACATACAATAGTTTCGCTAGCACAGCGACTGGCCTGCTATTCATTTTTACTAAATGTGCCCCTGGCTTCGCTCGCATGGAACCCGGCAATCGCATTTTGATAGAGTCACCCAATGATGTAATATAAAAAAGAGGTAGATAGGTTATACGCGCTCGAAAAATGGCACACTAAAATTGAGTCAATCGGCACAACTTGCCTCAGTTTCGAGTCGTCAATGGAAACGTTAGCTGTCAGATTTGGTGGCCATTTTTAAACACGGAATTTCGTATAGACAACATATCTACCTCTTTTTTATGTTACATCATTGGAGTCACCTACATAAATATTACGGGACATTCTTACACAAATCGAACTAGGCCTATAATAAGCTCAATAAGGCTTGTGTTATAGGTACTAGATGACGATATATGTAATAGATATAAATACTTAAATACATAGAAAACATCCAAGACTCGGAAACAAATATTCATGCTTATCACACAAATATTTGCCCTTACCGGGATTCGAACCCAGGACCTTCAGCTTCGTAGGCAGCGTCACTACCCACTAGGCTAACCGGTCGTCATACATGAATATGTATTCTGACAGACTGATAAAGCGCGTTATAATTTATGAAACCATCTCCTTTGTTCTGTCAAATATGATTGCAATTTGTGTCAAAAAACTTCACTGATTTCACTCGGAAAAGATTCGGGTTTCCAAAAAGCAGTGATAATCAGAGTAGCACCACGCATGCTCACAACAACCTACCGTGATTTCATAAGTCATTCATGTGCTGAGGTTTTATTATCAGTGCTGCTTGTAGCAATTATCATATGGATTTATGTATGTAAGCACTTTATTGTACAGTCGCCCACACTCCTAACTGACCATTCGTGAACCTTATATCAGTGACATAAGGTTCACAAATGGTCAGTTAGGAGTGTGGGCGACTGTACACAACAACAGGTTACAGAATATACATGTTACACAATAGGTATATCAAAGTACAAACAAAGGCGAACGTATCCTTGTAATCGACCAGACGCCGTTTATAATAGTACATTATTGCCGTGGCCGGGAAGGAGGCAATTGCAGGCTGAGTATTTGTTTAAACGGACGAGCTTGCGAGTTTAATTATAATACGAAGCCTGCAATTGCCATTCCGGCTAAGGCTAATATAGTGCTTTTCTCAAAAATGGGGGAATAATAAACTTTAAATATCGTTGCACAACGTGAAAATATTAATACTTTCCCGCCGTTTTTCTTTTTAAACCGAATCGCAAGTGTATTTTTCCACCGAAAAACGCAAACTAAGTTCCGTTTTTTTTCCTTTTGAGGTACGGAACCCTAAAAATTAGGCTATAGTCAACTTTGGCTATACCTATGTCATCATACGACCCTCGTAGCATGTCGGTATTGCGCTTTGGGTATAAATGATATAATTGAGCAGTCACGCCGTGAGTCACCTCGCCTGCACTTAGCGGCGGGCTCCTAACCTAACATGGCGAACATCGCGAGTGCGGCGCAACTGCAGCGGGGCAAGGCCGACTACTGCAGGGTTGGCACTTCTCATTTTTGGATTGGCGGTAACATATGATTACCCAACGTTAAATTACAGCAGCGAACTCCAGGGCTTTGCCCCAGCGAATACCGATGTTTACCCATACAAGCGTTTTTTTCTTGATGATCTCATTTCCTGTCATTCGACACCGCCCCTTGCTCGTATTTAATCTTGCGATAACATGTATCATGTAATACGTATGTGTGTGTGTTACCTATCACGAAAGCAACGCACCAAATCACAACAAATCCCAAGCATTACAAATGTAAAATATTAATCATAACATCGGATTTACTTTGCAACATTCCCTATTTCTCTCCTCATCAGGCTACTTGTTATTCATCGCTCGTCGCGCCGTCGTGTCCGACACGATCAATCACGTCAGTGGCAGCCCTACATAATGCATGCGTCTATACAATTGGCGTGGTTGAGCCTAAGGGATTTCAGAAGGCCAGGCTAGCGTAGCTAAGTTATGATAATGTGTAGGGAGGTTAAGACAAGGTACTCACCAGTGTTGGGCAAAACGTAATTGAATTACTAATTAATAATTACAATTACAAAAAGTAATTGCAATTACAAATTATAATTACAAGGAAAATGAAATTGTAATTATAAGTTTCAATTGCAATTACAAAATGTAATTATTAATTACATTTTGCAATTAATTACTTAATAAATTACAAATTACTTTTGTTTTATAGAATATTTTTGATCACTTATTTTTTGAATAAAATAAACGATCGGTGAAACGAAAACCGGATAGGATTAGTATTCCGGGATAAAAAATATGCTTAGGTACTTTATATTCTGGAAATATACTATCTGCGTGCCAAATCTCAGTCAATTCAAATAAATATAAATATAGGTCCACACATTTATTGTTTTGATTATTACATCATTGCAATCAGACCAAGTAAACACGTATGCTTCTCATTGTTTATAAAAAAAGTTGACTCAAAGTAATTTAGTAATTTAATTTACAAATAAATGTAATTACAATTACAAATTACAAAGTAATTTCAATTACATGAAATTTTAATTATATTCAATTTAATTAACGTAATTGAATTAATAATTGTGTAATTTGTAATTAAATTACAAAAAGTAATTAATTACGCCCAACACTGGTACTCACGCCTCAAGTCTTAATATGGCAATCTCACCAGTGCACTGTTCACTCCTTCCACTCGCGTTTCCAGGGCTCGGAGTACCGGTACCCACTCGCGACACGGAGGGTGGCTAGATTTCACCCCTTTTGAGCCCTTTCCGTTATTTTCGGACGCGCGCGACGCGTGTCAGTCTCGGGCGCACCGTGCCCGCGCCGAGCGTCGGTAGCGGCGAGTTACAATTTGGGAAATGGGAGGGTAGTTAGCACATTGTCACAAAGTTATATTTCAAACGGACGATTATGTCCAAAAGTATGTGCTACGAAGAATTTAATTCTCTTAATGTGGAACCGTCCGAGCCAAGCCCCTTTCCTATCGTACGCGAGAGAAGGCCAATGGCGGCCCATCGGTGATTAAATACTGATGATCCACCATAGCTGTCTCTGTCTAAAACATGCAATGAGATAGAGACAGCTATGGTGGATCACAGTATTTAATCACCGTGTATGGGGCCGCCTATGCGGCTAGCACAACTGCGGGGCTAACACAGTTGACGCCGCGACGCGACGCGTATAGAGAAAATCTACCCTCCCCTTTCTAATTTCTACAGTGCAAATGAGACAGGAGACGCTGAGTCGCACACGACGCAACTTAGCAGCATGTTGTGCTAGATGTAGACTGTACTAAACGTCTTGAAGATGATGTTGATGACAATGATATATTATATTTTCTCTATGATTATATTTTATGTTTTATGTCTGATATAAATTTGATCATGCTAGCTAGGTGGGACTAAATAGAGCATAATAACCGTTGGCGTGACCTGGTAAAGGTCGCGGGAGTCCGCTGAAAGCGGGTGGCGCAGGACCGGTCACTTTGGCACTCTTTGGGGGACGCCTATGTCCAACAGTGGACGTATTTCGGCCGATATGATGATGATGGTGAACCGCTGGCGTTACAGCTTCGAGATCAGACACACCAACATGCTAATAGAAGTAGGTATCTACTGCAAACGAAACGAGACCAATCTATGATGTCTTAGATGGTATGTGGGCGACCTTGAGAGTGAAGGAAGCCTGCAAGTCCAGTTATTGTTCTAGCCCTCACTTCCTGTGGTGGATCATAAACTCTGCTATAATAATTAATAACAAATGCTAAGCACGTGGGTATGCATATGCACATCAGAGCACAGGCAGAAGTATACTGTGTCAGACGAAACTGCCTCTAAGTACCATGCAAATTATTTATTTATTGAAGACACATATAAGCTTACAGTATTGCACCAAAACGCTTACACGGTAACATTCAAATTAAAAAAATATAAAACATTCACATAGTTATCTTGGTGTAAGGTTGTTAGTGTCGATCTAGTTTAGCATAAAAGGTAAGTCATTTACATGAATGATGATTTCGATGTTCGAAACAAGTTTTTAAATAACTATCTACGCTTATCCGGTCCTACTAATATCCGATTTGGATGAAATTTTGCATGAAAATAGTTTATAGCCTGGATTAAAATATAGGATAGTTTTTATCCCGGGTCCACGCAGACGAAGTCGCGGGCGGAAGCTAGTTCAAGAATGATCTGTGCCGGCGCCGGTTGCTTCAAATTAAACGTATGTTCATTAAAATACCTATGAGATTTGTGTCAGTTCTGTTCTGTATGGAATGAGGGCTACCGGCGCCATATTTAACGTTAACCGGTTCGTTAAATTGTTTTCATGCAAAGTCTATATCTGTAATGTAAGGCACTGGTCCCACCGCCGGCGACAAGCGATGAGCTATCGGCGATTTTCTCGCCCAAGAAACAAACAAAACAAAAGATAATCGCTCCCGTGTATCGATGTGTGTAGCGATTACCTTTTGTTCGTTTCTTGGGCTAGAAGTTCATATCTCACTCGCCGGCGGTGGGACCAGTGCCTAATGATTTGTAAATGTTTACGGTCTAATAACTGAAAAAACTTTTTTTACACACAAAATTGGATTCGAATCGATTGATATCTCATTCCTCATTCATCATTCTCAGTATTAAAGATACTGAACCGATTTTGATGAATGAGGAATGACGCTACGCTGGAACACACGTGTACATACAAACATAGACTGCTAAAATCATATCCCTTCTTTTCGTCTCTGCCGTAGTCGGGCAAAAAAAGGAGAGAGACAAGACTACCAGAAAGCTGACGATCATAGCGAATATTATCCATTCATATACTTTTTAGGAAAAAAGGCGAAAGAATTGGGAAATAGCCAAGTCATCCAACATCATCAATTCGAGTCCGCTTTCTAATCTGCGCCATTACGCACAAACTGTCAAACATCGTCGTTTAGCAAACTCCCACTTAACCAAACTTTATTATTTGTGGTCGGCAGCTCGAGAGACGAACGCCACTTTGACTACGTCGTCGTACCTAGACACCAATTGTCCAATTATGATTCAACTGCATGATTTTATTTTTACAACCCATTTACTCTAAGAATGGACCTCGCTGGAACCGATCGTCATCGACGCCATCTCCGAACTTATAGTAAAAGCTGCCCTGCCTGCACTGTATAAAATACAACCCGTTTACTATAAGTTTGGAGTTGGCGTCGATGACGGTCGGTTCCAACGAGGTCCATTCTTAGAGTAAATGGGTTGTAGTTACTTTCATTCGTTTTTCTGCACGTATTTATTAAAGTTGTTTATTGTATTAAAGTTTACTAATGTTTGTAATGTAATATGATATGATATAAAATAATTATTTATTTTGAAAGCCATAGGTCTCCTGCAGGCTGCCACTCTTTCCAATTTTTCGAATTTTTCCAATTTTTGGGAAATTGTCTTCCATCTTTTGTTTGGTCTACCTCTAGCTCTTTCCTTGTCCCGTGAGTTTTTCTTACACTTTTTACACTTAGTTATTTTTTTATGACGAGGTAGGCAATCTGATGTTAAGCTCACAGCCTACACTCCAAGCAGAAAGTGAAAGTGTGATGTAATATTCGAGATCCACATATTATTCATCTGTTAAGCTGCATTATTCAACAATAAGAATGATTTCACAATCAGCCTGATTATCCAAAGGATATTATGTTGTAACAATGTATTGTGAACCTTATTTTCAGCCTATTAGTGGTAGTTTTCAATTGCTCAATATATTCTGTTTTTCAATTATCTGAATCATATTTTATGTTCATGCCTGTAAGCAATTTTTAATCTTATGCTTGTTATGATTAAGTTTGAATATCTCTGCTAAGTTTTTTTTTGACTCAAATTTATGATGGCCTATTAGTGTTAATGTGCAATTGTGTTGATTGGGAGCTTTCAAATTCAGCTCTCACACATCTTTTATGGTATTTAGTCTTTTGCTTTTTTGAACAGCATTCAAGTAAAGCACAATTATTTAACTGTAATTTCCAGTTTAAATGAATTAGTTTCTTGAACTGGATTAAGTATCTGACACCGTTGAGAAAAGTAAATAAAAGAATCTGCTTTTTGTGGACACCATAGCCTATATAGCAAAAATGGAACCCTTATTTTATAGTTCAGAGAGTTCTACAGCATGACGGATGCTAGAAAGTCCCAAGAAGTAATTGTCTTAAGTCTTAATTAAGCAAAAAATTATAAAATGCTATAGTCTAATCTTCACTGACAGTGAATAGTCCTAAAATTCTGGTCAGAAAACATGACAGGAGGGTAAAAAATTGATGAACATTATCAGTGTTCAAAATTTGTGGTAAACAGAGCAAAAGATCACACAATATTTCTGGTTAGTGCATGTCATAGACCAAACACAAACAAAAGATGACTCAAATGCTGTAACATCCGTGTCCGCATCCATGTTAATGAAATCAGTAAATAAACCAATGTACAGTTTGGACCAACACACATTGCATTGGTAACCATTGGCAGAATGAGGCAATCAAGTCATGATAACTGTATAACTAAAGCAACAGCTAAAGCTGTTAGAAAATGTCAGATTTGTTTACGTATTTAATTTATTGGAGCTGATGTGTGCTCAGAAAAGATAATCGCAAATAGCGAATGAGACGAGAAACGAATGGCATATACTTAGCATGCAACCAAAAATGAAAGAGTAATTACGAATGTGATCAGTAATAAAAAAAATTGGGCAAATAAGTAAATGAGGCAAAAAACAAGAGAATTAATAATGGGTCCAAGAAAGACCGTGGCGAAATACGAATAAGACTTATTTAGAGAAAGACAAATTATAGATTCAGGCCAAAGAAGATAGTGGTGAATAGCAAACAAGACAAATAAAGAATGAGTTAAAAAACATAACCCCCCTTTCCTTCGGCAGTCGGGTAAAAACAGAATGAAAGGAAGAATTGAACGAAAAACGAATGGGATGAGAAACTAAGATACCTTTTTTCTTAACTAGCTCTCACTGACACCATTCAAGCTATGTAAGGATAGTATTGCAGACTGTACTTGCCATAGTATCTACACAAACTGACATTACTTTTCTTTCAAAATATTTGGGACAAAAAACAGTAACAAATAGTTTCGGATTTTATAAAAAAAAAACTTTTTTTAAAGAACCAGCTGGAGTATGACGTATAGTCAGGTTCAAGAACCAAGAGCAGAACACTTACGATACTCTAGGCGGCGCTCGGCGACCGGAACGCAAATTATCCACGCCGTGCCCTTAATAACACCCTGATTGCACTCACCAGCAGTTCAACTTCTTTATAGATGACAAATCCGATTGTTTGGAGCGAGCGATCACCATCTCCTCCGTGAGGCGAGCCATGGTTACACACTGCACTTCACTGTTTCAGTGTATAAACAAACTATAAAAACACGAGGGGTTCGTTTAGATCGGCGCGGGGCATAGCATGGCGCTCCGGTTCACGACAACCACGAAGCGGGCGCGAATAAAAACTGAAAACAATGCACGTCGGGTCGGTCGGCCACCGTCCGTCACTTCGGTATTGAACGTTTTTACTACTTTAACTACACTGTTCAAAAAAACACCACTTACAAAGTCAACCTTATTTCTTGTTTTAAGTTGGTAAAGCGACAATAAAATAAGAATATTTCACGAAAAAAGTAATGTTAAGTGTTCATTTAATTCATTCTGATAGTCCTGAAATTGCTTTTGTTCATATTTTGTTAAAATAGTTGTTGTAATCGATGCAATACAGTTAAAACTTCTTAAAAATGCTTCTCGTTCCGTCATTTCTGCGTTCTGTTGCTAAAATATGAAATAAAATCTATTAGAAGAAAAACGCAATGAAGGCTAAACTAAATAATACCAAAAATCAAACATGAATAATAAATTTGACTAAAGAAGTACGAGAAACATTTATTTCTACTTTCGCTCTCTAGATTAAATAAAGAGTATTTCGGAGTAAACATGCATTTTTCGTATCAAAACGTTGTTATCAACAAAGTGACGTGCCGTTTACTGTTTGACAGTGACAGTTAACTAACACAAATCCACAAACTCTCAATTCCGTCAAAATCCTGAGGAGTGAGGAGTTAAAGGCGAATGATTTGAGCAGATTTTCTTTTAAAAATGGAGTCCAATGGGCCGGACGACAAGGACGCGGGGCTGGAGGTGCAGATCAATTTCCCCGAGTCCGTGACGAGCCGCATCGAGGAGCTCATGGGTGGCACGGAGCAATTCGACAGCGAAGAGGTAAACAAACTGTTAACTGCTATGTTCTTCATTTCCTGCTACTCAAAGATTGTTTGGAACAGGTAATTTGTTAGAGGTGGCCTTAAGATCACACATAAACAACGCACCTTCAGTTTTGTTTTTTTTACTGGTGTTTTTTTTTTGTATTTACATAGATGCCGTATTTAAGTTGTTATTTTAATATAAAGCCCAAATTCTAAGCTTAATCCAACAGGATAATGTTCTTTGATCCAGATTTTTTGATATTATTATGATTTATGATTTAACTTCTGCCTTTTCCTACAGAACATGATTACCTATACTTATTTATATGTTCCATAGCAAATTAGGTTACACTTTAACAGCTAAGTAAAGAGCACTATTTGACCTATAGATTATATTTTCAGTTTGACGCAGTATCCTACATCAACCGAGTATTCCCAACAGAGCAGTCTCTGGCTGGAGTGGACAGTGCGGCGGCTCGTTGTGAGATGCGGCTGGCGGGGGTGGAGGCGGACATCAGGCGGCTGGTGCGGGACCAGGCGCAGCAGCGACAGGACGGCCACGAGGCATTGCTGCAGGCGCAGCAGTGCATCGCAGAACTTGCTCTGCAGGTAAAGTAAAATATTTTATTTCATTTTACAACACTGGCTCCACAAGCTGTTTTTATATGCTTCTGAAATGTAGACACTATAAAGGCCAGGACAAAAGAAAAGATCGATGGGTGGTGCTGGTGGGAAATGCTTGGCATCAAATGGACAGGCATTCGTACAAACAAATCAATCATGAACCATTCAAATAGGACTCTCCACCATCTGCCCTTCTGGCCCGCAGCTTGTGTCTCGGAGGCAGCCACTCAAACGTTTAGTATGTGTCGATGCCACACAAAACATGTGAAAGAACTTGTCCGCAACTAGTGGCTCAATGTGTGGTCATTCAAAATCAAAATACTCCTTCAAGGTAATGCATTCAAATATCAACCTGACTAACCCTACACATGTTGTTTAGGTGACAGACATAAACAAGAAGGCAGGCCGCAGCGAGAGCATGGTTCGCGAGATCACCGCCGAAATCAAGCAGCTGGACCGCGCCAAGAGCAACCTGACCGCGGCCATCACCGCGCTCAACCACTACCACATGCTGTGCGGCGCGGCAACGTCGCTTCGCGCCATGGCGGCGCAGAGGCAGTACAGCGCGCTGTTGCCGCCCCTACAGGCCGTCATGCAGGTGTGTATACTTCAATGGCTCACCGGCCAAAAGTGGGTCTTGGCCTCCGACACGAGTTGTCGCCACTTGACCGGATCTTGCGCCATCTCCCTCCAGTTGATGGCATGACGCGCGAACATGCAAATGCATTTTAGTTCGTTTGGTAATAGGTAGTTTGTTTGTTGGTCAGGTGCTGGAGCATTTCGAACGCTACCGCGACATCCGCTCGCTGAACGCGCTGCGCGATGACGTCACGTCGCTGCGACACTCGCTCGCCGCGCAGATCCTCGCGGACTTCAAGGAGGCCTTCACAGGTACACCCACGCTGGATACAATTAGCACAAGTTCACATGATTTCCAGTCCAGTATGTCGTCACTGCCAATACTCACTGGTCGAAAACCTTGGTCTTGAGACACTGCGGAATTTTGAGAAGGCCCCCAACGAGGTGGAACGACAATCTAGACAAGATCGCGGGCGGCGCAAGACCCGTCGCTGTGGAAGGCATTGAGGGAGGCCTTTGTCCAGCAGTGGACGTCTTCTGGCTGAAGCGATGACGGGATGAATGGCATGATTCAACTTTTACACCAACACGATATTGTCCGGTATCGCATGCGTCGAAACTGGCATGGTTGTTCGACAACCAGGCATTAAATTGGTTATATCGATAGTTTATATGAACAGTTTGGGTTGTCACGTTAGACAGCTCCTTTTGTGTCGGGCTTCACAGCGCATCGGAGACCATTACCTTAGATATTTAAGTAACTATGAATCTGGCATATCAATGTTTTGACCGTTAATCACCGCTCTTTCTGTGACAGCTGGCAAGGCGAGCACAGTGTCAGCCAAGACCCTCAGCGAGGCGTGCGGCGTGGTGGACGCGCTCGAGCCCAAGGTCAAGAGGGAGCTGCTCGCCTGGTTCACCGGCATGCAGCTGCAGGTCAGTCAAAACTAAAGCTGGAAGCTTAATTGTTTCTCACCGTGAAAAATAGGTAGTATACGGTGTTTACCACAGCTTCACAGAGCCTGGGCAGGCTTGTGGCGGCCGCTAACACTTGTTCTGTTGCAGGAGTACGAGCACCTGTTCTCGGCGGAGCAGGAGTGCGCGTGGCTCACGCACGTGGAGCGCCGCTACGCGTGGCTGAAGCGCCACCTGCTGGCCTTCGAGGACGGCGCGGGGGCCGTGTTCCCGCGCGCCTGGAGGCTCAGCGAGCGCATCGCCACGCACTTCTGTGAGGTAACACGCCTGTGAGGTGACATTCCTGTGAGGTGACATTTCTGTGAGGTGACACTCCTGTGAGGTGACACTGCTGTGAGGTAACATTCCTGTGAGGTGACACTTCTGTGAGGTGACACTCCTGTGAGGTGATACTGCTGTGAGGTAACATTCCTGTGAGGTGACACTTCTGTGAGGTGACACTCCTGTGAGGTGATACTGCTGTGAGGTAATATTCCTGTGCGGTGACACTCCTGTGAGGTGACACTCCTGTAAGGTAACATTCCTGTGAGGTAACACTCCTGTGAGGTGATACTTCTGTGAGTTAACATTCCTGTGAGGTGCCACTCCTGTGAGATGACACTGCTGTGAGGTCACACTACTGTGCGATTACACTTCTGTGAGGTGACACTCCTGTGAGGTGACACTGATGAGAGGCAACATTCCTGTGAGGTGACACTTCTGTGAGGTAACATTCCTGTGAGGTAACACTCCTGTGAGGTGACACTTCGGTGAGGTAACACTCCATGCCAGTATAATCTGTGCACACTGACAGTCGTCATTCGCAGGTGACGCGCAGCCAGCTGACGGCGCTGCTGGCGGCGCGGCGCGGCGAGCTCGACGTCAAGCTGCTGCTGTACGCGATACAGAAGACGTACGCCTTCGAGTTGCTGCTTCACAAGAGGTTCCAGGACGATGGTGAGATATTTTATAACAACTCTAGCGACCCCCATCATTTAAGCCTAAGTTTTGTGCCCCTCTGCTGGGTAAAGACCTCTCCCTCGATTTCCAACCATCCCGATTCATATGAATTAAAGCACATTTTAAATCTTACATTCAAACCATATACTAGTATACCGGTATAGTACTGAGGTAACAATCATTTAAAAAAATAAAAATACAATAATCATTTTGCTAGCAAAATAAGACACAAAAACAAAACACACGGAATAAGTACACTAAACTTTCAGTTTACATCTCATTGACTTAAAAATAATTAAAGAAGATTTAGAGAAGTTTATTTATTTATTAAAAACGGAAATGAAAGTGAAACAAAGATAATGAAGTATTTAAAATAATACTAATAATGAAATGTCAGTACATGATTCGACTTTGAGCCTTCCTATGAGGCCCATAGTAAACGACCACGTTTCAGTGCCATATGTCATTACTGGCAACACACACTGGTCAACAGGATGGCCGTTGGGGTGAAAAGGTTCTCGAGTGGCGACCACGTACCGGAAGGCGCGGCGTGGGTAAGGCCCGCCACAAGGTCGCGGGAGTCCGCTGGATGCGGGTGGGCAGGATCACTTTGGCACTCTTTGGGGGAGGCCTATGTCCAGCAGTGGACGTCGTTCGGCTGATATGATGATAAGATGATGACATGATTCGAACTCTTCGGACTTGTTCGGGTTTTTGTTATTTCTTCTTTGGTTTGAACATGTCTCACGAAAGGTTAAATTAGATAAAGTACTTTATCGAATTTAACCCCACACACACACATACACACAACAGCTGCAAACTATCAGTTTCACTGTGGAGTGCTATTATAGCCTCATTTCATTTTGTATTTTTTACTTGCATTTTAAAGTGTCTTATGTCTGCATATTGAATTGTGACTGAAGTGACACAGATAGTGCATCTGCCATAGCTTATGAGCGCTAACGGTGTGTGCGCAGGCGCGGTGCTGCCGGACGGCGCCGAGCCGGCCGCGGAGCCGCCGGCCGTGTTCGATGCGGACGCCAAAGACGTAAGTGTCCTTCGAATATAAATACAGGGTGGAAAGTTGAGATACGGCTTTACAAAGTGAAATTTTCTTTAGCTTAAAGATCATTAAATTATATGGAGACTACTACAATTAGTTTATTAGAAATGAGAAAAATCGGTATTATTGAAAAAAAACCGGACAAGTGCGAGTCGGGCTTGCCCACCGAGGGTTCCGTACAAATATTCTCCTACCTCGATGATTGATTAAGTGATTATTACCGATTTTTTTCATTTCTAATATCCTAATTGTAGTTGTCTCCATACAATTTAATTATCTTTAGGCTAAAGAAAATTTCACTTTGTAATTAATTATACTATGAACTGTATGGAAAAAGTTTTCTTTGATTTCTGGGTGTTCTAGTACTCTAACCTTAGTTGGTCTCAAAGAGTATTTTAATCCTTGATAGAAAGGAACCGATTGGCATTAGAAAAAAATAACTCAAATCTGTCGATTTTCTCGCATTTTATCAAAAAGCTGTGAATGTCGATTGTCATCACTTAAAAAGTTAGTAAAGGTCTCCTAAGAGCATTTTCACGTAGCAGCAAAAATCTAGTAGCTACCCTTATTGCCCCATCTCAACTCAACTTTCCACCCTGTATATCGTTTCGCCTTATGGTCGTTTATTATGCCATTATTAGCGATTCGCTGTTTTATTTATTTTACTAAAAAATTCGGGGGTTAAAAAAGAGTTGAAAGTTTGTATGGGAAACATGTCGTTTTTTAGACATTTAAAACTTCGGTCCAAGCTCCTAATGTACAGTCAAGAACAAGAATTGATAAGGGCATTTTTTCTAATTCATCCCTTGAAGGGGTTAAGATGGGGGTTGAAAGTTCTACTTATGTGAACTTTCAACCCCCAACTTAATGTGTGATTTTTAATGATAAACTGTGTCTAGAAACATGAAAGCAGGACAGCAGGTTACTTTTATGATATATGTAGATCTACCCGGAAATATATTTTTTTAAACTTGCCCCATAGAGGGGTGAAATAGAAGTTGTACCGAAAAGACGTTTATTTAAAAACTTAGAAATTTGAAAGTTTGAATATGACGACGAAGAGTTATTCATAGGGGAAGTAAGTAGTAGTAGGCTGTTGCCAGCGTAACAATACAACAGTTATTGCAAAAATTACACTTACTACGCGCGGGCCCAGCCGCGAGCAAAAGCTAGTCTCAGAATAAAATAATTATCATTCAACGTTGTAGTTTTATTTTGTAACCTTTTCCTTATCCCTACTTATCGTCGCTCAGCGGCCATATTTTTCCGCAGATTCATTTCCAATGAGCTCGATAGTCGTGTGAGGCACGAAATCTGTAAATTTTTTGTTTACTTGAGAGAAGAAAAAATACTTGTTCAATATTTTTTGATAATCTAACTAACGGGCGGACGGATAATCTAAATATATAAAAGAAGAACCTGACTGACTGACTGATCTATCAACGCACAGCCCAAACCGCTGGTTCTAGAGATTCCAAATTTGGCAGGTTGGTTCCTTCTAAGCTTTAGGGCGCACTAAGAAAGGATTTTTCAAAATTCACCCTCTATGCGTGTGAAACGGGGGTCCGAAGTTTGTATGGGGAAACAAAATAAGTAAGACTAGTGCATTCGAAACTTCACTGCAGTATTTTTTAGCAAGAAATGAGTAAACACGTTTTTCAGGTTTTTTGAGAATTCAACCCCTAAAAGGGGGAAATGTGGCGACAATGTCTGAAAATCAACATTTCTATGGTTTATCGGGTCGCTGGTCGCTGATTACGAAAACGATTTTAAAATCCAACGTGGCGGACATGAAATACCATCTCCCCTGTTGGGGTGCGATGGGGTTGAAATGTCTAAATAACAATATGGGTGTCGTTTTTATGGTTTTTTGGGTCGTTAATTACGCCATTTTGGCATCGATTTTGAATTTTAACATTGTGGACATGAAAATTTTTTAAAGTATTTGTGTACAATCCTATTAGTGAGTCGTAATTTATGTCTGTGTGTCTTTTGTGTAGTGGGGCATTTTCATTATTTTTGTCCCCTTAAACGGACAGTTACGGATAGTAACAAAACCGACAATCGCATTTAGACGTGACTTAAACACAGAAGAAGTCCTGCGCCGACGGGTTAGACGTCACTTAAACTTCACTTTAGTTAACCTTAATCTGCCATTTTTTTAAAAGCCCCCTGTGAATAAATGTCTTGTTTCTTTCTTTCTTTAATATACCATTTAATTAGGTTTTTTTTAATACCAACATAGTATCTGTTTAAATTTTTAGTAAAACTATTTATTTTTGAGAAGGGTGTGTTAAGGTGGTTTGGGCATGTAGAGAGGATGGATGAGAGAAGATTAACGAAGAGAGTGTATATAAAAAGAATGGAAGGGCAAGTTGGAAGGGGAAGACCTAGGCGAACTTTCTCCTATCAAATTGGAGAAATCTTGCAAAAAGGCCAGGTCAAAAGTACCCTAAACCGAGGAGCATGTATGAGAAATGTTATGAAGGTGAGTGAAGCGAAAGTGGTTTGTCAGGATCTCGTAGCAAACGGAGATTACGTGATCTCTGCCTACCCCTTTGGGAAAGAGGCGTGATTATATGTATGTATGTATTTATTTTTGACCTTCGATGTAAACGCATTTCGCATGTGTTGTTTCGCATCGTAGCTTCCAAACGGGTGCCGATTTGAGTGCAGTTTTTTTAATCGTGAGTCCTGTAAATAGTAAAATGTCTGTGTGATCGCAGCCCGGTGCCCCGGGCGGCGCGTCGCGGCCGGGCGGGCCGTGGGTGGGCATCATCGGCGGCTGCTTCGAGCCGCACCTGTCCCTCTACATCAGCAGCCTCGACGCGAGCCTCGCCTCGCTGGTGGAGCGGTTCATACAGGTCAGGTTTCTGTGTGATCGCAGCCCGGTGCCCCGGGCGGCGCGTCGCGGCCGGGCGGGCCGTGGGTGGGCATCATCGGCGGCTGCTTCGAGCCGCACCTGTCCCTCTACATCAGCAGCCTCGACGCGAGCCTCGCCTCGCTGGTGGAGCGGTTCATACAGGTCAGGTTTCTGTGTGATCGCAGCCCGGTGCCCCGGGCGGCGCGTCGCGGCCGGGCGGGCCGTGGGTGGGCATCATCGGCGGCTGCTTCGAGCCGCACCTGTCCCTCTACATCAGCAGCCTCGACGCGAGCCTCGCCTCGCTGGTGGAGCGGTTCATACAGGTCAGGTTTCTGTGTGATCGCAGCCCGGTGCCCCGGGCGGCGCGTCGCGGCCGGGCGGGCCGTGGGTGGGCATCATCGGCGGCTGCTTCGAGCCGCACCTGTCCCTCTACATCAGCAGCCTCGACGCGAGCCTCGCCTCGCTGGTGGAGCGGTTCATACAGGTCAGGTTTCTGTGTGATCGCAGCCCGGTGCCCCGGGCGGCGCGTCGCGGCCGGGCGGGCCGTGGGTGGGCATCATCGGCGGCTGCTTCGAGCCGCACCTGTCCCTCTACATCAGCAGCCTCGACGCGAGCCTCGCCTCGCTGGTGGAGCGGTTCATACAGGTCAGGTTTCTGTGTGATCGCAGCCCGGTGCCCCGGGCGGCGCGTCGCGGCCGGGCGGGCCGTGGGTGGGCATCATCGGCGGCTGCTTCGAGCCGCACCTGTCCCTCTACATCAGCAGCCTCGACGCGAGCCTCGCCTCGCTGGTGGAGCGGTTCATACAGGTCAGGTTTCTGTGTGATCGCAGCCCGGTGCCCCGGGCGGCGCGTCGCGGCCGGGCGGGCCGTGGGTGGGCATCATCGGCGGCTGCTTCGAGCCGCACCTGTCCCTCTACATCAGCAGCCTCGACGCGAGCCTCGCCTCGCTGGTGGAGCGGTTCATACAGGTCAGGTTTCTAACTAGTTTCTCCGTGGTAATTTAGCTCCCAAACAGATGAACTGATTGGATTGCGGTTTTTTCAAAGGTCTTGTCTGTAGAGATGGTTTCAGTGCGGGCGCTCTAATTGTGTGATTGATGAAGTTATTTATGTTGGTGTGAGCAGGACGCGAAGTCCCCCGGCGCGGCGAGCGGCGCGGCGAGCGAGGCGGGCGCGGTGCTCTCGTCCTGCGCCGACCTGTTCCTGTTCTACAAGAAGTGCCTCGTGCAGTGCGCGCACCTCACCACCGGCGAGCCCATGCTCGGTAACATTCTTTACGTCACTCTAGGCCGTAAGTGGGATTTTCTGCCCGCTTCGCGAGGAGAAAATCTCACTTCCTGGCCAAGGCAAGCAAGACGTAAAACTTTAGACAAACTACGGGTGGTAAATCGTAAAGTCCCAGATCGCGTAACCACGGCCACGTGCAGCAAAAAGCAGCTGTCCCATTTTTGCAGCATATCCAGGTATATTCTTGTTTTTTTCTGCCTGCGCCTGTGCTTCTCTCAGCACGGTACACTATACGTTGCGCGCACGAAATGTTGCGCGCTCCTATAAGTACTTAGGTGGGAGCTGCACACAAACTCGAGGGGTATACAATTTGCCATTGAGGAGTTCCACTATCCACCTCCTGACTCCATCATCAGACCATCGTCACCAAGTGTAATGTATAGAACTCGTCAAAACAAAACAAAAGAGACCAAACTCGAGGGGTATACAAGTAGCCATTGAGGAGTTCCACTATCCACCTCCTGACTCCATCATCAGTCCATCGTCACCAAGTGTAATGTATAGAACTCGTCAAAACAAAACAAAAGAGACCAAACTCGAGGGGTATACAAGTAGCCATTGAGGAGTTCCACTATCCACCTCCTGACTCCATCATCAGACCATCGTCACCAAGTGTAATGCATAGAACTCGTCAAAACTAAAGAGACCAAACTCGAGGGGTATACAAGTAGCCATTGAGGAGTTCCACTATCCACCTCCTGACTCCATCATCAGACCATCGTCACCAAGTGTAATGTATAGAACTCGTCAAAACAAAACAAAAGAAACCGAACTCGAGGGGTATACAAGAACCCATTGAGAAGTTCCACTATCCACCTCCTGACTCCATCATCAGACCATCGTCACCAAGTGTAATGTATAGAACACGTCAAAACAAAACAAAAGAGACCAAACTCGAGGGGTATACAAGTAGCCATTGAGGAGTTCCACTATCCACCTCCTGACTCCATCATCAGACCATCGTCACCAAGTGTAATGTATAGAACTCGTCAAAACAAAACAAAAGAGACCAAACTCGAGGTGTATACAAGTAGCCATTGAGGAGTTCCACTATCCACCTCCTGACTCTATCATCAGACCATCGTCACCAAGTGTAATGTATAGAACTCGTCAAAACAAACCAAATTAACCCAAACTCGAGGGGTATACTAGTAGCCATTGAGGAGTTCCACTATCCACTTCCTGACTCCTGACTTGAACGAGTACAGTAGTTAAAAAAATAAAAAAAGCGACAACAGAAATACATAATCTGTGAAAATTTCAACTCTCTAGCTATCACCGTTCTTGAGATACAGCCTGGTGACAGACAGACGGACGGACGGACGGACGGACGGACAGCGAAGTCTTAGTAATAGGGTCCCGTTTTTACCCGTTGGGTACGGAACCCTCAAAACGCACACGCGCCCTGAATGATGGTATTGGTATTGGTATGGTACGACTGGCGGTGCCGCACTGCCGCGCAGTCAAATTCGAGTTAAGTAGGTAACTTAAAACTTAGCCGTCCATTTCCAGGAAAGAAGCCTGTTGCATGTTTAAGTGAGAAAGTACGACTCATTGTCTCTCTGGCGACTTCAATCGAACCGGTTAATTTCGTTCAACAGAAACGAAAGCGGCCTAAAACGGTTTTAGGAAAAACATAATTTCAATACCGGTAACGGAAACCAAAAACGCTATTCATTTCGGTTTGGGGCCAACGGCCGAAACCGGTTTACAAATTATAACGGTTTCCGATCCCTGCGCGGTAGGCCCTCAGGTACTCACAGCGACATATTTTTGCAGCGATACAAACACGGCTCAGTATCGATGCAGCCAATTTCTGACAGGTGATCTATCTAGTGTCGCGCGTTCGTGAAACACGCCTTTG
Organism: Epinotia nisella; assembly: GCA_932294315.1. NCBI lineage: Eukaryota > Metazoa > Arthropoda > Insecta > Lepidoptera > Tortricidae > Epinotia > Epinotia nisella. The sequence continues at coordinate 154,694 of OW028699.1, forward strand.
TATCGCTTCAAAAAGCCGACGTGTGTAACCGTTAAAACCGTTTCAAGTTTTCATCCGTACTAATAGTGTCGTTTCCGTGCCCAGAGTTGGCGGGGGTGTTCCAGAAGTACCTCCGCGAGTACGCCACATCGGTACTGCGGGCAGCACTCCCGCGCGCCGCGCCCACCGCGCTCACGCTCGTGGCCAACCTGCACACGCTCGCCACCAACCAACCCGCCGCCAGGTACACATACTCCCGCGCGCCGCGCCCACCGCGCTCACGCTCGTGGCCAACCTGCACACGCTCGCCACCAACCAACCCGCCGCCAGGTACACATACTCCCGCGCGCCGCGCCCACCGCGCTCACGCTCGTGGCCAACCTGCACACGCTCGCCACCAACCAACCCGCCGCCAGGTACACATACTCCCGCGCGCCGCGCCCACCGCGCTCACGCTCGTGGCCAACCTGCACACGCTCGCCACCAACCAACCCGCCGCCAGGTACACATACTCCCGCGCGCCGCGCCCACCGCGCTCACGCTCGTGGCCAACCTGCACACGCTCGCCACCAACCAACCCGCCGCCAGGTACACATACTCCCGCGCGCCGCGCCCACCGCGCTCACGCTCGTGGCCAACCTGCACACGCTCGCCACCAACCAACCCGCCGCCAGGTACACATACTCCCGCGCGCCGCGCCCACCGCGCTCACGCTCGTGGCCAACCTGCACACGCTCGCCACCAACCAACCCGCCGCCAGGTACACATACTCCCGCGCGCCGCGCCCACCGCGCTCACGCTCGTGGCCAACCTGCACACGCTCGCCACCAACCAACCCGCCACCAGGTACACATACTCCCGCGCGCCGCGCCCACCGCGCTCACGCTCGTGGCCAACCTGCACACGCTCGCCACCAACCAACCCGCCACCAGGTACACATACTCCCGCGCGCCGCGCCCACCGCGCTCACGCTCGTGGCCAACCTGCACACGCTCGCCACCAACCAACCCGCCGCCAGGTACACATACTCCCGCGCGCCGCGCCCACCGCGCTCACGCTCGTGGCCAACCTGCACACGCTCGCCACCAACCAACCCGCCGCCAGGTACACATACTCCCGCGCGCCGCGCCCACCGCGCTCACGCTCGTGGCCAACCTGCACACGCTCGCCACCAACCAACCCGCCGCCAGGTACACATACTCCCGCGCGCCGCGCCCACCGCGCTCACGCTCGTGGCCAACCTGCACACGCTCGCCACCAACCAACCCGCCGCCAGGTACACATACTCCCGCGCGCCGCGCCCACCGCGCTCACGCTCGTGGCCAACCTGCACACGCTCGCCACCAACCAACCCGCCACCAGGTACACATACTCCCGCGCGCCGCGCCCACCGCGCTCACGCTCGTGGCCAACCTGCACACGCTCTCCACCAACCAACCCGCCACCAGGTACACATACTCCCGCGCGCCGCGCCCACCGCGCTCACGCTCGTGGCCAACCTGCACACGCTCGCCACCAACCAACCCGCCGCCAGGTACACATACTCCCGCGCGCCGCGCCCACCGCGCTCACGCTCGTGGCCAACCTGCACACGCTCGCCACCAACCAACCCGCCACCAGGTACACATACTCCCGCGCGCCGCGCCCACCGCGCTCACGCTCGTGGCCAACCTGCACACGCTCGCCACCAACCAACCCGCCACCAGGTACACATACTCCCGCGCGCCGCGCCCACCGCGCTCACGCTCGTGGCCAACCTGCACACGCTCGCCACCAACCAACCCGCCGCCAGGTACACATACTCCCGCGCGCCGCGCCCACCGCGCTCACGCTCGTGGCCAACCTGCACACGCTCGCCACCAACCAACCCGCCGCCAGGTACACATACTCCCGCGCGCCGCGCCCACCGCGCTCACGCTCGTGGCCAACCTGCACACGCTCGCCACCAACCAACCCGCCGCCAGGTACACATACTCCCGCGCGCCGCGCCCACCGCGCTCACGCTCGTGGCCAACCTGCACACGCTCGCCACCAACCAACCCGCCGCCAGGTACACATACTCCCGCGCGCCGCGCCCACCGCGCTCACGCTCGTGGCCAACCTGCACACGCTCGCCACCAACCAACCCGCCACCAGGTACACATACTCCCGCGCGCCGCGCCCACCGCGCTCACGCTCGTGGCCAACCTGCACACGCTCTCCACCAACCAACCCGCCACCAGGTACACATACTCCCGCGCGCCGCGCCCACCGCGCTCACGCTCGTGGCCAACCTGCACACGCTCGCCACCAACCAACCCGCCGCCAGGTACACATACTCCCGCGCGCCGCGCCCACCGCGCTCACGCTCGTGGCCAACCTGCACACGCTCGCCACCAACCAACCCGCCGCCAGGTACACATACTCCCGCGCGCCGCGCCCACCGCGCTCACGCTCGTGGCCAACCTGCACACGCTCGCCACCAACCAACCCGCCGCCAGGTACACATACTCCCGCGCGCCGCGCCCACCGCGCTCACGCTCGTGGCCAACCTGCACACGCTCGCCACCAACCAACCCGCCGCCAGGTACACATACTCCCGCGCGCCGCGCCCACCGCGCTCACGCTCGTGGCCAACCTGCACACGCTCGCCACCAACCAACCCGCCGCCAGGTACACATACTCCCGCGCGCCGCGCCCACCGCGCTCACGCTCGTGGCCAACCTGCACACGCTCGCCACCAACCAACCCGCCGCCAGGTACACATACTCCCGCGCGCCGCGCCCACCGCGCTCACGCTCGTGGCCAACCTGCACACGCTCGCCACCAACCAACCCGCCGCCAGGTACACATACTCCCGCGCGCCGCGCCCACCGCGCTCACGCTCGTGGCCAACCTGCACACGCTCGCCACCAACCAACCCGCCGCCAGGTACACATACTCCCGCGCGCCGCGCCCACCGCGCTCACGCTCGTGGCCAACCTGCACACGCTCGCCACCAACCAACCCGCCGCCAGGTACACATACTCCCGCGCGCCGCGCCCACCGCGCTCACGCTCGTGGCCAACCTGCACACGCTCGCCACCAACCAACCCGCCGCCAGGTACACATACTCCCGCGCGCCGCGCCCACCGCGCTCACGCTCGTGGCCAACCTGCACACGCTCGCCACCAACCAACCCGCCGCCAGGTACACATACTCCCGCGCGCCGCGCCCACCGCGCTCACGCTCGTGGCCAACCTGCACACGCTCGCCACCAACCAACCCGCCGCCAGGTACACATACTCCCGCGCGCCGCGCCCACCGCGCTCACGCTCGTGGCCAACCTGCACACGCTCGCCACCAACCAACCCGCCGCCAGGTACACATACTCCCGCGCGCCGCGCCCACCGCGCTCACGCTCGTGGCCAACCTGCACACGCTCGCCACCAACCAACCCGCCGCCAGGTACACATACTCCCGCGCGCCGCGCCCACCGCGCTCACGCTCGTGGCCAACCTGCACACGCTCGCCACCAACCAACCCGCCGCCAGGTACACATACTCCCGCGCGCCGCGCCCACCGCGCTCACGCTCGTGGCCAACCTGCACACGCTCGCCACCAACCAACCCGCCGCCAGGTACACATACTCCCGCGCGCCGCGCCCACCGCGCTCACGCTCGTGGCCAACCTGCACACGCTCGCCACCAACCAACCCGCCGCCAGGTACACATACTCCCGCGCGCCGCGCCCACCGCGCTCACGCTCGTGGCCAACCTGCACACGCTCGCCACCAACCAACCCGCCGCCAGGTACACATACTCCCGCGCGCCGCGCCCACCGCGCTCACGCTCGTGGCCAACCTGCACACGCTCGCCACCAACCAACCCGCCGCCAGGTACACATACTCCCGCGCGCCGCGCCCACCGCGCTCACGCTCGTGGCCAACCTGCACACGCTCGCCACCAACCAACCCGCCGCCAGGTACACATACTCCCGCGCGCCGCGCCCACCGCGCTCACGCTCGTGGCCAACCTGCACACGCTCGCCACCAACCAACCCGCCGCCAGGTACACATACTCCCGCGCGCCGCGCCCACCGCGCTCACGCTCGTGGCCAACCTGCACACGCTCGCCACCAACCAACCCGCCGCCAGGTACACATACTCCCGCGCGCCGCGCCCACCGCGCTCACGCTCGTGGCCAACCTGCACACGCTCGCCACCAACCAACCCGCCGCCAGGTACACATACTCCCGCGCGCCGCGCCCACCGCGCTCACGCTCGTGGCCAACCTGCACACGCTCGCCACCAACCAACCCGCCGCCAGGTACACATACTCCCGCGCGCCGCGCCCACCGCGCTCACGCTCGTGGCCAACCTGCACACGCTCGCCACCAACCAACCCGCCGCCAGGTACACATACTCCCGCGCGCCGCGCCCACCGCGCTCACGCTCGTGGCCAACCTGCACACGCTCGCCACCAACCAACCCGCCGCCAGGTACACATACTCCCGCGCGCCGCGCCCACCGCGCTCACGCTCGTGGCCAACCTGCACACGCTCGCCACCAACCAACCCGCCGCCAGGTACACATACTCCCGCGCGCCGCGCCCACCGCGCTCACGCTCGTGGCCAACCTGCACACGCTCGCCACCAACCAACCCGCCGCCAGGTACACATACTCCCGCGCGCCGCGCCCACCGCGCTCACGCTCGTGGCCAACCTGCACACGCTCGCCACCAACCAACCCGCCGCCAGGTACACATACTCCCGCGCGCCGCGCCCACCGCGCTCACGCTCGTGGCCAACCTGCACACGCTCGCCACCAACCAACCCGCCGCCAGGTACACATACTCCCGCGCGCCGCGCCCACCGCGCTCACGCTCGTGGCCAACCTGCACACGCTCGCCACCAACCAACCCGCCGCCAGGTACACATACTCCCGCGCGCCGCGCCCACCGCGCTCACGCTCGTGGCCAACCTGCACACGCTCGCCACCAACCAACCCGCCGCCAGGTACACATACTCCCGCGCGCCGCGCCCACCGCGCTCACGCTCGTGGCCAACCTGCACACGCTCGCCACCAACCAACCCGCCGCCAGGTACACATACTCCCGCGCGCCGCGCCCACCGCGCTCACGCTCGTGGCCAACCTGCACACGCTCGCCACCAACCAACCCGCCGCCAGGTACACATACTCCCGCGCGCCGCGCCCACCGCGCTCACGCTCGTGGCCAACCTGCACACGCTCGCCACCAACCAACCCGCCGCCAGGTACACTTAGTCCCGCTAGAACATTCTGACTGACGTGATCGTTTAATGGCCCCTCGATTTTGATGTGTTTAATTTGGGAATGGGGATTATTTTTTTAGAAGTGCCTGATTATTTTTTTAGTGATAGGAATAACCTTTCTTAGTACCAGATAAAGTTTCAGATTTTTCAGCTGCGTCAAGTATTTTAGAAAAACATAAACAGTTTCCTCACTTACGATTTGGGTCAAGGACGGTCAATAGATACTTTCCTTGATCCGTCACATATTACAAAAAAATATTTTAAGTATCTGTGGTAAACTGACACTGGTGATGACAAAAATAGCCGCTGCAACTGTCAATATCATTGCCAGTGTCAGTTTACCACAGATATTTAAGATATTTTTTTGTAATATGAGACGGATTAAGGAAAGTGCTTGCCTTGACCGAAAACGTAAGCGAGGAAACTGTTTATATTTTTCAAAAATAATTGATGCAGTTAAAAAATCTTAAACTTTTTCCTGGTACTAAGGAAGGTTTATCCTATCACCAAAAAAAAATAATCAGGCACTTCTAAAATTTTCGTCCAGTTCCAGTTGAACGGGTTTTTCGTCATTAGGCATATTTTTGCCTTTCTTTTGAAGTTACAATAAATTTAGAGTGTACACCCGTATTGTTGAGGTAGCTATGGATTGAGCTGTAGTAACTGTGTCCGGCAGCGCGCGCTACAGCGCGGCGGAGGTGTCGCGCGTGGCGTCCGTGGTGACGACGGCGGAGTACTGCCTGGAGACCACGGTGCACCTGCAGCAGAAGCTCAAGGAGAAGGTATGTCTGTGGCACGAGTAGGTAGCACAGTCTCACTGCACACACACAGACTGCTGGCGCGGCGCTGCGCGGGCCAACGGCGGGGCGCGCGCGGCCCTGCGGGAGGCGAGGAAATTAATGAGTTTGCGCTAACATAATGCGCGTTTGTTTGACATAAGTAATATAGACCGCGAGCTACGTGCATTTTTTTGTCAGTCACTTACTCCCTTAACCTTCTCACAAGTTATGGCACGGGAGAAAGTAACTGACAAAAAATTGTGCCTAATACGCGGGCTACTGCGTTACAAACTTCAGGGCATCAGCTGACGAGTTTTCCACCGCGATAGAACCAGCTGAAGCGTTGATATATTTATAATAGCATATAAACTGTCATCTGACAAAATTTCAGTTGGGAGGAAATGACGGTTTTTTTTTTTACATGTTCGTATGACCAGCTGACGGACTTTCCACCACTGTACTGTTATAAATATTTAAATAACCTTAACATTATTAATCGGGCCACATATTTATCTTACATTATTAAAAGAATCTTAAAAGAAGCAACATTGATCGGCCGATATCGTTCGTTGTCGACAGTTGCCGACAACGACCAATCACGGGCGAGTACTATTCTCGTGAGGTACGTTTTACGTTTCAATTTGGGCATTCGTTCCTCGACAGTCGTAATCGACAGTTGTACTAATTTTTACCTTTTGTGCCATAAATGTAGTCTTACAATAAATAGTATGTGTCGACCATCTGTGTATTTCTTTGCATCCAAAGTTCTAACCTGAGTGCTGAACCAGTACGGTTCACAGTACAGTCAGCTGACGATTGTTTTTCGTCATAATATTGGATTAACTATAATTTGATGATAAAATAAATCGGGAGGAAATGACAGATTTTTTTTTTTTTTTTTACATCTTTGGGTTGTTGCTGCTGGTCAACCCACCAACGGAGCCGCAGCTGACGTCCACGGGGCTTCATGATACAACATTCTTAACCTTCTCACAAGTTATGGCACGGGAGTTGATTGGTCACGAAAATCTGTTGCTAGCTCGCGGACCAATAGATCATTATTGTTAATTTTAATTTTTACATGGAATCGTTAATTATCATTATTATTAAATTATTGTACGTCGTAAGACATGTCACAGAGAACTGACCTATTTGTAAGATCTGTATTGAACTACCTGTGATACAGAACAAATGACATTCTGATTCTGATTCTAACTATTCTGAAGGGGTCTCAAGTTTAAATTTTTAAAACCGACTTCAAAAAGGTTAGGTGATTGTCTGGAAAAGATCGCTCTTCAGCGATAAGACCGCCTGTTGTCTACCTCTACCTACATGTTATTGTATCGTTTCTCTCTGCAACTGCTTTGTTTGTGTGAGGTGTGAAATAAAGAGTATTTACTGTGTTGTTGTATTGTATTGTTAGATGATAATGAGGTTTTACATATCACTTCAATTGTGTTCAAAATTGATATCTGAGGGCGCGAGAGGTCTTTTAATATGAATCCGAGGGTAGATAAAAAAGGCCGCCATCTTGAAATTCTTTAAAAGCCTGCAACACTAGCGCGGCCTGCGGTGGCGGTCAGTGGTAAATTTGACAGCTAATGACAAGTTTACTATTGACCGCCGAGGACAGGCATTTTTTTCTAAAACGATTTTGCGCTTTATTCAGCACAAACGAAACTTGAACGCACGATTTTTTCTTACTTTGCAAAGTTCCCCGACGGACCGTTTTCGTTCAGAATCGATATATGAAAGTCCGAGGGGCTTCGTCTTAATACGAATCCGAGGTTAGATTTCAAAAAGTGGCCGCCAGCTAAAATTTATACGGCCCGATATCGTTCAAAATTAGATTCGATTTTCGTTTTAGCTCATCCTTGAGAATAATAATTTAATTACTAATGGTAAATGTTATTTTCCATTATCTTTAAATTCGTACCATGTATCTACTTATAGTTAACACTAAATTTACATGTACTTTACTTCTGTCTTACTCATACATAGATACTGCGTCGTGGACCGGTATAAATATTTTTTCTTTTAAGCTTTTTGTCTTTTATGTCTCATGATTACGTTGTTTGTTAACATAAGTATCTTAATATTAATGAAAACACAAGGCATAAGGATGCTTTATGTTTATTGGTACTTTGTGTACCCCATATATATTTGTTTATGTGACTGTGTTCAAAATAAACTAAAAAATAAAGTTTCCATCCGTGACGGCAAACATGTTTCTGTGATTATAAACAATAAACACTTTGGCCACGCCCGTTTTCTTTTCGAAAAACATGTTAGATGTGTGGCGCATCACTACGAGCTGCCCACTTCCCTCCGATCGGCGCGTCAATGTCAAGCTGTTACATTAAATTTTCCTTCGCGACCGCAAGCTTGCATTTCCAATTCATTGTAAAAATACTATATTCATTGTACATATATTAATCATAGCATTATAAATATTCATCCTACGTTCGTCTCTAATTTGTATATATAAACATATAGCACAATCATCGGTGCTAAAGATGTTTGTAATCCATGAAAACTCGGCGCAGCGGACGCGGCTTAAATACGAGCACTCTGCCGCACATTGATCGACCAGTAGCTCAATGTACGGCGGCTTTAAATGTGTAGAATGTAACGTGTGTCCTCTCAGGTGGTCCCCCGCCTGGCGGACCGGATCGACCTGTCCCCCGAGCAGGAGCTGTTCCACGCGCTCATCGCGGACTGCATCGCCGCGCTCGTGGCCGAGCTGGACGCGGCGTGCGACCCAGCGCTACAGGTACCAGCTAATGTGTGTCCTCTCAGGTGGTCCCCCGCCTGGCGGACCGGATCGACCTGTCCCCCGAGCAGGAGCTGTTCCACGCGCTCATCGCGGACTGCATCGCCGCGCTCGTGGCCGAGCTGGACGCGGCGTGCGACCCAGCGCTACAGGTACCAGCTAATGTGTGTCCTCTCAGGTGGTCCCCCGCCTGGCGGACCGGATCGACCTGTCCCCCGAGCAGGAGCTGTTCCACGCGCTCATCGCGGACTGCATCGCCGCGCTCGTGGCCGAGCTGGACGCGGCGTGCGACCCAGCGCTACAGGTACCAGCTAATGTGTGTCCTCTCAGGTGGTCCCCCGCCTGGCGGACCGGATCGACCTGTCCCCCGAGCAGGAGCTGTTCCACGCGCTCATCGCGGACTGCATCGCCGCGCTCGTGGCCGAGCTGGACGCGGCGTGCGACCCAGCGCTACAGGTACCAGCTAATGTGTGTCCTCTCAGGTGGTCCCCCGCCTGGCGGACCGGATCGACCTGTCCCCCGAGCAGGAGCTGTTCCACGCGCTCATCGCGGACTGCATCGCCGCGCTCGTGGCCGAGCTGGACGCGGCGTGCGACCCAGCGCTACAGGTACCAGCTAATGTGTGTCCTCTCAGGTGGTCCCCCGCCTGGCGGACCGGATCGACCTGTCCCCCGAGCAGGAGCTGTTCCACGCGCTCATCGCGGACTGCATCGCCGCGCTCGTGGCCGAGCTGGACGCGGCGTGCGACCCAGCGCTACAGGTACCAGCTAATGTGTGTCCTCTCAGGTGGTCCCCCGCCTGGCGGACCGGATCGACCTGTCCCCCGAGCAGGAGCTGTTCCACGCGCTCATCGCGGACTGCATCGCCGCGCTCGTGGCCGAGCTGGACGCGGCGTGCGACCCAGCGCTACAGGTACCAGCTAATGTGTGTCCTCTCAGGTGGTCCCCCGCCTGGCGGACCGGATCGACCTGTCCCCCGAGCAGGAGCTGTTCCACGCGCTCATCGCGGACTGCATCGCCGCGCTCGTGGCCGAGCTGGACGCGGCGTGCGACCCAGCGCTACAGGTACCAGCTAATGTGTGTCCTCTCAGGTGGTCCCCCGCCTGGCGGACCGGATCGACCTGTCCCCCGAGCAGGAGCTGTTCCACGCGCTCATCGCGGACTGCATCGCCGCGCTCGTGGCCGAGCTGGACGCGGCGTGCGACCCAGCGCTACAGGTACCAGCTAATGTGTGTCCTCTCAGGTGGTCCCCCGCCTGGCGGACCGGATCGACCTGTCCCCCGAGCAGGAGCTGTTCCACGCGCTCATCGCGGACTGCATCGCCGCGCTCGTGGCCGAGCTGGACGCGGCGTGCGACCCAGCGCTACAGGTACCAGCTAATGTGTGTCCTCTCAGGTGGTCCCCCGCCTGGCGGACCGGATCGACCTGTCCCCCGAGCAGGAGCTGTTCCACGCGCTCATCGCGGACTGCATCGCCGCGCTCGTGGCCGAGCTGGACGCGGCGTGCGACCCAGCGCTACAGGTACCAGCTAATGTGTGTCCTCTCAGGTGGTCCCCCGCCTGGCGGACCGGATCGACCTGTCCCCCGAGCAGGAGCTGTTCCACGCGCTCATCGCGGACTGCATCGCCGCGCTCGTGGCCGAGCTGGACGCGGCGTGCGACCCAGCGCTACAGGTACCAGCTAATGTGTGTCCTCTCAGGTGGTCCCCCGCCTGGCGGACCGGATCGACCTGTCCCCCGAGCAGGAGCTGTTCCACGCGCTCATCGCGGACTTCATCGCCGCGCTCGTGGCCGAGCTGGACGCGGCGTGCGACCCAGCGCTACAGGTACCAGCTAATGTGTGTCGTCTTAGGTGGTCCCCCGCCTGGCGGACCGGATCGACCTGTCCCCCGAGCAGGAGCTGTTCCACGCGCTCATCGCGGACTGCATCGCCGCGCTCGTGGCCGAGCTGGACGCGGCGTGCGACCCAGCGCTACAGGTACCAGCTAATGTGTGTCCTCTCAGGTGGTCCCCCGCCTGGCGGACCGGATCGATCTGTCCCCCGAGTTTAGAGAAATTATATATTTTTTGCTGTCTAAAAGTAAATTTAAAGCCATCAATAGAATCCTTACGCTTTTATAGAAACAAAAAAAATGTATGATAACTATGGACTTAAACGCAGTATTTCGCGATCGAAACAGCAATTTACATGATTTTCCATACAACGCTTATTACAAATATCAAATTGTGACGTCATACTTCGACAGATGTATGACAGCATTTTTGCCCAAACTGAAACAGAGAGCTTCGGTCGCTCCTCAATAATTAATTAGTAATTATCAGGGGACAACCTTCTACAACATTCATTGCAGGTAAAATTAATAGACCGCCCGTAGCTTACGTATCAGCAGGCGGAGCGTGTGTAGACACCACAACCTGGACTGCGCAGGACCGGTCACTGTGGCACTCTTTTAGGGAGGCCTCTGTCCAGCAGTGGACGTCTTGTGACTCGTGATGATGATGACGTACTGTCTTGTTTTTTTGTGTCACGACTAAATGTTTCCTACTTGTATTTACACATGTTCTGCATACAAGCCAGCGCGCACTAACGCTCGTCCGCCCGCAGGCCATGGCGCGCGTGGGCTGGCTGCACGTGCAGACGGTGGGCGACCAGAGCGCGCACGTGACGCAGGTGCTGGTGGCGCTGGAGCGCGCCGTGCCCGCGCTGCGCGACCAGCTGGCCTCCTCCCGGAAGTACTTCACGCAGTTCTGCATCCGCTTCGCCAACTCGTTCATCCCCAAGTTCATCCAGACCGTGTACAAGTGCAAGCCCATCTCCACGGCGGGCGCGGAGCAGCTGCTGCTGGACGCGCACATGCTGAAGACCGCCTTGTTGGAGCTGCCCTCTATAGGTGAGTGACCCTGTTCATCCCCAAGTTCACCATCTCCACGGCGGGCGCGGAGCAGCTGCTGCTGGACGCGCACATGCTGAAGACCGCCTTGTTGGAGCTGCCCTCTATAGGTGAGTGACCCTGTTCATCCCCAAGTTCACCATCTCCACGGCGGGCGCGGAGCAGCTGCTGCTGGACGCGCACATGCTGAAGACCGCCTTGTTGGAGCTGCCCTCTATAGGTGAGTGACCCTGTTCATCCCCAAGTTCACCATCTCCACGGCGGGCGCGGAGCAGCTGCTGCTGGACGCGCACATGCTGAAGACCGCCTTGTTGGAGCTGCCCTCTATAGGTGAGTGACCCTGTTCATCCCCAAGTTCACCATCTCCACGGCGGGCGCGGAGCAGCTGCTGCTGGACGCGCACATGCTGAAGACCGCCTTGTTGGAGCTGCCCTCTATAGGTGAGTGACCCTGTTCATCCCCAAGTTCACCATCTCCACGGCGGGCGCGGAGCAGCTGCTGCTGGACGCGCACATGCTGAAGACCGCCTTGTTGGAGCTGCCCTCTATAGGTGAGTGACCCTGTTCATCCCCAAGTTCACCATCTCCACGGCGGGCGCGGAGCAGCTGCTGCTGGACGCGCACATGCTGAAGACCGCCTTGTTGGAGCTGCCCTCTATAGGTGAGTGACCCTGTTCATCCCCAAGGTCACCATCTCCACGGCGGGCGCGGAGCAGCTGCTGCTGGACGCGCACATGCTGAAGACCGCCTTGTTGGAGCTGCCCTCTATAGGTGAGTGACCCTGTTCATCCCCAAGTTCACCATCTCCACGGCGGGCGCGGAGCAGCTGCTGCTGGACGCGCACATGCTGAAGACCGCCTTGTTGGAGCTGCCCTCTATAGGTGAGTGACCCTGTTCATCCCCAAGTTCACCATCTCCACGGCGGGCGCGGAGCAGCTGCTGCTGGACGCGCACATGCTGAAGACCGCCTTGTTGGAGCTGCCCTCTATAGGTGAGTGACCCTGTTCATCCCCAAGTTCACCATCTCCACGGCGGGCGCGGAGCAGCTGCTGCTGGACGCGCACATGCTGAAGACCGCCTTGTTGGAGCTGCCCTCTATAGGTGAGTGACCCTGTTCATCCCCAAGTTCACCATCTCCACGGCGGGCGCGGAGCAGCTGCTGCTGGACGCGCACATGCTGAAGACCGCCTTGTTGGAGCTGCCCTCTATAGGTGAGTGACCCTGTTCATCCCCAAGTTCACCATCTCCACGGCGGGCGCGGAGCAGCTGCTGCTGGACGCGCACATGCTGAAGACCGCCTTGTTGGAGCTGCCCTCTATAGGTGAGTGACCCTGTTCATCCCCAAGTTCACCATCTCCACGGCGGGCGCGGAGCAGCTGCTGCTGGACGCGCACATGCTGAAGACCGCCTTGTTGGAGCTGCCCTCTATAGGTGAGTGACCCTGTTCATCCCCAAGTTCACCATCTCCACGGCGGGCGCGGAGCAGCTGCTGCTGGACGCGCACATGCTGAAGACCGCCTTGTTGGAGCTGCCCTCTATAGGTGAGTGACCCTGTTCATCCCCAAGTTCACCATCTCCACGGCGGGCGCGGAGCAGCTGCTGCTGGACGCGCACATGCTGAAGACCGCCTTGTTGGAGCTGCCCTCTATAGGTGAGTGACCCTGTTCATCCCCAAGTTCACCATCTCCACGGCGGGCGCGGAGCAGCTGCTGCTGGACGCGCACATGCTGAAGACCGCCTTGTTGGAGCTGCCCTCTATAGGTGAGTGACCCTGTTCATCCCCAAGTTCACCATCTCCACGGCGGGCGCGGAGCAGCTGCTGCTGGACGCGCACATGCTGAAGACCGCCTTGTTGGAGCTGCCCTCTATAGGTGAGTGACCCTGTTCATCCCCAAGTTCACCATCTCCACGGCGGGCGCGGAGCAGCTGCTGCTGGACGCGCACATGCTGAAGACCGCCTTGTTGGAGCTGCCCTCTATAGGTGAGTGACCCTGTTCATCCCCAAGTTCACCATCTCCACGGCGGGCGCGGAGCAGCTGCTGCTGGACGCGCACATGCTGAAGACCGCCTTGTTGGAGCTGCCCTCTATAGGTGAGTGACCCTGTTCATCCCCAAGTTCACCATCTCCACGGCGGGCGCGGAGCAGCTGCTGCTGGACGCGCACATGCTGAAGACCGCCTTGTTGGAGCTGCCCTCTATAGGTGAGTGACCCTGTTCATCCCCAAGTTCACCATCTCCACGGCGGGCGCGGAGCAGCTGCTGCTGGACGCGCACATGCTGAAGACCGCCTTGTTGGAGCTGCCCTCTATAGGTGAGTGACCCTGTTCATCCCCAAGTTCACCATCTCCACGGCGGGCGCGGAGCAGCTGCTGCTGGACGCGCACATGCTGAAGACCGCCTTGTTGGAGCTGCCCTCTATAGGTGAGTGACCCTGTTCATCCCCAAGTTCACCATCTCCACGGCGGGCGCGGAGCAGCTGCTGCTGGACGCGCACATGCTGAAGACCGCCTTGTTGGAGCTGCCCTCTATAGGTGAGTGACCCTGTTCATCCCCAAGTTCACCATCTCCACGGCGGGCGCGGAGCAGCTGCTGCTGGACGCGCACATGCTGAAGACCGCCTTGTTGGAGCTGCCCTCTATAGGTGAGTGACCCTGTTCATCCCCAAGTTCACCATCTCCACGGCGGGCGCGGAGCAGCTGCTGCTGGACGCGCACATGCTGAAGACCGCCTTGTTGGAGCTGCCCTCTATAGGTGAGTGACCCTGTTCATCCCCAAGTTCACCATCTCCACGGCGGGCGCGGAGCAGCTGCTGCTGGACGCGCACATGCTGAAGACCGCCTTGTTGGAGCTGCCCTCTATAGGTGAGTGACCCTGTTCATCCCCAAGTTCACCATCTCCACGGCGGGCGCGGAGCAGCTGCTGCTGGACGCGCACATGCTGAAGACCGCCTTGTTGGAGCTGCCCTCTATAGGTGAGTGACCCTGTTCATCCCCAAGTTCACCATCTCCACGGCGGGCGCGGAGCAGCTGCTGCTGGACGCGCACATGCTGAAGACCGCCTTGTTGGAGCTGCCCTCTATAGGTGAGTGACCCTGTTCATCCCCAAGTTCACCATCTCCACGGCGGGCGCGGAGCAGCTGCTGCTGGACGCGCACATGCTGAAGACCGCCTTGTTGGAGCTGCCCTCTATAGGTGAGTGACCCTGTTCATCCCCAAGTTCACCATCTCCACGGCGGGCGCGGAGCAGCTGCTGCTGGACGCGCACATGCTGAAGACCGCCTTGTTGGAGCTGCCCTCTATAGGTGAGTGACCCTGTTCATCCCCAAGTTCACCATCTCCACGGCGGGCGCGGAGCAGCTGCTGCTGGACGCGCACATGCTGAAGACCGCCTTGTTGGAGCTGCCCTCTATAGGTGAGTGACCCTGTTCATCCCCAAGTTCACCATCTCCACGGCGGGCGCGGAGCAGCTGCTGCTGGACGCGCACATGCTGAAGACCGCCTTGTTGGAGCTGCCCTCTATAGGTGAGTGACCCTGTTCATCCCCAAGGTCACCATCTCCACGGCGGGCGCGGAGCAGCTGCTGCTGGACGCGCACATGCTGAAGACCGCCTTGTTGGAGCTGCCCTCTATAGGTGAGTGACCCTGTTCATCCCCAAGTTCACCATCTCCACGGCGGGCGCGGAGCAGCTGCTGCTGGACGCGCACATGCTGAAGACCGCCTTGTTGGAGCTGCCCTCTATAGGTGAGTGACCCTGTTCATCCCCAAGTTCACCATCTCCACGGCGGGCGCGGAGCAGCTGCTGCTGGACGCGCACATGCTGAAGACCGCCTTGTTGGAGCTGCCCTCTATAGGTGAGTGACCCTGTTCATCCCCAAGTTCACCATCTCCACGGCGGGCGCGGAGCAGCTGCTGCTGGACGCGCACATG
Organism: Epinotia nisella; assembly: GCA_932294315.1. Taxonomy (NCBI): domain Eukaryota; kingdom Metazoa; phylum Arthropoda; class Insecta; order Lepidoptera; family Tortricidae; genus Epinotia; species Epinotia nisella. Next base: position 170,290 of record OW028699.1, read on the forward strand.
CTGAAGACCGCCTTGTTGGAGCTACCCTCTATAGGTGAGTGACCCTGTTCATCCCCAAGGTCACCATCTCCACGGCGGGCGCGGAGCAGCTGCTGCTGGACGCGCACATGCTGAAGACCGCCTTGTTGGAGCTGCCCTCTATAGGTGAGTGACCCTGTTCATCCCCAAGGTCACCATCTCCACGGCGGGCGCGGAGCAGCTGCTGCTGGACGCGCACATGCTGAAGACCGCCTTGTTGGAGCTGCCCTCTATAGGTGAGTGACCCTGTTCATCCCCAAGTTCACCATCTCCACGGCGGGCGCGGAGCAGCTGCTGCTGGACGCGCACATGCTGAAGACCGCCTTGTTGGAGCTGCCCTCTATAGGTGAGTGACCCTGTTCATCCCCAAGTTCACCATCTCCACGGCGGGCGCGGAGCAGCTGCTGCTGGACGCGCACATGCTGAAGACCGCCTTGTTGGAGCTGCCCTCTATAGGTGAGTGACCCTGTTCATCCCCAAGTTCACCATCTCCACGGCGGGCGCGGAGCAGCTGCTGCTGGACGCGCACATGCTGAAGACCGCCTTGTTGGAGCTGCCCTCTATAGGTGAGTGACCCTGTTCATCCCCAAGTTCACCATCTCCACGGCGGGCGCGGAGCAGCTGCTGCTGGACGCGCACATGCTGAAGACCGCCTTGTTGGAGCTGCCCTCTATAGGTGAGTGACCCTGTTCATCCCCAAGTTCACCATCTCCACGGCGGGCGCGGAGCAGCTGCTGCTGGACGCGCACATGCTGAAGACCGCCTTGTTGGAGCTGCCCTCTATAGGTGAGTGACCCTGTTCATCCCCAAGTTCACCATCTCCACGGCGGGCGCGGAGCAGCTGCTGCTGGACGCGCACATGCTGAAGACCGCCTTGTTGGAGCTGCCCTCTATAGGTGAGTGACCCTGTTCATCCCCAAGTTCACCATCTCCACGGCGGGCGCGGAGCAGCTGCTGCTGGACGCGCACATGCTGAAGACCGCCTTGTTGGAGCTGCCCTCTATAGGTGAGTGACCCTGTTCATCCCCAAGGTCACCATCTCCACGGCGGGCGCGGAGCAGCTGCTGCTGGACGCGCACATGCTGAAGACCGCCTTGTTGGAGCTGCCCTCTATAGGTGAGTGACCCTGTTCATCCCCAAGTTCACCATCTCCACGGCGGGCGCGGAGCAGCTGCTGCTGGACGCGCACATGCTGAAGACCGCCTTGTTGGAGCTGCCCTCTATAGGTGAGTGACCCTGTTCATCCCCAAGTTCACCATCTCCACGGCGGGCGCGGAGCAGCTGCTGCTGGACGCGCACATGCTGAAGACCGCCTTGTTGGAGCTGCCCTCTATAGGTGAGTGACCCTGTTCATCCCCAAGTTCACCATCTCCACGGCGGGCGCGGAGCAGCTGCTGCTGGACGCGCACATGCTGAAGACCGCCTTGTTGGAGCTGCCCTCTATAGGTGAGTGACCCTGTTCATCCCCAAGTTCACCATCTCCACGGCGGGCGCGGAGCAGCTGCTGCTGGACGCGCACATGCTGAAGACCGCCTTGTTGGAGCTACCCTCTATAGGTGAGTGACCCTGTCAGGCTGTCACGGGCATGAAACCCTTCGATTGTTCATACAATGGGGAATGGATGAAAATTCTATAAATGCCTGATTATTTTTTTGGTGATAGGAATAACCTTCCTTAGCACCAGAAAAAAGTTTCAGATTTTTCAGCTGCGACATTTTTTTTTGAAAAATATAAACAGTTTCCCCATGTACGTTTTGGGTGAAGAACGGTAAATAGACACTTTCCTTGATCTGTCTCATATTACAAAAAACTATCTTAAATATCTGTGGTAAACTGACACTGATAATGACCAATATAGCTGCTGCAACTGTCAATATCATTGTCAGTGTCAGTTTACCACACATATTTAATATATTTTTTTGTAATATGAGACCGATCGAGGAAGGTGCCGTAACTGACCCAAAACATAAGTGAGGAAACTGTTTATATTGTACAAGAAAAATTGACGCAGCTGAAAAATTTTGGAAATGTCTGATTTTTTTTTGGTGATGGAACAACCTTCCTTAGCAACAGAAAAAAGTTTCAAATTTTTCAGCTTCGTCAATTATTTTTGAAAAATATAAACAGTTTCCTCACTTACGTTTTGGGTCAAGGACGGTCAATAGACAATTTCCTTGGTACGTCTCATATTACAAAAAAATATCTTTAATATCTGTGGTAAACTGACACTGACAATGATATTGACAGTTGCAGGCGTTGCAGTTGCAGCAGCTATATTTGTCATTGCCAGTATGACATACTTCCCGCAAGTATCGAAATGTACTATTTCAGTTCAGTTGTTAGCTCCATAGAAAAAAATATGTGATTATAGTTTAGTGTACGTCTTAATTCAAACATTAAAGTTGACAAGTATAAAAAGTAATTTTCATGCAACAACTGTCAAATTTGCCGCGAGAACAAAATGGCGGCAAAAAAAGGTTGTATACCTCCAAGTTGGCCACCCTGTACTACGCGGTAGAGCGGGATTGCATAATTTGAGTGTTCTAGCTGCCAAGTATCGGTTTTGTAACACCTGTACAGGGTCTGAAGTGAAACGCCCCGCCCCGGCCACCTACACCAAGGTGGTGATCAAGCTCATGACCAAGGCGGAGATGATCCTCAAGCTGGTGCTGGCGCCGCTGGAGGGGGGCGGCGGCGGCGGCGGGGGGGGGGAGGCCTTCGTGGCGCAGTTCGTGCAGCTGCTGCAGGACGCCACGCTGCAGGACTTCCACAAGGTATGCTGGCTTGTAATAGTTGTTTGTGTTTTAAGGGAGCAAAATGATGTATTTACGGCGAGGGTGGTACATTGAATCCAGAGTGAAGCGAAAGATTCTACGATAGAATCCTGAGCGTAACGAAGGATTCAAGCTTTATTTATTTATTTATTTATTTATTAGGACCTTCAACAATAAGCATACCATTACATAATATTACTATTATATGCGCAAATTAAAACCTACCTTATTAATTACAGAAGGACACAGCATGCATCAATTAACAGTGAAATTTAACTAAAAACAGATTACAATATGTTTACTCTTAACTTAACTAATAATTACTAAGTCTTGTCAGCAATCGTGGCTTTTATGAATGGGATAGATGACGAGTTTAGATAAATACAATCTTGATGTTTGTTATAAGCCGTAAACATCCGTGACAGGGGACAGTGTAGTTTGAGGTTAGTACGACGAGTAGCTTAATATTACATGCCCTAGGAATTGTAGAGGGTACGTGGAAATTTATTTTTTGCAGTAAATCTGGGCAATTTAATTCACCGGTAACAGTTCTCTTCAAAAACACTAGATCACTTATAGTTCTTCTATCAGCCAACGACCATGACGAAAATAATTTTGCTCCTCACGTACAATTTTTCACACCGACTACGGCCACATGATAGTTTCATTTTGTTCATATTTTGTCTGGCTATTGTTTTGTTTTGGCGACAGTTGGCCACCGTTTTGTTTTGCACCCTCGCTGTCAAAAGGTTAAGCGTGATTGAGTAACAAACATTTAAACATCCAAACTTTCGCATTTATAATATTAGTAAGATATATTATGTATTGCCCTATGTGTCTGTTAATTAGGTGCTGGACATGAAAGGCGCGCGACTGAGCAAGACACAGCTGAGCGCGCTGGACGCCCTGTTCAAGCAGGCGGCGCGCGGCGCGCCCGACTAGCGCGCAACATTACCGCTGTACGGGGCCGGGTAATGTGCGGTCCGACCACGCAACCCTCTCCACTATATCTCTGTACCTTTTTAACACTTCCAACTAATTCACTGCCAACTATTTCGTAGTAGTCATTGACACTTTTCGAGTGGAAAGTGTCGAGAGCGCTCGAAAGTCAAAAATGAGTCCCCCGCGCGCGCCGCGAGCTCCCGGCGGCGGCAGAGTTAACACCCATCAACAGAGTGAGAGAAAGGTAGGACGTGGACGCGGGTTACTGGGCCGTACATTATACGGATTTAGTTGTATTTGAAGGATCCTAGAAGACCCACTATATTTATTATAATAAAGTTTTATATTAATGTAATTAAGCTTCAATAATCTCATAAGAAGAAGGTTCGCGACCAAATAATAATCATTTATTTATTGTAAAACTAGCTTTTCCCGTGACTCCGTTCGTTCTCACCCGAACTTTCGGCTCATTCTAAGGAATTAACAACATTTCATTTTTCTGACTCCTCAATTTTGTTTAGGCATTTAATAGTATTTGAAAAGTTAGGAGACACGTGTTTTTTCTTTTCATTTTGTTTTTAGTTAAACCCCCTTAATTTGGCTGTTGTAAACTACCACGTTCGAAAAGGGCATAAATACATTTAAAGGATGAATAAGATTAGTACTGTAGTCAAGTATTAAAAAGAAAATAGCATGCTGTGTCTGTGACAGTTACATTTGACACTGACAATGACAAGATAGAAGGAGTCAAATAACTGTCAATGTCACTTTTTTTTATAACATGCATAAGCACAGCTATGGAATATCCGCATTCAGCTTTTAAATGGCTTCTTCAAAGTAATTTCCAGTTTTCTCATGAACTAGCGAATATAAAAATCCATTATTTTTTAAATCTACTCAGCAAGCCCAAATCTCTGAATGGTTTTTAGTTTGAGCCGCTATGAAAAAATGAAATGTTGTCAATTGTCCTTCAAAGTACTGTAGTATACAGAGTGTTTTTTTTTAAATGGGACAGTATGGGGAAATCCGAATCTAAAGGAGATAGAGGAAAAGTGTCCAAGGAGACATTAGGTGTTTTTTTTATGTAAACAAATTTGGCTCATTAAAATTTTTGGTCAAGCGTGAGTTGTTCTTAAAAAATGATAAAGTTGGTCAATTTTTTTTTGACGCGGGTCGATTCTGTTTCATGTAAGGATTATTTCATTGTATGGAAAGAAAAAAAACTGAACAGCAGAAGTTGGTCAAATTTAATGAAAACTAATCTTCATACAGTTGGTTTATTACTTGAGTAAATGTTCGATGTGGCCGCCGTCTTGTCTTATGCAGGTACGAGCACGCTTCAAGACACTTCTAGTTGCATTTAACAGAGACTTATGGTGAATTGTGTTTAAAGTGTTGTAAACAGCATCTTTTAATTCTTGTACGGAGTTGTATCGGGATTCATAAATTCGACCCTTAAGGTAAACCCCATAAGAAAAAATCTAATGGCGTTAAGTCGGGCGATCGTGGGGGCCACTCGTTCCAAATTTGAATTTTTTTTTTTATAATTTCAAGACTATCGCGTGCCATGATGTTTACGAAGATTAAAAAAAATGTTCTTCTCTTGAATCATCTGGAGCTCTTATGGATTATCGAAATTTAAAAATGGAATAATTTTAAATATTTTTTTACACGCCTAGGCACTTGTAGCAATATTAAAAGGCGAATACTGCAATTGTATGAAGATTAGTTTTCATTAAATTTGACCAACTTCTGCTGTTCAGATTTTTTTCTTTCCATACAATGAAATAATCCTTACATGAAACAGAGTCGACCCGCGTCAAAAAAAAAATGACCAACTTCATCATTTTTTAAGAACAACTCACGCTTGACCAAAAATTTTAATGAGCCAAATTTGTTTACATAAAAAAACACCTAATGTCTCCTTGGACACTTTTCCTCTATCTCCTTTAGATTCGGATTTCCCCTTACTGTCCCATTTAAAAAAAAACACTCTGTATAACAGTTATAAAAAAAACCAAATCATGTTTTCAAAAAAAGTCCTTTGTGCTTGTGTTTTACAGGAGGGGACAATAAAAATATTGAAGAAAAGTAAAGATTTGTAACCATAGTACCTAACTACTTACAACATCATTACAGGATGTCACTTTTTATTTTTTTTTGAGTGCCTGCATTTTTTTTATTCATGTCTTGGATTATTTTTATGATAACTGTTATGACTTGGGCTTTCACCCGTTTCCGGCTGGACGTTGACTTTCGGGACACCCTGTATGAAATGTATTGTTCTTAAATCTTTACACGCGGAAACGTCTCCCTTCAGGAACTTTAGTTTATTAACGAGTTTTGAGCAAGCGAAGTCACGGGCTTAACTAGTCTATTGTAGTGTTACAAATGAAATTGAATTCAGTATTTTGGTCTATTTAATGTAATTTGTGTTACAATTAGTGAAATATTATTTTATTTATTACGCTGAACATTGAGTATTAATTTCATTACCCATCGCGGCTGGTCAAGTTGGCCAACCTAGATTAGAAGGATGTTGCTATACGGGTCATTCTTCTTTTTTACCTACAATTGCTTGTCCTCATTTTACCATACGTCATTAGTTAGAGTATTGGTTATTAATGTTTTAGTGTTTGAATGTACGTCCATACATTTTATTCATCTATTAGTACTAAATAGTCTTTCACTTTCTCTATCCAGTTATTTTTTTATAAGTTTGTTTTTCATAGAATCGCGTGACAGAGTGGTAATCCAAAATGTGGTATCTGCTGAAAACGGCCACTCTGTCACAATATTATCTGAAAAACTACCATAAAGAAAAAAACATTATCGCCACGGAAAGAATCATTAATTAGTCCAAATAAAAGATACATGCAACGTTTATTAAAATCAAACATTAAAACCATGATTATCAATAGTTGAAAAACTCAAAAAACCAAAAAATGACGATATATTGTAGGTAAAAAAGAAGAAAGACCCATATGATAGAGTAAGATAATGTGTCTTGCTATCCTTAGTCAAATGTGCTTGCTGCAAATGTGAGTAATCACCTCAAAGTATGCCAAGTGTATAACCCGTTATGCCCGTATATATATATATGTATTAGTAACAATGTGCCGCTAGATGGCGCTGACCCCTCTTTTAGATGGCGCTATTGAGATTTTTCTTGATTTACCTAAGAAGGGCTACAATGTTTTGCTAACTGTGACCAATAAACCACTCCGGGCATGAATTAGTGAGTTTCATTTATTCACCAATAGTAATTTTTGCGGGCAAAGCTGATATTAATATATCGCCAACAAACTGCTTCGCAGTTTGGCGAATCTCTAGTTATAGGTACTTGGTATGTATTTTTGTTCGTAATAAAAAAAATTGAGATCGAGGACGTAAGGGATGATGCGGGCAGTTAAAAGTAACCAAGTCCAAGAGGTTTGGGCAGTGTATCACACCTTTAAGAATTTTAAACTAAAACATCACATAATAATAACTGTCTCCGATTATGAAGGGAAGGAACATGGAAATGCTTCGCAGCTGACGTGGAATGCTCCAAATAATTACTTGTTCTGTAACACAGTGACTTTAGGTACAGTCGAGTTCTCCAATACAGACAACCATTCAAAAATATCTACTCATGTGTCTTATGTCAGTAATAATAAAGCCTGTGTACAGATATTTTTGAAAGGTTGCCTGTATAGATATTGGAGAACTCGACTGTACATATTTTGATTCTTCTCTAAACGGTCAATATGGACTTGGTACTGAGGTGTCCAAACAACCACCAACTCAAGGATACTTCTAACGAAGGAATAAAATAATAGTTTCAAAGATTTATTTGGTCTATTTTAGATTCCAAGATTTAGTTTATAAGTATTTGGGCGCCTGAAAAGCTGTCCGATCCGAAAGAGCATCCCGAACTTTTTATAAGCTCGCTTACATAAGTATAATCCGAAACGAATAAAAAAAATGTATTTCCTGTAAAAGAATATTCAAGTGAGATTTGGTTACTGAATTGTATTAAAAATTATCGCAGATAACCGCAGTTTGAATTAATAATATACTCATCAATAGGTTAAATTTACATGAACTAAGTATTTTATTTTAAAAGCCTTCCTATTGTTTTAAAATAAATAGCCATAATTTTCAAGTCAGCGCATATAATCCAGCTTTATCATAGTCAAAGTCAAAGTCAAAGTGATTTATTCTTCAATTTAGGCATATTACATGCACCTATGAATGTCGATAAACTACCACCGGTTCGGAAAGTAAACCTCTGCCTCGAGAAGAACCGGCGTAAAAAACTCGACGAGGTGTCATTTTTTCAAAACAAACATAAAATTTTTCACATCTCATGCTCGAAAAGTGTGTCATATTAGGCTTAATAAGCGGGGCTAAAGTAGTATATTTAGCCCCTAGGGAAAATATGTATACATATTTATGATTTTTAACACATTTAATTTGACCAATCAAAACACTTCACCATATTAAATCCACCAATCACAACTCTTTCAAAAAACATTTATCTTTGCTATCAACCAACCAGAATACCTACAGCTCATGAACCTAGGATACTCTGATAGATATTATCCTAGGTTCATGCTACAGCTACATATTAAAATCGACCAATCAAACATCAGGTGTTTTTTGGTCCCTAATTCCAAATCATTTAAATCCACCAATCACAACTCTTTCAAAAAAACATTTCTTTTTGCTATCAACCAACCAGAATACAGCTACATATTAAAATCGACCAATCAAACATCAGGTGTTTTTTAGTCCCTAATTCCAAATCATTAAAAAGAAAACGCCTCACGCTAAATTGAACAATCTCTTCGCAGTGAAATTTGTTATTGATTGTGGATGGATAATCTTTGTTTTACTATTTTCTCGCAGTCGAAGTGAAAAGTAGAGTGTATAACTCGGGTCTAAAAGCCATTTTACCCCTCGAAGTATTTTCCCTCGCTACGCTCGGGAAAATATCAATCTCGTGGTAATATGGCTTGTTTTAGCCCCTTGTCTTACAATCTACTATTAAAATTACATTGCTACAGTAGAAAGCCTATTTATTTTACGACAGATTTCTAGTGCAGGATTTTATCGCTGCCAAATATCCCTATCCATGATGTAGTCGTTTATCTTATAATATGCTTTTGAAATAAGTGTCCGTTTTACGACAGATTTGAATTTAGAGTCAGTATAAGTTCGGTAATGTGTTTTGGAATTTTATTGTAGAATTTTATACAATTTCCCAAGAACGACTTTTTCGCTTTTACTAGCCTGTAAAAAGTTGTTTTGAGCTTCCCTGCGCTTCTGGTAACCTTGGGCCTATCAGTGTTTGTTTGGGTAGTTGTATAAATTCTTCCTAACATACATCATTATTTCAAATACGTATACCTAGCGACGGCAGTGTTAGAATATCTGTTTCCTTGAAAAATTCTCTTAATGACTCACGCGACCCGAGGTTATAAATTGCTCTAACAGCCCTTTTTTGTAAAATAAATACAGTCTCAATATCTGCCGCTGATCCCCATAAAATAAGACCATAAGTAATTATACTGTTAAAGTAAGCGAAGTAAACTAACCGTGCCGTCGCTACATTGGTAAGCTGCCTTATTCTCCCGACTGCAAAAGCAGCGGAGCTCAAGCTACTTCCTATCGCAGTTATGTGGGAACCCCACTGCAGTTTAGAGTCTAACGTAATACCTAAGAATACAGTTGACTTTACAAATTCTAATTAATATTTGAAGTTCATACCTAGCAATGTATTAATAAAAAATCTAAGTAATTCATTAATAGCTCCACGTTGTATTAATTTAGCAACTATTTTTTAAATTGGAACGCTTGACGATTTGCGCGGGAGTTTAGGCCGGCGGCAGCGGCCGGCGCAGCGCCAGAACCAAACATGTTTTAGGGTCGCAGTTCTGCCTAACACTCCTCGCTTCGCTCGTTGTCGTACTTAAGGGTATTCCACTTATCCAAGATCTTTGTCCAATGTGTACTTGCGTCTCACTTACTTAGCTTAGCACTTTTAAGCAAATGTAAGACGCAAATACACATTGGACAAAGATCTTGGTTGGACAAGTTAGTGGAATACCACCCTAACGGAGGCCTTTGACAATCCGCCGCAATACAAAACATGCTTGCATGCATGCGGATTGCCGCTATATTGTAAAACAGCTAGCTGTAATGTAATACGGCGGATTGCCGCTATATTGTAAAACAGCTAGCTGTAATGTAATACGGCGGATTGCCGCTTTATTGTAAAACATCTAACTGTAATGTAATACGGCAGATTGCCGCTATATTGTAAAACAGCTAGCTGTAATGTAATACGGCGGATTGCCGCTATATTGTAAAACAGCTAGCTGTAATGTAATACGGCGGATTGCCGCTATATTGTAAAACAGCTAGCTGTAATGTAATACGGCGGATTGCCGCTATATTGTAAAACAGCTAGCTGTAATGTAATACGGCGGATTGCCGCTATATTGTAAAACAGCTAGCTGTAATGTAATACGGCGGATTGCCGCTATATTGTAAAACAGCTAGCTGTAATGTAATACGGCGGATTGCCGCTATATTGTAAAACAGCTAACTGTAATGTAACACGGCGGACTGCCGCTATATTGTAAAACAGCTAGCTGTAATGTAATACGGCGGATTGCCGCTATATTGTAAAACAGCTAGCTGTAATGTAATACGGCGGATTGCCGCTATATTGTAAAACAGCTAGCTGTAATGTAATATGGCGGATTGCCGCTATATTGTAAAACAGCTAGCTGTAATGTAATACGGTGGATTGCCGCTATATTGTAGAACTTATCGTAATTGACATCCTCTACATACCGACTCTACATACCAACTCTACATACTGACTCTACATATCGACTCTACATATCGACTCGAGATAATGACTCTACATATCGGACTCTACCTACGTACTGACTTTACATAGTTAGGGGCTGGGGGAAATTTAACAAAAAAAGGCAGGTATTTTTCGTTGGTAACAGAGTCTGTGTACCAATTTTTAGCTTACTACCTTGAAAACTGCGAAAAGTCCCATATAATATTTCACCCCCTCTTTTAAGAAGTTGGGTGCAGATTTCCAAAAAAAAAATATGCACGATTTTTTTGTCACAAATAGTCCGCATACCAATTTTTAGCTTTCTACCTTGAAAATTGCGGAATGCTCCGTACAAACTTCCACCCCCTATTTTAGGGCAGTGGGGGGTTAGAAAGAGACAAAAAGTAGCCTATGTCACTTTCCATCCCTTCAACTATCTCCACTTAAAAAATCGCCCCGTTTTGCCGTGAAAGACGGACAAACAAACAAACAAACAAACATAATCTTGTACTTTCATTAAAAAAAAAAAACAAACACATACACTTTCCCATTTATAATATTAAAGTATGGATATGGATAGTATGGATAAGTCACAATCAACTCCGTTTCCACTTGAAGTAGGTGAGTACCTACCTATTGCTGTCATCTTTGGGCGGGATAGCACCTGGATACCAGCTCAGACCTTTTGACTCGAGATTGAGAGAAGAGCCTCCTTTTGTGTGATCTACCGCTTTTTAAGGGTCGAGCTCCGAATAATTATTTACCTATTTAACCATTTTGACATAATGCCCACCCGTCCGCCGTTGGCTTCATCCTCACACCCTGGAACCTAAAATAGTCGGCCAGCACGATTCCTGCGGAGTTTCCTCCCGCGAACGCTCGGGCTGTGGAATATCAACTCCCTTTCGTGGTATTCTTGAGTCCCCTGGATTCATTGACATCAATTGATGGGGACGGGCAAATTATAAGAAAAATATACATAATATTTTCTCTATTACTCAGTTCGAATAAAAACGCACGGAAGATATTTTCAATCATAATTTATCATCAAAAATTCATTTCCGTTTTGGGCCAAAAAAATCTGCAAGAATAGGATTAGGCCGAATGGCATGTTTACAAACGCCTTTCCTGTTTAAAAAATCACAGCATAAACAAAACATGGCTGGCGAGCGAGACGTCAACGTCAAATTCGGTCGCTCGGCCGATGGCAGCGGTCACGGAAACTTATTTAAATTAAAATGTTCAAATTACCGTTAAGAAAATTGTTATTTATAGTGAAGATATGTTTTCTATTCGCCTTAGTATTAATAACTTTGAGTTTGTTCGAGTTTTGGCGCGGCGGGAAGCGAGCTACGCGCGCGTTCGACTTAGACCCTGACGAGGAACTTTTTGAAAAGGAAATTCTTGAGGATGAAGCCAGGATAATCCCTGGTCTAGGCGAAGGAGGCCGGCCGGCGTACCTCTCGGGCGAGGACAAGCGTTTAGGGGAAGAAGCTGAGAAGAAATACGCTGTAAACACTTACTTAAGCGACCGCATCGCTTACAACAGGACTTTAAAAGGTAAGGATTTCGATGCAAATTCCGACACATATATCAGCATTTCCGTTAGAATACCAACGGTGAATCACTGCCTATGTATTCGCGAGCAGTTACTGAAGAATAGAGTTATGAAAAGAGTTTCTGAAGAAATGTTAATGATACTTAGCAAGTAGAGCGTGAGAAGCTCTTAGCTGCGATGAACGCGATCCCGGTTTCATGACATAAAATATCGCTTATGTAGTATATTATTGACTTATATGTGTAGATTAGCATTGTAGGAACATTATCTACAAACCATCTCTATAATAAATACTTTTTAAATAAGAAATTCCATAAACAAAGTGAATAGGAATTTAAAGTATCGAGCAAGACCTAATAATTTCTATGAATCTCATTAAATTAACTTGTGTGGTATGTGGTTTAGTGTTTCGTATAAACATCATTTGTGGTTTATATTGAAGTAAAGATTTATTTTCAAGAGGCATAGTACTTAACCAGCATACATCAAATAGTTTCTTATCAAAGTACTAATGTGTAATGACACGGTGAAGTGCCACAGAGAATAGTGCCGAACAGTAATTTAACTCCAAGTTAGAAAATATGTACAGTGACCGAATACATTGAAGCCAACAAGGTGGTCATAAATATCTGAGCAGTATGTAGCTGTCAAGGTGTTCAGATATTTTTGGGCTTAACATAACAATCTATGTGAAAGTACCTGTACTTATGTTGTGCTTTGTAAACAATTTCAAAGGAAACAGTGCAGTTCATATTCAACAGCTTCGAAAATATCTTGATGCTGCATAAAGAGTATAATGCAAGCATAATCAGTCTATTGATAAAATATAAATATTTCCTGTAGTATTATTCACACACTGCCACAATTGATTATTTGCGAACTTGCTCATTGGAGATTGATCTAACAATCCCACCCTCGGCATCCATACACCAATGATACCTAAGCAGTGTCAAGGCATATTTACATAATAATTATTACCTTGGTAGGTACTGGTAGTCATATTGTGTAGCCACAAGTGGACTGTCAGTAAATCACTAAAGGGAGACTGGTAACTTGTAATGTAACCTTTACTTATTTATTTTTCACTTTCAGCCTGAAACTTAGTATGCGTATAAGTTATAGCCTGCTGTTCTTACATTGTTTTTACTGAACGGGACTTAATTGCGTATAATTATATTTATTTACTTTGCCTTACAGAAAGGTTTATTTATGTATAATACAATACAATACAAATACTCTTTATTGCACGCCTCACACAAACAAAGCTGTTACAGAGAGAAACAATACAATAACATGTAGGTAGAGGTAGACAACAGGCGGTCTTATCGCTGAAGAGCGATCTCTTCCAGACAACCTTTGGGTATCGGAGAAAGAGATAAAACTAGATTATGCAGTAGGTGGTGCAGAGATTATTATTAATCAAAAATCAAAATAATTATAAAAATAATTTAATATGTATCTTTATTTCACAAATTAAATTAATTAAAGGCGGACTTAATGCTATAAAGTATTCACTAATAAATAACAATGTTGAAAATCATGAAAGTTAAAAAAAGTATGTCTGTTATTTTGATGTTTTGATTTTTGAGATCAGTTTGCAAATTTTTGCATAAAACAGAAACAATCATGAAAATATGCTCACAAACTTTCTCATTTCTAATATTAGTTGAAAGTAGGACAGGATTAGCTTATAATTGAGATCTAATCGGCTATCACAGAACAGCCCGCATGTATGGATTATCCGTCTCTATCTAAGTGTTCTAATTAGAAAGTGACGGATAGTCTTCCTCGCCGCGACACAGCTCGCGGGCTCTCCTGTGACAGCCGTGCAGGCGTGCATGCTTCTGCATTAATGTTCCGTGTGTACGTGCTATAATCGGTGTTATCAGTATGCTTGAATGCGCCGTACATTGTAGTACAGCCGTATGATTGAAATTCTTAATGCTTTGCTTACTTAGCTAACGATTTTACGGATATTTCATAATTGAAATAAAGAAATATATATATTTAATTTGACCCTGATGACCTGGTAAAGGTCGCGGGAGTCCGCTGGATAACGGTTGGCGCAGAGCTGGTCATTGTTTCATTCTTTGGGGGAGGCTTATGTCCAGTAGTGGGCGTTGTTTGGCTGACATGATGATGATGATAATTTTTAAATTATTTTTAAAATAACAAATAAACTGAAATATGTGTGTGGATGGAACTGATCTTGCGTGTTACCGTAACATGTGTTTAATCTAGGCAGAATAAATTTTATTAGGTTTCCTGGATCATGACTAATTGCATGCTCGTTGGATGCCCTTATTGTGGTGGGTAATGGGACTATCAATTTCTTATTGGTTTTTTTTGTCCCATATGCAAGAAATATCAGCTACATCATTTTTTATATGTTTGTTACATAGAACAGGTTGGCTTCTGATGGTGGCACCACACTTGGCGGTATTCGCCCAAATATTCGTCCTGCATCTTTTTCCTGCATCTTTTTTCGTAGGAACGACAAATGAAAGAGAGGCAACGATGCAACGCGAACACGCAACCCCAAGTGTGGTGCTACCATCAGAGACAACCTGTAAAAAATAATTTTAATTTACTACCTAAATTAATTTTATATAGGAAACTCCCGTGAGAATCAGACGTATTAAAATATAATGAAAACGGGTAACTCACGTATTTAATGTCGAATATCGCTCGACATGTTTCGAACTGATTCGCGGTTCTTAATCATGAGCACACGCGCCGGCAACGCGCGATATTTAAAATATTTTTAGTAATATGAGACGGAAGAGTGTCTTATTCGCCGTCCTAAACCCAAAACGTAAGTGAGGAAATATATTATATTTTTCAAAAAAATAACGTAGCTAAGACTGCAACTTTTTTCTGGTGCAAAGGAAGGTTATTCCTATCACCAAAAAAAACAGGTAATTCAAAAATTGTCATCCATTCCCAATTGTATAATATTATGTGTTGTAGACTTCCGTAACCCGGCGTGCGAGCGCGTCACGTACGACGCGGAGCTGCCCTCCGCCTCCGTCGTCATCATCTTCCACAACGAGCCCTACTCCGTCGTCATCAGGTAAACTGTACTGCTTGAATACATCTGGAAATTTTGTACGTATAGCTTTTTCACACAGAAACGCACGTGCGATAAAAGTCTAAGAGCGCACGCACATTACAGCTGTGGCTGCCCCAAAACGTGACCTGTCTGTCGCACATTACGGCCACTAATCACTGCCATTAAACGCAGCCAACGTCTCCACTCCAGTAAATTGAGACGACGGAACCAAGTCCAAATTGAGGCAGTTTGGCTAAAGGGACTGTCGTCATGTAATCCTTTTGTCAGTGGTCCCACGAACATTTCAACCGCTATTAGTCTACAGGCAGTTTGACAATAACATGCTAAGGTCTGCCAGAGCTTGAAAAGCTCGTGCAATCACCCTTGTTATCTAATAAGAGTTCGACAGTCTAGATAGTTGTGTTGCAGGACGATATGGAGCGTGCTGAACACGGCGCGGCGCGACCAGCCGTGGCACCGGCAGGCCAACTACCTCGAGCGCGGCACCGGCCGCATCATGAAGCTCGGTGAGTAGACTACCGAGACTAGAACGGGTCAAGCCAGCCAGCCAGTAGCGAATCCAGCTTGCTACTCTCTATGAAAAGTCACTGTCTCTACCTACCTATCACTGTCTGTAATGTACAGTTACAACACGGGATTGTTCGGCCACTTACCATTGGATCATATTTAGCATAGCACCTGTTCCTCGCGAGCAAGTTTCACTTCCATGACTTGCGGTCGTGCGTGCCGCTCCCGTATCGGCTTAAGTAAGCGTAGCCATAAGAGAAAATGTATCTCCCCTTAACAGTTTTTATAGTCTGTAATAGACTGAAAGGCCTCTGATGATATTTAGCCGTGTAATGCCAATCGGAAATAATCGGTTTTACTGTACACGGTGCGTGATGAGATTTTTACCAACCAGGAGTTTAACCAGCATGATGACCAGAAGTGCAGGCCCGTCCAGTGGAGTCTTATCAGCTAGGCTAGGGTGTGAACCGGCAGTAAAATTCCCAGTATGCGAACTAGATTCCACAGTATGCGACACACACCCTAGATTCGGTTCAAACCTCAACCAACCTTTCTATTCTTAGAGTATTCTATTCCAGTGTAAAGCCGGTTGCGTGGTCGTGTCGGAGGTTTCTCCTGGATTTTCTCCAGGCTGCTGCTCCGATCTGATAGCTTTCAAACGACTGCAACATGATCCTCTTACTGACTCATTCTGGTTGTTCACAGAGTGACCTAAACGTGTTATAGATTTGTGTCCCTTTTCCTAGCCTAGTTTCAAAATTGAATATATAGAGTGTCATGATCAATTGTAGCAAACGGAATCCGTGATCCCTAGTCACCCTCCAGTATTAACTCGTCACTTTTCTCCAGGCTACCCCGGGCAGCCCGAGGAGTCCGACCACGTGTACCTAAAGGAGATCATCCTGGTGGACGACAACTCCACGCTGCCCGAGCTGCGCGGCAAGCTGGCGCGCTACGTGCGCACGCGCCTGCCGCCGGACATGGTGCGCATACTGCGGCTGCCGGACAGGTGAGTGGCGAGTGCACGAGATACATCCTGGTGGACGACAACTCCACGCTGCCCGAGCTGCGCGGCAAGCTGGCGCGCTACGTGCGCACGCGCCTGCCGCCGGACATGGTGCGCATACTGCGGCTGCCGGACAGGTGAGTGGCGAGTGCACGAGATACATCCTGGTGGACGACAACTCCACGCTGCCCGAGCTGCGCGGCAAGCTGGCGCGCTACGTGCGCACGCGCCTGCCGCCGGACATGGTGCGCATACTGCGGCTGCCGGACAGGTGAGTGGCGAGTGCACGAGATACATCCTGGTGGACGACAACTCCACGCTGCCCGAGCTGCGCGGCAAGCTGGCGCGCTACGTGCGCACGCGCCTGCCGCCGGACATGGTGCGCATACTGCGGCTGCCGGACAGGTGAGTGGCGAGTGCACGAGATACATCCTGGTGGACGACAACTCCACGCTGCCCGAGCTGCGCGGCAAGCTGGCGCGCTACGTGCGCACGCGCCTGCCGCCGGACATGGTGCGCATACTGCGGCTGCCGGACAGGTGAGTGGCGAGTGCACGAGATACATCCTGGTGGACGACAACTCCACGCTGCCCGAGCTGCGCGGCAAGCTGGCGCGCTACGTGCGCACGCGCCTGCCGCCGGACATGGTGCGCATACTGCGGCTGCCGGACAGGTGAGTGGCGAGTGCACGAGATACATCCTGGTGGACGACAACTCCACGCTGCCCGAGCTGCGCGGCAAGCTGGCGCGCTACGTGCGCACGCGCCTGCCGCCGGACATGGTGCGCATACTGCGGCTGCCGGACAGGTGAGTGGCGAGTGCACGAGATACATCCTGGTGGACGACAACTCCACGCTGCCCGAGCTGCGCGGCAAGCTGGCGCGCTACGTGCGCACGCGCCTGCCGCCGGACATGGTGCGCATACTGCGGCTGCCGGACAGGTGAGTGGCGAGTGCACGAGATACATCCTGGTGGACGACAACTCCACGCTGCCCGAGCTGCGCGGCAAGCTGGCGCGCTACGTGCGCACGCGCCTGCCGCCGGACATGGTGCGCATACTGCGGCTGCCGGACAGGTGAGTGGCGAGTGCACGAGATACATCCTGGTGGACGACAACTCCACGCTGCCCGAGCTGCGCGGCAAGCTGGCGCGCTACGTGCGCACGCGCCTGCCGCCGGACATGGTGCGCATACTGCGGCTGCCGGACAGGTGAGTGGCGAGTGCACGAGATACATCCTGGTGGACGACAACTCCACGCTGCCCGAGCTGCGCGGCAAGCTGGCGCGCTACGTGCGCACGCGCCTGCCGCCGGACATGGTGCGCATACTGCGGCTGCCGGACAGGTGAGTGGCGAGTGCACGAGATACATCCTGGTGGACGACAACTCCACGCTGCCCGAGCTGCGCGGCAAGCTGGCGCGCTACGTGCGCACGCGCCTGCCGCCGGACATGGTGCGCATACTGCGGCTGCCGGACAGGTGAGTGGCGAGTGCACGAGATACATCCTGGTGGACGACAACTCCACGCTGCCCGAGCTGCGCGGCAAGCTGGCGCGCTACGTGCGCACGCGCCTGCCGCCGGACATGGTGCGCATACTGCGGCTGCCGGACAGGTGAGTGGCGAGTGCACGAGATACATCCTGGTGGACGACAACTCCACGCTGCCCGAGCTGCGCGGCAAGCTGGCGCGCTACGTGCGCACGCGCCTGCCGCCGGACATGGTGCGCATACTGCGGCTGCCGGACAGGTGAGTGGCGAGTGCACGAGATACATCCTGGTGGACGACAACTCCACGCTGCCCGAGCTGCGCGGCAAGCTGGCGCGCTACGTGCGCACGCGCCTGCCGCCGGACATGGTGCGCATACTGCGGCTGCCGGACAGGTGAGTGGCGAGTGCACGAGATACATCCTGGTGGACGACAACTCCACGCTGCCCGAGCTGCGCGGCAAGCTGGCGCGCTACGTGCGCACGCGCCTGCCGCCGGACATGGTGCGCATACTGCGGCTGCCGGACAGGTGAGTGGCGAGTGCACGAGATACATCCTGGTGGACGACAACTCCACGCTGCCCGAGCTGCGCGGCAAGCTGGCGCGCTACGTGCGCACGCGCCTGCCGCCGGACATGGTGCGCATACTGCGGCTGCCGGACAGGTGAGTGGCGAGTGCACGAGATACATCCTGGTGGACGACAACTCCACGCTGCCCGAGCTGCGCGGCAAGCTGGCGCGCTACGTGCGCACGCGCCTGCCGCCGGACATGGTGCGCATACTGCGGCTGCCGGACAGGTGAGTGGCGAGTGCACGAGATACATCCTGGTGGACGACAACTCCACGCTGCCCGAGCTGCGCGGCAAGCTGGCGCGCTACGTGCGCACGCGCCTGCCGCCGGACATGGTGCGCATACTGCGGCTGCCGGACAGGTGAGTGGCGAGTGCACGAGATACATCCTGGTGGACGACAACTCCACGCTGCCCGAGCTGCGCGGCAAGCTGGCGCGCTACGTGCGCACGCGCCTGCCGCCGGACATGGTGCGCATACTGCGGCTGCCGGACAGGTGAGTGGCGAGTGCACGAGATACATCCTGGTGGACGACAACTCCACGCTGCCCGAGCTGCGCGGCAAGCTGGCGCGCTACGTGCGCACGCGCCTGCCGCCGGACATGGTGCGCATACTGCGGCTGCCGGACAGGTGAGTGGCGAGTGCACGAGATACATCCTGGTGGACGACAACTCCACGCTGCCCGAGCTGCGCGGCAAGCTGGCGCGCTACGTGCGCACGCGCCGGAACCGGAGGGATATCCTGAAGGACGGTACGGTCGACATTTGTCGGGCATGCCGCCGTCCCGGGGAGTCACTCAGGCATATTATTTCCGGTTGTGGTCAGATGATCACAACCGGAAATAATATGCCTGAGTGCAAGATTACTAACGCCGAGTACTTGCACAGACATAACCTTGTAGCCAGAATTATTCACCAGCAACTTGCTCTGCTATACGGTCTGGTGGTCTCCGAAGTGCCTTACTACGTACACACGCTGGATCGATCTGTCATCACAGATCGATCGAAACGCCAGGCAGTGCTCGTAGACATCACCATCCTCCATGTCGGGAACCTCGTGAAGGCCGAGAAGGACAAAGCCAGGAAGTACGTACCCGGCTCCCGAGGTAACCGTTATGTGGGATGTTGATTCGACGATCATCGTCCCGATAGTCGTTTCGGCGAACGGCGAAACGACTATCGGGACGATGGAATAGCGAAGAGTCTCGACCGTCACCTTAAAAGACTCTCGCTAGATGGCTGGATCAAGGGTCAGATACAGAAGGCTGTACTTCTGGACACTGCGCGGATAGTCAGGAGGTTCCTCTCTCAGTCGCCCTGACCCACCGGTAGTTTAGGCCCCGCCTCGCTGCCGGCGGCACCCTAGGTTAGGTTTTTATAATGATTTTATATTTTGATAATACATCCACGCGGCCAGGGGATTATTTACGCCTTTTTACGAACAGATAATTTGAAACTACCTCTACACACGGCACGCATTACTTCTACAACTTTTCCCATGGTTTAAGTCGTTGTGAAGACATATCGATGCGAGCAATTCGGTGTAATTGAAATTTAATTATATGTTAGGTTAAGCAGGATCCTACGACAAAAAAATAGATAGCAGATGTGTTAACGTCATCTATCGATCGTCACCGAAACTGCTGTCTAGTTAACGTTGATTACAGCGCCATCTCTGGTCAAATAGCCGTACTGCTACAGGTTAGGGCTGACGCGCGCGCGCTACGCCGGCGCGGGCGCCGCGACCGGCGACGTGATCGTGTTCCTGGATGCGCACTGCGAGGGCGTCGTGGACTGGCTGCGCCCACTGCTGGATAGAACCAAGCAGAGCCCCAAGTCTGTTGTCGTGCCCTTGATTGACACCATAAGAACGGATAGTATCAGATATCTAGGAGGTCGAACGTTAAATTTTAAGGTGATTGTTTTTGAGTGGGCAGGCAGGGCTATCAGTAGTTATATCCTATTCCGTATAAGATTCGAAAAATCGTGCGTCAATCGCTATGCGATTTCAAGGAAAACCAATTTGAAACGCAAAAACTCTAGTATTGTTATGTTAGAAAAGCATAATGATCGAAATATGTAAAACTAGTACGGTCGACGCCAAAAATACGTTTACACTATTCGCCTTATTGCAATGGAATAAGATGCAAAAGTGTAAACGTATTTTTGGCGTCGACTGTACAATATTTATTTTTGATATCGTAGATAAACGAAGAAATGCAGACGAATTTGTCCGTTAAAATTCAAATGTTATATGGAATGAGGTGTAGTTATAGAAAATAAAGGGTTAGACAACTCCACTTTACGTTCATTACTGGTCAGTGGTCGTTCATTTAAGCGGGCGCATTTAGCTTCTAGTGAGTATTTAATATTTATACCTGTACATCCACGCAGCCAGGCGATTATTTACGCCTTTTTACGAACAGATAATTTGAAACTACTCACAGCACACATTACTTCTATAACTTGTCGCACGTCGTTGTGAAAACATGTCGATGCGAGCAGTTTGGTGTAAAGTTGGTTTTTTGTTAGGTTAAGTACTCGTAAGATCGTACGGCGAAAAAGACAGCAGAAATGTCAACGTCATCTATCGGTCGTCACACTGCCGTCGAGTTAACGTTGATTACAGCGCCATCTCTGGTCAAATAGCCGTACTGCTACAGGTTAGGGCTGACGCGCGCGCGCTACGCCGGCGCGGGCGCCGCGACCGGCGACGTGATCGTGTTCCTGGATGCGCACTGCGAAGGCGTAGCAGACTGGCTGCGACCGCTGCTCGACAGGACCAAGCACAGCCCTAAATCGGTGCTCGTGCCGTTGATCGACACGATCAAAACAGACTCGTTCGCTTACATGGCCGGGGACCTAAAGAAGTTCCCTATATCGGTAATTACTAATTACTGAGTCGATACGGTAGCCATTTTGTTTTCTCGTCGGATTCCATGTTATTATCGCTGTTGATCAGGACACAATTTAGCGGATTAGCAAAGGAATTACTTTTTTCACGCTTCATTTATACTTAATCATTAATTAATACTGGGAAATAGATGGGATACGAAAAATAAATAACTTCATTTAGTTTTCTAGATAAGAGCAACACTACATAGCTCTCAAAAATTAGCATCCTCTTGTAATTTGTTTGGGATAAACACGACCTTTAGATCGTTTGTTTGTTGTGTCGTGTTGTTTGTGTGGGCGATATAATGATGTTTTAACCTATTTACCGCCACTGACTTGAGCTCAAGTTCGTCACCATTGCCACCTACCTGTCACCGACGTCATATGACGTCCAAAAGCAATAGCCTTGCGTGGCGTGGGGGGTGCCACCTCGCATTTTTTGTGTGGCGGCGAATGGGTTAACATTACATGTTTATGATACATGTTTGAATTTTGACGTCCCTGCACAAATATTCATCATTCAATAATAGCTACCCGGACTTGGTTTGTTGGTCATTGACGTGTTTTTATTTTTAAAATCATATAACACTCGACAAAACACGCACCAGAACACCAATACACTCTGTCTTCGAAATAGGGATGGGGCAGCTTGTATTAAAAGGAGGCTAAAATGTAGCAAGGTGCGTATTGTGATCACGTTTAATAACACATGAATATTCTTTCATTACTCAATTGGGAATGGATGAAAATTTTAGAAATGCCTGATCATTTTTTTGGTGATAGGAATAACCTTCCTTAGCACCAGAAAAAAGTTTCAGGTGTTTAAGCTGCGTCAGTTATTTTTGAAAAATATAAACAGTTTCCTCACTTACGTTTTGGGTTTAGGACGGCGAATAAGAATTTTTCCTTGATCTGTCTCATATTACAAAAACTATTTTAAATATCCGTGGTAAATTCACACTGGCAATGATATTGACAGCTGCAGCAGCTATATTTGTCATTGCCAGGGTCAGATATTTAAAATATTTTTTGTAATATGAGACGCATCAAGGAAAGTGTCTTATTCGCCGTCATAAACCCAAAACGTAAGTGAGGAAACTGTTTTTATTTTTCAAAAAAAAATGACTCAGCTGAAGTCTGCAACTTTTTTCTGGTGCTAAGGAAGGTTATTCCTATCACCAAAAAAATTATCAGGCATTTCTAAAATTTTCATCCATTCCCCATTCTGAAAGTATTTGTACATAAAGCATTTTTATTTTAAGAGTTAAAATTGTTAAAACGGCATCTGTAGTCGGATAGTGGTACTTAGGTCATGATTGAATTTACCCATCATTGCTATCTACCGGCCAACCATAGTAACTTGTTTGTAAACACCATCAATCTAACACCTTTTTAAGCTTAACTTAATAGTGATCTTAAAAATCCGATAACGTTTACTAACTTCGTCTAAAGCATTAGCTTAATGTACTTCTTATATGTCAGCTTGTATTTTGCAGCATTCTTTTGTAGATATCATTATTTAGAGCTACTCTTTTATAACAAGACATGAAGGAACACTTAGATAAGTGAACTATTACGAGGTCGTGCTTTTCAATAGTTTTATTGAGCAAATACATAACCGCCATCTATAGTGGCAATAGTGGTATCGAATTCAACGCCAACTGGCAATCGTAATCCAAACTGTTGACTAGTCAACATTGATAGCGCCATCTCTGGCCAAATAGTGACACTGCTACAGGTTAGGGCTAAGGCGTGCCGGTCAGCAAATGGACTTGAGTTCCATTAATCTTTTGGCGCCATCTGATTGTTGTCCCATCTAAACTACTAGAACTTCACGATATTGACTATAGCGCCATCTGTCGTCAATCGGCCGTGCTTGCTCCAGGATAGGGCTGACTCGCGCCCGCCTGGCCGGCGCCCGCTACGCCAACGGCGAGGTGCTGATCTTCCTCGACGCGCACTGCGAAGGCGTGACGGACTGGATGCGGCCGCTGCTGCAGCGGATCAAGGACTCGCCGACGGCGGTCGTGATGCCCATTATAGACGTCGTGGAGCACAAGGACTTCTTTTATAGCGTGCAGGATCCGACCGTGTTTCAGGTTCGCGGGGCGGTAGAGCGTGTACTATACGTTGGGTTCACTGCACTTGTGACGCTGGTGAACAAGGTATGCATATGACTTTGACGAATGTCCATTTTACGGATTATCTTTCCATGGTCGAGATTACCTCTAGTCGGCATACTGTTCATTAGCGACACTGATTGAATGTAAACTAGATGTTTTTTTTTATCGTTTCACAATAAATGCACAGTAAACACTTTTTCTGGTTATTTTAATAAATTTAATCATCACAGTTTACCTCACAAATCTCAGCACACTTTTATTTCGTGTGTTCTGCACTTTGGTATAAGTACTGCTATTCGATTATTAGTAATTTTAAAATATTTTTTCTCTTTTCTAGGCACTGTTTTATTCCTATTTGCACCTTTTATATTTGACGTATAGCCCTACGGGCCCGTAACAAAACTTAATGTGCGTTACAGAATAGATCATTAGTTCCTCTGTGGCATCACTCGACAAAAGAACGACCATAATAAAGATGAGAATGTTTCGTCGTAACTGGCGCGGTCGGTAGGATCACAAGTGAATTTCAAGCACAGCTCTGTGTTTCTACCTTTACAAACGTGTATGGCACTAAATTAATCGTAGGTTACACTTTTCACTACGTGTTACATCGCACTGTTTGTTTATATCTGCATCACACTACGTAAATCCCTTGGGCCTCAGTCATCCCACTGCTGGGTTAGTTTTGTTTTATGTGTTTTGTTGCTGTGTGAATGCTCTGCTTATCTTGATTGTTTTTCTGTGCCTATGCCATTTTTATCATTCTCTAACAATATAAAAATTAATCTTCAATTCCTTTCAATTTAATTTACATTTGTCAAACTAGACACAACATACTTGATACTATTCACTCATTATCAGGCAAAACGTGACTCATTTTTGAGATATCGAAGCTAATGTTAACGATTGATTAGGTTCTTATTGCATAAAAATATTTTTTCACGTAAAACAAGCGGATGTAATGCCATAGGGCATTCTTTAATACCTTAAAACGCATATACATTATCGATTGATGAAAGGGTTAAGAAAGGAGTTGACGCACGCGACGTACGATAATGGGGCATAGAGTCTAACGTCTAGTCACAATATTCGCTCGTCGTGATTATCAGACAGGCCCGCTCTATTCTTGAACCTATAATCGACAGCGAAGCATTAGGACGATAGTTTAAGGTAACCCGCATTTGTACATCGATGAACCGCTGTGTGTCATAAATAGCCTTGAATCCATGATCTCGAGTTAAGCCTTAGGTCCAGGTTACGATTCTGAAACCCAAAGCTAGCGAATGACACCCGTGTTTCGCGTATGGCTGAAGAGTTGTAGCCTCAGCCGGGCATACGGCCCTATTCGTTCTTGAAAGCGTGACCGTAGCAAATCAGAAAGCCTGAAGCGATTAGTGGTTCCTGTTAGGATTATTATGTGTACCTACGTAGCTATATACTTGTAGTGCATAGGATGGTTACGCGGGGATCTATAAGTATTACCTACCTAGCTGTCATGTATGTCTAGCTCAAGAGAGCACGATTAAAGTCAGTTAACGACGGACTATGCCTGTGTATCACTCACTCTCCGTTCCCTAACCTCAAACTTACCAGTTCCCATCTAAACGTATATGTCTGAAGAGTCGACGTATATCAGACAGGGGCTGATGCGGGCTCGCGTGACCGGCGCGCGAGCAGCACGAGGTGATGTGCTGGTGTTCCTCGACGCGCACTGCGAGGCGGAGAAGGACTGGCTGCGGCCGCTGCTGCAGCGCATCAGGCACAAGCAGGACGCCGTGCCCACACCAGTCATCGACGTGATCGATCAGAGCACGTTCCATCTGGACGGAGAAGATCCTATTCAGGTGTGGACTGAGAAGCATGGGGACGTTTACTAATGCATGGACAACTATAACTGAAAATCGCATGCCTTTTGCGAGTTAAATGAGATATGAAGATTTTGACGCAGAAGATATACAAGTGTCGAGCATGCGGCGGAGTTGATGATTGGCGGTGGAAAAATGGAAGCTTTACTAACACATAGCATAAGTAATTTCGGTGGTGGAATAATCATGGACGGAGAAGACCTCGTATGTCGGGAAACCCAGGTCTTGAGAGAGATGAGATCGATCAGACTACGTTCCATCTGGATGGAGAAGACCCCATGCAGGTCTGGAGCATGCATAGCTGGGCTTAGCCCTATCGGTACCAATGCATGCTGGTTTTACGATGTCTTTGATGATCGCATCAAGATAATTCATTTCGTTGAAGAACGGTGGCGAAGACGCTATTCAACGGTGGAGCATGCGATGGAATCAACTGTGACTATGTTTTACTAACGCGTAACTAATAAATAAAACTACTTTTGCAACGATTTAAGATGAAGATGACCTCTTACAGTGTGGACCGGCAGCGGTGATGGAACTATAGAAGATTTACTATCTTGGCCCGGAACTTGTGATGGATGCTTAACTAACTTACATAACTAATATTACGCAGGATTGAATTAACGCATGCTGGTTTCTTCGAGTCATTGGCTACGATACGAAGATTTAGAACCAAGAAGACTACACAAATCGGGATCATGAGTTGTAGGCTTTACTGTTATAATCTTAATTTTGGAAATTCATTTACTTTACCTCAGATAAATATCCATATCGGGTTAGTTACAGTAGGAACTTATTGAAGTACTAGTACTTAGTGAAA
Organism: Epinotia nisella; assembly: GCA_932294315.1. Classification (NCBI taxonomy): domain Eukaryota; kingdom Metazoa; phylum Arthropoda; class Insecta; order Lepidoptera; family Tortricidae; genus Epinotia; species Epinotia nisella. The sequence goes on from OW028699.1 coordinate 196,767, forward strand.
GAAAACACACACATAAATATAGACGCTTTATTAATAGATACTCATAGCATAACATACTTTTAAGGAAGCATGCTGGTTACGAACTACCTACCCTACTAGAACAACGTGATAAGGAAATGAGAAAGAAAAATATCTAACTGAGGAAGAGGAGCAATGTAATCCAAAATAAGAAGTCTTACTGGTCCGGTACTATGCTTACGTTTCAAACGTATCCTAATAGCTTAATAGATGAATTACTAGTTAACCCAGTGCGAATAGTAACTTTGGAAGCAAGACCAAGGTGTAGTAAATCCTTCCTGAACAAAGAAGAGGTTTTAGTCGAGCTAAACTCCCTCCACGCGGTTTCGGTATAATCAAGCATTTTTCTTGAAATGTATCATTTATTAATTAGAGCTATACGCAAACGCCAACTCAATAAACTGAGCATGAACTTGTTCTATAGATTATTCTACGGTTTTACATCAAACGTCGACATCTATTGCATGGACTGTACACATGTGTAACTATTTCGTCTATCATTCTGCTATACACTGAAACCCCTTTGATTTCAAACTTCTCTCACAACACCTCAATATTCCTCTGATTATTCTCTTAAGCAACTTTTACGAACTGAAGTGTGATTTTCTTACCTACTTACTCTTGGTGGTAGCTCATTTAGCCTAGGCACAAGTAGTGTCACTAACTCTTAGATGTAGCGGGTGTCGGCACTAACTTATTAGATAAAGATTCACTAACACTTGGTAATATTTGAATCGTTAATTATTTAGAAAAGCATTTAAAAGGTTTATACTGGGTAATCGTTGATTCTTGTTTTATTTTTGTGTGATTTTTACCAGCTAAATTTTTCCGAGTATGTGGCCGTATATTTCATGACTCGTGACTCTCATGGGCTTACATTGAACAACTCTGAATATTTGTAACCAAATCAAAGTTCAGTCGAACAGACTAATTAATCCGTTACTTGTACCACGAAAACAACAGTTTTAGATCGTTATAATTGAAGGCTTCTGAAGTATACAATAATGATATGGAATCCAGTCACTGCGTAACCTATTAAAAACACAATATACCGTCCACATACTCGGAAAGTTCCTGGACTTCTGTCTTAATTTGTATCGGGCCCAAAAGTAACTGTTATATTACGTTAGGGACCGTCGCAAACCAAAGTAATGGCTGCGATTCCTAGGCCTTTCCACCACCTTTTTAGGGTTCCGGTACCTCAAAAGGAAAAAACGGAACCCTTATAGGATCACTCGGTTGTCTGTCTGTCCGTCTGTAATTAAAGTTGAAATTTGGTACACATATGTAATAATAAATGCAAACGGCATTATGTGACACATCAAATGAAAGGGGTTGTTGTAAGCATGTCAGATATTTTTTTTTTATAATTTTAGCAAAAACAGATTTGAAGTAATTTAGGAAAAAAGACGAAAATTGACCATTCCCCCCCCTTATCTCAGAAACTACTAGGATTAAAATTCTGAAAAAAATATGGAAAATAGTTCCTTGCCTAAAGATTACAGGAAAACCTATAAGAAGTTTGAGTATTTAAAAACACTTATGAAATTTAGAATATATACGGAACCCTCACCACGCGAGTTGAACTCGCACTTGTCCGGTTTTTTCTTTGTACCTACTGATATTTTTTCAAATCAAATATTTGTTTGAATTTACGAGACCGTAATATAACAATATTTTTGGGACCGACTACAAGACCAATTGTTGCACAGTCGAACTCATAAGTAGCTGAGCACCTTTGCTGCCTTGTATCTTTCACTCGTTTGACAACTACGAATGGCAATTTTGACATGACGTTCAGGGTGAGTACTGAGTATCCCTCAAAGTTGCGCGAGGTTACGAGGCGGTGAGCGAGGAACAATAGGAAGCGATGCGCGAGCGCAGCCAGCCACGCTATTGCCTTTTTCCTCGCAACTTATTAGATTGTCCGTCTTTTTCTAATTCGTTTAGAAAGAGACGTATAGTCTATGTCGCCCAGAGTGGATACTCATTTGCCCTCTCTCAAGCGACACGGTACAAAGGTGTGCAGCCCCCTGTGAGTGGGACCGTACGACAGTAACTACATGAGTGCTTGTGCAGGTCGGCGGTTTCACGTTCGTGGGGCACTTCACGTGGATCGACGTCCCGGAGCGAGAGAAGATGCGGCGGGGATCCGATATCGCGCCCACATGGTAAAGTTATGACCGAAGAATTCACTGACTGACTTCACTGGACTGATTGACTGAAAGACAGTACAAGTAATGGGTAACGACTTCCATGATTCGCTCGCCTGCCTTAATCCTGGACCATGATCATGGAATCATGAGGAGTTGTAGGGGTATGACTGACCAATCGACTGATCTGTCTGACCGATGGAATGACAGACGAGCAGAGTGAACGTGTGACTTACGATTTGTGTTGTACGATGTCTACGTAAAGACAAGATATTTATGTCATGACTACTATCTGACTAATTTACTGACTGATCCCTCATCTGAACTATATTTGATAATTCGAAATAATATCCGAAATGATATGAATATGCGTCTGTCTCAGTCTAATATACGGACACCATTGCAGGTCGCCAACAATGGCGGGCGGTCTGTTCGCGATCCGGCGCTCGTATTACTGGGAGCTCGGAGCCTACGATGAACAGATGGCTGGCTGGGGCGGCGAGAACCTCGAAATGAGCTTCCGTATCTGGCAGTGTGAGTCAAGCCTCTGATACCATCGTCTTATTCCTTACGGGATTATATTCTCCTGGTAGCTACATAGAAAAGCAACGTTTGTAACTTAAAGACTTTCATCAAGATGATCCTACTGACTGCGCCAAATTTTGTTAAATAAATGATGATTTTAGAGATAATGGTGATGAACTGTATCTAGCAGTGTACGTATTGTGTGCCTCGACAATGAATGTTGGCGATTTGGCACGGTTCCTACCGGAAGGAAGGCGCTTACTTTAGATTAGTTTCCAGATCTGACAATGTGAGTAAACCTTTGATCTTACTGCCTTTGATGCCCTGGCATTGGAGCCGCAGTAACAATGTTTCAGACAATCAGGTATTTCAGTTATCATCATAAGGCCTCATTTATCTTAACAGAGAATTTAAACAGTGTCTGTCCTTCTTAGGAAATTAACGCCTGGACCCTTATAATCTATTGGTACACTGGAGTGAAGATCTGAACAAGCAGCGTTTAGACATCTGACAGTATGAGTCAAGTCTGTGGGCATGGCTGGTTAAACGACGACGAGCCGACGGGACGAGCTGTATCCGCAACTCCTTTTGAATTGGAACGCGGTGTCTAAGAGCAATTCGAACGCATTTGTGCGTTAAGTCTGTTTTCCCTGCACTGTTCCATGTTCCTGCCAATTGCGCCACTTTGTGTTTTTCAATCACAGTAACTACTTCTCTTTCATTTTCGTTTACATAAGCAACTCTAGAATCACAACATGACTATTCTTGCGATGCATCTCTACCTGCAGTTACGCGGCGGCTTCCATAGAGCGGTAAGACAGAAACACAGTTCACTGCAAAAAGGAAACATGCTTATTAGACATTGTGTCCACAGGCGGCGGCACACTGGAGACGATCCCTTGCTCCCGCGTAGGGCACGTGTTCCGCTCCTTCCACCCGTACGGGCTGCCCGCCAACTCGGACACGCACGGTGAGTGACGGCGCGGTGTGTTGCAGGCGGGAGCACGCTCGAGACGCTCCCGTGCTCGCGGGTCGGGCACGTGTTCAGGTCCTTCCATCCGTACGACCCGCCGGAGAGTGTCGACTCGCTCGGTGAGCGCGTGTTGCGTGTCCTACAGTCTCTAACTCCAAACACTAGTAGTCCCAACGGGGTCACTGTAAACTATCGAGTCTCACTACAATGGGTATATACGTAGTTTGTTCACAAACATGACACGTCACAATGTGTTATTTTCCTTCCGGTTCAAAAGAATCCAGTCTCAAATTACACTATTACACAATACAACTGATTCTCATTTAACACCTATGGTCATATGAACATAAACTCAAAATAGCCCAGTGTCTATTTACCTTAGTCCCAAAATACCCTAAAATGTTAAAACCAAAACGACCTATCTCTATTAAGAACTTATGTCGAAAGCACCTAATGTCATCAAAGCATAAACTCAAAACACAATGTTCCCAAAATACACTAATTACAAAATACTACGCTACTCTCAAAATACCCTAAATTATTTATTTATTGATTTTCGTTTTGTGCTATTATGACCCATGTGGTATACAACTGATAATAACCATTATTTAATGTTTCGGTAATTATCTACGTCTCCCTTACTCGTGTACGCGTAAATTCGTACCAGAAGCCGACATAGAATTAGGACCTGAACTATTTAGAGTATTTTGAGAGTAGTGTATTTGGCCAATGGTGTATTTCAGGATTAGTGTATTATGGGAATAGTTTGTTTTGAGCTTCAGCGTTTATGACTTTAGGTAATCTTGGTAATAGTTATAATATAGACAAAGTCGTTTTGGTTTTAGGGTATTTTGGGACTAAGGTAAATAGACACTGGGCTAGTTTGTAATAGTGTAATTTGAGACTGGGTTCTTTTGAACCGGAAAGGTTATTTTCCCGTGTCTATTAATTCTTACATGTACCGATTTCCAAGAACCCAGATTATTTTCTTGAAATTTCCGTTTCTACCGATTTACATTTTGTCAGATTTATAGACTCAGATGCCTAAAGGAATATCTAAGGACACACAAAAGTGGACAGAAAGAGTACGAAACATACTCTTACCACAGGAAACTGTAGATATACTGAGAACTAGTAGACATGGGAATTTACGTATGGATCTGTAAAATTTAAATATATATGTTTTAGTTTACTTAGTTTAAAGTCATTATATGTCACTATATTTATGCAGAATCTATCTACATTACATATTCTTTGACATAATATTCTTCTAATAGTCATTATATTAATGTTAAAGTTAAAGAACACATGAAACACGCACTGCAGTAGTTACATACAGGGTGTAAGGACAACGTAACGAAAACTGTTACACTGATTTCAGACCGTTAATTGTCCTGAACTGAATTGATTGGAAATGTTCACATGAATGTTCTTCAGAAAATTACCAAAAATCTCTATTTCTGCTGTGAAACGAGTTGCGACTTTTTGCAGCGATTCAAACGCGATATCGGTGATCTATGACCAGTTTTCGTAACATCGTCACCTTCACACCGTATTAGTGTTTCTAACAACCTGGTTAATTTAGTTTTGTCAAAGTGTCAGAAATACCTGCCATATAGCGAGACAGTAGTCTGTACTTCCAATTGTCAGGAATCAACACGGCGCGCATGGCTGAAGTGTGGATGGACGACTATGCCGAGCTCTTCTACCTGCATCGACCTGACCTCAGGGTGAGTTCAGCCGATTTATCCGAAATACTCTTCGAGTCTTCTGCATTTCATTTTGCTATGTACTTATATTTAATAAAACGGTTTAAAGACGTTTCGAGCCCTTTACAGAATCTGTGGTCAATGGTCATCACCATCAGATAAGATTAATGGCACTGTAATTCTTAAATATTTTGCCGGCACAATTTTTCTCTCTTCAGATAAATTTGTGTCTTGTAAATATAATAATATTGTAGCGCCAAAAAGTATTTTAAATAAGTGGTCCATCATCAGAAAAACCCGATAATCGGTGACGTGACGCACCGCAAGATCCTGCGCGAGAAGCTGCACTGCAAGAGCTTCCAGTGGTTCCTGGACAACGTGTACCGCGAGAAGTACGTGCCCGTGCGGGACTCGGCGGCGTTCGGCCGGTAAGCACCCGGCCTGCCCCGCGCTTCCAGTGGTTCCTGGACAACGTGTACCGCGAGAAGTACGTGCCCGTGCGGGACTCGGCGGCGTTCGGCCGGTAAGCACCCGGCCTGCCCCGCGCTTCCAGTGGTTCCTGGACAACGTGTACCGCGAGAAGTACGTGCCCGTGCGGGACTCGGCGGCGTTCGGCCGGTAAGCACCCGGCCTGCCCCGCGCTTCCAGTGGTTCCTGGACAACGTGTACCGCGAGAAGTACGTGCCCGTGCGGGACTCGGCGGCGTTCGGCCGGTAAGCACCCGGCCTGCCCCGCGCTTCCAGTGGTTCCTGGACAACGTGTACCGCGAGAAGTACGTGCCCGTGCGGGACTCGGCGGCGTTCGGCCGGTAAGCACCCGGCCTGCCCCGCGCTTCCAGTGGTTCCTGGACAACGTGTACCGCGAGAAGTACGTGCCCGTGCGGGACTCGGCGGCGTTCGGCCGGTAAGCACCCGGCCTGCCCCGCGCTTCCAGTGGTTCCTGGACAACGTGTACCGCGAGAAGTACGTGCCCGTGCGGGACTCGGCGGCGTTCGGCCGGTAAGCACCCGGCCTGCCCCGCGCTTCCAGTGGTTCCTGGACAACGTGTACCGCGAGAAGTACGTGCCCGTGCGGGACTCGGCGGCGTTCGGCCGGTAAGCACCCGGCCTGCCCCGCGCTTCCAGTGGTTCCTGGACAACGTGTACCGCGAGAAGTACGTGCCCGTGCGGGACTCGGCGGCGTTCGGCCGGTAAGCACCCGGCCTGCCCCGCGCTTCCAGTGGTTCCTGGACAACGTGTACCGCGAGAAGTACGTGCCCGTGCGGGACTCGGCGGCGTTCGGCCGGTAAGCACCCGGCCTGCCCCGAGCTTCCAGTGGTTCCTGGACAACGTGTACCGCGAGAAGTACGTGCCCGTGCGGGACTCGGCGGCGTTCGGCCGGTAAGCACCCGGCCTGCCCCGCGCTTCCAGTGGTTCCTGGACAACGTGTACCGCGAGAAGTACGTGCCCGTGCGGGACTCGGCGGCGTTCGGCCGGTAAGCACCCGGCCTGCCCCGCGCTTCCAGTGGTTCCTGGACAACGTGTACCGCGAGAAGTACGTGCCCGTGCGGGACTCGGCGGCGTTCGGCCGGTAAGCACCCGGCCTGCCCCGCGCTTCCAGTGGTTCCTGGACAACGTGTACCGCGAGAAGTACGTGCCCGTGCGGGACTCGGCGGCGTTCGGCCGGTAAGCACCCGACCCGCCCCGCGCGGGGGGCACCGGTCGCATGCGGGGATGAGACACCTCTGTTGCATTTACCTGCCATGATTGGTGGGAACTTTATTAATTTGCCAATTTTGTGTGAAATTCTTGCATCTTTTTTTTTACGATCAATTAAAAGTATTAAAACATAAGTAAAACATTACTTGGAAATAATTTTGATTTTGATAGAGTCGTACAACCTTCAAGATTACAAATAAATAAAAAATTGTCCTACCACATCTTTTTTTTGATTCAAGTTGAAATGCGTAAGCCCTTAGAATTTTCCAAAATTAATTTAAAAAAAAAACAAAAAAAATTTTGGTGTCCGGAAGACATAGCAAATGACCCAACCTACCAGCCGTTTTAATTTGGCAAACGATGGACCAAACACTGTTTAAACATTTTCAAAACAAGCTAAAGTTGACTGTTTGCTTTGTATGTCCAGAGTCCAGAATGCGGCCACGCACCTCTGCCTGGACACGATGCAGCGCGAGGGCGAGGCGGCGCCGCTCGGCTTCTACCCCTGCCACGCCACGCTCAGCGACACGCAGCACCTGTCGCTGTCGCTCACCGGCCAGCTGCGCGACGAGGAGCGCTGCGCGGAGGTGCAGTTTGTGAGGTGACCCATATAACAATAACAACGAGGGCGAGGCGGCGCCGCTCGGCTTCTACCCCTGCCACGCCACGCTCAGCGACACGCAGCACCTGTCGCTGTCGCTCACCGGCCAGCTGCGCGACGAGGAGCGCTGCGCGGAGGTGCAGTTTGTGAGGTGACCCATATAACAATAACAACGAGGGCGAGGCGGCGCCGCTCGGCTTCTACCCCTGCCACGCCACGCTCAGCGACACGCAGCACCTGTCGCTGTCGCTCACCGGCCAGCTGCGCGACGAGGAGCGCTGCGCGGAGGTGCAGTTTGTGAGGTGACCCATATAACAATAACAACGAGGGCGAGGCGGCGCCGCTCGGCTTCTACCCCTGCCACGCCACGCTCAGCGACACGCAGCACCTGTCGCTGTCGCTCACCGGCCAGCTGCGCGACGAGGAGCGCTGCGCGGAGGTGCAGTTTGTGAGGTGACCCATATAACAATAACAACGAGGGCGAGGCGGCGCCGCTCGGCTTCTACCCCTGCCACGCCACGCTCAGCGACACGCAGCACCTGTCGCTGTCGCTCACCGGCCAGCTGCGCGACGAGGAGCGCTGCGCGGAGGTGCAGTTTGTGAGGTGACCCATATAACAATAACAACGAGGGCGAGGCGGCGCCGCTCGGCTTCTACCCCTGCCACGCCACGCTCAGCGACACGCAGCACCTGTCGCTGTCGCTCACCGGCCAGCTGCGCGACGAGGAGCGCTGCGCGGAGGTGCAGTTTGTGAGGTGACCCATATAACAATAACAACGAGGGCGAGGCGGCGCCGCTCGGCTTCTACCCCTGCCACGCCACGCTCAGCGACACGCAGCACCTGTCGCTGTCGCTCACCGGCCAGCTGCGCGACGAGGAGCGCTGCGCGGAGGTGCAGTTTGTGAGGTGACCCATATAACAATAACAACGAGGGCGAGGCGGCGCCGCTCGGCTTCTACCCCTGCCACGCCACGCTCAGCGACACGCAGCACCTGTCGCTGTCGCTCACCGGCCAGCTGCGCGACGAGGAGCGCTGCGCGGAGGTGCAGTTTGTGAGGTGACCCATATAACAATAACAACGAGGGCGAGGCGGCGCCGCTCGGCTTCTACCCCTGCCACGCCACGCTCAGCGACACGCAGCACCTGTCGCTGTCGCTCACCGGCCAGCTGCGCGACGAGGAGCGCTGCGCGGAGGTGCAGTTTGTGAGGTGACCCATATAACAATAACAACGAGGGCGAGGCGGCGCCGCTCGGCTTCTACCCCTGCCACGCCACGCTCAGCGACACGCAGCACCTGTCGCTGTCGCTCACCGGCCAGCTGCGCGACGAGGAGCGCTGCGCGGAGGTGCAGTTTGTGAGGTGACCCATATAACAATAACAACGAGGGCGAGGCGGCGCCGCTCGGCTTCTACCCCTGCCACGCCACGCTCAGCGACACGCAGCACCTGTCGCTGTCGCTCACCGGCCAGCTGCGCGACGAGGAGCGCTGCGCGGAGGTGCAGTTTGTGAGGTGACCCATATAACAATAACAACGAGGGCGAGGCGGCGCCGCTCGGCTTCTACCCCTGCCACGCCACGCTCAGCGACACGCAGCACCTGTCGCTGTCGCTCACCGGCCAGCTGCGCGACGAGGAGCGCTGCGCGGAGGTGCAGTTTGTGAGGTGACCCATATAACAATAACAACGAGGGCGAGGCGGCGCCGCTCGGCTTCTACCCCTGCCACGCCACGCTCAGCGACACGCAGCACCTGTCGCTGTCGCTCACCGGCCAGCTGCGCGACGAGGAGCGCTGCGCGGAGGTGCAGTTTGTGAGGTGACCCATATAACAATAACAACGAGGGCGAGGCGGCGCCGCTCGGCTTCTACCCCTGCCACGCCACGCTCAGCGACACGCAGCACCTGTCGCTGTCGCTCACCGGCCAGCTGCGCGACGAGGAGCGCTGCGCGGAGGTGCAGTTTGTGAGGTGACCCATATAACAATAACAACGAGGGCGAGGCGGCGCCGCTCGGCTTCTACCCCTGCCACGCCACGCTCAGCGACACGCAGCACCTGTCGCTGTCGCTCACCGGCCAGCTGCGCGACGAGGAGCGCTGCGCGGAGGTGCAGTTTGTGAGGTGACCCATATAACAATAACAACGAGGGCGAGGCGGCGCCGCTCGGCTTCTACCCCTGCCACGCCACGCTCAGCGACACGCAGCACCTGTCGCTGTCGCTCACCGGCCAGCTGCGCGACGAGGAGCGCTGCGCGGAGGTGCAGTTTGTGAGGTGACCCATATAACAATAACAACGAGGGCGAGGCGGCGCCGCTCGGCTTCTACCCCTGCCACGCCACGCTCAGCGACACGCAGCACCTGTCGCTGTCGCTCACCGGCCAGCTGCGCGACGAGGAGCGCTGCGCGGAGGTGCAGTTTGTGAGGTGACCCATATAACAATAACAACGAGGGCGAGGCGGCGCCGCTCGGCTTCTACCCCTGCCACGCCACGCTCAGCGACACGCAGCACCTGTCGCTGTCGCTCACCGGCCAGCTGCGCGACGAGGAGCGCTGCGCGGAGGTGCAGTTTGTGAGGTGACCCATATAACAATAACAACGAGGGCGAGGCGGCGCCGCTCGGCTTCTACCCCTGCCACGCCACGCTCAGCGACACGCAGCACCTGTCGCTGTCGCTCACCGGCCAGCTGCGCGACGAGGAGCGCTGCGCGGAGGTGCAGTTTGTGAGGTGACCCATATAACAATAACAACGAGGGCGAGGCGGCGCCGCTCGGCTTCTACCCCTGCCACGCCACGCTCAGCGACACGCAGCACCTGTCGCTGTCGCTCACCGGCCAGCTGCGCGACGAGGAGCGCTGCGCGGAGGTGCAGTTTGTGAGGTGACCCATATAACAATAACAACGAGGGCGAGGCGGCGCCGCTCGGCTTCTACCCCTGCCACGCCACGCTCAGCGACACGCAGCACCTGTCGCTGTCGCTCACCGGCCAGCTGCGCGACGAGGAGCGCTGCGCGGAGGTGCAGTTTGTGAGGTGACCCATATAACAATAACAACGAGGGCGAGGCGGCGCCGCTCGGCTTCTACCCCTGCCACGCCACGCTCAGCGACACGCAGCACCTGTCGCTGTCGCTCACCGGCCAGCTGCGCGACGAGGAGCGCTGCGCGGAGGTGCAGTTTGTGAGGTGACCCATATAACAATAACAACGAGGGCGAGGCGGCGCCGCTCGGCTTCTACCCCTGCCACGCCACGCTCAGCGACACGCAGCACCTGTCGCTGTCGCTCACCGGCCAGCTGCGCGACGAGGAGCGCTGCGCGGAGGTGCAGTTTGTGAGGTGACCCATATAACAATAACAACGAGGGCGAGGCGGCGCCGCTCGGCTTCTACCCCTGCCACGCCACGCTCAGCGACACGCAGCACCTGTCGCTGTCGCTCACCGGCCAGCTGCGCGACGAGGAGCGCTGCGCGGAGGTGCAGTTTGTGAGGTGACCCATATAACAATAACAACGGGAATACAGATGTTGACACGAAATAAAATAATCAATCATGTTGTATTTTCTCGAAAAAGTATTAAAAATGTAGACAAATGGAGAAATAAGCAACGCAAGAGGTTAAATAATCACAAAGTTTTAAGAGGGGATACATTCGGTCCCTTTTCCGCAAACCGCACCTTGACGATTGTTATTTACTATGACTCGAGGTTCGTGAAGAATGAATTTTTTGACATATTAGAATGGGATTTTCGTCATAAGGCATATTTTTTTGCCTTCTTTCGTTTGAAGTAATAATACATTTTGAGTCGACACCCCTATTTATTATTTTGAATTTTCTCGATAAAGGATTAAAAATTTAGTCATATGGAGAAAAAAGGAATACAAAAGAATAATTATTCACAAAGGTATGAGTGTTCAAAGTTTTAAGAGGGGTTTTATTCGGTCGCTTTTCCGCAAAACGGTGAAGGCATATTTTTTTGCCTTATTACGTTTGCAGTAATAATACATATTGAGTCTACACCCCTATTTATTATTTTGAATTTTCTCGATAAAGGATTAAAAATTTAGTCATATGGAGAAAAAAGGAATACAAGAGAATAATTTATTCACAAAGTTATGAGTGTTCAAAGTTTTAAGAGGGGTTTTATTCGGTCGCTATTCCGCAAAACGGTGAAGGCATATTTTTTTGCCTTCTTACGTTTGAAGCAATAATACATTTTGCGTCTACACTACACCCCTATTTATTATTTTATTTTTTCTCGAATAAGAATGAAAAAATTTGTCATATGGACAGAAAAGGAATACAAGTGAATAATTATTCACAAAAGTTAAAAGTGTTCGAAGTTTTATAAGAAGGGTTTATTCGGTCCCTTTTCCGCAAAACGGCATAACGCACTTTTATATTAAACGAATGTCATTTACTATGAAGCTCGAGGTCCATGACGTCACGGACCTCGAGCGTTTTCTCTCCTATGGTCCCTGGCGATCCTCCTTTTCTCTTGTCTCCCTTAGTCCTAGTTCTCTTCCTGACGTCTCTGACGTTCGCTGTTCCTTTCCCGTCGATTACCACTGTCTGGTCGCAACAATGTTCTTTCTCAATACTAAAACCCTCCTACAGAGTGGACATTCAATTTTATCCTTATGTACAGTCAAGGAATGGTCAAGGACCTTAATCGTTGAGCGATTTAGGTGTCAACTAATGTTGGTTTTCTATAAAGCTGTGAAGTGTCCAGTATAAAGTGAGCTCTAAACGGCTCAACAATTAAAGTCCGTGACTGTGCGTTCGATCGAGAAGCGGTGTTTTCAACGAATGTGGTGTTCGTATACCAACATTGCAAGCAATAAGCTACGAAACTTACAGTTTCAGATTCGCCAAGTTAAAGAAGTTGTTCCGCAAGATCATGTCATGGTTTACATCGTGAGTTTGTATGTCTTGTGTGTATGTACTGACAAACAAACAATGTGTAGAAACCACTGTAGTGAATGTGTAGAATCGCTGTGGTATAGTCGCCACTCGCCATCAGTGAACAAGGTACTCGAAAATATCTGAACACGAGTCTAATGTTACGGGGTTAGAGCGCATACTCAGATATCTTGGAGCACCCAGTAGATTAGATACAAATGTATTTGAAGGCAACTGTACAGACATAGACACGCTGTCGACATCTTCAACTTCTTGTGACTATGTTTCTAACATAAGTGATAATTTATGTATTATGTATGGTAACAGTTCATTATATTAATAAAATTATAAATTAAATGTTAAATAAAACAAAAAAAAACCGGACAAGTGCGAGTTCAACTCGCGTGGTGAGGGTTCCGTATATAATCTAAATTTCATAAGTGTTTTTAAATACTCAAACTTCTTATAGGTTTTCCTGTAATCTTTAGGCAAGGAACTATTATGAATGTTGATTCTAGTAGTTTCTGAGATAAGGAGGGGGGAGGGGGGTGGTCAATTTTCATGATCATTTCATCAGGTCATTTCTGACATGCTTATAACAACCTCTTGATATGTCACACAATATAGTTTGCGAAACTTTTTTTTTTAATTTTCCAGTTTACCCCCCAAAAAGGGTCCCCTTGTTCAGAATTCATTAATTTACTTTACACGTCCACCAAATTACATATGTGTACCAAATTTCAACTCAATCGGTCCAGTAGTTTGGGAGCAAATCGGCTGTGACAGACGGACAGACAGACAACCGAGTGATCCTATAAGGGTTCCGTTTTTTTCCTTTTGAGGTATCGGAACCCTAAAAACAGTTTAAATTGTTATAAATTTTGAAGTCGCGCGCTATACAGGACCACAAAAATACCACAGACACCCGTGGGGATTTTCGGTGCGATTACGGAATACGGACGTAAGAACAAATAGTATTTTATACAATCGTTACACAATGAGGACTCCTAAGTAAGGTACGAGAATTTACGAGCTAAATGTGTAAATATTGCATAATTTGCATACAATACTTTTTCTACGAGTCGATTGAAATAATTAAACAAACTTGTTATCTATTGAAAATCTACCCTGCTAAAATGAAACGCAGCCCAACGGCTCAGCGTTCGTTGATGTCTTTTCTTATTTGCCTAGGGCGACGTTCTATTGATCAAATTCATTATATTTCAGTAAAGGCGCCACGTGAAATTAGTTTTAGTTGTCTAAACAGTTGTAAAAATAATTTATTTTAGTTGAGTTTGGAGCTCCATAGAAAAAAAGTATGTGATTATAGTTTGGTGTACGTCTTAATTCAAACATTAAAGTCTACAAGTATAAAAAGTCACTTTTTAAGATTGAAATATAAAGATGTACAGGTAAATTACTTTCGAGACGTTTTTGCATTTGTAGTAGTATTTGTATATTTACAGGAATACTCGTACACTTACACAGACACACGTATGTGTGTGTGTGAGGCTGTCTACAGATGTCACAACTGCAAATTCAAAAACGTCTCGAAAGTAATTTACCTGTAGAAAATGATGATTGAAATGAAATGATTTATTCGTGACAAAGCTAAACAATGGGAATTACAACTAAAAAATACTATATAAACTATATACTAAGCAATTTGTCACGAAATGGTCTCGCCTCAGCATAATTCTGGCTCGCGAGTTGCGAGCCAGCGCTGGTCTTCCGGCGAGACCATTTGTGGGCCCCGTTCCCTGCTGTCCGACACGGCCTTAAAAAATTAAACTAAGTTTACATACATATAGTCGACTGATGATGACGAGGTGGACTGATGACCTGGTAAAGGTCGCGGGAGTCCGCTGGATGCGGGTGGCGCAGGACCGGTCATTGTGGCACTCTCTAGGGGAGGCCTATGTCCAGCAGTGGACGTCTTTCGGCTGATATGATGATGACGATGATACATATAGTCAAAACGAAAAATATTTAGCGATATAAATGTAAAATCTACAAAATCTACCTACACCAAAAAGACAAAGACACGTGTGTAACCTCGAAGTGATTGTTTGTTTATGGATTGAACGATTTGATTGTTAGAATGTTGTAATAGCAGTGGTAACGGTGTTGGTCCGCAGGAGCGCGCGCGACTCCGCGGACGAGGAGGGCGCGGCGCGGCTCGTGGTCATGCTGTCCTGCAGGGACAACAGCGCCAAGATGGTAACTGCCACAGAACACTACTACTCTCTCCTGACCGGTTTCGGGCACGGCGACTGCTTCAACTCTGGCGCTGATGTCGTACATGTGCCCTGGTGTGGCTCACGTAGCCGATCTTATTTACGAAGACCCGAGTACACAATGGGCACGTGAGCACACCATTTACAAGATTATAGCCGACCGCCGCAGGTGGTCGGGCCTTCAGCTCGTCCCGTTTGCATCGACGGGATTCAAAAGTGGATGTCTTCATTTTCACTGAAGATCTCCATTTCTGGCGGTTGGCTGCCTGCTTCTCCCACTGCAATGGGTGAATTTCACAATTTTTCATGTGACGCTTCACAGAACACTAAATACTATAGAAAGGCGATGTGGGCGTGGCGCCGGCTACTTTGAGCTTTCGCGCCAACGTCACCTGATCGCCGCGTAGTTCTAGGCGACGTGGAGGGGATGAGGCGACACCGCTCCCGATACAAGCCGCGCTTGATACCCCTTCTATAGTATTTAGTGTTCTGTGGTAACTGCGCTACTGTTCACATTCTATGTGCCTGCCCATAAACTGGTAATTACAGCCCGCTACGTGCTGACACTCCCACTTCCTGGCCAGAGAAGGAGATACGTAAACTTTTTGTAAACTTTTTTTTTTTTTTTTAGAACCTGACTGTTGCTATAATAGGACGGACCCAATATAGCTGTCAAACTGCATGGTTGGAGAGTATCCTGGGGAAAATCCAGGGGGAACTCTCCGGCACGACCACGCGGGGGATATAACACTGGAATACTCTAAGAGTTTGCGCTCCAGTGAGATTGGTTGAACGGTTTCAACCGAATCTGATGTGTGAGTGGTGATGAACTACTGGGATTTGCTGGTTCGCTAAACCTACCCTAGCTGAGAAGAATCCAGCAAGAAACTCAGCTAGGCCCGACTCGGGTCGGGTTGCGTCGGATCGACTGCGCCCGGTATGCGGCGGTACCGGGTTGAGTAGGGACTATACTCGTATGTGTCTGTGTTGTCGCGGTCACGCGGTGGACGACCCCTACTCGCGTCGTATGCGCGCTCTCGCTTTTATGTTCGCGCGGCGGCCGGTCGGTGTGACGTCACCACTCTGCCCCGCGCGCCGCCCGCGTAGGCCGCAGTACTTTTCCACGGCGCGCCGCCGTGGTGTGTGTGACGTAGGCATCGTCACAGCCTCAGATATCATATTTGTCGCCTTCGCCTTCGGCTCGGGCAAATATCTGCGATCACACCTGGTCATAAATTGGTAATTACGCGAGCGGAAAATTCCCTTCTTGTTCAGGAAGAGACGTGAAATATTGTATTCACCACGGGGGGTAATAAATAAAGCTTCAGATCGCTTTTTTTCAGATTTACGTCGATAATATTAAACGGAGACTTTTATAAGTTATAATTATGATTGTCCACAGCAATGGCGCCACATAGCGGCCACGGGCCAGCTGCAGCACGTGGGCACGGGGCTGTGCGTGGACGCGCGGCGCGCGCGCGCCGGCCACGACGCGCGCGCGAGAGCGTGCGCGCACGGGGGCACGCCCTCCCAGCGCTGGGCGTTCGACTACACGGGGGACGAGGCGCACTGTGAGTACCTACAATGGCGCCACATAGCGGCCACGGGCCAGCTGCAGCACGTGGGCACGGGGCTGTGCGTGGACGCGCGGCGCGCGCGCGCCGGCCACGACGCGCGCGCGAGAGCGTGCGCGCACGGGGGCACGCCCTCCCAGCGCTGGGCGTTCGACTACACGGGGGACGAGGCGCACTGTGAGTACCTACAATGGCGCCACATAGCGGCCACGGGCCAGCTGCAGCACGTGGGCACGGGGCTGTGCGTGGACGCGCGGCGCGCGCGCGCCGGCCACGACGCGCGCGCGAGAGCGTGCGCGCACGGGGGCACGCCCTCCCAGCGCTGGGCGTTCGACTACACGGGGGACGAGGCGCACTGTGAGTACCTACAATGGCGCCACATAGCGGCCACGGGCCAGCTGCAGCACGTGGGCACGGGGCTGTGCGTGGACGCGCGGCGCGCGCGCGCCGGCCACGACGCGCGCGCGAGAGCGTGCGCGCACGGGGGCACGCCCTCCCAGCGCTGGGCGTTCGACTACACGGGGGACGAGGCGCACTGTGAGTACCTACAATGGCGCCACATAGCGGCCACGGGCCAGCTGCAGCACGTGGGCACGGGGCTGTGCGTGGACGCGCGGCGCGCGCGCGCCGGCCACGACGCGCGCGCGAGAGCGTGCGCGCACGGGGGCACGCCCTCCCAGCGCTGGGCGTTCGACTACACGGGGGACGAGGCGCACTGTGAGTACCTACAATGGCGCCACATAGCGGCCACGGGCCAGCTGCAGCACGTGGGCACGGGGCTGTGCGTGGACGCGCGGCGCGCGCGCGCCGGCCACGACGCGCGCGCGAGAGCGTGCGCGCACGGGGGCACGCCCTCCCAGCGCTGGGCGTTCGACTACACGGGGGACGAGGCGCACTGTGAGTACCTACAATGGCGCCACATAGCGGCCACGGGCCAGCTGCAGCACGTGGGCACGGGGCTGTGCGTGGACGCGCGGCGCGCGCGCGCCGGCCACGACGCGCGCGCGAGAGCGTGCGCGCACGGGGGCACGCCCTCCCAGCGCTGGGCGTTCGACTACACGGGGGACGAGGCGCACTGTGAGTACCTACAATGGCGCCACATAGCGGCCACGGGCCAGCTGCAGCACGTGGGCACGGGGCTGTGCGTGGACGCGCGGCGCGCGCGCGCCGGCCACGACGCGCGCGCGAGAGCGTGCGCGCACGGGGGCACGCCCTCCCAGCGCTGGGCGTTCGACTACACGGGGGACGAGGCGCACTGTGAGTACCTACAATGGCGCCACATAGCGGCCACGGGCCAGCTGCAGCACGTGGGCACGGGGCTGTGCGTGGACGCGCGGCGCGCGCGCGCCGGCCACGACGCGCGCGCGAGAGCGTGCGCGCACGGGGGCACGCCCTCCCAGCGCTGGGCGTTCGACTACACGGGGGACGAGGCGCACTGTGAGTACCTACAATGGCGCCACATAGCGGCCACGGGCCAGCTGCAGCACGTGGGCACGGGGCTGTGCGTGGACGCGCGGCGCGCGCGCGCCGGCCACGACGCGCGCGCGAGAGCGTGCGCGCACGGGGGCACGCCCTCCCAGCGCTGGGCGTTCGACTACACGGGGGACGAGGCGCACTGTGAGTACCTACAATGGCGCCACATAGCGGCCACGGGCCAGCTGCAGCACGTGGGCACGGGGCTGTGCGTGGACGCGCGGCGCGCGCGCGCCGGCCACGACGCGCGCGCGAGAGCGTGCGCGCACGGGGGCACGCCCTCCCAGCGCTGGGCGTTCGACTACACGGGGGACGAGGCGCACTGTGAGTACCTACAATGTCGCTTACAGCAGGAGTCCTAAACACCCTGCTTCCAACCGCCCGAAGCGGTTACAACTGCTTGAGCGGTTCGTGTATTCCGAATAACAATTTTGCATTGAAACTGCAGATCACCAAACCGCGGCCGCTTAAAGCTGTTGGCACTGACCGTCTATGGCCGATCTTAAAGCGTCCCAGACGTACACGTCCCGTCACACCACGTTAATTTAAGGGTTAATCAGTTTTGAACAGTAACAGAGTTTCTTAGAAAAAATACTATAAATTGGGCTCCTATCATGGTAAGGAGGAGTCTCACCATGGAATGGGTTAACCAATATAACAAAAACACATGTGTAGTGGATTTAACCTTTTGTATGCTGGGACACTTGCAGCGCTAAAGGAATTTGATTTTTTGTTTCCGACACAGATTCAATTTTCGATAGCCCTGATCGGTGCAGATCTGCTACTAAGCATAAAATCATTGTTCTAAAGAGTGACCCAAGGGCAACAAGCAATAAAAAATTGTTGATTGGCGTGTTAACAGATTTCGAAATATGACCAACGCAATTTTTGTATCCCAGTTAAAACGATATTGGTGTGTGGCGTTTGAGAATGCTTTTTATATGGTCAGTAAAGTAACACGTGATATTTGCAGCGGGCTTGCTGCCGGCAGAGTTGGAGCAGGTGCTGGGCAAGATCCGCGGCCAGCGGTGAGTGCGCACACACACACACACACACACACACACACACACACACACACACACACACACACACACACACACACACACACACACACACACACACACACACACACACACACACACACAACTTATCGAAAACTAACTTTGGACGGCGACGTAGTAGTAGTAGCAATATTTCTCTATTGCTATATTTGCTATTATTGCATTTTTTCACGGAACATTCTTGACAACCGTCAAGTCTCACAGTCGAAACCAGCCTAAACGCAAAAGAGCCGCCCAAGTCGATCGGACGGTTCTTTTGGACGGCCACTTTTTTTCGGCTGATTGTGTATCTGCATCCACTCGTGAGCGTTGTTCCGATAAACACAAACATACTTACTGTGTTATCCAGGCGCAAGTCGCGCTCACTCCTCTCCGCGAACGAGGAGGGGCCGGGGGACGCGGCGGCGCGGGACACGGCCCCGGCGGGGGACACTGCCCCAGCGGGGGACACGGCGCCGGCGGGGGACACGGGGGACGCGAGGGCGGCGCCCTCGCGGCGACACCGCGAGCGCTACCGGCGCCCCCGCAAGGAGAAGGTGTGAGACTGACTAGTACTAAAGGGTGCGCACACGCGAGGTGTTTTAATGCACGTTTGCTCATGGGTTTCGTGAAGGGTACCTACACGGAATGAATATGTCTTCATTTTCGATGAGATTTCATTTAGTTTCTTGCGTACAGGCGTGCGTTCTTGCGTGTCCTAATATTGTTGCATTTACAGATGTGCAAGTTGCGGAAAGTTTCCAAAAGTATGAGAATTTTTCCGGATATTTCTGGAACGTTAAACACGAAATTAAAAAAGTTTCCATTTGAGAAATCCTCTATATTTTCCATTGTCATTGAGAAATTTTCGAAACTTTCTGTCTGTACATCAGAAGTTGCAGTCCGCCCATAGACTGTTTGCGGTACGGCTTCAAAATTAATTAAATCTTCCTTCTTCTACTTAGTGGACTCCATAGACGAATGCATCAAGAGATTTGCTAATACCTATAACATTCGATGCGTCCTCTTGGATTCGTCTATGGAAGAATCATCGTGAAGTAAAATTAAATTCAACATTTAACCCATTCGCTGCTGCAGAAAAAATGCGAGTTGTCACCCCCACGCCACGCAAGTCTCAAGTCTATTGTTTTTGGACTTCGTATGAAGTTGGTGGCGGGTGGGTGGCAACGGTGACCAACTGGAGTTGAAGTCAGTGGCGGCGAATGGGTTAAAGTCGAATCCATGATGTGATGTGATCTCAGCTATTGATTATTTCCTCCGAGCAATAGAGGTATTGTGCTATAGTAACCCGCGAGCTACCAACTGTTTTACGTGACCAATCTACTCCCGTGCGATTTGTGAGAAGCTTAAAAAAGTTGTATTTTGAAGCCCCGTGGACGTCAGCTGCGGCTCCATTGGTGGGTAGACCAGCGACATCAAACGATAGTTAATACAATATCTTGACGAAATAAAATCGTCAGCTGACTGTACAGCGGTGGAAAATCCGTCAGCTGGTTACATAAACATGTGAAACTTACAAAAATAACAGTAATTTCCCCTCGACTGAGATTTTGTCTGGTAGTAAATAAATAAACGCGTCAGGTGGTTCTATCGCGGTGGAAAACTCGTCAGCTGATGCCCTGAAGTTTGTAACGCAGGCCGCAGCCCGCGTACAAGGCATACATCTTTGTCAGTCTCTTCCCCGGGGCGATAACTAGTGACAAGGTTCAGAAAGTGGTATCTTGAAGCCCCGTGGACGTCAGCTGCGGCTTTGTTGGTGAATAGACCAGCGACAGCCTCTCATACTCATTAAAAAATCGTAATCTCCCCCTGATTGATTTTATCATCAAACGATAGTTAACCCATTATCTTGACGAAATAAAATCGTCAGTTGACTGTAAGTCAGCAAATTGTCGACCGCGGGTAATTGACTGACAAAAATTGTATGTAGCTCGCGGGTTATTAGTGTTACGTTTGACATTTTTAGTATGTATCCAATGAGATTTTTGCAAAACCAAGATTTTGACAGGGTGCCTTTCTCACAGACGGAAATTGAAATATCTCTGTAATTATTGCTTATAGATGTAGATGAGAGTCATAGATTGATATACGAAGTATTTTACAAACTATTATATGACTTGCAGTGTATGTAAGTTTGTTGGTTTGTTTTGGTCAAATCTTATAAATCAAATTTGACCAACTTTCCTAAGTCCCATCGAGTTGAAATTTTGTACACTTACATTTGTGTAAGTCACGTGACAAATGCAATATTATGGTACCACAAAGCTGGTCTGTAGATGGAGACAGAAGACGGGCATCGCCCTCAACTACGAGGTAAACCCCTCGTGTTTGTGGTCATTAGAATCCTCTCAATTGGGTACTTTTCTGGGTAAAAAATATATACTTCTATTCAGTCCGTCAGTTAGATTATCAAAAAATATTGGACACGTATTTTTTCGTATGTCAATAAAACAAAAAATTATGAAGATACAGCTTGTTAAAGTTCCGCGTGACGTCACATTATGCTAAAAAGTGTACCTGTGACGTCACGTAGAACTTTAACTGGTTATATCTTCATCGTTTTTTGTTTAATTGACATATATGTTGATAGTACAGTTTTTCTTGGTTTAACGCTAGATTCTAAGCTCCAATGGGGTATATATTAAAATGGGGTAAATATTGCTAATCTCTCGAATAGACTGAGTTCTGCAGAATTTGCAGTGAGCGAGATCCGTCAATTAACAGACGTGAAAACAGCTCGATTAGTATATTTCAGCTACTTCCATAGCATTATGTCATATGGTATTTTATTGTGGGGCAGTAAGGTTATCTCGAAAGCTTATTATAGCACACAAGACTACATGAATGATAAAACTCCATGGAACTAATTTTGACTGAATTTTTTATCTATTATTTTCGTAATATTTTGTTTTTTGACATTAGATTGTTTTTCTAGAAATATTCTACTAGTATTTTTTATACAATTTTTTTATCATATATGTTTTATTCTTTATGTTTAAAAATTACTCTAAAAAATTAACTCACGATTTGAAAGTGCTTGTTTCTAGGCCTACTTGAATAAAGATCATTTTGAGTTTGAGTTTGAAACAAAAAAATACGTGTCCAATATTATTTGGTAATCTAACTGACGGCCTAAATATAATTTTTTAGGAAAGTAGCCAATTAGTAGTCGATGATTAGTAAGTACAGTCAGCATCATAAACATGTATACACTTTACTACCTTATATCTAAGTAATAAGGTCATAGAATGTATACATATTTATATGATTTGTTGCTATTGCAAGTACTATTATACCAAAATGTTTTCTCAGACTCTCAGAACATAGGAGCATGCAAGTCATTTCCAAAAGTCCTCATAGTGTTCGTAGCGGGTATTATAATGTTAAATCTGTAATGTAGTTTGTTCGCCGAGTTTTTTACGCCGGTTCTTCTCGAGGCAGAGGTTTACTTTCCGAACCGGTGGTAGTTTATCGACATTCATAGGTGCATGTAATATGCCTAAATTGAAGAATAAATCACTTTGACTTTGATGATTCGTCATAAGATGATAGTCACTAGTGCTCACATTCTTACGTACGTTAAGTTGTTCTGAATGTAGTAAAATAGATTTGTGAAACGTAATTGGAAATACTATTTTCACACCTGCTTTTCAGAGAAGAGTCATTGTTGCCCTCAGACGAGGGATTTCATGCTCCTCGTTGAAGTTGTGAAAAGTGTGCCACTCGGTAGCAAAATGATTTGGACGTAAACACTTGAATCATTCGTTACGCTTAAGATTCTACTTTAGAATCCCTCGCTACGCTCTGGATTCTATTGTAGAGTATTTCGCTTCATTCAGAATTCAATATACCGCCCTCGCCGTAAATATATCATTTTGCTTCCTTGAGACACAATCTACCATGTATTCCTCTTGCAAAGATATTAGGTAGGTATTATATTGAGTAGGTGCACATCACCTAGGCATGTCACCGACTATGCGATAGTCTGTGTTAACATATTTATGAACTTTAGTGGCGTACCTACATATTTTTGCTGCTGTCAGTCAGATAACACCAAGTTCATGTGTTCATCGTCAATATAGCAGATTTCTGAAATTATTTATGATAGTGAAGTGTTCTTCTATTTTATAGTATAGTGTAGATTGATATCTGAATCTGGTAAAACGAGAATTTGTGACAGTTCGTAGTGTTGTAGAAAGATGGATTTAAGCTAGGTAAATGTTATTTATTATAACATGGCGTTAGTCAGTGGTTAAGTATTAAGGACACGGCGGGCAAGTAGAACCTGCGCGGGAGTCATTTTAGCTATAAGTAAATCACGAAAATATAAATTCGAAGTTCGGATGTCTCCGTCTCTATCACACTTAGAGTTAATATTTATAATACTCAAGTGAGAAGGAGATATCCTCTAGTCGCTCCAGCCAGCCTATTAAAAGCGGCGGCATTCAATGGAATTTAAACCATTTTAAATTGGAGCAGAGTTGCATTTGTTTTGTTTCGTTCAATTTTAAAACAATACAAACTGTACTCTATTATAGCGGCTAGAGGGTATACGAACTTCGATATTAGAATAGGGGTGTAGACACTAACTAAAATAACCAATAATGTTGTATTTTCTCGAAAAAGGATTAAAAATGTAGTCAACAGGAGAAAAAAGCAACGCAAGAGGTAATCACAAAGTTATAAGTGTCCAAAGTTTTAAGCGGGGGTATGTTCTGTCCCTTTTCCGCAGAACGCACGTTCATATGAAACGCTTGTCTATGGTTCGATGGTCGTGACGTCACAATCTACGAGTGTGTTCTCTCTCTAACAAGCAATATTAAAACGGTTGTAATTTTTTGAGATATTTGAATGGGATTTTCGTCATTAGTGATATTTTTTTGCCTTCTTTCTTTTGAAGTTATAATAAATTTAGAGTCTACACCCGTATTCTGAGGGGAGGGCGGGGCGCGTGTATCCATAGCAACGGGGCGGCGCGGGCCTGCGCACTAGTACACATGCTCGAATGACGCCATGTTGGTTCTACTTTCGTGTCGGTGACTATAATAGTACATTACATACCTAGGGCGGTGAATTCGTGAACGCCCCAGATCGCAGGTCCGATCTGGGGCTTTATGTATTAACGCCCGTGGTTTGTCTAAAGTTTTACGTCTTGCCTTGGCCAGGAAGCGAGATTGTCTCCTCGCGTAGCGGGCAGAAAATCCCACTAACGGCCTAGGGTGATGTAAAATATTTAAGGGATGCAGTTGCGAAAGTGGTTTGTGGTGGCGTTTTATCCGTAATCCGTATTAGAGATACACTCGCAAGTGGCGTACACATACATTTTAGCAGCCTACACACACACACACACACACACTCTCACGATTGCATCCCTAAACGGATGCGCCTGTACAGACGTTATACTAACTTTTTTCGTGGTAGAGAAATTAAAAAAAAGGCAGATTAAGGTTAACTAAAGTGATGTTTAAGTCACGTCTAACCTGTCGGTTTTGTTACTAAACGTATGCGATTGACGTTGACTGTCGGTTTTGTTACTAGCCGAAACTGTCCGTTTAAGGTGACAAATACAATGAATATGCCCGGTAACGGACAAGAAAAAAGTTAGTAATCGCTCTATCCATATCAGTCCTATTAAGAAGTGCGTTAGAGACGCCACAGTAGAGAGGTCTTCTTGAAGTGTTTTCAACGGCAGCTGAAGCCTGGTTACGAAATAAACACGGTGCTATCTATCCTTGACTTTTATTACTTCTATTGGGGAGACATAATGGTCGCGTATTTATCAGATTACTATCATCCATAATTTTCTTTCAAACTCCTATTTTTTACTTGATTATGACTGTCAGTGACCACGGCCGGTGCAACCGCTGTAGAGACATCTCTAAAAAAACTATCGCATTAAACCCGTAAAGTGCCCGTGTAAAGTGGACGCGGGATTTTAATGTGTTATAATTATAACACTTATAACGATCGCATTTACATAAATCCATACTAATATTATAAATGCGAAAGTGTGTCTGTACAGACAGACAGCTGTCAGCTTCCACTTACGTCAGAACATGATTGTTTTTTTAATCCAGACATTTTATTCCATTTATTTTGTCATCCGGCAGTGTCGAGTCGACGGAGCCCCGCTGGGCGGGGTTCCTATTTCTAGGCGGTTTGCCCTTCGGGCAACTGAAGCTACCTAACCTAACCTACCCAGTCTTTGTTCCCCAGTTCACAATTTTACGATTCGACATTGATAGTTTATAAACTAACGAAAAATAATGCGTTATATTGTGAACGGTTTTTGGACACTTTATAATATCGCGAGTAACATTATAAACTGACTGTGTTCACAATGTAACGGTGACATACGCATATATTGATTATAAACGCGAAAGTGTGTTTGTCTGTCTGTTACCTCTTCACACTTAAACCGCTGCACCGCTTTGTATAAAATTTGGTATAGAGATAGTGGGAAGGACATAAGTTTTTATCCCGGAAATCATCCCGGTAAAAATTGTATGTAGCTACGATATAAAAAGATGAAGCGGTTAAAACTTTGTTTTTAAAGTAAACTTATCGACAAAAAAGCCAACGCACGTGTGTTTCTTGGATTTTGGTTTCCACGATTCCGGTAAGTCGATTCTCGTTTTTTTTTTACAATTTTTCTAACATTGGTTTCCTTGTTTTTGGCGCACCGTTGAAACTTTAGAGCTGCACGCTCAACTCTCCATGCAAACGTAAACTACGCCGTTTTAAATAGAGAACCGAACTAAGTTTGTATGGAGAGTCGAACGTCTTGGGGACTCTTAAGCATAGTGCTCTTCGACAACGGGAGAACTTCTTTCTTTCCATCCAATTTGACAGAAGAACTTGAAACTTACAAAAATTTGACCACGCTGTTATGCAG
The DNA here is from genome assembly GCA_932294315.1 of Epinotia nisella. Lineage (NCBI taxonomy): Eukaryota > Metazoa > Arthropoda > Insecta > Lepidoptera > Tortricidae > Epinotia > Epinotia nisella. The sequence goes on from OW028699.1 coordinate 222,566, forward strand.
AATAACGATGGAATAATTTTCTACTATAAAATACTAAGTACGCTACTTACCTACTGCTACTGTTTCTATGGAACAAATGAGCGTGCCATACTGTTTACTATGGGCAGTAGGTACAGTCAGCATCAGAAGTAGCTAAGCAAAATAACACGCTCAAAATTACCTACACAGATCCTTATTCCCTTGACATTAGAGTCCGTGTGAAGATCATTTTGAGCTCTAGGAACGCTTAGCATCTTCTGCTGCTGACTGTACTTTATGGTTTATAAAATAGAGTAACTTATAACAATTGTATTCACCTCGATGGTTTTTGATGTCGACTTTTGTTAAAGTAATTATTGAATTTCGTTAAATTTTTTAACCAATAATCGTTAATAACTGGCTGCTTAAGGTGTCATTCACGTACTACCACCAAGTATTTACTGATGCTCTTGTTAGGATTACTTTAAAAGGGCTCTAGATAATAGGTTGGTACCTATTTGTTAATTATAAATTTGTTAAAAAGTACCAAAATATTTTTCTGCTTTCTCCATATTTTTGCAAAGTGGCTGGTTATTGGGTGGTGGTCAGTAAAAGGCAATTTACCCTAATTTACTGTCATTCACAAATTGACATACCACTAACATGTCCCGAGTCCACAGAAGGACAGGTTCTCTAAGAACAAGTTCGTCGTGACGCTGCAGCGTACTTTGCCGAACCGCTCGACCACGCACCTCGAGATGGACATCTACTGCAAGCACAAGCGGCTCTACCCCAACAACACCTTCGTCAGGGACCTGGTCTCCATCCTCAACGATAAAGACATACAGGTGAGTGCTCTACATCTGGAGATGACTCCAATGCAAAGACAAGTGACTCTACCTAAACAACACCTTCGTCAGGGACCTGGTCTCCATCCTCAACGATAAAGACATACAGGTGAGTGCTCTACATCTGGAGATGACTCCACTGCAAGCACAAGCGCCTCTACCCCAACAACACCTTCGTCAGGGACCTGGTATCCATCCTCAACGATAAAGACATACAGGTGAGTGCTCTACATCTGGAGATGACTCCACTGCAAAGATAATCGACTCTACCCAAACAACACCTTCGTCAGGGACCTGGTCTCCATCCTCAACGATAGAGACATACAGGTGAGTGCTCTACATCTGGAGATGACTCCACTGCAAGCACAAGCGGCTCTACCCCAACAACACCTTCGTCAGGGACCTGGTATCCATCCTCAACGATAAAGACATACAGGTGAGTGCTCTACATCTGGAGATGACTCCACTGCAAGCACAAGCGGCTCTACCCCAACAACACCTTCGTCAGGGACCTGGTCTCCATCCTCAACGATAAAGACATACGGGTGAGTGCTCTACATCTGGAGATGACTCCACTGCAAAGACAAGCGAGTCTACCTAAACAACACCTTCGTCAGGGACCAGGTCTCCATCCTCAACGATAAAGACATACGGGTGAGTGCTCTACATCTGGAGATGACTCCACTGCAAGCACAAGCGGCTCTACCCCAACAAAACCTTCGTCAGGGACCTGGTGTCCATCCTCAACGATAAAGACATACGGGTGAGTGCTCTACATCTGGAGATGACTCCACTGCAAAGACAAGCGACTCTACCCAAACAACACCTTCGTCAGAGACCTGGTCTCCATCCTCAACGATAAAGACATACGGGTGAGTGCTCTACATCTGGAGATGACTCCACTGCAAGCACAAGCGACTCTACCCCAACAACACCTTCGTCAGGGACCTGGTCTCCATCCTCAACGATAAAGACATACGGGTGAGTGCTCTACATCTGGAGATGACTCCACTGCAAGCACAAGCGACTCTACCCCAACAACACCTTCGTCAGGGACCTGGTCTCCATCCTCAACGATAAAGACATACGGGTGAGTGCTCTACATCTGGAGATGACTCCACTGCAAGCACAAGCGGCTCTACCCCAACAACACCTTCGTCAGAGACCTGGTCTCCATCCTCAACGATAAAGACATACAGGTGAGTGCTCTACATCTGGAGATGACTCCACTGCAAGGACAAGCGGCTCTACCCCAACAACACCTTCGTCAGGGACCTGGTCTCCATCCTCAACGATAGAGACATACGGGTGAGTGCTCTACATCTGGAGATGACTCCACTGCAAGCACAAGCGTCTCTACCCCAACAATACCTTCGTCAGGGACCTGGTCTCCATCCTCAACGATAAAGACATACGGGTGAGCTCTACCTACATCAGCTGCTATTCAAATGCGATGAGTTGGGGAATGCAGTAGCTGTCAGTTCATATAAACTTTGACGTATTTATATGTCCAAACTGTCAACTCCAATCCCAATCTAATCACTGGTTCACAATACAAACATCCAGAACGATGGTATCTGTTAAAAAATAAAATAAAAATCGTTTATTTCAGACATTTTTTGAGTCCATAAAGTGTTACAAATCAACTGAAATAACTATGTTAGTACATAAACTTAAATGTTGAGTAGTCCCCAGTGCCTGATCAAGCGCTGGAGCACTTAACTGCCTGATATTAGCGTTGGCGGAGCGTCGCGTGGAAACCGTCCTCGTGCGCGTCCGCAAACATGCCGGACGCACCGCAGTGTTAACAAATCCTCAAATCAATAATGGGACAACAATGCGCTTGTGATTTTTCTGGAGTTTGTTTACCACCAAGCAGGCCCTAAGTTATAGTTTGTCACGGTTTTGTATTATTAGTAAGCTTATGCTTTAAACATTTCCAGTGTTTTTCAAAACCTTGCAAGTCCCATGGTTCCCCAACAATGCATCTTTTTATTATTTAACTCCACACATTTTACCGATAGTGGTCGCCACTGCGCGATCTTAACATATTGTCGTACTCAGGAAAATTTTACCATAAATATTATAGTCATTCATGACTTTGGGAAGATAGCTTTTGGCCTGAAAACGACACCAAATTTTCGTATATGTAAGCAATAATCGCCCTTATTTCCTGGTCATAAAGGTGATAAACAATGGGCGTATGTTCGTGAAGAACAGAGTCATCGACCTGAGCAAGAAACGCTACAAGCATCACCACGCTCTGCTGCTAGGGGATCAGATGTCGGACCCACAGACGGAGGCAGAGGATGAACTGTGGGAGGCCAGCACTGATGTAACTATTATTGAGGTATTTTGAGAATGGTTCATGTCTTGCTCATATTTAGAGCAGCCCATCTGGGCAATGGGGAATGGATGAAAATTTTAGAAATGCCTGATAATTTTTTTGGTGATAGGAATAACCTTCCTTAGCACCAGGAAAAAGTTTCAGATTTTTCAGCTGCGACAATTATTTTTGAAAAATATAAACAGTTTCCTCATTTACGTTTTGGATCAACAACGGTAAATAGATACTTTCCTTGATCCGTCTCATATTACAAAAAACTATCTTAAATATCTGTGGTAAACTGACACTGGTAATGACCAATATAGCTGCTGCAAGTGTCAATATCATTGCCAGTATCAGTTTACCACACATATTTAATAGATTTTTTTGCAATATGAGACCGATCGAGGAAGGTGCCGTAACTGACCCAAAACGTAAGTGAGGAAACTGTTTATATTTTTCAAAAAAAATTGAAGCAGCTGAAAAATCTGAAACTTTTTTCTGGTGCTAAGGAAGGTTATTCCTATCACCAAAAAAATTATCAGGCATTTCTAAAATTTTCATCCATTCCCAATTGGGAATGGATGAATATTTTAGAAGTTGCTGATTTTTTTTGGTGATAGGAATAACTTTCCTTAGCACCAGATGCCCTTGCTAGACAAAGAATGAATCACTTTGGTAACAGCTCCCCGCAGCCAAAGGAGTCAAAGGTGCTCCCACTAAGCTGCATCATCCGCTTTGTGGAAATAATGGAGCGAGCTTGGGAGTAACTATGAAGTAAGAGGGTAAATGCACAAAATATCCCACTGCGTCGAAGTGTTTCCGAAAGGACCCTCAACTAGATAAGATAAGCACCAGATAAAAGTTTAAAGCTGCGTCAATTATTTTTGAAAAATATAAAAAGTTTCCTCACTTACGTTTTGGGTCAAGGATGGCACTCTCCTTGATCCGTCTCATATTACAAAAAAATATCTTAAATATCTGTGGTAAACTGACACTGGCAATGATTGATAGTTGTAGCAGCTACATTTGTCAGTTTACAATAAACATATTTTCTTACTTTTCTTTCACAAATTTATAAATATTGAAATATGTAATATTTTGCAAGTATTTTCAAAATTTCTTCTTCATATGCATCGAATGTATAATGTTATTGTAGAAGTTCGAGTCGACCTCGATGGCGCCGTGGGCGCTCGCCTCGCGGCCGCGGCCCAGCGACGCGGCGGCGCCCGCGCACGCCAGCGAGCCGCCCGCGGTGAGTAGCGCCCCTAGCGCCCTTCGACCACATCTGGTGGTAAACTTAAGGTGACGTAGATTCATGGCCTTCTCGTGGTAGTTTTCGTTACGCTGCGACGAAGTGCTGGAACAATCTGCCTCCTCCAATCCGTGATGTAAAAACAATGTCGACCTTCAAATCAAAGTGCCATGCATATTTTTTACAACTGCAACGCAGTAATAGCCACTTTGAATAATTTATTTACTTTGCCGTATTTTTTGTCTCACCTTATTCACTTCTTCTTCTATTTTTCATAACCACGTGTACAACACATCACTCTTTATCTAGTTAATTTTTTTTTGTGACCAATGTTAACTGTTAATTTTATTTTTCTCATTGTTATAAATATATTTGTTACAAATACCAGGTTGCTGGCGTTTGTGTCGCCACTTGTGTTAGTTTGTAAGTTAGGTCCCCACCGAAAATCAGCGCCTCAGCTGGCCGCGGCTTGCTGTGGCTTTATGCTGAGCCTCTTATTTAGTTTTTTGTTTTACTTGTTTAATTGTGTAATTTGTGACGTTAAATAAATGTATTTTCTTTCTTTCTTCTCTCCCTCTCCCTGAGCATAAGCGTGAGCGAGATGGAAGTGCGTGTTCTTCCGAAACGCGTGCGCTTCCGCGCGGATATCATGCTTTCATTTAAATTTTTGTACGTTTAAATAAATAAAAAAGTAATAAGTAGCTAAGTTCCCTGAAACATGATATTGCCGATTTTCAGAACCAATTTTAATATGTTTAGCTTTTGTGCATAATTTGTTACGAGAGTGTATTTTAGACCTGTGTTCGTAATTTTTTTTCTATCGAGTGAAAATCAAAAACTCTGGATTTGAATAGCTGTAGTCCCTTGAGAAGGGCCTCAAGATTGCTCATAAAATTTAGGGCAGCCGTATTATGATCCAAACAAGCGCTACGACTTTTTAAAAATCCGTTTTCTGAACCTACGTCGCCTTAAGTCGCCTTCCTACGTCGCCTATCGTAAAAACCTCTATGTTCATTTCAAGTTTTTTTATTTAACTATTATCTACCCAGCGACACCACATGAAGAAGCACTCGAGTTCGATGCTCGAGATGAAGGCGCGGTCACGCGAGTGGCCGTGGCTCAGCGGCAGCGGGTACCACGAGGCGGCCGGCGGCGGTGAGTCCCACTCACACACACACATACACACACACACGCACGCGCGCACACACGCTCGCACGCGAGCACACACACATACACACGCACGCACATACATACACACACACGCACGCGCGCACACACACAGCAATCTATACACACAGCACAGTAGCACATCTAAGAAAGTAGCTCTTTCCCCCTTTAACGCACAGTTGCATTGCATCAATTAAGGTCCATTGTATAGGGTCCATTGACTTCAAAATAGTAGCGTTTACAGTTAGTTGGCCTCACCCGCGCCAGTGAATGTCAAAACGACACGTACTACCAAGACCAAGTGACAGCTAGCCCTGCAAATGTAGCGCGCCCGTGAATTTAGTCAAAATATTATGTACGTCCATTTGTCGCAGAGACAATCAGTGCAGCGCCCATTTTATGTCGAGTTCAATCGGATCAGCCAAAACTGCTTAAGTCAGGCCTGACCGGTACATGACTTCTTCATGATTCTTTGACACTAAACGAAAATAATGTGAATACCTACACACACGGCTCTAGTTTCGGCCGAGACAAATAACCGAAACTTTTGTAGACTTGTTAAAAGCGTTGAAAAATGACATAAAACCGCTTTTATACACATTAAACAACGTGACACCTGAAACTTGTGAAGATTGTATAAAATAAAACAAGGTTTACTGCAAGCCAAAATTTTATAAGTTAGCCGAACGCGACCCGAAGTACCATTTCGTAAGTTTCGGCCCGGCCGAAAGGTTCGGCCGAGACTGAAACTACGGCCGAAACATGATTTTTTGACCGAAACCGAATCTTCGGTCGAACACATAAAAAATGGAATACAGCAAACTGTTTTTCCCGCTTTCCTTTGACATGTAGCTAATAGATTTTTTGTCCCCGTTTGACTAGTGTGTCTGTCCTAGGTGGGAACGGGACGGACGCGCGGGTGCCGGCGGAGGGCGCGCCGCCGCTCATGCGTGCGAGGGAGATGGACGACAAGTGGGAGCGAGACAGCGCGCTTGGTGGCACGAGCAGTGGACACTCACGGGTAAAAACACACAATAATATAATATAATATTTGCGAACAATCTTACACTAATCGACCTAGTCACAATCTAAGCAAAGCTTGTAGTATGGATGGGCACACTTAGGTATTACGTTAGACTCTAAACTGCAGTGGGGTTCCCACATAACTGCGATAGGAAGTAGGTTGAGCTCCGCTGCTTTTGCAGTCAGGAGAATAAGGCAGCTTACCAATGTAGCGACGGCACGGTTAGTTTACTTCGCTTACTTTAACAGTATAATTACTTATGGTCTTATTTTATGGGGATCAGCGGCAGATATTGAGAATGTATTTATTTTACAAAAAAGGACTGTTAGAGCAATTTATAACCTCGGGTCGCGTGAGTCAATGTTTAATTTAATTGAACAGGACCACCATCGCCGGCCCAGCGAACGAGAGTTCCGCCCCGACAGCGCCGAGCTGCGGCTCCGCGAGGACCTGGCGAGGGGGGACGCCGCGGGGGACCGGCGCGGGAGGGACAGGGCGCGGGAAGCGAGAGGGGACAGGTGGGCTCATTTAAAACAGTGTGGAGAAATAGCTCATTTAAAACATAAAAGGTCTGCTAGGCTTCCTGGTGGGACTGGACTGGCACGAATAATAGTAGTGCCAACCCATACGCAAAATAGGCGCAATTATGACGAGTTGCAGAAACTCTGCCCGCGCACACCTATAACCTATACACCTCCCTACCACCCAGCCATTAATGGTGCGGCGTAGAGGTTTGTAGAGACTTTCAACAACAACAAAATACAAAATAGTTTATATTACAATGAATCGAGGCTGTCTGTCAGTGACCAAACTAGGCTGAGCCTGTATTTTGGCCTACTGCGAGTGCGGTTAACATCGGATCGTACTTTATTATTAATTACAGTAAGATATCGAGTACAGAAAATAATATTAATAACAATAGCAGAATGAGTATTACATCTACATCAGCGCATTTCAAGTCAAACATTACCAAAATAGTGAAAAGCTGTCCTCAGCTTGCTTCGCCCTATCAAGATTAGCCCCCAGCTTGAAAATCGAAAATATAAAAGCAGCTTACTATGGCTATTTTCATTCCATCCTAATTCTGGGTATAGACTTTTGAGGAACAGCAGCAGACCACGATAGGCCCTTCAAAATACAATAACGAGCCTTGCGTATTATGTCGGGAAAACAATATGACCACCCGGCTAAGGATTTGTTCAAAGTACATAAAATACTAACACTACCGTGCGTCTTCATATTGGAGGCCTGCAAATACGTCAGAGCTAATATGGACCAATACACTACCCGTGGACAAAAACACGGTAGGAACACACGCGGGCAAAATCTCCAGCTCGTCCCGTTTCGTCGACTCGCAAAATGCAAAAGCACGAAAGTCACTCGGTGTCATTGGTGCGAAGATATACAACACTCTCCCAACTGAAATAGTTAACTCGGCAAGCGATGCAATATTTATCAATAGGATAAAAACTCTATTAATTGACCAAGCATGCTATAGCATCGATGAATTTATTTTAAGAAATAAAATTATATAATTATTGAATTTACGTAAAAAATTGACTTGTAAAATGTTATACCTCCTTTTACCAATAAATATATGAATATGAAAGATGGTAAAACACTCAATAGGTTTGTGTTCTATTTTATTACGATGCCATTCGAACGAGTTTTTGGAGAGGAACAAATGTTTGTATGGGAGCAACTTGTTCTCGAGTCTTGGATGTTTAATATCTATTTAAGTATGTATTTATCTATGTAAGTATGTTTATCCATTGTCTAGCACCCATAGTACAGGCTTTGCCTAGTTTGGGACTAGATCAAATTGATGTGAATTGTCCCACGATATATTAAATTGACATTGAAGTATGACGTCACAGTTAGATATTTGTACTAATCGTTGAACGGAAAATCAAGTAAATTGCTGTTTCGGTCGTGAAATACTGCGTTTAGGTCCATACTTGTCATACAATTTTGTTTTAATAAAAGCGTAAGGTATCTATTGGTAGCTTTAAATTAGTTTTGGACAATAAAAAATGCATATTTTTACAAAAATTTCAAGGTCTTTAATTATATTTCGTAATTTATACTTTACATTCGAAAACTTTGTTTTTGAAAAGTTGATTTCGGAATTGTGTTCTTTTAGCTAGTCTGTTGTTCGATGTAGGTATTTAACAGTGACAACGGAACATCTTGTAATATCGCTACGCTGTCTCAGGTTGGACCACTTGCGGGACAAGGACAGGACGAGCGCGAGGGAGCAAGCGCGCGCGGACGCCATCGCGCGCCACGCCGAGATGTACCAGGTCAAGAAGCTGGGCGGGAAGCGACGGTGGAAGAAGGGGAAGACCAGGGCGCAGGTAACTATGACGACACTGTTGTTGTCTCAGGTTGGACCACTTGCGGGACGAGGACAGGACGAGCGCGAGGGAGCAAGCGCGCGCGGACGCCATCGCGCGCCACGCCGAGATGTACCAGGTCAAGAAGCTGGGCGGGAAGCGACGGTGGAAGAAGGGGAAGACCAGGGCGCAGGTAACTATGACGAGACTGTTGTTGTCTCAGGTTGGACCACTTGCGGGACAAGGACAGGACGAGCGCGAGGGAGCAAGCGCGCGCGGACGCCATCGCGCGCCACGCCGAGATGTACCAGGTCAAGAAGCTGGGCGGGAAGCGACGGTGGAAGAAGGGGAAGACCAGGGCGCAGGTAACTATGACGAGACTGTTGTTGTCTCAGGTTGGACCACTTGCGGGACAAGGACAGGACGAGCGCGAGGGAGCAAGCGCGCGCGGACGCCATCGCGCGCCACGCCGAGATGTACCAGGTCAAGAAGCTGGGCGGGAAGCGACGGTGGAAGAAGGGGAAGACCAGGGCGCAGGTAACTATGACGAGACTGTTGTTGTCTCAGGTTGGACCACTTGCGGGACAAGGACAGGACGAGCGCGAGGGAGCAAGCGCGCGCGGACGCCATCGCGCGCCACGCCGAGATGTACCAGGTCAAGAAGCTGGGCGGGAAGCGACGGTGGAAGAAGGGGAAGACCAGGGCGCAGGTAACTATGACGACACTGTTGTTGTCTCAGGTTGGACCACTTGCGGGACGAGGACAGGACGAGCGCGAGGGAGCAAGCGCGCGCGGACGCCATCGCGCGCCACGCCGAGATGTACCAGGTCAAGAAGCTGGGCGGGAAGCGACGGTGGAAGAAGGGGAAGACCAGGGCGCAGGTAACTATGACGAGACTGTTGTTGTCTCAGGTTGGACCACTTGCGGGACGAGGACAGGACGAGCGCGAGGGAGCAAGCGCGCGCGGACGCCATCGCGCGCCACGCCGAGATGTACCAGGTCAAGAAGCTGGGCGGGAAGCGACGGTGGAAGAAGGGGAAGACCAGGGCGCAGGTAACTATGACGAGACTGTTGTTGTCTCAGGTTGGACCACTTGCGGGACAAGGACAGGACGAGCGCGAGGGAGCAAGCGCGCGCGGACGCCATCGCGCGCCACGCCGAGATGTACCAGGTCAAGAAGCTGGGCGGGAAGCGACGGTGGAAGAAGGGGAAGACCAGGGCGCAGGTAACTATGACGAGACTGTTGTTGTCTCAGGTTGGACCACTTGCGGGACAAGGACAGGACGAGCGCGAGGGAGCAAGCGCGCGCGGACGCCATCGCGCGCCACGCCGAGATGTACCAGGTCAAGAAGCTGGGCGGGAAGCGACGGTGGAAGAAGGGGAAGACCAGGGCGCAGGTAACTATGACGAGACTGTTGTTGTCTCAGGTTGGACCACTTGCGGGACAAGGACAGGACGAGCGCGAGGGAGCAAGCGCGCGCGGACGCCATCGCGCGCCACGCCGAGATGTACCAGGTCAAGAAGCTGGGCGGGAAGCGACGGTGGAAGAAGGGGAAGACCAGGGCGCAGGTAACTATGACGACACTGTTGTTGTCTCAGGTTGGACCACTTGCGGGACGAGGACAGGACGAGCGCGAGGGAGCAAGCGCGCGCGGACGCCATCGCGCGCCACGCCGAGATGTACCAGGTCAAGAAGCTGGGCGGGAAGCGACGGTGGAAGAAGGGGAAGACCAGGGCGCAGGTAACTATGACGAGACTGTTGTTGTCTCAGGTTGGACCACTTGCGGGACAAGGACAGGACGAGCGCGAGGGAGCAAGCGCGCGCGGACGCCATCGCGCGCCACGCCGAGATGTACCAGGTCAAGAAGCTGGGCGGGAAGCGACGGTGGAAGAAGGGGAAGACCAGGGCGCAGGTAACTATGACGAGACTGTTGTTGTCTCAGGTTGGACCACTTGCGGGACAAGGACAGGACGAGCGCGAGGGAGCAAGCGCGCGCGGACGCCATCGCGCGCCACGCCGAGATGTACCAGGTCAAGAAGCTGGGCGGGAAGCGACGGTGGAAGAAGGGGAAGACCAGGGCGCAGGTAACTATGACGAGACTGTTGTTGTCTCAGGTTGGACCACTTGCGGGACAAGGACAGGACGAGCGCGAGGGAGCAAGCGCGCGCGGACGCCATCGCGCGCCACGCCGAGATGTACCAGGTCAAGAAGCTGGGCGGGAAGCGACGGTGGAAGAAGGGGAAGACCAGGGCGCAGGTAACTATGACGAGACTGTTGTTGTCTCAGGTTGGACCACTTGCGGGACAAGGACAGGACGAGCGCGAGGGAGCAAGCGCGCGCGGACGCCATCGCGCGCCACGCCGAGATGTACCAGGTCAAGAAGCTGGGCGGGAAGCGACGGTGGAAGAAGGGGAAGACCAGGGCGCAGGTAACTATGACGAGACTGTTGTTGTCTCAGGTTGGACCACTTGCGGGACAAGGACAGGACGAGCGCGAGGGAGCAAGCGCGCGCGGACGCCATCGCGCGCCACGCCGAGATGTACCAGGTCAAGAAGCTGGGCGGGAAGCGACGGTGGAAGAAGGGGAAGACCAGGGCGCAGGTAACTATGACGAGACTGTTGTTGTCTCAGGTTGGACCACTTGCGGGACAAGGACAGGACGAGCGCGAGGGAGCAAGCGCGCGCGGACGCCATCGCGCGCCACGCCGAGATGTACCAGGTCAAGAAGCTGGGCGGGAAGCGACGGTGGAAGAAGGGGAAGACCAGGGCGCAGGTAACTATGACGAGACTGTTGTTGTCCCAGGTTGGACCACTTGCGGGACAAGGACAGGACGAGCGCGTGGAAGTACGCAAGCGCAGACGCCATCGACAGACATGCTGAGATATACATCTCAACCAGTCTCTCCTACGACCAGTTCAAGAAGGTGGGCGGGGAGCGACGGTGGAAGGAGCGGAAAGAACCTTGGTCTTCCGGGCGCAAGTATCATGAGTCGGGGATCAGGGGTACTCTGTGTGATTTAGTGATATAACCATGGACCTAAGATACTCGGGACAGGCTATACGTGATGCCACAATGAGGGACGGAAAGGCTTCTATGCAGCTAAATTAAGAACTGCTCTTAAAATGGTTGATCGCTTATCATAAGAAACCTGCTTAATTTGGGTGGGTAGTGATTTATTGGCCATAACTTCATACTAAGTCAGTTGCGGCAAACAAAAAAAGGTGGAACTATGACAAGGACAACGAATGATATTTCCTATTCTGTCACACTTATCGAGATTCGTATGCTACCATCTCGCTCGGACGTGGTATTATTATTACCATAGCTTGTCCCGAGTATCTTAGGTCCATGGATTGAAATAGTAAAATAATTAAAATAATCAACCGTGATCGAAATAGGCAGAGTATAAATACCTAAACTTGGACTTAGAACAGAGTCGTGGAGTGGAGACTCCCTTGTAATAAATTTTTTTACCGAAACTTCCCGGAGTGACAAATATAGTAATATAAAAATATACCACAATTTTTCAAATGTAATTTTGATAATAATAAATAATATTGACTCTGTATAGTCTATTTAGTCCCGAAAAAATTTTGTCGTAAGGAAGTCTCCGCTTTTTTGTCTCTGTTCTACAATGTTTAGGTATTTATACTCTGCCTATTTCGATCACTGGATATAACCCATTTTAATCAATGTTACGGGCGATTTGCATCAATTTACGATTACAGACCGATCAACGTTAAATATGGCGCCGGCAGCTCCTGCTAGCATAACTTGACTCTCTACTCTACTCGCGCGCGTGATAGACTATCTGTCACTTTTTGACATCATTAATTAGAAAGTGACGGACAGTCTACCTCACGCGCGAGTAGAGTCGAGAGTCAAGTTATGCTAGCAGCACGGCTATCACAAGACGGCGCGCGAGCTCTCTCGATTTTTCTCGCACTATACCTCTCTTTCTAAGTTTTCTAATAAGGTAGAGACAGATAGTGCGAGAAAAATCGAGAGAGCTCGCGCGCCGTCTTGTGATAGCCGTGCTGGGCTGTCATCCCATAGCAACTTGTCAAACTTTCCTTACGATCAGATTTTAACGAACACCGCTTACGATTAAAGACGGTTTGGTGCAGCTCACCCTAAATCTCTTAAAGTGTTCCGAACCTATGACTTGCTATCACGCTTTTTACATGCCGGTGCCGTGACCAGAAATGTTCCCACAAAATTCTATAAAGTTGTATGCGCCTTTAACTGTGACCACTTTAATTATAGACTGTTAGTAGTTTAAACATTTTAACAACCGACTGTATCTAAAAATCTCTTTACAGGTAATGAGTGAGACCCAAGAAGGGCCCTACAGTGGCCGCGAGGACCCACCCAGAGATGGCTGGGGGTCGCACGCGTCAGACAGAGACAGTTCAGTGCCTAGCCCCAAAAAGAGCCGGTTTTACGCCAACGCGAACGCGGGGCACGGAGATTCAGGACGTGTACCCATCAAAGAAGAGGTACCAATTGCCACCCGCACTCCAGTACATCGAGCGGACACGCCCAAAAAGAGCTGGCCTTACGTCAACGCGAACGCGTGGCACGGAGATTCGGCGCGTATACCCGTCAAAGAAGGGTTACCAATTGCCACCAGCGCTTCAGTACACGAAGCGGATTACCCCAAAAACGACTGGCCTTACGCCAATGCGAACGCGTGGGACGGAGATTCGGCGCGTGTGCCCATCAAAGAAGGGGTACACGAAGCGGACTCGCCCAAAGACAGCTGGCTTCACGCCAGTAGGAACGCGTGGGACCCGTGGGCGCCGGGCGCCGGCGGGGCGGGGGCGCGCGGGGGGGAGCGCGGGGGGGCGCGCGGGGGGGAGCGCGGGGGGGAGCGCGGGGGGGAGGGCGCGCGGAAGGCGGCGCGGGACCCGCACGACGCGGTGGAGCAGCTCGTGTATAGCGACGTGTGGGAGCGCGACGTGACGGAGCCGCCGGACGCCGGCAAGGACAAGCGCGTGGCGGAACTCGCGAAGGAGGTCATGATGGACTATGAGGAGGCTACCGCGGAGGTATGTATTTATTATAAGAGACCAAAGAAAAATTAACCATACTGTCCTGCAAGGGATCGTGACTAGTAGGCGTTAGCGGAAAGACGCACTCTGGCAACACTGCGTGTGTCAATCTATAGCCGGAGGCCACGCGCGGAGAACCGGGACTCTGCAACATGGCGCCGCACGGATCGGATTAGGTTTATCGGTCGATTGTCCTAAACTTGGTGATAAGTGTAATTTGAGCTTATTGTTTGGTTGACTAGATGTGAATTCCATTATAATTTGTATTTGATGCCATTCAACGTGGCAATGCTGCCAGCCTCCTGGGCACGCTGCCCTCTGAAGGCGATTTGGGGCAAATTTTTTATTTATAATATTTTAATATAGCCTAGTTTAGTTTTAATTTTTTTAATTTATTTATTGTTACCATTAACATGTATGTTCACTTGTACCATTATAAACAATAAAGATTTGTATTTTCCTCGCTAAACAGTTTTTCATTTATCTAAGTCGGTAAAATTATTTATATTTTTAATTCTATTATAAACTATCCTACTAATATCATAAATGTGAAAGTTTGGATGTTTAAATGTTTGTTACTCAATCACGCAAAAAATTATCCCGGGAATCATCCCCTTTTTTTTTTTTTTTTTTGACGGAGTGGAAATGCACTTACGCATCCCCCCTCAGCCTGGGGTAGCTATATAGGGGGGGTATGTGGGACTCTCACCCTCCGGCCAACTCTATTGAAAGAGATGGGGGAGGGCGTCTACCCACTAAAACCACTCCGGCGTTTCCGTCTCTGCCGTTAATGGGAGCGCCATGGGATCGCGAGCATGTCACCACGACGGGAATCATCCCCTAAGGGGAAGAAATGGGGGGCGAAAGTTTGTATGGAGCTATGATGGCATGGTACTGATCTGATGGCCCCGTTGGTTACCCGGCCGTTCTTGTTGGGAATAAAACAAAAGTATTTTAACGGCATTTTAAAAATGCAGCAAATCGCAGGCAGGTATACCAACTTGAGATTTTGAGATGATTCGAGTTGGCCGAATTGCATCAAAGTAGTCCATTCAAAAAGCAACTTTACCGTCCAAGGTACAAGATTCCAATTGTAATTACAGTTTTATAAAAAGTCGGCCACATTAAATAATCTCAACCGTAACACGAAATGCATAGCCCTTGTTTTTCCGACAAATGTTTCTAGATTTTTCATTACATAGGAAACATTTTTTTAGAAACGTAACGAAACAATACATTACATTGTCAATATATCTATGAAAACCTTTTGTGTGTACATAAAAATATTGTCAATTTTTGGAAAAACTGTGACATACATAATATTAATACTAGAAATAAGCATAAGCTCGCGGTGCCCACCACTCGGCTCCAAAAAATAAAAAAATCATTCATGGGTAATTATGTAAGGTTTTATAGCAAACTTCCAGGAAACGTAACTGAGTTATCTATTAATAAATTCAAGAACTATGTGAAGCGTAAACTTATTTCGAAAACTTATTATAGCACACAAGACTACATGAATGATAAAACTCTATGGAACTAATTGTGACCGAATTTTTAATCTATTATTTTCGTTATATTTTGTTTTTTGACATTAGATTGTTTTTCTAGAAACATTCTAGTAGTATTTTTTATACAATTTTTATTTCATATATTTTTTATTCTTTATGATTAATAAATTATTCTAAAAAATTAACTGACGATTTGAAAGTGCTTGTTAGTAGGCCTACTTGAATATAGATCATTTTGAGTTTGAGTTTGATATGTTCGATGAAATAAGGGGGCATCAAATAGCTACGTTCTCTTGCAGGCACCAGTATATCACGAAGTGATGCGCGAGGCGGGCGCAGGCGCGGGCGCCAACTCGGACGCGGGTGCCAGCGCGAACGCGGGCGCCAACTCGGACGCGGGTCCCAGTTCGGGCGCGGGCGCCGGCTCGGGTCCGGGCGCCCGCACGGACGGCGCGGGCGGCGCGGGCGGGGCGGGCGGGGCGCGCGGCGCGGCGCTGCGCGTGCGGCTCAAGAGCAACATGACCTTCAACCTCGGAGACGACCTGCTGAACTGGCGGCGCATGCAGTGAGTACTCTGAATGCAGGTTAATGTACGGCCGTACTGTCCGCGTTCACGTGTCTCTCTCTCTAAACTCGTGCTGAAATCATGTGATCGTTTTTGGCGGCGGGGGAGGTGGGCGGAAATATATCACGAAAAATAAATATATTAGGAATATGAATAATACCATGGGGAGGGGGTGTGAGAGGTCATCGCGTGTATTTTTTTTTCACATAGCGAAAGTCTAAAACGTACCTATTTAACAATTGCGTTGACAGTTACAGTCCCTAAAATACACGTGATCTTGGATGGGGAGCCAGGGGTAGCGTTAAAATCACCGAATATCTCCAGGAGAGCAAGGGGGTCAAAATTAGGTATGACTTCTGCAGGTTGATCACGTAACACACTGTACGTACGTTAGTAACATTAGGTAGATCTGTCAATTTTTGTATGGAAAAATGACAGTAGAATTACCTGACGCGCGTTCGAAACGTACCGTGGTTATCCCTCTGGACGCGCCCTTTTGCACGGGTTAATAGAGAGAGATATAGCGGACGCTGATTATTCATTAACTACCAAGCGTCCGGCCCGAAGGACCAACCACTACCGCGACCAGTAGGTCAATCACGTAACGCATTCTACGCGCGTCAGGTAGATCTAAATGTCAATTTTTATATGAAAAAATGATAGTTGGACTGTCCTAACGCGCGTTCGAAACGTTAGATCTGTGATAAAATCAAAAACGAACCCAATGTTAGCCACATTGATGATTTACTTAGCTGCAAAAACGAGCTGGCAAGTATAGATAGTTCCATCAGTTCGGCTTGCTATGTTTTGCGAAGTTTACGAGACATAGTGGATCGTAAACATCTAAAGACGGTTTATCATGCATTGGTTGAGTCAAAATTTCGTTATAGTGTCAAGCTCTGGGGAAATAGTTACGACTATAATTTGCATAAAGCCTTTGTAATTCAAAAGAGAGCCCTGAGAACCATAGAGCGTCGTTAAATATTGCAGTTCACCAATTATCGCCTGGCAGCATTATCGGTCCAATGGATAGACCAATCGAATTTGAGTCGTTTCGTAGCAGCCAAAGTTATCGTGTCGTTTTTGATTGACTTGCTCTAAACTATTGTCGTGTTGCAGTTGTGAATAACATACTTTTGCTATATAAATCGTGTGTGGAAGCAGGGCCCCGAACGCTTAGTCAATTAAGTTGAGTGCCGACGACTTTTATTGGCGAAAGCTTCAGGAAAGGTATTTCGCGGACTCGAGTCTTACCTCGAGGTAACTCGGCGATCCGAACGTATAACGTAGTTAAATATCCTGCCCTGCTTGCTAACACCGAATTCTGCATACTACAATCCCAGATAAGCCTGGCAAGTGCTCAATTTGATTGACTTGATACCCTATTCCACACGAACATTATTTCGCTATTTTCGTTCATTATTTGATCTCGTCATTTACAGTCCATTACCGAAGAGGACATGCGTATTCCACAGACGAAGTGGTGCACTTCCTAAAATTAAAAATGCTGAGGGTTCCGTGCTAGTACACCTTGTTGCTCCTTACTGACCTGGTTAAGTCTCGATGAGTACGAGACTATAGAACAAAGGTAAATTCGCGAGAAGAAAGTATAGGTACTTTGTAAATTGCAACCAAATTTCAAAATAGGTACTTAGTTAGTCATAGTGCACAATACCAAAGTGTACAACTTTACAACAAGCTGCCTGGTGAGTGGGAGACTATTACTAGACCTAACCTTTTTCAAAAATAAACTGAGAGCATTGCTGTTGAAAGAGTGATTTTATTCTGTTGACCAATTTGAGAAACATTTAGCTGAACATTGTCGTACTTTTATTTTTATTTTATTTTCGAATGTTATAAAAGTTAAAATTTTAGATTTAAGAAATTTATTGAAACAACGGGGAATTGATGAAAATGTTAGAAATGCCTGATTATTTTTTTGGTGATAGGAATAACCTTCCTTAGCACCAGAAAAAAGTTTCAGATTTTTCAGCGGCGTCAATTATTTTTGAAAAATATAAACAGTTTCCTCACTTACGTTTTGGGTGAAGGTCGGTCAATAGACACTTTCCTTGATCCGTCTCATATTACAAAAATAATATCTTAAATATCTGTGGTAAACTGACACTGGCAATGACAAATATAGCTGCTGTCAATATCATTTATAGGGTACTTTCCGTTGACCTGAGCACGAAATTTGGCAAATACACTCAAGAGCAAAAGTTTCGGGTACACTTTGTATAGAATTTCAGTACAAACTGTACCCAAAACTTTTGCTCTTGAGTGTAATATCGTCTTATACTACAAGTACAGGGAACATTCTGAAAACTATACATTTTTAGTTTTGTACGGAACCCTCGGTGGGCGAGTCCGACTCGCACTTGTCCGGTTTTTTAAATGTATTTATTTGTGGACTTCTGTTGCAGGATGACCGGGCAGGACTCTGACTCGGGCAGCGTGTCGGACGAGGCCGACCCACAACTCATTTAACTTGTAATTTGCCTTCTGCGGCTGATTGTCGAGGAATAGAGCATGATGACTCATGTTAAAATTGATAATTTAGTGTTGCTAAATGGATAGTAAACCATCAAATTATTGTAATAAAGTATACGTTAAAAATATAATTAATATCATAAAAAAATATGAACGTTGAGTTTTGAAAAAAAAAAATTTATCCAAGTGTAAATTTATAGCTACCAATAGAATCCTTACGCTTTTATAAAAACAAAATTGTATGACAACTATGGACCTAAACGCAGTATTTCGCGACCGAAACAGCAATATACCTGATTTTCCCCACAATGATTAGTCAAATACCAAAGTGTGACGTCATACTTTTGAGTCAATCGGTATGAAGCGTTTGGGAAGCCGCCAGCGAGGTCAATCTTTGTCACAATTTTTTGGGTATTTATGTTCTTTAATTGTAGTTGTTCCCATACAAACATATGTTCCTCTCCATAAACTGGTTCGAATGTTATCGTTAAAAAATCTTAGTCATCATGCCTATTGACTAGGGCTTGTAAATAGTATTGTTTTAGTGATCGGCCTAGCCTTGACGACTCGAACCGTTATTGCAGTACTGAGAAGACTCGCGTTAGCCTCGACGACTACTCTTTAATGGGGCTTCTAGACGAGCTATACTCTTCCGGCAATGTGTGGCCGGCAACTATGGGCGTCTTGCTCTTACTTCCATTCTAGAACAACACATTTCCGGAATAGTATAGCTCGTCTAGAAGCCCCATTAAAGAGTAGCCGTCGAGGCTAGCGCGAGTCTTCTCGGTACTGCAATAACGGTTCGAGTCTTAAAGGCTCGTAACAGCGGGGCTAGCGCAACTGACGCCGCACCGCGACGCGAGTCGAGAAAGCTCTACCCCCCTTTTTCTAATTTGTACGGTGCGAGTGACATAGGGGACGCTTAGTCGCGCGAGAAGCGACTGAGCAGCAAGTTGTGCTAGACGTGCTGAGCATTTATAACTTTGTACAAAGTTAAGTACAAACGTCAATTAAGTCACACATTTAACGTTCCTATTGTGTTGCCGATTTTTTAATGAAATGAACCATTTATAAAAGCCACGCTTGCTGACAAGACTTAGTATTTATTAGTTTGAGTAAACGAATTGTAATCTGTAATTTAAATTTCACTGCTAATTCATGCATCCTTCTGTAATTAATAAGGTACTTAGTTTTAATTATAAGATCAATATTATATAATGATATGCTTATTGTTGAAGGTAAAATAAATAAAATAAAACTTTATGACTATTATTGATATACTTATATTTTGTTAATTCAACAGAATCTCAATGTCTCATTACCTACTGAAAAAAATTGTACTTACCAAAAAAAGGAAATACGTGTCTGTGAAACTCACAACATTAATCGTAAAATCTAGTGAATCTGGCTTCCAAACCCGGGTTTTATTACTACTACAATACCGAGATTCGCAGTACTGTAGTAGTAATAAATCCCGGGATTGGAAGCCCTGAAAATCACCGCCAAACACGACTCTCTTGACAAGGCGTTAGAGCATGTATCAGTTATTTTATAGAAACCTAGAGAGTATACTGATATTGTTCATCGCAACAGTACATTTGGCTAAGGTACAGTAGAATAATCAGGTATAAACCATTTATTGTACTTTATAAAGCATCCATCTCTAAACTACTCCCAAAGACACGGATGCTTTATCTAGTACTGCCTAATGGGGAATGGATGAAAATTTTGGAAATGCCTGATAATTTTTTTGGTGATAGGAATAACCTTCCTTAGCACCAGAAAAAAGTTGCAGACTTTTCAGCCGAGTCATTTTTTTTTTAAAAATAAAAACAGTTTCCTCACTTATGTTTTGGGTTTATGAAGGCGAATAAGACACTTTCCTTGATGCGTCTCATATTACAAAAAATATTTTAAATATCTGACCCTGGCAATGACAAATATAGCTTCTGCAGCTGTCAATATCATTGCTAGTGTCAGTTTACCACGGATATTTAAAATAGTTTTTGTGATATGAGACAGATCAAGGAAAAATTCTTATTCGCCGTCCTAAACCCAAAACGTAAGTGAGGAAACTGTATTTATTTTTCAAAAATAATTAACGCAGCTGAAACACCTGAAACTTTTTTCTGGTGCTAAGGTAGGTTTTGGTTATCACCAAAAAAATAATCAGGCATTTCTAAAATTTTCATCCATTCCCAATTGTTAGATACTAAGTTTGTTTGTATTATTTAGTTGTATTTTAATATAATGAATAAAGGATGAAATCATTTATGTTTGTTTGATTAGTGTCCAGCTAGTGTTGATGTAGGTATTTATAATACAGCATGGATTAAGGGCGAATGTGCACCACAGATGTGCGACGCTGTGTTTATATTTGGCAACTGTCCATGGATTTACCAGGCCCCTATTTCACCAAATCGACCATTGTCGCCTAACAATGACAATTCGACTTACATGACTGCGTCGACAGGTTAAGGTGATTGCTGGACAGCTTATTGACCCAGCAATGTACGTTGAATTGTCATTGTCAGGTGACAATTGTCAACATGGTGAAATAGGGCCCAGGTGTAATCAATGAAATAGGGGTGTAGACACTAAATAAAATATTCAATAATGTTGTATTTTCTCGAAAAAGGATTAAAAATGTAGTCAAATGGAGAAAAAATCAACGCAAAAGGTTAAATAATCAAAGTTATAAGTGTCCAAAGTTTTGATAGGGGGTATATTCTGTCCCGCAAAACGCACCTTCATATGAAACGATTGTCATTTACTATGACGCTCGATGGTCGTGACGTCACGATCCCTGAGCATTTTATCTCTCTGACAAGCAACATTAAAACGGTTGTAGCTTCGTAATTATTTGAGATATTTGAATGGGATTTTCGTCACTAAGCATATTTTTTTGCCTTCTTTCTTTTGAAGTAGTAACAAATTTTGAGTCTACACCCGTATTAGGTTTTTAACAAGTTAACCTTCCCTACCTATATGGGACACTAAGAAACGACCAGGTACGCGCTCGCAGTAGTATTCACAAATAAATTGTACTAATCCGAGTGCGCCGGCGGTCTAGTTCGTCGTGACCCATATATGGGGCACTGGATTGTGAAGGTGTTAAAACGTTATCGTGATTGGAAACTAGAATTAAAATTACAAATTTATAGTTTTCAGATTTTTTCCCTGTCTTGTGGTATAAGACGATAGGTATTACTTGCCAAATTTCATAGTTCTAGGTCAACGGGATTAACCCGAAAAATTTTGATTCCCTTGAGTGTCAAAATACACGTTTTTTAAAAATAAAAACAGGATGGGTTTTTCAGATCCATTTTTATTAGAAACAAGCACAGTAAAAGTCTGCGTCAAAAATACCCAAAACGCATTGAAATCCTAAACTTGTTCACGAAAAATACGCATTCGTTGGGCAATGTTACTATTACAACGCCCAACGAATGCGTATTTTAAAGGAACGGGCAAAGTTGACAAGCCTCTTAATCAAATGATTGGCTAAAGAAAATCACAAGATATTTTGTACATTGGAAATAATATGCAAAAAAAGTAAACCGCACACCTTGCTTAAAAACAAAACGACCCTTTTAACATTAAATATATCTAGTGTTCTAATTGACATTTCATCTCATTCGAATTATAATAGACTAGCTTCTGCCCGCGACTCCGTCCGCGTGGAGCTCGTTTATATCGTAGCTCCATACAAACTTTCACCCCCTTCGGATAATTTCCAGGATAAAAACTGTCCTATATCCTTCAAATTTCATCTAAATCGGTTCAGCGGTTTAAGCGTGAAGAGGTAACAGACAGACAGACAGACACACTTTCGCGTTTATAATCAATATATACGTATGTTACCGTTAGATTGTGAACACCGTCAGTTTATAATCTTACTCGCGATATTGTAAACTGTCGAAAAATTAATTTACTTATTTTGTATTACGCAGTATCGCTGCTAAAGAAATTCCGGCCGTACCGGTTCGAATCCGGCTCGGAGCATTAAATTTTTCAATTTTTCCTTTAATTAGAAATTTGTCGAAAAATTGTGAACTTTCAAAACCGTTTTCAATTTAACGCATTATTTTTCGTTAGTTTATGAACTATCAATGTCAAATAGTAAAATTGTGAACTGAGGTCAAATCGGCTTGCTACGAAAGGCATACACAAAGACTAGGCAGGTTAGGTTAGTTAGGTAGCTTCAGTTGCCCGAAGGGTAAACCGCCTAGAAATAGGAACCCCGCCGAGCGGGGCTCCGTCGACACTGCCGGATGACGAAATAAATGGAATAAAATGACGTAACTAAAAGCTGATGCAAGTGGAATAATTCGTTCAACCAATAAGCGCACAAGGTGCGTCCCGATTCATGCTAATTTGATTCAGTTAACAATTTTACGATTTGACTTTGATAGTGTATAATCTAACGAAAAATAATGCGTTAAATTGACAACGGTTTTGACAGTTCACGATTTTTCGACAGTTTATAATATCGCGAGTAACATTATAAACTGACGGTGTTCATAATCTGACGGTGACATATATTATATACATATTGACAAGTAAAAATGCGCTTGTGGCCTATTTGCAGAAAAAATATTTTGATTTTTGATTGCCAAACGAAATAATGCAATAAAATCTCAAAAATTGATCCTTGCTGAAAAATTTTGCACTTTTTGGTCAAGGTGAAAACCATTTTTAAGTAACTTATTTAGAAAGGTCTATTCTGTTTTTCTCTGTACATTTTTTCATGGTGCCTTAATCCTAGGTAAATTTTTACAAAATATAAAGTTTAACGAAGGCTTCGTTAAACTTTACATGTTTTTGAAGCTCTACTGTTTTGAAATATAAATTAAAACACTTTCAATGAACACAACACAACACAAGGTGGGCAGTGTACTTTGCCCGATTTATAAATTTCGTCGGTTTCATGCAGTGGGTAAAAAAAATAGTAGGTTCAAACATATTGACACTACCACATGTCTAAACGACTTAACTAGAAGGTTTGTTGCCCTAGGGCAGTAACAATTCGTAAACTATAATAATACTCTTGTAAATATTACACAAAAAACTTAGTCAACTAACATTTTGAACACATTCCAGGAACCAACGTTCTCAGTGCATTCACCTACAATATGATTGGACAAGGCACTAAAAAATATCTGACTGAGCTTTATTTGTAGAGTTTTAAGGCCGGTCAGATATCATTGCTCCCTTTGTCATCACATCCCAAAACTCAGAGTTACGGGTCGCCACTCGACAATACTTTTCGCATTGTGTCAATTAAATGTTCTGTTACATTTCGACGGGCAAAGTTGTAGGATTCTACGATGCCACCATTTTGGCGAAAATGATAGAAAATTTCTATCCACAGCCTCACTTTGAAAAGCTGCCAATATTAGAAAGCTAGCTTTAAAATATTTGTTTATCATATTTTAAACATTCCTTTTAGTACAGTATTAATAATACGTACGTACATAATCTGTAAACGCCTTTATGACATTGACAATAAAGACCTGTACAGATATAAATGAATCAATGAGTGAATAAATGTCTTCTTTTCTTTTTTCTTTTATATGTACATATTTATGTACGTATATTACCTCTGACTGTATCTTTCACGATATATTTAAAGCATCATGCTTTCTTCAAGTAGAGACAAGCTGAACATGAAATATACATGTATAAGTATTTGATTACATCAAGTATAAAGTAATAAAGGGACACAGGATATATTACAATATATCTCTTCATTTTATTAATTATACAATAAACAGATCTTTGAACAAACTACGCAGTTCTTAAATCTTTAAAAATATATTGACCACAATTTTTTATATTTTTAACTGACTTACACTGACTTGAAGTCGCGTTCGTCTGTTGGCACCCACCTGCCACTCTTCATATTAATTTATGAGGCAGTGATTGGGTTACTGCACATTATGACATTTATGACTATCAGCAAGATACACGGCAAAAATTTACACGGTAACTTTGCCCAAAGGAAAAAAAATTAAGACTTTTTCTCCAAGAAATAACTTTTTTTTTAATTTAAAATGAAGGAGAAATTTAATGCTCCGAGCCGGATTCCAACCGGCGACCACAGGCATACATGGCCCGTCGCTACTAACCAACTGAGCTATCAGAACAATCTGTCTCGGCCACTAAATCTCACTAATCTAAGGCGTTGTGAGAAGAAACTGATTGAGAGAATTTTTCCTTTAGGTAATTTGAAATTTATAAATTTCGTTAGCAGCGTTACTACTTAATATAAAATTAGGTAATGTTTTTTTTTGTGCCTGATATTATTCTTTTGGGCAAATTTAGGTTTACAGTTTTACAAGGATTGGAGGATCCAATTGGCCCCGTAACTAGGCCATCGACACATTCTCAGATGTGTATAAAATAATCGAATGTATTGCCTTGTAAAAAGTGACTAACATCGGTTAGCCAGTCTTTTTACAAGGCAATGCAATTACAATTGCGTGAGCTGAGCTCAGGATATACACCTATTTCTATTAAGCGTGCCAGCACTAAACTTAAGAATGAGACGGATGTACATCCTTAGCTATATAAAACTACGATTGGCTAAAGCACGCTACAAACGATCCAATTTTGACACCAACTTGCTATAGTTACAATGAAAGGTATCGCTGTTTCATTCAAACTAAAGCATGTTGTGCCAAAATGCCAGGCCTTAACCAACTCAGTCCTATTTCAGAATCTGTAAGGCCTGCCCATGCGAACCCCAACCTTGAGTCGTCCGCGGCCCCTCCCGACCTCGGTCTGCCCCGTCTCCGCCCCGCTGTGCCCCGCCTCCGCCCCGCTGTGCCCCACTGATCCGCTGTGCCCCGCCTCCGCCCCGCTGTGCCCCACAGATCCGCTGTGCCCCGCCTCCGCCCCGCTGTGCCCCGCTGATCCGATGTGCCCCACGGTCCCCGTGTGTCCCCGCAGGGCGGGCGCGGGCCGCGAGCGCGCCACGAGGCGGTCGCCGACGGCGGGCCCGGGGTCGCGGACGGGGGCCTCGCCGATGCTGTACAGCGAGGAGAGGGATTGTGGGGGCTCCGAGGGCATCTGTCATAGTGTACAGTCGGTTATAAAGGGATATTTCATTGTTCAAATAGAAACGTGCTAGTCTAATTTGTTCATGAATTGGTTGAGATTGAGAACCGAGACCACATCTAGCAGTTTGTTTAAGCTTTTATTCTGTTGTTCAGAAATTGGGATATTTCCAGTAAACCTTCACGAGTAATATAGTAGAGATTGTTGAATATGTAAGCATATGAAATTGACATATTACTAGAAATTTACGTACAGATATATTTTGTAAAAAATTGATTGTACTGTATCCTTATTCAAATAGGGCTTTATTTGCCGTCAAGGGGGTATGCCCGGGAATGCCACGTTTAGGGTTGGTTGTGTCGAAATCGTAAGTTAGGTATACCTCTGTTCAAATTTGGCTGCATGAGACAGCAGCCGGTGCCATATTAAACGTTACCCGACCTGTCGCCACACGGTCGATGCACCCCGCCGTAAATGGTGAGTGTGTTGTGTATGGGTTCGATTAATGTACCGCCCAATAATCAGCGTCCACTACATCTCTGCCTCTTTTTAACCCATTTTTAAAGAGAAAAAGAGATAAGGTAAATGTATGCGGATTATTGGGCCTTACATTAACCAAACTCTTGTTTATGTGGGGTTAATGATGTCCATAAATTCATTTCCCTTAAATATAAAGTTTGCCATAATCATCATTTGTCCTAAGTAGTTTTTTTTATTTATTTATTTATTTGAACATGGGAAACAAACAGCAAAAAAATTTCTCAGAAATTGTGAATTCTTATAAAACAAACCTTTTTTTTTATTGTTTACCCAGGGGAAATCCGTTATGGATCTCACCCAGCCCGGGAGGAGCCGAGTGGGTATGTCCGACTCCCACGGACTAAAACCCCTGGGGTGTTCCACCGCTCGCTTTTGGACAGAGCTCCGGGAACGCTATTGCACACATCCGGAACTTATAAAACAAACCTAAACTAATCACGACAGGGCTTTACACAAAGTTTATATCAAAGTTGTCCTGAAAATGTTACGGTTTCAGAGAAAATCACTTTTATGGCAAACACTACAGATGAAATTATGGATATCAAAGCAACAACCAGCAGCAAGCTGCTGCTACTGGGTGTACTTTGTGCAATAAAGCTTTGTGATATAAGGTATCCGGTTTATGTGGTGAGCTGACCTGGTCGCGGCGCTGCGCCTCGGTGAGCAGCGCACGCAGCGCGGCGGAGTGGCGCGCCACCGCCGCCTGCAGCGCCTCCGCGGCCAGCGACGCCGGCGCGGGCTCCGCGCCTGGGGCACGGTGGCTCACATTACCGTCAAACAGTATAGACCGGGCTCTGAGTAATATTCCGTTTGCAAAAAACGCGGGCCGCATTCTGACTTTGATATATATCGTATAGACCCCAGACATCCAATCAACATATGTTGCTAACCAATTTTGTGGTCCCCCTCTCCCCTTCATAGTACTGCTATAGAAAACTTTTATTTAGATGAAAAATTACAATAAAATTACGTACAAAGTCAAGGGTCTCAGGTAGACAAATCACAGAACATTTCGCGGTCAGCAATTTTTGCAAACGAATATCTCATTGAAGCCTAGTAGTGTTGTGAGTTAGAACTCGGCCGAACCGTCAGGAGTCACGCGACTCTCGTTCCGTCTTTTCAGTATTGTATAACGCTAGCTTTACGGCTCATGTATTTAACGTTCGCATGAGTGCCAAATCACATCAAAATGCATAATGCAAGGGATGATCAATCAAACATGATTCCAATTCAATTTGGTATATAGCAAATCAATAAAATCGATTTCGTGAAATCTTTGTCGCGGTCTTAAAAAAAATATTTTTGCCCCATCCCATGGATTCATTTTGCCCTACATATGAGTACACACATTATGCGCACTCTAGGTTTAGCGTAAGACAGAGAGAAATGGAGAATACTCCACCGACAAGAGAGTAACTCTTAAATTTGTGATGATGATGATGAGGTTTAGCTAACGTAAGGTTGATATTGAACATTAAACAAACAACAAATAAAGTTTAACTACAAACAAGGATAAATGGAACATAATAGTGCATACAGGTACTAAACTTACCGACTAGCAGATCAATCTGCGTAGAGTGCGGCCTGAGCTCGGCGCAGCGCATGAACTCGTCGCTGAGCGCCACCGACGGCAAGCTGGAGCACACAGATACGTCGCCCTGCAACAACAATCGACAACATTTCATTTTCAAGTGAGCCAGTTTATGATTTAGTTATTTTAGTACGCTAGAAAATGCTTTTTAAAAGGGGCACGTGTTTTTTTATTTCGCCCTAAATTTCAATTTTCATTCAGAAATATACAATTGAAAAGTAGCGAAATCCAGAAGGTCGTAAGTAAATTATGACGTCAATACTACGGCCCTGTATGACTGCTTGAACAAACGTTTTAAACCACGTTTATACAATTTCACGATTTTCTTAAAAACGAGTGAGAAAAAATCTATAACTACTTTATTACGTTCTGGTATATAACATGAAATGAAATGTTTTTCGATTTAGGCATCTTTACATATTTTGAAATTATGCCAATTGGGTAGTTAACGCAAATTGTACTATTAAACAAAAATAAAAAATGCAAAAAAAAAACCGTTAGTAAAGTGGATGACAAACGTTTCATATCAAGGTGCTTTTTGCAGAAAAGGGACCGAATTTACCCCCTCTTAAAACTTTGGACACTCATAACTTTGTGATTATTAATTCTCATGTGTAATTGTTATCTCCATTTCACTATATAATGCTAGGTGTATCTAGAAAGATCATGTTGTGTGTGATCATGCTAGGTGTAGAATGAAATAGCGCACCAACAGTTCCAACTCACCAGCTCGCGGAACTGCCAGTCGCCGTCCACGGCGTCCTCGCCGCCCGCGCCCACCGCTGCCGCTTCTGCACAACAACACAACCAGCTGAACAAATACTGTCGAGAGAGCCCATTAGCCGAGCACGTTCTGGGCGAGCATTTGAGCGAGGTAATCCCATGGCTCGGTCGGGGGTCCCAATAACAGTGCACACACTGGGCGAGGCTGCCTCAAAGCTAGGTCATGACTTCTATCAGCGGCGTCAGGTCAGCGCCATACTTGGGAACGAGAGGCCACGCTCCGATCTCTCGCTTCCACGTATAGCGCGTCTACACTGAGCGTGGACCGTCGCCGAGTCGATTTTGCACGGCCAATGCTCGTCTGATGTATACCCGGCTATTGGGAAGCCCACCCACCTAGACCTACATACTTATAACAGCAACGTCTGTAATTAAAGCGAGCGCCGGATCTAACTAAAGACATATCTACCTTTACAAAACTCGTTAATTTTAATTTGTTTGTTGTATTATGCCTTCCTTGGGACTTCAACACCGGCCACTCCAGTTGCATTATCAGACTAGCTGCCCACGCGGCTTTGCCGACGTATTGCAAAGAACCCAGGCAAATCCGCAGGATAAAATATAGCCTATGTCCATCCGGAAAGTCAATTCTATACACAGGTGAAAGAATTTTTGAAATCGAATAAGTGGTTACGAAGATTACCCGTTACACACGAACTCACAAAGCTACAATCTCACAGACTTTTCCTCTTTATAATATTACTACCTTCCGCCCGCGACTTGGTCTGCGTGGTCCCGGGATAAAAACTATCCTATATTTTAATCCAGGCTATAAACTATCTTCAACCAAAATTTCATCCAAATCGGTTGAGCCGTTTAAGCGTGATCGAGTAACAAACACCCGAACATCTAAACATCCAAACTTTCGCATACTATTATTAGGATAGGATTCAAATTGCCGTACCTTGTGACCAGGCCGCATCGCTCCACACCGCGCCTTCCCCCGCACACCCCTCCCAGTCGTCGGCCTGCCACTCGTCGCACACCTTCCCTACATCCAAGAGGCTACTTCCAATGTGGGCCACATTGAGGTCCTGATGACACATGTTCGAGTTGTAGTAAACCATACTAACCCCAAACTTGGGGTCAAATGGATCTTGAGCATATTTTGTGTCATAGGATTGCGTGGGGTAATGTGCGTCATAGTCTGTACTTTTGTGGGGTAAATTTAGATATTGATTTGAGTAATATGCATCCTGTATTATATTGTAGTTGTTATCAAAAGTAGGACAATTTGCGTCTTCTCTGGGGCTTGTTTGTTGCGGAAAAGTTGGGTTGTGTATGGGGCATGTTGATGTGTAGGAGGGGCAAGTCGGGTCGTGTGTAGGGCAAATTGGATCGGACGTGGGGGCTGGCTCGGGGTTCCACAGGCCGCGTCGCTCTTTCCAGTGCTGTATGGACCACTTGGGCGAATAAGGGCTGCCAGGAGGGTCCGGTTGCGATGACGGTTTATCTGTGGAGATATTTATGCTTGTATTGATTTGATGGACTGCTTTATAGGTCGAGTGCTTAACTGAGACGGCGCGGCGGGGGTCTACCGCTCACTACCGTTTGATGTCTTCCCTCTTGCCCCCTTTCCGTCTCAGATCTCGCGCGCCGTCTTGTGCTAGCCGTGCTGAGTCGAGCATGCTGAATTTAGTTATTAAAGATTATTTGCAAGCATACCACTCGTAACCATAAGCCAGAAGAAACAAACAGTAACTTATTTAGTATGTGTCAATAAAATTGTTCTTTCTAATATTTATGAGTATGGTTAGGGCCTTTGTCCTGAAATTTATTGGTAATGTTAATGATAAACTTGTTATTGTTAATACGTTACCAGCCACATCCTCAAGCGCATTTATTTCCTGGTCCTCTCGCTGCACCGCCTCGTCAGACTCCGTCTCAGTCTCCGTCTCCAAAAACGCTTCATCTAGTATATGTCGTTCCTCAGTTTCCTGGATGTCTAGTACGGATGGTTCTTGCTTTTCAGGGGGCTCAGGCGCCTCAGGGGCCTCAGGGGCTTGGGCAATGTTGTATGTCTCATTAAGTTTTGCTTTGGAGTCTTTGGTGCTTTGAAATAAAGATATTTATATTATTATTTTTTTGCACTGAACATAACAAAGGTTAAATGGTTCTATCAATTTTTTTTTGTTCTGCCAGTAAGCAAGGAGGCAATAGGGAAAGAAAATTTGTCCCTTTAGACAGTAAAGTTAGTTGAAGGTGAGGTGACGCTGAATAGTCCAGGAAATAGCTTCGGGCAGGATTTTTTTAATAAAGATCGTCTACGAGCGTGTTCAGCCGAGTGGACCTTGCGAATTAAAGGGTTTAAGGATACCCATTGCCCTGTGCTGATATTAAATTAATATTTGTTTAAGATTATCACCAAAACATATCTTAAACATATCTTGTTGATTTAATCATTTTAATAAACCCCACAAATCATAGTTGTTTACCCAATTACAGTAGGTTCAGAGGCTCTAAAAAAACTTGAGATTATTTGAGTTGGTTGAATCGCATCAAAGTAGTCCATTCAAAAAGCGACTCTATGTCCAAGGTAGAAGATTCCAATTACAATTATAAAAAGTCGGCCACATTAACACGTTAAACGCCAGACCAAAATTTTCAATTTTCTAAAAAAAGTAACTTAATGTAAATGTGTTTATTATATTGATATACATATACACACTTTTTCATTTTGTAATTGGAAATATAGTTTAAGAGTTATTCATAAAAAAAACCCTGAGGTCATCGATGACCCCCACGGCGCCCTTCAACCATAGTTTGAAAAACCGTACCATAGCGCCGCACCGGTCACCTCGCCGCCCACCCGCTCGCCGCGGCGCTGTCAGTGCGCTTGCGACTGTCGAACCGAGTGGTGCCGCGGTGTTTATTTTCGAGTTGGGTTGACATAAATTATGTTATTTTACGTAAAAATTGTCTTTTTCTGTTACGGCCACCAGTGACCCCCACGGCGCTCTATGATGAAAAATTGAAAAACCGTTATCGTGACGCCATGCCGGCCACTCTACCGGCGCGGTAGTGCCTAATAAAAACCGAAAAAAAATATATAAGTCGACTTGCATTTAATGTGGCAATAAACCAAGGACTTATTATTTGCACTGCTTCAATAACATCAATCGCTATCTATGTTTGCCATTTATTTTGAATTTTTTTTTGCTTTTGTGATGCAAGTGCCTTACTTGTTCCTTACTTGGGTGATTTTTAAATTATTTTCCGGAGTCTTTCTGAATGTCCCTGTCATGCTCTAATAATAATAAGCTTCGCTACTATTATTTACACGATTTAAGTTATGTGAAGTGCATGAATAAACGCTATAATTTGAAAATTATGTAATTTTTTTTCATTTGCGGATATTTTCGGATAACTTGTATATTCACACTAATTGTACCCCAGCCCCCGGCGAAAGTTTTTTTAAAGAGCGCCTTGCCGGTCACCCGCATGCATAAAATTGCTGATAACTGCTTCACGTGGCGCAGCCCACTGTCTTGAAAACAGGTTTGACATGAGGTCACTGGTGACCCCCATGGCGTATTGGAAGAGATTCCAGGAGGCCATCGGTGGCCCCCATGGCGTTTAACGTGTTAAATAATCTCAACCGTAATTCAGTTGGACCTAACCCTACAAAATCATAGTTTAAAAGAGTTTCTGAGGAGACGTAACCATGATAACCAGCAACAAAAAAAGTTGATGTGCCCAGTTAAGGTCAGGCTCAAAAAAGAATTTAAGGTAGGTATGTCATAGAATATTCCTGTAATCAAACCCAACCTCTATCTTCATAGGCAAGGTTACTATCAACTAAGCTGAATTTAATTTTTAGAGTTCTGTACCTCGAAAGGAAATAACGGAACCCTTATAGGATCACTTTGTTGTCCATCCGTCAGTCCGTCCGTCTGTCAAGACCCTTTTTCTCAGGACCGCGTGGATGTCTCAAGCTAAAATTTATATCAAATACTCAGGTCTACTGTCCCTTGGAGCTGTGAAAAAATCCAACTTCTAAAGATACAATCAAAACTCAAAAGATACAGCCGTTTATGCCGCAAATTTCCGAAAATTTTCAAAACTCGCATAAGAATCAAAACCTATAATGTACTTCCCGTGAACTCAGAATCTGGAAATTTGGTATGAATTTTCATTTTCAATAAAATATATTTTTAATAATTTGCTTATATACCTACAAGTTTGTACGGAACCCTCGGTGCGCAAGTCCGACTCGCACTTGGCCGGTTTTTTAACTAATATTGTATTTATAGAGGTATAGCGGGAGAAAGAGAAAGATATGATAAGAGGGAGAGAAAGAGAGGATAAGAGGGAGAGAAAATGTACCGGCCATGGGCATGGATGAGGGCTCTGCTCCTTAAGCGGCCTTTAGAACTGGCTAAATGCAGTGCACTAACTGCACTGCTCACACTCACTGATTATGAGTGAGATGGTATATGTGCCTTTTATTATGATGAGGATACTGGATGCGGGTGGCGCAGAACCCGTTATTGTGGCACTCTTTGCGTCTTTGGGCTGATATGATGATGTATTTTATAACCAACACAAAAGTTTTACGAACTACGGAATGTACTTATTTATAAACTTTCAGTCGAAGTACTTACTTGGTAGTTTTCGTACGCCTTTTGGGGTCTTTGCCTTTGCGCTCCGGCGGGCAATATCGCCAATTATTCTGTTTGCGATAGAATTCAAGTTTGCATATAGCCACCAATTCGGCTTTAGGTTTTTTTGATGTCATATTCACGAAAATGCTTTACAGTGTGCAACGACGACACGTGTTGGGTAACTCATTAAAATATATCTTATTGAAAATAGTGGGTTTCGCGAAAACTTTGTTTAGATTTGCCGGTAGACGCAAATATTTTTTTCATTATTGTTTTTGTTGAAAGTACCGTTCTGAAACCTGTCCACAAATGATAAACGTTGCGTTCATGTTGCGTTCAAAATTTGATGATGGGAACGCAAACCTTGCAATTTTGATGGTGGCACCACACTTGGCAGTATTTTCCCAAATATTCGTGTTGCATCTTTTTCCTTCCTACGGCAAATAGAAGAGAGGCAACGATGCAACGCGAACACTCATTCCCAAGTGTGGTGCTACCATCACAAGTTTTGAAGCCATTTTGAAGCCATAGTTGTTCTTCACATTTGTTATATATGATTGGTATGGGAAAGCAATACATACCTTTCTTGCTTCTGTCAAGCTTTTTGCGCTATGTTCTGAACTTTTTTCAATATAACTTCCCAATACTCTGCTATAATCTTAATCAATTAATTCCAGTTAAATTACGGAAAAGATTTATAATTTGTTTGATTGAACTTGATTGATGTAAACGGCAATTTTATGAAATTTAAGTATGGAAAAGTAAGTCAAACTTTATCGAAGTATTTTTTTTTCCTCAGTCAACACTGAACTTCCACGTTCTCTTGACAACGTCATGACAAACTTCACTCCGTTCAGTTTTGACGTGACACGATCGGGCTCGGTCGACGAAAATGTTTTCAATAAAACTATTATTCTGCGCGTTATTACTATGCTTCACAGTGCGTGCCAACAGCCAGACGGTGCATAGACGGTTCGAGTACAAATACTCATTCAAACCACCCTATTTGGCGCAGAAAGATGGCTCGGTTCCATTCTGGGAGTACGGAGGCAGTAAGTATTCTCACTTTTCTCATCATTTTTACCGTTACCAGAGAATATTTCCTCTTCCAAGTTAATTTAACTTGTAGGATGAATATATTTCTTACGGCGTATTTAATATTTTAAGTCACAAAAGCGTTTAAAATAAACAATTTTAGTTTATTGTTACGCTTGTTATCAGAATAATCCGACACGTCAGTAAAATCTGTCAGTGAAGAGGGGGATGGTCAAATACAGGTTGTATTACGTGCGAGCGAGAGAGCAATATTGTCAAAATCGTGTTTTTTTGCCTTCCAACTCGACAATGGCAGTCGGGGAGTGAAATTACCCGCTTCTTGTATGAAAATGAGGTTTATTACTTCAATGCAGTGACTAAAATGTGTAATGAGGTCATGTGAGTATTTAACACTGTTGAAATTTTCAATAATTTATGTCGTCTACAAAAATTCAGTAAAATGATTATAATTTGTATCAATATATTTAAGTTTCTTGTAGTTATTATTTAGATTTTGATAAAAATAACACTGCTACAATTCAGGCTTTTTCCACGTCTTTCTATATTTAAAGTTTTCTTTAAGTAATGGGGTAACCTATAGGTTGGAAATGGATCCCTTTTGGGTAAGAGCCATAAAAAATTAGATAACAAAATTTGTAAAGAAATGGAATAAAAGCTATATAATAATAATAATGGGGTAACCTAACCAATGAGATATAAGTAACAGAACAATTTTGCAAATTTTGTGTTTGGCAAGAGACTGAAAATGTGTATTTTTTGTCTTAGCCGTTTGCTGACATCAGCACTTCATTATGGCATTGTCATTAATTCCACATTTGCTTGTTGTTGGAAATTTAACTTGCAAAATTCTATTTGATAGAGAGTCTTATTAATTCATTTACAATACTACATCATGTGCAGCTAAGCAGATAAAACAATAAAAAAATGATAAAACATGTTATTAAAAGCGAGGGCCAAGTGCGAGTCAGACTCGCGCACAAAGGGTTCCTTACCAGTATCTATAAAAACGAGCAAAAAAAACACGTTTGTTGTATGGGAGCCGCCTTAAATATTTATTATATTCTGGTTTTTAGTATTCGTTGATGATGTATTTCTGTTGCCGCTATACAACAGAAATACATCATCTGTGAAAATGGTAGACGGGCAGAGGCACGGACAGCGAAGTCTTACTAATAGGGTCCCGTTTTTGCCCTTTGGGTACGGAACCCTAAAAAGAGAAAAACTGATTTAATCAAAAAGTGCTATATAATGATTGAACCTGATCACAATATTTCACGAGCATTTGGTTGAGAAGTCCGCCATGTAGAGGAGAACAGAATTTAAGCCCAAGCTGAAACGGAGAACTTCTTTTGCTTCACTCGCTCATTCAATTACCGGTTTTTATACTCGTTAAAGCAAATACTCTTTTAGCAAAGCCTAGCAAAATGCAACTAACTAATTTGTACATTGTCTGAACATGTATTTGCTAATAGCTCATTAAAACGGTTCTCCTCCGTTAGCCCTAAGAATTTTAAACCTAATTTCACTAGCCCTAATGTTGTAAACCCTAAAATCACAAACCCGAATTTTCATTTTTCCTAATTATTCATTAGCCCTAAATTCAGTATCCCGAATTTTCATAATGTCTAATTTCTCATGACCGAATTTTCACTAAAACTAATTGTATTTAACCGAATATTTCCTAGGCCTAATATTCCTTTGCCTAATAATGACTACACCTTATTATCAATACCTCTAAAATCAAAAACCCGAATCTTCATTTTACCTAACTATTTCTGCCCTAATGTCAGTATCCCGAATTATCATAATGTCTAAGGTCTCATGACGACAAACAATTCAATTGTAAAAACTGTTTAATAATTATAAAAACTAAGTCTATTAAACAGTAGTATTTTATTTATTAACTCCTTAGAATTCCTCTGCCTGCCATCCTTCCATCCTTTGAACAGGGACTTAGTGGCAAAATAGACTCGGATCGCGGATACAACAACATATGGAAACACCTAAAATGATGCACTACGATATTATTAGTTTTTCCGCTCTTTTATAAAAAAATAACCTCGAAGACGAAAGCGGGAGCAAAGCTCCCGCTTCCGTCTTCTAACCTATCCGCGATCCGAGTCGGTTTTGCCACTAAACCCCTGTTCCCTACTGCCTACGATACACCACTATCTTGGCATTGGTTAATTTCAGAGAAAAGTTTATTTGACGTCCATCCTTTGAACAGGGACTTAGTCGCAAAACCGACTCGGATTGCGGATACAACAACATATGGAAACACCTAAAATGATGCACTACGATATTATTAGTTCCGCTCTTTTATAAAAAAAATAACCTCGAAGACGAAAGCGGGAGCAAAGCTCCCGCTTCCGTCTTCTAACCTATCCGCGATCCGAGTCGGTTTTGCCACTAAACCCCTGTTCCCTACTGCCTACGATACACCACTATCTTGGCATTGGTTAATTTCAGAGAAAAGTTTATTTGACGTCCATCCTTTGAACAGGGACTTAGTCGCAAAACCGACTCGGATTGCGGATAGGTTCGAGGTTTTTTAGGGTTCCGTAGCCAAAATGGCAAAAACGGAACCCTTATAGTTTCGTCATGTCCGTCTGTCCGTCTGTCCGTCTGTCCGTCTGTCCGTCTGTCCGTATGTCACAGGCATTTTACTCGAAAACTATAAGGTGTATTTGAATACAATTTTGAGGATAGGTGTATTTTGTTAGCCGCTACTTAGTTTTGTAATTAAAATGACAAAAAAAAAATTTTTAGGGGTGCACTCCATACATAAAACTAAAAGTCAAAATTTTTTTTTTCATTGTGACCCCCCGTGTGGCACATCAATCGATAGGCCTTTCAAAATAAATATAAGGTTTCTTAGCATTTTTTTTGATTAAGTGAATAGGGTCGGAGATAATCGCCCCGAAAGTCACTAAAATTCTGTCCCCCCCCCTCTAATTTTTGAACGGTGTATTTTAAAAATATGGAAAAATTCATGGACATAGGACTTATTAATTTCATTCACCGAAAATTGTTTTGAAGAAGATCGGTTCAGAGGTTTTCGAGATATTGCTGAAAAACTGCCTTCCTCAAAGAAAAGGATGTAAGTGCCGTAAAATTTCTGTGACGATACGACCTTTTTAATAGGCACGGAACCCTTCGTTTTGCGTGGTCCGACACGCACTTGGCCGGTTTTTTTTATTATTTTAGACACTGCAATTCGTACCCACTATATTACATATGAATATTATAGATGTTGAGATGGATGGCAAATGACATTATGGCAAGTGATAGTTATGGATTACAATGATTATGGTAACCGAGATTATTGTTATTGATATTATGGAAAACAAAGATCCTGGCATATAATTAATATGGTAAACAATGAGTATGGCATACGAAATTATAGAAAACAACATTATGGCAGGTGAATATTGTGGCAGATAAAAGTCGGGCAAATGAAATTCTGGCAAGCAAGAGTATACGCTCGGGAGGTTGCCAGCTCGTTTCGCTCGCCACCTCCCCCCACTCACGTCGCTTCGGCCTCGTGCGCCCGCTCAACTCAGGACCTCCTTCGCGAGCTCCTGGCTTCGCAATTTTCATATACACTCTAGGGGTAGGGCAGACAAGACCACGTGGATGGTGGGGTGCTCCGATTCAGTTTCGTTGTCTCTATGCATGCATATATAATACAATATCTCGACCATTTTTGATTTTTAAGTCCTAGGTCGTTTTGACTTTCTGGATTCAATATCTCGGCCATTTTTGATTTTAGAGAAAAAAAAACTACCAAACATGCTTATTTTAACGGATTCTGTACCAAACAATCACAAAAAATGCATTAGGTCTAGTGAAACATTAGAGAAAAAGTTAATAGGTCAAGTGACAGGATAGGTGTGATGAAATTAGGTGTAGTATTCATTATACATAGTAATCATTAGGCACGTTAATCATTAGGCTTAGTAATCATTAGGAAAAATCATTATTAGTTTCCAATATATTAGCACACTTGATGTTTAGTATTAGTAAAGATTAGGAGGTATGAAATTAGGCACAGCAAATAATTATGCCATACAATATTAGTTATCTGAATATTAGGGCTAATAAAAATTATATCGAACGTTGGTAGGTGTAATGAAATTAGCACTAACGGTATTAGGTTAAGTGGGGGTGAACCCATTAAAACTCCATTATTGCAAAATAAGCATTATTGACAAGTGATAAAGTGCAATTCCCTAATATGCTTAAATGCGAGTGGGCTATTTATTTATTTATTTTAACACGTTTACATGACGTTACAGTAAAAAAAGAAACAATGCGTCACGAAACTTAGACTAAACAATAATTTGATGACATTTAATTTTCAACATATTATATTGGTACTGTTGTATGTGAAAAATGTCAAATTACTTTATAGTCAAGGTGGTAACAGTGGCTATGGCGGCAACAGTGGCGCACTGGCCATTGTTTCAAAAGTATTATAGATAGCTTCCTATCTGTGGTTGTAACCTGTATCTATCGGGAGACCTTCCGAAGAGTGAGATAGGATAGGAAGCTACAGTGCGCCACTGTTGCCGCCTTGACCCTACAATTATGGTAGAAATGCAGCCCCCAACTGCAACCGTGTACCACCCCGAGGACCCCGTTTAGTCGCCTTGTACGACAGGCAGGGGATACTGTAGCCGTATTCTAATGCCCGGGCTACTCATTCACTCTAAAACTAACAAACCCTATAAAAAAAAACTCAAAAACTCTGTGAAGTAATAAATTATGAGATGAGATCTAATATGACCAAAGTTCATGATAATGTTGACGCCTTTATAGAATCTAAGTATGTGACAGTAAGATGCATAATTGTGTGTAAAGATTATGGATGTCGGTCGGGGCTGGTTGTAAGGTACCTATAGTAATATTAATTGTAAAATGTAGGTCATGAAACTCATGAATATTGATTTGTCATCACATCATGCACGATGCATTATTGTTTTACGTCAGTGTTTTGATTAGAATCACGCTTTAATCTTTAATTTGCAACCACATACATTTTTGAGGTTATTTCGAGGATAACATCCGCGGACGCGGATGCAGATTTCGGGGTCAAACACTCAAAATACGTCCATTATGATATCACGCAGTAACCGTCTCGTTTAGAATGGATTACAATTGATGCGAAGAAATGAACATTATTATTGCCTAAGGCATTAGGTCGCGGGAGTCCGCTGGATGCGGGTGGCGCAGGACCGGTCAATTTGGCACTCTTTGGGGGAGGCCTATGTCCAGCAGTGGACGTCTATCGGCTGATATGATAATGATGATTGCCTAATGGCGAAAATATCTAACACGCGCACACCTTGTCGCGATTTTTCTACATCCGCATCCGCAAAAACTCCGCATCGATTTTGCGGATGCAGATGCGGATGTTAAATCTGATGCGGAAGTTCCGAGGTTCCGGGTTCGGATGCGAATGTCTGCGATTCTGTCGTAAGAAACAATGCGACAGAGTTTCATAGAAAAATTGTTTCAACATGTCCCTTTAATGTTGGTAGCCTTCTGCGTTTATGGCGGCGATTAGCGCCGCGTTATGAACGTTGATTACTTCGATAAGGGTCGTAAAGATTGACTAGTTATCATACTTGCGAATAGAGTCGATTGTGGGCCTTATTGAATAGCAATAAAGATCATTTATAGGCAGGCAAATGTCATTGGTGTTGACAATGTAGTAGTGACTGTGTTTAAAATGAATTTTAGGTAAACTGTTAATAAATATAATACCTGTACACTAATATTCATCATCATCCTATATATGCCATTACTGTGGGCGCGGTGGTTTGGGCATGAAGAAAGGATGGATGAAAGAAGATTAACGAAGAGAGTGTATATAAAAAGAGTGGAAGGGGAAGACCTAAGCGAAATTTCTCGGATCAAATCGGAGAAATCTTACAAAAAGGCCAGGTCAAAAGTACCCTAAACCGACGAGCATGTATGAAAAATGTTATGAAGGTGAGTGAAGCGAAAGTGGTTTGTCAGGATCGTAGCAAATGGAGCCGTGATCTCTGCCTACCCCTCTGGGAAAGAGGCGTGATTACATGTATGGCTGTACTGTGAGCGCAGGCGCAGGCCTCCTTCGACACTTCAAATCCACCTTTAGAATACTAATATTATAAAGGGAAAAGTCTGAGATTGTAGCCTTTTAAAGTATGTTTGTAGGGGTAATGTCCGGGATGACTTATCCCATTTCCATAAATCGTCCACCTTGTATAAAATTGACTTTTGGATGGACATAGGCGATATCTGATCCCGCGGGTTACGCGGGCGGAGCCGAGCGGGCAGTTAGTGAATAGTACTTTATGCCACATGTACGGTAAGATATGATTTACGAACGTGAGTCTATTAGATGCCCGACGCCAAAGGCGGAGGGCTTTGATGACTCGAGTTTGTAACATCACATTTGCGAGGAAATAAATAACTACAAAAGACGGAAAAATCTATGTTTCATACAGCCGCACCGATCAAAAATTGACGAAATTGACAACTTCACTTCCAGATCAGTGCGAGCGCGCAGCTTCAATATTTCATTCAACCAATCACAGAGCAGGACAGTAGTATTGCGGCCCGTGGCTACCTAGATTTTTTTTTCAACCAATCAGCAGAATGTTTGTGGCGCACGGCCAACGAGATTTGCTTAAATCAATCAGATCACACCCATTACGCGTAATAAAGGCTATGTATGCCTGCGCGTTATAAAGCCCTTTACGAGCAAGTGTGATGAAAAGATAGATTACATACCTTACTAAGTCATTATTGGCGTTATAAAGAGTACTTGTATTGTATTGTCACTTCTCACAAGACAAATATTTTGTTTATTCCAGATGCGATAGCGTCGGGCGAGAGTGTGCGGCTCGCGCCGTCGCTCCGCAGCCAGAAGGGCGCCATCTGGACGAAGCAGCCCATCAACTTCGACTGGTGGGAGGTCGACGTCATGTTCAAAGTGACTGGCAGAGGCCGCATCGGTGCTGACGGTCTGGTGAGTAGAGTGACCGCGTCAGAGCCATCTGGACGAAGCAGCCCATCAACTTCGACTGGTGGGAGGTCGACGTCATGTTCAAAGTGACTGGCAGAGGCCGCATCGGTGCTGACGGTCTGGTGAGTAGAGTTACAGCATCAGAGCCATCTGGATGAAGCAACCCATCAACTTCGACTGGTGGGAGGTCGACGTCATGTTCAAAGTGACTGGCAGAGGCCGCATCGGTGCTGACGGTCTGGTGAGTAGAGTTACAGCATCAGAGCCATCTGGACGAAGCAGCCCATCAACTTCGACTGGTGGGAGGTCGACGTCATGTTCAAAGTGACTGGCAGAGGCCGCATCGGTGCTGACGGTCTGGTGAGTAGAGTTACAGCATCAGAGCCATCTGGATGAAGCAACCCATCAACTTCGACTGGTGGGAGGTCGACGTCATGTTCAAAGTGACTGGCAGAGGCCGCATCGGTGCTGACGGTCTGGTGAGTAGAGTTACAGCATCAGAGCCATCTGGACGAAGCAGCCCATCAACTTCGACTGGTGGGAGGTCGACGTCATGTTCAAAGTGACTGGCAAGAGGCCGCATCGGTGCTGACGGTCTGGTGAGTACTGGAAAAGAGAGTTAAATCAGTCTATCTTCGACTCAGAGTAACCACGACTACTTAGAGTAGTTAGTACAGTATATCTTTCTAATTATTTCATGATAATCTTGTGCATCTGTTTTAGTCTATAAGTGTTGTGAATTAAACCTTTCTCTCGGACTAGGTGAAACTCAATCTTGTCAACGTCGTAAAGGCTGATATGTGAAAGCTATTCTCTCTATCTGTGTTACGTTACCAGCACGGCTATCACAAGACGGCGCGCGAGCTCTCTCGATTTTTCTCGCACTATACGTCTCTTTCTAAGTTTTCTAATAAGAGAGAGACGGAAAGTGCGAGAAAAATCGAGAGAGCTCGCGCGACGTCTTGTGATAGCCGTGCAGTAGCACGAAACCATTATATTATCCAATACAACTATGTCGGTGGCAAAGTGCGCTCGTCCGTTTAAAAGCACTTGAAAGCGCACCAGAGAGTAGAACAACAACATTCCAGTCATATTGGTAGTCGTTGGAACCTAATCTAGAACACAGTCATGTGGCCAAAATCTTGTTTACCTGAAGTTAAATCGCTTAATAATACGGGGGCAGACCTGCGCGGGCGGCTAGTGATGAAAATATAGACAGGCCTACTGTGCGAGAGTGACGGAACGGAATTTATAGAGAAATATCTGTTCTGCGACCGGGTTTTAGAACTACTTTCCCAAAGAAAGGGATGACATTATTAGCTTCTGTTAATGAGAAAATTGGTCAAACTTTTGGTTGTCTGCCTACAAGACTGCGCGTGGCGAAGACCTCTGGACAAGACTCGATATTTTAGGCCAGTCCATATACGTGTGTGTAGTTTACATACCTCCAAGATCTTCCGATGAACTATAGGTCAAGTGGTTCGATAGTGTTGAGAAAGTGTGTTTGAGACATGTTAGCTCAAAGGTTGGGATTTTAGGAGACTTAAATCTATACAGTGCTAGTTTCCACTGTATTGCTAAACTATGGAATGTGTCTCAGTAGCGTGACTAATGTAAACGGAAGAGTGCTTGATGTAGTGTTGACGAGCCAGGAGTTGAGCGACGCGGTATATGTGCGGCCAGCTGACTCGCATGACGTACTGTCTAAGATCGACCATCGACCCCTACCATCCACATCTTATCATCAGAATTAACTATAAATTACTGGCAGAGAAGATAATAGCGAAGCCATTGACCAGGACGAAATGATTGGAATTTCTATAAGGGGGCTGCAATCGATTGTATTGTGAAATTAGAGACTGGGAGAAATTGTACCAAATTGTGTATAACACGGGCGTAAGAATATTGCAAACTCGAGTCATCAAAAGCCTGATAGACTCTCGTTAGCAATATTCCACTTACGCCCCTC
Organism: Epinotia nisella; assembly: GCA_932294315.1. Classification (NCBI taxonomy): domain Eukaryota; kingdom Metazoa; phylum Arthropoda; class Insecta; order Lepidoptera; family Tortricidae; genus Epinotia; species Epinotia nisella. Next base: position 265,727 of record OW028699.1, read on the forward strand.
GTTAAACAATGTACTATTGTGCCGCTCTGGCATTAGCAGTTAAGGTACACATTGTAAGGTATAAATATCTAAATATCTTTCTGTACAGGCGTTCTGGTACACGTCAGCGCGAGGGGACTACACGGGCGAGGTGTTCGGCTCCTCGGACCGGTGGAACGGGCTCGCGGTCATCTTCGACAGCTTCGACAACGACAACAAGCACAACAACCCCTACATCATGGCCGTGCTCAACGACGGGACCAAGGTGTTCGACCACAAGAGGTGAGTGAGGACCACTATAGTGGTCTAGCTAGAGACAGACGGGCGAGGGGTTCGGCCGTGCTCAACGACGGGACCAAGGTGTTCGACCACAAGAGGTGAGTGAAGACCAATATAGTGGTCTAGCTAGAGACAGACGGGCGAGGGGTTCGGCCGTGCTCAACGACCGGACCAAGGTGTTCGACCACAAGAGGTGAGTGAAGACCACTATAGTGGTCTAGCTAGAGACAGACGGGCGAGGGGTTCGGCCGTGCTCAACGACGGGACCAAGGTGTTCGACCACAAGAGGTGAGTGAAGACCAATATAGTGGTCTAGCTAGAGACAGACGGGCGAGGGGTTCGGCCGTGCTCAACGACCGGACCAAGGTGTTCGACCACAAGAGGTGAGTGAAGACCACTATAGTGGTCTAGCTAGAGACAGACGGGCGAGGTGTTCGGCCGTGCTCAACGACGGGACCGAGGTGTTCGACCACAGGAGGTGAGACCGTGTATTTGATAGTTAGGACTCAACATACCATCCTGATAGATAACTAGTCCCCATATTGGGTTATAGTTGGGTACCGCACCAGCCAGCCGAATATTGTAGCTAATGTCAGAACTGTAGCGTTCAAAGATAATTGGGGCCCGTTCGATATCCAATCTGATTGATGCCCATCGCGTCGCGAAAAACCGTCATCGGAATAGAAAGATCGTGAATGTTAAACTACAACGTTGGAACAATATTACTCCATCCATTTGGATGCATCCATATGGCGCAGAGACAAATAGTGCGACAGTGAGTGTCGAAAAGCATGTCATTACATTACCGAAATCGTTTTGGTTTCATTGCAACGTAATCTCATTTTAGCCCAATAGCCCAATACTTCTAGGTCTCAGATCTAGGCATTTATTAAATTGTTTTGAAATAGAAGTATTGGAATATTGGGCATAATAAAATTATGTTGTAATGAAACTAAAACCCAAAATCTAACCTCAGCGGGATCAAGCCGCTTCCAAAAGTGTGTCAAGCTTCCCAAACCAAAACCCAGGATCCTCCACTGAATTGTATGTCGTATGTTTCAGCGACGGGTCCTTACAAATGCTGTCGGGCTGCCTGCGCGACTTCCGCAACAAGCCGTTCCCGACGCGCGCGCGCATCGAGTACTACCAGAACACGCTCACCGTGCACTTCCATAACGGTACACACTTATTGTTCTTAGCATAAAAAGTCCTGTAGCACTATTTTGAAATAGTATATTATACAATCGTTACGCAATGAGGGCACTTAAAGTCGAGTACCGTGTTGTGTGGCCTAAGTAAGGTACGAGAATTTAAGAGCTAATTGTGTAACTATTGTTTATAATACTTTTTATACGAGTCAGCAGAAGTAATGCTGAAACGAAGTGCAAGTCAGAGGTGCGTCGGCTCAACGTCGTTGATGTCTTTTGTATATCGCGACGTCCTATTGGTCAAATTCATTACAGTTCAGTAAAGGCGCCAAGTGATTGGTCCAATTTATTTTAGTTGTCTAAAGCGTTGTATAATGATTATTTTAGTTTAGTGTACGAAGCATTAAAGTCGACGAGTATAAAAAAAGTATGTTTCATAAATGTTCTATAACGCCGAACGGTCTATCAAGCCTCTGTTAACGACTCGCTAACTTGTGAACGATGGACCCCCCTTTAAACCTATTCTTGACTTGAATCTGTCAAATAGTGGTTAGCTCATTAGTTAATAAGACAAATGTAAAACTTTTTGACCAACATTTATACCGATGTGTCACTTTTAGGTGACAATTGGAGAAAAAAAACCGGTAGTCATACTTTCTACCTGCTTTTAGTAAAATAAATGTTAAGAGAATGAAAGCTACTTGCCTTTACCCCTGCTTGTAGGTTTTTATTGTCGGTGTCTGAATCACTGGATAAACGATAATTCAGCAAACTAAATTATGAATGACCTTGTAATTTCCAGGAATGACTAACAATGAAGCGGACTATGAGCTGTGCTTCCGCGCCGAAAACGTGGTCCTTCCTCGCGGCGGACACTTCGGGCTGTCGGCCGCCACCGGGGGGCTGGCCGACGACCACGACGTCGTGCATCTGCTCACCACGTCACTGCACAGCACGCAGCAGGCCGGTAAGTGTAGCTGACTCGCGGCGGACACTTCGGGCTGTCGGCCGCCACCGGGGGGCTGGCCGACGACCACGACGTCGTGCATCTGCTCACCACGTCACTGCACAGCACGCAGCAGGCCGGTAAGTGTAGCTGACTCGCGGCGGACACTTCGGGCTGTCGGCCGCCACCGGGGGGCTGGCCGACGACCACGACGTCGTGCATCTGCTCACCACGTCACTGCACAGCACGCAGCAGGCCGGTAAGTGTAGCTGACTCGCGGCGGACACTTCGGGCTGTCGGCCGCCACCGGGGGGCTGGCCGACGACCACGACGTCGTGCATCTGCTCACCACGTCACTGCACAGCACGCAGCAGGCCGGTAAGTGTAGCTGACTCGCGGCGGACACTTCGGGCTGTCGGCCGCCACCGGGGGGCTGGCCGACGACCACGACGTCGTGCATCTGCTCACCACGTCACTGCACAGCACGCAGCAGGCCGGTAAGTGTAGCTGACTCGCGGCGGACACTTCGGGCTGTCGGCCGCCACCGGGGGGCTGGCCGACGACCACGACGTCGTGCATCTGCTCACCACGTCACTGCACAGCACGCAGCAGGCCGGTAAGTGTAGCTGACTCGCGGCGGACACTTCGGGCTGTCGGCCGCCACCGGGGGGCTGGCCGACGACCACGACGTCGTGCATCTGCTCACCACGTCACTGCACAGCACGCAGCAGGCCGGTAAGTGTAGCTGACTCGCGGCGGACACTTCGGGCTGTCGGCCGCCACCGGGGGGCTGGCCGACGACCACGACGTCGTGCATCTGCTCACCACGTCACTGCACAGCACGCAGCAGGCCGGTAAGTGTAGCTGACTCGCGGCGGACACTTCGGGCTGTCGGCCGCCACCGGGGGGCTGGCCGACGACCACGACGTCGTGCATCTGCTCACCACGTCACTGCACAGCACGCAGCAGGCCGGTAAGTGTAGCTGACTCGCGGCGGACACTTCGGGCTGTCGGCCGCCACCGGGGGGCTGGCCGACGACCACGACGTCGTGCATCTGCTCACCACGTTACTGCACAGCACGCAGCAGGCCGGTAAGTGTAGCTGACTCGCGGCGGACACTTCGGGCTGTCGGCCGCCACCGGGGGGCTGGCCGACGACCACGACGTCGTGCATCTGCTCACCACGTCACTGCACAGCACGCAGCAGGCCGGTAAGTGTAGCTGACTCGCGGCGGACACTTCGGGCTGTCGGCCGCCACCGGGGGGCTGGCCGACGACCACGACGTCGTGCATCTGCTCACCACGTCACTGCACAGCACGCAGCAGGCCGGTAAGTGTAGCTGACTCGCGGCGGACACTTCGGGCTGTCGGCCGCCACCGGGGGGCTGGCCGACGACCACGACGTCGTGCATCTGCTCACCACGTCACTGCACAGCACGCAGCAGGCCGGTAAGTGTAGCTGACTCGCGGCGGACACTTCGGGCTGTCGGCCGCCACCGGGGGGCTGGCCGACGACCACGACGTCGTGCATCTGCTCACCACGTCACTGCACAGCACGCAGCAGGCCGGTAAGTGTAGCTGACTCGCGGCGGACACTTCGGGCTGTCGGCCGCCACCGGGGGGCTGGCCGACGACCACGACGTCGTGCATCTGCTCACCACGTCACTGCACAGCACGCAGCAGGCCGGTAAGTGTAGCTGACTCGCGGCGGACACTTCGGGCTGTCGGCCGCCACCGGGGGGCTGGCCGACGACCACGACGTCGTGCATCTGCTCACCACGTCACTGCACAGCACGCAGCAGGCCGGTAAGTGTAGCTGACTCGCGGCGGACACTTCGGGCTGTCGGCCGCCACCGGGGGGCTGGCCGACGACCACGACGTCGTGCATCTGCTCACCACGTCACTGCACAGCACGCAGCAGGCCGGTAAGTGTAGCTGACTCGCGGCGGACACTTCGGGCTGTCGGCCGCCACCGGGGGGCTGGCCGACGACCACGACGTCGTGCATCTGCTCACCACGTTACTGCACAGCACGCAGCAGGCCGGTAAGTGTAGCTGACTCGCGGCGGACACTTCGGGCTGTCGGCCGCCACCGGGGGGCTGGCCGACGACCACGACGTCGTGCATCTGCTCACCACGTCACTGCACAGCACGCAGCAGGCCGGTAAGTGTAGCTGACTCGCGGCGGACACTTCGGGCTGTCGGCCGCCACCGGGGGGCTGGCCGACGACCACGACGTCGTGCATCTGCTCACCACGTCACTGCACAGCACGCAGCAGGCCGGTAAGTGTAGCTGACTCGCGGCGGACACTTCGGGCTGTCGGCCGCCACCGGGGGGCTGGCCGACGACCACGACGTCGTGCATCTGCTCACCACGTCACTGCACAGCACGCAGCAGGCCGGTAAGTGTAGCTGACTCGCGGCGGACACTTCGGGCTGTCGGCCGCCACCGGGGGGCTGGCCGACGACCACGACGTCGTGCATCTGCTCACCACGTCACTGCACAGCACGCAGCAGGCCGGTAAGTGTAGCTGACTCGCGGCGGACACTTCGGGCTGTCGGCCGCCACCGGGGGGCTGGCCGACGACCACGACGTCGTGCATCTGCTCACCACGTCACTGCACAGCACGCAGCAGGCCGGTAAGTGTAGCTGACTCGCGGCGGACACTTCGGGCTGTCGGCCGCCACCGGGGGGCTGGCCGACGACCACGACGTCGTGCATCTGCTCACCACGTCACTGCACAGCACGCAGCAGGCCGGTAAGTGTAGCTGACTCGCGGCGGACACTTCGGGCTGTCGGCCGCCACCGGGGGGCTGGCCGACGACCACGACGTCGTGCATCTGCTCACCACGTCACTGCACAGCACGCAGCAGGCCGGTAAGTGTAGCTGACTCGCGGCGGACACTTCGGGCTGTCGGCCGCCACCGGGGGGCTGGCCGACGACCACGACGTCGTGCATCTGCTCACCACGTCACTGCACAGCACGCAGCAGGCCGGTAAGTGTAGCTGACTCGCGGCGGACACTTCGGGCTGTCGGCCGCCACCGGGGGGCTGGCCGACGACCACGACGTCGTGCATCTGCTCACCACGTCACTGCACAGCACGCAGCAGGCCGGTAAGTGTAGCTGACTCGCGGCGGACACTTCGGGCTGTCGGCCGCCACCGGGGGGCTGGCCGACGACCACGACGTCGTGCATCTGCTCACCACGTCACTGCACAGCACGCAGCAGGCCGGTAAGTGTAGCTGACTCGCGGCGGACACTTCGGGCTGTCGGCCGCCACCGGGGGGCTGGCCGACGACCACGACGTCGTGCATCTGCTCACCACGTCACTGCACAGCACGCAGCAGGCCGGTAAGTGTAGCTGACTCGCGGCGGACACTTCGGGCTGTCGGCCGCCACCGGGGGGCTGGCCGACGACCACGACGTCGTGCATCTGCTCACCACGTCACTGCACAGCACGCAGCAGGCCGGTAAGTGTAGCTGACTCGCGGCGGACACTTCGGGCTGTCGGCCGCCACCGGGGGGCTGGCCGACGACCACGACGTCGTGCATCTGCTCACCACGTCACTGCACAGCACGCAGCAGGCCGGTAAGTGTAGCTGACTCGCGGCGGACACTTCGGGCTGTCGGCCGCCACCGGGGGGCTGGCCGACGACCACGACGTCGTGCATCTGCTCACCACGTCACTGCACAGCACGCAGCAGGCCGGTAAGTGTAGCTGACTCGCGGCGGACACTTCGGGCTGTCGGCCGCCACCGGGGGGCTGGCCGACGACCACGACGTCGTGCATCTGCTCACCACGTCACTGCACAGCACGCAGCAGGCCGGTAAGTGTAGCTGACTCGCGGCGGACACTTCGGGCTGTCGGCCGCCACCGGGGGGCTGGCCGACGACCACGACGTCGTGCATCTGCTCACCACGTCACTGCACAGCACGCAGCAGGCCGGTAAGTGTAGCTCACACAGTTAACACGACCATAAACCTAAATTAATAACGCATTAAAAGGCAACGAAATACATTAGTGGACAGTTCAGCTTATCTTCTCGCGATCAATTTGGAAAGCCACCTACATCATGTTAATTGTTAAGGGGGGTGAGTTACATTTTGCTGCCGTGACCAGGATCATTCTAACATATTAGTGCATGCGTGTATAGTTGGGATTGTTTAATTTGGCTGACTTTTTTTATAAAACTTATTGGAAATTCGCCCAACTCAAATAATCTCAAGTGTAAATGGTGTGGTATGTACAGAACGGAATAGGGTGAAGAGTCAACTCATCTCAATCTTAATCGAGGCAATACAAAAAACGGATAAAACCCAATATGTCGATAACACACAATCGTCAATAAACTGGGAAAGTGAGTGCGTTACATTTTGGTACAGTGACCAGGATTACACAAAGACACGCTGGATGATTTTTACATAAAATCTAGAGCTTTCAAGTTAAGTCTATATATGATTAGATTGTTTAGTTAACATAAGTCATCATCATCATCATATCAGCCGAAAGACGTCCACTGCTGGACATAGGCCTCCCCCAGAGAGTTCCAAATTGACCGGTCCTACGCCACCCGCATCCAGCGGACTCCCGCGACCTTTACCAGGTCATCAGTCCACCTTGTGGGGGGCCTACCCACGCCGCGCCGCGCCGGTACGTGGTCGCCACTCGAGAACCTTTCCGCCCCAACGGCCATCGGTTCTACATGCAATGTGCCCCGCCCACTGCCACTTAAGTTTAGCAATCAAGTTAAGTATCATATATAAATAAACCTCCAGGTCTTTACTCTTTATGTTCGTTGGTAATTTGGTACTCTATGTGTACCCCATTTGTTTATGATACTGTTTGTGTTCTAAATAAACTTAAAAACAATGCTTGCGTCACGTCATGTCAATGGGTAGGAGGTAGGACATTCTGGCCGTAGAGAGATATAGTGGTCTGGTGGACAATATTAACTTTTAAAGTGTATAATGTTAATGGAGTATTATCGTCTTAGGCGGGCAACAGATAAGCAACGACGAGCAGCAGAAGTTGTCGGCGGAGTACCAGGAGTACCAGCGCAAGCTCGACCAGCAGAAGGAGGACTACAGGAAGGAGCACCCCGACGAGGTAACTCACCCAACCGATCACTCAACCCCGTACCCCCAACTACTTACGGTAAAATAGGCTATTCTACATTAATTGTTTTATTTTAGAATGTTCGTATTTATTTGATAGTCAACTAGTATTTTAATTTACTGAAAATAATATCGCTTTATACTCTCGCGCTTTGTACACATATTTAAATTATTGTTTTACTCGGGTCCAGGGATTCCAATCCCGGGATTTCTTACTACTACAATACCGGGATCCGCGGTATTATAGTAGTAATAAATCCCGGGATTGGAAGCCCTACACGGGTCTAACGCATATCGCGCTTTACGTCAGAAACGTTAAATAAATATCGCGCTAGATCCGTGCAAAACAATTTCGCAAATAAAGAAATGGTTAAAATTTGAACGATATATAATCGCGCCATCGAATCGCTAAACTTAAGTGGCAGTGGGCGGGGCACATTGCACGTAGAACCGATGGCCGTTGGGGCGGAAAGGTTCTTGAGTGGCGACCACGTACCGGAAGGCGCGGCGTGGGTAGGCACCCCCAAGGCCCTACAAGGTGGACTGATGACCTGGTAAAGGTCGCGGGAGTCCGCTGGATGCGGGTGGCGCAGGACCGGTCATTGTGGCACTCTTTGGGGGAGGCCTATGTCCAGCAGTGGACGCCTTTGGTCTGATATGATAATAATCGCGCCAAAAAGGCAGACGCCATTGTCGTGAAGTCATAAGAGCAGAATGTCCTTTAGACATAGAAGCGCCAAATGTGCATGTTCTTTACAACGAAAACTTGATGTGATTGACGTCACTCACGCGATAAAAATGGCGGTCGGCGTTTTCAGTCACGTGACATACAGATAATAAAATTACAATTTTAATTTTCTAATAAAAATAAAACTTATGTTTTTATATCAAAATAGTGATATATTCGTACATCTTACGGTAAAATATAAAAAAATTACTTGATAATTTAATTTTGATTGATGAAAATAGTATTCACAAGAAGCTAAGCTGTTCAAATTCAAAATATTTATTTGTCAAACATAGGTATGAATTAAGGTCTTATTCTTATATTGAGGTCTCTATGTTTCGCCACATGGCACACAAATAGCTACAAATCTGCATGCAGCATGCATCACTATAAAATTAACTCATAATAAATATGAAATTTTACCTTCCAATAAAATTGGTATTATGTTTCCTGAGACTTCCAATATCCGGTTAACTTGAGAGGGCGCCACTGCGCACGATCGAACGTAGCCATTTGCGTAAACAAGTCGCTCCACGCCATCGCTGTGACGTCACACCCGCCTCCACTCCTGACAAACCAGAGCCCGCGCCCGTGCACCCGCCGCCATGTTGGCTTTCTCACTGTTGCGGAGGAAATGCCGTTGGCAGCCCACCAGGAAGCCATTATTCGGATATTGGAAGTCTCAGGAAACATAATACCAATTTTATTGGAAGGTAAAATTTCATATTATGTGTTCCGTTCGACTTCCAATATCCGGTTAACTTGAGATCTGTTTATTATCTCCTGGTGGCGGGTCAGCGGGCGCCCACGCGCCTGTAGAAAAATAAAATTCCTACAAAAGAAAACTATTAGATTATCGTTAGATTTCTAACGGGCACTAATCATTATAGGTACTTAAATAGATTCGAGATAAACGTCTGAGAATAGATTCAAGTTGCCAAATAGCTTTTGTTAAAATGTAATTGGGTAGTTGTCCAGCCAGTTTTAACGATACCACGGGTCGAAAAGTTACTCAGATGTTACTTGAAGGCCCGATTCTGTCCAAAGGCGTAGCATAAATCATAGAGTAGATAAAGTATATGTATGTATATTTACTTTAAATCTCCGATAAGCGTGGTTGAGGTTGGCTTGGACACTACTCTAGTTGATTCGCCTAAATTAGAGTAAAATATTGAAGTTACACCTTCTGAAATCGTTATACCTATCCAGAACACAGCTTTCGATAACTCGGTTGATAACAATCTTATTTAGGATCAGACTTCGGGTATAGAGCAAAATTTGTCTATTTGTCTGGGCTACAGTGTAGCCATGATCTCTGGGGCCTGAAAACTCTTACAGTAAAAGTGCAGCCGATCTTCTGGATACGTCATATAAGTTATTGAAGTAAGATTGTTATGTTTAGCATAATTAATTATCTAAATTTACCACATTCCAAACCTATTCAGTGGTTTGGGAGACAGTGGTATTCACAAGAACGTTGTTTTGATGGTATTCTTGAGTGAGGCGTTCGAAGATATCCTAGTGACCAAAAACGTAGGTCACACAATAGCGATCATTGCAGATTTATAAACAAAGATAATAATTCGTACTGAATGCAGTACGCTAACACATGCGACAGAAATAAGTGCGCATGGGAGGAGGTAACTGGCTGTTGATATTGTACCTGGCGCGCCATGACGGCCATTGGTCATACAGGCGTGTATTTCCCGTGTATGTCGTGTCACGCAGGAACGCCTGCAAATTGTGAACCTTCAATGATTCCGCTACGGCTTGCCTCTTCAGGTCTGGTCAACACATGATATTGCTTCACTTGAGAGTCATTGTGCTCAACAGACACAACATGATGTCGAGGTGATGTGGAGCGCGAGGCAGGAGTCTGGAACGTAGGCGTAGTCGTGTCGTAACACCAGAAGCTGTTGAACACGTCGTGACAGTAGGCGCTCGAGACTTGCGAGTCGATCGAGACGTATTGCCATAAAGTGTGTGCCCTGCGAGGTGACCTTGAGGTCGACGGGCGAGGCACCCCAGAGCGGATGAAGATTTCTTTCTCGGTAATTTCTGGGCGCTACCGATCTTGCAGGTAGTATGAGACCAGTGTTTCCCAGTTCTTTCTTGCCAGCAGTTTGCAGCAGGGAAAGGCATGCATGCTACCATCCACCGGTTGTCCATTTGTAGCACAACACTCTTTACAATATAGTTAGTCTTACTTACTGTTATGGTACGGTATCTTGTACAGCAGAAGGGAGACGATGGAGAGTGCATGGCGCTCCTCGTGGTCTCACAGGTATAGTCGGAGAGTGCAGCAATGCGACCTTTCTCCGTGGGTCGCAAACATTGCAAAGTTGAGACGATTCCTTCCAGTACGAGACTGTAAAAAAGTCGCGCCAAGTAGTTTACCTTTTCCCTCGGCACCAGGAACTCGAAGGTTTGTGTGAGGACCAAAAGCAAAAGTCGTTCTTCCCGTGGCAAGTAGTTAAGGGCTCACTTGCAAGTATACAAAGTTCCTATTGCATAAAATTATATAACAGGAGACGTTTATACGGACTATTAGGAGTCCTACCAAGAAGTTGGGCTTTATTACCCTTAATTTTGGCAATGTCTACAAAAAGACATGAACTTTATGAACGAATCCTCGGTTTTATTAGCGATCACTTCGATTGGTTTGTAACAAGGACGTCGTCCACATAGACAATTACCAGAAGGCCCTAGTAAATTGCGCTAATTTCTTTAAAATAGTCATGAATAATTTATAACTACAAGTTTTAGACTAGCAGAAGTACTTAAGCTTTGAAAAGATTCTTTGAACAGATTTTCTGTGTCGAGACTGTATCGGGATGCATATGACAGTGTAAAAGCTTGTGCATTAGCGAAGTCGATAGATAGCACAATCAGTAGGGGTTATTGAACAAAAGAAAAACCGTTACTGATCTGATCTCTAAGATGATTTTCGGGGCTTTCAAGTCAATGCAACTGTTACGGCAAGACAGTTCGCTGAGAATTCACGGAAGTAATTTTCTAAAGTGGCTTATACGATTTGAGGTGAGCGGAATCTCGGGATCGCTTAGGAGCGGCCAGTTGTTTTGTCCCAATTTTGTTTATTAGGCTTCTGCGAAAGGTTTGTCTTTATAGAGAAGAACCTGAGCGGGAGAGCGAGCTAAGAGACGATGTGAAATCTGTTTGCCTACCTTGCCCATGACCTCCATTCTCCATAGGTACGAGGACAGTTTGACGGGGCTGAGAAATATATAATCAGAGGTCGGAGATCCATCCGATATCCTCCACAATTTACTCGTTAACAAATCTCAGATTGAGTCCCCTGACCTCATGGTACGTTTTCCTGAGACGAACTGCAGGACCTTGTAATTAGATTGATTATCAAGTAGGTAAGAGCGCGCCGGGCGTCCCGGCTTGCAGCTTAATGGACCAATTGGATAGAATTGAGAACCTAGGGCTTCATTTTGAGCGTTAGGTTGCACCGCGGCACTCTGCAGCTACTGGGTCACTCGCGAGCGCCAGAACGCCGGGGAAGCCGGGCAGCTCCTCAGTGATTATTACCTCTATGAAGCCCGGAGACGTAAGTAGTTCTCCTGCATCGATGTAACGTGGTCATCTTCCACTCCGGACGGCGGGCGTTACCGTCGTGGTCGACAGCACCACCGTGGCGGGCAGCACCGGAGTAAGGGACAGCGCCAGCATAGCACCGCCGTGGCAGGCAGCGCCAGAGTAGAGGGCAGTGCCAGAGTAGCAGATAGCGCCAGCATAGAACCGCCGTGGCAAGCAGCGCCGGAGTAGCGGGCAGCGCCAGAGTAGCGGATAGCGCCAGCATAGCACCGCCGTGGCAGGCAGCGCCAGAGTAGCGGATAGCGCCAGTATGGCGGACAGCACCGCCTTGGTGGGCAGCTCTAGAGTAGCGAGCAGCGCCAGAGAAGCGGATAGCGCCGGCATAGCGGACAGCACCGCCGTGGCAGGCAGCGCCAGGATGGCGGGCAGCGCCAGAGTAGCAGATAACGCCAGCGTAGCGGACAACACTGCTTTGGCGGCCAGCGCTAGCGTGGGACAGCACCGCTGTGGCGGGTAGCGCCAGCGTGGTAGAAAGCACCGCTGTGGCGGGCAGCGCTAGAGTAGTGGACAGCACCGGCGTGTCGGATAGCGCCAGCGTTGTGAACAGCACAACTGTGGCAGGTAGCATCAGCGTAGTGGACAGCACCACTGTGACAGGTAGCGCCAGCGTAGTGGACAGCACCACTGTGGCGGGTAGCGCCAGCGTGGTAGAAAGCACCGCTGTGGCGGGCAGCGCTAGAGTAGTGAACAGCACAACTGTGGCAGGTAGCGCCAGCGTAGTGGACAGCACCACTGTGGCAGGTAGCGCCAGCGTAGTGGACAGCACCACTGTGACAGGTAGCGCCAGCGTAGTGGACAGCACCACTGTGACAGGTAGCGCCAGCGTAGTGGACAGCACCACTGTGGCGGGTTGCGCCAGCGTAGTGGACAGCACAACTGTGGCGGGTAGCATCAGCATAGTGACAAGCACCACTGTGGCAGATAGCGCCAGCGTAGTGGACAGCACCACTGTGGCAGGTAGCGTCAGCGTAGTGGACAGCACAACTGTGGCGGGTAGCATCAGCATAGTGACAAGCACCACTGTGGCAGATAGCGCCAGCGTAGTGGACAGCACCACTGTGGCAGGTAGCGTCAGCGTAGTGGACAGCACAACTGTGGCGGGTAGCATCAGCATAGTGACAAGCACCACTGTGGCAGATAGCGCCAGCGTAGTGGACAGCACCACTGTGGCAGGTAGCGTCAGCGTAGTGGACAGCACCTCTGTGGCAGGCAGCGCCAGCGTGGCGGACAGCAGCGCCAAGGCGGACAACGCCAGGGGGGCAGACAGCGCCACCCTAACGAATCGCGCCAGCATGGCGGACAGCGCCGCCGTGGTAGAGAGCTCCACCGAGGCGGGTAGCGTCAGCATGGCGAGCAGCGCCTCCCTGGCGGACAGCACCAGCGAGACGGCCAGCACCGCCGTGGCGACAGAGCCAGCGGCGGGCAGCACCATCGCGAACGGCGTCGCCATCGTGGCGGACGGCCCATAGTAGGAGGTGGCGCCATTGAGGCGGACGGCACCAGATAAAGGGGTGGCGCCATTGAGGCGGACGGCACCAGATAAAGGGGTGGCGCCATTGAGGCGGACGGCACCAGGATAAGAAGTGATGAACATCGTTGTCGGTGGCGGCATTGTGCCATTGGCACCATTACACCATAACAGTCGCAACACCACAGAAGTTGGCACCATCGCGGCGCGGGCGCCGCCACGTGGCGCGCGGGCCGGCGGCCTGCCCCGCCGCGGCGACGGCGGGCACGCGGGGGCACCTAGGATATTGTTATGTAACTGACTCACCGATTGGTTCGAAAGATATTCAAACCTCCGTTCCGGGCCCGCTAATGCAGCTCGATGAGCGCACGTGCCTACGTGATCACGAAGCGCGTTCCTTCTCCTTCGACGCGGAGCGACTCTCGTTGTTCATAATGCGATTCCGAAACGCTCGCGAACAACGAAGTACAAAAATAAAATAAAAAATTACAAAACAGGGTAGTCCAACGGAAAAAATATCACTCGCGATTCGATTTCTTTAATTTTTATCGTTTTTAAGACTCCCTCTAGGTAAAATTTATATTATCCGATTTTAAAAATCGAGGTTTTAAGATTCCTCGTTGCATAGTTTACAGAATAGCTATGGTACGTCCGAACTCTACGGCAGACGACGCAACAGTGAGAAAGCCAACATGGCGGCGGGTGCACGGGCGCGGGCTCTGGTTTGTCAGGAGTGGAGGCAGATGTGACGTCACAGCGATGGCGTGGAGCGACTTGTTTACGCAAATGGCTACGTTCGATCGTGCGCAGTGGCGCCCTCTCAAGTTAACCGGATATTGGAAGTCGAACGGAACACATAATAACATCATTTAAATACAACTCTTACAAATTAAGATTCGATTTCCGGATCGGACGCGGTCGGCCGTGGAGCCTCGGCAGGACGAAGGCGTGGTAACGTCCCGCGTTCGTCGAGGGTCCTCTAGCAAATTCAGGAACGCGCGTAGGCGTGAGAAACGCCCCCGCGCGCTAGGTGCAGTTAGCCCTTGCGTCCGCTTCGGAGCAGCGGCAAAGACCAACTGGCCGGGTGGTTTTTTTTTTTTTTTTGAACCTGACTGTTGCTATAATAGGACGGACCCAATATAGCTGTGGCCGGGTGGCCGCGCGCGCTCCCTTTTATGCGGTCGGTGCTCGCGTTGCGTATCCGTGTAGCCGCACCCTCGACTTGGCGCGCGCGGCGGTGGCAGTGGTGGTGCGGCTGCCTCGCGTCCGCTGCGGCCTGGTATGCGCGGTTGGACCGTCGCAGTCCTATTATATTCGCTTTTGAAAAAATGTGCGTGGATTAAGTTATCAATAAAAACCGACCAAGTGCGAGTCGGACTCGCGCACGAAGGGTTCCGTACCATTGACTATAAAAACGAGCAAATAATCACGTTTGTTGTATGGGTGCCCCCTTAAATGTTTATGCTATTCTGTTTTTTAGTATTTATTATAGCGGCAAAAGAAATGCGTCATTGAGAAAATTTCAACTGTCTAACTATCACGGTTCATGAAATACAGCCTGGTGACAGACGGACAGACAGACAGACAGACGGACGGACAGCGAAGTCTTACAACAGGGTCCCGTTTTTACCCTTTGGGTAAACCCTATATAAAAAAGGCATAAGGTTGCTCAGATATTTTTGAACCATTTTCCTTTGTCCACAAATATCTGTACTGTACGAACGTACGTATATTTATGAAATTTATTGTTTTGTGAGGCATTATGTAGCTTCAGATGCCTCAAGGGCGATCCGACAAAAAATGGTAGCCATTGAAAAATCAATAGCTAGTGATAAATTAGCTGTAATATTGTTTTTTTTTTGATTGATTGATTTTTTTTTCCTAATTTGACAGTTTTGATTCCTCTGGCTCCCATTTTTAGTCGGATCGCTGAAGCTACGTAATGCCTCACCTTAGCAATTTCCTCAATTTGTACACATGTATAATAATTGGATTGTGTCCTAAGTTTTTTTACGATGCGACGAACCAGTTTTTAGAGAGGAACAAATGTTTGTATGGGAGCAACTAAAATAAAAATAAAAACATAAATACCCAAAAAATTTTATAAAAGACGGACCTCGCTGGCGGCAGCCGAAAACGTTGCATACTGATTAACATTGAATCGTGACGTCACAGTGTAATATTTGTACTAATCGTTGTATTGAAAATCAAGTAAATTTCTGTTTTAGTCGTGAAATACTGCGTTTAGGACCATAGTTGTCAAACAATTTTTGTTTCTATAAAAGAGTGTAAGGATTCTATTGGTAGCTTTAAATTTACTTTTAGACAATAAAAAAATGCATATTTTTCTAAACTTTCAAGGTCCATATCTTTTTATGACTTAAATTATATTTCTTAATTTATACTTAATTACATTTATTTGATGGTTTACTATCAATTTAGCAACACTATGTTATCAATTTTAACATGTGGAAACTACCCAATTGACGACCGAATAGCCTAGTGGTTAGAGAACTTGACTATGAACCTCAGTCCCGGGTTCGAACCCCGGTCGGTTCAGATATACTCACCGGCAGAAAATTTGGCCCAAATTAGAAAAAGTTTACTATGCAGAAAAACATTATTTAATTTATTCAATTTATAGTTTGAAATCACGAAAAGTTGTTGGGCCAAGTTTTTTGCCGGTGAGTGTGAATGATGAATACGAATGTTTGTTCTCGAGTCTTGGATGTTTAATATCTATTTAAGTATGTTTATCCGTTGTCTAGTACCCATAGTACAGGCTTTGCCTAGTTTTTTTTTCCGAAAACCGTTATTATGTTTGTATCTATGCAATTCGTTACTCATAAGTACATCTGAATGTTTGTCAAATTAGACCAGTTTGACAGGACTGGCTTACCCCGAGGCAGCTTGGCTTTGCCTAGTTTGGGACTAGATCAATTGGTGTGAATTGTCCCACGATATTTATTTAATAATAACGGCATCTCTATGTGCGGGTAGGTGCGCGACAAGGAGGGCGAATTCGACGACTGGTTCGAGTCGGACGGGCAGCGCGAGCTGCGACAGATCTTCCAGGGCCAGGGACAGATGCACGACGTGCTGCGAGACATCAACAAGAAAGTCGACGAGGTCAGTAGTTCGAGTCGGACGGGCAGCGCGAGCTGCGCCAGATCTTCCAGGGCCAGGGACAGATGCACGACGTGCTGCGAGACATCAACAAGAAAGTCGACGAGGTCAGTGGTTCGAGTCGGACGGGCAGCGCGAGCTGCGCCAGATCTTCCAGGGCCAGGGACAGATGCACGACGTGCTGCGAGACATCAACAAGAAAGTCGACGAGGTCAGTGGTTCGAGTCGGACGGGCAGCGCGAGCTGCGTCAGATCTTCCAGGGCCAGGGACAGATGCACGACGTGCTGCGAGACATCAACAAGAAAGTCGACGAGGTCAGTGGTTCGAGTCGGACGGGCAGCGCGAGCTGCGCCAGATCTTCCAGGGCCAGGGACAGATGCACGACGTGCTGCGAGACATCAACAAGAAAGTCGACGAGGTCAGTAGTTCGAGTCGGACGGGCAGCGCGAGCTGCGACAGATCTTCCAGGGCCAGGGACAGATGCACGACGTGCTGCGAGACATCAACAAGAAAGTCGACGAGGTCAGTAGTTCGAGTCGGACGGGCAGCGCGAGCTGCGTCAGATCTTCCAGGGCCAGGGACAGATGCACGACGTGCTGCGAGACATCAACAAGAAAGTCGACGAGGTCAGTGGTTCGAGTCGGACGGGCAGCGCGAGCTGCGACAGATCTTCCAGGGCCAGGGACAGATGCACGACGTGCTGCGAGACATCAACAAGAAAGTCGACGAGGTCAGTAGTTCGAGTCGGACGGGCAGCGCGAGCTGCGTCAGATCTTCCAGGGCCAGGGACAGATGCACGACGTGCTGCGAGACATCAACAAGAAAGTCGACGAGGTCAGTGGTTCGAGTCGGACGGGCAGCGCGAGCTGCGACAGATCTTCCAGGGCCAGGGACAGATGCACGACGTGCTGCGAGACATCAACAAGAAAGTCGACGAGGTCAGTGGTTCGAGTCGGACGGGCAGCGCGAGCTGCGACAGATCTTCCAGGGCCAGGGACAGATGCACGACGTGCTGCGAGACATCAACAAGAAAGTCGACGAGGTCAGTGGTTCGAGTCGGACGGGCAGCGCGAGCTGCGTCAGATCTTCCAGGGCCAGGGACAGATGCACGACGTGCTGCGAGACATCAACAAGAAAGTCGACGAGGTCAGTGGTTCGAGTCGGACGGGCAGCGCGAGCTGCGTCAGATCTTCCAGGGCCAGGGACAGATGCACGACGTGCTGCGAGACATCAACAAGAAAGTCGACGAGGTCAGTGGTTCGAGTCGGACGGGCAGCGCGAGCTGCGTCAGATCTTCCAGGGCCAGGGACAGATGCACGACGTGCTGCGAGACATCAACAAGAAAGTCGACGAGGTCAGTGGTTCGAGTCGGACGGGCAGCGCGAGCTGCGTCAGATCTTCCAGGGCCAGGGACAGATGCACGACGTGCTGCGAGACATCAACAAGAAAGTCGACGAGGTCAGTGGTTCGAGTCGGACGGGCAGCGCGAGCTGCGACAGATCTTCCAGGGCCAGGGACAGATGCACGACGTGCTGCGAGACATCAACAAGAAAGTCGACGAGGTCAGTGGTTCGAGTCGGACGGGCAGCGCGAGCTGCGACAGATCTTCCAGGGCCAGGGACAGATGCACGACGTGCTGCGAGACATCAACAAGAAAGTCGACGAGGTCAGTGGTTCGAGTCGGACGGGCAGCGCGAGCTGCGTCAGATCTTCCAGGGCCAGGGACAGATGCACGACGTGCTGCGAGACATCAACAAGAAAGTCGACGAGGTCAGTGGTTCGAGTCGGACGGGCAGCGCGAGCTGCGTCAGATCTTCCAGGGCCAGGGACAGATGCACGACGTGCTGCGAGACATCAACAAGAAAGTCGACGAGGTCAGTGGTTCGAGTCGGACGGGCAGCGCGAGCTGCGACAGATCTTCCAGGGCCAGGGACAGATGCACGACGTGGTGCGAGACATCAACAAGAAAGTCGACGAGGTCAGTGGTTCGAGTCGGACGGGCAGCGCGAGCTGCGACAGATCTTCCAGGGCCAGGGACAGATGCACGACGTGCTGCGAGACATCAACAAGAAAGTCGACGAGGTCAGTGGTTCGAGTCGGACGGGCAGCGCGAGCTGCGTCAGATCTTCCAGGGCCAGGGACAGATGCACGACGTGCTGCGAGACATCAACAAGAAAGTCGACGAGGTCAGTGGTTCGAGTCGGACGGGCAGCGCGAGCTGCGTCAGATCTTCCAGGGCCAGGGACAGATGCACGACGTGCTGCGAGACATCAACAAGAAAGTCGACGAGGTCAGTGGTTCGAGTCGGACGGGCAGCGCGAGCTGCGACAGATCTTCCAGGGCCAGGGACAGATGCACGACGTGCTGCGAGACATCAACAAGAAAGTCGACGAGGTCAGTGGTTCGAGTCGGACGGGCAGCGCGAGCTGCGTCAGATCTTCCAGGGCCAGGGACAGATGCACGACGTGCTGCGAGACATCAACAAGAAAGTCGACGAGGTCAGTGGTTCGAGTCGGACGGGCAGCGCGAGCTGCGCCAGATCTTCCAGGGCCAGGGACAGATGCACGACGTGCTGCGAGACATCAACAAGAAAGTCGACGAGGTCAGTGGTTCGAGTCGGACGGGCAGCGCGAGCTGCGACAGATCTTCCAGGGCCAGGGACAGATGCACGACGTGCTGCGAGACATCAACAAGAAAGTCGACGAGGTCAGTGGTTCGAGTCGGACGGGCAGCGCGAGCTGCGTCAGATCTTCCAGGGCCAGGGACAGATGCACGACGTGCTGCGAGACATCAACAAGAAAGTCGACGAGGTCAGTGGTTCGAGTCGGACGGGCAGCGCGAGCTGCGCCAGATCTTCCAGGGCCAGGGACAGATGCACGACGTGCTGCGAGACATCAACAAGAAAGTCGACGAGGTCAGTGGTTCGAGTCGGACGGGCAGCGCGAGCTGCGTCAGATCTTCCAGGGCCAGGGACAGATGCACGACGTGCTGCGAGACATCAACAAGAAAGTCGACGAGGTCAGTGGTTCGAGTCGGACGGGCAGCGCGAGCTGCGTCAGATCTTCCAGGGCCAGGGACAGATGCACGACGTGCTGCGAGACATCAACAAGAAAGTCGACGAGGTCAGTGGTTCGAGTCGGACGGGCAGCGCGAGCTGCGTCAGATCTTCCAGGGCCAGGGACAGATGCACGACGTGCTGCGAGACATCAACAAGAAAGTCGACGAGGTCAGTGGTTCGAGTCGGACGGGCAGCGCGAGCTGCGCCAGATCTTCCAGGGCCAGGGACAGATGCACGACGTGCTGCGAGACATCAACAAGAAAGTCGACGAGGTCAGTGGTTCGAGTCGGACGGGCAGCGCGAGCTGCGTCAGATCTTCCAGGGCCAGGGACAGATGCACGACGTGCTGCGAGACATCAACAAGAAAGTCGACGAGGTCAGTGGTTCGAGTCGGACGGGCAGCGCGAGCTGCGCCAGATCTTCCAGGGCCAGGGACAGATGCACGACGTGCTGCGAGACATCAACAAGAAAGTCGACGAGGTCAGTGGTTCGAGTCGGACGGGCAGCGCGAGCTGCGCCAGATCTTCCAGGGCCAGGGACAGATGCACGACGTGCTGCGAGACATCAACAAGAAAGTCGACGAGGTCAGTGGTTCGAGTCGGACGGGCAGCGCGAGCTGCGACAGATCTTCCAGGGCCAGGGACAGATGCACGACGTGCTGCGAGACATCAACAAGAAAGTCGACGAGGTCAGTGGTTCGAGTCGGACGGGCAGCGCGAGCTGCGACAGATCTTCCAGGGCCAGGGACAGATGCACGACGTGCTGCGAGACATCAACAAGAAAGTCGACGAGGTCAGTGGTTCGAGTCGGACGGGCAGCGCGAGCTGCGCCAGATCTTCCAGGGCCAGGGACAGATGCACGACGTGCTGCGAGACATCAACAAGAAAGTCGACGAGGTCAGTGGTTCGAGTCGGACGGGCAGCGCGAGCTGCGACAGATCTTCCAGGGCCAGGGACAGATGCACGACGTGCTGCGAGACATCAACAAGAAAGTCGACGAGGTCAGTGGTTCGAGTCGGACGGGCAGCGCGAGCTGCGACAGATCTTCCAGGGCCAGGGACAGATGCACGACGTGCTGCGAGACATCAACAAGAAAGTCGACGAGGTCAGTGGTTCGAGTCGGACGGGCAGCGCGAGCTGCGACAGATCTTCCAGGGCCAGGGACAGATGCACGACGTGCTGCGAGACATCAACAAGAAAGTCGACGAGGTCAGTGGTTCGAGTCGGACGGGCAGCGCGAGCTGCGACAGATCTTCCAGGGCCAGGGACAGATGCACGACGTGCTGCGAGACATCAACAAGAAAGTCGACGAGGTCAGTGGTTCGAGTCGGACGGGCAGCGCGAGCTGCGACAGATCTTCCAGGGCCAGGGACAGATGCACGACGTGCTGCGAGACATCAACAAGAAAGTCGACGAGGTCAGTGGTTCGAGTCGGACGGGCAGCGCGAGCTGCGACAGATCTTCCAGGGCCAGGGACAGATGCACGACGTGCTGCGAGACATCAACAAGAAAGTCGACGAGGTCAGTGGTTCGAGTCGGACGGGCAGCGCGAGCTGCGTCAGATCTTCCAGGGCCAGGGACAGATGCACGACGTGCTGCGAGACATCAACAAGAAAGTCGACGAGGTCAGTGGTTCGAGTCGGACGGGCAGCGCGAGCTGCGACAGATCTTCCAGGGCCAGGGACAGATGCACGACGTGCTGCGAGACATCAACAAGAAAGTCGACGAGGTCAGTGCTGGACGCCTTCCAACTGATGTGATGTTGATGACATAACGACATAGAGAGCGACGTGTAACTTGTCCGTCTGTCAAATCAAAATCAAAATATTTATTTTGCAAATTGGCTTATGCTAGCTCTTTTACACGTCATGTTTTAACTTAACTACAGGTATTTTACATATAAATGCTATCATCTATAAATTCCTTTACAGTATAATATGATTTCTGTATTAGATGGCGTTTAACGCTGGACTTAAATCTATTCATTTTCAATTTTAGTATATCAGAAGGTTTGTTGTAATAACGTACACAGTTCCCCATAAACGACCTATTCATTTTGCCGAGACGGTATCCGGTAATGGCCAATTTATTTTTATTTCTAGTATTAAAATTATGAACATCACTATTTAATTTATACATGTCAAGATTTTTACGAATATACATTATATTTTCATAGATATATTGTGAGGCAACGGTGAGAATATCTTTCAGAGAAACAAGTGACCCTAAATTCTAAATATTACGTATAGCACGTTTTTGTAAAATAAAATTTGAATTTATGTCAGCAGCTTTGCCCCACAGTAGAATACCGTAGGTCATAATGCTATGAAAATAGGCAAAATATACCAACCTTGCCGTCTCAACGTCTGCAACTTTGTGTACCTTGTGTCGCAGGTGATCGGCAAGCAGATGAACTCGCTGTCGATGCTGTCGGCCGTGTACGCGCACGCGCAGGGGCAGCCCGCGGCGCAGCAGTTACCCGGACAGCCGCCCGTGAGTACACGCACTCGCTAGTCAATCCACTTTTTTTTTTTCCTAGGAGAAATCCGTTATGGATCCCACTCAGCTCGGGAGAAGCCGAGCGGGTATGTCCGACTCGCACGGACTAAAACCCCTGGGGTGTTCCAGCGCTCGCTTTTGGCCAGAGCCCCGGGAACGCTGTTGCACACATCCGGAACTCTGTCAGCGTTGCCCTTGCGGGCCCGCGTGAATGACAGGGTATGGTGCCCTACCCACTCCGATGTTGGCACCCCAGAACACCATGGGGGCCTTCCTGCTCGGGACCTTTTCTAGGCGGGTGATGGAACTAGCTAGTCAACCCAAGGCTTCCCAGGAAGGTTGGCCTAACCATGTTTGTTGCTGGCCGCTCTGTAGGCCAAACAAAGAAAAAAACTGGCCAAGTGCGAGTCGGACTCGCGCACGAAGGGTTCCGTACCATGTAAATATATAAAAGAAGAAACTGACTGACTGATCTATCAACGCACAGCCCAAACTGCTGTGGTGACAAAGATAATCAACATGGGTATCGTTTCTATGGTTTATCGGGTCGCTAATTACGAAAACAACAACGATTTTAAAAAATGGCGGACGTGAAATACCATCCTCCATGTCGGGGTGCGATGGGGTTGAAATGTCCATAATATCAATATGGGTGTCGTTTTTATGGTATTTTGGGACGTTAATTACGAAAAAAATGGTATCGATTTTGGAATTTTATACTGTGGACATATACCTATTTAAATACCTATATAAAAGAAAGAACTGACTGACTGACATATCAACGCACAGCCCAAACCACTGGTTCTAGAGATTCCAAATTTGGCCCGTAGATTTCTTATAAGGTCTAACGGTGCATTAAGAAAGGATTTTTCAAAATTCAACCCCTAAGGGGGTGAAATGGGGGTCCAAAGTTTGTATGAGGAAAGAAGATTAGTTAGACTATTTCTTTCGAGACTTCACAACAGTATTCCTAACGATAAATGAGTAAACACGTCTTAGTAACCGGGTTCCGTTTTACCCTTTGGGTACGGAACCCTAAAAACAATAAAATAGCTTTACCTTACTTTACGTCACACTTGGCCATCCAGTGGCTACCGCCCGCTACATGTACGGAAAATCTTACTTTGAACCTTATAGAGCAGTCTTAGTCTCGTTTCCATTTATGTCGGCAAATTTACATTGGACAAAGGTATTGGACAAGTGGAATACCACACTTAGTTGTCCGAGGTTTGTTAAGTTGTATGATTAAGGGGGTCAGCCGATGACGGAGCGAACTGGGGCCTAGTCCACCAGGATCCAAGCTATACTATAAAGATGTTATGTGTGTCCACAGATGCAAGGCGGGCTGCCGGTGGCGCGGCATGACTGGGACGCGCTCGTGGCCAACAACCAACTCATCATCAACACCGTGGCCGAGCTCAAGTCAGTACACACCCCCCGCCACCCCCCCCCCCTCCCACATACACACACACACAGATACTCACCCAGACACAAACATATACCCCCCTTCATACACACATACCACCACCACCCCACACACACATACATATACCACCCCCCCACACACACACACACCCAGACACAAACATATACCCCCTTCGCACACATATACTCCCCACACACACATACACCCCCCCCCACACACACATACACCCCCCCCACACACACATACACACCCAGACACAAAAATATACCCCCGTCACACACATATACCCCCCACACACACACATACCACCACCCCCCACACGCACATACCACCATCCCCATCACATACATATATACCCCCCCCCCCCATACACACACACACACACCACCACCCACACACACACCTATATACCACCCTCCACACATATACCCCCCCCACACACACACATACACCTCCACACACACACATCCCCCACACGCACATATTACAATGCTTGTATATTGCACATATTGCAAAACTCCACAACAAACGTGGTCGCCACTCGAGAACCTTTCCGCCGGTTCTGCGTGCAATGTTCTCAAGCAGGGCTTCATGGCGGGGAAAATTCGTTTTCTTAGTATTTTCTCTATCCTTACCCGAGCAGAGCTCGGTCGCCCAGGGACTGTATTCCATAATACACTCAGCGCCAACGTTCTCGGAACCAATAACGCGATGTAAATGTAGCGTGTTCCTCCACAAAACAGCAACACATTTCTAACATAACGACACTTACTAATAGCAACCTTCCTCCCTTGCCAGAGGGTTCATAATCGAAGTCGCCCGTAAAACGGACGGCCTCGCCGCGGCCGGCGGTGGCGGTGGCGGTGGCGGTGCCAACGCGATCAGCCCGCAGTTCCTGTCCGAGATGAGGGACAGCCTCCAACAAGTTCAGCAGACTGTCAACGGGGTCGCGCAGAGGTGAGTTTAGTATCTAGGCCGGCATCGTTGTACGAAACTGGTGAAAGAACGTCTTAACAAAAAAAACATTTAAAAAAGATTTTTTTTAAATAGAATGAAAAAAAAAATCTGAAGGATGTTCGCCAATTGCAGAATTCAACTTTTTTTCTGCTTGCCGCCATCGCGGCATCCGCTAAGATCACCTGACCCGCTCATGCAGGTGATCGTATTGGACGAATATGTCTTATACCTTACCTTCTTAAAGAACATTATTTGTCTGTCCCCTAACCCTGATTGTATTTTTGGCTGACTGTTTATGTATCATATATTTGTATTTGTGTTATTTGTATACATAGTCTATTATGTATAGTTATTTGTATACATGTGTAGGCAGCGTCTCCACTTGCGCTGCCTCAAGTTGAGGCAGCGTCTCTACTTGCGCTGCCTCAAGTTGAGGCAGCGTCTCCACTGGCGCTGCCTCACTTTGAAGCAGTGTCTCCACTTGCGCTGCCTCAACCCGAGGCAGCGTTTCCACTTGCGCTGCCTCAACTTGAGGCAGCGTCTCCACTGGCGCTGCCTCACCTTGAAGCAGTGTCTCCACTTGCGCTGCCTCAACCCGAGGCAGCGTTTCCACTTGCGCTGCCTCAAGTTGAGGCAGCGTCTCCACTTGCGCTGCCTCAAGTTGAGGCAGCGTCTCCACTGGCGCTGCCTCACCTTGAAGCAGTGTCTCCACTTGCGCTGCCTCAACCCGAGGCAGCGTTTCCACTTGCGCTGCCTCACCTTGAAGCAGTGTCTTCACTTGCGCTGCCTCAGGTCAAGGCAGCGTCTCCACTTGCGCTGCCTCAGGTCAAGGCAGCGTGTTCACTTGCGCTGCCTCACCTTGAAGCAGTGTCTCCACTTGCGCTGCCTCAAGCTGAGGCAGCATCTCCACTTGCGCTGGCTCAAGTTGAGGCAGCGTCTCCACTTGCGCTGCCTCAACCCGAGGCAGCGTTTCCACTTGCGCTGCCTCAACTTGAGGCAGCGTCTCCACTTGCGCTGCCTCAAGTTGAGGCAGCGTCTCCACTTGCGCTGCCTCAAGTTGAGGCAGCGTCTCCACTGGCGCTGCCTCACCTTGAAGCAGTGTCTCCACTTGCGCTGCCTCAAGCTGAGGCAGCATCTCCACTTGCGCTGGCTCAAGTTGAGGCAGCATCTCCACTTGCGCTGCCTCAACCCGAGGCAGCGTTTCCACTTGCGCTGCCTCAACTTGAGGCAGCGTCTCCACTTGCGCTGCCTCAAGTTGAGGCAGCGTCTCCACTTGCGCTGCCTCAAGTTGAGGCAGCGTCTCCACTGGCGCTGCCTCACCTTGAAGCAGTGTCTCCACTTGCGCTGCCTCAACCCGAGGCAGCGTTTCCACTTGCGCTGCCTCAAGTTGAGGCAGCGTCTCCACTTGCGTTGCCTCAAGTTGAGGCAGCGTCTCCACTGGCGCTGCCTCACCTTGAAGCAGTGTCTCCACTTGCGCTGCCTCAGGTCAAGGCAGCGTGTTCACTTGCGCTGCCTCACCTTGAAGCAGTGTCTTCACTTGCGCTGCCTCAGGTCAAGGCAGCGTCTCCACTTGCGCTGCCTCAGGTCAAGGCAGCGTGTCCACTTGCGCTGCCTCAAGTTGAAGCAGCGTCTCCACTTGCGCTGCCTCAAGTTGAGGCAGCGTCTCCACTTGCGCTGCCTCAAGTTGAGGCAGCGTCTCCACTTGCGCTGGCTCTAGTGGATACGCGGGTTGACACGAGTGTCGTGTGTCAGGATATCGTCCCCGGCGGGCGCGGCTGCGCAGGCGGCGTGCGCGGCGCCGGGCTGCGTGGGGCTGACGGCGCTGGTCCTAGTGGTGTCGTCGCAACTTGTCGTCATGTTCCTTTACAATCTCTACAAGTGAGTACGACTTCCGTACCTTGTCACAGTGACAACGTTATGAGATCTCTATGGGCGTTCATATTGATTTTCACTGTGACAAGGTACGAAGTGGCCCAGAAATCAAATTGGTTGATATATTTTGACGAAGCATTAACAAAACTCATATACTTACTAATAATAAAACATCTTTTCCAGGGAAAGAAAAGAAGCTCAAGCGAAGAAATTCTTCTAAACCTTGTCAACACCCTCCCCCCCCCCCCCCCCCCCCACCCCCTATCCCAAACGTTGGTTAGTGACCCACGTATGGCTCACAACTGGCATCACAAACAAATGAATAACGTTAACGCTTTTGGCTAAGGCAGTCTAAGGGTTAACGTTTATATTGTAAATGTCATGTCCACCATATTCCTTAAACTATAAATTGGTTAATTTATGATGGATCTTGGCTCTGGGACGAGATTTAACGGATTATCATAAATTGATCAGTATATACAACGTTAATACTCTGTATGAGATTACACTCCTGCGTCTATAGGCTACGGTGGCCGTTTACCAGGTCATTAGCTTGTTCACTGCTTTCACACTTACTAGGTATATAGACTAGGTACAGTCGAGTTATCCAATATCTATACAGACAAACTTTAAAAAATATACACATGTGTCTCATGTCAGTAATAATAAAGCCTGTGTACAGATATTTTTGAAAGATTGTCTGTATAGATATTGGAGAACTCGACTGTACCATTCTATCTAGAACTCTATAGTTTCTTCATATTTATTATATTTTTCACACCTGCTATTCAAAAATAGTTATTTGAGTCTCAAGGGAGCAAAATGATGTATTTACGGCGAGGGCGGTACATTGAATCCAGAGTGAAGCGAAAGATTCTACGATAGAGTCCTGAGCGTAGCGAGGGATTCTAAGTTAGAATCCTGAGCTTAACGAATTATTCAAGCGTTAACGCCCATGACGAAAACAATTTTGCTCCTGAGTGACACATACAGTTTTTCACACCGACTATGAGAAAAATATAACAGTCTTCGATAGTTTTGATTTCAGTAAAGAACATATTTCAAGTTTTATGAAATATGTTCGTTTTTAATCGATTATTTTATTAAGCTCTGTGTTAAATTGGCACATTGCGTAAATGCTACACGCCAATGAATAAATTAAAAAGGGTGCTTGAACAGAAAAGTAGCATTTTGACCCCTCTCGTCGTGGAGCAAAACTTACTTTTCCGAATGAAAGGTGTGAAAACAGTATGTGCCACTCGGTAGCAAAATTAACACTTGAATCCCGCGTTACGCTCAAGTTATTTTAGAATCTTTCGCTTCACTCAAGAATCAATATACCGCCCTCACCGTAAATATGTCATTTTGCTCCCTTGAGACACACTCTACTATTTTATTATTTCGTGGTGGACATACATATTCAATAGAATAATATTTATTCACAAACTATGTAAAGGTGCTTACACACAACAATATCAGATTTCTCAAAACCTCTCAGACCGAAACTAACCAAAATGTCACAAATACTATTAACACTAATCTTTTGAACGCCAACGACACCCAAACTGGTATCTTCGTATGAAACTGTTTTATTTAGCAACGTATGTATATAAAAAACATTTACAACACAAAATGTGAATGTACAAAGGCCAACTTATCCCTATATGGGATCTCTTCTAGTTGACCTTCGAAGCAATCAGTTTGCTGTGTCAATTCACTCAAATATGGCGCTCGAAAGATCACATCAACCGACTTCAAAAATAGAGGAGGTTCTCAATTCGTCGGACACTTTTCATGTATGTTCCAAGATTACTCGAAAACGACTGGACCAATTTGGAAAATTCTTTTTTTGTTAGAAAGGGCATCCTTCCAAGGTGGTCCCAAGGCCATCAGATCAGGATCTAATGATGGGATCCTGGAGAAATCGAGGGAACTCTTAAAATTTTACAGGCACACTTGAAGCGATTTGGGTACTGATTTGAGGTCGGTTAAAACTTTGTTTTTAAAGTTATTTATATGCCGCAACAAACCGATTTGAGAAGTAAATACAGGATGAAATTTAGACAACACAGTATTATCTTTTAGGAGTGGGGGTGTGGGTCTATTTGGGTCAATACAATAACAGTAGCGTATTGACGACTTGGGATATCCAGTTGGTGGCACGAGAAATCTGTGAAGATGTGGTTTGACATATTTGACATGTCAAGCAAAAGAGATATCAAATATGTGAGAACACAGATTCGCACATCTTTTATGGACATTCACCCTTATTGCTGTATGAAAATTCTCAATAGCCCCGAAGGACTAAAGGATGCGGGTAATGGCATTAGCCATGACAAAGGTGTCAACCAGTTTGGGTTGTAGCGTGACAATCGTAGTGGACAAGTGACTTGTCATCATGACATGACATTGACATACCTTAAGGCCATGGACCTATGATACTCAGGACAGGCTGTACGTGATGCCACAATGAGGGACGGAAAGGCTTCTAATCTATAAACAATTTAACCTATTTAATTTGGGCGGGTAGTGATTTATTTGCCACAACTTCATACTAAATCACTTGTGGCAAATAAAAAAAGTGGAACTATGACAAGGACACATTACCGAACTTACTGACTCTAAATTCAAATCTCTCGTAAAACAGACACTTATTTCAAAAGCATATTATAAGATAAACGATTACATCATGGATAGGGATATTTGGCAGCGATAAAATCCTGCACTAGAAATCTATCGTAAAATAAATAGGCTTTCTACTGTAGCAATGTAATTTTGAAATGATATATTGTATACTGTTTTGAAAAAATGACACCTCGCCGAGTTTTTACGCCGGTTCTTCTCGAGGCAGAGGTTTTCTTTCCGAACCGGTGGTAGTTTACCGACATTCATAGGTGCATATAATATGCCTAAATTGAAGAATAAATCACTTTGACTTTGACCTTGGATAACGAATGATATTTCCCCTTCTGTCACACTTTTAAAGAAAGAAAGAAGACATTTATTCACTACACAAAAGACACACAGAGATAAAGGGAGTAGACATACAATACAATTGACACATTGTGTGTGTCTTATTGAGATTTGTATGCTACCATCTCGCTCGAACGGGATGTTATTATTACCATAGCTTGTCCTGAGTATCATAGGTCCGTGCCTGAATCACACAGTCGATAGCAAACTTGACATTAGCTGTCAAATTTATTAACCGCCACCTCCTAACACTGACACACTACGCCCCGTATATAGGTCAACTAGCAACTTTTATAAATGAATAAGGTTGACATTTGGTCGGTTAGTTGAC
Organism: Epinotia nisella; assembly: GCA_932294315.1. Taxonomy (NCBI): domain Eukaryota; kingdom Metazoa; phylum Arthropoda; class Insecta; order Lepidoptera; family Tortricidae; genus Epinotia; species Epinotia nisella. The sequence goes on from OW028699.1 coordinate 295,254, forward strand.
GTGTTGAATGGGTGTCCATAGGCTACCGCTTACCATCAGACGGGCCGCTACTAGCAGGTACTCACGTTGGTCATACGCTGCCTCTGTCATTGTATTGGCTCACTCTTTATTTTTTAAGGTCATGATAGACTTGAACATTCACTTACTTAAAAGCTTACTAAATAAACAGCAGCGTTTTAGTGAGCATTCTAGCGAAACGAAGGTGTATTTCATCGTCATCATCATCATATCAGCCGAAAGACGTCCACTGCTGGACATAGGCGGGCCAATTAACTATTTTTTGTTGCTCGTTGCCATGGTTACGTCCCCTGGGTCACTCTTTAAAACTATGATTTTATGGGGCTTAAATCCACTAAACACGTATATTTGTTACATCGGTAAACCCATTCCATGGTGGGCCAACTCCTTACCATGATAGGAGCCCAATTTATAGTAATTTTTAGAAGAAACTCTGTCACTGTTGTCTCTTGGCTTACCGGGACAGAATAACAACAAGAAAAAGTTGATTGACCCAGGCCTCCCCCAAAGAGTGCCAAAGTGACCGGTCCTGCGTCACTTTTACCCGTCATCAGTCCACCTTGTGGGGGACTGATGACGTGGGGGGCCTCTACCCACGCCGCGCCTTTCGGTACGTGGTCGCCACTCGAGAACCTTTCCGCCCCAACGGCCATCGGTTCCACGTGCAATGTGCCCCGCCCACTGCCACTTAAGTTTAGCGATTCGGAGGGCTACATCGGTTACCTTGGTTCTGCTGCGGATAGCCTCATTTCTGATGCGATCACGCAGTGATACACCCACGGTAAATTTGCTTCTAGCTTTTTGCCGAGCCAAGTAATTTTGCTAGTCGACCGTCAAGTCTAACATCTTCGTAAATTATACATTTTTGGACGAGCATTTACTAGAACGTTCGCTAGAATGATCGTGAAAATGTTCGTAGCGATGTTTGGCTCGATGCTTGGCTCTGTTCCTTGTTCAGTTCGACAAATTTAAAAACGGCGAATGTTCTGTTACATGTGAATGCGCAAGTCTAACGGCACCTTTAGAAGTTCATTTTTTTTACCACGTCGAGAATAAGAAATAAATAATTTGTAAATAATATTTATATTTTTGTGTCCTGTAGTAGATTAATTTTTCTCTCAACTATTATTTTTTTACGAAATTTTATTGAAAGACGGAAATTGAGTGAGGTTGTATTTTTTAAATAGATAAATGAAGACTTGGTTGGCATTTATTCTTGGTTGTTTAGGAGATGTCTCGATCCGTTAGAGAATTCTCGAGATTTATTGTCTCGAACAATTTTTCTATGAGTTTCGAGAATTCTCGAGTTGTCTCGAGAGGTCTCCGCTTGTCTTAGTAAGTTCTCGTTTGCACTCGTAACTTCTCGTATCGAATTTAATGGAAGAGAAGGCAATTGTCATAAAAAATGCATTGTTTATTGTTCAACAATAAAAATGTGCCAAATATTGCCGTGTTTTATTTCCGACAATTTTTTCAGGAGTAGAATGCACTTGTGTTCCCAAAGAGATTAAATACTCTTGGTGTCTCCAATCTTACACAAACCAACCCAGCCCCAAACTAATAACAAAAACAATGGTTGTCTATAAAGTCGGTTTACGGACGATAATTTTACGTGATATAGTCATAAGAAAACATTGTGCTGCATTTGTTTGGGCATCTAATCTTGTTTCCCCATACAAACTTCGGACCCCCATTTCACCCCCTTAGAGGGCGAATTCTGAAAAATCCTTTCTTAGTGCACCCCTAGACCTTATAAGGAACCTGCGTGCCAAATTTGGAATCTCTAGAACCAGCGGTTTGGGCTGTGCGTTGATAGATCAGTCAGTCAACGAACGGAACGGGACAATATGTCACTTTTTCGTGCTGCCGGTGTTCATCGATTTATAAGTAACATCATATTCTTGAAGCAAGCTTGTCAAAGATATATTTTCACTGAAATATGTAACTAAGGTTACCAATTTGTTGTACTCAAGCACAGGTTAAAACCATATAGATGTCATATAAGAATAAATAAATAGAAATTAAATAGGTTATTCTAGTATAGAACATGAGCGTTTCTCGCCATCAAACGCCACAGTTTGGCGAGTTTATATAAAAACTATAAAATGTAATTTCTTGAATAAAAAAAATAATCATTTGCGATAAAAGTTCTAAATGAACGCCGATTACAAAGCATTTCTGATTTTCACCAGTAGGTGTTGGCTCTCTTAGGTTTTACCGTTAAATACAATGATGTAATATAGAAACCGGCCAACTGCGAGTCGGACTCGCGCACGAAGGGTTCCGTACCATTATCTATAAAAACGGCAGTTGTATGGGAGCCCCAGTCCGACTCGCACTTGGCCGGGTTTTTAGTATTTGTTGTTATAGCGGCAACAGAAATACATAATCTGTGAAAATTTCAACTCTCTAGCTATCACGGTTCTTGAGATACAGCCTGGTGACGGACGGACGGACAGCGATGTCTTAGTAATAGGGTCCCGTTTTTACCCGTTGGGTACGGAGCCCTAAAAAGAGGTAGATATGTTGTCTATACGAAATTCCGCGTTTAAAAATGGCCACCAAATCTGACACCTAAAACACGAATGACGACTCGAAACTGAGGCAAGTTCAATTGACTCAATTTTAGTGTGCCGCTTTTGGAGCGCTTATAACCTATCTACCTCTTTTTTAACCCGACTGCCGAAAGAAAGGAGGGTTATGTTTTTCGAGTGTATGTATGTATCTATATATGTGTGTATGTCTTATTCTTTGGCACGCCCTACAGCCTAAACCGTTTGACGGATTTCGACATAATATTAGTTATTAGTGACATCTTAGGCTAAAATATTTGTAAAAAAGCAGTTGGGTTTTTCTAAAATTCTTTTGATTTCACTTGTTGTAATATCATTGGGTAAATAGTTAGATTTATTTTTGCATAACATACATAGAGTCATTCGGGTCAAGAGCACGCACTTTATTTTCTCGGGTTCTAAAAACGTACAAAAATTGCTATTTCCAAATTGATAGTTTAAAAAATACTTCGAGAACCTAATCTATTTTCATTATTTGGGCAAGTCTATGTTTAAAATTGAATAGTTTTTTCCCTATATACGTTAAAAGTAGAAAAGTCCCTACGAGTACTCTTGCCCCTACATGCGGGTAAGATTACGCAAACCATCGGGTAAAACTACGCATCCGGGTAACATTCAAAATTATATGAAAGGGTATTATCAATAAAATTCCGATTTAAAGTAAAATCAACATTTATATGAACTAAACTAAGCCAATACAAATAAAGAGATCAAGTATTGTGTAATTTTGGTTAATTGCGATGATTGTTGACTTTGTTTGTTTACAAATTCAGCTGGGGCAAAAGTACGCATCGCGGGTAAAATTTCGCGTGCGTACTTTTGATCTCGTACTCTTATCCAAAACGAAAAAAAAAATGAACAATCGGGCATAAGTCGCGTGTTAATTATTATTACATATTTTTTATCTACTGCAAATATACTAGAATAACTAAACAAGATAAATATTACAGATTTACTGTTTTAGCTCCAACGATCCATGGGCCACAGACTTTTCCCCAGCTCATATACTAAACAAATTATCGGCGGTTTATTTATTTCGCGAGCTGTCTCGACTTGCACTCGCGCGGCGTGTGTGATCGACCGGCGTGGATCCGTAATGGCGGCGTAAGCGACACAGGATTGTGCGAAGGCGCACCTCCGCCCCCTCACCCCTCTCGGAGAACGGGGCACTGCGATCTTATACCCGCAGCGTGCTTTTACCCCGAATGACTCTATATTTGATGTCGGCTGCACTACTTATTAGTATTAATAAAACAACATTCAACATACTTATAAGTTTATGTCGCTAAATTTAATTCTAGAACCATTATTATTCAAGTCCCCAGCCGTGATATGATCCGTGGCAGCGGCAGTAGTGTCGGCCGGCGCCGCAGTGCGCGGCTGTTTCTCGAAGGGGTAATAGGGGTGGTCGCGCCACTTCTCGAAGGGGTAGTAGGGGTGGTCGCGCCACTTGAGCTGCGGCACGGTCCTGTACCCGCGGTCGAAGGCCTGGAGCGTGGCTCTGTCCTCCTCGCTGAGCTGGAAGTCGAATATTTGGATGTTCTCGACGATGCGGCCCGGGGCCAGCGATTTGGGGGTCGGTATCACGCCCATTTCATGCTGGAAAAGATAGTAGGGATATATATTTCAGAGCTGTCTACTCAATTTTGAAGAAAATATCTTCAACCGATGGAGCTGAAATTTAATTTGTATTGTAACATAGATTAACTACGAGTGAATATTTCGCATCTTAGCTATTAAGTCAGTTGTTTGTTTATTTAAGTAATACAAATTGTTTTATGCCCGATATCGGGTAACTGTTGAAACAAATTCTGTCACGACCAATTTATGTACACAGTTATGCAATAAAAATATTCTATTCTATTCTGTTTTACTTGTTAATGAGCTAGAACCGCTTGTAAAACGCTAAACAGCATACACTCAGGGACTACGGCGGCTCGGAATGCAGTTTTTAAATTAATTTATATTTTTTATATGGCAGTTTTTTAGCTACTAACCGAGCGGCAGGGCGCGCGATTTACAATCTGCTGGAGGTAGGAGGTTGGACCTGGCTCTTATATCGCTCTTATAAAAAGAAATACTCACCGCCAGCGAACGAAAGAACCATACAAGTCTAACTTAGCGCCGAAAAGTGGCCCCACAAAAAGGATGCACATTGCCATTATGCGGACGTATGCGGACGTGGGGGCGGGGTGTAAAACCGGCCAAATGCGAGTCGGACTCGCGCACGAAGGGTTCCGTAGGTACCATTATCTATAAAAACGGCAAAAAAATCATGTCTGTTGTATGGGAGCCCCAGTCCGACTCGCACTTGGCCGGTTTTTTAGTATTTGTTGTTATAGCGGCAACAGCAATACATAATCTGTAAAAATTTCAACTCTCTAGCTGTCACGGTTCTTGAGATACAGCCTGGTGACAGACAGACGGATGGACGGACGGACAGCGAAGTCTTAGTAATAGGGTCCCGTTTTTACCCGTTGGGTACGGAACCCTAAAAAGGATGCTAAGCAGCCGTTTAGTTCGAACATGCGCATGCGTGTTCAGGCATAAAAACATTAATCATTGACCATTCAAATTGAATTGGCATATTACTCACGCCGTCACGCCAAACCCGCGCGCGACTGCAGCGCTCAAGAAGATGGTGTCAAAAAGAAAAACTATACTTTTGTCAAGTGTGGAAAAACGGATATTCCATGTGCTTTTGTATTACTAGTGATAAGGACTAATAATAAGTGAAAAAATACAATCCTGGGCTGCAGGCCAAGCCCAGGCGACGGCGGTCTTCAGACGGACGGCGCCTGGCAAATGTATGTTGCTGATACTTTTTGTATGGCTGTGATTTAATTATTGTAGTGCCTGAACAGGGGTTTTAACTAATTTAAACTTGATTACGTGCACAATGCGCATACCGGGTTTCGGGCACGTGTTTGGGTAAAAATTTGTAGGGAGTCCGACTGCTATGGTTTTTTCATTCGCTGCTCACAGCATATCTGAGCACGATCTGCGGCACCGTCTTCCTATACTTGTCCGCCATCGCCACGAGCGCGGGGTCGTCGACCCGCGGGGGCGGAGCCCCGGGCGCCGCGCGCGCCGGCAGCAGGGAGCCCAGCGGCGTGAAGCCCATCACCGTGATGTTGTGCCGGCGGCAGTACGAGAGCAGCTCCGGCTGCTGCAGGTTGAGGTTCCACTGGAAGGCATCATCGATACCATTATAAACGTGAACCATTATAGCATTTGGCCTCGACTTTGTTTGTGTGAACCGTAACAACTTTCATCCCCTTTGGGAGTTGATTTTTAGGGTTCCGTAGCCAAAATGGCAAAAACGGAACCCTTATAGTTTCGTCATGTCCGTCTGTCCGTATGTCACAGGCATTTTACTCGAAAACTATAAGGTGTATTTGAATAAAATTTTGAGGATAGGTGTATTTTGTTAGCCGCTACATAGTTTTGTAAGTAAAATGAAAAAAAAAAAAAAATTAGGGGTGCACTCCATACATAAAACTAAAAGTCAAAAAAAAAAAACATTGTGACCCCCCCCCCCCCCGTGTGGCACATCAATCGATAGGCCTTTCAATCAGTATCGATCACATGACAGATCAGTACCTAAGTATACCGAATTACACCTAAATCCGTACAGCAGTTTATGCGTGGTTGAGTAACACTATGCAGGGGACCGATTTTTGACTTTCGAGCGCTCGACTCTTTCACTCGAAAACTGTTAATAATATTGAAATGCTATTTTGAAATAGCAATAGAAAATTGAAAAACGAGTGGTATTGACCACTCGTATTTAAAATATATCGGTAGAAAGGAAGTGCCTGCAATTTTGACACTATTTACTTTTATTTAATTTTTGAGCGCTCGAAAGTCAAAAATCGGCCCCCAAAAGCGCCGCGCCAATATCGGTCAATGAATGTCAAAAATTTACATTATCGTCAACGTTATTTATTTATTATCCATCCATAGTGAATGTCGAAATAGTAGACCACTACGAGCAATAGTGACAACTACTTGATGGCGCCCGATTTGACGCCGAGACAAACTGCGCGGCCCGGCGCGCCTATAGATGAGTTACTTAATGGCTTTTTCACGCCACTGCTCGGAAATGTGGCAAAAGGTGAATACAGGCTTCAAAGCTGAGGTTAGTTTGGCGTCGCACGAACAAGCCATCCATGAATTTAAACTGTCCAACAATGTTATTGTTGGACTATTGAACAGCGATTCGACCAATCACAGGGCCCCGCGCGGTCGCGCGCCGCTCCTTCGCTTCTCTTCGCGGGGCGCTCTTTTGTTTAGTATTATGATCTTTAATTAGGTACTTAACTTTGATTGACATTTAAAATTATTTGCAATTTCCTCACAGTAGGCGTGAAAAAAACTATAGCTGGACTCGTACTTTCGAGCGCCTCCACTACGCGTCGGCCCTCGATCTAACTCGTCTATCTATTGCTAACTTTCTAGCCTCTACAACAATGTACTATAGCTACTCGGACATTATTGAGGATATGATTATCGCACCTCAATCTGCAGCACCACGGGCTTGGTGAGGTTGTGCGCGCGGATGCTCTCCAGCATCAGCATGTTGAAGTTGCTGACTCCGATGGACCGCGTGAGGTTCTGTGCCTGGGCGTCCATCATGCCGCGCCAGGTGTCGATGTAGTGGGTGTAGTCGTAGGAGCCGTTGGGCTGCAAGTTGAAGGTTGAAGTTATTGTGAAAGAAAAGTAAAGTGCAGTAATATTTGCTAATTAACTGCGGCGGCTTTGTTGAGAAAAGAAAAACGATTGCAATCGAGTATTTTAATAGTGGCAAGATCCTTGCCAATATTGGCGAAAAAAGAGTTGACAGCATTGACTGATAGAATTGGGTGTGAGAGCTAGTGAATATTGGCAATACAACTAACAAGTGCGACAGACGGAAATACACGAACCAAGTCTGTTTTCGTTTCGCGGTAGGCCCTCTGCACTCAGTCATAATGATCACATGACAGACGAGTTTGGTTCTTAACCCTTTGAGAGCTAAAGACGGCTGTGGACGCAGACGAAAACTAGTGCCACTGAAGCCACGGACGGCCACATGATAGTATTGATCACATGACAGACGAGTTTGGTTCTTGTTATAGGACATGATGTCACGATCCTCATTGAGGAACGACTGATGAAATTGAAATTGAATTGAAATTGAAATTCATTATCTGCTGAACATTACGTACAATTTTGAAGGTGGAAGACATTTTTTTGAATCAGTAATATTCATCATACCTTATTAGAGTAGGCATGCAAAACATAGGACACAATACATCACAATGATTGAAGAGTTACTTACGAGCTGTGCAATCGGCCAATGTATGAGGTAGAGGTCGACGTAGCTCATTTGTAGATCTCGTAGGGATGCCTTCAGCCGCGGCACCACCGCCGCGCGCGCATGCGCGTCGTTCCACAGCTGCCGACGACAAACCGATAAGGTTAATAATCGAATATCACCCTAAGAATATATTACCTACCTATGCTAATCTATCTATGCATATATATAAAACTTTGCGTTACTGGTCGATTGACAGACAGCGCACAGCCTAAACCGCTGAAGATATACCTAGGCATGAAATTGTTCGAAGAAAGAATTTTTCGAAATTCAACCCTTAAGGGGATGAAAGTCAGTCAAGATGTTTTGCACGCCTGCAAGCAGGCTGAATGCACTGGACTATTGTTTTGTATTTTTAAGAACTGTGTAACTGCATTCCGAGCAAAATAAAAATCTTTGAAAGAATTAACTTTTAGAGTTAAACCTTGGTCGTGATGAAGATGTCCTCCCGGTCCACTGGGGGGACGTTGTCTGTCTCCTTGTAAATGTTGTGTTTCATTCGTTCAATGAAGCACGAAGCGTCGCACAACTGGAAAAGCAAAACAGTTAGTAAACGTGCCAGTGCTTGACACTGGTCTAATACTTGACGCTTTACTTAATAGTAATAAGGTTGAACAAACAGAACAGTGGATACCTAATCATAATCTTAATCAATTTATTCATAAAGTCAATTAACATGTCACAAATATATTAGTTATACAAATATACAAATAAGGTGAGAATAAAATAACCGATACAATAAAACAGTTGCACTATAGAACAAATTATGTTGCACAGTCAATTAACTCGACATAGCTATAAAACGATTGCTCGAAGCCAACCGCTTTAAGCGGAATTTAAAGTTGCTCGAGCTTGGAGCTTCGATTACATTTTTAGGTAACTTATTGCCTATGACATGCGTGCGTTTTGATGACTTGGTCAACTTCCGGCCTATGCCTACAATCTTATCCGCGTTTCTAGTTCTGTTCGAGTTTAACATACCAAATGTTTTATATGACGCAAGATTCACTCTCACATATACAGCTATATAAGACGAGATAGAGACGAGAAGAAGACTGAATTTGCCGCTTTTTTTCAGGTTCAGTTTTCATTAGACAGACTATAACTCGCAACTCACACGTGATTGCGCGGGGATTATTTCGTGTGTTTATAGAGTTATAGCGTTTATAGAGTTACAGAGTTTATTTAGGACAATTATACATTCAACATCATTCAACATTTATACTAAAAAATAACCAGAAAGTGTGAAAAATGTAATAAAAATCGCCGAACAAGCGAGGCCGTTTTGGGAGCGTCTCAAAGTTGCCAAGACATGCTTGGTAAACGTCGCCCATTCAAAGCGACTCGCCGACATAGACGTTTCGCGTTAAAACTAACGGCCGTGTGCACCAACACAGTCCCATCCGGTTTTTTTGTTGTCTTTTTCAGCTCTGGTGCTACACTCCAATGACTGGGGGCAACTCCCGAAAGCAACTCCCCAGGGTACTAGCGGATCTAAGAAAACCTCGAGCCCCCCAAAACCAAATTCCTGGATTCGCCGCCGCAAGGGGCAATCAAGGATTTGAAGTGTCATTGTCAGTCACTTGCCTCGGGGATCGTAGTCGTTCTGTGCTGCAGCTCATAGCTGGCGGTAGCAGCCTTCACTGCGCTCCCGACTTGGTCTTCCACCTGGAAATAAAACATCGTGGTCAGCCAGTTATATTGCCCACTGCTGAGCATCGGCCTCTCTTTGAGTAGGTACGGCACTTCGTCCTGGCCCTGAGCTTAGTCTCATCCAAAGTCGACCGAAATAATAAAGTTACATAACTTTTACCCTGCAAATAGACCTTGTCAAGTACTTTTTAGTCTGTCTACCAGCGCGGATAGATTTCATCGCGAATATTTTGTAATAAATACATCCCGATGTTTCGAGCCCTTGTTCGTTGTCAGGCGGGTATACGGGCAGACAAGTAGTACATGACATGAATACGAATATAATGGATTTTACGATGAACCTTGTAAGACCAGGCGGTGTCAACGTGTCGGTAGCCCGCCTCCAGCGCCCACAGCACTGCATTCTCCACCTCGTGACCGGTTGGTTCAATACGACCCTGAAAGAGTCAAGAAAATAACTACAACTTAGAAAAGTTGAAAAACCCCCCATCTTTTCATTTCAAAGTTCAATATCTCAAAAACGGCTGAACCGATTTTGATGAAACATAGCTAAGAACAGTCAGGTTAAAATTATCTATTATGACACAAAAAAAACCGCATTCAAATCGGTCCATTCGTTTGGGAGCTACGATACCACAGACAGATACACAGATCTTTCGTCTCACCTCTCTTTGAGTCGGGGGTTAAAAATCAGTTTAAACAGTCTCCATGCACTCTCCATACAAACTTAGTTTGCTTCTCATTTTAAAATGCCAAACTGGAATACCATGAAACTTTTAATATCATCATCATCATATCAGTTGAAAGACGTCCACTGCTAGACATAGGCCTCCCCCAAAGAGTGCCACAATGTCCGGTCCTGCGCCACCCGCCTCCAGCGGATTCCAGCGACCTTTACCAGGTCATCAGTCCACCTTGTGGGGGGGGGGGGGGGGGGCTACTCACGTCGCGCCTTCCGGTACGTGGTCGCGACTCGAGAACCTTTTATATATTTTCGTGTCATTCCAGTATTAGGTAGGTATGTGTCGTTTCAAAATGATAACAAACTACGTTTGTTTGGAAGTCGACTTGTGAGTTGACCGTGCTGATTGATCCCAAGTTAGCGATTGCAATCCGCTCCGACAAATCTAGTGGTAAGGCTAAACTGAAGAAGTACTGCAAAGGAGGTTGACTAGTCATAAGGTGATAGGTACCTGGGAATTGTTGCCCAGCCAGGTGCCCAGGGCCAGCATCGGCATCAGGTTACCATCGTTCAGCTCAAGCACCGGGGCCTTGCCGCCGTCGTCCGCGCACTGGAATTAAACATGTATGATTATGTATGCGTAGGTAGGTAAGTAAGTAAGTCGGAACTCGGCATCAAACAGTCGCATTCTGAAGTTTTTCGGTCACATCTCCAGGAAAGACAATGATTCGATAGAACGTCTTGTAGTCAGCATCAAAAGTAACTACGCAATCGAAAACGTCAAAAGCTCTTATTCCCTTCTAATAAAGACTTTTGACGTCTTCGTTTGCGTAGCTACTTTTGATGCCAACTGTACAAGGAAGAGAGACCCTTTCGCTGGGGGTGTTCTGTGGCCACGCGGTAGGTCGTCCATGTGATGGACCGACCAAATCAAATCAGCTGTGGGCGGCCCTTGCACGAAGGCACCAAAATGAACACCCACGAGCGAAATGGCGAGAGATTGTGAGGAGAATAACTGTCAGTAATGCGAAACAGTTAGGTGATTTTTAAAAGCTCTGAAACGTGTGAATATTCTGAAAAAAATATATCTAAACTATGGTAGTTATCTCACTAACAATTTAATTCGCGATGCTAATTTTTATTACGCCGGTTCTTCTCGTGGCAGAGGTTTTATATTTATCAGACCCGGTGCTAGTTTATTGACATTACCTGCATAAATATATGCATGAACTTTGACTTTTCCGTTTCAATTTATTAAATTAATAAATAACCAAATACTTATGTCAAAAAATCGAAAGGGCCAAAGTAGATAAAACATTCACACACAAACACACAAAGATGCAATTGGCCATCTTGTGGTTCAGGAAAAATTATAACGCACTAGCCTACTACATTGTTGTGTGTTCTGAGAGCCGTTGCCACGCAAAACCGCGAAGGAAAGCTAGTTTTAGACGAAAATCATTACTATATCCAATTCATTGAGAATTATTACGGCACGGCTAATCAATTTTCATTTCATGCTGACTACGGACGGGAGAACAATATGTACTTACATCAGAAATTAATGGCATTCCTATGAATTCACTATGTAACTAAAAAAAATACTTAAGTCAACATCCTAGTGCTCTTGACACCGGACTAGCCCAATACTAGACACTTACAATCTTAATTCATAATATTACTTAAAAAAAACACCGACTTCAATTCAGTACTTCGTCAAGTCACATAGGTAAATAAACATTTCTACATTTCCTTTCCAATTTACCACATGAACTGCTTTCCGAGGGCAAATGCGTTGATCATTACAGAAAAAACCCAAGTCGCTATGTGTGGGCTAATAATATTTGAGGAGTTCCGTCGATTCTCCAAGGATTGACACTTCATTAGTTGCTACTTCAAAGGAATCATGTCAGAATCTTTGACAAACTTTAAATCCTTGAGGAGTTCCATAAGTTATGCGTGGTCTTCATCATCAGTTCCACTGCACCAAAATTGCGATTTCCGGGGGTAAATACACGAGGTATTATAGATAATAGCGAAATAACTACACGCGTGCCTATAAAATTTGAGGGTTGCCCTCAATTTACCTGGGACCAAACCATCAGCTGATTGACTGATGTGATTTGGTGGCAATGGGACCACCTAGAATATTCAAAATCGGTCCACAATTGACAGGGAAATCGGTGAACATACATAAAAAAAATACATACAGTAGAACCTATCACCTCCTTTTTGAAGTCGGTTAACAATATGAATTACGATACGAGCGTAGCCTAGCTGAATGCGTTATAGTATTTTATGCAACAGTTATATAATATGGGTTCTTAAAATTCGAGAGTCGCTGTAACAAAACGAGCTTTAGCGAGTTTTGTTAATAAAGACTCGAGAATTTTAAGACCTAATTATATAACGTTGCATACAGTACTTTTTCTACGACAGCTAGAACCAACTTATACTTTTAGTTATAAATAAATAAAAATAGAGACATGTAAAAACAAACATTTTATTTATGGTAATGAATATGAAGGCTTTGAATGGTGTTTTTTGTTATGATTATTGGCGCGTTGTTTTGTTTTAAGATCTGGGACATATTTATTTCATTTTGTAGAAAGTCCGGAGCGGTTGGCATTGGAGATGGATCAAATTCAGTTACAACCTCAAAAGTTAAATAAATTGCGTTACCAATGAACCTAACTGACAATTGAAAATAATTAAATTCCCGCGCTTTATGTTTTTTTATTACCATAGACAACAATACTGTTTAAGTAGATGTATTTTTCAAACATAAAAATCTTTTGGAAAAATAATATTCTTATTTCATATCTGTAATTTACGTAATAATAAACGAGTCTTTATTGTAAATATGGCAGTTACAGTAATAATAAGTTCATTTACATAAACTTTTGTCATGGATGCGGTCATGGAAACATAAATTTAAATAAAACACTTTCGCGCTGGCACATGGTCTGTAGGCGCTGGCCACTTTAACGCAAATTAAAAAAAATACCAGTTGGCTTATAATTTATTATAATATCCGTCGGAGCATTATAATGTAATTCATAGATCATAGATTTAAGTGGAATCACGAAAAGTGTATATTTTTAATATTGATGTTAGCCTTTTAATTGTCAAATTACAGTGCTGGAGTAGAAAAAATATATTAATTCATAAAAAAAAAAATTTAAGACCCCCTGATACAAGAAACATAGAAAAAGTAATAACCGTCTCGACAGAAAACAGTTGCGACATGAAACCGCCCTCAAAGCGGTTCATCCGTTTGGGAGCTACAAGCCAGACACATGCACACAAATAGGTACAAATGTTAAACTCATATCTACCACCCCTTGGTTCCTCGGAGGAGGTTAAAATAGAGGCGATGTCCTATCTCTGTATGGCTCGTTGTTTTTTGAATAGTAGGTAAAATTGGTAGTAGGTTGAAACTACATGAAATACTTACGTGAAAATATTGCAGCAACAGAAAGCACATTAATATCGGAATTAATATGATGGAATTAATATTATGGCCTGTACATTTGCTCACCTAGGGCGGTAAAAAAAAAGTCTCAGATCGCCGGTATCAGGTACCTACCTATCAAGTCTGAGACATTTTTCGTTTTACCACCGTATCTAATAGGTAGGTCATTTAGCACGGGTTTCCAACAAAACATAATTTTAAATTTTAATTGACTTACACGGCTTTTCACGTATATCTAATCGCCTTTTAATTCATAATAAACTTACCGCAAAGACCACGTTACATAATATAAACACAATATAAAAATACATGGCGTCCGGCGCGCGCGCACAACACAAACATACCTAGGTACTGAGTACGTAGTATCTCTTATTAGTCTGTGGTACTGAGACTACTGAGTTATCACAAAGTCCACAAACTAGTAACGTATCTGCGTTACTGACAGAGAGGCAGAGGGGGAGACAACATTAAAGGGGTTATCTGTGGGTGCAGCTTGGATGCAAGTGCAATGTCATTGCTGGCACGGATTGCGAAAAAAATACCTAATAGGCATTTCTTTTTTAAGAGGATGGTTAGTACGAGGTCATCACAAAACGGACAGTCAAGCTGTCAATATCAATACTCATACACGATCCGTCACAAAACTGACATGTTAGACAGACTTACCGTAAACCGGGGTTACTTTAGGAAAAAATGGGGCTACTTTGATAATTTTGAATGTAGTATAAAAGCAGACGTATTTGAAATTAAGAAGATTTAATCGAGTATACATCAAGATAGAATACTAAAATATCCACTAGACCTGCGGCTGAACAAAACTGGGTTTCGATAGCATTAAAGTTTTTTCTTTTTTGATATGTCGTTGGAGGCATGTTAAATAATACTTATGTAAAAATGTAGAAATTTTTAGGTTTAGATTTCGGCTATATTGAAATATTTAAGTTTTTTGCCAAGAACTATGCAAATATAGAATTAGAGTCACAAAAAACTGTAACCTATCCAATAACATTTTAATTTCTTTACTATATTCTGTTTTTAGAAGTCTGGAACATCTGCGTTCTGGTGAACGAAAAAATGCTTATAATTCCGAAAATAAAGAATTAGAGTCGCTGATATTGCAAAATTATGATATTATCGATCCACTTCATATACTTGAAAAAAGTTGGAGGTGTAGACAATCGGCTTGTCTAGATATTGATTTCTAGCTAAGCAGTATAACCAATATTGAATTAGAGTTTGTAGAGTTAATAATAAGCAGGTCATGATAATGATCTCTGTTACCAAACAAAAGTTTATAAATATAAAATCACGGCGACACTAAATACTGATACGTAAGCATTCCGGGCCTATATTAATACATTTCAAACTCGCTGTATGCGCGCGCCGCGCTGCGCACTGTGCCACCAGACCCCTATTCCGTAACTGGTTTTAAGTTCACCTCAACGCTCACCAACAAATATATCTTGATACTGCGGTGCGTAGTAGCTAAGCGTAGGTAGAGGTCTAGTTTCGTTAGGTGACGCTGTTTTAAGTTCACCTCAACGCTAACCCACAAATATATCTTGACACTGCGGTGCGTAGTAACTAAGCGTAGGTAGAGGTCTAGTTTCGTTAGGTGACGCATGGGGTGAGGCGCATGAGCGCGTAGCGAATAACGGCAGCGATCAGTGGGGGCGGGGTAGTGGCGTGCCCTTGACTCCACGTCAACCTGCGTCCAGATTCCATAAAAAAATCCGCAAAGCGTGTTTTAAACTAATATCAACCGAAAATAGTTAAACTTACCCTAATTTATTAGTATAGGGATTGCCCACGGTTTTGTTCGCGTAGAACTCGTTATCGTGTTATAGAAATAATTGATATGAAAATTATCATACAAATGACCATTCTCTGCAGAAATACCTACTAACAAATGACATACAATGTATTTTTTTTGCGAAGTGGCCAGTAACAGTAAGCTATGGAATAGATGGGTAGTAAACCGCAATTTACCTACCACATGAAATTGTTTTTGTATATTCAGGATGTAGGGTCGGTTCGCCGGTCATCGACCACCTAATTTAGTGTGCCAGTTTGCGACCACTCAGGTAAATTGGTGAACCGAGAGGATATTTTCTAGTTTTTTCAGTAGATTCCTGCCTAATAACTACATTAACTAGGTACTTAGAGCCTGTTCAAATCTATATATATAAAAGAAGATTCTGACTAATTCATACACGCACAGCCGAAACTACTCGGACTAGAAACATGAAATTTACACCCAAACTACCTTTTATAAAGTTTTTTTGGAACAACGGATAAGAAGGGATTTTAAGAAATTCCACCCCTAAAGGGGGTTAAAAAGGGGTGCAACGTTTGTATGAGGGACACTTTTTTTTGAGCTAGAGACTTAAAGTTTTGTAGAAAGATAACTTATTAAAATACAAAAAAGTACTTTCAGCGTTTTGGAAAATTCTATCCCTAAAGGGGTCATAAAGGGGTGCAAGATTTGTATAGGAGAAACATTTTTTTAAGCTATAGACTTAAAACTTTGTAGAAAAATTACTTATTAGAATACTAATAGTGCTTTCAGCGTTTAGGAAAATTCTACCCCTAAGGGGGTTAAAAAGGGGCGCAACGTTTGTATGGGGGAAATTTTCTTTTTTGAGCTATATACTTAAAATGTTGTAGAAAGATTACTTATTAAAATACAAATAAAGCACTTTCAGCATTTTGGAAAATTCTGCCCCTAAGGGGTTAAAAAGGGGTGCAAAGTTTGTATGGAGGAAACTTTTTGTTTTGAGCCAGACTTAAAACTTTGTAAAAAGATTACTTATTAGAATACAAATAAAGTCCTTTCAGTGTTTTGGAAAATTCTGCCCTTAAGGGGTTCAAAAAGGGGTGCAAAATTTGT
The DNA here is from genome assembly GCA_932294315.1 of Epinotia nisella. NCBI lineage: Eukaryota > Metazoa > Arthropoda > Insecta > Lepidoptera > Tortricidae > Epinotia > Epinotia nisella. The sequence continues at coordinate 311,904 of OW028699.1, forward strand.
ATGGAGGAAACTTTGTTTTGAGCCAGACTTGAAACTGTAGAAAAATTACTAATTAGAATGCAAATAGTCCTTTCAGCGTTTTGGAAAATTCCGCCCCTAAGGGGTTAAAAAGGGGTGCAAAGTTTGTATGGAGGAAACTTTGTGTTTAGAGCCAGGGACTTAAAACGTTGTAAAAAGATTACTTATTAGAATACAAATAAAGTCCTTTCAGTGTTTTGGAAAATTCTGCCCCTAAGGGGTTAAAAAGGGGTGCAAAGTTTGTATGGAGGAAACTTTGTTTAGAACCAGAGACTTAAAACTTTGTAAAAAGATTACTTATTAGAATACAAATAGTCCTTTCAGTGTTTTGGAAAATTCTTCCCCTAAGGGGTTAAAAAGGGGTGCAAAGTTTGTATGGAGGAAACTTTTTATTTTGAGCCAGAGACTTAAAACTTTGTAAAAAGATTACTTATTAGAATATAAATAAAGTCCTTTCAGTGTTTTGGAAAATTCCGCCCCTAAGAGGTTAAACAGGGGTGCAAAGTTTGTATGGAGGAAACTTTTTGTTTTGAGCCAGAGACTTTAAGCTTTGTAGAAACATTACTTATTAGAATACAAATAAAGTCCTATTAGCGTTTTAGAAAATTCCACTCCTAAGGGGGTTAAATAGGGGGGTAAGCTTTGTATGGGCAACGATTTGTTTGAGCTACAGACTTAAAAGTTAGTAGAATGATTACTTATTAAAATAAAAAAGTGGATTCAGCGTTTAGAAAAATTCAACCCCTAAGGGGTTAAAAAGGGGTGCAAAGTTTGTATGGAGTAAACTTTTTGTTAAAACTTTGTAGAAAGATTACTTATTATAATACAAATAAAGTCCTATTAGCGTTTAAAAAAATTACACTCCTATGGAGGTTAAAAAGGGGAGTAAGCTTTGTATGGGCAACACTTTGTTTGAGCTAGAGACTTAAAAGTTAGTAGAATGATTACTTATTAAAATAAAAAAGTACTTTCAGCGTTTAGAAAAATTCAACCCCTCTAAGGGGGTTAAAAGAAGGTTCAAAGTTTATATGGGGAGCAAGAAATTTTTAAAGTAAAATTTCGGTCTTATCATGTAGTTATGTTAAGACTTCAAAACTAATTTCAGAGTTTTTTTTCAAATTCGTCCCTAAGTGTTAAAAGGGGTTTAAAGTTTGTGTAGAGAGCAACACATTTATAAAGTATGAGATTTGTAACTTTGGTTTTAGACTGTTTGTTTAAAAACTAGAAAAGGAATTTCATTGTTTTTTATATTGATGCAGGCCTGAAATGGAAAGAGGAGCTGGATGCCGTTGAGCATTCCATTTCTTCAGCCTGTTATGCTCTGAGAAGCCTGAGGGAGGAACTCACTAGACAACAACTTAAAGTCATATACTATGCGTTAGTAGAATCTAAGCTTAGGTACAATATCAGGCTCTGGGGAAATAGCTTTAAGTATAACCTTAACAAAGCTTTGGTTGTTCAAAAAAGAGCCATCCGCACTATTGTACGCATTCCTCAATGGATATCTTGTAGAGAACACTTCCTGGAATTGGGCATTCTAACAGTTCCTTGCTTGTATATACTCGTGCGGCTTACTATTTTGTCAAAAATATCTTAAAATATGAATCTATCGAAGAACAAGATTTGCGCCTACAAACACGAACAAAAAACATTACACAAAGTTTTTTCCCGAAGCTCAAAGTGGCGCAGCACAGCACAAAACATCAGGCTGTAATTTTTTTTAACAAACTGCCCCCTGACTTAAAAAATATCACAATTTATAAGGTATTTCATAGACAATTAAAAGCATTTTTATTGAGAGGGTGCTTCTACAGTATTGACGAGATTTTTGTGCGTGATATCTAGTTATAAGAATTAAAGACATGACATGTATTAAGTTAAATAAAATGTACAAATTATAATTAGTTAAGCAATCTTTTTATGTATAATATTTAAGTAATTTTAATTTTAATGTAGATATTTCAAACAATATTTGTATTGTTACTGAATAACTAATAAAAAAAAAATATAATATGGGGTTAAAAGAGGGTTCAAAGTTTGAATAGGGAGCAATCATTTTTCTAAGACGATAAAAACTTCTACGCGGATGAAGTCGCGGGCAACAGCTAGTGTTTACCATATCTTTAACTAGCTTTTGCCCGCGGCTTCGCCCGCGTACTAAGCGAAATTTTTAACCGTCTACAAAAAAGGAGGTTCTCATGTTGACCCGTATGTCCCGATTGAATTGCAATGTAGCACAAATATTTTCAATAATTTTCATGTCCACAATATTAAATTTCAAAATCGATGCCATTTTCGTAATGAACGTTCAAAAAAGCAATAAAAACGACACCCATATTGATATTTAGATATTTCAACCCCATCGCACCCCAACAGGGGAGATGGTATTTCACGTCCGCCATGTTGGATTTTAAAATCGTTGTTATTTTCGCAATCAGTGACCCGATAAACCATAAACGATACCCATATTGATTTTCAGACTGTCACCAAATGTTCCCCTTTTAGGGGTTGAATTTTTTCATCGTAAGCCCACGTGTGGCAATTTAATCGATAGGTCTTTTCAAAATAAATATAAGGTTTCTCAATGTTTTTGATTAAATGAATAGAGGCGGAGCTAAATCGCCCCAAAAGTCACTAAAATTGTAGCCCCCCAGGGATCGGAACCGGTTTTTTCAAAAGTCCCCGAAGTAGTCTAATATTTTGAATTATTTTAGGCTCTTAATGTAGGACTCTTTAGGTAACATTTTCGTATTTTTAGACAGCCTGATCAAAAATGATATTATAAACCAAAGAACGAAATTGAACGAAATAAAACCGGTATTTTGGTATGGTGAAAATACCAGTATCCGATCCCTGTGCCCCCTCCTCTAATTTTTGAACGGTGTTTTTAAAAAATATAAAAATAATCATAAACCTATAGGGCTATTAGGGCTTATTAAATTTTTTCACCATAAATTATTTTGATCAAGATCGATTCATAGGTTTTCGAGATATTGCTGAAAAACTGCCTTCCCTATAGAAAAGCACGTAAGTGCCGTAAGATTTCTGTGACGATACGACCTTTTTAATAGGCAAGGATCCCTTCGTTTTGCGTAATCCGACACGCACTTGGCCGGTTTCTATAGATAACTAGCTTCTGCCTGCGACTTCGTACGCGTTTAAATTATGGATTTCATGTTTATGATTCGTCCTAAAAGGGACGACATAAATTATACCCTATTAAATAATATCAATTAGAATTTTGGTCAAGTGCGAGTCGGATTTTAGTTTTCCCATACATTTTGTGACCCAACTCCTGATGAAGGCAACGAGCAAAAATATTTCGTCTCCATACAAAGTTTCATCCCCTTTTTCGTCCCTAAAAGGGATAAAATTTGACAATAATTATAGCCCTTGCCCTATTCTAATATATAAGGAACATATCTGGAAAGTTTCATGTACACTCATCGGTATATTTTGAAATTACGTGGAACGTACATCCATTCATACATCCAAATTTTTACGTTTATAATATTAGTAGGATGGTACGGAGTCCGACTCGCACTTGGCCGGTTTTTTACTGTTACTAAGTTACTACAAATAGTCAGTCCATATATCAAATTTTTTTTACTCATTTTGAAGTCAATAACTTATTAAATTCACATAATAATAACCGCATGTAATTTACCGTGCACGTAAACAAACAAATGATATGATTTGAAATACAAACGCAGCGCTTGCGCGGCGGAGCGGGGGGCGGGACGAGGTATCACTCTAGGGGCTCGCTCTAGGTTCCCGCGCGCCGGTACGTGGTACCGCGGCGTGGTTATTTATTTCGCGCCTATTTTAATAGATTATACTATTACAAGGCAATCTATACACAGAAATTTCTTACTTTCCATTATATGGCTGCATATATTATTTTATAGTATTAGACTAATCTTTACAGACTCTAATTCAATATTAGACCTTACAGGACAAAAGGCGCTTATAAAAATTCTTATTAATGAAATCTTATCTCTAATTCCTCCAAATTTTTGGCTTTGTCTATTAACTTAAGGATTTAAAGATATTGTTGTGAATTTTTGAAACTTTAATTCAATATCGACAAAATAATAACCGAATTCTGGTTTGACCCAGTCGCTCGTTATTTTTTTTTCTACAAACTTAACAGCATAAAGCATCATACATATTATAAACGATGAAGCTTAAACTTTGCACTCTAATTCAATATTCACAAATCACCAATAAAAAAACATAAATACCTAATTTATACCTAACTCTCGTTCTAACTTTTCGTCATATTTTACAAATATGCTTAAAAATATGTCCCATACCATATAAGCATAACTTTTCCGACTTTAGAGTTACCGAAACTTGTAGGGCAAAATTCCGGTCCGGCTACAGGGCTACACTGCCACAGTTCACTCACAAGTAAAAACAATGATTTCGGAGAAAAACCTATTTGATCAAAGTCACCCCCCGAATCAAAGCAACCCCGGTCCACCGTACCTAAATACAATTAGATAAGTTAGGTGGATTCTGCACAGTTCAAAATAGGTGGGTCTGGAATGGAATGCTTTTCGAGATTTAACAGTCATATAATTAACCCAAACATGTCTGTCATACTGATTGAACAAATTAACTGGTTAATTAACCAGTTAATGAGACAGCCACGTTATGAAATAGTTATTTATGATACAAGTGCGGAAAGCACAGCCGTCTTTAGCTCTCAAAAGGTTAAAAAAGGCACGTCATCGCACGTAGAAAGAGCTCCGGTGGCCAAACATTTTACATGTCGTCCGGAGCTCTTTATACATGATTTGACTTGTACTCCGCTGGACAGCGAAGTATTTATATAAATAGCTATAGTTTGTAGATTCGCCGTAAACTCATGACCATAAACATACGCTACGCGGCTCAGTTTATCGTAGTCTCTCAGCGCAGGCGCACGATATGAAGTTACTGGCAATCATTGTGTTGTGCACGCCGGTGAGTTAAATTTTATATCGATTATTTTAGTAAGGAAGAGGTGTTCCAAGGGCGTCGCCAGCCGATGAAGCCCCTAGGGTCCCTTGGCGACGCCCTTGGAGTGTCCTGCTTAGTAGGTACCTACCTGTTTAGTTTTTGTTGTCTTTCATATATTTTGTGACTAAAAGTTATAGTTTCTTTTTTTGTATATTTGCAATGGCATAAAACTTTATTGAATTGGAAATATCGTTCATAGTAAAAATGGGTAGGTTTACGAACAGGCCGTCGAAAGGAGTGACCTACCTAGATTAGAGTTGTGAAGATGTCTTTAAAAATTGAATAGGACGTGGTTTGCTTGACTGACGACTGACTAACAAACAGGCGACTATGTCAAACGTCACAGTTTGGCGAGTTTATATAAAAACTATAAAATGTAATTTTTTTTTAAATAAATAAATAAAAAAAAAGTCAGACTGAGGGGATTTCCGCTCCGTGTTCGCATTCAAATGATCTGATGTGAATAGAATAGAATAGAATAAACTTTATTTGCATTAAACATTACCAGATACAAGGTGTTATTACAATAATAGGTAGGTTTATATGTTTAACCATAATTGGTATGCAAAATTGTTGTTATAGTAACTAATATGTGATAGTTATAATTACTACTTAAAGAGATCATTAAATTCAAGTTCAACATTACAATTTACGAACTATGACATCATAACACAATACTATAAATTACCAGCTATACATAAATTATCACAATTCTGCCAGTAATTACGTGTCAAAGAATTCATGTAAACTGTAGAAGTTTTGATTATTTAGCCATCGGTGTAGTTGCTTTTTAAATGACATAATATTCAATGACCGTAGTTGCGCAGGTATATTATTATATACTTTGACACACATAACTAAACAGCTTTTTTTATGTTTCGCTAAGCGTGAATGGTCATCAGGCAATAGTCTGTCCGGATCTCGACAGGCACGAGGATGAGTGTCACATGCTTTTTTAAACATAGATTTATGCTTGTGGACAAACATACATACTTCATATATATATAGCGCGGGGAACGGTAGCAAACCGAGTTTTTTAAATAGTGGCCTGCAGGACTCGTCTGGCCGCATTCTATGTATTGCTCTTATACACTTTTTTTGTGCGATAAATGCTCGATTGCTGTCAGTGCTATAGCCCCATAGTATTAGTCCGTAACGTAAAACTGACTCCACATATGCGTGATAACAGGAAATCGCGGTTGCTATGTTGGTTACTCTACTGACTTGTCTTGCCTCAGGTGTCTCCCACCCCACCCTTATGTATTTAGAGTCGTTTTCTATAACAGAGGAAAACAACGTACCTACAGATTTGATTTTTATCAATTTTAATTGTTACCGGTATACTATAGCTACATGTGTAAATCAGGGATCGGATACCGGTATTTTCTCCATACAAATTAAACCAGTATTATTTTGTTCTTTGGTTGTTATTATCATTTTTGATCGGGCAGTCTAATAATACGAATATGTTACCTAAATACACGATAGAGTCCTACATTAAGAGCCTAAAATAATTCAAAATATTTGACTACTTCGGGGATTTTTAAAAAAAAACCGGTTCCGATCCTCGGTGTAAATGAAGATACAGTGAACAGGTAGGTATAAAAACAAAGCAAAAAGCTCTGAGCATTCAATAAGCTGGCTCCAAGGCTAACCGGTTGTCGGCGATTACAATCGTGTGCCAATGACCAGCATAGGTACATAATCATGGGTATGGGTACATACATCTAGTACGAGGTAATCCGTGGACCATTACACATAACTATATCAACGTAAATACAATCACTTATTTACAGAGACCTAACAAAGTAAAAATGAAAATCAGAACTTAAAGTTGACTTAAAAATAACATATAGGATTAAACTAAATAGGTATATCATTAATGGCCCGTATAATAATGAAAATGCTGCTTGCTTCAGCATTGCTAGAGCAAAAAAGCTGCCAACTACGAAGTTGTAAAATAAATAAGTACCTACTTTACATCCATCGTCACTTTTATTTTAAGCCTTCCTTGAAGATTCTGATTTTTTGGCTATAGAGGTAAGTTTTTAGTCGCCAACAAGGCTGGAAAACACTTTCTTTTGTTAAACTTGCCAAGAAAAGGGTGTTTAAAATTTTAATACGAATGCGATAATGTACTCGCTATTGACTCGTTAGTTAAGTTATTTACGTCTGGACTCTGCCCTTGACTTCCGTGACTTTAGATCATTTATTTACCTATATCTTATACTCTTATTGTATTTCTAGTTTTGCAATGATGTTTGGACCCAGTTTAATGTACCTACTTGATTAGGTAGTTTAAGTAAGTTAGGTTAAGTAAGTTAAGGTATCTGTTTAGGGGGCTTCACAGCCACATACGGATTCACAACCGTACCGGGTTCCTTACCTCAAAACGAAAAGGAACCCTTAGAGGATCACTTCGTTGTCCGTCTGCCTGTCAAGACCCTTTTTCTCTGATAGAGGAAAACCACTTTAGTAGAGTAAAAGTTGAGTTTAATCCGTGAATACGTATTGTGAGTACAGCTGAATTGTTTGGAACCTAGTAACCGTCATGTACGACAATACAACAATAATATATTACAGCTTTTATACAGCCAGTATACATATAGTTTACATGCAGGTTCTAACACCACCCCTTAAACTATATGTACATACTACATATACTAACTACCACATCACTAAGCACTAAGTACCTCTAAGCATGTAAAAATCATTCACAAAACGCTGATACTTTTCAGTACTCAAAGGCTTTGTCAAAGCATCCGCAAGCATATCGTTGGTACACATATATTTCACAACCAATACACCATTTTCGACTATTTCGCGAATGAAATGATGTCTAACATCAATATGCTTAGTCCTTGCATGGAACATATGATTTTCGGTCAATTTTATTGCAGATTGGTTGTCGTTGTAAACTACTATTTTGACATCCAACCTCAAGCACTCTTGCATGAATGTTTTTATGAACAGTGCCTCTTTACACGCATCGGATAACGCCATGTATTCAGCTTCCGTGCTGGAAAGAGCCACTGTACGCTGTTTACGACTCTCCCACGAAACTAGAGAATTGCCCAATTTAAATATGTAACCAGTGTAAGACCGACGATCGACTACACTAGCCGCCCAGTCTGCGTCCGCTGACCCAGTCACGTTTAACCCGCTCTTCTCATAGGTAATGCTGTGCTCCATAGTACCCTTAAGGTATCGAAGCACGCGCTTTGCCGCCTTCCAATGAGCTTCCGAGTAGCAATCGTTAAACTGACTTAGCATACTCACAGCATGCGCAATATCAGGACGCGAACAGACTGCGATATACTGGAGGCAACCAATCAAGTTCCTGTATTCATAGTCTCCATTCTTCTCAGATTTTGTAAGTTTCAGTCCAACTTCCATCGGTGTTTTAGCCGGGTTGCATTCAGTCATTTTGAACCTCTCTAAAACTTTGCTAATATAAGCAGACTGATCGAGAATGATCTTTCCATCTTCACGACGGATGTGTATTCCAAGTACAATTTTTGCAGGCCCAAGATCCTTCATAACAAACTGCTTCATTATCTCCTCTTTTACCGCCCTTTTCTCAGTTTGACTGTTGCTAAGTAACAAAATGTCATCAACATAAAGGCCGAGGATGACAAGTCCGTTATTACTAGATCTGACGTACACACACGGCTCGGACGCTAGTCGTTCAAATTTCAGCTTCTTGACAAGCGCGTCGTTTATCTTCTCATTCCATGATCTGCTGGCTTGTTTTAATCCGTATACAGCTTTAAGCAAACGGTATGCCTTTCCTTTGCTGTTTTCCACGTCAAAGCCTTCAGGAATTTCCATATAAACGACTTCCTTCAAGTCACCATTTAGGAATGCTGTCTTGACGTCCATATGATCCACTTCCATGTACGTCCACCGACAGCGCGCTCATCATATTTGCCATTTCTTTAGCGACGGGATCCTTCGACTTCTTATTCTCTGGACAGTACTTGGAAATGTGGCCCAGCCTCTTGCAGCGGAAACATTTGACAGGTTTATCACGCCGTTTCATTACCATCACGGAATCACTGCTCGTATCCGTTCCGTTGGTCCGACGTTGTTGTTCTTGTAACAATTTTTGTTTCACCAGCTCGCTCGACATTGTTACGTTGCAATTCTCCAACGCCATGATCAGTGGGTCGTAGTCGGGTGTGAGCCCACTTAGCATTATTACAGCTACAAATTCGTCGTTCAAAGGAGCTTCGATATCCGTTAATTGTTGTGAGATATCACTTATCTTTGTAAGGTAAGGTTCTATACCGGAATACTCCTGGAGTTTCATTCCGAACAGCTGCCGCATTAACCCAAGTCTTCGACTAAGACCTCTGTCTTCATACGCAGTCTGAAGACTTTTCCACGCCTCCCATGCGGTAGTGTCATTCCGCACGTGGGTGATAGCCACAGGGTTTATACTCAAACAAATGCGAGCCAGAGCCTTCTGCTGCTTCTTCTTATCATCGCAATCAGGCTTCACGCCGTCCTTGCTCTCAATGCACTCCCACAAATCCTCCTGGATTAGGACCATTTTCATCAGAAATTTCCACGATCCGTAGTTACCCATGCCGTTTAATTTTTCCATGGTAGTAACAATAGCCGCCCCTGTGCTGGACGTCGCCATTTGGGATAATTTCGTGCACACAATTAATTTTTTCGATAAAAAGAATTTACGCAACACACATAGCTTCGCATATACTCACTTTACCTAACCACGCTCTGCTACCATGATAGAGGAAAACCACTTTAGTAGAGTAAAAGTTGAGTTTAATCCGTGAATACGTATTGTGAGTACAGCTGAATTGTTTGGAACCTAGTAACCGTCATGTACGACAATACAACAATAATATATTACAGCTTTTATACAGCCAGTATACATATAGTTTACATGCAGGTTCTAACATTCTCAAGAATGCGTGGAGATATAAAGTTGAAATTAATAATTTAGTACCGATCTAAGGGTAATTTCCAGGGAAAATCGTTTGCTCCAGTTTTCATATAACATGATCATAGAACATGTGAAATTGATGAACTAACATAAAGTGTTGACTGTTTCTCTCCACAGGTGGCGCTGGCGTTGCGCAGCGGCGGGCTGGCCCCGTGGCGCCCTCTAAACGACAACAACAGCGTGCCTAGCTTAGGGCTCGGTACGTGGCTCGGCTTCTCTAGCAAGGTGAGTCAATAGTGTCCGTCGCGTGCGGTAGATGGCGTTAGTTGTTTGGCTCAGCGGCGTGCAACAACAATATTTGAGTCAGCCAATTTATAGTACCTACCTAGGTACTCTTTGGGCCAGCTATAGCTATAAAAACTATAAGGGTTCCGTTTTTGCCATTTTGGCTACGGAACCCTAAAAACGACCAACAGGTTCTCGAAGAAAGCTCTAACGATTTCGACAAGGTTTTTCAATTCAGCACGTCTAGCACAACTTGCTGCTCAGTCGCTTCTCGCGCGACTAAGCGTCCCCTATCTCACTCGCACCGTACGAATTAGAAAAAGGGGGGTAGAGCTTTCTCGACTCGCGTCGCGGTGCGGCGTCAGTTGCGCTAGCCCCGCTGGATGCTTCTATAGTGTAAATATTTGGACCATGTTTGACATAATTTTATTCAATGTTTTATTAATTTAATATTTGTTATTTTTGATTTATTTTTATAATTACTATTGTACCGTGACATTGTTTCTAAAATTTTGTAATTATTTTTGATTTTAATATCGCTTCCCACTAATGTTTGGGCGATTCCACGAGCGTTCCAATCGCCGTCAGTCCGCTGATCGCATTATTGTCAAAGTTCTTGCCGTTTTGGATCCCCTTTTCCAATAATTTTGTAGGAGTCCTGGACTTGTAAAAAATACCTGAACATGCCATGCCAGTTTGCCGGTACATTGACAATAATGCGATCAGCGGACTGATGGCGATGGAACGCTCGCGGAATCACCCGTTTGCAAGCCTGCTTGCAGGCAGAATGCACTGAACATGTTTTATTTCTAACATCTAAATGTACTGTATTCTATGCAAATAAATACTTTGACTTTGACAGGGGTTTACGGGGGCGAAAAATCGATCTAGGGTGGTGGAACAAAACGATGAACGCCAATTATTTAGTTGAACATGAGGACTCTAGTCGTTACTGCTACCATTCGCATTATGCATTACTGGATAGACTCGCAAAACATTAGCTTTCTCATTGTGTACTTCTATGTTTGTCTGTCTGTCAGGGCGGACGCGTGCAGCCGACTGGGCGCGAGGTGGAGGACGCGGTGGTGTGGGCGATCGACGCCGGCTACCGACACATCGACACGGCGCACATTTACGACACGGAGACACAGGTATATTCTCTACATTAAGGCCCTACAACGCGTTAACATTAGGCATTTTAAGTCACGCCCTGAGCACCCCACGCGACCTCGCATTACTTAAGTCTCATAATCTCGTAACTCGTTTAATTTGTATTACAAGCGGAAACCTATCAAAAAAAACTTAGCGAGATTATGTGCGCGGTCACTTTATAAATTTTATCTTATGTTTTGAATCCTTATTAAAATGTCCTTTCTGTAATTTTTTTATGCATTGGGCCCCGGCTGGTCTATATCAGGTATTTAATTTCTTGATATGATCATAATATCACAAAAGCAGTCATATTTTGTAGCCAATTTCATGACTAGTCTTTGACCTGTTTTGCCTGTTTAGACATGTAAAATTTTAGCTTTGTGAAACGGGCATTGGTACAGAATTCGAATTAAGTAAAAACAGAACGACCAAAACATTAATGTATATACTAAATTAAACCTAAAATAAACAACCTATAGTTACTTACGCAAATTAGCAACCTCGACCAGGGCTGGGGCTGCCGCCGACACGGCTGAAAACCTCAAGCGGCGCAAACATGCAGCCATAGATGCTGGCTGCATGTTTTGGGGTGGAGAGTTTAGGGCCGTGGGGTCCTGGTGCACACAGCACCTTTAAAGAACTAGCGAAACGTCTTGTGGACGCGACAGGTGACCAGCAGGCTGGCTCCTACCTTGCTCAACGCATTAGCATTGCCGTGCAGCGCGGCAATGCCGCCAGTCTTCTGGGCACCTTACCGTTGGGCACTGAGCTGGAGCCAATTTTTTATTAGTAAAAAGTAGAATTATTTGGAACTTTAAATAAAAAAATAAATAAAAAAAACATAGCCATTAACAGGCCATCATGTCACGATCTAAACGCACCTACAATATTGAAACTCATTAATTAGGGTCCATTATTTCCTTTAATTGGTAATGGAGATTGAGTTGATTTTAAAAATGTTGACAGATCGGACGAGCAATTAAGAAGAAGATAGAAGACGGAACAGTGAAGAGAGAAGACCTGTTCGTGACTACTAAGGTGAGCAAGTTTTGTATTTTACCTGTTTTGTGAAGCAACGAGTCGACTATAAACGTGATGGATGTCATTAAAAGCCACATTAGTCACTGGGCTCTTAGCCAATGAAAATTTGCGGAACTAATTGAAGTAAAACTTTTTTTTAAATCGTAGTGGAACTAGGGTCTCATTTTCACTAATTATCAGAGCTCGCATCACGTATGCGGCTTCTAATGTCTAGTGAAAACGACCCCTAAAACCTGCTTGAACGTGTAAACATGTTTCAGCTGTGGAACGATGCGCATGCGCGCGACGCGGTGGAGCCGGCGCTGCGCCAGTCCCTGCAGAAACTGGGGCTCGACTACGTGGACCTGTACCTTATACACTGGCCAGTTGGCACCTATGTGAGTATCAGAGTACACTACTAGAGTTACTCATCATCATCACACCAGCTGAATGACGTCCACTGCTTGACATAGGCCTGTCTGCCTATCTACTGCCCAAAGAGTGCCACAATGACCGGTCCTGCGCCACCCGCATCCAGTGGACCCGACCGCGACCGTTGCCAAGTCATCAGTTCACAATGTGGACATATTACATGCACCTATGAATGTCGATAAACTACCACCGGTTCGGAAAGAAAACCTCTGCCTCGAGAAGGACCGGCGTAAAAAACTCGGCGAGGTGTCATTTTTTCAAAACAGTAGGTATACAATATATAATTTCAGTATCAGAGTATTATAAAATTTTAAAATTACATTGCTACAGTAGAAAGCCTATTTATTTTGCGATAGATTTCTAGTGCAGGATTTTATCGCTGCCAAATATCCCTATCCATGATGTAATCGTTTATCTTATAATATGCTTTTGAAATAAGTGTCCGTTTTACGGCAGATTTGAATTTAGAGTCAGTAAGTTCGGTAATGTGTTTTGGAATTTTATTGTAGAATTTTATACAATTTCCCAAGAACGACTCTTTTGCTTTTATACTAGCCTGTAAAAAGTTGTTTTGAGCTTCCCTGCGCTTCTGGTAACCTTGGGCCTATCAGTGTTTGTTAGGTAGTTGTATAAATTCTTCCTAACATACATTATTATTTCAAATACGTATAGCGACGACTTGGCAAAGGTAGCGGTCGATACCCACGCTGCGCCTTCAGGTACGCGGTCACACTACTACTACGTACACTACATAGGTAATTCCAAAAAAATATTGAGCATAATATATTTCCGAATTCCATTGTCCCGCTAAAGGATTTGTTATGTTTTACATTACAGTCTAACAACACCTTCGACAGCTCCGACTTCCTGGACACGTGGCAGGGAATGATCGCGGTCAGAGACCAGGGTCTGGCCAAGTCCATCGGCGTCTCCAACTTCAACCAGCAGCAGCTCGATAGGCTCATCTCCAAGAGTAACGTGAAGCCCGCTATGCTGCAAGTCGAGGTTTGTAGTTAAATTTAACCATATTTAGTTATTTATTACAGAAACAATGATCAAACACTGTGAATAAATGTTCGGCCTAGCGGGACTTACCTAAACCCTACCTATGCGCGTAGCTGGTTTCAGTTGTTTATACATATTAAATTCGTCAAAAAAAGAGTTTAATCTTTTATACCAGCCTATATTGTGTTTGTGTCCCACAGCTGGGGAAAAGCCTCCCCTTTTTTCCGCCCCTCGTCTCGGTCCTGTGCTGTGGTGTTGATCTACGTTGCTTCCGACTCTTGTTCCCAAATAAATTTTGCATTAAGCAGTAACGTCTGCCAGAGAACTTTTAGAAATTTCAAATTAACAGTTATGATACAAGTGCGGAAAGTAGGTAATTCCCAACGAGTGACGACTCCCTAACGGTCGTGTTTTTGATCGACACGAGTTGGGAATTACCTATCCGCATCGCACGTGTATCATACAACATTTTACAATGCATCATGCAAGGAAATAAAAAAATATATATAAAGGTTGAAATTTTAACTGTCATCAAATCTCATTCACGCACCTGTGTGGGAATATTGGCCCGAAATCCATTCCCGCACGGCCCCGCGCCGCACCGCTCCGCCGAGACGAGTTCCCGTGTTTATGTTAAACCGTGGTTGAACCATACAAAGACGCACTTTCAGAACAAGTGCATTGTAAAGGGAATTAAAAATGTATTACTCCGAGCCGGGTTCGAACCAGCGAGCTAGCAAAGTTACGCAACCAGTCGCTCTAACCATATCTAAGCGTGCTCGGTTCAACGATATTTTCAACCAGTTCCCCCATACCCTTGTTTTCAGTTGAACCTGAACCTGCAGCAACCCTCGCTGCTGTCGTACTGCAAGGCCCAGGGCATCCTCGTGACGGGGTACACCCCCTTCGGCTCCCTGCTGCCGAGCAAGGCCACTTCTAACGCGCCGCCCCCGCGCGTCGACGACCCCGCGCTGGTCGCCATCGCTGGCAAATATAACAAGACCGTGCCGCAGCTTGCGTTGAGATACTTGGTGAGTTGATAATCATATAGTTAAAATGCCATAAATGCGATATAAATTATAATTTATTGGCGGTGCCGGCAGCGCGCACTGTGTCACGCAGGAACTCGCCGCTGATCCGCGCTCTCTCACAACTCAACGCGCTCTCGGCATCAGCACCGGAGTGTGACTTACTTGGATTTATGTGTGCGGTGAATGTCTGAGATTCTGTGAGGAGATGGATGACAGACAATCAACTGTACCAATGTAATTATATGTGTTTTTAGTCTTGTTTAGTTTCGTTCCATGTCGCATTGGTTTTAGTGTAATGTCATGTTAACATGTTTTTAATAAATAAATAAATATTAGAGAGAAACCATTGAGAAGATTTTTCTCACTAAGTACACTTTGCTTACTATGGTTACTGTCTGTGGAGTTAGCTTAATAAGGCGTAGACATACAGACTACTAGACGATTCTATATCCGCCCAAAGCATCGGAGTCCTTACCAAAAATGTAACTCCAGCTGGTCCTAAAACGGGTGTCAAGCTCCCCCCAAGTTAGTTACTTAGTTTTACTGGGAATTTTCCGCAAATCGACATCCAACGTGCCTATTTTCCGTGAAACAGCGGGGTGGCACTACTCTAACCACCCCAGGAGCCGTAGCATGGTTGGCCTTATCACGCGACAAGTGACAAGATAAGTGCGTCGTCTCGTTCTATCGAACGGTGTCAGCCAGTGACGCACGCTTTATCCTATCACCTATCGCATGACAAGGCCAACCATGCTACGGGGCCTGCTCCTATATAAAGTTAATGAGTGCATTGGTATTGCTCACTGCGTCCCCTCGTGTGTTCGGAGACCCTAGGTGCTTTTTCCTGTATACTTCTACCTGCTTACAGTCCAGTAGAATATGTTAAGTCGTTTCTTCTGCCTCCATGCACGCTCTGCACACGGTGTCTGTTCAAAGTGCTGTATCCTGTTATTCCTCCTATCTTGCGTAGTTGGTATCTGTGTAGTGCGGTTGTGAGTTTGTAGTCGCGTTTCGACAGAATCTCTTTGGTCTTTCTGCATGTGTCTAGCTGCTCCCAGTATCTTTGGTGCTCCCTCCAAACCAAAAGCCGTGCTCCACCACTGGTCTAGACTGATGATCGTGATTTCCTCAACAGTGGGAGCTCGGTGTAATCCCGATCCCCAAGTCCATAACCCGCGCGCGTGTGGAGCAGAACATCCAGATCTTCGACTTCGAGCTCACGGCTGAAGAGAAGGGGACCCTGCGGGGCTTCGACCGCGGCTACCGAACCATCGACGTGAAGTGGTGGAGGGAGTCGCCCTACTACCCGTTTGAGAAGAACTGAGGATGGTGGTCATTTTATCATTTAACGCTGTCGACGCAACTTCCGTCACGTTCGGAGCGTTACTCAAAAACAAGCCATTATTTTAATTGTAAAATTATCCAGTGGGTCGATCACGTAACTTTTCTTACGAACGTCTGTATGATTTAAACGTCAATTTTATATGGAAAAATGACAGTTAGATTGAGATTTAACTGTCAGACGCGCGTTCGGAACGTTACGTGATTTAAATTTATAAATTTTATTTTCCTGGAGTTTTAAATTTTTTCCATTGAGAATCACGCGCTCTTTCGATCCTAATAACAGGACAAAAATGTTTTTGCTTATTGTGTAAATATATATGTAGGTACTTGTATTGTATGGCAATAACATGATAAGAAAGTACATAAATGTATGGATTTTGGGACACTGAGTAAAAAAAACATAAAAGTTTCAGAGAATGTCGTATTTTTTTAAAGAAATATGCTCTTGTAGAAGTATGCGAATTCAAAAATAACGGATATTGTAAAATGTATAATTTAATAAATTGCCATCCTAATTGTACTGACTGCTTTAATTATCTGCGCTGCAGACATAAATAAAAAGAAACAACAATTTTAACTTTGTAGGTACAGTCGACGCCAAAAATACTTTTACACTTTTGCACCTTATTCCATTGCAATAAGGCGAATAGTGTAAACGTATTTTTGGCGTCGACAGTACAAGCTTGCACCTACTGGCTCCGTCATCACTCATCATCATCAAATTACTGTCTTATTGATATTTTTATACATAAAGTAGGTACCTAAGTACTTGCAAAGTTCTCTGTTCTCAAATCGATAAAACTTGTAATGAATGTGAATAGATCATACTTTATTCATAAAACCTATAAGTAATAAAACGTTTTATAAAAATTACAACAATAAATGTTAGTTTATCTTGACCAAAGTCAACGCCGATTTCTTAGGAAACAAATTATAAATGGACAACTACAGCACGGCTAGGTACTTTCCGTTGACCTAGAACTGAAATTTGGCAAGTAATATCGTCATATAATACTACAGCAGGTACAGAAAAAAAAAACTAAAAACTATTCATTTGTAATTTTGTACGGAACCCTCGGTGGGCGAGCCCGACTCGGATTTGTCTGGTTTTTTATTTCAGTTTGTTCCTGTTTTTACTACTAAAAAACATACGGCTCACGGTTTGTTTAGAGTCCGTTGAAATGTTATCATCTTTGATTAAAAACATTACCCTCCTCCTTTGGCAGTCGGGTAAAAAAACATCTGCCTTCAGGCCCCTATTTCACGAAATCGACAATTTGTCGCCTGACAATGACAATTCGACTTACATGGCTGCGTCGACAGGTTAAGGTGATTGCTGGACATAGACTCAGGAATGTACGTGGAATTGTCATTGTCAGGTGACAATTGTTGAGATGGTGAAATTGGGTGGTCGCTAACCGAAGCTGGTCGGGTAACCGGCGTAATGGCGGTCTTCCTAATGAAATCGAAAACTTTTCCCTCCGTGTAAAAGAAAGGTTGGAAATTCGGTTGCCACATCTTTGCCTCCATATTACCTACCAACAACTCTACCTTGTCTCTGCATCAAATAACTACAAGTATCCTAACTTTCGCCCTTCATTATATACGGGGTTACATTAACCATTTACCAGACAGGTGCGCGCACCAATGGCGGCTCGCCTACCCCCTCCATTCCGAAACGACGTAACTCAACACTAGTTGCGAGGTCGATACGACGTTTACAACCGAATATAGCCACAGGTGGGCGAGACGGCGGCCATTTTGGAGAGGTATCGATTCGCTGCAACTTTGAGCGTTCCGAAAATATCTTAGATAAGTAGTTAGGCGATGCTATGGATGCTGGGTGATCTACAGGTCAGTAGGTAGGTACAATCCAAAAATATTGGTGGACAATCTCACACAAATCGACCCGGACCTAGGTAATAAATGAATCTGAATCTACAAACGATGTTTCGCGTGTTAGCTACGAGGTCCGTTACGGAACCATTGGCGTTTGCTTCGCCGTAATAGAATAGAATAGCTTTCCGCTGGACAAACACATGGACAAACGGACGTTGGCAAACATTCACTGCTAAGAATCGCTACGCGCTACGCTTTTAGCCGTTCCTGTTGTACCCTTACGTAGAGGAAAGTCTACGGCGTAGGCGCCCGCTAGGCGGGTTCCTGGCAGTGATAGTGTTAATCTCCGTATGTAGCGAAAATCATGAACGAATGGGTTGGCATACCTATAGTCGATCTAAGCGCTAAGGGCACAAGTTGTGATGGCCTCGTATGATGTGTTGCGTGACTTGCGTGGATATGCTTTGGACGCGTAGTAATGGTGACTAGATTAGGCCCTTCAGGGATAAAATGCAATAAAAATAAACAAAAGCAGTTTAATCCTACTAATATTATAACGGCGAAAGTTTGGATGTTTGTTACTCAATCACGTTTAAACGGCTCAACATGAAATTTTGCACGAAGATAGTTTATGCCAACAAACTGTCCTGCAGTTTGGCAGAAGAAAATAATGTAAAGCAAGGGTTGTTTAACTGAATGAACTTTTTTAATTTTTTTTTCATATAGCCTGGATTAAAATATTAGGATAGTTTTTATAAACGCAGAAAAGGTCGCGGGCGGAAGCTAGTATCTAATAAAATCAAGTATATTGTACATAGTTTATTTTATAAGTAAATATATAAAAGATAAAACTGAAATAATCAAAGTTAAAACAGAAATGACACGTAAATAAACTATTGCTTTTTCTCATAACCTTTTGGATCGCCTCTGACCACCATTTGTAGGCCAGCGTATATATTGTGCGTTAATAACCAGTGATCGGTTATTTGGATTCTCCCTCGCGGGATATCAAGTAGAAAAGTTAATATAGATACGATAGCTTCCCGCGATACCGAACAAACCGTACAAAAATAAAACAATTTAAATTATCTCTAAGGATTTTTTTACTCTTACATGGCAACCAGTTGACACAAAAACTTCTATTCTTTTTGTAATCTCTACACTTTATTTTAAGCAAAATATATTAAAACCTCCACAAAGTATTAGCTTATATGTCATGATGGAAAAAATACTTCAAAATCTTGACATTGACATTTCATTATTTTCTCTGCATTTCAGTTCTAATTATTTGCTTCTAAGGATTGCATAAATAAATAGGTATTAGCTGTATAATTTATACTATAATATTAGGTCACAGGTTATCGTATTAGTGCAAATACATAGATCTTATAGCTCAAAGGCGATTATCCACGTTAAGTTGCACACTATGATTTATGGTTCAATCTTCATTTCATCGACTTAGACAAAAGAACGGAGAGTAAGTACTCGTCTATCAGCTACTTAGATGTTTTAAAGTGTAATAAAAAAAACACATTGTATTTTTTTGCCTTTTCTAACAACATAAAGCCCGGATTCCCGGGACATATCCATACTAACATAATGATTGAGGTCGTTCACCCCATGTCGGATCCAAAAAACCGATCACTGTTAATAACTAACAATTTACATAAATACGATAAGATGATAATACTCACCTGCTATTTAAGATAATGCGTAGTTAAAAATGCACAATAAGGGTAGCGTCAAAAATCGAAGCAATAGTACGATATTATAGTACCTATTCACCGATTATTATTGGCACATTTTGTTAGTGTGTCCGTTAAACTCAACAAAGAATCAATTAAAACTCGGTTTTGAGACAACCATTTGAGTATTTCTACGAGCGTTTCAACCGCTGTGACTTCGGTGGTCGCATTATTGAAGACGATTTTTTGAGCTTTTGTGGAGAAGGCGCGGGAAGTGCTATCATTGTTTTCTAAATAGACCACAAAACCTAAGGACATTGTCAATAATGCGACCACCGAAATCACAGCGGTCGAAACGCTCGGAGAAATGCCCATTTAGTTCTGAGTTCCGACTTGAGGGAAAGAAAAGCTTTCCACAATCATAAACAAAACTGCATGACGTTAAACAAGGTTCCCCTTCTCTTACAGCTTTTTACTTGTTCGCACTAATTTAATATAAATATTAACGGACAAAGGACTACTTCTAAAGCGGGTGCAGCGGCGGAAAACGCCGAAAATCTGAAATGTAATAAATATAGAGGCCTCGGCAGAGAGTACGACTTTGTACCCTTTGGCGTCGAGACCCTCGGTCCGTGGGGTCCCAGTGCGCATAAGTTATTTGCAGAAATCGCGAAACGTCTGGTCGATGTAACTGGTGACCGAAGAGCTGGCGGCTTTCTCGCGCAACTTGCAATTCAGCGAAGAAATGCCGCCAGCATCCTCGGTACAATGCCTCGAGGGCCTTTTTAGGGTTCCGTATTTAGATTTAACTTAGTTTTAATTTATTTTAGTTAATGTTAATCATAATCTTGTATTTACTTTCAATAAAGATTTAAATATAAATATTCGTACCTACAGCTAACGTTTAAAGCGCCAACGACGTTTAAAACGGTCACAAGCTGCCGTGTTCACAGCGACTATAATCGTCAGGACGTATAATGTAAAAGCGACCTGCGTGCTTTGAAATAAGGTTCATTTTATCTTGGTGTTTAAATGGTTAACGTAAGTTAATTCTTAAAACTTCATTAAGCTTCCGTATCATGGTAAATACGACTGTGTACCAGCACAATACGGCCGAGATTCGCTTGGCGCGGTTGCAGTAGTTCTCTGAGCACACACACACATGGAAACGGGAGTATAGAGAGATGCCGCGCGAGAGCGGGACGAGAGATGCCGTCGGGGACGTGAGGCAGCCGTCCTTTACTTTCTGTCAACAAAAACAAAAAGGTATGTGGTTAAATGGTTTTATTTATATCACTAGTGACGAACAATAGGGGTGTGACCTAAGATTTTTTACAATGCCATTCGAACTATTTTTTTGAAAGGGACAAATGTTTGTATGGGAGCAACTACAATTAAAGAACATATATAGGTACCCAAACATTTGATTCAAAGACGGACCTCGCCGGCGGCAGCCGAAACGCTTCATACTAATTGACATAAAAGTATGACGTCACAGTATGCTATTTGTAATTGTGTACTACCTATAATAATTGTTAGTATGGAAAATCAAGTAAATTGCTTTTTTGGTCACGAAATACTGCGTTCAGGTACATAGTTTTTATATTTAACACGTGCCCTGTCCGGGTGCCCCCAATGTGGGGCCATGAACCTTTTTTTCAGGAGCTCGTGTCCCCACTATGGGTCCACGGGTTGTTCACGGCTACGAACTACAACTGTCACTTGGACTTGTGACATTGACGGACAATTTTGTATGGGGACAGGGAACGTGTTAAGCGTAAGGATTCTATTGGTAGCTTTAAATTTACTCTCAGACAATAAAAAAAAAAACTAACAATAGTAAACTGTGACGTCATACTTCAGTGTCAATTAGTATAAAACTTTTCGGCTGCCATCAGCGAAGTCCGTCTTTAAATATTTTTTTTGGTTGAGTACTTATTTATGTTCTTTAAATGTTAGTTAGCCCCCATACAAATATTTGTTCCTCTCCAAAAAGTGATTGGAATGGCATCTAAAAAAAATAGGACACAAGCCTATAGAGGCTGGCCCCGTAGCATGGTTGGCCTTTGTCACGCGATAGGTGATAGGATAGAGCGTGCGTCACTGGCTGACACCATTCGATAGAACGAGACGACGCTCTTATCTTGTCACTTGTCTCGTGATAAGGCCAACCATGCTACGGCTCCTGGTAATTGCGACTGCTTATAGAAGTACTCACATGCAGGCCGTATTCGAGTCTCTCCATCCGCCGACTGATGTAGCTACTGCCCTGGGCGGGTACCACATTGTTCCGACACGTCCTCTGGTGGTACACGGCTGCAAACAGAACAAAACAAACAATTTAGCACACTACAAACGATTCAATTTGTCACTACGACTGACGACGATGGGTGAATCAAATGTTTCGGTCGTTTGTTGCCATGGTTCTCACACAGCACAGCGCTTTCTCAAAATGTGAAAGCCGCCAACCCTAGCCATTGCGTACGTCCACCGGCCCCACATGACCAACTAACTATTTGACTGACTGCTGACGTCTGTGTAGCGCAGCGCGCAGCCGCCGTCCACCGGCCCCTCATGGACAACTATAGGTTAACTATTTGACTGACTGCTGACGTCTGTGTAGCGCAGCGCGCAGCCGCCCGTCCACCGGCCCCACATCAAGAAGTCGCCGGAGCCGTTCACGTGCCACCCGTCCCTAGAACGAAAAGTTAAAGTGTTGGAACCTAGGCCTAGTGTTGGAGCCTAGGCCTAGTGTTGGAACTTAGGCCTAGGCTAAGCCTAGTGCTGGAATCTCTGGCACTTTTGCATTATAAATTCTTATGCACCTTACCAGGTTTTACTTTTTGTTAATTATTTGTGCAATAAAGTTAATTTTTATCTTAATGTTATCTACCAAACTTGTAATGTGAGCCACTCGCCTGTTGAGATACTTGCATTGTTTCTTGTACGCGTGCGAGAGGTACGAGTCGGCGCAGATGTGGTCTTCGTTGGGGATGCCCCCTTGGAACATGCCGCACACAAAACACTGCCAACAAACGACACTGTCATTATGAGAGGTACGAGTCGGCGCAGATGTGGTCTTCGTCGGGGATACCCCCCGCGAACATGCCGCACTCGAAACACTGCCAACAAACGACACTGTCGTTATGAGAGATACAAGTCGGTGAGATGTGGTCCTCGTCGGGGATACCCCCCGCGAACATGCCGCACTCGAAACACTGCCAACAAACGACACTGTCGTTATGAGAGATACAAGTCGGTGAGATGTGGTCCTCGTCGGGGATACCCCCCGCGAACATGCCGCACTCGAAACACTGCCAACAAACGACACTGTCATTATGAAAGATACGAGTCGGTGAGATGTGGTCCTCGTCGGGGACACCCCCCGCGAACATTCCGCACACGAAACACTGCCAACAAACGACACTGTCATTATGAGAGATACAAGTCGGTGCAGATGTGGTCCTCGTCGGGGATGCCCCCCGCGAATATGCCGCACTCGAAACACTGCTAACAAACGACACTCTCGTTATGAGAGGAACGACTCGGCGCAGATGTGGTCCTCGTCGGGGATATCCCCCACGAACATTCCGCACACAAAACAGGCGATGGCGTCCGTGGCGGTGGGGCACTAGAGTCAGCCACATGTACCCTGACCGTACCTTAGCTATGAGCAGTCCAGTGAGGTTGGAGGGCGCGTCAGTAGGCGAGGGAGTGTCGGTGGTGGAGGTGGTGGTTGGGCACTTCGGCCACCCGCCGGGGTACGCGGTATTAAACGCGCGCTCGAAGTTGTCTATCAGCAGGGTGTCTCCGTTGCTCCAATACACGTCGGCTATCTTCACCAGCACGTCCAGGATCTGGGATATTTGACCAGATTAGTGTACAGCGCCATCTAGGTGATTCTTTAGGGATGAACCTGAATCCTAGATCACTTGATTAGGTAAATCGATTGTTAGATTAAGTAATTAATTGGTTCACAGTTTCACCGACAGGGGACGCTGTTATAAATAAATATAAATATTGTTAAATTAGCATGGACAATCACTTTTCTAATACACATGTGTGTCGTGATTTGTTCCAAAAGATGATTTTGTTTACTATTTTGTCTAAGAAATACTAAAGGATTTCAACAATCCAATTAATTAATCGATTATTAAGATTGATAGTGTGAATACGGTTTAAATTTTAAGAGGGTAAAATATGTTTTGTGAACCGGCAACATTGGGGAGATCCGAAGGTTGGTGGGAAAAAGACTATAAAACGGGTAGACATTCATTTTCTGGCTCTCTTTTGATTTGTGTCCTGGTGACGAACAGAATAAGTACAAATACATCTTCCAACATCGAGCATCGTGTTTTATTTTATGTGTGTATTAGACACACAATAGCAAAGGCACGAAGTCTGTCTACACCTCCCTTGAAGAAAGCCCGATCCAACCACGAGGCAATTACCGAGGAATGAAAACGAATTTCGCTCGTCTGTCTCTCTCTCCTTGTCGCAATTGCTAATTCGAGCGGAGAGGGAGATACACGAACGAACTTCGTTTTCGTTTCGGTTTATTTTATTTTATAATTTTTATAGTTAATATCAGTTGTTGGCGTTTGTGTCGCACTTATATGATAGTTTTAAGTTAGGGACCCACCGAAAATCAGCGCCTCAGCTTGCTGTGTCTTGCCGTGGCTTTATGCTGATTCCTGTTTAACGTTTATTTAGATTTTTCTTTTGCTTGTTTGTTTAATTGTCTAAATTGTGACGTTATATAAATATAACAAAATAAATGTATTTTCTTTCTTTCTTTCTAAAAGTGTTAAAGGGGCCTTTAGGGAACTCAATGTAGGAAAGGTGATATTGGGAATCATACCAATCTCAAATCGGTAGGTGCTTTTGTAGTAGTCCCATTTAAGCAGTATACCCTGAAACAATACAATGATTCTTGTTAACCACGTCCGTAAGAAGACATAAACAATGAACATGGGTCGTTGTAACACGAGATGTAAGTAATCATCATCATCATATCAGCTAAAAGACGTCTACTGCTTGCGGTGCTGGACATATGCCTCCTCCAACAGTGCCAAAGTACCAAAGTGACCGGTCTTGCGCCACCAGAAGGCGCGGCGTGGGTAGCCCACCACAAGGTGGACTGATGACCTGGTAAAAGTCGCGGCAGTCCGCTGGATGCGTTCGCAGGACCGGTCATGTTGGCACTCTTTGGGGAGACCTATGTCCAGCAGTGGACATCTTCCGGCTGATATGATGACAATGAACACATCACATCCTCATATATATATATAGCTATCCACGCCGTGACCGGCGATGGCGACCCTAGCTAGTTACGGGCGTGAGCCCTGATATGGCTTGCGAAGCCGAACTTAGTCTTGAACACTCGGTCGCAGGAAGCACAGTAAAGCTGACCAGAGGTATTGTATGTGTAATTGTAGTTGGGCTTTGGGCGCGATTTTCGTGCCTGACGTCTCTCATCAAGTTCGACGAGACGAGCAGCTTCAAAATGGTTGATGCTCGTTTTGATGCGAGAGCGCCATTCTGGGCGCAGCGAGGCAAGCTCCTCCCACTTATGCGTTGGAATTTTACAGGCAGTTAGGTGACGCTTTAGCACATCCTTATAACGTAGATGCTGCCCACCTCGATTCCGTTTGCCGGCTGATAACTCGGAGTATAGAACGGCTTTCGGTAGTCTACAGTCATCCATACGCCAAACATGCCCACACCACCTTAACTGACCTTTCATCAGCAAAGCTTCCATGCCTGACATCTTACAACGACGTATAGTACTTCCGTGTTGGGGACGCGATCCTGCCACTTTATTCTTAGAATAGAGCGCAAGCATCGTAGGTGGAATGTGTCCAGCAAGCGAATGTCACCTTTGTACAGACACCAGGTTTCCGAAGCATATAAGAGTATCGGAAGTACCATGGCTTTGTACACTGACAACTTTGTCTGTAACTTAAGATCATGTGATCCCCAAACACGATGTGTCAATCGGCCAAAAGTAGAGGCAGCTCTAGCAATCCTAGATGGGATCTCTGAAGCCAGTCTATTGTCTCCTCTGATTTGGCTACCAAGATACTTAAAGGATAACACTTCCGTTAAAGGACCTTCCGTCATACTAAGACTAAAAACAGGTGAAATCCTCTCTGGCCAGGAACACAGTACCTGTATCCGGACTGGTCCCGACACGTCGAGCAGTTCTCCTTCTTAGGGTTGCAGTTGGAGTCGTCGATGGTCCCCGGCGACTTGTAGTCGATCGAGTCCTCAGTCACCTCGCTCGCCTTCGCACGCATCTTGAAAGTGCCTGCACAGTCATATTTATGTATTTATTTAAACTTTATTACACATAACAATGATTTACTTTAAAAACAAAGTATTAACCGACTTAAATTCAGTACTTCGCCTATTTATTTATTAAGGTTTGCCGTGCTTATCTTTACTCTTAATGGAAACAAACAAACACACACACACGCACGTATGCACGCACGTACGTACGCACGCACGTACGTACGCATGCACGCACGCACGCGCACACACACAATTGCAAAATTTATATGTAACAACTGTACCTAATATACCACGGTGTGCAGTAAAGATTATTATATTCTATTTTTATCTGACTTTCCAACTCAGAGGGAAAAATACGTAGACCTTGTTGAGATTAGACCGGTTTCCTCACGATATTTTCCTCCACCGAAAATAATTCTAATGATAGTCGTACATAAGTTTTTCCTCTTTGTTTTGTTTGGAAACCGAGACCTCCAGATTGAAAGTCGCGTGCCTTACCGTTACCGCTCAAGCTACAGTATACTCATCATTTAGGTAATACTTACTTACCGTTACCGCTCAAGCTACAGTATACTCATCATTTAGGTAATACTTACTTACCGTTACCGCTCAAGCTACAGTATACTCATCATTTAGGTAATACTTACTTACCGTTACCGCTCAAGCTACAGTATACTCATCATTTAGGTAATACTTACTTACCGTTACCGCTCAAGCTACAGTATACTCATCATTTAGGTAATACTTACTTACCGTTACCGCTCAAGCTACAGTATACTCATCATTTAGGTAATACTTACTTACCGTTACCGCTCAAGCTACAGTATACTCATCATTTAGGTAATACTTACTTACCGTTACCGCTCAAGCTACAGTATTCTCATCATTTAGGTAATACTTACTTACCGTTACCGCTCAAGCTACAGTATACTCATCATTTAGGTAATACTTACTTACCGTTACCGCTCAAGCTACAGTATTCTCATCATTTAGGTAATACTTACTTACCGTTACCGCTCAAGCTACAGTATACTCATCATTTAGGTAATACTTACTTACCGTTACCGCTCAAGCTACAGTATACTCATCATTTAGGTAATACTTACTTACCGTTACCGCTCAAGCTACAGTATTCTCATCATTTAGGTAATACTTACTTACCGTTACCGCTCAAGCTACAGTATACTCATCATTTAGGTAATACTTACTTACCGTTACCGCTCAAGCTACAGTATACTCATCATTTAGGTAATACTTACTTACCGTTACCGCTCAAGCTACAGTATTCTCATCATTTAGGTAATACTTACTTACCGTTACCGCTCAAGCTACAGTATACTCATCATTTAGGTAATACTTACTTACCGTTACCGCTCAAGCTACAGTATACTCATCATTTAGGTAATACTTACTTACCGTTACCGCTCAAGCTACAGTATTCTCATCATTTAGGTAATACTTACTTACCGTTACCGCTCAAGCTACAGTATACTCATCATTTAGGTAATACTTACTTACCGTTACCGCTCAAGCTACAGTATTCTCATCATTTAGGTAATACTTACTTACCGTTACCGCTCAAGCTACAGTATTCTCATCATTTAGGTAATACTTACTAGGGGCTGTTTCAGTTGCAGTGGCCAAATCTGTGACGTGTACTGGCGCACCCACCGCGATACCTGGAGCCCTAAAACAGAATATATTGATCAGCAGATTTTTCTGTCGTTGTTGATTTTTTTAACCCGTTGATATGTCTTTAGACACACATATACGTCTGTGTGTCTGTCTGTGGCATCGTAGGTCCGAAACGAATGGTCCCTTTTTAATGCGGTTTGTTTTGTCCGAAAGCTGACGTGATCGAGATGGGTCTTAGCTACGTTTAAACAAAATCGGTTCTGCCGGTTTCGAGATATTGAACTTTGACATGAAAAAGTTGGAGGTTTTTGGACTTTTTTAAGTTGTTAATTATGTAGGTTGGAAGTGTTCGTGATTCTGTCGGTACAGTCAAGTACAAAAATATGGGTCGCTCTTATGTCATTAGATTAAGTTTGTGGTACATATTTATGTGTGGATTAAGTCGATACATATTTTTGCACTTGACTGTACAATGTCCGTACAGTTCCCTATAGTGTATCCTACAATATTATTCCATTGGGTGGCAAAATGTATGGGATTTTCGACATTTTAGGGACAATATTAGAGTATTGTCCCTTTAGCTTAGTTGGTAGTGACCCTGCCTACGAAGCAAGAGGTCCTGGGTTCGAATCCCGGTACGGGCATTTATTTGTGTGATGAGCACGAATATTTGTTCCTGAGTCGTCGATGTTTTCTATGTTTTTAAGTATGTATTTATCTATATAAGTATGTTTATCGTCGTCTAGTACCCATAGTACAAGCTTTGCTTAGTTTGGGACTAGGTCGATTTGTGTAAGAGTGTCCGCAAATATTTATTTATTTATTTTATTTTTATAATTATATGACTGTTAAACCTCAAAAAGATTTTTCTCGAATCGACCTAGTCCCAACTAGGTCGATTTGTGTAAGATTGTCCGCAAAATATTTATTTAATATTTTATTTATTTATTGTATATACTTACTCGTAAATATTGTTCAGAATCACGTTAGTTCGTCAATTTGTATGCAGGGGGTCTTCTATGGAACAACTACCTAATCCGACTTCAAACATTCATTCACCTGTGTAATGGACTTGTCGGACGGACATAAGCTACATTTTATTCCGCGTGTTTGCCAGCGTTCTGTGCAATACACGGTCAAAGCCGCGCTGACAGTTTGTGTATTATAAAATTACAATCACTAACTTAACATTAACACATCTTACTCCGTCGTTTTCCCGAGGCCTGGCACTTCACGTCCACCCAATATCTCTTGAAGTATTCCTGCAAACATATTAGTACATTACTTACTAGGGCGGTAAACCAAAGAATGTCTCAGATCGCAGGTATTCGACCCGAGCCGAAGGGCTCACCTCGCGTCGTCAAGATCACCTATCGCGTGATAAGGTCAACCATGCTACGGCTCCTGAGGCTTTCTTTATTACCGCCCGTGGGGAGTACAATTCAAACCTTCGGCTTGGGTGTGAATCACCCTGCGATCTGAGACAAATTTTGTTTCACCATCCTTAGGGAGTAATGTCATGTTCTTCCGATGTTAGTTATATCAAAGCTCACGAAATCAACTTTGATCTTGCCATTTACCTGGTATGTTGATGCTGGCGTTCTCCACGCCGAGATCTAAAAATAGAATAGATTTTTTACAAAACAAATAATTACTTAAGTACTAAGTATTAAGTAGGTGTGTGTGTAATCCTTTGTAATGATAATACTGAAAGAAAACATCAGCTTCAACTTATTTTTGCAAAGATGTAAGCATAGTTAAATTATCTAACATAAGTGCTTTGAGTATTAAGCCCACTGGAGATGTCATACACAGGCGACCCCCTCCGGCAAAGTACATTGGTCAACTGTTCAACCTCGTTATATAAAACTACTTAAAGTCACTTCACCGCCATTTGGTATCGTTCCATGTCGCGTGACGTTTCTCTCGAAAAATGGTGACTTGTGCAATATTATCATGTAAAAGGTGATCTGACAGCTCAAATTCGCAACAAGTTCGCGTTTCCTATCATAGGTAAGTATTTTTACTAACTATTAAATGTGTATTGAAGTACAATCTCCATTTAAAGAAAATACCGTTTGCGATACGTAAACGACAGAACGTAAACATGGTAAGGGGTCGATTCGGTCTTTAGGGATGTGATAAAGTAAGAAAGGCGACTCAACATTTCAATGAATCATTCATTCATTCAGTCACTGCAGTTTGTTTAATAGTCAGTTTTTAGGTTTCCATACCCAAAGGGTGAAAATGGGACCCTATTACTAAGACTTCGCTGTCCGTCCGTCCGTCCGTCTGTCTGTCACCAGGCTGTATCTCAAGAACCGTGATAGCTAGAGAGTTGCAATTTTCACAGATTATGTATTTTTGTTGCCGCTATAACAACAAATACTAAAAAACCACAACAAATGTTCGTCTATCCTACATTTCAAAAAAAGTAAAACTTATTCATTTTAAAAATCAATAAAAATACTAATTAAGAGACTAGAATAGAATACTTTATTTCTCTGCTTCTCTCATGTTGACATACATCGAGCGGGTCTTAAAAATCCCTACCAGAGAATTTTATTTAAATAAATATGTGGTCATTCTAATAAAATTAACAATTTGTTTTATTGCTTTCCCATCGCTCATTCATATTTTTAGGTAACTTTATATATGTGGTGAAAGATGAGCCTTATTATAATATAATTTCATATACACTCAAGAGCAAAAGTTCCGGGTACACTTTGTATAGAATTTCAGTACAAACTGTACCCGGAACTTTTGCTTTTGAGTGTACATAGGTTCTTGCAAATACCAATCTACATTTATATCTTTACCTCGGTATCGGCCCGGAAAAACCGCGGCTGACAGTTCATTCCACAGTTTAACTGTGCGAGAAGGCTAAGGACACTAGGGCACATAAATATAGACAGACATATATACAAACAAACATTTTTTGGGTAGTATCTTCAATGGACAGAATTTTGCACTTTTACAATTTTATAATAAATAGTATAAGATAATTCAGTTCATTCATCAAACTAATTTGACTCATTCTTCAGATGTCTTCGATGTGTCCCATCACTAACTTGTTCGTATGTATGCTGCTTCAGTTACGTGAAAACTCTGTCTGTGTGCGTGTAATTTTTGATGTGTTGAATTTTTTTGTAGTGTGCGTTTATCGCAACACCAAAATTTGTGTCTGTTGAGTTATTCATCTTTTGGTGGTGTGCTGTACGTGTTTTACCTCGCCCCCCGCTAAAAGTGGCGAAAAAATTTGTTCGAAGAGTTTACGTCATGGCATCTCCAGTGGCTTGATACTCAAAGCATAAGTGGGATCAATATACTATGTCATGTCTCCTGTCCCTCATCGTGTAGGTAGGCCTTTTTGATTGTCACCAGAAATGTCAAAACTCAATTCAAACTGACGTCACGGATATAACACGACTAAAGTAGAGAAAATGAGATGTCAATGATGTATTAATCTTCTGATACTTCTCAATTTAGTCAGGTTAATTTATTCGCTAGGACTCCATCTATGCCGGGGGGCGTCGTGGTGGAATGTTCGCGATCCCATGGCGCCCCCTTAACGGTAATGCGGGTGACGCCACCGGTGTGTTTTTAGTGGGTATGCTCCTCGGACGGCGGCGGGAGGAGAGAGTCCCACATAACCCCCAAATGGGCCTTCCCCGGGTCGGGGGTAGGCGTATAAAGCCTTTTCACATCGTCAAAAAAAAAGGACTCCATCTATGAAGTCCTCTATCTAAAGTAGAATCCACAATTAGGCGAACTAAACTGACAGGTACCTACTTTCTGACACTACGTAGAGGTACGCAGATACGTAATGTAAGAAAGCCTTTAATACTTAATATCGATATGAACAGCACTGGCCAAACTATGGCCATATTTTTGCTTTTTCACCTGTCAGTTTAGTTCGCCTAGTTGTGGATTCTATTTTACGTACAAAACAGTTTCAACAAGGTTTAGTACCTACCTCTCTCATAGGGGATGTTACCGTAGTCGACGTCAACTCGGGGCTTGAGAACCACTGAAAACAAGATATTAACAAGTTTTAAAGAATGTATAATGATTGTGAATCATCATCATCATCATGATATCAGCCCAAAGACGTCCACTGCTGGACATAGGCCTCCCCCAAAGAGTGCCACAATGACCGATCCTGCGCCACCCGCATCCAGCGGACTCCAGCGACCTTTACCAGGTCATCAGTCCACCTGGTGGGGGGCCTACCCACGCTGCGCCTTCCGGTACGTGGTCGCCACGGGCCACGTGGTGGTTGTGAATCATGCTAACTAACATTAGGTACCCGGTTTATTAGTTTATTATACACTCATGATTAAATTTAGGCGACATGTCTCAGTTCAGACTTACCAGATGATTCACAGGAAGCCTGAAAGTAGCACCCATAACTTTACTGAAAAGCTGAGAGCGAATCGCCTACGGTGGTATGGACATGTTATGCGGAGGGATGATAGTAATGTTGCTAGAAGGGCATTAAGTATGAATGTTGAGGGTTGCAAGAGAAGAGGTAGACCAAGGAAAAGGTGGATGGACTGCGTGAAAGACGATATGAATAGGAAGGAAGTGTGTGATGAGCTGACGGGCGATAGAGAGGTATGGAAGAAAAAAACATGCTGCGCCGACCCCAAGTAAATGGGATAAGGACAAGCGAATGATGAATGATGATAGTAGCACAGAACAGTAGATATAATAGTTTTACATACAGAACGGACACGAACCGCCCGCCACCTACGTCGGTTAGGTACCTCGCTCGCCGATGGACGTCATTTCGGGGACCTATCTAGGAGTTCTAGGACCGTTCAGTACGGTGCGCATCGCTCTGCCGATGCCATGTAAGTTAGGTAACATTGTTAAAACAGGGCTGGCAGATATTAAGGTGAAACCTCTCGACTTGACAGTTGCGGGCCCCAGCGGATAGAGCAGGGGTGGGTGGGAAGTAACTTACGCCCGCCCGATTTGAGGGTGATTGGTATTTATGTTTCATTTTAGCGATTCATGTTTAGTTTTTATAATATGAGCCCACCTTTTTATCAAAAATATAAAAGGAATACAAAGGATTCAACAATAAATACTGAAACATTAATAAAAAAATAGTTCAGTTTTTTAGTTCAAGTTAACGTAACATGAAATAAACAAATTTCACCCTTCCCCCCCCCCCCCTTCCTGTAGTATGTCTGAACGGGTTTCGCCTTAAAAACTCGTCCTTTCTAAAGACACGTTCACTTTAAAGACTCGTTCACTCTAAAGACTCGTTCACTCTAAAGACTCGTTCACTCTAAATACTCGTTCACTCCAAATACTCGTTCACTCTAAATACTAGTTCTCTCTAAAGACTCGTTCACTCTAAAGACTCGTTCACTCTGAAGACTCGTTCACTCTAAATACTCGTTCACTCTAAAGACTCGTTCACTCTAAAGACTCGTTCACTCTAAAGACTCGTTCACTCTAAATACTCGTTCACTCTAAAGACTCGTTCACTCTAAAGACTCGTTCACTCTAAAGACTCGTTCACTCTAAAAACTCGTTCACCTAAAGACGTTGAACCTACCTGTCCCGGCCGCTGCCTGGTGGGGGATGTTGCCATAGTCATCACTCTTGAGGGGTCCTGGAAACAAAACAATTTTATAGTGTTTTTGTGTGGCTTTTTGCTCACAGGTGTCGTTAATTATGATATATGTGAGGGTGTTATTAGCTCACTGGCACTACTTTTTTTAGCTACTGTGTATTCTTGAAGCTGATGATCTTCCTATATAAATAAATATTGAATATACACAATAAACTGTACAGTAAAGCCGAGTTCTTATACACAGGCTTTATCATTGCTGACGAATGTGTCGATATTTTTGGAAGGTTGTCTGTATAGATATTAGAGAACTCGACTGTATATTGCATTTATTTCTGTGTTTCTGTGTACGAACTCTACTTATACAGAATCTTATCTTTTACTGTATTCTATGTATAATGGTTACCTTTGTCATATGGAATGTCGCCGTAGTCGACTGGAGACACCCCCAGGATAGGAGACGTGATCGGGATCACTAAAAGTAAAAAGCTTAGAATTATACTTCGTCTGCCAGGAACCCACCTAGCGGACGCCTATGCCGTAGTTCGCTTTCCGCTACATACGAGGAAAACCACGGGATCGTCCACGAGCGTAGCGCGTAGCGGTTCTTGGTACCTAGTGAAAGTTAACGGACAATCGTCTCCGTTTGTTCGTCTATATCATCGCCTGAGGTCTCGAAACCCAGCTTATCAGACAGCACAGGCTCTCATCGACCAGAATAACACAGAGGATATATGGAAGGCAGAATGGAAGTCTAATCCTCCCAGCTAAGACCCTACTCAAAATTCCTACGGCTTCTCGGGACCTAGACAGCAATGGTGCCAGGTGAACAGGCTATGTACTGAGCACGGACTCTGCGGGGAGTACATGTTTAAGTGTGGTTGGCGGGTGTCTCCAGCGTGCGATTGTGGCGCGCCCGTGCAGTCCATCCACCACATACATAAGGTCAACATCATCAACGACTGCCCAAAAGAGAAGTACTGTGGTCCCCTGGACCTCTTTGCTTCATGTGAAGACGCAGTCCAATTTCGAATTCCAATTCCTTTTTCTAGCTGCCCTTAACTAATTTTCTATATTATAACGTTCAATAGCGATAGTTCTATATAATCTGTGGCAGGGATTGACATAAATATTGCAAAAATAATAATAAGTAGGTACGCGTCTACGAATTTTAAAACTTTGCGTGTGTGCTTATAATAATGTAACCTTTCTGTAAAAAAATATCAACCCCCAACTCGACGGACCTCAATGGCAAGCTAAGCCTAACCCTAAATGCCTACCGTAGTGTGTCTGGAGACCCTAGGTGTTTCTTCCTTACCTGCTTGCAGTCCAGTAGAATATGTTTAGCCGTTTCATCTGCCTCCATGCACGCTCTGCACATGGGCCTGTCTGTGATACCTAAATTATAGAGATGTCTGTTCTAGGTGTTGTGTCCTGTTATTATGCCTACTATCTTGCGTAGTTGGTTTCTGTGTGTCCTCAGTAGTGCGGTTGTGTGTTTGTAGTCGCGTTTCGACAGACTTTGTATATAATTACCAATGTTTACGAAGACAAAGCCTCGGTAACAGCTAGATTACAGAATACTAGAGACATACAACCTTGATTTTCGTAAGGTATTTCTCCAATATCTTCGGTAAAATTTGCGTGAACAAATCTTGCTACACAAATAAGAAGCACTTGAAATAACATTCTAAAATAGCGAATACGCTCGTAAATTTATATACCTATCAAAACATTTATCGATGACTCCTGTAATCAAAGAGAATATAACCACTACGTTTGACACTGTAATGACAGCTAAATGACAGTTACAGGAAGTTTATTTTTAATGCTATCAGTTGTGAAAGGAGAGTGCTGAAAACATTAAAATAATATTTATTTGTGACTCCGAACTAACCTTTTTACAAAATAACTATACCTACTAAGTTCTGTCTACAGTCTTGAGCATTCACATGCAACAGAATATCGAGCATTAGCCGTTTTTATTTTTTTCGAACTGAACGAAAAACTGAGCCAAGCATACCAATACCATCCTGTGCACGCTGGCCGACCGGTGGGACTCACCGTGGATATTGAAATTGTTATGGGTACGATTGATGATTATAAATATAAACTGTTTTCTTCTTACATATTGGTTTTATTTAATTAAATCTTTAGTTACATGTACAAAACACTTTCTTCCATTTTTACGGCTAAGCACAGACAAGATAGATTTTAGTAGCGCAGTGCTACTAAGGATTCGTATGCGCTACTCTGACAACTCGATTGCATCGAGTAAATGTGTGTGTTGCTATTTCAACACTCTTCCTCAACACATACATTTCTCGACATCCCAAGTTTATCTACTACATTAACAAAAACATGCTTCCCTAACGGCTTAGTAAATACATCAGCTAACTGTTCATTTGTACTGATATATTCTACACGTATCAGGCCTTCTTCTACTTTCTGTCTTATATAATTATACTTTACATCTACATGCTTAAGTCTTTTCTGATCAGGATTTTTAATTGACTTTATAGTGCTTTGGTTATCCTCAAATATTGTAACAACATCAACATTAATATTTAAATCAGCTAATAATTTTAACATCCAGCAAGCCTCCATTATTGCTTCACATAAAGCTACAAATTCAGCCTCTGTTGTGCTTAAAGCAACAGTTGTTTGCTTTTTAGATTTCCAGACCACAGTATTATTAAATACTTTAAATAAATATCCTGACGTTGACTTTCTATCATCTGTTCTAGCAAAGTCAGCATCAGCATATCCCAACAATGGACTACTAGTGTCATTCCTCTTATACATTAATGCAGAATACACAGATTTCTTAACATATCTTAGTAGTCGTTTTAATGCACGCCATAACCCTGCATTCGGCTTAGATTGGTATCTACCTAAATAATAAACAGATGCAGCTAAGTCAGGCCTCGTGCCTACAGTCGCATACATAAGTGATCCTATTAATGATCTACATTGATATTCAAAAGACATGTCAACAGGTTCGCTTTCATCTATTTTAAAATTAGCATCCATCGGTGTGTCACTACCATTACAATTTTCCATGTTGAATTTCTTTAATACACTTTTTAAGTATTTAGCCTGGTCTATTGATATGCCTTCGGAATGCCTTTTAATTGATATACCTAAATACATTAAATTATCACTCCCCATGTCTTTCATGCGGAATTTGGTTTTCAAAAAGTTTTTTACTGACTCTACATCATTTAAGTTTGGACTGAGGATCAATAAATCGTCGACATATAAAAGTAAGTACAACTCTCCCTTACTAAACAAGCAATAGTCATTTTCTGATCTTTTAAAACCATAACAAGTAATTGTCTGGTTAAATTTTTCATACCAATATTTTGGCGATTTTTTTAGTCCATATAATGATTTTTTAAGCTTCAACACATAACCTTCCTGTATTGTCATGCCATCTGGGGGTTTAAGATATACATCTTCGTCTATACGTCCATACAGAAAAGCTCCTTTTACATCCATTTGGTGTATATGATAGTCTTTCCTGGTAGCTACTGATAAAAGCGTTCTCAATGTCTGAAGTCTTAAAACCGGTGAATACACATCTTCAAATTTCTCTTCCTGTTGATACCCTCGCACTACTAGTCTTGCTTTACATATCTCTCCATTTCCTATTTCCTTTCTAGTAAAAACCCATTTTGCATCTAGTAGTTTTTTATCTGGTCTTGCCACTACTTCAAAAGTCTGACTTTCTTCCAATACTTTAAGTTCTTCAGCTACTGCTTTCTCCCAATCTTTTTTATCTTCTCGTTCTTGAATATCACTGTATAACTGTGGCACATCCTCATGGTTGCTAAGTAGAGCAAATAGAGCTTCATCATTCTCTTCAAAATCTAATACATAATTTTCTTGCCATTTTGGTTTCATAACTTGTCTCTTTCCTCTTCCTGTTTCTCTTTCCTCTTCCTGTTTCTTTGTTTCTTCTAAATTCATTTCTCTAATTTCCATTTCCAGACTTTTCTCACATGAACCTTCTCCCCTTTGATCATCTTCAGTATGTACTTCTCTCCCATCTGTTTCTATTTCTGTTTTTCTCTGTGTACTTTCTTTATTTAGTAACTTTGACATATTTTTTTCAGGTTCTCTAAGGTCCAAATCAGTTGTTTCGTCATATCCAGGTATATAAACTTTTCCTTCTTTTTTCTTAGGTGTCTCATCAAATACTACGTTTCTGGCTGTTACTGCCATTTGCTTTTCTTCATCAAATAGTTTATATCCGCCTATGTTGTATCCAACCATGATCATCTTCTTCCCTTTGTTGTCAAGTTTCCTTCTTAATTCCTTTGGTACATGGTTATACGCAGTACTTCCAAACACTCTTAAATTGGATACATCAGGCTTCCTTCCTTCCCATAATTCACTAGGCGTTTTTTCTCTACCTGTGACCGGACTTCTATTTGTGACATAAGTCGAAAATAAGACGGCTTCTCCCCAGAACTCCTTCTTCAGCCCTGAATCTATCAATATAGTCCTTGCCTTGTCCATCAGCGTCTTATTCATTCTTTCAGCTGTCCCGTTCATCTCTGGATTATATGGCACTGTGTGCTGCATGACAATTCCATTCCGGTTACAGAAATTCTTAAATTCTTCTGAAATGTACTCTCGGCCATTATCAACCCTCAGTTTCAATAAATTCAAATTAAAATGTTTTGTTACTAGATTATAATAAGTTTCAAACTTTTTGAAAACCTCTGATTTACATTTAATAAGATACACCATCGTAAAATGAGTGAAATCATCTATGAATGTAACAAAATATTTGTTTCCATCCCAAGTGGTGGGTGAAATTGGTCCGCAGACATCTGAGTGTATTAACTCTAAAGGTCTTTTAGCTCTAGTGCCTAATTTGTTGAATGGTTGTCTACTACTTTTACCTAAAATACATGGTTCACACAAAGTATCATTCACAATTTTGTCTTTTAATTCTGTCAAACCATTAACCATATTTTTGCGCACAAGTAGGTTTAAATTATTTGATCCTAAATGGCCAAAACGCCGATGCCATAAATCTGAGTCTATTTTATTTGTAAACTGACAATAGTTGACATTACTTTGACATTTTACAGTATACAGTGTGCCAGTGTTATTTCCAATCATTAATAGGTAATTATATTTGAATACACGTACCTTTTCATTATAAAATTCGACTCTTAATCCAACCTTTTCCATTTTTGACACAGATAGTAAATTTTTCCTTAAATCTGGAACATAATACACATTTTTAATTACACATTTATTTTCATTCCTTCCTACCTTGAATACAACTTCTATATTTCCAATACCTATTGCCTGTAAACATACATCATTTTTAGCAGCTGCTATTTTCCTTGGGTTTTTTAATTCTATATAATCTGTAAAGTGATCCATTGAATTTATTAAATGATCGGAGCTGCCTGAATCAACACAGAACTCTATGCCAGATTGTTCACTTACATTTCCACAAAAGAATGCACTTGATTCTCCACCTTCCTCTGCATAGTTTGTACTTCCTTGTCCTCGTCCTCTATTCCACCCTCGTCCTGTACTGTATCCACCTCTTGAATTATATCGTCCGGCGTTATGTCCAAATCCAGTATTATGCTGTCCAAATCCAGTATTATGATGTCCAAATCCAGTAGTTAGTCCGCGTCCAGCGTTATGCCCATATCCTTGGCCTCGGTTCCATCCTCGACCACGATTCAGGTTGCATTGGTATTTTCGGTGGCCGGCCTTGCCACACTTAAAACAATTAAAAGCATTAGCATTTACTTGCCCTGTATTTTCACCTAGTTTTCTTTGTTTTTCTTCTTCTGTCAATAATCTGTCTTTTACAGCATTTAGTTTCAGGTCTCCAATCGTTTCGAGGGCTGTCACCACCGATTCGTACGATTTTGGCATGGATAAAAGTATATAGTTTATTTTTTCTTCGTCCGAGATCCCGGACCCTGCCTCCTCAAGTTGCGTACATATTTCTTGCATAGTTGTAAAATGTTGTTTCAGAGAAGTTCTGTCGTTATATTTCATTTCACTCAGTTGCCTCCGTAAGAATAATTTGCTTCTGGTGCCTTTTTCTTTAAAACTCTCTTCTAAATTTTTTAGCATGAGGTACGCCGAATCTTTTCTTACATATTCTAAATGGCTGTCCGCCACCGCGGAAATCAATATGGCCTGTGCCCGCGCTTCCATTTTCTTATTCTCATCTTTTAAGTGAAATTCCGCACTATTTATTGCATCGAGGCACGAGTTTTCCTTTAGTACACTCTTCACCCGGAATGACCAGTTGTTAAATCCTTCTCCTTCAAATTGCGTAATATTATATCGACTAAACCCATTATCTCTGTACGCCATTTTTTTTCCTTCACGCAAACGACGCGTCTTCGACTTCGAACTTAACCTTTTTGTTTTCACTTCTTCCTATTGTTTTCGATGACTGGGCCCATAACTATTGAAATTGTTATGGGTACGATTGATGATTATAAATATAAACTGTTTTCTTCTTACATATTGGTTTTATTTAATTAAATCTTTAGTTACATGTACAAAACACTTTCTTCCATTTTTACGGCTAAGCACAGACAAGATAGATTTTAGTAGCGCAGTGCTACTAAGGATTCGTATGCGCTACTCTGACAACTCGATTGCATCGAGTAAATGTGTGTGTTGCTATTTCAACAGTGGATAAATCACTGGGTGCAGCTGCATGCCCCAATGTATACAACCCTAAATTAATTTACATAATACTAACCCTAGAATTAAGTAGTATGTTACTAACACGGTATGGACTTTGTCCGAAATAAAAATAAATTGATTGATTGATTGATTGATAAACATTTTACGGGTTTGGGCGCATAACGTTCCACTCGCAAAACGTCCCTCCACTAAAATTACGTCCCATTCGAAAAACGTCTTCTCCGCAAATGGTCCCTTATGTAAAATACCTCATTCGCAAAGCCTCTTTCGCTGAAAGTCCCTACTACATAACGCCCCTTTCGCAAAACGTCCCGTCTGCGAAATGACCCATTCGGAAAATGTCCCATCTGGAAAAAACTTGTTTAAGTAGAGACTAGGAGTCTTCTCATGGGATAAGAGATGGCCAATAATAGAAATTATTTTTCCAAAGGAACGTTTTGTATACAGGTCATTTTGCGATAGGGACGTGTTATGAACGGGACCTTTTGCAGAAGAGTTGTTTTGCGTAAGGGACATTTAGGAAAGGGAAATTTCGCGAATGGGACAAAGGGACATTCTGCGATGCGCCCTAAACATTTTACGATTAGGTATTCTAGCGAGCGCTCTAGTCAATGTTCTGCGGGAGGTGTGGGCGGAAAGAGATGGCGTCGGAACAATAACAAAATTGCTCGGCTCGGCAAAAAACTCAAAGCAAATTTATACTGTCGTTTCGCTAGAATGCTCGCTAGAACGCTTGCTAGAGTGCTCACTAAGATGCTACTGTCTATTTTGTGAGCTTTTACCTGTAATGTAACATAAAAGTGAATGCTGCACGTTGACGCCTTAAGCATAAGGCATTATCTACCATTCAACAGAAAAGCTATATACTCGTAGATGCAGACATTTTCTGATTAAAAACGATAACTCAAACCAATATTATCATGACTAAATCACCTGATCTGATTTTCATTTCTGATTTAATATTTTCAGGACTCCATTTGAGTTTAGAAGTAAGAATAACGCTGAAACTGTACAATGAGGGAATTTTTAACCAATCGTTTGACAAAATTAAACTACGATAATGTTATTTAAATATACCATTTATCATAATGATAATATTTTGTAAGATAGATGTATAGAATAATTTATAAAAATATTGAAAATATACATTTATTCAAAATATGTATAATGTAAAACAATATTTATACACCATGCTAGTAAGTCTCGAACTTTAAAATAGCAGAATAAAAGTTTTTTTAGGACAGAACATTTTAGTCGTCTAAGAATAAAATAACGAGAGTATTTTCATCATGACATGATATTGTAGAACTAGCGTATGAGTTGAAGACTTAAATCTAAACTGAACATTACCACAAAATGCCCTTGGTATTAACACAGAGATGATGATCAAAGGGGCTAAAAATGGTTCCTTGCGTAACCTCGAATATAAACAGAAGATGAACAATAAAGTGTCCCTGCGGGAATGATGACTAAGAAGGCTTTGCCCGCATCTATCACAAGAATCCAACCCTCAGTGTGTCACATAAAATATAAACAGCCTAGCTAGCATGATTGCGTTTACGTTAGAAGTAAAACACTCGTCCCTTACTAGCAAATATGTTAGTGCAAGAGGGTCAAACGCTTTATGTCTGACACAAATGCGATAGCAGCCGCAGGGCTGCTCGCATGATTGGTTTTATGGTCATGTTTTACGTGACTTTCTGGGCCATGTGCGCCATTTTGACCATTTCTCTTTAGCCCAGTGGTAGAAAATGCCTTATTTGAAATTAATCTACCTTTTGTGCAATAAAGCTAAATAATTAAATACAACATGACCATAAACCTATCCTAGACAGAGAGGAGGGAGGTCTCTCTGTGACAGCTAACATAAAAGGTTTCGTAATATCACAAAGAAGATAAACAATAGGACCAATGACGGCTCCCTGTGACACGCGCGGTTGCACCAGTTGCCGCGACACACGCACACATGGATGCGCGCGTACAGTGAAATGGCGCGGGAGAACGGGACCAGACTCGCCATGGGGCTCACCACGCAGCCTTCCTCCTCTGTCTGGAACAAGAGTCTATTTAACACCTTAACACCATGACAGTGGCAAAGAGTTTGCGAGAGTGAGAGAGTGCCTGGGATTATGCTGCTGCAATACTGAAGGAGTATCCCGAGAGCCAGCTCCAGCGTAGTGCTATCCCTCAGTGGAGCTGATGGGCAGGGATAGTGAGAGAGTGCCTTGGATTATGCTGCTGCAATACTGAAGGAGTATCCCGAGAGCCAGCTCCAGCGTAGTGCTATCCCTCAGTGGAGCTGATGGACAGGGATAGTGAGAGAGTGCCTTGGATTATGCTGCTGCAATACTGAAGGAGTATCTCGAGAGCCAGCTCTAGTGTAGTGCTATCCCTCAGTGGAGCTGATGGGCAGGGATAGTGAGAGAGTGCCTTGGATTATGCTGCTGCAATACTGAAGGAGTATCCCGAGAGCCAGCTCCAGCGTAGTGCTATCCCTCAGTGGAGCTGATGGACAGGGATAGTGAGAATGTGCCTTAGATTATGCTGCAATACAGAAGGAGTATCCTGCGAGTCAGCTCCAGCGTATTGCTATCCCTCATTGGAGCTGATGGGCAGGGAGAATGAGAGAGGCCTTGGATTATGCTGCTTAATAATGAAGGAGTATTCTGAGAGCCAGCTCCAGCGTAGTGCTATCCCTCAGTGGAGCTGATGGCCAGAGAGAGTGAGAGATTGCTCTGGATGATGGTGCTGCGAAAGTGAGAGTGCGCCGAGTACCAGCTTCATTGTAGTGTTGTACGTCGTGGGCGGGATTAACGGGTCAGAGCATGTTCTGGATAATGCGCTGCAAGAGTGAAGGTGTACCTTGAGGGCCAGCTCCAGCCTGGCCATCCTCCTGCTGAGGAAGTGCTCTCCCATAGCCGGTATGGTGGTGCTGCGACACGAGCGCTGCGCGTACAGCCCGGACAGGTCCAGGTAGCGGTACGAGCAGCCACCGGTCCACGGGCCCCAGACGGAGAACGGGTCTGAGCGGTTGAACCATAGCGGGACTCTGGAACGATGCAGTATTGTTCCAAAAGGCCAAATTATATATTTTTTAGGATCTTATTTAGTTTTTCACGTTCACAGATTAGAAACTTTTAAGGATTAAAAATATATATCTGAGTCCTTCTTGGATTGGAGCGGCTGTGAAGGATAAAGCATTGTTCACTGGTCTTCAAACTTACCGACAGTAACTATCCAATTTATTTTCACACAATACAGTAGTCATGCATTGTATTGGAAATAAGATAGCTAGTGGCGCAGGTCATTGTGGCACTCTCTGGGGAAAGTCTATGTCCAGAAGTGGACGTCTTTCGGCTGATATGATGATGATGATGAGAAGCAACAAAATTTCTATCATGGCGCGGGGCGCGAGCGCCCAGCTTTACCAAACCATGATTTTGACCTATATTTTCTCTAGTAAAAGGGTTTGCAGAAGTGACAATCTACAATAGGAAGCGGAATTTTTACGAATATAATACTTGTAAATAAATAAGTTACTCACTCTTCCATGAACCGACAGTATTTCCTGTAGGTGCTCTTATGTAACGATGCGGTACCAGCGCCCGTGTTCGCGAAGTTGTCGTAGCAGTTCGAGTCCCGAGGTATACCCTGCTCCCGGAGACCGCACACCCAGCACTGGAACATGGTTCAGATTACAGAACCTTTTTTATATTCGTCGACTTTTATGTTTGAATTAAGACTTCGTACACTAAACTAAAACCACATACTTTTTTTCTATGGAGCTCCCAACTCAACTATAATAATTATTATACAACGCTTTAGACAACTTAAATAAATTCGACCAATCACGTGGCGCTTTTACTGAACTATAATGAATTTGACCAATAGGACGTCGCGTTGACTCCAATACAAAAGACATCAACGACGTTGAGCCGGCGCACCTCTGAATTGCACTTCGTTTCAGCAGGGCATAGATTTTCATTTGATACCCAGTCTGTTTAATTATTTCTGTTGACTCGTATAAAAAGTATTGTAT
Organism: Epinotia nisella; assembly: GCA_932294315.1. Taxonomy (NCBI): domain Eukaryota; kingdom Metazoa; phylum Arthropoda; class Insecta; order Lepidoptera; family Tortricidae; genus Epinotia; species Epinotia nisella. The sequence goes on from OW028699.1 coordinate 355,897, forward strand.
ACTTACAATAGTTACACAATTAGCTCTTAAATTCTCGTACCTTACTTAGGCCACTTGGCAAGCCTCGTGGCGTAAACACGGTACTCGACTTTAAAAGCCCTTATTGTGTAATGATTGTATAAAATACTATTTAAGCTGATGATAGACATGATAATGAGCATTCTAGCGAATATTACGTTAGAGGTATTAAAAGCTCACAAAATAAACAGGAGCGTTTTAGCGAGCATTCTAGCGAAACGACAGTAAAATTGCTTCGAGCTTTTTGCCGAGCCGAGCATATTTGTTACTGCTCCACCGCCATCCTACGCCTCCCGCACGCCTGTCACTGTCGGTACTCGCACAACTGACGCCAAGAGCGCGACGCGAGACGAGATGGTGTAACCTCGTCATTTTTTGAGCGTTTGCTAGAATGACCGTGAAAATGTTCGTAGCGATGTTCGGCTCCATGCTTGGCTCTGTTCATTGTTCAGCTTGATAATTTGATAAATTTAAAAACGACGGACAATTTTACACAAATCGACCTACTTTTTAGTCCTAAAATAAGCAAAGCATCTAAGCTAACGGAACCTATTAACGAGGTGAACGATTGAACTTTCAAATTATATGTCTGAATTGAAATAAAGTAAAACAATTAACAATTAAACATATAAATGTAAACTTATTATAAAATAGTCGTCTAAATTAACTATTACATGTTCATAAACGTCAATAGATTACTTTTTGAATGCAATATTAGGTGTGTCACAATTAACTTTTCACATCTCATGCTCGAAAAGTGTGTCATATTAGGCTCAATAAGCGGGGCTAAAGTTGTTCATTTAGCTCCTAGGGAAAATATGTATACATATTTATGATTTTAACACATTTAAATTGACCAATCCACCAACCACAACTCTTCACTTCTCACTTCACCATATTAAATCCACCAATCACAACTCTTTCAAAAAACATTTATCTTTGCTATCAACCAACCAGAATACCTACAGCTACATATTAAAATTGACCAATCAAACATCAGGTGTTTTTTAGTCCCTAATTCCAAATCATTTAAATCCACCAATCACAACTCTTTCAAAAAACATTTATCTTTGCTATCAACCAACCAGAATACAGCTACATATTAAAATCGACCAATCAAACATCAGGTGTTTTTTAGTCCCTAATTCCAAATCATTAAAAAAGAAAACGCCTCACGATAAATTGAACAATCTCTTCGCAGTGAAATGTGTTATTGATTGTGGATGGATAATCTTTGTTTTACTATTTTCTCGCAGTCGAAGTGAAAAGTAGAGTGTATAACTCGGGTCTAAAAGCCATATTACCCCTCAAATTATTTTCCCTCGCTTCGCTCGGGAAAATATCCGTCTCGTGGTAATATGGCTTATTTTATCCCCTTGTCATACAATCTACTATAAGTAGATCGTCTCCAAGGAAGTTTGTCAAGGAATAATATAACGTTTGGAAATTAATAATTTATAACTTACCCAAGGTCATTATTAAACAAGTGCAATGATTTAATTCTGGAAACTAAAGGAATTTTGTTGAAAATCTTGCAAGCCAAAGAGAATACGCTTCTTTGCATCAGTTGCAGTGCGAGAAAATAATGTGCAGAGATTATGAGCACGTGGTAGGTGATTGCGTGATATCATAAAATGGACGTTGTTTATTTATGTTTTTAGTGGATGACCCCAAATAACCGCGTCCTGAAAGGTCGTATCGTTACTAAAATCTTATGGCACTTACGTCCTTTTCTTTAAGTAAGACAGTTTTTTAGAAATATCTCGAAAACCTTTGAACCGATCTTGTTCAAAACAATTTTCGCTGAAGGAATTTAATAAGCCCCATGTTCATGATTTTTTTCATATTTTCAAAATACACTGTAATTATAATAATAAAGCATAGTTAATAATTACCTAAATACATAGAAAGCACAAAAAAATACACGGTTAAAAAATTAGAGGATGGGCACAATTTTAGTGACTTTCGGGGCGATTATCTCCGACTCTATTCACTTAATCAAAAAATTTGCTGAGAAACCTTATATTTATTTAGAAACGCCTATCGATTGATGGTGCCACACGTGGGCTTGCAATAAAAAAAAATGTTTTGACTTTCAGTTTTATGTATGGAGTGCACCCCCAAAAAAAATTTTTTTTAGTAACTTCATTACAAAACTATGTAGCGGTTAACAAAATACACCTATCCTCAAATTTTTATTTGAACACAGCTTATAGTTTTCGAGTAAAATGCCTGTGACATACTGACGGACAGACATGACGAATCCATAAGGGTTCCGTTTTTTGCCATCTGGCTACGGAACCCTAAAAATTGCACTTGCAACATTCCTGTATGATGTATGTAACAGACCTTAGCCATAATCGTGCCTGTCGACTTGTGCATTGTGTCGTCGTAGTAGATCGGGTATTCCTTCGGCAAGGTGGTGGTCTTGGGGGTGAAGGTCCGGCAGGACCGGTAACCTTTCTTTATCAATTGATCCTCCCAGCTCTGCAATAGTAACTATAATTAATTATAATACCCATTCATAAGCAGTTAAAATAACGCTCTTTAATGCTTATTGTTCATCTTTTTACACAAGCATCCTGTGGGTTCGCTATACACAAAAATCATACAACGCTCTTAAAGTACAGTACAACAACGCTTTCAGAATGTTGCTTGGGCTACCAAGGTTTTGCAGCGCCTCCTCGATGTTTGCAGAGGCACACACCGATGGATTTGCAGCAATTATGCGCAAAAAGGCGGCGTCTTTGCTGATCAGGGCGAGGAGAAGCCCAAACAGCATTCTGGAAATGATTGCTGATCATGTTTGTTGCCCCATATTGGCGCACATAATTAACCAAGTAAAATCTAATTTAGTTTTTAAGTTCTAACATAGTTTTTAAGTTTTATTTTTTCCAGTGCATACTAACAAAAATAAGATCTTTGTTATCTTGAATAAATAAAGTTGAAAAAAAATATATAATGATTTAGGGGTCGTGGAGCAAGAATTACCAAAAGCTAATAAGATGGAACTGAATAACTTTTCCCATGGGACCGACCACGAAATCGTAAAAAAAAATCAGCTGTTCTATACATTACTCTCAATTAACTCACAGTTAACTCTTAATTGGCTCTTTTTTTGCGATTTCATGGTTGGTTCCATGGGAAAAGTTGTTCAGTATGACCATCTTCATTGCCAGACAAATAATGAATCTCTTTGGTAACGGCTACCCGCAACCAAAGGAATTCAGGGGGCTCCCACTGAGCTGCATCATCCGCTTTGTGGAAATGATGGATCGAGCTTGTGAGTAGTTATAAAGGGGAGGGCAAATGCACAAAAGATCCCAATGGGTCGAAGTGTATCCGAAAGGGCCCTCAACTAGATAAGATAAGATAAGATAAGATGACCATCTTATTCGCTTTTGGTAATTCTTGCTCCACGACCCCTAAATCACCCTGTATACAGGCTGTCCCAACAGTAAACGTCAAGCCGCAGACGGGTGATAGTTTAAGTCATGACAGTGATTTAAAAACCAGGTCTTGTGTATAAAATTATGTCTTAATAAATAAAATAAAAATAAAAACTTTAGAGTCAAACACAAGTTGTTCTTAAGTGGTTCTGCTGCGGATAGCCTCATTTCTGATGCGATCACGCAGAGATACTCCTAGCATAGCCCTCTCCATTTCCCTTTGGGTGACTTTGAGCCTTCTTATGAGGCCCATAGTAAGCGACGGAACCTATCTCGCTCATATTTAGACGACCGTTAGCCTAGTGGGCAGTGACGCTGCCTACGAAGCTGAAGGTCCTGGGTTCGAATCCCGGTAAAAGCAAATATTTGTGTGATGAGCATGAATATTTGTTTCTGAGTCTTGGATGTTTTCTATGTATTTAAATATTTATATCTATTACCAAAAATACGTTGACACTATTCGCCTCATTGCAATGGAATAAGGTGCAAAAGTGTAAACGTATTTTTGGCGTCGACTGTACCTATACCACAAGCCTTATTAAGCTTATTATAGGGCTAGCTCGATTTGTGTAAGATTGTCCCTTAATATTTATTTATTTATTATTTATTTATATTTGGAGCGGCCCAACTGGACGCATGTCAGAAGACGGCGCGCAAGATAGACTATCCGTCTCTCTGCGTACATCCAACAGTATCCTGAAAATGATCGCAGACAGGTATGATTTTGTGTACCTGAACAACTGCTGCATGGTACATGTACAGTCAGCATCGAAAGTAGCTACGCAAACGAAGACTTCAAAAGTCTTTATTGAAAGGGAATAAGAGCTTCTGACGTCTTCGATTGCGTAGCTACTTTTGATGCTGACTGTACGCAGTAATATTAATTGTAAATAGCATAATTAATCAATACTAACACTAGAATAAGTCCTCATAGAATGCTACTAACCAAATAATGATCCTGTAATGTTGATCGAAAAAAAAAAAAAAAAAAAATAGTAAGCGAATGGCATAAAACCCGTACCCAAAAGATGTTAGAGACTTCGTACTGCGTGATCCGCTTCTCTTGCTGTATGGCCCAGAACAGCCCGGTGAAGTTAAAGCGCTGCGGCTCGGGCCTCGTCGGGGGTGTGTCCCACGGGCACTTCACTCTGCAACCAATATGTTACACCTAGGTAAAAAACTTTGTCGTCTTTTCATTGGAGGCGAAGACTGATATTGAGGCCTAACGCAGGAGGCGAAGACTGATATTGAGGCCTAACGCAGGAGGCGAAGACTGATATTGAGGCCTAACGCAGGAGGCAAAGACTGATATTGAGGCCTAACGCAGGAGGCGAAGACTGATATTGAGGCCTAACGCAGGAGGCGAAGACTGATATTGAGGCCTAACGCAGGAGGCAAAGACTGATATTGAGGCCTAACGCAGGAGTCTTAACTGCTCATCGCTACATAGATGAGATCTTAGCCGATCATGGGGTCCGGTTTGCGGGCTTTATCTATGCTAATTATTTATTTATGTAGGACAATGCCAGGCCGCACACCGCCAGAATCACCAAGGATTCACCTTAGGAGCGTCAATACTCCCGTCATGGATTGGCCTACAAGAAGACCTGACCTCAATTCGATAAAGCACCTCTGGGACGAAATGAAAAGGCGAGTTAGAGAAATAAATCCAGTTCCTGAAACTCTTCGTGCGCTGAAAGCCGAAGTTGAAGAGGTTTGGGCGGACATCCCTCAAGAATTAAGCAGCAACTTGGTTCTATCCATGCGTTTCATGAACGCATGTCTTAGAGCTAGAGGAGGCAATATAAGATACTGAAGATTTTTGTTTTTAATTTTACATAAAATGTTTCCCTACGCTCGAATTTTCATTGCGTTGATACAATGCCATTTTGACATGAGCCCTAAATGTACGGAAAATTATCCGTTTTTCACCTTATAGTTAATTTCAAACAATACCCCATTTTTCACATTTCCTTCAACGGTTTTTATAAAACAGAAATTGGAAAAAATATGGAGGTGGCTCGATTTCTTTGCTCTCAAGTGTAATTTCCACCAACAACCATTCATCACCACACATACCATCTCATGGACACAATACCGGTCTGCGGAGGTGATCTACAGCGTGTGACTTTCATAAGAACATTTATTTTAAGGGCTGAAAGTATAAGCCCTAATGAACGTAAATTGGTATCTCTAGTTTAAGAAAACGGTTTTTTTTTTCATACAAATTAATTCGGCCCGCAATATGTATTGGTAAACCTTTTTTACTGAAGTGGGTCGTCGTTTGCAGGAAAGAGGACTGGATCCCCGCTCTGGGTCCTTTCTGGTGCAAAGGTTAGCCATAGCTGTTCAGCGCGGCAATGCGGCTAGCGTGATGGGCACCTTTGCACCAGGAGGGACGCGGGGCGGGTTGTTTGATACTTAGTTTTAAGTTTAGTTTAATTAGTTGTAATTATTGTAAATTGGTTTTTTGTACTTCTATTTGTTGTGTGTTGTGTTAAGTAAGAAATAAATATAATTAATTTTGAAAAAAAATTGGTAACAAAGCTAACAACTGACAGTAACTAGCTCTGCCTCTCTGAAACGTCAAGTGAATGTTAGCAGTACAATTAATAACTCTCCATTAGAAAAGGTAATTGTTATATTTTTTCGATAAAACGGTTCACAGCACTGAAAGCTATCGTTCCTTAAAATAAATGTTCTTATGAAAGTCACACGCTGTAGACGGACCAAAAAAATCACGTCACTCTTTTAAATAATTCACTTTAAAAACAAATTTTAACTGACTTCAATTCATCCGCCAATCCACATGAACATTTAGGATTTCATGGTCGGTCCCATGGGAAAAGTTGTTCAGTATGACTATCTTATTCGCTTTTGGTCTTCTTGCTCCACGACCCCTAAATCACCCTGTATATTTAATTATGTTGAATGTCATACTTACCTATATCCCTTTCTGTCGAAACACAGGAACAGACACTCGTAATACGAATCCGTGCAATTGGGATGTCTTCTTGTTCTCCTCGTGAACCTGGCGCAAATGTAGTGTTGTTTAAGTATTAAAGTTAACATAATATTGAAAATGTAAATATTCCGAGCTGGATTCGAACCAGCATTCGTTAGCAGACCTGACTGCTTGATACAGCTTAATCCAATCAAGTTCTAATAAAGGCATTCCAAATTAAAAAAAAAATACATATTAATGTGGCGAGTATGCTTTTTAACTCTTATTTATATGATTTATTTATTAATTTCATTTATTTTAATATTTTAGTAGATACTGCAAATACAAATAAGTATTAAGTAAATAACTAATAAATAAGTATATAAATAGTTCGTTCACTATTAATTCTATCCGACTGTGGAACTCTCTCCCTCTTGACATCAGACAAGCAAAATCTATCGGCAACCTCAAATCCCTTCTTAAAGAACATTATTTGTCTCTCCCCTAACCCTGATTGTATTTTTGGCTGACTGTTTATGTATCATTATATTTGTGTTTGTGTTATTTGTATATATGTATGATTGTGTGTGTATGTTTATATATAGAGGTATTTATGTACGTTTATTTTTATAATTTCTTGATTTTTGATTGATAATAATCTCTGCACCACCTACTGCATAATCTAGTTTTATCTCTTTCTCCGATACCCAAAGGTTGTCTGGAAGAGATCGCTCTTCAGCGATAAGACCGCCTGTTGTCTACCTCTACCTACATGTTATTGTATTGTTTCTCTATGTAACTGCTTTGTTTGTGTGAGGTGTGCAATAAAGAGTATTTGTATTGTATTGTATAACGTTGCTATCTAATGTGCAGATTTTATATAAGTATATCATGTTGATTTGTTAAATATAGATATGTTTAGGTTAGTTTAGTATTAAACTATGTTGCTACACACTAGCAGGGTCCATGTCTGTACTGGATACATTTTAAGAACAGTGTGAATACCATGGTTGCAGCGAATAGTTGAAAATGAATTGTTGCATACAATATACATGTCAAATGTAATATCTAGAGTACTTAGCTGTAAACATTGTCAATAAAATGAATATATTTTGTAGTACCTGCAATAGTTTACAACTATTTGTATTAAAACTATACTACCTACTTATAAGCTTAAAGTGAATACTGAACAGAATTTACAATAATACCAAGGGGATTACGCCTTTGTGAAGCTTACAACATCTACTGCAGAAACTTTATTAAATGGCACTAATTTCTAAAATCAAAAATCTAAATATTTTCAATCCCGGTATTCCGGGATGGCCTATAGATAGACCTCGGGAATCCGTATTATCTCCATCAATCTATTAGGATTGCGAGTAAGCCATAGTACAATCCCGAGACTTCTAACAGCAAAGTCCCGGGATTCCGGGATTGCGTATAGTAATTCGCGGGTTCGGTGTAGCTGATACGCACAGGTAAGAAGTTACCATCGTCATAGAGACGGGGGTGGGGCGGGGTCGGGGCGTGACAGTCGTCTCGAGGTATGCCGGCAACGTTACTGTGTGTTAAGCAGATTTATTAGCTCTTGCGCGAATGGTTATACTTAAGGTGCTGATAGACTTGAGTATGAGTATGTAACAGTAAATAGAGCATTCGCTGTTTTTAAATTTGTCGAACTGAACAACGAACAGAGCCAAGCATAGAGCCAAACATCGCTACGAACATTTTCATGATCATTCTAGCGAACGCTCTAGTATATGCTTGTCAAAAAATGTATCCTTCGCGAAGATGTCAGACTTGACAGACGTAACAAAATTTCGCGGTAAAAAGCTCGAAGCAAATGCTCTGTCGTTTCGCTGGAATGCTGGCTAAAACGCTCCTGTTTATTTTATGAGCTTACGTGTAATGTAACATTAGCTAGAATGCTCATTACCAAGGACCGGAATTCTTCATAGTAAAAATCAAACTGTCAGAGGGTTTGACTAAAGTGTTTTATCGACTATCGATAAATAAATGTCACTCAATGACACATCGTCAAAGTAATGAAATCAGGCTTTTGGATATATACAATGTATGTTAGCATAATGGTAAGGAATAAAACAGAAAATATTTGTATTAACCATTTTAGTAACACGGCACGGAAATTACTTATGACAATCAAGCGACGTAAATGGCATATGTGACGTGGGCATGATTTATTTTAATATAGAGATGCAGGTTGCTTATCAAAGAGGTCAAATGTAACAGAATAATCGTATAAGTCGATATGCGATAATATTCCGTAACATCGATAAGTGGAATTGTCGATAAAACAATTTGGTCATTCCCTCTGACAGTTTGATTTTGCTATGAAGAACTCCGGTCCTTGCTCATTACAAGAGTGTATCAGCACCTTCAAAGCTCGGTCACAACTTCAAGGGAGCGAGAGAAGAAGTTCCGATCTCTTGCGCCCACAATGGCGCACCCCAGCCGGTGGTAGTCGTGGCCGAGGCCCTAGAATCACTGACGACAAGGTTAGAATTCACGGTTCGCCAGGACAGGACGCTCGAATCTCTTTAGAAACGTAGTTTGGTTTAATTCTAAAGCTGCGTACGGACAGCGCGTACATTGGTACGCGTAGTCGGCTACGCGTGTCCTGGAACGCCATGTCAGTACGAGCAGCTACGCGTACCTACACTCTTGGTGAACGCGCGCGAGCCGCTGGCAGTCGGTCTTTGGCCGCGCATCAAAGAGGACGCGGTCGTTCTGGTACGCGACAATGATGACAAAATAGATAAACTCGCGTGTTCCTCGGAGACATGCTGACTGGGCGAGCTCGCGTAGCGCTATGGATCGATTTAGCTCGCGTTTAGGTTCGAGACGGTCCGTACAGGAGCTATACCCGTATCCAATGTACGCGTAAACACACGCGTAACCGACTACGCGTACCAATGTACGCGCTGTCCGTACGCGGCTTAAAACGACATGCTACATGCGAGTAGAATAATAATAATTACCTAAATGACAATTAGCTTATTTCCTCGGGACGATTTGTTGTTAGTTCATTATGATCTGATAGTTATTCCCCTTAGAGCAGTGTTCCGATAACTATTTTAGGTTCAGTAAATATTTTTCTCGAACATGCAATGAATAATTACTTTTAAAACAAAGTTATTCACATAGGTTTTACCACATGAACTGCTTTCCGAGAACAAATGCGTTGATGATTACAGAGAATAACCCATGGGCTGATAATATTTGAGGAGTTCCGTCGATTCCTTAAGGATCTCAGAATTGACACTTCATTAGTTTGCTACTTCAACGGAATCATGTCAGAATCTTTGACGTACTTTACATCCTTGAGGAGTTCCATAAGTATAATAACTTCAAAATTGGGATTTCCGAGGGTAAATACACGAGTTATAATAGAAAACACGCGTGCCTATAAAATTTCAGGGTTGCCCTCAAATTCCCTGTGATCCCATCATCAGATCCTGACTTGGTGACAATGAGACCACCTCAGAAGTATACTACTTCAAATAAAATTAAAAAAATGAAAATCAGTCCACAATTGAAAGAGAATTTAGTGAATATACATAAAAAAAAACTATAAAGAACTATAAATATCAAGAAACCATAGTAGAAATAGGACAGGAGAAGGGAAAAGCCAAAATAAAACAGGGTGTAAGGCAGGGTTGTCCACTCTCCCCTTTGATTTTTAATATTTTCATTGAAACCGCCATCCGAGAAATTTTGGGATCAGAAAAAGGCGGTGTTAAAATTAATGGAGAAAAGTTTCACTTTATAAGATTTGCTGATGACATCGCAGCGGTAGCCGAAAATTCTGCACAGCTTGAACAGCTCGTAACAGAAATGGACCTCATTTTCACAGAATTTGGACTAAAAATAAATATAAATAAGACCAAAACATTAATTGCATCTAAGACAAACCAAATCATAGATCCCATAAAAATTAGAGGTTCAGCCATTGAACAAGTCAAAAGCTTTAAATACTTAGGCAGCATTATAACCTGTGACTCCAGGTGCACTTCGGATGTCATCGCACGCATAGCCATGGCCAAAAAAGCTTTCAATGCCAAAAAGCAAATATTAAAGGCGAAAATATCTCGAAAGATCAGAAAACGTTTTATTAAGACCTACATCTGGAGCATAGCGTTGTACGGAAGTGAGACGTGGACTCTAACCCAGCGTGACAGAGAGAGACTGAACGCATTTGAAATGTGGACATGGAGAAGGATGGAAGGTATTAGTTGGACAGAAAGAAGAACAAACGAAGAGGTTCTAAATTTGATAGGAGAAAAAAGATGTCTACTAAAAACTATTGAAAACAGAAGGGGAAATATGTTGGGGCACCTGATACGACATGACAATTACATAAAAACTATAATTGAAGGAAAAATTGAAGGAAGGAGAGGCAGAGGAAGGCCAAGACGTGCGTTTATGGACCAAGCTAAAGAGAAAGTTAATGTAATGTCGTATCAGGAGCTCAAAACAGTGGCAGAAAGAAGAACAGAATGGCGATTACTCCACCGACAAGAGCCTGGCTCTTAAATTTATGATGATGACATAAAAAAACATACAGTGGAACAGAACCTCCTTCTTTTTTGAAGTTCGTTAAATATTGACATTAAGTACGTTCCTTTTAATAGGCTGCGAAGCGACACGTTTTCGGTGCGGCGAAACGAGAGGCCCAAAATGAAAGTTGATATAAAATTGGGGGTCTAGGGTTGCAAGTGATCTTCTTTTGTTTCATCTTCAATTGGTGACACAACATCACTGGCATTTAGCCATAAAATAAATCAAAAGTATTTTTTTTAAATTTCATTGCATATTTGAGAAAAGCCTATATACATACCCCGGAAGTAGGGATCGCCGGCCTCGTACTGATATCCGGCATCGCTATGCTCGGTCCATATGTCACTTGGCAGGCAATCCCTTATTACCCGGCCTTTGTAGTAATGTACAATTACTTGATGGTATTGCTTACGTAAGTATTGTCGTCTCCCTCCAACTTTAGGGGGTACGCCTTCCCCGGACGCCGGTCGAACGCCGCCTTCGTTATACGCCGTCCAGGTTACGTCCCTGTTCGCTTGTGTCTTGTCCTCAGTGAACGCTGTTGCATCTTTCATCTGTTGTCTCTCTGTCCGTGTTATACCAGGAGTCCGTGTAGGTGTGTAGGTCCACGTTGTCTCAGTTTGTGGGGGGTAGTACAGCGTGCTATGCATGTATGGAAGGTGGGTCGGGTATTTCCGTGTTTCGAAGCGGACGATGTCGTGTGCGCCGACGAGGCTTTCGACCACACCCGGGCGGACTGGATAGAGGAAGGTAACATCAGGTGAATATTAGACGACCGGTCAGCCGAGTGGGTTGGGACCCTGCCTACGAAGCTCACGGTCCTGGGTTCAAATCCCGGTAACATTTGTGTGATAAGCATGATTGTTTGTTTCCAAGTCTTGGATGTTATCGTCGTCTACTGACCATCACACAAGCCCTATTGTTATTGAGCTTACTATGGGGCTAATTAGTTCGATTTGTGTAAGATTGTCCCCTAATATTAATTAATATTAAATAGAAATGCAATAGTGGTTCAGGCATGCGGCTGTCAAGCGGCGGTCGTGGCTTCGAATCCCGGTTCGCACCAATGAGTTTTTCGGAACTTATGTACGGAATATTTACCGTAAGCTTTTCGGTGAAGGAAAACATCGTGAGGAAACCGTTCTAATCCCAATCATTTCTTAAATTTCTAGTTTTTTTTAACCCCGACGCAAAAAGAGGGTCGTTATAAGTTCGAAGTGTCTGTGTGTCTGTCTGTGGCATCGTAGCTCCTAAACGAATGGACCGATTTTAATGCAGTTTTCTTTGTCCAAACTGAGTGAGAAAAAGTGAGCCGCGTGGGAGTTTTTGTTCTTCATTCGTGACATCTTTCTCTATTCGATCGTGCAATAAAGTTAGACTGTCTCTAAATGAGGTTCAAGGACATACTGTGCGCTGCCGTGGCCGCCACCGCTCCAAGTCGTGGTCGAGCCGCCAGTGTTGCCAGCTTATCATAATGCAAAAAAAAAACTGAAACACCCTCACTATACTTAAGCCTGCAGCACACTATGGCGGCCTGGCCGCGGCGGTCAATAGTAAACTTGTCATTAGCTATCAAATTTACCATTGACCGCCACCGCAGGCCGCGCCAGTGTGATTCAGGCCTTACACCTCTGCCCGACCTGCGGGTAGCCGTTGCCCTCCACCTAATAGAAGACCATATAGTGACGCCACTACATGCTTTGTCGATATAGTGATGTGGGAGTGTGGGACCTGCATAGGGTTGCCATACGTCAGGATTTGACCTGACATGCCAGGATTATTGACCCTTTGCCAGTAGGTATTGGGGCCGGACTTGGCAAGTGTCAGGATTTTTAGAAATATACTCATTAAATAAATAAAAATGTAATGAATGAAGTGCTACAACTCTGTTACAAGAAATGTCACGACTTTTAGGGTGATGTCAGGATTTTTATCAGGACAATTTATTTTTCCATATGGCAACCCTAGACCTGCTTATGTCTATAGCTGCCAACACAACTCCTCAAATCAAAAAAGGGTCGGTAGTTCTTGTGATTCTTCTGAAGTCGCAAGTGTCTATGGGCGACGGTGTCTCCTTACAATCAGGCAGACCCGTACGCGTGTTTGTCACCATTGCAGTGAAACAATAACGATCGTTATACTCACACCTCTGCCCGATCTGTGGGTAGCCGTCTTCCCAGCCCTGCACGCGCACGCTGTAGATGACCTCGCTCGTGCGCTGCCGCGTGTGCTTGTGTCTGAAACTGCGCTCGCTCGGCATCTCTTCCTCGCTCCAGTGTGGAATATCGGTTACCTTGCTGCGGGAGCTGTGTACCGAAATATACGAATACAAGTAGGAAAATGGTTAGGTAAGCCAGGGATTTGCCAGGGGACTATTCACGAGATTTGATAGTTTCACGGATCACAATGTACCAGTTGTAGATTCAGGATTTTGGTTTGGAGGGGGCCCTGTTGAGGTTAGATTTTAGTATGGACTTAGGTGCTTTATGGAGAGCCTGAGCCCCTTAGTACCTATAGAATGTGTATGTCGTAGACAGGATGGTCATGAGTACGGACACTAAATTCTAGCGCCGCGTGGGAATGGCTACGATTGGTTGATTTGTGGCTGACGTCACATCGAACCATCTATCCCCTCCGTGCGCTAGGATGGAGCCGAGCGGGTCGAGCTCCGGGCATTCTCTGGCTGAACACGCAAGTGGCCGAACGCATTGGTTCTACCTCGGAACTGTCCACGCTACAATTATGTAAGAGTGAAGTGTAATTAGATATACCCAGTATCTCAAATAAAGTACCTTTTGATTTGCATCACAGTCTCAATATTCGATTTCCCAACATCGCCCCAACGATGGCCGACGTTATCGCCTACCCTGAACACTTCTCCGTTATGAATGGACTTTTTGGATAGACATGCGGCTGCAGACAGTGTCTGTTTAAGATCCATCAGGGCATATGCTTGTTTCCCCCCATTGTGGTATAAGGGGACTCACCTGGTGGTAGGCGCGCTGGGGGCCGCGGGAGGAGCAGTGGTAGGATCGCTGATCGGTATGATCATGCCAGGCTCCTCGTACTGGATTACAGGCTGTCCCAGCAGTTTCTCTATCTCATCTGCACATGTGCCAAGGTAAAGGGTGAGTAGTAGAAGTAAAAGTCCTACATTGCAAATTGACCACATTTGCGTAAAAGTGCTGATAGAGGTATGCATTCACTAGTAATCAATCAATATATTTTTATTAAGACCAACTTTGGATCATGTTGTTAGTGACAATTATAATACTTATTAAACTAGTGTTAGTACATTACATTATATTATTATTTTATTATTATTACCTATTCCTGCGTGCATGTATCATGCAGCAGTTGTACAAGTACAGGCCATCTATCCTATCCGCTATCATGCTCAGAATGCTGTTGGAGCTAGCCCGCACTCTGCGCACCAGGGATGTGGCTCGCTTGCGCATAGTGGTGTAGAAGCAGTCTACCCGCGCTTCTGCAAACATCCCTGATGCGCTACAGAATCTGGGCAGCCCCATCAGCACCCTGAAAGCATTATTATACTGCACGCGCAGAGCGCTATACCGTTTATACGTGTAATCTGCCCACAGGCTGCCTGTGTAGAAGGTAGTGCAGTAGGCTTTAAAGAGACAAAGTTTCACTTCTTTTGAGCAGTTAGCAAACCTGCGGGCTATCATATTTGCTCTAACGGACAGCGCTCTGCGCTCGCGCTCAATATCTGCGTCATCTTTAAGGTCTGAGTTTACCAAATGCCCCAAATATTTAAACTGCTCAACTATACGCAATGGATGACTATTTAATTTCTAGCAAATGCTTACAGGTAAAAGCTGACAAAATTAAAAAGGAGCGTTTTAGCCAGCTTCTAGCGAGCGTTATTATAACGAGCATTCTAACGAGAGGAAAGTAAATTTGCTTCGAGCTTTTGTTCAGTTCCACAAATTTGAAAACGCTGAATCCTCGATGTTCTATTAGATATAAACGTTATCAGCTACAAAGCTACAATTCAAATGGGCCTGCTTCTAAATAGACCACATCAGTGGCTAGGTACAGTAAGGGAAATGTATTCACGTACCACCGTAGGACCCTATATAATAAGGTGACATATCACTTGAGTTTGAGTGACGGCGGTCTGTCAATTGCGACAGGGTTCTGCGGTGGTACGTGAATACATTTCTCTTATTGTACATCGCAAGTACGGTTCGTCGCAGAAAGTCGAAATCCATATGCTTTCCATATACGGTCGACGCCAAAAATACGTTTACACTTTGCAATGGCAATAAGGCGAATAGTGTAAACGTATTTTTGGCGTCGACTGTATTAACGCAACTACATGATAAAAAACCGGCCAAGTGCGTGTCGGATCACGCAAAACGAAGGGTTCCGTGCCTATTAAAAAGGTCGTATCGTCCCAGAAATTTTACGGCACTTACGTCCTTTTCTTTGAGGAAGGCAGTTTTTCAGCAATATCTCGAAAACCTCTGAACCGATCTTGTTCAAAACAATTTTCGGTGAATGAAATTAATAAGCCCTATGTCCATGAATTTTTCCATATTTTTTAAATACACCGTTCAAAAATTAGAGGGGGGGGGACAGAATTTTAGTGACTTTCGGGGCGATTATCTCCGACCCTATCCACTTAATCAAAAAAAATGCTAAGAAACCTTATATTTATTTTAAAAGGCCTATCCATTGATGTGCCACACGGGGGGTCACAATGAAAAAAAAAATTTGACTTTTAGTTTTATGTATGGAGTACACCCCTAAAAAAAATATTTTTTGGCATTTTAATTACAAAACTATGTAGCGGCTAACAAAATACACCTATCCTCAAAAATTTATTCAAATACACCTTATAGTTTTCGAGTAAAATGCCTGTGACATACGGACAGACGGACAGACGGACAGACGGACAGACGGACAGACGGACAGACGGACATGACGAAACTATAAGGGTTCCGTTTTTGCCATTTTGGCTACGGAACCCTAAAAAGCTCAATGCATTTATTGCAGTTCTAAAATGGTTTTCCCAATCATATCATTTTATAATCGACAAAAGAGGCATAGCTGTGGGCAAGGATATGTGTTGTTTAGTATTACACAACTAATTTATTAATATGTTGTTCAAAAGATAACCTTCAATTTTATCTTCTTTTTTAACCATCTTTGCAAAATCGGGGATCGGAGCTGAGTCGTTGATGTCGTCGGGGCTGTCGATATACTCTGTGAATAATATACGAATTCATTTACTTTTTTTATACTACGACGGCGGCAAACAAGCACACGGTCTGCCTGATGGTGCCTTCAGCGAGCACAATACAATACAAATAATATTTACTGCACACCTCACACAGATAAGCAGTTAGAAAAGATACAGAGGCACAGTAGAGGTAAAACAACAGGCGGTCTTATCGGTAAAGATTGATCTCTTCCAGACCACCTTTGCCTATGGACGCTTGCGATTCCAGAAGAATCACAAACGCGTTGCCGACTCTTTATTGATTTGAGGATTCGTTGTGGGCCTTCGAGCTTATTCTGAAACACGCGGCTGTATACTTATATATATATATATATATATATATATATAATATATATCGTGGGACAATTCACACCAATTGATGTAGTCCCAAACTAGGTAATGATATAATCTGTGCCTGTACTATGGGTACTAGACAACGAATAAACATACTTATATGGATAAATACATACTTAAATAGATATTAAACATCCAAGACTCGAGAACAGACATTCGTATTCATCATACAAATATCTGCCCCGACTGGGGATAGAACCCGGGACCTCAAGCTTCATAGTCAGGTTCTCTAACCACCAGGCTATTCGGTCGTCATTGAAAGTTGAGATTATTGAGTTGGCCGAATTGCATCAAAGTAGTCCATTCGAAAATCAACTCTACCGTCCAAGGTAGAAGATTCATGTTCCAATGGCAGTTTTATAAATAGTCGGCCACATTCAATAATTTCAACCCATTTTCAACCATATGTGCATTTGGGGTGTAGAACCGATGGTCGTTGAGGCCGACTGGTCCTCGAGTGGAGACCGCGTGTCGGCAAACATTGCGCCGAAATTTTGGGTATTTTTAGTATAGTTTAGATGACAATTTAATATTATAGAAAGAAAGAAAGAAGACATTTATTCACTACACAAAAGACACACAGAGATAAAGAGAGTAGACATTATGGTATGATACGGTCGCGTTCTTTAATTTAGGACCCTTTTCGCAAAAATATTATTTGTATTTCTATACTATTTGACAGGATTATCAACCTTAAGTGGGTCCCAAATTAAAGTTCGTAACTGTACAGTCAGCATCATAAACATGTATACACTTTTCAACCTTATGTCTAGGTAATAAGGTCATAGAATGTATACATGTTTATGATGCTGACTGTACCATCGAACTGATCTGATTCTGGGGACAGAAGCGGGCCATAGGAATTCAGTATTTAACCGACGTAACCCCGTTGTGTTAGGGCTCGTTAGAATCGTCTCAATGAGTAGTTGATGACGGTATACAGAAAAGCACAGTCGGCAATAAAAGCTTGTTGTTTTTGACAAAACTTATTTAGTTTTTATTTAATTTAGTTAATGTTGATTATCATCTAGTACCTATATCATAATACACTGCACATACATTGCACGTAGAACCGATGGCCGTTGGGGCGGAAAGGTTCTCGAGTGGCGACCACGTACCGGAAGGCGCGGCGTGGGTAGGCCCCCCACAAGGTGGACTGATGACCTGGTAAAGGTCGCGGGAGTCCGCTGGATGCGGGTGGCGCAGGACCGGTCAATTTGGCACTCTTTAAGCGAGGCCTATGTCCAGCAGTGGACGTCTTTCGGCTGATATGATGATGATATTATCATACTATAATAATTATCATAGGTACTTTAGAAAATAAAAGGGTTAAATGGTGAATATACCACTCTCGTCATTGATATTGAACCGATGTGAATTAGCGGCGACAACTCCCGCCAACAAGATCAGACGCCAACACATTCTTGTCCAAAATACTCCACTGGAATGTTATACACTTTCAAGATGTTAAAAGTACACAGATCTACTGCCAATTATTACTAGTTTTTTGAGCCTGTAATCTCGTTAAACCCAGGACAATGTAAATATTAAATACATAATAGAAAATGTGCAAAGAAAATTCAAAAGAAACACTGCGAAAGGCAATATAGATCTGTCAAAACTGTTGCTTCTGTCATAATTCTGTCAGGAACCGATGGGAAATGTTAGTTTAAAAAGTTCCATTGCTCTCCTTTTTAGGGTTCCGTACCTCAAAAGGAAAAAACCGGTCAAGTGCGAGTCGGACTCGCGCACGAAGGGTTCCGTAGTATGGGAGCCCCAGTCCGACTCGCACTTGGCCGGTTTTTTAGTATTTGTTGTTATAGTGGCAACAGAAATACATAATCTGTGAAAATTTCAACTCTCTAGCTATCACGGTTCTTGAGATACAGTCTGGTGACAGACAGACGGACAGCGAAGTCTTTGTACCCTAGTAACCCTAAAAAACGGAACCCTTATAGGATCACTCGTGCGTCTGTCTGTCCGTATGTCACAGCCGATTTGCTCCGAAACTACCGGACCGATTGAGTTGAAATTTGGAAAACATATGTAAACTGGTGACCCAAAGATGGACGCGTAAAGTGAATTAATGAATTCTGAACAACGGCCACTTTTAGGGGGTAAACTGAAAATTAAAAAAAAAGTTTCACAAACTGTATTGTGTGACATGTGAAATGATACAATGCAACAAGCAGTTTTTTTTTTAATTTGCCGCTCTTTTCTAGACTCATCTTTCCCTAGCCAGACTCTACCATCAAATACACACTTAACTGACCATCGGTCAACCTTATAGCTATGCGAATAAGGTTGACAGATGGTCAGTTAAGTGTGTTACTGTTGTACAGTCGCGGACTTTAATCGTTGAGCCATTTAGAGGTCACCTTTACCTACCTACGGGGTAGTAGGCGTCATACTCCTTTATAAAATTAACATGTGTGATTTTTTTCTAAATATCCAACGTGCATGTTACTCCGGCCCTATTTAATAAACATTACAAATTGTAAATTGTAAATTGTACCTTACAAGTTACAATTCTACAAGTTTCTGTTTAATAAAAATTATAAGTTACAAATTTGTCATGGTGGAAAATGTACAAAATTGTATAATTGTAGCTACAATTTTACATAATTCTGTTTAATAAACATTTTCTCCTTACAGGTGATTGTTTACAATTTTGTATGAAAATGTACTTTATTAAACATATAATTGTACTGACAAGTTTACATATTTTGTAAATTGTAATATAATCCCGACAGGTGTTTAATGCTGTGTCTAAACTGGATTTGAAGTGTGCTTTTGAAGTATGTTTTTTTCTTATTCAGATCGTAATCTGAATAAGAAAAAAACATGGTTCTAACAACGAGTAGTGACAGTAATAGTGAGGCTAGTGATGACGAATATGTAATTCAACGGAATCGGCGAGTTTTTCGTACAAGGATACATTTTACTTTTGATGTAACGGATTTTTCGTTCAACGAGAAATTTCGGGTGAGCAAGTCTACCGTCGAATATTTACTTTTAAAAATAGGGCATGATCTCGAACATGATACAAAAAGAAATGCAGCACTTACGCCGACTCAACAGATTTTGTGTGCATTGCACTGGATGGGCTGTGGCTCTCCGTACCATGTGGTAGCAGATGCACATGGAGTAAACAAAACAACGGTACATAACTGCATAAAAAATGTGCCTAGGCTATTGGTCAGTAAATTATTTGGAGAGGAAGTCCGCTGGCCTGCAAATTGTCTCGATATCCCCAGAATGTTTATGAAATATAATATACCAAGAATAGCGGGCATTGTGGATGGTTCGCTAATTCCAATGGATGCTCCTCGTCAAAACGACGCCGCGTTTGTGGACAGAAACGGAAATCATTCAATAAATCTCATGGTAATATGTGGACCAAATTTGGATTTTTTTTATGCAAGTGCAAGGTGGCCAGGCTCAGTTCACGATGCTAGGGTACTTAGGTGCTCTTGATTGGCACGTGAATGGAGAAATGGATGGAGACCGTTTCCAAATGCCATAATATTAGGAGACAGCGGTTATGGATTAACAAAGTGGCTAATGATTGTAGTTGTTCAACAATATCTTTCCACTTCTTCATTTTCATTTCATGGGTTAATGTCTCACTAAACCGACCGAATAAAGGTATATTTATTCTCGTATATTAGAGATAAAATAGTTATTTTGTTGTTGTTATCCATTATTTCAATAGGTAAACCAACTCAATAATTTTAATGAGTAACAAATAAGGAATACCCTCATGTATTAAGAACTTGTAGAAAAAACTAACATTTTATGTAAATTGTAGCTCACAATTACAATTTTGTAAGTACAATATTGTCATTGAAAGCGACAGGCATTTTTAACATATGTAAACGTTTATTAAACAGCGTTTATAATTGTGATAATTGTAAGTTATTTATTTGTATTTTTTTACTTATTTGTAGGGTTTATTAAACAGCACTTGTAGTAAAATTTTACAAATATGTCATTTTTCTACAAAATTGGTGGATTGTAATGTTTATGAAATAGGGCCCGGTAAAAAACGGTTTCGAAAAACATTAATTTATAATAGCGTTTATTTGTTTATTTCATTCTAAAACGTTATTCTAAGATGCTTTATTCAAGAATCCAACAAACTTTCCACCCGGAAGTAATTATATAGATTTAAATTAAACATTCATTGTCTTTTTTATTTTATTTATTTTTAATATTTTAAAGCTAATGTAAATGAACCTAAATAAAGATAAGAAAATATTATTATTTATCCGGACTTTTTAGGAGGTATAAAAAAAATGATGTCTGATTTTTTGTTGGATTTTGCCTCTAGGTAACTATTTAATTGATAATATATCCGTTACATTAAAAAAATTACCTATTATAAATTATTTCCAAATTTGACTTTCTTTCCATACAAGTTGTCAGCTCATTGCCTGGACTATGTCCTAAAACCCCCAGCTATATGCAAATCCCGATTCAGCAACTAAACACAAATCGTAATATCCTCCATATCTCAACGAAAATGTATGTAAATAAACCTCATTCTCGCGCTCCATTCGCTAAAAGTACGTAATCCGCAACTTGGCACGATAAATTAGCCGCCATAATAGGCCTACGGAAGCGGCTGAATGTGGCTCCGCGCCTTTGCCCGGCGCGACATGGACAAAATGGCGTCAGCCCGCCTGGCGCCACTTTCCCGCGCAAAACAAAAATGGCTCCACTAACCTTGAGAGAGCTATGGAGAATACACTGTAACTTCAAACGTGAGAGTTCAATTTAGATTGGCACTACACTGCAGCATCGTATTGACTTTACTATAGCAATTTTCTCTATGCATTTTCTACTGCCGGATACATATTCGCCTTGCAAGCGTTTTTGAATCTTATTTGTTCGGAATTAGGTTGGTTTTGCTCGTTTATTGAGAGTCAACAGTAAAAGCAAAGTTATTTTTCGTTGTCGTTCTGTCTGGGTGGTGCCAAAAGTTAGAAAAGTCGTGTTTAAGTGAATACGGGCCGTTTCTCTTTGTGATAGGAGTGGTTTTGGGGTAGAGAAGGGAGTAAAAGGGAGTGGAGTGAAAAGTTTCATCGAGATAGTCTGAATTGTCTGAAGAATAGATGTTAGATATACGCGGAGATAGCGGAACACTGGGCGCTTTGGAGGGAGAATAATTTAATAGGATGTATCACTTTGTATAAGCTAGGAAAGGCGTTATATACTTTAAGGCTGTATTGAATTAACTTATCTAAGGTCATACCACACCACAGTCATATAAATGAACTTGTGTAGAAACATAATTTGAAATGATTTGTTTTAAATATAGTTTTTTTTTTGAAAAAATTTAAAAATATAACTAAAACTAAAGATAAAAAATTGTCCTATATCGCTTCCAGGTGGTAGTGTACCCAGAAGGCTGGCAGCATGGCAATGTCGACGTGGCCGAGCCAGCGTAGTCGAGCAGATTTGCTCTCCCCGATTGATGATGTTGTATGCACAGTCACGGACTTTAATCGTTGAGCCATTTAGAGCTGAACTTTTACTGGATATTCATAGCTTAACTATTAAAAACCAAAATTAGTTGACACCTAAATGGCTCACCGATTAAAGTCCGTGACTGTACTTCCACATTCCAATTATTTCCGCTACGGAGCAGGTAAATGCTACGACATGCTACGAACGGCGTAGCAGATATTACGCTTCGTATTCCCCGACTTGCTTATTTCAATCTGTTTCGCAAGCTCACGTCCACGACAACTCACAAGTCACAACGAATGCGATTTCAGTTGTTATTGTTATTACTAATAGAAGATTTGCCATCCAAGCTCTAACAGTAAAGCTACTGTTACACATGCTCATTACTAGCACGAAAGCATGCCACTATTGAGCAATTGCTACTTAGTAGCATGTGTGTCGCACCAATGCTAATTATGAGCATGCTCATTTCGAGTTTGCTCAAAAATCGCACGACCGTCGATTTTTGAGCATGCTACCTGCAGCGCGGGTGGAAGGGGGCGTGCTTTTAAGCGCGTCTGAACAGGTTTGCTTATTGAGCATGCTAGTATCGATCAGTCGTCGCAGCAAGTGCGCGTGCACGATTTCAAGCTAAAAATGTCTCGCTGGGGCGATGAAAAAACGTTGAAATTTGTGATTTTATATCGAAACAATGAATGTCTATGGAATCCGCGCATATCACAATACAAAAACAATATTGAAAGAAATAATGCATATCAAGATCTTCCTGTTCCTTTTTTTCCTATTTCGAGCTGAGAGCAGTTTTTTGATGCATTGCATCGCCAGCAAAAAGATTATTTTATTCAGCTCCATGCGGATGGCTGTTTGATTATCCATGTTCGAATTGGCAGAGAGCACGCTATCAACTCGCATGTGTATTATAGTGTTGGCTTTGAGCATGCTTATTCAGGAGCTTACTTAAAACTAGCATGCTTATTGCTAGCAAATGTAAACAGTTCATAAGCATGCTCATATTAAGCATACTGCTAGCACACTTTTTAGCATGCTATTCTAGAGCATGTGTAACAGTAGCTTAATGCGGTAGTCGACAACGATAACACTAAAATATTCTCGAAAACTTTACTTATTTAGGTACGTATACACATTTAAAGATTTTTCAATACACAAAGATCAAAAAATTTGCGCTTTTGTCAAGTTGCTGATGGGGAATTTTAAAAAAAATGGCAGATTAAGGTTAATAAGGTGTCGGTTTTGTTACTAAACGTATGCGATTGACATTGACTGTCGGTTTTGTTACTAGCCGTAACTGTCCGTGGAGAAAAAAATAATGAATATACCCTGATTTGATCGACTTAATGCTGTGGAACCTTGTATTAATTTTTAAAGATCTATCGATAGATGTGCTATTTGTTGATCTATGTTGATTTTGGTATCGATTGCGATCATCGCGCCATCATTAAAAAAAAACTAAAACTTCTATGGTAAAAAATAAATAATAATAAGGCTAGGTAGGTAATTTATTTGTATTTGTTAAGGTTTTTATTTTCTTTTAATTTCTTAATTTGTGATTTTAATAATTGTATAATGAATTCTTATGGGTCAATGATACTCAAATTAAACGATTTTTTTTATTAAAAAACGTAAGAAGTGTCGAGTTTGCCTATAACTTACATATAATAAATCAGAGGAAGTCGGGGAGGATAGACCCCATCAACCGCACGCGTCGGTGATTAACATTTCATTATTATACAGACGGGATTAACTAACTGATGTCGTGTTAAACGTTTAAAACCGAACGTCGTATCTCCGTTTGAGTTTTATTAACATAAGTTGTTTTGCTTTGGGCAGCGGCAGTTGGATAAAGATCACAATAAAAATAGCGGTGGCGAGCATATAATTTGAATTTCATTCGAAGTTAAGTTATCTGTTAAAATTAAGAGTTAAAATATTGTGGGAATACGGCCCAGTTCAAGATTCTTTCGACGGATGCAGTTTACTTAGAGCTAAATATATCATCATAAAAATGTGTGTCGAGAACTTTGGAAGCCATACGAAAAATTAATAAATAAATGAGTGCGTTTGTTAAAAATAAATATTATTCGTTCAGAAAATCATGTATGCATAAGAATGTTTTATTTTACGATTAGTTCTGTAAGTTGATGCAGGATTAGTCAACTTATCAATAGTTATGTATTAAAAACATATTCAGTACTGCCTTATTTTATTTTTATGAATGCTCGTACGGATCATATTAAGCGATAATATATTCTAAATTTGTGGAAAATATATATAGGTACTTGTTTAACATTGGTGTGCGATACAATTCGTTCTAAGTTAGGCCGTAATTCAAATGATCATTTTTCGCACGTACTTTTTTTTGCTTTGTTTTAATGTTTTATTTAATGTTTAAAATTATTTGTTTTACACCATTTTTTTAAACGATTTCGACTCAAAGTTTTACTTTCATCTTGGCGAGTAGAGAGCGATATTCATGACCTGATCGTAATGTATCATTAGGAGTTCTGTAAACTTGATACCTACCTCGCCCAAGTTGTTAAGCTCCATCCAAGAGCAAAAGCTTTTGAAATTCAGAGATAAGTACATTATAATTATTAATACTAGCACTAGCTATACTGCCCGCGACTTCATCCGCGTGACCTCCCATATCAACTTCCATCCCCAATTTTATTGGATGATTTTTGTGATAAAAGTTTCCTATAAGTAGAAATAAAAATATTCTATTTGCATTAAATGTGATACATTATGGTAGTACATTATAGTGTGGTGAGGCCATACATTTAGGCTTTAAGAAGCCATGCAAAATACAGGGTACCTAAAAAAGAAACACTTGCCGATAAAAAATTAAAACAAATGAAAATACATAAATTGAATATAAAAGTGGTTATAATTTAAGGATGCAGCGCGAAATGTTCTTTTAAAGTGTAATTTTAAGTAGTTTTTAACCTAGGTTATCTCTCAGTCAATTTTCATTAAATCCATTCAGTATATTTTGCATTTAAGAGGAGCTTATATCGGCACAAACTTTCACATCTGTAATACCTATTAGCTATGACGAGTATTAAGATTCCCGAATATACCCAAGCAGAATAAAGTTAGCCTTTACGTAAAATATTAGTCCTCTACAAAGTAAAATGCACAATTTATTTAACACGGATTAGCGAACTACTCAAGGGGGTCTGTGCTATTTACGTAAAAAGGCGTATCTAAGTGAAATAAAAGTGTAACTTCGACCTTTTGCACTTGGTCGGCCATAATGTAAGTGTATTGGCACCGGATCCCTAGTTATTGAGGGGGATGCTCATAAACCGCGGAAGGGTCGACGTTATGAATTATGTTTATTGAGTACCCAATTAAATTCATTATTAAAATTAGTTTGTTTCTTTATGCGACATCGCGTTACTGTTGGGGTGTTATCCGTGACTGGGACGATTTGTATCAAAACAATACCATTTCATTTTTATATCTTCATTAGAATTTGAATGTCGTGGCTCAAAATAAATTAGAAGGTCCAATCGTCCGACCACATCTAAAGCGGAATAGACCATGGAACAACTGTTGATTTTTCGCGAATGTTACTCTTTTGAACAAAAGCATGGTAATTCATTTTGTAAAGTAGGTACCGTAAACCGGGGTTACTTTAGGAAAAAATGGGGCTACTTTGATTATTTAGAATATGTATAAAAACAGAACTATTTGAAATTAAGAAGATTTAATCAAGTATACAGCAAGATTGAATACTAATTAAAATTAAATTAAAAATTATTTATTTTCAGATACCTTAGATCCATATATTGTTAGTTACTAATATATTCAATGCCACAGTTCACATACAAGTAAAAACAATGAGTTCGAGAAAAACCTATATGATCAAAGTCACCCCCCGAATCAAAGTACCCCGTTCCACCGTACTCAAAACGTTTTTTTTTTGTAGCAATTGAATTAGGCTATTATTAAGGAAGAATACAATACAGAACAGTTATATTAATTTTATCGAAGTAAACAAGTAATACCATATATTTTCAGTGGAATAATGTTTTTCCATTCAAACATTTTTATTCTGAGCAGGAGGAACCAAAAATTTCCAAATTCCGACATAAAAGTAAAAGGTACTTTTGGTCGAATTTTAAAAACAACCGTACACTGCTGTATTATAAGAACACCTTGAGTACTAAACAATAATCAGCTATGACAGCGAACTAGTCTACTTACTTACTAACTACCCAGTTACTTACAAACTAATACTAGATATAAAAAATAATATAGTCGCAACTGATTCTTGCAAATAAGCCTAATTTAGGCTTCAGTAAGAATAAAGCATAAATGTAGTTAGCATAAGTTTATATTATGAATAAAGAAAATTAAAAAAAAAAAGTTATTTAAAATAACTTGGACTCGCCTTGCTAAAAAACTTTCGAGACAAGTGTAAACTTGTTGTTGCATTAAAAGTTGCCCTATGTATTTTGCAATGATTACTCACTTCCCCCCAACCTCCCCAAGCATTTGAACATTTGTTATTTCAACCGCTAACATCTTTTTAATTGTCGTTGGCGCGCAGCCATAGACAACGCAGGGGCGGAGACAAAGCAGATAATGACAGTTATTGTTTTTGCGGAGTGACGACGCGGATGGGAGGTTTTTTGTCGTTGGGAATAATAAATTCATTTCTTTATTAGGGTACAATAAATACCTAGTGGTAAAATTTTAAGCGACGTCATGGCGTAACCGTAGCGGAATGAAGAAAACTAGTGATTAATAGTTATACTTTGTTATATTTTCTTGCAGAAGTAAAGACTTTGGTAATAGGCATAGCATAGTATACAAACTACTGTATTAAATAGGATTAACATAAAATAAACACATTACCCTCCTTTGCGTCGCGCACTCGGGTAAAAATGGAAATGCCTCGGCAGTGGGACACAAAATAGGTAGAGAAAAGAAACATATTAGTAAGTAGGTATATGATAAGTCACGTTCAGGTTATAAATACATGACAGATGTCTTCACATCAGGCAGACAGATCTTTTTGAATTAGTATGTTTTTAATTTGTTCGTATTTTCATTTCGGTAAAAAGCCCATTTTCTTGAAGACCCATGCAGAAGCTTTTGTTTTTTTTTTAATACGAGAATAGAACCTATTAATAATCCTTAAAATGTCATGGCTTTAGAGAAAAACTGCTTTCAGGACAAACGAAAATTCGGATAAACCGTACAGTCGGGTAACATTTTTTAGTGACATAGATAACCTTTTAATTTAATTTGCTGTTTTTTTTTATGGATAGGTACTGGATCTGAAATATAGTATTAAGAGGGTGTTAAAATGTGCTCACTAGCGCTACTGGTAAATAATTGTGATTATTTAAATTTAACGATAGATATTTAAAAAAGGAGGCCTCTTCACACATGTATTTTGTATTTAAGTACCTTGTGAATACATCAAACTAGTTTTGATGTTGCTGTATTCGTCAATCTATGCGTCCAAAGAAAAATCTTTTGAGTTCATAGATCGACGGACGACATACATCCTTAGGGGCCATCCAAGGGCCATCTTAGGAGCCGGGCCTTCCTTGGTGCACCTACCTTATTATGATTTACCTGCCAGGACCATATACTGTAAGTTCATATTTAGTAGGTACAGTCGACGCCAGAAATACGTTTACACTTTTGGACCTTATTCCATTGCAATAAGGCGAATAGTGTAAACGTATTTTTGGCGTCGACCGTACATATTAGTCAGGCCACTATTGGCAGCTGTTACACACTGATATTATTGCAAGATCTTGGTAGCAATATTATCGCGATATTCAAAAATGTATCAATAAATTGCTTCAAAAACGTCAATATGCATGTGATACGTATTGCGATATGTGGTATCACATGATAAATATTCACTGTGTAATCGAACACTTAGGTGCAATATACCAACATAAGATACAGCTTGTTCCCTAACGTTGAACAGTGCACATTTCGCAAGTATTTTGGTGACTAACTGGAAATGGCGGCGCATCCGGCGCGCAGCTTCCGGCGTGGCGTCACCGCCTTCGCCGGAAGGACGGAGACATGTAGAGGCACCATAGACACGGAATATTGTCGAAATAAAATAAAACTAGTGTCCGGTAATATCGACATTATCTAAAGCGACATTTAAGGTGAAAACCTATTGTGCCGCACGCTTTAATTTTTTTAAACTTTAAATGACATACACACGACCATCACCTGGCCAATCCCCCTTTTATTCGATCGTCATTTATTACTGCCGAATTAGTCATTTTTAGTTTAATGTCATTTCAGATTTAAGTGTTCAACTAAATGCACAAATGTAAATAGTATTATTAAAGTTGAACCTAAGTTGTTTTCTATGTATTTAAGTATGTATTCATTTCAGTCATACCTATAACAAGTATAACACAAACTTTATTGAGCTTACTATAGGGCTAGTTCGATTTGTGTAACAATGTCCCCAAATATTTATTTATTTTATTTATTAAAGTTAGTCATAAATTTTTAACTCCACTATAATTTCAAATAAGTACGCATTTTAATTTCATTTATTTAATGAATGTTTGTATTTATGTCTAAGAAGGTTGTTGGTGAAATAGAAAAGCCGAAATAAAATATTGTCCCGCTAGAGATGGGAACCGTGTCACCCCACTCTCCCCGTTTGTCTCAATTTGCCCCGTCGTCGTTTTATTGTTCATATTTGTATGGATTTGCTCGTGGGGAGGGTTGTGTTGTAGTAAACACATAGTTTATGTCACAATTTACTTATTTTGGTTACCGACAATTGAGCATTTCTAAAAAAGTTTCTACGAATTAATGTAGACGCCAATTAAAGCATGGGTGCTTTGAATTTTCCTATTTAGGTATTTATTTATTTTGTAATTTGGAATAGGTAATGTTTTCAGATTATTTGCCGACCTTTAATTAGGTACTTATCAAAGTAGAGTTCATTTATAAAATTACTAAATAACTACAATTTAGAAAAGTTGAAAAAGCCCCGATATTTTCATATCAACATTCAATATCTAAAAAACGGCTTTTAGGCAGAAATAAAAAAAACAAGTGCCCCTGAAAAAACATTTTCTAGTGAACTAAATCATGGAATGGCTTGAAATAATGAAATGTTGTCAATGAGATTTCCTTCTTTGCGCTAGGATTGTCAAGTTAGCGCGTCAAATGCATCACTCAGTAGAGATCATACTGCCGTGTCAAGCCTTCTCATGTATCTCAAAAAGCATAGTTTTGAGAGAACGTCGTTTGAAGTTTTTTTGTTTGTTGAAACTTAGCTAAGAACCATTTCGATCACGTCAGCTATCTGACAAAAAAACTGCATTAAAATCGGTGCATTCGTTTCGGAGCTACGATGCCACAGACAGACACACAGACACGTCAAACTCTTTGTGTCTGGGGTTAATAAACAGAAACACCCCAAAACATGAATCAAATACAGGATATAATAACTAGGTTAATAACAGGAGGTCTTATCGCTAAAGAGCGATCTTCTAGACAATGTTTAGAAGTAGACGACCGCTTTAGCCTAGTTGGTAGTGAAGCTGCCTACGAAGCAAGAGGTCCTGGGTTCGAATCCCGGTAAGGTCATTTATTTGTTTTGTGTGCGGGAATATTTGTTCCCGAGTCATGGATGTGTTCTTTGTATTTAAGTATGTATTTATCTAAATAAGTATGTTTATCGTCGTCTAGTACCCATAGTACAAGCTATGCTTAATTTGAGACTAGGTCGATTTGTGTAAGATTGTCCGCAAATATTTATAATAAAAAAAATGTTTGGGTAGCGAAGCTATTATTATGACGTTAAAATCTAATTTTGTCAAATCCACACAACTCCGTACTTGAAGTTTAACTCAGGCAAAAGTCACTATAGATTCAAATGCCACATCATCCAAGACATTAGCATGAGACACGATCTGTCAGAGCCCCTCCCCGGCGATGCGAGGGCTCGCGGGTCATTGAGCACGCTGAGGGCTCTAAGCTTTACACATTCCCAACCCCATTAGGCTTCGCGTCCACCAGGCATGTGTCAAGCTGTCAAGGGAGATGTTTTGTATCACAGCATGCGTCTTTGGTTAGTGTCTTACGGCCAGTACAAATGAGGAATTGCATTGACCGTTTACAAAAGGTGCATTGGGATAATGGGGGATGGATGAAAATTTTGGAAATGCCTGATTATTTTTTTGGTGATAGAAATAACCTTCCTTAGCACCAGAAAAAAGTTGCAGACTTTTCAGCAGCGTCATTTTTTATTGAAAAATATAAACAGTTTCCTCACTTACGTTTTGGGTTTAGGACGGCGAATAAGACACTTTCCTTAATCCGTCTCATATTACAATATTTTTTTTAAATATCTCACCCTGGCAATGACAAATATAGCTGCTGCAGCTGTCAATATAATTGCCAGCGTCAGTTTACCACGCATATTTAAGATATTTTTTTGTAATATGAGACAAATCAAGGGATGTTTCTTATTCGCCGTCCTAAACCCAAAATGTAAATGAGGAAACTGTTTATATTTTTCAAAAATAATTGACGCAGCTGAAAAATCTGAAACTTTTTTCTGGTGCTAAGGAAGGTTATTTCTATCACCAAAAAAATAATCAGGCATTTCTCAAATTTTCATCCATTCCCAATTCGAAAGAATCTGAAATTGGAAAGGTATTTTGAGAGTTTCACTTCCTCTATAATATGATAATAATATTTATAATATAGATTCTATATAGATTCTTATAGATAGATAGATAATATATATAGATTCTTATTAGATAACTAAATATAAGTAGGTACCTACCTAATAATCTCCGTTGTGCCTTTAGATTATTATCTATTATCTTGAAATATTATGTAGATAGTATTTTTGCTCTAAATTATAAACCAAAAAGTATTTCACTCGTAAGTAATTGGGTATATTAATTTAACTTGCACGGTTGAAACTACCTTACGT
This sequence comes from Epinotia nisella, assembly GCA_932294315.1. Taxonomy (NCBI): domain Eukaryota; kingdom Metazoa; phylum Arthropoda; class Insecta; order Lepidoptera; family Tortricidae; genus Epinotia; species Epinotia nisella. Next base: position 386,934 of record OW028699.1, read on the forward strand.
GTATTTAAATCGAAGCTTAACTGTCTGTTTTGTGACTGTATGTTGTGTCTGACATTGCTCGTCGGTTTTGTGACGGCCATTAACTACCATGGTTTAATTAATATCTTGGATTGTCAGACAACAACTTTAGACATCGCGCGTTGGCTTTCATAAACTGTAACCATTAGGTAATCACCTCTCCTGACCCCCTAGTTAACTTTAAACAGTGGGCCGAGATTCATATACTCTCCAAAGTTCAAAAACGTCACAAAACTAGCAAACGTAACGTCGCATATGTCCTCTACAAACTGGACAGCCGTAATATATATTGATGTTTTTTTTTATGGGATTAGCGCCCCTCGCTCCGCTTGATTTACAAATGCTGGAGTAATTGAGTTAGCGCGTTCATGTCAACAGCTCTGCCGTCAGGATTTTTGTAAAATTGAAGTGCTTGAGCTTTGAACTGCGCTAGCGACGCAGAATACGTCAAAGAAAATATAAAAAAAACCGGTCAAGTCCGAGTCTGACTCGCGCACCGAGGGTTCCGTACGAAATATCATACAACACACCCGTCTTGCCCCACCCATTAATTTTGGAAAAATCTTACCAACGCATAGTGTAGTTAAGTCATGAGTACCTACAGCGCCATTTATCGGTGCATTTTGTTACTAACTTGCGCGACCAAGGAACTCGGTATGTACCTACCACGTACCTACAGTAAGGGAAATGTATTCACGTACCACCGTAGAACCCTGTCGCAATTGACAGGCCGCGGTCTCTCAAACTCGAGTGGTATGTCACCTTATTGCGATAGGGTCCTACGGTGGTACGTTAATACATTTCCCTGTATGTTGGTTTTTCAGCGATAATTCTTTATCACGTGAATTAATTTCGATAATTCTTTTATTATTTGCTAGAAGGTACTTTCAGAACACTTTCATACGAATTTGAAGGAAAAAAATTAAACACAGAAGTATTAAATTACAAACAAAATTAACATATGATTTTTGAAGACTAAAAAAAAATTACGCTAGATAGAGGTCTAGTTATACTTTTCCAGTAATATTCACGTTAATATTAATCATATATATTATTTTCAATTTTTTTGCTTGGTTAACTTCGGAGATAAGGGGGGGGAATGGTATTTTTTTCAACATTTTTATTTATAAATCAAAATTTTACTATCGTAGAAAAAAAAAGAAAAACTGTTTTAGAATGTACAATTCAAGCCCTTTCATATGATACCCCACTTGGCCTATTAACTAGATTTTGAATTTTTGGCCCCCCTCTTATCCGCGCTTTTTTATACAAATTAAAAGTATATATTAAAAAAAATCATTTTCCATACATGAGGATTAGCTTTGTTTACAACTGTTCCAAATTTCAAATCGATAGCATTAGTAGTTTCTGAGATATTTGACTTTGTGACAGACAGACAGACGGACGGAGTCGCACCATAAGGGTTCCGTTTTTACCTTTTTGGTCCGGAACCCTAAAAACTGACCAAGTGCGAGCGTTCCGTACAAACCTGTAGGTATATAAGTAAATTATTAAACATAGCCTATATATTGCAGCTTTGGAAAGAGAAGCCGTAAAGAGTTCGCTCTACATCATGATAGATAATCCTGCCGCTGTGTGGTCGGACCCTGCTTATTCAATAAATCCGATATCTGCCTGTCTAGCATGGTTGAATTTACATAGATAGATAGATAGACAAATAATTTATTTGGCATTTTGCAGCATCCAACAAACAGAAATAAAAAAGTACACAAAAAAAGAAGTAGAGAGAAAAAGGTAAAAGAATAAGTAAAAACAATTGTGTTATGAAAAAGATTAAATATAATAAATTAAATTAAAGACATACTATGCGTTGCAACAATGCCAAAAAGGTAGGTACTAGCTCAGTTTTGCTTTGCTCGCGTGAGCACTGATATTCTGCTAGTACCTCAGGCCCCGTAGCATGGTTGGCCTTGTCACGCGGTAAGTGATAGGATAGAGCGTGCGGCTGACACCGTTCGATAGAACGAGACGACGCACTTATCTTGTCACTTGTCGCGTGATAAGGCCAACCATACTACGGCTCCAGGTCACGATGCAGGTGAAATATTAAAAGAAAAATAAAAATAAATAAATAAAGCTTGCAAATAATAAAATAGGTCTGTGTGATAGTAAAAATGACAAAATTATAAAGTGTGACTAAGTGTCGACATGGAGTTTATATATATTATGAAAAAGTGTGGTGAGATGTGTGATGTCCCTTAGAGGCACGCCTATATTACAAAATCTGCAACCAATTACATCGGACATAAAACCTCATTTCGTCGCTGATCGTCCCTTGCACAAGTATGCAGTGAGAGAGAGACTGAGACTTTATGTAAACATGATCGTTGATCAACGATCATTGATCATGTTAGCTACGCTGACGTCCATTCTGCTATTCGGCACCTGCGGACCCCAGCCAGTAGCCTACAGCTCAGCCCTGCAAAAAACCATATCATCATCATCATATCAGCCAAGACGTCCACTGCTGGACGTAGGCCCCAAAGAGTACCAAAGTGACCGGGCCTGCGCCACCCGCATGCAGCGGACTCTCGCGAAAAACCCATATTGGGACCGAGCGCGACGACAGCGCCACGTGACAGGCGGCCATTATGGACAATTGTCACCGCTGTCAAACAAGAAGTAAGTAAATATTATGAAAAATATTAATGAAATCTTGTGTTATTACAATTCACAACAACACATCTTACCAGGACCATATTTTTATCTCAAAAACGATTAGAAAATGTTTACTGCAATATGGATTTGACAGCTCAAGTCAGCGACAAAAATGACAATTTTAGCCGTAGCGAGCGCTGTGATCGTTTAGGCTACCCCCTCCACCCGCTTTGCACTCTGCCAATACCTAGCTAAACCAATATCGTGAGGTCCATTTTACCATCATCCCCTCCTCGCAAACACTTAGCTCATTCATCTGTAAAGTTAATTAAATATCAGCCGCCATTCATTCTAAGTTAAAAAGTTGTTAACGTAAAACTCATAACTCAATTATACTAGTCGTAAATCAGGACCCTCCGCGGGCAGGATGCTGCGATACGTCCGAAAAGTCGAGTTAAACGAATAGAGATTTTGGCCAAAATGAATGGGCTTAATCTAAGGTGGGGGTCAAAAAATTCAAGTCTTGAATTGAATTGTATTGTTTGAAGGATAGCTTTTATAGCGAAATATAGTAGATTGTATGACAAGGGGCTAAAATAAGCCATATTACCACGAGATGGTTATTTTCCCGAGCGAAGTGAGGGAAAATATTTCGAGGGGTAATATGGCTTTTAGACCCGAATTATACATTCTACTTTTCACTTCGACTGCGAGAAAATAAAGATTATCCATCCACAATCAATAACAAATTCCACGGCGAAGACAATGTTCAATTTAGACTGCTTTGACACAGATACAAAATATTGACTCCACGAATAAACGCCTCTGACCGTCTACAGGCGCATCCAAACGGCCGCGCGGCGGACAGCGTACGGGTACAAGATAAAGCGAGATAGAAACCAGTCTATCCCGCTCAATCTCATAGCTTATGCCGCCATGCAGTCAACCACGCTTGAACGTTTGACGCGCTATTAACGGTCAGAGGCGTTTTCTTTTTTAATGATTTGGAATTAGGGACTAAAAAACACCTGATGTTTGATTGGTCAATTTTAATATGTAGCTGTATTCTGGTTGGTTGATAGCAAAGATAAATGTTTTTTGATAGAGTTGTGATTGGTGGATTTAATATGGTAAAGTGTTTTGATTGGTCAAATTAAATGTGTTAAAATCATAAATATGTATTCATATTTTCCCTAAGGGCGAAATGTACTACTTTAGCCCCGCTTATAAAGCCTAATATGACTCACTTTTCGAGCATAAGAAGTGAAAACTTTTTTTTCAAGTTTTCACTATAGTTATACTGTTTGCTAAGATGTAGGTAGTGTAAATAAGTATGTTGCATTAAAAATATGAGTCTTACATTTTTTTTGGCATATTTCGCCACTCGCCACTGCGCTGATCTCATGATAAAGAAGATGACCAGTTGGCCATTATCATCATCATCATATAAGCCGAAATACATCGACTGCTGGACATAGGCCTCCCAAAGAGTGGCACAATGACCGGCCCTCACCACCCGCATCCAGCGGACTCCCGCGACCTTTACCATGTCATCAGTCCAGGTTGTGCGGGTTCTACTGACGCTGTGCCTTCCGGTACGTGGTCGCCACGAGAGAACCTTTCCACCCCAACGGCCGTCGGCTCTACGTGTGGCCATAGCAACTCCCAATTCCTAAACTGCGCAAGATAATCCCGTCGTATTTGCTTAGGTAAGCTTAGGTAGATCAAATATAAAAACCGGCCAAGTGCGAGTCGGACTCGCGCACGAAGAGTTCCGTACCATTATCTATAAAAATGGTAAAAAAAATCATGTCTGTTGTATGGGAGCCCCAGTCCGACTCGCACTTGGGCGGTTTTTTAGTATTTGTTGTTATAGCGGCAACATAAATACATAATCTGTGAAAATTTCAACTCTCTAGCTATCGCGGTTCTTGAGATACAGTCTGGTGACAGACAGACGGACGGACGGACGGACAGCGAAGTCTTAGTAATAGGGTCCCGTTTTTACCCGTTGGGTACGGAACGCTGAAAAATTAACAAACTTTTTTTACCTTATATTTACTACGCTACGGCCAGAAGTGACACAGGCTACAAGTGACAACAAGATTAAATCTATTTCACTAAAAAGATAAATCTGACATTTAAATAGATAAAAAAATCAAAACCAATGATGCGCAAACGCCCCATGAAGACATAAACTCAAATCAATAACATTTATGATAATTTTATGGCATATATTGTAAAACGGACAGACAGACATTTCGACCAGTTTCCTTCACAGCATCATATTTACAACAAAAAAAACCTTTCACTTTCAACCTTATAGACCTCATATTAAGGTTAGTTTTTGAATGCAGTAATATTTGAAATACGACGTTTCAAAATTAAACCGGTGAATTGTGTAGGGGGGCTGACTGCTGTCTGCGGGAAGTGCATATACATAAAAAAACTTTTGTAACTGTCTGTCTGTCCCCTCGGCAATAAATTGATGGGTATCTGTAAACGTTGTTGTGGAAACATGGGATTATAATCTACAGCATCCAAAGTTTTGGGGCCGGTTGAAATGCTTAGAGTAGTGCACTTTTCCTTTTGTTTATGATTGTTACTTTTGATCCTTAGAGACCATCCTCATGCAGCTATATTATATGCATTTTCCAAAATAAGTGTACCTAATTAGCAAAAGTAGTTAAAAAACCGGCCAAGTGCGAGTGGGACTCGCGCACGAAGGGTACCGTACCATTATCTATAAAAACGGCAAAAAAATCATGTCTCTTGTATGGGAGCCCCAATCCGACTCGCACTTGGCCGGTTTTTTAGATTTGTTGTTATAGCGGCAACAGAAATACATAATCTGTGAAAATTTCAACTCTCTAGCTATCACGGTTCTTGAGATACAGCCTGGTGACAGACAGACAGACGGACGGACGGACGGACAGCGAAGTCTTAGTAATAGGGTCCCGTTTTTACCCGTTGGGTACGGAACCCTAAAAAATAACTCAGTGTCAGTTTTGTGACGTCAATGAAGTATTCAGTGTGTATGATTTAATTAACTTTTTCTTTTCAATTTATAAATGATATAAGTCACATAATTTTTGATAATGCCCAGTTACGCTAGACCGAATAGAACGTTTTTCATACAAAGTATTTTTTGCATTATATTTTGTGTTATAATTTATAGCAACAGAAACTAGTTCCCGACCTAGATATGGCGGATTCCATTGTGAGCTTGTTGTTTTAAAATGAAAACCAAACCACATTTGTATTTCCAGTATAGCGTCTATCCTGGCAACCCTTACGGCGAGACTTAAACTCGATATGTAGCGAAAAGCGGCCGTAGCACTCTGACGCGCGTGAGTCGTGATTGGCGCTGAACGGGTTAAATATATGATGAGTTGTAACTGATTCACATAGGACGTTCGTAGCGCGTAGCATGCCGTAGCCAACGTAGCACGCCGTATCTCGTAGCATGCCATAGCCACCGTAGCAAGCCGTAGCTCGTAGCATCTTAACCCATTTAGAAGCTTTGTTGGACCAGGAATGGCGACTGCACGTTAGCCCATCTTTAACACGTTCACGGATACAGCACCATTCTGAAAATTGTGTAATGTGGCACATAAAAAATTCATACATTTTATTGTGCGGCCATGGACGTACTGCCACATCACTGCTTTGCCAAATATTGTGCCGCCGCTGTTTCATCCAGGTATGTATGTAATTTGTTACAAACTCAATCTCTCCTCTTGTGGCAGCACGGCCACAGCCGTACGTCTACAGATGTATTGTGTCACAGCACGCGTCATTCCCCTCATGTAAAATGCCTTAGGAAATTTATTACCATCTATATTTCTATCTATCTTATCTATATTCCCACAAAATAATATAACATTTATTAACATAATATAGGTACTAAAACAAATAATAATAATAACAATAATTCATATCTCTGCAATGCACAGTCAGGTGAAGTTTAGTTAGAACTGGGAATGGCTGCTCCGTCGTCAAACCCCAACAGTTTCGCTGCAGGTTTGAATTTGTGACGTGTGCCTCGTATGCACATACTGGTGGCTCGAATTATGGCAGTGCATATCCTTGTTCTAAGCCAACCCAGTATCGTACTCAGCGATTTATTCCAACGGTCCGCGAGGGCTTCGCCTATGTGTTTGACAAAGGAGGTCATCTGTGGTGCGAATACGCCATCGACGGAAGTCACGAGAGGGGTGAAGGTAGCATGTTTCGCTTCGCAGGCAGCGGAGTATTTTCTTTGTTTTTCAGTCTCAGCGGATTTTAGGACAGAACTGACATGGCGTGCAATGTAAGAGGGAGCGTCAGTGTCTACGACACGGATATCGAAAAGAGCCTCTCTCTGAGCATTCCATACGCCACGGCAAGATAAGTCGCCGCGTAGTCCAAGGTCACCTTCTGTGATTATGGGTTCTATTGTGACGTTGCTCCATGCTTGGTGACATAGTTCGGCAAATAGATCACGAATTTCGTTGTGCCGTCTTGTAAAATTGAGGTGGCCCCTTAAGCTTTTGCTGCGGCACTAGGAAAAATTGTAATATACCTTTTCAGGTATATTACAACATACCCACCTTCATTATAATCATATGAAAATTTGTCGCCCGTGGACGGAGTGGCAGATTTCTTTTACATTTAAGATTAGAAGTTAAGATTGTAATTATTATGTATTTTTTAATAAAATAAACAGTTCAAATTTTTTTATTTTTATTTGTCGCGGTGAAGATCACTGGCCACAGCCGTAGTGCCGTATCACGAGGGTCTCAATTTACGTCTGTAGCCGTACTGTCCGTGAACGTGTTAAGTTAAAGTAGGGTCACTGCGCCGATAACGCGACCAGCTGGAGTTAGCGACCGCCTGAAGGACGAGGAATATTCAATTAAAGATAATTATTAACATTGCTACAGAACCTAAAACCGTTTTTTTTGTAGTTACATAAAAGAGATGTTACGCAGTTTTATCGCAATCGGAGTTTTAAAACGGCAATCAAAGCCGGAGTCGGAGTTAGAAGCCTTCTTGAATTGCAGCGTGAGGGCGTGAGACAGGTAATTCTAGACGCGACAGGTGATAACATGCTGCACGGCTGTCGCAGGACGGCCCGCGAGCTGTGTCGCGGCGAGATAGTGTATCCGTCTCTTTCTAATTGGCTACTTTCCTAAAAAAAAATACTTAGTCCGTCAGTTAGATTATCAAAAAATATTGGACACGTATTTTTTTGTTTGTCAATTTAAAAAAAAATGATGAAGATATAGACCGTTAAAGTTCCGCGTGACGTCACATTACGGTACACTTTTTAGCATAAAAACCATATAAAAACCATACATGTCATGGTAAAAACCTTAAAATATTGGGTGTGTATTGTATTTAAATTGTGACTTTATATTTTATATTCAACTGAATTCAATATTATGTAAAAACAAACAATAAAACAACAACTTAACCTACAAAGACAAAAAAAAAGACTATAAATTAATACTTAAAGATAAAAAATTTGGCCCAAATCGCTGTCAGCGGGTAGTGTGCCCAGAAGGCTGGCAGCATTGCCACGCTGGATGGCAATGCTAACTCTTTGAGCAAAATATAGGCCAGCCCTCTGGTCACCGCTGGCGTCTATTAGGCGCGCCGACAAATCCTTATAAATCCTTATCCTGACTTGTATATAAAATGCTTATTATACCAATAAATTCTGTATTCTGTATTCTGACGGACTAAATAGAATTAAAATTTTGCTACCCAGGACACCCAATTAGAAAGCTTAGAAAGAGACGGATAGTCTATGTCGCCGCGACACATCCCGCGGGCCGTCCTGTGATAGCCGTGCTGGCGCGAGTCGCGAAGCCGATCCCCATGCGATTCCGATGCGATATAGCTCCGATTGAAAATTTTCGGAGCTCTAGGCGGAGTCGGAGGTGTCGAAGCAATTGGAAGCTCCGACTAATTGGAGGAGGACCCGAATCTGCGTAACATCCCTATCGCATAATAGTATCCTGCTAAAAAACCGAACAAGTGCGAGTTCAACTCGCGTGGTTAGGGTTCCGTAAAATACTGAGAATTTTCCCGTTACTTTGAATACTCAAACTTCTTATAGGTTTTCCTGTAATCTTTAGGCAAGGAACTATTTTCCATATTTTTTTCAGAATTTTAGTCCTAGTAGTGTCGGAGATAAGGGGGAAATGGTCAATTTTCGTCTTTTTTCCTAAATTACTTTAAATCTGTATTTGCTAAAATTATAATAAATATATATTTGACATGCTTACAACAACCCTTTTCATTTGATATGTCACAGAATACAGTTTGCGAAACTTTTTTTTTAAATTTTCCAGTTTACCCTCCAAAAGTGGCCCCCTTATTCAGAATTCATTAATTTACTTTACGCGTCCATCTTTGGGTCACCAATTTACATATGTGTACCAAATTTCAACTCAATCGGTCCTGTAGTTTCGGAGCAAATCGGCTGTGACAGACGGACAGACAGACGCACGAGTGATCCTATAAGGGTTCCGTTTTTTCCTTTTGAGTTACGGAACCTTAAAAACGAGAAATCCCTCATCCAAGAGGTTTCAAACAAGCACACTTAATTAGGTGGTCGCCAATCGGCGCCATGACCCTATTAGATGGTGACCCTGTAAGTTAGTATTTTGTCCAATAAATTACAACGTCATAATCCACTACATCTGTAGCTTTCTTAGCTTACTTAGCGGAACAACCACGATATTAATCATACAAATTGTTGGCCAGCTCCCGCACCCCCGGGATATGACTAATAACTTCACATTAACATTTCCGCAACTACTCAACACATATCCACACAAAAACTGCCTTTAAAAATCAAGCGACCGCGCCATTTTCAACCTTATTGACACTCACATAAGAATCATAATAAATTAAGCCCTAAGCGCTTTAGAGTACGTTTTTGTTAGAGCAGTTTCGAATAAAAGAAATATCGCAACAATAGAAGAGTCAAATTCGCGGATTCATCCTAAGATCATAAAAATCTTTGCATCATTGGCTCGAGACCGAGACGAACTATATTACCAAATCAATTTTACCATCCTAGAAAAAAGAATTTAACGAAAATAGACTTTAGAACTAGAGCAATACAGTTTAAAGATGTGAATAATAAATGCATATTAGTTTTGCAAAAATACATTTGCGCATTTCAAAATGTTTGACAAAGGAATATCGCTTTTATTCACTTGTGTTTATAGTTGAGTTGTTTGTTTATAAGTGATTGTTTTGTTTTGTAATAGTTTGGGGCTGTTTGCAGCGCAAGATACGAAGCAAGGTTTAGACGAAGCCAGTAACGCTGGCGCCAGTCACTGGCTTGAAAAATAGGCCATAGTTCTATTCCCCGCCAGTGCTGGCAGCCAGAACTGGCTTGTCTTGGCCTTATCACGCGACAAGTGACAAGATAAGAGCGTCGTCTCGTTCTATCGAACGGTGTCAGCCAGTGACGCACGCTCTATCCTATCACCTATCGCGTGACAAAGCCAACCATGCTACGGCTCCTGTTTATACAAGTCCAATAACTGGCTGTCAGTGAACTGGCTGCCAACACTGGCTTCGTATAGTTCGTACATAGTTAAGTGTCAGTATTTCCTTTTTCAACTCCTTAACTGTAGAGCAGCATTAAATCTGCCATAACAAGAAGGGCGCAAAAATATCTGACAAGATGAACCTTTGAAAACGTACATTTATTTATGAACTGGACTGTACGCAGAATACACATGTCTAATCACTATATTGTAGAGTACGCTTCTATTGCTTGATAGATTAAAATCTCGATGTCTTGATACTGAAACGTGTTTACGGCGCTCCCACATACCCTTCAATTAAACAAGTCAAGGGTGGTGTGGTCCAGACCCGCATATCCCGGGGTCATCGTCCTGTCTTATTTAATTGGTGCTAGAGTGACCGCCAGTTCCGATTGCAGTTTTATGGCGAGGGCTGGCCACTCGGTGTCATTAGACACTTAGAGGGAATGCAATCTAAAAGTATATCTAAACCGAATTTAGGTTTGTAATAAACAGAGTGGAGCAAATTCGCAATCTAACGATGAAGTTCTTAACCCTTTGAACGCCAAGAACACCTAATCGTTGCGTGTTGTCTCGTGCTTACGGCGCCAGGAACGACTAAAGGCATTATGGTGTAGGATTGTAGGAGTTAATCTCCCGAAATTTATCTTCTCTATAATTTTAATTTCCATTCGCTTTTTTCTTTTTTTTTCTTTTTACTATGCGGAGAGTTTCCTAATAGATTTTGTCCACATGCTCATTAATTCTTATTCGATTTTCACACCGGATATTTTAACCAGTCCATTAAATTGCCAGTCTATGAAATTATCGCGAAATAGACGGGTCGCTCTCGGACTATCTAGAACCCAATTTGACTACATTTGATATGTGCCTGGAGCTTAAAGTGACTACTATATTATTATAATGGGTCGACCAATCAAATCTAAAGTCGGTTCTGTCTGGCGCTTCGCCGGCCGCTGCCGCGGCACGCTCGCTTCGCTCGCTCGGCTCGCGCGCTGTAGGGTCGCAGTTCAGCCTGACACTCCTCTCCTCACACTCCAATAAGAATTTTTGAGCATGTGCACAAAATCTATTAGGAAACTCTCCGCATAGTAAAAAGAAAAAATGGGGAAAAACGAATGGAAATTAAAATACTAGAGAAAATAAATTTCAGGGGATTAGCCACTACAGTCTCGTGTAGGTACGTTGTCAGTCACCTTTAAGGCAATTCAAAAATTCCATATAAACTATAATAAAGTGGAAAAATCTGTGTAATTGTAGCTTAGTAAGTTCGTACGTATAATATTCTTGTACTGGTATATAGAATAAACCCTCAAGGTGGATATAAGACTGAGTTATCTGAAATACGCTGATTAAAACCAGTCTGCCTTGCGCAAAGGCAGACTGGTAGAGAATGCTGACGGCATTAAGTCCGTCAAGTTCTTTTTTTGTGCAATAAAGATTAAATTACTATATGAATTTTAAAAAAACCGCGCTCAAATCGGTTCATCCTTTTGATAGCTGTAGTGCCACAAACAGACATTAGATACACAGATACCCCGCCCCTCCTGCAACTCCCATTTGTCATTGAGGGTTAAAAAAGGCGACCTCAAAACAATATCATCATCATCATATCAGCCGAAAGGCGTCCACTGCTGGACATAGGCCTCCCCCAAAGAGTGCCACAATGACCGGTCTTGCGCCACCCGCATCCAGCGGACTCCAGCGACCTTTACCAGGTCACCAGTCCACCTACCCACGCTGCGCCTTCCGGTACGTGGTCGCCACTCGAGAACCTTTCCGCCCCAATGGCCATCGGTTCTACGTGCAACGTTCCAAAACAATATAAAGAACGTAAACTTTATATTGACATTATACAGCACAAAACAATCAAAAAACATAAACCTGACGACGTTTCTCAATGTTTCATCGCCCGTTTCTCCCGCCCCGTCATCTTCAGAATCCACTGAAAATAGAACGTGACATTCGTAAACACAGCCATCTTAATATCACAGTCCTTCGGCTTGATAGCCAACACGCCAAACGCTCGGTCGCTTGGCGTGAATATAGGTCCGAACTCTGTTACGAAGCAGTCGGGGTGTTGGGACATGTCGACGCATATCAGCGAGTCGTCCATCAGTATTCCGTATTGCTCGTAACAGCGGGACGGCTCGACGACGGCGACGTCGTATATCTCCATTTGGTTGGTGAGGAATGTCTGCTGGTCCATGGATAGAAGGGTCTTCCATATGCTGGCTTGGACCTGAGGAAAAATATGGTTATTGATTGAAAAAAATGTGGGCCGTCGGTTGCCCAGTTGGTCTGCTGGTTACCTATCTGAATCACTGATAATTGATACCCAATTGTTTCATTTGTCCTAAAAGCAAGTTTTTTTCTGGCAATTCTTAGAATTGATGTAACACAAACTAACCTAACACGATAAGTTAAAAAAAAACTTTAGGTCCTCGAACTCACGGGATTTTGGCCGAAATAAAAGTTCGGAAATAAGATACATTCGGGAAATAAAATTTAGAATTTGCGATAGGATACGACACCTCCAAGACCACAGACAATCTGCTTCATTCGAATTTTTGTTGGGGATGATAGAGTGTTAACAGAGTGTCTATGGACTCTGTGAGGTCCCGAGGAGACACTGCTCATTGAGAACTAGGTTTCTGTTTCAACAACGTCTACAATTGACTGAAAGACCACTGATGAGAACCCGCTCTGTAGTGACGACGTCCCGAAAGGACCACTCTTAGAGGAGACACTCGGCATTGGGAACTATTTGTTTTTTAGGGTTCCGTAGCCAAATGCCCTTATGGATTCGTTATGTCTGTCTGTCTGTCCGTCCGTATGTCACAGGCATTTTACTCGAAAACTAGAAGGTGTATTTGAATGAAATTTTGAGGATAGGTGTATTTTGTTAGCCGCTACATAGTTTTGTTATTAAAATGACAAAAAAAAAATTTTTAGCGGTGCACTCCATACACTATAACACTGGAAGTAAAAAAAAATTCAATGTAAGCCTACGTGTGGCACCTCGATATAGAATCGATAGGCCTTTCAAAATAAAGGTTTCTCATCAAATTTTTTGATTAAGTGAATAGAGTCGGAGATAATTGCCCCGAAAGTCAGTAAAATTCTGTCCCCCCCCCCCCCCCCCCTGTAATTTTATAACGCTGTATTTTAAAAATATGAAAAAATATATAATATGTCTATGTCCATCATAGGGCTTATTAAATTCTTTCACCGAACATTTTAATTTAGTTTGTGTTTTGTCGACGTTCGACTGAGACAGCTAAGCTTGTAAGCTTAGCTGTCTCAGAAGCGGGACGCTTCGTGGATGAACCATCTAAATAAAATATACTGAAAAGCCACTGATGAGAGCCTACTCTGTTGTGACGCCGTTCAGCATGACCCGAAGGGACAACCTCAGAGGAGACACTTTTCATCAGGGATTGTTTGTATTTAGTCTAAGCTTAGACGACGATTTATGACCATTAACCTGCTCTGTGGTGACGCTGGCGAACTTGGCGGCGTGCGCGGTCGGCTCCACGTTCACGCCGACCTTGGCCAACGCGATGTCGTGCGACGGGAACGTGCTGTTGGCGTCGTAGGCCTCGTGCACGCGCCACAGCACGACCGCGTGCGTGCGCGTGCTGTTGCGCGCGTAGTCGTAGTAGAGGAGGATGCGGTGGGAATGACCTGGGGGATATATAAGCGTTAGTTAAGGGTACTGAAGCTGATGGGTTGAGGTCTTGATGGTGAAGTAAACGCAGGGAGATTTGCCACAGTTTTAATGTGAATAAGATTTTAGAAAATAGGTACAGGTAGACAGAGACAAAATATAATTAACCCGGCAACGCGCGGCTCTGTCCACGAATGCATGCAGACTGACTAGGCCGGCGGCGGGGCGTTAGCAACAAATGCACTTAAGTATGAACTTATAGCTAGACATACATAGGTATACAAATAGGTAACTAGAAATTAGCGCGTCGCTAACAGGTACATGTACCTATGATGGGGGTGGTAGACAAGCATACGGTATGGTTGATGGTAGGTAAGCGAACACCGTAGCATATACCCGGAACCATAATTAAATTCCATCAAATCGACGTGTGTTGCCATTAAAGTGAAACATTCCATCGATAGTAAATTTACTCTTGTTGAAAAAGTGCACGTAAGTAATTAATTAATCAGTCATTTCAAAGATACAATTTAAAAACATACCTACTTATGTATATACAAGTATTATGATTGAATTTTTAATTAAAACTGTTTTGTAGTAGAAATGTTCACATTACAATTTTTATTTAATCGTATGGCAGTAATATAATCAGTCGTATACTATAAAATAATTTTCAAATTTTGCATCCATAGGATTACGTCACTGTCGAGGGTGAACAAGTCCGCCGGATTACCGTCGTATTTACTGAGCGGGCAGGTCTTGATGATATGCTCAATGTCTTGCACCGCGACCCCACAATCGCACCTCGGAGACTCTATCCAACCGCATTTGTATAGGAATGCACGTGAGCGTCCGCAGCCAGTTCTCAACCTGTTCAGCTGGCACCATTCTTTTCTAGGCAATGAGAAGCCGGGTGGTTTCACTGTTGGGTTGATTGTAACACCCATGCTTTTGGGAGGATTGTCTATCCATTCCATTTCCCATTTTGCGGTTGTGTAAAAGTGCGTGTCCATGAGGCTTCTTGCAGTCTGGTAGGGAGGGTGTCGAGATTTCAGTCGGTGTGCCGGAGGGTTTACAAACTCGGCATTGGCAGGCAGATCGGGGCGGGCCAAGATTTTACGTGTCTCACGAACCAGAGCTTGCTGTCTTCTCAAGTGAGGTGGACATATGTGGCAAAGGGTTGGTAGCCACTTACACATTACAATGGCAATACATTTATAATATCGTCTGAAAATGTTTATGTATCGTTGATATTTCAATTAAAAAATACAACAACATAACTACACGGTATGGTGAAACGGTGGCGGCCATCACATTTTTACTCCTCACTTCATTTTCGGTATCATTTTACGTCCACCTGGAGCAGATTCTCTTTAGAATTATTTAGTAATCTATTTATTCAAAAAAATATAAATATAAAGTGGTCAATCTTACACAAATCGAACTAGTCCCATAGTAAGCTCAATAAGGCTTGTGTTATGGGTACTAAACGACGATATATTTAATAGATATAAATACTTAAATACATACAAAACATCCAAAGAAACAAATATTCATGCTCATCACACAAATATTTGCCCTTACCGGGATTCGAACCCAGGACCTTCAGCTTCGTAGGCAGCGTCACTGCCCACTAGGCTAACCGGTCGTCAAAGTGACTAGCGACGGTGCCTGCTGACCCTCAGACAGGCCATATGCAAGTTTGCCAATGTCGTAAGTGTTTAAAAAAAATATACCAGGTTTCCTGCAGTGCGCAGCCGTGACGATCCAGTTCATCAGGATGATGCAGCCGAAGCACGAGAACCTATATGGTTCGGCGCGTTTCTGCGCTGTTATGGCGACGATGTATGGATACCTAGGCAGAGAGTTCATCATTTATTTGCTAGCTGACTTTGTGTTTCATATGCAATACCTCGCATGCCTCGTGCCGTATTCCACGTTCCTTTTAGTAATACCAACTTTGGCGCGTGCTTACAATGATCTCGTTAAGAACAGGAATAGTAGATTGTTAACCAAGGGCTGAAATGCACCCATTTCTGACGAGATATTTTGGCGCTCGAACGAAAGTGAGAGCGCCCAACGGTTCGAGTTAGAAATGGGTAACTTTCACCCGAGTTAAACACTCTACTTTTCATATCGAATACAAGGAAAGCAAAAAAAACACAGGCAGAAAATTTATATGTTTGTTCAAAGTATACAATTACTTGAAAATAATGGAAAAATTAAATCAATTTACGAATGTAACATAAATAACATACTTTCATAGTTTAATTGTAATAGACGAAAATAGCCTATTCGAATATTTTCGTATTATTTGTATTTATTATTAATATTAGTTGAAGAGTGGCTGTATGCGTTTTTGCCTTAGCTCACATGCACAACTTTAAGTTAAAAAAAACCGGTCAAGTGCGAGTCTGACTCGCGCACCGAGGGTTCCGTACGAAATATTCTACAACACACCCGTCTTGCCCCACCCATTAATTTTGGAAAAATCTTAACAACGCATAGTGTAGTTAAGTCATGAGTACCTACAGAGGCATTTATCGGTGCATTTTGTTACTAACTTGCGCGACCAAGGAACTCGGTATATACAGTAAGAGAAATGTATTCATGTACCATCGTAGAACCCTGTCGCAATCGACAGGCCGCCGTCACTCAAACTCGAGTGGTATGTCACCTTATTGCGATAGGGTTCTACGGTGGTACGTTAATACATTTCCCTGTATGTTGGTTTTTCATCGATAATTCTTTATCAAGTGAATTAATTTCGATATTTTTTTTAGTATTTGCTAGAAGGTACTTTCAGAACACTTTCATATGAATTTGAAGGAAAAAAATTACATACAGAAGTATTAAATTACAAACAAAATTAACATATGATTTTTGAAGATTAAAAAAAAATTACGCTAGATAGAGGTCTCGTTATACTTTTCCGGTAATATTCACGTTAATATTAATCATATATATTATTTTCAAATTTTTCGCTTGGTTAACTTCGGAGATAAGGGGGGGGGAATGGTATTTTTTTCAACATTTTTCTTTATAAATGAAAATTTTACCATTGTAGAAAAAAAAAGAAAAACTCTACAATGCAAGCCCTTTCATATGATACCCCACTTGGCATACAAACTAGATTTTGAATTTTTGCCCCCCCTCTTATCCGCCCTTTTTTATACAAATTAAAAGTATTTATTAAAAATTTACATTTTCCATACACGAGGATTAGCTTTGTTTACAACTATTCCAAATTTCAAATCGATAGCATTAGTAGTTTCTGAGATATTTGACTTTGTGACAGACAGACAGACGGACGGAGTCGCACCATAAGGGTTCCGTTTTTAGGGTTCCGTAGCCAAAATGGCAAAAACGGAACCCTTATAGTTTCGTCATGTCCGTCTGTCCGTCTGTCCGTCTGTCCGTATGTCACAGGCATTTTACTCGAAAACTATAAGGTGTATTTGAATAAAATTTTGAGGATAGGTGTATTTTGTTAGCCGCTACATAGTTTTGTAATTAAAATGACAAAAAAACATTTTTTTAGGGGTGCACTCCATACATAAAACTAAAAGTCAAAATTTTTTTTTTCATTGTGACCCCCCGTGTGGCACATCAATCGATAGGCCTTTCAAAGTCAAAGTCAAAGTCAAAGTCAAAGTGATTTATTCTTCAATTTAGGCATATTACATGCACCTATGAATGTCGATAAACTACCACCGGTTCGGAAAGTAAACCTCTGCCTCGAGAAGAACCGGCGTAATAAACTCGGCGAGGTGTCATTTTTTCAAAACAGTATACAATATATCATATCAGTATCAGAGTATTATAAAATTTTAAAATTACATTGCTACAGTAGAAAGCCTATTTATTTTACGACAGGTTTCTAGTGCAGGATTTTATCGCTGCCAAATATCCCTATCCATGATGTAGTCGTTTATCTTATAATATGCTTTTGAAATGAGTGTCCGTTTTACGACAGATTTGAATTTAGAGTCAGTAAGTTCGGTAATGTGTTTTGGAATTTTATTGTAGAATTTTATACAATTTCCCAAGAACGACTTTTTCGCTTTTACTAGCCTGTAAAAAGTTGTTTTGAGCTTCCCTGCGCTTCTGGTAACCTTGGGCCATCAGTGTTTGTTGGGTAGTTGTATAAATTCTTCCTAACATACATTATTATTTCAAATACGTATAGCGACGGCAGTGTTAGAATATCTGTTTCCTTGAAAAATTCTCTTAATGACTCACGCGACCCGAGGTTATAAATTGCTCTAACAGCCCTTTTTTGTAAAATAAATACAGTCTCAATATCTGCCGCTGATCCCCATAAAATAAGACCATAAGTAATTATACTGTTAAAGTAAGCGAAGTAAACTAACCGTGCCGTTGCTACATTGGTAAGCTGCCTTATTCTCCTGACTGCAAAAGCAGCGGAGCTCAACCTACTTCCTATCGCAGTTATGTGGGAACCCCACTGCAGTTTAGAGTCTAACGTAATACCTAAGAATACAGTTGACTTTACAAATTCTATGGTTTCACCATTAAGTTTAATATTTGAGGCTAAGTTTACATTTGAGTTCGCTAGTGTGAATTTTATACATTTCGTTTTTTTCGGATTCAACACTAAGTTATTGGCAGCAAACCAGTCAGATATCATGGACAGGGTGTTATTTGGTTCAATGAGTTCAGTATCTTTCCTATTAACCTTGAACAGTAACGAGGTGTCATCGGCGAACATGACAATGCCTGATCTTCGGCTTACCATATATGGTAGATCATTTACATAAACAAGGAACAGGAATGGACCTAAAATAGATCCTTGAGGTACTCCCATCTCCACCACTGTCTCTGACGAAATGGCCCCATTTATCGCTACCTTTTGATTCCTTTGTGTTAAATATGACTCAATGAGATCTAATGCATGTCCTCTAATGCCATAAAATTTAAGTTTACAAATTAAGGTACTATGATCTACACAATCAAATGCCTTGGAAAGGTCACAGAAGACTCCAATGGCGTCCTGCGACTCTTCCCAAGACTGCAGAATGAATTTAATTAAACTTGCACCAGCATCAGTAGTTGACCTACCCTTTGTGAAGCCGAACTGCTGTGCGTGCAAAATCTTGTTATAATTAAAGTGAGAAATCAATTGCGTTAGCATTATTTTTTCAAATATTTTGCTAAACGCGGGTAGGATAGATACGGGACGATAATCAGAAGGATTATCTCTATGGCCTGATTTGAAAATAGGAACTACTTTACTAATAAATATAAGGTTTCTTAGCATTTTTTTTGACTAAGTGAATAGGGTCGGAGATAATCGCCCCGAAAGTCACTAAAATTCTGTCCCCTCCCCTCTAATTTTTGAACGGTGTATTTTAAAAATATGGGAAAATTCATGGACATAGGACTTATTAAATTCTATCACCGAAAATTGTTATGAACAAGATCGGTTAAGAGGTTTTCGAGATATTGCTGAAAAACTGCCTTCCTCAAAGAAAAGGACGTAAGTGCCGTAAAATTTCTGTGACGATACGACCTTTTTAATAGGCACGGAACCCTTCGTTTTGCGTGGTCCGACACGCACTTGGCCGGTTTTTACCTTTTTGGTCCGGAACCCTAAAAAGGTTTGTTTTGTGGGTGCATTCCATTTGTCTCATAAATCTCATAATAGCTTCTGTGACCGGGACAAGCTATGGTAATAATAATACCACGTCCGAGCGAGATGGTAGCATACAAATCTCGATAAGTGTGACAGAAAAGGAAATATCATTCGTTGTCCTTGTCATAGTTCCACTTTTTTTCTGTTTGCCACAACTAATTTAGTATGAAGTTATGACCAATAAATCACTACGACATACGTTATAATATTTGAAAACTGCGTTTTGTGTTTTTTGAAAAATCTTCTGATTTCACATTTAATCCATACTTAATATTATAAATGGGAAAGTGTATGTGTTTGTTTGTTTGTTTCTTTGTTTGTCCGTCTTTCACGGCAAAACGGGGCGTCGAATTGACGTGATTTTTTAAGTGGAGATAGTTGAAGGGATGGAGAGTGACATAGGCTACTTTTTGTCTCTTTCTAACCCCCCACTTCCCCAAAATGGGGGGTGGAAGTTTGTATGGAGCATTCCGCAATTTTCAAGGTAGAAAGCTAAAAATTGGTATGCGGACTATTTGTGACTCACAAAAAAATCGTGCATCATTTTTTTTTGGAAATCTGCACCCAACCCCTTAAAAGAGGGGGTGAAATTTTATATGGGGGTTCAGATATGTAGAGTCGATATGTAGAGCCGATATGTAGAATCGATATGTAGAGTCAATATGTAGAGTCGGTATGTAGAGTCGATAAGTAGAGTCGATATGTAGAGTCAATATGTAGAGTCGACACCTATCTAAGTACACAGTGGACATCTATCTAAATATGTAGAGTCGATATGTAGAGTTGATATGGAGATTCGATATTTATAGTCGATATGTAGAGTCGATATGTAGAGTCGATATGTAGATTCGATATGTATATGTAGATGCGATCTAAATATATAAAAGGCTGAAATTGAGATGCACCTTTTTTGTAGACGGTTAACATTACTCTTAGTACGCGGGCGAAGCCGCGGGCAAAAGCTAGTATTCTTATATCTATAGATTAACTCACCTCTGCGACGCAACGTAAGTATGGTTAGCCTGCCATCGGAGCATCTCCGAATCCTTAGCCACCTTCAACACCAAGTTCTCAGCGAAGGCCAATTCTTGGATATCTCTGGACATCCACACCTCCTTGTCGTCGCTTACTTCGGTGGCGAACTTTATGATACAGAAAACGGCGACAAGAGACAGCAATGAGACGAGGGCGATGCCTAGATATAGTGGCTTCATGGTTCAGTGATCGCCACGTCTACAAACGGAACATATGTATAATGATGTATGTTAGGAAGAATTTATACAACTACCCAACAAACACTGATAGGCCCAAGGTTACCAGAAGCGCAGGGAAGCTCAAAACAACTTTTTACAGGCTAGTAAAAGCGAAAAAGTCGTTCTTGGGAAATTGTATAAAATTCCAAAACACATTACCGAACTTACTAACTCTAAATTCAAATCTGTCGTAAAACGGACACTTATTTCAAAAGCATATTATAAGATAAACGACTACATCATGGATAGGGATATTTGGCAGCGATAAAATCCTGCACTAGAAATCTGTCGTAAAATAAATAGGCTTTCTACTGTAGCAATTTAATTTTAAAATTTTATAATACTCTGATACTGAAATGATATATAGTATACTGTTTTGAAAAAATGACACCTCGCCGAGTTTTTTACGCCGGTTCTTCTCGAAGCAGAGGTTTACTTTCCGAACCGGTGGTAGTTTATCGACATTCATGGTGCATGTAATATGCCTAAATTGAAGAATAAATCACTTTGACTTTGACTTTATGTAGTAGGTAAGAGGTAAGTTCATCATCATCATAAATTTAAGACACACTGTCTGAGGCAGAGGAAGGCCAAGACGTGCGTTTATGGACCAAGCTAAAGAGAAAGTTAATGTATCTAATGTCGTATCAGGAGCTCGAAACAGTGGCAGAGTAGGTAAGTTAGGAGACAACATTTTGGTTCTCATTTTAAAATGGCATACTGTAATATCGTAAAACTTTTTTCTATCTAGCTTCTACCTTCTAAACTAGTTTAGTCTGTTACTGTAAACTATCCGTCCCTTTCCAATTAGAGATCTTAGAAAGAGACGGATAGTCTATGTCGCCGCGACACAGCTGGCGGGCCGTCCTGTACGCTTACCATGAGTGGCTATCCAAAACTTACAATAGTAAACTTCTCTCGATATCGAGCTAACGCGCTTCGACTAGATTTCGATTCTCGCAAGTTCGAGCTGTCAAATGCGTCGTACTCATGGTGCCGATATCGCCGAAAACAACTACAAAACGTTACTCGCTAGCGTCTAGTTTTCGATGCGTATAATATCACGAGACGGCGCGCGAGCTCTCTCGATTTTCATAGACTTGAAATTTAATGGACTGGTTAAAATATCGTTCAATGTGAAAATCTATTAAAAATTTATGAGCATGTGCACCAAATCTATTAGAAAACTCTCCGCAAGAAACAGAAAACAAGGGGAAAAAACGAATGGAAATTAAAATACTAGAGAATATCAATTTCGGGGGATTAACCGGTACAGTCCTTCCTCTTTTTAGGGTTCCGGACCAAAAAGGTAAAAACGGAACCCTTATGGTGCGACTTCGTCCGTCTGTCTGTCTGTCACAAAGTCAAATATCTCAGGAACTACTAATGCTATTGATTTGAAATTTGGAATAGTTGTAAAGAAAATTAATCCTCGTGTATGGAAAATGAAAAAATTTAATATATACTTTTAATTTGTATACAAAAGGGTGGATAAAAGGGGGGGCAAAAATTCAAAGTCTAGTTAGTAGGCCAAGTGGGGTATCATTTGAAAGGGCTTGAATTGTACATTCTAAAACAGTTTTTTTTTTTTTTTTCTACGATTGTAAAATTTTGATTTATAAAGAAAAATGTTGAAAAAAATACCATTCCCCCCCCCTTATCTCCGAAGTTAACCAAGCGAAAAATTTGAAAATAATATATATTATTACTATTAACGTGAATATTACCGGAAAAGTATAACGAGACCTCTATCTAGCGTAATTTTTTTTTATTCTTCAAAAATCATATGTAAATTTTGTTTGTAATTTAATACTTCTGTGTTTAATTTTTTTCCTTCAAATTCGTATGAAAGTGTTCTGAAAGTACCTTCTAGCAAATAAAAAAAGAATTATCGAAATGAATTCATTTGATAAACAATTATCGCAAAAAAACCAACATACCGTAAGGGAAATGTATTAACGTACCACCGTAGAACCCTATCGCAATAAGGTGACATACCACTCAAGTTTGAGTGACGGCGGCATGTCAATTGCGACAGGGTTCTACGGTGGTACGTGAATACATTTCCCTTACTGTACATACCGAATCCTTGGTCGCGCAAGTTAGTAACAAAATGCACCGCTAAATGGCGCTGTAGGTACTCATGAGGTGGGGCAAGACGGGTGTGTTGTATGATATTTCGTACGGAACCCTCGGTGCGCGAGTCAGACTCGCACTTGACCGGTTTTTTTATATTACATCATTGGCTAAAATCATATCGTATAGTCCTTTCTGTTTTGTCGTAGTCGGGCAAATATAGCACTTTACCTTAAAATTAAAAGATCTTCCGTATACCGTTTTCATTCGCGCATGGTCTAATTGTTCTTAATTTAGTCAATATGAGAATATTATTTGAATAATTTGGTAATTCTCATCATGATTGTTGAAATTGAAACCATGTTGACGCAGCCATTGACAGACCAGGGACAGATAATGTACAGATGTAGTGCAAAATTGTTTTCCATCGCATTTTCTCGCGGAAACGTTCGTATTTGTCATCTACTCGGATAAAAACATTGTATTTTTATTTGCCATACGATAAATAAATAAATAAATGCTACTTCAGTCAACCGCTGTCCTATTTTTTGTACTGCGACCGACTGAAACACGTTCGTACAGTCACGGACTTTAATTGTTCAGCCATTTAGGTGTCAACTATTTTGGTTTTTATGGTTAAGCTATGAATATCCAGTAAAAGGTGAGCTCTAAATGGCTCAACAATTAAAGTCCGTGACTGTACGTTTCCGCGAAAATACGATGGAAAACAATTAGGCCTCTCACAGACTGGCGCGCCTGGCCGCGGCGGACAAAAGTAAACTTAAAGCTGTCAAATTTTCTGCGGGCCGCCACCGCAGGCCGCGCCGGTATGATTTAGGCCTACGGCCGGGTTCTGCGTATAAAGATATAGTTGCCAGTAAAAAATATTTTTACCTAGCAAAAGTATTCTATTCTTTGATTTAGGTGGCTGGCTACAAAGAGAATTTAACCACTACGTTTACGAAATTAATGGAAAGCAATAATGAGGTATTTATCTAATGTCAACTATGTCATGGTATCAATCAAATAATTTACTTAATGTCTATCTAATATCGAAAGAGGAACAAGTTTTGCACATACCCAAAGAGTAGGTACTATGAATATATAGAGTACAAAGAGAGTACAATACATATCTAGGTGGCTGGCTATCAAACTATCACAATCACAGCAAATTCTTGATCACGGAACATAAATGTTATCTATATTCTTCAGTTACCGACCTCTCAGTTGTTATACAGACCCCAGAACCCAAAGTTGCCTCATTTCGTAGATAGTAATCTTTTATTGCATCGGCCGAATGGCAGATATCGACGATAAGAACTTGCAATGGACGAATAAATCTTTGGAACAATAAAAGATGGAGACGGTTCTGAGGGAGCGTTCGGCGTACAAATGTACCGACATGTAAGTATGTATAGATATGGGTATTTATGGGGATTAAATGCAAAGGGTACGCAGGACTTTTATGACACATATTTTAAATGGTTCTAACGTTTTAGAATACGCCAAAAGAAGCATGTTTTAAGTGAAAAACTTTTGTCTTAAATCAAGAATGGCTGAGATATTGGACCCATCGCGTTCGCAAAACGCTAGGTAAGTAATTAAGGTTGGGTAGCTTCAGATGCCCGAAGGGCAAATTAAGTAAAATAAGAGGCTTCGTCGAAACTTGCGTTGTAAAAAAAACTAAGTCCTGTCTCCATCATCGGACCAGCTCAATGGTACCACAATATTAAATTGTCATCCAAACTATACTAATACCTAAAATTTCAGCTCAATCGTGCGGCAAATGACTGAAAAAGAGGACACCTCCAACGACACCTCATATGTCGAAATCCGTCAAACGGTTTAGGCTGCAGGGCGTGCCAAAGAATAAGACATACACACATACATATATACATACATACGCTTGAAAAACATAACCCTCCTTTCCTTCGGCAGTCGGGTAAAAAGGAGTCAATTCAGCACAACATCGAGCCACACATCAGGATGGTCAATTTTATGTGGATCCTCGACACGCGTCACAGGACCAGGTATGAGATTTTTCAAAGGCAAGAATTGTAATTGAATTTTGTATAGGTCACCGAAACTACTATGCTTAAAATTCTGTAAAAAATATGGAAAATGGTTCCTTGCCTAAAGATTACAGGAAAACCTATAAGTTTAAGTATTCAAAGTAACGGGAAAATTCTCAATATTTTACGGAACCCTCATCACGCGAGTTGAACTCGCACTTGTCCGGTCTTTTTTTCTAAGACGACGTGATTATGATTACTATAATTAAATTATCTATCTTGGTGCAAAATATCAGACTCGTAACTTTGGGTCACTATCAAATTTACCTTATCGCTAAAGAATAGAATAGAATAGAATAGAAATGTTTATTTGCAAGAATACGTAAGTACAAAGGTGTTACAATATTTTAAACATAGTTCCAGTATTCAGCCATAGCAGCATGCAAATGTTTAAGAAAACAATTAATTTTATTCATTTTAAGTATCTACATAATAGTTATTTGTTACAGTCTTGCTTCCATATATTCCTTTACAGAGTAAAAACAGTGTTCTTGAAGCCATTTTGATAGTTTTCTCTTAAATTCAAGATCATGCAACAACTTAAAGGAAGAAAGGACAATATAGCTGAAATGTCTGGATTGTGTTATGTCTTTGTAACTACACAGACATGAATGCTAAATGCCTCTTTGGCAAAACGTCTGGATCTTAGAACGTAACAATTTAAAATGATCTAGCAGCAAAACATCTTTATCTTCGATTGTCTTTATTTCTTAATAGACACAAATGCTAAATGGTTCGGTAGCAACATGTTTGTATCTTAGAACGTCTTAATTACTAAACAGACATGAACGCTAAACAGTCAAGAAGCAAAAAGTCTGGATTGTGTAATGTTTTTATTTCTAAATGGAATAATCGCCAAGCGACCCATTAGCAAAACGTCTGGATTTCAAATGTTAAGTATACATAGAAAAATCCAAATAGAAGTTAACACAAGTTAGCAGTAAAGGAATTACTTCCAATTTTATTTTTAAGTGTGATAGGATAAACCAATGTTTTTAAGGGGTATGCGTTACTAACAAATAAAAATGACAGAATATCCATATTAATATTATACCTAACTTATAAGCCTTGCTTAAACTTAAACCAGACGTTTTGCTACTAACTCGTTCTGTGTTCAAGTCAATCAAATAATTTTACTTTCGACGAATTGGGAATTCTAATTATATAGACTATTTACATTTCATGACGTTTTGCTATTAACTCGTTCTGTGTTTATGTCAATTAACTAATTTCACTTTCGGCTCATTAGATATTCTAATCATATGGACTATTTATATTTTCAGACGTTTGGCTACTTATTCATTCTAATTCTTAGCCATCCAGCTAAACTGTCTTTTTGCTGACTGAGTATTCTACTTTCATGTCGTCGCAGCTGAATTGACTATATGCTGACTGTGTATTTAAATTTTATGTCATCTAGCTGAAATGGTCGTTTAACGGTAAGGTAAATTTGATAGTGACCCGTAACTTTGAAACCGTCGGAGATAGGATGCTTTGAAATTTTGGTGTTTCATTGATGGACAAGTTACCCTACACGTACTACGCATGCTGGTAAGGGTGCCTAAACAAGCACATGCAAGTGTTGGGGCTGAGTGACACAAGGCAGTGCATACTCTGTCTTGAAGCAGAGGAGACGCCTACACACATCCTAACCGATTGCCCTTGTCTTATGCGCAGCCGTATTAACTCCATTGTCCAACGCTGACTGTACTTACATACTTAGTATTTTTTCATCATTAGGAGGATTATATTCCCGGTTGTGCCCTGAAGGAGCCTGGGGTCCGCTTTGACACCTAGTCCCAAGATTTGGCGTAGGCACTAGTTTTACGAAAGCGACTGCCATATATCTGACCTTCCAACCCAGAGGGAGAACTAGACCTTATTGGGGTTAGACCGGTTTCCTCACGATGTTTTCCTTCACCGAAAAGTCAACGGTTAATATTCCGTACATACCTAAGTTCCGAAAAACTCATTGGTACGAGCCGGGATTCAAACCCACGACCGCCGCTTGACAGCCGCATGCCTGAACCACTACGCTACCGTAGCTTCTAACATACTTAGTATTTTTTAGCATCGTAAAATGGAAACCATGTCACGAAACCAAAAGTTACCCGTTGAATGGCGAGTCGTTATTAATTCGCCTGTAGCCAGTTGTGTGCCAATTTTAACTGTAGCTTCAAGCAAGCATCTTAAGTTTCCCTCGCCGCATAAATCCTAAAAACACCAGTAATTGTAATATATGCCGTCGGGAAACATGCACTACGTATTTCACGAGGAGGCGGCCATTTTTCTCCGCTTTTCGGAAGATTAAATCGAGTGTCATGTGATTTATGTCAACAACCCTTCTGTCTGAGTTGTCTTCGAATAATCTATGTTCAAGGGGAACAAATCGATGTTTTGAAAAAGCAACGAAATTCTATCTCTGTGTCATCTATCTACAGATTGTCTTTTTTACAGCTTCATCATCGAATCATGATATTCATGATATATATATATCAGATGATGATACTTGACACAGGTCATGAGGACGCTCGACTCACCGAGGGTCGTTTTTCTTTTTTACCGACTATGAATCGAGGTTTTTCTGGTTTTTGAACTATCGAAAATTGTGGTTTTGAAGTGCGATTAAAAAAAGCATAGGTTTCTTCATTAGAACTAATTAAAGTTTTCTTTCCGGCCAATATATATTTTTTTTCTGTTGGTTTTTAAAAAAAAATGTGACCATAATGTGGTCCCCACTGAAAGAGTCCACTTTGGACTCTTTCAGTGGGGACCACATTTTGGTTTACCACTTTGTCACGGCATTCTACGAAAAAAAAAACATTTAAAAAAGATGCTAGTTAGAGAAAGTGAAATATTAAATATCACTAATTAATAAAATAATATGGACGTTCATTCGAACATTATAAAACCGTAAACATCATTACTCAAATGAGATGCCGTAATAAGACGAAGGACAGGCTATTGTCGGTCGAAAAGAAGAACGACCCCCATACAAACGATCTAGTAGAACGTTTTTCATACAAAGTCTCTAATGGCTTCACGGAACGCTTATAGGATCACTTTGTTTACCATCTTTCTGTCTATAAAGACTTAAATCTCGGGGACGCGTGGAGATATCGTGTTGAAAATAAAATTATCCCTTGAAGCTGTTAAAAAAACAAACTTCTAAACATTATGTTTTATCAATAAATTATTATATCCATACTTAATATTATAAATGGGAAAGTGTATGTGTTTGTTTGTTTGTTTGTTTGTTTGTTTGTCCGTCTTTCACGGCAAAACGGGGCGTCGAATTGACGTGATTTTTTAAGTGGAGATAGTTAAAGGGATGGAGAGTGACATAGGCTACTTTTTGTCTCTTTCTAACCCCCCACTTCCCCAAAATGGGGGGTGGAAGTTTGTATGGAGCATTCCGCAATTTTCAAGGTAGAAAGCTAAAAATTGGTATGCGGACTATTTGTGACTAACAAAAAAATCGTGCATCATTTTTTTTTGGAAATCTGCACCCAACCCCTTAAAAGAGGGGGTGAAATTTTATATGGGGGTCCAGATATGTAGTCGATATGTAGAGCCGATATGTAGAGTCAATATGTAGAGTCGATATGTAGTGTCTATATGTAGAGTCGATATGTAGTCGATATGTAGAGTCGATATGTAGAGTCGATATGTAGATTCGATATGTAGAGTCTATGTTCGATATGCAGAGTATATGTAGAGTCGATCTAAATATATAAAAGACTGAAACTGAGATGCACCTTTTTTGTAGACGGTTAATATTACTCTTAGTACGCGGGCGAAGCCGCGGGCAAAAGCTAGTTATATTATATTTGTCATTTTGTACGGAACCGTCGGTGGGCGAGTCTGACTCGCAATTGTCCGGTTTTTTCTCTACAAGATTTGACGGCCATCGGTTCTACGTGCCCCTTAAATCTGACTTGGGGATTCTTAACACCGCGTACCTACTTATCTCGCATGCCACGATATTGCGTGCTCGATTAACCAGCGTGGTTACAAGCCGAGTGTATCAGCGAGTCAACAATGTAAGTGAAAGCCGCGCAAATATTGATGCGGGTTAGCTGCACTTAGCTTATTGGAGGATGTAGGGGGGCTGGATGAGGCGAGCGTAGACGTGGCTATACCTATAGTCAATGATGTAATATAAAAAACCGGCCAAGTGCGAGTCGGACTCGCGCACCGGGGAGTCCGTACAAATCTGCAGGTATATAAGTAAATTATTAAAATATTTTTATTATATGTCTTAACTAAAAATTTACGGTTTTCGCAATTTTTCCTTTATCTGTATAAGACGTTGCTTCGTACCAAATTTCAAGATTCTGACTTCACGGGAAGTACCTGTAGGTATTGATTCCCTTGCGAGTTTAGAAAATTTGCGGAAATATGCGGCATAAACGGCTGTATCTTTTGATTGCGTTGGCTTTCGGACATCGGGTATCCATATAAATACAAAAAAAGAACACAAAATTATGTTAGTAATAAGAAATGAATTGCCTAGGTTAGTTAAATACAAAATGCTCATTAGAATGCACATGCAAAGTCATCCAATGAGTAAGGATAGGACTGTCCATCCTTGCCGCGACCACCTTCAGGAGAGTGTTAGAGCTCGCGCGCACGCGGCCCCATAGGGACGCCACGCGCTTGCGCAGAAGCCGTCAGTGCTCCACTCACATATTTTGACGACCGGTTAGCCTAGTGGGTAGTGACGCTGCCTACGAAGCTGAAGGTCCTGGGTTCGAATCCCGGTAAGGGCAAATATTTGTGTGATGAGCATGAATATTTTTTGTTTCTGAGTCTTGGATGTTTTCTATGTATTTAAGTATTTATATCTATTATATGTATCGTCGTCTAGTACCTATAACACAAGCCTTATTGAGCTTACTATAGGGCTAGTTCGATCTGTGTAAGAATGTCCTATAATATATATTTTTTTTTTTATTATCATATCAGCGAACATCCCTGACGCGCTGCAGCGCCAAATTGGCAATGAATGGTTTGGAAGTCTTCGTTTAACTGTATAGTTTATAATTTCTTTCTTAATTAGCTAAAGGAAATAGAGTATAGGAGGTAGGCAATTGAAAAAGAAAATAGTATTAAAACAAATCATATTTCAAGATTGGCGTGGCCCTTCCAGTATCTGTACGCCGTGACCCCAGCGGCCGGGGCGAATTGATACGGGGGCTTAGAATTGTAACAAACTGCGTCACTGTACCCAATATGATTAACGGCTCCAACGCTGCGAGTTGCATAAATATCCATTAGATTCAAAGTCGCTAGAACTGTTTTTACTAGCACTATAGATCAGCTTCATTTCAACTTTAATTTTGTGTTAAATTTTCCATAACTACTTTTCGATGCATTTTTTCAAGTAAGGATTAGCTACGGTAGCCAGGTTCAGGCATGCGGCTGTCAAGCGGCGGTCGTGGGTTCAAATCCCGGCTCGTACCAATGAGTTTTTCGGAACATATGTAGCTTTTCGGTGAAGGGAAACATCGTGAGGAAACCGGTCTAATTCTTTCACGCAAAATAGGCACGTTGGATGTCGACCAAAGCTTAATGTCTTAATGTCATAATATCGTAGGGTAACTTGTCCACCAATGAAACACTAATATTTCGATGCATCCTGTCTCCGACGGTTTTAAAGTTACGAGTCTGATATTTTGCTCCAAGATAGATAATTTGATTAGTAATCACGTCGTATTAGCAAAAATTGCTTTACTTTTACAGTTATTGAATAAAAATCGTTCATAAGAAAAATGAGCTTTGTTTTAGTGCTTCCATGTACATGTATTCAATGAAACACCTGCATTTACGGTGAGGGCGGTTCATTGAATCCGGAGTGAAGCGAGGGATTCTGAGTTAGAATCCTGAGCGTAACGACGGTTTTAAGAGTTAACGCCCATGACGAAAATATTTTTTTCGTCTGAGTGACACATACAATTGTTTACACCGACTATGAGGAAAATATAACAGTCATCGATAGTTTTGATTTCAGTAAAACGTTTTATTTATTGTGTCAATTTTTTTAAATATTAAAAAAAAAAAACTATTAAACGTTGATAAAATGAAAACTTGAAATATGTTAATTTTTAATCGATTATTTTATTAAGACCTGTGTTCAATTGGCACATTGCGTAAATGCTACGTACCAATGATTAAAAAACCGGCCAAGTGCGTGTCGGACCACGCAAAACGAAGGGTTCCGTGCCTATTAAAAAGGTCGTATCGTCATAGAAATCTTACGGGACTTACGTCCTTTTCTTTGAGGAAGGCAGTTTTTCAGCAATATCTCGGAAACCTTTCATCCGATCTTGTTCAAAACAATTTTCGGTGAATGAACTTAATAAGCGCTGTGTCCACGAATTTTTTCATATTTTTAAAATACACCGTTCAAAAATTAGAGGGGGGGGGACAGAATTTTAGTGACTTTCGGGGCGATTATCTCTGACTGTATTCACTTAATCAAAAAAATTGCCGAGAAACCTTATATTTATTTTGAAAGGCCTATCGATTCATGTGCCACAAGTGGGCCCACGATGAAAAATTTTTTTTTGACTTTTAGTTTTATGTATGGAGTACACACCTAAAAAAATTTTTTTTAGTAATTTAAATTACAAAACTTTGTAGCGGCTAACAAAATACACCTATCCTCAAAATTTTATTCAAATACACCTTATAGTTTTCGAGTAAAATGCCTGTGACATACGGACAGACGGACAGACGGACAGACGGACAGACGGACAGACGGACATGACGAAACTATAAGGGTTCCGTTTTTGCCATTTTGGCTACGGAACCCTAAAAATTAAAAAGTAGCTTGAACAGAAAAGTAGCATTTTGATCCCTCTCTTCGTGGAGCAAAACTTACTTTTCCGAATGAAAAGTGTGAAAATGTTATATTATATATAGATATTTCTGAGTGCGTTAGTTGCGAATTGCGATATTTTTGCAGCTGGCTGTACTGCACTGCAGCCCTAAAAAACGACATTAAACTTGTTCTATCCACAGGGCCATAACAATGCATCTATAATTGTGATGAAGATGTAATTGCTAAAACAATTCCATTAAACTTAGTCCACAAATGAATCCCAAAAGCGTCGTCGACTATTAACAAAACGGACTAACAGAATAATTCAAAATTAACAGCACTTTACTATGATTAATGAAATGTTCCTTTTATAACTCTGCATTTACACATTCGTGCTCGCTAATCGTTCTTCGCTCGGCGAAACGTTCGACGGATAAGCCGCATCCTCACGCTCGAGCGCGGCTGACAGTTTGAGCGGTACGGTACAAACCTGTTAGAGTGAGATAGAGATATAAACCAGTCATTCTGTTCACATTCTCTCTCTATCTTTATAGCTTCGTGCTTGAGCGTGAATATATGCAGCTATTCGTGTAGCAGTGCTGTAAAGAATGTCCGTTTCAGACATTCGCAGACTCGTACGGCAGTGTCCACTGACATATTTGTTTCAAAATGAAATGCTTTCACATTTTTCTTGAGTTTGTTCGCTCAATATTTTTCCTAACACTAGAAATGTAAAAATTCTATGGTTTATAATAAGTACCTATTCATCCATATCTGATTCCAATTACGTTTTCGTTAGTTAAATATTCTTTAGATGATGACTTCGAAGACTCTGGCTCTGATGTGTCGTTTTCAAGACCGCCGACCTCAATTATAAAACGTCGGTCTGGGATTCGACCAAAAGACCTTTTTCTATATTCGCCTTCAATTTTTATTACAATATTTTAATAACAAAATAAATTTCTAGTTCAATCCAACCAAACTAACCAGTTCAATCACTACCTACGACCGCACTGTAAAATGTCAGTACCGGTCATGTCAACAACCAATTTCAAGACATTGTTTATAGAAATACTAGACAATCCGGCATCCTTTTATTGCTGTAAATATTTAATTATATTCAAAATAAGCTTCCTGACCTCGCTATGGAATGGATTGCTTTCGGCTTATTTATTGTAATTTACTTTACAATTTCGAAGTATTTCATCTTCCTTGCTGTTTGTTTACATTGGTGACATTTGATGACGTCTAACGTCTGTTGTCAAAGAGTACTCCTTGCCTTGCGAGTAAAATCAATTAGTTCCATTAAACATCCGCAACGTGGCTAGAGTCAAAAAGAAACTTGTCAGGCTGTAAACGTATAAGCTCGACAGTAAATAAGCGTGCTCGCTATTCGTCTCGCTAATCGCTATCGCGCGAATATATAAACGCGGCTTTACAAGTTTTAAAACGGCCTGCGTAATAAAAATAGCAAACTCAATTTACTGACAACTTACTATTGCCACCCTCGCAATAACTATTCATATCTCTTCCCTCTCGTTTCGCTTGGAACAAGTTGCACGTGAAAGAAAGGGATGGCCGCGGTAATTTATAAG
Source organism: Epinotia nisella (assembly GCA_932294315.1). Lineage (NCBI taxonomy): Eukaryota > Metazoa > Arthropoda > Insecta > Lepidoptera > Tortricidae > Epinotia > Epinotia nisella. The sequence continues at coordinate 420,272 of OW028699.1, forward strand.
TTTTTGGGGTATCTGTGGAGATTGTAGATGATTATCTAAAATGTGTGCACTTGAGTTGGTCTGTAGGAATTATGGAAATGCAGTTTTTGCGGCATTGTTTTGACAGTTTGCCTGCATTAGAATTTGGTAGTCAACTATGTTGGTATTTTTAGGGTTTCGTAGCCAAAGTAGCAAAAACGGAACCCTTATAGTTTCGTCATGTCCGTCTATACATCTGTCCGTCTGTCCGTATGTCATAGGCATTTTACTCGAAAATTTGAATAAAATTATTTTGAACAAGATCGGTTCAAAGGTTTTCGAGATATTACTGAAAAACTGCCTTCCTTAAAGAAAATGACGCAAGTGCCGTAAGATTTCTGTGACGACACGACCTTTTTAATTGGCACGGAACCCATCGTTTTGCGTGGTTCGACACGCACTTGGCCGGTTTTGTTATACAGTAGCAAACATGTATAAGGCCTGGCTGGTTGTAACTAGTTACTCTAGTTTATTTAACCTATCCTTTTATATTAAACTCTAAGTACTGGTATTGGCTTACGTCGTCATCAGAAGTGGACTCTGATATTCGTCTTTGCTGTTGACTACAATGACGAAAAAATACGCCTTAAAAACGCTGAATATTTGTCCTAGTACACACGAGCATGTCCTTCAAAAAAAAAACCAATCGAAAAACTGAATTGACTCAAAAAGTCGATATCTAGTTATTGAACCTGCTCGCAAAATTTCACGAGAATCGGTTGAGAAATACGAACTGTAGAGGAGAACAGCCGGACAGCCGGACATACGAAAGAATATCTGCCCAAGCTGAAACGGAGGACTTTCGTTCGCTCCGCTCGCTCGTTGAATAATGTCCTTGCGACTTTCAATCTGGTGGTATTGGGTTCGTACGTGATACGTCTTATAGATCGATGAACGCCGGCTGCACGCACGAAAAAGTGTGACTCGTTGTCCTGTTCCGTTGACTGACGGCCCAGCCCAAACCGCTGGTTCTAGAGATTCCAAATTTGGCACGCAGGTTCCTTATAAGGTCTAGGGGTGCTCTAAGAAAGGATTTTTCAAAATTCACCCTCTAAGGGGGTGAAATGGGGATTCAAAGTTTGTATGGGGAAACAAGATTAGATCGACTATTTTATTCAAAAATCATGTCATGTCAATCGTGTCATGGGAACTTTCGGGCCACCAACGATCCGGGACGGTCCTTTTTGTTAGTTTAGTACGTATTGCTGACGAAGCCTGTTGCGGATTCTATTCTTTGACTTTGACTTTGAATAAATGACTATAAATTATGTACTTAAAAAATGAGTAAATACGTGTTACCTATGCAATTGTTCATCAAATCACGTAAAATTATCGTCCGTAAACCGACTTTACAGACAATCATTTTTTTTAGTCGATTTAGTTTTTTTTAAACAATCTAGCGAATTCTACAGCTCACAAAACCACTAGTAAATATTCTTATATACAAGTCCATTTAAACATTTGTTTTTACTAACTAAATTCAATATTTGAGTAACAAGTCTTTCTTGTACGCTCTAAGCGGCTTGCCGTGCGGTTGGACAAAAACAAAACATATGAAACCGCAAACGCAAAACCTCTACGCACTAAGCGGTTGGCCGCAATAGCACAAATCGTCATACTCCTTACTCCTAGCGCTATTCCCGGTTGTGCCCTAAGGCCTCTCCCAGACTGGCGCGGCCTGGCCGCGGCGGTCAATAGTAAACTTGTCGTTAGTGTCTTTACTATTGACCGCCACCGCAGGCCGCGCCAGGGTGTTGCAAGCATAAAGGAACCCGAGGTCCACTTTGACACCTAATCCCAAGATTTGGCCTATGCACTAATTACAATACAATCTGAGTACTTACAATAACACAAATAAATTGTGTTAAATAAAGTTACGTATTCGTTAAAATTTTATTAAACGCCACACTTGTTTACTAAAACCTAAATTCTACTCGCCAAAAGATGGCGCTGATATACATTATTATTAAGTACCTAAGCTGCAATTTTATTACTTAAATCCAAGGAAACGTTTGTAATATTCAATTGCATGTTTAATTTAAATTACAGAATTAAAAAAGAACATTTGTGATAAATATTGTATCAAAGTACCTATTAACTTATTTTTGAACGGGCCTCATTGCTATAAATTTCTCATAGGCGCTTTTGCGATCACTCGGAGCCGTTAGTACCTAACTCGTGTCCTGAGAGAATAATATAATCACTAGGAGTCGTCTGTCTGTCTGTCACACCCAGTTTTTATTTTAGTAACATATGCTTAAATCTGTTGGTGGGTATTTAGTAACAAATCGGAACACAAAATTTACTTGAATATGAATGATATATATTTTATACATTTCGTTCAAATTGTATTTTAATTACCTACTTATCAATCACGAGAAAGAAGCCTGCGTCCGAAAAAGAGGTTGTGAAACATTTTTAGGCTCGGTTCTTAAGTATGATGATAGGTATTTTCAAAACAACTCTATAACTTACGTAATTCTTAAAAATAGTGCTTATTTAACCTGGTGATCTAAACTATCCTTTTAAATGTACCTACGTATTAACTGACCATTAGTAGATTTTATGTCATCGCTATAAGAGTTAGAATAAGTCAAACTGTGTTCGGTCGTAGATATGTCTTATGTACCCACCTACATAATCAAGGTAGGTGATTCACTCATTAAATAGAGGGCAGTTCCAATCGATCCTCTAATTATCATTCATCATCAAAGCCGTGTAGAAACGCATAGGATTCCGTAAAAGACAAGTCTTGAGACCTTGCCCATTGGACACAATCTGAATAACTAAGCTAACTTGTTTAGCGAAGTACCGCATCGCGGACTAGTCACCTTTTAAGGTGATGGCCTTGTCTGTACTTGCGTGGAATTCGCTAGTTGAACCAGGAAACAAGCTGGAGAAATAGGTTATGCTTTTGTGACAGAATTGCGCGAAATCAATGATTAGGTACGCTCATGGTACGCTTTAGCGTGTAGGCGTCAGGATGAATCAGCTGGGGCGAAAATCAATAGTTTCGTCGCTACCAAAACAATAGCACGTCCAAATGGTTTGACACGGCGTGCAGCGGTTAAAAATAAATTCAAAGTAATAAATAACATCATTGCTATTCCCGTTATACACCATATTACTCTAAATTGAAAGTTTGCATCACTAATTGAGAACTAAATTTAATTTAACACTGCCGTGAATGCAGCCACAGGTGATCATTGAATTTCCGAACGCACCAGATGGCGCAGTGTATCCGTGATGTTGTTACATGAATGGGGCGTGTGAGTGCTTGTGACATAAAATTGTGTTTTGTGATGTTTTAAACACTAATGGAGACTAAAAACAGTAAGTACAGATAGTTAACTATATTATCTAACTAAAACAAGAGTCGCAAGAACGTAGTGCTTATAGATAACGCGTAAAAATTAAGAATCCGTACATATGTCCGATCAGACGTATAACCCGACCGAATTTAGGTCGCTACATTCACGGTGCACTTCCTCGTGTTCCCGTCCTTTCGTATTTGATCGGGTTACGTTCCCGCCATCTTGTGAGGAGCTTTCAGGATTTCGTATAAATATATCGATCGAAAGCTTACCGTAACCTAATTCGGTTCGAGTTCTCGTTTATGACTAGCCTTTGAAGCAATGAAGTCATTAGAACAGTGCCCGTAGTCATTACTGGTCAGGAAACGTCTAAAAACGCTTTGTTGACATAAGGAATCTCGCGCTAAAGTCCTGAAAAACTTGCCTTCCGGTTGAGTTTTTAGGTAGAAGCCCCAAAAAAGTTAGCTTAGTATATTTTGTAATGGGTTCTCTCAAGGTTTCACCGTTGTTTGTTAGCATGTTTCTACGGCCTTGCCTTGCGCGCCTACATCAGCATAAGAGGTGACATCAGAAAATTTAAATAGATTTGATCACGAATACAGTGTTTTTGAAGCGCGTCCTCCAATAAGCGAAACTCCGGACTTGCCATTTTATTTTAACTCTTTTTTTTGCCAAAATGAACGACCTAGTCGCAGTCAGCTGTTTTTGAAGTTTATGAAAAAAATATGTATGACTTAGACAGTCCCATTCAGCCAGGAAATATTCGCTTTACTTTCAGTGCGTTCGAAAATCGATAATTACTTACGCCACCTTCTACTTTGGCTTGATGTTCGTGCTATACTTTACCTACATTTTATTTGTTAAATTGCTCTGAATTTGAGTAATAATGGGTAATATCTGACATTGAGTTTACTAATGACATTTAGTCTTACCGATTTAATGATACATTTAAAACTTATGCAAGACTTACCAATACTTACCTATTGGTAGTTGATTTTGATGATAAACATTAAGTTTGGCCTTTTAAACATTTCATTTAAACTTTCATTTTATGACTATTTTGTAAACAATAGTTTACTTAAATTAAATTTGATCTGGAACCAATTGCAGGGCTTAATACAATATCTGAATAACCTCACCCTCACATAAATTCACATGATGGTAGGCCGGCTCCACATTGAGCCAACGTTGGCGCGTGAGCAGGATGCAGCTATGTAAACAAATGAGATAAAATTATAGCCCTTACTGTCTAACGCATAGCTGCATCCTGCTCACGCGCCAACGTTGGCCCAATGTGTGGAGCTGGCGTTAAAGGAATGTTGATACAGCAGCCTAAAGATTAAACCACTTATTGGAAAACTAATTGTATTCCAATTTATATTACATGTTTGATGATGTTGTCAATAATTATTAATTGATATGATTGTACAATGTTTCTATGTAGTATATGTATATTAACCGCATTGTATATCGTCGGGTGACAAGCAAAAGTCACTAAATGCAGAAAAATAATTTAAGAAATAGCAACTGTGTTGAAGTATTAATAAGGTTGAGTTTTCCTTTACTTCTTACGAGTAATTAGTGACTTTTGCTTGTCACCCGATGATATTATGTTTGTACCAGGGATCGGATACCGGTATTTTCTCCATACAAATTGAACCGGTATTATTTTGTTCTTTGGTTATAATATAATTTTTGATCGGGCAGTCTAATAATACGAATATGTTTCCTAAATACACGATAGAGTCCTACATTAAGAGCCTAAAATAATTCAAAATATTAGACTACTTCGGGGACTTTTTAATTTTTAATTTTGTACTTGGTGATTTGATTTATTATTAAGTATGCTGTAGTATTAGTCATTCATTTATTGAGTATTATTTTATTTCTATTCATCACGCAAGTATGACTCAGTAATTATAATAAGAATAATTAATTATTCATTTAAATATGATTGTGGTTGAAGTACATTACTAATGCCTAAAAGTCTGTAGCAAACTGTTTGGTCAGTCAGTAGCAGAAGTAAAAGGTAAACTTCTTAAATAGGTATTGCCTTTTAATACAGATGTGTGTAGATCTAATTGACTCCTTTGTATGTGTAGATACTTCTGCCCTGCTAGCATAACTTGACTCTCAACTCTACTCGCGCGCGTGATAGACTATCCGCCACTTTCTGATTAATGCTGTCAAAAAGTGACAGATAGTCTATCACGCGCGCGAGTAGAATAAAGAGTCAAGTTATGCTAGCAGCTCCTCTGATGACTGTAGTACAGTCGAGTTCTCCAATATCTATACAGACAACCTTTCAAAAATATCTGTACACAGGCTTTATTATTATTATTACTGACATAAGACACATGTGTAGATATTTTTGAAAGGTTGTCTGTATAGATATTGGAGAACTCGACTGTACATTAAAATCCAAATCTTATTTCCTGTTACAAAAAAGTTAGGTAATATAAACCTTAATAACGAATGTTTGGTAGAGTTGCTTTTTTATCTGACTGCCGAAGGAGGGTCATGTTTTTCGAACGTGTGTATGTATGTATGTGTGTATGTCTTATTCTTTGGCACACCCTGCAGCCTAAACCGTTTAACGGATTTCGACATATGAGGTGTCTCTTAATCGTGGGAGTGACATAATATTTTTTGTAAAAATGAATTAATGATAATGACCTACATTGACGCAATTCGACCAACTCAAATAATCTCAAGTAGGTATATCGGTCAAGCATGTGTGGTGTCGAATATATGAAAACACATTGCATATCTCTGGTATTCACCCTAAAACTCGTTAGGATTACATGTACAACGCTAACTGCTATGCAAACATATCCATGCTTGCTATGTATGGTCCATGTAAATATTTGTCTACCTTGACCCGGTCGTTGGGATTATCCGGTCACTTTCGTCTCGAATAAATGTTTCTTTCTTTCTTTCTAATATTGACTGCTATATGAAACTGTCTAGGTTTTGCGGAACTGTCTAATAGGGTTTTCATCTATCAAAATTTAATTATCAAAATATTTTTTTATATAGTTTTTACAGGAAAACGAATATAACTATTTTGTTATAAAAACATACGATTTATTTTTAATTAAAAAAAATTAAATTGTAGTTTTGTAATTAAAACTGTGTCACGATGAGGTCACGTGACCGAAAACGCGGACCGCCATTTTGACGTGAGTGACGTCAGTATAGGAAATGCAAAAACAAGTTTTCGTTATAAACAGCATTTTGACGCGAATATATAACGATCATATTTTAACCATTATTTCTTTGCGTAAAGCAATATTATTTTGAGGAAATACAAATACTAGTTGATTATCGAATCTACCTCTACGAAAACTTTAAAATATATTTGAAAGAATGTAGAATAGCCTATTTTGGTGTAATATTCTAAAATTATTGAGATTGTGGATGTAGAAATTAATTTACGATTATATCCAATTTAAAAACTTGAAGGCCTGCAGACATTTCAGATAGCACTTAAAAAACTCTATCATCATCATCTTGCGTTTTTAGGGTTCCGTAGCCAAAATGGCAAAAACGGAACCCTTATAGTTTCGTCATGTCCGTCTGTCCGTATTTCACGGGCATTTTACTCGAAAACTATAAGGTGTATTTGAATAAAATTTTGAGGATTGGCGTATTTTGTTAGCCGCTACATAGTTTTGTAATTAAATAACTAAAAAAATCCTTGCAGTTTTATGTATGGATCATTTTGAATGGATGGTGATGGATTGAATAGAGTCGGAGATAATCGCCCCGAAAGTCACTAAAATTGCGTACCCCTAATGTTTGAACGGTGTGTTTTAAAAATAATGGACAGGTACATTAAATTCTTTCACCGAAAATTGTTTTGAACAAGACCGGTTCAAAGGTTTTCGAGATATTGCTGAAAAACTGCCTTCCCTATAGAAAAGGACGTAAGTGCCGTAAGATTTCTGTGACGATACGACCTTTTTAATAGGCACGGAACCCTTCGTCTTGCGTGGTAATGCTCGTTTGAGGGTCCGCTTACAATTCAACTTAAGAAACTCTATAATGCTTAAAATACTCAATGCGTCGATTGTACTCAGAATGCGTCAGCCTCTTGCTACATTTCCTAGAACATTGATAAAACGTTCTCTTAGCTACGTGACCGTTGAAAGTAAAATAATTAATGATGACTCAACATCTCAAATACCTAGAATCGGCCATTTATGGTATTAATAACACTCGTATTTTTCATGCGAGTTGCCGACGTTTTAAAAGCTTATTCGTTTCATGGGATAGTTGCTTTACTAGGGTTCCGTGCCTCGAAAGGAAAAAACGGAACCAGAAACGCGTGGATGTCTCAAGCTAAAATTTGTATGAAATACTCAGGTCTACTGTCCCTTGGAGCTGTAAAAAACTCCTAAGCCAACGCAATCAAAAGATACAGCCGTTTATGCCGCAAATTTTCGAAACTCGCAAGGGAATCAAAACCTACAGGGTATGAATAAAATGTGTGGCTTAGCAGCGGTTTCTGCTGACTATCATACAACTGTGAAAAGTCATCGAGAATCGTTCGACGTTTCAGTAAACGGCCTCTAAATGTTGCAAGTACGCGCACAAAGCAAATTGCCAGTGTTTCGCAATCGTCCTTAAATGAAAGATCGGCCGAGACAATTAGGGCGCGTTATCGAGAATTCGTACCGCAAGTGATGACGTAAGCGCACGAGAGTCATTATAGATTTTCACCCGTGAATAATCAGTTCTTGTTTTTTTTTCTCGGGGGGGGGGGGGGGGGGGGGGAGAATCATTAATTAGTCCAAATAAAAGATACATAAACATCAATAGTTAAAAAACAGAAAAGTTCCGATATATTGTAGGTAAAAAAGAAGAACGACCCCACTGACCTTTTGACAGTTGTCACACAAGTGTAAATTCGAGTGAAAAATTCAGCCCGTACGCTTGTTTGCCACTTTTGTTGTAAGATGAACTGGCGTAAGCGAGAAAATACAATAGCCACATAGAATAGAATAAACAAAGAAGATATGTGACCAATTTTGGACTTAATTCCATTGATATATGGTTCATTTCATATTGGCAAGTTAACTGTGTTCAATGGTAGCTGGCGGTCAGCCAACCGTTTGGACTGTCATATGAACAATATCGTAAAAGAAATCAACTGATTACATTCTTTGATTTTAGAATTTAGACCTTTTAGCATTGGGAGAAGGTTTCATTTGCAACTTGTGACTTTATTTTTTAATAAGATGAGTAATATTCAGATGGTTTAAGAATGTTGATTTATTTGAGTCAATATGTAATTGCAAATTGGAATGGTTAAAGATTATACAGACTGACAAAACAATTATGTAAAAAAATAATACCTAGTTTTTAGAGTAGGAGTATTAGAGATATTTCAAGTATCATAGGGGAGAGGGGGGCAGCCTGGTACATTTTTTACACTCATTAACGTATTCCAAAATACTACCCATAAAAACCAGTTTTAAGCCTCTACACAACAACGTATGTTATTAACCTATGTAATTAATGCATTTGCACATGCCCAAAGCTAAAGACAAAGGTACAATTTAGAATTTTGCAACTCGAGGAATAATGTTCAATACTGCCCCAAGCGTGGGTAGCTTTGAATTTACTTGGGGCAGATTTGAAATATGGGTTATAAGGCAACAATGTTGAGATATACGTGTTTTTTTAACCTGTACTTAGTACAGTTAGTCACTAGGAATGGTCGTATTAACATTTTACTTGTATAATTTGCAGTTATAACTAAGAAGGGGTAGTTTTGTACAGAAATGTTTTTTGTAGTGTTCAAAGGTGCCTCAGGAGGGGTACCTTTGAAAAGTATTGAAATCCTACTAAAGCTGCCCCTTTGAGGCAGTTATGCACACACTATTGTTCAAAACTACCCCAACAATGTAGCAGGGGATAATAATTCTGTATTAATTATGTTTTGGCTGTTGTTAAATAAAAAAAACATAAAATGTTCTAATTATAATGTTTATTTTATCATATAAAATGACAGAAAAACAAACAATAGAATTCTAATAGCTATTATACCAAACAAGACTAAACGTAATAAGTATACAACTAATTAACTCAGGTAAATGCATTATGAGCGTGTACTAAAATATCTAAGATTATTAGTTTACGTACCTACATGTCAGTTTATATTGGGGCAGATATGAACATTTCCTATGGCCGGGGTAGTTTTGAACAGACTGCTAATCAAAACTGCCTCCTAATTTATTTTCAAAACTACCCCAACACCTATTTAAAAAAATAAACATTGATATCTTCCAAAACAATAGCAAATTCTGATTGTTTATTCTTTGTCACTAAAGCTTATAGATTGTATTATCGAATAAAATAAGTTTCACTTACCGTTTCCTTCAAATACAGCCTGAAAATCCTTACACATGGGGAGCAAAACCGCTAACGGATGACATCGAAATCAAAATATGTTACTGGTTCGTTCATGTCCTGTCAAACGTCAAATCTGTCAAGTGACAGTTGTGTGGGTCAGTGTTGCGAGCCCAAAAAATGGATTTGGACCATAATTGCACTAAAAATACGTCTTTGAACGCATTTGTTCTAAGCTGCCTCCAGTGATAGCTGCCCCCCTCTCCCCTACCTACTATTAGTTAGGTTAGGTTAGGTACTTTTTTTTTTAATTTTTCAGTTTACCCCTAAAAGTGGCCCCCTTGTTCACAATTCATTAATGTACAGTCGAGTTCTCCAATATCTATACAGACAACCTTTCAAAAATATCTGTACACAGGCTTTATTTTATTATTACTGACATACACATGTATAGATATTTTTGACAGGTTGCCTGTATAGATATTGGAGAACTCGACTGTACGTTACGAGGCCATCTTTGGGTCACCAATTTACATATGTGTACCAAATTTCAACTCAATCCAGGTCCAGTGTTTTGGAGCAAATCGGCTGTGACAGACGGACAGGCAGACGCACGAGTGATCCTATAAGGGTTCCGTTTTTTTTCCTTTTGAGGTAACGGAACCCTAAAAAGAAGCAGGGGCGATGAAACAAACCCCTATCCCATCGCCTTGTCTAACTATAGTCCAGTTAATGAACTGACAACTTGTATGGAAAAAATGACATATTTGGAAATAATTTATAATAGCAAATTTTTTTAATGTAACGGTTATATTATCAATTAAATAGTTACCTAGAGGCAAAATCCAACAAAAAATCAGAAGTCAAAAAAATCAATATTTAATTAGCTCCTAAAAAGTCCGGATAAATATTAATAAACTTTTTTATCTTTATTTAAGTTCATTTACATTTGCTTTAAAATATTCAATATAAATAAAATAAAAAAGACAATGAATGTTTAATTTAAATCTATATAATTACTTCCGGGTGGAAAGTTTGTTGGATTCTTGAATAAAGCATCTTAGAATAATGTTTTAGAACGAAATAAACAAAAAAAACAAGATAGGAAGTAGGTTGAGCTCCGCTGCTTTTGCAGTCAGGAGAATAAGGCAGCTTACCAATGTAGCAACGGCACGGTTAGTCTACTTCGCTTACTTTAACAGTATAATTACTTATGGTCTTATTTTATGGGGATCAGCGGCAGATATTGAGACTGTATTTATTTTACAAAAAAGGGCTGTTAGAGCAATTTATAACCTCGGGTCGCGTGAGTCATTAAGAGAATTTTTCATGGAAACAGATATTCTAACACTGCCGTTGCTATACGTATTTGAAATAATAATGTATGTTAGGAAGAATTTATACAACTACCCAACAAACACTGATAGGCCCAAGGTTACCAGAAGCGCAGGGAAGCTCAAAACAACTTTTTACAGGCTAGTAAAAGCGAAAAAGTCGTTCTTGGGAAATTGTATAAAATTCTACAATAAAATTCCAAAACACATTACCGAACTTACTGACTCTAAATTCAAATCTGTCGTAAAACGGACACTTATTTCAAAAGCATATTATAAGATAAACGACTACATCATGGATAGGGATATTTGGCAGGATAAAATCCTGCACTAGAAACCTGTCGTAAAATAAATAGGTTTTCTACTGTAGCAATGTAATTTTAAAATTTTATAATACTCTGATACTGATATGATATATTGTATACTGTTTTGAAAAAATTACACCTCGCCGAGTTTTTTACGCCGGTTCTTCTCGAGGCAGAGGTTTACTTTCCGAACCGGTGGTAGTTTATCGACATTCATAGGTGCGTGTAATATGCCTACATTGAAGAATAAATCACTTTGACTTTGACTTTGAAGGATCACTTACTAGTTTTTATGTAGCTTCTATAGATTTGTTGCTGGAATAAAATATTTCCATTTCACTTCATTCTCGTAGCGAAAGAAGTTTGTGATGATCCAAAGGATCTAGCACAACTGAAGCCGCGACACGACGCGAGACGAGAAAATCTACCCTCCTCTTTCCAATTTGCACGGTGCAAGTGAGAGGGAGGTCGCTTAGTCGCGTGCAATGCGACTTTCCAGCAGATAGTGCTAGTTCACCAGCACGGCTATCACAAGACGGCGCGCGAGCTTTCTCGATTTTTCTCGCACTATACCTCTCTTTCTAAGTTTTCAAATAAGAGAGAGACGGATAGTGCGAGAAAAATCGAGAGAGCTCGCGCGCCGTCTTGTGATAGCCGTGCAGGCGTGATTATCATACATCGTTATCGCGGGAGCAAAAACAAATATAACAGAATGGAAAATATAGTAAAAACTGAATATTCTGCCTACACATTCTAAGCCTTCAAGAAGTTTATCATATCTAGCATGAAATTTTCGCTGGAAAAAGTCAATCAATAGTGTCTTACACGTGTAAACGATTACCTATAAGTCAACGAGTCAACTTGAATAACAAGCCATAAATCCATCACACATTATTTTCTTTCGAGGCATTTTTAAAAGCACTAGATTATGTTGTTGTTGTTGTTTGCTCTCTGGGGGAGGCCTATGTCCAGCAGTGGACGTCTTTCGGCTGATATGATGATGATGATGAAAATCAATTATGAATGACAAATGTCTAAAGTAGCAGGAAAACTGACTGAAGAGGTTGCGTAAGTAATCTTTTTAAGCGTGTACTACTAATCACGTCAAGCACGGAGGTAATATATTAAAAATATTTTTTTTTCATTTTGTGCTCCTATAGGTATAAACGTTTCTCGTTATGAGTGTCACTTCTGTTATTGACTATTTGTCATAATCTTTCAGTACTGTCAAATTGTTTTTACTCCCGTGATAACGAGGTTTGGTGATTATACACTTGTTTGCCACCTACCGTAAGCTTACATACAATCCCGTCGCTACAAAAGCTGTCCGCGCTCGCTCCACTTTGCCGTTGCGTCACGTCCGGTGCGCGGGCGCAGCCCACGCGACGTAAAGGTCGGCGAAAGCTGACGGGCCCTATAAGGGCTGATGTCGCTGTCCTCTTTACGCTAATGACGGGTGTTGATGAGGGAGAGAGATGGCGATGGTGGATTGGATTTGATCCGGGTCACTATTGCAAGTGTAATCTAGTGATTTTCTAGTTGCCTTTTTTACAGTCCTTGTTTTTGAACATATAATATTATCTGTCTCTCGTCTCTCTCATCTCATCAAATCTCCAGTATAAGTGACAACTCTCTCCGCCAGATAGAGTAGGTGTGTTGGTATCTCTTGGGGATGCATTGTGTTGAGACCTGCGTTATCTTCAAATGAATAGAAGGTAGGCAAGGCTCTGGACCGGTCCTGCGCCACCCGCATCCAGCGGACTCCCGCGACCTTTACCAGGTCATCCATCCACCTTGCCGGGCCTACCCACGCTGCGCCTCCCGGTACGTGGTGGCCACTCGAGAACCGCACCGCCCCAACGGCCATCGGTTCTACGCGCAATGTGCCCCGCCCACCGCCACTTAAGTTTAGCGATTCGGAGGGCTATATCGGTTACCTTGGTTCTGCTGCGGATAGCCTCATTTCTGATGCGATCACGCAGAGAAACTCCCAGCATATTTTCTCTTTGGGAGAGGCCTATGTCCAGCAGTGGACTTCTTTCGGCTGATATGTTGATGATGATGATGAAGGCTCTGGAGTCGCAAGCGTCCATCATAGGCTATGGTGTCCGCTTACCATCAGGCATGCAGTATGCTTGTTTCTCAAAAAATGCCACTATTAGTAATTTTAAATTATGTATCACGAGCTCTTACGATCTTTAGGACAAAAAATATCCCAAAGATTTTTTCCTATTGTATTACCATTTCCCATATACTTAGTGGCGGGCGGTAACGCAATAGGAAAGTTCAAACTTCCATGGAAATGGGACATTTTTTGTTCCTATTGGAAAGGAAAGAAATCGTGATTCTGAGTGGAAATAACATACACGTTGCAGAAAATCTCGTTTTTTAGGGTTAAATTCCGTACCTCGAAAGGAAAAAAACGGAACCCTTATAGGATCACTCGTGCATCTGTCTGTCCGTCTGTCACAGCCGACTTGCTCCGAAACTACTGGACCGATTGAGTTGAAATTTGGTAAACATATGTAAATTGGTGACCCAAAGATGGACGCGTAAAGTAAATTAATGAATTCTGAACAAGGGGGCCACTTTTGAAAGGTAAACTGGATTTAATTTTTAAAAAGTTTCGCAAACTGTATCTGTATTGTGTGACATATCAAATGAAAGGGGTTGTTGTAAGCATCTCAGATTTTTTTTTACAATTTTAGCAATAACAGATTTGAAGTAATTTAGGAAAAAAGACGAAAATTGACCATTCCACCCCTTATCTCCGAAATTACTAGGCTTAAAATTCTGAAAAAAATGTGGAAAATAGTTTCTTGCCTAAAGATTACAGGAAAACCTGTAAGAAGTTGAGTATTCAAAGTAACGGGAAAATTCTCAATATTTTGTGTAATTTGTATGTAGCACCTGATGCTTAGAGCATAGCAATTTTACGGGACCCTCACCATCACGCGAGTTGAACTCGCATTTGTCCGGTTTTTAGGGTTCCGTAGCCAAAATGGCAAAAACGGAACCCTTATAGTTTCGTCATGTCCGTCTGTCCGTCTGTCCGTCTGTCCGTCTGTCCGTCTGTCCGTCTGTCCGTATGTCACAGGCATTTTACTCGAAAACTATAAGGTGTATTTGAATAAAATTTTGAGGATAGGTGTATTTTGTTAGCCGCTACATAGTTTTGTAATTAAAATGACAAAAAAAAAAATTTTTTAGGGGTGCACTCCATACATAAAACTAAAAGTCAAAATTTTTTTTTTCATTGTGACCCCCCATGTGGCACATCAATCGATAGGCCTTTCAAAATAAATATAAGGTTTCTAAGCATTTTTTTTGATTAAGTGAATAGGGTCGGAGATAATCGCCCCGAAAGTCACTAAAATTCTGTCCCCCCCCCTCTAATTTTTGAACGGTGTATTTTAAAAATATGGAAAAATTCATGGACATAGGGCTTATTAATTTCATTCACCGAAAATTGTTTTGAACAAGATCGGTTCAGAGGTTTTCGAGATATTGCTGAAAAACTGCCTTCCTCAAAGAAAAGGACGTAAGTGCCGTAAAACTTCTGTGCGACCTTTTTAATAGGCACGGAACCCTTCGTTTTGCGTGGTCCGACACGCACTTGGCCGGTTTTTTATTTTTTGTGGCGTTTAAGAAATTCTCAACTCTTCTTACTTGGGATTATAGAACGCTCTGATGCCTCTGATGAGGCTCGCAAAACCGAGCTTTGTATCTAAATCCTTCGTAAACTGTTAACCCAATTAAGACTTACAGAAGTACCAGCCATCAATGGCGCGATATAGAAAGAAAGAAAGATACATTTATTCACAAACACACAGGACACACATATTAAAAACAATAAAATAAACAAGAGAAACATATAAAACATGAAACAAAGTGTATATAAACATATTAGATAAACGTGCATTCAATAACAGAGGCGCCTTGTCGCGTGCCGTATCGCAGCTGGCGCGTGCGCCGTTCATAGGCCTCGGACACATTTGAGGCGTTTGGATCGCGGCGTTTTTATAAACTCGAGTTTTTATAACAACAGTGGTAAACGAGCTTACGAGTTTACGGCACGTCTCACTGTAAGCAGACGTCTTAGTCTATGAACGCTTGCATCCTCACACACAAGAATAAATGGGTATTTTTTTTGGAATCGACATTGACTTCCGTTTGTTGGAATGAATCGAAGATTTTAATTACAAAACTATGTAGCGGCTAACAAAATACACCTATCCTCAAAATTTTATTCAAATACACCTTATAGTTTTCGAGTAAAATTTCTGTGACATACGGACAGACGGACATGACGAAACTATAAGGGTTCTGTTTTGGCCACGGAACCCTAAAAAGAATGTACAGTATAATAGAAAACTCGCTTGTAGACTAACCTTTACGTGCACAGATTGTGCTGGCATGTCGCTACCTCGCTACTGCGCCCGCGGCCGCTTTGTCCGCTTATCAATCTGTTATTGCTAAACAGCGGGCTTTGTGCTTGTTGATAGACTACCATTCGATACATTTTTTTAACATCTAGTAAGGTAAAACAACCGATGTAAAATACTTTATCAAGAACCTTAAATGGAAGTGGGCAGGCCATATAATATGAAACAAAAAAGATAAATGGACAAAAGACATCACAGAGTGGTGCCCAAGACAAAATAAAAGAATAATTTACTTTAAAAACAGAGTTTAAACCGACTTCTTCGACGTTAAATAGTTTATAATTTTTGTATACTTAAAACAAACTATTAATTATATTGCAATTATTGCATGCCTATTTTAGGTCGAACATAGAACTCCAATAGTTATAAATAAATAAATAATAAATAAATAAATATAGTGGGACAATTCACACCAATTGATCTAGGCAAAGCCTTTACTATGGGTACTAGACAACGGATAAACATACTTAGATAGATAAATACATACTTAAATAGATATTAAACATCCAAGACTCGAGAACAAACATTCGTTATTCATCATTCAAATATCTGCCCCGACCGGGGATCGAACCCGGGACCTCAAGCTTCAGTCAGGTTCTCTAACCACTAGGCTATTCGGTCGACCTAAAGATCTTATATACTGTTCTTGCAATAAAAATATCTTTATCTTTTATCTTTATCTTTCAATTCAGTACTCCGCCAAGCCACATAGGTAGGTACATAAAAAAATCCACATTTCCTTTCCAATTTACAACCTGGACTTCTTTCCGAATGCAAATTTGTTGATTATTACAGAAAAAAAATCTAAGTTGCTAAGTATGTACGGCCAAGGACTTTAATTGTTGCGCCATTTAGGTGTCAACTAATGTTGGTTTTTTATGAAGATATGAAGTGTCCAGTATAAAGTGAGCTCTAAACGGCTCAACAATTAAAGTCCGTGACTGTTTACCTCCGAGCCAGTTGGTGCTTAATATCGAACGAAATCACTTAACTTTCTTGTAGTGTATAGTTATGAACTTGGAACTAGTTGGAACATTACAAAATTTAAAAAGTTGTCGCCACAGTTAAGAACGATTGCAAAACTGATTAAATTAAAATATTGAATATCCTAATAACGGTAAGAGTTAAGATACTATGTCTGGGATAAATTAACTTTATTTGATCTAAACTATCATATCAGCCCAAAGATGTCCACTGCTGGACATAGGCCTCCCCCAAAGAGTGCCACAATGACCGGTCCTGCGCCACCCGCATCCAGCGGACTCCAGCGATCTTTACCAGGTCATCAGTCCACCTTGTGGGGCCTTCCGGTACTTGGTCGCCACTCGAGAACCTATCGAGGGCTATCTAAACTATGACCCTTTGCAATTAACGGAAATTGTCAAAAACACGAGTATATTAATCTCACTGACATCCCACTATAAATAATCTAGAGGTCTCTAAGATAAAGCACCCAAAATCCTCTTCTATAAGCCCGATACTCCAATCCAAAAGCCATACGGACACATACAGAATGGCCTAGATATACGACCTTTTTTCCCAAGGCGGCCCCACGTTGGGCGCCAGTTTTCCACCGAGCGAGAGTTGCTGGCCGTCTCGCTCTCGGCGCCGCCCCGAGGCGCCGTCTGGGCCGCGGCCGCCGCCGCCGCGGAGCCTCTTGTGTAACGGGGCCCGGGAATTTGGCACTTCAATGAACTCCTTGGTCGATAGAGGTTTGCTGGCGAATTCTAAGTATAAGGCCGTATCACATCAAACTATTCACTTCTCATGCTCGAAACGTAACGTAATACAACATAGGTACATTATTACAAGACATAGAGACAAGAAAAAAAACCGGACAACTTTTTTTTTTAATTTATTTAAGAAAAAAGAAATTACATTTTATAGTTTTTATATAAACTCGCCAAACTGTGACGTTTGATGGCGAGAAACGCTCATGTTCTATACTAGAATAACCTATTTAATTTATAATTTTAATTTAATTAACCTTTCTGGTGCAAAGGTTAGCAAGCTGTTCAGCGCGGCAATGCGGCTAGCGTAATGGGCACCTTTGCACCAGGAGGGACGCGGGGCGAGTTGTTTGATACTTAGTTTTAAGTTTAGTTTAATTAGTATTAATTATTGTAAATTGGATTTTTCTACTTGTTTTGTGTAATAAATATTTATTTCCTTTAGAAAATAAATGATTTAATTATATCTAACATTTTCTATTTATACCTAACATTCTTATATGATATCTATAAGTGCGAGTTCAACTCGCGTGGTGAGGGTTCCGTATTTAATCTAAATTTCATAAGTGTTTTTGAATACTCAAATTTCTTATAGGTTTTTCTATAATCTTTAGGCAAGGAACTATTTTCCATATTTTTTTCAGAATTTTAATCTTAGTAGTTTCGGAGATAAGGGGGGGAATGGTCAATTTTCGTCTTTTTTCCTAAATTACTTCAAATCTGTTTTTGCTAAAATTATAAAAAAAAAATATCTGACATGCTTACAACAACCCCTTTCATTTGATGACAGACGGACAGACAGTCAACCGAGTGATCCTATAAGGGTTCCGTTTTTTCCTTTTGAGGTATCGGAACCCTAAAAAGAGAATCTATGCCGTGTCAAGAAATGGGCCCAACTCAGCATGATGCTGGCTTTGCAGCCAGCGCTGATCTTCCGTTGGGTCCATCCAGTGTGTGAGTGTGTTACACGGTACGTAAAACATTTAATACATTACAGTAACAAACAAAAAACAGAAATAGGACATAAAAAGAAATTAAATTATATAAAAACCGAAATGACCATTTACCTACGCAGTGCCTTAACCAAAAAGTAATAATTATAACTAAAAACAAGCAAACAACGATATCAAACAAAAATAAAACAACAATAATTACTATCTACAAATGCTACACCGTCAGTGCAAGACTTTATTTATTTTCGCGATCCGTGAATATTAGATTTAGCAAGCGGGGCTAAAGTAGTACATTTAGCCCCTAGGGAAAATAGAAGTCATAAATACATATATTTTTAAAACATTTAATTTGACCAATCAAAACACTTCACCGTATTAAATCCACCAATCACAACTCTTTCAAAAAACATTTGTATTTGCTATCAACTAACCGGATTGTATTAAAATCGACCAATCAGAAACCAGGTGTTTTTTTAGTCCCTAATTCACAATCATTAAAAAAACCGGCCAAGTGCGTGTCGGACCACGCAAAACGAAGGGTTCCGTGCCTATTAAAAAGGTCGTATCGTCATAGAAATCTTACGGCACTTACGTCCTTTTCTTTGAGGAAGGCAGTTTTTCAGCAATATCTCGGAAACCTTTCATCCGATCTTGTTCAAAACAATTTTCGGTGAATGAACTTAATAAGCGCTGTGTCCATGAATTTTTTCATATTTTTAAAATACACCGTTCAAAAATTAGAGGGGGGGGGACAGAATTTTAGTGACTTTCGGGGCGATTATCTCTGACTGTATTCACTTAATCAAAAAAATTCCCGAGAAATCTTATATTTATTTTGAAAGGCCTATCGATTCATGTGCCACACGTAGGCTCACGATGAAAAAAAAATTTTTGACTTTTAGTTTTATGTATGGAGTACACCCCTAAAAAACTTTTTTTTAATAATTTTAATTACAAAACTTTGTTGCGGCTAACAAAATACACCTATCCTCAAAATTTTATTCAAATACACCTTATAGTTTTCGAGTAAAATGCCTGTGACATACGGACAGACGGACAGACGGACAGACGGACATGACGAAACTATAAGGGTTCCGTTTTTGCCATTTTGGCTACGGAACCCTAAAAACGCCTCTGACCGTCAATAGCCGCGTTCAAACGTTCAAACGTGGTTGACTGCATACATGGCTGGAATGAGCTATGAGCTTGAGCGGGATAGACTGCTGACTATGTTGCTTTATCTTAGGCCCTGGAGCCGTAGCATGGTTGGCCTTATCACGCGACAAGTGACAAGATAAGTGCGTCGTCTCGTTCTATCGAACGGTGTCAGCCAGTGACGCACGCTCTATCCTATCACCTATCGCGTGACAAGGCCAACCATGCTACGGGGCCAGGTCTCCTATAAATCACGCCGTACGCTGCGTCACAATGCCTACTATGGAGATGTACTGTTGTTATCGTCGGCCACATCAGTACATCTCCATAGTAAGCATTGTGACGCAGCGTACGGCGTGATTTATAGGAGACCAGGGCCTTATGCCGCGTCTGCTGTCCGCCGCGCTCGGCCGTTTTTAGTTTAGTTTATTTAGAAATCTGGTATCTGCCAATATCCCCTGCGTACTGGAACCACCAGGCCTCAGTCGGTCCGACGGAAAGAGACCTGACGGCCTCACCTTAGTACCCTGGCAAAGGGGTAAATGCTTATTGTGGGACGCAACATGCGTCAGCACTTTTGCGGCATCTCACTTAGACCGCACAATGCGAGTTGCAGGACCTGCCGCTGAGTGGGCGGCTACACGTAAGAGGGACAAGTACGCAGTGCTCTCACACTACTTATTTGTCCCTCTTGCCGTAGAGACTTCGGGATGCTGGTGCTCCGAAGGAAAATCTTTCCTTAGGGAAGTGGGGCGCCGCCTGCGGGAAAAAGGCCTCGACCCCCGCTCCGGGTCATTCTTACTGCAAAGGTTGTCCATTGCAATCCAACGCGGCAATGCGGCGAGCGTAATGGGCACCTTTGCACCGGGAATGACGCGGGGTGGGCTATTTGAGTAGTTTTTATATATCAGTTTTTTTATTCTGCCTTTATTTCTAAACTATTCTATTACATTTGATTATATACTTTAAATCTAGTCAGTATTATAATGGGGTTGAAATTTATATAGTTTTAGAAATGGTATAATTCTTGAAATCTGATGAGAATACATCCTACACATTCTAAAGTCAAACTTAAATCTACACCCCCTCACAAGACACAACGATACACACTCATAAACTACCTCTTTTTAATATTAGTGTAGATACATGGAGCTACAATTGAAGAATCGCTAAAAAGTTACAATTTATGTGTTTTGACCGAATGCGGGTAGATTAAACAAGGACTAACACTGACCCGCGATTCCATATATTTGCAAAGAATGTAGAGTGCAAGTTAGACCGGGATGCCTGGGATTAAGACTTGAGTATTTGTGAATGGTAACTGTTATTGTGCGTTTGGGCGTGGTTGTAAGTTATTGGTTGGCGAAACTTTACGGGTTCGGAACTCGGTTGAGGCATTTTTATGGGTGGTATTGTTGCTGTATAAGATTAAAGTATTGAACGTACGCCTACGATTGTTATTTGGACGGAAATTTACTTGTTTTATGGCCTTTAGTCCGCCTACGTTTATATCGAAATGCGGTACATACTACGTATTATGTACAATACAATACAAATATTCTTTTCACGCCACTGCTCGGAAATGTGGCAAAAGATGGTCAGAATTCAGGCTTCAAAGCTGGGGTTAGTTGGACGTCGCACGAACAGGCCATCTATGACTTCAAACTGTCCAACAATAACATTGTTGGACAGTTTGAATTTGAACAGCGATCGACCAATCACAGGGCACCGCGCGCGGTCGCGCCGGCGTGCGCTGCCTGTGCTCCTCCACCGAAAGCAAAAGTAAATAAAACAAGCAATGGTAGCCGACAGGCGGGCTTATCGTTAAAAAGCGATCTCTTTCAGACAACCTTTGGGTGGTGGAGGGAGACTATGCAAAATAATTATCTAGTCGGAGCAAAGCAAAACTTTGTAACCTCTACATACGAGTAGATACACACCTCACTTCACATCTTTCAACGACTCAAACCGCCATCAGATATATTGGAGCAGAACTATCTGAACACAACTATCGCAGGCGCTTACGCAGACCGTATGCTTGATAGCCAGTTTAAATGCACTTAAAATGTATTTTAGATACAATCTTATGTAACCAGCAAACTAATCGCCTTCTCTTTCTTCCCCAGGTATAACTGAGATGTGAGAGAGACAGCAACACGCCAAAACAAGTGCCTTATACATACACATAGCCAACGAAACCGTGCCTTTATTCTTAGAATATTTATAAACGAACGAAACGCGAACGAAGATATTTTTGTATTTGGTAAGTTGTTTATTATTTTAAAGCGTTGGTGTTCCGTTAACGATGCTTTTTACTGTAGTCTTTGGTCTTGATACTTTTCATTGTCAGACTAGGGCCAATCTCTGGTCAATTATTGTCCTATATCTCAGTACAGCGCCTGTCTTAGACCTGGTAATACGAGTGTGACTGTGTGACTTAAAGTTTTGCTTTCTAATTAGCTAAGTATGTAGTTTATGAGAGGAATGCTATATCCTTTACCTCCCCCCCCCCCCATAGAAGAAAAAATGGACACCGCACCATGGAAAAAAAGCTCGCTGAATTTTCTTGAAAAAAAAATATTTCCGTATTTAAGACACATTGCACGTTGAACCGATGGCCGCTGGGGCGGAAAGGTTCTTGAGTGGCGACCACGTACCGGAAGGCGCAGCGTGGGTAGGCCTCCCACAAGGTGGACTGATGACCTGGTAAAGGTCGCTGGAGTCCGCTGGATGCGGGTGGCGCAGGACCGGTCATTGTGGCACTCTTTGGGGGAGGCCTATGTTCAGCAGTGGACGTCCTTGGGCTGATATGATGATGATGATGATGAAGTGTACATTTAAAAATAGCGAAGGGGTAAAAACTTTCAATGTTTTGAGGTTTTTTTTAAGACGGTCTGTAGAATTTCTGGCAAATGATATTGTGGTAAAATGAAGCATTTGTACATGTTCATGTTCAAATTATGAAAAACAATATATTTGAATTGTAAAAATTCGGTCAACTGTTTTCAAAGTCGTAGAAAAAATATTTCGAAATATCGATAGGTTACCGGTATAGAAACAAAAACTTTGACGTGTCTTTATGACGATCTTGTGTAAGATTTTTTCTCTACCTATAGAATACATACAATCATACAAGTAAGAGTAAACAGGCACCTTCTGGGCTTAGAGCATACATAACTGGAGTAGCCTTTCAGTAACTTACCCCTTTGTAAAAAACCTTGCACAATGTGCAAAAATCATACAAAGACAATTTCACAATCGATCACAAAATCGCCTCGCAAGAGAACACTGATCATAAAAATGCCCGCATGTTGCTGTAAGCACTTGATATTATAAACGTTCAACTACTTCAAGCTCTCAATATTATATTGAGTTTCAATATCCTATTAAGATGCTCCCCCCGCCCCCGCAAAATTCGGCAGACCTTTTTGTACGCAAATACGACATGAGACTACTCCAGTTATGTATGCTCTAAGCTTCTGGGTGTGCATAATGCATTCTAGAAATCTCCAACAGTTAGGCACTTGTCCCACCGCTGGCGAGTAAGCGATGAGCTATCTTTCCCGCCCAAGAAACGAACAAAAGATAATCGCTCCCGTGTAAATAAAAGAGAGATATATATTTATAGTTCATCGCTGGCTGTTCACACCGCTTTGTTTCTTGGGCGAGAAAATCGCCGATAGCTCATCGCTCGTCGCCGGCGGTGGGACAAGTGCCTTAAAACGAAGAGCAAACGCAACACTATTATTTATTCAAAAAATGAACCATTATGTTAAATAGCTCTTTGGACCCTCCATTTTAAAAATTCTCTGTACATTTCGCGATATCCAAACCCAAAGGACTAAACGCGGCCGGCTGTTTTGATACAATTGATTGTGGCAACACTGAGCTAATAAGCCAACAACCCTTCCGATGAGTCAATATTGTGGCAGCCCGCGTGTCACACGGCCGGACCGGTTTCCATGGCACCACGATAAGGGTGACCCACCGGAGCTGTTGGGTGGCGAGAGAAAAATACACCAATAACATTGCTAGCCTCACTCACGCATCTCTATATAAGTCTGGTGGATATTCAACCTAAACCGCATGTGTCAGGAGTCAAGACCCAATAACCACGAATAAAAAAGATCGGTGTCTCTATCACTATAAATACCGGTGACTTGCTTAATAACTGGTATTTATTCATAGAAACTAAAGTCAATCATGATTTCAAACAATAAATATGAAAACGAAAACAGTTTTAAATTTCATCATCATCATCATATCAGCTGAAAGACGTCCACTGCTGGACATAGGCCTCGCCCAAAGAGTGCCAAAGTGACCGGTCCTGCGCCACCCGCATCCAGCGGACTCCCGCGACCTTTACCAGGTCATCAGTCCACCTTGGGGGGCCTACCCACGCCGCGCCTTCCGGTACGTGCTCGCCACTCGAGAACATTTCCGCCCCAACGGCCATCGGTTCTACGTGCAATGTGCCCCGCCCACTGCCACTTAAGTTTAGCGATTCGGAGGGCTATATCGGTTATCTTGGTTCTGCTGCGGATAGCCTCATTTCTGATGCGATCACGCAGAGAAACTCCCAACATAGCCCTCTCCATTGCCCTTAAAATTACAAAACCTTAAAACTAAACTTAGAAACTAAAAAAACATCTAAATAAGGCCCCCGCGGCATCGCGCCAAAAATGCTGGCAGCATTACCTCGCTGAATCGCAATACTATAATGCGTTGAGCGAGGAAACCGCCAGCTCTTTGGTCACCAGTTGCGTCGACGAGCTTTTTCGAAAGTTCTTAAAGTTCTTTCTTGCTTAATTGAGTGACAGAGATGGAGATATACGAACTTTGATCATCTGGACTCATGCCGTTCATGGTAGCTCCCTAAACGTCCTCAAGAAAAATATTCTTCGATTGTCCTTCGATCCAAAAAATGTCGAAAGTATGTCGAACGTGATCCTTAGGACAATGATTTTTCAATTTAGCCTTATTGCAGTTTCGATGTAACCAAATGCCAAAAAAAACCGGTTATTTCAAATGCCTTACTAACCAGTTCTCAAAAAGTTTTCCGAAACTAGTCAACTCGCAACAGTTGCATGTGTTATGAAGGTCTATTCTCTGCGATAATATTTATATCTCTGGAGTCTGGATTCGAAGTGCGGAATGTAACCGTTCCGTTTTGCCGTGCCGTATGTAAGCTCATGGAAACGCGTTCAACATTTGACGCCACGATTCAAGAGACTGAAGTAGTTTAGAGTTTATTTAACATATTGCACTCGCCCTCCGAGTGTTTGTTCAGATATTCGACTACGACCAAGCTAAGTGTGGTATTCGACGCGTCGTCAACAACCACAAATAGTCTCTGCCCTGCTCTGTCTTGGAAAACGCAAATATTGTTCTGACGAGCACGAATATTCGATCCCGGCCCAGTTTATATTTCGACGACTTCGTGTAATATCAATATTACACACAATGTAATTTGTAATGTTGATGCCAACTCGATCATTTTAGGTGATTCAATTAAATTTGTATCCAAACATATCAATCTCCGTTAGAACCGTTTCTTGAAGAAGAAAGATAGACCTTTATAGAAAAAAGTGGAGCCTAAAATGCATACCTGTAAAATGAATACATTAAAGGCAGATAAGTTCAAAAAGTTCTGTAGAGTAAAACCAATCTTAAACTGAACGCGCCTTTCGCGGTTTTACTGTAGATACCTACATGACTTGTCACTTACCCACCTATTTCATTTAAAAAACTTCCAATAAATAAAATACTTATGCTCACAGCACTCCCAAATTCCCCATATTCGGCTAGACATAGCTCTAACCAGGGCCGGGCTGTGGATTCATAACGCTCAATAACTTTGTCACCAGCCGTCTCTGACCTCTCTTTACGCACAATTATTACGAAATTCATGGTCAGGCCGTATCGGGGACTGTCTTAAATTGAGGCAGTGTTTGTGAATGTTAGCCCTGATTTTTCTCCATTACCCGCCCCTATGCTACATGGACGCTATGGACGTCACGTCGTGCTGCATACATTTGCCATTTCTTGACGAAGCTAACCCTCTTTGTATAGATTTTGGACTTAGAAGCATTTTACGTGACGAAAATTTTTGTTTAGCATATTCATGAGCTGCCGACAGTGAAAGCAGAATTAGCTACGCGGAGACTCGAAATTTACAGATTTAGAACATGTGATTCTGCATTAATCTTTCTGTTGCTGCCGCCAAAAAAATATTAAACTCCTTCTAATCTTCTGTCCGATCTTTACCTGTTTAGGTTCCCGGTTCCTGACAGACGGGCAACAAAGTGATTCTATAAGGGTTCCGTTTATTTCCTTTTGAGGTACGGAACCCTAAAAAGAAGTAGATATGTTGTCTATTTACAAAATTCCCTGTTTAGAAATGGCCAGGCGCATCTGATAGCTGAGAAACGTTTACGTTTTCATAGATGACGAAAAACAAGTTGGTGCAATTGACTCAATTTTAGGTCATTTGTGGAGCGCTTATAACCGATTTACCTCTTTTTACCCGGCTGCCAAAGGAGGAGGGTAATGTTTTTTTTTATATTAGGTCATCTTTGTCTACAGTGGCTTCACCAACCGGATTAAGGATTTATTAATCTGAAATCAATCGGTAAGTGATGTTGGCGAGTCTGTATGTAAAATCTCATTTACAAAACTTAGCCATGGGATTGTCAAAAAACCGGACAAGTGCGAGTTCAACTCGTGTGGTGAGGGTTCCGTAAAATATTGAGAATCTTCCCGTTACTTTGATACTCAAACTTCTTATAGGTTTTCCTGTAATCTTTAGGCAAGGAACTATTTTTCATATTTTGTTCAGAATTTTAATCCTAGTAGTTTCGGAGATAAGGGGGGGGGGGATGGCCAATTTTCGTCTTTTTCCCTAAATTACTTCAAATCTGATTCATTGCTAAAATTATAAAAAAATATATCTGAGATGCTTACAACCACCCCTTTCATTTGATATGTCACACAATACAGTTTGCGAATCTTTTATTTAAATTTACCAGTTTACCCCCCAAAAGTGGCCCCCTTGTTCAGAATTCATTAATTAACAACGCGTCCATCTTTGGGTCACCAATTTACATGAGTGTACCAAATTTCAACTCAATCGGTCCAGTAGTCTCGGAGCAAATCGGCTGTGACAGACGGACAGACAGACGCACGAGTGATCCTATGAGGGTTCCGTTTTTTCCTTTTGAGGTACGGAACTCTCAAAACAGCGTTACCTTACTCCGCTAGGTTTGACACTACATACAGACATCCAGGCATACAATTATAAGATTTTATACAAACAAATTCGCATTCAGCTAAAGCAATACTTGTCCAATGTTAACATTGTCCCCTAACCCTTGCGTCGCTGCTCATTACTTCGGCCCCGTCGCCTCTCGCGCTTCAGCGGGCAAATATTCATAATTGTCCGCCAACTTGTTTAGATACAATGTGTGATGCACTTGTCTTTAATGGCGATATGCCCAAAGTCAAAGTGATTTATTCTTCAATTTAGGCATATTACATGCACCTATATGAACGTCGATAAACTACCACCGGTTCGGAAAGAAAACCTCAGCCTAAAGAACCGGTGTAAAAAACTCGGCGAGGTGTCATTTTTTCAAAACAGTACAATATATCATTTCAGTATCAAAGTATCATAAAATTTTAAAATTACATTGCTACAGTAGAAAGCCTATATTTTGCGAAAGATATCTATTGCAGGACTTTATCGCTGCCAATATCCCTATCCATGATGTAGTCGTTTATCTTATAATATGCTTTGGAAATAAGTGTCCGTTTTACGACAGATTTGAATTTAGAGTCAGTAAGTTCGGTAATGTGTTTTGGAATTTTACTGTAGAATTTTATACAATTTCCCAAGAACGACTTTTTCGCTTTTACTAGCCTGTAAAAAGTTGTTTTGAGCTTCCCTGCGCTTCTGGTAACCTTGGGCCTATCAGTGTTTGTTGGGTAGTTGTATAAATTCTTCGTAACATACATTTGGAAATACGGTGAAACGGTGGAAAGTATATGGCCATCATAAGCAGACACCGTAAAGGCCAACACGAAATTAGACGTTACGACGACGTACCGTGGCATGTTGCGGCGTCGTGTAACGTTGCGACGTCGTGACGTGCAAATCTACGGTGTGCAACGTAAAAAACCCGACAAGTGCGAGTTCAACTCGCGTGGCGAGGGTTCCGTATATAATACCTACACAAACATTTGAAAATTTTCCCGTTTCTTTGAATACTCAAACTTCTTATAGGTTCGGTTTTTTCAGAACTTTAAGTCTAGTAGTTTCGGAGATAAGGGGGGGGGGGGGGGGGGGGGGGGTGGTAAATTTTCGTCTTTTTTCCTAAATTACTTTAAATCTGTTTTTGCTAAAATTATAAAAAAAAAAACTGAGATGCTTACAACAACCCCTTTCATTTGATATGTCACACAATACGGTTAGCGAAACTTTTTTTTTGATTTTCCAGTTTACCCGCCAAAAGTAGCCCCCTTGTTCAGAATTCATAAATTTACTTTACGCGTCCATCTTTGGGTCACCAATTTACGTGTACCAAATTTCAACTCGGTCCAGTAGTTTCGGAGCAAATCGGCTGTGACAGACGGACAGACAGACAACCGAGTGATCCTATAAGGGTTCCGTTTTTTCCTTTTGAGGTATCGGAACCCTAATAAATAATTAATAACTAATTGTAATCAAATAATAATGAATGTATGTAATTACTAACATTAGAATTAAGTTCTTCTGTACGCTACTAACAAATATGGACAAGTATCCGAATTAAATGATTATGATTATGATATGGCCTGACTAATGATAAGCAGACACCGCAAGGGCCAACACACAATTAGACGTTACGACGACGTGCCGTGGCATGTTGCGGCGTCGTGTAACGTTGCGACGTCGTGACGTGTAAATCTACGGTGTGCGACGTAAACAATCACGTCACGGCGTCGTGCCGTGGCACGTTGCCGCAACGTGCGACGTCACGACGTCGTGACGTTAAAACTTACCAGCGAGTCTGAGCGGCCTAACGCCTTGGCCACGACTTTGGTCTTAAGCGACCTGCGGCAGCGGTTTTTCTAATTCATTGCGCGTGATCCCAACTAACCACAGTGCGTTGCGCGTCTCGACCGCGCAATGAACAGATAAAACGCTGCCGCAGGTCGCTTAAGACCAAAGTCGTGGCCAAGGCGTTAGAGTTGCTGGCACGGATAACACCATAATATATACGAAAACAGCATACCGTAGGAACTTTAAGGTACAAACAGTTTTTTTAACATTTCTTTAATTATCAAGCATATGCAGCAAACATTTACAGCAACATGCGGGCATTTTTAGGGTTCCGTAGCCAAAATGGCAAAAACGGAACCCTTATAGTTTCGTCATGTCCGTCTGTCCGTCTGTCCGTATGTCACGGGCATTTTACTCGAAAACTATAAGGTGTATTTGAATAAAATTTTGAGGATAGGTGTATTTTGTTAGCCGCTACATAGTTTTGTAATTAAAATGACAAAAAAAAAATTTTTAGGGGTGCACTCCATGCATAAAACAGAAAGTCAATTTTTTTTTTTCATTTGACCCCCCGTGTGGCACATCAATCGATAGGCCTTTTAAAATAAATATAAGGTTTCTTAGCATTTTTTTTGATTAAGTGAATAGAGTCGGAGATAATCGCCCCGAAAGTCACAAAAATTCTGTCCCCCCCTCTAATTTTTGAACGGTGTATTTTAAAAATATGGAAAAATTCATGGACATAGGGCTTATTCATTTCATTCACCGAAAATTGTTTTGAACAAGATCGGTTCCGAGGTTTTCGAGATATTGCTGAAAAACTGCCTTCCTCAAAGAAAAGGACGTAGGTAAGTGCCGTAAAATTTCTGTGACGATACGACCTTTTTAATAGGCACGGAACCCTTCGTTTTGCGTGGTCCGACACGCACTTGGCCGGTTTTTAACATTTCTTTAATTATCAAGCATATGCAGCAACATGCGGGCATTTTTAAGATCTGTGTTCTCTTGCGAGGCGCTTTTCGAATCGATTGTGAAATTTTCTTTACAGTACACATGGTGTTACTTTTCCGCACTAGTGCGGAAATTAGCACTTTTCGTGCGTATGTTGAAACTTTAAAGAGCCATAGGTATGTACTGTAAAACGTTGTACGATACACGTGCGAATAGGTAATTCGCAACTCGTGTCGATTTAAAACACTCCCTTCGGTCGTGTTTTAATGTATCACCACTCGTTGCGAATTTCCTATTTTCTGCACTTGTATCGTAAATAACTATTGTATGATTTTTTGCACATTGTGCATGGTTTTCTACAGAGGGGTAAGTTAGGTGCTGAAGGTACTACGGTTAAATACGTATGCTCTAAGTCTACGAGTGTGTTAAGCCGGGTGGTCGTTGCGAATTAAAGGGTTAAAGCACTAAATCAAATCCATACAAACGTCCTATGTATGTATGAATCATTTTATATAGGTACTGGTGAAAGAATTTTTGAAATAGGATGATTTGTTCCGGGGATTACTCCCCATACAAACTTGCAAAGCTACAAACTCACAAAGCTAAACTTTACTATAAGTAATATTAGTATACTTAGTAGAGCAAAACATTAGCCGTCATTACAAATATTTAATGTGACGTCAATGACCAACAAGCATTAAAAAGTTCAAAAAACAGGCCAAGTGCGAGTCGGACTCGCGCACGAAGGGTTCCGTACCATTATCTATTAAAATGGCAAAAAAACATGTTTGTTGTATTGGAGCCCCAGTCCGACTCGCACTTGGCCGGTTTTTTAGTATTTGTTGTTATGGCGGCAACAGAAATACATAATCTGTAAAAATTTCAACTCTCTAGCTATCACTGTTCTTGAGATACAGCCTGGTGACGGCCGGACGGACGGACAGCAAAGTCTTAGTAATAGGGTCCCGTTTTTACCTGTTGGGTACGGAACCCTAAAAACTGTATCCCGAGCCGAGTACGGAAAAGTAAGTGAAAAAAAATGGTTGTCTGTAAAGTCAGTTTACGTAATAACGTCATAAGAAAACATTGATGAAAATTTGCATAACACGTATTCACTCATTTATCGTTAGGAATACTCCTGTGAAGTTTCGAATAAAATAGTCGATCTAATCTTGTTTCCCCGTACAAACTTTGGATCCCCATTTCACCCCCTTAGAGGGTGAATTTTGAAAAATCCTTTCTTAGTGCACCCCTACACCTTATAAGGAACCTACGTGCCAAATTTGGAATCTCTAGAACCAGCGGTTTGGCCTGTGCGTTGATATTTCGTGCGTGCGGCGTACGGAACGGGACAACGACTCACACTTTCGTGCGTGCAGCCGGCGTTAATCGATTTATAAGGCGTTATCACGTCAAAAGTGGCCTATATCATTTTTTTTGACGCGGCAAAAGCACCTTTTGTGCATTTCAAGTCTCACAAACAACGCCAAAATTTACAGTGGTTTGTGTCCAATAGTCAGCCAACGGCGAACCTCTACTGAAATCTGTAGACACGTGTCTGTTCAAAGACGGCTAGAACGAGTGAGTTCTGAAGAATAGGTGTTGGCTAAAACATCAATGGATTAGTATTTGAAGCCAACTCCATTGGTATTATGTTATTCGGAAGCTAATGAAATAGTGTTGTCTCAATATCCAACCGTATTGTCAGTAGTGTATTTTTGTCCGTCTGTCTGTCTGTCTGTTCGTCTGTCAAGGACCGTGATAGTTAGACAGTTGAAATTTTCACAGATGATGCATTTCTGTTGCCGCTACAACAAATACTATACATTTTTTTGCTCGGTAATGGTACGGAACCCTTCGTGCGCGAGTCCGACTCGCACTTGGCCGGTTTTGTATTTTTGGCATAGTTTCCGATTATCTTTAATTTCAGCTAATAAACGCAGGTGTATCAATAGTAAAAAAAGCATCGTTAGAGCAACATTTTTATCAACACAAAAATCTCCAAACACAATCAGCGTATTAGTTAATAACACAGGCTCCGAAATCAATAAACAAAATCACAAGAGGAAATCCGAGCGCGCTCCTAGATGCATTTCCTCAGTTCACCCTCCGAAATCATCCATATATCGCTCTCTGTCCCCCGCGCCCTTTAAAGCGGGACGGAGGGTGGCTTGTACGCATGCGCGCCTCGACCCCTCATGAGCATCGGAGATGACAGAAGCATGAGGCTCTGCAGAGACGCCGACTGAACACTCCTCCAAGGGCCGTCCGCGCAAGCGGTGGTCCCTCGCTCCTTCATCCTCTACCACCACATAATCTAGAAAAGAAAATTGAAAAGTGGAAGCAGGGCGTGAAAGAGCGAGGAGTATTAGTTTATCTAAAGTGGGAACGAGACGACGCGATGGCTCGCCGCTCCGTCAGGTGAGTCCACGTGCTTCAAACTTTCTGTTTGTGGCTCCAAAGCCTTGTGTAGGTGTCACGTTTTCCTAAAACATTTAAGTCATTGTTTGATTGTAAGTATTGTTTAATCATAGTTTATTGTTCGTTGAAATAGAATTTACCTTCATCTGGTTTTCTTAATAGAAAGAGGTTACTTCTTGATTTTGTGCAGGTTTCAAGCCAAAAATCCTGAGACCGAACTTTCTGTTTCAATTAAAATTATTCTGTTTCTCTAAGTCCAGGCTATCCAAAGGATTCGTGGCTTTAAATGACAATACTTATCTAATCCCTTAAATCATCCCGTGGTTAATATTTGAAGAGTTCAGGTACGAGTAACAATATATTCCTCAGAAAGGCACTGTAATTTTCACATACAATACAAGAATGTTTTTAGTTTATTTGCTTCGTAGAAGTATTTTCTAGGCTGCCAAATAGGAACAAGATTCCTCCACCACTTAACAGTTATGCTTACTTGTCACGATACTTGCCATCTTGATAAAAACATACAATTTCACTGTGTATGGTGAAGATGCTAGCACTTAAACTCTCTTCTGCTGTATTCTGATCTGATCCGTTAATGTTACTTAGCGTTACTTAGCTTCTTTCGTAAATTCATAATCTTTACAGCAAACTCTCAGAAAGTTTCATGTGCCCATGAGTTAGTGAGAACAGTTGAAATCCTTGCTGCGAAAGAAGTATCGTGTATAATATCTACAAATTCAAAGTTTATCATAACCATTTTGGCACAAAAATCTTTCCAGATATTTTTGCATGTTTCGAAGATTAAACACAAATTCTTTGATAACCATTGGTAATTTATGTAGATCCCATATTCTTAATGTTTCTCAGTCAACGAAATATTTTCTTGTCTTACCCTTTTGTTCGTACCTTGTTGTTTGTTGTACGCGAAATCTCGTCAACTCCCTAATCAACAACGTGATCGACCGACGCGGCCGTTGCCCCTTTAATCTGTTTATTCGAGATTTGAATAATTTTCACATAGCCTACCCTGTCATTACACTTCGTTAGGGCTGCACTGAAATGACAGGCTGCAGTCACGTCTGTTTCAACGTCATGTGTAATTAAAACCTGTTTCGCTTTAATTTGATCATATTGTGTGTGGTTTTGTTAATAACATTTGCCATTATTAATAACATCGCGTAAATTTGGTTCACGTATTTCTATGTCTGAAGATTATTTTCCTTTAAGGTCCGGTTCACAAGGGCCGTTTAACTTTATTTGATGTAAAGGTCATAAGCTGCCTAAAAGCTGTAAAAATCCAATTCAATTTCTTAACTAGATGTCAGAGAAAATAGTTACAAATGGATCCTCTAATCCAGTAGATCAGTTTTATAAGTAACATTTTGTTTAGTTCATTAGTCTTCGTCTAATAAAATTCCGGGACCACCTAATTCAGCATAGTTATCAGCTCCGCGGGGTCCTTATTGAAAGACCTCCTAATTCTCTAAGCTATCCTACCCAAGATCTAATCCTCCTAAAAATAGCACCACGGGGTTCTGTATTCAAATCTCTTCATTGCGTCTCGTCAGTTCTCGGCGGGGTCTCGTTGATCGATGGCAGAGTAATTGCTAAATTGCTGGCTCGGGTGACTGTTAGCTCACCAATTACTGAATGATTGAGTGAATTGTGTTCGGGACCAAGTTTGGGAAGGCTTTCGGGGTTAGAGGTTCGGCTTATATTTACTTAGTTTCACTCCTGTTTTGAGACTCATAAATTCGTTTTGTCATAGGGAAAATCGGCGTGCCAGTAATTTGCAAGTTCGTCTCTTTTTAAATTTCTGGGTCATTCGACATTTAGGAATGAGATATCTTGTCAATTCATAATTTCATATACAGTTTGACGTACATATATATGGCAAAACTGTCAACTCCGTTTCATTTCTAAACGCGGCTAGATAAAACGTAATCTGCGCCAATTTCGCCTTTATACTCATATTTTAAACAGGAAAAGTCTGTAAGATTGTAGCTTTGTACGTTTGTATGTAAGGTATTCTCATGGATGGATATATGCTATGTTTTATCCTGTTTATCACTTGGGTTTGCCTGCGTTCTTTGCAATACGCGGGCGAAATCACGCCGGCAGCTAGTATTCTTCTAATTCTTATAAAGCATCAACGTCTCTGAGCTATTATTAATTTCATCTTTCTAATCGTTGGTTTGACGGTTATGACGACAGTTTCTCCAACGCAATGTCCCTCCGTAACTGCTCTACACAAACTAACTTCGTTATTGACATAACTGTTAAATGCCCAGCAATTCCATGACCCTCAGACATGAGCTCATCTAGAGCGCCACATAAAACATCTACGTGACTAATGAATTTAATAAATCCGCCCTTAAGTTCGCCAATAAAACTTGCATTAACGGTCCACTAGACACCCTCCGCTAATAGAAAACAGACTATCAGATTACCGGACAGCGTGACGACTTCCGGAGGAAGTGCAATATGGCGGACTCGGCTTTTATCTCGTAATGGATGGACACGGTGTCCGTTACGGTCAGCGACAGATTACAGAATCTTCAAATATTTACACAAGCTAATATTCCTACAAGCTATGGTGCCCTAAACAGTTGAGAAAATTAAAAAGCAGTTGAACAGCGAGACTTAAGCCTTCAAGTTCAGTTGCGCAGAATAAGTAGAGATAGGATTCTCTTAGTTTTTAGACCAACATCAGTTTTAGGGTCGATTTAGTTATGTTCAAGTCCTTAAGTTTAGTTGTTGACTCTGTTATAATTTTGTCAATTTCTTCATTTAGTCTATTGGTCTTCTTGTGTGTTTAGAAAATCTACAACTTACCTCATACATTTTCAGTAATATTTTTCTATTGTTTGTAGTATAACTGTCCTCTGAATCATGTTTTTCTCTTTAAGATTCAGAAATTCTGTTTGTAAAGCTACTTGATCTTAATCGTATAACTTAGTCATGTCATGCAACATAGTGAGTTAGTCTGTTAAGAAAATGTAATTCACGAAATAATAAAATTATTATTTCTATTAAGGTTTTCTGTAGTTTTTGGCATCGTGAGATTTCAGACCGACTCCTGAAAATCTTATCTATCGCCAACTTCTTCAAAACTATCATAAAAATGATTTATCCCAAAACCTATTTGTCATCCGGCCACACCCTACAGTGTTCCATCCCCCTAATCTCCCTTAGCTAGAAGGAAATAGACATCGTCGTAGGCGCCAGACTTACCGGCGCCAGAGTGTATCGATCCCCCCTCCCATTTGGGTGGGGACGACGCATGCGCCTTGCTTGTTTGCGCAGATTTCTCCGGATTTATAGATTTCCTTGCGTCATCTACTGAGTACATAATCTTGAGGGTGGGAGGTAAATGGCTTACATGTATGGTTGGACCTATACGTATAGCTAGCCAGTAAGGGCGTATTCATGCTCTTATGTATTGCATAGTTACCTTGTCTAATGTTGTTTCTTCTCTTATGTATTCTGGGTTAATTTTCATGGGTTCTTGTAGGAATATGAATACGTTTTACAGCTTTATCGCGGTTGTGTTCTGTTTTACATACTAACTGTATTCAATTATGAATCCGTTACTTTATAGATTCTCGAATCCTACTCCTCTATTAGGTAGTTTTAAGTTATTTGGTCTTTAATGATCTGTTAGCGTTTTGTGAACATTGTCGTCATTTCATTCAGCTCTCAGTTTAAAAACGTTTATATGTGTTTTATCATTAGTATCATTTCTGACGTTAGCTTTGGCTTCAGTTCTAGAGATTGCCGAAATTAGGACTGTAATTAAGCTACTGATTATGATGAATGGTGTCGGATTAGAATACCACTCTCTTCCCGTGGGTGTCGTAAAAGAATACTATGGGATTTGTTTATAGCGTCTTCCAGGCGATGGTCTATACTATTTTGTAAGACAAATAAAAGTTATAAAATGGAACATTTTTAACTTTTACTCG
Source organism: Epinotia nisella (assembly GCA_932294315.1). NCBI lineage: Eukaryota > Metazoa > Arthropoda > Insecta > Lepidoptera > Tortricidae > Epinotia > Epinotia nisella. Next base: position 456,260 of record OW028699.1, read on the forward strand.
GCGACGTCATTAACGATGCATGATCTTCTCGCGAAAATGGCCAACTACGATCTAGGTCAGTCAAAACAAGAGTGCATATGCTATTACTGAATCAGTGAGCTTCATCTTAGGCTCTGTCGTCGCTATCTAGGGTCAATAACTGGACAGTCTTTTATAATAAAAGACAAGTGGCGCTAAAAAATAAATTTAATTCGTTCTGATCTGACTACCCTTTTGAGAATACAGGCGAGACTTAATGTTTTTGTTTTATATCAAGGATCCTCAACATCGACATTATAAGTACCTAACTATTTTATTATCCTCATCTTCACTGTCATCGCAACCCTACACTAATGTGGTGTCACGGGTGTGACAGGCTTTGTCTTCTGTAGAGGGTGCAGTTAATGTTACACTTGTGTCGTTTAGCGTATCATCTTCGCTTTTAACAATACTATTAGTTGAAAGCCCTTTATGAAGATCCGTTAGATCTAATATCACATCAACTTTTAGTTTTTTTTTGGCATTTCTTGCGGACACAAGGTTAGACTCTGGGGCCCAAGCTTTCTAAAACCTATTGTTTTACAATTTCCTTAAATATTACGCTTGGATAATGGCGATAGGGAGAACCAATTTATGAACAGTTTTTTTTTCTAACTGATAGGTAGCTTTTTTGTTGAATCTAGGATGCGCTGTGTTAGGTATGCTTATAAGTGAGGGGCATTAATCTTTCCCAACAACAAAGAATCCTCAAATTAATAAAGGGTGGCTTAGTGATTCTTCTGGAGTCGCAGGCGTCAATAAGCTTCGATGTCTGCTTGCCATCGGGCAGGTCGTATGCTTGTGTGTCACTGAGGTTGAATTAAAAAATCAATAATTTGATCTGACGTTTGGTGTAACGCATCTTTATAAACGGGCATTAGTAGGTAACTATTTTCGTGGTACCCATTGTATCGCTACAATATTCCGTTGATACACAATGTTCTGATATGTATGACCCTACTCCGCCGTTGCTACGCGACGAGGCGGCGCCGCGTCAAACTAGGTCGGATTCTGCGCTCTCAATCGTTGCGTTGTCCAAAGTACTTTCAGTTCGACTTTTTGGTAAACGACGTTTTCTCGTAAACCTGTATTTATCCTGTCTTATACAGCATACTATGTCTGATCTAGGTACCTATTCTTTGTATTTTGTAAATCAATTTCATAAATAAATAGGCCATCATAGGTAGCGTTTTCTAGCTTCCGCCCGCGACTTCGTCTGCGTGGACCCGGGATAAAAACTATCCTATATTTTAATCCAGGCTATATACTATCTTCGTGCAAAATTTCATCCAAATAGGTTGAGCCGCTTAAGCGTGATTGAGTAACAAACATCCAAACATCTAAACATTCAGACTTTCGCATTTATAATATTAGTATGATATTCTGTGAGCTCTTAGAGCAGTCTTCGGATTCGAGTAAAATTGTTGATATTGGCACAAGAACGTTGTATGAACAAGCTTTCAGATTCGCTTTCAGATGAAATAACTTATTTTGGGATAAGTATGTGTAAAACTTTCCATTCACGACCACTCTAACAGGCCGAATGGAACAGATCTGCAACAAGTCGATCCATGATTGTCAAAACTGTAGCGTTTAAGAATAATTGGCGCGGTCGGTAGGATATCCAAACGGAGCGGGACGCGGCATAATCCGAAAGTCAAAATTCAACATTGGAACATCAACGTCAACGTCCGTCCATTTGGACGCATCCATTGGTTGACTACAGTCGGAGTTCTGTAAGAATTGACTTTTGGCAGTTATGTTTGACCCTTACAGAACTCCGACTGTAAGCGAACGGCGCGCTGAATGTCGAAACAACACAACGAGCAAGTGACAGCAACGAGGCGCTCCCATGAATGTTGTCAAAATATTACGTCCATCCAATCGGATGCAGCCATTTGGCGCTGAGCCAACGGCGCGAAGCCTAGGTGAATCGGAGTACAGACCCTAAGACCATTTTAAGTGTCTGTACAAATAAACTGTATATTAAAATCAAGACCCCTTAAAACTTAACATTCCGAACGCCTGCCGCTGACTGCCATCCATGCTTAATGGCCGTAAGACTTGTTGCTACCATCGACTATCAACTCACCATTCGTCCTTATTACAACGACATAAGGTCTATCCGGCGTGTCGTTAGTACGGCCTCAGACAAGTATACAATCGCCTTATTACAAAGGAATAAAGTGCAAAGTAGTAATATCTTTGGCGCCGACCGTATTTTGTAACTCACGGTTTATATCCTTCTTTATCGTCCTTATTACAACATTCGTAAGGTCCATTATTGTCCAGCGTGTCTTCTTTAGTACGGCGTCAGAAACATGTGTACAATCGCCTTATTACAAAGCTATAAGGTGCAATATTGTATCGCCGACTGTATTTTGTAACTCACCGTTTGTTTCGTTCTTTATTGGTTTCTGCTTCGCCGGTTCATGTTTTTATGACATATGCGATATTTAAAACATGCCTTGAGACGATAAATCTTGTACAATTTATGAAAATAGGGTACACTTGTGATTTGTGCGTATTTTAAATCGTTCTTCCTTCCGATGAAACTTAGGTAAGCTATAGCAATGAAACTATGTAATTCGGAAAAAGTATCTCAATTCTAATGGACTATTCATAAGCGTTGAGCAAATCTTGATGATGGAGACAGAAGGGGGCAATAGTGGGCATAGCAAACTCCTCAATAGGCTTGATGACTAAATTTTTTTCACGATGCCATTCGAACCAGTTTTTGGAGAGGAACAAATGTTTGTATGGGAGCAACTACAATTAAGGAACATAAACTTTCAAGGTTCTTTTTATGATATTAATTATATTTTTTAATCTATACTTTATTACAATAATTTGATGGTTTACTATCCATTTAGAAACACAATGTTATCATTATCAATTTTAACATGAGTCATCAATCATCATGCATATTGCACAAGATGTTTTAGCTCATTGGAACCGTCTCAACGAGTAGTTGATGATGATTACAAAAAAATCAGAGTCGGCAACAAAAAGTTGTACCAGAAATTACATTTTAATGCATTGAGCACACGTACCGAATATAGTGGCCGAAAGAGTGCTCTCGGCCGAGCAAAGCGGCGAGCCAGTAAATAAAAAAAACCGGCCAAGTGCGTGTCGAACCACGCACAACGAAGGCTTCCATGCCTATTAAAAAGGTTGTATCGTTACTGAAATCTTATGGCGTTACGTCCTTTTCTCTAAGGAAGGCAGTTTTTTAGAAATATCTCGAAAACCTTTGAACCGCTCTTGTTCAAAACAATTTTCGCTGAAAAAATTTAATAAGCCTGTTTTTTTTTCATATTTTTAAAATACACGGTTCAAAAATTAGAGGAGGGGGACACTTTCGGGGCGATTATCTCCGACCCTATTTACTTAATCAAAAAAATTGCTGAGAAACCTTATATTTATTTTGAAAGGCCTATCGATTGATGTGCCACACGTGGGCTTGCAATGAATTTTTTTTTTTGGCTTACAGTTTCATGTATGCATCACTAATTTTTTTTTGTAATTTAATCACAAAACTATGTAGCGGCTAACAAAATACACTTATCCTCAAAATTTTATTCAAATACACCTTATAGTTTTCGAGTAAAATGCCTGTGACATACGGACGGACAGACAGACATGACGAATCCATAAGGGTTCCGTTTTTTGCCATTTGGCTACGGAACCCTAACAAGGTCCGAGTGACTCGCTCGGCACTCTCTTGATACTCGGTACGTGTGATCAAGGCATGACAGAAAGTTATTTCCTCCAGGCAAAATACTGTTTCGAAAAACATTAATTTATAATAGCGTTTTTTTTGTTTATTTCATTCTAAAACGTTATTCTAAGATGCTTTATTCAAGAATCCAACAAACTTTCCACCCGGAAGTAATTATATACATTTAAATTAAACATTCATTGTCTTTTATATTTTATTTATATTGAATATTTTAAAGCAAATGTAAATGAACCTAAATAAAGATAAAAAAATAGATTAATATGTATCCGGACTTTTTAGGAGCTAATTAAATATAGATTTTTTGATGTCTGATTTTTTGTTGGATTTTGCCTCTAGGTAACTATTTAATTGATAATATATCCGTTACATTAAAAAAATTAGCTATTATAAATTATTTCCAAATCTGTCATTTTTTCCATACAAGTTGTCAGTTCATTGCCTGGACTAATTTATCTCTGTCAGTTTGTATGTTATCTGCTCCAACTGCTCCTGTGAGCTGTTAGTGTTTATGAAACAAGTTTGTTTAAGATTACCTCGCTCCACAGGTTAACGGGTTACGCTATCTTATCAGTATTATTTAACATATGCAATGTTCTCTGTTTATGTGCGGAGATGACAACATATACGCATATTATGCCAACCTTCGTGCCAATTATTACGACGCGAAATACAATTGCTAAACCGAATTGCTAAACTTGGACGTAGAACCGATGGCCGTCGGGGCGGTGCGGTTCTCGAGTGGAGACCACATACCGGAAGGCGGGGCGTGGGTAGGCCCCCCCACAAGGTGGACTGATGACCTGGTAAAGGTCGCGGGAGTCCGCTGGATGCGGGTGGCGCAGGACCGGTCAATTTGGAACTCTCTGGGGGAGGCCTATGTCCAGCAGTGGACGTCTTTCGGCTGATATGATGATGAAGATGATAAAATACAATGTGGTTTTATTGCACCCATGCTGTATATCTTTATTTACGTTCTGATCTTCCTCGACTAGCTGCTCGCGCGGCCTCGTCCGCGTATTACTAATAACGTAGGTAAACATGGTATACAATACATATAGCCTATGTCCAGTCAGCAGCAGAAGTAGCTAAGCACTTTAACATGCTCAGAATGATCTGCACAGAACCTTATTCTCTTGACATTAGAGTCCGTGTGCAGATCAATTTGAGCACAAGGCCCGCTTAGCTACTTCTGCTGCTGACTGTCCATCCAGAAAGTTCGTTCTACACACATGTGATAGCATTTTTGTATTTATTGAGCCTGTGGTGTCCCACTGCTGGGCAAAGGCCCACTTTATGCAATGCTCCCAATTCCGAGCAGTCTGGCCGTTCTTCTAAAAAGGAGTCCAGCTCGACTCTCCATGGCCGACGAGGTCTGCCACGTCTCCGTCTCGAGCTGTCGGGCTGCTATTCAGTGGCGATCTTGGCCCACAGTTCACTCGGCATGCGGCAGACATTACCATCTCAGTCCCACTTCAACTTGCTGACTTCTGAGCTACATCGACATTTGAGGTTTGGAGCGCAGCGTGGTGTTCCGAAAGTGATTTTTTGTAATAAAACATAAAGTATTTATGTAGTGGGAATATCCAGAACTCCTCATCTGATTTCTAAAATTCTTTCACTAGTGTATAAAAGATCCTAACGGACTGGACATCGGCTATATGTTATCCCGCGGCTTGCGTTCTTTGTATTACGTCAGGCATTTAGTAACAAATATTAATTCACATATTACACTTAGATGTGCTCTATGAGTAATGATTGCAAAGAAATACATACATGCATACAGTAATACTCCAGTCCTGAAATCTCAAGTCATTGACACTTAAGTCTGTTGTCGAAATCAGGCGTTCATTCATGTTGCTAAATATAGCGCGGCCGAGTGAACTGAAGTACGAGATGGCCCAGATCTGGGCGATAGGAGGGACTCGGAAAGAGTCTAGGATCTTTACGTCTGATTCGAATACTTCATATATTACTTACTTATAAATAAGTTATTTGTCTTGAAATTGTGATAAGAAATATTGAAGTGACTAACATTTAGTAACTTAAAAATGATGTCGTGATGTGATCAATCTTAGTTTATTATTCGCTAGTTAAATTATATTCGTCGAGTACTAGTACCGCGTCGGGCACTAGTACTTCTACCTTATTTTGCTGAAAAACATGTGTATGAAATATCATTTGGGTCAATCAATTATTTCTTGTTATTCTGCCCCGTTAGCCAGGAGACAATTTGACAGAGTTTCTTAGAAAAATTGTTACAATGTGGACTTTAAACGTGCTTAAAGTAAGGGCCATACAAAAAGGGGTTGTGAACGTGACCAGAAAACCCCACATAACACCCCATAACACAATAAAACCGGACAAGTGCGAGTTCAACTCGCGCGGTGAGGGTTCCGTAAAATATTGAGAATTTTCCCGTTACTTTGAATACTCAAACATCTTGTAGGTTTTCCTGTAATCTTTAGACGAGGAACTATTTTCTATATTTTTTTCAGAATTTTAAGCCTAGTAGTTTCGGAGATAAGGGGGGTGGAATGGTCAATTTTCGTCTTTTTTCCTAAATTACTTCAAATTTGTTTTTGCTAAAATTATAAAAAAATATATCTGAGATGCTTACAACAACCGCTTTCATTTGATATGTCCCACAATACAGTTTGCGAATTTTTTTTTTTAATTATCCAGTTTCTCCCTTAAAAGTGGCCTTGCTTCATTTCTTTTAGGAGGTAGATACAGTAAAGGAAATGTATTCACGTACCACCGTAGAACCCTGTCGCAATTGACAGGCCGCCGTCACTCAAACTCGAGTGATATGTCACCTTATTGCGATAGGGTTCTACGGTGGTACGTGAATACATTTCCCTTACTGTACCTATGTATGTATCTAGATACAATTACAAACATTAATTTACTCTTAGAAATGTTATATTTACTAAACATATATTTTCAGAAGCCGATCTTTCGTGCCAATACTCAACTAAAACTATGTTACTCACACATTGGACTCACAAAAACTGTACTACGAAATCAATTCGTACCGCGAAGCTATTACTACCACCTCGGTTCCAAAAGAGCGTAAATACATATAGTACCGATGACTCATATGACTGTTAAAATGAGTATAGTTAAAAAGCTAAAACTGGCCGCTCCCATTACATTTTCAGTCTTCGGACTTCAATAATAAGGTCGCTATTCAAACGGGTGGTTTCGTGCTATTTATATTTTACACCGGCGGCGCCGCGTCACCTGCGCGCGCGCCTATTTATACAAAGAGTGACAGACGGCTGTCAAATACTGTTAGCGATGATTGGTGACAGAATAAGTGTTTATTGTGAAGAAGCAAATATTGTGAGCAGATAGCACTTTGGTACTACATATTGAGTTCATAATTTTGTATACTAATCTTTACAATTAGTATACAGAGGAAGTATGCGTGTAATGTAAGTTTGTATGTAATGGATAGCTACTGCATAATCTAGTTTTATCTCTTTCTCCGATACTCAAAGGTTGTCTGTAAGTGATCGCTCTTCAGCGATAAGACCGCCTTTTGTCTACTGTCTGCTTTGTTTGTGTGAGGTGTGCAATAAAGAGTATTTGTATTGTATTGTATTGTAGCTTTTCTCCAGGACCGCGTATCCAATTTCAAAAATTCTTTAACTCGCGTGTAGAATGGAGTTTCTGGATGGTTATAAGTAGGCTATATTTTGCACTGCGGGTTTGCCTGCGTTCTTTGCAATACGCGGGCAAAGCCGGGCGGGCAGCTAGTATTACTATATATTAGTATAGAATAGACGTCACACTGGCATTTTTGGGGCAGGCCTACGTCCAGCAGTGGACGTCTTTCGGCTGATATGATGGTGAGTATAGACGGAGTTGCCAGCAGCTAGTTTATAATTATCACTATAGATGAAGTTATATTCTCTCGGAATAATAAGTCTTTCGTCACCTTCAATAGAACCACTCAGCTAATGTGGAATCGTAATAGTTATTTATTACTCCTTACGTATACAGCTCGTGTTTATTGACTGAGATGATAACTGGTAAAGTTGCATACGCATGACGACAGATTTAACACCTTATATGTGTGGAGTGACGAAAATGGATCGAATAAGGAATGAGTATATAAGAGGAAGCCTGAAAGTAGCACCCATAACTGAAAAGCTGAGAGCGAATCGCCTACGGTGGTATGGACATGTTATGCGGAGGGATGATAGTAATGTTGCTAGAAGGGCATTAAGTATGAATGTTGAGGGTTGCAAGAGAAGAGGTAGACCAAGGAAAAGGTGGATGGACTGCGTGAAAGACGATATGAATAGGAAGGAAGTGTGTGATGAGTTGACGGGCGATAGAGAGGTATGGAAGAAAAAAACATGCTGCGCCGACCCCAAGTAAATAGGATAAGGACAAGCGAGTGCGTGCTGTTATTCGCTACGCGCTCATGCGCCTCACCCCACGCGTCACGCCTAACGAAACTAGACCTCTACCTACGCTTAGTTACTACCAATCGCGGCGTCAAGATATATTTGTGGGTGAGCGTTGAGGTGAGCTTAAAACAAGTTACAGAATATGGGGGCTGGGCTGTTATTCGCTACGAGCGAGCTCATGCGCCTCACCCCACGCGTCACGCCTAACGAAACTAGACCTCTACCTACGCTTAGTTACTACGAATCGCGGCGTAAAGATATATTTGTGGGTGAGCGTTGAGGTGAGCTTAAAACAAGTTACAGAATAGGGGGGCTGGGTTGTTATTCGCTACCAGTGAGCTCATGCGCCTCACCCCACGCGTCACGCCTAACGAAACTAGACCTCTACCTACGCTTAGTTACTACCAATCGCGGCGTCAAGATATATTTGTGGGTGAGCGTTGAGGTGAGCTTAAAACAAGTTACAGAATATGGGGGCTGGGCTGTTATTCGCTACGAGCGAGCTCATGCGCCTCACCCCACGCGTCACGCCTAACGAAACTAGACCTCTACCTACGCTTAGTTACTACGAATCGCGGTGTCAAGATATATTTGTGGGTGAGCGTTGAGGTGAGCTTAAAACAAGTTACAGAATAGGGGGGCTGGGCTGTTATTCGCTACCAGTGAGCTCATGCGCCTCACCCCACGCGTCACGCCTAACGAAACTAGACATCTACCTACGCTTAGTTACTACCAATCGCGGCGTCAAGATATATTTGTGGGTGAGCGTTGAGGTGAGCTTAAAACAAGTTACAGAATAGGGGGGCTGGGCTGTTATTCGCTACCAGTGAGCTCATGCGCCTCACCCCACGCGTCACGCCTAACGAAACTAGACCTCTACCTACGCTTAGTTACTACGAATCGCGGCGTCAAGATATATTTGTGGGTGAGCGTTGAGGTGAGCTTAAAACAAGTTACAGATCATTCGACAACGTTCGGACGTACCTATATCTCGCTGTGTCTATATAGAAAGGTGTTTTTAACCCCCCCAGCAAAAATATTGTGTTACAAGTTTGTCATGTCTGTGTATCTGTGTGTGTTGTCTGTGGCATCGTAGCTCCAAAACTTATGGATCGACTTTAATGCGGTCCAAAAATCGAAATGGTTCTTAGCAACGTTTCAACAACATCGGTTCAGCTTAGTTTTGAGATATATTGAACTTTGAAATGACAATCTTGGGGGTTTTTTCAACGTTTCTAAAGCCCGCTCCACACTATGGGCCATCGTGGCCCATTATACAGGACGCGGATATGCGGTAGATGTCACAACCCCCCTAGAGTAAGAAAATATTTCGCGAGCCCCCAATCTGCGCTGTTCTTTAAGATACTCTCCCAATTTAAGGGATTAGATTTTATGTTTTACAAATATGAAACCTCTATTTGTTTTCACTAACAAAATTCAAGCAGCCGCGACCCCGTTCAATAAGCGTCCATGGGGGTCGCGACCCACAGGTTGAAAATCACTGCTTTAACGCATAGTTGCGTTCTGTGTTATGGGCCATGGTGGCCCAATAGTGTGGAGCGGGCTTATGTTGTTAATTATTAGCATCGCTCTTATGCGAGCATACATAGCTACGTCCGACCGATAAGAATCGAAATACGTCGAAAGATTTGGGGATTTTGATCTCTGGGGGATCCTACTGGATATACAAATGTCCACAAAAACACCCAGGGGATCGTGCTGGACATGGCGTCCAATATTATCACCTGGGTGATCTCACTGGACGTATTCGTCCAATATAATCACCTGGGTGATCCACTCAGGTGATTATATTGGACGTCGACGTCGCGCTACCGTGCGAGTCATCTCCACCGCAAGCAGACCATGGCTGCGACCACTGTTGTAGCTGTTAGGGACAAAAAGTCTACTTTCCGACCAAATCCGAACGATCAGACGCTAGACGCTAGCTAGATCTATCTTAATCACTCCATATCCTCTTAACTATAGGCCCCACATTCTACTCAAATTGACTTCCACACCCTAACCTGCAAGGAATTCCAACAATAATACATTCTGAATCATCCATATTCCTATCTAAATTTAAACCTATTCGCCGCCAACCAAAACGGCACTTTCCACCCAAACAATACCGCTCAAAATGCTTTAAATCCCAAGCGTTCCTCACCAAGCCAAAGCAGTCCTTACCATCCTATAAATACAGTGTGTAATCCTCTCAAATTTGGGCACATTCGTATGCAGCTCATTAAAATCGAGTTGGTCCTTAAAGGAAAGTTATTACTCCCGTTTGCATAAAAACGCCTGCGGTCGGCGGCGGAATTTTGACTGCGCAATATGGAGTTATAGAGGAGTTTATCGCTGTACTTTAAAATGATTAAATTGCAGTGCGGGATGGAATGACCCTTTTGGGGTTCCGTAGTACCTAATGCGATTCAACCGACATTACAGGCAGATATTCATTAAATTCCGTATTTTACATGTCGTATAGTAGGTATAAGTCTTGTATGAATAAAAAGTCTTGCATCACAACTGGTTGCGAAACTTAGTTGCCATAGAAATTATAATCCATTGAACTTAGGAGATGTTAAGAGTATCCCTGTTCAAATAATTAAGTTAGATTTGGAGACGTAAAATGTCTCCACATCTTTGGTAGTGATAGTGGCCGAGACAGTGCTCTCAATCGAGCAAAGTGGCGAGCGAGTAAATAAAACAAGGTCCGAGTGATTCGCTCGCCACTTTGCTCGGCCGACAGCACTGTGTCGTCCACTACACTCAGCGCGTGTGTTCAAGGAATCAGATCGCATATTTATCGCCTAGTGACAGACAGTGCTCTCGGCCGAGCAAAGTGGCGAGCGAATCACTCGGACCTTGTATTATTTACTCGCTCGCCACTTTGCTCGGTTGAGAGCACTGTTTCGGCCACTATACTCGGCACGTGTGATCCAAGGCACGAATGAGGCTTTCTTTACTACCACCCGTGGCACTTTGTTGCGTGTGACGTAAAACTTGCCCTACAATTGGAGTTAGCTAACAGTAAACACGCGCGTCCAGTAATAACGTTAATTGTTTTCACGCATGCGCGTTGCGCAACCGGCAGATGCCGTGCCCCGCTTCTGCACTAGTTTATAACTAGTATGTAGGGCTAGCTATGGGCCACGCCGTGCTGTTACCAATAAACGCGTTAAATAGGTACCTATGCATGTTATAGGACGACGTCGCCTGACGTTGACTCACCGATACCTTGCCTTATATGAATACACCTACTAAGTCCCCTTTTGGCAAAAAAGAGTAACATAATTCTTACTAAACAGACTTAATCACGTATAATTCACCTATTTATTTACCTCTCTGAGAGGTAAAATGTGAGAATCGTGAAAGTTTAAATTCATACATTATAAAAAAGAATAACTCGGAGATAAATGAGATTTGAAAAAGTTTTCAAATGTTTTCTAGGCCGTAACCAAAGGGTAAAAACGGGACTCTCTGTTCTGTCTGTCCGTCTGTCACAGGCTGTATGTCATGAACCGTGATAGTTAGACGGTTTAAATTTTCACAGATGATGTATTTCTGTTGCCGCTATAATTACAAATACTAAAAAAAAGAATAAATTAATATTACGGAATCCTTCGTGCGCGTGTCCGACTCGCACTTGGCCGGTTTTTTTATACCACTCGCCTGATAGTAAACGGTCACCGTAGCCTATTCTAGTAAAATACAACATCATCATCATCATAAAATTGAGAGCTAGGCTCTTGTCGGTGGAGCGATCTCCATGGTTCTCTCTGCGTAGCCTTTTATTTGACAGCCCGATAATTTCTTGGCTGTCCGACATGCGCGTTGCCAACTCTTCAAAGATTTGTTGTGATTGTTACAGACGGATCCAAGCCCAGACCCATCACCGCAAGCATCGGCGCGCGCGTGACCAAGCCTGCGCCAGCGCATCGAGCACGCGCTACAGGACAACTGGCGGCGGTTGACGCACAATGTGAGTGGAGTCTTTATTTAGAAAGAAAGAAAGAAGACATTTATTCACTACACAACAGACACACAGAGACAAAGGGAGTAGACATACAATACAATTGAGACATATTGTCAGTGTCTTCGCAGTGAATCGGTCGCTGTCTCAGCATTATGCCGAGGTGTCAGACAGACACGTACAGCGCTGGTTTTCAGACAGCACCGTATTTGAAGACAACATTTCGGCCCTCGGCTCATCAGGAGCATGAGCATAGATATCCTCGCCTTGGTCGCCCCCACAGAATACTAAATACTACTTGGTCGCCCACACAGAACGCTTTCGCGCCAACGTCACCTGATCGCCGTGCAGTCGCTCACTTAGTTGTCGGCGACGTGGAGGGGATGAGGCGACACCGCTCCCGATAGAAACCGCGCTTGATACCCCTTCTATAGTATTTAGTGTTCTGTGGTCGCCCCCTTCCGACCCGTCCATCCGTCTCCTAGACGTAAATTATCTTAGACAAGTCTACTACACGTCCTCTCAACAGACCAAATCGCCTCCTATTCGACATCTTTCTCTTATTCACTATTTTAACCCCCGACGCAAAAAGAGGGGTGTTATAAGTTCGACGTGTCTGTGTGTCTGTATGTATGTATGTGGCATCATAGCTCCGAAACGAATGCACCGATTTTAATGCCGTTTCTTTTGTCCGAAAGCTGACGTAATCGAGATGGTTCTTAGCTACGTTTCAACGAAATCGGTTCAGCCGTTTTGGAGATATTGAAGTTTGAAATGAAAATGTCGGAGTTTTTCTACTTTTCTAAGTTAAAATATTCGGTCACTTTGCGAACTCCACTTCTGAACACATTTTCTGCCATCCCGAAGACTCATACCCAAATGGCGCTTCCACACATCATTACCTTACACTATAATGAGAAGTGTTGAGGTTAAGAAGACGTATTGTCCGTAAGTAATTTTCTTTAAACGCCTAACTGTTGTCCACAGAGCGGACAACCCCGAGAGCGGCATCGCTCGTTCAGCCAACCGCGGAGGCGGCGGCCCAGCGCGCGCTCGCTAGACCTAGAACCAGACCTTAGCGGAGACCCCAGCCCCGAACGCACCGCTACAATTCACAGGTAATGTTCATGTTTCTAGTCCAGGTAATTCTTATAAGACATGCAGGCTGCGGTGGGGACAGCCTGGCAACTCGTCTCTCAAGTCGTTTTCTACTTAGGTACTTACTCGACTTGCTCAGCTACCCGAAGTCCCGAAGCCTTTAATACTAACACGAGTTAGCGCCACCGCGCCTCTTCTTGAACGACATCCTCCCAGTTTCCTGCGTTCAGGGCACACGGGTCCACTTCATCCCTTCATTTATATTTGGGCCGATCAACGGGCCCTCGACCACTATGTGCCGACGAAGTCTTGATTGCCCGGATGAAATTGGGTTCGGCCACCATGCCATTTAGTTCTTATGTTTACAAGCTTTATATTATTAACTTGACGTATGTAAGTATGTAAGAAATCCGTCAAAATTTGCAATCCATTTTTCAGTCACTGTCGATATCCGATTGAGCTGAAATTTTGGGTATTAGTATAGTTTCGATGACAATTCAAAATTATGGTACCATCGAGCTGATCTGATGACGGAGACAGAAGGTGGCCATGGGAATTCAGTATTTAACTGACGTAACCTCGTTGAGTTTGGGCTCGTTAGAATCGTCTCAATGAGTAGTTGATGATGGTATACATAAAAGCTTGGTATACATAAAGGGATGGCATGAATTTATCCCTTTCCACCATTACGCCATCTTGGGACTGGGCGCAGACGTGGATTTACCCGTAATGTTGTTGATATGCCATTGATTCGCAGCGCTAAGCCTCTAGTTTCCATAAAACCTGGACCTTTTCAAGATGGCATTATCTGGGTACGCATGTAACACCCTCGACCTCATTATCACATACCAGCAAGTTGGTTGTAAAGGCGTACCTAGAATCTACCAGATCTCACTAATGTCTCAAATGTTTCCAGAGCCCACTCCTTAACCAAAATGGCGACCCTCTCGCTGAAGATATCGCTCGAGGGCGGCAAGGTGGTCAAGACCATACAGTTCGACCCCTCCACCACCGTGTACGATGCCTGCCGCATCATCAGGGAGAAGATTCTGGAGGCCAGCTCCAGTGACCGTAAGTTTTTATATACTACGATGGTGGCAAACCATTACAAGTAGCCTCTTCACGCTTGAGACTCTAGATGATACACATGTGCGTTGTTGTCTCTTTATTGATTTTAGAATTCGTTGTGTTCGCAAGGCAACGGTCGATGGTCAGTTTCTGTTTCAGTTTAGAAAGGCATGTCTTCTGTTATGTAATTACCAATACGTCATAGTTAACTTTACAACTGTTGTTATCCTCATATCAGCTGAGAAACGTCCACTGCTGGACGTAGGCCTCCCCCAGAGAGTGCCACAATGACCGGTCCTACGCCACCCGCATCCAGCTGACTCTAGCGACCTTTACCAGGTCATCAGTCCACCTTGTGGGGTTGCTATCCTAAATACCAATAAATAAATGCATTAATATTGTCTCTCTCCCCCAGCGAAAGAATACGGCCTCTTCCTCGCGTCAGAAGAGGACAGCAAGAAAGGGATCTGGCTGGAGGCGTCGCGCAGCCTGGACTACTACATGCTGCGCAACGGCGACGTGCTCGAGTACTGTCGCAAGACCAGGAACCTGCGCGTGCGCATGCTCGACGGTGAGTGTTTGTCTAGCGCGGCTAGTGCTGCGCGAGCAGTGTGCTGTCTCGTTCAGTCGAGTGGGTTGGTGCTCGCATCAGAAGAGGACAAGAAGGGCATCTAGCTACGCTTGCGAGACAGTGAGTCTGTCTCTGTCGACTGGGGCTTTCCAGTGATCGTAGGTACAGGGTTCCATTGCAATATCTGTTCCTTACAATCAGCACTATTATTCTCTGCAATAAAAACTTTTAGACAGATTTGACTGGGTTCGATTTCCGGCCACGCTGAGGCTTTTTTTAGGGTTCCGTTCCTCAAAAGGAAAAAAAGGGAACCCTTATAGAATCACTTTGTTGTCTTGAGGGCTTGAAAACCCTTTAACTCGGGAACGCGTCGAGTTGAAATTTAAACCATTATACTCAGGTCGACAGTCCCTTGACGCTGTGAAAAAAATCAAACTTCTAAGTTAACGTAAAAAAAAGATAAGGCCGTTTATGCCGCAAAAAACGTATAATTCGACACTCAAGGGAATCGAGGGTTATTTCCGTTGATCTAGAACTATGAAATTTGGCAATATCGTTTTATACTACAAGTACAGGGAAATACTTGAAAACTATACATTTGTAATTTTATATGGAACCCTCGATGGGCGAGTCCAACTCACACTTGTCCGGTTTTTACATCTTTGATGCAGTATTTCTTTTCTAAAATCAGCGTTGTGTCTCCGACGAACATTCTGTATCTCTTGCAGTTCCAGATTTCCCCTCACCGCCCATTTTAATATTTGATCATTTGGTAGTGAGTTAGTCCTGACCTTATTGTATGTTTGGGCAGGTTCCGTGAAGACGCTCCTGGTGGACGACAGCCAGGTGGTGGCCAACCTGATGGTGGTGATCTGCACCAAGATCGGCATCACCAACTATGACGAGTATGGTCTGGTGAGTAGCCCACAGTGCTTGTAGGCCCATCTGTGTAAAAGCACAGAACAGAAAAGCGATGTGGGCGTGGCGCGCGCGTGCAACGTCACCTGATCGTGGCAGTCGCTCACACAATTGTAGGCGACGTGGAGGGGATGAGGCGACACCGCTCCCGATACAAACCGCACTTGATACCCCTTCTATAGTATTTAGTGTTCTGTGTATAGAAGACCTTACGGAGTCATACAGAATAAAAAAATCAAAAGTTGTCTTTCATATTCACTTTTAATAAATATTTAATGTATGTGTGTATGTCTTATTCTTTGGCAAGCCCTGCAGCCTAAACCGTTTGACGGATTTCGACATTATGAGGTGTTGTTGGATTCCTCTTAATCGTGGCTATAATATTTGCAAAACATTACCCTCCTTTGCGTCGCGCCGTCGTGTAAAAAGCAGTGAGGTTTTTCGAAAAATATTTTGATTTCACTTGTTTACATGTAAGCTATGATTTAATCACACATATTTTATAAAAGAGAACACGCTCTTTATGCGGATTGAGTCAAAAATGAACCTTTATATTTGTTCCTTAA
Organism: Epinotia nisella; assembly: GCA_932294315.1. Taxonomy (NCBI): domain Eukaryota; kingdom Metazoa; phylum Arthropoda; class Insecta; order Lepidoptera; family Tortricidae; genus Epinotia; species Epinotia nisella. The sequence continues at coordinate 472,635 of OW028699.1, forward strand.
TTTTGGACATAAACGGCGCGAACCTAATAGTGGTAACCGTACAAGCCCAATTTCAAAGAAAAACCGAAAATCGATGTACTGGAGCCGTAGCATGGTTGGCCTTATCAGGCGACAAGTGACAAGATAAGAGCGTCGTCTCGTTCTATCGAACGGTGTCAGCTAGTGACGCACGCTATATCCTATCACCCATCGCGTGACAAGGCCAACCATGCTACGGGGCCAGTTTAGCCATTTGGCACGCATACAAGAGCTAAAAACAATTTTTTTGACCCGCAGTTCCTAAAAAGATTTCCCTTAGGAGGGGAGTGCCGAGACATTTTGCAACCGGCAGGCACCGTGCTAGCCGTGTCCTATCTCTTTAAAAACACTGTTGACAGCATTACATTGTGCTTGTTTGTATGCAGGTTCGCGAGGAACAGAAGGAAGATCCCGACCCGTGTGAGAAGCCCAACTACGGCACCCTCACGCTGAAGAGGAAGCACCAGGACAAGGAGAGAGACGTCAAGATGGACCAGCTCCGGAAGAAATTGAGGACTGATGATGAAGGTACTTCAAGCGTTTTTTATATGACCAACTGGCTTCCGCCCGCGACTTCGTCTGCGTGGACCCGGGATAAAAACTATCCTGTATTTTAATCCAGGCTATAAACTATCTTCGTGCAAAATTTCATATAAATCGGTTGAGCCGTTGAAGCGTGATGGAGTAACAAACATCCAAACATGTAAACATCCAAACTTTCGCATTTATAATATTAGTAGGATTTCATCATCATCATCATATCACATAATATTGCAATGGATCCCATCTCATGTGGGTATAATCGGAAATGAAACAGTGGACACCTTGGCCAGGCAAGCTTGTTGTGAGGGCGTTGAATGTAACATATTACCTTTTTATTCTGACTGTATCACTTTAGTAAAACGGCAAACATATTCGTTATGGAAAGAATACTTTGATAAGAGATCAAAAGAGAAAGGCATTTGGTATAAGACGATCCAGCCTCGTCCTCAGATAATTTCATGGATGATAGACTGTTCGCTAAGTAGACGCGACTTAGTATTGATGATGAGATTGCGATTCGGACATATTCCATTAAATAAGTTTGGTTATCTGATGGGAAAAGTGGCATCTCCGAATTGTGACGAATGTGATGTACCAGAAGATGTATACCATGTCTTGATGGAATGTGTCCGAAACGAAGCTGTCAGGAGTCGTCTCGCATTTAATATCAGTTATGATGTCGGGATCTGCAATAGTGCCCTGGCTGTCCCGTTGTCAGACGCAGCCACAGCACTATTGCAGTTAGCTCGCAAGTGTATTAATAGAATAACTCATAATTAAGAAATAAATGTCATGTTGATTATAACGGAGCGACATGATCACTTGTGTGACAAGCTCCTTAAATAAAGAAAAAAAAAAAAAACATATCAGCCGAAAGAGGTCCACTCCTGGACATAGGCCTCCCCCAAAGAGACCGGTCCTGCGCCACCCGCATCCAGCGGACTCACGCGACCTACCGAATCTGGCCTTAATGGGTTCACATCCCATTTTTGAAAACTGACAATTTTCTAGTGTTATTTTGTGTTAGAAAACCTATTACATTTTTACCCTCTAGCAATGAATGCCTATGCCTCTTAGCAATTCGATCAGTAATTGTTGTCAACAGCAATGTGACACGGTCATCAGTTTCTTTGGTTTGTTAACAATTGCGTGATGCATACACACTGGGTCTGCATTAATTCGGTGTGTACGCGGCGTAATATTATAAAGACCCGTACACCTTGTACACGTCAGCTGGTTTCTTACTGTCCAGACATAAAAAAGCTACGGTAGCCTAGTGGTGGCGGTTGTGGGTTCGAATCCCGGCTCGTACCAATGAGTTTTTCGGAACTTATGTACGAAATATTTACCGTTAGCTTTTCGGTGAAGGAAAACATCGTGAGGAAACCGGTCTAATCCTTTCACGCAAAATAGGCACGTTGGATGCCGATTTGCGGAAAATGCCCGGTAAAACTAACTAACTAACTGTCCAGACATGAACATCCTGCGGGATATAGCAGGTAACACGGGCAATCTCATCAATCTTAGAAGAAGGACGGCCGGTTAGTCTAGTGGGTAGTGACGCTGCCTACGAAGCTGAAGGTCCTGGGTTCGAATCCCGGTAAGGGCAAATATTTGTGTGATGAGCATGAACATTTGTTTCTGAGTCTTGGATGTTTTCTATGTATTGAAGTACAACTATGTATTTAACACAAGCCTTATTGAGCTTACTATAGGCCTAGTTCGATTTGTGTAAGAATGTACCCTAATATTTATTAATTGTTTATTTATCATTTAAGCCGTAATAACAGTGTTCAGCAACCAGTATGTCACAGAAACCATGTTTACTAACCTTTTGAGAGCTAAAGACGGCTGTGGACGCGGACGAAAACTCGTGCCACTGAAGCCACAGACGACCACATGATAATAATGATAAATATTGTCATTTTGACATGACAATATTTATCAGAAGTTTAATTTTATTCATATTTTGTCTGGCTATTGTTTTTGTCCTGGCCACAGTTGGGCACCGTTTTGTTTTGCACCCTCGCTGTCAAAAGGTTAAATTTGTGTCACTGTATAAATAAACTATTTTGACTATTTTTGATTATGAACTAATTTGTAACCAATCCTCGTACAGTGAACTGGGTGGAACCCGCCAAGACCCTCCGCGAGCAAGGCATCGACGTGACGGAGACCCTCCTCCTGCGCCGCAAACTCTTCTTCTCGGATCGCAACGTGGACTCTCGCGACCCCGTGCAGCTCAACCTGCTCTACGTGCAGGCCAGGGACGCCATCTTGGATGGCACGCATCCCATCACGCAGGACAAGGGTGAGATCACTCGAAAAGTTGAAGCTTTAGCCAAATCAGTCCCTCTTGGCTCTCACACATCTAGATCACGGCGCACAAGTAAACTCTTTACTGATCGCAACGTGGACTGTCGCGACCCCGTGCAGCTCAACCTGCTCTATGTGCAGGCCAGGGACGCCATCTTGGATGGCACGCATCCCATCACGCAGGACAAGGGTGAGATCACTCGAAAAGTTGAAGCTTTAGCCAAATCAGTCCCTCTTGGCTCTCACACATCTAGATCACGGCGCACAAGTAAACTCTTTACTGATCGCAACGTGGACTGTCGCGACCCCGTGCAGCTCAACCTGCTCTATGTGCAGGCCAGGGACGCCATCTTGGATGGCACGCATCCCATCACGCAGGACAAGGGTGAGATCACTCGAAAAGTTGAAGCTTTAGCCAAATCAGTCCCTCTTGGCTCTCACACATCTAGATCACGGCGCACAAGTAAACTCTTTACTGATCGCAACGTGGACTGTCGCGACCCCGTGCAGCTCAACCTGCTCTATGTGCAGGCCAGGGACGCCATCTTGGATGGCACGCATCCCATCACGCAGGACAAGGGTGAGATCACTCGAAAAGTTGAAGCTTTAGCCAAATCAGTCCCTCTTGGCTCTCACACATCTAGATCACGGCGCACAAGTAAACTCTTTACTGATCGCGACGTGGATTTCGGCGATCCCGCTGAATCTGCTGTATGTGCAGCCGAGAGATGCCATATGCAGCCGGCGTTCATCGATTTATAAGACGTTATCACGACAAAACAACAATTTGTCATTTTTTTATTTATTTATTTGTCATCCGTAACGTTATGGGGTTATAAATTGTATCGCCTGTCACGTATGGTGGCGATACAAGCTATCTGGATTAAATAATAATGTTAAACATTTAAGTGTGGCAATACAAGTTATACTTTGTTTACAGCATGCGAGTTTGCCGGCATACAGTGTCAGATCCAATTCGGTGATCACAAGGAAGACAAACACACCATAGGATTCCTAGAGTGAGTATTATTCTCTTCCCCGAATCGAGTCATGCTATCATCATCAGCCTATATACGTCCCACTGCTGGGCACAGGCCTCCTGGATGAATGAGAGGGAACGGACAGTAGTCCCCACGCTGGCCCAGTGCGGATTGGGGACTTCACATAGGTACCTCTTTGAATTTCTTCTCAGACTCCTGTCATACTATACATTTATTACGGATCGTGAGTCTGGGATACTTTGCTGATTGGATGCTGGAGATTGAACTTTACTGGTTAACCTGTTGTGCCAAGCTTCATCATCATCATATCAGCCGAAAGACGTCCACTGCTGGACATAGGCCTCCCCCAGAGAGTTCCAAATTGACCGGTCCTGCGCCACCCGCATCCAGCGGACTCCCAAGCCAAGCCATGTGCCAAGCTTAAAACAGAAACAGAAACAGAAATAGTATTTATTGTCACAAAAAATAAGAAAATAAAAAACTCTTAAATCTCTCAAATAGTTTGTGCTAGATACATTTTATTGCACGGCACTGAAACGTATTCGCTTACTATGGGCCTCATAGAAGGCTCAAAGTCACCCAAAGGGCAATGGAGAGGGCTATGCTGGGAGTATCTCTGCGTGATCGCATCAGAAATGAGGCTATCCGCAGCAGAACCAAGGTAACCGATATAGCCACCCGAATTGCTAAACTTAAGTGGCAGTGGGCGGGGCATTGCACGTAGAACCGATGGCCGTTGGGGCGGTGCGGTTCTCGAGTGGCCACCACGTACCGGAAGACGCAGCGAGGGTAGACCACACAAGGTGGACTGATGACCTGGTAAAGGTCGCGGAGTCCACTGGATGCGGGTGGCGCAGGACCGGTCATTGTGTCACTCTTTGGGGGAGGCCTACGTCCAGCAGTGGACGTCTTTCGGCTGATATGATGATGATGATGATGACATTTTTACCTCTTTGACTTTTAGATGTGACGTCAGTGTTTAACCTTGTGTACTTGATCTGTAAACAACTTACACCTCAGTGTCCTATTTTTTCCGCCATCTTTGGTTTACAGAAGCAACCTGTATTCCCAATTATAAATAAATAAATAAATAAATAATATTACGAGACAATCTTACACAAAAATACTATACTGCTTAGCTTTTAAATTGATGACCATTATAATCGTATAAGGTCGCGGGAGTCCGCAGAACAGGTCATTGTGGCACTCTCTGGGGGAAACCAACATCCAGCGGTTGATGAAACATTTTGTCCCCAGTCTGAAGGAGTTCCTCCCCGGCTCGTACGTGAAAGTGAAAGGCGCGGAGAAGAAAGTGTTCAAGGAGCACAAACGGCACGTGGGGCTCTCGGAGCTGGACGCCAAAGTGATGTACACCAAGAACGCCAGGGACCTGCCCACGTACGGCGTGGCCTTCTTCCTTGTCAAGGTAAGGACCAAGAAGCCCTGGAAATCCAGCAGGAAGCAACTCAGAATTATATCTGGGGTGTACACAGGTCACTTCGGGGTCAAGGATCTCTTGGCCAAGATGCGACTATCGGACAGTGTAGACTGTAGAATGTGGCGAGGAGGATGAGACTATGGAACACTTACTGTGTGAATGTCATGCCGTTGCCAGACAAGGAATGAATCGCTTTGGTAACGGCTACCCGCAACCAAAGGAATTCGAGATGCTCCCACTGAGCTGCATCATCCGTTTTGTTGAAATGATGGAGCGAGCTTGGGAGTAGCTATAAAGGGGAGGGCAAATGCACAAAAGATCCCACTAGGTCGAAGTGTATCCGAAAGGGCCCTCAACTAGATAAGATAAGATAAGCGACACGGGCGTTCGGGTATATCGGGGGCGAGTCGGGTGGGTCTCCCACCCCAGAAGGGTCTGGTGCTCACCCAAGGAGGCTAGATTACCGACTCAAAATTCCTATGGTAAGAGAACAGTTAGAGGCAGTTGGGACTGCCCAAGGGCCTAAGTATTCTAATCCATTCTTTCTGAATGTTTCTTAAAATGTAATCCTCGTTATGATTGTATTTAACCTTTCGGTTTGACCTGCAAACAATTCTGTAAAGTCGGTTTACGGACGATAATTTTACGTGATAACGTCATTAGAAAACAGTCGATCTAATCTTGTTTCCCCGTACAAACTTTGGACCCCCATTTCACCCCCTTAGAGGGTGAATTTTGAAAAATCCTTTCTTAATGCACCCCTAGACCTTATAAGGAACCTACGTGCCAAATTTGGAATCTCTAGAACCAGCGGTTTGGGCTGTGCGTTGATATGTCAGTTACGGGACAATGAGTCACACTTTTTTCAAAACTTTGAAGTTATCTAGATAGTTGGTTTCCACACCCTGGTATGTCCTAAAACTACGACCAAGACCGCTGGTGGATAGGGAGCAGCATCCCTAAAATTTGGCGGAAATATTGCGATCCCCAACCCGCATGCCAAGCGTGGCGATTATGGTACATACCCCCAAATTATGAACACAACAAAACCACGGCCCCGAGTATCCGGCGACCCCCGGCACCCTGGTTATTGTAGTAGCAGCCAAGGTGCTTGCGGGGTCAGGGGTACTGATGCCCTGGTAATCGCTGGAGTCCGCTGGATGCGGGTGGTGCAGGACCGGTCATTGTGGCACTCTTTGGGGGAGGCCTATGTCCAGCATTGGACGTCTTTCGGCTGATATGATGATGACGATGATGATACTTTGCAGGAGAAAATGAAGGGCAAGAATAAGCTCGTACCCCGTCTCCTCGGCGTGACCAAGGACTCTGTCCTCCGCCTGGACGAGAAGACCAAGGAGATCCTGCAGACCTGGCCGCTCACCACGGTGCGCCGCTGGTGCGCCAGCCCCAACACCTTCACCCTGGACTTTGGTGACTACAGGTCAGTAACATAGACTGCTGTGGTCCGTCTTATGAAGCAAGTTACAATTTTTTACCATTCGGACGCCCAGAACACCTAAAGGTTTTTCGTGTTGTTGTATAGGTGTTCTAGCCTTGCTATAGGTGTACGCTGTCGTAGTTACCTTCATGTTTTCAACTAACGTTCACATACTTCTTATTTATACTGTCGTACAATAGTGACATTACACTACATACCTAGGGCGGTGAATTCGTGAATACCCCAAATCGCAGGTGTTTGTGGCCCGAACCGAAGGTGAGGGTCATAAATATGCGATCTGGGGCTTTACGAATTACCGCCCGTGGTTTGTCTTAAGTTTTCCGTCTTGTCTTGGCCAGGAAGTGAGATTTTCTTCTCGCGTAGCGGGCAGAAAATCCCACTTACGGCCTAGGGTGACGTAAAGAAGGTTAATTAACTGGCAACACTGATCGAGAAGGTATTTGATAGTAATAAGGTTGGAAAATTTAAATGTCCACGTCCTCTACGAATGTCCATGTCTTCCTTCGATTTTTCCCCAGAAATGATTATCGGCATTTACTAAAAGTAGCAATTTCCCCGCAGCGACCAGTACTACTCGGTGCAAACCACTGAAGCGGAGCAGATCCTGCAGGTGATCGCGGGCTACATCGACATCATCGTGCGCAAGCGCCGCGCGCGGGACCACCTCGGCATAGAGGGGGACGAGGGCTCCGCCATGCTGGAGGACTCCGTCTCGCCTTCCAAGTGAGTGCTGCAGGACCTGGTCGGCTGACCTCGCCTACTGTGACCCTTCCACGAGCGCCATCACTAGTCAGCACCACCACTATTATCGTCTCCAGCGAGTCCTTAATGCTCATGCCATGTCAAATACCATTATACGTCCATATACTCGCACACAGAATAAAGTGGATGTTCTAATAAAAACCGGACAAGTGCGAGTTCAACTCGCGTGGTGAGGTTTCCGTATATAATACACAAAAATATTGAGAATTTTCCCGTTACTTTGAATACTCAAACTTCTTATAGGTTTTTCTGTAATCTTTAGGCAAGGAGCTATTAAATATCCATATTTTTTTCAGAATTTTAAGCCTAGTAGTTTCGGAGATAAGGGGGGGAATGGTGAATTTTGGTCTTTTTTCCTAAATTACTTAAAATCTACTTTTACTAAAATTATAAAAAATATATATCTAAGATGCTTACAACAACCCCTTTCATTTGATATGTCACACAATACAGTTTGCGAAACTTTTTTTTTTTAATTTTCCAGTTTACCCCCCAAAAGTGGCCCCCTTGTTCAGAATTCATCAATTTACTTTACGCGTCCGTCTTTGGGTCACCAATTTACATATGTGTACCAAATTTCAACTCAATCGGTCCAGTAGTTTTGGAGCAAATCGGCTGTGATAGACGGACAGACAGACAACCGAGTGATCCTATAAGGATTCCGTTTTTTTCCTTTTGAGGTTCCGGAACCCTAAAAAGATTCTCAATGTTTCGTCAGATGGTTCAGTTCGCAATTCGGCGGGTACGTTTGGACCAATTGGATAGTTTCCACATGTTAAAATTGATAACGCAGTGTTGCTAAATGGATAGTAAACCATCAAATAAATGTAATTTAGTATAAATTATGAAATATAATTAAAATCATAAAAAGATATGGACCTTGAGAGTTTAGAAAAAATATGCATTTTTTTATTGTCCAAAAGTATATTTAAAGCGACCAATATTACACTGTGACGTCACGATTCAATGTTAATCAGTATGAAACGTTTTCGGCTGCCGCCAGCGAGGTCCGTCTAAAACTCATTTTTTTTGGTATTTACGTTCTTTAATTGTAGTTGCTCCCATACAAACATTTGTTCCTCTCCAAAAACTGGTTCGAATGGCATCGTAATTTTTTTTAAGACAAGCCTATTACCCTAGGATTTTTGTCCGAAAGTACCTTTGATGTTGAATAGGGTTAGCAATGCTGACTTAGCATTGTTCTAAACAATGATATATTATAAAAAAGAGGTTATACGCGCTCGAAAAATCATCATCATCATATCAGCCGAAAGACGTCCACTGCTGGACATAGGCCTCCCCCAGAGAGTGCCAAATTGACCGGTCCTGCGCCACCCGCATCCAGCGGACTCCCGCGACCTTTACCAGGTCACCAGTCCACCCTGTGGGGGGCCTACCCACGCCGCGCCGCGCCGGTACGTGGTCGTCACTCGAGAACCTTCGGTTCTACGTGCAATGTGCCCCGCCCACTGCCACTTAAGTTTAGCAATTCGGCTCGAAAAATGGCACACTAAAATTGAGTCAATTGAACTTGCTTCAGTTTCGAGTCGTCAATGGAAACATTAGCTGTCAGATTTGGTGGCCATTTTTAAACACGGAATTTCGTATAGACAACATATATCTACCTTTTTGGGGTTCCGTAGCCAAAATGGCAAAAACGGAACCCTTATAGTTTTGTCATGTCCGTCTGTCCGTCTGTCCGTCTGTCCGTCTGTCCGTATGTCACAGGCATTTTACTCGAAAACTATAAGGTGTATTTGAATAAAATTTTGAGGATAGGTGTATTTTGTTAGCCGCTACAAAGTTTTGTAATTAAAATTACTAAAAAAAATTTTTTTAGGGGTGTACTCCACACATAAAACTAAAAGTCAAATTTTTTTTTTCATCGTGAGCCCACGTGTGGCATATGAATCGATAGGCCTTCCAAAATAAATATAAGGTTTCTCGGGATTTTTTTTGATTAAGTGAATACAGTCAGAGATAATCGCCCCGAAAGTCACTAAAATTGTGTCCCCCCCCCCCCCCCCTCTAATTTTTGAACGGTGTATTTTAAAAATATGAAAAAATTCATGGACACAGCGCTTATTAAGTTCATTCACCGAAAATTGTTTTGAACAAGATCGGTTCAAAGGTGTTCAAGATATTGCTGAAAAACTGCCTTCGTTAAAGAAAAGGACGTAAGTGCCGTAAAATTTCTATGACGATACGACCTTTTTAATAGGCACGGAACCCTTCGTTTTGCGTGGTCCGACACGCACTTGGCCGGTTTTTTTATATGACGTCATTGGTTCTAAACATGTTCAATTTGTCCGCAGAGCCAACATCATTCAGCACGACACATTCAAATCCTCCGGGAAAGTCAACACCGAGTCGGTCGCGAAGCCGGCCGTCATGAGACCGGGAGCTGAAGGTAACATACATACACATACATACACTCACGCCTTTATAACTAAAGGGGTAGGTAGAGTACATGGAATTCAATTTCAGTGCCAATTATAGCAATTATCGATTTCTATCTATTTATAAACTGATGGTAAAATTGTATCTTAATTTACATCATTACACGGCGAAAATAATACTAGATTTTTTTTTAATAATTTTCGAATGAGTTACCATTGATCAATAAATGTCTTGAAAATATATCATTCCTTTTTATATGCTTTAAAAATGTTAAATTTTATTTTACATTAGGGACATTTTGATGTACGATCAAGGACTTTAATTGTTGAGCCAATTAGGTGTCAACTAATGTTGGATTTCTATGAAGCTATGAAATGTCCAGTATAAAGTGTGCTCTAAATGGCTCCACAATTAAAGTCCGTGACTGTACGTTTATACGCACACTTATTTTATGTATGGATATACTATGTTTTTGTATTTTTACGCTTATAATTTCACGGCTTTTCGTTCCTTTTGTACGAGAAGCATATGATAGTCGTTTATCGCGTAATAAAGAAAACTTAATCATTTTTGGTACAAGCTTTTATTGCCAACTGCACTTTTCTGTATACCGTCTTCAACTACTCATTGAGACGATTCTAACGAGCCCAAACTCAACGGAGTTATGTCGGTTAAGTACTGAATTCCCATGGCCACCTTCTGTCTCCATCAGATCAGCTCGATGATACCATAATATTGTCAACCAAACTACTTAAATCCAAAATTTCAGCTCAATCGGTCGAAGATATCTGAGGGGCTACCGCGAAACGAAAACGAACTTCGTCCGTATATCTCCCTCTCTGTCGCACTTGCTACGTAATCTACGCTCTGTAGCAAGTTAAATAAAAGCTTGTAAAATATCAGTATGTCCGACTCTTGAGAAAACTTTTATCTTGTCTTTACAACGCGATGAGCGATAGATTTTACTTTATTTTATTTTCATGTTATTTAGTTTGGTTTTTGTTTATTTCGTCCCCTAGGCGCTAAGCCGTTCGCAGTGGGCCACATGACCGGCGCGCAGCAGACCACGGTCTCGGGGCAGGCCATCACGGGCCACACGCCGCCCGCTGTGGGTTTTTTTTCTATACTTCTAGACTAGCACACTTCGATGTACATAACGTAGGCTGTTGTGTGCACGATGTACGATGAAATGTACAAATTGTTCATGAGGCAGTAGATCTTAGAGTGTTTCATTTGTACAATGAAGTTATATACTATAGGTTGACCGCTTAGCACTTACTGACAGTAATGGCAATAAAGCGTTGTTAAGCCCACATATATGTGGATTGCAAAAAAAATGTACATAGCATTTATGCTTTAACTTTTTTCCATTGTTTAACGACAATAAATAAAATGTATGGGTAATTGTCGTTACACAATGTAAAACAGTTAATGCGTAGATTCGATTAAGGCCCTTAACTATGTACATTTTTTTTGCAATCCACCCACATTGTTGAAGGACTGCGGGCGTACTGTGACCAAACGCGTCAACAGTAACCTTTAATTGGCTTCTTCCCTAAAAAAAAAATATTTAGTCCATCAGTTAGATTATCAAAAAATATTGGACACGTATTTTTTTTGCATAATGTGACGTCACACGAAACTAACAGGCGACATCTTCATCATTTTTTGTTTAATTGACAAAACAAAATTTTTGATGATCTAACTGACGGGCTAATTTTTTTTTTTTATCCAGGAAAGTACCCAAATTCTGCCCCCCCCCCTCGCCGTACTACTAAATGTACTATCGTGTTTAATGCATTGACAGCCCATGTTTTATACATTAAATGTGTATTGAATTCTGTATTGTAACTAACAGTAAACTTTCTTTGTTTCACGCATTAACCTTGGACTGTAAAGTCTACGAGACAGGCTGTGTAGGTACATACTAACCTCAATACTTATACGTTATCTTAGATTTAGGCTGGATTTCATGTTTCTATTTCTTATTCACGAATATCTGTAATGTCTACATTGTAGAAACATTTTGCAGGGTATCCTTCAATTCTATAAGATTATTGGATTAACGTTTTAAAAAAAATACCATTACCATACCTTTTTTTTTTTTTTTTTTAGCACAATCTCAATTGGTATTTTATTGTAAAGGTTTATTGTTCTCTGATTTTCAAATAGGAATTTTTAGAATACTCAAGAATTTCAGTAATAAAGAAAGTTAATGGTATAGAAACTATCGCAATTTACAAAATTAGTTATCATTATATTTCAATATATTTTAAACACACGAGAGGTTTTTTAAATTCGCGCTAATACATATTTCTAATTGCTTTCATCTCTTGTCTATGGGCCAATCAACCATTTTTTGTTACGTCCCCTGGGTCACTCTTTAAAACTATGATTTTCATCATCATCATCATCATATCAGCCGAAAGACGTCCACTGCTGGATATAGGCCTCCCCCAGAGAGTTCCAAGTTCCAAATTGACCGGTCCTGCGCCACCCGCATCCAGCGGACTCCCGCGACCTTTACCAGGTCATCAGTCCACCTTGTGGGGGGCCTACCCACGCCGCGCCGCGCCGGTACGTGGTCGCCACTCGAGAACCTTTCCGCCCCAACGGCCATCGGTTCTACGTGCAATGTGCCCCGCCCACTGCCCACTATGATTTTATGGGGCTTAAATCCACCAAACGTATTTTTGTTGTGACGATGAAACTCCTTACCATGATATGGTCCAGATTTATAGTATTTTCTCTAAGGAACTCTGTCACTGTTGTCTCTTGGCTTACCGGGACAGAATAACAAGAAAAAGTTGATTGACCCAAATACATTTGAATGACAAGTATGGAAATAAAATTGTGTTTGTGTGTTTCTAGGCTTCTCAAGTGCAGCAGACTAGAGTGACTTCGGTCATGAGCGAGCCGCAGCGAGCCCTGCTGTCCACCATCACCACTGGGAGAGAGCTCATCAAACACACCGAGGAGGGTCTCAGCAGGGTGAGTACTACTTATCTTTGCACAACACTGCTCGGAAATGTGGCAAAAGATGGTCAGAATTGGGAATGGATGAAAATTTCAGAAATGCCTGATTTTTTTTTTTGTTATAGGAATAACCTTCCTTAGCACCAGAAAAAAGTTTCAGATTTTTCAGCTGCGTCAATTTTTACGGTTCCGTAGCCAAAATGGCAAAAACGGAACCCTTATAGTTTCGTCATGTCCGTCTGTCCGTCTGTCCGTCTGTCCGTATGTCACAGGCATTTTACTCGAAAACTATAAGGTGTGTTTGAATAAAATTTTGAGGATAGATGTATTTTGTTAGCCGCTACATAGTTTTGTAATTAAAAAGACAAAAAAAAAATTTTTTAGGCGTGCACTCCATACATAAAACTAAAAGTCAAATAGGGCTTATTAATTTCATTTACCGAAAATTGTTTTGAACAAGATCGGTTCAGAGGTTTTCGAGATATTGCTGAAAAACTGCCTTCCTCAAAGAAAAGGACGTAAGTGCCGTAAAATTTCTGTGACGATACGATCTTTTTAATAGGCACGGAACCCTTCGTTTTGCGTGGTCCGACACGCACTTGGCCGGTTTTTTTTAATAATATAAACAGTTTCCTCACTTACGTTTTGGGTCAGTTACGGCACCTTCCTCGATCGGTCTCATATTGCTAAAAATATATTAAATATGTGTAGTAAACTGACACTGGCAATGATATTGACACTTGCAGCAGCTATATTGGTCATTACCAGTGTCAGTTTACCACAGATATTTAAGATAGTTTTTTGTAATATGAGACGGATCAAGGAAAGTATCTATTTACCGTTGTTGACCCAAAACGTAAATGAGGAAACTGTTTATATTTTTCAAAAATAATTGTCGCAGCTGAAAAATCTGAAACTTTTTTCTGGTGCAAATCACCAAAAAAATAATCAGGCATTTCTAAAATTTTCATCCATTCCCCATTCAGGCTTCAAAGCTGGGGGTTAGTTTGGACGTCGCACGAACAGGCCATCTATGACTTCAAACTGTCCAACAATGTTATTGTTAAGCATATGAAACGATTGTCATTTACTATGACGCTCGGGAATCGTAACGTCACGACCCCCGCGCATTTTCTCTCTAACAAGCAATAAAACGGTTGTAGCTTCGTAATTTTTTGAGATATCGGAATGGGATTTTCGTCACAGGCATATTTTTTGGCTTCTTTCTGTTGGAGTATGAATAAATTTAGTCTATACCCTTATTTTATACTATTAAACGAGTAATATTTGTATGTATGTAAATATATACCTATCAAAGTCAAACTCAAAACGATCTTTATTGAAGTAGGCCTTAGTAACAAGCACTTTCAAATCGTCAGTTAATTATTTAGAGTAATTTATTAAACATAAAGAATAAATAATATATGAAATAAAAATTGTATAAAAAATACTAGTAGAATGTTTCTAGAAAAACAATGTAATGTCAAAAAACAAAATATAACGAAAATAATAGATTAAAAATTCAGTCACAATTAGTTCCATGGAGTTTTATCATTCATGTAGTCTTGTGTGCTATAATAAGCTTTCGAAATAAATCTAATATATGCAATCACGTTCTCAAAAACAGGTCTAACGATTACGATGAAATTTGGATAGTAGGGTTACGGGGACGAGAAATCGATCTAGCTAGGTCTCATGTCCGGGAAAAATCGTTTTCTCCGTATTTTCACCCGAGCAGAGCTCGGTCGCCCAAGGACTTATTTTATTTATTTACCACACTTACAACTATCTTTACAGGAGCTAATCCCAAGACAATAGTGTAACTATTTGCACAATTACTTTAATACTAAACTATATCTCTACGCATATAATCTATACATATAATAAAGCTGAAGAGGGTCGAAAGTCTGTACATGGAAGATAAACGAAAAAAAATTGGCTGGGGATACTTAGAATTGATAACAGAACACGTTCCAACAGTTTTTAGAATTTTTGTCTGTTTATCTGTTTATCTGTTTATCTGTTTATCTGTTTGTCTGTTTATTTGTCAGAGTATCACGTGAAAACGGCTGAACGGATTTTGATGCAAACTTTACTAATCTGTCGAGAGAATCCCCGGATAGGTTTTAAGCTATAAAAATCTTAAAGATTAGGGTTCAAAGGGGGTAGAAAATGGGGTTGAACTTTGTATGGGAACTCCTTGAATGTACGAGCTACAGACTTGAAAATTGGTAACCATAAACTTGACTGGAAAGTAAAAACGACCCCATTCAAACTTTTAGCAATGTATAGATAAAACGTGAAAAATATGGGATGAAAATAGGTTCTGAGGCGACTAGAAACTATATAATGTTGCAAGAGCGGGGTTATAACAGTATCATTACCATGGTAACATGTCGTCAATATATTCGAAAATTCATCGTGTTCTTACAACTGATAGTTAGTCCAGTGGCTTGACCCATAGCTTACGGAGTCGGCGTCCCCGAGTTCAAACCCAGCAGCATGCACTTTTTGTAGTTTTAATTTTTTTGTGTCTGCGTTTTTGAAAATGTATATTTTTCAAAAAACGCAGAGAAGCTTAGTGAATAGAGGATTTTGATGCAACTTTTACTTAATCGGTCGAGAAAATCCCTGGCCAGGTCATAGGCTGTAAAAATGATAAAAATTAGTTCAAAGGGGGTAAAAAATGGGGCAAAACTTTGTATGGGAACTCCTCAAATCCATGAGCTTTAGACTTGAAAATTGATAAACATACACTTGACTGGAAAGTAAAAAGAACTCCATTCAAACATTATAAAAAAAATATAGATAAAACGTGAAAAACCACGGGATGAAAAAGTCGCTGTTAATATTGAAATCCAGCAACCTTGATCTTCGTCTTCCTATATAATTGGTACGAATTCAGAGGTCATCTAAAGATGTATGATAGGTTGAGTATAATACTTACGTCGAATTAGCATAGTTCACCAACGTCAAGAGACGTGGGTATAAAATTTGGACACAACGGCATTCCGCGGAGAATTAAGTAGGTACCATTTTTTATGTATAAAACTTCAGCGTTTGTGACATTCAGAAATATTATTATGAATACTCGGATATAGTGAGCGTCCGCATGAGCTAGCTCTCGGGCCTTCGGCCCTCGGGCTCGCATAGAAGCGATGTATTGGGCCTTTCATTCATACGAAAAGCTCGGCCTTCGGGCTCGCTTGCCTCGCCACTCACCTTCGGGACTTTGGAACTCAGATTTCGCTTTCAAGACACTTGGAGATAGTGTGCGTCAGTCTTCGGGCTCGCATAGGAAGCGCTCTCTAAAACGGTTCTTTGGGCCTATCATTCCAACGAAAAGCTCGGCCTTTGGTCTCGCTTGCCTCGCCGCTCTTCTTCTGACTTCTCTCGCTCGGGACTTTGGTCTCCGGTTTCGCTTGCAAGACACCTGGGTTTAGTTAGTGTTCGTGAAGGCTCGCCCTCGGGCCTTCGGCCCTCGGGCTCGCATAGAATACGCTCTCTGATGGGTTGGTTTGGTTGGGCCTTTCATTCATACGAAAAGCTCGGCCTTCGGGCTCGCTTGCCTCACCCCTCAACTTTGGGACTTAAGGCTCATGTTTCGCTTGCAAGACACCTGTGGATAGTAAGTATCCATGGAGTCTCGCCCTCGGGCCTTCGATGCTCTGGCTCGCATATGGAGCGCTATCTATAAGGGTACGTTGGGCCTTTCATTCCTACGAAAAGCTCAGCCTTCGGCCCCGCTTGCCTCCCCGTTTACCTTCAGGACTTTGGCTCTCAGGGGTAGTTTGACAAGACACCCGGAGATATAGAGTATCTTTGGGGTCTCGCCCTCGGTCCATTTGTTTCAATTATGAAATTTTATATTTAAATTCCGGTTTTGGTCATTTTTCTTCTACTTAGGTACTTCGTTTTCAATAAAGATTAAGTAAATCAATATAACTAAATATTATTGACGACAAAGTTTATGAGGATTTGAACTGTTACACGCATAATTTATAGAAATGAAATCGTAATAATCTAATTTATCAGTGTAGTAGGTATCGTATGGTGAAACATAAGAATATCATGTCATCCATAATTTATACGCGTACGAAGTCGCGGGCAGAAGCTAGTAACATAATATAAACAATGTAGACCTTGTGAATTCATTCAGAGAACACGAAAACAAATCAATGTCCTCCGCTATTAGGTTAAGGGTCCGCACAGCTCGCGTCAGAGGCGCCATGTTGAGTAGGTTGGTGCGCCCGCGCGGCTCGGCGAGCAGCCGATTGAGTAAGAAATAAATACATACATACATATAATCACGCCTCTTTCCCAGAGGGGTAGGCAGAGATCACGGATCTCCATTTGCTACGATCCTGACAAACCACTTTCGCTTCACTCACCTTCATAACATTTCTCATACATGCTCGTCGGTTTAGGGTACTTTTGACCTGGCCTTTTTGTAACATTTCTCCAATTTGATCAGAGAAAGTTCGCCTAGGTCTTCCCCTTCCAACTTGCCCTTCCACTCCTTTTATATCTCTCTACATGCCCAAACCACCTTAACATACCCTTCTCAATTTTCGTGACTATATCTCCATCCATTCCACACTTATCTCTTATCACACTGTTTCTGACTATCACAAAATAAATAATAAATAATTATTTGCGGACAATCTTACACAAATCGACCTAGTCCCAAACTAAGCGAAGCTTGTACTATGGGTACTAGACGACGATAAACATACTTAAATACATAAATACATACTTAAATACATAGAAAACACCCATGACTCAGGAACAAATATTCGTGCTCATCACACAAATAAATGCCCTTACCGGGATTCGAACCCGGAACCTCTTGCTTCGTAGGCAGGGTCACTACCAACTAGGCTAAAGCGGTCGTCATATACATGGGTTTATTGTGTTGTTCATTGCACAGGCGACCCTGCCATCGCTCGGACAGGACGCGGCGTCTGTCAAGTGGAAGCAGGTGACCATGGACACCAGCAAGCAGGTGGTGACGTCGCAGATCGCCGCCATGAACGCCGCCACCGCGCAGGTGGTCACACTCACCTCGGGTAAGCACGAACTGGGTCACGCGCTGTAGGTGTCTGTCCGACACCTCGCCATAACGCTGAGGCAGCGACCGATTCACTGCCGCGAAGACACACACAATAATATTTTTATACTGACTTTAATGTTTGAATTAAGACTTCGTACACTAAACTAAAACCACATACCTACTTTTTTCTATGGAGCTCCCAATTCAACTATAATAATTATTATACAACGCTTTAGACAACTAAAATAAATTCGACCAATCACGTGGCCCATTTACTGAACTATAATGAATTTGACCAATAGGACGTCGCGTTGGCTCCAGTACAAAAGACATCAACGACTTTGAGCCGGCGCACCTCTGACTTGCACTTCGTTTCAGCAGGGCTTAGATTTTCATTAGATACCAAGTCTGTTTAATTATTTCTGTTGACTCGTACAAAAAGTATTGTATACAATAGTTACACAGTTAGCTCTTAAATTCTCGTACAACAAGCCTCGTGGCCTAAACACGGTACTCGACTTTAAGAGTCCTTATTGTGTAATGATTATATAAAATAGTAGTGTGTGTCAATTGTATTGTATGTCTACTGCCTTTGTATCTGTGTGTGTTTTCACTTCATGTCATAAGACTCCTTTTCTATCTTAGTTATGGCAACTATTACGTCTCGGGTCACTTATCAAAACGTCCATGATTTTTTTCTTCTTCTAAGAAACTGTCACTGGAGCGTTTCTGCTGATGAGCGCCATGAAGACTTGGTTGGTGCGCTGCGTTGGCAGCTTGGCTAGGGTAGGGACTGCCTCGAGCATCCCTACTTGCAAGGTCACCTTGAAGGGATCTACGTGGTACGCAGCGCAAGGCAGGTCGCCATGAAGCGACCTGCCCTGGCTAAGGTCGCCATGAAGTACGAGTTCTTTACGGGGTGTAGATGATAGACCAAAGTCGGGAAAATTAATGAACACTTTATTTGGAAACACATGGGTTTATAAAGGGTTTTCATCTGTGGCTGTGTGCGTGCACTTGTGTGGGATGCAGCTGCATGCAATAAAATAGGATCGTTAAATTATACATTAGATAAAGTGAATTAATCATTGTGTGTACTCGTGCGTGAGGACCACACACACCGCATTTGGTACTCTGCTAATGGGACAGAATAAACGTTGATTGGCCCTTAACTTAGTTAGATTTTTTAACAGCCGTCATCACGGTACAATAAACGTCTATGATGACAACTGTCAAATATTGGATGTAAGGACATTTTCAATATAATCATATTTTAAAGACCCTTCATATGGTTTGTGTATTGACAGGTACCACAGAGGAGGTGGACCACACTGCGGTGGGGGCCGCCATCACGACCATCACCAGCAACCTGCCCGAGATGACAAAGGGTCAGTACTCATCTCTAGTTGCATTTCGGGTTTAATAATTTTATTTCTCAGAATAAGATGTATATTTCAAATAGAAGAAACGTTGTTTCTTTCGATCATAGTTGCCGAAGTTATCATTACATACTCTCCGAAATAAAACTCATTAGACAACAATACAATACAAATACTATTTACGTCAGGAGAAAATCTCACTTCCTGGCCAAGGCAAGACGTAAAACTTTAGACAAACCACGGGCGGTAATTCGTAAAGCCCCAGATCGCATATTTATGGCCCGAACCGAAAAAAATACAATCCGGGTCAGGGGAGAGACAAATAATGTTCTTTAAGAAGGGATTTGAGGTTGCCGATAGATTTCCACAGTCGAATAGTTTTGAAAGTGTATAAACTATTGTAAAATTTGGTAAATGACGAAGGCAACATTAACACTCAATACACAACACAATCTAGACAATCTGTCACTGCTCTTATAAATCTCGTATTTTGGTAATGAATCGATAATGAGACAAAAGTTTTTTTTTTTTAACTAGGTGATTTTTGGTTCATTAATTTTATCTATACACATACTATAAACCCGCTAAAATGCGTTCAGGAACTGGCAGTAATGATCGGCATTATTATCAATGATATTTATAAAAATAATTTACTTGTCTCTGGCCGTAGGTTATTTTGTACGTATTTTCATTTTGATAAAGCAATGACTTTCACATTTCGAATATTAGCCTAGAGGTCAGATCCTTCGATACTGTCCGATGGAAATCTAGTTGGTCATGATTTAAAATCTAGTCGGCCATGGCGGTGCAATGGCGGTTATTCTAATGGTTCCCGAACACATCATTGAGGATTTATGATATGTGTGTAGATAAAGTAGTGTATGCAACTGTACATAATTAATTAGGTTTCATAAAACCACGCTCGTGATTTAAGGCCTCTCATTATGTACAGTCACATTAATATTGTTATAAATATTGTTGTATTTTCTTAAAAAAGTATTAAAAATTGACTATATTTTTAATACTTTTTCAAACTGGAGAAAAAATCAACGCTAGAGGTTAAATAATCACAAAGTTATAAGTGTCCAAAGTTTTAAGAGGGGGTATGTTCTGGCCCTTCCTTCATATGAAACGATCGTCATTTACTATGACGCTCGATGGTCGTGACGTCACGATCCCCGAGCGACATTAACAAGCAACATTAAAACGGTTGTAGCTTCGTAATTATTGGAGATATTTGAATGGATTTTTCGTCACTAGGCATATTTTTTGCCTTCTTTCTTTTGAAGTTATAATAATTTTTGAGTCCACACCCGTATTATTTTCAAAAGTTGTCGACACCTTCAAGGGCTCTATGCCCTCATTAAGCAACAGGCTATATCTTGTTCTTACCGTGTTCGTGTCATAAGTGGGAGGAGCTTGCCTCGCTGCGCCCAGAATGGCGCTCTCGCATCAAAACGAGCATCAACCATTTTGAAGCTGCTCGTCTCGTCGAACTTGATGAGAGACGTCAGGCACGAAAATCGCGCCCAAAGCCCAACTACAATTACACATACAATACCTCTGGTCAGCTTTACTGTGCTTCCTGCGACAGAGTGTTCAAGACTAAGTTCGGCTTCGCAAGCCATATCAGGGCTCACGCCCGTAACTAGCTAGGGTCGCCATCGCCGGTCACGGCGTGGATAGCTATACAGGGTGAGCAATCCGAATGGGTCAGTATGGCGGTTTTGGAAACCATAACAGATAGCGAAATCTTGGCTTAGGAACCATGACGTTGATTTTAGTAAAAAGAAAAACTGCATTCATATACTTACAAAAATACGTGTAGGTACTCGGCCCAGGAATCGAACCTGGACTTTTTGAAAAATTAAATTTCGTAATTTTCCTTTGAATATCGGTTATGTAGCTCTTAAATAGTAAATGTTACTAAGAAACATGATATCTAAAACTAATAAAATGCATTGTTTTTAAATAACGAAATTTAATTTTTCAAAAAGTCCAGGTTCGATTCCTGGGCCGAGTACACGTATTTTTGTAAGTATATGAATGCAGTTTTTCTTTTTACTAAAATCAACGTCATGTTTCCTAAGCCAAGATTTCGCTATCTGTTATGGTTTCCAAAACCGCCATACTGACCCATTTGGATTGCTCACCATGTATATATATATATATATATATATCTTGTTCTTACCGTGTTGTATTTGGTAGGTGTGCAAATGATCGCGGCTCTAATGGAGGACGATGACAATGGGGACCGTCTGCTAGACGCCACGAGGAAGCTATGCTCCGCCTTCAGCGACCTTCTGAAGGCCGCCGAGCCGGAAACTAAGGAGGTAAGGAGACAACATACTCAAAACTCAAAATGATCTTTATTCAAGTAGGCCTAGTAACAAGCACTTTCAAATCGTCAGTTAATTTTTTAGAGTAACCGTAGGTACTGCGTATGGTTACTAGCATTCACCTGGGTGATGACCAAGGACCGGCATTCTTCATAGCAAAAATCAAACTGTCAGAGGGTTTGACCAAAGTGTTTTATCGATTATCGATAAATAAATGTCACTTAATGACGCATCGTCAAAGTAATGAAATCAGGCTTTTGGATATCTGCCGTGTCAAGCCTATCTCATGTATCTCAAAAAGCATAGTTTTGAGAAAACGCCGTTTGAATTTTTTTTTGGTACAGCATTGTGCTCCTTAAGCACTTTCAGTGGTAGTCCAGGCAATGAACTGACAACTTGTATGGAAAAAATGACATATTTGGAAATAATTTATAATAGCTATTTTTTTTAATGTAACGGATATATTATCAATTAAATTGTTACCTAGAGGCAAAATCCAACAAAAAATCAGACATCAAAAAAATCAATATTTAATTAGCTCCTAAAAAGTCCGGATAAATATTAATATTTTTTTTATCTTTATTTAGGTTCATTTACATTTGCTTTACAATATTCAATATAAATAAAATAATAAAGACAATGAATGTTTAATTTAAATCTATATAATTACTTCCGGGTGGAAAGTTTGGTGGATTCTTGAATAAAGCATCTTAGAATAATGTTTTAAAATGAAATAAACAAAAAAAACGCTATTATAAATTAATGTTTTTTGAAACCGTATTTTGAAAAATGTAGAGGAAAGCGCTTACGAGCAGAGCGCCCACCTAGGGGGTCCTGGCACTGACATTGTTAACGATGACGATGAAAGTTTGCACTAAATTGACCTGTTCTCGATTCCAGCCGCGGCAGAGCCTCCTCAACGCGGCCTCGCGCGTCGGGGAGGCCTCCACCTCCGTGCTGCACACCATCGGCGAGGAGTCCGAGCTGGACAAGGAGACACAGGTAAAGAACTCTCTCTTCTACCGAAAACTCCACTACTGCTACGACAACTTCTACAAGGTGTTCTTCGGCGAGAAAAACCAGTACGGCGCTGACTTTGACCCGAAGTATAACGACGATGGTATTTACGAGGACATAGATACTAGACACTGGAATGTACTAGATGTTATACAAGAGGAGTCCGACTCTGATTACTATAGGAGTCTGGACTATTGCAATGCTGTTTTTAAACCAGGGAAACCGGTTACGATTGATGACATTAATAGGAGTAAAGAGAAAGACGATAGCCCGACTAAAGGTAGCGATTTTGAAGCGATTCTGAATGATTGTGAAGGATACTTGGATTCTAATGTTAATTTACTAGATGCAACTGACAATGAGACGCCTAAACTCTACCCTAAAACCGTGTCTGACAAAATATACAACTTTAAGAAAGATTTCTCCAATCATGACTATGTTAATATTAATTTCGAGAAGCCTAAATCTAAGAATGACATATTGCGCGAGCGCTTCTTTTCCGAGAACGTTGAGAAGAATAAAATTAACGAGCAGATGAATAAACATAAAGGTAAAATTGAATGTCAAAGCATCCGCAATGATGTCTTTAAATCGGGCCCCGACGTCAAAGTGTCAGGCTCTCTGAACATGAAACTTCTAAACAATCTAGACAAATACAATAGAGTTTTAACTACTACAGAAACCTTTATGGAAAAAGCGGAAGCCAGCTTCACTAAAAACGAAATCAACACGAAACGCGACGATTTCGAGACGTTCGTCAAAAAGAGCGAGAAATATTACACGACAGAGATGCGCGAACGCAAAACCACTGTACTGTTAGACGGCGACGTAAAACCTAAAACGGAAATACGCATATACTATAATCCTTCATTTCGGAATACAACCACCGATTTCCTTAAAGGATTCTGTCAGTATTGCAAAAGGAAATGCCCTAGAACTCAAGAGAAATGCTGCCCCATGTGTGTATGTCTAGAGTTAGAATGGAAGACTATTTGGAAGGAGAATTGGTTGAACATATTGTTGTTTCTTGCGTTGCTAGCGGCGTTCTTCGCGGTGCTGGTGCAGTGTTTCGTTTCTAAAGATTGGTGCGAGAAAGAGACTGAAGGTGAGGACAAGTGCTTTGATATGATGTGAGGCTAGAGTGGACGAAGGATGAGAAGTTGAGGTATGTTTAGAGAGGGAAGTAATCGGAGTGCCACTTGAACCTTAGAGCATACATAACTGGAATAGCCTTATGTCGTATTTGCGTACAAAAATGTCTGCCGAATTCTGCACGGGCGGGGGGAGCATCTTAATAGGATATTGAAAGCTTGAAGTGGTTGAACGTTTATAATATCGAGTGCTTACAGCAACATGCGGACATTTTTATGATCAGTGTTGTCATGCGAGGCGATTTTGTGAATGACCATTAATCGATTGTGAAATTGTGTTTGTATGATTTTTTACACATTGTGCAAGGTTCTCTACAGAGGCTCTAAGCCTTGAACCTATATACCAACACGAGGGGTTACTGCAGATGCTCCAAGGAAGCCTCCTTTTAAATATTAGCTCCTGTTACAGGGCCCATCACTTATATGGTTAAAACTCAGGAAGCCACGAAGTTTTCGTGAATTTAGACATGAGGCGCGTCCAGAAGCCCGACCACGGCGCACTGCTTTCGGGGCATAAGTTATAAGATAAAGAACAGAGGCAGGAAACGTTCTCTTCTCTATTTCGCTCTATTTTATTTACAAGCTTTTATTCAATTTCACCTGTCCCGATGTTTGTCATCAAATCTTGCAAATTAAATTTGATCCACTTCCCGGTAACCGATAGAGCTGAAATGCTGCATACATGTGTAAAACGCGTGACAATGCAATATTATGATGACATGATGCTGATCTGATGATGGAGCTGGAAGGTGGCCATAGGAACTTCGCAATGAAACGACACAACCTCATCGAGTTTGGGCTCGTTAGAATCGTCGCAATGAGTAGTTGATGACGGTATACAGAAGAGTACAGTCGGCAATAAAAGCCTGTACCAAAAATTAAATTTTTGACAAAAACTAATGCCCCGTATGCAGTCTGCCGCGCTTGGACCTCTGGACGCGCCTATAGGGACGTCGACCATTATACCCATAGTATTGCCTTGCCTTTTTCTGTACCACTGACGGTGTGGTCTATAAATGTCCCAGCTATATTCCAATGGTAGTCGTGAATTATTTATATGCCGAAATGGTTGGATCTAATACCTACCTTTTGTTTGATCTAATATCGAAATATTATTTAAAACTTCAGTAGGTCATCACTTATGAAAATCTCGTATCATGACGTCATTAGTTCGCAATAGGAAATAATCATTGACAATCATGACATTTTTGAATATAATTTTTTTTGTGCTGTAATTTTGCTCTTTTTCAGTACAAAAACTCTCACATATTTTTTGTTCAGTATTAAATTAATTTGAAAGCAACTTTTCATTCAATTATTCAGACTAATCCATTACTGTATATAAAATAATATCTTCATAAAACCAAAACATTTCAAAAAAAAATTGCATAGCCGTTTCACACCCTGTATATTTTGGATATAGTAAGGGTTTTTGTACTGATGCTATTGACACCGCTGTCATTTTCCTTTCACTTTTCACAGGCGACTTTGAGCCTTATCTCTTGGTCGCAAGAGCTACATTTCTCTGGTAAAAGACGAAAGTTGAAGGAAAAAGACTGCCAAAATGACATAGTTTTAAGTGAGTTATATTTTTTAGCATGACAAAGTAGCATAGTCTGTGTTGAATAGATATAAACCGTCATATGACTGAATTGGACTCTTAATTAAAGTGTACATTAAATTTATTTTTCAACATAATTCTTAATAGTACATTATTGCAGAGGCCGGCATAGCAATTCGTGGATGAGTTGATTTTGTCGGATGAAGCGGAGCTGAATCCGATAATATTTTCAAATCCACGCCGAGGCAGATATAGTGCTTTTCTCCAAAAGTGCTAGGAAATCAAATAATATTTTCAATAATCTTAAAACAGCGAGTATGTCAATAACCTATCAAGTTCCCGCCCGACTAATTTTAGAAAAGTAGGTAAACAGCACGAGGAACTTCACATACTAGTTTTGCTACAGTAAGGCGCACATTTATTTAATTTATTTATTTATTTAATTAGGCTCACAAACCAAGTTAAAGTCTATGAAATAATACAATTTTCGAGCATATTGGAGAAAAGTTATTTATTAATGATCTTTGGCGCTATAGTTTAAAAAACCTACTGGTACCCTCGTATTTCGAATTTATAAGATAGACTGTATGAAAGTCTATATTGATCCGATTATTAAATTAATGAATTTGAATTTGGATAATAAATACACCTTAAATTTCAGTATATATAAGTTGTTTAAGTAGATTGATAGATCTGAATGTAAACAAAATCCACTGAAGTCCATTGGTTGAATCTTGCCAATGGATCCCAAGAGTCGTTTTCTGCGGTCATGTGATGGTTCAGTGTTATCAATCACCCTGTATATTTTTGTTAATTTTAAAGACTCGCGTCTTGCCATTCACGAGCCATTATTTACCTGATTTTTTATTGTTATTTTATATTTTTGTTAACATTATACAGCTTAACTAATCTAGTCGTATGTTACTATTTTTGTTATAAATATATTAATTTATTAAGATGGTTATTGGCATTTATATTCGGTATTATTTAACAAAATTATCAGTATTATTGTTTTCGGTGTTGATTTAAGAAAATACATCTTTGAGTTGCTGATAAGGAAATAAAATAAATTAATTTGTAACATTAAAAGTACTTAACAACGTAACCCTAGTCATTTAATAACTAAACAAAGTAATAGAAAAAAAGCATTTATTGGTTTAAGGTTTGGTTTTTGGTGCAGTAACTCATTGATGTATTTTTTTGTCAATATTCAAACTAAAACCAAAAGTCGCAATTGAATGATGACATTATTTTGGTTTAATATTTTTTTATTAACTACATCCACGTTTTTGAGTTTTTGGTAACAAAACATGTATTGTATACAGTGCCATATGATTTTGTTTTCCTGAATTATTTGGTTTGGTTTCACACAGTGTTTATTTTGTCACCATTTTTACATTGTTATAATTTATTTTTGTTACTCAATAAGTTTTTATCCTGTATTCACACCTTTTTTGACAGTAATATTAATAATTTACTTACACAATTATTTATATTTTAAACAATACCAAAATATATGGTGATGGTCACGCATATTACTGTCAGAAAAGTTATTTTTAAAACAATATTGACCGCTTCAAAAATGGGTAAGTTATTTGCAAAAAAGAGATTATGAATAGTTTTTCATATTTTTGTCACTATTATATTTCATAAACATTTTTATTTTAAATATAAATATTGCTTGTAAATTGCCTATCAAGACTTAGTAGAGATTTACATTAATTGATTAATTATAGACTCAATGGTTAGGGTAGCCACAATAGTACATTACATACCTAGGGCGGTAAATTCGTGAATGCCCCAGATCGCATAAACATGCGATCTGGGGCTTTACGAATTACCGCCCGTGGTTTGTCTATAGTTTTACGTCTTGCCTGGGCCAGGAAGATAGATTTTCTTCTCGCGAAGCGGGCAGAAAATCCCACTTACGGCCTAGGGTGACGTAAAGAATTGCTACAAATAAAGTACCCGCGGATAATACAAGCAACCAAAGTTATAAAGGTGCCCCAGTTTAATTCTTTACCACTGATATTTATTTATACAAAATCATACATTTCTTTCCTATTTTTTTTTCATCCTTACCCTTTTTGAAGCGGCCATCCGGTGACGGTTATTTTTAATAAATATTTAGCGCGCACGCCATGTTGGATTATTTTTGTTAATACATTTGCTTGATCTGGAACCTTGGTTTTATTTAACACTAACTGTCCAAAGCACAAGTGAATGTAGTGACAAGAATAATTGCAAGTCTGTGGAGAAAATACCGTACCCTTAGAGCACATAACTGGAGTAGCCTTTCAGTAACTTACTCCTCAGTAGAAAACCTTGCACAATGTGCAAAAAATCATCACAAAATCGCCTCGCAAGAGCTGATCATAAAAATGCCCGCATGTTGCTGTAAGCACTTGATATTGTAAACGTTCAACCACTTCAAGCTTTCAATATACAATTGAGTTTCAATATCCTATTAAGATGCTCCCCCCCGCCCCCGCAAAATTCGGCAGACATTTTTGTACGCAAATACGACATCAGGCTACTCCAGTTATGTATGCTCTAAGACCGTACGTTATTGGGAAATGTACAGTCAAATGTACAAATATGGGTGCATACAAATTACACATAAACATGTCCCATGGTTCTTATTTCAGCGGATTAAGGTTTCAGTACAATATTTATGAAAGGATTAAATCGATACATATTTTTGCACTTGACTGTACCCAAATACATCCATACCCTATACAACAAATTAAAAAAATATCTTGTTAGTGTTCACCTCAATAATCCGCGTCCACTATATCTCCTCTTAAGCCGTGCATAAACAGAGAGAGAGAAAGATACGTTTTTGGGCCGTACATTAACACGACCCAAAAAAGACTGACGTACAGACTGACAGACGGACGGGAAACTATAAGGGTTCAGAGTCTGACCGATGAACGATGTCGATTGGATCCTTTTATATTTTACTTGACACACCTAAAACCGGCCAAGTGCGAGTCGGACTCGCGCACGAAGGGTTCCGTACCATTATCTATAAAAACGGCATAAAAATCATGTCTGTTGTATGGGAGCCCAGTCCGACTCGCACTTGGCCGGTTTTTTAGTATTGGTTGTTATAGCGGTAACAGAAATACATAATCTGTGAAAATTTCAACTCTCTAGCTATCACGGTTCTTGAGATACAGCCTGGTGATAGACAGACGGACGGACAGCGAAGTCTTAGTAATCGGGTCCCGCTTTTTCCCTAAAAACGGTCGTTTCTTATATATAATCTTTAGAAATAATATTAAACTTTCAAATCCCGTGGATCCTAAAGAAGCCGGTGTGTTATATAAAAAAAAAAAACTTGTCAAAATTCGGTAGAATTTTTAGTAGGTATACACCACCGCTAGGTGTCGAAAGCAGCAATTATTGACACTATACTATTTATCCAAAAATAGCTATGAATGCATAATTACGATGTTGTGAAAGAAAAAGCTACTCGACTAACAAAAGTTTGGTTTTGAAAGGAACCTCAACCTAGCTACGCAAAGCTATCTATAACAACCATATTTTTTTAGAGGTAATGTTTGTGGGGCTATAGCTTTGTAAGTTCACCGAACGTCTATGCTGCAGCTTGGGCCGAAAATCGTTCGTATGTCCGGTGTCTGTCACGTTGTCCGGCTGTTCTGCTCTACAGGTCGCGTTTCTCAACCGATTCTCGTGAAATTTTGTGAGCAGACTTGTTAATTATATAGTTTTTTCCAATCATCCAAACAGTTTAAGATATGCCTCGAGGTGTAGAGACGGCGTTTTTAATGACATCGTCTAGTAGTAAGTAGCACAAACAAATGTCCACAAAGGCCGAAACCAAAAACTGGTTCGAATACAAATACAAAATTCTTTTCATCACACTTGCTCGTCAATGGCGTTATTACTTGCGAGCGTACAGAGCAGTTTATAGTCGTTTTACCTCCCACGGGCTGTTAAGTTTAGTTTTAAAATATAGAACCCTCTGATTGGCTTAAGCAAATCTGGTTGCTCTGTGATTGCTAGGAGGACGAGGAACTTGGAAATTAGGTCACCGACCAGACCTGGCTCTTAAATACAGGGTGTCCCAGAAGCACCACGTCACAGTGACACCGGAGGTAGGTCAGCCTAAGAGGAACCTAAGCATGTAAAAGTTGCACGGTTTTCGAGTTATCACTTCTGTCCGGGAGTCACACACCCCGTCCCTAAAGGTGGACTTCTGACCAGCGCGGCTCCGGCGTCACTGACGCTGTCGGAAGTCCAACTTAACGCGCAAAACGTAAAAAAAAGGCTTATTAGGTTCATAAATGTATTTTCTTCTTCTTCTTCTTCTTCTTCTTTCTTCTTGAGCCGACCTACCTTCGGTGTCACTGATGATGATGGTTGATGTTGTGAAGGGACACCTGGCCGGAAACAGGCGGGCCGTCGATCGCTTGTCACCGTAAGTCAGGCCTTCACTGCGACGTGGCACTTCTGGGGCACCCTGTGTTAAGGCTAAAAGAATAGAATAGAATAGAAGAATAGAAAAATATTTATTTGGTGTGATAAAGAAATTACACAAGTGTAAAGTTACATCTGAAATGCACCAAAATGGATGCCACTCAGCATATGCCAGCAGCAATATATG
Source organism: Epinotia nisella (assembly GCA_932294315.1). Classification (NCBI taxonomy): domain Eukaryota; kingdom Metazoa; phylum Arthropoda; class Insecta; order Lepidoptera; family Tortricidae; genus Epinotia; species Epinotia nisella. The sequence continues at coordinate 502,681 of OW028699.1, forward strand.
CTAAAGGCGCTGGTTTTCAGGGCACCCAGAGAGAGAGAGATACAGAACTTAAAATATGGCTTATAATTATAACTTATACATAAGAAAACTTAATTAATGAGAAGGAGAGGTCGCTGGTCAATGAATTAATTCAGAGCAAAGTGTTTACAAATAAGGTCAAAGGTAAGTGATGATGAAATACAGCTGTTTGTGTGATGTCATTTACAGGTAGTTCAAGAGCTATGTGTATTGTTAAAGGGGAGGGCTTGTCAGTGTTCGTGGTGAAATTGGTGCACAGTACCTTGAGATGCTGGAAGGCCGCTATCCTCGGGAAGCAGTTATATGTCCCGCTGGCACACGGGAACAGTCCAGGCGGGGGTACACTTGGTGGAAACCAGGTCACACTTGGAAACACTAGCTGTACAGCATTAAGGTGTGGACACGTAAAATATAGTTCGTTCTCAATATTGTAATGACGTATGTCGCGGCCATGTGCATCGCACCACTTGTCCGTCAGTGCTAAGGTCGTATACGTGAGAGTAATGAATGCGGCCGTTTGGAAAGCGGTGGGGATATTGGATATGCATGAACACCCTGTATATGATGACGATGGATATAGAAGGGTGGCTGGTTTCTCAGCGAGTCTGGGAACTTTAAGAATAATCCTGTAAAATCAGTGTTGTATATTGTAGTAAGTATGAAAGGCTCATTTTATAAAGCTACAAGTAAAATATATATATATATATATATATATATATATATACATACGTAAAAAGCCCTGACTGACTGACTGACTCGCTCACTTAAATCAACGCCTAGCCCAAACCGTTGAACCTAGGAAGCTGATTTTTTCACAATACTGCCGTGTCAATCCTATCTCATGTATCTTGAGATACATGAGTTACGCGTAACAGGTCTAAATCTGTTTATTTTCCAAGCCTTTATCGACCTACATACTCAGTTTTTTTAATTTAACTTACCAATTCCTTATACGTAACTCATGTAACTCTGTTTTTCCATAGTAAATCATGGCTAAATACTGTACAAAAAAACTTCAATCGGCAATTTCTCAAAACTATGCTTTTTGAGATACATGAGATAGGCTTGACACGGCAGAATAGGTAGTATATATAACGTCAGTAATCACTAAGAAGGGATTTTTGAAAATTCCGCCCTCAAAGAGGTAAAAAGGGGGTTGAAAGTTTGTATGGGGATGGAGTAAAATTTTAAGTGAGAGACTTGAAACTTTGTGTGTGGACTCCATATTACAATACAAGAAAAGTAATTTTAGCGTTTTGGAAAAATCCACCCCTAAGCGGGTTAAATAGGGGTGCAAATTTTGTTGTATGGAGCTACGATATAAATGAGCTCCATGCAGACGGAGTCGCAGGCAGAAGCTAGTAAAGTATATTTTGATAACGTATTATGTGTTCCGTTTGACTTCCAATATCCGGTTAACTTGAGAGGGCGCCGCTGCGCACGATCGAACGTAGCCATTTGCGTAAAACAAGTCGCTCCACGCCATCGCTGTGACGTCACATCCGCCTCCACTGCTGACAAAACCAGAGCCAGCGCCCGCGCACCCGCCGCCATGTTGGCTTTCTCACTGTTGCGTCGTCTGCCGTAGAGTTCGGACGTACCATAGCAATTCTATGTATATATTTGTATTACCAACAAACAAAAGTTACAACAGGACTGGAAAAATAACAAGCTAATGACGTCTCTGTCCTCGACTGTGCGCTAGTGTATGACATGGGCACTTTATGTTGAAGTGACATGGCTTAAATTCGAATGAAGAAAAATTATCTTTGTTCGAATTTAACCCGTATTGCTTTGACATAAAGTGCCCATGTCATACATTAGTGCACCGTCGAGGACTATAACGTTTACCTTACAGCTTATTTTGTTAAAAAAAGGGCGCTGTTTGGCCCAGGGATCGGAACCGGTTTTTTCAAAAGTCCCCCAAGTAGTCTAATATTAATGTAGGACTCACGTATTTAGGTAACATTTTTGTATTATTAAACTGCTAAATATTTATTTAGCCTTAAATTGAATATACAATTTTACCCATAGGGTTATATCCTCTAGCCGCCCAAAGGCCTGTCAGTTGTTGAAAATTCAAATAAATTCCAATAAAATGCGACTCAAATTTCACTGTTTCTTTTTGCGTGCTGGGCGGGACAAGCTCTGAGGTCGAATGTGTTAAAATTCCCCAAAAGATCTATTCCAACCTAGATCATCTTCCCCAGGACATCCTGCTGTCGCTGGCCAAGGCTGTGGCCAACACGACAGCGGCGCTCGTGTTGAAAGCAAAGAACGTGGCCGCGCAGTGCCGCGACGAGCAGCCGCTGCAGAACAGCATCATCGCCGCCGCAACCCACTGCGCGCTGGCCACCAGCCAGCTCGTCGCTTGCGCTAAGGTGAGACTAGTAGTTTCAGCGAGGTCAACAAATCCTGTTATAGCTAGCGAAAGCCGTGGCCAACAGTCGCCAGTGTCGTCAGCTACCAGCTACTCGGTTTCTTTAGACACGTTCTTGGAACGACTGGTAGTGCAGGGAAAAATGGAGTCATTTGTGTCATTTGACGTCGATGGCGTCCGTGGCACGGCGAGTCACTTCGTCAGCAGGCGGTCAATAGTTTAATAAGTTTTATTGCTGTTGGTTCTCCTGGAAAAAAAAAATAAGCATAACATTATTGAGAATCTTCTTATCCCCCAGGTGGTAGCCCCGACGCTGCACAACCCCCAATGCCGCGAGCAGCTCACCGCCGCCGCGCGCCTTGTCGCGCGCGCCGTCGAGAAACTCGTCGAGAGCTGTCGCGCGGCCGAGGCGGGCGCGCCGCAGAACGTGGAGCAGCTCACTGCCGCCGCCCGCCGCGTGTCCGAGGAGCTGGAGCGGCTGCTGCAGCACTGTCACGCTGGTCAGTTATCCCCCAGGTGGTAGCCCCGACGCTGCACAACCCCCAATGCCGCGAGCAGCTCACTGCCGCCGCCCGCCGCGTGTCCGAGGAGCTGGAGCGGCTGCTGCAGCACTGTCACGCTGGTCAGTTATCCCCCAGGTGGTAGCCCCGACGCTGCACAACCCCCAATGCCGCGAGCAGCTCACTGCCGCCGCGTGTCCGAGGAGCTGGAGCGGCTGCTGCAGCACTGTCACGCTGGTCAGTTATCCCCCAGGTGGTAGCCCCGACGCTGCACAACCCCCAATGCCGCGAGCAGCTCACTGCCGCCGCCCGCCGCGTGTCCGAGGAGCTGGAGCGGCTGCTGCAGCACTGTCACGCTGGTCAGTTATCCCCCAGGTGGTAGCCCCGACGCTGCACAACCCCCAATGCCGCGAGCAGCTCACTGCCGCCGCCCGCCGCGTGTCCGAGGAGCTGGAGCGGCTGCTGCAGCACTGTCACGCTGGTCAGTTATCCCCCAGGTGGTAGCCCCGACGCTGCACAACCCCCAATGCCGCGAGCAGCTCACTGCCGCCGCGTGTCCGAGGAGCTGGAGCGGCTGCTGCAGCACTGTCACGCTGGTCAGTTATCCCCCAGGTGGTAGCCCCGACGCTGCACAACCCCCAATGCCGCGAGCAGCTCACTGCCGCCGCGTGTCCGAGGAGCTGGAGCGGCTGCTGCAGCACTGTCACGCTGGTCAGTCATCCCCCAGGTGGTAGCCCCGACGCTGCACAACCCCCAATGCCGCGAGCAGCTCACTGCCGCCGCGTGTCCGAGGAGCTGGAGCGGCTGCTGCAGCACTGTCACGCTGGTCAGTTATCCCCCAGGTGGTAGCCCCGACGCTGCACAACCCCCAATGCCGCGAGCAGCTCACTGCCGCCGCCCGCCGCGTGTCCGAGGAGCTGGAGCGGCTGCTGCAGCACTGTCACGCTGGTCAGTTATCCCCCAGGTGGTAGCCCCGACGCTGCACAACCCCCAATGCCGCGAGCAGCTCACTGCCGCCGCCCGCCGCGTGTCCGAGGAGCTGGAGCGGCTGCTGCAGCACTGTCACGCTGGTCAGTTATCCCCCAGGTGGTAGCCCCGACGCTGCACAACCCCCAATGCCGCGAGCAGCTCACTGCCGCCGCCCGCCGCGTGTCCGAGGAGCTGGAGCGGCTGCTGCAGCACTGTCACGCTGGTCAGTTATCCCCCAGGTGGTAGCCCCGACGCTGCACAACCCCCAATGCCGCGAGCAGCTCACTGCCGCCGCGTGTCCGAGGAGCTGGAGCGGCTGCTGCAGCACTGTCACGCTGGTCAGTTATCCCCCAGGTGGTAGCCCCGACGCTGCACAACCCCCAATGCCGCGAGCAGCTCACTGCCGCCGCCCGCCGCGTGTCCGAGGAGCTGGAGCGGCTGCTGCAGCACTGTCACGCTGGTCAGTTATCCCCCAGGTGGTAGCCCCGACGCTGCACAACCCCCAATGCCGCGAGCAGCTCACTGCCGCCGCGTGTCCGAGGAGCTGGAGCGGCTGCTGCAGCACTGTCACGCTGGTCAGTTATCCCCCAGGTGGTAGCCCCGACGCTGCACAACCCCCAATGCCGCGAGCAGCTCACTGCCGCCGCGTGTCCGAGGAGCTGGAGCGGCTGCTGCAGCACTGTCACGCTGGTCAGTCATCCCCCAGGTGGTAGCCCCGACGCTGCACAACCCCCAATGCCGCGAGCAGCTCACTGCCGCCGCGTGTCCGAGGAGCTGGAGCGGCTGCTGCAGCACTGTCACGCTGGTCAGTTATCCCCCAGGTGGTAGCCCCGACGCTGCACAACCCCCAATGCCGCGAGCAGCTCACTGCCGCCGCGTGTCCGAGGAGCTGGAGCGGCTGCTGCAGCACTGTCACGCTGGTCAGTTATCCCCCAGGTGGTAGCCCCGACGCTGCACAACCCCCCATGCCGCGGACAGCGCCTTGTCGCGCGCGCCGTCGAGAAACTCGTCGAGAGCTGTCGCGCGGCCGATAAAATTTTAAAAATGCCTGATTATTTTTTTGGTGATAGGAATAACCTTCCTTAGCACCAGAAAAAAGTTTCAGATTGTTCAGCTACGTCAATTATTTTTGAAAAATATAGACGGGTTCCTCACTTACGTTTTGGTGGGTCAAAGACGTTCAATAGACACTTTCCTTGATCCGTCTCATATTACAAAAAATATCTTAAATATCTGTGGTAAACTGACACTGGTAATGACAAATATAGCTGCTGCAAGCGTCAATATCATTGCCAGTGTCAGTTTACCACAGATATTTAAGATATTTTTTTGTAATACAAGACCGATCGAGGAAAGTGCTATTCTTGACCGAAAACGTAAGTGAGCAAACTGTTTATATTTTTCAAAAATAATTGACGCAGCTGAAAAATCTGATTATTTTTTCTGGTGCTAAGGAAGGTTATTCCTATCACCAAAAAAATAATAGGGCATTTCTAAAATTTTCATCCATTCCCAACTGACGATGAAATACCTACCTCAAGTCGCCCGCGGCGTGTGGCACTGATACCTGAAATCCACATAGAACTTTGGCGCCAGCACCGAATGGAAGGATGTAATATTTTGACTACATGAAGCTATCACTTGCTCACGGTCGTGTGTTGTTTCGACATTGACTTTTTTTTATTTTTATTTATTCAATATATTTACAGTCTATTAACATGTTTCGAACAGCGAGCGAAAACCGCGTACGGTTTATCTGTCGCCATTAAATTCACTAACGCGCCATTAGTCGCGGCGGCGAAATGGATAAGTCCAAATGAATTTAATTATGGAGATTTTAGTGAGACCTCACTCGTTCGTCCTACAATATGAGAGAAATATGTCTGTCTTTTGGCTAATACGACGATTTGGTTTTTCACGAATGACTTTCCCCCAGACCGACGAGCTCAGCCCAGCGTGACGGAGCGTTCAGTGGAAACCGTCATGACGGCCAGCGAGCGCGTCGTGGAAGCGCACGACCCGGCCGAGATGGTGCGCCAGGCCCGGCTGCTGGGGCAGGCCACGGCGCACCTCATCACCAACATCAAGGTGAGCGTCCAAGCCGCTGGGATCCGTGGGGTGACTGATGACCTGGCAAAGGTCGCGGGAGTCAGCTGGATGAGGGTGGCGCAGGACCGGTCATTGTGGTACCGTAAAACCACACAAAGATAGTCCAGGTCACCCAACTATGGTCCAAATTAATTGACATATTACTTGCTCAGGTGGGACTGCTTTCATGGGTGAACTTAACGACAGGCAATATAGTAACACAAATTTAAATAAAAACCTATAAAATCACAAATACAAAATCGGCATTGATAGGAACGAATGAGTTTATTATTGGACCATAGTTGGGGTAGTGGACTATAGTTGTGTGGTTTTACGGTACTCTTTAGGGGAGGCCTATGTATAGCAGTGGACGTCTTTCGGCTGATATGACGATGATGAGTGGAGGCAGATGTCCTTATCTTCCTTCTCCACTCCATTCTGTCCTCAATGTCGGCTATAAGATACCCACTCTGTCATGTCTCTTATTACTACATTTTTCTACTTTGTTCTGGATCTACCCTTAGATCTTCGACCAGAGAAAGTATTAGAACAGTGGTTCCTGACCTTTTCAATTTTCACTCCTATGACTTAATCGAGAAATTGATTTTACCTCCACATTCAATAATCGTTATTTACTTTTTTGTACTCGTCGACTTTAATGTTTGAATTAAGACTACGTACACTAAACTATAATCAAATACATTTTTTCTATGGAGCTCCCAACTCAACTAAAAAAAAAAAACACAACTGTTTATACAACTAAAATAAGTGCCGCCTTTACTGAATTATAATAAATTTGACCAATGGCGCGTCACGTTGGCTCCAGCACGAAAGACATCAACGACGACTTTAAGAACCCTCACTGTGTAACGACTGTATAAAATACTATCTATCTATTCGTCCATTTTAAATACCAACTCTATTAACGCCAAAGAACACCCGTAGAACCCCCAGGTTCGCAGCCAATGTATTAGAAGCTATTATATTACATTTTTTTTTTTTTGTTTAGACTGAGGCTGAAAAACAGCCGTCAGATGCGCAACGCAAGTTACTGGCTGCGGCCAAGCTGCTCGCTGACGCCACCGCGCGCATGGTCGAGGCGGCCCGCCAGTGCGCCACGTCACCGCAGGTATATAACTACACATTATTCAGTTACAGATTTACAGATGTGCTTGATTGCTTTTTGACATATATTATAGCCTATGTCACTCCCACGATTAGGAGGAATCCAACGACACCTCATACATCAAAATCCATCAAGCCGTTTAGGCTACAGGAGGCCACAAAGAAACACACATACGTATTTACAACACTCGAAAAACATTACCCTCTTTCTTTGGCAGTCGGGTAAAAATATTATTTTCAGATTTTCCCGGAAACTCGAACCCGGTTCGACTCCCGACTGAGGCAAGCGATTTTTCATAAATCCTTAAATGCAGAATTTATTGTTTTTAAAAACAAAGGAATGTTTCCTTTACACAGAATGTGCTATTTCCAATATTTAAGGTAGTTGCCATCCATGTTGCATTTGATTTTTCCACCCGGTATAAACAATGCTTAGTAGGTATTCCCCATTACCAAGATCTTGCCATTGGGAAAGCAACGCAATTTGGGAACTTTCAGTGGGAACCTGTAATTGGCATTTTTGTATCTTAGTGTCCCGATAATAACCGTACACGTTTCGAATGCGCGTTGGGACAATTTAACTGTCATTTTTCCATATAAAAAGTGACATTTAGATGTACCTGACGCGTGTGCAATCGACGCCAATAATACGTGGCGAATAGTGTAAACGTATTTTTGGCGTCGACCGTACTAGACGACGGTATATATAATAGATATAAATATTTAAATACATAGAAAACATCCAAGACTCAGAAACAAATATTCATGCTCATCAAGTCATCACACAAATATTTGCCCTTACCGGGATTCGAACCCAGGACCTTCAGCTTCGTAGGCAGCGTCACTGCCCACCAGCAGGTTAATCACGTAACTCATAGTACTATGAGTTACGTGATTTACCTGCTGGTTTTTGAAATAAAACTAACACCAGAAATTAAGTAAAATAAATTAAAGTAAAAGTAAAATTTTATTTCAGAGTATGATTCACATTATGCACTTACAAAAAAACAGTGGCTCACACTAGGCTAGGCCTGTCCTGTGACACCACTTTATTAAAGATAATTTAACATTAGCATTTCCATAGTTAATTATTTACATATCCGATAAAACATAATTGCATTTAGGAAGATTCTCATATATATAGGTAAAGCATTAAATAATATTTGGAGTATGAAGTTGAGAAAGTTCAGAATTTGTGTGATGTGAGTATGTGTGAGTGTGTGTAAGTCGACGGTGGAAATTTCAAATGTCGTAAGGGACAACAGCCTGCTTGTCCCTTACGCTTAAATAATAATTTCACTTTTTAAGCAATATGTGAGATCTTGGACAAGTGGAATAACACCTTTATGTAATCAATGTATTTCTGTACCGGTTAGTTCTCCAAATATAAATAATAAATAATCCCGTCCGTGTCCGCAGGACCGCGAAAAGCAGGAGAACCTCCGCAAGGCCGCGGAAGAGCTGCGCTACATCACCGTGGACTACGCGCAGGGACAGGACATCGTCAGCTCGCAGATGGCGCGCCTGCAGGTCGGTACCCCCCCCTTGGACACTTTATAACTTGCATTTATACACCGTGGGCGTTAATAACCCGAAAGATTTAAACCACGTATTTTTGACGACAGTACGAGTAAATAATGCTATATCAACATGGGTCCAATTATGTGTCTTAATTAAATTACTTTTTCAGTACAAATTAAATCATATTAATTGAACGCTTCTTTGTGAACAAACCTTGCTAACAACCATGCAGTTCGTGCGTCTGCGTCTAAAAGTAGTAGGTGGCTACGTCACGCCCTTAGGGTGTGTTACAATTGAGATTTTTTAACTTGTGATTTGTTTTAAATAATTAATATCTCTTAAATTATGGCCTTTTGGACTATATGTTATATAACTTTATATACTCTAATTAGGCTCTAAAATCGTTGGTTTAAATCTTTCGGGTTGTTAACGCCCACGGTGTATTGCCCGGGGATCCTTTGCGAGATTTAACAGGGACAACTCTCACGGCGATCATATATTACGACTGGATACCATAATTGGTTATTTAAACTAGTCGATGGAACAAGGGGTACATGTTCCACCCGATTTTTCCACGAGAAAATGGAACGTCGGAAAATCTAATGGACATTTTAGTCTAAAAATACCTACAATGGAACGGAGACGGTATATGCGTTTTCCATGGCGAATGGGGAATGGATAAAAATTTTGGAAATACCTGATTATTTTTTTGGTGATAGGAATAACCTTCCTTAGCACCAGAAAAAAGTTTCAGATTTTTCGGGTGCGTCAATTTTTTTTTGAAAAATATTAACAGTTTCCTCACTTATGTTTTGGGTCAGTTACGGCACCTTCCTCGATCGGTCTCATATTACAAAAATTAAATATGTGTGGTAAACTGACACTGGCAATGATATTGACACTTGCAGCAGCTATATTGGTCATTACCAGTGTCAGTTTACCACAGATATTTAAGATAGTTTTTTTTGTAATATGAGACAGATCAAGTGTCTATTTACCGTTCGTGACCCAAAACGTAAATGAGGAAACTGTTTATATTTTTCAAAAATAATTGTCGCAGCTGAAAAATCTGAAACTTTTTTCTAGTGCTAAGGAAGGTTTTTCCTATCACCAAAAAAATAATCAGGCATTTCTAAAATTTTCATCCATTTCCCATTGTGTTACAGTTTCTTTCTCCATTTAAACTGTATCATGTCATTCAAAACTTTTTCGTTTGAATTCAAAGCTCCGGCATAGATTTAGATTAAAGTAGATTTCTGTATCTGTTATAATCAATTAAAAAGTGTTGTTTTTGCACCAGGAAACTGCTCGGCACGCGGCCTCGAGCGCCACCCAACTCATCACTTCCGCGCAGAACGCATCGCAGCATAACACCAACAAATACACGCAGGTCAGTTCATATTTACTTTCATTTATATCCAGGGCACGTGCAGATATAGTCAAGAAAAGTGGAGCAAAATTGTTACACACTGGTACCCTAGAGACGGTAGGAGGTAGAGAGAAGGCAATACGAGAGATGGGAGGACGAGCTCAAACTGACAGTTGGTCCAAACTGGAGGAGAGTTGCAAACGATAGACAGCAATGGAAGGGGTTAGAGCAGGCCTTTGCCAGGAGGCATACTGAACTCCTTCGAAGAGGTCGATCGTCTAATCCGACTCGGCTGGGCAGCGTTCGGGAAGCTCCGGCACATCTTTTCGTCCAATATCCCGCAGTGTCTCAAGACGAGAGTCTTTGACCAGTGTGTGTTGCCAGTGATGACATATGGCACAGAAACTTGGTCGCTTACTATGGGCCTCATAAGAAGGCTCAAAGTCACCCAAAGGGCAATGGAGAGGGCTATGTTAGGAGTTTCTCTGCGTGATCGCATCAGAAATGAGGCTATCCGCAGCAGAACCAAGGTAACCGATATAGCCCTCCGAATTGCTAAACTTAAGTGGCAGTGGGCGGGGCACATTGCACGTAGAACCGATGGCCGTTGGGGCGGAAAGGTTCTCGAGTGGCGACCACGAACCGGAAGGCGCGGCGTGGGTAGGCCCCCCACAAGGTGGACTGGTGACCTGGTAAAGGTCGCGGGAGTCCGCTGGATGCGGGTGGCGCAGGACCGGTCAATTTGGCACTCTCTGGGGGAGGCCTATGTCCAGCAGTGGACGTCTTTCGGCTGATATGATGATGATGATACTGAACTCAGAGATATAATATGAAAAATGTCCTCGAAATCGGCGAGGAATAGGGATGGTGACACTAATCATAATTTCATGAAAAGTTATGTTAGATCGATTAACAGTACTATTTAAATACCTGAAATCAAGCCAATTTTTCTATATTAAATGTAATAAATTTAATAAAAATAGGTTTTTGAGCGATATTTTTAGCCATTATCACGTGACTACGAACACCAATCAGAGCGCGTTACGTCACGAGTCTCAAAACAAGCGTCGCAAACTGTCATAAAGTATCGGGAGCATCAACGGTTTTTAGATAAATTCGCAATTCCTCTCAAAATTTATCCTATTAATTATCAAAATGGAGACAGGGTTCGTGAAAGGAGACAGTGCTAACTTGCCGAAAATAGATACGTTGATGGTGGCAAATTTCTTTGCGAGAAACAAGGATTTTTGTGAGGCGGAGTTCCGAAACGTGAAATCGTCTTTGTAAGTATAGTTATTTATTAAAATAACGCTTAATTATATTAAAAAATTAATAATTTACGCATTTTACATAGTCTTTAGTCGCATTTTATAGTATATATCAGTCTTTACATCAATTCATAAAGTTAGGTTATGTGCAGATGTATTTGATATTTTATTCCGTTTTATTTTTCAGATCATCAAGAGAATCTTACGGCGATGATGCAGTCGGGTACGTGCAGTTAAAAAGGGACCTAAATGTGTGTACAATTAAGTGTCGCGTATGTCCGGAACACAAAGTGCGCAGTAAACCTTATACGGTCACTGTTATTTTAGATGAGAAAAATGATAATGTCAGGAGTGTTCAATGTCAAGATTGCGCAGCTTCAGCGGGTGGGTGCAAGCATTCTATTGCTTTTTTAATGTGGTTACATCGAAGAAGCGAAGAGCCATCATGCACACAAATTGAGTGTTACTGGAAAAAGTCACAACTTTCGAAAGTTGGGACAAACCTAAAATTTATAACAGCAACAGAAATGGCCAAAGGGAACTCAACTATACCAGAATCCGATGACAGAGTTCTTAGAAAATTTGTAGAACAAGCTGCTGTGAAAGACATCAAGAACTGTGAGCTTATAAGGTATCTACAAACCATCCCTAAAGAGCTGGAAGAAATATCAATGTACCAGTTAGCTATAAAATATAGAATACCCTCTTGCGATGAATTTATCAACAAAATATTGCCTTCCTTCACAACAGATATTTTAAAAAAAGTAGAAGAAAAGACTCGGGATCAGTCCAAAAACAACTTGTGGCATGAATTAAGGTTTGCACGAGTGACAGCTTCAAAAGCCTATGATGTAAGCAAATGTCAGACTAGTGATGGTGCATTAGTGGCATTAATTATGGGTGGCAAAATTCCTGACACACCAGCTATGAAACGAGGCAGAGTTTTGGAACATAGGGTGTTTCAAGTAGTACAAAGGAAACTGGCGAAGAACATTAAAAAATGTGGTCTATTTATTAGCAAAGTACATCCCATGATTGCTGTATCACCTGACGGAATAGGGGAGGATTTTTTAATTGAAATAAAATGTCCATACAAGAAAGAAACAATGAAAAACTACATCCAAGATGGTAAACCAACAAAAAAATTTTTAGCTCAAGTACAACTACAAATGTATGTGTGCAATATAAAAAAAAGTTACTTCTGCGTGGCAGACAGCAATTTCCAAAATAATAACAAAGTTAATATCATTCATGTAGATCTGGATGAACCATATGTCAATTCTTTGGTAAAGTCATTGGTTTTATTTTGGGAAACTAATATATATCCTTCATTGTATAAAATGTCTGAAATATGAATAAATAAAAGTCAGTGTGTATTACTTTAGTTTATTATTTACAGTAATGAGAACAAGAGAATACCTTAGTATGGTTGAGATTATTTAATGTGGCCGGTTATTTATAAAACTAATTGGAATTGGAATCTTCTACCTTGGACAGTAGAGTTGCTTTTTGAATGACTACTTTGATACAATTCGGTCAACTTAAATAATTTCAATTATATTTACTTATTAATTAATGAATTCTGTAAATTAATAAGTCCACAAGCTATCACTATGACATCATCAAGATTACCTAAAAGGTAGTTGTTTACACAAGCATGAGGCTTCAACATAGAAAACTCTCTCAAACGTCTTATCAATCGTTCAATGTGAATCCGCAAACTTGCAATTTGTTTAGTCTCTTTGACTTTCTCTTTTGATAGTTTTTTACCCGATTCAACACTAGGAGGCCGTATGAGCTGACACCCGACACCGAGTAGCAGTGGTTGAATATGCTTAAAGCCCCTGTCAGCCATGACATGTGAACCACTAGGTAAGCAGTTCAAAAAATCACAACTTTCAACAAGACATACATCGGTAATCCTCCCACTATAGCCCCGTGACACATAATTAACAAGTCCATTTGGGGTGCTAGAAATGAGATATTTAATTGTGTTAGCCTTTTTATAATCAGACCAACTCAGAGCCTGATTTAATGCTTTGCTAGGTTTTTGGATCTCAATTTCTAGGCAGTCAATAATGCAAGTTACATTGTGATATTTTTTCCTAAATGCTATAGGCAAACATTTTTTGTTTGCAGCCTTATCTAAATTTACAATGAAAGGTCTCATAACTTTAGCAATTTTAGGTATATTTTCCTTGAAAATTTTACTTGCATATGATCTAGTTATTGCAAAGTCATCTCCAAGTTCAGAAAACTTGCTGTCAAATCGAATCTTTTTTAAACATAATAAAATTCGGTGTTCAGGAATACCTGTATATTCATGTATAATTTTAATCAAATAGTAACAGGTTTTTGGGACACCAATGTAGAATTGTGGTCTTTTCTCTATTTTATCTATAGTAACCTTTAACATCAATTTAGAGTTTTTTTCTATTTTTATTTCTGGTTCATTAATACTACTAGTGTCAGATGAAGCTTTTGATAAAACTGAAGGAGCTACGGAGGGTGTGTATAATGATACTTCACTGTCTGATTTGTTATCATCACCCATAGAACATGGCACATTCATGCGCATTGGCAGCAGTGGCTGCAACTTAGAGACTTTGAATGGAGATGTTGATATGGATTTCACAGCATATTTTATTGGAGAAGTCTGCACTTTCATTGTATGAGTATTGGTCATTTGTTTTGTTTGAGTAGCTTCACTTCGACGTTTTGATGATATGATGATAACATGAGATGTCTGCACTGCTTTTTCAAATGTGATTGTTTCTTGTTGTTGACGAGATGTGATGAGATCTGGAGAAAAAAAAAACACCAATTAAATCCTTTAGCAACCTGCTATTTACTTAGGCCACTTCCGCATTTGTTAGTATGTTCAAAACAGCACAGATTCTTAACAGTGCCTTACATTTAACTGAATGCTTCCGCACATGTTAATACTTCTGTATTTCTGTGTTTCTGTGTACTTGTGGGCATTAATGTTGTTTATAATGCAATGTACCTAATATTATGAGATAAATAAATATCAATATCAAATGTAATACTGACAAGTCTGTATTATAAACAAGTTAGGAATCCTTGCAACATTAGTTCTTAAGCACTTTATAAGGAACAAAATAAAGCCATTGTTAAATTTAATATAAAATGCATCAGTCGGTACCTGAGTTTGTGCCAGGAAGATCAATTTCATCAATTGACAGGTTTTCACTTTGTTGAGATGCTAAGGTCCTTATTTGGTCCAGTTCTTCACATTCTTTTATCAGTGCTGCTCTTTGCCTTCTTGCAGCGAGAGGGCGGCTCGAATCAGAAGTACAAGGTCTGTTTGGTTGACACGCAAACTTGGTTGGTAAACAGCCGGTTCTCATTCTTATTTGAGATACTACGCCCATTGTAGTATACTCCACATAATTTTCCATATCATTAGGAAGCTGAAATTGTATTTGTAAATAAGTATACTACATAAGTGATGTACCTACACAAAAAGTCTGCTACATTTAGTACTTCAAAGTTTTGTTCAAATTATAACCTACAAGAAAACTATTTGAATCGGATTTTATACTGATAGTGTGTATTTTATAACTTACATCAAAGTGATCTTCACAAAAGTAACTGGTAGTCGTCACCGATAATGTTGCTGCTGGGTCTCTTCTAGCAAGAGTTAGCCATTTTCTCCGTCTCTGTTTATTTTTTGGAACATATATAAACAGTTTTTCGGGTGTGGTGATAGATGTACTATTGCACATCGGCACTACGCAGTATTTATAAAATTTTGTATTCATGTTTATTGATGTAAAAACGGTCAAACAGTTAAATTGATCAAGAAACTCACTCAAATTACAATAAAACATTATAGTCCGCGAGTCTTGTTTCGAGACCGGTGACGTCACGTCAAGTCACGTGACAGCTTTCAGTGTTTGAGCGGCAAATTTGAAAATAATTTTAAATAATATTTTTTCCTCATAACATGAAGATCCCTAATTTTTATAAATATTTTTTCCGTATTCCTTGAAGGTATATCTATAGTATAAAAATAGGTTCGAAATTTTGTCCCCATCCCTATTGCAGTTGAACCTTAGCGATGGTTGTAGAGATGTAAAATTCTGCTAAAATAGAGAAAGCGGAGATAGAGGGAGACATGCTTGAGTCAAATCTTGCACTGTATCGTTTTGCTTGGGAAAAATGATGGAAGGTGTGAGTGTCCGAATAGGCCTACCCTTCGGAGGCTCTCACTTGCGAACCTTGCCACTTACCTTCCGAAGAGATACTACACAAAGGTCTTCTTAGTCGATCCCTCATAACTGAGAATCGTGACCGCATGCAATTGCGCTCCTTGCAATTGGGTTCCACGTCGAGTGACCGCGCGGGAAAAACTGCGTTTGGCAGCCCTCTAGAAAACGCCCAATGCAATAGAAACTATATATTCTTTCCAATAAAGTCTTTTTTCAACTGTGGGAACCAAGCCGCGAATTCGTGGCGTCGGGAAACGACGGTGAAAATTTTTGCCGCCGCGTATTCGCGGTCGTGGGAAACCACGGAACAATCTGTGCAAATGATGTGGGTACCTTACATAATATATTTAAGATGTATATAGTTAATTTATCATTTACACAATTTATATACATAACACAAATACACACACAACATAAACTTCAGCACCCGACACTTGGCCGTATCGTGTGACGTCACGCGCGCCGGCCGTGCTATGGATACGCGGCCGCAGAACGGGTTTCAAACGTGCACCGCGTTGCATGCACGCCAGCCAGTCGTGATTTCACCTCTGCGCGCATACTCGCTTTTCTTGTCAATGTTATTACAAATAGCTTACGTGATATTAATCTCTGTTACTGTGCTTATTTACTGTGTTGCCTTTTGAATTTCTTTCTTCCTTCTGACTTTTAAATAACTTTTCCGTGTGGTGTCTGTGCATTATATAAATCAACGCTTTTGGGAGTTTTTATTTCTACATACAACCAAGGACAAAACCTAGTGAAGGTAAATAATACAGACATTAACACATCTATATGCTTTGGGAAATTTGTGGGGGTGGCACCATTTTTGCCACGAATTCGCGGGAGTAACAACAGGTTAACAGCTCCAGGGCACTGGAATGGATCCCAGAATGGTTTCTCCATAGCATGCGGCGTGATACGTCCAAAGAAATGCTTAAAATTATCCAAACTGTTTGTATTGTTAACAGGAGTCCCTAATGCAAGAGTGCTCCGTGCTCTCCCAACACATCCCGCGCGTAGTCGACGCGGTGCAAGTAGCGGAGCGGCGGCCCGACCACGCGGCCGCCAGGCTCGACCTCATCGCCAGCGCGGACGCTTTCCTCCAGGTAACTTACGAGACAGAGATTTAGTTGACTTAAGGATACGCTTATTACCAATTAATGTCCTCTTACCCTTAGGGGTCTCGCAACATTTGACTACCCAACCAAGTTTGTGAAATTGTGAAGGACCCAAAAAAAAACCACTACCCGACTGCCGAAGAAAAATTCTTAGGCACGCCCTGCAGCCTAAACCGTTTGACGGATTTTGACATATGAGGTGTCGTTGGATTCCTCTTAATCGTGGGAGTGACATAGGCTATAATATTTGTTAAAAAGCAGTTGGGTTTTACGAAAATTCTTTTGATTTCACTTGTTGGCTAGAGGTCTACGACATAGCACACAATATTTACAGTATAAGAGAACAGATCCAACCTAAGCTCCTGTGATTTCAGTTTCTGAATCACTATTCCCAGTTTGCCGATGAAATGAACCCACCCTCTATATTGAGGTTTTTAAGATCTTTCTTGATTTCAATCCGTTCTCGTACCATTTGCGGATAATAGTGGCGTTCGCTAGACGCTTTTTGGTTGGGAATCTTGGGTGGTAGACCCGTGTTCAGTAATCTTTTAAATATGGGTGTAGAATATCAAAATAATATGTGCATATTGTGACAGCCGAGCGGCCACGTGCTGCAGGCCGCGCGCGCCGCGCTGCCAACCGTCGCCGACGCACCCACCGCCAAGCACCTCACGCACACCACGCAGCAGCTCACAGCGAGCTGTGCGGACCTCAGGTCAGTCTACTTATTGTTTTTAGGGTTACGGTCCTCAAAAGGAAAAAAAGGAACCCTTATAGGATCACTCGTGCGTCTGTCTATCCGTCTGTCACAGCCGATTTGCTCCGAAACTACTGGACCGATTGAGTTGAAATTTGGTACACATATGTAAATTGGTGACCCAAAGATGGACGCGTAAAGTAAATTAATGAATTCTGAACAAGGGGGCCACTTTTGGGGGGTAAACTGGAAAATTAAAAAAAAAAGTTTCGCAAACTGTATTGTCTGACATATCAAATGAAAGGGGTTGTTGTAAGCATGTCAGTTTTTTTTTTATAATTTTAGCAAAAACAGATTTGAAGTAATTTAGGAAAACAGACGAAAATTGACATTGGTTTCAGAACAAATTAAGGGTTGCGCGCATAACGTCCCACTCGCAAAACATCCCTGCACCAAAATTACGTCCCATTCGCAAAACGTCTTCTCTGCAAAATGTAATGTAAATACCCCTTTTAACCATAACGCCCCTTTCGCAAAATGTCCCGTCTGGAAAAAAAGCTTGTTTGTAGAGACTAGGAGTCTTCTCATGGGATAAGAGATGGCCAATAATATAAACCATTTTGCGAAAGGGACGTATTACGAATGGGTCATTTTGCAAAAGGGACATTTTGCGAACAGGACCTTTTGCAGAAGGATCGTTTTGCGTATTTATTTATTGCTAGCCAATATAACATCACAACATAATAAGAAAATATAATATACAAAAGAAACTTAACTATTACACTTAAACTAGAATAACAAAAAAAAGAAAACTGGTGGGGTGCTGCTATAGTGGCCGCAAGTGGACACAACTCAGCATAATGCTCTGACATTTAGTAATGCCACAGCGCTGGTCTTCCGTGGAGCCCGGGGCTGCAGGATAGATTTCAAGCAGCAAAAAGTGGCAGCCGTGGTACTACATATATTTTGTTAAAAAAAAAAAAAAACGATAACTAGGTACATATGAAGAGATACTAAGGGAGGTGCTTGTACGTGGGAAATTGCATGCATATTAAATACTCGTACCATGTACTTAGCATCTATAAATAAAATATAGGATAAATTATGACGATTTGAGAGACCAACGTAACGCTACACACTACGCGTATCGTGCCGCTTGGTTCAAGTGTTTTTTTGTATGTGGTCTGAGGAGGTTAAGTGAACGTTTTTACTGTGTACGTTTTTACAATAAGTTACCTTCTAATATACTAAAATTGACAATGAATAGATTTAAGTCCAGCGTTAAACGCCATCTAATGCAGAAATCATATTATACTGTAAAGGAATTTATAGATGATAAAGAAGCATTTATATGTAAAATACCTATAGTTAAGTTAAAACATGACATGTAAAAGAGCTAGCATAAGCCTATTTGCAAAATAAATATTTTGATTTGATTTGATTTGATTTGAACACTTGTTGTCCCCAGGTCCGCCGTGAGCCGCGCGCGCATCTCCTGCAAGGGGCTGGAGCTGGACGCGGCCGGTGAAATCATTCGCTCCCTGCAAGACGAGTTGGATGAACTGGACGAAGCCGCGAGGGCTTTCGACCTGAAGCCGTTGCCGGGACAGAGTGTAAGTTTGTTTGTGATAGCTAAAATGGCATCAGTTTTAATGGCTTCAGCGCATACAGGAGTATGGCGATATTTTTGACAAAATCTTTTTTTTTTCTGATAGAAATTTTTCCATTCGAAAAATTTACCAAGTCGTTATTTTTCTCTAGCGTATTCCCCGATTTGCTTTTTTAATAGTTAATATTCCCATTCTCTTTTTTTCTTAGAAGCAAACCTTGTAACACAAGATTTGGGTTTGACGCTTTGTGCCAGATTCGAAAAACGCCAGATTCGCAGAACTCCAGATTCGCATAATGCCAGAATTCACATTCGCAGAATGCCAGATTCGCATACTACCAGATTCGTATAACGCCAGATTCGTCGAATGCCAGATTCGCAGATTGCCAGATTCGCACAATGTCATATTTATTTTTCACAGAATAGTAATAGAGAGAGTAAGAGAAATTGGAGTTCCATACCTCAAAAGGTACAGAACCATTATCGGATCACTTTCTACTAAGTAATTTAAATATCCCTCCATATATGTACTACAAATAAAAGCACAGTGCGCTAATATTAAGCTGAGTATAAATTTGAGCGGCTCAACCTGAGGCATGCTCGCCCGGCGCGGCGAGCTGCTCTCGCGGCAAATAGTTCCACATAAACATGCGCGGGTGAGGTAGTGTGCTCGCGCGAGCTGACATTCAAAATGGCGTCGACACGATGACAGCTGATTGATTTCGGAACCCACAACACCTTTTGCTTTTCATGTAATTGTATCAATAATTGTTCCAAATTTACTAACAAACGATCACAAACGCACGGCTCAGCCACTTGCTGAAATTCGTACGCGGCTAGCGCACAAACAAGTTCGATCTTGTCGCTCTGTCCGCGGCATGCTCAGATACACGTCCAAGTTACGCGAGGCACGCACACTGAAGCGCCTCTGGGCGGTTCGCCGCGCGCCGCTCGCGCACAGCGCGTGAGCGCGTACGAATTTGAGCAAAATAGGCGCCGGGCGTGCCTCAACCCGAGGCTGCTCTAATTCGTACGCACCTTTAGATAGGTTTTGTTTTATGTAGATTTTCTTGCCGTGTGCAATTGCCAAGTCACTCTATTTAATAAAGAAATATAAACGAGTGTTAATGGATGGTCCCCACGGTGGTTTAACCACTGTCACTTTCCTGTCGCCATTATTTTTTAGGTTTTGATTACCGTGTTCAGTTCTACGGTGTTAGGTTTCACCGCTACAAAGCGACTCAAAATACAAATCTGAATCTACAGGAAAATGGTAAATAATGCTGACAAGAAACGAATCTGGCATTTTGAGAATCTGGCATTCTGTGAATCTGGCATTCCGTGAATCTGGCATTCGGCGAATCTGGCGTTCTGCTAATCTGGTACTATGCGAATCTGAAATCTAGCATCGTGCGAATCTGGCATTCTGCGAATCTGGCGTTCTGTGGATCTGGTGTTCCGCGAATCTGGCGTTTTTCGAATCTGGCACAAAGCGTCAAAACCCCGGGGTTTCCTAGAGAGTCGTGACATGTCTATTGTGATGCTTCTTTTACACAAGTTTTGAATGAATGTGACCATGGTCCCCGCAGGCGGAATGGGCCCGCTCGAGCATGGCGTCGGCGTCCCGGGCGGCCGCGGGCTGCACGGCGCAGCTGGTGTCGGCGGCGCGGCGGCAGGACCCGCCGGGCTGCGGCGCCGCCGCCGCCGACCTGTCCGCCGCGCTGCGCGGCTGGACCGGCGGCGTGCGGGCCGCGGCGCACGCCGCCGCCCAGCACACGCCACGGTGAGGCTTCACTCGCTCCCTGCAACAGGAACGGGCCCGCTCGAGCGTGGCGTCGGCGTCCCGGGCGGCCGCGGGCTGCACGGCGCAGCTGGTGTCGGCGGCGCGGCGGCAGGACCCGCCGGGCTGCGGCGCCGCCGCCGCCGACCTGTCCGCCGCGCTGCGCGGCTGGACCGGCGGCGTGCGGGCCGCGGCGCACGCCGCCGCCCAGCACACGCCACGGTGAGGCTTCACTCGCTCCCTGCAACAGGAACGGGCCCGCTCGAGCGTGGCGTCGGCGTCCCGGGCGGCCGCGGGCTGCACGGCGCGGCTGGCGTAAAAAGCTGCATAAATACTTTGTTAAACGCATAATATTACATTGTTTAACTAGGGGCGTAAGTGGAATATTGCAAACTCGAGTCATCAAAAGCCCTCCGCCTTCGGCGTCGGGCTTCTGATAGACTCTCGTTAGCAATATTCTTACGCCCGTATTGTACACAATGTTTTTCATCACATTTGCGAGGAAATAAATAACTACAAAAGACAGAAAAATCTAAGTTTCATACAGCCGCACCAATCAAAAATTGACAACTTCACTTCCAGATAGCTAGTGGAGCGCGCAGATTCAATATTTCAACCAATCACAGAGCAGTATTCATGCGGGGCGGGGCGGCTTGGCCAACTAGATTCTTTTTTCAACCAATCACAGAGCAACCAGATTTGCTTAAGCCAATCGGAGGTTTCTATATTTTAAAACTAAACTTAACAGCCCGTGGGAGGTAAAACGGCTATAACTGCTCTGTACGCTCGCAAGTAATAACGCCATTGACGTGCAAGTGTGATGAAATAGTACATTGTTTAACGAGGGCCGTAAGTGGAATATTGCTAACGAGAGTCTATCAGAAGCCCGACGCCGAAGGCGGAGGGCTTTTGATGACTCGAGTTTGCAATATTCTTACGCCCGTGTTATACACAATGTTTTTCATCACATTTGCGAGGAAATAAATAACAACAAAAGACAGAAAAATGTAAGTTTCATACAGCAGCACCAATCAAAAATTGACAACTTCACTTCCAGATCAGTGCTAGTAGAGCGCGCAGTTCAATATTTCAACCAATCACAGAGCAGTATTCTTGCGGGGCGGGGCGTCGTGACCAACTAGATTTTTTTATTCAACCAATCACACAGCAACCAGATTTGCTTAAGCCAATCAGAGGGTTCTATTATTTAAAAAAAAAACCATAACGCCCATGGGCGTAATATAGCCCATTACAGCTCAGTACGCTTGCGTATAATAACACCATTTTCGAGCAAGTGTGATGAAAAATAATTTATTGTACCTATAGATTTAGATTCTTAATATAAATAGAAGCGAGTAGAGACTGCTCGATCCCACAGTCAAACTCTGCAAACGGTTTTGTGGGACTCTTTACTTGCATATCCTGTATTATTATTTGAATGAAGGGCAACCTTCCTCTGTCACTAAAGCGAAAGCTCGTCGACATGTGTATTTTGCCTGTCCTAACCTACGGTGCGCAAACATTGTCACTCACCGTGAGCCAGAAGTCCAAATTGAAGGTTTGACAACGCGCTATGGAGCGCAGTATTCTAGGTATCAAAAGGACGGATCGGGTCCGAAACACTACACACGCATAGCTGATGTGGATGCAAAAACTGCCGGGCTCAAGTGGGACTGGGCCGGCCACGTCTGTCGCGTGCATCCAGACAGGTGGGCTAATATAGCTACGAAATGAGTGCCACATGATGGGCGCTACAGACGGGGCCGACCTAGACGGACATGGCGGGACGACCTGGATCTATTCCTCAACAATTGGGCGGAAGAAGCACCTAGCAGGGACGCGATCACGGGGAGAGGCCTTTGCCCAGCAGTGGGATACTCAAAAGGCTCTTAAAAAAAAAAAAAAAAAAACTAACTATACTGTTATTAAACGCTCACTCCGCAGGTGGAATAGGAGAATCTATGTTATGTTCAATGATACTGCATAGTATTTATCTATAACATTTATTATTAATCACAATTGCTATTTAAAGGCACGAAAAAAAAAACAACATTTATTTCAGACCTTAATACTGATCCATAGACAGTCCATCCTCCGAATACTTACGAAATCCCGCATGTATGTAGTAATATCTCCCAAGTAACTTGTATAACAAGCTACGGTAGCCTAGTGGTTCAGGCATGCGGCTGTCAAGCGGCGGTCGTGGGTTCGAATCCCGGCTCGTACCAATGAGTTTTTCGGAACTTATGTACGAAATATTTACCGTTAGCTTTTCGGTGAAGGAAAACATCGTGAGGAAACCGGTCTAATCCTTTCACGCAAAATAGGCATAATGCCCAGTGACACTAACTAAACTTGTATTAAACCGAAATTGTTATTACAGATTAACGTCGACCGGCCGCGAGGTGCTGCACTCCTCGCTGACGCTGGTGGAGACCGTCAAGACCTACCTGTCCACCTCCGAGCAGGTGGACATCGCGACCATCGTCTCTATCGCTAGGGATGTCACTCAGGTATACATAAAATACCGGCCAAGTGCGAGTCGGACTCGCGCACTAAGGGTTCCGCACCGTTTTGGCAACAGATGTACATAGTTTGTGAAAATTTCAACTGTCTAACTATCACAGTTCATGAGATACAGCCTGGTGACAGACGGACTGACAGACAGAATTATACAAATCTATACACAGTCCGCGTAATAAATAAAAATAAATAAAAATAATATATCTTTATTTCAGAACAATCATTCCATATAAATTACATAAAAATTTCATTAGTTTCATTAAAATTAATATAATTTAAAACAATTTATACTATTTTATTCCTAAAATACAATAATAAATAATTTAATTTAATGTCAACAGAGTAAATGTCAAGGTGGTTAGTTAATTATTTTTACCCAGGCACACAGGATGGAACCGTCTGCTCTGTCAGCGATTACCTTCAGTATCCTGTTGTTGTAATGTGTAATGACACTTATGATGAATGTGATAATATTTACCATGCCATCATTGCTATCCCGCCCGCACTCGCACTCTCGATGCTCGCTCGCTCTCGTTCTGCGATGCCTTCGGCTAACTTCACGTGTGATGTGTGTGATCTCAGTGTATTACTTTTTGAAGCACTGTTTCGCGCATGTCTATAATAAGTGCATATTTGTTTGCAGAACCTCGACTCAAGCTTAGAGGCTGTGCCCTCGCACTCGGAACTTCACGCCGCCGCGGAGAACATCAACCAGACGCTCAACATCCTCAACATGGGCGAGTTCCCGCCCAGCGACCGCAGCTACGGGTAACCATTCTCACTCTCTACATTTTGAATTACAGCCACTAAACACTCTGTCGCACATCACAGCCACTAAACGCGACCAATCTGCCGCACATTACAGCCACTAAACGCGACCACTCTGCCGCACATTACAGCCACTAAACGCGACCACTCTGCCGCACATTACAACCACTAAAGGCGACCACTCTGCCACACATTACAGCCACTAAACGCGACCACTCTGCCGCACATTACAGCCACTAAACGCGACCACTCTGCCGCACATTACAGCCACTAAACGCGACCACTCTGCCGCACATTACAGCCACTAAACGCGACCACTCTGCTGCACATTACAACCACTAAACGCGACCACTCTGCCGCACATTACAGCCACTAAACGCGACCACTCTGCCGCACATTACTGACACTAAACGCGACCACTCTGCCGCACATTACTGACATTAAAAGCGACCACTCTGCTGCACATTACAGCCACTAAACGCGACCACACTGCCGCACATTACTGACATTAAAAGCGACCACTCTGCTGCACATTACAGCCACTAAACGCGACCACTTTGCCGCACATTACAGCCACTAAACGCGACCACTCTGTCGCACATTACAGCCACTAAACGCGACCACTCTGTCGCACATTACAGCCACTAAACGCGACCACTCTGTCGCACATTAAGCCGCTAGTGGTCACCACTAAACGCGACTACCGCAGCAACGGGTGATATTAAATTAAAACTACACTTTTTAAACTCCACAAATTAATTTATTTTGGATAAAGGTATAGTGTGGATGACAATTCAATATTATAGTACCAGGGCTGATCTGATGATGGAGATGGCCATGGGAATTCAATACTTAAACGACATAACCCCGTTGTGTTTGGGCTCGTTAGAATCGTCTCAATGAGTAGTTGGTGACGGTATACAGAAAAGTACAGTCGGCAATAAAAAGCTTGTACTAAAAATTATTTTATGACAAAAACTTATTTCTCTGACTGTTCCTGCTCCAACCAAATACAGAAACTCCAACCAAGTACCCAATCTAAATACAGAATCCTAAAGTGGGCCTATAATAATGTAGCCTTTATCCACAGCGAACTCCAATCCGAACTGAACGCGGCAGCCGTCGGCCTCAACACGGCGTCCTCCGAGGTGGTGCAGGGCGTGGAGTCGCCTTCGGCTCTAGCGGACAACTCGCGGCGGTTCGGCGACGCGTTCAACCGCCTGCTGGGGGTCGGGATGGAGATGGCTGGACAGACGGAGGTGGGTGGAGCTTTCATATTATCAGTCAAGCGTTTATATCTAATCGGTGTACGAAAAACTATGTCCAACAGCCTGGAGTTTTAGTTACTATTTTTTGCTTTAATCATTGTATTAGTTGAATGCGTCTCATGTTGTTGGCAGGACCGCGTGACCCAACACCAAATGGTGAACTCCATGAAGTCGGTCACCATCAACTCCTCCAAGCTGCTGACGGTGGCCAAGTCCGTCAGCCAGGACCTGACGCGGCCCAACGCCAGGAACCAGCTCGCGGCCGCCGCGCGCGCCGTCACCGAGAGCATCAACAGACTCGTGAGTGTCATCAAATGTCTGCAGGCCGTTTCATCTTGAACCTATAATGTCAACTTCTTGGACCGCATCTGTCCATCTCCTGGGCGCACGTACTCTTTTCCTCCTTTCGTCAACACGTCTAAAAACTGACCGACTGACGCTCCGATTGTCATATAGAACTCAAAATAAACCCTCGTCCTCAGGTGGACTTGTGCACCGAAGCGGCCCCCGGCCAGAACGAGTGCGCGGCCGCCATCCGCAGCATCGAGGGCTCCCGGGTGCTGCTCGACAACCCCTCGCAGCCCGTCAGCGAGCTCTCGTACTTCGCCAACGTGGACGCGTGCGTGGGACACAGCAAGGCGCTCAGTGAGTACACTACGCATGTGCACCGAAGCGCCCCCCGGCCAGAACCAGTGCGCGGCCGCCATCCGCAGCATCGAGGGCTCCCGGGTGCTGCTCGACAACCCCTCGCAGCCCGTCAGCGAGCTCTCGTACTTCGCCAACGTGGACGCGTGCGTGGGACACAGCAAGGCGCTCAGTGAGTACACTACACATGTGCACCGAAGCGCCCCCCGGCCAGAACCAGTGCGCGGCCGCCATCCGCAGCATCGAGGGCTCCCGGGTGCTGCTCGACAACCCCTCTCAGCCCGTCAGCGAGCTCTCGTACTTCGCCAACGTGGACGCGTGCGTGGGACACAGCAAGGCGCTCAGTGAGTACACTACACATGTGCACCGAAGCGCCCCCCGGCCAGAACCAGTGCGCGGCCGCCATCCGCAGCATCGAGGGCTCCCGGGTGCTGCTCGACAACCCCTCGCAGCCCGTCAGCGAGCTCTCGTACTTCGCCAACGTGGACGCGTGCGTGGGACACAGCAAGGCGCTCAGTGAGTACACTACACATGTGCACCGAAGCGCCCCCCGGCCAGAACCAGTGCGCGGCCGCCATCCGCAGCATCGAGGGCTCCCGGGTGCTGCTCGACAACCCCTCGCGGCCCGTCAGCGAGCTCTCGTACTTCGCCAACGTGGACGCGTGCGTGGGACACAGCAAGGCGCTCAGTGAGTACACTACACATGTGCACCGAAGCGCCCCCCGGCCAGAACCAGTGCGCGGCCGCCATCCGCAGCATCGAGGGCTCCCGGGTGCTGCTCGACAACCCCTCTCAGCCCGTCAGCGAGCTCTCGTACTTCGCCAACGTGGACGCGTGCGTGGGACACAGCAAGGCGCTCAGTGAGTACACTACACATGTGCACCGAAGCGCCCCCCGGCCAGAACCAGTGCGCGGCCGCCATCCGCAGCATCGAGGGCTCCCGGGTGCTGCTCGACAACCCCTCGCAGCCCGTCAGCGAGCTCTCGTACTTCGCCAACGTGGACGCGTGCGTGGGACACAGCAAGGCGCTCAGTGAGTACACTACACATGTGCACCGAAGCGCCCCCCGGCCAGAACCAGTGCGCGGCCGCCATCCGCAGCATCGAGGGCTCCCGGGTGCTGCTCGACAACCCCTCGCGGCCCGTCAGCGAGCTCTCGTACTTCGCCAACGTGGACGCGTGCGTGGGACACAGCAAGGCGCTCAGTGAGTACACTACACATGTGCACCGAAGCGCCCCCCGGCCAGAACCAGTGCGCGGCCGCCATCCGCAGCATCGAGGGCTCCCGGGTGCTGCTCGACAACCCCTCTCAGCCCGTCAGCGAGCTCTCGTACTTCGCCAACGTGGACGCGTGCGTGGGACACAGCAAGGCGCTCAGTGAGTACACTACACATGTGCACCGAAGCGCCCCCCGGCCAGAACCAGTGCGCGGCCGCCATCCGCAGCATCGAGGGCTCCCGGGTGCTGCTCGACAACCCCTCGCAGCCCGTCAGCGAGCTCTCGTACTTCGCCAACGTGGACGCGTGCGTGGGACACAGCAAGGCGCTCAGTGAGTACACTACACATGTGCACCGAAGCGCCCCCCGGCCAGAACCAGTGCGCGGCCGCCATCCGCAGCATCGAGGGCTCCCGGGTGCTGCTCGACAACCCCTCGCAGCCCGTCAGCGAGCTCTCGTACTTCGCCAACGTGGACGCGTGCGTGGGACACAGCAAGGCGCTCAGTGAGTACACTACACATGTGCACCGAAGCGCCCCCCGGCCAGAACCAGTGCGCGGCCGCCATCCGCAGCATCGAGGGCTCCCGGGTGCTGCTCGACAACCCCTCGCAGCCCGTCAGCGAGCTCTCGTACTTCGCCAACGTGGACGCGTGCGTGGGACACAGCAAGGCGCTCAGTGAGTACACTACGCATGTGCACCGAAGCGCCCCCCGGCCAGAACCAGTGCGCGGCCGCCATCCGCAGCATCGAGGGCTCCCGGGTGCTGCTCGACAACCCCTCGCGGCCCGTCAGCGAGCTCTCGTACTTCGTCAAAAAATGTGAGACGCAATGCACATTGGACAGAGACCTCGGACAAGTGGCATACCAGTCTATGAAAGGAATCCTTTAAGGCGAAGTAGTATTGAGATGTGATGTAAAGTGTGTTGTTGCAGGCGAGGGCATGTCGGGCATGGCCACGGCCGTGAAGCGCTCGGAGCACGCGCAGCTCGCGCGCGCCGTGCGCGGCGCCGCCGCCGCCGTGCTGGGGCTCGTGGAGTGCACCGCGCAGGCCGCCTACTGGGTCAGTCACACACCCACTCACACACAACACTAAACACTATACGAGGGGTATCAACCGCCACCTCATCGCCTACTACTTTGCGCGCGACTGCGCGGCGATCAGGTGACGTTGGCGCCAAAGCTTTGAGCGCACGCTCAAAGTAGCTAGCGCCACGCCCACATCGCCTTTCTATACTATAGTATTTAGTGTTCTGTACTAACTCACAAACAGTTTACCGTACGGATGTTCACAAATTGGGAATGGATGAAAATTTTAGAAATGCCGCATTATTTTTTTAGTGATAGTAGTAACCTTCCTTAACACCAAAAAAAAGTTGCAAATTTTTCAGCTGCGTCAATTATTTTTGAAAAATATAAACAGTTGCCGCGTTTACGTTTTGGGTCAGGGACGGCACTTTCCTCGATCGGTGTCGTATTACAAAAAAATATTTTAAATATCTGTGGTAAACTGACATTGGCAATGATATTGACACTTGCAGCAGCTATATTTGTCATTACCAGTGTCAGTTTACCACAGATATTTAAGATATTTTTTTGTAATATGAGACGGATCAAGGAAAGTGTCTATTGACCGTCCCTGACCCAAAACGTAAGTGAGATAACTGTTTATATATTTCAAAAATAATTGACGCAGCTGATAAATCTTAAACTTTTTTCTGGTGCTAAGGAAGGTTATTCCTATCACCAAAAAAAAAATCAGTCACTTCTGATATTTTCATTCATTCCCAATTGCAGGTCAATGTGCGGCCACTCTTAAGAATGAGACCGTCAGTATACTTCTTCTAAAGTCTTACCATTCTAGTTAGCTAGTGTCACTGGGCATTTTCCGCAAATCGACATCTTATCTTATCTTATCTAGTTGAGGACCCTTTCGGATACACTTCGACCCAATGGGATCTTTTGTGCACTTGCCCTCCCCTTTATAGCTACTCCCAAGCTCGCTCCATCGTTTCCACAAAACGGATGTTGCAGCTTAGTGGGAGCACCATGAATTCCTTTGGTTACGCATAGCTGTTACCAAAGAAATTCATTCTTTGTCCGGCAAGGGCATGACATTCACACAGTAAGTGTTCCATAGTCTCATCCTCCTCGCCACACATTCTACAGTCTACACTGTTCGATAGCATCTTGGCCAAGAGATCCTTGACCCCGAAGTGACCTGAGAACACCCTAGATATAATCCTGAGTTGCTTCCTGCTGGATTTCCAGAGTTTTTTTTCGACAATCAAATTTTGCGTGAAAGAATTAGACCGCTTTCCTCACGATGTTTTCCTTCACCGAAAAGCTAACGGTAAACATTCCGTACATAAGTTCCGAAAAACTCATTGGTACGAGCCGGGATTCGAACCCACGACCGCCGCTTGACAGCCGCATGAACCACTAGGCTACCGTAGCTTCCGTCTTACAATTAAATAAATAATAAATAAATAGTAGTGGACAATCTTTACACAGATCGAACTTGTCCCATAGTAAGCTCAATAAGGCTTGTGTTATTGGTACGAGACGACGATATGTTTAATAGATATAAATACTTAAATACATAGAAAACATCCAAGACTCAGAAACAAATATTCATGCTCATCACACAAATATTTGCCCTTACCGGGATTCGAACCCAGGACCTTCAGCTTCGTAGGCAGTGTCACTACCCACTAGGCTAACCGGTCGTCATTCACAATCCTAATTACCATGTCAATCGACAGGTGGCAGTGTCGGACTCGACGTCGGTCGCGGGTCGGCCGGGACTAGTCGACCAGGCCCAGTTCGCCCGCGCCGCCGTGGCCATCGAGCAGGCTTGCCAAGCGCTGGCGGACCCCACCAGCGACCAACAGCAGGTTGGTTTACTGTGTCACACATATTTAATGTTATTGTTGGACAGTTTGAACAGCGATCGACCAATCACAGGGCCCCGCGCGCTCGCGCCGGCGCGTGTGCTCCGCTCCTTGCTCCTCCGCGCCGGGCGCGAGGCAAGCGAGCCTGTTTAGTATTATGAAATGAAATGAAATGAAAAATATTTATTCCGGAAACATAGTAGTCCATATTAGAGATGCAACGGATAGTGGTTTGGCCGGATACCGGATACCGAATATCCGGCGGCACAGCCGGCCGGATATCCGTTATCCGGCCTCTGGATATCCGGCCGAAATAAAATGCCTAAATTTAAGTGTTAAAAAATTAAAATAATTAGTGGAAGATAATAGTGATAGAACTGATTGATATTGCTTCATTGGCTTGTGTGATTAAGCAGAACCCGATTAATGGTACCTAACTAATAGAAATAATAGATCAATAACAGTGTCATTTCATTTATCTTTTTCTTTTCATATGAAGATTAACTCATTAAACTGACTTAAATAATTGATTGCTTTGTAGTTTGTTATTTATTCATCCTTCTTTTACCTACTCTGGTTCTATCTTTACCTATGTTCTTCTGTGTTAGTGTGTTAAAATACTATCCGGTATCCGGCCGGATACTACACCACTATTCGGTATTCGGCCGGATAGTAAAAATGAGGCCGGATAGGCCGGATACCGGATAGTGGCCGGATATCCGTTGCATCTCTAGTCCATATACAGCATTATATCATTATTGTTATTAATTGAATTAAATTAAAAGAGATAAAAAATAAAATAAAAAATAAAACAAATAATATATTAAATTAAATTAGGTACTACAGGCTTTGGGCCATCGCGGGTCACCCCGATCCCGCGATGACCGGCCTATGGTACTCCCTCCAGCGCTCGTGTAGCGGCATTATGATCTTCAATTAGATACTTAATTTCGTTTTAAAATTATAATTATTTGCAAATTCCTCGCAGTAGGCGTGAAAAGCACTGTGTTAAGCCTCGACCGAAAGTGCAATAGCTGGACGCGTACTTTCGAACTAACTCATCCATCTATTGCTTACTTTCTAGCCTCTTCAACAATGTACTATAGTACAAAGTCTGGTCGATGTAACTGGTGACCGAAGAGCTGGCGACTTTCTCGCGCAACGCATTAGCATTGCAATTCAGCGTGGAAATGCCGCCGGTACAATGCCTCGAGGGCCTTTTTTAGATTTAACATAGTTTTAATTTATCTTCATCATCATCATCATATCAGCCGAAAGACGTCCACTGCTGGACATAGGCCTCCCCCAGAGAGTTCCATATTGACCGGTCCTGCGCCACCCGCATCCAGCGGACTCCCGCGACCTTTACCAGGTCATCAGTCCACCTTGTGGGGGGCCTACCCACGCCGCGCCTTCCGGTACGTGGTCGCCACTCGAGAACCTTTCCGCCCCAACGGCCATCGGTTCTACGTGCAATGTGCCCCGCCCACTGCCACTTAAGTTTAGCAATTCGGTTTAGCAATTAATTTATCTTAGTTAATGTTAATCATAATCTTGTATTTACTTTCAATAAAGTTTTCATCCAAAAAAAAAATTACAAAGTAGGATTTGTATTTGTTTATATTGTGCAATTAAAAACTTAATGTTTTTTTCCAGGTGCTAACAGCGGCCACTGTGATAGCCAAGCACACCAGCGCCCTCTGCAACGCGTGTCGCGTCGCGTCAGGCAAGACGGCCGAGCCGCAGGCGAAGCGGCACTTTGTGCAGGCCGCTAAAGATGTCGCCAACTCGACCGCAGCGCTGGTTAAGGAGATTAAGGCGTTGGACAGTGACTATAGCGAGGTTAGTCTCTAGAAACTCCATAGAGCCTACTAGAATACTTCAGGGATTCAAAGAAATACTCTAAGGTACTTACGACATAGAGAACTTATAGAAAATTACATTATGTACAGTTGCATACACTATTTTATCTACACACATATCATAAATATAAATCCTCAATAATGTGTTCGGGAACCATTAGAATAACCGCCATTGCACCGCCATGGCCGACTAGATTTCAAATCATGACCAACTAGATTACCATCGAACAGTATCGAAGGCTCTGACCTCTGGGCCACGCTTCGAAAGTCATTAGTTTATCAATATCGATATCTTAATGAAAATACGTACAAAATAACCTACAGCCAGAGACAAGTAATTTATTTTTATAAATCTTATTGATATAATGCTGGTCGTTACTACCAGTTTCTGAACGCATTTTAGCGGGTTTAAAGTATGTGTGTATAGATAAAGAGATTTATGGAAAGGTAGGGCCAATACCCTAACATCTCTTATATGCCCAGCAAATCGGTTTTTTTAAGCCCTCTGACATCATCTGCTTTCAGTAATCGGTTGGTCAGTAGATTTGGGTGGATGGTTAGGCGATCCTGTGAGCATTTTTTCTCATTATCTCAATGATTGTTATGCAGTTTTCAGCCTTAGAAGTGACCAGTAGTTTATAGTTGTTTTTTTGTCCGCAGACGAATCGCGGTCGCTGCGCCGCGGCCACGGGGCCGCTGCAGGAAGCAGTCCGCAGCCTGTGCCAGTTTGCGGACTCGCCGCAGTTCAGCTCCGTGCCCGCGCGCATCTCGCCCGCGGCGCGACAGAGCCAGGCCTCCATCCTGGACAGTGGCAGGTGAGACAGGCACCTCTTTAATCTTTTCGACGCCCACGACGCATATATCCGCAGCGCAAGTTCAACGTCAACGACTAATATGTGCGTCAAGGAGCCCAGCGCGATAGCAGCTTTCTTGCATTGACATAAGGTTTAACTCCGCACTAAATGTCTTGTTGATTTGGCGTGTGGTTGACAACTTTTCTCTTTGACAGAGCGTTGAAAAGTCGTGTGTGACATAGCCATGAAAGAAACGACCAATCATAGCAAATTTCCATTATACGCGGAACGGACACATTTTAAAATCCTGGTCACGGCACCAAAATGTAAAATACCTGCCAGTTAGACAGCGTGATCGGGATTATGTCGGACATAAATCATACTAGCAAGTCGGTAAGTGTGAGAGAGACACATGCTTTGAGTCATGCTAGCTAGCCGGTTGTGTCTATTTTCATTCCAGTCATAGCGCATTGAGGACTATATCGATCAATTATGGTCTATCCCGTCTTAGTTTTGATTTCTCTTCGCTCCGCTTACAGTTTGATCGGCTTATTAGGTTCCGTTGACTTACAATACACTTCGATTACTTGTCATTATAAGCAGATCTATTGAACCTCATTTGTTGTTACAGGAGCATCATCTCGGCGTCGTGCTCGATGCTTGAGGCGGCGCAGGCGCTGGCGCTGGCGCCGGACGCGCGGCCGCAGTGGCAGGCGCTCGCCGCGCACAGCAAGACCGTCTCCGACAGCATCAAAAGTCTACTGGGTGACGTCAGGTACTTTCACTACATTCCATCTGCCTGTACCTTCAAACACGATCATTGTATTGTTCATGAATACATTTTGAATTGAATCCTTTGGGGCCATGTCTACAGATTCCCAATTCTACAGATTCTCATGTCTACAGATTCCCAATTCTACAGATTATCATGTCTACAGATTCCCAATTCTACAGATTCTCATGTCTACAGATTCCCAGTTCTACAGATTCTCATGTCTACAGATTCCCAATTCTACAGATTCTCATGTCTTCAGATTCCCAATTCTACAGATTCTCATGTCTACAGATTCCCAATTCTACAGATTCTCATGTCTACAGATTCCCAATTCTACAGATTCTCATGTCTACAGATTCCCAATTCTACAGATTCTCATGTCTACAGATTCCCAATTCTACAGATTCTCATGTCTACAGATTCCCAATTCTACAGATTCTCATGTCTACAGATTCCCAATTCTACAGATTCTCATGTCTACAGATTCCCAATTCTACAGATTCCTATGTCTACAGATTCCCAATTCTACAGATTCTCATGTCTACAGATTCCCAATTCTACAGATTCTCATGTCTACAGATTCCCAATTCTACAGATTCTTATGTCTACAGATTCCCAATTCTACAGATTCTCATGTCTACAGATACGGTAACCAACCAGTAATTATTAATGTAGAGAAATAGGTTTTATTTCTTCGGAAAAAAGGTAGAAACTCCGATAAATGTTCTAATTCTAATCACATGATCACACTTGTATGTGTCTATATTTTTCGATCGTTAGACTAGAATTGGGAGTCTGTAGAATCAGAAATATGTAGAACTGGAAATCTGTAGAATTGGGAATCCGTAGAATTGGAAATCTGTAGAATTGGGAATCCGTAGAATTGGGAATCTGTAGAATTGGGAATATGTGGAATTAGTAATCTGTAGAATTGGTAATCTGTAGAATTGGGAACCCGTAGAATTGGGAATCCGTAGAATTGAGAATCTGTAGAATTGGAAATCTGTAATAGAAATCTGTGGAATTGGGAACAAACCCTGGTATTTTTATTTCCTCAAAATAATATCGCTTTATGCAAATAAATAATGGTTAAAATTTGAACGTTATATATTCGCGCCAAAAAGGCCGCCGCCATTATCGTGACGTCATAACTCCAACACCAAACCACAGACTACGAAGAAGATACTATGTGCAGAAACATAGAAACATCAAATGCGCGTGTCCTTCTTATCTACGCCTTCTGCTTTTTGCAGTTGGTATTTTGACGTCACAGAAGACAAAACGGCGGTCTACGGTGTCGATCACGTAACATACAGATAATAAAACTACAATTTTAACTTTCAAATTCAAAATAAGTTTTATATTTTTATAACAAAACAGTGTTATATTCGTTTTTTATGGTAAAATCTATATAAAAACAATAAATACTTTGATAATTTAATGTTGATAGATGAAAATACCCTATTGACAGCATGTACTGTCAAATGCAAAAATATGGGTGCATACAACTTACTCATAAATATGTCCCATCGCTCTATGTCAGCGGATTAAGGTTGTGGTACATATTTATGTCAAAGTCAAAATTATTTATTCTTCAATTTAGGCATATTACATGCACCTATGAATGTCGATAAACTACCACCGGTTCGGAAAGTAAACCTCTGCCTCGAGAAGAACCGGCGTAAAATACTCGGCGAGGTATCATTTTTTCAAAACAGTATACAATATATAATTTCAGTATCAGAGTATTATAAAATTATAATATGAGCGGATTAAATCGATGTATATTTTTGCACTTGTCTGTATGTTAATAATGGCTATGTTTGCAGGGAAAAAGCCCCCGGGCAGAGGGAATGCGCGGCCGCGCTGGAGACCTTAGGCAGGCAGCGTCGCGTGCTGGACCAGGCGGGCCTGCAGGCCGTGGCCCAGGAGCTGCCTCAGATGAAGACCGATTCACTGCAAGGTGAGGGGATCCTACTAATCCTACTAATATTATAAACGTGAAAGTTTGGATGGATGGATGGATGTATGTTCCACTTAATCTCAAAAACTACTGGACGAATTTATATGAAACTTTCCAGTTATGTACCTTATATATCAGAATAAGATGATCATACTGAACAACTTTTCCCATGGGACCGACCACGAAATCGCAAAAAAAAATAAGAGCCAATTAAGAGTTAACTGTGAGTTAATTGAGAGTTAATGTATGGAACTGCTGTTTTTTTTTTTAGCGATTTCTTGGTCAGTGCCATGGGAAAAGTTGTTCAGTATGACCATATTGTTCGCTTTTGGTCTTCTTGCTCCACGACCCCTATTTCACCCTTTATATCAGAATAGGATATAAGCTATAATTTATGTCAAATTTAACCCCTTTATGTACGAAAAAGGGGATGAAACTTTGTATGGAGACCAAATATTTTTGCTCGTTGCCTTCATCAGGCGCTGGATCTCAAAATGTATGGGAAAACTAAAATCTGACACGCATTTGACCAAAATTCTAATTGATAATATTTAATTGGCTATAATTTACGACCCCCGGGATTTTGTTATCGAGTTCAACGCGGACGAAATCGTGGAAAATGCTGTCGATTATATTTGGAAAGCGGAATATCATCTCTTGCATTCAAAGCAGCCCATTTGGGGAATCCACCTTACAGAACACCGCAGCCTAACATCACTACTTTAGGTATATGGTGTGTAGCCCGGTTAACCAGCGAGTAGTTAGTTTTTACTGGGCATTTTCCGCAAATCGACATCCAACATGCCTATTTTGCGTGAAAGGATTAGACCTGGTTTCCTCACGATGGTTTTCCTTCACCGAAAAGCTAACGGTAAACATTCCGTACAAAAGTTCCGAAAAACTCATTGGCACGAGCCGGGATTCGAACCCACGACCGCCGCTTGACAGCCGCACGCCCGAGCCACTAGGCTACCGTAGCCATTACACCATTAGTGATCATAATATCAGTTTATGTGACTGCACATAATGAGAGGCCTTAAATCACGAGTGTGGTTTTATGAAACGAGCTTCAGGAAGTGGTTTAAGGCCTAATTATATAAATTCTCAATAATGTGTTCGGGAACCATTAGAATAACCGCCATGGCCGGCTAGATTTCGAATCGTGACCAACTAGATGTCCATAACAAAATCGAGTTGGTCATGATTTGCTCTGACCTCTGGGCCACGCTTCGAAATTTGAAAGTCATTACTTTATCAATATCGATATCTTAATGAAAATACGTACAAAATTATCTACGGCCAGAGACAAGTTAATTATTTTTATTAATCTTATTGATATAATGCTGGTCATTACTGCCAGTTTCTGAACGCATTTTAGCGGGTTTATAGTATGTGCGTAGATAAATAATATTGTCGTAAACCGTATGTCTGACACTTGATTCTCTTGCAGGTTACCTGGAACAGATTGAGAACAGCACCACGGAGATGTTGGAACGCATAGAGCCAGTCCGCGTCGCGGCTAAAGGCGAGGCTGAGAACCTGGGACACTCCGTTGTACAGCTGGTGAGTCTACATCCTAATTATGCTGTTGTAAGCATCTCAGATAAGGTAGAAGTACTAGTGCCCGACATGTCAACAGAAAATACTTATTTGAATCACGATATTATGCTCATTTAAAATGTATTAAACAGTTTCATACGGTTTGGGAGACGAGGTATTTACTCAAGTTACTGATATGGAATTCGTTTCATATGGTGATCTTATAAAAAATCCTGATAATATAAGAATTAGGTAATCAATCCGAATGTACGAGTAAATGGCAGGCGGTTATGCTGGCAGTCCCAATAGATGTCATTTCAGTACAAATGTCATGAATGACAGACTGACATTTATTGGGACTTGAAGGTTTTACTCATTGTCCCAATTGATGGCAGCTGGTTTTAACAAATATGTTCATAACTTATAAATAAGTTATTTGTCTTGAAATTGTGATAAGAAATATTGAAGTCACTAACATTTAGTAACTTAAAAATGATGTCGTGATCAATCTTAGTTTATTATTCGCTAGTTAAATTATATTCGTCGAGTACTAGTACCGCGTCGGGCACTAGTACTTGTACCTTATATATTTTTTATAATTTTAGCAAAAACAGATTTGAAGTAATTTAGAAAAAAAGACGAAAATTTACCATTCCATTGCCATGGTTACGTCTCTTGGGTCACTTAAAAAAAATGCTCGGACATTAATGCCGTACCCCGCACCTCCTCTATTTGACATGAGGTCGACCAATCGTGCACCGTGATTGGTCGGGCCGGGGAACGGGGCGCATGCGGTGGTGGGAAAGTTAGAGACACGAGCGGGCCAAAATTAGCCCGGAGATATCCAGGTCCGACGATATCCAGGTCCGACGATGCACGGTATCAAATTTCACTGAGTTTAACTGTCAAAGCCATAAATTCGGAATATCACATTTCGCGAGTGATATGGGATACGTCAAAAATAATGTGACAACAATGACAATCTGTTTGAAACCAGTGCCTCATGATTGTAATACCTACTTGTCTAGGTGTCATACTGCGAGCCTCTCGTGTCGGCCACCGTCGGCGCGGCGTCCAACATGACGTCCTCGTCGTCGTCCGGCGAGCTCATGGAGCACGCGCGCACCGTGCTGGAGACCCTGGCGCTGGTCACGCACGCCGCCAGCCAGGCGGCGGGCAACCCCACTGTGAGTACAGTACAGCTAGTTTTATGGCAAGTCTAATTACCCCAGAGTGCGGTGCCTCGGGGCGACCGTGAGTGAGCATAGGCGTGGTACTTGATGTAGAAATGAGTGGGTTTGACTGTGACGTCACCTGTGACGAGACCTTGGCCCTGGTCACGCACGCCGCAAGCCAGGCGGCTGGCAACCCCACTGTGAGTACAGCTAGTTTTATGTGAAGTAAAATTACCCCAGAAAGTGATGCCTCGGTGCGACCGTGAGTGAGCATAGGCGTGGTACTTGATGTAGAAATGAGTGGGTTTGACTGTGACTAGAGTTTGCAATTCGAATATTCGCCTCATACAAAATATTCGAATAATCGAATTCTATTCGAATATTTGTATGAGGCAAATAAATATTCGAATTGCAAACACTAACTGTGACGAGACCTTGGCCTTGGTCACGCACGCCGCTAGCCAGGCGGCTGGCAACCCCACTGCGAGTATAGCTACTTTTACGTGAAGTCAGATTACCCCAGAGTGTGATGCCTCGGTGCGACCGTGAGTGAACATAGGCGTGGTACTTGATGTAGAAATGAGCGGGTTTGACTGTGACGTCACCTGTGACGAGTCCTTGGCCCTGGTCACGCACGCCGCCAGCCACTGTGAGTGTATGGTCCTACGTAGTCATCATCATCTCAATCAATATTAAGAGGGCCTGGTCCTCTGTCGTTCTCATTGCTCATATTTTAAAACGGGATCGTGGAATAACATGAAACTTGTTTTTAGTTTCTGTTGCAACAATGATTATAAGAAAAAATAGAGAGAGAATTAGTTTATTATGAAAAACTTTTGTCTTTTTTTTTGGGACAATCTTACACAAATCAACCTAGTCCCAAACTAAGCAAAGCTTGTACTATAAATACTAGACGATGATATACATACTTATGTACATAAATAAATATTCAAATACATAGAAAACATCCATGACTTAGGAATAAACATTCGTGCTCATCACACAAATAAATGCCCTTACCGGGATTCGAACCCGGGACCTCCGGCTTCGTAGGCAGGGTCACTACCAACTAGGGTACAGAGGTCTTCGTGTTAAGTTGAAGTAGGTTCATAGTCTTCTCTCCCTCTCACTGAGCATAAGCGTGAGCGAGATGGAAGTGCGTGTTTGGAAGCGCGGATGTCATGTTTTTTAATTTTAATTTTTGTGCGTTTAAATAAATGAAAAAGTATCAGCTAAGTTCCCTCAAACATGATATTGCCGATTTTTAGAACCAATTTTAATATGTTTAGCTTTTGTGCATAATTTGTTACGAATGTTTTAAGTGTATTTTAGACCAATGTTCGTGATTTTTTTTCTATCGAGTGAAAGTAATAAACTTAGGATTCGAATAGCTATAGTCCCTCCAGAAAGGCCTCAAGATTTCTTATTAAATTTAGGGCAGCCGTATTATGATTTTAAAAAATCCGTTTTCTGAACCTACGTCGCTTGAAAACCGGAACCCTACTGCTGCGCACGCTATGCTATGTTAAATTATAAGAAAATATACTCATTAAATTAAATGTTAGAATTATAAAAGCCCAAGCGCATTAGTCTTTACAATAAATACAACCTACAATTACATTTAATTAAAATGTACAAATATAGAAAATAAATAGTCAGGGTACTTAACTCCGTTCGTGCTGCTGGTCACAGAACAAGTGGTCTGCTCGCCCAGGAGCAGCCCCTTTTATACCTTGTTCTGTCACTCGGTCACATCAACCAGTTTTATTGTCTTACCCTCACTTTTAAATCGATTTTAACACTTAAATACTTTAATAATTTGTAAGTTCTTGTAATTTTTAAACAAAATCATCGCAAATCCAACACACGCACACGCTATACACATCTCCCACGTGGCTACATTGGACAGCTGCGTGTATCCACATTCCCCACTGCGGCGCACGCGGCCCACGCTACGCACGAAACGGGGTTTGTGCGAAGCAGTTGGGGCCATCTTCCCGCTGCAACCTACGCGCGCTGTGTACGTAGCGTGGACCGCAGTGGAGCTTCGCCTATCGTGTGCGTGCGCGCACTTTGGAACAGGCCACGCGTGTATCAGTGACGTCATTTCGGGCGTAGCGTGCTCGCCTGCTA
This sequence comes from Epinotia nisella, assembly GCA_932294315.1. Classification (NCBI taxonomy): domain Eukaryota; kingdom Metazoa; phylum Arthropoda; class Insecta; order Lepidoptera; family Tortricidae; genus Epinotia; species Epinotia nisella. The sequence goes on from OW028699.1 coordinate 542,910, forward strand.
TGGAAGTATCTGCCTCCATTTTGATACGAAGCGTTTTTAGAGTTCGGAAAAACCGGACCCTATTACTAAGACTTCGCTGTCCGTCCGTCCGTCTGTCTTGTCACTAGGCTGTATCTCAAAAGCCGTGATAGCTAGAGAGTTGAAATTTTCACAGATTATGTATTTCCGTTGCTATAACATGACATGACGGCCGGTTAGCCTAGTGGGTAGTGACGCTGCCTACGAAGCTGAAGGTCCTGGGTTCGAATCCCGGTAAGGGCAAATATTTGTGTGATGAGCATGAATATTTGTTTCTGAGTCTTGGATGTTTTCTATGTATTTAAGTATTTATATCTATTATATATATCGTCGTCTAGTACCTATAACACAAGCCTTATTGAGCTTACTATAGGCCTAGCTCGATGTGTGTAAGAATGTCCCATAATATTCATTTATTATTATTTATTTGTTATAACAACGAATACTAAAAACCGGCCAAGCGCGAGTCGGACTGGGGCTCCCGTACAGCGGACATGATTTTTTTGCCGTTTTTATAGATAATGGTACGGACCACTTGGCCGGTTTTTGCGTAGCTCGACCGTGGGGTGCCGGGCTAGCTTGGATTAACCAATGGCCGTTGTCCGCAGGCCACCAACGCGCATCGCAACGTGGACTCGCAGAGCCAGCTGTGTCGCGCCGCGCTGAGCGAGCTGCTGGAGTGCGCGCGCGCGCTCAGCACCGAGCGCGGCGCCGTGGGCCCACTGCTGGACTCGCTGCAGCGCTCCATCTGCAGGCTCACCCCCGGCAGGTGAGGCCTCCGACAATCAGGACCATCAGCCCCGAAGGCGTATTTAGTATCCCTGTAGGGTATCCCCTTGGATCGCATAATGGTTTTTAGACTAATGCAGTTTCGCATAATTGGTTTGGCATAATTATTTGTGGCATAATAGTACTTTCGCATAGTAATATAATAATCTCTGCACCACCTACTGCATAATCTAGTTTTATCTCTTTCTCCGATACCCAAAGGTTGTCTGGAAGAGATCGCTCTTCAGCGATAAGACCGCCTGTTGTCTACCTCTACCCACAAGTTATTGTATTGTTTCTATCTGTAATTGCTTTATTTGTGTGAGGTGTGCAATAAAGAGTATTTGTATTGTATTGTATTGTCGTCATCGCCTTAGTTCCTAAATATATACACAAAAATAGCAATATAGCAATTTTATTACTATGAGCCTTTTGTACATAACTTTTTTTAGGAAATTACTGTTTTGGATTTTGATATGTTGCTAATTGATTATTATGCCTATTTGTGCTTATGCTTTTTGACATTAGTCTTCATGAAGATTATGCTTTCCGTTTTTATGCTTTTTAATGTTATGCGAAATGTGACTTATGCATATCTTATTTTCGGCGTAAAGTAATTATGCGTAACCATATTAGTATTAATGATTTTATGCCTCTCAATAGTAAAGCACAAAGGCGAACTTTGCAAGCATGATGAGACTTGTGTAACTTATAAAATATTTTGTTTTTTATGAATCACACTGGGATACACCCAGATAGACGGCTGACTTCACAGACCGTATAAATACGTCTTCGATCGGTTGCACTTGGCTCGCCGCCAGCCCCCAAGAGCGGTGATCTAACGCACTAAAGATAGCCTAAACAGCCTTAATAACTTCATTATTTATAGCCATTAATAACTGCACAAGCTGGAGTTAATGTTAACCGAGTTGCTAATGGGTTTTCTCATCGGCAACGTCTTAGAATAGAATAGAAAAATATTAATTGTTTCTCCTTTTTGTTACAAGTTTTGTCCGCTAAGCGGGTGTGGGTAGTAGTTACATATGTCTTAAAGATCTAATTACTTAATTTATGTGAGATGAATTACAGTTATGAATTTGTATTAAATTAAAAACAGGGAGTCCCTAGGCGGGACACGGCGCTGACTGACATGTCTACGCCTTTCTTGTTTATTTACGTACTGCATTTCCCCGATTCTTGTGCTACGCAGCATTAATTGGGTTGTATTGCCCATATCTTGTATACGAAGGACCTGGGCTAGCGAGGCCTTGCATGCACATTTTGTCTAATTTATTGATCATATCATGATGTAGATCATGTACTCGAAGATGACATGGGTCCTCGTCAAGCATGCTTGACGGCAACGTCTTAGGAATCTCGAAACTGCACACACTAAAGTAAAAAAATTAATCGTACGAGAAAAATGTAAACAAAATGACGTCACTGCAAAGTGATATATCATTCTTAAAATATGGGTCGGTAATATACTCACAACTCACAAACAATATTTAAAAAAAAAATGGTTTTCTGTAAAGTCGGTTTACGGACGATAATTTTACGTGATAACGTCATAACAAAACATTAATGTGTTAACACGTATTTACTCATTTATCGTTAGGAATACTTCTGTCAAGTTTCGAATAAAATAGTCGATCTAATCTTGTTTCCCCATACAAACTTTGGACCCCCATTTCATCCCCTTAGAGGGCGAATTTTGAAAATCCTTTCTTAGTGCACCTCAGACCTTATTAAGGAACCTACGTGCCAAGTTTGGAATCTCTAGAACCATCGATTTGGCTTGGGCCGTTATATATATATGTCAGTCAACGGAACAGGACAATGAGTCACACTTTTTCGTTCGTGCAGCCGGCGTCATAAGACCTTATCACGTCAAATAGTTTTTTGCGAGTCCAGAGGTGGCAAAAGAGTAGTCCACTCTTTATTGAAAATGCTTTGAAGATTCGCTGTGTAGATAGCAGGAGACATGAAACTTCCTCACTTTAAACACAGGCTTATTGTTATTCTGTCGTTATTGGTCAAACATCTCAGTTTGCCAAATCACCGCTCCCCTACATCGAATGGCTGTTAGTATACGCTACTAGTGTAAAGTAGTAAACACTACTTCAGTGCGGTGTAGCGAAGCGGTGTGCGAGGACACAGTCCACCAATAGGTGATCCGCGAGTGAGGCTAGCAATGGAGAATGGATGAAAATATCAGAAGTGCCTGATTATTTTTTTGGTGATAGGAATAACCTTCCTTAGCACCAGAAAAAAGTTTCAGATTTTTCAGCTGCGATAATCATTTTTATTGAATAATATAAACAGTTTCCTCGCTTACGTTTTGGGTCAAGGACGGTCAATAGACACTTTCCTTGATCCGTTTCATGTAAAAAAAAAAAACTTAAATATCTGTGGTAAACTGACACTGGTAATGACAAATATAGCTGCTGCAACTGTTAATATCATTGTCTCAGTTTACCACAGATATTTAAAATGTAAAATGTAAATGTAAATTTTCTTGTAATATAAGTCGGATCAAAGAAAGTGCCGTCCTTGACCCAAAACGTAAGTGAGGAAACAGTTTATATATATTTTATAAATTGACTCAGCTGAAACATCTGAAAATCTTTTCTGGTGCTAAGGAAGGTTATTCCTATCACCAAAAAAATAATCAGGCACTTCTAAAATTTTCATCCATTCCCAATTGAATGCTATATATTGGTGGATTTTTTCCCCGCACCCCGCTACTCGCACAGCTCTACCGGATTCTCACCCTAACGTGGCGCGGTATTTGTTTACCCATTTTTCCGGGACGTCGAAATACGCATCATGTCTTGATATTTATACGAAATATTCTTACCACGCGGGCAAATAAACAAGTGCATTCTCAGTACTCGGCCGCTTCGGTCTCCGAGCGGACGTCTCGATGGGCGCGGTTCGCGAGAATGGATTCCGGCACGAAACAAGGTCAATGCCGGTGTGGTCGTTAGACTAATGTAATGTTTGGCATCGGTGGTGTACATGTGGTTGATATCTGGCTCGGGGGAGTGAAAATTGTGAACTATAGTACATTACTGCAGACGCCGGGAAAGAAGGGCTTGCCGGGTGAGTAGGTATAGACGGATAGTGATACGAAGCCGGCAAGCCCTTTTCACGGCCAGGCATGTATAGTGCTTTTCTCAAACATATGCAATGAAATAAAACAATACACCACTCAAAATAGTACATTAATTTTCCCTCCAATCCTCCATACTTATTTTTTTTTTACGAAAGGCGTCCGTATTTTGCGTGTATAAAGTTCGAATAGACCCTATTAGGGCCATTATACATAACCTTCTAGATAATGAATAAAATAAAGAGGATTTTAAATATTGTCTATGGTCTCTGGTGACTTACGTACATAGATATATTTTAAATTTATTCATCAAGACATTGAATCATACAGGTTTGTATTCTTAATAAAGGTTCGTGTGTAATAGGCATTAACGCGGATATTTTTGGTCCGATAACCATTCTGCCACTAGAAAAAATAAAAAATAATAATTCAGCTGTTTAGCCTGTAGATGAACACAGACGCCATGTTAACATTAAAATTAAAAAAAAATACTTCCCGGCCTAGGTTTTCAATTTTGTATGAAATTGCTTAACAGTCTCGACTAGTTCCGCCCGAAACGTGATACTTTGAAGCCTGTTATAACGCACGTAAGGACGACATTTCATTGCATGTTTGAGAAAAATATATTATAGTTTATTGTTTAACTAGGGGCGTGAGTGCAATATTCTTACGCCCGTGTTGTACACAATGTTTTTCATAACATTTGCGAGGAAATAAATAACTACAAAAGGCAGAAAAATCAAACTTTCATACAGCCGCGCACCAATCAAAAATTGACAACTTCACTTCCAGATCAGTGCTAGTTGAGCGCGCAGCTTCAATATTTCAACCAATCACAGAGCAGAAAACTAGATTTTTTTTTCAATTAATCACAGAGCAACCAGATTTGCTTAAGCCAATCAGAGGGTTCTATATTTTAAAACTAAACTTAATAGCCCGTGGGAGGAAAAAAGGTTATAACTGCTCTGTACGCTCGCAAGTAATAGCGCCATTGACGAGCCAGTGTGATTAAAACAATATTACCGTACTAGGCGGGAATCCTATTAGTATTATAAATGGGAAAGTTTGGACAAATATAGAAGCATTTATTTCTTCATTAAAGTGTGACATGTAAAATACTTCCAAACAGCATAAATCCGCAACATGCTTCGTCAATCAACATATCATACATCCAAAAAAATAAGTAAAGTTTGGATGTTTGTTACTCAATCACGGCTCAACCGATTTGGATGAAATTTTGCACGAAGATAGTTTCATCATTATTTCCATCGCTGTCTTAGAGCATACATAACTGGAGTAGCCTTTCAGTAACTTAAACCTCTGTAGAAAACCTTGCACAATGTGCAAAAAATCATACAAAGACAATTTCACAGTCGATTAATGTTCATCACAAATTCGCCTCGCAAGAGAACTGATCATAAAAATGCCCGCATGTTGCTGTAAGCACTCGATATTATAAACGTTCAACCACTTCAAGCTTTCAATATGCAATTGAGTTTCAATATCCTATTAAGATGCTCCCCCGCCCCCGCAAAATTCGGCAGACATTTTTGTATGCAAATATAACATAAGGCCAGTTATGTATGCTCTAAGATCGCTGTGGAATTAAAAGGCCTATCGTTATAATTATGTATGAAGCGGTCTCACCCAGACAACCCTTAACTGTTGTTGTTGTTACAGACTGTCGCTGGTGGGGTCGTACGACGAGACCGACTCGTTCGTCGACTACCAGACGAGGATGGTCGGCACGGCCAAGGAGATCGCCCGCCTCGCCACCGATATGGTGAGTTTACTAGTATCACTGACTGCGACACGACAAAATATAGCCTGTTTCCAGCGAACGAAAAAAATTCTAGCCAAACACTTGCCCAAAACCCGGTATGCGCATGTTCGAACTAAACGGCTGCTTGGCATCCTTTTGACACCCCGCCCCCGCGTCCGCATACGTCCGCACAATGGCAATGTGCATCCTTTTTGTGGGGCCACTTTTCGGGGCTAGTTAGACTTCTATGGTTTTTTCGTTCGCTGCCTATTTCCATTCAGACACTCCGTTCTGTACAAGGTGAACGAATTTTCGAAATCGGAGACAATCTTACTGACATTTCCTCTGTAATATTCAGAGCCCGGAATTTTCACGGCAAAACAAAAGACTGTCGCAATCTTATTAGTGTTAGAAACATTTTTTTATCGATATCGAATATTATTATCAAATATTTTATAATAATTCGCGACAGTTAATTTAAAATGTGCAAAGAAAGTAGTAAGTTAGAGATCTAAATCTTAACAATACTTTGTTATAAATAAAATAACCCGTCCTTTTGGCTTTGCCGTAGTCGGGTAACGTAGTCGGGTAACAGAGAGGTAAACCTTCGAGTGAAGTGACTATACCACCTCATTGACAATAATAGACACTTCAGAAAATGAGTACTCTATAAGACATTGAACGTCACTTCATTGCGTAATACATTGGCTGTTTCTATGTAATTTTATACAAACCTCACGTAATTAAAAAAAAAACTTGATTTGGTGGACCGTTTTTTTCTTCTATTACACAACCATCAATATCGATATAAAAATGTTTCTAACACTGGTAAGATTGCGACAGTCGTTTGTTTTGCCGTGAAAATTCCGAGCTCTGGTAATATTTAACATAGACAAACCGCCCAGGCATCCATAACCAGTCGCGTGTTCTTTAGTTTCGTTTCGCGAGCACAATCTGACGTGGAAACGTTGTTTTTGTGTAGACGGCGAAGGCGGCCACGGACGCGAGCCGCCTGGTGGTGCTGGGCAACGAGTTGTGCGTGAAGTACGAGGTGCTCGCGCAGGACAGCGTGGGCGCCTCCGCCACCACGCCCAACGCCGACGTGGCCAACAGGTATGCACTCAACATTGTGTGTAGACGGCGAAGGCGGCCACGGACGCGAGCCGCCTGGTGGTGCTGGGCAACGAGTTGTGCGTGAAGTACGAGGTGCTCGCGCAGGACAGCGTGGGCGCCTCCGCCACCACGCCCAACGCCGACGTGGCCAACAGGTATGCACTCAACATTGTGTGTAGACGGCGAAGGCGGCCACGGACGCGAGCCGCCTGGTGGTGCTGGGCAACGAGTTGTGCGTGAAGTACGAGGTGCTCGCGCAGGACAGCGTGGGCGCCTCCGCCACCACGCCCAACGCCGACGTGGCCAACAGGTATGCACTCAACATTGTGTGTAGACGGCGAAGGCGGCCACGGACGCGAGCCGCCTGGTGGTGCTGGGCAACGAGTTGTGCGTGAAGTACGAGGTGCTCGCGCAGGACAGCGTGGGCGCCTCCGCCACCACGCCCAACGCCGACGTGGCCAACAGGTATGCACTCAACATTGTGTGTAGACGGCGAAGGCGGCCACGGACGCGAGCCGCCTGGTGGTGCTGGGCAACGAGTTGTGCGTGAAGTACGAGGTGCTCGCGCAGGACAGCGTGGGCGCCTCCGCCACCACGCCCAACGCCGACGTGGCCAACAGGTATGCACTCAACATTGTGTGTAGACGGCGAAGGCGGCCACGGACGCGAGCCGCCTGGTGGTGCTGGGCAACGAGTTGTGCGTGAAGTACGAGGTGCTCGCGCAGGACAGCGTGGGCGCCTCCGCCACCACGCCCAACGCCGACGTGGCCAACAGGTATGCACTCAACATTGTGTGTAGACGGCGAAGGCGGCCACGGACGCGAGCCGCCTGGTGGTGCTGGGCAACGAGTTGTGCGTGAAGTACGAGGTGCTCGCGCAGGACAGCGTGGGCGCCTCCGCCACCACGCCCAACGCCGACGTGGCCAACAGGTATGCACTCAACATTGTGTGTAGACGGCGAAGGCGGCCACGGACGCGAGCCGCCTGGTGGTGCTGGGCAACGAGTTGTGCGTGAAGTACGAGGTGCTCGCGCAGGACAGCGTGGGCGCCTCCGCCACCACGCCCAACGCCGACGTGGCCAACAGGTATGCACTCAACATTGTGTGTAGACGGCGAAGGCGGCCACGGACGCGAGCCGCCTGGTGGTGCTGGGCAACGAGTTGTGCGTGAAGTACGAGGTGCTCGCGCAGGACAGCGTGGGCGCCTCCGCCACCACGCCCAACGCCGACGTGGCCAACAGGTATGCACTCAACATTGTGTGTAGACGGCGAAGGCGGCCACGGACGCGAGCCGCCTGGTGGTGCTGGGCAACGAGTTGTGCGTGAAGTACGAGGTGCTCGCGCAGGACAGCGTGGGCGCCTCCGCCACCACGCCCAACGCCGACGTGGCCAACAGGTATGCACTCAACATTGTGTGTAGACGGCGAAGGCGGCCACGGACGCGAGCCGCCTGGTGGTGCTGGGCAACGAGTTGTGCGTGAAGTACGAGGTGCTCGCGCAGGACAGCGTGGGCGCCTCCGCCACCACGCCCAACGCCGACGTGGCCAACAGGTATGCACTCAACATTGTGTGTAGACGGCGAAGGCGGCCACGGACGCGAGCCGCCTGGTGGTGCTGGGCAACGAGTTGTGCGTGAAGTACGAGGTGCTCGCGCAGGACAGCGTGGGCGCCTCCGCCACCACGCCCAACGCCGACGTGGCCAACAGGTATGCACTCAACATTGTGTGTAGACGGCGAAGGCGGCCACGGACGCGAGCCGCCTGGTGGTGCTGGGCAACGAGTTGTGCGTGAAGTACGAGGTGCTCGCGCAGGACAGCGTGGGCGCCTCCGCCACCACGCCCAACGCCGACGTGGCCAACAGGTATGCACTCAACATTGTGTGTAGACGGCGAAGGCGGCCACGGACGCGAGCCGCCTGGTGGTGCTGGGCAACGAGTTGTGCGTGAAGTACGAGGTGCTCGCGCAGGACAGCGTGGGCGCCTCCGCCACCACGCCCAACGCCGACGTGGCCAACAGGTATGCACTCAACATTGTGTGTAGACGGCGAAGGCGGCCACGGACGCGAGCCGCCTGGTGGTGCTGGGCAACGAGTTGTGCGTGAAGTACGAGGTGCTCGCGCAGGACAGCGTGGGCGCCTCCGCCACCACGCCCAACGCCGACGTGGCCAACAGGTATGCACTCAACATTGTGTGTAGACGGCGAAGGCGGCCACGGACGCGAGCCGCCTGGTGGTGCTGGGCAACGAGTTGTGCGTGAAGTACGAGGTGCTCGCGCAGGACAGCGTGGGCGCCTCCGCCACCACGCCCAACGCCGACGTGGCCAACAGGTATGCACTCAACATTGTGTGTAGACGGCGAAGGCGGCCACGGACGCGAGCCGCCTGGTGGTGCTGGGCAACGAGTTGTGCGTGAAGTACGAGGTGCTCGCGCAGGACAGCGTGGGCAGAAATCTTACAAAAAGGCCAGGTCAAATGTACCCTAAACCGACGAGCACGTATGAGAAATGTTATGAAGGTGAGTGAAGCGAATGTGGTTTGTCAGGATCGTAGCAAATGGAGATCCGTGATCTCTGCCTACCCCTCTGGGAAAGAGGCGTGATTATATGTATGTATGTTACAGCATCCGGGTCGCTGTGGTGGAGCTGGGCGAGGCGGCCTCGGAGCTGATCAAGGCCGGCGGCGCGTGTCGCCTCAGCGCCGGCGCCGACGCGCGGCGCCTCGTCGCCGACTGCTCGCGGCGCGTCAGCGAGAAGGTACAGTAATGTTGACAGTTCATTTTGGAGCTGTTGAGGAATAGTACTTTATCTACACACATATATTAAATCCTCAATGATGTGTTCGGGAACCATTAGAATAACCGCCATTGCACCGCCATGGCCGACTAGATTTCAAATCGTGACCAACTAGATGTCCATAACGAAATCGAGTTGGTCATGATTTGCTCTGACCTCTGGGCCACGCTTCGAAATTTGAAAGTCATTACTTTATCAATATCGGTATCTTAATGAAAATACGTACAAAATTACCTACGGCCAGAGACAAGTGAATTATTTAGTTTATTTAAAAAGAACAAGAATAATAAAAACAAATAATAAAACAACAACTTAACCTACAAAGACAAAAAAAGACTACTAATTAAAATTTAAAGATAAAAAAATTGGCCCAAATCGCTGTCAGAGGGTAGTGTGAGAGACAAGTTAATTATTTTTATATATCTTATTGATAATAATGCTGGTCGTTACTGCCAGTTTTTGAACGCATTTTAGCGGGTTCATAGTATGTGTGTAGATAAATTTCATCAACCACCAATCACCTTTTTTTTCATTTCCAAAATACGAGATTTCTAAGAGCAGTGACAGATTGTCTAGATTGTGTTGTGTATTGAGTGTTAATGGTGTCTTCGTCATTTACCAAATTTTACAATCATCATCATCATATCAGCCCAAAGACGTCCACTGCTGGACATAGGCCTCCCCCAAAGAGTGCCACAATGACCGGTCCTGCGCGACCCGCATCCAGCGGACTCCAGCGACCTTTACCAGGTCATCAGAGTCACTTTATTTAATAGTTTGTATAATATAAAGTGTTTATTACAGGTGGTGTCAGTGCTAGCAGCCCTACAGGCGGGGTCGCGCGGCACGCAGGCCTGCATCGACGCGGCCGCGACCATCGCGGCCATCATACAGGACCTCGACACTACCATCCTCTTCGCCAGCGCAGGTAAGCGCAACCGACTTTGTACAATCCAAACGGGACCACTTTTACGGTCTATCCTATCACGCGGCCAAGATATCTCGAACACATATTAAATACTGCCGTTGCTAGAGTTATTTCCCTTTTTGAAACCCTCATGATTAAGGGCCGCGGGTCGATTCGAAACATGTCGAGCATGGACCTAAGATACTCGGGACAGGCTATACGTGATGCCACAATGAGGGACGGAAAGGCTTCTATGCAGCTAAATTAAGAACTGGTCTTAAAATGGCTGATCGCTTACCATAAACAACCTACTTAATTTGGGTGGTGATTTATTGGCCATAACTTCATACTAAATCAGTTGTGGCGAACAGAAAAAAAGTGGAACTATGACAAGGACAACGAATGATATTTCCTTTTCTGTCACACTTATGGAGATTTGTATGCTACCATCTCGCTTGGACGTGGTATTATTATTACCATAGCTTGTCCCGAGTATCTTAGGTCCATGATGTCGAGATCTTGAAGACTAGAGTTACCAGCTAATGATTCTAAGACTTGGGTTGTCTTATTTACGACCGGTTAGCCTAGTGGGTAGTGAGGCTGCCCACGAAGCGGAAGGTCCTGGTTTCGAATCCCGGTAATGGCAAATATTAATAAATAAATAAAATAGCATTTATATGTAAAAATACCTGTAGTTAAGTTAAAAAATGACATGTAAAAGAGCTAGCATAAGCCTATTTGCAAAATAAATATTTTGATTTGATTTGATTTGATTATTTGTGTGATGATGAGCGTGAATATTTGTTTCTGAATCTTGGATGTTTTTTACGTATTTAAGTATTTATATCTATTATATATATCGTCGTCGAGTACCTATATCACAAGCCTTATTGAGCTTACTATGGAATTAGTTCGATTTGTGTAAGAATGTCCCCTAATATTTATTTACACTGAGTTAATGTTGATGTTTGGTGCCAATGTTTCACCCTTAGTTTAGTTTAAAGCAAGCATTTTATTTCTCAATATTATCAGTAATTTGAATCGCTAACTAAATGTTTCAGTTAAACGTTGCTTATATGCATGTTCATATCGAAAATTGATGCTAGACAATGTTGCCCTCAAACAATTCTGCCATTATACAGTCAGCGGCAGAAGTAGCTAAGCGGGCCGGGTGTTCAAAATAACCTACACACGCTCTTAATTTCTTAAGAATAAAGTCATTTTGAACACCCGGCCCGCTTAGCTACTTCTGCTGCTGACTGTACCTCAATATTACAAGTACAAAAAGGTTTATTTTCAAAAACAAAAACGTACATTCGATATCTTTCCATCAGAGACCAAACTAGGCTGATCCTGTATCTTGGCCTTCTGCCAGTGCTGTTAACAGCATTAACATCAATTAAATCAGGGGTTTTCAAAGTGGGGGGCGCGCCCCCCTAGGGGGGCGCGGGTCCCTGATGATGATGATTTGGCCAGCTAGCCCATTCACTTTCGTTTCCTTGCATCGAAGTGAAGGGGGGCGTAAGAATTTCATTTTTGGCAGCAGGGGGGCGTGCCTAAAAAAAGTTTGGGAACCCCTGAATTAAATCGTTAATATTCTCACGAAAATATACATAATTTGCTGATCTCTATATACTCTTTCCACCAGGCACTCTCCACTCGGAGAAGGAAAACGACACATTCTCGGACCACCGCGAGAACATCCTCAAGACAGCCAAGACCCTGGTGGAGGACACCAAGACCCTCGTCGGAGGCGCCGCCGGCACGCAGGAACAGCTGGCCCACGCTGCCCAGAACTCTGTCACTACCATTGGTAAGGATTATTTCCTAAAATATCCCTTACGATCTTAGAGCATACATCACTGTCTGCCTTGCAGTAACTTACCCCTCTGTAGAAAACCTTGCACAATGTACAAAATGTCATACAAAGACAATTTCACAATCGATTAATGGTCATTCACAAGCATCGCAACAGAACACTGATCATAAAAATGCCCGCATGTTGCTATAAGGCTGATATTATAAACGTTCAACCACTGCAAGCTTTCAATATACAATTGGGAATGGATGAAAATTTTAGAAATGCCTGATTATTTTTTTGGTTATAGGAATAACCTTCCTTAGCACCAGAAAATAGTTTCAGATTTTTCAGCTGCGTCAATTATTTTTGAAAAATATAAAACAGTTTCCTCGCTTACGTTTTGGGTCAGGGACGGCATTTTCCTTGATCAGTCTCATATTAGAAAAAAAAAATATCTTAAATATCTGTAGTAAACTGACACTGGCAATGATATTGACAGTTGCCAGCTATATTTGTCATTACTAGTGTCAGATTACCACATATATTTAAGATATTTTTTTGTAATATGACACGGATCAAGGATAGTGTCTATTGACCGTCCTTGACCCAAAACGTAAGTGAGGAAAATGTTTATATTTTTCAAAAATAATTGACGCAGCTGAAAAATCTGTTTTTTTTTCTGGTGCTAAGGAAGGTTATTCCTATCACCAAAAAAATTATCAGGCATTTCTAAAATTTTCATCCATTCCCAATTGAGTATCAATATCCTATTAAGATGCTCCCCCCGCCCCCGCAAAATTCGGCAGACATTTTTGTACGCAAATACGACTTAAGGCTACTCCAGTTATGTATGCTCTAAGCTTACGATCTATTAGATTTTCTTCTCGTTCGTCCTGTCCTCGTGTCTGCGATGCGTAATGTCTATGGATGACTTTCTCGACCACTGTTCTCCAGGCCGTTCGATCTAGTGTTCTTAAAGACTCGAATTCTCCGGGTCTTCTTTAATAAGACTGAGTCCAAAAACGAGACTCGGCTCAATATTTCAAGACTCCCCATTTTGCAGGACTCCTTGCTGAGCGAGTCTAGCGAACTATTTTATAAACGAGCATGCCATCAAGACTCGAGTCTCTTTTCGCGGACGAGTCTTTTTTTGGACGGAGCTCGAAGTTCCAAGATAATTTGACAATAGCTGTCAAAATTACTATTGACCGCCACCGCAGGCCGCAGCGCTAATCTGTAAGAGGCTTAAGGTCTAAAATCTGTAAATAGTAATTGGGACGGCTATTGTCAAATTTTCTACTGACCGCCACCGCAGGCCGCGCCAGTGTGAATCAGACCTTAAGCCTCTTTGGGTGTCCCTTTCCGGGTATTTGAGTACAGAGGGCCTACCGCGAAACGATGTTCGTTTTCGTTCGTGTATCTCCGTCTCTGTCGCACCTGCTAGTTCGAGCGCCAGAGACGGAGATACACGAACGAAGTTCGTTTTCGTTACGCGGTAGCCCCCCAGATTCCAAAAATGATGTCCATTTTGGAATCCAAAATGGCGGACAAGGTTTTTTCCTAAACTTCGTCATGGGTGTCACTTTCAGGGTAATCGAGGGTGCAGATGGCAAAAATGATGTCCATTTTGGAATCCAAAATGGCGGACATGGTTTTTTCCTAAAATTCGTCATGGGTGTCACTTTCAGGGTAATCGAGGGTGCAGATGGCAAAAATGATGTTCATTTTGGAGTCCAAAATGGCGGCCGTGACCTTTCTCGTGAAATTCGTCATGAGTGTCTTTCATAGTAATCGAGGGTGCAGATTGCAAAACTGTTGTAAATTCGTCATGGGTATCACTTTTTGGGTATTCGAGGGTGCAGATTCCGCTTATTTTTCCCGATTCTGACTTCGAATTCGTATTCGGAGATTTCTCGATGATAGATTAAGTACGATTTTTATCAAATTCGGTCAATAAAAATAAAAATTTGGCGCCCATTTTTTTCAATTCTGACATTGGATTCGTATTCGCAGAATTCTCAGACCATCAGATATCGATTTTTACCAATAAACAAAAAAAAGGCGTCCATTTTTCGTAATTCTAGTTTCGGATTTGTATTCGACTTTTCAGTAGACCATCAGATATCGATTTTAATCAAAATCGGTCCATCAACAAAAAAAACAAAATGGCGCTCATTTTTCCCGATTCTGACTTCGGATTCATATTCGGACGTTTCTCAAACCTTCAGATATCGATTTTTATCAAAATCAAACAAAAAATGGCGCCCATTTTTCCCTATTATAACTTCAAATTCGTATTCGGAGACTTCTCAGACCATCAGATATTGATTTTTATGAAAATAATAATAAATCAAAAACAAAATTGCACCCAGTTTTCCCAATGGCGCCAATTCTAACTTTGGATTCGTATTCGGAGACTTCTCAGACCATCAAAAATCGATTTTTATGAAAATTAATCCATAAACAAAAAAATTACGCCTATTATTCCCTATTCTAAATTCAGATTCGTATTAGGAGACTTGTCAGACCATCAGATATTGATTTTTATGAAAATCGGTCCATAACAAGAAAAATGGCGCCCATTTTTCCCTATTATAACTTCAGATTCGTATTCAGAGACTTCTCAGACCATCAGATATTGATTTTTATGAAAATAATAAATTAAAAAAGCATAATGACGCACAGTGTTCCCAATGGCGCCAATTCTAACTTCGGATTCGTATTCGAAGATTTCTCAGACCATCAGATATCGATTTATATAAAAATTGGCCAAAAAAAAATGGCGCCCATTTTTCCCGATTCTGACTTCGGATTCGTATTCGGACATTTCTAAGACCATCAGGCATCGATTTATATCAAAATCGGTACAAAAACAACAAAAAAAACAAGATGGCGCCCATTTCTTCCGATTCTGACTTCGAATTCGTATTCGGAAATTTCTATGACCATCAGAAACCGATTTATATAAAAATCGGCCAAAAAAAAATGACGCCCATTTTTCCCGATTCTGACTTCGGATTCGTATTCGGACATTTCTAAGACCATCAGGCATCGATTTATATCAAAATCGGTACAAAAACAAAAAAAACAAGATGGCGCCCATTTCTCCCGATTCTGACTTTGGATTCGTATTCGGACATTTCTAAGACCATCAGATATCGATTTATATCCAAAGCGGTCCATAAACAAAAAAAAAACAAAATGGCGCCCATTTCTCCCCATTCTGACTTCGGATTCGTATTCGGACATTTCTAAGACCATCAGATATCTATTTTTATCAAAATCGGTCCAAAAACAAAATGGCGCCTATTCTTCCCGATGCTGACTTCGGATTCGTTTGTATTGTATTGCAAACTTAACTCTGTATTTAATTCGGAAACTCATAGACTCGAATTTGTTTGATAACTCGAGTAGTTTTAGAGACTCAAGTCGTCGGACAGATGACTCACGCTCGACTGGACTCCTCGGGAGTCTTCGAGTTCACCGAGTTCCGTCTATTTGAGTCGAGTCTCCTCAATCAGCACTATAGGAGTCTTTTACAGCACTAGTTCGATCTCGCGCCTTTTGTATAATTGTCTGTAGTGTGGAATCGGGACCTTTTTGGACCACATCTGTCCATCTCCTTAGCGCTATTAAACCTAGATGTCTGCATTCATAGAACACATGACATTCAGTTAGTATTTTATAAAAGATCCAAGTAATCCCGAAGGTCTCCGGTTCTATACGGAAATAATTTTAGAAATTGGATTAGTTCTAGAGTTTATCCGTCACATAAAAATGGCCTCTTTATAACATTTAGTACATACTTTGTTACACAAAAATGAACCACTTTTCCCTCCCCAGTGCAACTCTGCGAAGTGGTGAAACAAGGCGCCATGTCGCTCGGCTCGCACTCGCCCGAGCCGCAAGTGCTGCTGCTGCACGCGGCGCGCGACGTGTGCGCGGCGCTGCGCGACCTGGCCGCCGCCACCACCGCCGCCAGCGGCAAGCACGTCGCGCACCCCGACATGGAGAGGCTCAAGCATGCTGCCAAGGTATGCGGTGTGGCTCTTGCGTCAGTAGAGGCAGACTATATGTACAGTGCAACTCTGCGAAGTGGTGAAACAAGGCGCCATGTCGCTCGGCTCGCACTCGCCCGAGCCGCAAGTGCTGCTGCTGCACGCGGCGCGCGACGTGTGCGCGGCGCTGCGCGACCTGGCCGCCGCCACCACCGCCGCCAGCGGCAAGCACGTCGCGCACCCCGACATGGAGAGGCTCAAGCATGCTGCCAAGGTATGCGGTGTGGCTCTTGCGTCAGTAGAGGCAGACTATATGTACAGTGCAACTCTGCGAAGTGGTGAAACAAGGCGCCATGTCGCTCGGCTCGCACTCGCCCGAGCCGCAAGTGCTGCTGCTGCACGCGGCGCGCGACGTGTGCGCGGCGCTGCGCGACCTGGCCGCCGCCACCACCGCCGCCAGCGGCAAGCACGTCGCGCACCCCGACATGGAGAGGCTCAAGCATGCTGCCAAGGTATGCGGTGTGGCTCTTGCGTCAGTAGAGGCAGACTATATGTACAGTGCAACTCTGCGAAGTGGTGAAACAAGGCGCCATGTCGCTCGGCTCGCACTCGCCCGAGCCGCAAGTGCTGCTGCTGCACGCGGCGCGCGACGTGTGCGCGGCGCTGCGCGACCTGGCCGCCGCCACCACCGCCGCCAGCGGCAAGCACGTCGCGCACCCCGACATGGAGAGGCTCAAGCATGCTGCCAAGGTATGCGGTGTGGCTCTTGCGTCAGTAGAGGCAGACTATATGTACAGTGCAACTCTGCGAAGTGGTGAAACAAGGCGCCATGTCGCTCGGCTCGCACTCGCCCGAGCCGCAAGTGCTGCTGCTGCACGCGGCGCGCGACGTGTGCGCGGCGCTGCGCGACCTGGCCGCCGCCACCACCGCCGCCAGCGGCAAGCACGTCGCGCACCCCGACATGGAGAGGCTCAAGCATGCTGCCAAGGTATGCGGTGTGGCTCTTGCGTCAGTAGAGGCAGACTATATGTACAGTGCAACTCTGCGAAGTGGTGAAACAAGGCGCCATGTCGCTCGGCTCGCACTCGCCCGAGCCGCAAGTGCTGCTGCTGCACGCGGCGCGCGACGTGTGCGCGGCGCTGCGCGACCTGGCCGCCGCCACCACCGCCGCCAGCGGCAAGCACGTCGCGCACCCCGACATGGAGAGGCTCAAGCATGCTGCCAAGGTATGCGGTGTGGCTCTTGCGTCAGTAGAGGCAGACTATATGTACAGTGCAACTCTGCGAAGTGGTGAAACAAGGCGCCATGTCGCTCGGCTCGCACTCGCCCGAGCCGCAAGTGCTGCTGCTGCACGCGGCGCGCGACGTGTGCGCGGCGCTGCGCGACCTGGCCGCCGCCACCACCGCCGCCAGCGGCAAGCACGTCGCGCACCCCGACATGGAGAGGCTCAAGCATGCTGCCAAGGTATGCGGTGTGGCTCTTGCGTCAGTAGAGGCAGACTATATGTACAGTGCAACTCTGCCAAGTGGTGAAACAAGGCGCCATGTCGCTCGGCTCGCACTCGCCCGAGCCGCAAGTGCTGCTGCTGCACGCGGCGCGCGACGTGTGCGCGGCGCTGCGCGACCTGGCCGCCGCCACCACCGCCGCCAGCGGCAAGCACGTCGCGCACCCCGACATGGAGAGGCTCAAGCATGCTGCCAAGGTATGCGGTGTGGCTCTTGCGTCAGTAGAGGCAGACTATATGTACAGTGCAACTCTGCCAAGTGGTGAAACAAGGCGCCATGTCGCTCGGCTCGCACTCGCCCGAGCCGCAAGTGCTGCTGCTGCACGCGGCGCGCGACGTGTGCGCGGCGCTGCGCGACCTGGCCGCCGCCACCACCGCCGCCAGCGGCAAGCACGTCGCGCACCCCGACATGGAGAGGCTCAAGCATGCTGCCAAGGTATGCGGTGTGGCTCTTGCGTCAGTAGAGGCAGACTATATGTACAGTGCAACTCTGCCAAGTGGTGAAACAAGGCGCCATGTCGCTCGGCTCGCACTCGCCCGAGCCGCAAGTGCTGCTGCTGCACGCGGCGCGCGACGTGTGCGCGGCGCTGCGCGACCTGGCCGCCGCCACCACCGCCGCCAGCGGCAAGCACGTCGCGCACCCCGACATGGAGAGGCTCAAGCATGCTGCCAAGGTATGCGGTGTGGCTCTTGCGTCAGTAGAGGCAGACTATATGTACAGTGCAACTCTGCGAAGTGGTGAAACAAGGCGCCATGTCGCTCGGCTCGCACTCGCCCGAGCCGCAAGTGCTGCTGCTGCACGCGGCGCGCGACGTGTGCGCGGCGCTGCGCGACCTGGCCGCCGCCACCACCGCCGCCAGCGGCAAGCACGTCGCGCACCCCGACATGGAGAGGCTCAAGCATGCTGCCAAGGTATGCGGTGTGGCTCTTGCGTCAGTAGAGGCAGACTATATGTACAGTGCAACTCTGCCAAGTGGTGAAACAAGGCGCCATGTCGCTCGGCTCGCACTCGCCCGAGCCGCAAGTGCTGCTGCTGCACGCGGCGCGCGACGTGTGCGCGGCGCTGCGCGACCTGGCCGCCGCCACCACCGCCGCCAGCGGCAAGCACGTCGCGCACCCCGACATGGAGAGGCTCAAGCATGCTGCCAAGGTATGCGGTGTGGCTCTTGCGTCAGTAGAGGCAGACTATATGTACAGTGCAACTCTGCCAAGTGGTGAAACAAGGCGCCATGTCGCTCGGCTCGCACTCGCCCGAGCCGCAAGTGCTGCTGCTGCACGCGGCGCGCGACGTGTGCGCGGCGCTGCGCGACCTGGCCGCCGCCACCACCGCCGCCAGCGGCAAGCACGTCGCGCACCCCGACATGGAGAGGCTCAAGCATGCTGCCAAGGTATGCGGTGTGGCTCTTGCGTCAGTAGAGGCAGACTATATGTACAGTGCAACTCTGCGAAGTGGTGAAACAAGGCGCCATGTCGCTCGGCTCGCACTCGCCCGAGCCGCAAGTGCTGCTGCTGCACGCGGCGCGCGACGTGTGCGCGGCGCTGCGCGACCTGGCCGCCGCCACCACCGCCGCCAGCGGCAAGCACGTCGCGCACCCCGACATGGAGAGGCTCAAGCATGCTGCCAAGGTATGCGGTGTGGCTCTTGCGTCAGTAGAGGCAGACTATATGTACAGTGCAACTCTGCGAAGTGGTGAAACAAGGCGCCATGTCGCTCGGCTCGCACTCGCCCGAGCCGCAAGTGCTGCTGCTGCACGCGGCGCGCGACGTGTGCGCGGCGCTGCGCGACCTGGCCGCCGCCACCACCGCCGCCAGCGGCAAGCACGTCGCGCACCCCGACATGGAGAGGCTCAAGCATGCTGCCAAGGTATGCGGTGTGGCTCTTGCGTCAGTAGAGGCAGACTATATGTACAGTGCAGCTCTGCGAAGTGGTGAAACAAGGCGCCATGTCGCTCGGCTCGCACTCGTCCGAGCCGCAAGTTTGGCTCGGACGAGTGCGAGCCGAGCGACAGGGCGAGAGAGCTATATAGTACAGATGTAGTGCATAATTATTTTCCATCGTATTTTCACGGAAACGCACGAACGTGTCTTGCTATTTCAGTCGGTCACAGTACAAAAAGTACTGAGGTTGACTGAAGTTGCATGACAAATACGAACGTTTCCGAGAAAATACGATGGAAAACAATTGGGAATGGAAGGAAATTTTAGAAGTGCCGGATTATTTTTTTGATGATAGGAATAATCGTCCTTAGCACCAGAAAAAAGTTTTAGATTTTTCAGCGACGGCAATTTTTTTTTTTTATATAAACTGTCTCCTAGCTTACGTTTTGGGTCAGGGACGGCCCTTTCCTCGATCGGTCTTACATTACAAAAAAATCTCTTGAATATGCGTGGTAAACTGACACTGGCAATGATATTGACACTTGCAGCAGCTATATTTGTCATTACCAGTGTCAGTTTACCACAGATATTTAAGGTATTTTAAAAAAATATGAGACGGATCACGGAAAGTGTCTATTGACCGTCCCTGACCCAAAACGTAAGTGAGGAAACTGTTTATATTTTTCAAAAATAATTGACGCAGTTGAAAAATCTGAAACTTTTTTCTGGCGCTAAGGAAGGTTATTTCTATTACCAAAAAAATAATCAGGCATTTCTAAAATTTTCATCCATTCCCATTATGGCACATCTGTACTAAGACCGCTCTCCCTTTCACTAATCTTTAGCACAACACAGAAGCAGCTGCCAATCTCTAATATGGAGCGACTAAAACACGCCGCAAAGGTTTGTAGCTCTTACCTCTATAGAAGCTGAGTATAGAACAATGGGGAATGGATGAAAATTTTAGAAATGCCTGATTATTTTTTTGGTGATAGGAATAACCTTCCTCAGCACCAGAAAAAAGTTTCAGATTTTTCAGCTGCGACAATTATTTTTGAAAAATATAAACAATTTCCTCTTTTACGTTTTGGCTCAAGAACGGTAAATAGACACTTTCCTTGATCTGTCTCATATTACAAAAAACTATCTTAAATATCTGTGGTAAACTGACAC
Organism: Epinotia nisella; assembly: GCA_932294315.1. Taxonomy (NCBI): domain Eukaryota; kingdom Metazoa; phylum Arthropoda; class Insecta; order Lepidoptera; family Tortricidae; genus Epinotia; species Epinotia nisella. Next base: position 563,736 of record OW028699.1, read on the forward strand.
TGGTAATGACCAATATAGCTGCTGCAAGTGTCAATATCATTGCCAGTGACAGTTTACCACACATATTTAACATATTTTATTGTAATAAATATGAGACCGATCGAGGAAGGTGCCGTAAGTGACGAAACTATATATATTTTTCAAAAAAAATTGACGCAGCTGAAAAATCTGAAACTTTTTTCTGGTGCTAAGGAAGGTTATTCCTATCACCAAAAAAATTATCAGGCATTTCTAAAATTTTCATCCATTCCCAATTGCAAGGTGAAGCAAAGCGCCTACTGGTACCGAGTCACAACCATTCCCTAAAAGCTCAAGCCGTTAAGTCTAAGATTAGCCGTCTCTAGTTTCGAGTCGCCGAGGTAGAAACTGCGGCAAGCAAAACATTATTCAACAGAGAGCAGCCCATTCTTATATCATCAGCCTATATACCACTGCTGGGCACAGGCCTCTCATGAATATGGACCGACTTCAACACGCTGCTAAGGTATGTAGCTCTGACATCAACAGAAGCAAAGTATATCCCAGTATAACTAAGAACTGCAGCTAGGTGCCATGTTCCTCTCAGTCGTTTCACGTACAAAACTGTTGAGGAAACAGAATAATTTGTTAAAAAAATATTGTTGGGTTCGATTCCTCACAGAAGTCTTAAAGTGTCACGTAAGTTGTGTCTTAAATATTAACACTAAACATGGTTGTGTTGTTTTGTATATACGGGGTTAATGTGTGTGTTGTCTGTAGTCAATATTGGACTTTTTGAAGTGGGACAGAGCGCGTGTAGAGTGAGACGAACGCGTAATAAGGGAAGTAAATTGATGGCATCACTAATATTAATTAAAGGGGTTACGGTCGATAAGACATACGTCATTCACACTTGTCAGAACGTGAGTGTTTTACTACAGCGATATATGCTGACTTTGGTCCATTTTGTACAATTATTGGTTACAATTTTAAAAGTCTAAATTAGCAATATTGGTGCCTTCACCATTGACTAATGTTTCATATTTAGAGTTAAAGGAATGTTACTTTTAGCTTTATAAAATGACGCCCTGGTTGATGCTCAAGCAATTTTTAGTAAACGATTCTGTGTTTATGAGTTTTCGTATAGTGATGCCATGAATTACTATTGACTAAGCTTCCATGGAATATTCTAGATTCTGTCCAAAAACAGCCCTAACGTACTGTTTCCAATAGCGGCTGTCAGACAAGCGGCGCAGCCTCCCCCTGCCCCCCCGCCGCCGCGACTACAACTCGGCAGACTCCGAAACTGACCTCTTCCAATCCGACCAGGAAGACGAACTGTTAAAGCTTCTAGACTATTCCAGCCAAGACGATGACGTCTCTCCGTCCGTCTTCCACGACAATTGCGAGGAAATCATAGCCTACATAGAAAGACTGATGAAAAATCCAGACAAACGCAAAGTCGATGATGATCTCAACGTTAGATACAATTTAGCCGCCAAAAATAGCTTGTTAGACATGGACTGGAGGGTGCTCAAGTACGGAGAGAATATCCTGCTTGGAGAAGTTAAGACCTTAGTCGATTTGTTCGTTGATTACAATGAGAGAGCGCAGAATAAGAGAAAGAGAATCATGCTTCAGAGATTGAAAGCGAGTGACGATCTTGATAGTGAGATGAAGAGGTTATCCCAAGTAATTGAGGACTTGGACTATGAAGTAGAAGATGTCAAAAAAGTGACAAAGACTATACGAACTATACAGACATTCCCCAGATCTAATAAAGTGGGAGAAAGATTGAAAAGCCCTATATTTAAAGTTAGAACTGTGAAGCCTGTCAATTTGGATGCCAAAAGCCCTAGTCCGAATTTGGATTCTAAAAGTCCTAGTCCGGAAAAACAAAATGGCTTCGCGGAAATAACAGTTGCACCGGAAGTAGTAGCTAAAGACGTTAAAGTGATATTCCAAAAGATGTTGAACGATGATTCAGAATGGTGGAAGGCTATAGCTAAAAGGAATCTAGACAAGATGGAATATACTAAGCGAGAGCTAGAAAGATTCAGTGGACATGAGCTAGTTCTAGGCGAATTCCAGAATGAAATAGATAAGTTTGAGAAAGAAAAGAGAACGCTACAGACGTTTATCGATGACGTCGATAATTCCAAAGCTGTAAATAAGGATTTGGAATATGACAAGAAATATGAAGATATGGTTTTGAAACTGATCGAATTCGCTAAGAAAGATTTCATCTATAAAGGTTTTGATCCTCTGATAGAACAGCTTAAAGCTCTATCTAATATACAGATAGAAGCTCGTAAAAAGAAAGTGAACATACAAGACATTGTTAATATTTACACTCAAATTGATATATCTAAGTACACCTACGAGGAGCTCTGTTTATTAGAGAGGTATTACAAAGAAATCATCCGCAAATACAAAGAAGAAACGAAAGATAAAGAGAATATAAGAGACGATAGATCACCCAGCTTGGGCAGAGACGAAACTCAATCCGCTCCGCCTTCCTACCACAGAAACGTCATTCTAAATGTCCACTCAAGTCAGAATTTAACCAAAAACATAAACCACTACGCCAGCACAACAATAACAAACGGCGATACCTTAAAACGCAACAAAACTAACATCAACAATTCCAAAAACAACATAGAAATCTTTGATCTAACCAGAACCTACCCAGAGGAGTACTACGCGAACAACTGGTGGTCCATTTACGAGGGCATACTCAAGAACAGGGAACACCAGTTCGGCTCCATAGACAACTGGTGGCATTTCTACGAAGATATCCTGAACAAGAAAGAGACGTCTGATGAAGAGCTAAAGCGCATTCGCGCCGTAGTCCAGTACAGGAATAGTCTAAGGAAACCCAGTTCCAGAATGGAGGAACAACTGAGGATGCTGGATGATGTGAAGAGGCAGTCTTTCACGGAGACAGAGGACGTCGCGCAGGATAGCAGAGACTCGGTCAGAGACAGTTGTAGCCTCACGACTAACGCATGGCGGCGGTCTCGATGTCGTGCATTTAATTCTTTGTTAAGCCGGTGTCCGAAACATAGATAACTAGCTAGCTAACTCTGTCTGCGTGGAACACGTTTATATCGTAGCTCCATACAAACTTTCACCCCCTATCACCTCCTTAGGAAATGATATCCGGGATAAAAACTGTCCTATGTCCTTCCCCGGGATTCAAACTATCTCCATGCCTAATTTCATAGTTCATCGGTTTAAGTGTGAGAGGCAACTGACAGACACACTTTCGCATTTATAATATGCGTATGGATTTAGACAACGTGCAATCTAGATTATAGCATTCACAGGCAATTTTTCTTGACGTTTCGTTAAATTGACCTGCATTTAGGCAAGCTGCTCTCAAGCCGAAATTCCTTTTTAAAAGGCAACCTTTTGCTTCACAACATACAATCATAAAGATAGGCAAGTTGGCTTGGCGCAAAATAGACAAGTCTTGTTAAATTGCATTTTATAGACAAACTATAGTCTCTAGCCACCCAAATGTCTTGTAAAAGGAATCCAAGTAACTTCAATGAAATTTGTATGATACATTGCAATAGAGTTGCATTTGTTCATAACCCAGACAGACGTCCATCCATTATATGTACTATCGCCCAAGGGTACGGGTTCACACTTTCTGTTCAAAATCGTCTGCACATGCATAGTGAACGCTCGAAAATGACCCTAGAGGTGTGTACCCATACCCTTGGGCGATAGTATATACTAGTGAAATACTTATATACTTCAGATGAGAAATTTTGGAGATAATCCCGCTAGAACATACATAGTTGCAAAACTATACACTCACAAACTTGACCTCTTTTTACCCGACTGCCGAAGGAGAGGAGTGTTATGTTTTTGATATTAGCATAGTATAGACTAGTTAGTACAGGTATGCCTCTACGTAAAGTGTGTGATCAGTGCATACTCATATTGGCAATAAAAAACGAATTATCTGTGTTCCGGACACGGGCTCTCACCTATCTCCTTGTCATTTCCAGGTCTTGTGTCATCTAGAAATGTGTTTAGTCTGTTTGGTGTGGCATGTTTGACCCGTAGCCCGTAGGGTAGCGTTATCAATGCATATGAATTTCGAGCACGCTCATCGCGCCTTAACCTGGCCCCGTAGCATGGTTGGCCTTGTCACGCGATAGGTGATAGGATAGAGCGTGCGTCACTGGCTGACACCGTTCGATAGAACGAGACGACGCTCTTATCTTGTCACTTGTCGCGTGATAAGGCCACCATGCTACGGCTCCTGTGGGGTGTAAATAGGTCATAGAGAGATTGCAAAATCATCAATATATTGTTCAGTACGTGTTTTAAGTTTTGAAAATAATTGCTAAAATGGCAATAGGGGTGTAGACACTAAATAAAATAATCAATAAATGTGTATTTTCTCGAATAAGGATTAAAAACGAGTCAAATTGAGAAAAAAGCAACGCAAGAGGTTAAATAATCACAAAGTTATAAGTGTCCAAAGTTTTATGAGGGGGTATATTCTGTCCGTTTTCCGCAAAACGCACCTTCACATGAGACGATTTTCATTTACTATGATGCTCGACGCTCGTGACGTCATGATCCCCGAGCGTTTTCTCCCTCTAAGTCTAGTTGTAGCTTCGTTTTTTTTTTTTAAATGGGAGTTTCGTCATTAAGTATATTTTTTGCCTTCTTTCTTTTGAAGTAGTAATACCTTTTGTGTCTACACCCGTATTAATCGGATATTGACATTTGATTCTGAGAGTCGAATAATGATCACATACATAATTTTAGTTTTTTTAATGCGTAACGAAGTATTTCAGAGTTAAATATATTTCTGCTAATGTATGTATCGGTTATTGTGGCACTCTTTGGGGGAGACCTATCATAGATCGTCAAAGACGTCCAGCAGTGGATGACGATGAATGTAATATTGCATAGTTCTGCACCTCTTGCTGACCTATTTTTACACTCATTTTGGGTAAATTCGTTTAAAAACGCTACCTTTTGGGGTAGGAGCGTGCCCCTGGACTCATGGGGAACCATTGTTATGTATGTGCCGTTAGTTATTCAGCAGGATTGTATGAATTACTAAACACATTTCGATTCATCTCATGGTATTGGACAAGTTCTGCTTGACATCCATACCCCAGTCAACGACGACTAATAAACCACAATTCTCATCCTGCTATTTTAATGAATATATTTATGTTTAGACTTATTTTTATCTATGTTAAAAATTGGATGTGACAATTGAAATGTCGTCGTTGATTGGACAAAAATTGAATAACTCAAAACCACAAGCTTTCATTATATCACTAGCAATAAAAGTCCAATATTGACGAGCTTCGTCTATTATATATATGTATCTATTACGGTGTCGAAAGCTTATGGGTTTCCGCTGTGGCATGGTGCTTTTGTACTTGTTTTATCAATTTTTATCATCCTAAACAAAGCTAGCTGGCAACCCAAAGCTTTGAATATTAATATTAAGTGCGCAGGCAACATTGGGGTATGAAATAAGTTTTTAATATGTCATTATATCCATTTTGGGGTAGAAGTGCCTTGATTTGTAGAATTTACTGATGCTTTTCTGTGTGTTTATTTATTTTAAGTGCATTAAGTCTTGAACAAAATGGCCGTTCGTTTACTTAATAGTGACGTATTATCGAGCAAATTAGACATGTACGCTGATCATGTCACGTATAAGGTAAATGTCTACCAGAGATATCCGAATATTTTCATATATTTGACACGTAGATGTCAATCATGCGAGGGGCCAAATATATGAGAACACAAATCTTCGTGCATATCTGCTGGACATTCACCCCTACGATTTTCATATTACTGAACAGTGAGCTTCATCATAGGCCTGTCACTTACCATCAGATGAGACTAGGGTCAATCACTGGCAAGCTTTTATAAAAATAAATATTCCGTATACTTGTTTTAGAATGCTCTTCAAAGTCTTCTAATAAAAGCCTTTATATTAATTGACTGTTGAGTTTGTTTCGGCGTTTCTTCTTAACAGTGGTGTTCTTTTAGAAAAATGCTGGTAGAATCTGACTAGTAAAAGTGTTGCGGCGTACATGGAGAATAATATAATTTTCATCACACTTGCTCGTCAATGGCGTTATTACTTGCGAGCATACAGAGCAGTTATAGCCGTTTTACCTCCCACGGGCTGTTAAGTTTCGTTTTAAAATATAGAAATCAGAGGGCTGATTGGCTTAAGCAAATGTGGTTGCTCTGTGATTGGTTTAAAAAAAAAACTAGTTTGCCAAGCCGCCCCGCTCCGCAAGAATAGTGCTCTGTGATTGGTTGAAATATTGAAGCTGCGCGCTCCAGTAGCACTGATCTGGAAGTGAAGTTGTCAATTTTTGATTGGTGCGGCTGTATGAAACTTAGATTTGTCTGTCTTTTGTAGTTATTTATTATACACTTACGCCCCTCGTTAAACAGTGTACTATTTATTTTTTAGAATAGGATAGAGTACTAATTTATTACCACACAACATACCAGATACAGAAACAGAACATAAAAACATATAAAATGTAAACTCTAGTATACCAGTGTGGCAATAGGAGTGAACGAATCGTTTGCTGCGGGACAGCGCTTTTTGTTTTAGGGCTAATGCACTTAAACATCCTCTATCACAACAGCACCTACACGTCGAGGCATCCCGACCACAACCGGCGTTACTGAACATCCCCGTGTTTCAGGTGATGGTGACGAACGTGACGTCACTGCTGAAGACCGTCAAGGCGGTGGAAGACGAGCACACGCGAGGAACCAGGGCGCTGGAGAGCACTATTGAGGCCATATCACAGGCGATTGAGGTATGTGCACTGACAATTACATTTTTTTTGCTCGTTGCCATAGTTGGGTTACGTCTTCTGGAAAACTATGATTTTATATTTATCCTACTAATATTATAAACGTGAAAGTTTGGATGTATAAATAATACATAAATAAATATCACACCAATTGATCTAGTTCCAAACTAGGCAACGAATAAACATACTTATATAGATAAATACATACTTAAATAGATATGAAACATCCAAGACTCGAGAACAAACATTCGTATTCAACTTACAAATATCTGCCCCGAAAGGGGATGGAACCTGGGACCTCAAGCTTCATCTCTAACCACTAGGCTATTCGGTCCTCAATGTATGGTTGTGAAGTAAGGTTCGATATGGAGTGAAATGAATCGGGAAATGAATGAACACTTTATTATGAAGTACATGGGTATATAAAGGGTTTTCATCAGTGGCTGTGTGCGTGACGTGGGATGCAGCTGCATGCAACAAAAGGATCGTTAAACTATACATTAGATAAAGTGAATTAAGGTCAAGTAATTGATGTACAGATGGATGTACGTTCCACTTAATCTAAATTTTGAGTCTACACCCGTATTGTTGTTCGTACAGATCCTCATGAACCCCGTGCCTCCTAAAGCGACCGCGACCCCCGAAGAACTCATCCGCTGCACGCGACAGATGACCGTCAGCACCGCCAAGGCCGTCTCGGCCGGCAACAGCAACAAGCAGGACCAGCTCACTGCTGCGGCTAACTTGGGAAGGAAGACTGTTGTAGACCTTCTAGCTGCTTGCAAGGTATGTTTAACATCGACTATACACCATCCTGGTAGTATGTATTATCCTTGGCATCATTACTCATAGTTTACATCAGAATGTCCGTCAATTTAGACCGGCTTGACAGTACTGGCTTCTCACGAGACCGTTTGGCCCAAACACCATCCTGGTCTCGGCGCCAACATGTAACACACCCCTATTTAAACGACTTTAGAAATCCTCCGCCAATGTACTGTTGGTGTTAGTAACAAGTGAAGGAGCTCATTATAGCGTTAACCAGGTGATATTACTACCGAAATCTCGCGATTATACTGTAGGTTATAAATAGATTGTACTATAGATAGGCCGTAAATTTGGCGCCAACCAAGACCCGGTCCAGTCACTGTTAAAACCACGCGTTTAAACTATAAGTTCCTATTAGAGCGCGAGATGTTTCTTTAGTTCATTAGCATTTGGTGTATTATATCTAACTCCCATTACAATGGGACACTTTACGCTCAAAGTTGTAGACGATTATGTATACCTAGGACAGTTAGGTAGGTCCAACTTCGAGGCACATCTTTTCGTTCAATATTCCGCAGTGTTTGAAGACGAGAGACTTTGACCGGTGTGTGTTCCCAGTGATGACATATGGCATTGAAACGTGGTCGCTTATTATGGGCTCAAAGTCATCCAAAGGGCAATGAAGAGGGCTACGTTGGGGGTTTCTCTGCGTGATCGCATCAGAAATGAGGCCATCCGCAGCAGAACCAAGGTAACCGATATAGCCCTCCGAATCGCTAAAGTTAAGTGGCAGTGGGCGGGCATTGCACGTAGAACCGATGGCCGAAACGCGTCCGCCGCTGCACTTAGGCCTCCCCCAAAGAGTGCCAGATTGACCGATCCTGCACCGACCTTTACCAGGTCATCAGTTCACCTTGTGGGGGGTAAGTGGTCGCCACTCGAGAACCGCACCGCCCCAACGGCAATCAGTTCTACCTTTACCAGGTCATCAGTCCACCTTGTGGTAAGTACGTGGTCGCCACTCAAAAACCTCACCGTCGGGGCGGTGAGGTTTTCGAGTGGCGACCATGTACCCCCCACAAGGTGAACTGATGACCTGGTAAAGGTCGGTGCAGGACCGGTCAATCTGGCACTCTTTGGGGGAGCCCTAAGTGCAGCGGCGGACGCGTTTCGGCCGATTTGATGATCCAGCTCGCAAACCTGTTCCAGGCGGCGGCGTTCGCGGCGGAGAGCGAGGAGCTGCGCGCGCGCACGGTGGAGGCGGGGCGCGAGGCGGCGCGGGCGTACCGCGCGCTGCTGCAGGCGGCGCTGGGCGGCGGCAGGCGGCTGCTGCCCGACCTGTCGCGCCGCGTGGCCGCCGCGGTGGCGGACATCATCGCCGCCGCTGATCTGCTTAAAGGTAAACTAAACTACTGCCAGCTTTTACTATGATCTTGAATCTTTATTGATCTTTATCCTTAGGTTTAGTTTAAACATGTTGCTACACCCTAGTAGGGTCCATGCTTGTACTGGTTAGATTTTAAGAACACCTTTGTAAATACCATGGTTGCAACGAATAAATATGAATATGAATATGAACATGTTGAGTGCACCGCAAAACTGCAAAGTGTCTATAATGTCTAGGTCATCAGTAATTGACAAAATTTCATTTTTTCATAGCGGCTCAAACTAAAAACCATTTAGAGATTTTGGCTTGCTGAGTGAACATAAAAAATAATGGATTTTTATATTACTCTGAAGAAGCCATTTAAAGGCTGAATACGGATATTCCATAGCTGTGCTTATGCATATTGTAAGAAAAAAAAATGTTGTGACATTGACAGTTATTTGACTCCTTCACAGACTACTAAGAGATTCCTTCTATCTTGTCATTGTCAATGTCAAATGTCACTGTCACAGACAACAGCATGCTACTTTTTAATTCAATTAATTGACCACAGTACTAATCTTATTCATCTTTTAAATGTACTTATGCCCTTTTCGAACGTGGTAGTTTAAAACACCCAAACTAAGGGGGTTTAATTTAAAATAAAATGAAAAGAAAAAATACGTGTCTCCTAAATTTTCAAATACTATTAAATGCCTAAACAAAATTAGGGAGTCAGAAAAATGAAATGTTGTTAATTAAGACAATTAATTATATTATTTATTGATTACAAATTACTTACTCTAAGTACCTAAAAATATAGGAGATGGTAAATAACAAAAACTACTACACTACTTAAACAAGTGAAATCAAGAGATTTTTCGAAAAACTTAACTTATTTTTTTTAATAATAAGTGTATAATTGGATTGTGTCCTAAATTTTTTTACGATGCCATTCGAACCAGTTTTTGGAGAGGAACAAATGTTTGTATGGGAGCAACTACAATTAAACAACATAAATACCCAAAAATTGAGTTAAAGACGAACCTCGCTGGCGGCAGCCGAAAACGTTTCATACTGATTAACATTGAATCGTGACGTCACAGGGTGATATTTGTACTAATCGTTGTATTGAAAATCAAGTAAATTGCTGTTTCAGTCGTGAAATACTGCTTTTAGGACCATAGTTGTCATACAATTTTGTTTCTATAAAAGCGTAAGGATTCTATTGGTAGCTTTAAATTTATTTTTGGACAGTAAATAAATGCATATTTTTTTTCAAAGTCCATATCTTTTTATAATTTTACTTATATTTCTTAATTTATACTTAATTACATTTATTTGATGGTTTACTATCAATTTAGCAACACTGCGTTATCGTTACATGTGGAAACTACCCAATTATATGTAAATAACCTAATATGGTTTTTTTTCTGTTGTCTGAAATAAATGCTTTTTTTTTGCTATCACTCCGACGATTAAGAGGAATCCACATCCATTACCATATACTCATGAACAAGGAAGTCTCTGCTGACCGCTGTACCGGTTCCTGTATGTTTTGAAAATGGCTTGTCCGATCCTTGTTCATGAGTAATAGTCGCAGAAACCGAAGACATTACCGATGCCATGTTTTCTGGTGCAGGCTCCGACTGGGTGGACCCCGATGACCCCACCATCATCGCCGAGAACGAGCTCCTCGGCGCGGCCGCCTCCATAGACGCCGCGGCCAAGAAACTGGAGTCTCTGCGGCCTAGGAAGAGCATGCAAGTCCAGGTCAGTTCATTGTGTTGTGCTTTGAGAGGAGGGCTGTTTTTCCGTTGTGAGGAAAGAGGGGACCCCGACTAGCCACTAAACCCCCAACGCTTGTCCCCAACCTTCGCGCCAAAGGTTCGCTTGACGCATTCTACTTACTAAGGGACCTTTTTTTTTCCCCCAGGGGAAATCCGTTATGGATCCCACTCGGCTCGGGAGAAGCCGAGCGGGTATGTCCGACTCGCACGGACTAAAACCCCTGGGTCCACCACTCGCTTTTGGCCAGAGCCCCGGGAACGCTGTTGCACACATCCGGAACTCTGTCAGCGTTGCCCTTGTTAGCGTCAGCGTTACTCCGATGTTGGCACCCCAGAACACCATGGGGGCCTTCCTGCTTGGGACCTTTTCTAGGCGGGTGATGGAACTCCCGACCCATCACCTGCAGGTCGAGAAAAGGGACCCTAGTGCAACTTAGGATGGGATGGCATAGCGTCTATAGTAGAAAGTGGTGTTCGAAAAACGGAATGTATGGAAAGATTGACATGTTTCTATGGATTTACAGCTGCCGGTGCCATATTTGACATTGATCGATCTGTAATCGGCTTTGGGCTTAAAACCACAAAATTTCATAACACCTTTGTTAAGATTTGCCCCTAGATGTCGCTGTAACTTCCGCAAACTAGCGAATGGCATGTTACTGTATAAGAATACAGTTGTTATTGATAATGTTTAGTTATAAGATTTGCCGCTAGATGTCGCTGTAACTTCCGCAAACTAGCTAACGAAATTTTTAGTTCGATCTAATATAGTCAGATCGGATAATTGTATGTGTGTGATTTTTTTGGAATATATCGAAGGTGTGAACTACTCATTGAAGTTTCATTGTGGTAAACAACACGGAAGTTTGACAACCTTATTCAATAATGCTCCTCATTTTCAATTTACCATGGGTTCATCATATAAGTCAAATTGTCTCATTCTTAAAAGGAACGAAATTCATTATGACTGACCTAAAACGTCATATTCTAGTAATACCTAAAGATTGAAATGCACAATACCTTAAAATTACTAATGACAGAAATGAGTAATGACAAATGAAAAAGAAACATTCATCTTATGTAAAAAATGTCAATCTCCGTGTAATACAAGGTATTTTGATATTTGACAGTTGTTTTGCCATGAAAGTGTTTTGAAGTTCAGACATTCTGCAATTTAGGTATTTTGAGACCATGCAGTTTTGAGATCTGGGAATATTGATAAAGAGGTACAATGCAATTTAGTAGTTATAAGCCCAAAGCTGTAATCGTAAATTAGTACAGCCCGCCCTTAGTAATTTTGGATCTTTTGTCGTAAACAGCTGTGTCTGATACTGAAATGATATATTGTATACTGTTTTGAAAAAATGACACCTCGCCGAGTTTTTTACGCCGGTTCTTCTCGAGGCAGAGGTTTACTTTCCGAACCGGTGGTAGTTTATCGACATTCATAGGTGCATGTAATATGCCTAAATTGAAGAATAAATCACTTTGACTTTGACTTTGATTGTTTATTATGTGAATATTTATAGTGACAATAATTTTCTCAAACATGCAATGAAATATTGATGCTACGTTCCTTACTAGGCTGCGAAGTATTACGGTTCGGTTAGGGCGAGGCGGAGAGGATCATCCATGATGGAATTTCATACAAAATTGAAAGCCTGAACAGTGCCCTTTTTAAATTCAATAACAATTTGTGATACGCCTTGGTAGGCGTTCAGCAATTTAAAAAAAACTTTAATTTTATTTCATTGCATGTTTGAGAAAAACACGATATACACCTCGAACTAGGAATCATCGAAAACTTTCAAAAGAAGAAATGTAGAAGATGAAAGAAGCAAAGAGCAGAATGCCAGTTGCCGTTGAGATATGTTTGATATTCTTGGTTGTTCTGCGTATCACCCGGGAATCAAACATATTACCCAACGGCTCTGGCGCTTCGGCGAGGCCTGAGAAGACAGGAGAGAATATACGAAGCTCTTTTTTACAATATACCTCATCATCATATCAGCCGAAAGACGTCCACTGCTGGACATAGGCCAGAGTCGCGACCACGAACCGGCAGGCGCGGCGTGGGTAGGCCCCCCCACAAGGTGGACTGATGACCTGGTAAAGGTCGCGGGAGTCCGCTGGATGCGGGTGGCGCAGGACCGGTCAATTTGGTACTCTTTGGGGGAGGCCTATGTCCAGCAGTGGAATATACTTAACACTAGACAATTATGTATAAAAGTAAGATAGTAAAACATCTAGATTTTACAAAAAATGGTGAAGATATAGCCGGTTAAAGTGTACCATAATGTGACGTCACGAGGAACGCGGGCTACATCTTCAACATTTTTTGTTTGATTGACAATATAAAAAATACGTGTCCAATATTTTTTGATATTATAACTGACATACTAAATATGTTTTTTTAGGAAAGTAGCCAATTATAATATCGTATCGATTTAAAATTACATACTGCATCAAGGTGTGTTGCTAACTCATTTTGTCAATTTTTTTGAGTTCGGTCGGTTTCATTCTAAGGGTGCTAACTGTTTTGGATTTGTATTATATTAAATAGTAATTAATTATGTGATGTGTTGTGTTTATTTATTTCGGTGTACAGTAAAGAACATCTGTATTTTTTTAAATTTCGATCAAAGTGTAAAACTTCATAATCAATTCAAGTATTTTTTTCACTTTGATCGAAATTCTGAATTTTGTTAGCAGACGTTTTCTGCTTAGTAACAATTAATATTTCTATAATATAATTAATTGTCAACTGCATGGCTCAGTGGAGACCATTTCGGTATCACATCCTTGTTTGTTAATTCTTAAGACGGCGTAGGTTCAGAAAACGTTTTTCTAAGTGGTCGTAGCGCTTATTTGAATCATAATACGGCTGCCCTCAATTTAATTAGCAATCTTGAGGCGTTCCTCTAAGGACTATATAGCTATTCGAATCCCGAGTTTTTGACTTTCGCTCGATAGAAAAAAATCACGAACATAGGTCTAAAATACACTTAAAATTTTTCGAAAAACCCGACTGCTTTTTGACAAATATTATAGCCTATGTCACTCCCACGATTAAGGGGAATCCAACGACACCTCATACATCAAAATCCATCAAGCCGTTTAGGCTACAGGAGGCCGCAAAGAAACAGACATACTTACATACACTCGAAAAACATACCCTCCTCCTTTGACAGTCGGGTAAATATGCACAAAAGCTAGACATATTAAAATTGGTTCTAAAAATCGGCAATATCATGTTTGAGGGAACTTAGCTGTTACTTTTTTATTTATTTAAACGTACAAAAAAATAAAATTAAATAACATGACATCCGAACACGCACTCCCATCCCGCTCACGCTTATGCTCAGTGAGAGGGAGAGAAGACCATGAACCTACGTCACCTGAACTATGTGAATGTATGTGTAATGATATGTTATCCGGATAAACGTCATTCCATTATATTCTATTGTATGTATTTTTTTTTGTATAGGAGGCGGACGAGAGCCTGAACTTCGACGAGATGATCCTGGAGGCCGCAAAGTCCATCATCGCGGCCACGTCTGCACTCGTGCGCGCCGCGTCCGCTGCGCAGCGGGAGCTCATCGACCAGGTAAGCGTCCTCGTTCTCTTCTCTTCTCTTCTGTATGTTGTTTTCATCGCGGCATGGGATGATTTAGAAGTTATATAAAGCTGTCATTGCAATTGGAATTTTCTAACTTGGACGGTAAAGTTGCTTTTTGAATGATTGATGCAATACGGCCAACTCAAATATAAATGCGTTATAAGGTTGCCAGAGCCAGCGAACGAAAACACCATAGAAGTCTAACTAGCGAAAAGTGGCCCCACAAAAAGGATGCACATTGCCATTGTGCGGACGAATGGGGACGTGTCTGAATGTCTAAATCGAATACATAAATTGCCTTGGTGCAAGCAAATGTCGCCTTTAAGGTGACGAACTTTTTCTTACCCCGACTGTACATTTAGTACATCTTGACTCTTCGACGAATTATTTCTCTAATTTCACCATGTGTTCCCCCCTAGGGCAAGGTGGCCCGTCGGCCTACCTCGTCCTCCGACGACGGGCAGTGGTCCGAGGGCCTGGTCTCCGCCGCGAGACTTGTCGCGGCCGCGGCGCACTCGCTGGTGGAGGCCGCCAACGCGCTGGTCCAGGGTGCTGGCTCAGAGGAGCGCCTCATCTCGAGCGCGAGACAAGTCGCCTCGTCCACCGCGCAGCTGCTGGTCGCGTGCAAGGTGAGAGACAAGAGTTAGAGTCGCAACTACGCAAGATAGTAGGAAACCTCTATAATAAAAGGACACTACACTTTGAACAGACACCTCTATAATAACAGGACACAACACTTTGAACAGACACCTCTATAATAACAGGACACAACACTTTGAACAGACACCTCTATAACAACAGGACACAACACTTCGAACTGACACCCCTATAATAACAGGACACAACACTTTGAACAGACACCTCTATAATAACAGGACACAACACTATGAACAGACACCTCTATAATAACAGGACACAACACTTTGAACTGACACCCCTATAATAACAGGACACAACACTTTGAACTGACACCCCTATAATAACAGGACACAACACTTTGAACTGACACCCCTATAATAACAGGACACAACACTTTAAACAGACACCTCTATAAAGACAGAACACAACACTTTGAACTGACACCCCTATAATAACAGGACACAACACTTTGAACAGACACTTCTATAAAGACAGGACACAACACTTTGAACTGACACCCCTATAATAACAGGACACAACACTTTGAACAGACACCTCTATAATAACAGGACACAACACTTTGAAAAGACACCTCTACAGTGGACTCTGATATTCGTCTCTTTTAATAGTATTTGCTGGCGACGACAATGACGAAAAAAAAACGCCTTAAAAACGCTGAATATTCGCCCTAATACCAAAAGCGTGTTAAGTTAAAGTTGTCTTCGCCCAGGTGAAAGCCGACCCGTCGTCCGAGTCCACGCGGCGCCTGCAGGCCGCCGGCGCCGAGGTCATCCGCTCCACCGACAACCTGGTGCGCGCCGCCCGCAACGCCATGCACTGCGAGGAGGAGCGCAGCCTCGTGCTCAACCGACGCATGGTCGGGGGCATCGCGCAGGAGATCGACGCCAGGTTAGCTGACCATAGGCCTCCTAAAGTTAAGCCGACAGCTGGCTAAAGTCAGGCCGACGGCTAGGTAAAGTTAGGCCGACGGCTAGGTAAAGTTAGGCTGACAGCTAGGTAAAAGTAGGCGGACGGCTAGGTAAAGTTAGGCCAACGGCTAGGTGACGGCTAGTTAAAGTCAGGCTGACATCTGGCTAAAGTCAGGCCGATGTCTAGATAAAGTTAGGCCAACAGCTGGCTAAAGTTAAGCATACAACTGGCTAGGTAATTATTATATGCACGAAAGGAGTCTTGTGCACAACCGACGCATGGTCGGAGAGCGCAGGAGATCGGCGCCCGGTTAGTTGAGGATAGGTTTAAGTTAATGCCAGCTAAAGTATCACTGAATACTTAAGGCCGACAGCTGGCAAAGTTAAGCCGACAGCTAGCTAATATAAGGCTGACAGATTGTTTAAGTTAGACCGACATAATTGGGCAAAGTTAGAATTACAGCTGACTAAAGTTAGGCCGACAGCTGGCTAAAGTCAGGCCGACAACTCTCTAATATTTGACCGAGTACTGGCCAAAGTTATCTGCTTTGCTCTAAGGTTGACTGGTCTAAGGAGAGAATGCCATAAGGCATTTAAATTTATCTTTTGTACTTGTTTTTCTTTTGATAACGATTATATAAGTAAATAAAGTTAGGTTAACTGCGGTCAAAAGTTGACTGTTGTTGGCTAGGCCGGCAAATAAATGCGCTATCCAAAAAAAACACTCAACGTAATAATCTTCAACTCTTCTCACAGATCCGAGATCCTCCGCATCGAGAAGGAGCTAGAAGAAGCCAGGGGTCGCCTCAACGCGATCCGTCAGGCGAAGTACAAAATGCGCGGCGCGGACACGTCCGGAGACGAAACAGACAATGACGTCACGTTGGGGAGGTTGCCCGCCAGGTAATACATACTTGTACATAATAGGGTTCCCTTTATTGTTTCGCAGAATTTGCATTTAATTTTCCGCTATTTTTGTGGAATAGCAAAGCAATATTGGTCTCGTAACTTATTTGAATGTTAATAGACTTTTGTGCTTTGAGAAGAACAAAAGCCTGTAAGAGGGACCGACATTAAAGAATTTACACCATACCTACATTTTAACCCATATGTTGAGTAATTAGTATGACCTAGATGCTTTACGTTTTATGATTTTACAAGCTTTTATTTAACTTATATTATTGTTCGGGTGGAATCTTGCAACTTAATTTTGAAGCAGATAACCTCAACCGATTGAGCTGAAATTTTGGGTATTAGTATAGTTTCGATGACCACATGTACAGTCAGCATCATAAACATGTATACACGTTTCGACCTTACGTCTAAGTAATACGGTCATAGAATGTATACATGTTTATAATGCTGACTGTACCATCGAACTAATCGGATGATGGAGACAGAAGGTGGTCATGGGAATTCATTTCTTAACCGACTAACTCCGTTGAGTTTCGGCTCGTTAGAATCGCCTCAATTAGTAGTTGGTGACGGTATACAGAAAAGTACAGTCGGCAAAAATGGTTTTTTTGACAGAAATTTATTTATAATTGGGTTGTGTCCTCATGTTAAAATTGATAGCGCAGTGTTGCTAAATTGATAGTAAACCTTCAAATAAATGCAATTAAGTATAAATTACGAAATATAATTAAAATCATAAAAAGATATGGCCCTTGAAAGTTTACAAAAAATATGCATTTTTTTTATTGTCCAAAAGTAAATTTAAAGCTACCAATAGAATCCTTACGCTTTTATAGAAACAACATTGTACGACAACTATGGTCCTAAACGCAGTATTTCGCAACCGAAACAGCAATTTACTTGATTTTCCATATAACGACTAGTACAAATATTACCCTGTGACGTCATGATTCAATGTTAATCAGTATGGAACGTTTTCGGCTACCGCCAGCGAGGTCCGTCTTTAACTCAATTTTTTGGGTATTTATGTTCTTTAATTATACTTACTCTAATACAAACATTTGTTCCACACCAAAAACTGGTTCGAATGGCATGGTAAAAAAAAATTAGGACACAAGCCTATTGTAATAATTGAATTATATGTATAAACATTTATAGGATCAACGTAACAATAATATGCAATTGTGATAAATAATATGTGACATGTAATGAATAAATGAGTTTGAGTATAGCCTTTAGTGACTATGAAAGCGCACAGTTTAAAATGTATACTCGCCTATCCATGCTTGCGAAAAACTAAAAAATATGTTACACTTCAAAAATAAATTCGAGTTAGCTCGTGTTTTACTAATATTTCACAAATTCACTCGCAACCTCTTCTTTTTAGACCGCGCACACCGAACAGCAGCTACATAAACACAACATACAGCCCCAACAGCTCATACTCAGCGCACAACACACAAAACACTACCAGCATAAGCCATCACATCTCGCATCTCGACCAATCCGTACACGGCCCGACCAGCCCCGGCTACGGTCAGAACTACAGTCAGACCAATCAGAACGTATCACAAGGTCAGATCCCGACCAGCCCCGGCTACGGTCAGAACTACAGTCAGACCAATCAGAACGTATCACACAGTCAGAACACTGCGAACCTCTCTCAGATTTCACACTCGAGCAATGGTTATTCCACACTCGAAAGAAAACACGATGAGAAGCAGTATACTGTTCAGAGCCCGACTTTCTCGAGCTTCAGGCCTCAAGAGGAGCTGAAGCAGAACTACGAGGGATTCACCACTCGGTAAGCGCTCGATTACACCATTTAATTGAGGTTGTGAAGTGTCAGGGATAAATGGGAATATTACTCAAGGTATTAGGAATTTTGGATTGTTTGATTGTATTTATAGTTGTCAGAAAAGATTGCTTTAACGATGTCGATAAAGGTAACCAATGTGTCGGTAGAAACATAGGGATTAAAAGCTTATAAAGATGTTTAAAGTATCTTAAATGGAATCTTAATTTCAATAATACAGTTGTGTGATTACCATGCTTTGTTCTAATGATTCGTACAATATTTCAACGCAATCAATTCGTGTTATTTTTAGTTGTTATTTTTTTTTCAACAATTTATAAATTTAAACAAATAAATATCCAGTAGAAATATATCCATTTATCTCAAATGTCACAAAATACCAAAGAAAATCGCAAAAAACTAACATTTTACAATTTTCTAACTAATTAACGCTTTTTTACACGCTACCATTGGATCACCAGAAGATAACGCCCTGTATATACCACCATAACATCACGGACACTTAACAAGACTGTATAATGGAGATTTGTAAAAAATGTCCTTTATAAGGGACATGTATGATTTTTGTACTTTTTATAACACATTCGTGCCAGGGTCCTTTTTGCAAGCGACATAATGTATCTTGCATTTAAGACTAATATTTTAATGGAAATGGAAATGCATTAAGTGATAATAATTTACTTTAACACTGATAATTTTAGAAGTGCCTTTACACTACAATTATGATGTGCCTAAAATACATGGGTAGTTAATTTAAGGGTTTTTGATAAGGTTTTCAAAATTTTTATATTACAAAAATATTGTTTAGGAAACCATTCGTTTTTAAACTATTCTCGAATATTAGAAATAGATTTCTTCCGAGGGTAATGTTAGAAATGAACAAAGCATTTATGAATGACATTGCTTTCTCTCTTGCTTCCAAGTCATACTTTAGAAGAGATTAAAGTATTGTTGTTATGAATACACTACACTTTTTGAACACTTTCATTCGTTGTGACATCCGACACTATTTTACACAAAGTATTGTGCTCATCTTACTAAACTATTAGCTTCTATAGTTTTAATTATAAAACAAATTTTACACCATCTCACAGTAACAAATCACCTTTCATTCTAACCTCTCACTCTAATGCACAATACTTGAAGTGCGATAGAGACGAATGCTATATGTGTCATAAATGTGTCTAACATCACAAAAGTGTGGTTTATTCTCGAATAGCTTATTCAAAACTTAGCATAAGTTAGACGTAAGACTATGTACTCTTATCATAAGCATGGCTTCGCGCTTACTTTCTTCTGAAAAGGCAAATATTGGATTCCCAATTATTCTTTAGAAAGGACACTCTTGACTCGACGCTGTACTTTCTCTAGGACAAATGGGAAAAACCTAAGTTTGCTTATTGTATAATTGTATTTTTGTATTACTAGTTTTCTGCAATTTTAACCAAAGATTTAAGCTCAAATCTAATAGATTACCAGCAAGGCTTCAATTTCAAAGGTAGTAAAATAGCTTACCTTATGTAGTTGTTGCCTCAATCCGCTTACGAAGGCAATGCCGAAAGCTAGTAAAGTATTCTTCTTATACAGCATTTACCCACACCGCAGACCGGTGCTTCCTCTGTGTAGTTCTAGAACGAACCTAATCTGTGTTAGATCTAGCTGTATACCGTTATATTTCAATTTACAGAAGCAGAAATGACAGAACGATGCCGTAAGTTGTACAGAAAGCTTAAAGCTCACTTCGCGATTCGTGTTTCTAGTTTTCGTTTGTATGAAATGGCATGTTGGCGTTTCGTACAAGTGAGTAGGGACGCGAATTGTGACTTTATAAAGTTTTACCGTGTGGTTTGGCGTCAGATATATTCAAATACCTAATAGTATAGAAGCCATTATACTTGATTTTAATATTTTTTCTTGATATTATTCTACCTATACTTTCTAGAAGACTAAACATAATTTCTTTAACGTAGTAAATCCGATGGCCTTTTGAAAGGCATCCTCTTCAAAGGAATTTATACCATACTTCATTGTTACAGAGTTGCATTTGTTTTGTTTCGGTTTTAAAACGAAACAAACTCTACCTACTCTATTTTCCATCACTATTGATAAAAACATTGCCTATTTTTACAAGCTTTATATTAAATTGACCTGTTCGTATGTATGTATATAAGTATGTAAGTTGTCCGTCAAAATTTGCAATCCATTTTTCAGTCACTTGCCGTTATCCGATTGAGCTGAAATTTTGGGTATTAGTATAGTTTGGATGACAACTCAATATTATCGTACCATCGAGCTATAGATAGAAGGTGGCCATGGAAACCAACGTTGAGTTTGGGCTCGTTAGAATCGTCTCAACGAGTAGTTGATGATGGTATACAGAAAAGTACAGTCGGCAATAAAAGCTTGTACCAAAAATTTTTTGGCGGAAACTTATTATTCTTCTATCGTTGGCTTCTATTATACTTGCGAATGCAGCTATTTATCTTCGTAAAAAAAAACCACTGTCTTCTTTCAAGCCTTTTCTCAAATCTATAACGAGATCTATATTACTGTTACTGACATTACGTAGATAATATGGACCGAGTGTACTATTAATTATTTTCTTTGATATCTGACGTCAAATATTCAGGCCGCTTACCCCGCGTTTTGAAATCGCCATTTTGTGTGACAATCCTACAGCAAGGTACCTTACGACAAACTTACTAGTTACCCTACAGTTCTTTATAATTAAAACCTTTAACACTGGACTCGCTTTGATACTTCTACTTCGATTCCCAAGCGCTGTTTTGATTCAGGTACTTGGATCAATCAAGTTTTTCTTGTTGTTATTCTGTCCCCGTAAGCAAAGAGACAACAGTGACAGAGTTTCTTAGAAAAAATACTATAAATTGGGCTCCTATCATGTTTGAAGTAAGGTTCGATATAGAGTGAAATGATATAGACGAAAGTCGATAAATGAATGAACACTTTGTTTATGAAGTACATGGGTATATAAAGTGTTTTCATCAGTGGCTGTGTGCGTGACGTGGGATGCAGCTGCATGCAATAAAAGGATCGTTAAACTATACATTAGATAAAGTTAAGGTCAAGTGTTTAAGGAGTTGCCCCACCATGGAATGGGTTTAACAAAAACACGTGTTTAGTGGATTTAAGCCCCATAAAATCCTAGTTTTAAAGAGTGACCCAGGGGACGCCACCATGGCAACGAGCAACAAAAAATAGTTGATTGGAGTATAACTTCTAAAACAGTACATTTTGTTACGGAGACGATTCAATAAAGGGTCGACAGCGTCACAAGCGTTCATAGTCTACGGTGTCCGCTTACAATCAGGCGGGCCGTGTGTTTGTTTGCCACTGTCGTGGTATTATAAAAACTTGGCAATCTTGTCACCTGTCAAAATACTTTCTAACCTACAAGAGATCTTTATTGCTCATGAAACGTACGTCCTAAAATGACAGGGTTGAATTCTTATATGCAAGACCATAATCTAAATTTAAACCTATATTTCTATACTAATCAAATTTTGATAGGTACAGTCAGCATCGCTTAGTTAGTAGCAGCTAGAGTAGCCAAATATATCGCAACACGTAATTATTCTTACAGTAATAACCGACGACCGAATAGCCTAGTGGTTAGAGAACCTGACTATGAAGCTTGAGGTCCCGGGTTATTCCCGGTCGGGGCAGATATTTGTATGATGAATACGAATGTTTGTTCTCGAGTCTCGGATGTTTAATATCTATTTAAGTATGTATTTATCTATATAAGTATGTTTATCCGTTGTCTAGTACCCATCATAGTACAGGCTTTGCCTAGTTTGGGACTAGATCAATTGGTGTGAATTGTCCCACTATATTTATTTATTTTCTTTGGCTGCTACTAACTATATGATGCTGACTGTACTTAATAATTAATAAAGCAAGGTACCTTGTAGGGATGTGTCATACGCTTGCCCGCGGATCATCGTTCTGTACATATTCCATGTTTTACAGCATTTTTAGAGCTTTGACAGTTTTGTAACCAACTGTGACGTGTTTGACCCGTAGAGTGCGGGTTTGTACAATATCACTAACGCTCTTTTAAATTAATGAAATTATAACATGCCTATTACAACTTTGCCCTCTCACAACTTTGCCCATCGAACAGCTTAACTTTTTTTCCATATAAAGTGACTAAAGAGAGTTCAGACAATTATTGAACTACTTATTTGAAAAAATTGTAAAAAGTTGCAATCCAATCTGTATTGCAATTCTTTATAAAACCAATATAATGACGGCCGATATCAACAGTTACACTAAATGGCAATGTTATTAAGCGAACACTTTCAGATTTCGTATAACGTTGAGACTTCTAGTATAAAAACGGTTCACATTAGCAGTATTTTTATAATCTATATTTTTAAATACATTCCTGCTCTAATAAAATGGGCAAAGTTGTACTACAGGCAAAGTTACCCGTTTAAAACCCGCCCTAAATGACTCTAATAGCAACTAATTTTCTATTTAACCTGCATGGGGTGACTAATAGGAGCATGGAAGAGACTGTAACCGTGCGTTCGCTGCGACTGCCCGAAGTGCGAACTGCTGTGCTCGTGGACGAGACCAGGACGGGGGACAGGAGCCCGGGGGACAGGGACAGGGACGGGGACAGGATATACTACAGGCGGGAGAAGCCGCCGCCGCCGCCGCGACGCGCGTCCTTGCTAAAGTATGAGGCGGCAAGTTAATTGGGTTGGTTGAATCATTTTTCGAGCACCGGGGGTAGCCATCGCACCATCACCTGGCGGCCGGGCGCTAAACTATCATGGCAATTGTGACTTTTATTACTCAATACCTACTATTTATAATAAACTCTTGTCTTTGTTATAAATAGTGTCCGACCGAAACATGTTTTTTTGAAACCGAAACTTTTGTAGACTTGATAAAATCGTTGAAAAAAAATTGTTAATCTCTTCAAGGTTCCGTCATTTCTGTGCGTAAACTTTGTAAAAAATGATATAGAATTAAAAAAAATTATATAAGAAATTCAGTAAACTATCATTTATAACAAAAACAATCAAAATACTTATAATAATTCCGGGAACAAGTACACAAAGCGTCGACTCGGGCGAGCTGCGCCATATTGCCGGTTGTGCCGAGCGCACCCGAAGTTACCCGAACGCAGTTTCGGCCGAAACTGGCCGAAACCGAATCTTTATAAATAACGCAAACCTATGTCTATACCGAAGGTTCATTACATATATATGGTTAGCTGGTAGAGAATGCCATCTGGCATTAAGCTCGCCATTTGTACATATATTTTTTTTGTATTTTGTGCAATAAAGTTTAAATAAATAAAATAAAATAAATAAATACCTACTGGTGAAAGCACTTGAAATCCGCGTCCGGAGATTACCCCAACACACACACTTACATTTCACCAAGCTACAAACTTTGCCTGATTGTAATATTATCATAGACAGCGGCACTAGACGAAATTGCATCTTGCCGTAAGTTTTTTTTTAGTGTCTGTGTGCCAAAATTGGTCCAGTGTAACACTCATGCGAGCACTGTCTGGCTGGCAAAGTTTAGAATTGGATGTGTCTGTACTCAAAAGACAAAATTATACATTTGTGTAAAAATCTTATCTCAATTAACGTCAGATCGTCAAAACATTCACCAGCGTAGCGAAAAGTGCAATAATATAAAGACATTGTTTTTGACACAAACGTTTAATTAAAACCTGATACTAACTAATGATTTAAAGAAAAGTCACAATTGTCATAATAATTTAGTGGTCGAACGCTTCGTCTGCACAAAAAATACATTTGGCTGTCAACAAAATTGCTAAATTCGACAAGAATCCAGAACAGTCCAGCAGGCAACCACGCTCCCGCTCAGTCCGTGTGACAGAGACGCCGCTAGCCTCCCACACCGCTTTCAACTGTCACTAATGCATGTCCTTCCGGTGACGGCTAACATCCGGTCATCAACTAATGACAGAACACATTCCAGCTACGAGACACGACTCTACGACACTCCGCGAGAATACTCCAAGACAGAAGAGCAAAGGCACTCCGAATCTAACATCTATACGAAGGAGTTTGGCCATGACGCACCTAAGTTAACCTCTCCAATGAGCCCCAAATTTAACGCCAGAGACCTCAAGTTCGATGATAAGGAACACATATATTCCACCCTCAAAAAACCGATCGACGGCGTTGGGCAGAGCTTCTCCGAACACCAGAAGTCCACGGAAGCTATCCCAGGCGGAACCAAGCAGACAGAAATCACGGTCAAAAGCGAATCTTACCAGAGCTACCCTAAAACGGAATACATCAAGACGGAGACTAAGTCACCGTTCGTGACTTCAACTCCGTCTAAATTCGATAAGTCTGATTACCATTCTGAATACAAACAGACGTCAACAGACCTGGTCAAGGCGGCAACGCCCGACTATGACAGGATAGCTTCGCCGTACGGCAAAGATGGCCACGCCTACGGAGGTCCGAACTACATGGAGGAAACGACAACTGAAGTTAAAGATATACCCAACGGCACTCAGAAAGTCACCACCACCAAGATCTACAGTTCGTCTCCAGTTAATCTGACGACCACGAATACTAAATACGAACCCGTCAAGCTTGAGGGTATAGACGAGCTGTCCAAGTCTTTCGACAACGACAGCCGTTACAGCACTCTGGACTCTCGCTTTAACACATTAGAGTCCAAACTCAGTTCAGACACGAGTCGCTCCTTCATGAGACCTTCAGAATTCCAAGAGCAGACCATAAAGAAGGACTTGACGAAAGAGTTGGACAGCTTGGACAAGAAGTTCTCCAAGTCCACGATAACTTCGGAGACAATAGAGAGGAAGAGCGTCATGACGAGCTCGCACAAGTCGGAGACGAGTTCCACAACTACGAAGAAGTTCGGGAACTTCTAAGGTTCGTTGGTTGCTTGGTAGTTAGAGCCGGTTTTATTGTTGATTTTATTAAGTTTTTGCCAGCCAGATTATATTTTTAAGCCCGCTTACGCCCGCCCGCGACTACGGAATAAAAACTATCCTATATTTTAATCCAGGCTACAAACTGCAAAATTTCATCCAAATTGGATTGAGTAACAAACATCCAAACATTTCCGTTTATGTTTACCCATAGTACAGGCTTTGCCTAGTTTGGGACTAGATCAATTGGTGTGAATTGTCCCACGATATTTTTTTATTTATTATATTAGCAAGACCTTACGAATCATGTACAGTCAGCATCATAAACGTGTATACACTTTTCGGCCTTAATGTCTAAGTAATAAGGTCACAGAATGTATACATATTTATGATGTTGACAGTACAAGGCCAATGATGATAAGATTAGTAAAAGCTGCGAATGTCAAAGAAAACTAGAAATAATACTTTTACTCACTTTTTACTAGATCATAGCATTTATTGTGTATATAGGGACATCGCTTAAATACCTACCTGCCATTTTGCAAAAAGGGCTTTTCAACCCTCAGAATTGGTAGTTTTTTTTTAAGAAGTGAAATCAAAAGAATGTTTTTTACAAATATGCCTATGTCACTCCCACGATTAAGAGGAATCCAACGACACCCCGTATGTCGAGATCCGTCACACGGTTTAGGCTGCAGGGCGTGTCAAAGAACAAGACATACACACATACGCTCGAAAAACATGACCTCTTCGGCAGCCGTGTAAAAATATATTCTGGCTTTAGATTTCTTGGCAATTTTGTAAATATTAATAAAAAAAGGTATTTCGGCTTTAGCAATAGAATCGGCATAAAGGCTTAGATGTTGTGTTCGTCAACTTGGATAGTTTTAGTATAGCTTGTAGTACGTTCAGATGTAACATTGTATAGTATACAATTTTAGTATCTGAACTAGGAGTACTCTAAATGTATGTCGCTTACGTGACGCTATTTTAGTCTCAAACCATTTCAATGACTGTACTTAGAAACTTCATCATATCAGCCGAAAGACGTCCACTGCTGGACATAGGCCTCCCCTAAAGAGTGCCAAATTGACCGGTCCTGCGCCATCCGCATCCAGCGGACTCCCGCGACCTTTACCAGGTCATCAGTCCACCTTGTGGGGGGCCTACCTACGCGGCGCCTTCCGGTACTTGGTTGCCACTCGAGAACCTTTCCGCCCGAACGGCCATCGGTTCTACGTAAAAAAAATGTATTAAGGGAGCTGTGAGCGTCACGTAAGCGACATAGGTACTCCAATAGCAGTGCGTGGATTAACCAAAACTAGTCCTTATAGTTAAGGTAATAGAGTTGACGCGTTACGCAACACTAGTACGGCATTTGTGTGTGCATTATAATGAAATTGATTCTTATGATATATGTGAACGCACGTTGAAATTTAAATATATAATTAAAATAATATATTAAATGTCTCGAAGATTTTATGTTTAGTTTTTAAAACTGCCTTAATGTCTCGAAATCGTGTCATGATTAAGTCGTTTTTGGGTCCCTGAGTTCAGCGGCTGCAAAAATATCTACACACTTACCTACTCAAGAATATTTCTATGCCAACTTGGTTTAAATATATTTTGGAATGGGTCAGTAGCAGTTATTTTTGCTGTACGTAAATGCATACGTTTAGCTGGAAAATACTAGAAATATTACATTACATACTTTTATCTACACACATACTATAAACCCGCTAAAATGCGTTCAGAAACGGGCAGTAATGGCCAGCATTATATCAATAAGATTTATAAAAATAAATTACTTGTCTCTGGGCGTAAGATATCGATATTGATAAAGTAATGACTTTAAAATTTCGAAGTGCGGCCCAAGAGCAAATCATGACCAACTAGATTTTGTTATTGACATCTCGTTGGTCACGATTTGAAATCTAGCCGGCCATGGCGGTTATTCTAATGGTTCCCGAACACATCATTGAGGATTTATTATATGTGCGTAGATAAAGTAGTGTATGCAACTGTACATAATTAGGCCTTAAAACACTCGTGTGATCCTATTATGAAACTCGCTATTTAAGGCCTCTCATTATGTAGAGTCACAAAAACTACTATTAGAAAAATAGTGTGGAATCTAAGGATGAAAAACGACTTAACAGTAAAGTTCAGGGTACTTACGTGTATATACAATTTTCAATTGATGTGTAACTGTGGTTGTCATGGTTACATATCTTTGGATGTTCATGTATTTGCCGATAGACTATAGTGAGGGTATTAACTGAGGAAAACGTGAAAACTTCGTTAGGGTCCTTTTCTGTACAGGACGGTCCGCGAGCTGTGTCGCCGTCTCTTTCTAAGCGTTCTAATTAGAAAGAGATGGATAGTCTATCTCGCCGCGACACAGCCCGCGGGCCGTCCTGTCCTGTGATAGCCGTGCAGGACATTTTCTCGGTTAAAACTCTCTCAGCGGTGCTAGACACGATTTATTTTAAAACCTTGTGCCTAAATCTGGCCTTATGACTAGGCTATACAAAGATTATTGTTTCCGTTTGAAAATTCTACGAGAGTTGATGTTTTTGTGGAGATTGTTCGGACTGGGAGCGGAGTCAAAAAAATAACATTTTAATAAAACTCTGGTTTCGGAGTAATAACTAAACATGGAATAAATAACACTAACTTTTAACTAAATAAAGCATAACTTAACGTGATACCATTTAATATCGGACTGAAATAAGTTAACACGTTTTAAACTTTACATTTACCTTATGGTAAACTTGTAATATATATTTTTCACGCCACTGCTCGGAAATGTGGCAAAAGATGGTCAGAATTCAGGCTTCAAAGCTGGGGTTAGTTGGACGTCGCACGAACAGGCCATCTATGACTTCAAACTGTCCAACAATGTTATCGTTGGACAGTTTGAGCAGCGATCGACCAATCACAGGGCCACGCGCGCGGTCGCGCAGGCGTGCGCCTGCTCCTCCAGCTCCGCGCCGGGCGCGAGGCAAGTGAGCCTGTTTAGTAAGGCCTGTAATGATCTTTAATTAGATACTTAACTTTGACTTAAAATTATAATTATTTGCAATTTCCTCGCAGTAGGCGTGAAAAGCACTGTGTTGAGCCTCGGCCGAAAGTGCAATAGCTGGACTCGTACTTTCGAGGGCCTCCGCTACGCGTCGGCCCTCGAACTAACTCGTCCATTTATTGCTTACTTTCTAGCCTCTTCAACAATGTACTATAGTTAAATCCGTCATACCTTAGAACGTGCAAAAGAAAATAACTCGTAAAGAATAAATCTCTGTCAGGCAGACGGATAAATTAATAGAATCTGAATTTATGCGATATTCATTGCGCGATATTGTTATGATATGTGTTTGTGATTTGATACTTTTGGAAAAATGAAGCTCCTAGTCGATTCACGAAGTGCTAGCCCTCTGGGCGCCTTATACTTATGCCTTAAAATTATATATTACTAAAAAAACATTATTAAATATGAATTTATAAAACACGGCAGCTGACGAGAGGGGGCGTGGCGATATAAAATAAAACCTATTTAATTTTACGTGTGTCATACGTGAAATATAATATTGTATGAGCTCTGCAACAATAATTCCAACTACTCGTATACAGGGTGGAAAAATCGAATGCAACATGGATGGCAACTACCTTAAATATTATAATATAAAGGAAACATTCCTTTGTTTTTAAAAACAATTAATTCTGCATTTAAGGATTTATGAAAAATCGCTTGGCTCAGTCGGGACTCGAATCGGTCAAATGTGACAAAAAATAACGTGCTCTATTTTATGATGCAGATTGAAAGAGTAACTGATAAATTGGTCCATTTTTCTCTACATAACAAATACAATCAGAATAACGGAAAGCCATGAAAATTTAAAACTAACAATTAAAATAATTTTATAAACTTACTGAAGAGGCAAGTGATTTTTCATAAATCCTTAAATGCAGAATTTATTGTTTTTAAAACAAAGGAATGTTTCCTTTACACAGAATGTGCTATTTACAATATTTAAGGTAGTTGCCATCCATGTTGCATTCGATTTTTCCACCCAGTATAACATTTGCTTTAATTTAGAAGAACTAATTACAATTTAAATGTTTATTCTCATGAGCGTCAAGCTTTCAGGCGGCTGCTTGTCATTTTCTATTTTCTAAATTTACAACTTCGCTAGTAATGCTTCCTTTAAATTGTAAGCATACTGGCCCTTGCAAGTTATAATAATATGTTTAGGAATAAAAAACATTAAACTTAGAGTATGAAATGTCTTGCCATAATACATTCAAGACAGGGATACATTTTATGGAAATTCAATACAAAGTGTAGTCGTTTTGGGTCCTCTTGAGTGTATATTATTCCACCACGAGGTTAGTGAACGGGGCTGTCGACTTATAAACACTTTGACTTAAGTATTTAGCTTAAGCTGTATTCTTCCCATTCCATTTATAACTAGATAAAATCTATAATAATAAATTATATATTGCAACATGTTGAATAAAGTCATATATAATAAAATACAATGCCACGCCCTCTCTGCGAGCCAAAACCAAATGTGCCATTAAAAGTATTTATTTACAACCGTGCCTTTAAAAACAGATAAAAGCCTTCGATAATGTCTTAAAATATATTTAAAAAAAAGCGTAACGTCAAATTTAACAAATGGTACTTTTGGCATAATGTTTATTGTAATATTATATCAAATGTACCTTAAAACTATATGAAAGTGCCATGAATACAGCCATACTTTGTATATATATTATTGACGTGATTGTAGTTTGGTGCAAAATAACAGTTAACATGTAAGGCATAGCTCAGCCGCTCATGCTCTGGTTAAAGCTTGTATATAAACTAAATTAAGTACTAATTATTATTGTAACAGGTAGCTTCTGTAGTCTCAGATACTTTGATTTATATAGATATGTCGTTATAATAGTCCTGATATTAATATTTACCCGTGAGGTATTTTGGTCATAATGCTTAAATATATTTATAGATTTTAATTAGTAGTTTTATAAGCATATATGTGGTAGAGTCTCATTTGAAGCCTCATAACTAAGGTAACTTAGCTTTTTTAGAGTTCATATATATCTGAGATTATGAATGACTAATTATGCTTATACTTATGATTTCAATGTAAACAAATTATGACATATGATTTATTTTTTATAGAAAAGTAATGGCGACGTCCACCGTGGTCTGAAGATCCCGTTATGTTTTTGTGCCTTTCGCTTGGAATGTATTCTAGCACGCTTAAATATATACAGACGTAATTCCAAAATTATAATTATTTTATTGAAACTGACAGCTTTATTTATAAGAGTAGCTATTTTGAATTAGGTCATTATATTGATAAGCGTGTGAAATATTTTTGTATAATAAATATATATATATTAATGTAAGGAGCCCGCGACAAGCGACACGTCCACTGGAGGTAATATAACACCAATCATGTTAGATTTATGTCTATAAAATAACTTTATGTATTCATATAATATGCATTAACTTTTCTCAGTAAATTAGGCTTTAGTTATATTAATACTGTCTGCGTCAAATATATAACGCGTCAAACGCGTATAAAATTAAGTACAGATACAAAAATGAAGTCATTTTTGCGTTAAAACTGTAATTAATGACGATTTGGCGCTATATATATATGGCGCCAACTGTATAATTGTCGAGTCAACAAACTTGTAACAAAACAGTAGTTTTGTATCTAAGTTTGTATTAATTATGGCGTCTGTACGTCAGGCTAATCTGGTGTCTTATTAATATAAATATAGTTACGACTGTGTAATCTTTAAATATAATATATGAACCGTGTATAAATAAATTATATATACCTACATTATATATGCTTGCGTGCGGGCTGTATGCCTGATATTATGAATATAATTTTATTATGATGATATACTTTGTTTTTTGAAGTTTTATTTAAAATACATTAAATCTACTACAAATTTAAGTCTCGATTGCATACAGTTCTCACGCAATTAATACATTTTTGATACTTCTTTATTATTATACAGTGTAACCTCTATAGGGAAAACCAAATAAAATCACTAATAATTATTGTTTTGTTTAAATCGCTTTCGATTTTATAAGTTTATTGTTTGAGGCCGGTAGCGCCCCGTGGGGGCTTTCTGTGTAACATTACATTATGGGTGTAATAAATAACTAATTGTATTTATTGTTTTATTTCCACCTAAATTATCCGTGCGTGAGTATCCAAATATAAATTTCAAAAAAAAATCCAAAAGGACATAAAAAAATTATCAAGGGTCGCCAGGTCGCCCCTCCATACAAACCAAAACAGAAAGTAGTTTCCGACCTAAATATGGCGGAACCCATTGTGTATAAAAATCTATGTCTCATGTGGTCTGGCTTGTAAAACCTTGCATTTGGTTTACCCTTGAATTGCCGACAGACATTTCATCGAATATTATTTCGTACATACCTTCCGAGAAAGTGATCCTTCTAAAGAAGTGCACCTTTAGAGAAAGGGCACATTTTGGGAAAGTGAGTTTTACAATCCTGACCCGTTTCACGATATAAAATACCGTTATACTCCAGGCAAAATACGGTTTCGAAAAACATTAATTTATAATAGCGTTTTTTTTGTTTATTTCATTCTAAAACGTTATTCAAAGATGCTAGATTTAAGAATTCAACAAACTTTCCATCTGGTAGTAATTATATAGATTTAAATTATGCATTCATTGTCTTTTTTTGTTTGATTTCTATTGAATATTTTAAAGCAAATGTAAATGAACCGCAATAAAGATTAAAATATTTATTAATATTTATTCCGGCTTTTCAGGAGCTACTTAAGTTATATTTTTTTTTGATATCTGATTTTTTGTTGGATTTTGCCTCTAGGTAACTATTTAATGTACTTTTTTTTTTATTGAAATAAAAATACAAGATTATAATTAATAATATATCCGTTACATTAAAAAAATCTGCTATTGTAAATTATTTCCAAATTTGACATTTTTTCCATACAAGTTGTCAGTTCATTGCCTGGACATGAGAATCAAACTACGTTTGTATGGAGAGTTGACTTGAGTCGACCGTGCTGGGATGGGAACTCCATTATAATATACATTAGGTACCGAAAAAGGGTTAATGTTAAACATCACGGTGCACTTTTAAGAGTATGTTTTGGATTGCGTACAAGTCGACCTCCAAGATATGTGTACACTAGCATCTTATTCCATCTTATTAAGGCGAAAAAGTATCGGTTCCTGCACTAGGCCTTGCCTGTACCGCAGGAGAAATGCATTTTTATATACGGCCGTTTATGCCGCAAAAAACGTATATTTCGACACTCTTAAGGGAATCAAAATGTATAGGGTACTTTCCGTTGACCTAGGACTATGAAATTTGGCAAGTAATATCGTCTTATACTACGAGTACAGAGAAAAATCTCAAAACTACACATTTGTAATTTTGTATGAAATCCTCAGTGGGCGCGAGTCCGACTCGCACTTGTCCGGGTTTTTTTTTTAAGTTACATTAATCGTGGAAACAACAGAAATGAAACAAAAAAGTCACTTTTATATTTTAATGTAATTAAATATGATAAATACAAATAACCTCTTATAACTATCCTTCTGTATACATAAAAACTGGTTTTACATTATAAATGCAACATAAAGTTTAAAATGACTATGTTAATTCGATATTTTAAAAATATGTACAATGTTTAAAAAATCACAACGGATGTTTTTCACAAAATAAAAACTACATAACTGGTTTAAAATGCAAAATAATACAACTACTTTTTAGTCAGTCTAAAAGATTTCGATGTATGTAAAAAAGGTTTCGTTGAGTTTAAAAAAACTACTTGTTTATTGTGTCGATGGCCCGAAAAAAATTATTGAAAGTATCTTTACTAATCTGTTATTAAATAAAATATGTACAATCATAGATCTTAACAATTCTTATGTGACTAAATACTCGTGAAGATTCATTCATTACGTATAAAATTTAACGCATCACAAAAGTTCTAAGTGAATGAACTTAGAACAGTCAGAAAATAACCAGTCCCTTTTTTCAACTGATTTGTTTAGGTAATTGCTTGTTCATATCGCACCAAGATATTTATTAAATCTACAGAGAATTCATATTTTTGCTCTGTTATCGAGGCTACTGATTCAAACGGAAATAGTAACCCATTTTGAAATAGGTTTATTTTTGTTTTTCATCTCTGCATTTATCAATTTATGTGTTAATTTACAATCGCAGTGCCTATGCCATAGTACATTATTTTCCTAGGGCGGTAAAACAAATAATGCCCCAGAACGCAGGTATTAGGCGCCCGAACCGAAAAGGCAAGAGCGATAAATACGCGGTCCGAGGTTTTCTTAATTATCGGCCGGGGTGAAATACAAAATTCACCGTCACTGCCGCGCATGACTGAAACTGATTTTCAACTGCGCATGTGTAAAAAGGTCTTAAGAGACTAGTTAAGATGCTCTTGAGCAAATTACTGTGACAACGAACACATCTTATCTACTGATGCGAAGACGAAAAGTTTCCAAAATTGCGGAACTGTCCCAATAGTCCAATCTTGGTAGTTTCTAATAGCTTTACCATAATGCAAACATCCATCTTCTTGTGAAAGTAAATAAAAAAAACAATCATGATATAAGAATAAAGTTTCATGAATTTTCCGAGAACTATCTCATATTATTTTTGGAAACTCCGCCAAGGACCGGAAAACCCCTTTTTAACCGTAAGCCTATCAATTTGGTAACCCTACTGATAGGGTAACCCTATTGTTATATAGGGTAACCGTAAGTTAACCCTATTGAGATAGTTTTTTCAGGGTTAACTTATGGTTACCACATCCGACATACCATAAGATAAGATAAAATTTATTCAAGTAGGATTTTACAATCACTTGCATCGTCAAAAATGACATTGTAGGTACAGTCGAGTTCTCCAATATCTATACAGACCTTTCAAAAATATCTACACGTGTCTTATGTCATTAATAATAAAGTCTGTGTCTGTACACTAATATTTTTGAAAGGTAGTTTGTATAGATATTGGAGAAGTCGACTGTACATATTTATTTGTTGTATTTGCTTCATTAATCAATTAATATATCACCTAATTCTAAGTATATTCAATGTATAACAATAGGGTTACCCTATCAGTGTGGTTACCTCATCATAATACCATTATGGATAGGGTTTTGAAAACAACTAAAATCAGCCTTTGGAAACCCTTGGTTAGGGTAACCGGTTCCGGTCCCTGCTCTCCGCAACCTGCACACCTGTATTACTTGCGTCACTTATCACTTGTAATCAAGGGAAAGTTTAGTGTTTAGCACAGAGCACTAAATACTATAGAAGGGGTATCAAGCGCGGTTTGTATCGGGAGCGGTGTCGCCTCATCCCCTCCACGTCGCCTACAACTGCACGGCGATCAGGTGACGTTCTCGCGAGCTTTGAGCGCACGCTCAAAGTAGCCGGCGCCACGCCCACATCGCCTTTCTATGGTATTTAGTGTTCTGTGGTGTTTAGTATAGCAGGATATCGACACTACAAGTACTAGGCGCGGTAGAAGGGCGGGCCGCGGCTGACTGTGTACGTGGAGAGAGGGATGCCCTTGGCCCCGTAGAGGGGCTCTGCGTTCTCGTACTCCACGTCGTAGTAGATGCCCGTCTGGTTCTGCGGACAAGTGGACGGTTAGTATAGCAACGTCAACAAACGTCCTTCATACTCCAGGCAAAATGACATGACATTACATTGTCAATATATCTATGAAAACCTTCTGTATGTACATAAAAACATTGCCAATTTTAGGAAAAACTGTGACATACATAATATTAATACTAGAAATAAGCATAAGCTCGCGGTGCCCACCACTCGGCTCCAAAAAATTTAAAAATCATTCATGGGTAATTGTGTAAGGTTTTATAACAAACTTCCAGGAAACTTAACTGAGTTATCCATTAATAAATTCAAGAACTATGTGAAGCGTAAACTTATCTCGAAAGCTTATTATAGCACACAAGACTACATGAATGATAAAACTCCATGGAACTAATTTTGACTGAATTTTTAATCTATTATTTTCGTAATATTTTGTTTTTTGACATTAGATTGTTTTTCTAGAAATATTCTACTAGTATTTTTTATACAATTTTTTTATCATATATATTTTATTCTTTATGTTTAAAAATTACTCTAAAAAATTAACTGACGATTTGAAAGTGCTTGTTACTAGGCCTACTTGAATAAAGATCAGTTTGAGTTTGAGTTTTGATACGGTTTCGAAAAACATTAATTTATAATAGCGTTTTCTTTGTTTATTTCATTCTAAAACGTTATTCTAAGATGCTTTATTCAAGAATCCAACACTTTCCACTCGGAAGTAATTATATAGATTTAAATTAAACATACATTGTCTTTTATATTTTATTTATATTGAATATTTTAAAGGAAATGTAAATGAACCTAAATAAAGATTTAAAAAAATATTAATATTTATCCGGACTTTTTAGGATCTAATTAAATAAAAAAAATTGTTGGATTTTGCCTCTAGGTAACTATTTAATTGATAATATATCCATTACATTAAAAAAAAAACCGGCCAAGTGCGTGTCGGACCACGCAAAACGAAGGGTTCCGTGCCTATTAAAAAGGTCGTATCGTCACAGAAATTTTACGGCACTTACGTCTTTTTCTTTGAGGAAGGCAGTTTATCAGCAATATCTCGAAAACCTCTGAACCGATCTTGTTCAAAACAATTTTCGGTGAATTAAATTAATAAGTTCTATGTCCATGAATTTTTCCATATTTTTAAAATACACCGTTCAAAAATTAGAGGGGGGGGGACAGAATTTTAGTGACTTTCGGGGCGATTATCTCCGACCCTATTCACTTAATCAAAAAAAATGCAAAGAAACCTTATATTTATTTTGAAAGGCCTATCGATTGATGTGCCACACAGGGGGTCAAAATGAAAAAAAAAATTTGTCTTTTAGTTTTATGTATGGAGTGCACCCCTAAAAAAAATTTTTTTTGTCATTTTTATTACAAAACTATGTAGAGGCTAACAAAATACACCTATCCTCAAAATTTTATTCAAATACACCTTATAGTTTTCGAGTAAAATGCCTGTGACATACGGACAGACGGACAGACGGACAGACGGACAGACGGACATGACGAAACTATAAGGGTTCCGTTTTTGCCAATTTGGCTACGGAACCCTAAAAATTGCTATTATAAATTATTTCCAAATTTTAAATTTTTTAAGTTCATTGCGTGGACTATCAAACCTATTTCGGTTAAAAGATTAGTTCCGGAACCGCTGGATTTTTGATTCGTCAGAATTTTTCAATTACAGAAAACTATGTAAATATCGTGACTTTACTCGTCTGTTAAATAAATGAGACTAGTATTATCAAAAAAATATTTATTTAATTAATATTATTATCATAATATTCCGACGAAATAAGAATCCGGCGAAACAGGAATCCGGCAAATCCGGAACGAATCAGTTATCATATAATCATTCATGGGTAATTGTGTAAGGTTTTATAACAAAGTTCCAGGAAACTTAACTGAGTTATCTATTAATAAATTCAAGAACTGTGTAAAGCGTTAACTTATTTCTAAAGCTTAATTATAGTACACAAGACTACATGAATGATAAAACTCCATGGAACTAATTTTGACTGAATTTTTAATCTATTATTTTCATAATATTTTGTTTTTTGACATTAAATTGTTTTTCTAGAAATATTCTAGTTACTAGTATTTTTTATACAATTTTTTTATCATATATATTTTATTCTTTATGTTTAAAAATTACTCTAAAAAATTAACTGACGATTTGAAAGTGCTTGTTAGGTACTTGAATAAAGATCAGTTTGAGTTTGAGTTGAATACGGTTTCGAAAAACATTAATTTATAATAGCGTTTTCTTTGTTTATTTCATTCTAAAACGTTATTCTAAGATGCTTTATTCAAGAATCCAACAAACTTTCCACCCGGAAGTAATTA
Source organism: Epinotia nisella (assembly GCA_932294315.1). NCBI lineage: Eukaryota > Metazoa > Arthropoda > Insecta > Lepidoptera > Tortricidae > Epinotia > Epinotia nisella. Next base: position 601,339 of record OW028699.1, read on the forward strand.
TATAGATTTAAATTAAACATTCATTGTCTTTTATATTTTATTTATATTGAATATTTTAAAGCAAATGTAAATGAACCTAAATAAAGATTTTAAAAAAATATTAATATTTATCCGGACTTTATAGGAGCTAATTAAATAAAAAAAATTGTTGGATTTAGCCTCTAGGTAACTATTTAATTGATAATATATCCATTACGTAAAAAAATGCTATTATAAATTATTTCCAAATTTTAAATTTTTTAAGTTCATTGCGTGGACTATCAAACCTATTTCGGTTAAAAGATTAGTTCCGGAACCGCTGGATTCTTGATTCGTCGGAATTTTTCAATTACAGAAAACTATGTAAATATCGTGACTTTACTCGTCTGTTAAATAAATGAGACTAGTATTATCAAAATAAAAACATTATTGAATTAATATTATGATAACTGGCATAGCCAGAAGATTCCGACGAAAAAAGTTTGAATTAAAATTAAAGTTAAAATGCCATTAAAATACATCCTTATCTGTCAATGTGACATTTTTTTGTGAGAAAGAGATTTAATTAACAGAGGTCCGTTAATTTTTATGAATAAGTTCACATCCTACTTGTTGAATTAAAAAGTAACATATCTTTGCATGAACAAAGACGAGTGGATTAAGATTTAATTAATTTCTAAGTCAACTAGATACCTATATACTTAATACTTTTTATTTATGGCGAGGGCGGTATATTGAATCCTGAGTGAAGCGAATGCTTCTACAATAAGAATATTTAGCGTGACGAGGGCTTCGCGTTCACGCCCGAGACGTAATTAATGTATACTCACATGTAAGCTTCTCGCGCGCGACTTAGGCCTGGGCACGTGCAACAGATCGGCGCGCTCCTGCGCGTGCGACGACGCCTCCGAGCTGGAGGACTCCGTCGCCATGTGGTTCGTGTAGCCTGAGGAAGTAAGTGTATTTACGTCACCCTAGGCCGTAAGCGGGATTTTCCGCCCGCTACGCGAGGAGAAAATCTCACTTCCTGGCCAAGGCAAGACGTAAAACTTTAGACAGACTAAGGGCGGCAATTCGTAAAGCCCCAGATCGCATTGACGAATTCATCGCCCTAGGTATGATGTAATGTACTATTTCATCACACTTGCTCGTAAAGGGCTACATGACGCGCAGGCATACAGAGCTACAATAGCAGCTGTCCCATTGGTCGTGCAGCATATATTAGCATATTCTTGTTTTTTCTGCGCCTGCCCCCCCTCCCCCCTGGAAGAAGCAGCTGTCTCATTTTTCGTGCAGCAATCTCGGTATATTTTTGTTTTTTCTGCCCCCCCCCCCCCTTTAACTGCTCCCCCCCACCCTGGAAGAAGCAGCTTGTCCCATTGCTCGTGCAGCATATATCTCGGTTTTTTTTTCGCCCCTCCCCCTCTCCCCTTTAACTGTCTCCCCCCCTGGAAGAAACAGCTTGTCCCATTGCTCGAGCAGCATATATCTCGGTATATTTATGTTTTTTCTGCGCACCCCCCCCCCTTTAACTGCCCCCCACCCCTCCTCCCTGGAAGAAGCAGCTTGTCCCATTGCTCGTGCAGCACATATCTAGATATATTTTTGTTTTTTCTGCGCCTGTCCCCCCCCATGGAAGAAGCAGCTGTCCCATTGCTCGGCAGGTATTGAAAAGGTTAGGGGCGACCGGGTTAGAGTAAATAAAGCGAGCTACTGACCGTACAAGTTGTGGTGCGAGGCCGCGGTGTTGGCGCGCGACGCCACCGTGTTGAGGGTGCCGGAGTGGTGCAGCCCCAGTCTGCCGGCACACAACACACATTACGTTATACCCACTTAAACCAGTTTTAAGGGTACGTCCGTCCTCAAAAGGAAAAAAACGGAACCCTTATAGGATCACCCGTGCGTCTGTCTGTCCGTCTGTCACAGCCGATTTGCTCCGAAACTACTGGACCGATTGACTTGAAATTTGGTACACATATGTAAATTAGTGACCCAATGGACGCGTTAAGTAAATTAATGAAATCTGAACAAGGGGGCCACTTTTGGTAAACTGATTTTTTTTTTAAGTTTCGCAAACCGTATTGTGACGTATCAAATGAAAGGGGTTGTTGTAAGCATATCAGATATATATTTTTTTTATAATTTAAGCAACAACAGATTTGATGTAATTTAGGAACCCCCCCTTATCTCCGAAACTACTAGGCTTAAAATCCTGAAAAAATATGGAAAATAGTTCCTTGCCTAAAGATTACAGGAAAACCTATAAGAAGTTTGAGTATTCAAAGTAAAGGGAAATTCTCAATATTTTACGGAACCCTCATCACGCGAGTTGAACTCGCACTTGTCCGGTTTTTTTTTACTAAGGTTCTCTAAGACCGTGACAATAAGATGCCTACTCGCCAACACTGCCTTACTAAGGAAAAGTGTATTTGGTTTAGCCCCTAGAATTTATAACAAGATACACAAAGCAATAGGGGCACTTACCTCGATCAGTCTCGTATTACAAAAAAAAACTTAAATATCTGTGGTAAACTGACACTGGCAATGATATTGACAGTTGCAGCAGCTATATTTGTCATTACCAGTGTCAGTTTACCACAGATATTCAAAATATTTTTTTGTAATATGAGACGGATCAAGGATAGTGTCTATTGACCGTCCTTGACCCAAAACGTAAATGGGGAAACTGTTTTATTTTACAAAAATAACATTTTATTAAAACAGTGGGACATATATAGGCTGGAGCCGTAGCATGGTATCACGCGACAAGTGACAAGATAAGAGTTTCATCTCGTTCTATCGAACGGTGTCAGCCGGTGACGTCCTATCACCTATCGCGTGACAAGGCCAACCATGCTACGGCTCCTGATGATGATGACGATTTAACTAACTTAGGATAAGCAAATGTATACTAACACTATGGACATGGTCTGAATTTAATACCTGGGCATTGGTACGGGCGGCAGCGTGGGGTAGCCGCCAAACATGGCCGACGAAGGCCGAGTCGCCATTGTCTGGTTGGGGTCCGCCTGGAAACAATAATATTGCATGATGTCATATTGTACACGGGATGATATAATTGTAAGTAGAGAAGGTGTACCTATAAGTATCTATAATACAACAACTCATCTTTGCAAAGAACAACACGATACCACAAAGTTTACTTGCAGTATGTAAACGTATGTTCAACTTCAAACGTAGCACAAGCGCCATCTAGGTGATTAGGGAAAAACCCGAATCCTAAATCGTTTGACAGGTAAATTGATCGATCTTTGTTGTAACGAGCTAATTACCTAGTTGGTTCACAGTGCCACCAGAAGAGGGCGCTGTTTTAAGGGGATCTCCCAATGATCTTCGATCTGTAACTGTCCGTTTTTTCATGTTTTTTATGGTTTATCGCATTAACAACAACGAGATTTACCGAAATAGTATCCCATATTTACTTCAAAACTCACAGTTTTCGATGTATATGGCACCAAACCTTGGCAAATTTAGGCCAAAAAACCAGTTTTTTGGACGTAACTTTTGTGAAAATTAATTTTAAACAAAAAACCCTGATGTGTTGTTCGAAACGTCAATAAAATAAATAAATATAAATATCGTGGGACAATTCACACCAATTGATCTAGTCCCAAACTAGGCAAACTACTACTATGTATGTACTATGGGTACTAGACAACGGATAAGCATACTTATATAGATAAAAGGATATTTATTAAAAGTGAATACAAGATTATAAGTAACATTTACTAAGATAAATTAAAACTAAGTTAAATCTAAAAAACCGGCCAAGTGCGTGTCGGACCACGCAAAACGAAGGGTTCCGTGCCTATTAATAAAAAGGTCGTATCGTCACAGAAATTTTACGGCACTTACGTCCTTTTCTTTGAGGAAGGCAGTTTTTCAGCAATATCTCGAAAACCTCTGAACCGATCTTGTTCAAAACAATTTTCGGTGAATGAAATTAATAAGCCCTATGTCCATGAATTTTTCCATATTTTTAAAATACACCGTTCAAAAATTAGAGGGGGAGGACAGAATTTTAGTGACTTTCGGGGCGATTATCTCCGACCCTATTCACTTAATCAAAAAAAATGCTGAGAAACCTTACATTTATTTTGAAAGGCCTATCGATTGATGTGCCACACGGGGGGTCACAATGAAAAAAAAATTTTTGACTTTTAGTTTTATGTATGGAGTGCACCCCTAAAAAAAATTTTTTTTGTCATTTTAATTACAAAACTATGTAGCGGCTAACGAAATACACCTATCCTCAAAATTTTATTCAAATACACCTTATAGTTTTCGAGTAAAATGCCTGTGACATACGGACAGACGGACAGACGGACAGACGGACATGACGAAACTATAAGGGTTCCGTTTTTGCCATTTTGGCTACGGAACCCTAAAAAGGCCCTCGAGGCATTGTACCGAGGATGCTGGCGGCATTTCCTCGCTGAATTGCAATGCTGATGCGATATAGATAAATACATACTTAAATAGATATTAAACATCCAAGACTCGAGAACAAACATTCGTATTCATCATACAAAAATCTGCCCCGACCGGGGATCGAACCCGGGACCTCAAGCTTCATAGTCAGATCCTCTAACCACTAGGCTATTCGGTCGTCATTTGATGCCGCACCTTTGTTTACATTCTCCGTATCACGCGCGAAGCTGCGCGGACAGTTAGCCGCTAAATGATTCCCAATGATCGTTGTGAGAATGAATTAATTGTAAGTCTTACCGCATAGTGGTTGGATTGCGCCATGGCCTCCGCTATCTGCGCCCAGCGCATTCTTTCCTCCAGAGTCACCTAAACACAATTAAATTTGGTAGATTTATATTGGTCTGGCTTTAGTGTGCCCCAGTTGTTTACTTTGCCCCAGAGTCATCATATAAAACATCAGGTATTTTTGATGACATGAGTCATAAACACAATTTTGATTTCATTATTGTTTCTGGGAGTAGATTATAGAAGTAGATTTATATTGGTCTGGCCTTAGTGTGCCCCAGTTGTTTACTTTGCCCCAGAGTCATCATATAAAACATCAGGTATTTTTGATGACATGAGTCATAAACACAATTTAGATTTCATTATTGTTTCTGGGAGTAGATTATAGAAGTTGATTTATATCGGTCTGGCCTTAGTGTGCCCCAGTTGTTTACTTTGCCCCAGAGTCATGGATCCAGTTAGGATTAAAAATCACAATTGGTAGAATGGCAAATGCTATAAGAACACTAATGTCATCAGATTTCAAAATGTGAGAGGGGCACAATGTATCCAGCGGGTAAAACGGGGTACCTGGTAGGGCGGGCCGCCCACCGGCGGCGCCTTGATGGTGGAGGCGCCCTGCATGTAGCTGAACACAGGCGACCCCATGCCCACCGCCTTCTGCTCGCGGGACCACTTGCGGCTGCAATTATATGTACAATGTGTTTTTTAACCGTCTTAGAGCCAAAGCCCACTTAATATATCCAAAAAAATAAAATGTATTAGTCAAGTTTTTTGTAATTGATGGTAATTAAGTTTGAAACATCCTGTATTGCGCGCGATGCGAAATTCATTCACCCGGTTAGAGTTCTTACAGTCACGGACTAAATTGTTGAGCCATTTAGAGCTCACTTTATACTGGACGCTTCATAGCTTAACTATAATACCTACATACATACATAAAACATAGCATATGCTGTAATACATACCTCCAGCTGAGCAGCGCGGCGAGGGTAGCGGCGATGACGAGTGCGGCCGCCAGCGACGCGCCCACCGCCACGCCCACCACCTCGCCGTCCACCTCGCACGTCGACCCGTAGTAGCCGGACGAGCAACTGGAACACGGGTCATGTTCAATCTTCACATTCCATTTAGTGCATACAATGACATACTTGATTTTCGAAGTGTTCCGTTTGGGAATTTCGTACTTTGAAATAAAATTGGGGATTTGAGGTGTTACTGCTACTCACCCAGTTATTGTAAAGTTCATTTGTAAAAAAATACGGAGAAAACGAATTTTCCCAGATTTTTTTCAGAGATTTTCCTAGCTTGATCGAGTTTTCGCCCCCGTTAAGCTTTATTATATTATTCCAAATTTTATCGAAATCATTAGAGCCGTTTCCGAGAACGTGATTGCAAATATATATACAAACTAGCTTCTGCCCGCGACTTTGTCCGCGTAGAACTCGATAAAAAAATCCCACGAGTCGTAAATGATAGTCTATTAAATAATATCAATTAGAATTGTGGTCAAGATGGTGATTTTAGTTTTTCCATACATGTTAAGACCCAGCGCCTGATGAAAGCAACGAGCAAAAATATTTAGCCTCCATACAAAGTTGCATCCCCTTTTTCGTCCCTAAAAGGGATGAAATTTGGCATAAATTATAGCCTATGTCCTATTCTGATATGTAAGGTACATAACTGAAAAGTTTCATATAAATTCGTCCAGTAGTTTTTGAGATAAAGTGGAACGTACATCCATACATCCAAACTTTCACGTTTATAATATTAGTAGGATATTGCTCGTTTAATAGGACACTATGATTTTAATTGTCGGACATGATTTTTTAAATGTAGAGCAAGACTCGGTCTCCTTGGTACTCTAGTTAATGTGGTGTTGTGTACCTGCAAGCAGGCCGGCGGTTGGTGTAGTGGCAGGTGCCGCGCTCGTTGCAGTGGCTGGTCGCGCACGCGCGGCACTCGCGGCCCGCCAGCGCGCCCGCCTCGTGCGTGTCCAGCGTCGTGTCCGGACACGAGCAACTACAACAACAATACACGATATCAAATATAGGGTAAGTAAGTATTAGCTTTTTCTCGCACTTTGTATCGGACCAAGGGTACGGGTATACACCTCTAGGGTCATTTTCGAGCGTTCGCTATGCATGTGCAGACGATTTTGAACAGAAAGTGTGAACCCGTACCCTTGGGCGATAGGACGTCCGCACCCCATTTTACCCCCTAAGGACAAGTTGTTATTTTCGTATTTTTTACAATACTATTAGTATTTGAGTAACGTGAATAATGATGTCTTGTCTGTTTAAAAAATATATATATATATATATATATATATATATCGTGGGACAATTCACACCAATTGATCTAGTCCCAAACTAGGCAAAGCCTGTACTATGGGTACTAGACAACGGATAAACATACATACATAGATAAACACATAATTAAATAGATATTAAACATCCAAGACTCGAGAACAAACATTCGTATTTATCATACAAATATCTGCCCCGACCGGGGATCGAACCCGGGACCTCAAGCTTCATAGTCAGGTTATCTAACCACTAGGCTATTCGGTTTCTAGTCATACATGCGGTCCTCCGGTATAGATACGGTCAAGGGCTCTAATCGTTGAGCCATTTAGGTGTCAAGTAATATTAGTTTTTTAATAGTTAAGCTATGAAGTGCCCAGTATAAAGTGAGCTGTAAATGGCTCAACAATTAAAGTCCGCGACTGTACTTAGGTAGGTAAAGATACATTTGATGCAACAATGGAATTAATAATTTATTGACTCTACGAAGAAGTTAGACTTACCGGAATCCTCCCCAGGTATTGAGGCAGTAAGCTAGCTGGTGACAGTCATTGTATTCGGGAGACGCGCATTCGTCCAAATCTGAAATACAACAATTATTAAATATTATAACTATTCACTTCACTAAGACACACGTGTTCATTACTGAGCCTAGAAAATTCCACGGTATCTGTCATCAGCGCTCTCATGCGATCGCCAGAATCTAAAACCGTACGCACTAAAACCACTCGCTTCTTCGTTCTTCGTCACCATTTCTGGGGTTTTTATGGTATCTGCTAAATATCCGGCAACCTCTATGATCTTTTGCCACCATCGTGGTATAAAAAAACGCGCGCGGCATGAACAAAAGACTTCACGCGGGTCTTAACTGTGTACTAAAACGCACACAGTTAAATAACAGTCAACGATTTTACATAAACGCTCCTGATACACCGTCATTTGGTTGTTTTTACTGCGCCATGCTCGTCAACAACACTGCCCATAACTACCCCACTACTCCCACTAGCTATAGATTTTTTTTATCATCCCTGACTGTTGCTGTAATAGGACGAGCACAATAGAGCGGTCGAATTGCGTGATTGGAGACTAGCCTGGGGAAAATCCAGTGGGAATTTCCAGCACGGCCACGCGGGGGAAGCTAGAGCTAAATTAGCAACAGTATTTGATACCTTTGAGTGGCGCGACGGCCCCCGCGACCCCGTCGACCCACAGCGCGGAGGTGCCGACGTTGTTGGCGCGGCGCCGCAGCACGCCGAGCACGTGCTTCTGGATCTCGGCGCCCACTGCTGGACGAAGCGTCTCCGCTGTCTCCGACATCTGGGGGACACATATCAGTCGGACATCATTACCTACTTATGTACATATGTTTATAGATGACCGTCGACCGGTCTAGTTTAGTAACTATTGAATTGTGGAAGAGGATTAAATCCAAAAGTTATTTGTGTATATTGAGATATAGTCGGCCAAGATATAGAGGTACATACAGCCACCATCAAACTCATAATCAAACAAGGTATTTAGAGTATCTGGTACACATATTATGTATTTGAAAGTATTCTCACCAGAATGGTGTAGTTGACGAACACGCCAGAGCCCAGCTCTCGGTGCACGGAGTTGACGGAGCCGGCCACGAAGTCGTCCGAGAACGGCGTCATTGAGAACGCAGAGTCAATCTGTGGGGCACAATGCACAATGGATCACGTTCGTTAAAAGTATGAAGGGGCACATTTTGAGGTGACCACTTAATAAAAACAATGACTTACGGCTTTGAGTGCCTCGTAGCTCAGCTGCTGATATGGTTCAGAATCCTTGTCGGCTAGCTTGGAATCCCATGCGACCTGAAAATCGCATTTTTGAGCGTCGTATACATACAGTAAAAAAATCTAGAATAAGAACAACGGGGGTTCCAGCCGTAAACACACCGTCGTATGTACTATCGCCCATGGGTACGATTTCAAACCTCTAGGTTCATTTTCGAGGATCGCTATGCATGTGCAGACGATTTTCTTCTTTTTAAGTGTGAACCCGTACGTACCCTTGGGCGATAGTATACGTGTTTATCCGTGGCACAGTAATCACTGATGCCCATTGAGTTTAGCTATTGGACGTCCGATACGATATCATTTGCATATCTGCACTAAACAATGAGTGCCGGCAGGCAGCGGGACGACGATAGATTGACTCGATTAAATGTATGTTGGTTTTATAAAAGTGTGTCAGTTACCTTTCTGTCATAGAGGCGATCGACCCTCAAATTCAGTACGAGCGCGACGACGCGGCGGCACGGGTCGCGGTGGGTGCGCCGCGCGTAGCCCGGCCGGCACTGGCAGCTCGAGATACCTGGGGCAATATAAGGTCAGTGTGTTTTACGGGAATTTACGAAGGGTTAAGTTAAGATATTTGGGCAAAGGTAACATGAATACAAGGTCAGTGTGTTCTACAGAAGATTTGGGGCAAGGGCAACATGAATATACGGTATGCTGTGTGTTATACACACATTTACGAAGAGTTAAGATCTGAAGCAAGGACAACATAAAATATGTTGACATCGTCCTATTATTGTATATTTATTTTTAATTAATGTATGCAAATTTGTAATGTAATTTTTATCATGAAGTAATCTAATCTAATCTATAAGGCATGCAGTGTTGTACAGGAATTTACAAAGGGTTATAAGAATATCATATTTGAAACAAGGGCAATATTTAAAATACCCAAGGGCAAAATTAACATAGCGTTTATTGTGTGTTTCACAAAGCGGTATAAGGATAGTTTTGGCGGGGGCAAATTGAACATGAAATTCAATGTTATACCGGTATTTACTAAGATATTTGCTGCAAGGGCAAAAGGAACATAAGTTACACAGTGTAATGTAATGTGTGGAAGATTTTATCGTGTCGAGCTTAAATACATTAGCATAACCCAGCGACAATTTCGGGAAGGACACAAAAGATATACATGCGCTTTACTTACCGGCTTCTGTCCTGCATTTTTCATTCTGCGCCTGGTCGCATGTGGAGTCATCGCCGACTATACACGTGTCAATCCTGAAAAATAAGGAATTTGATTTATTTTTTAAATTTCGAAATAGTTCATTTGAAATATTGCACATGCAGAGTTTCATATAATTAAATGTTACAAGGTACATTAGTACGGGAAGGGGGGCTAGACTCTGCTGAAGTAAGATTTTTGTGGTTTAAGTTTGAACTAGATTTGAACCCCTTAGACATTAATAGCATATTTTTAACCGACTTTAAAAAAGGAGGTTCTCATTTCTTTCTTTTTTTGCGTTTGTTACGCGATAACTCGGTAATTCATGAACCGATTTGAAAAATTCTTTCTTTGTTTGAAAGCATATACTCCCAGATTGCTCCCGTTGTCACCGAAATCCAGTTCTGATGATGGGATCCTGGAGAAATCGAGGGGACACTTCAAATTTTATAGGCAAATTTGAAGCTACTGATTTGAAGTCGGTTAAAATTTAATTTTTAAAGTAAATTATTCTGAATTCGCGTCTGACCTGACGGGGGGCTGCGGGCGCGGGCGGTAGGGCGGCGGGCGGCGCGGGGGCGCGGGCGGGGGCGCGGGGAGCGCCGCGCCGGCGCCGGCGCCCGCGCTCGGGGGAGGTGCCGGGTGCGCGGGCGCTGCTAACAAACAAATGTATTATAGATAGAAACCTCCGACTCTATTCACTTAATCAAAAAAAATGCTGAGAAACCTTATATTTATTTTTAAAGGCCTATCGATTGATGTGCCACACGTGGACTTACAATGAAAAAAATATTGACTTTCAGTTTTATGTATGGAGATGGAGTGCACGCCTATATTTTTTTTCAGTAATTTTAATAACAAAACTATTTAGCGGCTATATGTATAACAAAATACACTTATCCTCAAAATTTTATTCAAATACACCTTACAGTTTTCGAGTAAAATGCCTGTGACATACGGACAGAAGGACATGACGAAACTATAAGGGTTCCGTTTTTGCCATTTTGGCTACGGAACCCTAAAACTAATTAGTATTTAGGCGACGAAACAGCGTGGCTCCATTGCGTCGTCTTACCCCTTTACAACCGAGAAATCGTGATTTGCCAAGTCAAAAATGAACTTTAATGACAATTGTCAAAAAATTGACAATTCAGTGTAACAATCCTGCACGATCGTATAGAGTCGGTTGTAAAGGGATAAATTGCTGTTTTGGTCGTAAACACAAGATAATTCCACAAAGGTATCAAACAATTTATAATCAAGCTTACCAGAATGCTGTACATTTTGCACAGCGGTGGGACGCACATCGACATGGTGGCTGGACGTATCGAACAGATTGAGGTACGTCCGCTTGCCGTCGATGGACACGAACCCTTGCTCTCCCGACGGCGACACTATGATGTCGTCGTCCAGGTGACCCAATATCGGGTTCACGTTCTCTATGTGGACTGCAAAGAGGACTTACTTTAATATTCAACACACTTACTCGTAAAGGGCTACATAACGCGCAGGCATACAGAGCTGTGATAACCTTTATTACGCCCATGGGCGTAGTGGTTTTAGTCTTAAATAGTACCTATCTGTCACTCTTACGTCAGTTTTAGCAAGGAGTATTAACTCAAACAAAATGTTTGAAAACGTATTTATAAATTTATTTAAACTTAAAAACACGAATAAAATATGATTAACATAACGATTTAAATATTTAAAAACTTAAATGTAGCAATTTAGTGTACAATGTAAAATATTTTTAACTGTGATTTTAAATCGTGGCTGTATGCCGAAGGGTCTTTGCTCTAAGCGCCTCACGTCAGATTCAACAAAATGGACGACTGACGCATTTTGTAGCTTTTATTACAATTAGTAACACTTTAGTTAAAAATGTGTTAGTTTCCTCGCAAATGTGATGAAAAACATTATATGCGACACGTATGGTAAGATTGTTACAAACTCGGGTCATCAAAGCCCTCCGTCTTCGGCGTCGGGCTACTAATAGACTCTCGTTCGTAATTCACATCTTACCGTACTTGTAACACAATGTACTATCACACCACAACCTGACAATCCCCGGCAATTGCGAATGGTGCAGAGGACCACTTATGACTACCAGATGTAAACTAACCAAGTTTACCAAAATCGCATATATTATAGGACCTAAAATATATCATTCAATACCCAGTCAAATTGATAATTTAGACAACGAACTTTCATTTAACAGAGAGTTAAAAAAATGGCTCCTACAAAATGCATTTTACGAGGTTTCTGAATTCCACGAGTTAAATGTTAATGTTAATACAAGAAATTAGCTGATGATTAATTAGCTAAAAATATTAATTATACTTATTTAAGAACTAAGGAATGAAATTATATAAATAAAATTATGACTATTATGAGTATGACTATTTCATGGAAGAAAAGCAACTGGGGAATGTCATTTAAGACTGTAAGTATGTCTTTGAAGCTTCGAATTGGTGGTTTAGTTAGGGACTGAATGAACTGACTGACATAAAGCAGACTCGATCTGTGTTGGTTAGCCGAATCAGGAATCATAGTGGCTGACTTATTTAACAAGATTTGTCTAATATACAGATCGTTACAGGGAAAAATGATCCGTAGGTGGTTTTCTAGATGGGCTATGTCCGAGATGGGCCATTCTTCTGTGTTTGAATGCCGACATATTGACGAGACCATTTTGTAATGATGATCACCAATACTTGGCTTGGAAAGCGTCACCAATGTGCCGTTCCTAGACAAAAACTAACCGCTTTGTCGGTGCAAATAAGAACTAGAGATATATTCAATATACACGTGACCGTTTGTATATTCTGTAGTCAAAATCCCAAAGTCAGCGCGCGTCATATGCTGATAAATGATGACAAGTAGTAGTAGGTAGACACATCAGCACCTTAGAGCATACATAACTGGAGTGGCCTTTCAGTAACTTACCCCTCTGTAAAAAACTTTGCACAATGTGCAAAAAATCATACAGAGACAATTTCACGATCGATCACAAACTCGCCTCGCAAGAGAACATTGATCATAAAAATGCCCGCATGTTGCTGTAAGCACTTGATATTATAAACGTTCAACCACTTCAAGCTTTTAATATATAATTGAGTTTCAATATCCTATTAAGTCATCCAATATTCCGCAGTGTCTCAAGACGAGAGTCTTTGACCAGTGTGTGTCGCCAGTGATGACGTATGGCACGGAAACGTGGTCGCTTACTATGGGCCTCATAAGAAGGCTCAAAGTCACCCAAAGGGCAATGGAGAGGGCTATGCTGGGAGTATCTCTGCGTGATCGCATCAGAAATGAGGCTATCCGCAGCAGAACCAAGGTAACCGATATAGCCCTCCGAATTGCTAAACTTAAGTGGCAGTGGGCGGGGCACATTGCACGTAGAACCGATGGCCATTGGAGCGGAAAGGTTCTTGAGTGGCGACCACGTACATTCAGCATCATAAACATGTATACATATTTCGACCTTATGTCTAAGTAATGAAGTCATAGAATGTGTACATGTTTATGATGCTGACTGTACCGGAAGGCGCAGCGTGGGTAGGTCCCCCACAAGGTGGACTGATGACCTGGTAAAGGTCGCTGGAGTCCGCTGGATGCGGGTGGCGCAGGACCGGTCATTGTGGCACTCTTTGGGGGAGGCCTATGTCCAGCAGTGGACGTCTTTCGGCTGATATGATGATGATGATGAACCTATTAAGATGCTCGTCCCCGCCCCCGCAAAATTCGGCAGACTTTTGTACGCAAACATGACATAAGGCTACTCCAGTTATGTATGCTCTAAGAACAGCACCACTGCCCATTGGGCATCTCTTGAACAAGAAGAAGAGATGGATGGATATTAATAAGAACACTCACCAGAGCCCTGTCCCTTCTCCCCCGGCCCCTGGACCGCGGACACGGTGACCTGGAAGATGTCCCCGTACACCGGCGCCGTGAGGACCGGCGCGTCCGGCCGCCGGCTGCCGTGCGGCTTGAAGTCCGGGTCGTCCAGCACGACGCCGCGGTACGGCCGGTACGGGCTTTGGGAGGCTGAGGAACGTTTCATGGAACATTAAAAAAAAAAACCGGCCAAGTGCGTGTCGGACCACGCAAAACAAAGGGTTCCGTGCCTATTAAAAAGGTCGTATCGTCACAGAAATTTTACGGCACTTACGTCCTTTTCTTTGAGGAAGGCAGTTTTTCAGCAATATCTCGAAAACTTCTGAACCGATCTTGTTCAAAACAATTTTCGGTGAATGAAATTAATAAGCCCTATGTCCATGAATTTTTCCATATTTTTAAAATACACCGTTCAAAAATTAGAGGGGGGGGACAGAATTTTAGTGACTTTCGGGGCGATTATCTCCGACCCTATTCACTTAGTCAAAAAAAATGCTAAGAAACCTTATATTTATTTTGAAGGCCTATCGATTGATGTGCCACACGGGGAGTAACAATGAAAAAAAATTTTTTGACTTTTTGTTTTATGTATGGAGTGCACCCCTAAAAAATTTTTTTTTTGTCATTTTGATTACAAAACTATGTAGCGGCTAACAAAATACACCTATCCTCAAAATTTTATTCAAATACACCTTATAGTTTTCGAGTAAAATGCCTGTGACATACGGACAGACGGACAGACGGACAGACGGACAGACGGACAGACGGACAGACGGACAGACGGACAGACGGACAGACGGACATGACGAAACTATAAGGGTTCCGTTTTTGCCATTTTGGCTACGGAACCCTAAAAAGGTGCGTCTACGCTAGGCCAGCTGAGCACGAGCCGAGCACGAGCGGAGCACGAGCCGAACACAATTCGTCTAGTGTGGACCTTCAGCGACTACACGAATTGTGTTCGGCTCGAGCTCTGCCCTGCTAGCATCACTTGAATCTCCACTCTACTCGCGCGCGAGATAGACTGTCCGTCACTTTCTGATTAATGCTGTCAAAAAGTGACAGATAGTCTATCACGCGCGCGAGTAGAGTCGAGAGTCAAGTTATGCTAGCAGGGCGTGCGTTCGGTGCGGATATAAATATGTATGTGTGTGTGCATGTGTGTGTGCCTGAGGGTTTGTTATTAGTATAATTATATACCTACGTACATTCAAGTGCTATTTTTAAATTATGCTGTCAATATCAACGCCAGTGTCAGTTTACCACAGATATTTCAGATATATTTTTTTTAAATATGAGACGGATCAAGAAAAGTGCCGTCCTCAACCCAAAACGTAAGTGAGGAAACTGTTTATAATTTAAAAAAAATAATTGACGCAGGCGACAAACCTGCAAGTTTTTTCTGGTACTAAAGGAAGTTTATCCCTATCGCCAAAAAATAATCAGGCACTTGTGAAATTTTCATTCCCAATTATAACTTGTAAGTACAGTTTCAATAAACGAGCCGCTGGCGGTATGCGATCTCCGGTACGGACGCATGCAACTCAACATTGCTAATATCTTTAGAATAATATATTGCTCGACTCGGCGCGGGCACTACGGTGCCCCCAGATTTATGTCTTCAGAAATAAATGGCCCAGAAGCTAGAATGTTTTCGCTGTCAATAAAATAAAGGCTCTGGCGAACTTAGGTACTCGAACTACCAATAACTCCATGTACTTAATTACAGAGAAAGGTTTTGAAAGCAGCGAGTCAAGAAAAGTGACGTAGGTTGATCTGAATGATGTACTTACTATCACAAAAATGCTTTAGAGAGAAGCCAAGAAGAAATTCTTGAGGTTGTGGGTTGAGTTGAAAATAATACATGGCTAAGTTACTACTAGCAAGACTAGCTATTCACTCTTCAAGAATGTGGCAAATAAAAAAGTCTAAGTAGGTACTTACGTGGCGAAGGCTGCGCATTGATGGAAGACGTCTTCACAACACTATGTGGACTCTCCGGAGCGTTGATCGTCGGCGCGTGAGACAGCAGTCCTTCAGTCGGAGTAGCATTCGCCAGAGCCACAGATGAGGCCTTATACTCATCTATAGAAGATTCAATAATGTCTATGATACTCTCGATCTTAGTTTTGTTGCCAGGTTTCTCATCGATCTTGTATTTGTCCTTCTTTTCAGCATTGAACGGTTCCTTTTTCTTTTCAGGCTTCTTTTCAACCTTAGCTTTCTCAGTAGTAGGCTTAGTTTCAGTAGTAGTTTTTGGCTTTTCAGTGGTAGTTTTGCGTTCGGTTGTGGTTTTTGGTTTTTCTGTTGTGGTTTTGGCTTTTTCGGTCGTGGTTTTGGCTTTCTCTGTTGTGATTTTTGGTGGTTCGGTGGTGGTTTTCTCTGTTGTGGAGGTTGTTGTTTTTTCCGTGGTTGTAGTTGTTGTAGTTGTAGAGGTTGTTGTACTGCTTGTAGTTTCAGGGGCTGTGGTTAATTTGTTATCTTCTCTTTCGTTTTCTTCAGTGGTGTTCGTTACAGGGAGATTGACTAAAGGTACAGTCTCTTTCTCATCATGAACTAGATGGTTATCATGATTAGTTTCATTTTCTGCCTCTTCTTCTTCATCTAAGTTTGGTATGTCAACAGGCATCGGTGGTGGGCTAGGCTTGTAAATAGGTAGACCAGGGTTCGGCCTTCTACCAGGCATTTGAGGTGGTCTAGGCCTCGGCCTTTGCCAAGGCGGAATGTTGGGCCTATGGAACCCTGGTCTGTGAGGGTTCAGTGGTGGTACAATTTGCTCAGGCAAATTAACACCATGATGAGGTCTGTCGAAGGGGTAAGGAGGGGGAGTCTTTGTAGGATGAAAGGTGTGAGTAGGAGGGGTGATGGGGCTATCGAAATCAGGTAAGGGTGGAACGTCGGAGATGCGAGGAGGTCCTCTGTTGTTTATTCTCGAGTTCATCGGTCTGCCTGGCCTAAGAAGCTGCGTGTTGGCTTGCACATTAACATTGCCGTTAAGTAGCTTGACTATACCCGTTATGATGTTCTGTATCTCCGTGTTCTGGCGCCCCTCGTTAGGGCTGATGGTCGCATACATCGGCTGCACTGCAGTAGGCCGTATTCTGGGCCCCAAAGGCGGTAACGCCCTCGCCTTTGGAGCCCTCCTGGCTTCCCCCGGAAAATTAAACTCGAATTTATCGCCTAATTCGGATGACATTATAACATCATTCTCGTGGCTGAAGCGTGCGGTTTTCGTTGGATGTATGTCGTAGTATTTTCTCTTATTGTGTAGTTCTAGTTCGTTGTCTATTTCGTTGTTCGATGATGGTATTTCATCGAAGTTTATCGATCTTGACTCCCTGTCTGTGGGGGCTGCAGATCTTGCTACAATTATATGTTTCTCAGTCTCTTCATCAGTGACTATATCTTCTGGCGCTATAGCGTCTATGTCATCATATCCGACGCTGGGTTCTATCCTAAAAGCTAGGTTGTCTGACTGTGTGGTGTGTAAGATAGCGTCCTCTGCTGCGTCGACGCCATCAGATTTTGGTGATAATTGTGATATCGTGTAGATTTCTTCATAACCTGAAATTAAAAGAGAAAATAAATGTTTAAATTATCGTGTACAGGTAATACTTTCATAGACTAATCGTGTAGATGGTAGGCACAGTACTATTACATACATATATTTTGTGGTTCTCAGAGGGCCTCTATGAAATAACCAGTAACATGAAACGAACATCTACAGGGACTTCGCCGAAAATTCTGGCATGGGGGAGGGGAGGAAAAACAGAAAAATTCCGCAATTTAGAAATTTCATAATTTCGAAAGCATCTAAGATATTTTTTTTATAATTTTAGCAAAAACGGATTTGAAGTAATTTAGGAAAAAAGTCGAAAATTGACCATTCCCCCCCTTATCTCCAAAACTACTAGGCTTAAAATTCTGAAAAAAATATGGAAAATAGTTCCTTGCCTAAAAACTACAGGAAAACCTATAAGAAGTTTGAGTACCGTAAAAGCACACAACTATAGTCCACTATGGTCCAAAAGTAAACTCATTCGTTTCTATCAATACCGATTTTGTATTTGTGATTTTATAGGTTCTTATTTAAATTTGTGTTATTAAATTTAGATTATATACGGAACCCTCACCGCGCGAGTTGAACTCGCACTTGTCAGGTTTTTTTTAATTAAATAAACTTACCATAAAGTACCTAATCACAAATGCTTCGTGTATTATTACACTCCTTAGGATAAAGTTTAAAGCCGTCATTAAGTTTAAGCGGCCATTAAAATGTGAAAGCGAGACGGTAACCACAGTGTTGAAAGTGAAATAACTATATATTATCATATGCAAATAAAGTAATAATTATGACAAGGCGAATTTTCTTTAGCAACTAATACGAGAAAACTACATATTACTGTGGCATCGGTTTCGAACCTGGGATATATGTAAAGTCACGGACTTTAATTGTTGAGCCATTTAGGTGTCAACTAATTTTGGTTTTTAATAGTTAAGCTATTAATATCCAGTAAAAGGTGAGCTCTAAATGGCTCAACGATTAAAGTCCGTGACTGTACTACACATGGACCTATGATACTCAGGACAAGCTATTTATGAATAACCTATGTATGAAAAATCTGAAATAAATTACCTACTATTTAATTTATACGTGAAGCCACAATGTGGGACAGTGTTGTGTTGTGTGTCGGTCGGGTGACAACCCTAGTGTACAAGTGGTTAATAAAGACCAAGTGCGGGTAGTTCGGAAAACTCCGCGCAGCGAGAAGATGTTGATACCCGCTCAAGCCAGGGCCCTATTTCACCATCTTGACAATTGTCACCTGATAATGACAATTTCACGTACATTGCTGGGTCAATAAGCTGTCCAGCAACTACCTTAACCTGTCGACGCAGCCATGTAAGACGAATTATCATTGTCAGGCGATAATTGTCGATTTGGTGAAATAGGGGCCACTTGTCCCGTGGCCATGGATGTTGCGACAAATCCGAAGCGTCGGGAAACCTCAGAAAAGCGATTAAGTCCCGTTTAGTAAAAAGAATGTGTGAGAATCGTGAAAGTTAAAATCAATAATGGTCGGTAGTTTTGCTATAATGATTCAAGTTTTATATTTTCAATGATTTTAAGTAAGAAGAACCAAAAATATGGGGCGCGTCAAAACAGTCAGTGCAATGACCGCATGTCCAGGCCCCTATTTCACCAACTTGACAATTGTGACCTGACAACGACAATTCTCCGTACATTGCTGGTTCCCCAGGTAACCTAGCGACCACCTTAACTTCTAGAATAAGCAATGTATGGTGAATTGTCAGGTGACAATTGTCAAGTTGGTAAAATAGGGGCCAAGACATAAATATTAAAAAAATCACATTTTGACGTATTCTGCGGTTGTTTTCAAAACGTGTCACACAAAACCAGTACGCGATTACATTCACAATGAGTTCCATTTCACCCCATGGTTTTCTAAAGTAAATAATTAAAAGATTACTTTACATGGTAAGTACTTGGGCTTTGCTGGGACGGCAACGCGCGTGCAAACATTTTTAGGGGTGCCCCCTCAGACATTCACTAAAGAATTTACTGTTTTTCTCTTATTAAGGTCAAGAATTAATAGTCAGATTGTTCCTCTTTTAATGTTTGTTTATATATATATTGCTGTTTCCCTTATGTTGTCATTCTCTCGCACTAATGTGTCTGTAAATCTCTTGTGTTGTTTTCCATCACCAAATGGACTCTGGGGAAGACCAGCGCTGGCTGTTAAAGCCAGCATTATTTACTAGCTTCTGCCCGGATTTCCTCCGCGTGAAACTCATGTTTATATCGAAGCTCCATAGAAACTTTCGCCCCCCATTTCACCCCCTTAGGGGATGATTCCCGGGATAAAAAGTATTCTATATGTTAATCCAAGCTATACACTATATGTGTAACAAGATTCATCTTAATCCGTGTAGCCGTTTTTGCGTGATTGAGTAACAAACATCTAAACATCCAAACATCTAAACATTAGCATTTATAATATTAGTAGGATTAAATAGTAGGATAGTAGGAATAGGATAAACATACATAATATTAAAAAATATATATAAAGAAAGAAAACAATACTAAAACCCAACTATAAAAAGAATACACCATGCAGAAGTTCCGCCTGCGGCATGGTCCCCAATACGCTGGCCGCGTTACCTCTTTGTATTGCTAGAGAAATTCTCTGCGCAAGGTAAGCGCCGGCTCTGGGGTCCCCTCCGCATTTGATGTCATGAATAAAAGTTTTGAATTTAGAAGTCAAAAAATATATAACACTGTACCTAGTTCAATATGTGGCACATCAATCGATAGGTCTTTAAAAATAACTATAAGGTTTCACAATTGTTTTGATTAAGTGAATATATTCGGAAATAAACGCTCCAAAAGTCACAAGAAATCTGTCGTCGCCCCTTCCCCAATATTTGGAAAAATTTATTATCACCGGATTTTCTCTATTTTCACGCAACCGGGCCCCTATTTCACCAACTTGACAATTGTCACCTGACAAAGACAAATCGCCATACATTGCTTGTTCTGGAAGTTACGGTGGTCGCTAGGTTACTTGTGGAACCAGCAATGCACGGAGAATTATCGTTGTCAGGTGACAATTGTCAAGTTGGTGAAAAAGGGGCCAGCAGGTCGATCATGTAACGCATTGTACGCGCGTCAGGTAGAACTAAATGTCAATTTTTATATGGAAAAATGACAGTTGCATGTGGTTGCATTGCCCCAAAGCGCTCGAAACGTTACGAGCTCGGTCGCCCAGGTACTACTTAATTAAACAATTCAATGAGATTCATAATAGCAATACGTAACCGTTCCGAGGGTTAAACCATTAGGCATGCAATAAATTTCCTAGAGTACACCGGGACATAGTGAAAGTGCTGTCGGCCGCGTTACGTCACGTCGCATTGTTCGCTGACGACTCCACCTCAGTTGCATGTGACAGCACAATTGCAGAACTATTGTGTCGTGCGTTTCGGGGGCGCACTTTAGCTAAGTATAGTCAACAATAGGTTTCTGACAAAAATGTCACTCAGGCACAACGAATCCTCAATTAATAACGCGCTTGTCGCAAGTGTCATTAGGCTACGGTGTCCGCTTGCCCTCAGGCAGACCGTAGGTATGCTTGTTTGCCACCCACGGAGTATGAAAAAAGCTTTTCTTGCTGACTGTACTTTTAATACAAACTTATGTTGACGAAGGACGGCATTTGTTATAAACTTTTATTAAATTTGAAATTAAAGGAAAAATTGAAAAATTTTATGCTCCGAGCCGGATTCGAACCGGCATACATGGTCCGTCGCTGCTAACCAACTGAGCTATCGGTCTCGGCCATCAAATCTCTCAATCAGTTCCTTCTCACAACGCCTCCGATGTGTGGCGAATCCGGCTCGGAGCATTAAATTTTTCCTTTTATAAATTTCGTTAGCAGCGTTTCTGCTCAACCTTTTGAGAGCTAAAGACGGCTGTGGACGCGGACCAAAACTCGTGCCACTGAAGCCAGGACGGCCACCGCCGCGCGTGCGCTTTGCGCTTTAACGTTAATTTTATGTAATAAAAAGCTTTACAAGTAACTTGAGCCATTTTTTAATAGTTCATGACAATATTTATCAGAAGTTTCATTGTATTCATATTTTAATTTCTCTGTTAAACGAGTAACATCTATAAGAATATAACCTATATATATATATAGCCTGGTCTCATATCGGGCAAAATTAGTTTTCTCTGTATCTTCACTCGAGCAGAGCTCGGTCGCCCAGGTACTTAGTGTCTATATGAACACTTACAGACTCACAAAACCTCATTATTGTTTTCTCTATATTCGAGCGGAATCCGAAGTATCCTAGGTATTCGAGCACTGAAATAGCGAAAGTGGAAAACAATCGTGACTGTATTCAGTGAAAGTGACTTTATTGCGATGTTTTCGGTGCAAAAACAATGACTTATCATTCCTTATGATTGTTCCAAATAAAATTACCTATTATGGGTAGTGAGGCCTTGTAGAGTGTGCTCGGAATTTTACCGGTAATGAAGGCTTTTCTCGCTCTCGCATAGCATGACATTATTTTCGATATTGAATCACTATAGGACATGGACCTATGATACTCAGGACAGGCTATACGTGATGCCACAATGAGGGACGGAAAGGCTTCTATGCAGCTAAATTAAGAACTGGTCTTAAAATGGCTGATGGCTTACCATAAACAACCTACTTAATTTGGGCGGGTAGTGGTTTATTTGCCACAACTTCATACTAAATCGGTTTTGGCAAATAAAAAAACCGGCCAAGTGCGATGCGAGTCGGACTCGCGCACGAAGGGTTCCGTACCATTATCTATAAAAACGGCAAAAAAATCATGTCTGTTGTATGGGAGCCCCATTCCGACTCGCACTTGGCCGGTTTTTTAGTATTTGTTGTTATAGCGGCGACAGAAATACATCATCTGTGAAAATTTCAACTGTCTAACTATCACAGTTCATGAGATACAGCCTGGTGACAGACAGATGGACGGACGGACGGACAGCGAAGTCTTAGTAATAGGGTCCCGTTTTCACCCTTTGGGTACGGAACCCACAAAAAGTGGAACTATGACAAGGACAGCGATCTTTCCTTTCCTGTCACACTTATCGAGTTTTGTATGCTACCATCTCGTTTGGACGTGGTATTAGTATTACGACTACGAGTACCATAGCTTGTCCTGAATATCATAGGTTTCATGGGTCGTTCTTCTTTTCGACCGACAATAGCCTGTCCTTCGTCTTATTACGGCATCTCATTTGAGTAATGATGTTTACGGTTTTATAATGTTCAAATGAACGTCCATATTATTTTATTAATTAGTGATATTTAATATTTTATTTTCTCTATCTAGCATTTTTTTTTTTATGTTTTTTTTTTCGTAGAATGCCGTGACAGAGTGGTAAAATAAAATGTTGTCCCCACTGAAAGAGTCCACTTTGTCACATGTTTTTTTTTAGAAACCAACCGTAAATAAATATTTATATTGGCCAGAAAGGAAACTTTAATTAGTTCTAATGAAGAAACCTATGCATTTTTTAAAAAATCGCACTTCAAAACCACAATTTTCGATAGTTCAAAAACCAAAAAAACAGAAAAACCTCGGTTCATTGTCGGTAAAAAAGAAGAACGACCCTCATATAGTGGCAAATATATGAAAACACATATTCGCACATCTTTGGTGGATGTACATCCTAAAGATTTTGTTCGACGCCCATTGTAGGTATACTAGCCGATACGACGCCCACTGTAGGAAAAATACACAAAGTACCTACTTTGTGTATTTTTCAGTTGTTATGCCCTTTATGCACTATTCCAATTTCCCCAAAGAAGAATGTCATATGCAAGAATTGAATTACGTATCCATGGTACGCCTTTTTGCACCGTTTTTGGTGCTTTTTCAACCGGATCATATTATACAACTGAACTGAAGAATTTTGACCTCTGATTTCAAACAAATGCTTCTAATGTAGCGGTCAAATTATAATTACTCATTGTTAACTTGTGGTGAAGCAAATAATGTTTCAGATGAGATAAGATTACATTAAGTATATAAATGCTTAATAATATGACAAAACTCGTCTATGTATAACAATTAACAATGCTGCTTCCTCAATATTACGTGGGAGCAATGTCATTGTTGTGATCGACTAGCTGCCCGCGCGACTTCGCCCGCGTACCACAGAAGAACCCAAGGCGGAGCTATTGAATAAAATAATACGGTGCGAGTCTTCATAAAGTACATATATGAAATAGGGTGAATCTACATCGATGGGAAAAATACATATACAGCGTGGAACAGAATGAAGAGTTTTACAAAAACGGGGAATTGTTCACCTTAAGAGCTTTATTTTTTCCTAATAAACTATGTTAATATTCCTTACCGTTTACGAGATAAAGCTTTTAAACTTTTGTGAAAAAATCCGCCTGTTCCAACCCTAGCAAGTGAATGAAACCCTAGTAGCGGCAGGGTTGTCACCTATAATAAAACGTTTAATTTTTAATGTATTTTTGTTTTACTTAATCTAGCTTTAAAATGATAATAAATTGATTGTAAATTAATTAGATAACACTATACTTTCAGCAAAGATCATAGTAAAGTGCCACCCTGTATATATATGTATATACAGAGTGGGCCCTGTAACAGGAGCAAACAATTTAAACGGTAGATTATTAAGCTTGTGAGCAATTATTTCCGTGGTTTACAAAAAAAAAAAGAATTTTATTTTTATTCAAAATAAGTTTACGTGTACTCTTTTACTCTTCTGGAGTGATATAAGGGTCGTTCTTCTTTTCGACCGACAATAGCCTGTCCTTCGTCTTATTACGGCATCTCATTTGAGTAATGATGTTTACGGTTTTATAATGTTCGAATGAACGTCCATATTATTTTATTAATTAGTGATATTTAATATTTCATTTTCTCTAACTAGCATTTTTTTAAATGTTTTTTTTTTTCGTAGAATGCCGTGACAGAGTGGTAAACCAAAATGTTGTCCCCACTGAAACAGTCCACTTTGTCACATGTTTTTTTTTTAGAAACCAACCGTAAATAAATATTTATATTGGCCAGAAAGGAAACTTTAATTAGTTCTAATGAAGAAACCAATGCATTTTTTTTAAATCGCACTTCAAAACCACAATTTTCGATAGTTCAAAAACCAAAAAAACAGAAAAACCTCGGTTCATTGTAGGTAAAGAAGAAGAACGACCCATAAGTGACTTTTTATTTAAAAAAAAAACACTAAAAAAACATTCACAAAAATATGTTTTGAATACAAAAATGCATAAACTATTCACTACATGATGTTACCTCAAAATCTGCATTGACTACTGTGCTATGATCTCGTAGTGCCAAGATACATTACTTGGAGGTCATAACTTTAGTACAAAATTTCTCCGAATTAAAAAAAAAATTAAAATAAATTGGACACAAGGGATTACTGCAGATGCTCAAAAGGAAGCGTCCTTTTAAATATTTGCTCCTGCTACAGGGCCCACCCCGTATATATATTTGCAATCACGTTCTCGGAAATGGCTGTAACGATATCGATGATATTTTGGAATATAGATATTTACGGGGGCGAGAAACCGATCTACATAGGTAGGACTTACGTCTGGAAAAAAAGTTTTCACCGTATTTTCACCAGAGCAGAGCTCGGTCGCTCAGGGACTTTGACTGATACATTAGCAGGTTACCTATACATCGGAATGCCGGGCAAGTGTTTCCATACAATACGACCGATAACGGTGAGACCTACATATACTGCCGCGCCTGTCGTAACCGGTGTATTGGCGTTGTGTTCCATAGTGACGTCACAGTTAACACTAGCTATGTAATTATGTACCTATGTAATATTTGTATGTATCTGTACACGCTATAATAGACTACCAGATCAAATTTTGACTATGTCAGAAAATAAATTTAAGGCAATAGGCATGATGACTCATGTTAAAATTGATAACAGTGTTGCTAAATGGATAGTAAACCATCACGTTATTGTAATAAAGTAAAGTATAGTAAAGATGCGACTGCATGTTCCAGACATCCCCAGGATATATCAGGCCGCGGCGACGCGATCTGGAGCCGTAGCATGGTTGGCCTTGTCACGCGATAGGTGATAGGATAGAGCGTGCGTCACTGGCTGACACCGTTCGATAGAACGAGACGACGCTCTTATCTTGTCACTTGTCGCGTGATAAGGCCAACCATGCTACGGCTCCTGTTGGCTGTGCCAGCGGGACGCACCGTGTCGCGCCTGAACTCTCCGCTGCTCCGTACCCTCACACACTTGAATGCTCTATTGGCATCAGCACCCGAGGCAGTGTAGCGTGAGCCAGTTCATGTCTGAGCTGAGCCCCATTTACTTTACAATTAGATCTTACAGTAAGACACATGTGTAAAATAGCAATGCTTGTACTTGGCGGCCAATATCTGTAAACCCAATTATATAAAATAAAGTTCCTTCTATTCTATTCTATTCTTGCGACCTGTTTGCGTGGCGATGGGCGTCTGTGAGGAAAGAATGCCTCAGATTCTGTGAGATGATGGATGCGAGGCCTACAACCGTGAAACTGTAATTGGTAACAATAATTGTACCTGATTGTTATTTGTAATAACTTTGTTGTATATATTAATTTTAAGTGTCATATCGAATTGGAATAGTTCTGTAAGGGCATGTATACATATCTTCAAATAAATAAATAGTTTTTTTATTTTATTAATATCATAAAAAGATATGAAACTTGAAAGTTTAGAAAAAACCTGCATTTTTTGTATTGTCCAAGTTCAAATTTAAAGCTACCAATAGAATCCTTGCGCTTTTATAGAAACACAATTGTATGACTATGGACCTGAACGCAGTATTTCGGGACCAAAACAGCAATTTACTTGATTTTCCGTACAACGGTTAGTTCAAATAGCTAAGTGTGACGTCATATTTTTAAGTCAATCGGTATGAAGCGTTTGGGATGCCGCCAGCGAGGTCAATCTTTGTCACAATTTTTTGGGTATTTATGTTCTTTAATTGTAGTTGCTCCCATACAAACATTTGTTCCTCTCCAAAAACTGGTTCGAATGGCATCGTAAAAAAATTAGGACACAAGCCTATTATGTTGTACAGTCAGCATCAAAAGTAACTACGCAATCGAAGGCGTCAAAAGGCTTATTCCCTTTTAATAAAGACTTTTGACGTCTTCGTTTTTAGCTACTTTTGATGCTGACTGTACCTATGTAATATTTGGGAGTCTGTACACGCTACTACAATAAACTACGAGATCAAATTTTGACTATATCAGAAAATAAATTTAAGGCAATTGTGAAGCTAACGCTGGAAAAGAGAGCCTATTATCAAATCAGCGAATGAATTGACGACCCAATAGCCTAGTGGTTAGAGAACCTGACTATGAAGCTTGAGGTCCCGGGTTCAATTCCCGGTCGGGGCAGATATTTGTATGATGAATACGAATGTTTGTTCTCGAGTCTTGGATGATTAATATCTATTTAAGTATGTATTTATCTATATAAGTATGTTTATCCGATGTCTAGTACCCATAGTACAGGCTTTGCCTAGTTTGGGACTAGATAAATTGGTGTGTAATGTCCCACGATATTAAAAAAAATAAAAAAATACTTTCGTTTGTTTTACAGAATATTCACGACGGTTGGATTCATCGAAGCCAGGCAATGATGTAATATAAAAAAACCAGCCAAGTGCGTGTCGGACCACGCAGAACGTAGGGTTCCGTGCCTATTAAAAAGGTCGTATCATCATTGAAATCTTACGGCACTTACGTCCTTTTCTTCGAGGAAGGCAGTTTTTCAGCAATATCTCAAAAACCTTTGAACCGATCTTCTTCAAAACAATTTTCGCTGAAAGAATTTAATAAGCCCTACGTCCATGATTTTTTTCATATTTTTACAATGCACGGTTCAAAAATTAGAGGGGGGGGGACAGAATTTTAGTGACTTTCGGGACGATTATCTCCGACTCTATTCACTTAATCAAAAAAATTACTGAGAAACCTTATATTTATTTTGAAAGGCCTATCGATTGATGTGCCACACGGGGGGTCACAATGAAAAAAAAATTTTGACTTTTAGTTTTATGTATGGAGAGCATCCCTAAAAAAATTTTTTTTTGTCATTTTAATCACAAAACTATGTAGCGGCTAACAAAATACACCTATCCTCAAAATTTTATTCAAATACACTTTATAGTTTTCGAGTAAAATGCCTGTGACATACGGACAGACGGACAGACGGACAGACGGACAGACGGACAGACGGACAGACGGACAGACGGACATGACGAAACTATAAGGGTTCCGTTTTTGCCATTTTGGCTACGGAACCCTAAAAGGTACCTAGATATGTTGTCTATACGAAATTCCGTGTTTAAAAATGGCCACCAAATCTGACAGCTAACGTTTCCATTGACCACTCGAAACTGATGCAAGTTGTGCCAATTGGATCAATTTTAGTGTGCCATTTTTCGAGCGCGTATAACCTATCTACCTCTTTTTTATATTACATCATTGAAGCCAGGTATGAATAGCCTGTATGTTTTTTTTTCTAGCCTATGGGATGTGTTGCTGGGCAAAGGCTTTTCCCCTTGATTTCCATGACTCCTGTATCTGCGCTTCTTACGGCCAATTGCCATAAAAAGGCATAGGTGTGTATAAAAGTAGTATGAGTACCTACGACACATCTTGGAATAAGGTGCCAAATCGGGCTCTTTGTTGGATACAACCAGGAAAATCATTAAGAGGATGGTGAGACATAATTATGCACCCAGGTAAATAATTATAACCTGCATCCTACATCCAAGCGACTAGCAAACGGGCCGGAGCGGCGGCTGATGCCCGGGAGCATCATAAGGCGGGCAAGTACAGCTGTCTCGGCGCCCAATACGAGTTTACTGCATTTGGTGTCGAGACACTGGGACCGTGGGGTATAGGAGTGCGCGGGCGCACCACTAGTCACTCGCCAAACGGTTGAGGGAGGCAACGGGTGACTCTCGCGCAGGCAGCTTTCTTGCGCAAAGGATTGCTATTGCAATCCAGCGCGGGAATGCTGCCTGCGTGATGGGTACGCTACCTAGGGGTCCAAATTTAGATAGTCTTTTTTTAATGTTTAGTTTTAGTTATTTTAATTTAGTTTTAGTTCTAAATTAACATTTGTAAACATTTATTATTATAATACATAACTTGTTGTTTACCAGTAAAAGACATATAACCCAATATTTACTTTACATGTTAGTAAAGTAAATATTTGTAATATTAATTTGTATTCGGCGGCTCACATTAAGTTAATACATGCCTCGAAGCCGCCATACCCGCTGGAGCGTGCAGTGATTTTTACTGCACAGTTAATTGCCTGCGTCTGCGCATACAGTTAGTTAACTGCGCACGTTGCCAAATAGTGCGTAAGTAGTTATTGAGGGGCAGCGGGGAATGAATGAACCTGGTCAATAATTAAATGCCTTTCAAACAATTGGCTAAAGACACCTTTTAAAGTTTTATTTCAACGTCCTCAAAACACTGTACAGAATTTTTAATTCGTAGTCTCACACGTGTGCATTAATAGTGCTGTTTAAAAAACATGTTTATAACATAACCGGCAAGAAACATGTTCTAGAGTTGTTTTATTTGATAGTCATGGAGTACCGTTATCTATCGAACTATTTGGGCGATCTCGAGGCAACTGACCGCGTGTCCTTGAGTCTGAGATGAGACATCAACAGCTCGGTAAAAAAAGTGAACGCTTTGCGCTTGCCTCGCTATTTGAATATCAACTACAAACTAGCCGAATATGAGCTCAGCGCAGGCGGCAAAGTTCAGCCACACATTGGGTTTCGCACGCCAAAAAAAAACTAAAAATAGGCGCGCATCACACGTCGGGATCCCGGATCAGGTTTTGGGATTATAGTGCCCGAAATCAGCACTTGGAGCATGCGAGCTCTGCCAACGGTCAAATCTCCAAATAACAACGCTCAAATCTCAAATGCGTACTAGACGACGCTGGTCACAAATTTGTGTGCACAGAACTCGATCCCGAAACCTGATGTACTTTTACCTATGCGTTGGGGCTTAGTCAGTTATTATAGTCATTTTTAGGGTTCCGTTACCACAAAAGGAACCTTATAGGATCACACTGCAGAGCATACTGTAAAATCACCTAAGTATAACAATAGTTATCAATAAAATAATCATTTCATTTCACTTCACTTCGTTATCCGTCTGTGTCGTTTTAGAAACGCTAGATGAAGTTGATATTAATATCAAATACAGAAAAGAATCCCCAACGGGGAGGTAGATCGCCTGGTAGATTCATTAAGCCCGTTGTCTCGCGAATAGAATACCCCCTCAAATATATCATCTGTTAAAACATGTAGCTAGACTGTAAGTGTCTAAGGAATAATTAAATCAATAATAAGTAATATACTGACCATTAACAACTTGCAGCAGTATGGCGAACAGCACCGCGCCGCGGCACTTGGTCCGCCATTTTGTTCCACCGGCGGCCATCTTGTGAGCTCAATTCCGTGTCCATCCGCTCCTCATTGTCTGCCCTGTAGCCGCTCACATTGGTATCTGAAACAAGTCAAGAACACATGATACAAGTAATACGTATACAGTAGGTAGCAAAGAAGGAGTTAAGAGTTGAAAGGTTCACTTGCATCTGTCTATCAGGTCCCTATTTCACCAACTTGACAATTGTCACCTGACACTGACAATTCGCCATACATTGCTTGTTCTAGAAGTTAAGGTGGTCGCTAGGTTAGTTGTGGAACCAGCAATGTACGGAGAATTGTCGTTGTCAGGTGACAATTGTCAAGTTGGTGAAATAGGTGGTGAGTCATATGTTTGTTTACCACCATAAACGTCTCTTGATATACGGATGGACGGACAGCAAAGTGGGTCGGTAAGTAAGTTTATTGGTTCTGTTTTTACCTAATAGATACGGAGCCTTAAATGCAAGTGTTTGAGGAGTTATACTTATCCTTGAAACCATAATTAGATTTTAAAAAACTACCATTCGTGTTGCCATTAAAATGAGGAGGGTTGACACCGGTGAATTTGCATTTTTCTAAATGATGGAAAAATGCAAATTCACGGGTGCCAACCCTCCTCACCTTAATGGCAACACAAATGGTAGTTTTTTTGGAATCTAATTATGGTTTCATGTATATTGATCGACGGTGGTATTCACTCGTCGAGTGTTTACTCGTCTTTAATTAAAGACCACGAGTTTGCGGCGCTTGATGCGGTAGAAACATTGGGTCCCTGGTCAGCTGACATGAAATCTTTCATGAGGTCAATGACTAAACGGCTCGTCGACGTTTCAGGAGACGATATATACCTAGGGCTGGTGCTTACCTCTCGCAACTTATTTCATAAGCAATACAGAGAGGTAGGTAACGCCGCCAGCGTTATTGGCTCCATGCCGCAGACGGAACTGCTGGACGGGGTCTTTTTAGGGTTCCGTAGCCAAAATGGCAAAAACGGAACCCTTATAGTTTCGTCATGTCCGTCTGTCCGTCTGTCCGTCTGTCCGTATGTCACAGGCATTTTACTCGAAAACTATAAGGTGTATTTGAATAAAATTTTGAGGACAGGACAGGTGTATTTTGTTAGCCGTACATAGTTTTGTAATTAAAATGACAAAAAAATTTTTTCATTGTGACCCCCCGTGTGGCACATCAATCGATAGGCCTTTCAAAATAAATATAAGGTTTCTTAGCATTTTTTTTCATTAAGTGAATAGGGTCGGAGATAATCGCCCCGAAAGTCACTAAAATTCTGTCCCCCCCCTCTAATTTTTGAACGGTGTATTTTAAAAATATGGAAAAATTCATGGACATAGGGCTTATTAATTTCATTCACCGAAAATTGTTTTGAACAAGATCGGTTTTCGAGATATTGCTGAAAAACTGCCTACCTCAAAGAAAAGGACGTAAGTGCCGTAAAATTTCTGTGACGATACGACCTTTTTAATAGGCACGGAACCCTTCGTTTTGCGTGGTCCGACACGCACTTGGCCGGTTTTTTCTATGACTGGGTTAGGTTAGTTAGGTTAATTTATTTTGTAATCAATTTATAATTATTGGTTTGTTCCTTTATTTTATTTATAATAAAACTATTAAGTATTTCGAGTATTACCTACCTTAAATAAAAATATATATATTGACTGTCAAATCCCGGCGGTATAATTTGACTTGTACAGACCCCGCATGGCTGCATCTCTATATCATAACAGTTAGCTATATAGACTTGGAAACCTTATAAATAAAAGGTATGCCGGCCATACACCGGCAAAAGTGGGGCGGCCGGCGATTGAATAATAAACGTATAACAGTCCTGCGCCAACGCATAGATACTGGAAGCGACAATACAATACAATACAAATACTCTTTATTGCACACCTCATACAAACAAAGCAGTTGGGTCGTTCTTCTTTTCGACCGACAATAGCCTGTCCCTCGTCTTATTACGGCATCTCATTTGAGTAATGACGTTTACGGTTTTATAATGTTCGAATGAACGTCCATATTATTTTATTAATTAGTGATGTTTAATATTTCACTTTCTCTAACTAGCATTTTTTTTTAATGTTTTTTTTTTCGTAGAATGCCGTGACAGAGTGGTAAACCAAAATGTTGTCCCCACTGAAAGAGTCCACTTTGTCACATGTTTTTTTTTAGAAACCAACCGTAAATAAATATTTATATTGGCCAGAAAGGAAACTTTAATTAGTTCTAATGAAGAAACCTATGCATTTTTTTTTAAATCGCACTTCAAAACCACAATTTTCGATAGTTCAAAAACCAAAAAAACAGAAAAACCTCGGATCATTGTCGGGTAAAAAAGAAGAACGACCCAGTTACAGAGAGAAACAATACAATAACATGTAGGTAGAGGTAGACAACAGGCGGTCTTATCGCTGAAGAGCGAGCTCGACATGAGCGACATGTCGTGAGATATTTTTATTATTTAAGTAGGTACCTATACCTACTTACAAATACTAACTTTTGCCCGCGACTTCGTCCGTATGGCAAAATGATGTTAGGCTTCCTGCAAGCGAAGTAAAAAAGACCGTATTTGAATGGTGACGTTTTCATTCAATTATCATATTTGGGTTGACATGTAGAAACGACTGCTTGGGATCATTGTGAATTGTCTAACTCAATATACGGGCCAGTACAGTTGCCATTGTCCAGGTGCCAATTTTATTGTCGAATTGGTGACATTGGCGTTCCATTCGCCATCTGGGTTAAGGTTGATTTATCTCTATTTTCTTTGTCAATTAGTTAGGGCATTCAATGTTCATCTATTATGTTTGAACGTAGGTACGGACACGAAAGCAGGCCGTCGAGGCGGCGTATTGGCACCAAAAAAAATTAAAGAGTAAGAGAAAAATACAAAAAAAAAACCGGACAAGTGCGAGTTCAACTCGCGTGGTGAGGGTTCCGTAAAATATTGAGAATTTTCCCGTTACTTTGAATACTCAAACTTCTTATAGGTTTTCCTGTAATCTTTAGTCAAGGAACTATTTTCCATATTTTTTTCAGAATTTTAAGACAAGTAGTTTCGGAGATAGGGTATGGTCAAAATTCGTCTTTTTTCCTAAATTACTTCAAATCTGTTATTGCTAAAATTATAAAAAATATATATCTCAGACAACCCCTTTCATTTGATATGTCACACAATACAGTTTGCGAAACTTTTTTTTTTGAATTTTCCAGTTTACCCCGCAAAAGTGCCCCCCTTGTTCAGAATTCATTAATTTACTTTACGCGTCCATCTTTGTGTCACCAATTTACATATGTGTACCGAATGTCAAATTCGGTGAAAATCGGCTGTGACAGACGGACAGACAAACGCACGAGTGATCCTATAAGGGTTCCTTTTTCCTTTTGAGGAACGGAACCCTAAAAATATAAAAAATGATCTCAAGAGATCATTCTTGACAGTCAAGTAATAGTCTATCGTATCCAGCTAATCTATATCATGGTTTCTTCGGCACGCGTCCACTGAAGCGTGATAGCTGTGTGTGTGCTGGACCAATACGGGCCGATGGATTATGCTGTCACCTATCAGTGCAAATATACAGTTTAAGAATACAAACATGAAGTTTAAAATGCTTGTTCAAATAACTGGGAATTAAAATCAGTTTTGGGCACATATCGTCCCACTCGCAAAACGTCCCTCCACCAAAATTACGTCCCATTCGCAAAACGTCTTCTCTGCAAATGGTCCCTTATGTAAAATAACCCATTCGCAAAACGTCCCTTTCTCAAAAGGTTCCACCCCTTTCGCAAAACGTCCCTTTTGAGAAAGCCCCTTTCGCTGAAAGTCCCTACTTGCATAACGCCCCTTTCGCAAAACGACCCGTCTGCGAAATGAGCCATTCTCGCAAAATGTCCTGTCTGGAAAAAGATTGTTTAAGTAGAAACTAGGAGTCTTCTCATTGGATAAGAGATGGCCGATAATAGAAATCATTTTGCGAAAGGGACGTTTTGCGAACGGGTCATTTTGCGAAAAAGACGTGTTGCGAACTGGTCATTTTGCGAAAGGGACGTTTTGCGAACGGGACATTTCGCGAAAGGGACATTCTGCGAGTGGGAGGTTATGCGCCCTAACCTAACCGATTCCGGGAAGTTTTAGATACCGTGCTTCGAAAGTATATGGAAAGTACTGTGAAATTGTTTTTGCCCCCGTGATTACGATGTTTGTTTATGTCAAAGCAATATGGGTTGAATTCAAACTACTCCTAAGATGATTTTTCTTCATTCGAATTTAAGCCATATGACTTTGACATAAATATTTATTATTATTATTTTTGGATTACATAATATATAGTCAATGTTTAATGTGCCTATAACCTGATTACTTATTGGTTTTTTTTACACTTATACCTTGATAACACAGTGGGTCATTGACACAAAAGATGTAACATAAATTCGTCGTTTCCGGCCCTGTAGACAATAGGTTCGTCACATTGACACATTTGCATGTTACGCCTACAACAAATTTTCTTGGTCGCAGGCTACAGTGAAGTGTGGATTTCAACTAAAGTAAAATGCAAAGGTGAAGTATTAGGCGGGGCACATTGCACATAGAACCGATGGCCGTTGGGGCGGAAAGGTTCTCGAGTGGCGACCACGTACCGGAAGGCGCGGCGTGGGTAGGCACCACAAGATGACCTGGTCGCGGGAGTCCGCTGGATGCGGGTGGCGCAGGACCGGTCACTTTCGGGGGGCGTCGTGGTGGATGTTTGCGATCCCATGGCGCCCCCTTAACGGTAATGCGGGTGACGCCGGTGTGTTTTTAGTGGGTATGCTCCTCGGACGGCGGCGGGAGGAGAGTCCCACATAACCCCCAAATGGGCCATTCCCGGGTCGGGGGTATGCGTAAAAGCATTTTCAAACCGTCAAAAAAAAAAGGACCGGCACTTTGGCACTCTTTGGGGGAGGCCTATGTCCAGCAGTGGACGTCTTTCGGCTGATATAATGATGATGATGATTATGTATTCCAAATAATTCCAATTTATTCAAGCAACATTAATATTCCATTTTGCGAATTCAATAGAAAGCTTGATTCTCCCCCAATTTCGTAACCCCATGACGCGCTGCGCACACGCATGCAACGGTTGTGCAACGCGTCCGGGTGACACATCGGATTGTGCGACGGGTCACTTCTGACGTCAGACGAATTATGATTGAGAAACGAAACATGTCTGGTCTTGGGGTTTTCCAAGTTTCAAGAACGAGACTTCGCAGGTAAAGAAAAAACGAGAAGTTTTTTCTTGGTCTGAGTGAGACTGACCTAAAAACGAAATGAAAGAAAACCTATCTATCCTTGGGCCTTTCATACCCATCTGTCTGACATTAAAGATAAATGAAATCGCGGCACTACTGTAGTGTGTGGTGATTTGTCGAGCCAAATCAAACATTTAATTCAGCAAATAGACCACGAGGGTTCTTTTCCATGTCTAACTTGAGCCACTAACACTAACGCTTTGATCACACGTGTCCAGTATAGTGCCATACTCGGCACGTGTGATCAAGGCATAAGGGATGATTTTATCCATGTCTACTTGAGCCACTAACACAAAGGGCGGATTTTATGCCTTTCTGAGTTGAGCCACTAACACAAAGGGCGGATTTTATGCCTTTCTAACTTGAGCCTCTAACACTAAGGGCGGATTTTATCCATGTTTAACTTGAGCCACTAACACTAGGGGCGGATTTTATCCATGTCTAACTTGAGCCTCTAACACTAAGGGCGGATTTCATCCATGTTTAACTTGAGCCTCTAACACTAAGGGCGGATTTTATCCATGTCTACCTTGAGCCACTAATACTAAGGGCGGATTTTATCCATGTTTAACTTGAGCCACTAACACTAAGGGCGGATTTTATCCATGTCTAACTTGAGCCACTAATACTATGGGCGGATTTTATCCATGTCTAACTTGAGCCACTAATACTAAGGGCGGATTTTATCCATGTCTAACTTGAGCCACTAACACTAAGGGCGGGTTGTATCCATGTCTAACTTGAGCCACTAACACTAAGGGCGGATTTAATCCATGTCTAACTTGAGCCACTAACACTAAGGGCGGATTTTATCCATGTCTAACTTGAGCCACTAACACTAAGGGCGGATTTTATCCATGTCTAACTTGAGCCACTAACACTAAGGGCGGATTTTATCCATGTCAAATTTGAGCCTCTAACACTAAAAGCGGATTTTATGGGCTCCCTGGATGGTTATATGATATATTTTATCCCGCGGGTTTGCCTGCGTTCTTTGCAATACGCGGGCTCATATGAAACCGCCAAACTTCACGCAAATTCAGATTCTAACGGACATTATCATACGATTACCGACGGTTTGAAACAACCGGCCCTAAGGGCACAAGTCCATGACCGTAAATAATAAACGACGTTTTCCGGATTTGGATTAGAGGCTTCGTGTCCGGCTCCAAATCGATCCGGTCCGAATGATTACCCGGATTTTGCGTGGCGAAATCATATTACGGCGACTTAAAATTATAAAAAAATTGTCTCGCTTGCTCGCTAAACTAAAGCAGCACGATTTGCACAAGACGGCGCGCGAGCTGTATGCCTCTTTGATATTATAACTATTTTTTGTGTTTAAATTTTTTACCATATATGTTGTGGAAAATAATAAAGTATTTATCTATCTATCTACTGAGACTGACACGGATAACAACTTGCATCAAGTGTTGATGTCGAAAACTCGCCGGCTTAGGTACTATCTGCCCCCAATTTCGAGATGAATCACACGCGGACATCCTAAAATGTGGTCACGGGCCTACTTTAGGTATGGTTAATAGTATAATAGTGTAATCTTCTAAACCGATATACTACATACTTCCGTAACAGTCCAATTTTTTTTTGTAAAGAGAGACATCGCAACATCAGGGTGTATTATTCAAACGGGGTATTGTTAGGGAAAATCTAAAATTACAAGAGCTAAGGAAATTTGCTCTAGGAGTCACGAAACCGAGGGGGGGTCAAAAAAATTCAAAAAACGCGCCCCCGAACACAATGATGGGATTTTTTATTTTTGCAAGTCCGAGGGTAACAATTTGCCTTAATATCTGATTTCGGGGGTTACAGACAGACATGAGTTTAGCGTGTGTTTATACAGGATAGATTTTTTATGAGTATCCAAATTGAAGTATGTTAATCCTTATACAAAATTATAATTTACTTGTTTTTAAGGTTCCGGTACCTCAAAAGGAAAAAACGGAACCCTTATAGGACCACTCTTGCGTCTGTCTGTCCGTCTGTCACAGCCGATTTGCTCCGTATCTACTGGACCGATTGAGTTGAAATTTGGTACACATATGTAAATTGGTGACCCAAAGATGGACGCGTAAAGTAAATTAATGAATTCTGAACAAAGGGGCCACTATTGGGGGGGTAAATTGGAAAATTTAAAAAAAAAGTTACGCAAACTGTATTGTGTGACATATCAAATGAAAGGGGTTGTTGTAAGCATCTCAGATTTGAAGTAATTTAGGAAATAAGACGAAAATTGACCATCCCCCCCCTTAACTCCGAAACTACTAGGCTTAAAATTCTGAAAAAAATATGGAAAATAGTTCCTTGCCTGAAGATTACAGGAAAGCCTAATATGAGAAGTTTGAGTAGGTATTCAAAGCAACGGGAAAATTCTCAATATTTTACGGAACCCTCACCACGCGAGTCGAACTCGCACTTGTCCGGTTTTTATTTCTTTTAGTATCCCTCGGAACTAAAATATTGAGTTAGGGCACCTCAAAGTTGTCTCAAAAAAGACGAAGTTTGTTGTCAATGTTCGCCCCTGCTTTTCATCAACCTCAGAATACTTGCACAACTTCTTACCTATTTTACGATGTAACTGTACCGTAAAAACTAGCAAAACAAGCATTATAAAACGTCGAGTTATTTTAATGATAAGTAACCGTTCAGTTCGTCGACCCCAAACCTGTCAAATTGCTGTTATATAAACATGAACGTATGTAAATTGGTATACGGTCATCGGGCATGCAGATGAGGAGAAATTCTTTATTTATTACATAAGTGTGACTTTCAAAAAGGGGCTCGTGTGTTTAATCTTAATTTTTCTAGGAATTTACTAGTAGGTATCATAAGCGGCCCAGCTTGATAGGGGGACGATTATAATAAAAAAAACTATAAGGGTTCCGTTTTTGCCATTTTGGCTACGGAACCCTAAAAACCGGACAAGTGCGAGTTCAACCCGCGTGGCGAGGGTTCCGAATATAATACCCGAACATATTGAAAATTTTCCCGTTTCTTCGAATACTCAAACTTCTTATAGGTTTTCCTGTATACTTTAGGCAAGGAACTATTTTCCATATTTTTTTCAGAATTTTAAGCCTACTAGTTTCGGAGATTAGGTGGGGGGGTTGTCAATTTCGTCTTTATTCCTAACTTACTTCAAATCTGTTTTTGCTAAAATTATAAAAAATATATATCTTAGATGCTTACAACAACCCCTTTCATTTGATATGTCACACAATACGGTTTGCGTACCAAATTTCAACTCAATCGGTCCAGTAGTTTCGGAGCAAATCGGCTGTAACAGACGGACAGACAGACGCACGAGTGATCCTATAAGGGTTCCGTTTCTTTCCTTTTGAGGTACGGAACCCTAAAAAACCTTTATTTACGACCAACTTGGATCATGGTGCTAGTAACAATTGTATTATACTTACCGACTCTAAATTCAAATCTGTCGTAAAACAAACACTTATTTCAAAAGCATATTATAATATAAACGACTACATCATGGATAGGGATATTTGGCAGTGATAAAGTCCTGCACTAGATATCTTTCGCAATTATTCGCTAACAGCTACTAAAGTATTGACCTGGGAGGGTTGGTGTCTTATTATGAAATATTCAGACCAATGTGGCCTATCGTTTGGAATGATTTTTGTTTGTTGGCCGGCACTTTTACGTTTCGGCCCAACTTAGTATGAAACGTCA
Organism: Epinotia nisella; assembly: GCA_932294315.1. NCBI lineage: Eukaryota > Metazoa > Arthropoda > Insecta > Lepidoptera > Tortricidae > Epinotia > Epinotia nisella. The sequence goes on from OW028699.1 coordinate 640,333, forward strand.
TTGGTCTCCTTTTGTAATTTTGTACGGAACCCTCGGTGGGCGAGTCCGACTCGCACTTATTTTGTCGATTCACTTTTACGAAAAGAAAAGAGTATTTTTCTTCATTCGAATTTAAGCCATGTCACTTCGACATAAAGTGCCCATGTCATAGACTAGTGCACCGTCGAAGACTAGGTTTAGCTTATTTATCGAAATTTTTTCAAAAAAGCCATTCCCGAAGAGGGTTGCATGATGCAACTTGCATCTCGTTTTCTGGAGCCGTAGCACGGTTGGCCTTATCACGCGACAAGTGACAAGATAAGAGCGTCGTCTCGTTCTATCGAACGGTGTCAGCCAGTGACGCACGCTCTATCCTATCACCTGGCTCCAGGTTCCCGGATGACAAGCGCGTCTCTTTCACGGGGGCATAGTTTTAGAATAGAATAGAATAGAATAAATTTATTTTGTAACAACAACATTAATATACATTACATAAGGCTTAAATCTAGTGTTGCTACAAAAAAGGAGTCCACTCAGCACGAGTCGACACACAGAGTGCAGCGACGCTGATTTTCAGTGGATCCGTTCGATAAACTAACCTATATAAGAGTATATTAACCTAAGCTAAGAGATACGTTTTCTCGCATCACGGCATCCCCTTGTCGAGTTCCTCAAGGCCAGCGTATGTAATGTATAATGTACGGCCTGTAGCCGAAGGGTCGCTACGGTACCTACCCACCGAGAAGTAGGTCGCGCGCGCACCTGTCGTACCGTTATATTATGCGCGCGCGCACGCCCGCCATTGATAATTACTGGCCAGGGTATTCGTTGATTGGTGTATTTATAATATGTATATACACGTTGTGATCAGGCGAAATAAATAAATAAAAATCATTTATTTCAGACTCAAGAATCCATGTTTGTTAGTAGGTAGTGTAGGTACGTAGTACACTGTGTTACAATACAAGTACGGTAAGATATGAATTACGAACGAGAGTCTATTAGAAGCCCGGGGCCGAACCTTCAGTCCCACCTCTTAGCCAGATTTGGTAGCTAGCTTCGAATTGGGAGAAATAATCCCAATACGGAGCTGGCTACGAAGCGGGAATCCTCTAGTCTCACCTCATAGCCAGATTTGGTAGCTAGCTTCGAAATGAGAAATGTGGTCTCCCGTCTCGCAGCCAGCTTCGAATCGGGAACGATTTTCCCATCTCGTAGCCAAATTTGGTAGCTACGAGACGGGCCTAAAAGATTCCCGTTTCGCGGGCAGCTTCGAAGTGGAAATGATTTCTCCCATTTCGAAGCTTGCTACCAAATCTGGCTACCAGATGGGAAAATCGTTGCCATTTCGTACCTGGCTATGAGACGGGAAACCGCAATTCCCATTTCGAAGCTAGCTACCAAATCTGGCTACGAGATGGGACTAAAGGGGGCCGAAGGAGAGAACAAAACAAACAGTGAGAGAGAAAACATGCACACATTCACACACACATCTTAACAAACACACAAATTGTAATATTTATTTAATTGATATTTATAATATACTATTTAATAATTATTTTTAACATGCATGTAAAATGTAATATACAGTCTCCTGCGATACAGGCAAAGCCTAGTGCAGGGACTGGTACTTATAATACTACGTGTAAACATGTTTGCTAAATAAATGTCTTATGTCTTAAATGTAACAATCTTACCGTACGTGTCGCTTACGCCACGTTATCAATTTTAACATGAGGAAACTGCCCAATTCTATGTGTTTATGTGTGCGTGAGCGTGTGCTAAACTTATTTGGCTTGATTGAAAACCGACTTCACTAGGATGTTCGTAATGCTCCGTCTATCTTTTTAGGGTTCCGTACCTCGAAAGGAAAATAACAGAACCCTTATAGGATCACTTTGTTGTCCGTCCGTCCGTCTGTCAAGACCCTTTTTCTCAGGAACGCATGGAGGTATCAAGCTAAAATTTATATCAAATACTCAGGTCTACTGTCCCTTGGAGCTGTGAAAAAATCAAACTTCTATGCCAACGCAATCAAAAGATACAGCCGTTTATGCCGCAAATTTTCGAAACTCGCAAGGGAATCAAAACCTACAGGGTACTTCCCGTGAACTCAGAATCTTGAAATTTGGTAACGTCTTATAGCACAGATAAAGGAAAAATTACGAAAACCGTAAAATTTTAATTACATTCTTGGTCTGACACCTAAACAGGGGATTTGTTAACAGATAACCTTCTGTACGTAGTACCTACTATTATTTATTCTGTGGCGGAACTATTATAAGTTTCTGTCAAAAATTTCATTTTTGGTTACATGCTTTTATTGCCGACTGTACTTTTCTGTATACCATCATCAACTACTCATTGAGACGATTCTAACGAGCCCAAACTCAACGGGGTTACGTTGGTTAAATACTGAATTCCCATGGCCACCTTCTGTCTCCATCATCAGATCAGCTCGATGGTACCATAATATTAAATTGTCATCCAAACTATACTAATACCCAAAATTTAAGTTCAATCGGATAACGGCAAGTGACTGATAAATGGATTGCAAATTTTGACGGACAACTTACTTACATACTTTTATACTTACATACGAACAAGTCAAGTTAATATAAAGCTTGTAAAAAGGGTCCCTTGTTGACTACGGAACCCTAAAAAAATCATTAATCTACAGTTAAAAACTTCAAACAGTCGTGAACGTTAAATGATGACTCGTCTTTCGTCTTAAAATCCATTTGAAATTATCCGTTTTTACAGAATCCTAATTTTAAACCGTAATGCAATCTCTATATTATTTGTATTCTTTAATCTGTGATATTATAAACGTAACGGACATCACACCTTTCATTAACCCTCAGCTACAAATAGCATAGAAAGTTACAATAACCCGTAATGTTAGATCCCTTGAGTTGGGAATAGGGTTGCCAACCGTACTATACCTAAGGTAAACGTCCGAGTGCTCGACGCTGTACTAGTATATGGCATGGGCACTCTATGTCAAAGTGACATGGCTTAAATTCGAATGAAGAAAAATCCTCTTAGTTCGTACTATATTTTTGTATTGCACTATATTTTTGACTATTTGTACCTCTCTATTGGAGAAATATATAGTACGCAAAAATACTATATTTTGGGGGTCTTTACGAAGTGCTTCAAATTGCCCAGTTGAATTGAATCATCATCATCATATCAGCCGGAAGACGTCCGCTGCTCAACATAGGCCTCCCCCAAAGAGTGCCAAAGTGACCGGTCCTGCGCCACGTGCATCTAGAGCGGCGCAGGTTTCAATTAAATTTTACTAAATAGCTCATCGCCCCGCTAACGCCAAGCTCTTATTTTTTTACAGTGTACATACAATACTTTTGTCGGTTTTTTCTGGAAAATACTATACAGGGTGATTCAGAAGACGTGAGCAGGACTAACCCGACACATACAGTAAATGTTAATGGATCGTTCACCATCGTAATTAAGTTAAACACCGTATTTTTTTTTCATTTTGTGTTAGTAAAAGTTTCATTCTAAAATCATGGTCACCCTACACAACTAAAAAAAAATAATGAACTTTAATCTTACCAATGCTGGTACGGATAAGTAGCTTATAATCTCCTGAATCCGTAGGGTTGATCCTGCTCACGTCTCATGAATCACCCTGTATCTCCTCCAAAAAAAGTTGGCAACCCTAGTAGCGAAGCACTGCACAGTTAATGCTAGGCATAGCGCGGTAATTGACAATCTAGATGCGTCGCAGTAGACCAGTGGGTGTTCTGTGTTCTGGTTCAAAGTAGTTTAAAACTGGTGTTGTTATCAGTTTTCACTTTTTAATGTTTTTCCATGCGGGCTGGAAATGTGGCGACATTTAAAGTTGTCCTTAACTTGGAATTGCGTAGCCTTACTTTCAAATACTGTGGCTCCCAGCGGAGCCAGAGTTTTAAGAGAGCTCGGGACAAGTTGATTCCCCATACAAACGTAAGCGTAGGTAGAGGTCTAGTTTCGTTAGACGTGACGCGTGAGGTGAGGCGCAATTAGCAAATAACAGCCCAGGCCGTAAACTTAATTGCCACCCACGTGGTACCTATTAAAAATAAAACCGGCCAAGTGTAACAGGAGTCCCGAGAAATGATACAAACCAGTGAAGATATACAACAGCTTTATATTTCTGCCAATAGTCACATTGATTATTTAATCCGAACAGCTTGATATCTCTGACCGTCCGGTCTCCTCAGTCTATTCCGACTGCCCGGTGGCCGCCTGTGCTTCCTACCGCCATACGAAAATAAGTAAAAAGTATTAACTAGGTACCCTCTTCTATTAATAAATATTTTCAAATCAATGTCAAATAAGCGGCGTTCAGGAGTAATGCTAACACAAGTGCGTGTCGGACCACGCAAAACGAAGGGTTCCGTGTCTATTAAAAAGGTCGTATCGTCACAGAAATCTTACGACACTTACGTCCTTTTCTTTGAGGAAGGCAGTTTTTCAGCAATATCTCGGAAACATTTGAACCGAATCTTGTTCAAAACAATTTTCGGTGTATGAACTTAATAAGTTGTCCATGATTTTTTTTCATTTTTTCATATTTTTAAAATACACCGTTCAAAAATTAGAGGGGGGGGGGGGACAGAATTTTAGTGACTCTATTCACTTAATTAGCAAAAAATTGCTAAAAACCTTATATTTATTTTGAAAGGCCTATCGATTGATGTGGTGCCACACGTGGGCTCACAATGTTTTTTTTTACTTTTAGTTTTATTTATGAAGTGCCCCTAAAAAAAAAACATTTTAATTACAAAACCATGTAGCGGCTAACGAAATACACCTATCCTCAAAAATTTATTCAAATAGGTACCATATAGTTTTCGAGTATAATGCCTGTGACATACGGACAGACGGACAGACGGACATGACGAAACTATAAGGGTTCCGTTTTTGCCATTTTGGCTACGGAATTCTGAAAACCGGACAAGTGCGAGTCGGACTCGCTCATCGGTGTTCCGCCGTACAAAATTACAAATGTATAGTTTTCCGATGTTTCCCTGTACTTGTAGTATAATATTACTTGCAAAATTTCATAGTTCTATTAGGTCAACGGGAAGTACCCTATAAATAATGATTGCCTTGAGAGCGTCGAAATTTTTTTTACGTTAACTTAGTAGTTTGATTTTTTCACACCTTCAAGGGACTGTAGGCTTGAGTATATGGTTAATTTCATTTATTTCAGCTTTGTTTAATGACGAGAAATACGTTAGAGTAACTTTAGTTGCTTGCTGTTTATCTAATAAGAAATCAATCAATTCGAAAAGTTAAGTGAACGCTACGTAAACGTGCTTAACACTTTTGCTGACAGTTTTGTCAATTAAGAGTTGTTAAGTTTACATAATGGCCCGCGCCTATCGACGTACAGTCAGCGAACGAGTTAGGCTAGTCACTTACCACCAGGCAGGCAGGGTATTCGTTTTCCATCGTCATTGACAGACATAGAAGTTTTTGTGGCACGAATAAAATTGTCCTAGGGACTTCCCAGCGATATTTAATTTATCGATAAATCACAACGACGGCATCACAACCAAATTTCTCAAACTAGCTGTTACAATGGTTGCCCCTGTAATTAGTCATCTGACTAACCTCTGTTTTAAGGATGGAGTTTTTCCCACACCGCTTAAGAAATCTTTAGTTACGCCGGTATATAAGAGTGGAGAGACAGATGATGTAAATAATTACAGACCTATATCGGTCTTACCAGCTATTTCTAAAGTAATCGAAAAATTAATCAACAACCGCCTTATGTCATACCTCAATAAATACAACATTTTATCAGATCAACAATTTGGTTTTCGCAAGTCAAAATCTACGGAAGATGCAATATTGGAACTTACTACACTAATAGCTGATAGAACTGATAAGGGAAAAAAATGTCTTGCCGTCTTTCTAGACCTGAAGAAGGCATTTGACACTGTCTCTCTCCCCACTCTTATTCGCAAGATGGAGAGGGCTGGCATAAGAGGAAACCCACTAAATTTGCTAAGTGACTATCTGCAGGGGCGTACCCAAAGAGTCAAGATAGACGACTTTGTAAGCCAGGAGGCAGACATAACTTTCGGCGTCCCACAGGGATCCGTCCTAGGGCCTACATTGTTTCTACTCTATATAAACGACTTGACAAATCTTAAAATACAACGTGGGCGCATCTTGTGTTACGCGGATGACACTGTCATAGTCTTTGAGGGTCCATCCTGGGAGTCTGTGTTTGAAAGTGCGGAGATAGGTCTCAGTAGTGTATATTCTTGGCTAAAACGAAACCTTTTGACCCTTAATCTTAACAAAACCAATTATATATGTTTTGCCAAGTATAACAGCTCACAACCTAAAAATCATCTCACCTTAAAAATTCATAAATGTAACACCTCCGATCGACCTTCATGTAACTGTATGGCAATTGATAAAGTATACTCCATGAAATATCTAGGTATAATGCTGGACCAACGCATGTCATGGTATACGCATACTGAATATGTCAATAAAAGAATACGCAAATTGATATGGCTGTTCAAAAAGTTAAGACATATAACTACTAAAAAGCTACTAAATCAATTATATGTGACATTAGCTCAATCTGTAATGTCTTACTGTATAACGGTGTGGGGGGGTTCAGCAAAAACCAAGTTTCTGGAGGTTGAGAGGGGGCAACGATGTCTGTTAAAGGTCATGTACTCTAAACCATACAGATTTCCGACGGAAGAACTTTACCACCTAAGTGATTTACTATCAATGAGGAAGCTGTACGTTTTGAGTATAACAACGAGACTACACAAAACATTAACATTTAACTCTAGTCATTTAAATCGTAGACAGAAACACAACGTTGCTGCCCTCTCAACTGCGAAATCTGTATTTGCTAGGAGACAATTCGCAGCTCAATCTGCATCTGTATACAATAAAATAAACAAAATGTTAAATATATATCATTTACAAGGATATAAATGTAAAAAAATAATCATTAAGTGGCTAAAAAAGCTTAACTACGAGGAGACAGAGGCCTTGCTATATTAAGAGATAGTGCGATTTAAGTACAAAAGACCATACTTTTGGTATCTTCCTGCATAAGTTATAATAAGTTATCATGTGTAATGTTCAGCATACAACAATAGCGAAGTTATTTTATTTTACCATTACCTACAGTACTCTATTATATGTTCTAAAATGTACATCATTATCACGCACACTCACACGATCTCACACACACACACACACACACACACTCATTCACACACACTCACACTCACACACACACACACAAACACACACACACACACACACACACACACACGCACACACACACACACGCACGCGCGCGCACGCACGCACGCGCTTACATCATTTCAATTTTCTTTCAAAATTCAACTTTCTTTTTGCCTGTTTAAAAAAATCTTTATTTTTTGTTTTATTTCCTTAAAACCTACAACTGGTTGTTATAGAGGAGCGGGGCTTCCTGATACAGGTATTGCATACTTAATAGGAAGTCCCAACCCTTAATTGTTTTAATAGCACTCTTTATTAGTGAAATAAATATTTTTTCATTTTTTTTTTCATTTTTCATTTTTTTCATTGTACTTTCTTATAACAGTTATGACTATGAGATATATAAATTTATTTTGTTTTAATTTTCCGAAAACTGGATAGGTATTATATCAGAGTATACTATTATGCCACACAATGCCATACAATTTACCTAAACCTAGCCTTTTTGTTGCAAGGCACTCCTGGGTGTCAATTGACTTTGTATGGAAATCGGTTGAATAGCATTAAAAGGGGTTTGTAAGAAGCACGTTAGTTGAATTTTAAGAACCCTAAAAAGTACTTCTTCGAATTACTTAAATTACATATAACATCGATGGGTAGTGATCAGCATTTTAGATAATTTTAATGTTAACCGATGAACTTAATAATTATCTACTATGGAATGTCACTTCGAAATAAGTATTTCAAAATAGTTATCGATAAATTTAATATTAAAGGAAGTCCCTAGTTAATTGACGTCTTTGCCACAAAAATCTCTATGTCTGGTCATTGTACTTATAAATAAAAGACAAAACACAGTCAGTAATAACCTTGTTTCTCTATTCTTTTGTTTTTTATGGCATGGAGTCGATAATGTTAACATTAACACCTTCGCGTTCGATTGGCGCGTTGTGTTGCGGAATGTTGGCTCGATCTAACTGTACCTCGTCCGATGTGTACAGTCATCGCCAGAAATATATATGTACAACAACGAAGCAAAATTGTCTGAACGCTAACTAAGTACCTAGCTATAAGTATTGACAGAATGCTTATGATTCAGATCCAGGTTCAGCTATTCACAATATACTTAAGATTGAATTATTAGTACATTACTTACCTAGGGCGGTAAAACAAAGAATGCCTCAGATCGCAGGTATTTGTCGCCCGAGACGAAGGCAAGGGCGATAAATATTCGATCTGAGGGTTTCTTTATTACCGCCCGTGGTGATTTCAACATTTTACGTCTGTCCCTGGCCAGGAAGTGAGATTTTCGGCACGCATAGCGTGCGATAATCTCTCAAAAAAGTTTACCTTTTTCGCTCTTCTTACGTACATACCTACATGGATGGATACGTACATACATGGATACATGGTATGTGTAAATGTTGTATACCTAACAGAAAAATGGGGTAATTTGAAAAATTGTTTCACCTACAGGGTAGACCTTCGAAATGTACATAGGCATACAAATTTTATCCCGCGGGTCCGACTGTATTCTCTGATCTCTGTAAAACGCAGGCGGCTAATGTCAAATATATTTACTTCATACCTGTCCATAAAGAGACAATAGGGAATATGCATCTTTATTTTTTATTGCGAAAATCAAAAGTATAATCCAGAGGAATATCAACTGTAGCATTAAAACTTTCTTACGATTTTTTTTCCTGATGTTATAGGCATTTGAAATCTGCACGCGCCGGCACCCACCGATAACGCTCTATATTAAAGGGGCATAGACTATGACGTCACAATCCATATTCTCGGCGCGTTTACTATGGAGTTAGTCATTCTTTTGTAATTATCTCCTTAAAATTTGAGTTTAAATCCATACTTGTCATACAACATACCATTTTTAATTCAATATTCTGTCTTACTGTTATGTAATTTTATCGAAGAATTAAAGAAAATATATTGAGTGATTTTAACGTGAGATAACAATACAATAGTTTTTTTTTAATATATATTTCTGTTGTATGATATTTCTACGTATATCGATTGAGTGCAATTTATTCAAAATTTAAATCCCATGCATATTCCCTATTACCGCCCATTATACGTATCTGGAAAATAACACTTGCTATTCAGGGTAACACCACAGAATAAGTATTACTGTACACAATTTTTTGTACTCACCACGCGTGGTACAAGCTAGTATCAAAAACCTGGACAAGTGCGAGTTCAACTCGCGTGGTGAGGGTTCCGTAAAATATTTAGAATTTTCCCGTTACTTTGGATACTCAAACTTCTTATAGGTTTTCCTGTAATCTTTAGGCAAAAAAAAAAGAATAAAAAAAATTTTTCCTTTAAAACTTTTACTATCAACTTATAACCTCATAACATAACACATTTTAGATGATATAAAAGCTTGTCGCGAGATTTAGGCACTATATACTCAGCCCTGCTAGGCTAGCATAACTTGACTCTCTACTCTACTCGCGCGCGTGATATACTATCTGTCTCTTTTTGACAGCATTAGTCCGAAAGTGACGGACAGTCTGATCTCGCGCGCGAGTAGAGTGGAGAGTCAAGTTATGCTAGCAGGGCAAGTAAATCTCGCGACAAGCTTTTATATCATCTAAAATGTGTTATGACGTTATAAGTTGATAGTAAAAGTTTTAAAGGAAAATTTTATTTTATTCTTTTTTTCGCATTTAAATAAAAATTTGTTTTTAAAAAGATTTTTTACTTTTAATTTCCTAAATTACTCCAAATCTGTTTTTGCTAAAATTATAAAAAAAATTATCAAAGATGCTTACAACAACCCCTTTCATTTGATATGTCACACAACACAGTTTTCGAAACTTTTTTTTAATTTTCCAGTTTATCCCCAAAAATGGCCCCCTTGTTCGGAATTCATTAATTAACTTTACACGTCCATTTTTGGGTCACCAATTTACATATGTTTACCAAATTTCGGTCCAGTAGTCTCGTAGCAAATTGGCTGTGACAGACGGACAGACAGACGCACGAGTGATCCTATAAGGGTTCCGTTTTTTTCCTTTTGAGGTACGGAACCCTAAAAACTGTAGGTGACTGAACATCATAGGTATCTTTATTAAACGCCAAGGGCGTCGCTGACCCAATTGAAGGACCGGTCGGGTGGGTGTATGGTCCGGCCCCGGCCACAAATGACCTTCAAAACCCACTCTTGCCGGCCGGGTCTAGAGAGATGGGTAGTGGGTAAAAACCCACGGGTAAATATACCTAACGTTGGGATAAATAATAATAATACTAGGGCATGTGTGCTATTGAACTAGCGAATGTCTTTTTCAGAAAAAAAAACCGGACAAGTGCGAGTCGGACTCGCCCACCGAGGGTTCCGTACAATATTACAAATGTATAGTTTTCAGATTTTTCCCTTGTAGTATAAGACGGTATTACTTGCCAAATTTCAAATTTGTAGGTCAACGGGAAGTACCTACCCTATAAAATTTGATTCCCTTGAGTGTCGAAATATACGTTGTTTGCGGCATAAAACCGTACAAAATTACAAATGTATAGTTTCCAGATATTTCCTACCTAGTAGGTAGGTACTTAAATAATAAATAAATAAATAAATAAATAAATATCGTGGGACAATACACACCAATTGATCTAGTCCCAAACTAGGCAAAGCCTGTACTATGGGTACTAGACAATGGATAAACATACTTATATAGATAAATACATACTTATATAGATAAATACATACTTCAATAGATATTAAACATCCAAGACTCGAGAAACAAACATTCGTATTCATCATACAAATATCTGCCCCGACCGGGGATCGAACCCGGGACCTCAAGCTTCATAGTCAGGTGCTCTAACCACTAGGCTATTCGTAGGTGACCAAAGAGTAGTATAAGACGATATTACTTGCCGAATTTCATAGTTCTAGGTCAACGGGAAGTACCCTATAAAATTTGATTCCCTTGAGTGTCGAAATAAACGGTTTTTTGCGACATAAACGGCCGTATCTTTTTTTACGTTAACTTAGAAGTTTGATTTTTTCACAGCTTCAAGGGACTGTAGACTGGGACTTAGTATATGGTTTTAATTTCAACGGATTCCGTTTTTTTTGCTTTTAGGTACGGAACCCTAAAAAATACTATATTATAATTAACAGATTTTTGAGAATCGGTTGTGAAATGCGACCTGTAGATGAGCACAGCCAGACAGCGGGACATTCGGACGTACGAAAGAATTTTGGCCCAAGCTGAAATGGAGAACTTCGTTTCGTTCGCTAGGCACGCTCGTTCAACTACCTATAGACGAAACCACCGAAAACTATTATAAGTGGGTAGGTAAGTAATTGCAATTCGATGGGCTAATTTTGTGACATTATAAATGTTTCATCATCGTCATCATATCAGCCGAAAGACGTCCACTGCTGGACATAAGCCTCCCCCAGAGAGTTCCAAATTGACCGGTCCTGCGCCACCCGCATCCAGCGGACTCCCGCGACCTTTACCAGGTCATCAGGCCACCTTGGGGGGGGCCTACCCACGCCGCGCCTTCCGGTACGTGGTCGCCACTCGACAACCTTTCCGCCCCAACGGCCATCGGTTCTACGTGCAATGTGTGTGTGATAAATGTTATAAGTGTTATAAATGTTTACCTACTTAGTAATCTTGAGGATCAATATGTTTGTTATAACACTTATAACTTCTGAGGTGTGGGCTCCTGGACACAACCGGGAATAACGCTATCACACGTACCGAAGAGGTACACACATAACTAAATAAAACAATGATTGGGCTGAATCAGTAGGTATGCGTATAGTTACAGAGAGGTGGCCCAAAGTTAAACATTAGGACTAGGGACTAGGTCGATTTGTGTAAGATTGTCCGCAAATATTTATTTATTTTTATTTATTTGAGAGGCATTAGGCCCTATTCCAAAAATAACAGACAATTTTAGCAGCCAGTTTCGAAATAGGAAGTGCCATTTGTAGCTTGTAGCTTTTCTCGTAACTACTTATCTATAGGTACCTACATAAAAGCAACAGGCTTCGACCAATGGAAAATAAAACAATAAGTACAAGCTGGTTACGAATCAGGAATCCTGTAGTACCAAGTTTGGTAACTAGTTACTACTTAGGTAGCAACGCAATGAGATATTTTAAATTTATTACAGTATCAGCGCGAATTTAACCAGTAAATATATTATGGTTACGAAAATAAATGGTTCTACTTATAGAAAAGTACCTAGTTAGTTGTCTCAATCTCATGTGGACACCGGAACATTTTTTTTAAATAGGTCTTATGCTATATTATTAAAAAAACATTATTTGGAACCTAATGAATCAACCTACATTATGTGTGGCCATAATACTAATAATATAAGTATGTAGGTATCTACACATAATTTACATTACCTTTATTATGGGGAGTTGGTGACGTTTCGAATAGTATAAATATCTATGGCTGAAATTACCAGTATCCGGGTCGTACCTAATAAAAATATGTACTTCTAGGGAAACCCGCCATAAATCAAAATAATGAGCCCACGTATTATTTATATATGAAACTTACCTCAGCTTAATTAGCAATAAAAACAGCTGTTCAAATAAAAAAGTAGGATGAACTTGCAAAAAAGAACAGTGTTTTCTTTTAAGAAACCAACTTTCACATTTACACAGCCACACGTCTTAACACTTGAGTAGTTAGTCAATGACAATTACAAACACAATAAATAATTATTTATGAACACACACGACACAAACTATGACGAAATTTAAGTTTTTCCGATTGATAAAAGTATTTAAATTGTTTATTTTTCACGCCGAAATGTCGGCCATGTCTCAAACATGCGCGCGCAGTATACAACACACGACTGGCTTCATTGAAAATGTATTCGACCGTGCCGTAAGCTAGAACGGGAGTGAGCATACAAGTTGAACGGGAGTAAACGAGACGCCTATAGGTGTCATGTAGCGGTATTTTTTTTCCCCTTTCCCGCGCAACTTTCTAAAATCGTTTGAGGCGTTTTCTGTCTTATTTCATTGCAGTTGGGCGCTATTTCGGTTATGCGTAAATTGTAGCACTATCAAAATTATTAAAAAATACAGGCATCTATTAGAAAATGCAAAGTTTATCGCTAGAAATAAAAACTGTGACGCTACAGCATCTTTGAAAAGGTAATCGTACACGAATATGCTTTGCACGAAATAATGCGTGATTTAGAACACGAACGAAACTTACATTACGTCAATCAAAGAAGAAAGATTTACGATCATTGAATAACCCAATTAGGAGCATATTCTCTCACTAACTACCTACCTATAATGTGCCATGATCTATAATTGATTTACTTTACCTGAACATGTAATTGTAAACAAGTGCTAGGATGCCATTTTATATTTTACAATCAATAGAATTCCAGCAATCTGAACTAGTTACTAAGGTGTGTACTTATGTTTTAAAACGGTCTATTTGATACAGCTTATCAAAGTTGTGATTTGGACCAATTCCTTTTAAAACTATGTACGTCATCAGTAGTGTAGAATGATCATTTATTTCGCTGTCCTTAGACATGGCTCGTTGGTCTAGGGGTATGATTCTCGCTTCGGGTGCGAGAGGTCCCGGGTTCAAATCCCGGACGAGCCCGGCTGTGTGCTTTTTGATATGATTTTTAAATGTTTTAATAAAATAAAAAAATAGAAATGTAAAGAGAAAGATTTTAATTGTTTGAATCATTTGAAATTTTTTCCTGCTTATCCAACTATGTTTTCTGGAACATGGAAACTTAATCGAGAATGTACATAGGACTCCTATAAGAAAATACCGCTATTTTGGCTTGTATCATTCTGACTTGAGATGAGAACATTCAAGTGTAAATACCCTTTTTCAGTTCAGTGTAATCAGATTTTAGCTGATTACATGTGTTGTGGAAAATGGCCTTAGCCACCTATATACTATAACTACTAGTGCTATAATTTTATTCATTCACTATAAAAGCTGTTGGTAGTTTTAGACAAGTGTTGCTATCTATTTTACTTTAATGTAACTATAAGTGATTTAAGTCAAACGAATTTTTCCACCCAATCTCCGCTAGATGGCAGCACATGAACCAAAACAGTTACGCGAGAACCTGACAAAATTAAAAACACGTTATTTACATCTAAAAATTACTTTTGATTTGGCTTCGAATTATGGTTGGATTATATGACAGGTGTTCGTTCGTTGATACCTCTCCTCCCCGTGCCCCGCAAAGCTTACACTTGTGAAGTTCATAGTAAAATAAAACAAACTTTTAAACAAGTTTTAAAACAATATGGAGCATTATGCTTGCAAAAATAACTAAGTAAAACCTTGAGACAGTCCTGAAGAATGTGTACTTGTGATTAATGATATAATTTAGTGCTTTTTGTGAGAAAAAACCAAGAACAAGTACCTAATAAACAGCAAATATGTCGGACACTTCGGCTAGTGGTAGTGCTAAATCAGCTCCTATTATCGCAATTAGTGAAGTTAGTGGATTATTTGAATCGGCGAAGAAATATGAAGAGTTGAATGTCATTGGAACAGGTAATGCAGTATTTAAAAATGTGTGTAATGTAACCTAAATAAGGATTCGTTCCCATGTGCCGGGTTTTTATTTCATTTCACGCATCGTTTTGCTAATTTGTAACGGTTAGAACTCGGTTTCAAGGATAGTAGTATTTTCAATATCAAGGTAAACCCAAACTCAGACCACATAGAAGATCTACATAGTTATATTAAAAAACACGGAAGTGTTTTTTTTGGGAAATTGTTTTTGGTCCAACTTCCGTAATTCATAAAGTAAAGAGAGATACTTTATGTAAAAGACTGAATTTGACACTTGAATGGACATAATTAACCTAGATAAAAGTTTAATCTTAGATTATCCTACAATTTTAAAGCTCTCAGATAAAGTCCATGTTTCAGTTTGGTCGAATCAAACGCTAATTGTCAATTACATACTTGTCTAGTCAATGTTTATAATGTGCTATACAATTATGCACCTTATGTCACTGGGCATAAGTATAAAAATTTATACATGTTGGTTAAGAAACAGGGATGCAGTTCTTTGTTAAAATGAGAGGTATAGTTTAGTTAGCCATCAAGAGCATCCTTCAAATAGAAATTGGCTTACCTGGTTCTCAGACTAAGAAAAAAAGATAGACGGAGCATTATGAACAACCTAGTGAAGTCGGTTTTCAACCAAGCCAAATAAATTTTTCATCACACTTGCTCATCAATGGCGTTATTACTTGCGAGCATATAGAGCAGTTATAGCCGTTTTACCTCCCACGGGCTGTTAAGTTTAGTTTTAAAATATAGAACCCTCTGATTGGCTTAAGCAAATCTGGTTGCTGTGTGATTGGTTGAATAAAAAAATCTAGTTGGTCAAGTCGCCCCGCCCCGCATGAATACTGCTCTGTGATTGGTTGAAATATTGAGCTGTGCACTCCACTAGCACTGATCTGGAAGTGAAGTTGTCAATTTTTGATTGGTGCAGCTGTATGAAACTTAGATTTTTCTGTCTTTTGTAGTTATTTATTTCCTCGCAAATGTGATGAAAAACATTGTGTATAACACGCGCGTAAGATTCCACTTACGCCCCTCGTTAAACAATGTACTATAGCTAGCACACGCTCACGCACACATAAATTCATAAAATTGCGCAAAACTCGAAATAGGTGTCCTTGACTGCATTGCAAAACGTGCTTAAGAGTACTACGGTGAGCTTATTAAGTCCTCTTTCAGGAGCCTATGGAACGGTGTACAAAGCCCGGGACCTCCAGAAAGGTGGTCAGATAGTCGCCATGAAGAAAGTGAAGGTGGCACTGACGGAAGATGGGATCCCGCTGTCCACTCTGCGGGAGATAGCCTTGTTGCAGCAGCTGGGGGCATATAAACACCCCAACATCGTCAGGTAGACTTCGTAGAATCTCCTAGAATTTCCTATAAATTTCTTAGAAACTCAAAGTAACTTTTTAGGATAGGTTAGGACTTAACGTAATTTTCTAGAACCTCCAAAAAAATCTTAGAACTTAAACAGCCTTTTTAGTAGCGCTTAGTTGTCTTAACGCTTAGACCTTTCTAGAGACTTTTTAGATTCTCATAGAATTTCTTAGAATCTACTTAGAACTTTCTAAAAGCCTCTTAGTATTTTTGAAAACCGTTGTAGTTGCTTATGGGTCTATGTTGTTGGCCCAAGACCTGTTGAAGGGTGGTCAGATAGTCACCATGAAGAAACTGAAAGTGGCGCTGACGGAAGATGGGACCCTGCTGTCCACGCTGAGGGAGATAGGCCAAGCACCGCTACGTGTGCTACAGTAGCGCATTTTTCGCTTTAAAATAGCGGAAATCGCTAGTAGGGGCATGAGTTTTGAACTTGAAGTTGAGCATTCGCCTTGGATGGACTAAAGGATGCAGCCCTGACCGAGGAAAGGGTCTTTTCACAGCTAACTATATTTGTATTGTCTTCAGATTATTGGACGTTTGCCACGGCGGCCATTCCATGGAACGCGAGCAGTTGGTGCTGTTCCTGGTGTTCGAGCATGTTGAGCAAGACCTGGACTCGTACCTCAAGCGAGCACCCGGACCGCTGTCGGAGAACAGGATCCGGGTGAGTTAAGTTAGCCTATAGAATGCATGTAGAATTTTCTATGAGTTTATAGAACCTATTTAAGACCACCAAAAATTTCCTTTTAGAATAAAATCTTCATTAGAACATTTTATAAGTTTTACAATACACATATTTTTTTTTTGAAGTCATGGCCTTTCTGAAATCATTGAAAGCTTTAGATTTCGAATGCAATGGTTATCTCATCGAAATGTCTAGACATACAAGTACATCTAGTTTAATAAAATCTAGGAAATTAGTATTCTGTCAACTTCTGTTCAATACATGGTCTTCATCATCAGTCTTTATGTGATCCACGGTTGACGAGAGAGAATAGAATAAGGACCACACTAAATCAGTTAGGAATGGGAAGGCATTTAGTTGCGGATCCAAGTTCCAGAATCTAGTTGTGTACATAATTTCGGAGAAAGCAATGAGTACAACTACTCTTCAAAGCAATTGATAGTCAAGGGTCCGCATCACTCATATGAAACCCCTTGGCCTATGCATTATGCTTAGACTGTCTGCTTATCATGAGCAGAATTGTTTGCCACCAACTTGGTATGCAATAGCCAGCACTGCTCAACTCTTCTGACCTATCAATAAGAACCATCCACTTGTCCCCAGAGCATGTCCTACGACATCCTGTCAGGCGTGGACTTCCTCCACTCGCACCGCATCGTGCACCGCGACCTGAAGCCGCACAACCTGCTGGTGACCGCCGAGGGCCGCGTCAAGCTCGCCGACTTCGGCCTCGCCAAGACTTACGACACCGACATGAAGCTGACCAGCGTGGTGCGTGAATGACAGGTTTCTGCGGGAAACGTTGGAGTCTTTTTAACCCATGCATAAAGAGAGAGAGATATGCGGCCAAGAATTATTAGACCATACAATAAAGGGATCCAATGTGGACCCTATTAGGTCGCATTAATCTTCAAAAACTGCTGAACGTATAAAAATCTCTTCCTTAATTCAAGATCTTCTTGTCATCTCCAGGTGGTGACCCTCTGGTACCGGCCCCCCGAAGTCCTCCTAGGCGTCTCCTACAACACGGGCGTGGACGTGTGGTCCGCGGGCTGCGTGCTGGCCCAGCTGCACTCCCGCGCGCCGTTGCTGCCTGGCGCGTCGGATTCCGATCAGCTACACTGCATATTCAGGTTAGTGTGTACTGGTTTCTTCGAGATACCAAGGAGTTTTGAGCTGAGATTTTGGAATTAGGTTGAGAACAGCTGGCGATTAAGTGAGGTAACTGGTTTGTTAAGGAACCCTTGAGTATTTAGCTGAGATTTTGGGGTTAGGTTTAGAACTGCCAGCAATTAGGTGGTGTGAAGCCACATGATAGTTCCTACTAGGTATCGCCTGGTACCGGTTCCTTCAAGTCTTCCTGGGCGTCTCTTACAACACGGGCGTGGACGTGTGGTCCGCGGGCTGCGTGCTGGCCCAGCTGCACTCCCGCGCGCCGCTTTTGCCTGACGCGTCCGACTCCGACCAACTACACTGCATATTCATTAGTGTTGTGTACTGGTTTGTTTGAGAAACCTCGGAGTTTCGAGATGAGATTTTGAGGTTGGTCTTAGAACTGCTGGCGATTAAGTGAGGTATAGCCACTCGTCCCTCATAAGTCGAGGTATGGACTGGTTTGTTCAGGAAACCTTGGAATTTTGAGCTGAGATTTTAGGGTTAGGTTTAAAATAGTTGGCAGCTGCTAGTGATTAGGTAGATATTTAGTAACTTTTATTAGTTTTTCCCTTTTCGAAGCCCTAAACTAACTTGCCTGCTTGTCTGTTCCAGGTTGATTGGCCGTCCGCCCCGGGAGGAATGGCCGGAGAACGTGTCCATAGTGGCCGACAGTTTCCCGGACTATCCGCCGCAGGACCTAGCGGACATCCTGCCGAGGATACGCCCGGACGCTCTGGATCTCATCAGGGTAAGTCTAAATCCAAACTTATACTTGAAACCATACTTAGAGTCCAGAAAACTACCCTTTGTGTTGCCATTAAAATGAGGAGGGTTGACACCGGCAAATTTACACTCCTCATTTTGGCAACACATAGGGTAGTTTTTCTGGATTCTATGGCTTCAAGTATAGGGTGGCTTGCACTAAGCCATTTGTAACCGTAAGCGGTCATCATTATCCTCCTAGCGTTCCCGGTTGTGCATTAAAGGAGCCCGGGGTCCGCTTTGACACCTAATCCCAAGATTTGGCATAGGCACTAGTTTTACGAAAGCAACTGCCATCTGACATTCCAACCCAGGGGGAAAACTAGACCTCATTGGATGTTGTGGATGGGGGGTGTCGTTCGATTCCTCAATCGTAGGATTGACAGGCTATAATATTTTCAAAAAAGCAGTTGAGTTTTTCGAAAAATCTTTTGATTCCACTTGTTTCCGATGCGATCACTCAGAGAAACTCCCAGCTTAGCCTTCTCCATTGCTCTTTAGAGGCCTATGTCCAGCAGTGGACGTCTTCCGGCTGATATGATGATGATGATGATAACGTAATTAATTATTCTTGATGTTCCTCAGCGCATGCTGGTGTTCGACCCGGCGAAGCGTCTGACGGCGCTGGACTGCCTGGAGCACCCTTACTTCACCGACGAGCCGCTCACGTAACACTGAGCTGGCCATGTCTGCGTACACTACAGCCAAGACCTGGAGCACCCCTACTTCACCGACGAGCCGCTCACGTAACACTGAGCTGGCCATGTCTGCGTACACTACAGCCAAGACCTGGAGCACCCCTACTTCACCGACGAGCCGCTCACGTAACACTGAGCTGGCCATGTCTGCGTACACTACAGCCAAGACCTGGAGCACCCCTACTTCACCGACGAGCCGCTCACGTAACACTGAGCTGGCCATGTCTGCGTACACTATAGCCAAGACCTGGAGCACCCTTACTTCACCGACGAGCCGCTCACGTAACACTGAGCTGGCCATGTCTGCGTACACTACAGCCAAGACCTGGAGCACCCCTACTTCACCGACGAGCCGCTCACGTAACACTGAGCTGGCCATGTCTGCGTACACTATAGCCAAGACCTGGAGCACCCCTACTTCACCGACGAGCCGCTCACGTAACACTGAGCTGGCCATGTCTGCGTACACTACAGCCAAGACCTGGAGCACCCCTACTTCACCGACGAGCCGCTCACGTAACACTGAGCTGGCCATGTCTGCGTACACTACAGCCAAGACCTGGAGCACCCCTACTTCACCGACGAGCCGCTCACGTAACACTGAGCTGGCCATGTCTGCGTACACTATAGCCAAGACCTGGAGCACCCCTACTTCACCGACGAGCCGCTCACGTAACACTGAGCTGGCCATGTCTGCGTACACTACAGCCAAGACCTGGAGCACCCCTACTTCACCGACGAGCCGCTCACGTAACACTGAGCTGGCCATGTCTGCGTACACTATAGCCAAGACCTGGAGCACCCCTACTTCACCGACGAGCCGCTCACGTAACACTGAGCTGGCCATGTCTGCGTACACTATAGCCAAGACCTGGAGCACCCCTACTTCACCGACGAGCCGCTCACGTAACACTGAGCTGGCCATGTCTGCGTACACTACAGCCAAGACCTGGAGCACCCCTACTTCACCGACGAGCCGCTCACGTAACACTGAGCTGGCCATGTCAGCGTACACTACAGCCAAGACCTGGAGCACCCCTACTTCACCGACGAGCCGCTCACGTAACACTGAGCTGGCCATGTCTGCGTACACTACAGCCAAGACCTGGAGCACCCCTACTTCACCGACGAGCCGCTCACGTAACACTGAGCTGGCCATGTCAGCGTACACTACAGCCAAGACCTGGAGCACCCCTACTTCACCGACGAGCCGCTCACGTAACACTGAGCTGGCCATGTCTGCGTACACTACAGCCAAGACCTGGAGCACCCCTACTTCACCGACGAGCCGCTCACGTAACACTGAGCTGGCCATGTCTGCGTACACTACAGCCAAGACCTGGAGCACCCCTACTTCACCGACGAGCCGCTCACGTAACACTGAGCTGGCCATGTCTGCGTACACTACAGCCAAGACTTATTATACACGGACTACAGGGTGTAAGGGTGGTATTCCACTTGTCCAATTTTTGATCCAATCTTTGATCAAATTTCTTCATTGTAGTACATGTTAAGTTTAGGCAACAATGGATTGTAAATTGTTAAAAACACGAGACGCCATTTTCTCTGGCACAACAGAAAGTAGTTATAGGTTGTTAGTATTAATGGTATTAAGTTTGTTAAGTTACTATGTGTCTTAAAAATAAATGCAATTTGAAGTAAGTACAATTTAAGTAATAAGCCTAGCCAACCTTTTCTGTTTCGATGTGTAAGTAAAAGATAGAACTAACATTGACATACAAATCGTACATGCCTAAGCGACCCCAGCGCGGTCGACTCACGTCGACGCTCCATACAAACGTAGTCTAGTTCTCATTTTCAAACGGCATACTGGAAAAGCATGAAACTTTTTATACTCATTGGGATCCGCGATAACTAGTTACGTCAGAAACTAGTTTCTGTAGAAATAAAAAAACAAGAGCGAGTAGAACGCTTTTCAAACAGTCTCTAATCGCTTCGTTTTTTAGGGTTCCGTACATAAAAAGGAGAAAACGGAACCCTCATAGGATCACTTTGTTGTCCATCTGTCTGTCTGCCAAGTCCCTTTATCTCGGAAACGCGTGGAAGTATCGAGTTGAAATTATAACCATATACTCAGGTCTACAGTCCCTTGAAGTTGTGAAAAAATTAACGTAAAAAAAATTCAATCAAGGAATCAAAATTTATAGGGTACTTTCCGTTAACCTAGAACTTAAATTGGCAAGTAATATCGTCTTATACTACAAGTACAGGGAAAAATCTGAAAACTATACATTTATAATTTTGTACGGAACCCTCGGTGGGCGAGTCCGACTCGCACTTATCAGACTTTTTTCAACTGGAACTAGTTTCCGACTAAGATATGGCGGATGCCTTTGTGTATACAAAGTTTCATGTCGGTCCAGTATGCCATTTGAAAATGAGAATGTTTGTATGGAGAGTCGACCTTCCTCGCGACGCTTAATACAGTCAATTCGTTTATTTTGACATAAGAACTTATAAAAGCGAGCGAGACGGAAATACATATCCGAAGTTTTTTTTTTATAGTACTGTATAGTATGTTTGAAATATCATAGCTTGATCTATTAGTAGTCCGTACGAAACTGTAAGTCTTAGAGCATACATAACTGGAGTAGCCTTATGTCGCATTTGCGTACAAAAATGTCTGCCGAATTTTGCGGGGGCGGGGGGGAGCATCTTAATAGGATATTGAAACTCAATTGTATATTAAAAGCTTGAAGTGGTTGAACGTTTATAATATCAAGTGCTTACAGCAACATGCGGGCATTTTTATGATCAGTGTCCTCTTGCGAGGCGATTTTGTGATCGATCGTGAAATTTTCTTTGTATGATTTTTTGCACATTGTGCAAGGTTTTTTACAGAGGGGTAAGTTACTGAAAGGCTACTCCAGTTATGTATGCTCTAAGGTAAGAGTAAATCCTGTCAAAAAAGCGCAAGCAAAAAACTGACTTTTTTTGCGTTTGTTTGACAGGATTTACTCTTACAGTTTCGGATAAATCGTCTTATAGTTACGTTTTGATAAATATCAGCGCGGCTACTACAGGACGGCCCGCGAGCTGTGTCGCGGCGAGATAGACTATCCGTCTCGTTATAATTAGAACGCTTAGAAAGAGACTGATAGTCTATGTCGCCGCTTCTGTGGTAGCCGCGCAGACCTTAATTTTACATCTATTTCCGTTGATCGGTATAAAAAAAATTAAAATTAAGGAATAATTACGTAATAGTTGTTACTGATAAGTATTTTTGATACAATCGCATTTTTTTAATGTTAAGTAGGTAGGTATTAATGAAATGATTCAAATAATTTGTACAATAAATGTTCCTTTTCGAATTGTCACCAAATAAAATTATTTTCATATGTCAATATTTGTTTCGATTATTTTTATATACTACCACAGATGGCCGTTTGGGGCGGAAAGGATCTCTCTTAAACTTTAATTTATTTTAGTAAGTTTTCGAAATGACCACCATTTTTGACAAAACGCGATAGTTACCCTAAACTAGTTGAATGTTGTATTCAAAAAAATGGTGGTCATTTCGAAAACTTACTAAAATAAATTAAAGTTTAAGATCATAAAGTTTAAGAAATGCTTGTAAAAAGATCGACAAAGTGTGATATCGCTGTGACAGGTTGCTAGCCCATCGCCCACAACACACTTCAACCCTGTTCCCTTAGTCGACTCTTACGACACCCACAGGAAGAAAGGGGGTGGTGCTATTCTAACCCGACACCATACGTATATACAGGGTGGCACATTTAGATCGGTCAGTATGGGAAAGTCTGAAACTATAAGACATACGAAGATCTCTTCTTAGGAACCATGTGATCGATTTTAGTTACAAGAAAAACTGCATTCATACATAAAGAAAAAAAAACTACTCAGCTCGGGAATCGAACGCGTACGTTTTGAAAAATAAAACGAACACTATTTCTATTTAGATATCGATTGTGTAGGTCTGAGCAGTAAATGTTACTAAGAAACATGATTTCCAAAATGAATAATAAAGCCTTGTTTTCGTATCCTTTAAATTATTTTAATAAGTTTTCGAAATGACCAGTGCGATTTTTTTCAATACAACATTCAACTCTTTTTTTAAATATGAATGCAGTTTTTCTTGTTTTTTAAATTGATCACATGGTTCCTAAGAAGAGATCTTCGTATGTCTTATAGTTTCAGACTTTCCCATACTGACCGATCTAAATGTGCCACCCTGTATATATATATATATATAAATGGATAATAATAATGATATTGGACATATTTCAAGAATGGATAATAAGAACACTTATATTCATAAATAGTTTTATGCTATTTTTATCAATAAAGTAAGCCAAAGCCTTGTTGACTTTGGGCTCAAAACTTGCCAAGAGAGTTTTCACATTAGTAGGGAGTTGAACTTTAAGTTTTATTAGTAGTGTAACATCAATCGTATACTACAACAGACAATCACCACTATTAACGCCATCCAGGAGCGAGTAGAATAACTAAACCACCCAGAAATTACTACTACTAACGCCATCCAGGAGCGCGTAGAGTAACTACACCGCTGGGGACTCAATTTTCCCCTAGATGGCGCTGGCGTCGAATTAGATGGCGCTAACGTTTGTTCAACATAGAATGCTTAGGTAGAATTATGGATTTGTATAATGATTAATATTCCTTTCTCCGATTAATCTAGTGCTAACGGACTCCCGGCTCAATATAATGACACCTACCTATTACTGTGTGGTGCTTACGGTTCCCAGACCATCACACCTGCGGGGCTAGCTAGCACAACTGCACGGCTATCACAAGACGGCGCGCGAGCTCTCTCGATTTTTCTCGCACTAGACCTCTCTTTCTAAGTGTTCTAATAAGAGAGAGACGGATAGTGTGAGAAAAATCGAGAGAGCTCGCGTGCCGTCTTGTGATAGCCGTGCTGACGCCGCGCCGCGACGCGAGTCGAGAAAGGTCTACCCTCCTTTTTCTAATTTGTACGGTGCGAGTGAGATAGGAGAAGCTTAGTCGCGCGCGAAGCGACTGAGCAGCAAGTTGTGCTAGACGTACAGTGAGGGACGACGCGAGGTTTCACTTACGCCTGCTCTGCCCCGCTGTTATGGTTCTTGCGGAATAATCAATATAACTCCAGGGAATCGATTTATCACTTACGCCACCTCTCCCCGCTCCTACGGCTCTTACAGTAGATCATAGAGACAGAAGAGAGATGTAGTGTAGGACACTTGTTGGCGCAACAAAATCCCGTACCTATGAGATGCAACGGTACTATAGTGACGTCACGGATACGTCACGACCCCGCTCCGAGCACCTCAGACTGCACCGTACAGCCATAGCGGCAATACACGTTACATAATAAGTTTACCTACGCATGTATAGTCATATTTCTACAATTAAAGAAGATGTTGTATTTTCCTGGAGTCCTTCATTGACGATCCTTACGGTTCCTGGTCAGAAGACACTTATAAAGAGGAGTACACCCAACATTGGCGACCGTGATCTGCTGTTGCTATGTGGACACGTAGCACGGATCTGCAAACTACACGAACCTAGAAACGAGAGAATCATCGAGCTGCATTACCTACCAGTTGAGATCAAGTTGGAGTTGGATTGGAATTGAGTGAATGCCGATACCTACCAGAAAATTTGTTATTGTGCCAGCGAGTTAAGTGATGTGCGCTCGAGCCGACTTCCAGAACAAAGGGAGGTTAGCCCGTTCCTTTTATACCTACAAAGAAAATGTGATCAATTGAACCCACACTACTCTTACCATCCATATTCTATCTATGGATTCGCTTGTAGCTACCTTCACTCCATATCAACGCCATCTATCGCCGACTAGCCGAACTAGACCAGTCACGAAGGAGAAAACGCAACTTATGAATATGGTTGCTTTCGTCAAACTTCGCCGTTAGAATCAGACTTGATATTATTTGAGTTGGCCGAATCGCATCAAAGTAGTCCATTCAAAAAGCAACTCTACCGTCCAAGGTAGAAGATTGCAATTCCAATGACAGCTTTATAAAAAGTCGGCCACATTCAATAATCCCATACAATCATGTGTGTAATGTGTTTAGCTTCGTTCCTGAATCACTTTTATATCATACCAGCTTCTGCCCGCGACTTCGCGTGGAACTCGTTTATATCGTAGCTCCATACAAACTTTCGCCCCCCATTTCACCCCCATAGGGGATGATTCCCGGGATAAAAAGTATTCTATATGTTAATCCAGGCTATACACTATATGTATACCAAAATTCATCTTAATCTGTTCAGCAGTTTTTGCGTGATTGAGTAACAAACATCCAAACTTTCGCATTTATAATATTAGTAGGATTCTGACATTAAGCAGATGATGAATTTACGAAAGCTGAGCGCAGAATCGAACGATCGACATCCTTCACAAGGCCGCAGCAAAATGTCACCTCGGTCATATTTGAAGTAGACCAGCTGAGGAAGTACTTCCACCTTACAGAAGACCACAGCCATTTTTGTTGTTTTATTTTCTTGCTCTATGCGCCTGCAGCCTATGGACGCTTGTAACTCCAGCTTGTGCGTATTTCGTTTTTCGAGGGACCACTCTAAAAGTTTCTAAATAAAACAAAAACTCTTATAATAAATCAGGCATCACCGTCTACACTGACACTGACGTAATTACTTCGCGCATCCTGCAATTTCCGCCATCTTTGCTTCATTATGTCTCAAATTATACCTACCATTAGTCCATTACCCCACGTACCTACTCGTAATCATTAAGCGCAGTTATTCTTAGCTGAGGGGCTGCGAAACGAAAACGAACTTCGTTCGTGTATCTCCCTCTCTGTCGCTCGAACCAGCAAGTGCGACAGAGACGGAGATACACGAACGTTCGTTTTCGTTTCGCGGTAGGCCCTCTGTTAACACACCCGGTTAACGTTTGGTCACTCTATTCTGTTAGCCATGGACCTAAGATACTCGGGACAAGCTATGGTAATAATAATACCACGTCCGAGCGAGATGGTAGCATACAAATCTCGATAAGTGTGACAAAAAAGGAACCATCATTCGTTGTCCTTGTTATAGTTCCACTTTTTTTCTGTTTGCCACAACTGATTTAGTATAAAGTTATGGCTAATAAATCACTACCCACCCAAATTAAGTAAGTAGGTTGTTTATGGTAAGCGATCAGCCATTTTAAGACCAGTTCTTAATTTAGCTGCATATAAGCCTTTCCGTCCCTCATTGTGGCATCACGTATAGCCTGTCCCGAGTAGGTATCTTAGGTCCATGGGTTCGGCCTTTTTTGGCCGAAACCGAAACTGCATATGGCGGACTTCTGTCGCACTTCGTACACTAATTAAAACACAGTGATTGCAAAATAATACTTTAATTATTTATTAATTATTACTTATGCAAAATGTCATGGTCGTTACCTAGATACAATGAGTAAGTTGATGAGTAATGATACTTAGGTATACATGTATGTCATATCGAATTATTATAAAATGCAATTATAGTGTTAATCTTTTCGACGCCAAGGACGCATATATCCGCACCGCAGGTTCAGCGCCAACGACTGATATATGCGTCAAGGAGCCCAGCGCGATAGCAACCTTCTTGCATTGACATAAGGTTTAACTCCGAACTGTTGATTTGGCGTGTGGTTGACAACTTTTCTCTTTGACATAGCGTTGAAAAGGTTAATGGCGGCGAGTAACGTGGGCTGTCAAGCGGGCATGTACAGTCGAACTCATAAAGCTTGGTGCCTTGTGATTTTCACCCGTTTGTCAACTTCGTATGGCTGGTTAAATATCACGTAAAAGCGATACTGCGGGCAAACTGTACAGCGACTATGAAAATTTGAAAATATATAGGTATCCATTCCTTCCCTTTATTACGTTGTAAAAAAGTGAAAAAATAGAGCAACGTAATACATTCTTGGGCGGTGAATTCGTGAATGCCCCCTGATCGCAGGGGTTTCCGCCATAAATATGCGATCTGGGGCTTTACGAATTACCGCCCGTGGTTTGTCGACAGTTTTACGTCTTGCCTTGGCCAGGAAGTGAGATTTTCTCCTCGCGTAGCGGGCAGAAAATCCTACTTACGGCCTTGGGTGACGTAAAAAAAATTTACATGTCTGTTTCTAATAAGCAGCCATCACCTAAGTATGTTTAACAAATAAAACGCTGCCTTTGTCCTTCTATGTATTAAAAACAAATTGCAATCGGTTAAGTTCTGGTTGGATCTTGTAACAATGAAAGAGTATTAATTATATTGTCCTTGCACATCGGTTTTTAAGCATGATATTTATTGAGATACGATGTAAGTAGGTATTTCTACTATAGGATTGAACTAGAAACAAACAATTTTACTTATAAATGTCGGGTTTAGATTTATATCAAAAACGACCGAAATTCATATTACTAATCAGTGTTATCCATACTAACAATACTAAGTATCTATATAAATATTACAATACAAATGCGAAAGTAACGTTTACATGTCTGTTTTCCACAGATTGAGATAAAATTTTGGTATGTATTGCAACGTCTGTGTTATCTATGGTACAGTCTATGGTTAGAATGAAAAGTAAAATAAAAATTGTCTTTGATCTGAACTGAACATGGCTGGTTTAATTTATCCCTGTCCCGTATTCAACAATAAAAATAAATATAATTAGCGAACCAACCACAAGACAGTTTTGGAGATAGTTTGAATCCCGGGGAAGACCACAAATGCTTGTTCATACCCCGGAAATCATCCCCTAAGGGGGGTAAAAGTTTTTATGGGCTACGGTATAGGTAAACGAGTCCCACGCCGACGGAGTCGCGGGCAGAAGCTAGTAAAACTACATCAATTATAATGTTAAAACTCCCTCACACAACATACACAGCTAAATATGACGCATAAGTGGCCATTCGACAAATTTGGTGCGGAACGGAGCTTAGGGTTGCCAACTAGTTTTGGGGGAGATATAGTATTTTCCAGAAAAAAACGACAAAAATATAACACTGTAAAAAAATATAGTACTTCGCTGGGCAATGTTGTTATTTGGGTGGATTGCTAAAAAAATACATACAAATACTCTATATTGCACACCTCACACAAACAAAGCAGTACAGAGAGAAACAATAGAAAAACACATAGTTAAGAGACTTATCTAATCTACCTACGCAATAACTTTTTTCAATTGTGTAACGGCAATTACCCATACATTTTATTTGATTTTATATGTGTAACTTTTGTTACACAATGGAAAAAAGTTAAAGCATAGACTAGATTAAGGCCCTTAACTAGTTATGTACATTTTTTTTGCAATTTACCCATTTAGCAATCTCACCAATTTGATACCTCAGCAATTTGGAGCACTTCTTAAGGTCCCCCAAAATATAGTGTTTTCGTGTACTATATATTTCTTTAACAGGAAGTACAAAGAGTCAAAATATAGTACAGTCGCCATCAGATATATCAGAGCGGCGAAAGCGCTCACAAATATCTGAACACGTCTCTAATGCCTCGACAATAGAGACGTGTTCAGATATTTGTGAGCGCTTTCGCCGCTCCGATATATCTGATGGCGACTGTACAATACTATATAATATAGTACGGTTGGCTACCCTAAGAAGCGGAGCACTTACAAAAATAGGTAAGCAAATAACAAACTGCATGATTTCCAACAGCGCTCAAATGGTAGGTTTATATTAGGGATGTCACATGATTTATCACATTTTGTGGACAGGATATATACTTTACAGTACACATGGTGTTCTACACATGGTGTGTCACTTTCCCGCACTAGTGCGGAAATGAGCACTTTACGTGCATATGTTGAAACTTTAAAGAGCCATATGTACTGTAAAACGTTGTACGATACACGTGCGAATAGGTAATTCGCAACTCGTGTCGATTTAAAACACTCCCTTCGGTCGTGTTTTAATTTATCGCCACTCATTGCAAATTTCCTATTTTCTGCACTTGTATCGTAAATAATAACTAATATATCCTGTCCACAAAATTCACAAATCAGCAAGACGGGTCAATAACAGGGGTCAATTCATCATCGGTCATTATAGGAGCTCAAAGCAAGTAATCTAGGTATACACCATTACTGATTACGTGGACTGAGTTCTCGTTTGCCTAGCTGGTTGTATTCCATATCACTCGCGTAATTTGATACCCCGATGTACCAAGTTTGTCATTATACTCGCTGAATTCTGATACCGTGGATTGACGGGCCCGGATATCTACGGCCTAATTTTGGCCCACTTGTGTCTGTCGCTTTCCCACCACCCACCTGCGCATGCGCCCCGTTTCCCGGCCCGACCAATCACGGTGCACGATTGGGCGACCTCGTGTCAAACAGAGGGGGTGTTTAACCTTTTGAACGCTTTCATATTTGAATGAAGTGATCACTCACACGCCAAGCACTGTAACTTGATGTATCGTTAAAAACCAATAAAAACAATTCATAACAGATTTTATTCATGATCAAAGTACACCTTCACTCCGACCTTTTTAGTGGTTGTTGGCGTGGTGGGCACGACAGCACTCGACCACTTTAGTGGCTCTCGGCGCTCAAAAGGTTAATAAAGGCCGGAGATCTCCGCCGGGTCCGTCAAACAGGTGGGTGACAATGACAACAGCCAACAGGCTAGTCCACACTCCCTGGTTCGAGTTAAGATTTGAACCTGCTGCACTTAACTTCACCGTTAGACCATTTCTCAGACCTATTTATAATCTAGACCGGTTTGGCCCAGCCTTTCAGTTCATAGCCGTCAATGCTCTTTACCATATATACAAGTTACGTAAAAGGGCAATAGGGGCAAATAGGTTAACCTGTCAGGTACAGAGCTAATATTTGCCCTTTTACGCAACCATAAGTCGAGTTTTCGACCTTGTCACTTCAACAAATTAGTTACCTTAACCCTTAATCAGGCCCCATATCACACTTTACATAGAAGGAGCAAGCATATCGAAATAAGATCTCATTACGTTAGAAAGAAGAAAGAAAAAACATTAGAGATATGATTGATAGATTTACGGTGCTGTCTGAAAACCAGCGCTGTAGGTGTCTGTCTGACTCCTCGGCACAATGCTGAGACAGCAACCGTTTCACTGCCGCGAAGACACACACACAATGTGCCAATGGTATTGTATGTCTACTTCCTTTATCTTTGTGTGTCTTGTGTGTAGTGAATAAATATCTTCTTTCTTTTCTTTCTTTCTATTTAACGTTGAAATTGTATACATCCCTACGGATGAGATGATAGCAAACGTATTTACCAAACCCCTTGGTTGTGTCGCCAGCTTGGAGTGGCTTGAAGCCATGCCCACGTTATGATGGGGTGTTGGAGTATAACGCTGGCCATCTTTATGAAGACTAGACTATTTGTATTTTTGAATTAAGTAAGAGTCTGTCAGCGCTGTCTCGGTCAATCGGTTTTTTGTATTGGTCCGCGAGCTAGCAACAGATTTTCATGACCAATCAATTGTGAGAAGGTTAAGAATGTTGTATCATGAAGCCCCCTGGACGTCAGCTGCGGCTCCGTTGGTGGATTGACCAGCAGCAGCCTCCCCAAGATGTAAACAATTTTAAGCTATTGCATAGCTTCTATCGCGGGCCTTGAGCGCGGGGACCGAATCTAGAAATTCCGTAACGAAAAAACCTCACGCTCCCCACTCCGACGGGCAAGGAGGTGTGGCTTGAAGGCCGTGCATCGTCTAACGTCGTTTCAGTTCGGCAGTCTTCGACACGGCGTTGTGTGCAATTAGACGTATTGTACGACTCTACGAAACTCGCACGAATCGAGACGAGCTGCTCCGAAATCGGACGAATACATAAGCAGCTGTTTATGAGAAAGTATATAGGTGTATAGGTATTTATGTACAACAGTGAATAGCTGTACTTGTTTTATTTATTCAATAATAGAAAAATTTGTTTTCTTATCGGTCACCACGCTCAAAAAGTGTAACTTGAATTAATATCAAAGAAAAAGAAATACTGCATGAATAATAGTACATTACTGCAGACGCCGGGAAAGAAGGGCTTGCCGGGTGAGTAGGTATAGACGGCCGACCGTAGGGAGGCCGGATAGTGATACGAAGCCGGCAAGCCCTTTTCACGGCCAGGCATGTATAGTGCTTTTCTCAAACATATGCAATGAAATAAAACAATACACCACTCAAAATAGTAGATTAATTTTCCCTCCAATCCTCCATACTTATTGTTTTTTTTTTACGAAAGGCGTCCGTATTTCGCGTGTGTAGAGTTCGAATAGACCCTATTAGGGCCATTATACATAACCTTCTAGAATGAATAAAATAAAGAGGATTTTAAATATTGTCTATGGTCCCTGGTGACTTACGTACATAGATTTTATTTTAAATTTATTCATCAAGACATTGAATCATACAGGTTTGTATTCTTCATAAAGGTTCGTGTGTAATAGGCATTAACGCGGATATTTTTGGTCCGATAACCATTCTGCCACTAGAAAAAATAAAAATAAAAAATTCAGCTGTTTAGCCTGTAGATGAACACAGACGCCATGTTAACATTAAAATTAAAAAAAATTACTTCCCGGCCTAGGCCTTCAATTTTGTATGAAATTGCTTACCAGTTCTCTCGAGTAGTTCCGCCCGAAACGTGATACTTTGAAGCCTGTTATAACGCATGTAAGGACGACATTTCATTGCATGTTTGAGAAAAATAAATAAATAAAATTATAATTGCATAAGCTGATACAAAATGCTATGCAATAGCTTTACCGCGGCAGTCCCCGAGTGCCACACGTCTTTTTTTTTTCAGTCATTTCCTCCTAACTGAAATGTTGTCAGATGACAGTTTATATGCTATTATAAATATATCAACGCGTCAGCTGGTTCTATCGCGGTGGAAAACTCGTCAGCTGATGCCCTGAAGTTTGTAACGCAGTAGCCCGCGTACTAGGCACAATTTTTGTCAGTTACTTTCTCCCGTGCCATAACTTGTGAGAAGGTTGGAAATGTTCGTATGACCAGCTGACTGACTTTCCACCACTGTACAGTCAGCTGACGATTGTTTTTCGTCATAATATTGGATTAACTATCATTTGATGATAAAATGAATCGGGAGGAAATGACTGAAAAAAATTTTTGCTGGTCAACCCACCAACGGAGCCGCAGCTGACGTCCACGGGGCTTCATGATACAACATTCTTAACCTTCTCACAAGTTATGGCACGGGAGTAAGTGACGGACAAAAAAATGCCCGTAGCTCGCGGTCTATATTGAACGAATGTCATACAATGTTTTAAAATAGTATATTATTATATTTACATTATTCCCACTGCGCCCGTGTTGCTTATTTCTTAAAACTCTAATACTGTCGCATCATTGCAGCCATGAAATGTGTTAAATGTATGGATGTAAGGATGTTTTCAAAGCAAGTTGTATTTTCAATAAACACTAATTATTTTGAACCTTATTGTAAAGCAACCAGGGTTCAACTAATGAAACGCTTGTGGTCGCTATATCGCCTCCGCCTTAGTAAGGGTTAGGACTAGATAGGGTCATTGCGCCGATTACGGGACTAGCGTCAGTTAGCGACCATCTGAAGGGCTTCATTTACAGTTAATAACGTTTCTACATACTCTAAAAACTTTGTGCCGTGTGTAATTTACTGGTTACAACAGGAATCTACTATACAACAAATAAAATGTTTTTTTTTGTTCAATCTATCTAAGTGGTCGCAAACCGGCATACTAAATTCGGTGGTCACTAACCGGAGCAATGAACCCCCAGCACGATATTCCTGCCTTGCCCTTTGCAAAGAATTAAAGCCCCTTTCCCTAATTAGTTCTAATACTTGATGTAATAAGTGATTTATAAAACGTCTTACAAGTCTTTCAACATTAATTGCATGTACACATTATTACTTGAGATTATTCGAGTTGGCCGAATCGCATCAAAGTAGTCCATTCAAAAAGCAACTCTATCGTCCAAGTTACAAGATACCAATTCCAATGACAGTTTTGTGTAAAGTCGGCCACGTTAAATAGTATCCATACATTTTCACGTCAATACGATACAATCGATTCGACACAAACAGTTTCTTACTCGCCACAAACGGCTGCCATTTAGGTTCAGGTCATTGTCAGTTTGCAACACCGTTTTTGCATTTACTTTTGACCACGATTTCGGGTTAGTAAACATAAATTTGGGGGACAAATTTACAGAACTCGATTCAATAACAATTTGAGCAAGGGACAATAGAGTCTGACCAGCGAGTCGTGACACAAGAACAAGGCGGCAAATTTGAAAAAAACGCATGCTGGTAACACGTAATGTATGGCGGTGTCATAGGTACTTATAACTGACAGCTTATTTCATAGGTAAAATTGTTGCCATATAAAGAACTCGAAAAAAATGCTTTTGTCACGACTCGCTGGTCAGACTCTAGCGTTTATTTAGATACAATGTTGAAGTTTAGCCTTAGAGTACAAGTCTTTAGGTATTCCTGTTCGATCAAAACTGAATTTAATCGCAATCTAAGTTACCTAAGTATACTTAGGGTAGGGTAAACTATTAATTAGTACGCAAAAATTAGCCATTGGCAACCAATGGCTGATTTTTGGGTTTTGTCTAGGATTGTAACCGTCTATTTTCGGTCAACAAACCGGTAGGTTTAACCTGCTTATAGGCTTATAAGGTACGGCGATGATTTAAGTATCAATTAGTCCTATGTAAATACGGTCCATTGCAGGACATTAAATTATTTCTAGGATAGTTTCATGTAAGTATAGTATACCTACGCGGTCGAGCACTGCCCGACGTGTTTCGTGTTTTTCCGTAGAAAACGTCCTTTTTCCGGTATGTGACCTAGCCGATCCTTTTTATAGGGTTCCGTACCCAACGGGTAAAAACGGGACCCTATTACTAAGACTTCGCTGTCCGTCCGTCCGTCTGTCTGTCACCAGGCTGTATCTCATGAACCGTGATAGTTAGACAGTTGAAATTTTCACAGATGATGTATTTCTGTTGCCGCTATAACAACAAATACTAAAAAACCGGCCAAGTGCGAGTCGGACTGGGGCTCCCATACAACAGACATGATTTTTTTGCCGTTTTCATAGATACGTACGGAACCCTTCGTGCGCGAGTCCGACTCGCACTTGGCCGGTTTTTCGGTTTACGACCCGGGGAGTCGATGAAAACCATTTTCGAGAACCCATTTACAGACAAACAAATAAGTAAGTATACAAATGTAGCTCGTTAATTACTTAGTTTAGGATAGAAAATAAGTCTTATAGTTGTTCTGCCTTACAGACGAAGCGAGCTAATTCTAGTCTTTCAGAGCCATGATGAGCAATTATACATCGCTGGCTACATGTCTAATCACCGTATCACAACACTTTCACGTTTTTTACCGTAATTAATGCACATTTTCACTGGTTTCTTCGCTTTCCTTCGCATCTGGTTTCACGAAGTGGAAAATCTTCTCAAAACTGATGTTGTTCTGGTTATATATTGTGTGGTCGGGCGTGTCACCCCAACTTACTGGTGTAGCTCGGTTCGCGTCGTTAATTTGCGCGTTGGTCATTTCCGGGATACTGTTTAGAGTTTCCGATTGGACACTGGGAGTTTGTTCCGGATTGGACACTTCTGAGGAAGCGCAGCGATTCAAAAAGTTCATCATCCTCTCTTTGTATTCCGAATTTGTTTCATCGTTCTTCTTAGAATTCTGATTCTTCAAATAAAAGCCGTTGTCGCTTTGCGCTAGGAAGATACGCTTTATTCTTCCACTTGGATAATCTATTAGACTTGGTTTTGGTGGTATAAGTTTCATGTTTCTTGGTAGTTTCTTAGCATTATTCCCTTTTATAGTCGTCACTACAGAAACGCAGTTGCTCCTCGGCTCTGTGTCGTCTTTGTAGTTAGTTCTCATGCCTTTGAAAGCTATTTTTACGCTTAGAATCGACCAGAGGAGCTCCAAAAAAGCGGCTATCATGATGTTAATTGATAGAACTCGTTTTGTAAACACGTAGCTGGAGTCTTCCTCGTTGTCTTTAGCTGCGTTTAGAGCTATAACCAAATGCGTTTCATTCTTTATGAGCACATCGCTTTGTTTCACCACCAACTGATCTTTGAAAGGCACTTTATCTTTATAAAATTCCGAAAAATCCGTATTCGACGTGGCCACAAACCAGACGATGATCATGGTGAACGATATTAAAGCGAATAAAGTGGACAATGTTGACATTATGAACAGCCAAGTTATATTATGGTCTATGTACCACCTTACTGACGCCATTATTGAAGCAATTCCGGCTGCAGTTGCAAATACTGTGATTAAAGTGGGCGCTAGGACCAATATGTAGCTGCTTTCGTGACTAGTTTCATAATACTCGTTGGTTATGTTTTCAAAAGTATCATTAACTTCGACGGAATCGGTTAAATTAAATATAAGCTCGTCTTTGTTTACAGTACGCTCCTCCGTGTCGTTTAGTGTGATCCTCTTTATACTGGAGTGTGGGTTTACTAAAGCTAAACATGCCAGCAGAAAAGATGTAGCTGCCAATGCAAAATGGACCCAAGCTAGTCCAGACACTGTAGAAGCCGAGTATCTCCTCTCAGAAGGGTATAAGTTCCTCGTATCAGGTTTAGTTCGCACTTTAATCGTATAAACGTCCTCCATTTTGTGTTATTTTAATTACGAAACATACTAGGCACACTACAATACGCCCTTGCGCTTAAAACTTCACTAGTCACTTGGAAATAGTCTTCAACTGTATAAAACACAGCATTAAAGTGAAAGATTAACGTTTTATACACCAACTGTCACTTTAGTTTTAAAAAAACAGCCGTTGTGAATTAAAAACAACGCGGCTGACCGGGCGCGGCCTGTGCCTCGCGCTGCGCTGCGGTTCGAAAACTGAAGCAACTAAACTCTAATGACCGCGCTGAAGTTATCTGCGTTTGCGCCGATTGGTATGTGTAATTGGAGCGCTAGTCTGAATAATAAAACGCTATGGAAAGGGATAGAGAGATAAGGGGCAACGGATTGGTCATACATATCATATATATGGAGAAATCCCACAGGGTATGTACCTCCTCCACCTTACAGTGAATGCAGCTATAATGATTACACCCGTGTTCGTATGGCATATGAGCATGCTCTCAATTACGACAAAGGACCTAAATCATATTTATCTAAAGGGTTGAAAAACAGAAATGACCCGATGACCCCGAAGAAGTTTCTGGCATATGTACATAAAGCTGTAAACGACGCCTAATTTCTATTGAAAAACTATTAAAATGAAAAGTTTTTTAAGATCTCGACCTAATTGAACAAACCTTGTCCTTTAAGTGGTCGCTAATTGAAGTTGATCGCATAACTGGTGCCATGACCCTACTCTTATGAGGTCTATAAAATCCAGGTCTATAGGTTTACATAGTTTAAGATAGGTTAAGTTAGTTTGTATGTTTTTTAATTATTTTATGTTCCTTGTTTGATATATGATTAATAAAAACGTCTCACCACTATTATATTATTATTATATCTTATATACTTATCTATACTTAACTAGTCACATACTACAACATGAATATTAATTTTTCGACGCCAACGGCACATATATCCGTACCGCAGGTTCAACGCCAACGACTGATATATGCGCCAAGGAGCCCAGCGCGATATCAACCTTCTTGCATTGATATAAGGTTTAACTCCGCACTATATGTCTTGTTGATTTGGCGTGTGGTTGAGAACTTTTCTCTTTGACAGAGCGTTGAAAAGGTTAAAGCTTACATGAAGGCTTTACCATAACTTGAAAACATCTATAAAGTTAACATACACAATAAATATCGAGACACTAGCAATCCTATAATTTACATCAATATCAACCATTGGAATGCAGCACCACAACAATGTTACTATTTCCTACCACTAATAAAATACCACGCAGAACCCAACTTTATTACAAGGATATAAGAACCACAAACAAATTTCATAACTGCATTTTAATGTTTGTATATTCGAATCAAAACGCCATAACGGTTTTATGAATAAAAAAAGTAATCTGTGGTTTTTTATACATTTACGCATAAAAAATGTCTGCGCGATAGTTGCTCCATGGGTGGTGCAAGGTGTTAGGTATTTATTGTATTTCATAACGATAGGGTTATTTGTAATCTTTGCATTTTAGTAAAACGTGCGTTTCAAGTAAAATAAAATTATAACTTCCGACACTGTTTCGGTGTCTCGAACAATAGTTATAGCCAGCGGCGAATATTAAAATGTACCTTACCTAGTTTATTGATATATTTATTTCACAAAAAAGATAAAAACCAGTTGCACTTGCACGAATTATCGATAGGGTAATGATGCTGGTTAGCGAACACCTAATTTAGTGTGCTGGTTTGCATCCACTTAAATCAAATACATCATTTCATTTGTTTGGTAGAATGCAAGTACATGGTGGGAACGTAATGATTGATATGAACCATATAAATTCAGCCTCCTGGTTGCATGCAAAGCCAATATTTTTTCAATACAAAAAACCGGCCAAGTGCGTGTCGGACCACGCACAACGAAGGGTTCCGTGCCTATTAAAAAGGTCGTATCGTCACATAAATCCTACGGCACTTACATCCTTTTCTATACGGAAGGCAGTTTTTCAGCAATATCTCAAAAACCTTTGAACCGATCTTGTTCAAAGTAATTTTCGGTGAAACAATTTAATGACCCATTTTAATTTAAGTTTTTCCATTTTTAATTTAATCCATGATCCATTTTAATTTAAGTTTATCCTTTTTTTTTTTAAATACAGTGTTAAAAAAATAGAGTCCGCCCCCCTCTATTTTTTATGGTACACTTTTTAGCATTATAATGTGACGTCACGCGAAATTTTAATGGGCTATATCTTCATCATTTTTTGTTTAATCGACAAACAAAAAAATACGTGTCCAATATTATGTGATAATCTAACTGACAGACTAATAGAATTGCTTTTTTTTACTTAGGAAAGTAGGTACCCAGCAATTAAACAAACAACACAAGCAAAAGAAAAAACTAATGGCAAGGCACAGCGAGCTGAGGCGCTGATTTTCGGTGGGGACCTAACTTAAAATGCATGGTCAATTTTCGTCTTTTATCCTAAATTACTTCAAATCTGTTTTGGCTAAAATTATAAAAAAAAACCGACCAAGTGCGTGTCGGACCACGCAAAACGAAGGGTTCCGTGCCTATTAAAAAGGTCGTATCGTCACAGAAATTTTACGGCACTTACGTCCTTTTCTTTGAGGAAGGCAGTTTTTCAGCAATATCTCGAAAACCTCTGAACCGATCTTGTTCAAAACAATTTTCGGTGAATGAAATTAATAAGCCCTATGTCCATGAATTTTTCCATATTTTTAAAATACACCGTTCAAAAATTAGAGGGGGGGGGACAGAATTTTAGTGACTTTCGGGGCGATTATCTCCGACCCTATTCACTTAATCAAAAAAAATGCTAAGAAACCTTATATTTATTTTGAAAGGCCTATCGATTGATGTGCCACACGGGGGGTTACAATGTTTTTTTTTTTTTGATTTTTAGTTTTATGTATGGAGTGCACCCCTAAAAAAATTTTTTTTTGTCATTTTAATTACAAAACTTTGTAGCGGCTAACAAAATACACCTATCCTCAAAATTTTATACAAATACACCTTATAGTTTTCGAGTAAAATGCCTGTGACATACGGACAGACGGACAGACGGACAGACGGACGGACGGACAGACGGACAGACGGACAGACGGACATGACGAAACTATAAGGGTTCCGTTTTTGCCATTTTGGCTACGGAACCCTAAAAACTGAGATGCTTACAACAACCCCTTTCATTTGATATGTCACACAATACAGTTTGCGAAACTTTTTTTTAATTTTCCAGTTTACCCCCCGAAAGTGGCCCCTTGTTCAGAATTCATTAATTTACTTTACACGTCCATCTTTATGTTTACCAAATTTCAACTCAATCGGTCCAGTAGTTTCGGAGTAAATCGGCTGGGACAGACGGACAGACATTATGATCAGGCTGGTCAATATTCCACGTCGAGTTCCAATTTTTAGGGTTCCGTAGCCAAAATGGCAAAAACGGAACCCTTATAGTTTCGTCATGTCCGTCTGTCCGTCTGTCCGTCTGTCCGTCTGTCCGTCTGTCCGTATGTCACAGGCATTTTACTCGAAAACTATAACGTGTGTTTGAATAAAATTTTGAGAATAGGTGTATTTTGTTAGCCGCTACAAAGTTTTGTAATTAAAATTACTAAAAAAAAATTTTTTAGGGGTGCACTCCATACATAAAACTAAAAGTCAAAAATTTTTTTTTCATTGTGACCCCCCCTGTGGCACATCAATCGATAGGCCTTTCAAAATAAATATAAGGTTTCTTAACATTTTTTTTGATTAAGTGAATAGGGTCGGAGATAATCGCCCCGAAAGTCACTAAAATTCTGTCCCCCCCCCTCTAATTTTTGAACGGTGTATTTTAAAAATATGGAAAAATTCATGGACATAGGGCTTATTAATTTCATTCACCGAAAATTGTTTTGAACAAGATCGGTTCAGAGGTTTTCGAGATATTGCTGAAAAACTGCCTTCCTCAAAGAAAAGGACGTAAGTGCCGTAAAATTTCTGTGACGATACGACCTTTTTAATAGGCACGGAACCCTTCGTTTTGCGTGGTCCGACACGCACTTGGCCGGTTTTTCATTTGTACTGAAGGACCGTAAATCTTTCCACCGTCTCATGATAATTCAAAACAAAATTGTTAAACAGAGAGTTAATGAATTTAACTTGAGACTCATAATATATGTAGGTAACGTTTATTATAAGTATCCCACCAAAAACATAAATGTAAAAAAGGAGAGCCAAGTTCAATACAAAAATTATGCTTGGTTGTGGGCTTCGCCGCAAAAAGAATGGAGATCGAAATGAGTGCCAAGTTATGCAATTTTTAGATTATTTATTTTTTGATTTTTTCCTACGCTTACACACAATTACCGAGCTGGATTCCAAATTTCATCCTTCTAGGTCATCTGGAAGTAGGTTAGGTTTAGGTACTATATGTCAGTCAATACTAAAATTTACGACTTTTTGACCTTCATATCTTTATAACCGTTTGAGCTAGCTTCATGAAATTTGGGCTTCTAGGTGACCATATGGATATAATTAAACACACGTAGTTTTATGTGTTTACGTTAAAGAGGTTTTGAGTTATAGAAGGGTCAAAAGTGGCACCAAGTGGTTCGTGTAATGATACACTTGGCGCTGGCTAGCCAGTTCCTTTGCTTGAACTTGGCTTGACACGCTGCCGCGTGTCTAGATTCAGTAAATGTTCAAGGCAATGGTAATAACCTATGTGAATATTATATTATCCACCGTCCCAAGGCGAGGCGGTTTTACGAGTCGTTGATCACGATTTTCTATAATCATATTAATAATACCGGAGTATTTTTAGAGAATGATGTATGTATTCAAATATCTGGAAATAGGTAGATCATTCTAATCCACGTAGAAGAACACACTTTTTCGTAGAGAAAACCACAGAAATCTAAATCAAAATCAGAAAACCTGCGAACCGGGGCGCGGTATTCGGGGGATGACCTTAGGGTATGCTAGACGGTTGCCAACAAGCCCCTCCCACCGAGCGACCTTGGTCGGCACCGACCGTGTTAGACTACAACGGTCGGTGCCGACCAAGGTCGCTCGGTCGGAGCAGCAGCAGCAAAGCAGACCCTTTATGTGGTATTTGGTATTTCGAACTAATCGCTCCACGGCGCAGATGGTGGCGCTCTCGTGCGGAGAACTCCAGGGTCTCAAACTGAACGCACCAGCCCCGTCGCGCCTCGCTACATCTGGCTACTAGAGCAATAGAAATAAAGAAAAAAAGAAAATACATTTATTTAACGTCACAAATTACACAATTAAACAAACAAAACAAGGAAAAAAAAAGTAAATACGATAGGACGTTAAACAGGACCCCCCACTCAGCATAAAGCCGCGGCAAGATACAGCAAGCTGACGCGCTGATTTTCGGTGGGGACTGGGGACCTAACTTAAAACACAAATGCCAGCAACTGGTAGGTATTAACTATGAAAAAATAAAATAAAGTAACAATTAACATTAAAATGAAATGATACAATGGTGTGATGTGATGTACACGTGATTATGCATATATATTGCTCATCACCTTTCCCAGGTTTTTTAGGTGACAGCCGCCACGTCCGCCACGTGCATGGAACTCACGATCCTAATGACCCCCTTTAGACAGGAAACAAACTCTTTAAAAAGATAAAAATTATATAGTTATTTAGAGAAGAAGAAAAAGATAAAAATATGTAGTTATTAAGAGAATTCTTCAAGGAAACAGATATTCTAACACTGCCGTCGCTATACGTATTTGAAATAATAATGTATGTTAGGAAGAATTTATACAACTACCCAACAAACACTGATAGGCCCAAGTTACCAGAAGCGCAGGGAAGCTCAAAACAACTTTTTACAGGCTAAGTAAAAGCGAAAAAGTCGTTCTTGGGAAATTCTATAAAATTCTACAATAAAATTCCAAAACACATTACCGAACTTACTGACTCTAAATTCAAATCTGTCGTAAAACAGACACTTATTTCAAAAGCATATTATAAGATAAACGATTACATCATGGATATATGGCATCGATAAAATCCTGCACTAGAAATCTATCGCAAAATAAATAGGCGTTCTACTGTAGCAATATAATTTTAAAATTTTATAATACTCTGATACTGAAATGATATATTACATACCTACTGTTTTGAAAAAATGACACCTCGCCGAGTTTTTTACGCCGGTTCTTCTCGAGGCAGAGGTTTTCTTTCCGAACCGGTGGTAGTTTAACGACATTCATAGGTGCATGTAATATGCCTAAATTGAAGAATAAATCACTTTGATAGTGTTGATGATACGGCTGCGGTTATCTGTAAGGTCTCTGCAAGTCCAGTTGAGCTGTGCCAAATATGAGGGCAGATGACATTCCTCTGCGCCATATCTCGCCACAAAAGAACAGTATTTTCGTCAATAGATACTTGATCAATCCTACGCAGACACTTGAGAAAGTCCGCCATATTGCCCCCGAAAGAAACCGTTGCTATCAAACACCGCTGTCACCTCGTGACCCCGCGCTATATCATCTTAACCACGTAATAGTTAACGGTCGCAATAACATACATTCATATATCTGCTGGTCAATATGACAGGAGGAATTGGGAACGGATGAAAATTTTAGAAATGCCTGTTTATTTTTGGTGATAGGTATAACTTCCCTTAGCACCAGAAAAAAGTTGCAGACTTTTCAGATGCGTCATTTATTTTTGAAAAATATAAACAGTTTCCTCACTTACTTTTTGGG
Organism: Epinotia nisella; assembly: GCA_932294315.1. Lineage (NCBI taxonomy): Eukaryota > Metazoa > Arthropoda > Insecta > Lepidoptera > Tortricidae > Epinotia > Epinotia nisella. Next base: position 683,196 of record OW028699.1, read on the forward strand.
TTTAGGACGGCGAATAAGACACTTTCCTTGATCCGTCTCATATTACTAAAAATATTTTAAATACCTATCTGACCCTGGCAATGACAAATATAGCTGCTGCAGCTGTCAACATAATTGCCAGTGTGTCAGGTTACCACGGATATTTAAGATATTTTTTTTATAATATGAGACAAATCAAGGAAAGCGTCTTATTCGCCGTCCTAAACCTTGCCTAAACCCAAAGCGTAAGTGAGGAAACTGTTTATATTTTTCAAAAATAATTGACGGAGCTGAAAAATCTTAAACTTTTTTCTGGTGCTAAGGAAGTTTATTCCTATCACCAAAAAATAATCAGGCATTTCTAAAAAAAATTATCCATTCCCAATTGGGTTGATGCGATACCTATTCACGCGTAACCAACACTTGAACTAGTTTACTAGTATAATACATATTGATTTAAACTTTCACGATTTTCACACATTATTCTTAGTACTTCTTCTTGGTGTCGAGGATCCTCAAATAAGAGATGCCCAATGGGTAGCGGTGTGGACAGCTACGGCAGAAGTGTCTCCCAGGGTTTCAGGGTAAAAAAACCCGGACAGTACCGTAAGATTTCTGCGACGATACGACTTTTTACCCGCCTGCCGAAGGAAAGGAGGGGTTATGTTTGTATGTATATATATATACATGGTGAGCAATCCAAATGGGTCAGTATGGCGGTTTTGGAAACCATAACAGATAGCGAAATCTTGGCTTAGGAACCATGACGTTGATTTTAGTAAAAAGAAAAACTGCATTCATATACTTACAAAAATACGTGTACTCGGCCCAGGAATCGAACCTGGACTTTTTGAAAAATTAAATTTCGTTGTTTAAAAACAATGCATTTTATTAGTTTTAGATATCATGTTTCTTAGTAACATTTACTATTTAAGAGCTACATAACCGATATTCAAAGGAAAATAACGAAATTAATTCCACTGACTGTTTTTTATTTAGATTGTTTTTTTATTTGATGGATGAGGTTGCCCGAGTCACCTGGCCCCGTAGCATGGTTGGCCTTGTCACGCGATAGGTGATAGGATAGAGCGTGCGTCACTGGCTGACACCGTTCGATAGAACGAGACGACGCTCTTATTTTGTCACTTGTCGCGTGATAAGGCCAACCATGCTACTCGCTGGGTGACACTTTACATTTGATTGCCCGTTATTCTATTACTAGGCGCTAAATAATTTTATATTAAATGTGTAGTATATGTATGTATGTATGTGTGTATGTCTTATTCTTTGGCACGCTGAACCGCCGTTTGACGGATTTCGATTGTTGGATTCCTCTTAATCGTGGGAGCGACTAGGCTATAACATTTACAAAAAAGGAGTTGTTTTTTTTTTTTTTTTATTCCGCTTGTTAAAATGACTGTTTTGAAAAAATGACACCTCGCCGAGTTTATTACGCCGGCGCCGGTCCTTCTCGAGGCAGAGGTTTTCTTTCCGAACCGGTGGTAGTTTATCGACATTTATAGGTGCATTTAATATGCCTAAATTGAAGAATAAATCACTTTGACTTTGACTTTGTTAATAGGCAGAACCCTTTGCTGTGCGTGGTCCGACACGCACTTGGCCGGTATTTTTTTGTGTTTCTTGGTGAACATTAAGTAATTATAATAGATGTATATTACAGGCTTTGCCTAGTTTGGGACTAGATCAATTGGTGTGAATTGTCCCGCGATATTTATTTATTTATTTATTATTATTTATTTATTATTTATTTATTTATTTATATTTATTTATGTATGCAAGCCCTCGGTGTGTACGTATCTTTAAACTCTCCTTACTTGTCTATATTTTGACGTCTCTGCTAAACTTAAGAAGAAAAACCACGGCGTCATATTTCAAAGCCGTCATGAGATGAAGTTGGTTTGACTTTTTTACATTCAAAATTATTCTTGTTTATTCATTTACAGATATTCCAAGTATTACTACTATCTAGATTAACATGTAAGTAATTAATGCGTTAAACCCCGGGACCATTGTATTTGTCTAGAGATGTTTTCCTCGCTGCTCTTCCAAACTAACCTTTTAAGGGTTTGCTTAATCTTTTCGACGCCAACGACGCATATATCCGCACCGCAGGTTCAACTCCAACGACTGATATATTCGTCAAGGTTTAACTTCGCGCTAAACGTCTTGTTGATTTGGCGTGTGGTTGACAACTTTTCTCTTCCCCCCCGCTCCCCCCTCCCCTCTAATTTTTCAACGGTGTATTTTAAAAATATGAAAAAAAGTCTTGGATCTTAATCATGGCTTATTCAATTCTTTCACCGAAAATTATTTTAAACGAGATCGGTTCAAAGGTGACGATACGACCTTTTTAATAGGCACGGAACCCTTCGTTTTGCGTGGTCCGCCACGCACTTGGCCGGTTTTTTTAGTTTAAATATCGTATAGCTTACTATGTTTATGTCTAATTAGACTTGTGTATTGTCACCTAATATAAATTCCTATGACACTCAGGACAAGCTATACGTGATGCCACAATGAGGGACGGAAAGGCTTCTATGCAGCTAAATTAAGAACTGGTCTTAAAATGGCTGATCGCTTACCATAAACAACCTACTTAATTTGGGCGGGTAGTGGTTTATTTGCCACAACTTCATACTAAATCAGTTGTGGCAAATAAAAAAAAGTGGAACTAAGACAACGAATGACATTTCCCTTTCTGTCACACTTATCGAGATTTATATGCTACCATCACTCTCGGACGTGGTATTATCATTACCATAGCTTGTCCTGAGTACCATAGGTCCATTATCTATTATCTGAATGTTTCCAGGCCAGTACATCATCACGACGTGTGGCAGGGCTGTTCCGAACCCGAAGTGTGCTGCTCCTCGCTACGACTCATCAAAATGACCGTAACGTATCTTTTCATCACACTTGCTCGTAAAGGGCTTCATAACGCGCAGGCATACAGAGCTGTAATAACCTTTGGTTTTTTTCTTAAATTGTATCTGTCACTCTTACGTCAGCTATAAAGCAAGGAGGTTTTAACTCGAACACGATGTTCGAAAACGTATTTATAAATAAATTTAAACGTAAAAACATGATTAACAGAACGATTTAAAGATTTAAAAACTTTAATGTATAGCAATTTAATGTCCGTGTACAATATTTTTAACTGTGATTTTAAATCATGTCTGTACGCAGCAGGGTCTTTGCTCTAAGCGCCTCACGTCCTATTCTGATATATAAGGTAGATAACTGGAAAGTTTCATATAAATACGTCCAGGAGCCGTAGCATGGTTGGCTTTATCACGCGACAAGTGACAAGATAAGAGCGTCGTCTCGTTCTATCGAACGGTATCAGCCAGTGACGCACGCTCTATCCTATCACCTATCGCGTGACAAGGCCAACCATGCTACGGCTCCTGTAGTTTTTGAGATTAAGTGGAACGTACATCCATCCATAGATCCAAACTTTCACGTTTATAATATTAGTAGGATTAGTAGGATATAGTAGGATTCAGTGCAGAGAAGATGTAATCGTTTCCAGCACATCCCCCTCCCCCCACAATGATGGAAGGTGGGGGGGAAGGTGTGGTGGCGGTGGTGCGGTGGTTGGCTGATGCGGGGCTGGCTGTCGGGTTCCTCAGCAGCACGCGGCCGCGGCGGCCGGTGGACGAGAGGGCCTTGAGAGAATCAAGCGGAAGAGGTAGGTAGCTCTTTTTTTTAATGGGAGGAAAATCCGTCATGGATACCTCCGCGCCACGGGGATAGCGCTGAGGATTATGTCGGACTCGCACCGACTAAAAACGCCCCGATGGTCCTCCTCGACGCATTTCGGACGGCTCTGGGATCTCCTATGGAACGCACCAGTGCCGCCCTAGCGCCGTGCCTCCTACCTTCTTTTTTCCGATTGCAGCCCCCAACTGCAACCGTGTACCACCCCGAGGACCCCTTTTAGTCGCCTTGTACGATAGGCAGGGGATACCGTTGCCGTATTCTAATGCCTGGGCTACAGGGCGCAGTTCAGAAGTACCTAGTCGCGGAAGTGTGCGCGAGCGTTCCCGTGGCTCCGCCATAAATCTTTTCCCACACGTGCAGCCTGTGGACTAATTGTAAAGAAGGCGTTCAATGCCCTGCGCATCCAATATAATAAGGGTTCAGGATGCTGTTGGGGTGCTTGTAGCGCATCAATCAGGTATGTTTGCGGAGGCACCTACTGATTGCTATTGAGGAATAGGTTTTTTTTATCTTCTGGCTACATCATCTGCTAAGAGACAGCTCGTAGGAACTCTTTAGAGTCAAACATCTTAGAAGCATGCCGATATTGATAATCAAGCTTCCATTGGCTGCGATGCCCACTTCTGGTTAGGCTGTTTGCTTATTTGCCACCGTCATAGTATATAAGAGTATACATACATATGTATGTACATGCATGCAATGCATACATAGAAGTTTCATTAATATATCTACAAGCGTTTCTTATCTGCATTAGTTCAATTTATCTAACGAACTTAGTACAATAGATGTACCAACTCTGAAGATGATGATATCGATGATCCTTTGAGAATCGATGGAATTCCCAAATGTAAAGCGTAACAAGCGTGTAACAATTTTCCATAACAACACATTTTTTTAAAGTATTTCCATTCACACCATGCTTTCTTTAACTGGGAATATGTTTCGCAGCATCGCCGCGCCGTGCGCGATGCGAGCAGCGCGGTTCACAAACCTTCCCTGAGCGGGAACATGAGCGCGCCATCTGCCCTGAGCCGTATGCCAGCACCTATCAGGTACATGAGCCTGCGAAACTAGCTTCATCATCATTACTGGCCCACGAGCCCACAAATAGTCTACACTACACTTTAGAAAGGTTAGGTACACGGCGACTTTTTGCAGTAAGTAATACAGACGCGATACGGTATCAATGCGTGGCTATGATAGGTGATCATCTATGATTAGTGACTAGGGCATGCATACCGGTTTTAACCGTAACCAAAGAAACGGGATATAACCGATTTTTAGATTAAATGTCATAACCGTTTTTCGGAATTTGGAATAACCGGTTATGGTTATTTTCGGTTTTACTTTTCCGTACTTAAATTATCAAAATATATTGAATTTCTTTTTTATTTCTGTGATTATGACAAATGAGTACAGTTTTAATGGTTAGTTACTAGATAATTTCTTAAAAAAGGCGAAAACGTGGGTCACTTACGGTGCTGTCTGAAAACCAGCGCTGTAGGTGTCTGTCTGACACCTCGGCACGATGCTGAGACAGCAACCGTTTCACTGCCGCGAAGACACACACAATGTATCAATTGTATTGTATAGACATACATGTATTGTATGTCTACTTCCTTTATCTTCTTTCTTTCTTCTTTTTTCTTTTCTTTCTAATGTTTGTTAATTGCAGTTCGACTCTATAGGTGCCTATACAGTGAAACTCGAACTACGCTGCTTTTGCATTTATTTATAAGTGAGATCGTGTATTTGGGTTGCCACATTACTTATATCAGAATGGTGTAGTAGTTATTATTTGGGGTATATCGGATAATTTCCTATTTTAAACAATAAATAACCGAAACCGGTTATAACCAGTTTTCGGTTATTTTTCCACCATAACCGAAATGATAACCGGTTATGAAATATGATCGGTTATTGTATTCCCACGGAAACGTGGTCGCTTACTATGGGCCTCATAAGAAGGCTCAAAGTCACCCAAAGGGCAATGGAGAGGGCTATGCTGGGAGTATCTCTGCGTGATCGCATCAGAAATGAGGTTATCCGCAGCAGAACCAAGGTAACCGATATAGCCCTCCGAATCGCTAAACTTAAGTGGCAGTGGGCGGGGCACATTGCACGTAGAACCGATGGCCGTTGGGGCGGAAAGGTTCTTGAGTGGCGACCACGTACCGGAAGGCGCAGCGTGGGTAGGCCATGACCTGGTAAAGGTCGCTGGAGTCCGCTGGATGCGGGTGGCGCAGGACCGGTCATTGTGGCACTCTTTGGGGGAGGCCTATGTCCAGCAGTGGACGTCTTTGGGCTGATATGATGATGATGATGATTGTATTCCCTACAGGTGGCCCACTGCGGCGTCGGCGCCGGTTCCACCGCCCACTGGCATACAGAGTTTCCACCGCAGCGTCGGACACCATCCCCAGGTTCTACTTATCTATTATTTAAAGACAGCGAACCAAAAAAACTATAGAAGGCGAATTCCCTACAAATTTCTACCCAAATATGTGCCGTATAGCTCCATACAAACTTTCGCACCCCATTTCACCCCCTTTGGGGATGATTCCCGGGATACAAAGTATTCTATGTGTTAATCCAGGCTATCATCATCATATCAGCCGAAAGACGTCCACTGCTGGACATAGGCCTCCCCCAGAGAGTGCCAAATTGACCGGTCCTGCGCCACCCGCATCCAGCGGACTCCCGCGACCTTTACCCAGGTCATCGTCCACCTTGTGGGGGGCCTACCCACGCCGCGCCTTCCGGTACGTGGTCGCCACTCGAGAACCTTTCCGCACCAACGGCCATCGGTTCTACGTGCAATGTGCCCCGCCCACTGCCACTTAAGTTTAGCAATTCGGAGGGCTATATCGGTTACCAGGCTATACACTATATGTATACCAAAATTCATCTTAATCCGTTCAGCCGTTTTTGCGTGATTGAGTAACAAACATCAAAACATCTAAACATACAAACTTTCGCATTTATAATATTAGTAGGATTATTTTCCATGAAATCTCATGTCATGACAATCGTTTTTCTGATCTTATAAATTTTCAAGACTGGATATTTTCAGCTCTTGGCAATTTTGAAGTGACCCACCGTAGTCGCTCGCCAGCCCATAGCGACGTACATAGCTGCCGATTTGATAAAGATTCAGGTAATATTAGTACATTAATTCATTTTGTTGTGTTTTTTAACCACCAGACAATATTAGAGACCTTATTCTTCTTAGCTTGATGATAGAGCTCAATGACATTCCATTGTGCCTTACCTCAATCAAAAACTGTGTCAATCAACTATTTCTTGTTGTTATTTTGTCCCGGTAAGCCAAGAAACAACAGTGACAGACTTCTGAACGTTTTGGGTAACTGTAAATCCCTTAGAATATGATTATGAATAAATAAATAATACCGCAAGCCTCGTCGCTTGGCTCCGTAGATAGAGGATTTAATAGATGGCGTCCTAGCGTATGCCCGAAAGGGACGATGGTAAATTAACTTTACTAAATTGAGAAGTATCAGAAGACTAATACATTCTTGACGTCTAAAGTCGTTTATAATTTAGTCGTGTTATATCGTTGATGTCAGCTTTAGTACAATATTTTGATTAGTAACAAACAAAAAAAGTCTATACGCGCCGAGGGACAGGAGATTTGACATTGTATCTCGTTCCCACTCGTGGTATTGTCTATGCTTACACCCTTGTCACTCATGTGTGTATGTGTGTGTGAGTTCCTCTATTCTATTCTTCCTCTATGCTTCCTCTCATGCAGTAACCAATGGGGAAACCTGTTTCCAGGTTGGCAATACCGGCCACAGCAAGACCGCGACGTGGACGCATTCGTAAGCTCCCTCCGGAAATACCCGAGCGTCACCGAGCGCACACCGTCCGCTGATCTGCTGGAGAGACTATTGAAGACGTCACATGCACTCTGTAAGATTCAGCGACGCTACCACGAAAATCGAAACTCGAAGTTCGTAATATCTGCAATCCTGCACCCCTGTCACTCGAGTAGTGTAAGTGCGATAGAGATGGAGATGCCCGAACTTCGAAGTTCGTGGTTGTAGCCCAGATCAGGAGGCCAATTCTCGGGTCGATCGAGACGATGGCTTTTGACATACCTATCTCGAAAAAAAAGGCGGGGATCGGTCTAAAAGCAATTTCCGTATTCTCAAAATCTCACGGTTGAGGTAGGTATGTCTACTCCCAGCGTTCGAAATGCAACAGTGGGTTGTAGCGAACGAGATGGTTGTGTGTTGTATCGCTGATTTTCTTTAACACAAGATCTGTCAGTGGCGTAAGGCCTCTCACAGACTGGCGCGACCTGGCCGCGGCGGTAAATAGTGAACTTGTCATTGTCAAATTTACTATTGACCGCCACCGCAGGCCGCGCCACTGTGTTGCATGCATGGCGGAAAGCTGGAAAGTATTGACAGCTTACAAATAGCTACTGACAGTTAGGTAGCCTTTGACTCAAAACGGTCAAGTCAGAATAGTTTGTATGCGCTCCTTTTCACGTAAGTACTTGCTTAATTGAGCAAACAGTTATATTTTTTTGATGTGTTAAATCACCATAATACATCCTACATACAGGATCGGTCATTGGCACTCTTTGGGGGAGGCCTATGTCCAGCAGTGGACGTCTTTCGGCTGATAATGATGATGATGATGATGATGAAAACACCCACTCATTCCGATGCACTTTCCCGCCAGGTCAACTATTTCACTTATTCTTCTAGCTCCAAAAGAATCCCCACCACCATCAAAGAAGCGCCGTCATCACTGGGACAAACCACAGGCCCTCGCCCCACTCAGTCTTTATGCTAACAGACAAAGAGATAGAAGAGACCACAGGAAACCTGGCCAAGCACAGTCTGATCTGAGACAGAAGACTTATGGCCCTGAGAAGTATCCTCTACCAGGACCTATGAGGTAAACCAGTAGTTAACCTCTACACTTTAAGATACGTGATGACAGGAGAGGGCGCTGGAAACCAAACCAGGCTGTCTGATCTGAGACAGAAGACTTATGGCCCTGAGAAGTACCCGCTGCCAGGACATGTGAGGTAAACAAGTCCAGGAGACCTAGCATAAGTCGTGTTGCGCGCTACTCAGCAACTCCTGTCTCATTTGTACTCTGCGACTTAGAAAGAGAAGAGTAGATTTTTCACTTCTCGCGTCGCGTCGTAGCGTGGGGGCAACCACTGGGTCTCCGGTTGTCACTGTATATATCACTAGCTTCCGCCCGCGACTTTTTCGATCTTTTTGGGTTTTTCTTACGCAGAATCGTTGATACTACTAATCCTCATCATACAAGAAAAAAACCGGACAAGTGCGAGTTTAACTCGCATGGTGAGGGTACCGTAAAATATTGAGAATTTTCCCGTTACTTTGAATACTCAAACTTCTTATAGGTTTTCCTGTAATCTTTAGGCAAGGAACTAATTTCCATATTTTTTTCAGAATTTTAATGCCAGTAGTTTCGGAGATAAGGGGGATGGGGGGGAATGGTCAATTTTCGTCTTTTCTCCTAAATTACTTCAAATCTGTTTATGCTAAAATTATATATAATTTTTTTTTTATATATATACCCCCCAAAAGTGGCCCCCTTGTACAGAATTCATTAATTTAGTTTACGCGTCCATCTTTGGGTCACCAATTTACATATGTTCACCAAATTTCAACTTAATCGGTTGAGTAGTTTCGGAGCAAATCGGCTGTGACAGACGGACAGACAGACGCACGAGTGATCCTATAAGAATTCCGTTTTTTTCCTTTTGAGGTACGGAACCCTAAAAAGTGACCCAAATATTCCATTCTAGATCGTCACATTTTTGTATGCAAGGGTTCCGCACCTCAAAAGGAAAAAAAACGGAATCCTTATAGGATTACTCGTGCGTCTGTCTGTCCGTGGATGAAAAACTGGGATTTTTTTTCTTGTAAGTATATTTAGGTAGACAAAATTGACTTTGGGATGATAATTTTCTTAATCTACTACATCTTTTCTTCAATTTGAGTTTTGCAATATTGTGATATTCTTCAATAGGCTTGTGTCCTAATTTTTTTTACGATGCCATTCGAACCAGTTTTTGGTGTGGAACAAATGTTTGTATGGGAGTAAGTACAATTAAAGAACATAAATACCCAAAAAATTGAGTTAAAGACGGACCTCGCTGGCGGTAGCCGAAAACGTTCCATACTGATTAACATTGAATCATGACGTCACAGGGTAATATTTGTACTAGTCGTTATATGGAAAATCAAGTAAATTGCTGTTTCGGTTGCGAAATACTGCGTTTAGGACCATAGTTGTCGTACAATATTGTTTCTAAAAAAGCGTAAGGATTCTATTGGTAGCTTTAAATTTACTTTTGGACAATAAAAAAAATGCATATTTTTTGTAAGGGCCAAATCTTTTTATTATTTTAATTATATTTCGTAATTTATACTTGAAGGTTTACTATCAATTTAGCAACACTGCGCTATCAATTTTAACATGAGGACACAACCCAATTAAGACAGCAAGTTTCATCTTTTCAATATAGCAACACTACGTTATTAATTTCAACATGAGGAAAGTAACCAATTATGTATGTTGTTCTCATATCCTGATCCTCAGTATCACCGCCTTCGACTACTTGAGCAGTGGAAAGCCGTCGCCGAAGATTCCGGAAAAAACTCCGAACAGGCACGTTAAGAACGCTTTCAGGGAGGCGCATCGAGAAAAGAGACCGGTGGTAAGTTCTTTCTGGCCTTTTGGAACAATGGAACAAATACATATAGTGTATAGCTTTTTTTTTTTTTGTTTAGGGGGGGAAAATGCGTTACGCATACCACCCGGGTGCAGGGGGTGACCCGAGTGGTTATGTGGGACTCCCGTATAAGCTGATGAGACTCACGGTCACGGTATACCCACTAAAAACCCCCCCACTTGCCGCCTCGCCGCCATGTGGCGAGGTCACGGGAACGCTTGCGCACACATCCGCGACCCCGCCGGCGGCAGCCACCCACAAGCGGCTCCCTCGCGGACGCCCGAAGGCCCTCCACGAGAGGCACGCCAGATGTTTTGGCGCGCCTGCCTCCTCCATCTCCACACGTTCAGTAGCGGACCCCCCTGAGTCCGCTACGAGGAGATCATGGGTGCGGGAAATTCCAGCACCCGGTGGCGGATCAGGTCTGTGGTTCCGCCACCGACCACGCCTCGGCCGCAGAGGATAGGGAAAGCGGCGCACCGTAATACCGGCATTCCTCTTCCTCTGCGGCCCCACCAATGCCGCTTCCACGGAACGGCCCCGCCAAGTTCGCAGGGGGTAGGGAGAGTGGCGCACCGTTATACCAACACGCCTCTCCCCCTGCGATCCCGCCTCGGCCGCAGAAGATAAGGAGGTACTCCTTTTCTGCTGCGGTCCCTGCCAAACGCATCCTAAGCGGGCAATGCACAGCCCGCTAGGAGCGCTCTCCTCGGGCCAGCCAGCAGGCCCCACACAGGCCGGCCCTGGGTGCCTCTTAGCTTCGCCGTGGGTTGCAGTCCACGGTTACTAAGCCCCCCCGCCCCGACAAGGCGGGCACCCTCGAGAGGGATATAGTGTATAGCCTGGATTAACATATAGAATACTTTTTATCCCGGGAATCATCCCCTAAGGGGGTGAAATAGGGGGCGAAAGTTTGTACGGAGCTACGATATAAATGAGTTCCACGCGGACGAAGTCGCGGGCAAAATCTAGTATATAATAGATACGAAATATGAATACATAAAAGACATCCAAGACTCAGAAATAAATATTCATGCTCATCACATATATATTTAGCCCTTACCGGGATTCGAACCCAATTCAGCTTCGTCATTACCCACTAGGCTAACCGGTCGTCAATTATGTTATTATTTTTCAGACGGCTTTTCCAGTTTGTCCTATACTTCGAAGCAGATTTGAGAAGCATCTAAAGCAATGCCACCCGGTAAGAAAAAATACACATTTGTTAGTAAAAAATAATTAACTTAAAGGTCTAAATATCAAATTATGGGATAAATTGAAAAATTTACCACAGGCATACATGGCCCGTCGCTACACTAACCAACTGAGCTATCGGAACAATCTGTCTCGGCCACTAAATCTTTCAATCAGTTCCTTCTTACAACGCCTGTGGGAGGCGAATCCGGCTCGGAGCATAAAATTTTTCCTTTAATTTGAAATTTATAAATTTCGTTTTCGATACTGCGTAATACAAAATAAATCTAAATGAGTGTTAGTTATAATTATAATTAATAATTAGAGTCTAGAAAACTCGTGCGCGCGTTTTCACCATGCGCATGGACGTCCAGCGGGCTAGCATTGGACTTTCCCAGCAAACACGCTCAGATCAGGATACCATTGGGACAGCCACATAAACGAGATAGAAGTCCCATCAAGGCCGCGAAGCCATCCGTCCGCGCTTCGGCAAACAATGCAGCAAACACTACACCATCGCTGCAGCCCCATCAGAACCCGGGACGCTTTATTGTATTCGGCACGAAGTTCGTTGAATTGACCCACAGGCTGCATGAATAAAAAGATACACAAAAGGCAATTTGACAACCAAACCTATTCAAGAACCCCTGGTGGTGAGTGAGGTCACCAGAGTTCCCATCGCATCACATCAATTTCTCCTCTCCTTGACATAAAGACTGATGATGTTCCACAGACGACCTCTAAGGCTCTTTACGAGGAGTTCACGAGCCCTGAAGCGTGCAGCAAGTGTTTACTAAAGAAACCATGCCTTTGTGAAGCCACCAAGCGTCTGCGGCGGGTCGTCGGTAAGCCGTTGATATTGTGATACAAAAAACTTAAGCTGGTAAAACATAGTCATAATAATAATTAGGCCGCGGTGGCAGCTGGTGGGAAGCTGACGGTGAGTGGCGACACCGCGGACTCCTAACCTCCAGAGGGCCCGAGTGATCTGGCCCTCGCCTCTGTGCTTGCCTTAACCGGCCTTGCTTCCGGCTCGAGCTCCATTGCTCCAGGCTCGAGGTGTTAAATGTCCTAACGCCGGCGGCCCCTGAACGTGACACCGGGATCTGGCTACCGCAAACTCGCCTCTCGACAACCTCGCAGCCACTCAGACGTGTTGCTCCGTTGTCGACTTTTTTCTGGGGCCCACTTAACGAGTTGGCGAGTCACCGCCTGCCTTTTTACAATTTTGAGACTGATTGTCACGGCAGGTGTCCGCTAGTCTCCTCCCATAACCCATTGTCCAGACCACCCACCATTCAACCCATGACCTTAGTTTCCATCGCAGCACAGTGTTGCACTACGCACCACGTTGTCTTTGCACCTGACGGGGACCATCACCGGTTGTATCATGTTATGCGCTCGGAGATGGTATACGCCATGTGTATCCCTCGCTTTAGATATTTTTTGTTTTAAAGGGCCTCTGCGCTGTTGGCTTCAGCCCCACGCATGCCTTCCAAAAGTCCGGGACCCTATCGTATGGAAAAAACATACAAATGATAAAAATCATATTTGTGGACAATCTTACTCAAATCGATCTAGTCTTAAACTAAGCAAAGCTTATATTATGGGTACTAGACGACGATAAACATACTTATATAGATAAATAAATACTTAAATACATAGAAAACATCCATGACTCAGGAAGAAATATTCATCACACAAATAAATGCCCTTACCGGGATTCGAACCCAGGACCCCTAGCTTCGTAGGCAGCGTCACTAGTTTACTCCCAACTAGGCTAAAGCGGTCGCATTTTACGGTCTTCGGTTATGTTATTATGGATTCTGTCAAAAATGACCAAACCTTCCTCTTTCGTAAGAGCATCTGTGCATTGTCACATTGCAATTTTAAACTCATGAATCCATGGAATCTGATTTAAAATACAAACTTTTTCCCACTGTAAGCATTTATTGAATTTTGTTTCCAGATAAAAAAGAACAAGAAAAACGTGTTTTAGAAGACGTCATCTTTACGTGGCTTAAAGATATACCTATCTACCCAAACGAAAAACCACATGATAAATTTATAAGAGACGCTATTGTTAAAAAAATGGCAGAGACTCTTAGTGGAATGCCTGATAGTGAATTTGCTATTGAAGGAAAAGAAGAAATTGAAAAGGCTTTAAAGAAAATGCCGATGTGGTACCCGACAGATCAGAGAGAACGGGAACATTTTTTAAATATGATGACTGATAACCTGATAGAGAAAATTAAAAGCATTAAAGAAATGAAAGCCTTCAATGAGGCGGCAGAAGATTTTTTGAACGAGATAACGTTTGGTAAAGAAATTAATAAAGAACAAGCATTGAGCAACATCATTACAGAGTTGAATAAAATAGCTCTTAATAGGCCTGAGGATGATAGTACTTATAGAGATTTGTTGAAAATGAAAGCATTTGAATTGCTGGATCCGCTTCCTATAAAAACCTTTGGAAATAAATACGAATATTTAAATGAATTGTCTGATCAGCTCGCCGAGCACTTGGTTAATCCACATTTAGATCAGGAAACAAAACAAATTATAAAAGAAGACATAAAATATATCCTGGACCACTCCCACGCATACATAAAGAACAGAGATAAAGTTGAAGAAAGTTTAAGAAACCTTGTAGCTGATATAGTCATTAAAGGTATGGATGATGACAAAGCAGAATCTCTGATCAGATGTTTACTTGATAGAAACGTCTCAGACGATAAAATCGAAGGTATCAAGACTCGAGTACTAGCATTGGCTGATAAAGTACAACCAATACATTCAAAACTCGGTCAAAAAACAAAACAAATTATAAAGGACTACGTGCGTGATATGGTTGATATTTGTGGTGCTCAGATCAAGAACAGACCAAAAATAGAAGTGGGTTTACAAAAGATTGTACATGACGTTGCTTCAAAATATATGGACGAAGACAAAGCTGTTGATCTGATTAAATCTCTACTTAAAGGGAAAGTCTCGGAACATATACAAGATGATATTACTAATCAAATATTAAAATTAGCTAATCAGGTAAAACCTTTAGATACGGAAACAAAACAAATGATAAAAGGTGACATCCGTGATATACTTGATACGTCTGGTGCCAAGATCACGGACAGAGAGAAAGTTGAAAAAACTTTGAACATGATTATCCATGACGTAGCTACTACAGGGATGGACACAGACAAAGCTAAAGTTCTCATGAAATCTTTACTCAAGGGAAAAGTTTCGGAAGAAAAATTTGATGACATTACTGATCAAATATTAGAATTGGCCAATCAAGTCAAACCAATCCTATTACAACCGCTGGATAAAGAAACAAAACAAATAATTAAGGGCGATATTCGTGACATACTTAATATTTCTGGTGTTAAGATTAAGGACAGAGAAACTATAGAAAAAACTTTGAACTCGATTATACATGACGTGGCTACTACAGGTATGGACGAAGACAAAGCTGAAGCTTTGATTAAATCTCTACTCAAGGGAAAAGTTTCGGAAGATAAACACGACGATATTACTAATCAAGTATTAGAATTAGCTAATCAGGTAAAACCACCCGAAATACAACCGCTGGATAAAGAAACAACACAAATGATAAAAGGCGACATTCGTGATGTGCTTGATTTTTCTGGTGCTAAGATTAAGGACAGAGAGAAAATAGAAAAAACTTTGAACACAATTGTACGTGACGTAGCTACTAATGGCATGGACGAAAGCAAAACTGAAGCTATGGTTAAATCTCTACTTCAGGGAAAAATTTCCGATGATAAATACGACGATATTAAAGATAAAATACTAACATTGGCTAATCAAGTCAAACCGAGTCAAGCACAACCTGTGGACAAGGAAACAAAACAAATGATTAAGGGTGACATCCGTGATATACTTGATATGACTGGGGCTCCAATCAAGAACAGAGAAAAAATAGAAAAAACTTTAAACACGATTGTACATGACGTAGTTTCTAAAGGCTTGGATGAAAACAATGTTGAAGCAATCGTTAAATCTCTACTCAAGGGAAAAGTTTCGGAAGATAAACAGGATGAAATTACAGATCAAATATTATCATTGGCCAATCAAGTGAAACCACCTGAAGTACAACCGCTGGATAAGGAAACACAACAACTGATTAAGGGCGACATACATGATGTGCTTGATATTTCTGGAGTAAAGATCAAGGACAGACAGAAAATAGAAAAATCTTTGAACAAGATTGTACATGATGTAGCTACTAAAGGTATAAACGAAGACAAGGTTGAAGCTATGGTTAAATCTTTACTTAAAGGAAAAGTTTCGGAAGACAAACATGACGATATTATTGATCAAATATTATCATTGGCCAATCAAGTGAAACCACCTGAAGTACAGCCGCTGGATAAGGAAACACAACAACTGATTAAGGGCGACATACATGATGTGCTTGATCTTTCTGGTGCTAACATCATGGACAGAGAGAAAATAGAAAAGACTTTGAACACAATTGTACGTGACGTAGCTACTACAGGTATGGACGAAAGCAAAGCTGAAGCTATGATTAAATCTCTACTTAAGGGAAAAGTTTCCGAAGAAAAATATGTCGATATTAAAGATAAAATACTAACATTGGCTAATCAAGTCAAACCGAGTCAAGCACAACCGGTGGACAAGGAAACAAAACAAATGATCAAGGACGACATACATGATATGCTTGATATTCCTGGAGCAAAGATAAAGGACAGAGAGAAAATAGAAAATTCTTTGAACAAGATTGTACATGATGTAGCTACTAATGATATAGACGTAGACAAAGTTGAAGCTATGGTAAAATCTTTACTAAAAGGAAAAGTTTTGGAAGATAAACACGACGATATTATAGATCAAATATTATCATTGGCCAATCAAGTGAAACCAATCCAAATACAACCGCTAAACAAGGAAATAAAACAAATAATAAAGGACGATATACATGATGTGCTTGATATTCCTGGAGCAAAGATAAAGGACAGAGAGAAAATAGAAAAATCTTTAAACAAGATTGTACAAGATGTAGCTACTAAAGGTATAGACGAAGACAAAATTGAAGCTATGGTTAAATCTCTACTCAAAGGAAAAATTTCAGAAGACCAACATGACGACATTATTGATCAAATATTATCATTGGCCAATCAAGTGAAACTACCTGAAGTACAACCACTGGATAAGGAAACACAACAACTGATTAAGGGCGACATACATGATGTGCTTGATCTTTCTGGTGCTAACATCATGGACAGAGAGAAAATAGAAAAAACTTTGAACACAATTGTACGTGACGTAGCTACTACAGGTATGGACAAAAGCAAGGCTGAAGCAATGATTAAATCTTTACTTAAGGGAAAAGTTTCCGACGGTAAATATGACGATATAAAAGATCAAATACTATCATTGGCTAATCAAGTCCAACTGAGTCAAGCACAACCGATGGACAACGAAACAAAACAAATGATTAAGGACGACATACATGATGTGCTTGATACGACTGGGGGTCCAATTAAAAACAGAGAAATAATAGAAAAAACTTTAAACACGATTGTACATGACGTGGTTTCTAAAGGCTTGGATGAAGACAAAGTTGAAGCGATGGTTAAATCTCTACTTAAAGGAAAAGTTTCGGAACATAAACAGGATGAAATTACAGATCAAATATTATCTCTGATCAGTCAAGTGAAACCTATTCAAGTACAACCACTGGAAAAGGAAACAAAACAAATGATAAAAGACGACATACATGATGTGCTGGATATTTCTGGAGTAAAAATCAAGGACAGAGAGAAAATAGAAAAATCTTTGAACAAGATTGTACATGATGTAGCTACTAAAGCTATAGACGAAGACAAAGTTGAAGCTATGGTTAAATCTCTACTCAAAGGAAAAGTTTCGGAAGACAAACATGACGATATTATTGATCAAATATTATCATTGGCCAATCAAGTGAAACCACCTGAAGTACAGCCGCTGGATAAGGAAACACAACAACTGATTAAGGGCGACATACATGATGTGCTTGATCTTTCTGTTGCTAACATCATGGACAGAGAGAAAATAGAAAAGACTTTGAACACAATTGTACGTGACGTAGCTACTACAGGTATGGACGAAAGCAAAGCTGAAGCTATGATTAAATCTCTACTTAAGGGAAAAGTTTCCGAAGAAAAATATGTCGATATTAAAGATAAAATACTAACATTGGCTAATCAAGTCAAACCAAGTCAAGCACAACCGGTGGACAAGGAAACAAAACAAATGATCAAGGACGACATACATGATGTGCTTGATATTCCTGGAGCAAAGATAAAGGACAGAGAGAAAATAGAAAAATCTTTGAACAAGATTGTACAAGATGTAGCTACTAAAGGTATAGACGAAGACAAAGTTGAAGGTATGGTTAAATCTCTACTCACAGGAAAAGTTTCGGAAGACAAACACGACGATATTATTGATCATATATTATCATTGGCCAATCAAGTGAAACCACCTGAAGTACAACCGCTGGATAAGGAAACGCAACAACTGATTAAGGGCGACATACATGACGTGCTTGATATTTCTGGAGTAAAGATCAAGGACAGAGAGAAAATAGAAAAATCTTTGAACAAGATTGTACATGATGTAGCTACTAAAGGTATACACGAAGACAAGGTTGAAGCTATGGTTAAATCTTTACTTAAAGGAAAAGTTTCGGAAGACAAACATGACGATATTATTGATCAAATATTATCATTGGCCAATCAAGTGAAACCACCTGAAGTACAGCCGCTGGATAAGGAAACACAACAACTGATTAAGGGCGACATACATGATGTGCTTGATCTTTCTGGTGCTAACATCATGGACAGAGAGAAAATAGAAAAGACTTTGAACACAATTGTACGTGACGTAGCTACTACAGGTATGGACGAAAGCAAAGCTGAAGCTATGATTAAATCTCTACTTAAGGGAAAAGTTTCCGAAGAAAAATATGTCGATATTAAAGATAAAATACTAACATTGGCTAATCAAGTCAAACCGAGTCAAGCACAACCGGTGGACAAGGAAACAAAACAAATGATCAAGGACGACATACATGATATGCTTGATATTCCTGGAGCAAAGATAAAGGACAGAGAGAAAATAGAAAATTCTTTGAACAAGATTGTACATGATGTAGCTACTAATGATATAGACGTAGACAAAGTTGAAGCTATGGTAAAATCTTTACTCAAAGGAAAAGTTTTGGAAGATAAACACGACGATATTATTGATCAAATATTATCATTGGCCAATCAAGTGAAACCACCTGAAGTACAACCGCTGGATAAGGAAACACAACAACTGATTAAGGGCGACATACATGATGTGCTTGATATTTCTGGAGTAAAGATCAAGGACAGAGAGAAAATAGAAAAATCTTTGAACAAAATTGTACATGATGTAGCTACTAAAGGTATAAACGAAGACAAGGTTGAAGCTATGGTTAAATCTTCACTTAAAGGAAAAGTTTCGGAAGACAAACATGACGATATTATTGATCAAATATTATCATTGGCCAATCAATTGAAACCACCTGAAGTACAGCCGCTGGATAAGGAAACACAACAACTGATTAAGGGCGACATACATGATGTGCTTGATCTTTCTGGTGCTAACATCATGGACAGAGAGAAAATAGAAAAGACTTTGAACACAATTGTACGTGACGTAGCTACTACAGGTATGGACGAAAGCAAAGCTGAAGCTATGATTAAATCTCTACTTAAGGGAAAAGTTTCCGAAGAAAAATACGTCGATATTAAAGATAAAATACTAACATTGGCTAATCAAGTCAAACCGAGTCAAGCACAACCGGTGGACAAGGAAACAAAACAAATGATCAAGGACGACATACATGATATGCTTGATATTCCTGGAGCAAAGATAAAGGACAGAGAGAAAATAGAAAATTCTTTGAACAAGATTGTACATGATGTAGCTACTAATGATATAGACGTAGACAAAGTTGAAGCTATGGTAAAATCTTTACTAAAAGGAAAAGTTTTGGAAGATAAACACGACGATATTATAGATCAAATATTATCATTGGCCAATCAAGTGAAACCAATCCAAATACAACCGCTAAACAAGGAAATAAAACAAATAATAAAGGACGATATACATCATGTGCTTGATATTCCTGGAGCAAAGATAAAGGACAGAGAGAAAATAGAAAAATCTTTAAACAAGATTGTACAAGATGTAGCTACTAAAGGTATAGACGAAGACAAAATTGAAGCTATGGTTAAATCTCTACTCAAAGGGAAAGTTTCGGAAGACAAACACGACGACATTATTGATCAAATATTATCATTGGCTAATCAAGTTAAACCAAGTAGTTCAAAACAGTTAGATCTAGATACAAAACAAATTATGAAAAAGGATATTAATGATATTCTTAATGAATCCAAGTCTCATATCAAGAACCAAAGTCAAGTCGAAGAAAACGTACTCAATCTTATATTCAGTATGCTATCAACAAGTATTGGAAAAGGCCAAGCTAAAAGTCGTCTTAAAAGTATACTCAAGGGAAAAGTATCAGATGATGAAGTTGGAAATATATCTAGTAAATTCCTAGAACTGGCAAACAAAATGAAGGCAACACAGACCATGCATGATACTAATTTCCAAGAGGCCCTGAAGAATGATATAACTGATATCCTTCTCGAAACGGATGCTCCTATTAAGTACAGAAGTAAAGTTGAAGAAAATTTACGTGATATTTTAAGCGATATTGTTATGCGAGGTATGGACAAAAGCAGAGCTCAAGATTACATTCATAGTGCACTGGAGGGCAATGTATCGGATAGTCAGGCCGAAGAAATATCTAAAAAAATACTTGCACTGGCTGAGCAAAGATCTCTAAGACTTAGCCAAGATAGCAGTGGACCACTTGCTTCTTCAACTCAAAACGAAGAAAAACTATATTACGATCGGGTATATGGAACGATAAGAGATTGGTTAAAAAATATGAACATTGCTCTAAAATATGGCCAAATTCATAAAGTAGCTGAAGCTATAGCAAATGAAACTTTAGACAGACAAAAGTATCTGCAACTTAATCCAGCAGTTAAAATTTCAGAGAAGAATGAATCGGAAATATTAAAAGAACAAATTTACAAGGCCTTAAATAAATTAGTCGATAAGAAAACGGTGCAATCAATTATGACATACACTGATGATTTAATGCATTCTCTAAAAGAAATCCCACCTCTTCAAGATTCCAGCATAGGTCTGGTTCAAGATAGCATTGAATTTGTTCAGGAAAATTTGGAAGGAGCTTTGCTAAGTTGGCTCAGAGATTCCCCGATTTACCAAAGTAGGTATCCAAAAAACAAAGAGTCTCAAAAACAGATGATGTCAAAGTTAGCTAAGACTCTAGCTGCTGTTCTTAGCTCACCGGCAATGACAAAGCCAGGAGCAAATACGGACAAAGCTTTGCTAAAAGAAATTATAAAACAGCTAGAAGAATTTCCTTTACAGTCGCAATTTAAGTCTAATGATTATATTCGGAAGCTGGGAGGTCATTTGTTAGATTACCTAAAGAGTTTACAGTTATTTCAGGATATTTCAGCTAGAAGCAGTTTAAAGGATTCACACCGAACGAATACTTCGTTAATGCCTACAACAAACCATTTGAATGACATTGTTAATGATTGGTGTGCAGCAATACCGCTTCCAAGCACAGATGAGTCATTTCGAATACAACAAGATCTCGCCAATAAAATAATATTGAAAATCGGAGAATTAAATATGAACCAAGATATATTTAATGACGACTCTTTATATGAGGAAGAACTGCAAGATTTTATTGATCAACAAGCAAATTTGTTAGAAATTAGTCAATATGTTACTGAAGATCATAAAAGAGTTCTCACTGACCAAATTAAGCAAGTAAAGCAAAAAGTTCAAGATGATTTGGTTGGTAGAGCGTACAAGCAACAACTTCGGGATACTGTATCGAAGACTTTACCCTCAACCTCATGTCCAACGGTAGAAGATCTTGCGTCGTTTGAATTAATGAAAGAAAATCTAGCTGACGCTTTTATTAACCTCAACTATTCCGGAGAGGATGAAGAATTACGAGCTAAATATAAACGCAAAATAATTGACGAAGTCAACAAGTACGTTAATGACTACCTGAGATGTTGTCCGGCACCACCCGTTACTGCTAAAAAGCTTAACGAAGATTTGTACAAGGCATTAGTCAATGTACCAGTACCAGGCGATGAATCAATGCGGTCCGAAGTTGAAACGGTACGAATGAAAGATGTCATAAACGATTGGTTAAAAACCATACCAATGAATAAACAATCTAAAGCAGAATTATTACGTACGAATAAAATAATAACACTCATGGCACAAAAATTACAAGAACTGGAATCTGAGTTTCATCCTGAATTTGAAGATACTGCAGTGGAAGAAATTGTCACATATCTTAAGAAACTTCCGTTGAAAAGTAAAAATAATCTTGATGGGATGGCAAAAAAACTGGTTGAAAAAATAAAAAATACAGCCGAGTCAAGATCGTTCATCGAAGGAACGAGATCAAAACTGGCTGATGACTGTTTATGTAAAGATTTACCTGTACCACCTTTACCTGCTCGGGCTAGTAACCAGTCCTGTGTTTCTTTCATCCCACCTTGTGGTTTAAGCAAAGAGGATCAAGAATTATTACAGAAGATACGAGAGCGGTCTCTACTCTGCGAAACAGCTACCCAATTACGGAATCGTATAGATGCCGCAGTCAACCCGCCTCCTTCGGATCGCGGGAGTCAGACAGAAATGCCTTGCCAAAGTAAATGCTGTCAGCATGCTGATAGATCCGAGTCTGCCTGCTCTAAATTTCTCAGCCCAAGTAAATGTCCACATGCTGAAAAATCGGAACCTATTTGCTCTAGATTTTTCAATCCAAAAACCAAACGAGTGCCAGTAAGTACGCGACCATGCACGTCCACAAGAAACCAAGCAGACGCGTCTCCTTTTGTACTCGTCAAAGAATATTACTTGGATTCCCCTTCACGTAATAAAGTAGAATTCGCAACTCAAACTCCTGTTGAAGAATCCGGTAGAATATGTATACCTTCGTCTCCCGTAAGTCCTGAAGGCATATGTCGTTCTCGAGAATGTATAACGCGAAGACCTATTAGACCTCGTTCGCACTTAGACGCATCCAGTTGTCGAAGAGCGACACCAAGAAGACAATTCACCAGTGCGTGTCCAAATGAGTACTTCAGTCGCCCTAAGCCGCATAACTGTTTGAAAAGTGGTCCAGTCCCAGAGAGGGATTATTTGAGGAGTCAGTGCAGACGTGTCGGAGCGAATCGCCCCCGGAGGAAATCGTCTTGTCTGTCTTGTCAAGATCCAACTAGGATGTGTCCTGATTGT
The DNA here is from genome assembly GCA_932294315.1 of Epinotia nisella. NCBI lineage: Eukaryota > Metazoa > Arthropoda > Insecta > Lepidoptera > Tortricidae > Epinotia > Epinotia nisella. The sequence continues at coordinate 706,297 of OW028699.1, forward strand.
TTCCCCATGCATGTATGTCCGCATCCTACTTGTCTTTATTTTAAGTGATAGTTTTTCTTGTTTTGTCTTATTGATGGTCATAATCGTTATTTTCTTGTAAAGTATTTATTTACTGTTTTGTGTAATCAATAAAATTCATAGTTATACTTATAGTTTTATTTAAGACCTTACAAACAAACAATTATTCGAAACAAACAAAGAAACATTATATAGAAACAAAAATATAAAAGTAAACTTGAAAAAGTTTTATGCTTCCGATCGCTTCAGAACAAAAGTGACACGTAACATATCACATATATATGAACTACAATAATAAATCAAAAACATATTAGACGTCACATTTTTAAAAATATTTTTATTGATTTTTAAAGGGGCGTTTCTGGGTTAGGCTCAACAAACGTGAGCGTGTCAATCTGTCAACAGGTGGTTTTAAATTTATATTATATCACTGCCTAAAACATTAATCTCAAAATTAAATTACATGAAAGCGAGAACGACTTGCCAAGATCATATTTTTTTATCTTCTACAGTGAGGTGGATACGGAGGTGGTAGTCTCCCAAACGAGACATAAGGATAGGGGTACGGGTATGGATAAGGATAGAAACTTCTGGGCCCATGGCCATGGACGCACTCCTCACAAGTCGTGCAATTTGGCCCTTGCCTACCGCTCCATCTCTTGTATCTTTGGCGGCATCGGCATCTCTCTTCGCCTTCATTGTCCTCAGTGTCCATATCCAGTCTTCTGGCAGGAGCGCTTTCTTTTTCTATTTGCCGCCTCTGTTTCATGTTAGGAGGTACAAGATTGGTGTGGTGAACAGGCGTAGAGAAGAAGCCGGGCTGGTTGCTTATTTCGGAAGAAGGTGCGTTTGAAGCTATAAAGGGACGGTTGGATCTCCGTGGAAATGATGGTGCTCCACTAGCTGCCTCGTCAACTCTGTCTGTTGGCACAGGGTTCGGGCTTGAAACCTGACGACTCTGTGGACCCTGACTTGGGCCTTGCGCTTGGATGTCTTGCACAGATCTATTGGCGCTTCTGTTCTGGTTTATGATCTCCTGTATTCCTTCACGGTCGGTAGATTTTCTAAATTCTGCGGGAGCTGCTGGGCTTATTCTAATGGAAGGTTGATTGGCTTGGCGAAAAGATTGGTTTCGAGCGGAGGTTTCCAAAGGTGCTGCCATTGCACCTGATGTTTGGTGACTTGCTAACGACATAAACCCGCTGGCTGCGTTTCCTTGTAGCATATCAGGGTCCTGTGGCCGATGCGACATTGCAGCTCTCGATGATCCTGTAGAGAACCGTTGATTTTCATGGACGGATATCTCAATTGGTTCTTGCCGCATCATGCTAGGTTCCATTTGAATCCTATTAGATCTAGAGGCATTCGGTGATCTTGTAAACCGAGAAACGTCAGGAATAAGAGGGACTGGTTCTATGTAGGGTTGCTCACTTCGATGACTATGAAAACCAGCAGCTACTCCTTGTGAGATATTGGGGTCTATCTGAGAGTGATGCGAGTTGTATGGAGGCCGTTCGTTTGAAAAACCCCCCGACATCTGCATCTGAGGTCTAGGTGGTCCATGGTCTACCATAGACACGAAACCTAATGCTTCATTCTGGTCTTCCCAATGTCCGACCGGAGGAGGAGGAGCAGGAGGGTTGTAAGCTGATCGTCGCATCATGGAAGGCGCCTGATTAGCATCTGCTACTGACACGAAACTATGCGCTGGCTGGTATTGGTCATCAGGAAACGAAGCGTTAGGAATTAAACCTGCTTCGCTTTCAAAATACCTTGATTGTGGTGAGCCACGGTGAGACGATACTAGATTAGGATATTGGAACCTATTGTCGATATGAGGAGGCACATTATGCATAGAGTAGCCAAATGCACCTCCTCGAACACTTTCATGAAATTGGTCGGGATTGTAAACAAAATAGGGATCTTGATCGTATGGAGTGAGGTAATCTGGTGACACGGGCGCGTCGTCTCGCGATCCGTAACCAGCTTGTGGTTCAATCATAGAAGAGCAAGCCGGTTTGTCTTTGAATATGGATCTGTATTGAGCATCTTGATCTTCCTCCATGACCCATTCGCCATCTGGCTGATCAGTTCTAGTAGAGCATAAAGGTGCATTTTGAAACATGCTTCTGTATTGAGCATCTTTATCTTCCTGAACGAGCCATTCATTGCCTAAATGCCGCCTGTCTGGTTCTATTGTCGCATTAGCTAGCTGACTTCTATTTAATAATCTATTCGATTGGTTAACGCTTTGATTTTGATGGCAATCTTGAAATGCTACTGATTTTCGCCTGCTGCCAGCGCCGTGTCTGCTATTTAATCTATTAGTGAGTTCATCAACCATCTCATTTATTTTCAAATCTTGGTCTCTTTCGAGTGGAACCTTGTCTAAAAAGACAGATATCTCATGCCTTATTTGTCTATCCCCACAACAATCAGAAATGTTGGTTCTTTTTTCCATTTCATGTATTTTACTAGTTAAGGCCTCTCTTAACCTTCTACGGTGTAGTTGTTCATTTAAATCATTGTTTTGAACAAGTGGCAAATCTTTCATCCATTCCTCGATTTCGAGTCCGAGATGGATTTCATCAGCATTTTCTTTTACGCTGTCCTCTGTCGGTAAAGGTACTTTATAGAGTACATCTAAAATATCAGATTCCATATAAACATTTACAAGATTCTCTATTTCTTTACCGTAACTATTTTTTAGTCTGTCCATATACGCCTGGATCGCCCTCAGTAATTTGATTTTATAAGCATTTGCTAAAATTTTATCGGTTTCTTTATAATTACTAATGACTAAGAAATCGTCAAGAGTGCAGTACTTGAGCATCTGTTCAAACAACTTTGTAGGATTCTCGCGGTCTATTTTTGTATTTTTTCTTAATTTCTCATCTTCTATTCGTTTTTTTTTATCAACCACCTTATCTTTATAGTTCTCGGGCATCTCTAATTCTTTAATCAATTCGTTCATGTCGGAATTTTTCTCAAGTAGTTGTGCTTTAAGTGCGTACCTTTTCTCTTTCAAATCCTGCGTTTGCGGCAAGCAATCGAGCAATCCATCTATCTCTGTCCCCAACGCGTCTTCATAATAATATTTATTTTGAAATACAGCTGGTTGTGTCTTTATCTTCGTTATTATTTTCCAAATTCCATTTAAAATACCCTTTCTGGCTTTTTCTGCTATATTAATTTCCTCGGGAGTATTGGAGGATATAGGTATTTGTTGACACCAATTTTTTAGATATTCTTGAAAATCTTCTTGTAATTGACTGATCAGTGGTAGACCAGGTGGTGGCGGATTGAAGACTGGAGGTGGTCGCCAGTCTGCAATAAGCTTAGCAGCTGCACTAGACTTGGCCCAATAAGAAGGTACGGTAAGGTAAGGTAAGGGAGCCCTTAGTTCTGAGGGTCCTGGGACTTGGCTAATATTTCCTAATTCATTCTCATCATTTTGGTTAGCATTCTCAGAATGGCATCGGGTTTGTATTTGAGAGTCACTGTTTGATTCGCTATGAAGTTTTGGTGACTTTCCACGAGACTTCCTTTTATATTTTGAACTACGTTTAGAATAATCGAAATCCTTATTTGTAGTTGTGTTTTTTGGCCCAGATGTGGACGGTCTTTTACACTTTTGGTCACTTAAATTGTTTGTTATATCAGGGGATACTTTATGAACCATGTAATTCGTTAGTATTAAACCATTTTGAGGCTTCTTCTCGTTAATTTCAGACGCTTGTGACTTTGAGTTAAGTATTTCATCGTTATTATTGTTAATTGTACCAGGTTCTAGGTTGCCGTCTCTGCGATTTTCACCGCTATGAGATTTACACAGCTTATCTCGAGATCTAGCGGAAGTAGCGGACATATGAGTTTCTTGGCTAATATGTCTTTCTCTGTTTATTTCATTTTGAGTAGTATGGATATTATGCTCACCGTAGGTGTTTTCGCTTCTATGTTTATGTTTTGATGTTTCACATGAGTTCTTTAGATTGTTTAAGCTACGTTTTGAAAGTTTGGAATTATTATGTTCGCTTGTGCTACTTAGATTAAGTATGACGTTGTATCGATTAAAAGTCGGTACTTGTTTCGGTAAATCATCTTTCTTATTGTTACTATTATCAACACGAAAATGAGTACATCCTAAACCACTATGAGACTCACGGTTGCATTTAATACCAGAATCTGACTTTGAACCGAACACATTATTGTTACAAATGTCAGTAGAAGTACAGGGTTTAATGCGACCATTCTGACAACGATACTGGGATCTATTAATTATTGGAACTGGAATATTCCTTATCAATTCCATTAATTCCACGGCATGGTCGACAGCCTCCATATTATCTTCATTGAAGTACCTTTTCATCCATTTGAATATTTGATACTTCAAATGTTCGAGTTCATCCATATCTGTGCCTCTATCTTTATTAAATTCCAAATATTTCTGCCTATCAACTAAATCACTGGCGAGGTCTAGGACTACAGCTTGTCTGAAATCTGTATCATTTTCTCTTAATACTGCCAAATCTGAAACCCATCGGTCTATCTGCTGAGCGAGTTTCGTTTTATATTGGTATAAATTAGCTTCGATTTCCTTGTCCACAATAGAGCCAATACTGTGTCGAGACATGTCGGTGCCTGACGTTTTCGTGACATAATTTCTTGATAAATTTTGAACCATAAAAACAGCCAATGGTGGTGATCTTGCCATTATTTCATATTTTTTGTTATTTATATCTTTGCAGTTTTCTGTCAGTTGAGAAGCAAATTGGAAAGCTTCTTTTTCTGACAGTTTCGTGGCATTATGGAGTACACTCGCTATTTCTTCTAATCGAATATTAGTATTTACCGAATTCATTAATATATCCACCAAATCTACTATGGTTTGTTTTATCATTTTAGGATTTATCGTGTTTTCATTTTTCAAAACCTCCACCATTGCATTAACCGCGACATATTTTGTTTCTTTATCAGCTCGCGGAGAACGACTCCTGCGTAAAAATGTATTGGATTTAGCAGGCATGTTATTTTTAAAAGGTCTGATTTTTGTTTGATCTTGTAGAACATTTTCTATTCTATATATAAGAGCATCAGTAATTCTATTAACATAAACTGTCTTATCACTAGTATTGACCTCGATCGGGACTTCATCAAGAATTTCGGATATCTTTTCTCTCAACAGCTGTTCTCTGCCATTCTCCGATTTTTCAAATATTAAATACTTCAATCTGTTTACGAATGTATTATAAATTTGATCTTTCCTTACAGGTCTCAGAAAAATATCACGTTTCTTAATAGATACATCACTAAGCCAATCTTTTATAACGTGTTCAAATGTGTTTTGATCAGTTTCAATCCTAGAACCCTCAGCGCTGAATTCATCTTGACTTTGTGTGTTACTGTTGAATCCGTTCTTTCTGTTAAACTCGTAGCTTGATGGCTGTTTCGGGTCTATTCGCTGTCTCAAACAATTACCTAGCTTCACTTTAATCTTTTCTATCCCAGTCATTGACGACCCTTTCAATCTGTAACTCAAATTCCTTAGTACAGCGTCCTGTATTTCCTTAACCTTAGGATCACTGGTATTATCGAGCCAAGCCAGAATCTCGCTTTTGAAGTCCTTATGGAGCCTAAAGTCACTGAGACTTTTGCTTTTCTTAACTACAAGATTGACATGGTCACGTTTTGTTAGTTCTGTGGTGCTGGTGATGGTGTCGACGGATCTTCGAGGCATTTCGAAGGTCTGGACAGACCTGGTGATCGGTACAGAGAGGCTGTGGACTCGGGGGGGCAGTCTGGAGGAAGGAGATGGGGAGACGGGGACCGCTATCTGCAAGAAAGGAAGGATAAATCATCTGGTAGCTTCGTGAAACACATAAAATGGTCATTTCGAAGAATTCTCATAATTTTTCAGACTTAAAGGTGATACACGACATGTAAGTTTTACTGGCCCGATAGTGTCGTGAGTTGTGCTAAGAATTTTTGTGATGTAGACAAACTAAAAATAACTACAACTTAGAAAAGTTGAAAAACGCCCGACATTTTCATTTCAAAGTTCAATATTTCATAAACGGCTGAACCGATTTTGTTGAAACGTAGCTAAGAACACTCGGGATAAAATTATCTATGACACAAAAAAACCGTATTCAAAACGGTCCATCCGTTTGGGAGCTACGATACCACAGACAGATACACAGAGACACAGACACGTTAAACTCATAACACCCCTCTCTTTGCGTCGGGGATTAATAAGACATAGACTTACTGTTCGCATGCTTGGGTATTTGGTTTCCACTCCCAGTGAGCTCGTTGAGGCGACAGCTGAAAGTGGTAAAACGATTAAACCACTAAATCAATGCGTTCATTGAATAGATGGGATCAATAAATAAATATTTGGCGACAAACTAGGTTGGTTTTATAGGTAGGTACTTAGACATAAAGAGTTCGTTTATTACTTGGCTGGCTGTGTTTGCGACGGTCGCACCCACACCGGCGCATACATGCATACACAGTAATTCCTTAGAAAACATCCAACACTTTGAAACAAATATTCATGCCTCACAAATATGTCATTTGTACTCAGGACCTTCAACTTCGTAGTTTGGGTCACCTACTAGGCTAAGCTGGTAGTCAATAAAGGTATACTATATTTTCACGGTTCTCCTCCGTTAGCCCTAAGAATTTTAAACCTAATTTCACTAGCCCTAATGTTGTAAACCCTAAAATCACAAACCCGAATTTTCATTTTTCCTAATTATTCATTAGCCCTAAATTCAGTATTCCGAATTTTCATAATGTCTAATTTCTCATGACCGAATTTTCACTAAAACTAATTGTATTTAACCGAATATTTCCTAGGCCTAATATTCCTTTGCCTAATAATGACTAAACCTTATTATCAATATCTCTAAAATCAAAAACCCGAATCTTCATTTTACCTAACTATTTCTGCACTAATGTCAGTATCCCGAATTATCATAATGTCTAAGGTCTCATGACGACAAACAATTCAATTGTAAAAACTGTTTAATAATTATAAAAACTAAGTCTATTAAACAATAGTACTTTATTTATTAACTCCTTAGAATTCCTCTGCCTGCCATCCTTCCATCCTTTGAACAGGGACTTAGTGGCAAAATAGACTCGGATCGCGGATACAACAACATATGGAAACACCTAAAATTATGCACTACGATATTAATAGTTTTTCCGCTCTTTTATAAAAAAAATAACCTCGAAGACGAAAGCGGGAGCAAAGCTCCCGCTTCCGTCTTCTAACCTATCCGCGATCCGAGTCGGTTTTGCCACTAAACCCCTGTTCCCTACTGCCTACGATACACCACTATCTTGGCATTGGTTTATCTCAGAGAAAAGTTTATTTGATGTCCATCCTTTGAACAGGGATTTAGTGGCAAAACCGACTCGGATCGCGGATAGGTTCGAGGATATTTTTTTTTTATTTTAGACACTGCAATTTGTACCCACTATATTACATATGAATATTATAGATGTTGAGATGGATGGCAAATGACATTATGGCAAGTGATAGTTATGGATTACAATGATTATGGTAACCGAGATTATTGTTATTGATATTATGGAAAACAAAGATTCTGGCATATAATTAATATGGTAAACAATGAGTATGGCATACGAAACTATGGAAAACAACATTATGGCAGGTGAATATTGTGGCAGATAAAAGTCGGGCAAATGAAATTCTGGCAAGCAAGAGTATACCCCGCTCGGGAGGTTGCCAGCTCGCTTCGCTCGCCACCTCCCCCCACTCACGTCGCTTCGGCCTCGTGCGCCCGCTCAACTCAGGACCTCCTTCGCGAGCTCCTGGCTTCGCAATTTTCATATACACTCTAGGGGTAAGGCAGACAAGACCACGTGGATAGTGGGGTGCTCCGATTCGGTTTTGTTATCTCTATGCATGCATATATAATACAATATCTCGACCATTTTTGATTTTTAAGTCCTAGGTCGTTTTGACTTTTTGGATTCAATATCTCGGCCATTTTTGATTTTAGAGAAAAAAAAACTACCAAACATGCTTATTTTAACGGATTCTGTACCAAACAATCATAAAAAATGCATTAGGTTTAGTGAAACATTAGAGAAAAAGTTAATAGGTCAAGTGACAGGATAGGTGTGATGAAATTAGGTGTAGTATTCATTATACATAGTAATCATTAGGCACGTTAATCATTAGGCTTAGTAATCATTAGGAAAAATCATTATTAGTTTCCAATATATTAGCACACTTGATGTTTAGTATTAGTAAAGATTAGGAGGTATGAAATTAGGCACAGCAAATAATTATGCCATACAATATTAGTTATCTGAATATTAGGGCTAATAAAAATTATATCGAACGTTGGTAGGTGTAATGAAATTAGCACTAACGGTATTAGGTTAAGTGGGGGTGAACCTATTTTCACATCTGCTATTCAGAAAATAGAGTCTGTCTAATGAAAGTTGAACCTAGTAGTTATTTGATTGGCAACACTTTGTCCTATGTATGTCTATCTGAGGTGTCATGTCGTATGTCAAATTTATTTTTTTCTGAGAAAGTTGCGGCTGTGTGAGTGACCCTGTGTTACCTTGTCATGATTTTTTAAATTTGCCGCTATTTTTCAGGTTCAGCTTTCATTAGCTAGACTCTAGTCATTGTTGCCCTCAAATGAGGGATCAAAGTTGTACTTTTCTTCCCTGGTCCTACTCCAATCACAAATGAGAGATTTCAATTTTCCGCATAGGTGTTAAGAAGCAATATGTGCCACTCGGTAGCAAAATTGTTTCCGTCTCGGTCGTGAACACTTTAATCCCTCGTTACGCTCAAGATTGTACTTTAAGAATACCTCGCTACGCTCAGGATTCTATTGTAGGATCTTTCGTTTCACTCAGGATATCACCCTCGCCGTAAATATAAACTGTTGCTCCTTTGAGACACAATCTACTATTGTATGTCATATGCAAGAACCGGAATTCTACATAGCAAAAATCAAACTGTCAGAGGGAATGACCAAATTGTTTTATCGACAATTCCACTTATCGATGTTACGGAATATTATCGCAAATCGACTTATACGATTATTCTGTAACATTTGACCTCTTTGATAAGCAACCTGCATCTCCATATTAAAATAAATCATGCCCACGTAGGGTTGCCATATGGAAGAATTAAATGTCCTGACAAAAATCCGGACATCACCCTAAAAATCCTGACTTTTTTTAACAGAGATTTTTTTTCATTCAAACTGTGTAAACTTTGTAATAAATATATCCCGTAAACTGTTTTTTTATGAGGTCATTCCTAAAAATCCGGACACTTGCCAAGTCCGGCCGCAATCCGGACAAAGGGTCAAAAATCCTGACATGTCCGAACAAATCCGGACGTATGGCAACCCTATGCCCACGTCACATATGCTATTTACGTCGCTTGTTTGTCATAAGTAAGTAGCGTGCCGTGTTACTAAAATGGTTAATAAAAATATTTTCTGTTTTATTCCTTACCATTATGCTTACGTACATTGTATATATCCAAAAGCCTGATTTCATTACTTTGACGATGTGTCATTAAGTGACATTAATAAAATTTATTAAAATAAAAAGATAGTCGATAAAACACTTTGGTCAAACCCTCTGACAGTTTGATTTTTGCTATGAAAAATTCCGGTCCTTGGTCATATGTATTAGGTATCTACCTTGCACCGTCGTATTGACTGGATGACTCTGAAATACAAGAAACATTATATTTTATTCGGGGGTACATTATATATACTGTGAAAATAACATTAATTTAAAAATGCCGGCGTGTTACAAAGAAGCGGGATGAAATAGCCTATTTTCATGCGGAACAGGTATTATGCCATATTACAGGCGCACGCGCACACCTACATACAATACAGCGCGCAAAGATGAGTTGATGACTATCTGTCAAAAGACCATATCATCATCATCATATCAGCCAATAGACATCTATAAAGAGTGCCAAAGTGACCGGTCCTGTGCCATCCGCATCCAGCGGACTCCCGCGACCTTTACCAGGTCATCAGTCCACCTTGTGGGGGGCCTACCCACGCTGCGACTTGCTGTACGTGGTCGCCACCCGATTTATGTGACACTAAAAGGTCTTATAGCACAGAATAAATAATAGTAAGTACCTATTTTACGTACGGAAACTCCTCTGTCCAACCAAATCGAGGTTTGCCAGATAGTAGGTATCTCCTCCCAGCAATAACTCGATATACCATAATTTACTTTAAAAACAGAGTCAATTTAGTACTCCGCCAAGCCAAATGAACATTTCCTTTCCACTTTACCTCATGGACTGCTTTCCGAGAGTAAATACGTTGATTATTACAGACGAAAATCATATCACTGCATGTGGGCTCATAATATTTAAGGAGTTCCGTTGATTTGGCACACTTGACATTTAGGACTTCATTAGTTGCTATGTCAACGGAATCATATCAGAATCAGTAACGTACTTTTACAGTTTTAAGTACGAGTTCCATAAGTCATCTGTGGTCTTCATCATCAGTTCCACTTCACCAAATTAGTGATTTCCGGGTGTAAACTGTAAATACACTAGTTATAATAGAAACTGTCGAAATGACTACATGCGTGCCTTCTATATTTGAGGAGTTCCCTCAATTCCTCATGGTTCCCATCATCCAACTGATTTTTTTATAAATTATAACAATGGGACCAACCTGGAAGCATATACTTTCAATTAAAAAAAAATATTGTACGAATCGGTTCATAAATGACAGAGTTCTGAGGTAACAAACATTTTAAAAAAAAACAACTAAATTGAGAACCACCTCCTTTTTTAACCGACTTCAAAAAAGGAGGACGTTATATGTTCCACTTCCACTGTATATATTTTTTTATGTATGTTCGACGATTTCTCCGTCAATTGTGGACCGATTTAAAAAAAAAAATTGTCTTCGAAAATGTATACTCTCGAGATGGTCACATTGTCACCAAGTCAGGATCTGATGATGGGATCCCAGGGAAATCGAGGCCAACCCTCAAATTTTATAGGCACGCATGTAGCGATTTTGGTATTTTCTATTATAAATCGTAATTTTGGTGATGTGGAACTGGTGATGAAGACCACAGATGACTTATGGAACTCCTCAAGGATGTAGAAGTACGTCAAAAGCTCTGATATGATTTGAACTAATAAAGTGTCAATTCTGAGATCTTTGCGGAATCAATGGAACTCCTCAAATATATCAGCCCACATATAGCGACTTGGATTTTTTAAAATAATAATCAACGCATTTGGTGTCGGAAAGCAGTTCATGTGGTAAATTGGAAAGGAAATGTGGAAATTTTCATGTTGGCTTGGTGAAGTACCGAATTGAAGTCGGTTTAAACTTTGTTTTTAAAGTAATATTATTTTTCACGCCACTGCTCGGAAATGTGGCAAAAGATGGTCAGAATTCAGGCTTCAAAGCTGGGGGTTAGTTGGACGTCGCACGAACAGGCCATCTAAGTCGTCAAACTGTCCAACAATAACATTGTTGGACAGTTTGAACAGCGATTCGACCAATCACAGGCGGGTTCCGCTCTTCCTCCTCCGCCGCGCCGGGGCGCGAGGCAAGTGAGCCTTCTGTTTAGTATTATGATCTTTAATTAGGTACTTAATTTTGTCTTAAAATTATAATTATTTGCAATTTCCTCGCAGTAGGCGTGAATAGCACTGTGTTAAGCCTCGGCCGAAACTGCAATAGCTGGACTCGTACTTTCGAGGGCCTCCGCTACGCGTCGGCGCTCGAACTAACTCGTCCATAATATTGCTTACTTTCTAGCCTCTTCAACAATGTACTATTGAAGTCGGTTTAAAAGAAGTCAAGTGGTGTTTAGTTAAGCTTAACGAGAAACTGGGAATGTCAAACTCACACACGCTACCCTGGGGTCCTGTGAGTCCAGCTCGCGGTCCGTTTCCGAAGTCTCCGGTATGGGCGTGTCGCACCACTCCTGGTTACGGCCGTCCAGGCGTGACGCGGTTTGGGTGTGGGACTGCGGAAAACACATTGCTGTAGGAATAGGTGGAGATTCAAGCAGATCTAGAAGTACGACTGACATAATAAAAAAAATGGTCGATTTGTGCTTATTGTCTACCCCAAAAACTGCCCCCTTAGTTGGAGTTTCCTCCTTTTTAGGGTACATAGCCAACATGGCAAAAACGTAACCCTTATAGTTTCGTCGTGTCTATCTGTCCGTCTGTCCCTATGTCACAGGCATTTTACTCGAAAAATATAAGGTGTATTTAAATCAAATTTTGAGATAGATGTATTTTGTTAGCCGCTACATAGTTCTGTTGCACTCCATACATAAAACTGAAAGTCAAATTTTTTTTGATTAAGTGAATAGAATCGGAGATAATCACCCCGAAAGTCACTAAAATTGTGTCTACCTCTAATTTTTGAACCGTGTATTTTAAAAATATGGAAAAAATCATGGACATAGGGCTTTTAAATTCTTTCACCGGAAGTTATTTTGAACAAGATCGGTTCAAAGGTTTTCGAGATATTTCTAAAAAACTGCTTTCCTTAAAGAAAAGGATGTAAGTGCCGTAAGATTTCTGTGATGATACGACCTTTTTAAAAGGCACGGCACTCATCGTTTTGCGTGGTCCGACACGCACTTGGCCGGTTTTTTTTATTAAGTGAATAGAGTCGGAGATAATTGCCCCGAAAGTTTTGAACGGTGTATTTTCTAAATATGAAAAAAAACATCAATCAATCATAGCATTCTAGAGAAGATGTGGGTCGACGAGATATTTATTTTGCCAGCCTAAGATTGAGAAATGAAAATCTAGAAGCATGGAGGTCAACGACTTTTATTGGTGGAAGCACGAACGACTCACATAGGATGATATACTTTTAAGTGTCTTCCGGAGTCTTCTTGAGACCTCGCGTATGAGTCTGATGTCTCCTTGCTTCTTGTAAATTTGTTTCCTGCAAATGGGTAAAAATAATACAACTATATACATGCCGTCAAACAACTTGAGCAAATGACCTTGCCTGCGCAAAGGCGAATTGTACGTGCAAACTGCCCCCCCACTTCGTCCCGCGTGTTCAAGTTGTTTGACGGCATGTATACTACTTTACAAACAATTAAAATCGTCTATTTTGTACAAAATTCATTAAACTAAACTAAGAACAGAAAAAATAAATATAACTAAAACTAAAGATAAAAAATTTGCCCCAGATCGCTGCTAGGCGGTAGTGTACCCAGAAGGCTGGCAGCATGGCCATGTTGTATGTCAATGCTGATCCTCTGGGCGAGGTAAAAACCAGCCTTCTGGCCCCGTAGCATGGTTGGCCTTATCACGCGACAAGTGACAAGATAGCAGCGTCGTCTCGTTCTATCGAACGGTGTCAGCCAGTGACGCACGCTCTATCCTATCACCTATCGCGTGACAAGGCCAACCATGCTACGGCTCCTGGTCACGCGAAGCCTCGACCAAGCGCTTGCACAATCCATTGAAGATTCGGTGCGCGCACTTGAAAAGTAGAGTTGGCAATAAACTTGTTGTACCAAAAGTGAAATTTATTGGCTGGTCCATTTCAGTAGCTTTAAGCTTTGGCTGGCAGTCCTGGGCTGTTATTCGCTACGCGCTGCTCCTCACCCCATGCGTCACGCCTAACGAAAGTATACCTCTAGCTACGCTTAGTTACTACGAATCGCGGCGTCAAGATATATTTGTGGGTGAGCGTTGAGGTGAGCTTAAAACAAGTTACAGAATAGGGGGGCTGGGAGCCTGTGGGCGGAGGCCATCGGACATGTAGACAAGCAACTGTAAGGCTACCTGAAATCCTCCCGTTTGTCCCTAGTAGGGCTATCCTCAGGCGCCCTAGGCCTGCTGTTAGCCGCGTAGGACTCCTCGTAGGTCTTCGGGGTGCGGTAGCTGATGGGATCGCGCGGGGAAAACTGGACGGGGGATTGGTGGGGGGAGTGGCGAGGAGAACGGCCTGCCAAGGAAATAATGATATATCACGTAGGTATATTCCGAGTATACTGGCCTCTTTAGGATTACGTAGTCGACAAGGAACTATAGTTTCACCATGTCCGTCTGTCCGTCTGAGGCTTATCACGCCATCAATTTTTCTAATTTGAGAATATCATTAATGTCGATTATGAAAAGGGTGGGGCCACGAATGCTGCCTTGTGGCACGCCGAATTTGGTTGGTCCCTGGTATGTACAGAACTTTAATATGAATAGTTTATTTATTTATTTATTTATTTATTTATTGCGATCATGTTCATTGTCCATACAGTAGGTCTTAATAAGATAGGTTATACAGTAGGTACATGATACCCTGCTAGGGCATTGCAATGGTCTTATATACTAACATGCTAACAACATAAGTTAGTTTTATATAAAGAAAGCCATAGTTGCTATAATTATTAGAATTGACCTAATTGATTGTTATAAAAACCGGCCAAGTGCGTGTCGGACCACGCAAAACGAAGGGTTCCGTGCCTATTAAAAAGGTCGTATCGTCACAGAAATTTTACGGCACTTACGTCCTTTTCTTTGAGGAAGGCAGTTTTTCAGCAATATCTCGAAAACCTCTGAACCGATCTTATTCAAAACAATTTTCGGTGAATGAAATTAATAAGCCCTATGTCCATGAATTTTTCCATATTTTTAAAATACACCGTTCAAAAATTAGAGGGGGGGGGACAGAATTTTAGTGACTTTCGGGGCGATTATCTCCGACCCTATTCACCTAATCAAAAAAAATGCAAAGAAACCTCATATTTATTTTGAAAGGCCTATCGATTGATGTGCCACACGGGGGGTCACAATGAAAAAAAAAATTTTGACTTTTTGTTTTATGTATGGAGTGCACCCCTAAAAAAATTTTTTTTGTCATTTTATTACAAAACTATGTAGCGGCTAACAAAATACACCTATCCTCAAAATTTTGTTCAAATACACCTTATAGTTTTCGAGTAAAATGCCTGTGACATACGGACAGACGGACAGACGGACAGACGGACAGACGGACATGACGAAACTATAAGGGTTCCGTTTTTGCCATTTTGGCTACGGAACCCTAAAAACAGATTATTTATTTACGTACTAAAGCTAAAAAATAAAAAATACTACTACAAAATTACACAATTCTAAGATGTCAGCAAGCTAAATTAAGGGTCTGATCGATCATGAATTCATTCAAATGGTAATAGCATTTATTTATAAGCATTTTTTTTAAATTATTGTAGAAAACATTTATTCTATTTTCGCTTTTTATTATCTCCGGTATTTTGTTATAGATTTTGATACATCTATAATACGGGCTTTTCTTGTATAAATCCATTTTAGGTGCCGGAAGGGTCAGTTGGTTTTTTCGCCGTGAGCTTTTAACAAAATCGAACAGTGCCGGGTTTTTTTTAACGAATAACGCTGCCTCTAAGATATACATTGATGGGAGGGTAAGTAGTTTTAAGTTCGTGAAATGTGGACGGCAACTTTCAGTTTGTCATATGTTTTGGATAATTCGGAGGCATTTCTTTACTTTACGGGCCGTTAACTTTACTACATTATTCTGCTTGTGCGTTGCTTGCGTACAGCGTTCCATACCAACAGTACAGAGCAAGTCTATTCTTAGTATACCTACAAGGTGGGCCAAAAGAAATAACCCTAATGGAAGATGCTCTCATTTTTGCAAATGGCCGCCAATGTCAAATCTGTTTTGACATTTGTAGACTAGACAGATGCAGAATACAAGTGAACAAGCCATGGAGCGATACATTCCCCAAGAACGCGGAATAATTCTGAAGGCAGCGTTCCCGGGTCGCCTCATCTCTCGTTTTGGCGATTTGCACTGGCCCGCAAGATCGCCCGATTTAAGCGTTCCAGACTTTTTTTGTGGGGTTTTTGAAGTCCCGTGTTGACGTGAACAAGCCCGAGACTCGGGAAGCCCTCAAGGACAACATTTGACACGAGTGCGAGAATCTGTCGCCCGAAGTTCTCGCCGAAGTGATGAAAAATGCCATAAAACGAGCCCGTATAGCAACCAATTGTGAGGGTACCCATTTGCCCGATATAATCTTCTCGACTTGACCAATAAAATTCTAAAGGTTCAAATAAACAGAATCGAAGTTTTTCATTTAGAAATAAAAGAGAGCCAAACAACATCGGATGACTTCTTTTGGCCCACCTTTTAGATGTGGTCTTCAATAAGGTGGTAATTTCCTTGTTGGGCTGCTCCTTGATGAAGCTACGTAAAAGAATAAATCTATGTTGGATAGCGGTCCAGGGGGGTAATCACGTAACATTCCGAACGCGCGTCGGGTAGATCCAACTGTCATTTTTCCATATAAAAATTGACATTTAGTAGATCTACCCAACGCGCGTACCTACAATGCGTTACGTGATCGACCAACTAGTTGTGAATTGAATTTTGATGTCGACAGTGTTACCAGAGGGTGTGTAATGATCGGTATAAAAACAAATAATATAATTTCATTGGATATAACCATTTTTGATATAATTTCAAAACGTAAACCTAACCCAACCGCCAGCGTGTCGACGTCACCCCGCTTCGCGGGGTGCCTATTTCCGCTCTAAGGGACACAAGTGAACCCTAACCTAACCCACCCAATAGTACAATTGTTGCGAGTGGTTTTTTTACTGCGGGGGGCTTTGCCCCCCGGCCCCTTGTGGGGGCTTCGCCCCCGTCCCCCTTTTTCTGGCTACCCTGGCTTGATTATATCAACTGTACATTAGACGGAATGAGCATTATATCCAATCTATACATATAATAAAGCTGAAGAGGGTCGAAAGTCTGTACATGGAAGATAAACGAAAAAAAATTGGCTGGGGATACTTAGAATTGATAACAGAACACGTTCCAACAGTTTTTAGAATTTTTGTCTGTTTATCTGTTTATCTGTTTGTCTGTTTATTTGTCAGAGTATCACGTGAAAACGGCTGAACGGATTTTGATGCAAACTTTACTAATCTGTCGAGAAAATCCCCGGATAGGTTTTAAGCTATAAAAATCTTAAAGATTAGGGTTCAAAGGGGGTAGAAAATGGGGTTGAACTATGTATGGGAACTCCTTGAATGTACGAGCTACAGACTTGAAAATTGGTAACCATAAACTTGACTGGAAAGTAAAAACGACCCCATTCAAACTTTTAGCAATGTATAGATAAAACGTGAAAAATATGGGATGAAAATAGATTCTGAGGCGACTAGAAACTATATAATGTTGCAAGAGCGGGGTTATAACAGTATCATTACCATGGTAACATGTCGTCAATATATTCGAAAATTCATCGTGTTCTTACAACTGATAGTTAGTCCAGTGGCTTGACCCATAGCTTACGGAGTCGGCGTCCCCGAGTTCAAACCCAGCAGCATGCACTTTTTGTAGTTTTAATTTTTGAAAATGTATATTTTTCAAAAAACGCAGAGAAGCTTAGTGAATAGAGGATTTTGATGCAACTTTTACTTAATCGGTCGAGAAAATCCCTGGCCAGGTCATAGGCTGTAAAAATGATAAAAATTAGTTCAAAGGGGGTAAAAAATGGGGCAAAACTTTGTATGGGAACTCCTCAAATCCATGAGCTTTAGACTTGGAAATTGATAAACTTACACTTGACTGGAAAGTATAAAGAACATTATAAAAAAATATAGATAAAACGTGAAAAACCACGGGATGAAAATGAGTGCTAGATGGCTAAAGACTATCTATAATAACCAAAAATGTTTGATATCTCAACCGATAGTAGCTGTTAGACATTAGAAACCTAATTATTTTGGAAACTCAGTCGCTGTCAACGTCGCTGTTAATATTGAAATCCAGCAACCTTGATCTTCGTCTTCCTATATAATTGCTATGAATTCAGAGGTCATCTAAAGATGTATGACAGGTTGAGTTTAATACTTACGTCGAATTAGCATAGTTCGCCAACGTTAAGAGATGTGGGTATAAAATTTGGACCCAACGGCATTCCGCGGAGAATTAAGTAGGTACCATTTTTTATGTATAAAACTTCAGCGTTTGTGACATTCAGAAATATTATTATGAATACTCGGGTATAGTGAGCGTCCGCATGAGCTAGCTCTCGGGCCTTCGGCCCTCGGGCTCGCATAGAAGCGATGTATTGGGCCTTTCATTCATACAAAAGCTCGGCCTTCGGGCTCGCTTGCCTCGCCACTCACCTTCGGGACTTTGGAACTCAGATTTCGCTTTCAAGATACTTGGAGATAGTGTGCGCCAGTCCTCGGGCTCGCATAGGAAGCGCTCTTTAAAACGGTTCTTTGGGCCTATCATTCCAACGAAAAGCTTGGCCTTTGGTCTCGCTTGAGTCGCCGCTCTTCTTCTGACTTCTCTCGCTCGGGACTTTGGTCTCCGGTTTCGCTTGCAAGACACCTGGGTTTAGTTAGTGTTCGTGAAGGCTCGCCCTCGGGCCTCCGGCCCTCGGGCTCGTATAGAGAGCGCTCTCTGAAGGGTTGGTTTGGTTGGGCCTTTCATTCATACGAAAAGCTCGGCCTTCGGGCTCGCTTGCCTCACCCCTCAACTTTGGGACTTAAGGCTCATGTTTCGCTTGCAAGACACCTGTGGATAGTAAGTATCCATGGAGCTCGCCCTCGGGCCTTCGATGCTCTGGCTCGCATATGGAGCGCTATCTATAAGGGTACGTTGGGCCTTTCATTCCTACGAAAAGCTCAGCCTTCGGCCTCGCTTGCCTCCCCGTTTACCTTCAGGACTTTGGCTCTCAGGGGTAGTTTGACAAGACACCCGGAGATATAGAGTATCTTTGGGGTCTCGCCCTCGGTCCATTTGTTTCAATTATGAAATTTTATATTTAAATTCCGGTTTTGGTAATTTTTCTTCTACTTACGTACTTCGTTTGCAATAAAGATTAAGTAAATCAATATAACTAAATATTATTGACGACAACGTTTATGAGGATTTATACTGTTACACGCATAATTTATAGAAATGAAATCGTAATAATCTAATTTATCAGTGTAGTAGGTATCGTATGGTGAAACATAAGAATATCATGTCATCCATAATTTATACGCGTACGAAGTCGCGGGCAGAAGCTAGTGTTCAATATAGCAAATAAGCATTATACTTAATGTATGTTATACAAAATATTATTATATCAAATGATGATAAAATGATAATTATACCATATGCAAATATATTAAGTGTTGTTATACAACTCGAGAATTATATCAGATGAGCGTTATTGCGAGTAATATTATATCAAAAATATTTATAGCCATCGTTACGCACCCTTTACCAGGACATGGCGGGAGGTTTGTGGAGCCTTTTTTTTTTTGACGGTGTGAAAATGCTTTACGCATACCCCCGACCCGGGGAAGGCCCATTTGGGGGTTATGTGGGACTCTCTCCTCCCGCCGCCATCCGAGGAGCATACCCACTAAAAACACACCGGCGTCACCCGCATTACCGTTAAGGGGGCGCCATGGGATCGCGAACATTCCACCACGACGCCCCCCGAAGGTTTGTGGAGCCTGGTCAAATGAGTACAAATGGTGGACTTAATTCAGAAAATCTTATGCTAAAACAGTATGAAATTCGTCAAGAAAAGAGTGTACAGGTTTCAAAGGGTCGGCAACGCGCATGTGACACCCCTGGAGTTGCAAGCGTCCATAGGGTACGTAACCGGTTACCATCAGGTGGGCCGTACGGTTGTTTGCCACCAACATGGCATAAAGAACTGGACAAGTGCGAGTCGGACTCACCCACCGAGGGTTCCTACAAAATTACCACGGAACAGAAAATCTGTGAAAATTACAAATGTTTAGTTTTCAGACTTTTCCTTGTACAGTCAGCATCATAAACATGTATACACTTTTTGACCTTATCTCTAAGCAATAGGGTCCTAGAATGTATACATGTTTATGATGCTGACTGTACCTACATATTTCATAGTTATAGGTCAACGGCAAGTACCCTATAACTTTTGATTCCCTTGAGACGGTCGAAATATACATTTTTTGCGGCATACACGGCCGTATCTTTTTAGGGTTCCGTAGCCAAAATGGCAAAAACGGAACCCTTATAGTTTCGTCATGTCCGTCTGTCCGTCTGTCCGTCTGTCCGTCTGTCCGTCTGTCCGTCTGTCCGTCTGTCCGTATGTCACAGGCATTTTACTCGAAAACTATAAAGTGTATTTGAATAAAATTTTGAGGATAGGTGTATTTTGTTAGCCGCTACATAGTTTTGTAATTAAAATGACAAAAAAAAATTTTTTTAGGGGTGCACTCCATACATAAAACTAAAAGTCAAAATTTTTTTTTTATTGTGACCCCCCGTGTGGCACATCAATCGATAGGCCTTTCAAAATAAATATAAGGTTTCTTAGCATTTTTTTTGATTAAGTGAATAGGGTCGGAGATAATCGCCCCGAAAGTCACTAAAATTCTGTCCCCCCCCCCTCTAATTTTTGAACGGTGTATTTTAAAAATATGGAAAAATTCATGGACATAGGGCTTATTAATTTCATTCGCCGAAAATTGTTTTGAACAAGATCGGTTCAGAGGTTTTCGAGATATTGCTGAAAAACTGCCTTCCTCAAAGAAAAGGACGTAAGTGCCGTAAAATTTCTGTGACGATACGACCTTTTTAATAGGCACGGAACCCTTCGTTTTGCGTGGTCCGACACGCACTTGGCCGGTTTTTTTATGTTATTTTGGTTTGATTTTTTTCACAGCTTCAAGGGACTGTACATTTGAGTATGTCGTTTAGTTTTAATTTCAACTCGATACCTCCAGCCGTTCCCGAAATAAAGGGTCTTGACAGACAAACAGACGGCATGAACGGCCGTATCTTTTTTAGGGTTCCGTACCTCAAAAGGAAAATGAAACCCTTATAGTATCATTTTGTTGTCCGTCTGTCTGTCTGTCAAGACGCTTTATCTCGGGAACGCGTGGAGGTATCGAGTTGAACTTAAAACCATACACTCAGGTCTACAGTCCCTTGAAGATGTGAAAAAAATCAAACTTCCAAGTTAACGTAAAAAAGATACGGCCGTTTATGTCGCAAAAAACGTATATTTCGACACTCTCAAGGGAATCAAAACTTATAGGGTACTTTCCGTTGACCTTTTTTTTATGGGGAAAAATTCCGTTATGGATACCTCCGCGCCACGAGGAGCGCGGAGGTTATGTCGGACTCGCACCGACTAAAAACCTCCCCGATGGTCCTCCTCGACGCATTTCGGACGGCTCTGGGATCTCCTAAGGAACGCACCAGTGCCGCCCTAGCGTCCTGCTCCAGTGGTTCCTACCTATTTTCGATTGCAGCCCCCAACTGCAACCGTGTCCCACCCCGAGGACCCCTTTTAGTCGCCTTGCACGACAGGCAGGGGATACCGTAACTGAAAACTAGGCATTTGTAATTTTGTACGGAACCCTCGGTCTCGCACTTGTCCGGTTTTTTTTTCCTTTTGAGGAACGAAACCCTAAAAATCTTCTAAATACAAGTACAAGCAACGGTTACTTACTCGTTCTCGGCATCGTGTAGTTGACGAGACGTTCTATAACTTCAGAAGATCGTTCTGGAGAGATGGAAGGGTACTTCCGTAGGGAGCTCGCGAAGGAATCTGAACAGCGGGACATGCGAGGGGCGCATACTGCTCCTGTTACAGAAGGGGTAGTGGCCGTCTGTTTACCGTAGACAGGTAGATACACAGATAAAACATTATATGCCTTGATCACACGTACCGAGGACAGTGGCGAGATAGTGCCGAGTCACTCGGACCTTGTTTTATTTCCTCGCTCGCCACTTTGCTCGGCCGAGAGTACTCTCTCGGCCACTATGCCACAGATTATATAATAGTTCTAACTATACTCTGCGTGTTTCTCTGCCTGATTATATCAGAAATGAGGCTATCCGCAGCAGAACCAAGGTAACCGATACAGTCCTCCAAATCGCTAAACTTAAGTGGCAGTGGGCGGCGGGGCACATTGCACGTAGAATCGTGTGGCCGTTGGGGCGGAAAGGTTCTCGAGTGGCGACCACGTACCGGAAGGCGCGGCGTGGGTAGGCGGTAAAGGTGGTAAAGGTCGCGGGAGTCCGCTGGATGCGGGTGGCGCAGGACCGGTCACTTTGGCACTCTTTGGGGGATGCCTATGTCCAGCAGTGGACGTCTTTCGGCTGATATGATGATGATGATACTCGGAACGTGGAATCAAGGCATTATTTATTTATTTATTTAAACTTTATTGCACAAAATATAAAAAAATATGTACAAATGGCGAGCTCAATGCCAGATGGCATTCTCTACCAGCTAACCATTGGGTTAAACAGAGACTTATAACAGGTGCAAAGAAAAAAGTATGATAATTTCTGTTACGAATATACTTGAGGAGAGAGGAAAAAAAACAAATGTATTATACACTACATATATACATACATAAATAAAAATATATAAGATACATACAAAAAGATATACTACTACATATTCAATATATACTACCATTATGAGGATGAATTTTAGTCGAATTCTTGTTTAAGCAGATGCTTACGCAGCATCCGCTTGAAAGCAAACTTGCTTGGGGCTTGTCTGATGTTGAGAGGGAGTGAATTCCAGAGACGGCTTGCCTGTACGGCGAAGGAGTGAGTCATAAAACTAGTGCGGTGCGAAGGTATGGATAGTTTGAGGACACGGGAGGTACGCAGCTCACAGCCTGGGCGAGGGGTATCGAAAATAAATTTACTTTTGAGGTATCCTGGAGCAGAAGGCTCAGACAAGATTGAAAAAAGGGTGCAAAGTAATCTGAGGGATCTACGACGGTGAATGGAGAGCCAGTTAAGTTGGCGACGGTAGAAGGAAACGTGGTCATATTTACGGAGGGCGAAAATGAATCGTATGCAATTATTGAGGAGGCGATCCAGTTTATTGAGGTATTGTTGAGTGACATCGCTAGTGCACACATCACCATAATCAATAATTGGTAGCACCAGCGCCTGCACCAACAACTTCTTTGTACTGACTGGGAGGAAATTCTTAAAATTATATAATGTTCTCAGCGTACCGGTGACCTTGCGACTAATTTCGGAGAGCTGACCATTCCAGGAGACGTTCGAATCAATATAACTAATCCGACATTAATCTGTTTGCTACAAAGACACGAATAAAATTACAACAGACACAACACAGAAAATATCGTTCAGGTATTATGGCGTCAATCCTCCTGTTGTTTTAAGACTTTACAATGATTATTTTTATATTTGACTGAACAATGTATATTAAACGCGCAGGTACAGTCACGTTTAAAAATATGGGTGCATATAACTTGCTCTTAATGTAGGACTCTATCGTGTATTTAGGTAACATATTCGTATTATTAGACTGCCCGATCAAAAATGATATCATAACCAAAGAACGAAAGAATACCGGTTGACGGGGATGACCTTTTCGCTTTTCGGGAGGACTGGCCTGGGCCAGTTGTTTTGCAGGAGTTTAGCTAACTCTTACCTCTGCTGGGCCAGTTCAGACCTGCCCCTCGATAGCACGTCGCCTTGATGGGCACACTGCCGGTTTCCCCGCTTCCCGTGCCCCCCACTTGGAAGTTGTCACCACCTGAGAGCACATTTAAATATGGTATTTGACAACGGTCTTCTTCTTCTCACTAGCGTTAGCCCGTTCTTTGCCAGCGTCCGCTTTCCTACTCGCTTTTTGCCACTTTGCACATCCTGGGCGTCTTCTTTTGTGAGCCCGGTACATTATAGTTCATTGTTTAACGAGGGGCGTAAGTGGAATATTGCTAACGAGAGTCTATCAGAAGCCCGACGCCGAAGGCGGAGGGCTTTTGATGACTCGAGTTTGCAATATTCTTACGCCCGTGTTATACACAATGTTTTTCATCACATTTGCGAGGAAATAAATAACAACAAAAGACAGAAAAATCTAAGTTTCATACAGCCGCACCAATCAAAAATTGACAACTTCACTTCCAGATCAGTGCTAGTGGAGCGCGCAGCTTCAATATTTCAACCAATCACAGAGCAGTATTCTTGCAGGGCGGGGCGGCTTGGCCAACTAGATTTTTTTTTGCAACCAATCACAGAGCGACCAGTTTTGCTTAAGCCAATCAGAGGGTTCTATTTTTTTAAACTAAACTTAACAGCCCGTGGGAGGTAAAACGGCTATAACTGCTCTGTACGCTCGCAAGTAATAACGCCATCGACGAGCAAGTGTGATGAGAAATTATTTGTACATTAGGTAGGTACCAAAAAATAAAACATGCGAAAATACTCGGGCTTTTGCTGTTTGTTTTTTTGATATGTTACATACATAACTATACTCACATGCTTGTGGCAACTGTGGTTGCCAACCAATGTATAATAACTACTAGTCTATTTTTCCACCAACTTAATACTAAAGCATTTTTGAGATTCCATAAGATATTTGATCTTGATCTATCGCCGCGATGCGACGCGAGACGGGATATCTGTCTCCTCTTTCCAATGCCCAGTTCAATGTAGGTAACACAAACCATAGGAAACGTCGTGTCGTTGGGGAGGGAACTCCGTGGTCACCACCGGTGGAGAAGTAGGAGTCATCTTACAGTGGTGCACCTGCGAACATTCATGTTTTAATTGACAAGTCATTGGCAAGCCTACAGCTGGCCATTTAAAACCAAATGGAGTAGCGGTGCGCTAGCGGTCCATGAATGTCAAAACTGTAGCGTTTAAAGATAGTGTCAGGCCAACGAAAGCTGAACCAGGAAAAATGACAGGGTCACACAGGGTCACTCACACAGCCGCAATTATCTCAGAGAAATTTCAATTTGACATACGTCATGACACCTCAGATAGACACACATAGAGACAAAGTGTTGCCAATCAAATAACTACGAGGTTCAACTTTCGTTTGCCAGACTCTAGTCGGCGCGGTCAGTTGGATATACAATGATAAGCAAGCATCAAGTATGCCTAAACATGACTATTCTTGCATGGAGCATGCAAATGACTCTCATTGCCCAGCCGTCAGTACCTACAGAGCTTGAAGTACCTAGACCCCGAGAAACGAAGCACTGTAAGGCGCCTTTCGCGGTCGCGCCCCTGGCGTTTTTAGAATAATTTATTGATTAAAACTTTATTCGTTCCCACTACAATTTTAACAGTAAAGGTAAAATAAAAAATACATATTTAAAGAAAACATGCAAAAAGTACAATATTAAGAAGCCATGTGTCGTGGCAGACAAATGGCGCTGGCTCAGCATTATGATGTGGCAAGCCACATCGCTGGTATTCTGCCAGGACCTTGCACTACAAAATTAAAACAAAACAAACAAACAAAACCATGCAAACATTGACGCCGGGTACATCGTGTTAATAAGGTTAGGCAGCTTAAAACTACTTAAGGAAGGCAAGCACTTAGTGCCCCGTGGCGTTTTGTGTTGGTGAACCAAACAAACGTGCAAGCATTCTAAACTTCCTTTTGAATTTTCTCAAATTAGAGATGGCAGATTGTGCTTCGGATGTGTCGCCATAAACGTACCTACAAAATAGAACCCGACCACAGACAGTAGCAGCAGGCGACGTGTCGCTGCGGCACGACTGGTTTCTATGTATTCCTATGACGGCGACGTGTCGCTACCTACGAAAGTTATTTCATAGAAATACATAGTGAAGTAAGGTTCGATATGGAGTGAAATGATATAGACGAGAGTCGGGAAATGAATGAATACTGTATTATGAAGTACATGGGTATATAAAGGGTTTTCATCTGTGGCTGTGTACGTGCACTGTGACGTGGGATGCAGCTGCATGCAATAAAAAGGATCGTTAAATTATACATTAGATAAAGTGAATTAAGGTCAAGTGTTTACTCGTGCGTACACACACCGCATAGAAAAACCAGTATAGTCTCGCAGCGACACGTCGTCTGCTGCTGCTGTCTGCGGTCGGGTTCCAACTTGTACCTTTAGACAAAAGGGCTAGGTCATGACCACAACTATCAACTACATATATGACATTTACCTTGTAGACGGTAGCGTATCGGCCGTCGACCGCCTGCGCAGTGCCGTCCGCGTGCTCCGGCGCAGAAGCGAGGTTCCTCCGTACCGTTTCCAAACGAGGTTGCTTTGAATGAAAATCAGATAACAATTTTAGTAGAGACTAATGTAGTACTTTGAATTACAATGGCTATTAATATACAATTAATTTTGTCAACTGCCTGTACCTACTACCAGATTTATACTTTTATGTAGCCTATGTGACCCAGAGCATAATTTCGAATCAATTGACACCTCAATCATCAAAACCGGTTCAGTATCTTAAACGCTACGGCGGAACAGACGTAAATACAAACATACATTGCTACAAATATATCCATTCCTTTCGGCTTTGCCGTAGTCGGGCTAAAACCTACATAACGACCACGACCAATGTGCTGTATAGTCAGTATAGTGTATTAAGGAGTCAAAAGTGGCTCCAAATGGTTCGTGTAAGTGTAATATAACACACGGCTGCTGCGTCGCGCGTCGCCAGTTCCTTTTGGCTTTGAAGTTGGCTGGACTGGACACGTTGCCTCGTGACGTGACTACGAGTAGACCGAAGAAGAAGAAATAATTAATGTACTTCTTCTAAAGTCGCCGTCAATGGAACTTGCTAACTATGTAAACAAACAATGTATTGGAATTGACGTTTTAAATGTCAATTCCAAACATTGTTTGTTTACATAGTTAGCAAGTTCCATTGACGGCGACTTTATAATCTACATGGCGACCCTAGCTGGTTTTTTTTTGTGTTCCAAGTGACGGAGCGGCCATACCAGCCGATTCCCACCGGCTTGCCTAAAATTTCTTTATAGTTAGCCTATAGTTACTTATATACTCTAAACTCTTTTATAACTTTTTTTCCGGGTTGCCCATCGAAAATTTTCACGCGCCGCCACTGGTGTGTTCCCACGCTTCATACCTGCTTACATACAACCCTGTACCACAGAATAAATACCTAATAGTACTTACAAGTACAGAAATTGCACTTACTAGCAAAAACGGCGTTTAGGCATAAGAAACGCGCCTACTCTGCGCATCCCTGTCTATCGTATAACTTGTATTCATTCACACACGGCACGTGTAGGGCTAGGGCTGTCACGCCAAGAATACATCAATGAGGGCAAAACATATTCTAGCTCACCTGATGTCGCTTGAGTAAAGTGAACCGATAATTAATTAAGTAGGTACATGTTATTTCACATGTATGTCAGTGTCATTATCTACCTAACCAAATCAACGTCCCTTTGGGTATTCATATACGACCATAATTAGAGAAGATGTGGCCGTTTATCGTTTTCATCGTGGTCATCGTGGGTTTACAAACCTCGTAATAAATAAGAGAACTTAGGTACACGCGGTTCGTCGCGTTCAAGTCGGCGGTGGCGGCGGATGACAGCGTGACGCACATTGTGCTAGCTCGCGCGGCGCCGGCCCTCGACTGACTGGCGGCCTCAGGCCACGCGAGCGATAGGTGTCTATGCGACGCGCCCCACCCACTGCAAGCCCCCTGTAAAAGTAGTCCATTTACCTTGTATGTGTACCGTCCATCGACGGCCTGCGTGGTGGCATCATACCGCTCCCGGCTCGGACCCGTCCCGGTATTCAAAGCCGTCGACGGCTTGTCCTCTCTAGGCAGTACCTCCACCTGAGTCAAAGTTTAGGTCCATTGGGAAGATATTCTTAAGGTGCTGATAGACTGAGCATTCACATGCAACGGAACATCGAGCATTCGTACTTTTTGAATTTGTCACATTGAACACCGAACTGATCGAACAGAATCAAGCCAAACATCGCTTCTTATCTTATATAGATGAGGGCCCTTTCGGATACACTTCGACCCAGTGGGATCCTTTGTGCATTTGCCCTCTCCTTTATACCTACTCCCAAGCTCGCTCCATCATTTCCACAATACGGATGATGTAGCTCAACGGAAGCACCTTGAATTCCTTTGGTTGCGGATAGCCGTTGCCAAAGTGATTCATTCTTTGTCTGGCAAGGGCATTCACTTCACACATCTCCCAGGCCGGAGAGGGAGGGCGGCTGAGCAATAACAAAATTGCACGGCTCAGCTAAAAGCTAGAAGCAAATTGACTGTCGTTTCGCTAGAATACTCGCTACTTATAACGCTCGCTATCTAGAATGCTCGCTATAACGCTTCTGTTTATTTTGTTAGCTTTTAGGTACATCTGTAACATTCGCTAGAATACCTACTCATTACTAAACGAATGCTGAAGTCTACA
The DNA here is from genome assembly GCA_932294315.1 of Epinotia nisella. NCBI lineage: Eukaryota > Metazoa > Arthropoda > Insecta > Lepidoptera > Tortricidae > Epinotia > Epinotia nisella. The sequence goes on from OW028699.1 coordinate 734,596, forward strand.
AGCACCTTTAAAAGAACAACATCATCATCATCATATCAGCCGAAAGACGTCCACTGCTGGACATAGGCCTCCCCCAAAGAGCGCCAAACTGACCGGTCCTGCGCCACGCACATCCTTTTCCGAAGAGGCTTTAGTACCGTAGACCACATTCCACACACTCCGTCAGGTTATACAGAAAACTGAGGAGTATAATCTGCCCCTGGACTACAAGAAAGCCTTCGATTCGATCGAAACTTGGGCTGAACTACAGTCTCTCCAGCGGTGCCAAGTTGACAACCGCTATATCGAAGTTCAGGAGCCGTAGCATGGTAGGCCTTATCACGCGACAAGTGACAAGATAAGAGCGTCGTCTCGTTCTATCGAACGGTGTCAGCCAGTGACGCACGCTCTATCCTATCACCTATCGCGTGACAAAGCCAACCATGCTACGGCTCCTGAAGTGTTTGTACGAGAACGCTACTACGTCAGTCAGACTCCAGACCGGAACTCGAAACCTATTCCGCTGCAGCATTCTTACTTATTATAAAAGTTCTAGAAGAGCTAATCTCTTCTTGCACATTGTCATATCCTAATGCCTATCAAATTGATCAACTCACCCGCAAGTCCGCATCGAGAAAGCTTTGGAGAACAGCCTGCATCAACCGCTCTGCCTCCATGTTAAACGTCAAATGTTAGGCTTTCTGCAACACAATAGTAGATTGTGTCTCGAAGGAGCAAATTATATATTTACGGCGAGGGCGGCATATTTATTTATTTATTGCACAAAATACAAAAATGTACAAATGGCGAACTTGATTGGCTACACAGAGACTTATAAAAGGTGCAAAGAAAAAAGTATATTGAATCCTGAGTGAAGTGATACATTTTACGTTTGAATCCTGAGCGAAGGGAGGGATTCTTAAGTAGAATCGATAGCGAGTAACACATATATACTTCACACCTTCTATGAATAAAATTTAAATACCTCTTTTGTTGGCAAACATGACCCTTTTCTGAATAGCAGTTGTAAAAAGTAAATTGTGTCGCGAAATTAAAATGAAGTTCGTTAGTGTATCTCCCTCTCTGTCGTTCGAATAAGCAAGTGCGACAGAGAGGGAGATACCCGAACGAACTTCGAAAGTTAACAAGTCAAATTTACTTCACCTAGCACCACGCCATCAATGGTTTTCGTCGGGCTTTAGTTTGGGCCAACGTGCCTTGTGTCCTGGAGCCTCCGGGGTTGTGCCGCACGGATGGGAAAAGGCCTGATGGTCTAACATTGGTTCCATGGCAGAAAGGGCGGTGCCTCTTATGGGACGCTACATGAGTTAGCACGTTCGCCCCGTCCCATTTGAGCCACACCATCAGATCCGCGGCGTCGGCCGCCGAGTCGGCGGCTCGGTTGAAACATGCCAAGTACTCTGCCTTGGAGCCAATGTACGACTTTGTGCCAGGGGCGGTGGAGACTGCGGGATCTTGGGGTACGGAGGCCAAAGACTTTATACGGGATTTGGGACGGCGGCTTAGGGATAGGGGCTGCGATCCTCGTTCCGGATCGTTCCTGGCTCAACAGATTTCCTTGGCCATCCAGCGCGGCAACGCCGCACTGTGGATCGAAAATGGCCTCTCCATAGAATTAGGGACTTAATTTTCAAAGTGCCTATTTTTTAAATTGAAAACGAGTCTTCTCTTGATAATTAGGTAAAAAAATGAATATGGGTAAATTTGGCTAAAAAACCGCCGAGTAATATTTTGTTTACGAAAATTTTGTATGCAGCGTATATGAAAAAACGGAATATTTCAGAAAGTGCACAATTTCCCGTAATATCCTTCCGCACAAATTTAGTACCAATTATTTATGATTTTTTGGCGTACTCAAAATTTCCCGGACAGAAGCACTTTTAAAAAAAAAATCTAAAACGTTTTATATGGGGAAAAATAGGTTTTTAGTAGGTATTTAAGTTTGCAAGACATGTTTAATCATGGAATAAAATAAAATAATGGCTTTAGATGAGATGCATTTACAAAAATGAGTTCATGGGAATAATTACATATCTCACTTCAATAGCCTATCGATTGATGTGCCCCGTGTGGCACATCAATCGATAGGCCATTCAAAATAAATATAAGGTTTCTTAGCATTTTTTTTGATTAAGTGAATAGGGTCGGATATAATCGCCCCGAAAGTCACTAAAATTCTGTCCCCCCCCCTCTAATTTATGAACGGTGGATTTTAAAAATATGGAAAAATTCATGGACATAGGGCTTATTAATTTCATTCGCCGAAAATTGTTTTGAGCAAGATCGGTTCAGAGGTTTTCGAGATATTGCTGAAAAACTGCCTTCCTCAAAGAAAAGGACGTAAGTGCCGTAAAATTTCTGTGACGATACGACCTTTTTAATAGGCACGGAACCCTTCGTTTTGCGTGGTCAGACACGCACTTGGCCGGTTTTTTTATTTGCCACTGATTTATATGAAGTTGTGGCGAAAAAATCACTAACCGCCCAAATTAAATAGGTCGTTTATGGTAAGCCATCAGCCAATTTAAGACCAGTTCTTAATTTAGCTGCATAGTAGCCTTTCCGTGCCTCATTGTGGCATCACATATATGTCCTGAGTATCATAGGACCATGGTCTGTAATCATAAGTTGATGCTACTCGCCCTAAGGCCTATAGTTGGTAGATATAATTACCGTCAATTTAAGCCACTTGGAGACAAAACTGAACAGGTCTGGTCGGTAGCAGCCTGACTCACTCTCTCCCAGCCTGAAATGTGATTCTTCAGAAAGTTTACGTGAAAAAGTTTAGATCATGCATGAAGAGCTGAAGGTGGAGAGTTAATTAAGTGAAAGCAACGTCTAAACTAAACCTGGTAAAGGCTCGCAGCCTTTCCGCTGTTCCGGAGTCCGCTGGATGCGGGTGGCGCAGGATCGGTCAGTTTCGCACTCTTTAGGATGCCTATGTCCAGCAGTGGACGTCTTTCGGCTGATATGATGATGATGATGATGACGTCTAAACTATAGTCGAATGTACGGTCAAGGACTTTAATTGTTGAGTCATTTAGGAGTCAACGAATTTTGGTTTTTTAATAGTTAAACTATTAGTTGATTATGTATGTCTTTCCCGCTCACGGGACATGATGTCCCGGACCTTTGGGAGGCGTGCGTGGGGCTAGGTACCTACAAAGTACCAACTGAGCCAACACGTAGAGGCCCTTTTGACAATTTAATGGAATGCAAGGAGTACATCGAGCGGATGCTGTCCCTGCCCGTGTCACGGGACGCGCACAGAGACAGCACCCGCTGGGGTGTATAGGGACTATTACTAGTTGATGGAATCTAAATAAAACGGGTTATTGGGTAAAAATGATGGACTAGTGGCTGGGCTATTGGTGAAACATCGGACGCATTATATTATTACGCAACTTACATGGCCCGTAACAAATAAGGTACACAGAGTGTTTCACTTAGTCTGGCTCACAGTTGATTTAAAAAATATATTATTAATAATTAATATAACATTGCCAATATAGATAGGAATTTTGAATTTTAGGTCATGACGCCAACAGACGATAGTAAAATTTGACGTGACTTGACAGAATAATCTGACATAGATTCTGTCGTGGATTTTAGAAAAAAAACAGTGGCCGATGTAAAATTAGGTTCCCAAAGTGCTTTGCAGAACTTACAAACCTTTTGAAATTCCCTAACTGTATTGAAATCGGCTCTGTAATTCCACCTATAAAATAAGAACTATGTATATCTCGCGTGTAATAAAACCAACAACAAAACCATGAGAACTTTTGCTTAAAGAACGATTCTACCTTCACGATGCCCCTAATTTGACTGCTGTCAAGCCCTGTAATTCCCAGGTATCGCTGTCAAAAAACCATGGCGTTCATACCGTAGTTACTCCCGTCTTCTAAAATGAGAAAACAAACAAAATCTCTAGTCCTAGGCATATTAAACACTCCCAAAAATCTACAGCCAAAATTTACCTAAAATGATACATGCTGCTACAACATTCGCTCTAATCCTTTTGTTGGCATCCTCAGCCCTTCTCTGTCCAACATTATGTCCAACTGAGCAAAGAGCGAATCTTGCGGACGAAGCTAACCGGACTGAACAAGTTGGAAGACGTAAATCTAAACACATACACTCATATACCAGGAAAAAGAAGTCGTGTCAATGTAGAATTTGAATACCGAAGTAGGTACGTACTATTTGAACGTGTATATCACCGCAGGTTCGTAACCAGGAGCCGTAGCATGGTTGGCCGTGACAAGGCGATAGGATAGAGCGTGCGTGGGTGATAGGATAGAGCGTGCGTCACTGGCTGACACCATTTGATAGAACGCCAACCATGCTACGGCTCCAGTGGATCGAATACTTATTTGGTCTCGTGCGAAACCTAGTTATACTTACTCACTTACTTACTCCATGGGCTCAGCGACCCAAAGTGAGTGATGGCCTCCAGAGTGCGCCACTCTTCTCGGTTCTGCGCCAGCTCTTGCCAGTTGGTAACTTGGAGTTCACGCAAATCCGCTTGTACCATATAAGTCGCACCAGCGATCTAGGCCACCCAAAAGGGCGTCAACCTGTTGGACAACCCATGTCAAGGTGGCCAAGCCAACGGAGTCTGTGAGCTTTTGTTTCCCCTATCGTGGTTCAGCCACCAGATCTTCAATCTCGAGGTTCTCCAGGACTCTGAAACTTCCATCCGGTCTTCGTTTTGGGCCATGGATCTTGCGTAGAGTTTTCTTTGCAACCATTTCAGGGGTGGCTTTAACTAGTGCAGGGGGTGCGGCGCACCCCCGGGCGCACGGCGCTAGGGAGGGGCGCTAGGGTAATGATTGCACACAGGTGCTACATGGGCTAGAGACGCCTCTGATTTCGTTATTCGACAGTTTCGCCGGTGCCCCGCTGCCTAAGCTAGTCTGCCTTTCCTAACCTTCTCAGTGTTTCTCGCAACAGGTTTCCTGCAAGGATTATAAATTCTTTGAACGCCATTGGTTTCGTAGGCTTCGTAGCTATAAGGAGGGAGGAATGAGGCTGGCACTCTAAGCTCTCTATAGAAGGGGTGGACTAGGTCTATGGTCTCCACCTCAGGATAACAATTATATTTTTCCAGAACCAAACCAATATGTCCGCCAAACGATCTAGAAACACGATGAGCACAACACGTGAAGAGAACAAGGGGGAGGCATGGAGCAGCAAGGTGTACAAGGATCTGCTAGAGCTCGGGCTCGGAAGACAACCGGTAAGTATAATTAATAACGATGTAATAAGGAAGGAAGATAATTTACTTCAACATTTCACCGGAACATTCATTTCAAACAAAATTTTAACAGGCTTCAATTCAGTAATTCGTCTTATTTGAAGAGTTCCCTCGATTTCTCCAGGATTCCATCATCAGATCGTGCCCTGATGATCCCTGAAAATACTCTTTCAAACAAAGAATCTTTTTCCAAATCGGTCCAGGCGTCTTCGAGTAATCGTTAAGATTCCGACGAATTTTTGAAGTCGGTTAAAAAAGGAAAAGCCACGCCAAAAATGACAAAGTCGGCTAAGTAGTACCTTGATCTGGCACACGAGGTAACCGCCATGTGGGATGTTGATTCAACGATCATTGTCCCGATCCCGATAGTCGATTCTGCGACCTGTCTGTCTAAAAGCGAAGAATCTCGAGCAAGCGACACTCGCTGGTTGGCTGGATCAAGCGTTCTTCTTGACACAGCGCGGATAGTCAGAGGGTTCCTCTATCTTTCGCCCTAACCTGTAGATTAGGACCCGCCCTGCTTCCGGCGCGGCGGCGGCGGCGGCCCTAGGTTGGCTCTTGCGACCCCAGAGCGCTTTGATCCGCTGCCGGCGGCACCCTAGGTTAGCTCTTGCGACCCCAGAGCGCTTTGATCCGCTGCAGGTGGCACCCTAGGTTAGCTCTTGCGACCCCAGAGCGCTTTCACCCGCTGCCGGTGGCACCCTACCTAGGATTCGTTCAGACAGTTCTCTTAATCTCTAAACAGCGCATTGTCAGTAGCTCTGAACACTGGCGACCTTCCTGTTCCTGTTTCGCGTAGCTTCAAATTACAATTTTATGAGTCGGAACTGGCAATTACTGAGACACTCGAGCTTGGCCATGAATGACTGGTCATCCTGTGTTGCCCGTTTAGACTGTTTTGTGTACTTAACTATAGCTGGGGCCAAGGACCTAAGATACTCGGGACAAGCTATGGTAATAATAATACCACGTCCGAGCGAGATGGTAGCATACAAATCTCGATGAGTGTGATAAAAAAGGAAATATCATTCGTTGTCCTTGTCATAGTTCCACTTTTTTTCTGTTTGCCACAACTGATTTAGTATGAAGTTATGACCAATAAATCATTGCACTACCCACTCAAATTAAGTAGGTTGTTTATGGTAAGCGATCAGCCATTTTAAGACCAGTTGTTAATTTAGCTGCATAGAAGCCTTTCCGTCCCTCATTGTGGCATCACGTACAGCCTGTCCCGAGTATCTTAGGTCCATGGCTGGGGCGAATTTTCTATCGTTGTCGATTTGAATTTTTCGTCAGTATTGGATACAAAGCTCGTGATTCTGTGCAACATAAACACAATGTCCAAATATGTTCCTAAAATTTGGTATGAAAAATTCCTTACGCTCAGTCACTCCATGGAATAAAATTGTATGATACAATAAGAAATTGTGCGGACATTGTACAGAATCACGAGTAGAGCACGAGAATCAGAATTGGATAACGAAATGTATCCGAAATTCTGACGGCAAAAAAAGGACAACTATAGAAAAATTGCCCCAGTTGATATTTTCTGTTGTCACAGTGTTGTAAGCAGCACATATGCACAAAGATGAAAGAGAGATTGGATCAGCATCGGTTGAAGTGCCCAGCATCCAAATTACAGGGAGAAAAAGTATGTAGATTTTATGTAACCTTTTTCGTAAAGTTCAAAACAAGAACGGGGCTGTTGCAGTACCTTGCAGTTCCTACTTACTTATATTTCTTTAATACGCATGCATCTCCAAAGATATGCAGTTGAATCTTGTGATCATAGAACACTAAATACTATTAGAAAGGCGATGTGGGCTTGGCACGCGCGCCACTCGATTGAGCACGCGCTCAACGCTTTCGCGCCACCGTCACAATATCGGCGTGCAGTCGCTCACACAGTTGTAGGCGACGTGGAGGGGATGAGGCGACACCGCTCCCGATACAAACCGCGCTTGATACCCCTTCTATAGTAGGTATTTAGAGTTTTGTGTTTGTGATGAACACACAACATACAGACTGCAGTGTGAAAATTTTAATAAATAGGTAAGTGGCGGTAGTTATGCAATTTCACAAAAACTTGTAGGTACCTGTACATCGCTAAAAGCATACACTAGTAGGGCACATGGCTGTGTTGACGCTGTTTTATTATATAAAATAATTCACAATCATCTGGATGCCCCTAGCTTGCTTCAAGACATACAATTTAGAGTTCCGCGTCAAAGAGAACGCCAGTGTCGTGATAAACATTTATTTGCCATCCCATTTAGTAGAACAAATTATTCTAAAAACATGTTTGTTAAGCGTGCATGTGCACTTTATAACCATAGTAATAGATTAGTAGATATAGACATATTTAACTGCACCGTAGACTCATTAAAAAGTGCCTTTAGGACGAATAATTTGTAATAAGTAGTAATACATTTTTGTCTTTGGAATGTTATAGTTATAATTAAAGCAACTTTACAGTATAAAATATAATACATCTGTACGTAGTTAACAAATACTGTAGGTATTCAAGTTTCAAGCATAATATTATATACTGTTTAAGAACCTTTTTCACCTCGTTTTTTATTGGTTTGTAGTACTTTTATTTTTGTAGTTTCAGAATAGAACTTTATTAGTAATGTAAAAGCAATACAGCAACTGTTTTTGTATGAGGACAAACATCCCAGTGCTCGACACTGGCCCATTTTCATTAACACTTTAACTTTTAGTAAATCAATTAAATTGAACTTCATATGTCAACTATTGAGCACATATAAGGTTTCGAGCATAGGGATTTTTGGCTTAGGTACATATCTATACGTATAAGTTTTTGAATTATATTGGAAACTATAGGTCTGATTAGTATTAAGATAGCCTAGTAATAGTACAAATATCTTTGTATGACTGTTTGTTTCATAATAAATAAATAAATGGCTGTAACAGGTGGCTAGACGAGGGGTCGGCAAACTTTCTAACCAAAGAGCCATTTTTAGTAAAAAATATTCAGGGTGTTTGTTAAAGCGTGTGCCATATGGCTAGGGTAATGGGTCCCTTGCAACACGATTTGGGCCAACTTAATAACCTTTTACTTTTCCAAAATTTTACCATTTTACTGACCTTAAAAAAAGTTATGTGTTGACAAAGTGTGAATTACAGTGAAAAATATCGACAACCTCAACTTAAGTAAGTAAAATGGTTTTTTTTTTTTTTTTACTTTAATAAATTTATCGCATGCGGGAAGGTTATTAGTTGGCCCAAATCGTGTAGCAAGGGACCCCACCTACCCACCCTGGCCATATGGCACACGCTTTACCAAACACAAATCGTAAAGAGCCATTTACGCAATGTTCGATCTCACATTTCCTTGAACCTATCTTTATGAGGGGTCCTAGAAGAGCCGCAAATGACCCTTCAAAGAGCCGAAACGTTATGGTGCGCCAGGACGTGTACTGGTCTGACCACTTTTATATTTATTATAGGAATTTAAACGGTAGCCATTGAGGTCTATCACTGGTTTTCGTTTGATTCATTTCAAACGGCCTCCCCACAAAACGACCCTTAAATATAGGCCATAAAACCTGTTACGAATAAAATAGGGGATCCAATTCTTAAAAACCAGTCTAATGTTCAGGGGTCCTTTACAAATCCTTCTGCGTGCTTGAATTCGTTATTTCTTATTTCCAGAGGACCGGTCATAAATCTCCAGGTAAGTGGCTTACTTTAACTTTATAATTTAATTTAAAAACATAGTTTTAACCGACTTTAATTCAGTACACCGCCAAGCCACGTAAATGATCATTTCCATATTAATAATAATAATTAATTAGTTCTTTATTCAGGTATTAACCCACTACATTACATTATAAAAATTAAAATTAAAAATATTAAATTGAATTAAACTTAAAAATTAACAAGACACTACAGAAAAGGAGTCGTAGACACCTTACTCATTAGGTAGCATGTCGTGCACACTACTTTTACAATACTGTTTGTCGAATGCTCACTCTCCCGACAAAGGACCAGTACGCTTACCATGAGAGCCTATAGAATACTTACAATAGTAAACTTCTCTCGATATCGAGCTAACGCGCTTCGACTAGATTTCGATTCTCGCAAGTTCGAGCTGTCAAATGCGCCGTACTCATGGTGCCGATATACTACGAAAACAACTACAAAACGTTACTCGCTAGCGTCTAGTTTTCGATGCGTAATCTAAACTTTCGAATCGTATTACCAAACGGTAGCGTGAGTCACAAATTTGACATTTCGAATCGAAAAATACCGTAGTATCTGTAGTTTACTATTTCACTTCCAAAATGGTGCGTGATAACGTATTATTTCGTCAAGATTTACCGTAGATCCGATCGATACCTATCTCAAATTAAAGAACTTATAAAAATAAGGGTTTTGAATCGACAACTTATATCCGCAAAATTCGGATTGTCGCGTATTTTGTATTTAAAAATGCAAATAATTGGCACACGTTCCGCCATATTGGGTCGACAGACTTAGATGAGGATCATCGCACACTGTTAAAATTATACTTAATGTCGTTAAGCTTAAGGTATAGATTCCTTTAAAGTCTTTAAACTTTGGCGTTGGGGAATTTTTCGACGTTGGCCATGCGCGTATTCTGTAATGTCATAACCGACAAACGCTAGCATTTAAATTGAAACGATAAATGCTTGTAATTTAAGGCTGAATATTGAAAAATCTATTAAACTATACGAACAATCGAGTTAACTATTGCGAGAAAAGTATACTTATATGGGACTCGGGGTACCGATTAGATTTTTAGTTCTGTGAGTGACCGCCAGGGGCGGTGTATAGAGTTTTCATACAAATCTTTAACTGTTGTCGATAGTCGCTAGCGTATTCCGACTTACTGTAAACTCACACTAAAGCTACAGTATGCAGTAGTGTCTCTTACGCATAATAGCGTACCTAGAAGTCGTCCACTCTGTTCACGGCAAACATACCAGACGCGCTACACCCCCCCCCGGTAGCCGAATATTTCCGTAACATATTTCCGTAATGTATTTCCTTTCCATTTTACTTTTTAGAATTTGAAGAGTTCTCTCGATTTCTCCAGGATTCTATCATCAGATCCTGCCCTGATGACCATGGGGGCACCTGGGAAGGATACCCTTTCAAACACAAAAAGAATTTTCCAAATCGGTTCAGGCGTCTTCAAGTAATCGGAGAAAATAATAATAATAAAAAAACAAAAACTAAACGATTCCGACGATTTTTTTTAAAAGTCGGTTACAATTAGATTCAAGTTCCTATTACCGGTTGCGACATCTGCGATTCCCAAGTAAAAGGTCCCTCTCCAGGTGTTTAGTAATTCGTCGGGGCTCCTAGAGCATACCTACTTAGGTAACGGAGTAGCCTTTCAGTACTTACCCCTCTGTAGAAAACCTTGCACAATGTGCAAAAAATCATACAAAGACAATTTACGCAATCGATTAATGGTCATTCACAAAATCGCCTCGCAAGAGAACACTGATCATAAAAATGCCCGCATGTTGCTGTAAGCACTTGATATTATAAACGTTAAACCACTTCAAGCTTTCAATATACAATTGAGTTTCAATATCCCACTAAGATGCTCCCCCTGCCACGGCAAAATTCGGCAGAGTTTTTTGTACGCAAATAAGACATAAGGCTACTCCAGTCAAGTATGTTCTAAGTCGGGGCTATATAGCGCTATTGTCATGAGTGTCATGACAACAATGAGGAAACGTCCTTGTCCTTAGCGACATCGACACAACGGGCCCCGCTGCCGAAAGGCCGGATTTGGGGAAGGGCAGGCGGGGCTGCTGCCCCGGGGCCTCTGCAAGAGAGGGGCCGCACAATGGCCACAATACAGATTTATCTTAGGCCCTCTCTCTCCGCTCCTTTGTTGCCCCCGGGCCTCCAGACGTCGAAATCTCAAAAAAAGTGTATTTAAAAGATTTGTCAAAAAACCCAACTGCTTTTTAGGGTTCCGGACCAAAATGGTAAAAACCGGCCAAGTGCGTGTCGGACCACGCAAAACGAAGGGTTCCGTGCCTATTAAAAAGGTCGTATCGTCACAGAAATCTTACGGCGCTTACGTCCTTTTCTTTAAGGAAGAAAGTTTTTCAGCAATATCTCGAAAACCTTTGAACCGATCTTGTTCAAAACAATTTTCGCTGAAAGAATTTAATAAGCCCTACGTCCATGATTTTTTTCATATTTTTACAATGCACGGTTCAAAAATTAGAGGGGGGGGGACAGAATTTTAGTGACTTTCGGGACGATTATCTCCGACTCTATTCACTTAATCAAAAAAATTGCTGAGAAACCTTATATTTATTTTGAAAGGCCTATCGATTGATGTGCCACACGGGGGGTCACAATGAAAAAAAAATTTTTGACTTTTAGTTTTATGTATGGAGTGCACCCCTAAAAAAAATTTTTTTGTCATTTTAATTACAAAACCATGTAGCGGCTAACAAAATACACCTATCCTCAAAATTTTATTCAAATACACCTTACAGTTTTCGAGTAAAATGCCTGTGACATACGGACAGACGGACAGACGGACAGACGGACATGACGAAACTATAAGGGTTCCGTTTTGGCCATTTTGGCTACGGAACCCTAAAAACGGAACCCTTATGGTGCGACTCCGTCCGTCTGTCTGTCTGTCACAAAGTCAAATATCTCAGGAACTACTAATGCTATCGATTTGAAATTTGGAATAGTTGTAAAAAAAGCTAATCCTCGTGTATGGAAAATATTTTTTTTTAATATATACTTTAAATTTGTATAAAAAAGGGCGGATAAGAGGGGGGGCAAAAATTCAAAATCTAGTTAGTAGGCCAAGTGGGGTATCATATGAAAGGGCTTGAATTGTACATTCTAAAACAGTTTTTCTTTTTTTTTCTACAATGGTAAAACTTTGATTTATAAAGAAAAATGTTGAAAAAAATACCATTCCCCCACCCTTATCTCCGAAGTTAACCAAGCGAAAATTTTGAAAATAATATATATGATAAATATTAACGTAAATATTACCGGAAAAGTATAACGAGACCTCTATCAAGCGTAATTTTTTTTTTATACTTTAAAAATCATATGTTAATTTTGTTTGTAATTTAATACTACTGTGTTTAATTTTTTTCCTTCAAATTCGTATGAAAGTGTTATGAAAGTACCTTCTAGCAAATAAAAAAAGAATTATCGAAATTAATTCTCTTGATAAAGAATTATCGCTGAAAAACCAACATACAGTAAGGGAAATGTATTAACGTACACCGTAGAACCCTATCGCAATAAGGTGACATACCACTCGAGTTTGAGTGACGGCGGCCTGTCGATTGCGACAGGGTTCTACGGTGGTACGTGAATACATTTCCCTTACTGTACATTACATACCGAGTTCCTAGGTCGCGCAAGTTAGTAACAAAATGCACCGATAAATGGCGCTGTAGGTACTCATGACTTAACTACACTATGCGTTGTTAAGATTTTTCCAAAATGAATGGGTGGGGCAAGACAGGTGTGTTGTATGATATTTCGTACGGAACCCTCGGTGGGCGAGTCAGACTCGCACTTGACCGGTTTTTTTTTTGCAAATATTATAGCCTATGTCACTCGCACGATTAAGAGGAATCCAACGGTCAAACGGTTTAGGCTGCAGGGCGTGCCAAAGAATAAGACATACACTCATGCATACATAGATACATACGCTCGAAAAACATAACCCTATTTTCCTTCCGCAATCGGGTAAAAATCGGCAGTGGCTGCCGATTTTTACCTTGATATTACACTTTTTTTAAATACTAGAACGGTAGCAAACAAGCATTCTGCCTGCCCTGCTAGCATACCTTGACTCTCGACTCTACACGCGCGCGTGATAGACTATCTGTCACTTTTTGACAGCATTAATAAGAAAGTGACGGACAGTCTATCTCGCGCGCGAGTAGAGTCATGAGTCAAGTTATGCTAGCAGGGCTGTGTCGAACTCGCACTTGTCCGATTTTTTTTTAAATACTATAACGGTGACAAACAAGCATACGGTCTGCCTGATGGTAATTTTATTCCATTTCATTTCATTTCAAATGCAGGTCCCTCACTCCCAACACACTACCAAGAACACAACACCGCTACCTTCAGAGAAAGAACAGTCACGGACTTTAATCGTTGAGCCATTTAGGTGTCCACTAATTTTGGTTTTTAATAGTTAAGCTATGAATATCCAGTAAAAGGTGAGTTCTAAATGGCTCATTAAAGTCCTTGACTGTACTTAGTGGTGTTATTATTGCTGGGGTCGGCTGTAAGGAGGTATTTTCCCAGCTAGGGCGCTCTCTACTAACGACTTCATAATAAATAAACAAATAAAAATAAAGAAATAAATATATAAATATTAGGAGACAATCTTACACAAATCGAACTAGTCCCATAGTAAGCTCAATAAGGCTTGTGTTATGGGTACTAGACGACGATATATTTAATAGATATAAATACTTAAATACATAGAAAACATAGTCTCAACACAACACAAACTCTAGAAACAAATATATTGCCCTTCAGCTTTAATAATATCCTATTTTCTTAATATGATGAAACTTCTTTCTCTTTTTAGTTAAAGACACTATGGATCAGACATCTTCCGCTATAAAAAACGCTAACTTGTCGATTGGAGTGTCTACTAGCAGAAACTCTCCTCCAACAAAAAAATCCAAAATTGATTCAGCACAAACCAATTTAACATTTGCTGACTTCAATTTGATTGATAAACGTGATCATTATGATGTGCAGTCCGCTCAAACGAATTTGACCTTTAATGACGATCTTAATCTTGTGTTTAATAAACCAAATGATCGCACTAAGAAAGAACAGAATCGCTCACAAGATAACATTCCTATAAAACTAACTGAAAGGCATGAAGTTTCACACAATCGTGTGGAAGATATTATTCCTGGAAAAAACACCGACACTCACATTTTACCCGGCAGGAACATGTATCGAGATCAACTCAACAAAGAGATTCAAGAATTCTTTTACGATATACCAGTTTTTCCAAATACCAGTGAGATAGTTAAACTAAAACGATTGAACGTTATTGATAATTTTGTGTACAAAATGGCTGATCTTTTTGTGTTTATCAGCAACCAAGACTACTATGATAAAGTGGAACGTGAAATAGACGAGTGTTTGCGCAATTTGCCTATGTGGCAACCACAGTCTGAACAGGATAAAAAGGAATTTACGAACTGTCTAAGTGAATCATTATTCAAATTCATGAAGACATTCAATGAAAATTTTAATTATTTTAACAAATACGAGGGATATTTAGAAACGTTCCCAATGGGTTTCGTATCTTACGATAACTATGGAAATTACGATTTGGAAAAAGAAATAACTATTTGGGTGGAAACGAACGTTCAGAATTCGAATAAAAAAGATTTTGTAATTAATACATTAATTGGGAAAATAAAACTAATATTGAAATCTGGGAAAAGCGAAAAACACTTAATCGAAGCAGAAATAGTCCACATCCTAGAAGAATTATCACCGTACTTCGATTTTTCTAGAAACAAAAAAATATGTGTAAATATATTAGCTAGCGATTTAACGAATCTTCTGTGTGATTCGAGAGAAAAAAATACTGAAAGGGATAAAATAAGTAAAAAGTATAAGAGAGATACAGCCGGAAATAATGCCGAGTGGAGAGATAAGATTGAAAATGAAACCATTAGTCAAATCACTGAGATTTTGTTTAGTAATGAAGATTTTGCTTCGCATCCTAATAGACATGATGTAGTTAAAGATATTCGTCACGTTCTTAAGTCGTCGGCAGAATTTACTGATTCTGAAGCCTCGAGTTTGGCTAAAACTCTTGTGACAAATTTAAGAGACTTTTTTCATGAAGACCTTTATGCTAAAATGGATAATCCTAACCATTCGAGCTCATTTCTGGTATTAACATCAGAACACGATCTATCGGCAAGTAGCGGCCCAAAATTTCATTCGACTCTTACAACTGATGTGCGACGCAAAGAAATCTCGAAACGTAACAAGGCAGAGAAACTCCTAATTGAAAAGGTACCATCCATCATCAGAACCTGGCTCGATACAACTGACGTAACTTTTGACACCATGGAAGACCATGGATTTAAAGAAACTATTGTTGACGATATAACCAATGGCATTCGTAGTATCGTAAAACAATCGCTACTATCACAAGAACCGAGAGCGAATATTGACGAGAGACTTTTAAATATGGCGATAATGAAAAGAATACTGAAATATGAATTATTTACAACACCCGTGACTGAAGATTCTCCGCAAGTTGTTGATCTTCGGAATCGTATTATGGCTTTAAATAATGATGATATATTGAATACGTCTGCTCTTTTGGAACCGCGGCATGGTAATAGACAAGAAATGGAAAATGCAAAGCTTAGCAACATTAACGATAAGGAATATAAACGTGTTTATCAAAAAAATGCATTAGATGTTTTAGAAGATAATATTTCCGTCTGGATGACGGAACAACCATCTGAGATATATAACATCAATGACAAACCTACTAGTGATAGATTATTACGAGAAGTTGCTACTAGTGTCCAAGACAAACTAGTGAATAAAATGCCTGAGGATGAAATAAAAAATGAACTAAAGCAATGGCTGAGTAAAATTGTGAAACCACAAATAAAAAATGTTGATGGCTTAGCAGAAAATCTGAAAGATAAGATAATAAAGTTACCCCAGGATGAAACTTTGACTAGAGCTCATCAGAAAAGATTTAATGATGCTCCTGTAAATTTTTCACAGGAACAACATAGCTACAAATATGACGACGACGAAAAACTTAACGAATACATTGATAAATACATGCAGCACAATTATAATATAGATGATGATGTTATAAATGGTGTTTTAAAATTAATGGTAAAACACGAATTGTACCAACTGAGCCCCTCGGTAAGGGAAGAGCTGTACAAAAATAACATTAACGATGAATTCAATACTGAAAAGTTCCGAATGGAACTGGAAATTGTACAGCAAGTATATGATTGGTTAAAAAACATCCCTTTTTACTATCAAACCCTCAAATCGGGTTCAGAACGAATAGAATTTGTTCACAGCCTAGCAAGAAATATCCTTGAAATAGAAAGAGAAAGAATGAGTTATCCCGATAGAATGAATTACGAATCGTGGTTACATACGGAAATAGCCACGTTTATGCTGCAAAAAGAAGCAGCAATCAGTAATATCAAAGACAAGATTAAAATTGATCACTGTGCAGCTCAATTATGTTTTCGTATTATAAATAATCGAAAACGTGCTGCCGGGCCATCGGATCAACTGTATAAAATAGTTACAGATCATATGAACAAATACGAAAGTTTACTTTCTGAAGACTATCTGAAGAAAATATTGTGGCATCGGCGCCTTGCTGAAAATGTCAAGAAAATGGTGCTTGGAAAACCAACAGCATCTCGGGTCGATGTAGAAAACGCATTGGAATTGACACCTTTGCCACGAGACGAATCAGTATTCAAATATAAAATGGAAATTAAATATAATATAACAATTCATGATTGGCTGCATACTCTCCCGTTAGTGCCGGTTAGAAGCGACGAGGAAGATCTTGTAAGAAAAAATCGGATTCAAGAGTTGTTGCAAAAAGTAATGGAGACCGATCAAAAGAAAGTGGAGAATCCTCATGATAGTCAAGCTGATGATGACTTAGATAATTATTTGGCACATTGGATATCGCAGTTGCCATTTGAAACGGTAAACGTTGATGTACAACCGCTAATTTCGCAACTAAGAAGTCGGTTGGAGTATGTCAAATGGGCGGAGATACAACCACAGCGGCCGCCAGAAGTTCACGGGCAAATTATTAGTAGGTTGGTATTGCCCACCTATTAAATAGTTCAAATTTAAATACTTAGTCTTAGAAACCTGAAAGCCCATTTTTATAGACCAGTATTTTTAGAGCAACGAGCTTCAAAAGCTAAATATTTTATATAGGTATCATTTGATGTAAACAGTTTGTAGGAAATTGCATTAGTTATCCTTATAAATTCTAAAAAAATATTATTATTCGTTACAGACGCCACTCAAGAACTCACGATTCTAAACAAAAAAACCCTGGGGAGCAACTGATAGAAGCTATAGAAGACTGGTGTAATAAATTACCTATAAAAGAAGACAACGAAGAAGCTACAAAAGCTACTAAAGAGCAAGTAGCTACTAACATATTCCAGATAATAGGATCCCACATTGACGATCCTCGAATAGCTGATGATAATCAGAAACTGAGAAATATATTGAGTAGTGAAATTGAGGTACAATTAGAGAGTTTGTCAGAACACAGTGCTATAAAAGAGAACAAGGATACTTTGAAAGCTGTTTTGCTTGACAATGTAATGGAAATAAAGAACATGATTCGAGACATAACTGCTGGCGATGATTATGTACATGCTCTAGAAAATAGTATTGATGAGTCACTAGCCAACACACGATCCCGATCTTCTAATAAGAATGATCCGGGCTACGAACTATTTAAAAAGCGAATGGTGATGTTCTGGCTTCTAGAAAATTATGATTACGCAGTAGACTTTCATTCCCTGAAGTACAAAAAGATACTTTCAGAGGAAATGCGTTCACTATCAGAGGACCTTCAAAAAAGAAACCTTTTTCCGGCAAGCAAAGATGAGATGATAAATTATATACAGAGCGTTTTTTATAACGCAATACCACCCAATGAAGATGCAATAATTGATGAAATTGAGATTATAAAACTTAGATGCGAAATTGAAGTGTGGTCAAATGAATTGCCCTTAAAAGAAGCTGGAAATTATAGCAGTTTACTAGAACGTGATCAAATATTGACAATATTAACCAAAATACTGTTTGATATTGAAAGAAGTGAAGAACCCGATGCAGACGAGAAAATGCACTTGGAAACAATCAAATGGGCAAGCAAGCTACCGCTAATATCTGGAGAGAAGAATAATATGACGAGATATGCTGATTTACTTATGTGTATTCTAAAAGCATCTGCTGATATAAGGAAATGTCAAAGACAGCCAGAGCCCAAGAACCTCACCGCTGTAGAAGAAACGTTGTCAAAATTAAAAGCTGGAGAAGAATTAGGCGTGCCTAAAGCAAACCAAGAACGTACAAGTCAAGATGCTGGGCCAAGCGCATCGGCTAATTACAACGAAGAGGGCGTATCAGGAGAACAACTCGCTTTCCTAATAACTAACGCTATAAACAATTGGTGTATACAATTGCCATTACAATTCAGAAGTGCTGACGAGCGAAATGCAGTACAAAGAACGAAAGAAAACATTTCCCAGCGATTACTACATTTTGTAAGTGAGTTACACTATAGACCCGATACACTAAGAAATGAAGGATTATATGAGTATTATTTGAATAATCAATTAGAAGCTATACTTACACAACTGACCAATAATCGGATGTACTGGGAAGCACAACGGGACAGGAATGGTAGGAAAGACCAGCTCATCAATGCGCTTAAAGCAATTAGACCTTTAATTCAAGACGTAAAGGAACGAGAAAATTATAAAGAGCAGCTTAAACACACCATATCGAGTTTCAATGAATCTATGGCACCCCATGGAGGCGTAGAACTAAGCAAAAACACGCAACTAGCTATTTTAGACGACTTCATGCAATACAGAAATCATAAAGGAGATTTTGAGGCTCAAGAACTTTACAAATTGAAAATAAGTGATGCTTTAAACAATGAACTAAACGATAACAACAATATAGATCCTTTGTTAGCAGCTAATCGGCTGATTTGCGGATTGTCAAAAGTGGAATCTCCTAAGCAATCGCAGAGGGACATACCACTCTCAGGAAGAAGATTTTCGCAACCAAACCCTCTTCAAGGCATCGACCGTTTATCCTCAGTTCCCGCCTTCAGACGCCGCTCTCTACCGTATCCTCTGTCACATCATTCTTGTCCCAGATTTGCCCCAACTCGAAATTTTCCCCCGCCAACCCAGCGACCCCAGCATAATATGTCATATCCCAGCCCAGCTTCACAGACACCGCACAGGTCCAGACCTCCTTTGTCAATAACTCCGCCTTCAAGAATGGCTCCTCCCAGACTTTCAACTCCAGAACAAATACATCCTCCATCTTTCTCTCCTTTTTCACGTATTCAAACACGGCCGTTTGCTCCTCCTCCAGTTTTCGATGTGTCAGATGTATCAAGCGTGCATCAGTCTCCAAGACAAGAATGTCAGTTACACCATAGACAACCAGAAATTCAACCAGGGCTTGTTGAACCAGCTTTCGTAAAATCTTCTGGAGAACGTGAACCTCGAGTTGAACAACAAAGTGTGCCATTTGGTGCTGGAGCGGGAAGTAGAACAACGGCAAGGGCCCGCAATAGTCCACGCTCTATAGCAGAATGCCCAGAAGAAGATAGAGTGAGAATGAGATGGCAACCCGGCGGACAAGAATACTGTGAAACTTGCGAGAGAGAACATGATTGTGCTCATAATATACCACCGTATCCTACACCTATGGATTACATGTACCACTGAGTTTTAGATTGTTAAATAAAAAAAAAACATGATATTATCTGGGTTTTTATTAAGACACGACAGGATTTTCAATTTAAACAAAATGTCGCTTTAGGTGCTCAGTCCCTGGGCGACCGAGCTCTGCTCGGGTGAAAATACGGAGAAAACGAATTTTCCCAGACGTGAAACCTAGCTAGATCGATTTCTTGCCCCCGTAAGTAACGTAACGTAAGACTATCCGTCTCTTTCTAAGTGTTCTGATTAGAAAGAGACGGATAGTGTACGTCGCCATCATATGACGGCACCGCTAGCCGGTTTTTCATTGGCATTCCACAGGGATCACATCTTGGCCCTTACCTTTTTACTCTATTTATTAATGATATCAGCCAATGTTTTCAAAATTCCAAATTATATTATATCTATTTGCTGATGACTTAAAGGTAACATAAAATTTACAAAAAAACAGAAATATCATACTAACTACCTGTAACTTTAGGTGACAGTTACTCGTACGTATTTGCGGCGTTTGCCGTAGAGACTTTGGGTCCATGGGGACCGGAGGCCCTAAAATTATTCAATACAATCTCAAAAATGCTCACACGCGCCAAAGAGAATATTGAATATATAATAGTAGAGTTCTCACTCAACATTTTTGGCAGTAGCGCCATCTAGAGTCGCAAGAATACATTCACTTCAAAATACCTCAAACACATGCCTATATGTGTGAGGAGAATTTGAATTAATGGAAACAATTTGTATCCATCATTTCGAAATCCTACCAGAGCAGGTTTGTTATATAAGTTTACTCTGGTAGTTTCCGAAATAATGGATTAATACTCTATTAGAAATCAGAAATGAAAAACTAATTTGAAAATAATATATTTACTTACACTTCTTTATTTTACATTCATATTTGTAGGTCTGTACTCAATCAAAATGAACATTAGTCAAATATAGTCTACCTACAAATTTCCTTTATTTCCATTTCCTGTTCCTATATTTTTTTCAATACTTTATATTTATCTTTTCTTCAGGTTACCTACATCAACCCATAAAGGATCCCGATTCTATAAATTCTGAATGTTATCATATTATCTGTTTCCAGTGCTTCCTCATTATCTTTTGGTAGTTATTTGTTTCTGTGAAATTAAGATTATATTGTTAGGTGTATTCATTTGGCATCGAGGCAACAAATCTATAACAAGTTTCTGTCAACAATAAATTTTTGGTAAATACAAGCTATTATTGCCGAGCTATTAGAGTGCAGTAAGTTTTTAGCTATATCGGCCAAATACGGATTCAAAACTTGTATGAAATGCCTAAATAAGCGAAAATATGTAAGTACTTACAAATTTCATCGCAATCGACACACTTATTGCATTTTCGCGATTACATGTTCAGATTTAATAATTTGATGTCTTCCGATTGCAATTACGATAACACAAAGCAGGGGGTCCAGAGAAATAAGCAAACTACGAGTCAGGAATTCCAAAAATACAGTAATAATCGTGAATTCCATTCAAATCGCATTCACGGACTCAATTCAAATAAAACAAATTTGAAATTTATCTAAACATCATAAATGACACTTGACAGATACCATTCCATTTCCCAGAACTATTGAGAAGGCCCGTGTAGATTTTTTATAGATAAGTAAAATCTGCTTATGATTATTTTTTGCTTTGCTATTTATTTAGTAGTAATATTATTGCGATTAATAAAATTATTTCAATAATATAGTTTAATTAAGAAGAAAGCTGCGTGAAAATAACCACAAAGTTCATTTCCATGAATGTTGCTACTGCAAAAAAAATATAAATTATACAAGGTTAGTGCTGGCGCACGCTACCGGACCGTTACCGGAACTGGTCGGTTCCCGCCACCCGACGTGTGCCGATGGGTTTGCACCGGACCTAAGTACAAATTTGACTTTAGTGACATCTATAGCCGAGAGAATAAATATTATCCGAATAAAGGAAAAGAAACAAAAGAAAAGCAATTCTACAGAAGGTTCTAAAGTGAAAACACCGTGACACGCGCCACTGGTGACCATAGAGCTGGCCCCGTAGCATGGTTGGCCTTGTCACGCGATAGGTGATAGGATAGAGCGTGCGTCACTGGCTGAAACCGTTCGATAGAACGAGACGACGCTCTTATCTTGTCACTTGTCGCGTGATAAGGCCAACCATGCTACGGCTCCTGGCTCGTTCCTCGCTCAACGCATTGGCGTTGCCATTCAGCGAGGAAATGCAGCCAGCCTTATGGGCACCCTACCAGCAAGTGGCATCGATTTAGGGGATATACGAGTATGTAAATATAGTGTAGGCCCCATAGGTTAAGTTAGTTTTAGTAATTTTAGTTGTTAATTTTTTTTTGTTATTTATTGTATACTATTTTTACCTTAATAAATATATTTACCCTATAACTTGAGTGGTGAAGTTCTTGAGGAAATTAAAAATATTAGGGATCTTGGTGTGACCTTTGATAGTAAACTAAAATTCGTGGAGCATATAGATAGTAAACTGTTGAGTTTTGTTTTACAAGAACCTTTACCAGGTCATCAGTCCACCTTGTGGGGGGCCTACCCACGCTGCGCCTTCCGGTACGTGGTCGTCACTCGAGAACCTTTCCGCCCCAACGGCCATCGGTTCTACGTGCAATGTGCCCCGCCCACTGCCACTTAAGTTTAGCGATCAATAATGCTATCAAAGTATATAATACGCACTATATCATATAAGAAAGAGATATAATGGGTCTCTCAGCGACTCGCGTACTCTGTCTGATTGACACGAAATGATGACGACGACGATACTTACTGTCTGAGGGCCTACCGCGAAACGAAGTTCGTTTTCGTTCGTGTATCTCCGTCTCTGTCGCACTTGCTAGTTCGAGCTACAGAGAGGGAGATACAAGAACGAAGTTCGTTTTCGTTTCGCGGTAGCCCCGCTGATCAGATGACTATCGAATCTGGATAGGAAATCATACATCTTAAGCCTAAACATTATATCCCATAGAGGAAGAATATAATAAAGGGACTCCACATATACACACATGAGCGACAAGGATGTAAGTATAGACAATACCACAAGTGGGAACGAGAGACAATCCTCAGCGCGTATAGGCTCTTTTTGTTTGTCACCACACTTGGCGGTATTTGCCCAAATATTCGCGTTGCATCTTTTTCCTTCCTACGGCAAATGAAAGAGAGGCAACGATGCAACGCTAACACGCAACCCCAAGTGTAGTACCAGTATCAAAATATTGACGTCACCGACATAACACGACTAAATTATTAACGACATAAGACGTCTAGAATATATTAGTCTTCTGATACTTCTCAATTCAGTAAAGATAATTCACCATCGTCCCTTTCGGGTATACGCTAGGACGCTATCTATAAATCCTCTATAATGAAAGCTGAACCCACTACATTCAATCACGCGGCAACACTAAACGTCATACGCATACATTTTGACTAAAAGTGTTGCCTCGTGATTGAATCTAGTGGGTTCAGCTTTCATTAGACAGTTCTATCTACGTTTTATATTATCCGTTACAGCCCAGCTAGCACGGTACTTACGTTTTATCGTTATGTTTTACGTGACGTCTCAGTACATTTTCGCCGTAAAACGTGACGATAAAACCTATTGTGCTAGAGCCCCTGTTCTGCTGAAACTGCTACAGCAGCAATAATATTTTATTTGTTTTTTATACTGCCACACTTCTACTTAAACACGCAGGCTGTATGAAAACATGCCAATGTCACACTGCAAAGAGGAAAAAAACTACTTTCATGACGCCATGACAGGTCACGTGATGTAAATTTTTGTCGGGCATGCGCGACTTTAGTTAGCGACTTCACGAATTTTACAAGTGATTTTGAAACCATGGACTTTTTCGCGGAGAAAATTGTTATAAAATACTCTGATACGAACCTAAATATCGATTACAGTGCGTAAAATCTCGTGTAGCAAAAGTGTTTGTGTTTCAAGTTGATTGTGCAAGGAAGTGTTACTCGCAAAGGTCAGTTTCTGAAAAAGGTAATGTCTCCTCCAAATGGTATTTTTGCGGTGGATAACTTGACAAATTCTTTGTTTTGCTTCTGACTCATTTTCTCATTATATCGCTGTTGGGGATGGGGAGTTATTTGCGTATTTACATCGTTTAAATCGCGTCGTAACGGTCTTATTTTGCGGATTGCAAATCTTAGTGCCGTATGACTTGACAAACCTTTGTCGAGACATCTCCGGTTTTCGCTGATGAATTCAAGGTTTTTAAGTAACAGTGACCTTTAAAATAACGCTCTCACGTTATTTAAATAGAAATATCTAGACATCTTTATTTGGGTCATGGGAAAATGGCATAAATTTGCATTTAGTTCGTATGGGTGTTGATCATACCGCTTATACAAGGCTGTGTCGTACACAGTAACAAACGAGTTAATTTTTCTTCAACTGACTTCAATTGGTCGGTCGGATGATGACATCACTACGGATATGGTGCCTACGTACATACAGACTTATATGTAAACAATATGAGTTTTAGTTATTGATATGTATTGAATACATCAATCATTATTAGTGAGGTAAATAAATAATTTGTTCCTTAGATACATGGCTTCCCCTAATCTCATTAATACCTAAGTTATTTACATATATATACCTACTATCTATGGTTAATCTACGAATTCATAATTCACTGAAACCCTACTTGTAAGGGCAATAGAGGTGATACATAATAGGTATAGATAGGTATTATATGTGAAAAAAATAGTTACTATAACTAAAGTTATACTTTTTCTCCATTATATATCACTATCCTCCTAAGTTCCTAACCTGACATCACCAAACTATAAGTTAATTAACTCCGACACAAAAAGTGGGGTGCCAAAAGTTAGATGTGTCTGTGCTATCATAGCTCCGAATGGACCGATTTTAATGCTATTTTTTGTCTGAAAGCTGATGTGATCAAGATGGTTCTTAGCTACGTTTCAACAAAATTGGCTCAGCCGGTTTTAATATATTATAAATAAATATTAGGGGACATTCTTACTCAAGGCGAACTAGGCCTATAGTAAGCTCAATAAGGCTTGTGTTATAGGTACTAGACGGCGATAAATATAATAGATATAAATACTTAAATAACTAGAAAACATACAAGACTCGGAAACAAATATTTGCCCTTACCGGGATTCGAACCCAGGACTTTCAGCTTCATAGGCAGCGTCACTACCTACTAGGCTAACCGGTTGTCGAGATATATAGAACTTTGAAATGAAAATATTGGCGGTTTCAACTTTTCTAAGTTGTTCAATATTTTATAATAATGTACTGGGCCTGGCCTCTCATCTCAAAATCTGTGCCCAGATTCTATGAGTGAATGGTGGTTAAGTATTTTCATAGTATAATTTTTTCCATTGCAAACATTTATTACTAGCCTCTGCCTGTGACTCCGTCCGTGTAAAACTCGTTTATATCACAGCTCCATAAAAAGTTTCACCCCCTATTTCACCTCCTTAGGGGATGATTTCCAGGATCAAAACTATAACTGCCAGTCGGCACAAATTGACAATCATTTTGGGACTCTAACGGGGGGCACAGTAGTGCCTTGCCAAGATGAGCCAAGCGAAGCGCAAAGGCACTACCTACCTTTTCTCGATTTTACAATACAGCCATTTTAATATTGCTTGATAAAGAGAAAAAACGCTTGAGATCTGTGACCCGCGTTCTGTGTGTTCCGAGGCCTTTATAGAAGAAAAAAAAGGTTCAAGATTTTACCCTGCAATTTTTATTTTCCATTGCGCTATGACCATATAAATAAAAAAGACTGCATACAATAACGTTAGTATCTGGAATGGACACTTTTTTCTTGTATCAGTATTAACGATTATATGTATCAAGAACCGAAAAAAATGGAAATAAAAAAAGTTATGTAGGTACAGTAAGGGAAAATGTACTCACGTACCGTTTTCGCTCTTCTTACTATGACAATAAGGCATAAAAAGGTACGTGAATACATTTCCCTTACTGTACACTTTTTTTTAATAAACGCCCAACTGCAAAATATTATCAAAAAAACATGACACTTCAAAAACAATGTTCCTATACAGCCATGTTGCTGAAGCCCTCGGTTTATACAACAGGTGAACAAATAAAGAAAGCCACTGTCAAATTTTAATACTTATGTTATTATGTCAACTTAATTGGTATACTTCCCATAACTTTCATACAAACAATGGAAGTCTGGGAAAATATGAACATGATGTTTAAACATACGGTTTATGGTACTCTATTCTGATTATTGAGTCATTTTTAGGGTTCCGTACCTCAAAAGGAAAAAAACGGAACCCTTGTGCGTCTGTATGTCCGTCTGTCACAGCCGATTTGCTCTGAAACTACTGGACCGATTGAGTTGAAATTTGGTAAACATATGTAAATTGGTGATGGTCGCGTAAAGTAAATTATGAATTCCGAACAAGGGGGCCACTTTTGGAAGGGTTAACTGGAAAATTTAAAAAAAAAATCGCAAACTGTATTGTGTGACATATCAAATGAAAGGGGTTGCTGTAACCATCTCAGATATATATATTTTTTAATAATTTTAGCAAAAACAGGTTTGAAGTGATTTAGGAAAAAAAAACAAAAATTGACCATCCCTAAAAAAGGAATAAAAAAAAGTTTTCCATTCCATCCCAGACAACACCCAATTGGGAATGGATGAAATTTTTAGAAAAGCCTGATTATTTTTTTGGTGATAGGAATAACCTTCCTTAGCACCAGGAAAAAGTTTCAGATTTTTCGGCTTCGTCAATTATTTTTGAAAAATATAAACAGTTTCCTGACTTACGTTTTGGGTTTAGGACGGCGAATAAGACGCTTTCCTTTCCTTGATCTGTCTCATATTACAAAACAATATCTTAAATATCCGTGGTAAACTGACACTGGCAATTATATTGACAGCTGCAGCAGCTATATTTGCCATTGCCAGGGTCAGATATTTAAAATATTTTTTGTAATATGAGACGCATCAAGGAAAGTGTCTTATTCGCCTTCATAAACCCAAAACGTAAGCGAGGAAACTGTTTACATTTTTCAAAAAAAAATGACGCAGCTGAAAAGTCTGAAACTTTTTTCTGGTGCTAAGGAAGGTTATTCCTAACACCAAAAAAAAAAAATCAGGCATTTCTAAAATTTTCATCCATTCGCAATTCTTTACCTATAGTAATAATTGTAATCTACTAAAACCCAAATTGTATTGAAGTATCACCTTGTCTTAAAAATATTTTATTCCTACATACATATCAGGAAGATATAAATCTAATCTGATAACTATGCTGTAATTTATGAGGGCAATATCTCTGCCTATTTATAAATTCCTTTGATGTCAACTTAACACTATAACTGCTGGAAATATTAATTAACTGGTCAGTAACTATAAATAGGTATACTTAATTCCTACTAAAATGTCTACATTAATATTATAAAGAGGGTTGTGAGTGACTGTAAGTTTGTATATATATATCAGGCAATCTCAAAAACAACTACATACTTTCATATTATACCAGTATGTCAGAGAAACCATGTGTTGTTTAAAATTGTGTCACGTATCAATAAACTATTTTGATTTTTTGATTCTTAAAGTCAAAGTCAAAGTGATTTATTCTTCAATTTAGGCATATTATATGCACCTATGAATGTCGATAAACTACCACCGGTTCGGAAAGTAAACCTCTGCCTCGAGAAGAACCGGCGTAAAAAACTCGGCGAGGTGTCATTTTTTCAAAACAGTATACAATATATCATTTCAGTATCAGAGTATTATAAAATTTTAAAATTACATTGCTACAGTAGAAAGCCTATTTATTTTACGACAGATTTCTAGTGCAGGATTTTATCGCTGCCAAATATCCCTATCCATGATGTAGTCGTTAATCTTATAATATGCTTTTGAAATAAGTGTCCTTTTACGACAGATTTGAATTTAGAGTCAGTCAGTCAGTAAAAAAAAAAAAAAAAATATATATATATATATATATATATATATATTTTTTTTTAAATTAATTATGAACCTGCTTAGCAAAGGGTCTAGCTGCAATTTTATAGTGAAACTGCCCCTGGCTGAAATGTATAGCTTTCTTAGGTGCGTTTATTTGTCTTATTATTATTATAAGATATCATTTTACCAAATTTCAAGTCTAGAATCACCTTGGTTCGGTTAAAAAAAAAACGTTTTTAATTTTTTTTTGCCAATGTAATGGTTTGATGTCTTTGAAATTTATAGAGGTTGCATATACCTAATAGTAACAATTTAAAAAAAAAGTTCTAGTTTTTTTTTTATATTTCTGAGATAGTCGGGACAACCTCAATTTTTTGTTGTTTAATGTAGAATATAATATTGCATTACATATACTTTTTGCATTAAAAATCCATTCGGGGCAACAGGGTAAAAATGTCTTACTACCTAATACATATATACAAAAACCCTTCATTCAATATCCCACCCCGAGGGCGTTAGCTCTCTTAAATCTAGTGGCTGTCGAGGGCCACGACTTAGACATATTCTGCGATAGTGCTGGTGGATTTTGCAGGAAATGTGTTAACTTTTTAAATATGTTATATAGAGATTAATGTTAATTTATATGAAATTGTTATACGAGACATGGAATTTTTTAGAATTTATAATGATAATTAATGTATGTTTTTATGTATTCAAATCATTTGTATCATATAAATTAAAATGAATAATTAAGTAGGTAGCAATAAGTTAGTAAATGAAATAATATAACATTGTACGCGATTTGGTGACTGCACTGTAAGCTACTATGTAAATTGAATAAATAAATAAATAAATTAGGTAGAATAACTATCTCAATAATATATATATATATGCAGGGTGTCCCTAAAACCAACGCCAAACCGCAAACGGGTGATAGCCCAAGTCAAAACAGTTATAAAAAAAAACCAAGTCAGGAATAAAAAAAATTGAGGATCCAAATGTATTAGGCAGCTTTAAAAATATATTGAACTGGATGATGTTATGCTTCTATAGGTCGCTTGAATGTGATAAGAAATATACCATTTAGCAGGAAAATTACTGAAAAAACTTCCTTATCTGAAGTTATTACTGTTAATAGGGATAAAATAATAAAAACTGAGTGAAGTCATGTAATAAGAGTGATGAATGAAATTGAGTAGTGAAATCTCTTGTGTACATTCAAAATTCTCCAGAGGGCCTACCGCGAAACGATATTCGTTTTCGTTCGTGTATCTCCGTCTCTGTCGCACTTGCCAGTTCGAGTGACAAAGAGGGAGATACACGAACGAAAACGAATATCGTTTCGCGGTAGGCCCTCAGATTTTCTTCAGAACATGTAGCCAGTTGCAGAGAAATGTGAGGTCACATTTCTCTGCTATTTACTTTACCAGTATTTACCTATTCTCGGTGACAGGACTTCTTCTGGCCTACGACCTACCAAATCGTCAGGTCAGGGATTCTTGAGAAATCGAGGTAGCTCTTCCAATTTTATAGGCACACTTGATGCGGAGTACTGAATTAAAGTCGGTTAAAACTTGGTTCTTCAAGTATAGTACATTGTTGTAGAGGCTAGAAAGAAAGCAATAGATGGACGAGTTAGTTCGTACGAGTCCAGCTATTGCAGTTTCGGCCGAGGCTTAACACAGTGCTTTTCACGCCTACTGCGAGGAAATAGCAAATAATTATAAATCAAAATTAAGTACCTGATTAAAGATCATAATACTAAACAAAAGAGCGCGGCCCCGCGAAGAGTGGTGCCCTGTTCAAACTGTCCAACAATAACATTGTTGGACAGTTTGAATTCATAGATGGCCTGTTCGTGCGAAGTCCAACTAACCCCAGCTTTGAAGCCTGAATTCTGACCATCTTTTGCCACATTTCCGAGCAGTGGCGTGAAAATAGTACATTACTGCAGAGGCCGTGAAGCAAGTGATTGCTGGACGAGTTTGGGGTAGACTAGTAGTGATAAT
This sequence comes from Epinotia nisella, assembly GCA_932294315.1. Lineage (NCBI taxonomy): Eukaryota > Metazoa > Arthropoda > Insecta > Lepidoptera > Tortricidae > Epinotia > Epinotia nisella. The sequence goes on from OW028699.1 coordinate 764,400, forward strand.
GTAGGGAGCCTTAAACAAGAAACTTCATGTCTTCATTTCGTGATATTAACGCATACATTTCCGAGCATGTTTGAGAATAGTACATTGTTTAACGAGGGGCGTAAGTGGAATATTGCTAACGAGAGTCTATCAGAAGCCCGACGCCGAAGGCGGAGGCGAGTTTGCAATATTCTTACGCCCGTGTTATATATGCACAATGTTTTTCATCACATTTGCGAGGAAATAAATAACTACAAAAGACAGAAAAATCTAAGTTTCATACAGCCGCACCAATCAAAAATTGACAACTTCACTTCCAGATCAGTGCTAGTGGAGCGCGCAGGCAGCTCAATATTTCAACCAATCACAGAGCAGTATTCTTGCGGGGCGGGGCGACTTGACCAACTAGATTTTTTTATTCAACCAATCACACAGCAAACAGATTTGCTTAAGCCAATGAGAGGGTTCTATATTTTAAAACTAAACTTAACAGCCAGTGAGAGGTAAAACGGCTATAACTGCTCTATACGCTCGCAAGTAATAACGCCATTGACGAGCAAGTGTGATGAAAAATTATTTTCTAACCTACTTTTCTTTTTTTCACAGGTAACCTGAAGATGTGAAAAGTGCCTTAACGCCTGTCAGTGTAAATTGTGCAATCATCAGTGTCAGTGTGTTGTGCGAGTGAGATGCTAGCTTTGGAGACTTGGACAGTTTGTGTAAAGAGAGAGCTGGTCATCTCCGATTGATTAGGATAACAAGGTTGGTTTGTTTTACACATTTAATAGCTGCGCGCACGCCGCGCGGATCCGCTCGCTTATTACTTAGAACTCAGATAGAGCCACGGGATTCAATATAACCTATGTTTTTAGGGTTCCGGTGCCCCAAAAGGAAAAAACGGAACCCTTATAGGATCACTCGGTTGTCTGAAATTTTACGGAATCCTCACCACGCGAGTTGAACTCGCACTTGTCCGGTTTTTGCCTATCTTGAAACTCTATTCTATATCAGATGAGTAGTTCCGGAGGTCCACATACAAATAAATAACTAAAAACCCCAGATTTTTTCATTTCAAAGTTCATTATCTCGAAAACGGCTGAACCGATTTTGTTGAAACGTAGCTAAGAACCATCTCGATCACGTCAGCTTTCGGACAAAAACAAACTGCATTAAAATCGGTCCATTCGTTCAGGAGCTACGATGCCACAGACGGGCACAAACACGTCAAACTTATGACACCCCTCTTTTTGCGTCGGGGGGGTTTTTAGGGTTCCGATACCTCAAAAGGAAAAAACGGAACCCTTAGGCTTATAGGATCACTCGGTTGTCTGTCTGTCCGTCTGTCACAGCCGATTTGCTCCGAAACTACTGGACCGATTAAGTTGAAATTTGGTACACATATGTAAATTGGTGACCCAAAGATGGACGCGTAAAGTAAATTAATGAATTCTGAACGGGGGGCCACTTTTGTAGGGTGAACTGGAAATTTAAAGAAAAAAAGTTTCGCAAACTGTGTATTGTATGATATATCAAATGAAAGGGGTTGTTGTAAGCATGTCAGATATATATTTTTTTATAATTATAGATTATAGCAAAAACAGATTTGAAGTAATTTAGGAAAAATACGAACATTGACCATTCCCACCCCTTATCTCCGAAACTACTAGGATTAACATTCTGAAAAAAATACGGAAAATAGCTCCTTGCCTAAAGATTACAGGAAAACCTATAAGAAGTTTGAGTATTCAAAAACACTTATGAAATTTAGATTATATACGGAACCCTCACTACGCGAGTTGAACTCGCACTTGTCCGGTTTTTAGGGTTCCGTAGCCAAAATAGCAAAAACGGAACCCTTATAGTTTCGTCATGTCCGTCTGTCCGTCTGTCCGTATGTCACAGGCATTTTACTCGAAAACTATAAGGTGTATTTGAATAAAATTTTGAGGATAGGTGTATTTTGTTAGCCGCTACATAGTTTTGTAATTAAAATGACAAAAAAAAATCTTTTTAGGGGTGCACTCCATACATGAAACTAAAAGTCAAAAAAAAAAAATTCATTGTGACCCCCCGTGTGGCACATCAATCGATAGGCCTTTCAAAATAAATACAAGGTTTCTTAGCATTTTTTTTGATTAAGTGAATACAGTCGGAGATAATCGCCCCGAAAGTCACTAAAATTCTGTCCTCCCCCTCTAATTTTTGAACGGTGTATTTTAAAAATATGGAAAAATTCATGGACATAGGGCTTATTAATTTCATTCACCGAAAATTGTTTTGAACAAGATCGGTTCAGAGGTTTTCGAGATATTGCTGAAAAACTGCCTTCCTCAAAGAAAAGGACGTATGTGCCGTAAAATTTCTATGACGATACGACCTTTTTAATAGGCACGGAACCCTTCGTTATGCGTGGTCCGACACGCACTTGGCCGGTTTTTTTTTCTCCACTCGCGATTAGTGAAAATTCAGCTTTTCAAACAGCAAAATCCTAGTACATTTGTTACACTAAAGGCCTCTTCAGATCGGCCGCGGAAGCGGGACGGAACAGTTTGTGCGTGGGCCCGCGCGAAACTGAATGCACGGAACTACATATATTATGTCACATCGAGCACGGAAACTTTTCCGTGTCGCTTCTGATCTGACGGGGTCTTAATACGTGAAATAACATAGTCGGCATGATGTACACTCTCGGCCGAGAGTCTCGGGGGAGCACGTCTCGACGAGAGCACACCATGTACTATCGCCCAAGGGTACGGGTTCACACCTCTAGGATCATTTTCGAGCGTTCGCCATGCATGTGCAGACGATTTTGAACAGAAAGTGTGAACCCGTACCCTTGGGCGATAGTACACTCTCGTTGCGTCATTTGAACAGCGGATATCGGCTACGATGGACCTAGAAACTGCTGCTGCCGTTGCTCTTTGGGCTTTGTGCAGTTAGCGGGCAACTAAATGAACGAGAATGTACATGCTTGAACTCGTTTGCCTCGCGAGAGCGGACGAGACCCTTTGACTCGCCCGCAAAAAACCGACACGCGACCGAGACGTACCGAGGCGAGACCCGAGCATCATGTACACTCTCGTTCTCGGTCTGTCTCGGCCTGTCTCGCCGAGAGTGTACAGCTGGCAACAATGTCACCTCACCCAAGCAATTTCAAAGCACTATAACCATTCATTCCCCAGATGGCCCACTACCCGCAACCGACCTCCCTGGAGGCGGCGCTGCCGCTGATGGTGCGGCCGGACCTGCGGCTGCGCCAGCAGCTCGGCGAGCAGCTGCCCGCGCTTGTGCGCCGCGAGCCGGAGATCGAGCAAGACGTCGCCGCGCAGTTGCTCGACGCGCTTGTTCACTGGCTCAATGGGGGCAACTTCAAGGTGTGTACTTGTGTAGATCTCTGCGGGTGATGTCGCTGGAAATCGAGCGAGATGTCGCCGCGCATGCTCGACGCGCTTGTTCACTGGCTCGATGGGGGCAACTTCAAGGTGTGTACTTGTGTAGGTTTCTGCAGGTGATGTCGCCGGAAATCGAGCGAGATGTCGCCGCGCATGCTCGACGCGCTTGTTCACTTGCTCGATGGGGGCAACCTCCAGGTGTGTACAGTCAGCAGCAGAAGTAGCTAAGCGGGCCTGGTGTTCAAAATGACCTGCACACGACTTTATTCTTAAGAGATTAAGAGCGTGTGTAGGTCATTTTGAACACTCAACCCGCTTAGCTACTTCTGCTGCTGACTGTACTTGTGTAGATCTCTGCAGGGGATGTCGCCGGAAATCGAGCGAGATGTCGCCGCGCATGCTCGACGCGCTTGTCCACTGGCTCGACGCAGGCAACTTGGTGTGGTGTGTGACTCCCTGCCGGGCTAGCACAAGATTGCCCGCGAGACAGACTATCCGTCTCTTCCTAGTTAGAACACTTGGAAATAATCGGGTAATTTATCACACGCGCGCGGTATTCGCCTAGCCGTGCGGCAGGCGCAATTTCATTGATCGTTATGTCGATCGATATACCTGCAATGCGATCGCTCCATGCAGATGGGATAACGACTAATAGTCCAGGCAATGAACTGACAACTTGTATGGAAAAAATTACATATTTGGAAATACAATACAATACAATACAAATACTCTTTATTGCACACCTCACACAAACAAAGCAGTTACATAGAGAAACAATACAATAACATGTAGGTAGAGGTAGACAACAGGCGGTCTTATCGCTGAAGAGCGATCTCTTCCAGAAATAATTTATAATAGCTAATTTTTTTAATGTAACGGATATATTATCAATTAAATTGTTACCTAGAGGCAAAATCCACCAAAAAATCAGACATCAATAAAATCAATATTCAATTAGCTCCTAAAAAGTCCGGATAAATATTTTTTTTTTATCTTTATTTAGGTTCATTTACATTTGCTTTACAATATTCAATATAAATAAAATAAAAAAGACAATGAATGTTTAATTTATATCTATATAATTACTTCCGGGTGGAAAGTTTGGTGGATTCTTGAATAAAGCATCTCAGAATAATGTTTTAAAATGAAATAAACAAAAAAAACGCTATTATAAATTAATGTTTTTCGAAACCGTATTTTGCCTCGGCTATAATGAAAGTCATCAGGCGATAATTAGTTTTGTGTACAGTCACCGGCATCAATATATGCTGATGTATCAAATGCCGCAAAAATATCTGATACAACTCTATTCCTAGAGCCGTTAGAGCGTGTCAGATATTTTTGCGGCCTTTGACCCATCATATTTTATATTGATGCCAGTGACCGTATAGTGCCAAAAAATTGGTCCTTACCCATGTATGTATGTGTGTACATGTCTTATTCCTTGGCACGCTCTGCAGCCTAAACCGTTTGACGGATTTCGACATATGAGGTGTCGTTGGATTCCTCTTAATCGTAAGAGTGACATAGGCTATGTAAAAAGCAGTTGTGTTTTTCTAAAAATCTTTTGATCTTGTTTTATGAAAGCGACTGCCATCTAAGGGAAAACTAGACCGAATTAGACCGGTTTCCTCGCGATGTTTTCCTTCACCTATAAGCCACTATAAAAACAAACATTAAATGATCATTGTTGTGTCGTTGTCTATGCTGCAGCAAGACGGCAGAAAAATAATACGAGTGTCTTGTCACTTTTGATTAATGTAATTCAACCAAATACATTGCGATAGGATTAGGTCGCCATCTTGGCGAGAATACGTCTATTTGTTTTTATAAATGGTTTAATTCGTTGTTTCGTAGTTAATTTATATTGCTTACTGACTGGCAAATGCCCTCGAGGCTGCCATTTCTCTTTTATAATAACAATAAACAAAATCATCATCGTCAGCCTGTGTCAGTCCACAGAGAAGGCCTCTCCCATGGCACGCCGCTGAGCTCGATATCAAATGATATTTCGTACCAAAGTTTTTTGGAAAAACCTGGTCAGCGCCGGGGTTCCACCCCACGCCCTCCAGATTGAAACGCGACTTGCCGCACGGCTACAGAATTGTGACAAGAATCCTCATTTTTTGAGATATTCTGTTGAAGGCGAAAACCGTTAGTCTAGACTCTAGACCAATACAAAGCTACGACTAAAACTCCCGATTGCTACTAGTTTTTGAGAAATATTGTTTTGAAAGTTGGGAAAAATTCACCCGGATATTGACTAAAACTTTAAATACGCCGGGAACGAAAGAAAATACAGAAAAAATGTTAAGACAACATATTTCTAGCTATCAAAATAGCGTGTAATGAAGTAATCAACATAGTCCTAACGTCATTTATTTAGAAATCATAGCCCATAATAGCAATTTTTTTTGGAAAGTCCTCCATATTAGTGTCTTATTTTTATAGAATAGTATGCTCTTTAGGTTTTTTACATACCATAAAATTTTCAATAAATATTATCTACTAAAATCTGGATAAAATCATTACGATTTATATCGTAATGATTTTATCTATAATTCGTAAACTAGTACGATTTGGCAATTGGGAGTTTTAGTCGTAGCTTTGTATTGGTCTAGCTATGCTATACTAACGGTTTTTGCCTTCAATAGAATATCTCAAAAAATGAGGGTTCTTGTCACACTGTGTAGTGGACAATCCTAATCCCAACGATCAATATCGATCGGAATTGCTCGAGAAAATGATCGAGGCTACGTCACATGCATCATGCACAGTCTGATTGCGCGTCGCGGACCATTGCGCGGGCGCGTATTCTGATACCGGCGCCAAGCATCGTTACATTGTTTTTACAGACTTTATATTGACTTGACCTGTTCGTATGTAAGCATATAAGTAGGTATGTAAGAAGTAAGGGTTTGGGCGCATAATGTCCCATACGCAGAATGTCCCTTTGGCCCTTTTGCAACACACGTACCTCTACGTAGTGTGATGAGAAAGCCTTTGATGATAATATAGATATGGACAGCACTGGCCAATTTATGGCCATATTTGTGCATTTTCATCTGTCAGTTAGTTCGCCTGATTGTGGATTCCACTGTAGTATTTCCCTTTCCCTGCTCCAAAGGGCAATGGAGAGGGCTATGCTGGGAGTATCTCTGCGTGATCGCATCAGAAATGAGGCTATCCGCAGCAGAACCAAGGTAACCGATATAGCCCTCCGAATCGCTAAACTTAAGTGGCAGTGTGCGGGGCACATTGCACGTAGAACCGATGGCCATTGGGGCGGAAAGGTTCTCGAGTGGCGACCACGTACCGGAAGGCGCAGCGTGGGTAGATCCCCCACAAGGTGGACTGATGACCTGGTAAAGGTCGCTGGAGTCCGCTGGATGCGGGTGGCGCAGGACCGGTCATTGTGGCACTCTTTGGGGGAGGCCTATGTCCAGCAGTGGACGTCTTTCGGCTGATATGATGATGATTTCCCTTTGGGTTGGAAAGTCAGATAGCAGTCCCTGTCGTAAAATGATGTCTGCTAACGAAAAATATAAATGAACAAATTAATAGTATTTTATGCAACAGTTATATAATATGGGTTCTTAAAATTCGAGAGTCGCTGTAACAAAACGAGCTTTAGCGAGTTTTGTTAATAAAGACTCGAGAATTTTAAGACCTAATTATATAACGTTGCATACAGTACTTTTTCTACGACAGCTAGAACCAACTTATACTTTTAGTTATAAATAAATAAAAATAGAGACATGTAAAAACAAACATTTTATTTATGGTAATGAATATGAAGGCTTTGAATGGTGTTTTTTGTTATGATTATTGGCGCGTTGTTTTGTTTTAAGATCTGGGACATATTTATTTCATTTTGTAGAAAGTCCGGAGCGGTTGGCATTGGAGATGGATCAAATTCAGTTACAACCTCAAAAGTTAAATAAATTGCGTTACCAATGAACCTAACTGACAATTGAAAATAATTCAATTCCCGCGCTTTATGTTTTTTTATTACCATAGACAACAATACTGTTTAAGTAGATGTATTTTTCAAACATAAATCTTTTAGAAAAATAATATTCTTATTTCATATCTGTAATTTACGTAATAATAAACGAGTCTTTATTGTAAATATGGCAGTTACAGTAATAATAAGTTCATTTACATAAACTTTTGTCATGGATGCGGTCATGGAAACATAAATTTAAATAAAACACTTTCGCGCTGGCACATGGTCTGTAGGCGCTGGCCACTTTAACGCAAATTAAAAAAAAATACCAGTTGGCTTATAATTTATTATAATATCCGTCGGAGCATTATAATGTAATTCATAGATCATAGATTTAAGTGGAATCACGAAAAGTGTATATTTTTAATATTGATGTTAGCCTTTTAATTGTCAAATTACAGTGCTGGAGTAGAAAAACGTTTTTATTTATTGTTCCGAGCCGGTTTCGAACCTTTAGGATTTTCGTTACAAGAAGTTACTGGTTAATACAAAATTAATTTAACATGGGGTTGCGCACGGTACTGACGAAGTGTGTGTTGATGTTGACATCTCGGAGGTGTGCAAGAAGGGAGTTAGCGCTTCAGTTAACCATGTCGCTAACAGATAGATTATTGTAATAGGCATGATGACTAAATTTTTTTAACGATTCCATTCGAACCAGTTTATGGCGAGGAACAAATGTTTGTATGGGAGCAACTACAATTAAAGAACATAAATACCCAAAAAATTGTGACAAAGATTGACCACGTTGGCGGCATCCCAAACGCTTCATGCTGATTGACTCAAAAGTATGACGTCACACTTTGGTATTTGAACTAATCATTGTAGGGAAAATCAAGTAAATTGCTGTTTCGGTCGCGAAATACTGCGTTTAGGTCCATAATTGTCATACAATTTTGTTTCTATAAAAGCGTAAGGATTGTATTGGTAGCTTTAAATTTACACTTGGACAATAAAAAAAATGCATTTTTTTTCTTAACTTTCAAGGTTCGTATCTTTTTATGATATTAATTATATTTTTTAATTTGTACTTTATTACAATAATTTGATGGTTTACTATCCATTTAGCAACACTAAATTATTAATTTTAACATGAGTCATCATGCCTATTATTGATCAGAATAGTGCCTCAGTAGCTCGTGTAGATCAGTGCGTCTCGGGCTCTGTTAACGTATGTACCATTGTCCGTAATCATAACTTAGTGTGGTGTGTATTGACAAAATGCGACTGAGGGTAGCGAGGATCGGGAAAAGTTGACAGGTAACTGTAATGGCGACTACAATCACTACAAAATGACTTGCCAGAATATTTACTTCATGTGCATCAAATAAAATAAATAAATATAGTGGGACAATGGGGAATGGATGAAAATTTTAGAAATGCCTGATTATTTTTTTGGTGATAGGAATAACCTTCCTTAGCACCAGAAAAAAGTTTCAGATTTTTCAGCTGCGACAATTATTTTTGAAAAATGTAAACAGTTTCCTCATTTACGTTTTGGGTCAAGAACGGTAAATAGACACTTTCCTTGATCTGTCTCATATTACAAAAAACTATCTTCAATATCTGTGGTAAACTGACACTGGTAATGATCAATATAGCTGCTGCAAGTGTCAATATCATTGCCAGTGTCAGTTTACCACACATATTTAATATATTTTTTTGTAATATGAGACCGATCGAGGAAGGTGCCGTAACTGACCCAAAACGTAAGTGAGGAAACTGTTTATATATTTCAAAAAAAATTTACGCAGCTGAAAAATCTGAAACTTTTTTTTGGTGCTAAGGAAGGTTATTCCTATCACCAAAAAAATAATCAGGCATTTCTAAAATATTCATCCATTCCCAATTCACACCAATTGATCTAGTCCCAAACTAGGCAAAGCCTGTACTATGGGTACATACTTATATAGATAAATACATACTTAAATAGATATTGAACATCCAAGACACAAGAACAAACATTCGTATTCATCATACAAATATCTATATATATCTAATATTATATTTTACACCTAGCTTCCGCCCGCGACTTCGTCTGCGTGGACCCGGGATAAACTATCCCATATTTTAATCCAGGCTATAAACTATCTTTGTGCAAAATTTCATCCAAATCGGTAGAGACGTGATTGAGTAACAAACTTGTAACCATCCAAACTTTCGCATTTATAATACAATACAATACAAATACTCTTTATTGCACACCTCACACAAACAAAGCAGTTACAGAGAGAAACAATACAATAAAATGTAGGTAGAGATAGACAACAGGCGGTCTTATCGCATTTATAATATTAGTATAGTAGGATTGAAGAGAGAGCTCTTCATAGTATGTTCCGACTTGTGTCTTGAATATTAGGAGAGAATCTTACACAAATTGAACTAGGGGCTAGTGCAATTATAGTAAGGATTTTTGTATGGTTATCTGAGTGCCACCTTGATGATGAAGTAAACAGCAAAACCGGGGCGGCTCCAGGTCTTTGGGAAACTTCGCGTCAAGGTGTTCCGCTCGCACGACATTAAGCTCCAAACCAAGGTCTCTGTGTAGTCCTACATGGCAATAGTTCTGCCCAATCTCCTGTATGCCTCCGAAACGTGGCGTCTCTACCGTGAACACATTCGCCTATTAGATAGGTTTCATCTCCAATGCCTTTGTGCCACGCGGGCAAAAACTAGTAGGTATGTAAATAAGTTTTAGGCTCATTAAAATAATCTGAATGAGTAGTTGACGACTGTGTAAAAAAGTACGGCAAAAGTGTGTACAACAACTGTATTTTTACCCGACTGCCGCAGGAAAGGAGGGATATGTTTTTCGAGCGTATGCATGTATGTGTCTTATTCTTTAGCACGCCCTGCAGCCTAAACCGTTTGACGGATTTCGTCATATGAGGTGTCGTTGGATTCCTCTTAATCGTGGCAGTGACATAAGCTATAAAAATTGCAAAAAAGCAATTGGGTTTTTTGAGAACATCTTTTAATTTGAAAGGAATTTATTCTGCAATGTGTGTTTGTTACAATTATTAATCCTTATATTTTTACAGGTGGCCCAAAACGGGCTGGAGACGATCGCGGCGCTGGCCGAGCGCCTGGGAAGCGACTTCTCACACTTCGTGCCGACTGTCCTGCCGCATATCATCGACAGGTACCATTATACATAAGTACCATTATGCTATGTAAAATAACGTCGCTGTTAGGCTCATAATCCATGATAAAGTCGAAGTCAAAGTGATTTATTCTTCAATTTAGGCATATTACTTGCACCTATGAATGTCGATAAACTACCGTAACTATTTAATTGATAATATATCCGTTACATTAAAAAAATTAGCTGGTATAAATTATTTCCAAATTTTATATTTTTTCCATACAAGTTGTCAGTTCATTGCCTTGTATTTGGCCTGACATTGAACTAGTACCGCTTTTGAAATCCCTCCTGCCTATTCATTGTTTTAAGTGCTAGACCGAAAACAGCACTTTCCCGTCCACTTAGCACGCAACCTTTGCGCGATGACATCACGAGGCCTCACTAGCGTGTCGACGGAGTGTTACACAATAGGGCGTCATGTTTTCTCTCTAGGGATATGTCTTTTCATTATTTTCATCACTCTTGCTCGTAATAGGCTTCATAACGCGCAGGCATACGGAGCTGTAATAACCTTTATTACGCCCATGGGCGTAATGGTTTTTTCTTAAATTGTGTCTGTCACTCTTACGTCAGTTATAAAGCAAGGAGGTTTTAACTCAAACAAAATGTTTGAAAACGTTACATTTATTTAATACGACTAAAATATGATTAACATAATGATTTAAACATTTAAAAACTTAAATTTAGCAATTTAGTGTCCATGTAAAATATTTTCAACTGTGATTTTAAATCATGGCTCACGTCAAATTCAACAAAATGGATGACTGACATTTTGTAATTTTTATTACGATTTAGTAACAATTTAGTTAAAAATGTATTGGTTTCCTCGCAAATGTGATGAAAAATAGTGTATGCGACACGTCCGGTAAGATTGTTACAAACTCGAGTCATCAAAGCCCTTCGGCGTCGGGCTTCTAATAGACTCTCGTTCGTCAATCACATCTTACCGTACTTGTGACACAATGTACTATTATTTACCAAACACCATCCCCCAGGCTGGCAGACACAAAGGAAGGCGTGCGGCACATGGCCCGCGTGTGCATCGCCGCCCTCGGCGAGAGCCGCGCCGCCTCCCCCCGCGCGCTGCTCGCGCGCCTCATGCCCGCCACGCAGCACAAGGCGCCGCACACGAGGGAGGAGGCCGTGAGGACTATACAGGCGTTGTTAGACACGTGAGTACACAAGGAAGGCGTGCGGCACATGGCCCGCGTGTGCATCGCCGCCCTCGGCGAGAGCCGCGCCGCCTCCCCCCGCGCGCTGCTCGCGCGCCTCATGCCCGCCACGCAGCACAAGGCGCCGCACACGAGGGAGGAGGCCGTGAGGACTATACAGGCGTTGTTAGACACGTGAGTACACAAGGAAGGCGTGCGGCACATGGCCCGCGTGTGCATCGCCGCCCTCGGCGAGAGCCGCGCCGCCTCCCCCCGCGCGCTGCTCGCGCGCCTCATGCCCGCCACGCAGCACAAGGCGCCGCACACGAGGGAGGAGGCCGTGAGGACTATACAGGCGTTGTTAGACACGTGAGTACACAAGGAAGGCGTGCGGCACATGGCCCGCGTGTGCATCGCCGCCCTCGGCGAGAGCCGCGCCGCCTCCCCCCGCGCGCTGCTCGCGCGCCTCATGCCCGCCACGCAGCACAAGGCGCCGCACACGAGGGAGGAGGCCGTGAGGACTATACAGGCGTTGTTAGACACGTGAGTACACAAGGAAGGCGTGCGGCACATGGCCCGCGTGTGCATCGCCGCCCTCGGCGAGAGCCGCGCCGCCTCCCCCCGCGCGCTGCTCGCGCGCCTCATGCCCGCCACGCAGCACAAGGCGCCGCACACGAGGGAGGAGGCCGTGAGGACTATACAGGCGTTGTTAGACACGTGAGTACACAAGGAAGGCGTGCGGCACATGGCCCGCGTGTGCATCGCCGCCCTCGGCGAGAGCCGCGCCGCCTCCCCCCGCGCGCTGCTCGCGCGCCTCATGCCCGCCACGCAGCACAAGGCGCCGCACACGAGGGAGGAGGCCGTGAGGACTATACAGGCGTTGTTAGACACGTGAGTACACAAGGAAGGCGTGCGGCACATGGCCCGCGTGTGCATCGCCGCCCTCGGCGAGAGCCGCGCCGCCTCCCCCCGCGCGCTGCTCGCGCGCCTCATGCCCGCCACGCAGCACAAGGCGCCGCACACGAGGGAGGAGGCCGTGAGGACTATACAGGCGTTGTTAGACACGTGAGTACACAAGGAAGGCGTGCGGCACATGGCCCGCGTGTGCATCGCCGCCCTCGGCGAGAGCCGCGCCGCCTCCCCCCGCGCGCTGCTCGCGCGCCTCATGCCCGCCACGCAGCACAAGGCGCCGCACACGAGGGAGGAGGCCGTGAGGACTATACAGGCGTTGTTAGACACGTGAGTACACAAGGAAGGCGTGCGGCACATGGCCCGCGTGTGCATCGCCGCCCTCGGCGAGAGCCGCGCCGCCTCCCCCCGCGCGCTGCTCGCGCGCCTCATGCCCGCCACGCAGCACAAGGCGCCGCACACGAGGGAGGAGGCCGTGAGGACTATACAGGCGTTGTTAGACACGTGAGTACACAAGGAAGGCGTGCGGCACATGGCCCGCGTGTGCATCGCCGCCCTCTACGCGAGCCCGAGGGCCGCAGGCCCGAAGGCCCCCAGGTGAGCGGCGGGGCATGCGAGGCCAAAGGCCTAGCTCCGCGTAGGGCCGAAGGCCCGAAGCGTCACTTCAGAGCGCGCTCTCAGAAACCCTATCCCCGAGTGTCTTATAAGCGAACCTGAGGGCCGTCAGGTAAGCGGCGAGACATGCGAGGCCAAAGGCCGAGCTCCGCGTAGGGCCGAAGGTTGGTTAAGTATTGCCTAGGAAAAGGCAGGTGAAAAACTGCTATGGGAAGCGAAAAGCGTCTTGCTTGTGAGTGTCTGTCTCACCTTCGCGTAGAGAGCGAGCTCTGAAGGGACGCTTCGGGCCTTCGGCCCTACGCGGAGCTCGGCCTTCGGCCTGGCATGACTCGCCGCTTCAAGAAAGGGAGTGACTGGTATTGGTTAAGTATTTCCTAGGAAAAGGGTGGAGAAAAACTGCTATAGGAAACGAAAAGCGGCGTGAGATTTGTACGCCGGAACCCCCCCGAGTGTCTTACAACCGAACCTGAGGGCCAAAGGCCCTCGGGCGAGCGGCCAGGCATGCGAGGCCAGAGGCCGAGCTCCGCTTAGGGCTGAAGGCCCTAAGCGTGCCCTTAGAGCTCGCTCTCTACGCGAGCCCGAGGGAAATTTTTGGTCCCGATTGGAATTACAGGGTAAGGGATTGCCGCCGCCGCGCGACGCAAATGATTTTTTTTGACACATTTATAAATTAAGTGTACGAGGAAAGTTAATGTTTATATGTTCTATATAAATGGGGCTGTTTAATCATATTTTTTTTATAAAGCATAATCTCGTAGTTTAATGGTAGGCATAGATGTTGTAAGAATTTTTATTTCCTATTTTGTTACTTTAGCACGGATCTAATTTTTTTTCTATGAACAAGTGAAAACGTGGTTCCTGAAATGAACTCCTCGTCCTTGAATTATACGAAAACGATATCAAACACGACCTATCTGCTAAACTTGTGGAGATATTGACGTAAGAGTGCAGCGCGGTAGATGGGATCCCCCCCCCCCCCTTCCGCCCCTCCTACCTGAAGAGTGGTACCACGTGGCTACCGGGCTAAATCAGCTCAGATGACCTAACCTGTGCCAAGCGGCTTCCTTTGTTGAAGATTTGCAAGGTTGATGTCACTAATGACCCGACTATGCAAACTCGAGTCATCAAAGCCCTCCGCCTTCGGTGTTGGGCTTCTAATAGACTCTCGTTCGTAAATCATTACCGTACTTGTGACACAATGTACTGTTTCAGTCACGGTGCGCAAGAGTTGCAGCTGCGCGCCGCCGTGCCCAGCCTGGCCGGGCTCGTGGGCGACCCCAGCAGCGCCGTCAGGGACGCCGCCATGCAGCTGCTGGTCGACATGTACAGACACGTTGGTGAGTGTTATAATAACTACCACACACACACACATAAACACTTACACACACCTAGCAGTAATGTTTTGTATTAGTATTAATTGAATTAGGCTAAAATATGTATTTCCTACCTACTTGCCAGATTTGGAAGAGCGGGGCATCCTAACACAGGTTTACTTACCTAAAAGGAAGTCCCAATCAGAAAGTGATTGTTGTACTTTAAAACAAAGGAAAATAAACAATTTTTCATTTTCATTTTCATATCACAAAAACGGCTGAACCGATTTTGATGAAACATGGCTAAGAACACTCGGTTTAAAATTGTCTATGACACAAAAAAAACCGCGTCCAAATCGGTTCATCCGTTTTGGAGCTACGATACCACAGACAGACACACAGAAATACATATACACAGACACGTTAAACTTATAACACCCCTCTCTTTACGTCGGGTGTTAAAAACCAACAATTTTTTTTTCAAAAAATCTATGTTATCAATTTTAGCCAGCCCTGCTGGCTGAGATTGAGGATTCTAGATTTTAGAGAAGCTTGTACCAAAAATGGTCAATTTTGTACTTATCTGTATGTACCGTCATCAACTACTCATTGAGACGATTCTAACGAGCCCAAAATCGATGAGGTTGTGTCGTTTCATTGCGAAGTTCCTATGGCCACATTCCAGCTCCATCATCAGATCAGCACCATGTCTCCATAATATTGCATTGTCCCGCGTTTTACACATTTATGCAAAATTTCAGCTCAATCGGTTACCGGGAAGTGGATTAAATTTAATTCGCAAGATTTGATGACAGACATCGGAACAGGTGAAACTAAATAAAAGCTTGTAACAAGTGGTATTAAAAGATTTTTCAAAAAACCCAACTGCTTTTTTACAAATATTATAGCCTATGTCACTCCCACGATTAAGAGGAATCCAACGACACCTCATATGTCGAAATCCGTCAAACGCTGCAGCTGCAGAACGGCTGCAAGGCGTGCTAAAGAATAAGACATACACACATACATACATACATAGATTTCCCTCCTTTCCTTCGGCAGTCGGTTAAAAAGCGGCCGCCATTTTGATTTTTTTTGCTACTGAACCGTTCAATGTCGATTATCGATTTTATCTGACATTAATATTAACATGAAAAATACTCTATCCACAGGTGAAAGACTGAGGTCCGACTTGAAAAAGAAGGAACTGGTGCCCGCCCAGAAACTGATGTTACTCGAGCAGAAATTTGACGAGGCCCGGGAAGCGGGCTTACTATTGCCAACAGGTAATATATCTTTGGATGTCACGGTCACTGATAAAGGCAATAGTAGATCGTGCGTGTCTCATCCACCGGAACCGGTTTTTTCAAAAGTCCCCGTAGCAGTCTAATATTTTGAATTATTTTAGGCTCTTAATGTAGGACTCTATCATGTATTTAGGTAATATTTTCGTATTATTAGACAGCCTGATCAAAAATTATATCATAAACCAAAAAACTAAATTGAACGAAATAAAACCGGTATTTTTGTGTGGTGAAAATACCGGTATCCGATCCCTGGTCTCATCATCATCATCATATCAGCCGAAAGACGTCCACTGCTGGACATAGGCCTCCCCCAGAGAGTGCCAAAGTGACCGGTCCTGCGCCCGCATCCGGCGGACTCCCGCGACCTTTACCAGGTCATCAGTCCACCTTGTGCCTACCCACGCCGCGCCTTGCGGTACGTGGTCGCCACTCGAGAACCTTTCCGCCCCAACGGCCATCGGTTCTACGTGAAATGTGCCTCAAGGAGGGAGCGTGATCGTGTCTCAAGGTAGCGAAATTATATATTTACGGCGAGAGCGTTACGTTGTATCCTGATTGAAGCGAAAAAAAATTGAGGACTATAATGACTTTTCTAAATAGCAAAAACGGGAGATATGAACTTACAACTTTGATCCCTTGTTTGAGGGCAATAATTAATTTTCTGAATAGCTGGTGTGTTGTATCATTGAAAAAAAACGGGTTGGGCTCGTAAAACACACTTTCCCGAAATGTGCACTTTCTGCAAAGGTGCACTTTCCGCAAAACGTACACTCCCAAAATATACACTTTTCCAATTTGGAAACTTTCCCGAAATGTGCATTTTTTCAAACAGTGCACATTTCCAAAACGCACGCTTTCCCAAAATGTACACTTTCCCATTTAGGGCATTTTCTCAAAAGATACACATTTATTATTTAAAGATACACATTCAGTCGTTAAAGCGGGATCTTCGGCGCTGCAGATTTATCGTATGCGTGTGTGAGTGTGACGTAGGCGAAGCACTCACACACACGCTAGCCGTTAACACCCCTACCCATGAACCTAGGATACTATGGACAGGCTATACGTGATGCCACAATGAGGGACGGCAACAAAGTAGATGATACCCGTGGGGTGGCCATGTAACTAAAAATTACCCCATCGCGTCCATATGTTTATTTTAAATAATGCGCTTTTATTGTAAGTAGTTTTTACTGAAGCTTTACACATTCATTGCCTAGGAGGCGCTGTTCGCAGGCACTAGTAATATTCGGTTTAATAACATGAAATATGATTCTAGTAACAGAACATTGTAGGTAATTAATAGTCCTTGTGCAAGCGGTTTATCTGTGTTTCTTATCAGCACCACAAACTGTATAGAGTGATCAGAGGGCCTACCGCCAAACGATATTCGTTTTCGTTCGTGTATCTCCCTCTTTGTCACTCGAACTAGCAAGTGCGACAGAGACGGAGATACACGAACGAAAACGAATATCGTTTCGCGGTAGGCCCTCAGCACAGTTATCACAGGACGGCCCGCGAGCTGTGTTGCGGTAAGGTAGACTGTCCATATCTTACGTTTCTAAGCGTTCTTACTAGAAAGAGACGGACAGTCTACCTCGCCGCGACACAGCTCGCGGGTCATCCTGCACGGCTATCACAAGACGGCGCGCGAGCTCTCTCGATTTTTCTCGCACTATACCTCTCTTTCTAAGTACTCTAATAAGAAAGAGACGGATAGTGCGAAAAAAATCGAGAGAGCTCGCGCGCTGTCTTGTGATAGCCGTGCTGATCTACTTAATTAATTATTATAAAGCCTGAATCACACTGGCGCCACCTACGGTGGCGGTCCATAGTAATCTTGACAGATAGTGTCAAATTTACTATTGACCGCCACCGCAGGCCGCGCCTGTCTGTAAGAGGCTTTATTTAAGTCTCTCACAGACTGGCGCGGCCTGGCCGCGGCGGTCAGTGGTAAACTTGTCATTAGGCTTAAGGTGGACAAAATAATGATACTAAGGACCGAAATGAGACACAACCATATTAAAAAAAACATTTATTTATATAAGGTTATCTCTATTTAGGTTAGGTAGGGTCGCTTACTGGCCTTTGAATAATATTAATTTTGTATACATATTTCTCAATCCAAATACTCCGCGTACGCACATCCTCATTTAGTGGAAACCTAGAAAATAAAACATATTATTTTACATTCAATTTTCAAAGCATAGGGCTTATAGAAAATTATGAATCATTCTATACCGTCGATCATCTTTACTTATCTATATCTATCTGTCTTACTAGCAGTCCACGCGTCTCCACCCGCGTATTAGAAAGAACCCGAGCGGAGGCGCAGATGCAGGATTTTTTGTTATGGAATGAATAGTTCCGGAGATTACTCGCTACATAAAAGCTTTGCCTCTTTTTTATGAGTATAGAGTAAATATAAGTATATAAAAATAGATCCCACCCATTTTATACGAATGTTATGTAATAACAAGTACGAGAATTTTGTTAAAGTATAAATTACCCGAGAAATGGGGTATTTTTAAGTTGTATTGGCTGATATCCCTAAAATGATTGCAAAGCAGCTAAATCGAGAAGACATTCTTATACCTGTCGCAGCTTACCATAAACAACCTACGTAATTTGGGCGGATAATTTGTCAACGAATATTTTCTTGAACAATGTAAACAATGATGTTATTTCTATTATAATCATCTAATTTAACAAGATTTTGAGCGTAATGTAATTTTACGATGCCATTTTTACGTATTGCGTATAAAGAAAAGTGAAAAATGTTCTACTTACGTGTGAAAGGTTATATTTTCATCAGAGTGTTCCGACCGGCTTTTACAGCCGACAACACAGCAATAGACCATTTTTTTGGCACAGTCGGAACACAGGCACCTTATTGTGAGTAAAATAACTTTAATCGCGTCGATTTAAGTCACATTAGCATTAAATCATTTAGGTTATTCTAGTTAGTATGCAGCCACACGCGCGCTTTGTTGGGCACAACGGTTGTGCCCAACAGAAAAAAAGTGGAACTATGACAAGGACAACGAATGATATATCTCTTTCTGTCACACTTATTGCGTTTCGTATAGCACCGTCGCGCTCGCTCGTGGTATTATTATTACCATAGCCTGTCCATAGTATCCTAGGTTCATGCCCCTACCCTTAAAGTGTACTTTCCGGGAAAATATACCTTCTGCGAAAGTGCACATTCTGGGAAAGTGCACCTATTGACAAAGTGTACATATCGGGAAGTGGACTTTTAGAGACATTGTACTTTAAGGAAAAATTATCATTGTAACAATATGTCAGCAATCCCACCTTCCAGACCTGGAAATACAGTACCGCTGACGCCATCCAGTGACAAATAGATAAACTAAACCAATGGGAATAACAGTACTGCTGCCACCATCCAGTAGTGAATAGATGCACTAACCACACGGGAAATCGATACACCTAGCGACCTCCCTCGACGAGCGCCTGTACTAAAATAGTACCGAATCCGCCATAAGATGTCGCTGTCACCAAAGCTGCAACGCGCTGTTAAGATTTTTCCTGATTTGGTTAGGTTCGCCGACTGAAATTTGTTTTGTATCGAATCTTAGGGAACCGATTATACCTAGGTATAGCCCCCTGCTTCCCTTGCTGGAACTACGTGTTCATACCTAGCTATAGTCCTCTATCGTGCATCCGCGCCAGTACCTTTACTCCTTACTGGCTGTGGAACACGACGCTTGTAGACATGCGCGAAACAGTGCTTCAAAAAGTAATGCTACATCACATCACTTTTTCGATAACGTAATATTACACTGAGATATCACATCACACATCACACGCGAAGTTAGCCGAAGACATCGCAGAGGGAGAGCGAGCGAGCATCGAGTCGAGAGTGCGAGTGCGAGCGCGCGGGATAGCAACGATGGCATGGCAAACATCACACTATCACATTTAGTACAAATGTCATTACACATTACGCGGACTGTGTAAAGACTTATACCGACCTTTCTTATCGACGCGTCAATCTATAAAATTAAATCTATTACGCGCTCTTCGGTCGGTCGCTCTCGCACGCGGCGCGGAGTGATGTTTGGTTGGAGTGATGCTTGATTTCTCGGAGTGATGCGTAATGTAACATCACGCGTTAGAGAGATATCTCATTTGTGATATTACGCGCATTACTTACACATGTCTAGACGCTTGCCCTCTCTTATACCGTCTACGCTGTAGTTTTCGTGTAAATTTAATACACGCCTTTCTGGAAATACGCTTTTTCCTTCACCCCGCACGCACCCTCGCTACATCATTCTAAAAAAATGCACTTTTACAGAATGTGCACGTTTCGGGAAAGTGTGTTTTACGAGCCTAACCCCCTATTGTGTTTGTGTGGCAGCGAACGCGGGCGCGGACGAGGCGGACTTCGTGTCGCGCGCGGCGGCGCGGCGCCACTTCGCCATCCCCACTTCTGCGCGCGCGCGGGGGGACGTCGACTCGGGACCATCCACGCCCGGTCAGTACTCTTGGTGAATACCAGAAGGGGTAAATAACGGGAGGAAAGTAAGTTTCACCGTACCTTGGTCAGTCAGGTCTAAAGTTAGGAGGTACTTGCGTGTCCCACGTTGGCGGCGCCGCTTTCTTGATAGAAATACCTTCTCGTCTGTCTTGTCACTAAGTAAAGTTGAGTGATAAAGTATACAATGCTGATGGCAGACTTGATCCACTGACTAATTAGAATATTTCTTATATTTTTCTAAGACGCGGGAGGGTGTCTCGTCAGACATCTTTTCGAGAGAGAGAGAGTGAATGAAAGTCGACAGTGACCGAATGTAACTGCTGACTAAGGATACGGAAATAAACTACTGAGTGAAGGGTTGTTGCTTAATGTTGCTAGATTACAAATAAACAACTCTACTTAGACAATTATCCGAACATGGATTGCTTCCAAGTCATTGGGGTCAAAACAGTTAGGGCGTTTTCCCAAAAAACCGGTGCGAGTTCAACTCGCGTGGTGAGGGTTCCGTATATAATACGCAAAAATATTGAGAATTTTCCCTTTACTTTGAATACTCAAACTTCTTATAGGTTTTCCTGTAATCTTTAGATCATATCTAATGAAAGGAGTTGTTGTAAGCATCTCAGATATATATTTTTTATAATTTTAGCAAAAACAGATTTGAAGTAATTTAGGAAAAGACGAATTTTGACCCCCCCTCCCCTTATCTCCAAAACTACTTAGATTAAAATTCTGAAACAAATATGGAAAATAGTTCCTTGCCTAAAGATTACAGGAGAACCTATAAGAAGTTTGAGTATTCAAAGTAACGGGAAAATTCTCAATATTTTACGGAACCCTCACCACGCGACTTAAACTCGCACTTGTCCAGTTTTTTTTACATCGAAATGTTAATTGTACTTACCAAAATCATAATCTTTTACTATCTGCTCCATAATGATTTACCACTTTATTATCAAAGCGAAGATCAAACACAATCAAACAAAATGTGTCTAATGGAACACTTACGTGATCACTTAGTAAATCCACGGTTACCCTCGCGTATTGAATGTCGCTACGAGCGATGAAACGACAGTTCCTTCTTCAAGATGAGTGTTATCGCGGCTGTCGCTTGAAGCACTACGAAACACCGCACTTGTCTCACGAAAGTTCAAATGTGAGTGATCACTTGGTGTCTTAGAGCATACATAACTGGAGTAGCCTTTCAGTAACTTACCCCTCTATAAAAAACCTTGCACAATGTGCAAAAATCATACAATTTCACAATCGATCACAAAATCGCCTCGCAAGAGAACACTGATCATAAAAATGCCCGCATGTTGCTGTAAGCACTTGATATTATAAACGTTCAACTACTTCAAGCTTTCAATATACAATTGAATTGCAATATCCTATTAAGATGCTCCCCCCCCCAAATTTGGCAGACATTTTTGTACGCAAATACGACATAAGGCTACTCCAGTTATGTATGCTCTAAGCTTGGTGTATTGTACCTACATAAAGTCAAAAAGGAGTGATTTAAGGGACAATTTGGGGGTTATAAGTTTTTTTTTGCCTTCTGCCAGATCCGAGCAGCTCAAAAATAACAATTTCGTTGTTTGTTCTTTGCTTCCATAATGATTTTTTTTAATTCATCAGAAACTATCTGATCAACTAGTCATAAGCTTTAACTTTTCTCCTAGCTAACGCATAACCTCTCTTTCTTAACATGTTCACCGCCGGCCGATCACCGTAACCAACTGCTATTTCGTACAACGTGGGACTATATTATATATACTATCATTACATATATATAATATTAAATTCATGCTTTACTTATTCTATATTTCACCTAACTATTCATATATATCTAAATCCATATGTCTTATGTTTAAATTTATCTAAACGGCATTGACAATATTGCTCAATGGATCCATGATAAGAAACTGTTACCAAATTAATAAAAAAACTCTATTTATTGAAATGACATAAATTCAAATCACTATCCACGTAACACCTACTTATCTCAATGAATTTACAATTTTACTATGAAATAAACATTAAAAATACTTAATTAAAATCACAATTTTCAACTCTATCACACTCCAATTTTGATCTTTAATATTTCATCACTATATACCTCCACTATTACATAAATAAATTGGGTATTAAAACAACTTAAAAATTTGTGTCCCATATTTTCACAAATATATATTATAATATGTTATATTTATATCACAACCCGTACGTATGATTGCACGAATAGCGTGTGAAGTGCCAAAGAGGACGGTCCCTGGCCTGTATAGTCTACCGTCGGCGAGCAGAAAGCCTCCGCCGCCCACGAAACTCAATAGTGCCACCAGCGGTAAGTTATCATAATATATCATATCTATATCACAACCCTACTACTAATGATTGCACGAATAGCGTGTGAAGTGCCAAAGAGGACGGTCCCTGGCCTGTATAGTCTACCGTCGGCGAGCAGAAAGCCTCCGCCGCCCACGAAACTCAATAGTGCCACCAGCGGTAAGTTATCATAATATATCATATCTATATCACAACCCTACTACTAATGATTGCACGAATAGCGTGTGAAGTGCCAAAGAGGACAGTCTATCGTCGGCGAGCAGAAAACCTCCGCCGTTGACGACACTCAATAGTGCCACCAGCGGTAAGTTATCATATCTATATAACAACCCTACTACGTATGATTGCACGAATAGCGTGTGAAGTGCCAAAGAGGACAGTCTATCGTCGGCGAGCAGAAAACCTCTGCCGTTGACGACACTCAATAGTGCCACCAGCGGCAACCTGCAATAACCCCCTTACCTTATTCGTAAAACTTATAAAACTTTGTTGATAAAAAGATGGGTTTCCACTTCTACAAATTTCCATTACATAGTCCTATCTTTACAGATCCCAAATCCTACAGATTCTCAATGCTTCAGATTCTTTGTTATACAGAATTCCCAGTTCTAAAAATTCCTTATGCTACAGATTCCCAATTTTGAAAGTTCCCAGTTCTACAGATTCCCAATTGTGTAGATTGTCAATCCTGCAGATTCTCAACTTTACGAATTCTCGGTTCAACAAATTCCCAATTCTACGGATCATTGACTACAACAGGGATGGTTTATCTAATTCCTCGTTCTTCGGGAACTCGGGCTATGACAAAAGGACGAATCTCACAGAGAATCTGTAAAATTGGGAATTTGTATCCATGAGAATCTGTAAAATTGGGAATTTGTATCCATGAGAATCTGTAATATTGGGAATTTGTATCCATGAGAATCTGTAATATTGGGAATTTGTATCCATGAGAATCTGTTAAATTGGGAATTTGTATCCATGAGAATCTGTAAAATTGGGAATTTGTATCCATGAGAATCTGTAAAATTGGGAATCTGTAGACATGATCATCTGTAGAATTGGGAATCTGTAGACGTGTGGTTAAAGGGAAGATGACCTAGCTCCATAACGACTACTGCACAGACTGTACTTACAGTAAGGGAAATGTATTCACGTACCTTTTTATGCCTTATTGTCATAGTAAGAAGAGCGAAAATGGTACGTAAATAAATTTCCCTTACTGTACGTACCGAGGCCATACCTCTTCGGTGACCTCGCACATTACAAATACCCGTATCGTTTTCCAGTGTCGTCGGGCGCGTCGGGCGCGGGCGGCGAGGCCGGCGCGGTGTCGCACGAGGCCTTCGAGGCGGCCTTCGCGGCCTCCGCGCCCGCCGCCGTGTACGGCCCCCGCGGCCTCGACGACCTCTGCCGGCATGCCGCCGCCCTGCTCGGGGACAAGCAGGCCGAGTGGGAGAGGAGAGTCGACGCTGTGAGTACTATTGTTTACAATGCACTTGCTCCGAATGTGCGCCTTTATATCATCATATCAGCCTAAAGACGTCCACTGCTGGACATGGCCTCCCCCAGAGAGTTCCAAATTGACCGGTCCCGCGCCACACGCATCCAACGGACTCCCGCGACCTTTACCAGGTCATCAGTCCACCTTGTGGGGGGCTACCCACGCCGCGCCGCGCCGGTACGTGGTCGCCATGAGAGAACCTTTCCGCCCCAACGGCCACGTGCAATGTGCCCCGCCCACTGCCACTTAAGTTTAGCAATTCGGAGGGCTATATCGCGGTTACCTTGGTTCTGCTGCGGATAGCCTCATTTCTGATGCGATCACGTAGAGAAACTCCTAACATAGCCCTCTCCATTGCCCTTTGGGTGACTTTGAGCCTTCTTATGAGGCCCACAGTAAGCGACCAAGTTTCGCCACTCGAGAACCTTTCCGCCCCAACGGCCATCGGTTCTACGTGCAATGTGCCCCGCCCACTGCCACTTAATATGATTCGACATTAAGGCCCCTCTTCGGAGTCGCGCCGCGCGAAGTTTAGGTTTTTAGCGCTACTCTCACAACGATCGAGGCTCGCGCACCGCACACGCACACATGTACGTATGCACAGTGGGTCGGACGGACTTTGACTCGCCAACAAAATTGTAACTTTGGATTTTGTTACCAAATATAAACATTGTGAGTGTAATGTAATTGTTATGTCATCTTAATGACAATATACCTACTAACTGCTGTGTACACGACTTTGTTTACGTGGACACGTTTTTCCGTAAGAATAGGTGGGAATATTTTCCCGCGGTTAAATGTGGTACATTTTGTTGCACATTTGATATAACTCAAACACAATATCCACAGGGAGCTCTTTCAAAATAAATAATAATAATAAATAATCCATACTAATATTTTACCCTTTTTAGGGTTCCGTACCCAAAGGGTGAAAACGGTATTACTAAGACTTCGCTGTCCGTCCGTCCGTCCGTCCGTCTGTCTGTCACCAGGCTGTATCTCAAGAACCGTGATAGTTAGAGAGTTGAAATTTTCACAGATTATGTATTTCTGTTGCCGCTATAACAACAAATACTACAAAACCGGCCAAGTGCGAGTCGGACTGGGGACTATACAACAGACATGATTTTTTGCCATTTTTATAGATAATGGTACGGAACCCTTCGTGCGCGAGTCCGACTCGCACTTGGCCGGTTTTTTACTTAACTGTTTAGTGTCTTTGTGCGCTCATAACATTTTTTTTTTAAATAATGGTGTTTATCTCATGTAAGTGAATTGTACAATTCTTTATGAGATTAAATAGTCTTAAACCTTAAACCTTTATATTATAAATGGGAAAGTGTATGTGTATTTTTGTTTGTTTGTTTGTCCGTCTTTCACGGCAAAACGGGGCGACGAATTGACGTGATTTTTTAAGTGGAGATAGTTGAAGAGATGGAGAGTCTCATAGGCTACTTTTTGTCTCTTTCTAACCCCCCACTTCCCTCAAATGGGAGGTGGAAGTTTGTATGGAGCATTCCGCAATTTTCAAGGTAGAAAGCTAAAAATTGGTATGCGGAAACAAAACAAGTAAAACTATTACATTCGAAACTTCACAGAAGTATTCCTAGCAATCAATGAGTAAATACGTGTTTCAGGTTTTTTGGGAATTCAACCCCTAAAAGGGGGAAATGTGACAATGTCTGAAAATCAACATGGGTATTGTTTCTATGGTTTATCGGGTTGCTGGCAGGGATCGGATACCGGTATTTTCACCATACAGAAATACCGGTTTTATTTCGTTATATTTTGTTCTTTGGTTTATAATATCATTTTTGATCAGGCTGTCTAATAATACGAAAATGTTACCTAAAACATGATAGAGTTCTACATTAAGAGCCTAAAATAATTCAAAATATTTGACTACTTCGGGGACTTTTGAAAAAACCGGTTCCGATCCCTGGTTGCTGGTCGCTGATTACGAAAACAACAACAACGATTTTAAAATCCAACGTAGTCGTCATCGAATGTAACGTATAGAACTCGTCAAAACAAAAAAAATGAGACCAAACTCGAGGGGTATACAAGTAGCCATTGAGGAGTTCCACTATCCACCTCCTGACTCCATCATCAGACCATCGTCACCGAGTGTAATGAATAGAACTCGTCAAAACAAAAAAAATGAGACCAAACTCGAGGGGTATACAAGTAGCCATTGAGGAGTTCCACTATCCACCTCCTGACTCCATCATCAGACCATCGTCACCGAGTGTAATGAATAGAACTCGTCAAAACAAAAAAAATGAGACCAAACTCGAGGGGTATACAAGTAGCCATTGAGGAGTTCCACTATCCACCTCCTGACTCCATCATCAGACCATCGTCATCGAATGTAACGTATAGAACTCGTCAAAATAAAAAAAAATGAGACCAAACTCGAGGGGTATACAAGTAGCCATTGAGGAGTTCCACTATCCACCTCCTGACTCCATCATCAGACCATCGTCACCGAGTGTAATGAATAGAACTCGTCAAAACAAAAAAAATGAGACCAAACTCGAGGGGTATACAAGTAGCCATTGAGGAGTTCCACTATCCACCTCCTGACTCCATCATCAGACCATCGTCACCGAGTGTAATGAATAGAACTCGTCAAAACAAAAAAAAATGAGACCAAACTCGAGGGGTATACAAGTAGCCATTGAGGAGTTCCACTATCCACCTCCTGACTCCATCACTCTGTCTGTATCTATATCTAGTATATCTACACATTAAAGCGATTATTGTTATTTTTTTATGCTTAATATTAGCGGTAAATAGGAATGGCAAGTGATGTAAACAAGTATTTCATCTTATAACTATTTAATTTTAAGAACTATACCTACTAACTACTTTCTACTTACCTAACTATTACCACTGTGCAATGGTTTTGTGCATGTACACGGTTCGATCGCGATCGGTGAATGCGGCGCAAAGCGGCGTGCTCTCACTTCGAAGGCGCGTGGCCGAATGAACCAAGACTGATTGCCGCGAGCGGTCGCACTCGTAGTGCGCCGCTCCATAGTAAATTGTATGAAGATTTTGAGCGTAAAAATTGGGCAACTTTGTGATTCTTTTACACAAAATAAGAATATATTTATTAAGAAATGAAGATTTCATGGCATTGTTTATAGTTTTAACTTTATTATTTCATAAAATTCATTTAATAATTATTGATACTTCCGACTCAGTTTAGTCAATACGGGAGTGCGATTTACACGTTTTTAGTGATTTTCTGATTTTTTTTTACACTGAACTATAAGCATTATCTTAA
Source organism: Epinotia nisella (assembly GCA_932294315.1). Classification (NCBI taxonomy): domain Eukaryota; kingdom Metazoa; phylum Arthropoda; class Insecta; order Lepidoptera; family Tortricidae; genus Epinotia; species Epinotia nisella. The sequence goes on from OW028699.1 coordinate 791,869, forward strand.
ATTCGAATGTTTCAACGTATAGTAACGTTCATTGGCTAGCTGTATGAATTTTTTCAAGGTTGTTGAACGTCGTTTTCTGTATAATTCTCTTATATTCCCGACCCTCGATTGCAGTAGAAGACCCTTAACACGGGAACTCCTCTATGCCGAGGGGGGCGGGGCGGCGCGGAGCCGTTCGGGAATAGATTTCATGACAGTTAGAATTGCTAAACTTAAGTGGCAGTGGGCGGGGCACATTGCACGTAGAACCGATGGCCGTTGGGGCGGTGCGGTTCTCGAGTGGCGACCACGTACCGGCGCGGCGCGGCGTGGGTAGGCCCCCCACAAGGTGGACTGATGACCTGGTAAGGGTCGCGGGAGTCCGCTGGATGCGGGTGGCGCAGGACCGGTCAATTTGGAACTCTCTGGGGGAGGCCTATGTCCAGCAGTGGACGTCTTTCGGCTGATATGATGATGATGATGATGATCTAGTCCCAAACTAGGCAAAGCCTGTACTATGGGTACTAGACAACGGATAAACATACTTATATAGATAAATACATACTTAAATAGATATTAAACATCCAAGACTCGAGAACAAACATTCGTATTCATCATACAAATATCTGCCCCGACCGGGGATCGAACCCGGCACCTCAAGCTTCACAGTCAGGTTCTCTAACCACTAGGCTATTCGGTCGTCAAATTGATCGAGATTGCATTCCATAAATACGTCCGAGAGAGACTCATCAACATTTTTGTTACAGTTAAAGAAAATCCGGTCATTGCTGACAGCCAACGCACACACACAGTACCCTACGGAGTTCGCGGCGCAGATAAAGGAGCTCTCAGTACCGTTTCTAGTCGTCATCAAGGATCTAAGAAGTCAGGTACGGAATAGTACAGTCGCCGTCAGAAATATCCGAGCGGCCACAGTGCTCACAAATATCTGAACACAGTGCTCAAAAAAGCATATGATAAGATAAACGAATACATCATGGATAGGGATATTTGGCAGCGATAAAATCCTGCACTAGAAATCTGTCGTAAAATAAATAGGCTTTCTACTGTAGCAATGTAATTTTAAAATTTTATAATACTCTGACACTGAAATGATATATTGTATACTGTTTTGAAAAAATGACACCTCGCCGAGTTTTTTTACGCCGGTTCTTCTCGAGGCAGAGGTTTACTTTCCGAACCGGTGGTAGTTTATCGACATTCATAGGTGCATGTAATATGCCTAAATTGAAGAATAAATCACTTTGACTTTGACTTTGAACACGCCTCTAATGCTTCGACAATGAAGACGTGTTTAGGACACAACACCTTGAACAGAAACCTCTATAATTTAGGTATCTTATCTTATCTAGTTGAGGGCCCTTTCGGATACACTTCGACCCAGTGGGATCTTTTGTGCATTTGCTCTCCCCTTTATAGCTACTCCCAAGCTCGCTCCATCATTTCCACAAAGCGGATGATGCAGCTCAGTGGGAGCACCCTGAATTCCTTTGGTTGCGGGTAGCCGTTACCAAAGTGATTCATTCTTTGTCTGGCAACGGCATGACATTCACAGAGTAAGTGTTCCATAGTCTCATCCTCCTCGCCATATTCTACAGTCTACACTGTTCGATAGCATCTTGGCCAAGAGATCCTTGACCCCGAAGTGACCCGTAAACACCCCAGATATAATCCTGAGTTGCTTCCTGCTGGATTTCCAGAGTTTTTTGGTCCAGCCCGAGTCCACTCCTTCAATGAAGAGCTTTGAGTGCCGTAACTTGAAAAGTTAGGAGACACGTATTTTTTCTTTTCATTTTATTTTTAGTTAAACCCCCATAATTTGGGTGTTGTAAACTACCACGTTCGAAAAGGGCATAAGTACATTTAAAAGATGAATAAGATTAGTACTGTGGTCAATTTATCGAATTAAAAAGTAAATAGCATACTGTGTCTGTGACATTTGACATTGACAATGACAAGATAGAAGGAGTTAAATAACTGTCAATGTCACACCATTTTTTTTTTCTTACAAGATGCATAGGCACAGCTATGGTATATCCGCATTCAGCCTTTCAGTGGCTTCTTCAAAGTAATTTCCAGTTTTCTCAAGAACTAGCGAATATAAAAATCCATTTTTTTTTTTATATTTACTCAGCAAGCCCAAATCTCTGAATGGTTTTTAGTTTGAGCCGCTATGAAAAACTGAAATGTTGTCAATTATAATAATTTAGTTTTAGGTATCACAGACAGCCCCATGTGCAGAGTGTGCACTTTCAAACTCAAACTCAAAATGATCCTTATTCAAGTAGGCCTGGCCTAATAACAAGCAATAATTTATGAATTAGAAAACGCCCAATGGAATAGAAACCATATATTCTTTCCGGTAAAGTATTTTTTCAACTGTGGGAACCAAGCCGCGAATTCGCGGTCTCGGGAAACGACGGTACCAATTTTTGCCGCCGCGAATTCGCCGTCCCGGGAATCAATGGAACAATCTGTGCAAATTCTTTGGGAAATTAGGGGGCCCGCCATTTCTGGCCTCGAATTCGCGTGCTTGGGTAACAACAGGTGAGCAAAGAATAAAAGTTATATGAAGTAAAAGTTGTATAAAAATACTAGTAGAATGTTACTAGAAAAACAATATAATGTGAACAGGTTCCAAAAAATAAAAAAAATAATTCGTGGGAAATTGTGTAAGGTTTTATAACAAACTTCCAGGAAACTTAACTGAGTTATCTATTAATAAATTCAAGGAATATGTGAAGCGTAAACTTATCTCGAAAGCTTATTATAGCACACAAGACTACATGAATGATAAAACTCCATGGAACTAATTTTGACTGAATTTTTTAATCTATTATTTTCGTAATATTTTGTTTTTTGACATTAGATTGTTTTTCTAGAAATATTCTACTAGTATTTTTTATACAATTTTTATATCATATATATTTTATTCTTTATGTTTAAAAATTACTCTAAAAAATTAACTGACGATTTGAAAGGCCTACTTGAATAAAGATCATTTTGAGTTTGAGTTTGAGTGTTTCGCATTTATAATAGTAGTAGGATTATTACAGTGTGTGTTTGTGGTGATAATCTCATGAAGTATTGTTTGCCAACAGGTGGTCCGGGAAGCGTGCATCACCATTGCCCACATGGCCAAAGTGCTGAAGAACAAACTCGAGCAATTCAGTCTGTACATACTCCAGGAGTTGATCAACTTGATACAGAACGCCGCCAAGGTAAATGCTCGTACAGTCAGCAGCAGAAGTAGCTAAGCGGGCCGGGTGATCAAAATAACCTACACACGCTCTTAATTTTTTAAGAATAAAGTCGTGTGCATAACCTACACACGCTCTTATAATAAAGTCGTGTGCAGGTCATTTTGAACACCCGGCCCGCTTAGCTACTTCTGCTGCTGAGTGTACAGTCAGCAGCAGAACTAGCTAAGCGGGCCGGGTGTTCAAAATGACCTGCACACGCTCTTAATTTCTTAAGAATAAAGTCGTGTGCAGGTCATTTTGAACACCCGGCCCGCTTAGCTACTTCTGCTGCTGAGTGTACAGTCAGCAGCAGAACTAGCTAAGCGGGCCGGGTGTTCAAAATGACCTGCACACGCTCTTAATTTCTTAAGAATAAAGTCGTGTGCAGGTCATTTTGAACACCCGGCCCGCTTAGCTACTTCTGCTGCTGAGTGTACAGTCAGCAGCAGAACTAGCTAAGCGGGCCGGGTGTTCAAAATGACCTGCACACGCTCTTAATTTCTTAAGAATAAAGTCGTGTGCAGGTCATTTTGAACACCCGGCCCGCTTAGCTACTTCTGCTGCTGAGTGTACAGTCAGCAGCAGAACTAGCTAAGCGGGCCGGGTGATCAAAATAACCTACACACGCTCTTAATTTCTTAAGATTAAAGTCGTGTGCAGGTCATTTTGAACACCCGGCCCGCTTAGCTACTTCTGCTGCTGACTGTACGTATATGTTGTTACCTTAGAGCATACATAACTGGAGTAGCCTTTCAGTAACTTACCCCTTTGTAAAAAACCATGCACAATGTGCAGAAAATCATACAGAGACAATTTCACGATCGATCACTAAATCGCCTCGCAAGTGAACACTGATCATAAAACCGCGTGTTGCTGTAAGCACTTGATATTATAAACGTTCAACCACTTCAAGCTTTCAATATATTGAGTTTCAATATCCTATTAAGATGCTCCCCCCCGCCCCCGCAGAATTCGGCAGACATTTTTGTACGCAAATACGACATAAGGCTACTCCAGTTATGTATGCTCTAAGGTTGCTACAATAATGATTTGTGTCTCAAGGGAGCAAACTGATGTGTTTACGGCGAGTGCGGTACATTGAATCCTGAGCGTAACGAAGGATTCACGCGTTAACGCCCATGACGAAATAAAAAAAAACACTACCTCACGGTCGTGTATTTGGTCATCATTACTCGTTGGGAATTACCTATTTTCCGCACTTGTATCATAAATAACTATTTCATCACACTTGCTTGTAAGGGCTTCATAACGCAGGCATACAAAGCTACAATAGCCTGTATTACGCCCATGGGCGTATTGTTTTTTTTCTTAAATTTTATCTGTAACTCTTACGTCAGTTATAATTTATAAAGCAAGAAGGATTTATCTCAAACACGATGTTTGAAAACGTATTTATAAATAAATGTAAACGTAAAAACACGAATAAAATATGATTTAAAAATTAAATGTAGCAATTTAGTGTAAAATATTTTTAACTGTGATTTTAAATGGTGGCTGTATGCCGAAGGGTCTTTGCTCTAAGCGCCTCACGTCAAATTCAACAAAATGGACGACTGACAGTTTGTAGTTTTTATTACGATTAGTAACAATTTAGTTAAAAATGTAATGGTTTCCCCGCAAATGTGATGAAAAAATTGTATGCGACACGTACGGTAAGATTGTTACAAACTCGAGTCATCAAAGCCCTCCTGCTTCCATGTCGGGCTTCTAATAGACTCTCGTTCGTAATTCATATCTTACCGTACTTGTAACACAACTTGTACTATTTTGATTCCCTATTCCCCACTAATGTTCCGTGTGTGTGACAGGTGGTATCGTCGGCGGGCAACGTGTGTGTGCGCTACATAGTGACGTACGTGCACTGCCCGCGGCTAGTGCCCGTCATCGCCACGAACCTCACCTCAAACAAGTCCAAAGAGATTCGGTCTACATTAAGGTAAACCTATTTTTTACACTCGTCGATTTTTTTTTTTTTTTTTTTTTTTTTTTTTTTTTTTTTTTTTTTTTTTTTTTTTTTTTTAAACAGCCTATTGAGTGTCCTACTGCTGGACAGAGGCCTCCATGCGTCCCTTCTATGTTTAAATAATAAATAAATATGTGCGAACAATCTTACACAAATCGACCTAGTCCCAAGCTAAGCAAAGCTTGTACTATGGGTACTAGATGACGATAAACATACTTATATAGATAAATACATACTTAAATACATAGAAAACATCCATGACTCAGGAACAATCGTGCAATTCGAACCCAGGACCTCTTGCTTCGTAGGCGGGGTCACTACCGACTAGGCTAGAGCGGTCGTTTGAATGAATACTTCGTACACTAAACTAAAACCACATACTTTTTAGGGTTCCGTACCTCAAAAGGAAAGAAACTGAATCCTTGTGGGATCACTCTTGTCTGTCTGTCTGTCACAGCCGATTTGCTCCGAAACTACTGGACCGATTGAGTTGAAATTTGGTAAACATATGTAAATTGGTAACCCGAAGATGGACGCGTAAAGTAAATTGATGAATTTTGAACAAGGGGCCACATTTGGGGGGTAAATTGGAAATTTAAAAAAGAAAGGTTCACAAACTGCATTGTGTGACATATTTGACCATTAGCCCCCCCCCCTTATCTCCGAAACTACTAGGATTAAAATTCAAAAAAAAAAAAAATAGAAAATAGTTCCTTGCCTAAAGACTGCAGGAAAACCTATAAGAAGTTTGAGTATTCAAAGCAACAGGAAAATTCTCAATATTTTACGGAACCCTCACCTCGCGAGTTGAACTCGCACTTGTCCGGTTTTTTTACTATGGAGCTCGCAACTCAACTGATATAATTATTATTCAACGCTTTAGACACCTAAAATAAATTTGACCAATCACGTGACGCCTTTACTGAACTATAATACATTTGACCAATGGCACGTCACGTTCGCTACAGTACAAAAGACATCAACGACGTTGAGCCGGCGCAAATCTGACTTGCACTTCGTTTCAGCAGGGCTTAGATTTTCATGGAAGAAATAATTTATTTTCTAAAGTAAATACAAGATGATGATTAACATTAACTAAATTAAATTAAAACTAAGTTAAATCTAAAAAAGGCCCTCGAGGCATTGTACCGAGGATGCTGGCGGCATTTCCTCGCTGAATTGCGATGCTGATGCGTTGCGCGAGAAAGCCGCCAGCTCTTCGGTCAGATACTATTTTGACGACCGAATAGATCGGTCTTTAACTTGCAAGGTTTGTTTATTGAATACAATTTTATAATGTTCGTGTTGTCCTGTTGCAGTGAAATCCTAGTGCTCATGTTGGAAAAATGGTCGACGCCGGCGATAGAGAAACAACTCCCAGTCGTCAGGGACGCCATCCGCCGCGCATGCATAGACGCGGACAGCACCGCGCGGACTTACGGACGCAGGTGACCTTAGTAACCCTAAATTAATTAATCGATGGCCTTCATCATCATCATCATCATATCAGCCGAAAGACGTCCACTGCTGGACATAGGCCTCCCCCAGAGAGTTCCAAATTGACCGGTCCTGCGCCACCCGCATCCAGCGGACTCCCGCGACCTTTACCAGGTCACCAGTCCACCTTGTGGGGGGCCTACCCACGCCGCGCCTTCCGGTACGTGGTCGCCACTCGAGAACCTTTCCGCCCCAACGGCCATCGGTTCTACGTGCAATGTGCCCCGCCCACTGCCACTTAAGTTTAGCAATTCGGAGGGCTATATCGGTTACCTTGGTTCTGCTGCGGATAGCCTCATTTCTGATGCGATCACGCAGAGAAACTCCTAACATAGCCCTCTCCATTGCCCTTTGGGTGACTTTGAGCTTTCTTATGAGGCCCATAGTAAGCGACCAAGTTTCAGTGCCATATGTCATCACTGGCAACACACACTGGTCGAAGACTCTCGTCTTGAGACACTGCGGGATATTGAACGAAAAGATCAATGGCCTTAGGCTGCTCTAACTTCACAACGTCGAGGCTGGTCGAGAACTGCCGGGAACTCTTAAATGACCTGGGCGCTAAAAACAAGGTAATTTTACGTTGGGTCCCAGGGCGTGCAGGTATCGAGGGAAACGACTGCCTTGAAGCAGAGGAGACGCCTACACACATCCTAACCGATTGCCCTCGTCTTATGCGCAGCCGTAACTGCATTCTGGGCAAACACTTCATGTGCCCGGAGGAGATCAAGTTTCTTGAGTTCAACAAAATCCTGCAATTCTTCGAGTTCGCAGCACTTGACCAAGAATTGTAGTAAGTGGCGATCACAATGGATCAGCGATGGTCGCAGTGATACAATAGCCACTACCAGAATATAGGCTGCCACCAGGTTATGCAGGTATCGAGGGAAACGAGAAGGCCGACGAGCTTGCACGAGCGGGGGCAAAGGGGACACACTGCGGGGTAGAGGCCGTTCTGTGGTGTCCCCAAAAGTCTGACCGAGCTCACTCTAAAGACCTATTGTTTCTACAAGACCATTCAAGCCTGGAGAGCTATCCCAGGACTGAAACATTCCAAAGCGCCTTGGCGCTTAGCAGGAACCGTCTACGCATGCTGGTAAGGGTGCTTACAGGGCATTGTTGCCTAAACAAGCACAAGTGTTGGGGCTGAGTGACACAAGGCAGTCTTGAAGCAGAGGAGACACCTATGTACACATCCTAACCGATTGCCCTTGTCTTATGCGCAGCCGTAACTGCATTCTGGGCAAACACCTCATGCGCCCGGAGGAGATCAAGTTTCTTGAGTTCAACAAAATCCTGCAATGCTTCGAGTCGCAGGACTTGACCAAGAATTGTAGTAAGTGGCGATCACAATAGATCAGCAATGATCGCAGTGATACAATAGCCACTACCAGAATATAGGCTGCCACCAGGTTATGCAGGTATCGAGGGAAACGAGAAGGCCGACGAGCTTGCACGAGCGGGGGCAAAGGGGACACACTGCGGGGTAGAGGCCGTTCTGTGGTGTCCCCAAAAGTCTGACCGAGCTCACTCTAAAGACCTATTGTTTCTACAAGACCATTCAAGCCTGGAGAGCTATCCCAGGACTGAAACATTCCAAAGCGCCTTGGCGCTTAGCAGGAACCGTCTACGCATGCTGGTAAGGGTGCTTACAGGGCATTGTTGCCTAAACAAGCACAAGTGTTGGGGCTGAGTGACACAAGGCAGTCTTGAAGCAGAGGAGACACCTATGTACACATCCTAACCGATTGCCCTTGTCTTATGCGCAGCCGTAACTGCATTCTGGGCAAACACCTCATGCGCCCGGAGGAGATCAAGTTTCTTGAGTTCAACAAAATCCTGCAATGCTTCGAGTCGCAGGACTTGACCAAGAATTGTAGTAAGTGGCGATCACAATAGATCAGCAATGATCGCAGTGATACAATAGCCACTACCAGAATATAGGCTGCCACCAGGTTATGCAGGTATCGAGGGAAACGAGAAGGCCGACGAGCTTGCACGAGCGGGGGCAAAGGGGACACACTGCAGACCTGAACCGTTTTGTGGGGTCCCCTAAAAGTCTGACCAAGCTCACTCTAAAGACCTATTGTTTCTGCAAGACCATTCAAGCCTGGAGAGCTATCCCAGGACTGAAACATTCCAAAGCGCTCATTAGAGCCTGTTCAATATTGCCTACTTTGGGTAAATTTAAATTATTAATATAGCAACACAAGTTGCCACTCTATTTCCTAGTTTAGTGTGGCAACACAGTCAGTCTAGAGATTTCGAGATATAGATAGTTCGTTGCTCGTCCGTTACTATTACGAGCTTATTCTCGGGTCAAGGCAATCACTCAATTTACCTTCTTTCAAACTTCAACTATATTCCGAACAAGATTGCGGTTCGGCAAGCTTACCTGTGTGTGCATCTAACAGTGGCAGGACCGAGGGTAATGCTTATCTGGATCCAGCGCTGGGCTTAGTCTTAGGGAGTGCCATCACTGGGATGCTGAGTCTCGCTTCGAAGATCTCCAGGTAAGCCGAGACGCAATCCATTTAGACGATAACATTTGTCTTGTAAAATCACGGCGATTGCGCGGGACTCAATTTTTATACAGTCCACTTCAGATTTCTCGCCTTTTCGCTCTCGTATTAGACTTCAGAGCCTTTAGCAAAAAGGCGTCCACTAACGCCTTGGCGCTAAGCAGGAACCGTCTACGCATGCTGGTAAGGGTGCTTACAGGGCATTGTCGCCTAAACAAGCACATGCAAGTGTTGGGGCTGTGTGACACAAGGCAGTCTTGAAGCAGAGGAGACGCCTACACACATCCTAACCGATTGCCCTTGTCTTATGCGCAGCCGTAACTGCATTCTGGGCAAACACCTCATGTGCCCGGAGGACGTCAAATTTCTTGAGTTCAACAAAATCCTGCAATGCTTCGAGTCGTAGGACTTGACCAAGAATTGTAGTAAGTGGCGATCACAATGGATCAGCGATGGTCGCAGTGATACAATAGCCACTACCAGAATAATAATAGGCTGCCACAAACTATACAAACGGTGTCAAGAAGACTGACAACGGGATGTCGCAGATGCCATTTTTTTAGACATCCGCCATCCGCGGATGCGAAATTAAGGTTCATCATCATCATCATCATATCAGCCGAAAGACGTCCACTGCTGGACATAGGCCTCCCCCAGAGAGTGCCAAATTGACCGGTCCTGCGCCACCCGCATCCAGCGGACTCCCGCGACCTTTACCAGGTCATCAGTCCACCTTGTGGGGGGCCTACCCACGACGCGCCTTCCGGTACGTGGTCGCCACTCGAGAACCTTTCCGCCCCAACGGCCATCGGTTCTACGTGCAATGTGCCCCGCCCACTGCCAATGAAGGAATGAAATGAAGGTTATTATTGACTAATGGCAAAAATACCTAACCTACCTTTCTTGTCGCGACTTATACTATATTCGCATCCGCATCGATTGCATTGATTTTTGCGGAATTGTTGCGGACGGGGATGCGAATGTCTGGATTATCCCTGGTTTTGAAACTGATCTATCAACGCACAGCCCAAACCGCTGGTTCTAGGGATTCCTAATTAAACCATAGAAACAATACGATACGATTATGGATATGTAAATTCTTGAAATTATTTGTGCCAAATTGCAATTCAATTGGAACATTCGGATCAAACTGAGATGCACCTTTTTTGTAGACGGTTAAAAATTACTTTTAGTACGCGGGCGAAACCGCGGGCAAAAGGTTGACTGGTAGAGAATGCCTGATGGCATTAAGTCCGCCAATTGTACTTTTGTTTGTATATTTGTGCAATAAAGTTTAAATAAATAAATAAAAGCTAGTACAATATAAAGATACTAGCTTTTTCCCGCGGCTTCGCCCGCGTACTAAAAGTAATTTTAACCGTCTACAAAAAAGGTGCATCTCAGTTTGACCCGTATGGTCCAATTAAATTGCAATTTGGCACAAATACTTTCAAGAATTTTCATTTCCACAATGTTAAATTTCAAAATCGATGCCATTTGCATAATTAATGTCCCAAAAAACCATAAAAACGACACCCATATCGATATTTAGACATTTCAACCCCATCGCACCCCAAAAGGAGAGATGGTATTTCACGTCCGTCACGTTGGATTTTAAAATCATTGTTATTTTCGTAATCAGCGACCAGCGACCCAATAAACCATAGAAACAATACCCATGTTGATTTTCAGACATTGTCACCACATTTCCCCCTTTTAGGGGTTGGATTCTCAAAAACCTGAAACATTTGTTTACTCATTTATCGCTAGGAATACTCCTGTGAAGTTTCGAATCAAATACTCGTACTTAATTTTGTTTCCCCATACAAATTTTGGACCCCCTTTTCACCCGCTTTCGGGGTGAATTTTGAAAAATCCTTTCTTAGTGCACCCAGACCTTATAAGGAACCTACGTGCCAAATTTGGAATCTCTAGATCCAGCGGTTTGGACTGTGCGGTGATATGTCAGTCAGTCAGTCAGTCAGTTTCTTCTTTTATATAATTATCGATTCGACATAGACTCTTCATATGGACTCTACATATCGACTACCTAGTGACTCCAGATAACGACTCTACATATCGACTCTACATATTGACTATACATATCGACTCTACATATCGACTACATGTCAACTATACATATCGACTCTACATATCGACTCTACATATCAACTCTACATATCGACTCTACATAACGTCTCTACATATCGACTACATATCGATTCTTTATAACGACTACATATTGATTCTACATATCGACTCTACATAACGACTCTACATATCGACTCTACATATCGACTCTACATATCGACTCTACATATCGACGCTACATATCGACTCTACATAACGACTCTAGATAACGACATTACATTTCGACTCTACATATTTAGATAGATGTCCACAATATTTAATTTCATTATGCCATAATGTGACGTCACACGGATCTTAAACGGGCCATATCTTCGTCATTTTTTGTTTAATTGACAAACAAAAAAATACGTGTACAATATTTTTTGATAATCTAACTGACGGACTAGTTTTTTTTTAGGGAAGTAGCCAATTGATTGTTTATTTGTTCCACAGAGCATACTGGGCGTACAAGCGAGCGTTCCCCGCGGACGCCGAGCAGCTCTTCGCCCGCCTCGACGCCGCCGCGCAGAAACAGCTCGAGCGCGAGCGCAACGTAGGCAGCGTGGACAGCCTCCAGCACGTTGGCACTGGTGAGCCATCCCTTGTTCCACAGAGCATACTGGGCGTACAAGCGAGCGTTCCCCGCGGACGCCGAGCAGCTCTTCGCCCGCCTCGACGCCGCCGCGCAGAAACAGCTCGAGCGCGAGCGCAACGTAGGCAGCGTGGACAGCCTCCAGCACGTTGGCACTGGTGAGCCATCCCTTGTTCCACAGAGCATACTGGGCGTACAAGCGAGCGTTCCCCGCGGACGCCGAGCAGCTCTTCGCCCGCCTCGACGCCGCCGCGCAGAAACAGCTCGAGCGCGAGCGCAACGTAGGCAGCGTGGACAGCCTCCAGCACGTTGGCACTGGTGAGCCATCCCTTGTTCCACAGAGCATACTGGGCGTACAAGCGAGCGTTCCCCGCGGACGCCGAGCAGCTCTTCGCCCGCCTCGACGCCGCCGCGCAGAAACAGCTCGAGCGCGAGCGCAACGTAGGCAGCGTGGACAGCCTCCAGCACGTTGGCACTGGTGAGCCATCCCTTGTTCCACAGAGCATACTGGGCGTACAAGCGAGCGTTCCCCGCGGACGCCGAGCAGCTCTTCGCCCGCCTCGACGCCGCCGCGCAGAAACAGCTCGAGCGCGAGCGCAACGTAGGCAGCGTGGACAGCCTCCAGCACGTTGGCACTGGTGAGCCATCCCTTGTTCCACAGAGCATACTGGGCGTACAAGCGAGCGTTCCCCGCGGACGCCGAGCAGCTCTTCGCCCGCCTCGACGCCGCCGCGCAGAAACAGCTCGAGCGCGAGCGCAACGTAGGCAGCGTGGACAGCCTCCAGCACGTTGGCACTGGTGAGCCATCCCTTGTTCCACAGAGCATACTGGGCGTACAAGCGAGCGTTCCCCGCGGACGCCGAGCAGCTCTTCGCCCGCCTCGACGCCGCCGCGCAGAAACAGCTCGAGCGCGAGCGCAACGTAGGCAGCGTGGACAGCCTCCAGCACGTTGGCACTGGTGAGCCATCCCTTGTTCCACAGAGCATACTGGGCGTACAAGCGAGCGTTCCCCGCGGACGCCGAGCAGCTCTTCGCCCGCCTCGACGCCGCCGCGCAGAAACAGCTCGAGCGCGAGCGCAACGTAGGCAGCGTGGACAGCCTCCAGCACGTTGGCACTGGTGAGCCATCCCTTGTTCCACAGAGCATACTGGGCGTACAAGCGAGCGTTCCCCGCGGACGCCGAGCAGCTCTTCGCCCGCCTCGACGCCGCCGCGCAGAAACAGCTCGAGCGCGAGCGCAACGTAGGCAGCGTGGACAGCCTCCAGCACGTTGGCACTGGTGAGCCATCCCTTGTTCCACAGAGCATACTGGGCGTACAAGCGAGCGTTCCCCGCGGACGCCGAGCAGCTCTTCGCCCGCCTCGACGCCGCCGCGCAGAAACAGCTCGAGCGCGAGCGCAACGTAGGCAGCGTGGACAGCCTCCAGCACGTTGGCACTGGTGAGCCATCCCTTGTTCCACAGAGCATACTGGGCGTACAAGCGAGCGTTCCCCGCGGACGCCGAGCAGCTCTTCGCCCGCCTCGACGCCGCCGCGCAGAAACAGCTCGAGCGCGAGCGCAACGTAGGCATCGTGGACAGCCTCCAGCACGTTGGCACTGGTGAGCCATCCCTTGTTCCACAGAGCATACTGGGCGTACAAGCGAGCGTTCCCCGCGGACGCCGAGCAGCTCTTCGCCCGCCTCGACGCCGCCGCGCAGAAACAGCTCGAGCGCGAGCGCAACGTAGGCAGCGTGGACAGCCTCCAGCACGTTGGCACTGGTGAGCCATCCCTTGTTCCACAGAGCATACTGGGCGTACAAGCGAGCGTTCCCCGCGGACGCCGAGCAGCTCTTCGCCCGCCTCGACGCCGCCGCGCAGAAACAGCTCGAGCGCGAGCGCAACGTAGGCAGCGTGGACAGCCTCCAGCACGTTGGCACTGGTGAGCCATCCCTTGTTCCACAGAGCATACTGGGCGTACAAGCGAGCGTTCCCCGCGGACGCCGAGCAGCTCTTCGCCCGCCTCGACGCCGCCGCGCAGAAACAGCTCGAGCGCGAGCGCAACGTAGGCAGCGTGGACAGCCTCCAGCACGTTGGCACTGGTGAGCCATCCCTTGTTCCACAGAGCATACTGGGCGTACAAGCGAGCGTTCCCCGCGGACGCCGAGCAGCTCTTCGCCCGCCTCGACGCCGCCGCGCAGAAACAGCTCGAGCGCGAGCGCAACGTAGGCAGCGTGGACAGCCTCCAGCACGTTGGCACTGGTGAGCCATCCCTTGTTCCACAGAGCATACTGGCAATACAATTGACACATATTGTGTGTGTCTTCGCGGCAATCGGTCGCTGCCAATTATGCCGAGGTGTCGGACAGACACCTACAGCGCTGGTTTTCAGACAGCACCGTACGTGACCCACGGAACGCAACACGCAAGGAGGGTAATGTGTTGACCAGTCTATGTATTTATGTATGTTTGTTCCTTTGTGGCAACTTCAATCGATTCATTTTAATCTTGTGGGTGTCACTAAAGACAAAACAGTAATCAAAATTCAAAATGGCGGCCACTAGACGCCATATTGTAAAAAAGAAAAATAATGTCATGTGGGGTAACGTTGAACTTAAAAAATCATTCTTAGGTTTCTTTAAAAAAAAATACCGTTTAGGATTTATGATCATTTAAATTTAGCTTGAAAACAATTACCCAAACATTATTTGTTATATGTAAAAAAAAAACAATAAAAAGCCGTTGGGATTTTTGATAAATCTTTTGTTTTCATGTCACGGTCGCCAACTCCTGTCACGGTCGCCACTTTAAAATGAAATACATTGAATTACACACAATATTGTTATCATTAGTAATATAGCCGATATTACTTATCTACTTAGAGTTACATCTAATTCAATCGACAGCACAGCCGTTTATGAGCATTGGACTCTGAAATGAAAAAATCGTGGCTTTACCAACTTTTCTATCTTTTAATTATAATTTAATCGACAGTCTTGACTATGAAGTTGGTTCTTATCTATTTTTTTTCGCGTTTTTACAATAATTTCATATTTTGATGACCCGTTCAGCCTAGTTGGACCAATGAAACTAGAGGTGTGGGTTCGAGTCCCGGCAAGGGCATTTATTTGTGTGATGAATATGAACATTTGTTCCTGAGTCATGGATGTTTGCTATGTATTTAAAATTATTTATCTGTATAAGTATGTTTATCGTCGTCTAGTACCCATAGGTACAAGATTTGCTTAGTTTGGGTCTAGGTCGATTTGTGTAAGATTGTCCGTAAATCTTTGTTTATTGACGTGATAACGTCTTATATATCGATGAACGCCGGCAGCACGCACGAAAAAGTGTGACTCTTTGTCCCGTTCGTTAACTTACTGACATATCAACGCACAGCCCAAACCGCTGGTTCTAGAGATTCCAAAATTGGGACGTAGGTTCCTTATGAGGTCTAGGGGTGCACTAAGAAATTATTTTTCAAAATTCACCCCTTAAGGTGATGAAAAGGGGTTTGTATGGGGAAACAAGATTAGATCGACTGTTTTCTTATGACGTTATCACGCAAAATTATCGTCCGTAAACCGACTTTACAGACAACTTTTTTTTTCCAGAGAGACGAATGATCACCAGTCCACGCAGCCCATCCGTCAGCGTATCAGGTTTGTACACACTGTAGCTCTTCCTGTTGCTGTTGTACTTGCAAGGGTGAATGTCCACCAGCACGGGTATCATAGGGACCGCGAGATGTCTCGCGGCCACAGAACACTAAACACTATAGAAGGTGTATCAAGCGCGGTTTCTATCGGGACCGGTGTCGCGTCATCCCCTCCACGCTTAGAGCATACATAACTGGAGTAGCCTTATGTCGTATTTGCGTACAAAAAAAACATTTATTTCAGACCTTAATATCGATCCATACAGTTTTTTTTTTAGTACATTTGAAATCTTACGATCTAAGATAGTTACACAAAGAAAAAATAAAAAATAAAAATGTGAGCTATTGAGAAAGCGAACACAGTTCTATTTCGCTCTCCCAATAGCCACCTCAACCCAAGTCTTGGTGATTGGGCAGTCCAGCCTCTCGGTCACATACTCCAGGCAAAATACGGCTTCGAAAAACATAATTTATAATAGCGTTTTTTTGTTTATTTCATTCTAAAACATTATTAATTATTCTAATTCCACCCGGAAGTAATTATATAGATTTAAATTAAACATTTATTGTCTTTTTTATTTTATTTATATTGAATATTTTAAAGCAAATGTAAATGAACCTAAATAAAGATAAAAAAAATATTAATATTTATCCGGACTTTTTAGGAGCTAATGTTTTTTTTTTTGATGTCTGATTTTTTGTTGGATTTTGCCTTCAGGTAACTATTTAATTGATAATATATCCGTTACATTAAAAAAAAATTGCTATTATAAATTATTTCCAAATTTGACATTTTTTCCATACAAGTTGTCAGTTTATTGCCTGGACTACTGCCGCGCATTCGCCTCAGCATGGACGCGACTCTTTCGCCTTATGACGTTATGACAAAAAAGTCATCCAGTCGCGCTGAAAAATGTCAATCAATCAATCATTTATCGCAATATCACATATGATATATATATATGTCTGCTGAATTTTGCGGGGGCGGGGGGAGCATCTTAATAGGATATTGAAACTCAATTGTATATTGAAAGCTTGAAGTAGTTGAACGTTTATAATATCAAGTGCTTACAGCAACATGCCGGCATTTTTATGATCAGTGTTCTCTTGCGAGGCGATTTTGTGAATGACCATAAACCGATTGTGAAATTGCTTTTTATGATTTTTTGCACATTGTGCAAGGTTTTCTACAGAGGGGTAAGTTACAGAAATGCTACTCCAGTTATGTATGCTCTAAGCCTCCACGTCGCCTACAACTGTGTGAGCGACTGCACGGCGATCAGGTGACGTTGGCCCGAAAGCTAAGAGCGCACGCTCAAAGTAACCGGCGCCACGCCCACATCGCATGTCTATAGTATTTAGTGTTCTGTGGTCGCGGCGACATACGCTATCCGTCTCTTTCCAAGCGTTCTAATTAGAATGAGACGGATGTTCGCCGCGACATAGCTCGCGGTACGTCCTGCGATAGACGTGCCTCTGCGATGATGTGTTTTTATTTTACATTTCGCATGCTTGACTGACGCAGATGTCGAAATTTTATGAGAATATGTTTACGTCACACCTGGTCATAAAGTAGCAATTACCGCACGCGGAAAATCCCACTTCCTGGCCAGGGAGAGACGTAAAATTGTGTACTCACCACGGGAGGTAATAAAGAAAGCCTCCGATCGCATATTTATCGGCGTTGCCTTCGGCTCGGGCGTTAAATACCTGCGATCTGTGACATTCTCTGTTTTACCGCCCTAGGTAAGTAATGTACGGTCAAGGACTTTAATTGTTGAGCCATTTAGGTGTCAACTAATTTTGATTTTTTTTGTAGTTAAGCTATGAAGTGTCCTGTATAAAGTGAGCTCTAAATGGCTCAACAATTAAAGACCGTGACTGTACAGTCACGAACTTTAATTTGGGACCCACCTAAGGTTGACAATCCTTTCAAGAAATACAAAGAATATTTATTCCTAAACTAAAGTGCGCGACCGTATTATTCTAAATATGATGCATGCACCGACCATACAGGGTGTCCCAAAAGCATTACGTCACTTGAGCGCCCGCGTTTTGTCCAGTTATAAAATCATGCGTAGAAACTAGATCTTTTTAGAGGAATATAAATTCTTAAAGGGCTATTGAAACTTACAATTTCGTTGAAATAGATGATGTAATGAGTAGAATGTATTGCAAAATGAGATCTTTATTAGGATATAGGGCTCGTCCAGAAATCATTTGATCATATTTGGCCTAAAAGTAGACCCCCCCCCCCCCCTTGGTGATATTTGGTGATTATAACGCTACCCCCTACCCCTCCCCATTTAAGATCACGTGTATTTTTGGGACTCGGTATGAATTAAATTAGTTATTTGAAAAAAACAGCAATAACTTGATAAAAATTGAGATCAAAGCGGATTATTTTGATATGAGAAAATTATTGAGTAATTTCGTTATTTTTTGGCTTTCCTGATGTGTAAAAAAATTACACGTCACGTCTCGGACCCCGCCTCCCCCGTCGTGATCATTTGTGATATTTTTACCCCCACCCCCTCCATAAACGATCACATGATTTCTGGACGAGCCCATATTAGATTGTAGACCTTTGATAGTAATTGATCGATACACCTGTACCCTTATTCATAAATCTTAACGCCTCTAGTAGCTAAAATGTGTGTTTGTCCCTTTCTTTCAATTACATCATTCATAGTTGCAGATAAAACAAAAAAAAAAAATTTTTTTCGAAACATAAAAAAAAAGTTTATGAAGAAGGGTATTAATATGTACCGAAAACAGAAGTCATTTTTTTTAAATATTAGTATTGCTAGAGATTTTAGCTCTTTTTTAAACTTTAAAATCATTTGGCGTTCGAAGTGAATACTTTATAATATTAGCCTATCTTTTCAGTTTATGATGATGATGATGATTGAAGATATGAAAACTGAAACGTAAACAATAGTAAAAAGAAAATTATTAAAAAATCCATGGAGCGTCAAGATTCATTACATATATTTTTTTTTTTACCATTTAATGTAATAATTTCATCAATATGTTAATTTTAGCTAAGTTACTTCCTTTCCTGATTTATGCATTTAAATATTCAAGGCCTTATTGAACCTATTTTAACTAAAATTCCGTTAAAATTTATTTGTCACTTCGAAATTTGTCTATGTAAGAACAAACAAAAAATATTTTTAGTTAACAGAGGTTTGTTAAGCTTTGTGAATAAGGGGGTGCTTTAACGTTTAAATGATGTCTTCCAAGAATGACATAATTTTTTAACACTTTTGGGACATCCTGTATAAAAACGCATGTCACTTTAGAACCTTTAGATGACTATACACGGGTTTTATTATTGACAATTTTCAGTGGTAATGTGTTATGCCTTGAAATGCTATTGCGGTTTGAATGCACACTTAAAGCGGAGCGATGGCGGGGCGGGTATTTTACATGGGTGAATCAACTTTGTACTGTGAATAGTTGCTAAAGTAACTATTGGGTAGTGTCCGACCGATATGTTTTTTTCCCGAAACCGAAACCGAAGATTCGGCTTTGGCTCTAGTTTCGGCCGAAACCGAAACAGAAACTTTTGTAGACTTGTTAAAATCATTGAAAAACTGGCCTAGTGCGAGTCGGACTCGCGCACCGAGGGTTCCGTACAAACCTGTAGGTATATAAGTAAATTATTAAACATATTTTTATTATACAGGGTGTTACATAAGTCGTGATACAAAATAGCAAAATGTGAATCTATCCATGATTCTGAACAACTTTTACTAAGAGACCAACTTTGTGTTTTACAAAAAAGAAAGAACTATTTCATACACTTTGCTCATTTTAGACTGACGAAAATGTATGAACAGCCTGTTTTTTTTTGCATGATACAAAGTCGGCCCCATAGTAAAAGTTGTTCAGAATCATGGATAGATTCACATTTTGCTATTTTGTATCACGACTTATGTAACACCCAGTATGATGTAACTAAAAATTTACGGTTTTCGCAATTTTTCCTTTATCTGTGCTATAAGACGTTGCTTACTACTATTTCAAGATTCTGAGTCCACGGGAAGTACCCTGTAGGTTTTGATTCCCTTGCGAGTTTCGAAAATTTGCGGAAATTTGCGGCATAAACGGCTGTATCTTTTGATTGCGTTGGCTTAGGAGTTTGATTTTTTCACAGCTCCAAGGGATAGTACACCTGAGTATTTGATATAAATTTTCACGCATTCTTTAGAAAAAGGGTCTTGACAGACGGACGGACGGATGGACAAAAAAGTGATCCTATAAAGGTTCCGTTTTTTCCTTTCGAGGTACGGAACTCTAAAAATGATATAAAACCGCTTTTATACACATATTAACAAGGTAACACCTGAAACTCTTGAAGGTTGTATAAAATAAAACAAGGTTTACTACAAGACAAAATTTAATAAGTTACCCTAACGCGACCCAAAGCACAGTCAGCGTCATAAACATATATACACTTTTCGACCTTATGTCTAAGTAATAAGGTCATAGAATGTATACATGTTAATGATGCTGACTGTACCATTTCGTAAGTTTCGGCCCGGCCGAAAGGTTCGGCCGTTTTTTGGCCGAAACCAAACCTTCGGTCGGACACTACTATTGGGTCACTTTTTAAACTGCAAAAAAAAATGTGGGGTTTTCAAGGACCATCTTGTAAGCATGTTTGAAGTCGCCCTTGAAAAAAAATCTAAGAGACTCCTGTCATATTGTCTCCTGGCTAACAGAGCAGAATACTAACACGAAGTAGTTGATTGACCCTTTAACATTGCACGTCACACGCCCCGCTGCACGCCCAATTTTACCGGGCACTCAAGCCTGTACACATGGTTACCTATTATTTGATGGGACTGACGGTTTCAGTATGGAATGTGTTTGTGATGGCTTTTAATCAGGGACCGGAACCGGTAACCCTATCAGGGTTTTCCATAGGCTAATTTTAGAAGTTTTTTTGAAAACCCTATCCATAATGGTATTTTTATGATAAGGTAACCTGACTGATAGGGTAACCCTATTGTTATGGTAAGCGAAACGGATGTGGTAACCATAAGTTAACCCTACCTCAATAGGGTTGAGTGTTTTTCAAAAAAAGTGTACATGGACTTTTTTTTCAGAATTATATTTTTTTGGGTTATTTTTCCTCAGAATCGTTGATACTATCGATCCTCATACAAGAAAAAAAGTGTCCAAAATATTCCATTCCAGAACGTCACATTTTTGTATGCAGTCTTTTTTTAAGTCTGCATAGTAAAATCTGGGGCAGTTTTTTTCTTGTATAAGGATCGATAGTATCAACGATTCTGAGTAAAAAGAACCCAAAAAAATCGATCTTAAAAAAAAACATGTAAGTACACTTTTTTTTAAAACACCCGGTTATTTTTAAAACACCCGGTTAAGTTATAATGCCTTATGGTTACCACATCCGATATGCTTACCATAACAATAGGGTTACCCTATCAGTAAGGTTATCTTACCATAAGGTTACCAAATCGATAGGTTTAAGCCTTAAAAGGGGTTACCCGGTCCTTGCTTTTAAAACAAGGTGTTTGGAAGGTAGGTGCAAATATTTAAGGATGGCAAAAATGTTCAATGTGTTTGGTCAAGCTCTGGGGAGCTTTGCAAGGCAGCGGCGCGGTAGGCGCGGAATAAATCCACCGATAGGAAGCGATGCGTAAGCGTAGCAATGCTATTGGTGGGTTTTTTCACACTGTTTTGCTGCCTCCCACAGTCCTGTGGGTCGATCACGTAACTTACGGACGTCTGTAAGATTTAAACGTCAATTTTATATGGAAAAACCGGCCAAGTGCGTGTCGGACCACGCAAAACGAAGGGTTCCGTGCCTATTAAAAAGGTCGTATCGTCATAGAAATCCTACGGCACTTACGTCCTTTTCTTTGAGGAAGGCAGTTTTTCAGCAATATCTCGGAAACCTTTCATCCGATCTTGTTCAAAACAATTTTCGGTGAATGAACTTAATAAGCGCTGTGTCCATGAATTTTTTCATATTTTTTAAATACACCGTTCAAAAATTAGAGGGGGGGGGACAGAATTTTAGTGACTTTCGGGGCGATTATCTCTGACTGTATTCACTTAATCAAAAAAAATCCCGAGAAACCTTATATTTATTTTGAAAGGCCTATCGATTCATGTGCCACACGTGGGCTCACGATGAAAAAAATTTTTTTGACTTTTAGTTTTATGTATGGAGTACACCCCTAAAAAAATTTTTTTTAGTAATTTTAATTACAAAACTTTGTAGCGGCCAACAAAATACACCTATACTCAAAATTTCATTCAAATACACCTTATAGTTTTCGAGTAAAATGCCTGTGACATACGGACAGACGGACAGACGGACAGACGGACAGACGGACAGACGGACATGACGAAACTATAAGGGTTCCGTTTTTGCCATTTTGGCTACGGAACCCTAAAAATGACAGATTGAGATTTAACTGTCAGACACGCGTTCGGAACGTTACGTGATTACGCTCAATTTTACTATTATCCTTATTTAAAATTAATGATATCTCGAATACTAATACAATTTCACATAGTAAGTGTGGTAAATGTCTACAAACCTGTACAGTTAGCATCAAAAGTAGCTACGCAAACGGAGACGTCAAAAGTCTTTATTAAAAGGGAATAAGAGCTTTGGACGTTTCCGATTGCGTAGTTACTTTTGTTGCTTACTGTACAATCTTTGTCAGTTTTTGCACCTAGCTTCCAAACGCCCTGTAGGGCCCGGTTAATGTACGGCCCAATAATCCGCGTCCACTACAGTAGATTCCACAATTAGGCGAACTAAACTGACAGGTGAAAATGCACAAACGTGGCCATAGTTTGCCCAGCCTTGTTAGGATAACTTGACTCTCGACTCTACTCGCGCGCGTGATAGACTATCTGTCACTTTTTGATAGCATTAATCAGAAAGTGACGGACAGTGTAACTCGCGCGCGAGTAGAGTCGAGAGTCAAGTTATGCTAGCAGTACGTCTAGCACAACTTGCTGCTCAGTCGCTTCGCGCGCGACTGAGCGTCTCCTATCTCACTCGCACCGTGCAAAGAAAGAGGAGGGTAGATCTTTCTCGACTCGCGTCGCGGCGCGGCGTCAGTTGTGCTAGCCCCGCTGGGCTGGGCTGTTGATATCGATATTATAAAGGCGACGTAGGTTCAGATAACGGATTTTTAAAAAGTCGTAGCGCTTGTTTGGATCATAATACGGCTGCCCTAAATTTTATTAGCAATCTTGAGGCGTTTCTCGAGGGACTACAGCTATTCGAATCCAGAGTTTTTGACTTTGGCTCGATCGAAAAAAATCACGAGCGTAGGTCTAAAATACACTTAAAACATTCTTAACAAGGGGAAACTTGGGGCGGTGCGGTTCTCGAGTGGCGACCACGTACCGGAAGGCGCAGCGTGGGTAGGCCCCCCACAAGGTGGACTGATGACCTGGTAAAGGTCGCTGGAGTCCGCTGGATGCGGGTGGCGCAGGACCGGTCATTGTGGCACTCTTTTGGGGAGGCCTATGTCCAGCAGTGGACGTCTTTGGGCTGATATGATGATGATGATGATGACGATTCGTAACAAATTATGCACAAAAGCTAAACATATTAAAATTGGTTCTAAAAATCGACAATGTCATGTTTGATAGAACTTAGCTATTACTTTTTTTTTAAACGTACAAAATATTAAAATTAAAAAAACTTGATATCCGCGCTTCCGAACACGCGCTTCCATCTCGCTCACGCTTATGCTCAGTGAGTTGGAGAGAAGACCATGAATCTACGTCACCTCAAAGGCTTTCGTACCTCAACGTAGTGTGAGAAAGATAAGATAAGATAAAGATTTATGTGCAGAAAAAGGGTAAGTTCTTGGGTTAACAAATTGTCCAAACTTCTCCAGCTATTTCTTCAGCCATTAATAATATTGATATGAACAGCACTCAAACTATGTGCATATTTGTGCATTTTCACCTATCAGTTTAGTTCGCCTAAAGCCGGTGCTAGACGGTCGCCAACACGCCCCTCCGACCGAGCGACCTTGGTCTGCACCGACCGTGTAGACAGTTGTTTCCAACAAAATTTCATACTACAACGGTCGGGGCCGACCAAGGTCGCTCGGTCGGAGGGGCGTGTTGGCGACCGTCTAGCAGACCTTTAAGTGTGGATTCTATTTGATATCTCTGTCTCTTTCTAACCCATGCAAAGAGATAGACGAGCCAAGCATTAACCGGACTCAGTGAACATAAATAATATGTGTGCCGCTTGTATGTGTTTACAAATATTTATATCTAATATTATAAGCCCTCTGTAAAATTTGCGCTTACTGTAATTTTAATATCTACTTTGTAATATTTTATCTAAAATATACATTTTACGTTAGCACATTATTTTATTTTAACAATAAATTGAGATTAAACTTAACATGTTGCATCAGTTGCATGGAGTGTGATTCAACTTTTTTTATCCCGTATTTTATGGGTTTAAATCGGGGACATTATACCGATATTATTTTCATACAAAACCAGGTAATTAAATCCGCTCATTATTTAATATTTTTGTATTTTCTAACCTTTATCTAACACTAACATAGTAATCCAAATACAAATTGGGCATTCCGAAAAATTATCATGAAACTAGGAAGAAGACGGAGCCCTTATAGTATCACCCGTGCGTCTGTCTGTCCGTCTGTCACAGCCGATTTGCTCCGAAACTACTGGACCGATTGAGTTGAAATTTGGTAAATATATGTAAATTGGTGACCCAAAGATGGACGCGTGAAGTAAATTAATGAATTCTGAACAAGGGGGCCACTTTTGGGAGGTAAACTAAAAAAAATTAAAAAAAGTTTCGCAAACTGTATTGTGTGACATATCTAATGAAAGGGGTTGTTGTAAGCATCTCGATTTTTTTTTTATAATTTTAGCAAGAACAGATTTGAAGTCATTTAGGAACAAAGACGAAAATTGACCATTCCCCCCCCCCTTTATCTCCGAAACTACTAGGCTTAAAATTCTTTCTTGCTTACAACAACCCCTTTTATTAGATATGATCTAAAGATTACAGGAAAACCTATAAGAAGTTTGAGTATTCAAAGTAACGGGAAAATTCTCAATGTTTTACGGAACCCTCACCACGCGAGTTGAACTCGCTCTTGTCCGGCTTTTAATGAATACACATATGTATATGTCCTTATTCTATGTTCCTGGTTTAATTCCACCAAATTTGGAGTCTCTAATCTCCTGTCTAACTGGACAGAATAACCACAAGAAGTAGTGGATATGGTCTTGCATTTACTTATCATATCTTTTCGTTAATGTGGCTTTTATTATCTGAGTGGGAAGGTTCAAAATGCCGTTTCACACTATTCGTCTCTTTTGGAAAATATATGTATATTACCAAGGAATAATATTTCCAAGTTAATATTTTTTTCAATTTGACCCTTTAACTTAGGTAGTAAAATCGCTATTTGATCTTGTATATATAGCCCACCACGTTGCCAAAGACCTTAGAGCATACATAACTGGAGTAGCCTTTCAGTAACTTACCCCTCTGTAGAAAACCTTGCACAATGTGCAAAAAATCATACAAGACAATTTTATACTCGATTAATGTTCATTCACAAAATCGCCTCGCAAGAGAACACTGATCATAAAAATGCCCGCATGTTGCTGTAAGCGCTTGATATTATAAACGTTCAACCACTTCAAGCTTTCAATATACAATTGAGATTCAATATCTTATTAAGATGCTCCCCCCTGCCCCGCAAAATTCGGCAGCCATTTTTGTACGCAAATACGACATAAGGCTACTCCAGTTATGTATGCTTTAAGCCAAAACCACATTTCAAACCACATGGACCGAAATCGACTGTCTTAACTATTGAAAATGGCAAATTGTACACTAAGAAAATAATAAAAGTAATCTTATATTTTTCTGAATTCCCGGATTTATCAAGACATAACTGCGTTTGTAAAGAAGTTTATGAGAGAAAAACTTTTTTCAATAGTTATAAAAGTTTATAGTCATGTGGCTTTCGAAATGTAAACCAAATATTTGGGAATTTCTAGAGTAGTTTGTACCAATTAAGTACGTCAATTAAGGCACGCTTTTAATTTTCATACATTATTAGTGAATTTATAAGAAATTTAGGTTCAGGCCCCTATTTGACCAAATCGACAATTGTCATTTGACAATGACAATTCGACTTACACGACTGCGTCGACAGGTCAAGGTGTTTGCTGGACAGCTTATTGACCCAGCAATGTACGTTGAATTGTCATTGTCAGGTGACAATTGTCAAGATTAAATAGGGCCATGGTATTCCTAACTCTCTTGATTCTAAAGTCTCAATAGAGTATTAGAATTTACTAACAAATGGTTACAAAATAGGAAAATTAAAAGCATTAATTGACGTACTTACAATTTTGAAATGCTCATTTTGACTTTCTTAGTAGAATAAAGGATACATTGGAAATAATTTTAACTTATCCATACAAAAAAAGTATGTTAACACCTACCCATTTTCTCTTCCACGCCGCCCTTGGATTCGGTTTGTTCTATGGTATCTTATAATAATAATACCTAGCGTCAACTGAGAACCTAGTGTCGGGGATTAGTCGCTCGGGGTCGTTGCGACGCCGGCGCGCGTCACAAGAGCGACCGCCCATGTCGCATATACCCGTCGCCATGCGAGGTGACCACCCGCCATCATCCTCCTAATGCTATAATAATACCTAGCGTCAACTGAGAACCTAGTGTCGGGGATTAGTCGCTCGGGGTCGTTGCGACGCCGGCGCGCGTCACAAGAGCGACCGCCCATGTCGCATATACCCGTCGCCATGCGAGGTGACCACCCGCCATCATCCTCCTAATGCTATAATAATACCTAGCGTCAACTGAGAACCTAGTGTCGGGGATTAGTCGCTCGGGGTCGTTGCGACGCCGGCGCGCGTCACAAGAGCGACCGCCCATGTCGCATATACCCGTCGCCATGCGAGGTGACCACCCGCCATCATCCTCCTAATGCTATAATAATACCTAGCGTCAACTGAGAACCTAGTGTCGGGGATTAGTCGCTCGGGGTCGTTGCGACGCCGGCGCGCGTCACAAGAGCGACCGCCCATGTCGCATATACCCGTCGCCATGCGAGGTGACCACCCGCCATCATCCTCCTAATGCTATAATAATACCTAGCGTCAACTGAGAACCTAGTGTCGGGGATTAGTCGCTCGGGGTCGTTGCGACGCCGGCGCGCGTCACAAGAGCGACCGCCCATGTCGCATATACCCGTCGCCATGCGAGGTGACCACCCGCCATCATCCTCCTAATGCTATAATAATACCTAGCGTCAACTGAGAACCTAGTGTCGGGGATTAGTCGCTCGGGGTCGTTGCGACGCCGGCGCGCGTCACAAGAGCGACCGCCCATGTCGCATATACCCGTCGCCATGCGAGGTGACCACCCGCCATCATCCTCCTAATGCTATAATAATACCTAGCGTCAACTGAGAACCTAGTGTCGGGGATTAGTCGCTCGGGGTCGTTGCGACGCCGGCGCGCGTCACAAGAGCGACCGCCCATGTCGCATATACCCGTCGCCATGCGAGGTGACCACCCGCCATCATCCTCCTAATGCTATAATAATACCTAGCGTCAACTGAGAACCTAGTGTCGGGGATTAGTCGCTCGGGGTCGTTGCGACGCCGGCGCGCGTCACAAGAGCGACCGCCCATGTCGCATATACCCGTCGCCATTCGAGGTGACCACCCGCCATCATCCTCCTAATGCTACAATTGAGAATGGATGAAAATTTTA
The DNA here is from genome assembly GCA_932294315.1 of Epinotia nisella. Lineage (NCBI taxonomy): Eukaryota > Metazoa > Arthropoda > Insecta > Lepidoptera > Tortricidae > Epinotia > Epinotia nisella. Next base: position 819,290 of record OW028699.1, read on the forward strand.
GAAATGCCTGATTATTTTTTTGGTGATAGGAATAACCTTCCTTAGCACCAGAAAAAAGTTTCAGATTTTTCAGCTGCGTCAGTTTTTTTTGAAAAATATAAACAGTTTCCTCACTGTTTTGGGTCAGTTACGGCACCTTCCTCGATAGGTCTCATATTACAAAAAAATATATGAAATATGTGTGGTAAACTGACACTGGCAATGATATTGACACTTGCAGCAGTTATATTGGTCATTACCAGTGTCAGTTTACCATAGACATTTAAGATAGTTTTTTGTAATATGAGACAGATCTAGGAAAGTGCCTATTTACCGTTCTTGACCCAAAACGTAAATGAGGAAACTGTTTATATTTTTCATAACATAACTAATTGTCGCAGCTGAAAAATCTGAAACTTTTTTCTGGTGCTAAGGAAGGTTATTCCTCTTACCAAAACAAAAATCAGCCACTTTTAAAATTTTCATCCATTCCCAATTGGTAGTGACCCTGTCTACAAAGCCGGCGGTTCTGGGTTCGAATTCCGGTAAGGCGGACCGTGATCCTCATAAAAACTCTAGTCAAATGTATCAGCCGAAAGACGTCCACTGCTGGACATAGGCCTCCCCCAAAGAGTGCCACAATGACCGGTCCTGCGCCACCCGCATCCAGCGGACTCCAGCGACCTTTACCAGGTCGTCAGTCCACCTCGTCAGCCTACCCACGCTGCGCCTTCCGGTACGTGGTCGCCACTCGAGAACCTTTCCGCCCCAATGGCCATAGGTTCTACGTGCAATGTGCCCCGCCCACTGCCACTTAAGTTTAGCGATTCGGAGGGCTATATCGGTTACCTTGGTTCTGCTGCGGATAGCCTCATTTCTGATGCGATCACGCAGAGATACTCCCAGCATAGCCCTCTCCATTGCCCTTTGGGTGACTGAGCCTTCAGATGTATAAATAAATAAATAATAAATAAATTCATTAATTTCCAGACAACATGGGTCCACAATTCACTAAAAATAAAAATAAAATCAAGTTAAATTAAGATAAGTATAATCTGATGAATTTGCGAGTTGCGACTATATGGCCCTTGCCTGCCATAAGTTTGTCGACCGCTACTCTAGACCAGTATTTTTCAACGTATGGTTAACTAGTTACTAACCGACCATCTAGTTGGCAGTTTGGATGGTTAGTTGGGGAAAAAAGTATCAACCCCACAACCAGGGTATGGGTCAGCAATGTCTACTGGTACGTTTACACGCTTGGCAAGTCTCGACAAGCTTCCACAACCACAAGCGTGTGAACGGGATTGTTTGGCTTGGCTTGCAAGAGCTTGTCGCGATCCGGGCTAGTGTCGGTTTTTGAAGACAGATCAAAGGGAGCTTGCGGCAAGCGCTTGCGTATTCACACGTTGGTTGCAACGTTGTCAAGCCAAACGCAACAAGCCGTCACAACTTCTACGCCCACGCTTGCCTGACCGGAACCCACTAACGCACTCGCAAGCGTGCAAATGGCATCCAAGCGTCGTAAGTCGTATCGTAAAGGCTTGGAGTTCGTGGACGCTTGCCAAGCCACGATAAGCAAATGGAGCATACAATTAACCAACAAACCAAATTGTCGCTTGGGAAAAAAAAAAGTACTAACCGACCAACTGGTTGAAATGTCTGGTTGGTGGGTTGGTAATAGAGGGCATTGCCCCTTGAAGGAGGTTGCAGGAAAAAAAATACTAACCGACCAACTGGTTGTAATGTCTGGTTGGTGGGTTGGTAATAGACGGTTACCCCTTTGAAGGAGGTTGCATTTTTAAAGCTATGCACTTGATATATCCAAAATGTAGAATACCGGATGATTGCGGGTCGCGATGGTTTGTAAATGTTTGAAAAATTCTGCTCTAGCCTCCTGGATACTGACAATTTTTTTTTAAAGAAGTCATAAAAACCGAGTCCTTTATGAAGTAGTTCGCCCTTGAGTCCTTAACCTTCCGCCGCTTGATTTAAGGTCTAAAATTATTGTTACCGTTTTTCGCCACTTTATAAAGTACAGTTTATTTGCGTAATGTCAGATCCCTATTTCACCAACTTGACAATTGTCACCTGACAACGACAATTCTCCGTACATTGCTTGCACAAGTAACTATAGGTTCGACCGATAGCGACCACCATAACTTCTAGAACAAGCAACGTATGGCGAATTGTCATTGTCAGGTGACAATTGTCAAGTTGGTGGAATAGGGGCCAGGACTTTAAAGTGAGCGTCCATTTCGCTCTTTATAAAGGATGCGGGGATCCAGGAGGCTAGAAGTCTAGACCATAGATGTACTCACAGAACACTAAGTACTATAGAAGGGGTATCAAGCGCGGTTTCTATCGAGACCGGCGTCGCCACCTCATCCCCTCCATGTAGCCTACAACCTTGTGAGTGCCTGCACGGCAATCAGGTGACCTTTGGGCGCATGCTCAACGTAGTGGCGCGCGTGACACGCCCACATCGCCTTTCTATAGTATTTAGTGTTCCGTGGATGTACTTCACCTGAAACCTTCTCCCTAGATCGCTCCCCGAGTTCGACCTCGGCAACTGCGCGCTCCGTGTCGGCCGTGGACGCGGCGGCGGCGCAGCGCGCGCGCGCACGCGCACTCTACTCGCACATGACGCGCGCCAAGATGGCCGCCGGCACCGCCAGCTTGCGTGAGTACCATAGACGACATGGTTAACCGGATACACTTCCAACTATCTCGTTGCGGTACGCCCGTATGTAGGAAAGTGCCTAAGAGCAGCGCCAGGGCACCGTGCAGCTTCGCAAGCTCGGCTCGCGCTGTAGGGTCGCAGTTCTGCCTAACACTCCTCCTCGCTTCGCTCGTCGTCGTACCTAACGGAGGCCTTTGACATCCCAGCGGATTTTCATTCAGCGGTATTCAATCCGCCTGATCACTAACCCGCCGTATTACAAAACAGCTAGCTGTAATGTAAAACGGCGGATTATACTATATACACAATTTGACGCGAGTATATGGAAAAAATGGTCCTTATTCCTGAAATAACTGCGATCCGATAATGGTATAGAATATGTAAGAACCTCGTCGTAGTAATACTTTTCATGCAAAAGTTCATAATTGGCTACTTTCCTAAAAAATATATATATAGTCTGTCAGTTAGATTATCAACAAATATTGGACACGTATTTTTTTGTTTGTCAATTAAACAAAAAATGATGAAGATATAGCCCGTTAAAGTTCCGCGTGACGTCACAATATGGTACACTTTTTAGCATAATGTGACGTCACGCGGAACTTTAACAAGCTATATCCTCATAATTTTTCGTTTAATTGACAAACAAAAAAATACGCGTACAATATTTTTTGATAATCTAACTGACTGACTAAATATAATTATATATTTTTTACCCAGGAAAGTACTCAATTATATAAAACAGTTATTGAGCGAAGCGATGAATGGGTTAGCCGTTTTGTTAATGGACACACATTGTGTTAAATCCATACTAATAAACATTATTTGTGATTACATTTAAACCCAAATCTGAATTAACTAACAGTGTTTGTGACAGTACATTAATGTTTACATTATTTTTGCCTCCACCTAGAGGGAGAAGTGGCCCAGCAAGGTACTTTAACTTAATGACACATTAAATATAATGCACAGTAGTTTTTTCTCGCACCTTTTCGTTGCTATAATCATGAAATCGCTTTTGATGTATTTTTTATTTGACATTATAATAGTTTTAATTAAATCTCATTTTTATGTTTCCGATACCTCAAAAGGAAAAAAAACGGAACCCTTATAGGATCACTCGGTTGTCTGTCTGTCCGTCTGTCACAGCCGATTTGCTCCGAAACTACCGGACCGATTGAGTTGAAATTTGGTACGAATATGTAAATTGGTGACCCAAAGATGGACGCGTAAAGTAAATTAATGAATTCTGAACATGGGTGCCATTTTTGGGGGGTAAACTGGAAAATTTAAAAAAAAGTATCGCAAACTGTATTGTGTGACATATCAAATGAAAGGGGTTGTTGTAAGCATGTCAGATATATTTTTTTAATAATTTTAGCAAAAACAGATTTGAAGTAATTTAGGAAAAAGACGAAAATTGACCATTCCCCTCCCTTATCTCCGAAACTACTAAGATTAAAATTCTGAAAAAAATATGGAAAATAGTTCGTTGCCTAAAGATTACAGGAAAACCTATAAGAAGTTTGAGTATTCAAAAACACTTATGAAATTTAGATTATATACGGAACCCTCACCACGCGAGTTGAACTCGCACTTGTCCGGTTTTTTAATACTATACAGGATGGTTCTCGATACACATTACATCAATTCAATTCAATTCATTTACTGCATACATGTTGTTAAGATTATATAATGTTACACTAAGCTTATGTATCAAACATGTACCCTGCAAGGGCATCGCAATGTAATAACTATAACTATTTTCACAATTGGGAATGGATGAAAATTTTAGAAATGTCTGTTTATTTTTTTGGTGATAGGAATAACCTTTCTTAGCACCAGAAAAAAGTTTCACGTTTTTCAGCTGCGTCAATTTTTTTTGAAAAATATAAACAGTTTCCTCACTTACGTTTTGGGTCAGTTACGGCACCTTCCTCGATCGGTCTCATATTACAAAAAAATATACTAAATATGTGTGGTAAACTGACACTGGCAATGATATTGACACTTGCAGCAGGTATATTGGTCATTACCAGTGTCAGTTTACCACAGATATTTAAGATAGTTTTTTGTAATATGAGACAGATCAAGGAAAGTGTCTATTTACCGTTCTTGACCCAAAACGTAAATGAGGAAACTTTATATTTTTCAAAAATAATTGTCAGTACTGAAAATCTGAAACTTTTTTCTGGTGCTAAGGAAGGTTATTCCTATCACCAAAAAAATAATCAGGCATTTCTAAAATTTTCATCCACTCCCCATTCCGGAATAATTCAAATACAATTTTATTATTATGATCTTCATATACATTTAATAATTATTATATACTACATATTCAAAGGGGTGAAATTTCAACTCATTTTATCGGTGAAACTGTTTTCTTTTTTTTGTTTTTAGTCATTTGTTTTTTTTACAGATTTTTAAAACTTTAGTAAATTCATCTATGCTACAGCATAGATGAATTTACTAAAGTTTTAAAAATCTGTTTACACATAAGATAACACTATCGTTGTACCCACAGCCCGTGCAAAAAGGTCTCCGCAGAGCACCGCCGGAGTCCCACCTAGCCCGGAGAGGGTCGTCGGGCGCTCGCGCTCAAGACCCGGCGTTTCGCAGTCACAGCGTGAGTTATAACGTTTATTTTACAAATGTATGTGACGACCGAATAGCCTAGTGGTTAGAGAACCTGACTATGAAGCTTGAGGCCCCGGGTTCGATCCCCGGTCGGGGCAGATATTTGTATGATGAATACGAATATTTGTTCTCGAGTCTTGGAGTTTAATATCTATTTAAGTATGTATTTATCTATATAAGTATGTTTATCCGTTGTCTAGTACCCATAGTACAGGCTTTGCCTAGTTTGGGACTAGATCAATTGGTGTGAATTGTCCCACGATATGTATTTATTATTTATTTATATTTTCACTTCTCATGCTCGAAAAGTGTGCTATATTAGACTTAGCAAGCGGGGCTAAAGTAGTACATTTAGACCCTAGGGAAAATATGTATACATATTTATGATTTTTAAAACATTTAATTTGACCAATCAAATCACTTCACCGTATTTAATCCACCAATCATAACTCTTTAAAAAGAATTGTATTTGCTATCAACTAACCAGAATACAGCTAGATATAAAAACGACCAATCAGAAAACAGAATTAATTTCAAACATCAGGTGTTATTTAGTCCCTAATTCACAATAATTAAAACTAAAAATCGGCCAAGTGCGAGTCGAACTCGCGCACGAAGGGTTCCGTACCATTATCTATAACAACGGCAAAAAAATCATGTCTGTTGTATGGGAGCCCCAGTCCGACTCGCACTTGGCCGGTTTTTTAGTATTTGTTGTTATAGCGGCAACAGAAATACATAATCTATGAAAATTTCAACTCTCTAGTGTTCATATATATAGCATAATTTTGTGTTCTTTTTTCTTTTTTTGCCAAATAAATAATTTCATTTCATTTCATAAAGCAGCGTACGAAGCCTTTTCATTTGAGTTGTTTCGCAGCGACATCTCGTTCGTCGTCGCCGTCGTCTCGCTCGGGGCCCCTGTCGCTGGCGAGCGCGCGGCGCCGCCCCTCCGGCATTCCGCGCTCTCTGGCCGGCTCCCGGGAGACCAGCCCCACCAGGTGCGTACTCCAGGACACGGGACACATATGTTCCGCAGCGACGTCTCGTTCGTCGTCGCCGTCGTCTCGCTCGGGGCCCCTGTCGCTGGCGAGCGCGCGGCGCCGCCCCTCCGGCATCCCTCGCTCTCTGGCCGGCTCCCGGGAGACCAGCCCCACCAGGTGCGTACTCCAGGACACGGGACACATATGTTCCGCAGCGACGTCTCGTTCGTCGTCGCCGTCGTCTCGCTCGGGGCCCCTGTCGCTGGCGAGCGCGCGGCGCCGCCCCTCCGGCATCCCTCGCTCTCTGGCCGGCTCCCGGGAGACCAGCCCCACCAGGTGCGTACTCCAGGACACGGGACACATATGTTCCGCAGCGACGTCTCGTTCGTCGTCGCCGTCGTCTCGCTCGGGGCCCCTGTCGCTGGCGAGCGCGCGGCGCCGCCCCTCCGGCATCCCTCGCTCTCTGGCCGGCTCCCGGGAGACCAGCCCCACCAGGTGCGTACTCCAGGACACGGGACACATATGTTCCGCAGCGACGTCTCGTTCGTCGTCGCCGTCGTCTCGCTCGGGGCCCCTGTCGCTGGCGAGCGCGCGGCGCCGCCCCTCCGGCATCCCTCGCTCTCTGGCCGGCTCCCGGGAGACCAGCCCCACCAGGTGCGTACTCCAGGACACGGGACACATATGTTCCGCAGCGACGTCTCGTTCGTCGTCGCCGTCGTCTCGCTCGGGGCCCCTGTCGCTGGCGAGCGCGCGGCGCCGCCCCTCCGGCATCCCTCGCTCTCTGGCCGGCTCCCGGGAGACCAGCCCCACCAGGTGCGTACTCCAGGACACGGGACACATATGTTCCGCAGCGACGTCTCGTTCGTCGTCGCCGTCGTCTCGCTCGGGGCCCCTGTCGCTGGCGAGCGCGCGGCGCCGCCCCTCCGGCATCCCGCGCTCTCTGGCCGGCTCCCGGGAGACCAGCCCCACCAGGTGCGTACTCCAGGACACGGGACACATATGTTCCGCAGCGACGTCTCGTTCGTCGTCGCCGTCGTCTCGCTCGGGGCCCCTGTCGCTGGCGAGCGCGCGGCGCCGCCCCTCCGGCATCCCGCGCTCTCTGGCCGGCTCCCGGGAGACCAGCCCCACCAGGTGCGTACTCCAGGACACGGGACACATATGTTCCGCAGCGACGTCTCGTTCGTCGTCGCCGTCGTCTCGCTCGGGGCCCCTGTCGCTGGCGAGCGCGCGGCGCCGCCCCTCCGGCATCCCTCGCTCTCTGGCCGGCTCCCGGGAGACCAGCCCCACCAGGTGCGTACTCCAGGACACGGGACACATATGTTCCGCAGCGACGTCTCGTTCGTCGTCGCCGTCGTCTCGCTCGGGGCCCCTGTCGCTGGCGAGCGCGCGGCGCCGCCCCTCCGGCATCCCGCGCTCTCTGGCCGGCTCCCGGGAGACCAGCCCCACCAGGTGCGTACTCCAGGACACGGGACACATATGTTCCGCAGCGACGTCTCGTTCGTCGTCGCCGTCGTCTCGCTCGGGGCCCCTGTCGCTGGCGAGCGCGCGGCGCCGCCCCTCCGGCATCCCGCGCTCTCTGGCCGGCTCCCGGGAGACCAGCCCCACCAGGTGCGTACTCCAGGACACGGTTTCACACATATGGTACAGTCAGCATCAAAAGTAGCTATCTCCTCTAATGATGACGATGATGTGTTTTGACAGAACGGGAAGGTCGAGCAGCGTGGTCGGCTCGGCCGTCCGCCGGCGCGAGTCCATGGAGCGCACGGCGCCGGCCCGCGCGCCCTCGGCTACTTTGCGACTGCTGCAGCAGACCAGGGACGCCGAGGGAGTGCTCAGGGTAAGTGTCTGCAAGTAAATGAGCTTCTGACAGCTAATTGGGTCGTTCTTCTTTTTTACCGACAATGAACCGAGGTTTTTCTGTTTTTTTGGTTTCTGAACTATCGAAAATTGTGGTTTTGAAGTGCGATTTAAAAAAAAATGCATAGGTTTCTTCATTAGAACTAATTAAAGTTTCCTTTCTGGCCAGTATAAATATTTATTTACGGTTGGTTTCTAAAAAAAAACATGTGACAAAGTGGACTCTTTCAGTGGGGACAACATTTTGGTTTACCACTCTGTCACGGCATTCTACGAAAGAAAAAAAACATTTAAAAAAATGCTAGTTAGAGAAAGTGAAATATTAAATATCACTAATTAATAAAATAATATGGACGTTCATTCGAACATTATAAAACCGTAAACATCATTACTCAAATGAGATGCCGTAATAAGACGAAGGACAGGCTATTGTCGGTCGAAAAGAAGAACGACCCAATTACGGAATAAAAATAATAATGAATAAATTAAATTTGACGACCGGTTAGCCTAGTGGGTAGTGACGCTGCCTACGAAGCTGAAGGTCCTAAGTTCGAATCCCGGTAAGGTCAAATATTTGTGTGATGAGCATGAATATTTGTTTCCGAGTCTTGGATGTTTTCTATGTATTTAAGTATTGATATCTATTATATATATCGTCGTCTAGTACCTGTAACACAAGCCTTATTGAGCTTACTATAGGCCTAGTTCGATTTGTGTAAGAATGTCCCCCTAATATTTATAATATTTATTTATTTAATATAATATGGGCAATAATTATAAAATATGGGCAAAATATGGGCAAACATTGGTCTGAAATAAATACATTTTATTTTTATTTTATTATTTATTTTTAAAAAAATAGTTATAAAATTAAAAGGATAAATCGAAAAATTTAATGCTCCGGAGCCGAATTCGAACCGGCGACCACAGACCACGGTGTCTCGACCACTTTTTAGTGGCCGAGACAGATTGTTCCGATAGCTCAGTTGGTTAGTGATGGGCCATCTATGCTTGTGTACATTACATTTTTAAAAAAATCCTTCAATTTGTTTAATTTCGTTAGCAGCGTTACTGCTTAGTACCTACAATAGTTATTTATGATACAAGTGCGAAAAGTAGGCAATTCCCAACGAGTGACGATGACCAAAAACACAACCGTCAGGGAGTTTATTTACATTACCTTAGAGCATACATAACTGGAGTAGCCTTTCAGTAACTTACCCCTCTGTAAAAAAAACTTGCACAATGTGCAAAAAAATCATACAAAGACAATTTCACAATCGATCACAAAATCGTCTCGCAAGAGAACACTGATCATAAGAATGCCCGCATGTTGCTGTAAGCACTTGATATTATAAACGTTCAACCACTTCAAGCTTTTACTATATTGAGTTTCAATATCCTATTAAGATGCTCCCCCCCGCCCCCGCAAAATTCGGCAGACATTTTTGTACGCAAATAAGATATAAGGCTACTCCAGTTATGTATGCTCTAAGGGAATTACCTATCCACACGTGTATCATACAACATTTTACAATGCATCATGCAAGAAAATAAAAAAATATACATAAAAGATGAAATTTTAACTGTCATAAAATCTCACTTGCACGTGTGTGGGAATATTGGCCCGAAATCCATTCCCGCACGGCCCCGCGCCGCCCCGCCGCGCGGGCATAAACGAGTTCCCGTGTTTATGTTGAACCATATAAAGGTACACTTTCAGAGCAAGTGCATTGTAAAATTATCTATATGTGTGCCTTGCGGTATAGAGTTTCATACAAAGAATGCTGGCCGGCGCGAGCTGGTGCGGTGTAGGCCGGCCGCCGCAGCGATAAGTGTGCTAACCTTAAAGCCTTTTATCTACGCACATATCATTAGTGCTCTAAAATGCGTTCAGAAACCGTCGGTAATGACCAGCATTATTACAACCAATTTTACTATGACAACTTTCTTGTCTGTGGTAGTAGGTAAAATATGTACTGTAATGTTATTATAGTACAGATTATCGGTATCGTTATGAGTTTAAATTTGGAACAGCTGTCAAAACTCAAGTCGGTATCTATTCTAGTGTCTCTAGATATTTAAACAGTTATCGATACAAAACGTCAATTCAGTATGTTTTAATATAAACCGCATGACATTTGATCTCGAGTGACATGAGAATAGGGACTTCATTCGTTTGTCTATGATTTAAAAAAAATATTCGTCTTGTCAAACAAGATACTAAATTCAATTCAAAATAAAGAAATCATAAATATAAACATGCCATCAAGCTCTGCAACTTCAAACCAAGACCATCCCACTACAATACAACCAGGACCATTAAATATATCACATTGTTCCAATGTAAATGTGAATTATAACTATTACAATAAATAATTTGTTTCTGTATTTGTTCAAATTTACTTTTATTGCATTATTTAAATATCTATAGTGTATAGATATTGTACAGGTAGCACTATTAGCAATGCAGGTCATTTCCCTACGGCTTCTGAACCCATCATAGAGCGCTTATGATATGTGTTTAGATAAAGTAGTGTATGCAACTGTACATAATTAGGCCTTAAAACACTCGTGTGATCCTATTATGAAACTCGCTTACGCTCGTTTCATAAAACCACACTCGTATTTTAAGGCCTCTCATTATGTATCAGTAGCATAAACTACTATTTCATCACACTTGCTCGTAAAGGGCTTCATAACGCGCAGGCATACAAAGCTGTAATAGCCTTTACTACGCCCGTGGGCGTAATGGTTTTTTTCTTAAATTGTATCTGTCACTCTTACGTCAGTTATAAAGCAAGGAGGTTTTAACTCAATCACGATGTTTTATAACGTATTTATAAATAAATTTAAACGTAAAAACACGAATAAAATATGATTAACAGAATGATTTAAAGATTTAAAAACTTAAATGTAGCAATTTAGTGTCCGTGTAAAATATTTTTAACTGTTATTTTAAATTGTGGCTGTATGCCGAACGGTCTTTGCTCTAAGCGCCTCACGTCATATTCAACAAAATGGACGACTGACATTTTATAGTTTTTATTACGATTAGTAACAATTTAGTTTAAAATGTATTGGTTTCCTCGCAAATGTGATAAAAAACATTGTATGCTACACGTACGCTAAGATAGTTACAAACTCGAGTCATCAAAGCCCTCCGATTTCGGCGTCGAACTTCTAATAGACTCGTTCGTAAATCATATCTTACCGTACTTGTAACACAATGTACTATTAATACAATACAATACAATACAAATACTCTTTATTGCACACCTCACACAAAAAAAAAGCAGTTACAGAGAGAAACAATACAATAACATGTAGGTAGAGGTAGACAACTGGCGGTCTTATCGCTGAAGAGCGATCTCTTCCAGACAACCTTTGGGTATCGGAGAAAGAGATAAAACTAGATTATGCAGTAGGTGGTGCAGAGATAATAACATTAGAATCTATCTCACAGAGTCCAGAAGACAGTTCAGCGTACGACGGGCGTCGAGACGATGACTCTGAAGCCTCCAGCGTCTGTTCTGAGAGAAGCCTGGATTCTTACAGGAGGCATGATGTAAGTATAGAACTTTTAGAATGCGTCAGAGCGGCTGCCAGGTTCCGTTCCCCGCAGGGGACAGACAGATGTCTACGAGGCGGCACTGTCTTATCTCACAGAGTCCAGAAGACAGTTCAGCGTACGACGGACGACGCGACGACGACTCTGAAGCCTCCAGCGTCTGTTCTGAGAGAAGCCTGGATTCTTACAGGAGGCATGATGTAAGTATAGAACTTTTAGAATGCGTCAGAGCGGCTGCCAGGTTCCGTTCCCCGCAGGGGACAGACAGATGTCTACGAGGCGGCACTGTCTTATCTCACAGAGTCCAGAAGACAGTTCAGCGTACGACGGACGTCGCGACGACGACTCTGAAGCCTCCAGCGTCTGTTCTGAGAGAAGCCTGGATTCTTACAGGAGGCATGATGTAAGTATAGAACTTTTAGAATGCGTCAGAGCGGCTGCCAGGTTCCGTTCCCCGCAGGGGACAGACAGATGTCTACGAGGCGGCACTGTCTTATCTCACAGAGTCCAGAAGACAGTTCAGCGTACGACGGGCGTCGAGACGATGACTCTGAAGCCTCCAGCGTCTGTTCTGAGAGAAGCCTGGATTCTTACAGGAGGCATGATGTAAGTATAGAACTTTTAGAATGCGTCAGAGCGGCTGCCAGGTTCCGTTCCCCGCAGGGGACAGACAGATGTCTACGAGGCGGCACTGTCTTATCTCACAGAGTCCAGAAGACAGTTCAGCGTACGACGGACGTCGCGACGACGACTCTGAAGCCTCCAGCGTCTGTTCTGAGAGAAGCCTGGATTCTTACAGGAGGCATGATGTAAGTATAGAACTTTTAGAATGCGTCAGAGCGGCTGCCAGGTTCCGTTCCCCGCAGGGGACAGACAGATGTCTACGAGGCGGCACTGTCTTATCTCACAGAGTCCAGAAGACAGTTCAGCGTACGACGGACGTCGCGACGACGACTCTGAAGCCTCCAGCGTCTGTTCTGAGAGAAGCCTGGATTCTTACAGGAGGCATGATGTAAGTATAGAACTTTTAGAATGCGTCAGAGCGGCTGCCAGGTTCCGTTCCCCGCAGGGGACAGACAGATGTCTACGAGGCGGCACTGTCTTATCTCACAGAGTCCAGAAGACAGTTCAGCGTACGACGGGCGTCGAGACGATGACTCTGAAGCCTCCAGCGTCTGTTCTGAGAGAAGCCTGGATTCTTACAGGAGGCATGATGTAAGTATAGAACTTTTAGAATGCGTCAGAGCGGCTGCCAGGTTCCGTTCCCCGCAGGGGACAGACAGATGTCTACGAGGCGGCACTGTCTTATCTCACAGAGTCCAGAAGACAGTTCAGCGTACGACGGACGACGCGACGACGACTCTGAAGCCTCCAGCGTCTGTTCTGAGAGAAGCCTGGATTCTTACAGGAGGCATGATGTAAGTATAGAACTTTTAGAATGCGTCAGAGCGGCTGCCAGCCCTGCTAGCATAACTTGACTCTTTACTCTACTCGCGCGCGTGATAGACTATCTATCACTAGTTGACAGCATTAATCAGAAAGTGACGGACAGTGTTATCTCGCGCGCGAGTAGAGTCGAGAGTCAAGTTATGCTAGCAGGGCAGGTTTCGGTCCCCGCAGGGGACAGGCAGGTGTCTACGAGGCGGCACAGTCTAACTACATACAGTCTACAAGCTCGGGGCTGTTTGGGCCAACGATAGGGGGTACGCAGGGAAGTGGGAGGGTTCGTATTAAGAAGTCCCTTAGGCTCTCAGATATCGAATTTGAACGAAATCGGGCCGTATTTAAAGAATTTCAAGATGGCGGACACTTTCGGATTCGTATTAAGAGGCCCCTCAGACCCTCAGATATCGAATTTGAACGAAATCGGGCCGGTTTTAAATAATTTCAAGATGGCGGCCACTTTTTGATAATCTAACCACGGATTCGTATTAAGGGGCCCCTCGGACTCCCAGATGTCAATTTTGAACGAACTCGGGCCGTATTTAAAGAATTTCAAGATGGCGGCCACTTTTTGAAAATCCAACCTCGGATTCGTAAGAGGCCACTCGGACCCTCAGATATCAATTTTGAACGAAATTGGATCGTATTTAAAGATTTTCAAGATGGCGGCCACTTTTTGATAATCCAACCTCGGATTCGTATTAAGAGGCCCCTCAGACCCTCAGATATCGAATTTAAACGAAATCGGGCCGTATTTAAAGAATTTCAAGATGGCGGCGACTTTTTGAAAATCCTACCACGGATTCGTATTAAGGGGCCCCTCAGACCCTCAGATATCGAATTTGAACGAACTCGGGCCGTATTTAAAGAATTTCAAGATGGTGGCGACTTTTTGAAAATCCAACCACGGATTCGTATTAAGGGGCCCCTCGGACTCTCAGATATCAATTTTGAACGAAATTGGATCGTATTTAAAGATTTTCAAGATGGCGGCCACTTTTTGATAATCCAACCTCGGATTCGTATTAAGAGGCCCCTCAGACCCTCAGATATCGAATTTAAACGAAATCGGGCCGTATTTAAAGAATTTCAAGATGGCGGCGACTTTTTGAAAATCCTACCACGGATTCGTATTAAGGGGCCCCTCAGACCCTCAGATATCGAATTTGAACGAACTCGGGCCGTATTTAAAGAATTTCAAGATGGTGGCGACTTTTTGAAAATCCAACCACGGATTCGTATTAAGGGGCCCCTCGGACTCTCAGATATCTATTTTGAACGAAATCGGACCGTATTAGATTTTCAAGATGGCGGCCACTTTTTGAAAATCCAACCTCGGATTCGTATTAAGGGGCCCCTCGGACTCTCAGATATCAATTTTGAACGAAATCAGACCGTATTTAAAGATTTTCAAGATGGCGGCCACTTTTTGAAAATCCAACCTCGGATTCGAAAGAGGCCACTCGGACCCTCAGATATCAATTTTGAACGAAATTGGACCGTATTTAAAGATTTCAAGATGGCCTTTTTTGTATTTACCCACGGATTCATATTAAAAGACCTCTCAAGCCCTCAGATATCGATTTTGAACACAATCAAAGTGACATTATTAAAAAAAACTCCCAAACCTAATTTTAATCTTACCTATTAGAAGTCGGTTTTATAAAGTCAAACTTGACACCCCTTCATAATTTCCTCGCCTCCCGCTTCCCCGCGTACCCCCCATCGTTGGCCCAAATAGCCCCGAGCTTGCAGGCTGTATGTAGTACTGTGGTGCAGGTAGCCCGCTACCGGGAAAAGACGGTAGGAGAATGATGAATAACCAGCCGGGACCGGTACCTAGTTTCCCGGCCTGTGCAGTCTTATCTTATCTTATCTAGTTGAGGGCCCTTTCGGATACACTTCGACCCAGTGGGATCTTTTGTGCATTCGCCCTCCCCTTTATAGCTACTCCCAAGCTCGCTCCATCATTTCCACAAAACTGATGATGCACCTTGAATTCCTTTGGTTGCGGGTAGCCGTTACCAAAGTGATTCATTCTTTGACTGGCAACGGCATGACATTCACACAGTAAGTGTTCCATAGTCTCAACCTCCTCGCCACATTCTACAGTCTACACTGTTCGATAGCATCTTGGCCAAGAGATCCTTGACCCCGAAGTGACCTGTGAACACCATATGATTCTGAGTTGCTTCCTGCTGGATTTCCAGAGGTTTTTGGTGCAGCCCGAGTCCACTCCTTCTATATATCTTCTATAGCAAACGTACGCATTCCTAACAGCTGCCGTCGACACTTCATAAAAAATAAACTCATGACACTACCCTCAATATATATACTAGAAGTCGCGATCTTCGTTCGTAAATACCCAGACCTATCTCCAGAAAAACCTGATACTTATAAAACTAGGAAGCAATATAGAAGTAAATTATTATTGCCTAAATGTAACTTAGCCACGTATAAAAAAGGACCGCAGTATAAATGCATACAATTTTTTAACAATATTCCTGATGTAATCAAATTGCAACCTAGTGACAAGGTATTGAAGACACAACTAAAGAAGCTATTAATATAACACTGTTATTACTCGCTAGACGAATTCCTTGACGGCAAATGTTTAGTATTATACAAACTACAATAAAAATAGGACATATAAATTGTAGTTAGTTTAAGATCCCAGACATAAAATAATTGTAACTTTTAACTAAAAAAAATTGACATATATATTACATGCCAAATTTATCTGACATAATGACTCTAAATGTAATTAATTAAGTAGGTCAAGTCTCGGTTTGTTAATTTAGATTTATTGTGTGCCCTTACAGGGTGTCATGAAATGACTTAAAAAAAATATAACACCTTATTATGTATGCATGACATAACAATAAAATAAATAAATGAATGAATGAAGAGTTTTGAGTGGTTTAAACCTTCCTCGTTCCTCCACTCGTGCAGTAAGTAAGTAAGGCTGGTGCGGTAATGCAGCGTTTGTGTGTCCAGAGCGTGTCGTGGTCGGGGTCGGCGTCGCGGCTGGGCTGGGAGGGCTCGCCGCCGCCGCCGCCGCCGCCCGACGAGATCGTCGCGCTGTGCGCCAGCACGCACTGGACCGAGCGCAAGGACGGCCTCACGCACTTGGTGAGTCAACACTTTTTTCATCACACTTGCTCGTCAATGGCGTTATTACTTGCGAGCGTGCAGAGCAGTTATAGCCGTTTTACCTCCCACGGGCTGTTAAGTTTAGTTTTAAAATAATAGAACCCTCCGATTGGCTTAAGCAAATCTGGTTGCTGTGTGATTGGTTGAATAAAAAAATCTAGTTGGTCACGACGCCCCGCCCCGCAAGAATACTGCTCTGTGATTGGTTGAAATATTGAACTGCGCGCTCTACTAGCACTGATTTGGAAGTGAAGTTGTCAATTTTTTATTGGTGCTGCTGTATGAAACTTACATTTTTCTGTCTTTTGTTGTTATTTATTTCCTCGCAAATGTGATGAAAAACATTGTGTATAACACGGGCGTAAGAATATTGCAAACTCGAGTCATCAAAAGCCCTCCGCCTTCGGCGTCGGGCTTCTGATAGACTCTCGTTAGCAATATTCCACTTACGCCCCTCGTTGAACAATGTACTATTCTCAAACATGCAATGAAATGTCGTCCTTACGTGCGTTATATTGCTTCAAAGTATCACGTTTCGGGCGGAACAACTCGAGAGAACTGTAAAGGAATTTCATACAAAATTGAAGGCCTAGGCCGGGATGTCATTTTTTTTTTAAATTTTAATGTTAAAATGGCGTCTGTGTTCATGAACAGACTAACAGCTGAATAATATTTTTTTTATTTTTTTTAGTGGCTGAATGGTTATTGGACCAAAAATATCCGCGAAATATATAATGCCTATTACACACGAACTGATATTAAGAATACAAATCTGATGGGCTACCGCGAAACGAAAAAGAACTTCATTCGTGTATCTCCCTCTCTGTCGGTTGAACTAGCGAAACAGACGGAGATACACGAACGAAGTTCGTTGTCGTTTCGCATTAGGCCCTTCTGTATGATTCAATGTGATGATAAATTTATTTAAAATATACTTTATGTTAATTATTTGTAGTGTATTTAGTCATTTCTTACTATTACAAAATTCATCCACGCATTTGACAAAATTACTTATCTTATTTAGTAATATTCCATTTCATATTTACAATCAATATGAAAATCGTCAATAACTACTGATTCTAAATACAACAATTGCGTGATTTTATAGGTTAGTGATTCTGTGCGATATAAATACAATATCCTAATACGAGTACATTCTCAAATGTTTAAAATATTGGATACCATAGACAATATTTAAAATCTTCTGCATTTGTTTTATTTATTATTGAAATTAAGATTCTTATTATCAGGTTGTGTATAATGGCCCTAATAGTATTTAATAGGGTCTACTCGAACACTACACACGCGACACACGGACGACTTCCGTAAAAAAAAACATTATGGAGGGATCGGGGGGAAAATTAATGTACTATTGTGAGTGGTGTATTTTTTTATTTCATTGCATATGTTTGAGAAAAGCACTATACATGCCTGGCCGTGAAAAGGGCTTGCCGGCTTCGTATCACTATCTATACCTATACCTACTCACCCGGCAAACCCTTCTTTCCCGGCGTCTGCAGTAATGTACTATTATCACATTGCACGGTTTCATTGAATTCATCGTATTTCGCTAGCGCACGAGTTGTTGTACCATGTAAATGGCCCTTTAGGCCAACGATAAACCCTGCAGGCGGAGCGGGGTGACAGCGGATAGCGAGTCAAACACGAGAAACTCGACTTACACATTACAGGCGCCTCAGTGTGCGTGCCTCGTGTGCCTCAGACAGGCCGACAAGATCTAACTTGTTTGTGCGCGAGATGCGTACGAATTTGAACAAGTGCGTGTGTGTAATCGTTTGTTGGTAAATTTGGAACAATCATTCATACAAATACATGAAAAGGTGATGTGGGAACCGAAATCAATCAGCTGTAATCGTGTCCGACGCCATTTTGAACGACGCGCAATGTCTGCCTCGCCCGCGCATGTAACTTTAGTAATAAGTCGAAACAGGGCACCAGCATGCTTACCACGCACGTGCCCGTAAGGATATTTATGCGCAAGCGTACAGTGCAGACGTGTTGTGAATTATAAAATAATCATAATTATATGGCAGACTAATTTGGACCTTAAATGAGGTGTGTAAGGTGGAGTAAAATGGAATTTAATATGGTAGCGTAGTCAACGATATCTAACCTACATCGTTTCAAAAATTTGGCATAGTCGTTAATTAAACCCACAAAGTTACGACCATTGTCAGAAAATATTTCTTTGGGTTTTCCGGGGCGGATTATAAAACTTTTAAGGGCTAGAAGGTGTGCACCAGTGGTTAGATCACTGACTAGCTCCAAATTAATGGCTCGTGTGACAAAACAAACGAATAATGTATGCTTTAACGGGTAGAGCACCCCTGCTTTTGCGGTTCAAAATATACACCGGTCCAGCATAATCGACGCCAGAAGAGAGGAAAGTAAAGGTAGGCGTTATTGTCTCTTTTGGTAGAATACTCATTATAGGAGTTAGAGTTTTCCCTCTTAATCGTTTGCAAGCAACACAGTCATAATAAATCTTTCGCGCGAGATTCCTACCACCTTTCGGTCACCAAGCATCTTATAATTCAAAGAGCAGTGCTTGGGGTGCAGCATGTAGACGTTTTTTATGTGTGTGACTGATTAATAAGACAGTGAAATGTTGTTTGCTGGTTATCAAAATATTGGCTCGCGAGCATGCCGCAGGCTGAGTCGTTAAAATTCGTACGTACCTAAAGGGTCAACAATTTAATTGTATTTTATTTATAACATCTACTGTCTTGAATAAACTTTCATTCGGAAGCGTCTCAAAATTCCAAGCTTTAAGACTAAAAAACTAGATTGTAAATAATATGTAAAAATCGTGAATTATCGTAGATAGAGACAATTTTAAAAGGAAAGGTATTTTACAGTACACATGGTGTTACTTTTCCGCACTAGTGCGGAAATTAGCACTTTCCGTGCATATGTTGAAACTTTAAAGAGCCATATGTACTGTAAAACGTTGTACGATACACGTGCGAATAGGTAATTCGCAACTCGTGTCGATTTAAAACACTCCCTTCGGTCGTGTTTTAATTTATCGCCACTCTTTGCGAATTTCCTATTTTCTGCACTTGTATCGTAAATAACTATTACAAGGAAAGGAAATACAATTTTACATGATAGGTATAATGTTTAATTTCACATTTTAAAACTGTAAAAATGCAGAAAAAAGTAGTTTGCAATGATCGATCTATAAAGCCACTTGTTGTGTCTTACCCTATAATATTAAAAATTAAAATTTAATTAGATCAAACATTCTTATGATACAAATAAAAAAATAAACTGAATAGTGAACTGGGACATTCAACAAATATTAAATGTCCGCGATGCACAAAATACAACTAAATAAAATTAGAGTAATTAAACAATTTAGATTTCCACAACATACATGGTAAAAAATTAAAACACAAAATATAGTTATAATAACAAAAAGGCATGCAGCTTAGAACTAAAGTTAAATACAAGTGGGTTATTAAAAACTGGTTTCGTAGCCAAATGGAATAGAAACATTAATGAATAAATGAGATTCCGTACCAACGCAGATTATTTAAACGTTTAATATATGTTATGTCGCAACATACTTAGTGCGGGCAAACAACGCTGAAAACAGTCACACGATACTACACTCTTGTGATTGTGATAGCCAGACGGACAGACAGCGGAGTCTATGTACTATGAAAAATTCATGACAAAAAATGTAGTCTACAAAAAACAATGTTCACACATTTATGCTAATTTGAGTCTTTGACCACATATATACTTTTGTGTACGAAACCAGTTGTTTGTAAGAAATCCTCCTTAGGCAATGATTTCCGGGATAAAAACTATCCTATGTCCTTCTCCAGGATTCAAATTATCTCCATACCAAATTTCATCTCAATCGGTTCAGCGTTTTAAGCGTGAAGAGGTAACAGGCACACTTTCGCGTTTATAATATTAGTATGGATGAAAAAGGTTAGTCCGAGGTACGAATCAGTCCCTGTCGCACGTATAGGCGCACTCTTCTAACTCGATCTCCTTTGTATATCCTCTCGAGTACAGCTCGTCAACGACTTGACTGTTCAACTCGACGTCTGCCCGGTAAGACACGGAGCACGCCACAATTTTCCTTATGACGCCATCTTCTACGATCATCTCGCCAGCGCCAGCCACGGGGTTGCCAGCAAAAAGGCTGGTGATGTGGACCAGGCCGGACTGGTGAGCGTAGGTTAGTAGCAGCTGGCCGTCAGGCCCCATGGCGAACACGGCTACGCGTCCAGAATACCCCTGATCGGCGCTCCTAGTATCCACCAGGGTCCCGCGAGCGTCACACAGCTTCCCGCTCACAACTGTCACTTCTAGGAACGCTCGGTGCTTCTCCTCATAGTTGAACACCATTGGACTGCTGTGCCAGCCACATCCTCCGTTCCCCAAGTAACTGCTCTGTACATGGTGCGTTCCGTAAACAAACGAGATGCTCCTAGCTCTTTCAACGTTTCGGACAAAATTAGTGCATTTATTTGCTTCATCCCATTTGCATATCGATATACTAACTGTATTATTACCCTCATCTTCAATCACGTACATGTTCCCTTTGAACACTGACATATCAAGAAATAATGATTCTTTTAAGTGTACATCACCCTTTTGTGTTGAACTGTTCGGTACGTGTGTCCAAGCGTAACCGAACAATGAAGCAATAATAACGGTATTTTTCCAACCAGAAATACCCTTAGGGTGCATGACGGGGCCTTTTTCTATTTGCACACAATCGGCTTCCATTCCTTTTGAACATCTTATGAGATTACCAGGGACAACAGCGTAGATATATTTATCGTATTTATACAAACCCTTTATCGGATGGCTGAGCGTGTGTGCTTTCGAGCAGCTATGTGGTTGAGTTAACTCGCAGCGCAAAACGGTGCCGTCGATATCTCCAGCGTACAAGAACCCGTCAGTCGCGACCAGAGAATTCACATTTGTTCTGCCGCGATAGAGCACTGTGCAACGTTTCTTCTCATACCAGTTGCACATTAGAATTACCCCATCGTCGCGGGACGCGTATAAGAACTCGCCGTGTACGGCAGTGTCTGTGACCGGAGAACTTCCCTTGTAGAACCGCTGGCACCGGGTTGGCGTATGCAGCGGGCAAACCCATATTTCGCCAGAGAATGTACCCTTGATGATATATGCAGGCGTCGACTTAGGTTCTAACATGTTGGAGGCATAACAACCGAGACTGAGAAGGACACACGCAAGCACTAACTCCATCTCTTCCAATAATTCAGTTGCAATATATAATATACCAAAAACACTCAACCGTCGGGACGAATGGTCGATTACCACCTGCATCGGCGTCTATTTACCTTGTTTACTGGCACCTCTTTGCTACTTATCCTGTTATGTAATCAAAACCGCATTACGTGGAATGTTTTTCCGAAACTGTTCAGGAAATTCATATTAGAACACTATCAAATCGCACTGTAGTAAACCTTTATTGTATTATAATATTTATATCGAGCCCGTTATGTCCCACGGCTGAGCAAAGGCCTCCCCTCTCTGTTTCCATTCATTGCGGTCTTGAGCAATATCTGGCCAGTCTTTTAGAAAGGAGTACAAGTTATCCAGCCATCGCTGACGAGGTCTACCGCGGCTCAGTTGGGAGTTTCGGGGATGCCACTCCGCGTTCGCACTTATTCGGCATGCGGTTGATAGATAGATCGATGGGTGTAATTTATTGTCAAAACTGTGTACATAAGATCTCACGTCATACATTGCCTAACTACCTAAACTCGGGCCGAGTCCTGACCGACTCTCGCCAAATGACTAATCTAACAATTCCTCGACAGGCTAACTACCTAAACTCGGGCCGGCTCCTGACCGATTCTCAACTACGTCGGCTCACGGAACTCCTCAACAAGATGTTCGTGGACGCTCACACCAAGGTGTTCAGTCTGCTGCTGGACGCCGTCTGCGAGCTGCTGCTGGTCCACTGGCAGCAGCTCAAGGACTGGCTGTATCAGCTGCTGTTCAGGTAAATCCTCAACAAGATGTTCGTGGACGCTCACACCAAGGTGTTCAGTCTGCTGCTGAACGCCGTCTGCGAGCTGCTGCTGGTCCACTGGCAGCAGCTCAAGGACTGGCTGTATCAGCTGCTGTTCAGGTAACTCCTCAACGGGATGTTCGTGAACGCTGACACCAAGGTGTTCAGTCTGCTGCTGGACGCCGTCTGCGAGCTGCTGCTGGTCCACTGGCAGCAGCTCAAGGACTGGCTGTATCAGCTGCTGTTCAGGTAACTCCTCAACGAGATGTTCGTGGACGCTCACACCGAGGTGTTCAGTCTGCTGCTGAACGCCGTCTGCGAGCTGCTGCTAGTCCACTGGCAGCAGCTCAAGGACTGGCTGTATCAGCTGCTGTTCAGGTAACTCCTCAACAAGATGTTCGTGGACGCTCACACCAAGGTGTTCAGTCTGCTGCTGGACGCCGTCTGCGAGCTGCTGCTGGTCCACTGGCAGCAGCTCAAGGACTGGCTGTATCAGCTGCTGTTCAGGTAACTCCTCAACGGGATGTTCGTGGACGCTCACACCAAGGTGTTCAGTCTGCTGCTGGACGCCGTCTGCGAGCTGCTGCTGGTCCACTGGCAGCAGCTCAAGGACTGGCTGTATCAGCTGCTGTTCAGGTAACTCCTCAACGAGATGTTCGTGGACGCTCACACCAAGGTGTTCAGTCTGCTGCTGGACGCCGTCTGCGAGCTGCTGCTGGTCCACTGGCAGCAGCTCAAGGACTGGCTGTATCAGCTGATGTTCAGGTAACTTGACCAAGTTGGTTAGTGGTTGACCAGTTATCAGCCAATCTTCAGCAGCAAGCCATGCAAAGAACAAACCGAATGATGAAATAATTAAGATGACTTGGTAGATAATAGGGCGTTTTTCAAAAAATTGTACTTGTACTTGTTTTTTCAGAATTCGTTTTTTTTGGGTTCAACTTACTCAGAATCGTTGATACTATGGATCCTTATACAAGAAAAAAATTGTCCCACGTTTTACTATGTAATTTCTTCCAGAGCGTCACGACCATATAAATAAAAAAAGACTGCATACAAGAATGTGACGGTCTGGAATGGCATATTTTGGACACTTTTTTTCTTGTAGGAGTATCGATAGTGTCAACAATTCTGGGTAAAAAAAAAATCGAATAAAAAAAAAACACTTTTTTGAAAAACGCTCACTAAAAACTACCTATTCTCTGGGGTAGACTTGGTATAAACCTGATGAATAAATAGGGAGTATCAGCGGTGATTTAAATTGGAAATAAATATAGGTTACGTCAGTGTTTTTCAAGCTGTGGGATGCGAGGGGGCCACGTACCCTCTCGAATGGGGTCACAACTACTTGTATTCATTTTAAAGTTAAAATATTGAAAAAAAACAACCTTCAACCAACGCATCTGACTATGAGTCTCATTCAAAAAGGACTCATCTGTCTATATATAGACACTGAGTTACGCGTCTAGGTTACACCGCTACATCATCGAGGAACCTTGAATTAACGTATTCATTCGTTTGCAGGTTACTAATGAAGCTGGGTACAGACATCCTAGGATCTGTGCAGAGCAAGATAATGAAGACCCTGGACGTCATTCACGAGTGCTTCCCGCCTGAGTTGCAGCTGCACAACATATTCAGGTAAGTTACTGTGTTATAAGTTATAACACTCTATCTACACACATACTATAAACCCGGTAAAATGCGATCAGACACTGGCAGTAATGACCAGCATTATATCAATATAGTATTTTATGCAACAGTTGTATAAGAGAGGTCAAAAAAGGCGAGTGGCGTGGGTTACAATGTGAGCCGAAGGCGAACATTGTAAAGAAAGACGCCACGAGCGTTTTTTGACTTAGTTATACAACGTTGCATACAATACTTTTTCTACGACTAGCTACTATGGAATAAAATGCAAAATTAAACAAACTTTGTCGTATAGGTACCGAGATTTAGTAGGCAACAAATTTTCGGTCACTGCTTGTGGGCTGCCGGTGTATTTCTTCTGGTGTAGAAGCAATATTTTCATCGTCATCCATTTTTATTACTTTTGAGAAACACCAACTATTTTGTAGCAAACACAACGGCCGCAAACTCAAACAACAATTTATAAAATAACCGGGAATTCGGGAAACATGAAAATGAGACAAATGGGTGTCTATGGTTAACTTTGTTTTTAATTGATGTCAACTTGCCAGTACTGCCATATTAAGAATAAAGGTTTTTCCTAAGTTAGCAGCAATGCCTTTAGTTCAAAAATTTCTAAAAAGTAAAAACATTCAGTGGTTTGTTAAGTTGGTTGTACCTAATGTATAGGTTTAGAAGCGTATGGCTGCTAAGCGTATCGTTTTGGCGACATAACAGCACGGTTGTGCCGTACTGTTATGGGGAATAGAGTATAGACTTTTCTGCAAACTTATTTTGTATGTCTTTATATTAGTGTTCGTGACTATGTAAATGACAGATAAAAGTACAGGAGTAGAAAAAGATTATTATTGTTAACAGATTCCTAGCTGACGGTGCCACAGCGCCCACGACCAAGACGAAGGCGGCGGCGCTGCGCTTCCTCGCCGAACTCGCTCACGACTACTGCACTCCTAACGCCAGCGCGCAAGCACTACAAGGTAACATTGCTAGCTGACGGTGCCACAGCGCCCACGACCAAGACGAAGGCGGCGGCGCTGCGCTTCCTCGCCGAACTCGCTCACGACTACTGCACTCCTAACGCCAGCGCGCAAGCACTACAAGGTAACATTGCTAGCTGACGGTGCCACAGCGCCCACGACCAAGACGAAGGCGGCGGCGCTGCGCTTCCTCGCCGAACTCGCTCACGACTACTGCACTCCTAACGCCAGCGCGCAAGCACTACAAGGTAACATTGCTAGCTGACGGTGCCACAGCGCCCACGACCAAGACGAAGGCGGCGGCGCTGCGCTTCCTCGCCGAACTCGCTCACGACTACTGCACTCCTAACGCCAGCGCGCAAGCACTACAAGGTAACATTGCTAGCTGACGGTGCCACAGCGCCCACGACCAAGACGAAGGCGGCGGCGCTGCGCTTCCTCGCCGAACTCGCTCACGACTACTGCACTCCTAACGCCAGCGCGCAAGCACTACAAGGTAACATTGCTAGCTGACGGTGCCACAGCGCCCACGACCAAGACGAAGGCGGCGGCGCTGCGCTTCCTCGCCGAACTCGCTCACGACTACTGCACTCCTAACGCCAGCGCGCAAGCACTACAAGGTAACATTGCTAGCTGACGGTGCCACAGCGCCCACGACCAAGACGAAGGCGGCGGCGCTGCGCTTCCTCGCCGAACTCGCTCACGACTACTGCACTCCTAACGCCAGCGCGCAAGCACTACAAGGTAACATTGCTAGCTGACGGTGCCACAGCGCCCACGACCAAGACGAAGGCGGCGGCGCTGCGCTTCCTCGCCGAACTCGCTCACGACTACTGCACTCCTAACGCCAGCGCGCAAGCACTACAAGGTAACATTGCTAGCTGACGGTGCCACAGCGCCCACGACCAAGACGAAGGCGGCGGCGCTGCGCTTCCTCGCCGAACTCGCTCACGACTACTGCACTCCTAACGCCAGCGCGCAAGCACTACAAGGTAACATTGCTAGCTGACGGTGCCACAGCGCCCACGACCAAGACGAAGGCGGCGGCGCTGCGCTTCCTCGCCGAACTCGCTCACGACTACTGCACTCCTAACGCCAGCGCGCAAGCACTACAAGGTAACATTGCTAGCTGACGGTGCCACAGCGCCCACGACCAAGACGAAGGCGGCGGCGCTGCGCTTCCTCGCCGAACTCGCTCACGACTACTGCACTCCTAACGCCAGCGCGCAAGCACTACAAGGTAACATTGCTAGCTGACGGTGCCACAGCGCCCACGACCAAGACGAAGGCGGCGGCGCTGCGCTTCCTCGCCGAACTCGCTCACGACTACTGCACTCCTAACGCCAGCGCGCAAGCACTACAAGGTAACATTGCTAGCTGACGGTGCCACAGCGCCCACGACCAAGACGAAGGCGGCGGCGCTGCGCTTCCTCGCCGAACTCGCTCACGACTACTGCACTCCTAACGCCAGCGCGCAAGCACTACAAGGTAACATTGCTAGCTGACGGTGCCACAGCGCCCACGACCAAGACGAAGGCGGCGGCGCTGCGCTTCCTCGCCGAACTCGCTCACGACTACTGCACTCCTAACGCCAGCGCGCAAGCACTACAAGGTAACATTGCTAGCTGACGGTGCCACAGCGCCCACGACCAAGACGAAGGCGGCGGCGCTGCGCTTCCTCGCCGAACTCGCTCACGACTACTGCACTCCTAACGCCAGCGCGCAAGCACTACAAGGTAACATTGCTAGCTGACGGTGCCACAGCGCCCACGACCAAGACGAAGGCGGCGGCGCTGCGCTTCCTCGCCGAACTCGCTCACGACTACTGCACTCCTAACGCCAGCGCGCAAGCACTACAAGGTAACATTGCTAGCTGACGGTGCCACAGCGCCCACGACCAAGACGAAGGCGGCGGCGCTGCGCTTCCTCGCCGAACTCGCTCACGACTACTGCACTCCTAACGCCAGCGCGCAAGCACTACAAGGTAACATTGCTAGCTGACGGTGCCACAGCGCCCACGACCAAGACGAAGGCGGCGGCGCTGCGCTTCCTCGCCGAACTCGCTCACGACTACTGCACTCCTAACGCCAGCGCGCAAGCACTACAAGGTAACATTGCTAGCTGACGGTGCCACAGCGCCCACGACCAAGACGAAGGCGGCGGCGCTGCGCTTCCTCGCCGAACTCGCTCACGACT
Source organism: Epinotia nisella (assembly GCA_932294315.1). Lineage (NCBI taxonomy): Eukaryota > Metazoa > Arthropoda > Insecta > Lepidoptera > Tortricidae > Epinotia > Epinotia nisella. The sequence goes on from OW028699.1 coordinate 846,453, forward strand.
ACTGCACTCCTAACGCCAGCGCGCAAGCACTACAAGGTAACATTGCTAGCTGACGGTGCCACAGCGCCCACGACCAAGACGAAGGCGGCGGCGCTGCGCTTCCTCGCCGAACTCGCTCACGACTACTGCACTCCTAACGCCAGCGCGCAAGCACTACAAGGTAACATTGCTAGCTGACGGTGCCACAGCGCCCACGACCAAGACGAAGGCGGCGGCGCTGCGCTTCCTCGCCGAACTCGCTCACGACTACTGCACTCCTAACGCCAGCGCGCAAGCACTACAAGGTAACATTGCTAGCTGACGGTGCCACAGCGCCCACGACCAAGACGAAGGCGGCGGCGCTGCGCTTCCTCGCCGAACTCGCTCACGACTACTGCACTCCTAACGCCAGCGCGCAAGCACTACAAGGTAACATTGCTAGCTGACGGTGCCACAGCGCCCACGACCAAGACGAAGGCGGCGGCGCTGCGCTTCCTCGCCGAACTCGCTCACGACTACTGCACTCCTAACGCCAGCGCGCAAGCACTACAAGGTAACATTGCTAGCTGACGGTGCCACAGCGCCCACGACCAAGACGAAGGCGGCGGCGCTGCGCTTCCTCGCCGAACTCGCTCACGACTACTGCACTCCTAACGCCAGCGCGCAAGCACTACAAGGTAACATTGCTAGCTGACGGTGCCACAGCGCCCACGACCAAGACGAAGGCGGCGGCGCTGCGCTTCCTCGCCGAACTCGCTCACGACTACTGCACTCCTAACGCCAGCGCGCAAGCACTACAAGGTAACATTGCTAGCTGACGGTGCCACAGCGCCCACGACCAAGACGAAGGCGGCGGCGCTGCGCTTCCTCGCCGAACTCGCTCACGACTACTGCACTCCTAACGCCAGCGCGCAAGCACTACAAGGTAACATTGCTAGCTGACGGTGCCACAGCGCCCACGACCAAGACGAAGGCGGCGGCGCTGCGCTTCCTCGCCGAACTCGCTCACGACTACTGCACTCCTAACGCCAGCGCGCAAGCACTACAAGGTAACATTGCTAGCTGACGGTGCCACAGCGCCCACGACCAAGACGAAGGCGGCGGCGCTGCGCTTCCTCGCCGAACTCGCTCACGACTACTGCACTCCTAACGCCAGCGCGCAAGCACTACAAGGTAACATTGCTAGCTGACGGTGCCACAGCGCCCACGACCAAGACGAAGGCGGCGGCGCTGCGCTTCCTCGCCGAACTCGCTCACGACTACTGCACTCCTAACGCCAGCGCGCAAGCACTACAAGGTAACATTGCTAGCTGACGGTGCCACAGCGCCCACGACCAAGACGAAGGCGGCGGCGCTGCGCTTCCTCGCCGAACTCGCTCACGACTACTGCACTCCTAACGCCAGCGCGCAAGCACTACAAGGTAACATTGCTAGCTGACGGTGCCACAGCGCCCACGACCAAGACGAAGGCGGCGGCGCTGCGCTTCCTCGCCGAACTCGCTCACGACTACTGCACTCCTAACGCCAGCGCGCAAGCACTACAAGGTAACATTGCTAGCTGACGGTGCCACAGCGCCCACGACCAAGACGAAGGCGGCGGCGCTGCGCTTCCTCGCCGAACTCGCTCACGACTACTGCACTCCTAACGCCAGCGCGCAAGCACTACAAGGTAACATTGCTAGCTGACGGTGCCACAGCGCCCACGACCAAGACGAAGGCGGCGGCGCTGCGCTTCCTCGCCGAACTCGCTCACGACTACTGCACTCCTAACGCCAGCGCGCAAGCACTACAAGGTAACATTGCTAGCTGACGGTGCCACAGCGCCCACGACCAAGACGAAGGCGGCGGCGCTGCGCTTCCTCGCCGAACTCGCTCACGACTACTGCACTCCTAACGCCAGCGCGCAAGCACTACAAGGTAACATTGCTAGCTGACGGTGCCACAGCGCCCACGACCAAGACGAAGGAAGTCTACTGTCCTTTGGACTATATGGACTACTATGTTTCCGAAATAAATATTTTTCATCACATTTTGGAGCTGTGAAAAAATCAAACTTCTAAGTCAACGCAATTAAAAGATACAGCCGTTTATGCCGCAAATTTTCGCAAGGGAATCAAAACCTACAGGGTACTTCCCGTGAACTCAGAATCTTGAAATTTGGCACGAAGCAACGTCTTATAGCACAGATATAGGAAATATTGCGAAAATCGTAAATTTGTAGTTACATCATATGATAAAAATATTTTTAATAATTTTAAAGTTATTACCCCTTTCCTTATGAACGCGTAGAGGTATTAAATTGAAATTCATATCAAATACTCAGGTCTATAATACCTTTAAGCTGTAACAAAATCAAAATTCTATGTCAACGCAATCAAAAGAAACGGAACCCTCGGTGCGCGAGTACGACTCGCACTTTGGCTTTTTTTAACGTTTAACGATGCCGTTTTATTATTTTAGAACCAACATTGTATTTATTTAACCTAAAAAAAAACGGGGGGCCAGCAGTGGGACACTACAGGCTCACAATAATAAAAATGTTAATATTTCAGGCGGCGCCACGGGTGTAGCGGGTCGGGCGCTCGTCAAAGTAACGGCGCACGCGCAGGACCCGCGCGCGGCCGACATCCGAGTGAGCGCGCGGAGGGCTCTAGCAGCGCTCTACGACTGCAACCCCGTGCCGGTAAGCTATATATATATATTTATGTTATTTATTTTCATAATGGGATTTTACAATCACTTTATGACGTCAACACACAACAACAATTTTAGGAGGTCTGAACTTCAGCGTACCTAAAATTAACGCGCGGTCTTTTCGTCGCATCTTCATTTTCCATGCCAACCCTAGCAGAACAAATCTTGGCAAATCCCTTCCTATCCACAGAATGCAAGTCACTTGGAACAAACTTTCACTTCAACATAAATATGAAATTGATATCAATCATGATTCCATTTTCAAATTAAAGCGTAAAATACTTTTCATCACACTTGCTCGTCAATGGCGTTATTACTTGCGAGCGTACAGAGCAGTTATAGCCGTTTTACCTCCCACGGGCTGTTAAGTTTAGTTTTAAAATAATAGAACCCTCTGATTGGCTTAAGCAAATCTGGTTGCTCTGTGATTGGTTGAAAAAAAATCTAGTTGGTCAAGCCGGCTCCGCCCCGCGAGAATACTGCTCTGTGATTGGTTGAAATATTGAACTCCACTAGCACTGATCTGGAAGTGAAGTTGTCAATTTTTGATTGGTGCGGCTGTATGAAACTTAGATTTTTCTGTCTTTTGTAGTTATTTATTTCCTCGCAAATGTGATGAAAAACATTGTGTATAACACGGGCGTAAGAATATTGCAAACTCGAGTCATCAAAAGCCCTCCGCCTTCGGCGTCGGGCTTCTGATAGACTCTCGTTAGCAATATTCCACTTACGCCCCTCGTTGAACAATGTACTATAAGAGCCCTTGAAGTTGTGAACATACTGGGTAATTTTATCTTTCTTGGCATTTAGTTTTTTTTTTATTCCATTCAAAGATCTAACGATAGTAAATGTTACCATACTGAATTGGCCTATCTATCAGCTTAGCACACAAAAAAAATCAAGCATCTACCGCAATAATTCACGTCACCATAAATAAAAATCTCATCGTACTCGGCGATAGGTGAAAAATAAAAAATAAAAGTCATAACTCCTAAAATACGAAAAATCGCGGAACACACATGGGGGTGATTCAGATAGCCCTCTAGGTCCTCTACCTCCCAGCTTCAGTGTATCACTACTTCTTGGGACACCCTGTAGGTATATTTTTTATAAGTTTAGCAAAAAACAGATTTGAAGTAATTTAGGAAAAAAGACGAATTTTGACCATTCTCCCCCCTTATCTCGGAAACTACTAGGCTTAAAATTCTGAAAAAAATATCGAAAGTAGTTCCTTGCCTAAAGATTACAGGAAAACCTGTAAGAAGTTTGAGTATTCAAAGTAACGGGAAAATTCTCAATATTTTACGAAACCCTCACCACGCGAGTTGAACTCGCACTTGTCCGGTTTCTAGGGTTCCGTAGCCAAAATGGCAAAAACGGAACCCTTATAGTTTCGTCATGTCCGTCTGTATGTCACAGGCATTTTACTCGAAAACTATAAGGTGTATTTGAATAAAATTTTGAGGATAGGTGTATTTTGTTAGCCGCTACATAGTTTTGTAATTAAAATGACAAAAAAAAGTTTTTTTAGCGGTGCACTCCATACATAAAACTAAAAGTCAATTTTTTTTTTCATTGTGACCCCCCGTGTGGCACGGCACATCAATCGATAGGCCTTTCAAAATAAATATAAGGTTTCTTAGCATTTTTTTTGATTAAGTGAATAGGGTCGGAGATAATCGCCCCGAAAGTCACTAAAATTCTGTCCCGCCTCTAATTTTTGAACGGTGTATTTTAACTAACACTGCCTTTCTCAAAGAAAAGGACGTAAGTGCCGTAAAATTCCTGTGACGATACGACCTTTTTAATAGGCACGGAACCCTTCGTTTTGCGTGGTCCGACACGCACTTGTCCGGTTTTTCTTATTATTATTTGTTATGTATCTGTACAGTTCACGGCACTAATGAGTGAGCTGTCGCCGGACACGCAAGCGCTCGTCAACGGCGTGCTACAGCAGCACGTCAGGAGGACTTCCAGCAGTGAGTATCTCGGTCACTATATACGATTCTATGCTTTCATGAGAACAAATGGCGGTTTGTGATGTAAAAAGTTTAAAAGCAAATGTCATCGTCAGGGAGCGAAACTATGGTGCCCGTGATATCATTATGACGCAAAGTAACGTATATGATGTTTTTTTAAAACAACATTGCACAATGATTCTTAATAATATTGTGGTGTCCTGGCCGGTACCAATAAAACTCCAATTTACAGGACACTGTGCTACGTTTAATGGGGAATGGATGAAAATTTTAGAAATGCCTGATTATTTTTTTGGTGATAATAATAACCTTCCTTAGCACCAGAAAAAAGTTTCAGATTTTTCAGCTGCGACAATTATTTTTGAAAAATATAAACAGTTTCCTCATTTACGTTTTTGGTCAAGAACGGTAAATAGACACTTTCCTTGATCTGTCTCATATTACAAAAAACTATCTTAAATATCTGTGGTAAACTGACACTGGTAATGACCAATATAGCTGCTGCAAGTGTCATTGCCAGCGCAGTTTGCCACACATATTTAATATTTTTTTTTGTAATATGAGACCGATCGAGGAAGGTGCCGTAACTGACCCAAAACGTAAGCGAGGAAACTGTTTATATTTTTCAAAAAAAATTGACGCAGCTAAAAAATCTGAAACTTTTTTCTGGTGCTAAGGAAGGTTATTCCTATCACCAAAAAAATAATCAGGCATTTCTAAAATTTTCATCCATTCCCAATGCTCAAAACCAGACTGACACAAGTTATCTACCCGCGGTATGCAAATATAACAAATATAATAATGGTAATATAAATATTATTGTTTATTTATAAAAATTTTAACGGCCTCCGTAGCCCAGTTGGTAGTGACTCTGCCTACGAAGCTGGAGGTCCCGGGTTCGAATCCCGGTCAGGGCATTTATTTGTGTGATATCACGAATATTTGTTCCTGAGTTATGGATGTTATATATGTATATAAGTATCTATATGTATTTATCTATTATATATATCGTCACCTTGTACCCACAATACAAGCCTTACTGAGCTTACCGTGGGCCTAGGTTGATTTGTGTAAGATTGTCTCGTAATTAAAAAAAAAAAAAAAAAAAAATGTTTGGTCTTTATACAAAAAATTATGTAAATATTGAAAAACTATATGAATATTTTTTTTATTGGGTAATGTAATTCTATCAAAAAATATTTTACCTCAAGTAAATGTTTTGCTGTATGACGAAGTATGCAGAACGCTTAAACTAAAGAGCCAATAAGTTGTTATTTGATTAGGTATCTGTAATCTAGATAAAAACACTGTATGTAGCTTGATGTCATACGTCTGTCATCGGCACCATAGTTTCACTCCCTGGTTGTTAGGGCTCGTCCAGCCTCCCTTGGTGATATTTGATGATTATATAACGCTACCTCCCCCCCCCCCCCCTGTACCAAAAGTTGACATTTTGACAGTCTTAACTTATGCTTTCTTAATTACAAGCTTTTTATTAACATTCAATGTATGAAACTATGTTGTTAGTTCGGGTGGAATCTTGCAACTCAATTTCGAAGCAGATATCTTCAGTCAATTGAGATGAAATTTTGAGTTTAAGTATATGACGGACAAGTAATCTCAAGTCATTGTACTTATGTGTATGTGTATCTCATTTGATTTTTAGGGTTCCGTACCTCAAAAGGAAAAAAATGGAACCCTTATAGGATCACTCGTGTGTCTGTCTGTCACAGCCGATTTGCTCCGAAACTACTGGACCGATTGAGTTGAAATTTGGTAAACACATGTAAATTGGTGACCCAAAGATGGACGCGTAAAATAAATTGATGAATTCTGAACAAGGGGGCCACTTTTGGGGGGTAAACCTGAAAATTAAAAAAAAAGTTTCGCAAATTGTATTGTGTGACATATCAAATGAAAGGGGTTGTTGTAAGCATCTCAAATTTGAAGTAATAATCGACCATTACCCCCTCTTATTTCCGAAACTACGAGGCATAAAATTCTGGAAAAAATATGGAAAATAGTCCCATGCCTAAAGATTACAGGGAAACCTTTAAAGTAACGGTGAAAATTCCTAATATTTTTGTGAATCTTGTATGGAGCGCCTGATGCTTAGAGCATAGCAATTTTACGGAACCCTCACCACGCGAGTTGAACTCGCACTTGTCCTGTTTTTAGGGTTCCGTACCCAACGGGTAAAAACGGGACTAAGACTTCGCTGTCCGTCCGTCTGTCTGTCACCAGGCTATATCTCAAGCACCGTGATAGCTAGAGAGTTGAAATTTTCACAGATTACGTATTTTTGTTGCCGCTACAACAATAAATACTAAAAAGCCGGCCAAGTGCGAGTCGGACTGGGGCTCCTTTACAACAGGCATGATTTTTTTGCCGTTTTTATAGATAATTTTTATTTTATTTTATTTATTAAATAAGGCTCACGAAACATGTTAAAGTCTATGAAATAATACAATTTATGCAATAATGTTCGGATCTGGACTTCAACTCAAAATATGTGTGCACAGAAAGAGTTATTTTAGATGAAATTTATTTTTAGAGGATGGCCGTATAATTTTAGTCGGTGGTTGTTGAACTACTTAAATATTTAATATGATGAGGTGATAGTGAAACATTATGATTAATATACACGGTGGAATATAATCGGTGATCAGGAATCCAAAAATCTTAATTATCAATCTACACAGAAACCAATACGCGAGATCTCGTGCAATATAGCTCACAATCTAATTAATCACACTTAATTAACATCGGTAAAATGTACACTGACTGAATAAATGGACATCCTACTTTTATTGAAGGAAAGTTACTCGTACGTGTACATACGTCAAGTGCTTGCTGGCTTTGGCGGGAAACTAGACAGATCAGACGTCAATAAATGATTGCCGCCATTTGTTATCTACGTTTCAGACTAAACCATTAGTAGGGTGACAATAAATTTTAATTAAAATTTAATTTCAACTTAAAAATTAGTTATGATAAAAAAAAAACTTGGTTACACTTAAGTACTACATAAACGTGACCGCCATCGATTACTGAATTAGAAAAATGGGTTCCTGTTCACCGATTATATTCCACCGTGTATTTTATGAGGTTATTTAGTATCGTAAAATATTTTTTTATAATGGTACGGAACCGTTCGTGCGCGAGTCCGACTCGCACTTGGCCGGTTTTTATTTGGCTCTCTTCCCTAAATGCGTGTATTGTGTTGCAGCGGGCAGCGACTCCCCGCTGCGCACTTCATCGGCCACGCCGAGCTCGGGCGCCGACGACGTGCATTCTCGCATCCGGCGCACCACCACAGAGATACACACCTACACCGCGCAACACGCCAACGGTTCGCTTACTTACTTACTCCTCCTGCCCTTGTTACAGTGACGAGCTTTAATTTGGGACCCATTTCCTTCAAATGTTGTCACAACATTCACAATGCAATAAGGTCGAAAACTTCAGTTCAATAATAGTGGAGAAGTGTTAAGATAAGACAATTAAATGTCTTATTGAATGGGCCCTTGAAAAGCTATCATTATGGTATTCTAATTACGAACATGTGTCATTCTGTGTCAGTGTCGGACAAGAAAATTTATTGTGAAAACTGACATTTTCACGAAATATTATTTGCAAATAACAAATATGGCCGGAGAGAAGACAGGGCCACAAACACGAGTGACAATTAGTCGAAAAAAATCGGAAATGATCGTTTGACTCGTTCCGCCCGGTTGTGAAGTTACTGAACAGTTGCCCCTAGACACGTATAAACGTAAGTTGTCAACATGGCACACTTTGACACTCCTTTAAAATATTAGCTCTAAATGTCTTCAGTTTGCTATACGATATTCCACCTTAGGTGGGTCCCAAATTAAAGCTCGTGACTGTACTTGCATTCACTTACCATTGGTACATACCACTGGTATAAATGGGGGGTTAGGCTCGTAAAACATTATTTCCCGAAATGTGCACATTCAGTAAAGGTGCATTTTTTTAGAATGGTTATTTTCCCGGGAAGTACACTGTCTCTAAAAGTGCACTTCCCGATATGTACACTTTGTCAATAGTGCACTTTCCCAGAATGCGTATTTTCGCAGATGGTATTTTTTTTCCGGAAAGTACACTAGGGGTAGGAGTGTCCCTGTTTATAGTACTTACGGTTTCTATGAAATAGTGCAAATGCAAACAGACGGACCGACGAACAGACGGACGGACGGACAGACGGACGGACGGAAGGACAGAAAGACTGAAACTATAAGCGTTCCGTTTTTGCAATTTTGACTATGGGACCCTTAAAAGAAAATAATGTTCATTTTTTTACAAAGTGGCTAAATAATAAATGTCTAACTTTTGAGAAAGTGCCCTAAATGGCAGTGTACATTTTGGGAAAGAATGCGTTTTGGAAAAGTGCACTGTTTAAAAAAGTGCACATTTCGGGAAAGTTTCCAAATTGGGAAAGTGTACATTTTGAGAGTGTAGGTACATTTTGCGGAAAGTGCACCTTTGCAGAAAGTGCACATTTCGGGAAAATGTGTTTTACAAGCCTAACCCCTCTTCTCGGTGTGTGTGTGGAAACCCCGATCAGATAGTCAACCACATGGTTCTGGAATGTCCGAAAACAAAATTTTCAGGACGGATCGAGGACCTCAAGAATCTTACTCAACTTGCTACGGAATACTTGAAGAGGACTAATCGTAACCTTTGAATTAATCAAATCAAATATTTTCTTAGATAGCTTTTATATGTAATCCAGTGACCAAAATGCCATACGATAAATAAACTGGTTTTATGAATAAATATGAATATGAATAAATAACTTTTATATGTAATCCAGTGACCAAAATGCCATACGATAAATAAACTGGTTTTATGAATAAATATGAATATGAATAAATAACTTTTATATGTAATCCAGTGACCAAAATGCCATACGATAAATAAACTGGTTTTATGAATAAATATGAATATGAATAAATAACTTTTATATGTAATCCAGTGACCAAAATGCCATAAGATAAATAAACTGGTTTTATGAATAAATATGAATATGAATAAATAACTTTTATATGTAATCCAGTGACCAAAATGCCATAAGATAAATAAACTGGTTTTATGAATAAATATGAATATGAATAAATAACTTTTATATGTAATCCAGTGACCAAAATGCCATACGATAAATAAATAACTTACCATTTATTTATTACTAGCTTCCGCCCGCGACTTCGTCCGCGTGGAACTCGTTTATATCATAGCTCCATACAAACTTTCGCCCCCCACTTCGCCCCCTTGGGCGATGATTCCCGGGATAAAAAGTATTCTACATGTTAATCCAGATTATACACTATATGTATACCAAAATTCATCTTAATCCGTTCAGCCGTTTCGCGTGATTGAGTAACAAACATCCAAACACCTAAACATCCAAACTATACTTATGGACTACAAATGTATTGTATTGTTATTATATTGTTTCTCTCTGTAACTGCTTTGTTTGTGTGAGGTGTGCAATAAAGAGTATTTGTATTGTATTGTATTGTCCCTGTCGCAAAACGTTCTCCAGCAAAATGACGTCCCATCACGGAACGTATTCTCTGCAAATGGTCTCTTATGTTGAATACCCCATTCGCAAAACGTCCCTTTCTCAGAAGGTCCCACCCCTTTCGCAAAACGTCCCTTCTGAGAAAGCCCCTTTCGCTTCCTGTCAGTGGTTGGCTTTGTTACCGATACATTGAGTACCGAAGTAATTTGTATGAAAAAAAGGTTTTTTTTTTTACTAAATACCAATTTAGGTTCATTAGGGCTTATACTTTCAGCCCTTCAAATGTACAGAGTGTTTGGTAGGTAGGTGCAAAGCTTTAAGGGGGTGATAATCTAGGTATTTTTGAGCAACTTTTTATATATGAGCAACCCTGAATTCGCAAAAATAAAAATCAGCTCTCCGTACAATTTGGTCGAATAGGAACTGAACTTTAGTCTGGGACACCTTTTTTTTGCGATTTCAGGGTTGCTCCTATTCGACCAAATTGTACGGAGAGCTGATTTTTATTTTTGCGAATTCAGGGTTGCTCCTATATTAAAAGTTGCTCAAAAATACCTCGACTATCACCCCCTTAAAGCTTTGCACCTAGCTACCAAACACCCTATACAGGGCGTCCCACGGCTATGCCACACGGAGGGAAAGTACCTTGAATATTATAGATGGAACATTTTACTGAAAGAAGACATTATTTTAATTTTAAAAACAATTTAAACTGCATTCATAGGTTTTAAATAATTACATGGTTAAACAAAATGGAAAAAAAATACCCTATAGCTTTATCATACCGATCGAAAGGCTTCATCATAAGGATGATTTTTTTGCTAAATAACATAGTGTCAGAAATAAAAAGGAGACCATGAATTTAAACATTTTTATTTAATTTTTTTATCGTGTAGCGGGTTCGATTCCCGGTTCAACCATGTAATTATTTAAAAATCTGTGAATGCAGTTTAAATTGTTTATTAAATTAAGATAATGTCTTCTTTCAGTAAAATGTTCCATCTACAATATTCAAGGTACTTTCCCTCCGTGTGGCATAGCCGTGGGACGCCCTGTATGTTCTTAAGTAATTAAATCATGCGTCTACTAATTAGATCTGTTTGTTCCAGCGGAGTGCGGTAACCACATGTCCAGCAAGGACTCGGGCATCAGCCAGATGTCGGACGTCACGCTGTCCAACAAGGGGGTCAACGGAGTGCCCAATGGACATTATAATGCGTGAGTGCAATGCACTTTTCACCTCATCATATCAGCCGAAAGACGTCCACTGCTGGACATAGGCCTCCCCTAGATAGTTCCAAATTGACCGGTCCTGCGCCCGCATCCAGCGGACTCCCGCGACCTTTACCACGTCACCAGTCCATCAGTCAGCTCACTAGCTCGAAAAGCCCTTTTTTAGGGTTCCGTACCTCAAAAGGAAAAAAACGGAACCCTTATAGGATCACTCGTGCGTCTGTCTGTCCGTCTGTCACAGCCGATTTTCTCCGAAGCTACTGGACGGATTGAGTTGAAATTTGGTAAACATATGTAAATTGGTGACCCAAAGATGGGCGCGTAAATTAAATTAATGAATTCTGAACAAGGGGCCACTTTTGGGGGGTAAACTGGAAAATTGAAAAAATACGATAAATTTCTAGCGCACGATTTTATCGCTGCCAAATATCCCTATCCATGATGTAATCGTTTATCTTGTAATATGCTTTTGAAATAAGTGTCTGTTTAACGACAGATTTGAATTTAGAGTCAGTAAGTTCGGTAATGTGTTTTGGAATTTTATTGTAGAATTTTATACAATTTCCCAAGAACGACTTTTTCGCTTTTACTAGCCTGTAAAAAGTTGTTTTGAGCTTCCCCGCGCTTCTGGTAACCTTGGGCCTGTCAGTGTTTGTTGGGTAGTTGTATAAATTCTTCCTAACATACATTATTATTTCAAATATGTTGTTCGGGTGACGGCTAATGGCGGATTCAATTGAAAGGCAAGGTTCTAGTTTTAGGCTATAATCGTGAGCTTACAGAAGAGATCGGTAGGAAAAGAGAGCTGGAGGCCCCGTGTCACTCGCTTATATGCGCTAATTACATTAATTATAGTGACATCTAAGCGGGGCGCTCGTGAACTATCTAGGTAGTCTAATAGGTATAAATACTTAGTTGTTAATTAGGTTACTTATGCTAATACGTCAGTCCACATACATATTCGCAGATGTCGCCCTCACTCCATAGTCGTGTGGCGTCATCTAGCGACTCAATCATTATTGCTATACACTGTATTATTCATCTATGAACCTAGATGCCGCTGATAGGCATATTAGGTAGGTAAATAGGTCATTAGACCTTGTTAAGTATTAACATATGTATAGCGGCGGTGTTCCGTGGTGTTAACCATTTTGTTGTCATCCTCAGCGAGAGCGCGCGCGCCGCCTCGGCGGACAGTTCGGAAGAAGCCAACAGCACCAAGGAGTCCTCGCCCGTGCCGCACCACCGCCTCGACCTCCCGCCCCACGGGTAACGTTACCAGACCGAGTCTGTAGGCTCCCCTTACTAAACACCTTCTATCATCATCATCATCATCATCATATCAGCCGAAAGACGTCCACTGCTGGACACAGACCTCCCCCAAAGAGTGCCACAATGACCGGTCCTGCGCCACCCGCATCCAGCGGACTCCCGCGACCTTCACCAGATCATCAGTCCACCTTGTGGGGGGGCTACCACAAGATTCTTCTATCATCATCATCATCATCATCATATCAGCCGAAAGACGTCCACTGCTGGACATAGGCCTCCCCGAAAGAGTGCCAAATTGACCGGTCCTGCGCCCGCATCCAACGGACTCCCGCGACCTTTACCAGGTCATCCACCTTGTGGGGGCCTACCACAAGGTTCTATCTATCAAAAAAAAAATGAAGTAAAAAGCATTCACACACAGAAAAGTGTTCACATAAAAACAAAGCAAATTATTTGACGTGATAACGTCTTATAAATCGATGAACGCCGGCTGCACGCACGAAAAAGTGTGACTCAATGTCCCGTTCTGTTCGTTTTTTTATTTATTTTTTTATTTAAAGTTCCAAATATTCTAGTTCGCAGAGTTTCATGGTAGTACTTGCTAAAGCCATTAATGGCTTATTTACAGCTAGAGTTCGGACTAACTATTTACTAGGTACCTATGTAGTTTACATTCAAATTATTTTTTTACTGTCATATCAACGCACAGCCCAAACCGCTGGATCTAGATATTCCTGGCACGTAGGTTCCTTATAAGGTCTAGGGGTGCACTAAGAAAGGATTTTTCAAAGTTTGTACGGGGAAAAAGATTACATCGACTATTTTATTCGAAACTTCACAGGAGTATTCCTAAAGATTAATTAATAAATACGTGTTATGCAATTTTTCATCAATGTTTTCTTATGACGTTATCGCGTAAAATTATCGTCCGTAAACCGACTTTACAGACAACCATTTTTTCGAAGTGGATACTTCTTTGCTCGCGTTCTTGTATAGGGGTACAGTTCAAAATGTATCACGTGACTTCCGGAATAACTTTTTGTAGAGAAGCCTAATCTGATTTCAAATAATTGTTTGTTGTTACATGTTTTAATCATTCTTTATTTGCCATTAGTTGTTAATCACAAAGTGTTATTTAGTTTATGCGGCGGACATGAAAATAATGCTGAAATGACCGCCATTTTCAACGTATCGCGAGTCAAATGAGCTACGTCAGTCAATGTTGCCATATATACCGATTTATCTGTACATATACAGATTTTAGTGAATTAATTCAGATTAGCAGATTCTTTTAAATAATCAAAACACTTACAATTTAACAATTCATTGAAAATGCTTATCTACGTAGATTTTCCCTTTAGATTGAAATCAATCGAAAATCTATGGAATACAATTTAGGACAGGGACAGTTATTATTGGGTAGTTTCCACATGTTAAAATTGATAACGCAGTGTTGCTAAATGGATAGTAAACCATTTTCAAATAAGTGTAATTAAGTATATATATAGAAGCTCCGGCACATCTTTTCGTCCAATATCCCGCAGTGTCTCAAGACGAGTCTTTGACCAGTGTGTGTTGCCAGTGATTACATATGGCACGGAAACGTGGTCGCTTACTATGGGCCTCATAAGAAGGCTCAAAGTCACCCAAAGGGCAATGGAGAGGGCTATGTTAGGAGTTTTTGTGCGTGATCGCATCAGAAATGAGGCTATCCGCAGCAGAACCAAGGTAATCGATATAGCCCTCCGAATTGCTAAACTTAAGTGGCAGTGGGCGGGGCACATTGCACGTAGAACCGATGGCCGCTGGGGCGGAAAGGTTCTCGAGTGGCGACCACGTACCGGAAGGCGCGGCGTGGGTAGGCCCCACACAAGGTGGCCTGATGACCTGGTAAAGGTCGCGGGAGTCCCCTGGATGCGTGTGGCGCAGGACCGGTCACTTTGGAACTCTCTGGGGGAGGCCTACTCGTATGTCCAGCAGTGGACGTCTTTCGGCTGATATGAAGTATATATTACGACATATAATTAAAATCATAAAAAGATATGAACCTTGACAGTTAAGAAAAAACTTGATTTTTCTATTGTCCAAGTGTAAATTTAAAGCTACCAATAGAATCCTTACGCTTTTATAGAAACAATTGTATGACAACTATGGACCTAAACGCAGTATTTCGCGACCGAAACAGCAATTTACTTGATTTTCCGTACTACGGTTAGTTCAAATAGCTAAGTAAGACGTCATACTTTTAACCCTTTGACAGCTAAAGACGGCCACAGCCGCGCGTGCGCTTTGCGCATTTTCGTTAATTTTATGTAATAAAAAGCTTTACAAATAACTTGGCCTATTTTTTTTTAATAGTTGTTGATACGTACATTAATTTTGACATGACAATATTTATAAATATATATCAGAAGTTTCATTTTATTCATTGTTTTGTTTTGCGCCCTCGCTTTAATTGTAGTTGCTCCCATACAAACATTTGTTCCTCTCAAAAAACTGGTTCGGATGGCATCGTGAAAAAATTTTAGTCATCATGTGAGGCGCGTGAGGCAAAAGCCTTTCGGCATACAGCCACGATTTAAAATCACAATTGAAAATACTCCACACAGACACTAAATAACTTATTTTACAGTACACATGGTGTTACTTTCCCGCACGAGTGCGAAAATGAGCACTTTCCGTGCATATGTTGAAACTTTAAAGAGCCATATGTACTGTAAAACGTTGTACGATACACGTGCGAATAGGTAATTCGCAACTCGTGTCGATTTAAAACACTCCCTTCGGTCGTGTTTTAATTTTATCGCCACTCGTTGCGAATTTCCTATTATCTGCACTTGTATCGTAAATAACTATATCAGTATCACTTTTTTCGCCTCTTCTTGATCCAAAAACCGCGCTCGGCCCAATTTTGTATTACTTGCATTTCTCTTCCTTAACCTCATGATTATCTATTTCAGAGATTACAATTCAGCGCTGTGTCGCGATAAAATGAAACCCTACGAGACTGATGAGAATGGATTTTTAATTACCAAATGTGAGTATATTATTTTATTGCATACTAATTAATTACTAGTCGGGCAAAAAGGGACATAAATTATCTCTCTCATCTATTCAAAAAATGAAAATTCAAACAAACGATACAGTTTCAGATTTAGATTTATTTGTGAAACATAGGTAATACAAAAGTGGTCTTACTTAAGAAGTATATACGAGTCTCTATGTTTTGCCGATTGGCATACAAATATCAATGTCAAAGAAATTACAAATTAATAAAATAATCATTAAACACGAGCATGTAAGTACTTGAACGATGTCAAAGAAATTACAAATTAATAAAATAATCACACAAAGACGAGCATATAAGTACTTGATCGATATCAAAGAAATTACAAATTATTAAAAGAATCATTAAACACGAGTATATAAGTACTTAAACGATGTCAAAGAAATTACAAATTAATAAAATAATCATTAAACACGAGCATATAAGTTCTATAACGATGTCAAAGAAATTACAAATTAATAAAATAATCATTAAACGTACTTGAGAGATGTCAATGAAATTACAAATTAATAAAATAATAATTAAACACGCGCATATAAGTACTTGAACGATGTCAAAGAAATTACAAATTAATAAAATAATCATTAAACACGAGCATATAAGTACTTGAGAGATGTCAATGAAATTACAAATTAATAAAATAATAATTAAACACGCGCATATAAGTACTTGAACGATGTCAAAGAAATTACAAATTAATAAAACAATCAATGAATATGAGCAGCAGCAGAAATGAAAAAACTCGATAAGAGAAGAAGATGATAAAAAGTACACAAATAAAATAAAGCAACTACTAGTAACTAAATCTAACTACACGCTAAATGAATACTTAGAAGATAGATTATAAACGCTCAGTAAGTCCTCCTCTCCCTAACATTGCAGCGCCCAACATGGTTCACAATGATCTGTAGCTTTAAATTAATATCTGTTTTGTGTTATTGCAATAAATGATGTGATATTGAATAAATTTATTGTGTTAAATACAGTATATATATAAAATATTATCATAGGGGGAATTAAATGTTCTATGATGGGTATTCCGCAGCCGTCTTCGCATCCAAATCTTTCTATTCTTCTTCTCGTTCCTCTAATTCTCATAGAGACCGCTCCGATGATTGATATTTGTATTTTTACTTTGATCCTGCTTATTGTTTGTGAGTATGGTTTGGACCATTTTTCGCATAGCTTTAGAGATGTTTTCTTTATAAAGGATTCATATTCTATTCCGACAATGCCATCACAGGAGTAAATGAGGCTCTAAGATCTTCTGCAGCCAGATCGTTGCAATTGCAATAAATGATTGATTGATTGAAATGTAGTGATTGCTATAGACAATATTTTGATGAATTTTCATTTGACAGCCGGGCTCCGCGAACAAGAGGTATTAGAAGCCCTCTGCCAACTGGACACACACAACGCGCCTCCAGAGGAGTGGGAGAGGCTGCTTTTAGCCACCCACGAGATACTGAAGTACGGGGACTGCAGGAAGCCGTGCGAGTACTTCAAGTAAGTATTACCGTGTGCCGAGTACTGGGAGTACTACAGGCTTGTGATCTAAGATGTTTTCTACGATACCATTCGAAACAGGTTTTGGAGAGGAACAAATGTTTGTATGGGAGCAACTACAATTAAAGAACTAATACCCAAAAATTTGTTGTGTTCATAATTTGGGGGGGTAACGTGGTCGCTTACTATGGGCCTCATAAGAAGGCTCAAAGTCACCCAAAGGGCAACGGAGAGGGCTATGCTGGGAGTATCTCCGCGTGATCGCATCAGAAATGAGGCTATCCGCAGCAGAATCAAGGTAACCGATATAGCCCTCCGAATCGTTAAACTTAAGTAGGCAGTAGGCGGGGAACGTTGCACGTAGAACCTATGGCCATTGGGGCGGACAGGTTCTCGAGTGGCGACCACGTACCGGCGCGGCGCGGCGTGGGTAGCCCCCCCACAAGGAGGACTGATGACCTGGTAAAGGTTGCGAGAGTCCGCTGCATGCGGGTGGCGCGGGACCGGGCATTGCGGCACTGTTTGGGGGAGGCCTATGTCCAGCAGTGGACATGTTTCGGCTGATATGATGACGAATGGGAAACTTGTCTTTCACAGGAACATAGTGCGAGTGGCGCTCGCGACTCTAGCGGTGGACGAGACCGCTGGGGACAAGGAGAACTCTGAGAACGCGTCCAATGCTCAACAGTCTTCGGGTAAACTATTATTTGTAGTTATTCATTTCTTTGAGGTCATTAAAAGTCAAAGTCAAAGTGATTTATTCTTCAATTTAGGCATATCCACGATGTAATCGTTTATCTTATAATATGCTTTTGAAATAAGTGTCTGTTTTACGACAGATTTGAATTTAGAGTCAGTAAGTTCGGTAATGTGTTTTGGATTTTTATTGTAGAATTTTATACAATTTCCCAAGAACGACTTTTTCGCTTTTACTAGTCTGTGAAAAGTTGTTTAGAGCTTCCCTGCGCTTCTGGTAACCTTAAGCCTATCAGTGTTCGTTGGGTAGTTGTATAAACTCTTCCTAACATACATTATTATTTCAAATACGTATAGCGACGGCAGTGTCAGAATATCTGTTTCCCTAAATAATTCTCTTAATGACTCGCGCGACCCCAGCTTATAAATTGCTCTAACAGCCCTTTTTTGTAAAAAAAATCGTAGACAGATCTCTTTTATGGTTTGTTAAAAGGGCCACAATTCTTTTTAGTGCCTAAAATAGAGATGAAAATGTATAAACACTTGTACAAAATTGTAGATGTCTCGAAATATTATCATAGTAGTGTAACGTTAGTTCTCAACCGGGCCTCATTGTTTATTATAAATTTTCCCACCACCCTGGGTTTTATATTACAAAAAAGTCACATTTGGTACTCAAATTACCACTGCATTACCCGTCCACATGACCCCTCAAAAAATGACCATTGCGTTACCAAACATTCATTTTGAGCCCAAATATTTCGATAATGGTCATCATTTGGGTATGCAAATGTCATTGTGAATTAGAAAATAATAGTTTTTTGAAGATCATCCGAATATTATATATAGTTTTTATAGGCATCAAAAATAATTTTGCCCCAAAAATGTAACTGGTTTTAGACCGGTTTTATAAAGATGCGTTAGACAAAATAAAAAAATTTAGTAACTCAGTACATTTTTGACATTATTCACCGACCTACCTACGGTCTAACGGTTCTTATAAAACCGGTGATTAATAAAAAAAAAATACTTTACACCTAGCGATGAAGTTACAATTACCCACCGGTACGCATGTGGACAATCCCACTTCCTGGTCAGAGAGCCATAAAATTGAGTACTGATCACAGGCGGTAATGAGAAAAGCCTCAGATCGCTTATTTATCCCCCTTGCTTTCGGCTCGGGCGTCAAACACCTGCATTAAATGCGCTGCTTACTCAACACATGAATCGCAATTACACCTTTATCTACACACATACTATAAATCCGCTAAAATGCGTTCAGAAACTGGCAGTAATGACCAGCATTATATCAATAAAATTTATAAAAATAATTAACTTGTCTCTGGCCGTAGGTTATTTTGTAAATATTTTCATTAAGATATCGATATTGATAAAGTAATGACTTTCAAATTTCGAAGCTTGGCCCAGAGGTCACCTTCGATACTGTACGATGGAAATCTAGTCGGTCATGATTTGAAATCTAGTCGGCCATGGCCGTGCAATGGCGGTTATTCTAATGGTTCCCGAACACATAATTGAGGATGTATGATATGTGTGTAGATAAAGTAGTGTATGCAACTGTACATAATTAGGCCTTAAAACACTCGTGTGATCTTATTATGAAACTCGCTGACGCTCGTTTCATAAAACCACACTCGTAAATTAGGGCCTCTCATTATGTACAGTCACATAAACAAAGCCCGGATGACGGGAGCATAAATGCAGTTTTCACTAGTGCTTAATTAAATATCGACTATTCTATCGACATCCATACGAACAATTTTTGAATCAGAAATTTATTGATTAAACTTATTATCTTACATGTCAGGTTGATACACAATATTACAAAATCGGAAAATGTAGAAAAAATACTTATTTTTAAAGTTAATTTTTAAGGCCGTGTCGGACAGCAGGGAACGTGGACCACAAATGGTCTCGCCGGAAGACCAGCATTATGCTGAGGCGAGACCATTTTGTGACAAAGTGCTTAGTATATGGTTTATACTCGTATGTCTAGTATTTTAAGTTGTAACTGCATGAATAAGCTTTGTCACGAATAAATTATTTCATTTCATTTCATTCATTTCATAATTGTTTATTACGAATATTATATAAAATATTTACAAAAAAAATACAAACAGCTCATTTTAGGTTTGTTTATAACTACCTATATTTTTTCTGAATTTCGTAACGGTGGTCCATTACATCGGGCTTTTTATCGACATTTTACCGACTTATTACATGTGTGTCCTCGCACTATTTAGACGTCAACACATAATTTCTCCCGTCATCCGGGCTTTGCACATAAACTACTATTGCTTCTTTTTATGTAGGCTGGGCGACAGCTAACGAGCGCGCCGCCGCCGAAGCGGTGAAAGTGCTGATCTGGCTGTGTCGACGGCCAGAGACGCGGCCACAGTGGCTGGACTACTTCGACCTGATACTGCTCAAGCTCATCAACGCGTATGGCGCGCTCAGCAAGGAGGTGATGCGCGCCGTCGACCACGGCCTGCCGCACGTGGCGCACGCGCTGCCGGCACACCAGGTCAGTGGGTCTACTAGTCCAGACGCGGCCACAGTGGCTGGACTACTTCGACCTGATACTGCTCAAGCTCATCAACGCGTATGGCGCGCTCAGCAAGGAGGTGATGCGCGCCGTCGACCACGGCCTGCCGCACGTGGCGCACGCGCTGCCGGCACACCAGGTCAGTGGGTCTACTAGTCCAGACGCGGCCACAGTGGCTGGACTACTTCCACCTGATACTGCTCAAGCTCATCAACGCGTATGGCGCGCTCAGCAAGGAGGTGATGCGCGCCGTCGACCACGGCCTGCCGCACGTGGCGCACGCGCTGCCGGCACACCAGGTCAGTGGGTCTACTAGTCCAGACGCGGCCACAGTGGCTGGACTACTTCCACCTGATACTGCTCAAGCTCATCAACGCGTATGGCGCGCTCAGCAAGGAGGTGATGCGCGCCGTCGACCACGGCCTGCCGCACGTGGCGCACGCGCTGCCGGCACACCAGGTCAGTGGGTCTACTAGTCCAGACGCGGCCACAGTGGCTGGACTACTTCCACCTGATACTGCTCAAGCTCATCAACGCGTATGGCGCGCTCAGCAAGGAGGTGATGCGCGCCGTCGACCACGGCCTGCCGCACGTGGCGCACGCGCTGCCGGCACACCAGGTCAGTGGGTCTACTAGTCCAGACGCGGCCACAGTGGCTGGACTACTTCCACCTGATACTGCTCAAGCTCATCAACGCGTATGGCGCGCTCAGCAAGGAGGTGATGCGCGCCGTCGACCACGGCCTGCCGCACGTGGCGCACGCGCTGCCGGCACACCAGGTCAGTGGGTCTACTAGTCCAGACGCGGCCACAGTGGCTGGACTACTTCGACCTGATACTGCTCAAGCTCATCAACGCGTATGGCGCGCTCAGCAAGGAGGTGATGCGCGCCGTCGACCACGGCCTGCCGCACGTGGCGCACGCGCTGCCGGCACACCAGGTCAGTGGGTCTACTAATCCAGACGCGGCCACAGTGGCTGGACTACTTCGACCTGATACTGCTCAAGCTCATCAACGCGTATGGCGCGCTCAGCAAGGAGGTGATGCGCGCCGTCGACCACGGCCTGCCGCACGTGGCGCACGCGCTGCCGGCACACCAGGTCAGTGGGTCTACTAGTCCAGACGCGGCCACAGTGGCTGGACTACTTCGACCTGATACTGCTCAAGCTCATCAACGCGTATGGCGCGCTCAGCAAGGAGGTGATGCGCGCCGTCGACCACGGCCTGCCGCACGTGGCGCACGCGCTGCCGGCACACCAGGTCAGTGGGTCTACTAGTCCAGACGCGGCCACAGTGGCTGGACTACTTCCACCTGATACTGCTCAAGCTCATCAACGCGTATGGCGCGCTCAGCAAGGAGGTGATGCGCGCCGTCGACCACGGCCTGCCGCACGTGGCGCACGCGCTGCCGGCACACCAGGTCAGTGGGTCTACTAGTCCAGACGCGGCCACAGTGGCTGGACTACTTCCACCTGATACTGCTCAAGCTCATCAACGCGTATGGCGCGCTCAGCAAGGAGGCTAAGCTCTGAAGGGAATCACAATTATCCGTTGACCTAGAACTAGGAAATTGGGGAAGTACTATCGTCTTAAACTACAAGTACAGAGAAAAATCTAAGTTTGTATTTTTGTGCGGAGCCCTCGGTGGGCGAGTGCGACTCGCACTTGTCCTGTTTTTTTTTTGTATTAACACACACACTTTATTTCAGGTGTTAGCGCTCCTGAAGCCAGTGATACGCACGCGCGGCTACCCGACCTCGCTATGCGCTTTAAAGCTGGCGGCCGAGGTCGCCAAGGCGCGCAGCAACGAGCTTACAGACGATATCGTGGGACAACTCATGGACGGAGTCTCACAGGTACACAACTGCTTAAAATAAATAAATAGATAAAAATCATTTATTTCAGACTCTAGAATCTGTACGTTTGTTTAGTACGTACAAATAATTTAAAAGCTAAGTGATAGTATAGTTGAAATTTTTTGAACGTAGCCGATCTACTTATCATCAAAACAATAGCATTCAAGATACTGCTATTGTTTTGAAGAATAGGAGAAGAGAAGAGAGATATAGTATAATACTAGGGGCTCTGTGAGCTGTAGAATTCGTGAGCCCGTCTTTAAAATAATTTTTTTTTTCGATTTTTTTCCACAAAAGGTCGAACCTTTACGTGGTGGCGTGAAACGTGCGTGATCTGATCCCGCGTGAATGACGTATTGTATCTACGTTACAATTAGAGTTTTGCTCGCAGCTGGCCGACCACCAGAACTCGGCAGTCCGCAAGGCGGCCATCTTCTGCATGGTGGCGTTTACGTTCGCGCTGGGCGAGGAACGCATGCAGCCGCACCTGAAGCACCTCTCCGTCAGCAAGTGCCGGCTACTGCAGGTCGGTACATCACACACTGTTAAGATTTGCCCCTAGATGTCGCTGTAACTTCCGCAAACTAGCGAATGGCATGTTACTGTATAAAAATACAGTTGAAATACAACACGGAAGTTTGACACACACGTGCACACACTCACGGCTTTTATTTCATATTATTTTCAGCGAGTTTCATAATAGGATCACACGAGTGTTTTAAGGCCTAATTATGTACAGTTGCATACACTACTTTATGAAAAAAACGGAACCCTTATAGGATCACTCGTGGGTCTGTCTGTCCGTCTGTCACAGCCGATTTGCTCCGAAACTACTGGACCGATTGAGTTGAAATTTGGTAAACATATGTAAATTGGTGACCCAAAGATGGACGCGTAAAGTAAATTAATGAATTCTGAACAAGAGGGCCAGTTATGGGGGTAAACTGGAAAATTAAAAAAAAGTTTCGCAAACTATATTGTGTGACATATAAAATGAAAGGGGTTGTTGTAATCATCTCAGACACATTTTTTTTATAATTTTAGCAAAAACAGATTTGAAGTAATTTAGGAAAAAAGACGAAAATTGACCATTCCCTTTATCTCCGAAACTACTAGGCTTAAAATTCAGAAAAAAATATGGAAAATAGTTCCTTGCCTAAAGATTACAGAAAACCTATAAGAAGTTTGAGTATTCAAAGTAACGGTATTATGTACGGAACCCTCACCCCGCGAGTTGAACTCGCACTTGTCCGGTTTTTTTTTAATATTGTGAGTCGAGGAAGCGTCCATAGGCTACGGTGTCTGCTTACCATCAGCCAATGCTCTTTAGCCAAACCTAAAGCCGGGGATCTTTTAATAAGCCATTGTTTTGTCTTCAGGTGTACATAAGCAAGCATCGCGACGACGGTGCGCGTCCGGCGGCCACGTAGCGAAGGCGGCGGCGCGCGCACCTCACCACTCGCGCCACGCAGACCGGCGACTGACGTCCTTTAACTAGGACAAGGGACCGCTGCAGTAGCCCGGTGTCCTGCTGGTAGGACGGAGGGCTACTAAAGCGGTGTGGTGAGATGGTTGTTACGATTGGTAGTTTTTTTTTATTTGGATCTATGTTCGTTACGATTCTTGGATGTTCATTGGCGGGGTAAAGTGCATAAGTTTGATGATAGTTTTTTGAATGTATAAGATTGTTTTTACTATGTATAAAGGATGCTTTTCTTTTTTCTTTTAATACATTTGATCGCTGTTTGAATTAACATTATTTGTATCATTTGATTAATAAAAGGATTTTAGAGTCGTAATCATCTAGTCTGTTAAAAAAACTGTTTCGTTAGTTGTCCTATTATAGCGATCTCACAGTCCCCATATATTTGAATAACGCTGGAACCTCGCTTATATGGCGCCATCTAATGAAACTACTATAATGAATGACTCGTGTTTTCTTGATGTTGACAGCCCTTTTGTGTCATTATCTGGGAAAAGGAACCTTGTAGTCGTTGGCGCTTATGCCATTATTGACGCCACGATTCATGTCATAATAATGGCAATAGCGCCAACGAAAATACACACACGATAATATACACTTTATCACATATTATTCGACTCTAGTATTATTACAATTCCTTAAGTAATTAATCGATCTAATTTTCAAAACGTAACAACCAACCACCACGGTAGGTCAGTCGTTGGCGGAAAGGCAAGCCTTGTCATGATTCATTTATGTGATACTGATTATGTGCTATTGATCTATACCGAACAGGCATATAGGTACACATGTTCCTCGTAAATCCTTTCGTACTAAATATAGTACACAATCAAATTGACTTTATATTAAATTAAAGGTCTCCTTTTTTCTTGGATTTACTAGGTTAAAATACATTGGAATATTTATATTTCATATCGTTTAAAATGAATGCAAGAGTCTTTCGCGTAGATCAATGGTGCTCTTATATTTCGACTCTGTTCGTATTGCTTTAAGGATTATGATTGTTTGTGTTTATGTGCAAGATTTTATATTTATCAACTAACCATGACAGTCAGTTGAGTTTCAAACGATTTCCAGCCGTAAAGTTGGAAATAGTAACAATCATGTATACAAAAGAAGTACATTAAAATGTAAAGGAAAGAAAAAGCCGACTTTTGTTCTAAAACGGAATAAAAAAAGATTCAATTAACTAGAATTAACATGTACTTCCTATAATACTTAAGGCGTCAGTACGATAATTTAATAACGCTTCGAAAAGCACGCTATTAATTTTCTAACCCCATAAAACAAGTGGCCTTCTTAAAGGACAAAAGTTTTTTTTGTTAGGTTTTACGATTTTGTCACGCCAAAAGATAATCTTTAGCCGATAAGTTGATAAATATTAAATGCTGTATGTTATTGTAAAGAAAAGACATGTTAATTTATTTAAAAAAGAACTTCGTATGGCAAGGGAGGATAGCGCGCGTCTACAAAATTGTACAGAATTGTATTTATATTAAATGTGGGTTTTGGGGTGATATTGTATGAATTTATAACATAATAATACATTTTGACAATCATACAACAAGGACCCTTTGCGAGTCTGTACCACGATCGAAGAAGACTTGATAATATAAAATATTTTTGTGCTATAAAATTGTTGTTTACTAAACGCTTATAAGTTCACATCAAAAATATTTTTGAGCGGATTGTACTATTTATAGTACGTTTTTCGTATAGCTAGAATCCCGTTATGCAAAGAAGTCTATTTAGTTAGTATTTTCAAAATAAGTCATCCAATATTGACCCCAAAAAGGCTTAGGATCGGCAGTGTCTAGTGCGATGTGTATAATTAATTAATTATGTACGTTGGTAGGTATTTAACTCTGTAACTTATTAAATGGTTTTTTGAACGCACTTCCAAAAATTCACTTCTCGTTTTTCATTTAGTTTTAAACACAAAATGTGCCAGCTATAGGTCCCGCTTTGTTGATGTCAAGAAGAACGATTGCTAGCCCATAGGCCTATTAAAAATTTGTTTTGTTTCGTTCAATTTCAAAATCAAACAAACCCCAACGGAGGACCAGCGGACCAGCATCATGCTGAGTTGGCCCATTTCGTGACACGGCACAGATTCACTTTTTTGTTTTTTTTCTTTGTCTTGTAATTATATTTCGTCGTTTCATTCTTCAGATATAATACATAACCAGGTAGTCCTTTAAACCTACAGGCGACTCTGCACGATATTTAAGAGACATTCAATTGACTATTAAACGATATTTAGTTCATTCATTCGTTCACCCTACCCTTCCTGTCAATCCCACCTTCACGTTCGCTCATTCTTTTTTCGTGCACGGCGACGAGCGCACGCGCCTCTTCTCTCGTTACGCGCCATCATGTCGAAACGCAAGGCGCAAGAGAAGATACATATTTATGAAGAAAAGATTAAAAAACTTCAAGACGATCGTAGACGATGTTCGAGAATAATTTACTCATCGTCGTCATCGGAAGATGAAGGTAAGTTAATTTATTTTATAAATTATGATGAGAAGTGGTTATAATGAGCCGACATAGGGATTGACCGCGAGTCATTAACTATGATCAAATACACATCGGGGTTGACTGCGAGTCTCCAACGATGTTAAAAAAGCAGAACATACGTGCATTCTTCAGTAGAAATACATGTTTCTCTGCGACACAAAGATTTTCTGAAATCTACCCTCAAGTGAAAATATTTTTTCCGTTAATTACATAACCACTTCTTTATTGTTTTAGATGACGAAATTGAACAAAATGTACATTGTTCATCACCGGCTCATGACCCTATAATACCGGAATCGCAATTAAACAGCGAAATTCCGGCGCCTGAACATCCCAGCGACGTACCGGCGCCAGAATTGGATAACGATGTTTCCGTCGCTGAAAATCAGACGACAACGGCGGTTCAGCCTGAACTCGACCCAGACATGTTACTAGCACTTGGGGAATCGACAGACGATACCCCAGAGTTTGGCGAAAAGATCCACGACAATCTAACCAAACTTTGGTTACCACTGCTAAAAAAAAGGTATACTTAAGGAAACTAAAGATAAACTCCAAAAGGAATATCTCGTTCCAGATAATTGCCGCTTATTACAAGCACCAAAATTGAACGTGGAGATATCAGCGGCTGTCCCCGATATGGTTCGTAACCGAGACAAGAATTTAGCAGCTTCGCAGCAGCAGCTAGGCTGTGGGATCTCGGCCATTAATAGGGCCATGAATATTCTCATAAGAGGAGACGATGCCGATAAAGTCCAAGCTATGAAACATCTTAGCAACAGCTGTCGTATATTGTGCGATCTTCATGCGTCATCCACTCAGAGTCGCATAAAGCTTATCACACCTAGCCTGGACAAAACGTTCTTGCAGATAATTGAAGACGCAGAACGTGACGAAACAGTATTCGGTAATAAACTGTCCGAAAAAATTAAGGCTGCGAAGACCATAGAAAAACAAGGCCTTCAAATCAAGAAAACAGTCCCCAAGAACATTGCTGCGGTACAACCGGCGAGCAGTCGAGCGTCCTATTCGGGAAACTGGTCAGCGCCCCCTCGTTACACGTCGAACAGGGGGGGGGCGAGGGAGTGCTCGTATCAAGGCAACAGCGAGGAACAATACCCGCCGGACGTTCCCAGCACCACAAACGGCCAAGACCTCCACCACAACGAAGGCACGTGCCCAGGCACCGTGAGCCAGGTACATGCTTGTCTAATCTCAAAATTTTATGATTGCTGGCTAAAAATTACTTCAAATCGTGTAGTCTTGGATTGGGTCAGATATGGCTTTCCAATCCCATTTACTACAGAAGTAAAACAAACATTTGTTCCAAAAAATACCTTTTCACACAGCTATTCAAAAATTAGTGGATTTAGGATCCGTATCTGAGTGTGTCCAAACCGAAACACATCA
Source organism: Epinotia nisella (assembly GCA_932294315.1). Classification (NCBI taxonomy): domain Eukaryota; kingdom Metazoa; phylum Arthropoda; class Insecta; order Lepidoptera; family Tortricidae; genus Epinotia; species Epinotia nisella. The sequence goes on from OW028699.1 coordinate 874,258, forward strand.
CATATCTAAAAAAAAAAAAAAAAAATCTTGTACCAAAAGCTAATGGGGGAAAGCGCGAGATTTTTTAAATTTAAAATAAATCCTAAATTTAAAAAATCTCAATATGTTTATTGCACTTTGTCATTTTAAGATGGAGGATCATCGCACAGCCTCAAAACTCATTCCAAAAAATGGTTTCTTAACCACAATAGACTTAAAAGAAGTCTATCTTCTTATACCTATTAACACATGTGACAGAGAGTTTATCCATAGCTCCTAGAGTATTCACTAAGGTAATGAAAGAAGTGATATTTAATTTGAGATCCAGGGGTCTCAAATCTGTCATTTATTTGGATGACATTTTATGCATAGGAGATAGTTTCCAGGAATGTCTTCATAATGTTAATGAAACCCTAAAACTTTTGCTATGTTTAGGGTTTATTGTCAATTACGACAAAAGTTCATTACACCCAGAGCAGACTTGCAAATTTTTAGGCTTTAATTTTAACACTCAAAATTTGACTCTGGGTTTACCCGAGGAAAAACGACATAAAATTGCACAGCTGGTCCACAAATTTCTACATCTCCCTAGATGTACCATTCGGGAATTTGCACAACTCATTGGTGTTTAGTGTCAGCTTGCCCCGCAGTAAAATATGGTTGGGTTTATACAAAAACCTTAGAAAAACAAAAATATCTCGAGCTGCTAAATAATGATAACAATTATGAAGCAAAAATTAAACTTCAAAAGTTGTACTTGAAGATCTTAACTGGTGGATAAACCATGTTTACACTTCAAATAATTGTATAAGATATCCTTGTTTCCAGTGGAAACAAGGATATCTCATACAATTATGGAAATTCCAGCTCGAGATTTACAGTGACGCGTCCAACTCAGGTTGCGTCGCAGCACGTCCAACGCAGCCGTCTGCGGAGGCAATAAAGTTAACGGCATGTGGAAATCTTCAGAACGGGAAAATCACATTAATTATTTGGAATTACTGGCCGTTTTCCTAGGTTTAAAGAGTTTTGGCCGAAATAGGACCAACTGTGCAATTTTGTTGCGTGTAGATAACAGCCATAAGCTACGTGAATCGCATGGGGAGTATACAGTTTCCACACTTTAATAATCTGGCTCGTTCAATTTGGCAATGGTGCGAGGAGCGAAATATATGGATATTTGCCTCCTACATCAATACAAAGGAAAACATTGCGGACGCAGAATCCAGGAGAGCATTAAACTCCGACACACAATGGGAATTATCAGTCGGAGCATTTGAAGCCATATTAAAACGGTTTGGAGAACCCGTAATAGATTCGCTTCTCGTTCCAACGCAAAATGTTAAAATTTCGTATCTTGGAAACCTGATCCCGATGCGATAGCCGTAGATGCATTTACAATCAGCTGGCGCACTAAGTATTTCTACGCTTTTCCACCATTTTCTTTAATATTGAAATGCCTCAGGAAAATCATAGACAATCAAGCACAAGGAATCGTAGTGTTTCCCTATTGGCCATCGCAGCCGTGGTTCCCGTTACTGCAAAGCTTGCTTAAATTGGAAATTATGTTCCTCAATCCCAATAAAACTCTTCTCCACTCCCATTTCAGGGACTTCCATCCCCTACACAAAGGACTTACCCTGGGTGTCGCGAGGCTCTGCAGCAGTCCTTCAGTCGAAGAGGCTCACCACCAGAAGCAATGACCCTTATGCTGGGATCGCTTTCGGATAGTACGATTAAACAGTACGATGTCACGTATAAGCTTTGGTGGCAATTCTGCAGCTCAAAAGCCATAGACATCTATAATCCATGTAAAACAACAGTTTTGTCTTTTTTGACCGAACAGTTTAGTAAAAATTGCGCTTATGGTACACTTAACAGTCACCGCTCAGCTTTGTCCTTGTTATTGGGAAACAATGTTGGTTCGGACGATTGCGTAAAACGCCTACTCAAAGGAGCGTACAAACAAAAACCCAGTGGCCCTAAGTACATTCATACTTGGGATCCACAGATCGTTTTAAATCACATTTCCCATTGGTATCCCAATACAAGTTTAACGCTGGAAAAAATTACTAAAAAATTAGTTACTTTACTGGCCATATGTACGGCCCATAGAGTCCAGACATTAGCGCTTATTAAGATCGAAAACATTGTCACTTCCGATTCTGGTATCGAAATTGGCATTACAAATATCATTAAAACATCTGCCGCAGGACGAGAACAACCCGTTCTCTTTCTACCATTCTTTAGGGAAAACGTAGCTATATGTCCTGCTACAGCTCTCAGAGATTATATTTTTGTAACAAAAAATAAGAGAGCTGATAGTGTAGGAAATCTTTTATTGACATACAGACCACCTCACAGAGCTGCAACCTCTCAAACCATCAGCAGATGGATAAAACAAGTTATGTCGGAAAGTGGCATAGACGTCGCGGTATTTAGCGCGCATAGCGCGCGACACGCCGCCACGTCGGCCGCCAGCCGCGCCGGCGTGAGTATCGACACCATCCGGCGCACAGCAGGCTGGACAGCGACGTCTACATCGTTTGCCCGTTTTTATAATCGGCCAGTATCAGAGGAAGGACTTTTTGCAAGGTCCGTTTGCTTACAAGCAAATGATTAATTAATTAAGCAAGGCTGATTATTGTTACTTATCCAATAGTTAAGTTAACTAATGTTGATTATTGTACCTCAATTGAAATAGAAAATAAACATATTTTCTTATTTAACTTCTGTTTCAATCCACTTAACGCAAAACTTTAAAACTCTGAACATCTACCTGGTTATGTATTATATCTGAAGAATGAAACGACGAAATATAATAGATGATCAAACGAACTTCTCGAGCGAAGTTCGATCATTATTATATGAGTCGTTTCATTCGAAGATATAAGAACCCTCCCACCCAAGTATAACCCTATATATTAAAGTTTTGCATTTTCTCTGAACATAATGAGCGAACGTGAAGGTGGGATTGACAGGAAGGGTAGGGTGAACGAATGAATGAACTAAATATCGTTTAATAGTCAATTGAATGTCTCTTAAATATCGTGCAGAGTCGCCTGTAGGTTTAAAGGACTACCTGGTTATGTATTATATCTTCGAATGAAACGACTCATATAATAATGATCGAACTTCGCTCGAGAAGTTCGTTTGATCATCTATTGTGTTGCGTCACGAATAAATGTGTCATTCTTGATTCAAAAGCTGCTCTATTTCCCAATACAGTTGATTTAAATTTCATTGACAATTTTTCTTGTATGGTAAATGGCTAGATTTAACAGAAATAGAATATTGATATCGCAAAAGCGTGATCTTGTGCGTAGAAGTGTCAAATATAATTTTATGTTTAAAACTATTTGAAATAAAATGGGAGTCTTAGTCTAATCCTTCATTTTCGAAGTCATTTTTTAACGTCATTAAAGTTGTAATTAAAGATAATAGTTTTATACATAAATCACATTATAATATTAGACATACATCTTACGTGCAAATAACCTTATACTTAGTTTGCCTGAGTACGCATATAAGGCGGTCTCTTTCTAACTAATAAGTTCATTGTGAACGATTTCGACGTATTGACGATAACCGCTGACCATCAGGCGGGCCGTACGCCTGTTTGCCACCGATGTGGTATCAAATATAATAACAAATAATTGCGACTTTAGAAATTCAAATACATCATTTTATTCTGGAGCGTGTATCGTAATAAAAATATTAGCTGACAAAATTAAAACTTTTATAAGGAAACTTCTGATATTATCAGACTAATATTTTTTCATGAATTAGAGTCCTCGAGTTGAAAACTAGATAGTCCGAAAGAGACCCTTATTAAATTAAAATCTGAATGTACTTTTTATAGGACACTAGGCATCCGGGTGTAAAACTTAGGCATTTGGAATAAACCACATTTTTTTACCGAATTTGAAAAACGTTAGTCTAAAATCTTTCTTATGGATTAAGGAATAAGGTCGGTAGCTTGGCAATGTTTAATTCGAAGGCAATGTGAAATTTTACATTTTGTATTTAGGACAGTAAGGTGTTTGAAAAGAGGGCATTTGAAGGACGAACAGGGGAGGGCTTTAATGATCCGAAAAGTAACTCCTTGGCCCGTGTTACCCACAAATATAGAAGAATAATCTGGGCGATGTTATAGAAAACATTATTTGACATTGCCTGTTTTTATAATTAACTATCTCTGGTATTTCCTTTCATCTTGGTTGCATCCTGAAGAAACCCGGGATCCCTCTGCTACCTAATCCCAGAAACGGCGTAGGCACTAGTTTTTGCCGAAGCTCCTGCGATCCCTGACCCAGTAGGAGAACTAGACCTAATTAGGACTAGTCAATGGTATAATGAATGACCCAACGGGTTCTAGTTTTATCTACTTGGATGGTCAGACGGCTTTCGCAAAAATTAGTGCCTACACCAAGGAGGGACTAGAATGCGACCGGGATAACGACGAACGATAATTCTAGTTCTATGTTAGGACTTCGTGACGACTTACGGCGATGGGATAGGTGGGAGCGAGATGCTGTTCTGATCTCTCGCTCACACGTATGTCGCCGCCGTTCAAAGTCGTGAACAAACTATTATACAATACAATACAATACAAATACTCTTTATTGCACACCTCACACAAACAAAGCAGTTACAGAGAGAAACAATACAATAACATGTAGGTGGAGGTAGACAACAGGCGGTCTTATCGCTGAAGAGCGATCTCTTCCAGACAACCTTTGGGTATCGGAGAAAGAGATAAAACTAGATCTATTATAGTCCTCTTAGGTTGTCTTAGAGGCTCGCTTGTGTAAGCTTGCCTGTAACGGTAGCGCTGACAGAAACAATTTTGACAGGGACACTGCTACTCGAAGTGCAGATTATATAAAATGGGTCAATCAACTATTTTTTTGTTGCTCGTTGCCATGGTGACGTCCCCTGGGTCACTCTTTAAAACTATGATGTTATGGGGAATACACTAATCACGTGTTTTTGTTATATTGGTAAACCCATTCCATAGTGGGGCAACTCCTTACCATGATAGGAGCCCAATTTATAGTATTTTTTCTAAGAAACTCTGTCACTGTTGTCCCTTGGCTTACCGGGACAGAATAACAACAAGAAAAGGTTGATCGACCCAAGTACAGTGAATATACTTTTCTCTGACAGGTTTAGAGATGCAGATGTTCGAAATATTTTAGCGGTTATAGACCAACCCAATGATGTAACATAAAAAAGAAGTGGGTTGTGTCGGAGATACAACCGTTAATTAAGTTTAAGTGGATACTTCTTTGTTGGCTATGGAATGTATTGTTAAATTCAGTGTTTTGATTATTTAAAGGAATCTGCCACTATGGTGTACCCGTAATATATATATCTGAATTAATTCACGAAAATCTGTATAAATACAGATAAATATATATGGCAACATTGACCGACGTAGCTAATTTGACTCGCGATACATTGAAAATGGCGGTCATTTCAGCATTATTTTCATGTCCGCCACATAAACTAAATAATATTTTGTGATTAACAACTAATGGCAAATAAAGAAGGATTAAAACATGTAACAAACAATTATTTGAAATCAAATTAGGCTTCTCAACAAAAAGTTATTCCGGAAGTCACGTGATACATTTTGAACTGTACCCCTATACAAGACCGCGAGCAAGGAAGTATCCACTTCATACGCGCTCGAAAAATGGCACACTAAAATTGAGTCGATTGGCACAACTTGCCTCAGTTTCGAGCCGTCAATGGAAACGTTAGCTGTCAGATTTGGTGGCCATTTTTAAACACGGAATTTCGTATAGACAACAAGACATTTTATTTTTATTTTACATCATTGGACCAACCAATATACCGTAAAACTATCGGAATAGGAATGTTCATTGAAAAAACTTATTGAATTCAAATAAAACACGATATATGACGTATAAATGCCTTATATTAATAACGGACTAAGAAATCATTTTAGTTGACATTGTTTCCGTTGTGCGACAGACGTTTCCGTTGTGCGACAGTTGTTTCCGTTGTGCGACAGTCGTTTCCGTTGTGCGACAGACGTTTCCGTTGTGCGACAGACATTTCCGTTGTGCGACAGATGGCGCCGCGAGCGCCCGTGCCTTCATGCCAAAAATCGTTGGTTACGTTGTTCGGTGAAAACTATGTTTGTCTGTCTCTATGTGTTGTATCGAAGACATTGTATAATAATACCAGCGGCACGCGTGGCTTCGCCCGCGTCTTGCAAAGAACGCAGACAAACCCGCGGGATAGAACACAGCCTATGTCCATCCGGAAACTCAATTCTATACGCAGGTGAAAGATTTTTTGAAATCGGATGATTAGTTCCGGAGTATACCGCGTACAAACAAACTTACAAAACTACAATCTCAAAGATTTTCCTGTACACAGTGGGCTCCACCAAAAATGAAAAACAATCTACGTTTGTATGGAGAGTCGATCTTCTTGGGGACTTAGTCCAGTGGTTTACTTGTAGAGAACGCCTTAAAGCATCAAGTCCATATGCACTTTACTGTATTGTGCGATGAAGTTTAAATAAAAAATCAAGTTAAACTTAGGACGAACTTTCTCTTCAATGTCTTCGATACAACAAGATACGACCGCGATCTAACTGTAGAAATCGTTTGTATGTATGTAAGTTATCATGTACATTTCTAACACGTGAACAGAATTAGTTATTTGTTTATATTTAAGTTAGGTAAACTATGTGTCACGATATCAAAAGAGAACCCCGCTTTTTGAAAGCTGCGCCTAAATATTTACATTTTCTAAGCAAGCCTTAGTGCATACATAACTGGACTAGCTTTTCAGTAACTTACCCCTCTGTAGAAAACCTTGCACAATGTGCATAAAATCATACAAAGACAATTTCACAATCGATTAATGGTCATTCACAAAATCGACTCGCAAGAGAACACTGATCATAAAAATGCCCGCATGTTGCTGTAAGCACACCCCGCCCCTGCAGAATTCAGCAGACATTTTTGTACGCAAATACGACAGTTATGTATGCTCTAAGAAGCATGAGTTTATTAGAGAGTTGGCCGAATTGCATCAAATTAGTCCATTCCAAAAGCAACTCTAGTCCAAGGTACAAGATTCCAATTACAATGACAGCTTTTAAATAATCTCAACGTTATCTGCAAGCGGGAGGAATGCTTTATGGTCATAAACGGGATTATGTTTTAACGTCACCATAGGCCGTAAGTGGGATTTTCCGCCCGCTACGCGAGGAGAAAATCTCACTTCCTGGCCAAGGCCAGACGTAAAACTTTAGACAAACCACGGGCGGTAATTTGTAAAGCCCCAGATCGCATAATGGCCCTCTCCTTCGGTTCGGGCCACAAACACCTGCGATCTGGGGCATTCATGAATTCACCGCCCTAGGTATGTAATGTACTATTATTGAGATTATTTCAATACGGTCGATTTTTTACAAAACTCATTGGAACTGGAATCTACCTTGGACGACCCGACTTTTTACAAAACTCATTGGAACTGGAATCTACCTTGGACGACCCGACTTTTTACAAAGCTCATTGGAACTGGAATCTACCTTGGACGACCCGACTTTTTACAAAACTCATTGGAACTGGAATCTACCTTGGACGACGTGCCGAAGGAAAGGAGGGTTAGGTACGTTTTTCGAGCGTATGTACAGTAAGGGAAATGTATTCACGTACCACCGTAGAACCCTATCGCGATAAGCTGACATATCACTCGAGTTTCAGTGACGGCGGCCTGTCAATTGCGACAGGGTTCTACGGTGTGGTACGTGAATACATTTCCCTTACTGTATGTATGTGTATGTCTTATTCTTTGGCACGCCCTGCAGCCTAAACCGTTTGACGGATTTCGACATACGAGGTGTCGTTGGATTCCTCTTAATCGTGGGAGTGACATAGGCTATAATATTTGCAAAAAAGCAGTTGGGTTTTTGAAAAATCATACCACTTGTTAAATTGACTGCTTTGATGCTATTCGGTCAACTTTAATAATAGAGAGTCTCTAATAAAGAGGTCGGTATGTGACACTCCTTATGTATTTACATGTCTTATGTAATTATATTACATAAATAGGAGAAAAACTCCTTTAAAAGCCAAGTGAATCGTCCATATAGTTTACTTAGCTAGTCATGTAGCTATTATATCAGAAGTTACAATAGTTTAATGTTATATGTTAAATAAATAGTGTCAGCAATACGTGACTTTAACTATTCCATATATACAAAACCAAAAATTTCTTAAAAATAGATAGATTGTCTCACACCTAGCCAGAGAGACGTAACATTTTTACTCACCACGGGCGGTAGTAAAGAAAGCCGCAGATCGCATATTTTTAAATAACTGCGATCTGTGACATTCTTTGTTTTACCGCTCTAGGTAAGTCAATGTACTATTACGTCACACCTAAGGCGGCCATAACCGCCCGCTACGCATACGGAAAATCACCTCCCTCACACAGGAGACGTAAAATAGTGCACGCACCACGGGCGGTAATAAAGAAAGCCTCATATCGCTTATTTATTGCCCTTGCCTTCGGCTCGAGCGTCAAATGCCAGTGATCGGAGATATTCTTTGTTTTGCCGCCCTTGGTAAGTACTATTACGCCTGGTCTCTTAAAGGTGTGACTTAAGTAATACGGAATAAGACCAATTATAATTATTACAATTGGTATAAGGTCTGCAAATGACCCAAATGTTTTAACCATACATTAACAAATAACTGGTTTAATATATAACATAAACTATATTTCTATTAATTCCAATTATTTAATCCTTCCTTCGATTCTAATGCTTTAACATTTAGGTGACTAATTTTTTTACATATATATGTGTGTATGTCCGAATCGAAAAAGCCCTTATAACAGTTTTGTATCACCTTGAAAGTGATATAAATGCATATATAGATACATAAAACACGAAGTTAGCGCTGCCCCATTGACATGTATTTATCATATATGATACACCGGGCAGGAAACGTTGCGTTAATGCTACGCTTGTATCAAGTAAGAAACACGTTCGTGCATCGTATATGATACATGGAGCAGGGAATATAAGGTTTCTTTTGGTTTACAAGATACATGTTGCTTATACAGAGTGTTTTTTTTAAATGGGACAGTATGGGGAAATCCGAATCTAAAGGAGATAGAGGAAAAGTGTCCAAGGAAACATTAGGTGTTTTTTTATGTAAACAAATTTGGCTCATTAAAATTTTTGGTCAAGCGTGAGTTGTTCTTAAAAAATGATAAAGTTGGTCAATTTTTTTTTTGACGTGGGTCGACTCTGTTTCATGTAAGGATTATTTCATTGTATGGAAAGAAAAAAATCTGAACAGCAGAAGTTGGTCAAATTTAATGAAAACTAATCTTCATACAGTTGGTTTATTACTTGAGTAAATGTTCGATGTGGCCGCCGTCTTGTCTTATGCAGGTACGAGCACGCTTCAAGACACTTCTAGTTGCATTTAACAGAGACTTATGGTGAATTGTGTTTAAAGTGTTGTAAACAGCATCTTTTAATTCTTGTACGGAGTTGTATCGGGATTCATAAATTCGACCCTTAAGGTAACCCCATAAGAAAAAATCTAATGGCGTTAAGTCGGGTGATCGTGGGGGCCACTCGTTCCAAATTTGAATTCTTTTTTTTATAATTTCAAGACTATCGCGTGCCATGATGTTTACGAAGATTAAAAAAATGTTCTTCTCTTGAATCATCTGGAGCTCTTATGGATTATCGAAATTTAAAAATGGAATAATTTTAAATATTTTTTTACACGCCTAGGCACTTGTAGCAATATTAAAAGGCGAATACTGCAATTGTATGAAGATTAGTTTTCATTAAATTTGACCAACTTCTGCTGTTCAGATTTTTTTCTTTCCATACAATGAAATAATCCTTACATGAAACAGAGTCGACCCGCGTCAAAAAAAAAATTGACCAACTTTATCATTTTTTAAGAACAACTCACGCTTGACCAAAAATTTTAATGAGCCAAATTTGTTTACATAAAAAAACACCTAATGTCTCCTTGGACACTTTTCCTCTATCTCCTTTAGATTCGGATTTCCCCATACTGTCCCATTTAAAAAAAACACTCTGTATATATATGTTATGCGGAATCAGTGTGTAGATTTGTTTGTATGAAGAATCTCTGGAAACCTTGTTGGTTGTTTGCCTATGCATTGAAATCTGTTTTTATTTCGGGGCCTTCAAATATGTTTGTAGTTTCGTTATATAAGAATTTTGCGGTTTAATACAGTAATAGATATTATAAGGGTGGACATCCATCACAGATGTTTGAAACTCGGTTTTAATAAACTTCACACCTAGTGGTCAAGAATGCGAGCTGTCGAATATATGAAACCAGCTTCACGTCTGAGGGACACCACCACCTCCACCCTTATGAGTTCTCAAGAAGAATAAAACACAAACACCACAAGATATTCTTAAAATTCTTATGTAATGATGGTTTTGTAAAATACCCTTACTAATGAGCGTTTTGAGAAGAAATGATTTCAAGATTAATGTTTCATTGTGAAGTGAGTTAATTGTCTTTTGTAATGATTGTTGTTACCTTATGTATTTCTGCCCTGTTAAATTGATGTATCGATATAGATTCATTGATGTATTGGGTGATTGAGTTGATGTGGGCAGTCCAGACTAGTTTAGGCTTGTGACTATGTGATATTGGCATTTTATATAATTGTGATATGTAAATTTTGATTGACTTGAAATACCATTTCTTCTTCAGAATTGAGATATTTGTTCTGTTACCAAATGAAAACCTTAAGGGTTATTATATGTATGTTTTCCTTTTATTGATTTTCAATGCACATTAATCAATTAAATGTGTATGTATCATATACGATACCTATATGAAACGGGATTGTAAGCTCACCTACATTTTGAAATTAAAATGACACAACACGACAAATATTATTTTCACGATATAGTATGAATGTAAATTAGTAAGGGTTTTATAAATAGTTTTAAAACATTTAATGCAACATCAAGAAGAGGTTTCGATAGTTATACGTTATTATTGTATTTAATTGTGTAAAATTGCATTTATAAGGTAAATCGCTTGAAAGCTGTGTCAAATATTACCCGTAATTAATGTATTAATTATTAATTGATTCATGTACGACAGTTATGAATAAAATGATTTTTAAGCCTTTATCAATTATTTTTATTTAAGGTAGCGTTTTCACCGGTTGTGTACCCCTGCACCTACTCCCAAGATTTGAAATAGGCACTAGTTTTACGAAAACGACTGCCATCTCACGTTCCAACCCAGAGGGAAAAACTAGACCTTAAAAAAATCACTTGTTGTATGGGAGCTTCCTTAAATATTTATTTTATTCTGTTTTTTAGTATTTGTTGTTATAGCGGCAACAGAAATACATCATCTGTGAAAATTTCAACTGTCTAACTATCACGGTTCATGAGATACAGCCTGGTCACAGACAGACGGAACACGGAAGTCTTTGGTCGGTAACCAAAGCTGGGGACCGATTTTTGACTTTCCAAGCCAAAGCTTCAAAGCCTGCTTCAAAATTGTGGTGTCAAAACTTTAACAAAAGCGGTACTTTCGACCGATAGAATTGAATACGAGTGGTCAATACCAGTCGTTGTTCAATTTTCTATCGATATTTCAAAATAGCAATTTGTTATTTTTGACAGTTTTCGAGTGAAACGAACGTCAAAAAATCGGTCCCCTGGGCCCTATTTAAAATAAACATTACAATCCTACAATTTTGTATAAAAGTAACATACCTATTTGTTAAGTTTTAGTTGGGCGTTTTTCAAAAAAAGTGTGAATGATTTTTGTTTCACAATTCATTTTTTGTTTTTCTTACTCAGAATCGTTGATACTATCGATCATTATACAAGAAAAAAATTGTCCCCGATTTTACTATGTAAGTTTTTTCTTCGAGTGCGTCACGACCATATAAATAAAATAGACTGCATACAAAAATGTGACGATCTGGAATGGAATATTTTGGACACTTTTTTTCTTGTAGTATCAATGATTCTGAGTAAGAAAAACCCGAAAAAACTTTTTTGAAAAATGCTCAGTTAGTTACAAAATTGTAGGATTGTAATGTTTACTAAATAGGACCCGGTCGCGTTACCGGCGTGATGACCCTAAGTACTCAATGGACAAAACAGGCACTTGACTTAACCAATAACGACTGGCCATTTTGAGCAGTGTTGCCTGTTTAGACTTGGTTTTTTTTAACTAGGCCACAGGCAATTCTTGGAAATATCTTGAGTAATGTAATTCAAGGTATAAAAACAGTTTTATTTGTCCAATTCAGTCTAGAAAAATCTTAAGCGTGTCACACGTATTTAGGTCAATTACGTATGTACAACTTTTCCATCAACTGTACAAGTAATGACTAATTAAAAGAACTAATAAACAAGATGGCTGATCGATGAATACTTAATCGTTTATTACACACACACGTTGGCTATTTAAGGAGCGTATTTTTAAAATTGATAACAGTTTAAATATAAAACAACGCCATAACGAACTTTATATAAATATATTTTGGGCTTTTAATAATTCAGTATAATAAAGTGGTACGGTCCAAATTAAACTAGTTAAGTACATCTAGTTACATATGCTGTAAAAAGTAAGTAAATTATAACTATACTCAAATAAATTTGCAGAAATCGCGAAACGTCTGGTCGATGTAACTGGTGACCGAAGAGCTGGCGGCTTTCTCGCGCAACGCATCAGCATTGCAATTCAGCGAGGAAATGCCGCCAGCATCCTCGGTACAATGCCTCGAGGGCCTTTTTTAGATTTAACTTAGTTTTAATTCATCTTAGTTAATGTTAATCATAATCTTGTATTTACTTTCAATAAATACCTCTACTCAAATAAGTTTCTTGCTTTCCGTACTAAATATTAAAGTAACCTTGTACCTATAGGTACCTTACCTTACCCACTATATGTCTGTTTAATCTTATGCTCATATATATTTATTGCAAAACCATGCTTACATAAGGTGGTAGAAATAGTAACTAAGTACATGGGAACCCTGTAAGGGCATAGCAATTTCTTATGGCTAAAGTTAAACTATTACATGTATAATTTCCTTAGAGTAAGTACCTATACCTTATTTCCTTATAAATGTTTTTAATTATGTACTGCCCGAGTTTGAGTTACGGATAATTTATGTAAAGAATAAGTTTACATGTTGTTTGTAGTTGGGTCGTTCTTCTTTTCGACCGACAATAGCCTGTCCTTCGTCTTATTACGGCATCTCATTTGAGTAATGATGTTTACGGTTTTATAATGTTCGAATGAACGTCCATATTATTTTATTAATTAGTGATATTTAATATTTCACTTTCTCTAACTAGCATTTTTTTGAATGTTTTTTTTTCGTAGAATGCCGTGACAGAGTGCTAAACCAAAATGTTGTCCCCACTGAAAGAGTCCACTTTGTCACATGTTTTTTTTTAGAAACCAACCGTAAATAAATATTTATATTGGCCAGAAAGGAAACTTTAATTAGTTCTAATGAAGAAACCTATTTTTTTTAAATCGCACTTCAAAACCACAATTTTCGATAGTTCAAAAACCAAAAAAACAGAAAAACCACGGATCATTGTCGGTAAAAAAGAAGAACGACCCAGTTACACTTTACTCCCTTGAATGCCCAATATCACGCAAACGGATCACTGAATTGAAAAATGACAATTATAAACCTTAATATTTTTTAACAAAGCTATCCAACGATACCCCACACTATGGGTTTAAAGAAAAAAAATTACATCCGCATTTGATGTGTAGGGGAGGTGCCTACCTACCCTAAAAAATATTTTTTCAAGATTGTATTCTATCGTATTGTCGGCGTGATCGATTTATATTCCCATTACAACTTTCTAGTAGTTACGGTCACTGAGCTAAGCCGCAGTCGGACATGACTGTTGTTGAACGGAACCCTAAATAAAACCGGACATATGCGAGTTCAACTCGCGTGGTGAGGGTTCCGTATATAATCTAAATTTCATAAGTGTTTTTGAATACTCAAACTTCTTATAGGTTTTCCTGTAATCTTTAGGCAAGGAACTATTTTCCTTATTTTTTTCAGGATTTTAATCCTAGTAGTTTCGGAGATAAGGGGGAGGTAATGGTCAATTTTCGTCTTTTTTCCTAAATTACTCCAAATCTGTTTTTGCAAAAATTATAAACATCTTATATATCTTATATTATCTGACATGCTTACAACAACCTCTTTCATTTGATATGTCACACAATACAGTTTGACAAACTTTTTTTTAAATTTTTCAGTTTACCCCCCAAAAGTGGCCCCCTTGTTCAGAATTCGGCTGTGACAGACGGACAGACAGACAACCGAGTGATCCTATATGGGTTCCGTTTTTTCCTTTTGAGGTATCGGAACCCTAAAAACGATTATAAATGAACGGTGCCCCGGGCAAAGCTAGTTCAAAAATATACGTACTGAAGTAAGTAGTTTTGAGTCTACCAATAGGTAAGTAATACCTACTTACATCATAAAGGCGGTATATTTTATAGCAACAATAACAAAAGAGTGTCAAAAACACAGAAACCCCATAAATTCGGGATGACGCCACACCTAAACAAACGAGCACGAACAATACGAACAGACAAACAGAGTAACAAATCATTATATACTTACATTTTGGCTTAAACATTTTTTCAGATCCTGCCAAGCTGAATTCAACTCAACATCGCAAACAATAAAGTACGAATACTTTCTAACGATGATAAGTGGTGCCTAGTACATTTTAGTATTACGTTTAAGCATATTTTGCTATAAGTAATTTATACGTAAATTCAGTTCCATTGTCTGAAACCGTGTGCGTGCGCATTTATTTGGCACCAAGTTAAGATGGTAATCGAGAAAAATTGCCAAGTGCGAGTTGGACTGTTGTCGTTTATTTCGTAGGTTTTTGTCTATTTTACTGTTTTCCTAGTCGGATCGTCAGCGCGAGCGCACGCAATTGGGAATGGATGGAAATTTTAGAAATGCCTGATAATTTTTTTTGTGATAGGAATAATCTTCCTTAGCATCAGAAAAAAGTTTCAGATTTTTCAGCTGCGTCAATTTTTTTTGAAAAATATAAACAGTTTCCTCACTTACGTTTTGGGTCAGTTACGGCACCTTCCTCGATCGGTCTCATATTACAAAAAAATATATTAAATATGTGTGGTAAACTGACACTGGCAATGATATTGACACTTGCAGCAGCTATATTGGTCATTACCAGTGTCAGTTGTAATATGAGACAGATCAAGGAAAGTGTCTATTTACCGTTCTTGACCCTAGCACGGGATCGGGATAAGTGGCGTACTCGAAGAGAGGCTTATGCTCAGCAGTGGGCGATTACAGGCTGACAATGATGAAGGAAGGTTATTCCTATCACCAAAAAAAGAATCAGGCATTTCTAAAATTTTCATCCATTCCCCATTCCGTTAAGAATCCCAGCAAGTTTGGGTCTCATTTTAAAACGGTATTTGTAGACTTGAATCGAGCGTGCTGGATAGGATCGTGTGATACTTACTTTCTGCTTTTGCCTGTAGGTACTTACTGGTTGGCTGCATCATCATATTCAGCCATAGCCCGACCACGGCTGAACGCAATCCTCCATGTCGCCTTATCATTCTGGTAACAGTACCTACATAATGATCACGCCTGTTTCGCGGAGGGATAAAAAGGCAGGGATCACAGGTCCACTTTGCTACGACATTGAGAAACCTTTCTTGCTTCATATCCACATTCTTCATACATGATTCCCGGTTTAAGTACCTACTCTTGACCTGAACTTACTTTAGGATTTCTCCATTTTATGCGAAAAAAATCGCCGAGATCGTCCCTTTCCAACTCTACCGTCCACTGTTTTTGTTGATCTTTTTTACACGAAAGGGGTTGTAATGTTTTATTATGTATGACATAATAAACCCCCTTCTCAATCAAAAATAGTAATCAAATCATAGATGGTGAAATAAACGAAGACGTGCATGGTGGAGCTTTGAACTTGCTTTTATTAAAATACGCTGCAAGAGGTAGCCTATAAAATATGAGTTGCGTGGGCCAGACCCAAACGACAAAGCCTCGAAGGCACACTCGAAGGTGACTGCTTGGGGTCGTTGGAGTCGTTCCCATCTTCCAACCATCCAATCCTGGTTCATTAAGCAACCTGGGTAGGATAGGTTGGAAGACGGAAATCACCCACTACTTGACGTCTTCATCTTCTTGTACATATAGATTTCCAGACAGCTTGATTTGAAATGAGAATAGTGCTGTATACCAGCACTGTAGAGGTTTGATATAGAACCTACATCTTTAATGTGAAATTCTTAAAATAACAATAACAACAGCAAACCTAACTTGGTGCCCGTCAAGCGTCAGCTATTGACACAGCTGAACAGATGTAATTGATTGCTCTCTTGTGGTGCAGAGCCGCGGCAATAGTCTTCGAGCTAGGAGACCCGACGGACGTCAATATGCTGACTAAAGCACTCCTTGTGTGCGCAGCGCTGTCTCTGGCCAAGGGTGAGTTAGACAGTCTTTTTTTAAACGACGGTAATAAGCATAGGTACCTACGTGCCTGATGGTAAACAGACCCTTAGCCCAGGGTTTCTTAAAGTGGGGTCCATGGGCCCCTTTGGGGTCCGTGTCATGAATGCTTAGGGTCACAACCACTTCGTTCACTTTGAGGTTTTTATTAGAAATATGCAGTAATTCGCGCTTGTTATTCAACCAACTTAGGGTACCTCCTTTGTTATTGCCGACCGGTATAGACACAGACACGACTAAAATAACCAGGGACCCGCCCAACCCTTCCCAGAAAAAGCCTTTGAACGGGTTAGTCGTTCGTTCTATTGAACCAAATCACTTGCTGTCCGATATCCGATTGAAAACCCATTCATTTTACTTAAAGCCGTATATGAAGGGGTTTTCACTTACGCGGCTACCGCTACTTCTGCCCTGCTAGCGTAACTTGAGTCTCGACTCTACTCGCGCGCGAGATACACTGTCCGTCACTTTCTGATTAATGCTGTCAAAAAGTGACAGATAGTCTATCACGCGCGCGAGTAGAGTAGAAAGTCAAGTTATGCTAGCAGGGCGAAAGGGTATCCCTTTCCAACAATGTTAAGCGCTGAAAGGAAAGGAAAGGGTTGGTCTTTCGAGCTTAGCGCTAACCCATTTGAGGTATAATATCGTAACATCTAACGTAAATTTTCAAATTTCGCTCTTATTGTCATTGGCAAAAGGATAAAATGGAAACCCCTTCAAGAGTGTTGGTAGAAAAACCCTTTCGAAAGGCTTTTTTAAGCGCTTGAGAAGATGTCTTTATTTTTACGCACTTCTTGAAGATGCGAGAGATATATCATCTTTGGCAAGACGCCCCTCTGCTGTGTCATGCTACTGTCATCTAATGGTCAGACAAGGGCGTAGCGAGGTACGCCCTGCTGGAAGAAGCAGCTGTCCCATTGCTCGTGCAATCTAGGTAGATTTTTCTGGTGCTGGGATTGAAGCGACCATAGGCTATAGTATCTGCTTACGATCAGGCAGGCAGCGTTCTTGTTCGCCACTAGCATGGTCAGAAATAAAGACAACACAACTTGATCACGCTCATAATTCATAAACCGTGCTGAGGAGAAAATGATTAATAAAATATTTTCTTCAATTTGATTGCAAATGGTTCATTACGTACCTTAACAAGTTTTAACGTTAAATGTTCAACTGTTTTTTGTTAGATTGATAAAGGATTCCAATAAATTGTTGACGAAATTCAGTCTTTAAAGGTACTTATACATTTTTTGAAATATACTCACCGGCAGAAAATTTGGCCCAAATTAGAAAAAGTTTACTATGCAGTAAAACATTATTTAATTTATTCAATTTATAGTTTGAAATCACGAAAAGTTTGTGTGTGTGAATGTATATCCTAAGACCTTTTGACTGGACCTCGTAGCTTATTATTAGGGTTCCGTACCCAACGGGTAAAAACGGGACCCTATTACTAAGACTTCGCTGTCCGTCCGTCCGTCCGTCTGTCTGTCACCAGGCTGTATCTCAAGAACCGTGATAGCTAGATAGTTGAAATTTTCACAGATTATTGTATTTCTGTTGCCGCTATAACAACAAATACTAAAAAACCGGCCAAGTGCGAGTCGGACTGGGGCTCCGAATTGATGAACTGGAGATGAATTAAAATCCGCTATCACATTTCCCCAGCTATCATTTTACCCCATAAATCCATTTCCAGCTGTAGACATCGTCCGACCTTGCGTCCTGAGCGACCACCACTGCATCCGCGACAACCTGAAGGCCAACTCCCACTGCCGGCCGGTCCGGGGATCGCTTCCCGGACAGTACACCATCCAGTCGTGGCGGTTTGAGACGCCGTACTTCAACGCTTCGTACATCGACCAGCGACTGGTCGTCAGGAACCATGATAAATGCTTCGTCTCTGAGTTCTTGTAAGTTCACTCCTCATATAAATCTGGATTACCTATATATTTTTACTCTAGTGAAAATAAAAATAGGTTATAAAAGGATTTTTAAAAATAGCCAAGGTTGGAGCCTCCTAGTAAACAAGTAATTTTGCATGTGTCAGGAGACACCGCTTTTCCAAAAACAAGAAGTGGTAAGTTTAACCCATAATAAACTACCTACTTAATATAAAACATTTGGTTTAGAGATTAAGATAGGTAGGTACAAATATGTGTTGAACATATTAACTAGGTATGTAATTGTATTTTGTATTGTATTATAAATCTAAGTACAGTATGTGTGTGTGTTTGTGTGTACTGATTTAAAGTCGGTTAAAATTAAGACTTTGTTTTTATTATAGGGGCAAATGACAGTTGATTTGTCCTAATGCTCGTTCGAAAACTTACCCAAATATGTACCCCTGTGGATTAAACTGTATGCTTTATTTATCATTCTCGTATTTTACAAGCTTTTATTTACTTTCACCAGACCGTTATCTGTAATCAAATCTTGCAAGTTAAATTTGATCCACTTCCCGGTTTCCGATTGAGCTGAAATTTTGCATACATGTGTAAAACGCGTGACAATACAATATTATGATGACATGGTGCTGATCTGATGATGGAGCTGGAAGGTGGCCATAGGAACTTCGCAATGAAACGACACAACCTCATCGAGTTTGGGCTCGTTGGAATCGTCTCAATGAGTAGTTGATGACGGTATTCAGAAAAGTATACAGTCGGCAATAAAAGCTTGTACCAAAAATGAAATTTTTGACAGAAACTTGTATACTCTGTATTTATCAAATTGATACCTAATTAGAAGGCAGAAAAACCAAGTTACATACAAACACACGGAAGCACTGTTTGGGTTTCTCATAGACCAGTAGAATTGTGGAAGCCTCTTAATAGGTCGTTCGGGGTTTAGATTTCAATTAAAAACTAGTCATCAATAAAGCCTCTCACAGACTGACGCGGCCTGGCCCCTATTTCACCAACTTGACTTGTCACCTGACACTGACAATTCGCCCTACATTGCTAGTTCTAAAAGTTAAGGTGGTCACTAGGTTACCTGTGGAACCAGCAATGTACGGAGAATTGTCGTTGTCAGGTGACACTGACAAATCGCCATACATTGCTTGTTCTAAAAGTTAAGGTGGTCACTAGGTTACCTGTGGAACCAGCAATGTACGGAGAATTGTCGTTGCCAGGTGACAATTGTCAATTTGGTGAATGGCCTGGCCGCGGCGGTCAATAGTAAACTTGTCATTAGCTGTCAAATTTACTATTGACCGCCACCGCAGGCCGCGCCATTGTGTTGCAGGCTTAAAAGCAAGTAAGTAGTCCGCAATATCAGTCTTCAGGCTAAAAATCCTCGATTTGGACCTACATACTGCCGACAAGTGGTCCAATTAGGCATTCATCATCATCATCATATTAGCCGAAAGACGTCCACTGCTGCACATAGGCCTCCCCCAAAGAGTGCCACAATGACCGGTCCTGCGCCACCCGCATCCAGCGGACTCCAGCGACCTTTACCAGGTCATCAGTCCACCTTGTGGGGGGCCTAACCCACGCCACGCTGCGCCTTTCGGCAATTCATCATCATCCTGGCCGATTTCGACCACGGCGACTGGAAAAAGAGAAGAATTCTGGCTAACTGGAGCGTCGTTCGTGAGCTCTCAGGTGACTGACGTAGCCTATCTTTGCAGAGAATGTGCGACCACATTCCCTACAGGTCAGCACCCCTTCTTCGGTAATTAGGCATTATCTAACACGTATTGCTTTCAGCTTCAACAAGAAGACCGACGTAGCCGTGATCGCCATCGACTGCCCCAACCTCGACTTCGAGTCGGACCGCACGCTGCTGCAGCACTACTCTCTGCGAGAGGACTCCACCTACAGCTACCACATCCGCGGAACCTACCGTAAGTACCAACAACTGCTGTAGAAAATATTTTTTTTTTTTATGAAAACGGCACACTGTTTTAAGAAATTGAGTGCGTCAAAAAATCAGTAATAATTAGTTTTATAAGTGCGAGGATTTAGCGGTGTTCTTGGTAATTTAGGAGAAAAATATGTTTTAAATAACGGCGCTATACATTTTGTTCGAAAAAAAACATCACTCGTTAGTCTTTACCCCGAACATACTCAAAATCAATTTATATAGTCAAAAAGACGACTACTAAAGCGTTGCCGCAACGACTACTGTAGCGCTGCCGCAACGACTACTGTAGCGCTGCAGCAACGACTACTGTAGCGCTGCCGCAACGACTATTGTAGCACTGCCGCAACGACTACTGTAGCGCTGCCGCAACTACTGTAGCGCTGCCGCAACGACTACTAGCGCTGCCGCAACGACTACTCTAGCGCTAAAAAATAAGCAGTACGCAACTCTGTTAGAATGCGGGGTGACGTGGCGATGGCCGTTTAGGCCGTACAGGAGAAACAATTTTATATTTTTTACTGTATTGTGCTACTGTTATGTATTTTACAAATTTATTACATTAATTATTTATTTATTATGTGTATTCTTTTGTATCTATATTATGTTGTGCTGCGTTCCGTGGGTCACGTACGGTGCTGTCTGAAAACCAGCGCTGTAGGTGTCTGTCTGACATAATGCCGACACAGCGACCGATTCACTGTCGTGAAGACACACACAATATGTGTCAATTGTATTGTATGTCTACTCCCTTTGTATGTCTTTTGTATAGTAAATAAATTTCTGCTTTCTTTCTTTCTTTCTTACTTTTCTCTCTCGTAACTACTTTGTTTGTATGAGGTGAGCAATTAAGAGTATTTGTATTGTATAATATTGTATCTTTGTATTCCCTCAGCCCTGATCCGTCTCACCATGAATGTGCCCAAGGCCAACCGGCTGAACATCTGCAACGGTTACACCTTCGCCGACGTCACCGCGCTGCCGATCTTCCACATCAACCCCAATGGTAAGACTTAGTAGAGCTGCCTCCTAATTGCTATACTACCAGACCGAGCACATACAATACTGTTCGCGGACGCTCAAGTGGATGGTTTCCACGCGACACTGCGCAAGCGCTGCGCCGCGACGCTCCGCGGGCGCGCGCCAGCCGCCACAGTCTCCTGCACGCGGCGGCCGACAGATGGGACGGTAGCCTACTGAGGCACTGGTCCTCCCTACATTTAAGTTTAAGTCCTAACATAGTTATATAAGTCCTGTAGTACCTACTAACAACCTATGGATCATAGTTGTCCGAAATAAATGCATTTTATTTTATTTATTTATTTAATACTGGTGTAGACTCTATAGTACATTGTTTAACGAGGGGCGTAAGTGGAATATTGCTAACGAGAGTCTATCAGAAGCCCGACGCCTATGGCGGCAATAATAAAGGACACATAGACCCTTGAGTAGGTATTAGATATTGTGATTAGTATATTCACGTACGTTATAATTAAGACTAAAAACTACATAACAGAAAGGGTAAAAAAGTAAATTTATGCCAGTTTTACTCCGCCTGGACAAAATACTAAGTTTCCAAAGCACACCTATTTGTAGCGATTTATGCCTAATAGTTGACACCTATTCTTCCTCCATTGTTATGAATTGAGTATTAGGCCAGTCTCAAGCACAGTGACGTTCACTTCAGTTGAAATGAAATCGTTGGCATAATGTGTTACATTTTTTTATTTTTCAATAGACCCGCCAACAACCAAGTTCCTGAGCAGCGACCTGTCCTACCTGAACATCTACGAGCGAGAGGTCTTCTTCTACCGCGCCAACTACCTGCTGCGCTCCTACGTCAACAACTACATCTGTGACTTTGGTTGCATCTAAGCGGCTAAATTTACAAGAGTTGTAAATAATTTTCGTCATTTTCAACAAGATTTGTAAATAGTTTTCGTTACTTTGATGTGTTCGATTAAAATTCCAATTAATTTTTAGCTTTTATGTTTGTAGGATTTCATGTTTTCGATAAGTTTCAAATAAGCTTCGTCTATATTCCACTTTTCTACGTTGCAAATCATTATACACCACTTTTACAGTGCCCATGCTTGCAACTAACATAGCCTAACTTACATAACCAAGTATTTTTTTTATTTAATTTTCCCAAATCTATGAAAAACTGAAGTTATACGTGATACAATAAGTTCTAGCATTTAAAACTTGATTGTATTCATTATCAACAATTTGGTTTTGTATAAATAAGTAAAATGTAAAATTAATTTAACCATTTTTACAGGAATAAATAAAATACATAAAATCCATTGTTTTCGTTTATTACAAAAGTCATCACAATCTGGAACACTATGCGTTAGGGACTCTTTAAAGGCAAAGCTATTCTTACAATGAGTTTATTTCGCAACACTTTACAAGTATGAAAAATAACTATTTTACAAGGCGTTGAGGGCTACATTTTGAACCTTAAACAATTCCTTATCAAGCATATCCAATGCTTAATAATATCAGATAATTCACGAATTAAATTTAGTTATAATCTGATATATTTAAGCATTTTCCACGTTAATAACCCTACGGTAATCGATCCTTGATAAAATGCCACGCCTAAAATATATTCATTTTAGATGTAGCACATTTACAGCAAGGAAGCGACATAGTAACATTATTTATATTACTACTTATTGGTGTAAAGGACATATTAAGTAATAGAGGTGTAAATGACAAAAAATAATGTAAGAACAGTGTAATTTACATCAATTTATTACTTAAGATTTTGTAATTTACACCATCACCCATTTGAGGTTCAAAATGTACATCCTCTGGGACATTGCCTCTCTATATATTTTTTAATTTACTCTACATTAACATGGCTTTCGTCGAGATTCTCCTCTACAACCTTTCATAGACTATATTTAACATTTTTACAGTTTTACTTTGACATAATTCGTTCCGGAGTAACGGATATGTAAAACTGTGACAATGACAATTCTTTACAAACTTCATTTATTTTCATTTTTTAATTATACGCTAACAAATTACAAGTGGCGCGGGTTATATATGGTTATTGAATGTGGCCGACTTTTTATAAAACTGTCATTGAAATTGGAATTTTCTACCTTGGACGGTAGAGTTGCTTTTTGAAAGTACTACTTTAATGCAATTCGGCCAACTCAAATAATAATCAAGTAAACTTAAAAATTATAAATTTCGAAATACTGCTAATTTAGAGCTAATTTCGTATCATGACGAATAATTGAAAATAGAATTTTAAAATTGAAATTGAATAATTTAAAATCAGTCACATACAATTTTTAAATAATGTAATGAGCATCGCATGAATAAAAAAAGATTTACTGTCGCAAAATCAAACAGAAAGATAAATGTAATTTGGAAAATTCGCATCTCTTATTTCAATTACTTCCAATTGAAATAAGAGATGTCGGAACTCGGTACAATAGATTGTTGTTACCACACCATTCGATCGATGGTCTATTGATTAGTGTGATAAAAATCCGATATTAGTATAAAGAAATTCATAAAGAAAGGTTAGTAATAGAAAGAAATAGAAATACATTTCTCTTAATCCATAAGAGCTAATTGAAATCTGTAAATGCCTTTATATTTATAAAATAATACAATCTAAAAACCCCTATCCTTTTTGTTTATATTTATTGCACTCCATGATGGTCGTTTATCGATATGGATAAACTATTGGTAGTATATCCATAGACACTACTACTAATAGATAGTACGATCGGTGGTATATTGGTACCACCAATAAAGGCATGTGAGCATCAAATGCTGACATGCCTTTTATCGTCTTGGACAAAGCAGCTGTCCCTCTCACACACACATAATTGTTAGAAAGAGACGAATGTTTTACCTACATCTATCGATAAATCCGACCATCGTACAATTAAGAACTGTACTACCGATTCTCGGCAATTATACATTGTATTTATTATCTTTTCTATTAATTATCTGTAGAAGGCATTTAACACAGCCTGTCGCGAAAAATGTAACAAACTATGCATTCTTAAATATTGCACCATGAACAAAGTAAAAAATATATATATACTTGTTTCTTAATAATAAAAACACAATGTCAAACAAAATACTAAGACAATTTATTAGTTATTTTACGTAAATATTATTTTATGCATCTGATATAACCACTGTATCAGATTCTTAAAAAAACTGTATATCTTTTTTTTCAGAATATTTTTTACAGTATTTTTTTTAAACGCTCATGGACATACGGGCTCAATTTGGCATTTATTGAATCACTGAGAAAATACAAATTGGACACATAAATATTATTATTGCACTAAGTAATTCATCAGATAATAATAAACTTATCTATAATTAAAATTGGCTAGCCAAAAACTACCCGAATCAAGTATTAGTAAAATAATATGGAAAGATTTAGAAGTGTTACAGTCAAAATTTAATTATACAGTATGTAAATGAACGAGAGGCCAAGTTTAAAACTGAGTGATGATGAAATGGTGTAAAATGTACCATATTTTTTCTTTACCGCATTTTTTTATGATGAGTCACGATCTGGGATTGTTGAAGAGATTTAACCCTGTCATGAACTCTCTCATAGCGATTGGACAATTAAAGGGTTAATTAACAGTGTGACAACCACATTAAGACAAGGTTACCCTTACCAAGGTTAAACCTCCCAAAGTGGACCAAACCAACAATAGGTCGCGTCATAAATGTGTGCCATTAATTACATAACCCGCTTTTAACAGTTGGTTAACCTTGTAGCCTCCTGTGGAGCCAGTAGGCCATTTTTAAAACACGCACGCGTCGTGTACTGATTATAGTACAGATGAATCTCTATAAAAAGTAAATTCTGTCAAACAAACAACAGCAAAAACGATACCTATGTTTTAAGAATATTGTCATTTATTTTTATCAGAAATATTTAGTCAGAAATTACTGTTACCTCGTTCCTACATTAAGTACAAGTAAGAATTATCAAATTCAAAGTTTTGAGTGCGAGTTATATATGTGACTTATGAGTATTGGAGTTCCTTGATGGCTATTTTTTAGATGCAAGTAATACGTTTCAGGATTTACCTACGTTTTAAATTTTCAGGCTTCTGAATTCTGAACCGACTTATCGTACGATTACATCGTATGACGTTACTAACGAGACGACACAGAAACCAACAAACGGACCACACAATTGACAAACCTTGGTTGAATTAGTAGCTACATTTACCACTAAAATGAAACTAACAAGTTATTTAGTAAGAGGGAACAGGATATATTATTCGACAGACTATTATACGCTCTCCGTGCCTCTTTTACTCCTTATTTTTAATGAGCAGTGAAAGAGACACATGATTTTTAATTTCTATTTTATTATCAGGCATATTTGGATTAGACGGGACTTAATTATGTATTAAGAGATTCAGTTAGATATAAAGCTCTCGACTATATCTAAAACGATAGAATAACACTTATAATTTGGCCAGTAGAATATATCAACACACTAAGCAACAGCACAACATACAAACTATGTTAATGATCAACCAGGCACACAACATGTGATTCATGAATGAAAAAAAAAATGTTAAGTGACAAAATTATTGCAAAGTTCATGTCCTAATAATTAAATTCAATTCGGCGTTTTAGAAACATTTTACAGTTTACTGCATTTTATTTACAATTATTTAAACTCCATTTTTTAAGGAGTTCATTATGAGTTACTAACAGAGACCTCTCATAAAATCTGATTTAAATAAGGACCATGTTTAGAATTCGGCTGATTTACTGTACAGTAACCAAAATCGAGACTATTTAACATATAGAGTAAATTGAGAAATAGGTTTCACTGTATATTTTGAGAACAATATAAATTTTTGTTTACAGCTACAGCGATAAACAAATTTATATTTGTCATGTCCCTAAAGCATAATACAAAAACAGCATGCTCAGATCGGGTAAAAAGAAATATGAAAGTTTTAACGTAATATAGCACGACGATTAGTATAAGTAAATGGTATTAAAATGATAAACAAAACTACATACGTATCAAAAGGCACTAACATCACTTGGATAAAAATCTAAGCCGCGGCACGATGCCACTCTGTATTGTTTTTAATGTCGATAATGAAATCTATAAAAAAACACAATCAATTCAACTTATTTTAAATTTATTTGCGATCACGATATTTAGTCATTACAACGGCTTGGTAATTTTCAATAATTTTATCATAACATATAATTGGTATCTTTATTGCTTTGAAATGCCCTGTTCAGCTATGAAACCCTCTTTTTGCGTCGGGGGTTAAACCACGTATGTCATACTAACTTAGGGTAAGTTTCAAGATTCAATTTTTTTTTTACTTATTAGGCAACAATCTATGTATTATCTTTTGCGTTCCTACTTTTGTCAATTTGACAAATGAGCTTTTTTATGGCGGAACCACGCAATATTGAATTTAGAGACGGTTATATAATGAAAACGAGCTGATTTTCTAAGTATGTCGCTTCTTACCTATATCGCGCGTAAAATAAGCTTTTATTATTCATATTTTTTTCTCTTTTACAGTATTTTTAGTGACATTTTCAGAGCAGCATCGTGCGAGAGCGGGACACAACAAATTAACGCCTACTTACATGCTAATATTTTGATATTTTCTTCATTTTTAATAATATTTAATATGTACTATACCTACCTAGCAACGCTACGTGTAAATTTCATTAAAACTCATAAAAAAAGGCTTTACAAATACTGGCAATGGAATATCAAGTCAAAAATAATTTGATTCCTGAAAAAATCAATAAAAATTGAAATACATTCGAATTAAAAATCAATCTCAAAACTAATATAAATCTTAGTAGATCTTGTGCACTAATAATAGTAAAAATTATTATTATTCAAGTCAAATTAATCTTTCTTTTTAACGTAAATAACGTAGATCTTCTTCTACCTTTATGTGAATTTTATTATTTATTATCATTATTATCAATCAAAGCCAGATTAATTAATATTAACATAATACTCAATCTAGAATTTGCTATGATTAGTACACAAGAAATATACATGAGCAACTAAGTCATCGAGGATTACGCGGTCAAAAATCCGATGAATGGCGTTTGAACAAAAGTATATTTTGTACAAAAAAATCTCCCATTTAATGTCCAGCATAATTTTTTTTTTATCCAATTTAAGTGCGAAAAGCACCAATTGCCGCAAAGATTTTGAGAGTTAGGTTTATACATCAAAGTGGCGTAGCTAGCTTAGTTTACACCCGTAATCATGTAAGTAATACTCAAAATATAATTTTTCGATACTATTATTTAAAATATTAATTTTATGTTAAGTGGAGTAATTTGCTTTATACTTATGTAAGAATGCATAAGGTAAATTTTAATGTAAGGAATATCGCTGGAGTGCAAACGAATTCATGCACTAAACAATCAGAATACGAACCAATTAATTAAAAAAAAATCGCAATGCATTTACTTTCACCTACAATGGCCAAAGGGAGGAATATTTTTCACATTAACGAATACTAATATTTAAATTCATTAAATGATATGATATATATTAAGTCATCGCCGATACTCTTTATTG
Organism: Epinotia nisella; assembly: GCA_932294315.1. Taxonomy (NCBI): domain Eukaryota; kingdom Metazoa; phylum Arthropoda; class Insecta; order Lepidoptera; family Tortricidae; genus Epinotia; species Epinotia nisella. The sequence goes on from OW028699.1 coordinate 902,309, forward strand.
CACAAGTTCGAAGAGTATTCGAGAATGCACTTATTTTTTTCTATTTGGTCATACATTAAGTTAGGTACGCCATTTTAGCACTCATAAGAGACCAGCATTTTTATGTTCGTGTACAACACATATAGCCTATGTAGTGGCTTTTTGATCTGAAAGGAACGAAAAAAAATTAAAAATACCGACAAATAAAATACAAAAACATAAAGGAAGAAATCAAGTTTGTGATGAGCATGCGTGCGCGTGCGATTTAAGCAAAAAGTAATTACGTTAGTTATTAATCGAGCAGCATTATTTGACAACAGAACTTGCTAAAATCGCAAAAAAATATGTAAATAGGTCTAGGGTCAGGGAGGCTAGTGGCTCGGAGGGAACAGTGGCTTGAATTGCTGTGCTAGAATGGGAAACAGCTTTATTTTTGGTCTGGTCGCCAATTGGAGGCGCTCGATACCCGATCATGCACGAACTAGTTAGTGAGCTGCTCCGGCAACACGCGGATTTCTTGTGATGTGTTTTTGTTTCTAAGCCCCAAAAAATAGTACATTGTTGAAGTGGCTAGAAAGTAAGCAATAGATGGACGAGTTGGTTCGAAAGTACGAGTCCAGCTATTGCACTTTCAGCCGAGGCTTAACACAGTGCTTTTCACGCCTACTGTGAGGAAATTGCAAATAATTATAATTTTCAATCAAAATCAAGTATCTAATTGAAGATCATAATACTAAACAGGCTCGCTTGCCTCGCGCACGGCGCGGAGGAGGAGGAGCACAGGCAGCGCACGCCGGCGCGACCGCGCGCGGGGCTCTGTGATTGGTCGATCGCTGTTCAAACTGTCCAACAATAACATTGTTGGACAGTTTGAAGTCATAGATAGCCTGTTCGTGCGACGTCCCAGTTTTGAAGCCTGAATTCTGACCATCTTTTGCCATATTTCCGAGCAGTGGCGTGAAAAATACATTTTGACGTAGGTTTCACTTGTTTTCTTTCTAGTTTTACAAGTTTTTTTTATTACTAATGTTTTAGTCGGAGAGTGTGTATAATCTACTTAGTGTTGGCTGATAATATAAGTCCTTCCGTTTCGGTGATTCTGTCTAGTTTAATCTAAAATTCAAAATGTCGACAGCGGCAACGGTGGCTCGTTTGGGCAGAGTACATAGTGGCTCTAACAGACTGAACATAAATTGAAATTATATTTAAATAACCCTTTACTCACACTACTTCGGTTGATCAGTTCTGTTAACAGAACTACTGGCATTCTGCCAATCAGTAGTTCTGTTTAATAGTTCTGTGAACAGAACTACTGGGATGTGCGGTTCAATAAAGAATGTTCAATCCTTCTATTTTTAGGTTTTTTCAATGCCGGGGCCTCTGTAAACTAGGTTGTAGTATACGAGTATATAGCCACTGTGTACAAGTCTTAGTACACAATGGCTCGAGTCACTGTGCACTGTTAGAGCCACTTTCTAGGGGGGTACTAGCTACTGTGTACATGTACCGGTACACAGTGGCTCGATTCCCGTTTAAAAAAAGATCTCTTTTTTGGTGAAAGTAATAGCAAAACTGTGCTTTGTGTTTGAAAGAAATAGGTATTTCAAGCTTTAATATTTTTCATGCAACAACCAGTTGAAAAAATCCTAGCCACTGTAGCCTCCCTGACCCTAATTATTATTTTACTTTTGCAGATATGACATGTCCGCTGTATTAGTAAAATCTACATGGGCAAAATAATAAGCCACACTTTTTGACTTCGACTGACGTTCGACGGGTTATATACTTAGTATATTCATCCGTTTAGATGTTTCTGCTACTGAAAACCCCGGTACATATCTATCACAAAGTGTTTTCTAAAGTGCATATCTGCAAAAGTAAATAATAGGTACATTATTATCTAATGACATGCATCATTCCTTTTATATACAACCTTACCACACCTATATTTTCTATTGGCCACATTTATATGTGTATGCTAGCATTTATATAAAGTATTATGTTTACTTCAAGACGGAGTTTGATCTTAATACTATATTTACGGAGAGGAATTCATATAAATTACAATGACTTCAATAAATAAATAATAAACCACGTTTACCAAAATATTTCGTTTTACGTATCAGTATCATCATATGAGCAGAAAGACGTCCACTGCTGGACATAGGCCTCCCCCAAAGAGTGCCACAATGACCGGTCCTGCGCCACCCGCATCCAGCGGACTCCCGCGACCTTTACCAGGTCGTCAGTCCACCTTGGGGGGGCCATAACAGTATTACAATAAATATATTATGCATAAATTAAATTCTCATGAAATTAAAAATAAAATCAATGTATGCGTCCTAGGTCTTTGACTAATTAAGTCATCATAATTTATATAAACGATTTGTCTTAAACTCTACACAGATCGAATCCACGGTGCATTTCCTCTAAGCAGAGATACAAATATATATCAAAAAGAAATAATATGATTGAAGTTGATTTCAATTTTAATTTATATAATGAGTGTGGCAAGTGTTAATTCATTTTAATAAATATCTGCATCTCATTTTAACGCTGAACATGCATCATATAAAAGACGGTAACGCTGGCGTTACTAAAGTCTTTTTAACCTATCTACTACAGTTACAAAAAAAAATACAATATTTATTAAAAGAGTCCGGTTAATGAGATAATATTGCACCCTGTGCAGTTTGGATACTGGGTTATTTAGATTTGGGATCGCGTCTTTTTTTATTGCACATTGTTTAACGAATAAATTTTATACTAATCGAAAGTATGAAGCCTATAAAGTATATGTATAAATGGATATATTTATTATGTAAATTACCTACTAGTTTACTTACCATTTATACCTGCTAACCCAATAAAACTTTGGGGTTTTCGTAAAAACTGTTTTTTTTTCAAAAAAGAATCTTCGGACAAACGATACATTCGAGAAATGAAATATAGAGATTGCGATAGGATGTATTTAGTACGTACTCTAACGCCTACAGTTAGGTATAAATAATGTAAAAAAAAATTACAAATTAGATTAGATAGGCTGGGCGATTTGCTTATTAATAGATTGCATAAAAATCTAAATTTCATCATTCTAGCTACAACAGTAAACCCTAATCAATTTCCATACAAAACTTCCATAATCTTTACCGAAACGATTACGCGAATAGCCTACGAAAGTGAACAAAAAAATATTTTGGTCGTTAAATATTTCTAAAGTCTTACGAATGGAATTAATATTCTACAATTTTAATCGTCAATACGCATCTAAAAAAAGAAGTTAGCAAAAGTTAGAAAAAGAAGTTAGCGGAAGTTAGAAAAAGAAGGGAAGAACTTTACTTTGAAATCTGGCAAGACAGAAATTACTCACTGTACAACTGTACAAATACAAATAAGTTATAGTGTGAAAGTGAGTCATTATAAAGGTGATAATGGTGTCATGGTTAGTCATAATCAGCCATTATATGCCAATGGTTAGCTGGTAGAGAATGCCGTGTGGCATTAAGCTCGCCATTTGTATTTTTTCGTATTCTGTGCAATAAAGTTGAAAAAAATATATATATATGGCGTATTCTGTATGTCTGTTGTCAACTGATCATGACTACAAAGTCATCCAGTTGATATGTATAGTCAATCCGAAACTGTAATAGTAACCTAGTTATACTAGATGCTGTGAACCACGCGAGTCTTTAAAAGATCCCTTTTCATGATTTTCTAATAACTGAATCGGCCAAAAAAATCCATATAAATATCGAACCTGCTCACAAAATTTCAATATATTATATATATATATAGGTACACAAGAATTCCGGACGTTATATATAGGTACAGAACAATAATTTATTTTTAAAAGTAAATTAAAAAAAATATATATGTATATGTATAGGTACACAAGAATAGTTTCTTTTTAATCGTGTTAGCTACAGGTTATCCAGTGAATTATTTCTGCCAACCCAATATGCTTTCAAAATGAACGAATTATTTTGAAAAATCACCTAATATCATCTATTTTGGCAACTTTACATCTTAATCCAAACTAAATCTAAAATCTTTACGACAACTCGTATAACGATGAGAACATACCCTTAGTTTAGAAGTCACTGCAAAATAATATGTTTCAGTCTGGTCAGCTAATGGAGACAAGTCGGTCGGTCGCATGTGACAACCCTGGAGTTGTCAGCGTCCATAGGCCACGGTGACCGTTTAATATCAAGCGGGCTAATTTATTTTGTCTCCAAGAAGTCGGCAAAAATGTTGCCACACGTAGTTTTATTTTATTTAACGCCGTTTTCTAAACACAAATGGCTGACCAGACAGATGGCCTAAACTTCAAGAGACAAAATTGCTGTAATAATCCTAAAGTACGTTTAAGGCAACATTGTACACGTTTTTATGCCTTTTCATTACCAAAATACCACATCATTTTGTCTCTCACGTCGTTTAAATTTCATAAAAAAACTTGGGTCTATCAAATGTTTTTTTTTTAACCCCGACGCAGAGAGGGTGTTAAGTTTAACGTGTCTGTGTATCTGTCTGTGGTGTCGTAGCTCACAAACGGATGGACCGATTTGAATGGGGTTTTTTTTGTGTCATAGATAATTTTAACCCGAGTGTTCTTAGCCATGTTTCATCAAAATCGGTTCAGCCGTTTTTGAGATATTGAACTTTGAAATGAAAAAAATCGGGGGTTTTTCAACTTTTCTAATTGTAGCTAGTTGCCATTATTCCTGGGTTACTTTATATACTAAAAACAATAAACATGTTCTTTTCATTTGATTAGTTGAGAATATGCTTATTGATTTTTTATCCCACGATTTTACGTAGAACTTATTCCGGATTGGTTATCTCCTAAGCAAGTCTTGAGTAGGTTCATACTGTAGTAATTATTCTAAGCAAGTCTTGAGCAAATTAAATATGGCCAACGCAGGAGTTGATTTAGTGGACTTAAACACTATAAAATCATAGTTTTTAAAAGTGACCCAGGAGACAACTGGTGACAGAAAAAAGTTGATTCACCCACACAAATAGTTTTGTATGTAAAATACTAAATAAAACTACGCATATGTGTAATGACGTCCCCAAGTTGTTGGTTAGTTCTTATAACCTAGGGGGTATTAGTTTGGTTAGCCGCTTGCCCTTTGGGCGCGCTTTCGGCCGCAACCGGTCGCGTCTTACCTGCGTCAGTCGCATTCTTTCACATCTGAAACAAAATATTATTGTTAGTTATGTACATAGGTCGTTCTTCTTTTTTACCGACAATGAACCGAGGTTTTTCTGTTTTTTTTTTCTTTTTGAACTATCGAAAATTGTACTTTTGAATTGCGATTTTTACAAAAGGCATAGGTTTCTTCATTAGAACTAATTAAAGTTTTCTTTCCGGCCAATATAATATTTTTTTTACGGTTGGTTTTAAAAATAAATATGTGACAAAGTGGACTCTTTCAGTGGGGACCACATTTTGGTTTACCACTATGTCACGGCATTCCACGAGCAAAAAAACCGTTTAAAAAAATGCTAGATAGAAAAGGTGAAATATTAAATAATACTAATTAATAAAATAATATGGACGTTCATTCGAAAATTATAAAACCGGAAACATCATTACTCAAATGAGATGCCGTAATAAGACGAAGGACAGGCTATTGTCGGTCGAAAAGAAGAACGACCCACATACCGAGCCACTGGTGGCCGCCACAAGCTGCGGGCGAGTTCTTTCGTACACTTTGTATAGCATCGGCGCACACCGGGCATTTGTGGGCGCGTCCGAGCCACGAGTCGCGGGAGTGGTCGCGTTTAGCAGCCCCTAGTGGCTGTAATGTGCGGCAGAGTGGTCGGGTTAACGCCCCTTGTGGCCGTAATGTGCGGCGGAATGGTCGCTTTTAGCGGTCACTAGTGGCCGTAATATGCGGCGGCAGTGGTCACGTTTAGCGGCCCCTAGTGGCCGTAATGTGCGGCAGTGGTCGGGTTAACGCCCCTTGTGGCTGTAATGTGCGGCAGAGTGGTCGGGTTAACGCCCCTTGTGGCTATAATGTGCGGCAGAGTGGTCGCGTTTAGCGGCCCCTAGTGGCTGTAATGTGCGGCAGAGTGGTCGGGTTAACGCCCCTTGTGGCCGTAATGTGCGGCGGAGTGGTCGCGTTTAGCGGCCCCTAGTGGCTGTAATGTGCGGCAGAGTGGTCGGGTTAACGCCCCTTGTGGCCGTAATGTGCGGCGGAGTGGCCGTGTTCCCTTCGGCCGCGTACGCAACCAGAGCTTCGTAACCAGTTGCGATCGAAAACTATTTCTGCCTTGTATGAAACCAGTTGCGATCAAAAACTAATTTCTTCTTATTCGTAACCAGTTACGATCGAACACTTTTCTTCTTTGTACGAAACCTATGTCTAATAATAGTTATTTACGATACAAGTGCAGAAAATAGGAAATTCGCAACGAGTGGTGATAAATTTCTCCCTTCGGTCGTGTTTTAAATCGACACGAGTTGCGAATTACCTATTCGCACGTGTATCGTACAACGTTTTACAGTACAAATGGCTCTTTAAAGTTTCAACATACGCACGGAAAGTGCTCATTTCCGCACTCGTGCGGGAAAGTAACACCATGTGTACTGTAAAGACAATTATTCACAGTAGTATACTTTCAAAGAATGTCAGTGCTCCACGTCGTCAGTGTCAGGGTACCAACAAGGTTATATTGTACATACTTGCCAACAATGTATTTGATTATTTCAACAAACTTTGTTTCCCTCAATAGGTAAAATTTTTGTTTTCTGATTTTTGACCAGATGTATGTATAACGTGTACAGTACTAATACTGTATATGTATGCCTTAGACTTTGATTTAAGTTCCTACGTCCCCTGGATAATAAGGTGTATATAGTCTTTGCTGACTTTTAGAACGGTCGAGAGGTTTCGTACAAAGAAGAAACGTGTTCGATCGTAACTGGTTACGAATAAGTAGAAATTAGTTTTTGATCGCAACTGGTTTCGTACAAGGCAGAAATAGTTTTCGATCGCAACTGGTTACGAAGCTCTGGTTGCGTACGCGGCCGAAGGGGCCGTGTTTAGCGGCCCCTAGTGGCTGTTCATATGTGTACTCACTGGTCGACCTTCTTAGCGTCCTGCAACCTGAGCGCGGTCCTGCGCATGGCGTGCGGCGGCACGTGGTGCGTGGTGACGCACGCGTGCGCCGCGCACGCGGGCCGCGGCCCCGCCACCGCGTACGAGAACATGGGGTCGTCGCGCGGCGGGATCACGGGGACGGCGCGTAATGCGCACATGCCTGGGGACAAATCAAGAGTTATAATGTACAGATTTTACGTCCGGTATATAGTATGTTACACATACGCACACGCACTTTCACACACAAACAAGAGTTTTTCAAAAAAAAAGTGTAGGTACATGATTATTTTTTTCAGAATTAAATTTTTTGGATTTTTACTCAGAATCGTTGAAACTATCGATCCTAATACAAGAAAAAAACTGCCCCACATTCTGACACAATGTCATATTGTTATAGAAATAAATGAATGAATGAGTTCTTGTTCATGCATATCGATTCCATCCCCACCGCTTTCCAAACGGCCGCATTATTACTCTCACGTTGATTGATTGATTGATTGTATACGACCTTAGTACTGACCTACAAGTGGTGCGATGCACATGGCCGCGACATACGTCATTACAATATTGAGAACGAACTAAATTTTACGTGTCCACACCTAAATGCTGTACAGCTAGTGTTTCCAAGTGTGACCTGGATTCCTGAAAGTGTACCCCTGCCTGGACTGTTCCCGTGTGCCAGCGGGACATATATACTTATTTACTCTCGAGGATAGCGGCGTTCCAGCATCTCAAGGTACTGTGCACCAATTTCACCTAAGACTGACAAGCTCTCCCCCTTTTACCCTTAACAGTTCTGGTGGATGGAATGAGTGAGTACAGCGCGTACCCTGTACCCGATAGGTACCGCAGGTACACAGGGATTACATTAATCTATTGAGTACTTACCGGTGATGTAAATATCTTCTCAACGGAAGAAGTTCTGGTGCAACACCGCGAGGTACAGCGCGCACCCTGTACCCTATAGGTACCGCAGGTACACAGGGATTACATTAACCTATTGAGTACTTACCGGTGATGTAAATATCTTTTAAACGGAAGGAGTTCTGGTGCAACACCGCGAGGTACAGCGCGTACCCTGTACCCGACAGGTACCGCAGGTACACAGGGATCACATTAACCTATTGAGCACTTACCGGTGATGTAAATATCTTCTAAATGGAAGTAGTTCTGGTGCAACGCCGAGAGATACAGTGCGTACCCTTTATTCGATTATATTAACCTATTGAGTACTTACCGGTGATGTAAATATCTTTTAAACGGAAGGAGTTCTGGTGCAACACCGCGAGGTACAGCGCGTACCCTGTACCCGACAGGTACCGCAGGTACACAGGGATCACATTAACCTATTGAGCACTTACCGGTGATGTAAATATCTTCTAAATGGAAGTAGTTCTGGTGCAACGCCGAGAGATACAGTGCGTACCCTTTATTCGATTATATTAACCTATTGAGTACTTACCGGTGATGTAAATATCTTCTAAACGGAAGAAGTTCTGGTGCAACACCGCGAGGTACAGCGCGTACCCTGTACCCGATAGGTACCGCAGGTACACAGGGATCACATTAACCTATTGAGTACTTACCGGTGATGTAAATATCTTCTAAATGGAAGTAGTTCTGGTGCAACGCCGCGCGGTACAGCGCGGCGGCGGTGGGGGCCGACAGCGCGTACCCTGTACCCGACAGGTACCGCGGGTACACGCGGCCGGAGTACATGTAGCGGGGACTGTACCTGTTGAGCATTATCAGTATTACACATAGATATAAGCGTCGATAGAAGATATCAACCATAGTTAAAAAATTTAAGGGGCGACAATGCGAATGACTCTGAAGCTAACACTCAAATAACCCTGGAGCTGAAAGAGTCCATAAACTAATATGAACGCTTATCTTCAGGTAGGCTGTCTGCTTGTTTGCCACCGTTGCGATAAATAGCATACCTATTGCAGAAATAGAGAATATAGAAGAAAATAAATGCGGGCGGCGCGCAGGGCTGTGCAGGAATGGATTTCGGGCCAATATTCCCACACACGTGCGGGAATGAGATTTCATGACAGTTAAAATTTCACATTTTATTTACATATTATTATTTCCTTGCATGATGCATTGTAAAATGTTGTATGATACACGTGTGGAGTAATTCCCAACTCGTGTCGACCAAAAACACACCCTGACGGTCGTGCGTTTGGTTATCGTCCCTCGTCGGGAATTACCTACTTTCCGCACTTGTATCATAAATAACTATTACAGACACTAAATTACCCCATTTAACCTAAGACCTAAGCCTTCCTACTAATAGGCTTGTGTCCTAATAACTACTCTTTTGCCACCTCTGCACTCGCAAGTATATTATTCTATGACCGACCCATATTTTAAGAACCTTGATAAAAGAAAAGACATAAAAGTCGAGTGAATGCAGTAGAAATGAGAGCGTTGAGAAGTATGTGTGGAGTGAAATTGAGTGATAGAGTCAGAAACAGTGTGATAAGAGATAAGTGTGGAATGGATGGAGATATAGTCACGAAACTTGAGAAGGGTATGTTAAGGTGGTTTGGGCATGTAGAGAGGATGGATGAAAGAAGATTAACGGAGAGAGTGTATATAAAAAGAGTGGAAGGGCAAGTTGGAAGGGGAAGACCGAGGCGAACTTTCTCCGATCAAATTGGAGAAACATTACAAAAAGGCCAGGTCAAAAGTACCCTAAACCGACGAGCATGTATGAGAAATGTTACGAAGGTGAGTGAAGCGAAAGTGTTTTGTCAGGATCGTAGCAAATGGAGATCCGTGATCTCTGCCTACCCCTCTGGGAAAGAGGCGTGATTATATGTATGTATGTAAAAAAAACAGGCATTTCTAAAAATTCCATCCATTTCCAATTCACAAGGGCAAAAGATAAATAAGACTGTTATATATAGTCGCATCAGAAATGGGGCTATCCGCAGCAGAACCAAGGTAACCGATATAGCCCTCCGAATCGCTAAACTTAAGTGGCAGCGGGCGGGGCACATTGCACGTAGAACCGATGGCCGTTGGGGCGGAAAGGTTCTCGAGTGGCGACCACGTACCGGAAGGCGCGGCGTGGGTAGGCCCCCCACAAGGTGGACTGATGACCTGGTAAAGGTCGCGGGAGTGCGGTGGATGCGGGTGGCGCAGGACCGGTCAATTTGGAACTCTCTGGGGGAGGCATATGTCCAGCAGTGGACGTCTTTCGGCTGATATGATGATGATGATGATATAGTATTAAAAAAAACTCACCACTTATTGTGTTTATCGGCGACCGGCCTCGCGCCGCAAATGAGGTCGCCGATGAGAAGATACTCCTTGCTGTTCGGGTGTTTCAACTCGTGGTCCCGCGACCGATTGCGCAGATTAGTTACTAGAGCCGGCACGTTTATATACATGTCGTCGTCTGTCTTTAGGATGTAGCGGACTGGAAAAAAAGACACAGTCTGACAAGCGAGTAGTGTCACAATAACCTGTTGATATTTATCAAAACCGGCCAAGTGCGAGCCGGACTCGCGCACGAAGGGTTCCGTACCATTATCTATAAAAACCGGCCAAGTGCGTGTCGGACCACGCAAAACGAAGGGTTCCGTGCCTATTAAAAAGGTCGTATCGTCACAGAAATTTTACGGCACTTACGTCCTTTTCTTTGAGGAAGGCAGTTTTTCAGCAATATCTCGATAACCTCTGAACCGATCTTGTTCAAAACAATTTTCGGTGAATGAAATTAATAAGCCCTATGTCCATGAATTTTTCCATATTTTTAAAATACACCGTTCAAAAATTAGAGGGGGGGGACAGAATTTTAGTGACTTTTGGGGCGATTATCTCCGGCTCTATTCACTTAATCAAAAAAAATGCTAAGAAACCTTATATTTATTTTGAAAGGACTATCGATTGATGTGCCACACGGGGGGTCACAATGAAGAAAAAAAATTTGACTTTTAGTTTTATGTATGGAGTGCACCCCTAAAAAAAATTGTTTTGTCATTTTAATTACAAAACTATGTAGCGGCTAACAAAATACACCTTTCCTCAAAATTTTATTCAAATACACCTTATAGTTTTCGAGCCTGTGACATACGGACAGACGGACAGACGGACAGACGGACATGACGAAACTATAAGGGTTCCGTTTGTTTTGGCTACGGAACCCTAAAAACGGCAAAAAAATCATGTCCGTTGTATGGGAGCCACAGTCCGAGTCGCACTTGGCCGGTTTTTTAGTATTTTTTGTTATAGCGGCAACAGAAATACATAATCTGTGAACATTTCAACCCTCTAGCTATCACGGTTCTTGAGATACAGCCTGTTGACAGACAGACGGACGGACGGACAGCGAAGTCTTAGTAATAGGGTCCCGTTTTCAACCGTTGGGTACGGAACCCTAAAAATGGCTGTAAATTAAAATGATATAAGTTTCTGTCAAAAATTTCATCTACAATGCATTTGCTATTAAAGTGCGCCTTTATATGGTTGAACATGAACACGGGAACTCCTCTATGCCCGCACAGCGAAGGGGGGCGTGCGGGAATGGATTTCGGGTCAATATTCCCACACATGTGCGAGAGTGAGATTTCATGACAGTTAAAATTTCACCTTTTATGTATATTTTTTATTCCCTTGCATGATGCATTGTAAAATGTTGTATGATACACGTGCGGGTAGGTAATTCGATCAAAAACACGACCGTCAGTCACCGTTACTCGTTGGGAATTACCTGCTTTCCGCACTTGTATCATAAATAACTATTTTAGTTCAAGCTTTTATTGCCGATTGTACTTTTCTGTACACGTCATCAACTACTCGTTGAGACGATTCTAACGAGCCCAAACTCAACGGAGTTACGTCGGTTAAGTACTGAATTCCCATGACCACCTGCTGTCTCCATCATCAGATCAGCTCGATGGTACCATAATATTGAATTGGCATCCAAACTATAATTAAATCAAAAATTTCAGCTCAATCGGATAACGGCAAGTCTCTGAAAAATGGATTCCAAATGTTGACGGACAACTTACATACGACCAGGGGCCCATTGCATAACAATTTACAACTTATATTACAAGCGGAAACCTCTTTTCAACTCCTCGCATTAGAAAGAGACTTCCGCTTGTATTATAAGTTGTAAATTGTTATGCAATGGACCCCTGGTCGAGTTAATATATAGCTTGTAAAAAATAAGGCAAATATGAAAAAAATAACTCACGCTGGTATAGTTGGTTCCAGTTAAAAACAGTTCAAGTTACTATAAAACTTGTAAAAAATACGGCAAACATGAAAAAAAAACTCACGCTGGTATAGTGTGTTCCAGTTAAAATGACAATGCACTTAATGTGGGATTTTACAACTTCTATTATTGCTAAATATGAAAGGAAACGATAACAAAGAGACGTCATAAAACTGACCGAAGTGTGGCACGTGTACTGGAGTAGCTACTGTTTATACTATTGTTTATTCATTGTTTTTATAACCCTACTTGAAGATATAGTTGAGATTTTTTGAACTGAGCCGATCTTCAAAACAATAGCATTCAAGTTAAACAATACGACACGTGCCAACAAGTTTCTTTGTTTGTGGTTGGCGCGTGCCAAACTTTGCAAAAAAAAGGTTACCGCCACATAAAATGTTCATTGAATAATGAACTCTATCTTCTTAATCAATAGATTCAAAACGGACTAAAAGATTTAAAAAAAAACCCCGCTCACAGCGAGCCTGGTAATAAACAAGAAATTTACCTTCATTCTTTGTTGGCACGTGTCGTATTGGTTAACTTGAATGCTATTGTTTTGAAGATAAGTAGATCGGCTCAGTTCAAAAAATCTCAACTATAACAATAACTGAAAAAAAAACTTAAACACGAAATGCATAGCAACGTAATATGTACTTGAAATTGTTTCAACTTCTACTTATCTTCAAAACAATACCATTCAATTTTATATAGGAAACTCCCGTGAGAATCATACATATTAAAATATAATGAAAACGGCACCGCGTGTGCTCATGACTAAGAACCGCGAATCGGTTCGAAACATGTCGAGCGATATGTTTCAATACCATTCAAGTCAAACAATGCTATCGTGTGGTCGGCGCGTGCCATTTTTTGCAAGAAAAAGGTTACCGCCACATAGATGTTCATACAATAATGAACTCTTATCGTCCTAGCCAAAGGTTGAAAATAAACTAAAAAACAATGAAGGAATAGTTATTTACGGCGAGGGCGGTACATTGATTGCAGAGTGAAGCGAAGGATTCAAGCGTTAACGCTCATGACGAAAATAATTTTGCTCCTGAGTGACACATATAATTTTTCACACTGACTATGAAGAAAATATAACAGTCATCGATAGTTTTGATTTCAGTAAAACGTATAATTTGTAGTAACGTTTTTTTTAAATACTACGAAAAATCTTAAATTTTCATGTAAAGTTAATGTTAAAACTTGAAATATGTTCGTTTTTAATCGATTTTGGGATATTACAATCGATTATTTTATTAACGTCTGTGTTCAATTGGCACGTAAATGCTACATGCCAATGAATAAATTAAAAACCGGCCAAGTGCGTGTCGGACCACGCAAAACGAAGGGTTCCGTGCCTATTAAAAAGGTCGTATCGTCACAGAAATTTTACGGCACTTACGTCCTTTTCTTTGAGGAAGGCAGTTTTTCAGCAATATCTCGAAAACCTGTTTGACATTATTTTTATTTATCCATTTTATATTAAACCCCTGTCAACCTCTGAACCGATCTTGTTCAAAACAATTTTCGGTGAATGAAATTCATAAGCCCTATGCCCATGAATTTTTCCATATTTTTAAAATACACCGTTCAAAAATTAGAGGGGGGGGGGGGGACAGAATTTTTGTGACTTTCGGGGCGATTATCTCCGACTCTATTCACTTAATCAAAAAAAATGCTAAGAAACCTTATATTTATTTTGAAAGGCCTATCGATTGATGTGCCACACGGCGGGTCACAATGTTTTTTTTTTTTTACTTTTAGTTTTATGTATAGAGTGCACCCCTAAAAAAAATTTTTTTGTCATTTTAATTACAAAACTATGTAGCGGCTAACAAAATACACCTATCCTCAAAATTTTATTTAAATACACCTTATAGTTTTTGAGCCACCATATATTTTTTTATGTCGCAAGTATGCTTACAGAGTCTAGTGGTGGTTGGCAGTATGTAATTTTTCCTTTGTCAGTTTAATATTAATAAGCAAATTTAAAAAGTTAGAGTAGCGGACAATAATGGTTTCACATAGGGTTTTCATACATTACTTCTTGGCGTGAGGCCAAGAAGTAATGTAGGGAGCCTTAAACAAGAAACTTCATGTCTCCATTTCGTGATATTAACGCATACATTACCGAGCATGTTTGAGACAAAAATAATTTATGTATTATCCACATTTAAATTACAAAACATATTGTTTCAAAAAGTAGAAAATCTAATTCAAAAATCTAGCTTACCGCTTTCATTGCAATTATTGGTGACCCATTTCAGCATCATAATAGACTTCAGAGTGAGATTATTATAAGAATCAACGAAGCCCTCCTGCAGAACATCTCCGTACTTCTGCACTTCCTCTTCAATCTTACTCTGCACTTCTGTGTCGTTCTCATTGCTTGGCAAGCCGAGCAGGAACAATAGCTTGAAATCTGGCTCTCCGTCAATCTCTACAGTATCTTGAAGATTATCTTCTGTATTGTGAGAAAGAAAACTCTTATCTTTCCTTAACATATTAAGCACTTTATCTAAATTAGCGTTGTCCTCGTAACCTTTAGGAGGAATTTTCATGACGTTACTCTCATAATCGTAATTATAATCATTATCTTCACCTAACTCTTTATTCATATCGAACTCTGGTAGCATAACGTCATCCTCAAATCTCTTTTCTTCAGGTACTTCGGTTATTTCATCATTTCTATCACTAAGATCATTCTGAAGAGCTTTAGCTAGTTCAGGCAGTAGATGTTTAAAGCTGCTTACATCTCTTTTTGTTTTCTCACTACTATTAGCACTAGGACTATCTAATGGATACAAATCATATGAATAATTGTAATTTTTATACGTTTCTCTAACTTCATTATAAACTTTCGATAATTGTAAATATGTTTTATACCGCCCCCAGGTTTCTCTTATAGCTATCCGTCTCTCGAAGTGTGTGGTGGAGGAGCATACTATGATGAGTAAAAAGAGATTGTTCTTTTTGTTTCTAATGTGTGAGGGGCATATGTGTTTGGGTTCGTGTATGGTGGTGACGTTGTTCGGCTGAACGTATATTTTGGTGTCACGGTTTGTATGAATAGACCAGCCGGCGACGGCAGCACCTGAAATATAAAACAAACAATTGGGAACATTTTAGACGACCGAATAGCCTAGTGGTTAGAGAACCTGACTATAAAGCTTGAGGTCCCGGGTTATTCCCGGTCGGAGCAGATATTTGTGTGATGAATACGAATGTTTGTTCTCGAGTCTTGGATGTTTAATATCTCTTTAAGTATGTATTTATCTATATAAGTAGGTATGTTTATCCATTGTCTAGTACCCATAGTACAGGCTTTGCCTAGTTTGGGACTAGATCGATTGGTGTGAATTGTCCCACTATATTTATTTATTTATTTAATTCATTACAGTCGGAGTTTACGATAAATATAAATAAATGGGCCAATCAACTATTTGTTGTCCGTTGCCATGGTTACGTCCCCTGGGTCACTCTTTAAAACTATGATTTTATGGGGTTTAAATCCACTAAACACGTATTCTTGTTATATTGGTAAACCCACTCCATGGTGGAGCAACTCCTTACCATGATAGGGTCCAAATTTATGGTATTTTTTCTAAGAAACTGTCACTGTTGTCTCTTGGCTTACCGGGGCAGAATAACAACAAGAAAAAGTTGATTGACCCAAATATATTTCGATCTTGGGCCTTCAGGGCGACAACGCGATATTCTTATGAATCAATGTAAAAAAAGCCCTACGCCTGCAACATCTGCACACGATTATAAATTTCTTCTTGTGTAGCGATTATTTGTAGGTATAATTTAAAACTATATGAACCGTAATCTTGCAAATCAAAGTATACGTATAAGATGGTTTTCTATTCGTAGTGATTTGGACGACACAGTTAAATAAAACACAACTGAGTTTCTCTGTTAGAAAAGAAACGACATTTAATGTTATTTATTTTACAATGTCGATTCCTAAATCACAATTTTATTGTTTCCTAGCTTTCTATTAATTGCTTTCTCATGACAGTTCTTATAGGTTATCCTTCACCATAGATAATAAAATAAATATCTATCCGCGTATGTCGCGATCTGTCACGGTGACACTTCAACTTGATGCGCGGGAATATTTAAACTAAAGAAAATTATATTTTTCTTTACATCTCCCCCTCCCAGAGAAGATATAACTATACTACACTACACACACATCCTCTGTATTGTCTTCAAGCGCAGGGGCAGGAGTTAATTTCGAAATGTGGAAAAAGTTGGACTCTAACTTTCTATGGCTAGTGTTTATCTTGAAAACTGAGTTTGATATTTTTTCTATGATTTCATAGGGTCCGATTCTCAATTCTTCGAGCTTTTTCCTATTCAGTTTGTTTCCATTATCCACAAAAACAGTATCACCAACTTTGAAGTCTACATGTTTTCGATTTTTATCATAAATCGTCTTGTTGTAATTATGTGATTTGATTGTATTTTGCAAAGCTATTTTCCTGTCTTGGATCAAATCATACTCGGTCTTTTTAAGTTTCAGCTCATTTGGCAAAATTGTAACATCTGTACCGTTAAGAAGATACTTTGGAGCATATCCAGTGACAGAGTGCTCCGTCTCGTTATAGTTTTTTACACAGTTTTGTGCTATTGTTGTCCATGCTAGTTTAGTGTCATTTTCGTTTATCTTGCATCTGATTTTATTGACTAACGTTTGATTTAGTCTTTCGTTAAGTCCGTTTGAGAAAGGCGAGTCCACTGCAGTAAAAATTATTGGAATATTCTTTTCATCCAAAAATCTTTTGAAGTCTCTAGAATTGATACCGGGGTATTGGTCTGAGAGAATCATGCCAATGTCGTTTGTCTCCGCACAGTTTCTCACTAGTTTTATGAAATCATTTGCATTTTGTGTACTTGACGTCAAAATGTATGCGTACCTTGTGAAATTACCTGACAGCAGGTGCAAGTATCTCTTTGTTGACCTTGAACCCCCAAATCCTCCAATAGTATCAATGGAACATATCTCAAATGGTTTCGTGGCGGGACCCATGTGGGACATCTTTCCATATTTGCTTTGTCCTCTTGATTTGTTTTTTATACATACTATACAACTTTCACAGATTCTTTTTATGTTTTTTGTCATGTTTTCAGCTGTGTACCATGAGCTTATCATTTTTTGCATTTGTGTAATTCCTATGTGACCTAGGTCTGCATGTACATTTTTGATGAATTGTATACTAAATTTCTCTGATAGGATTATTTTTTGTGTTTTCTTAACTTTCTTGTAATAAACGTTGTTTTTTGTTATTAATTTGTCTTTTCTGCACTGTATCTTCTCATTTTTAATTTGGTCTGTTAAAATATCTTCTAGTGTTATTATGTTGACTATTTTTAATTGTTCATCCAGGTTTTCAGTTGCTTCTAGGACTGGGTTCCTACTTAGGCAATCCGCTTCAATGTTGTATCTTCCTGGTGAATATTTAATTTGGAAATCATACTGAGATAGGTAGTACGTTAGATCCCCCAGTTCTTCATCCGTTCTTGACTTTATATTCAGGTTCTCCAAGGGCTTGTGATCTGAAAAGACAGTAAATTTCCTACCTATCAACAGGTGCTGCCAATACTTCACACATTCTTTAATTGCCAGGCATTCTAGATATACTGCTTTCTTCCTTTTTTGAACTTCATTTAATTTTTTTGAGAAGTATGCCACTGGTTTCTCTTCATTGTTTTCTTGTGGCTGTTTTAGGACGGCTCCTACTCCTAGAATACTAGCGTCTGTGTATATGTGGATAGGCAAGTTCGGATCAAAAATGGTCAATATTGGATGAGAACATAATATTTGTTTCATTTCGTCAAATGACTCTTGGCATGCCTTAGTCCAGTTAAAGGTTTGTCCTTTTCTCAAAAGGTTATGTAATGGTTCCAATTTTATTGCTATTTGTGGTACATATTTATGATAAAAATTTATTTTTCCTAAAAATTGTCTCACATTTTTCCTCGTTTTTGGAGTAGGAAAGTCTTTTATTGATATTAAGTTGTCTTTCAGAGGTCTTACTGAATTATTCTGTATTATATGACCCAAGTACTTAACTGAGTCGGCTGCGAACATACATTTAGAGAATTTGAGTCTTAAACCTTCTCTTTTAATTGCTTGAAATAGCTGTTCCAGATGTCTGACATGGTCTGAGAATGATTTTGAGAACAATAAGATGTCATCAATGTAACATACTGTGAAATCTCCAAGCTTGTGTTTCCGTATTATATTACACATTATTCTCTGAAATATGGCCGGTGAGGTCTTTAAGCCGAATGGCAAGCAAGTCCATTGATAATGGCCCTCTTGGGTGACGAATGCAGTTTTGTGTCTGTCTGTGACACGCAGAGGTATTGACCAAAATGCTGAATTCAGGTCTAGTGTCGAGAAAAACTTGCAATCTCTAGTTTTCACTATTAGGTCTTCAATAAGTGGGAATGGTTGTGATTGAGGCACAACGATTTTATTTAGGTCTCGAAAATCTATGCACAATCTCGACTTTTTATTTTCATCTCTTTTATAAGCTAAAGTAACTGGAGCTGCAAACGGACTGTATGATTCTTCTATAATTTTTTTTTCCAATAATTTTCCAATTTGTAATTCAATCTCCTTTTTGTCTTCAATTGTGCAACGATATGGCCTTTTACTGCAATATTTGTCTATTGATAGATCAATGTGTGCTTCATAATCCATTACCGTTCCGATGTCATATTTGTCCTTTGCAAATACAGATTGATTGTTCAATATTAAATCATCAATCACTGCCTGTTGTTGGTAGTCTAGATGATTTATCCAAATTTTGAAGTTTTCTTCACTGATGTTCTCATTGAAGTTTATTAAATTATCAGATTTTATTTCCTTAGAAATGACAATATCTGACTTATTTGTTTCCTTAGAAACTACCTCACTTCTTTGTATAGGAACATTCTGTGTGATTTGTAAATTTTCATTTTGAACTAAGAAGAACTCTTTTATACAATCTAATCCGATCAAAAAATCGTAATCGAAATTATGTTCGTCTATTACAAAAACTTTCATGTTTTTCTCCACATCAAAAATGGTTATATCGAGTGTTACTATGCCATTTGCCTTTTTAACGCCATTAATTGTTTTTAAATTAGTATTGCTAGAGTAACTTGATTCTTTATTATTGTCTATCTTCAGTAACCTTGAATTTATCAATGACACATTGGAGCCAGAGTCATAGATTCCAAATACTTCAACATTTTTATTCAATACTAATTTTACTTTTATTAATGGCGGCACTATTAGTTTTTTGGATCTTCACACTGCAGTTGACATTCCAATTCCGAATTGTTAATATGCTTTATTTGTCTATTATTTCTTTCTTTTCCACTGTTTATTTTTGTTTTGAACCAACAGGAATCTTCCGGGTGATACCGCACACCTTTTTGTAGACTTTCACAAATACTACACTTTTCTTTCATTTGCTTAGTTTCATCTTTCTTTTTTATAAATTTCTTCTTTCCAACCAAATGTTCTAACTTGCCAAGTTCATTAAATAAGTCTTTTGTTTGTAAAATTTCCTCTTTGTTGATTCTATCCGTTATGAAATCTGGTAAGCCGGCAGCAATTATATATCAATTAGGGTCCCTTGATCTATTGTTTTTCTTACTTCCAATAGAAGTTTTTCTTTTTTAATAGCGTATTCTAATAAAGATCCTGATTGATACTTGAAAAATAAAGCATACTTGCTTGTAGTCCAACCTTTATTAGCGTAGGTTTGCAAAAAGTTTGATTTCCACTCGGACCACTCCGATTGTAAACTATGCTTGATCATCATGGAAGAGTACCAATCTGTGCAGGATTTTTCAAGAAATAATCTGAATATTTCAATTTTTTCTTCCTCTTTTACTATGTCAAACCTTGCACACTCTTTTTCAAATGTTTCCATCCAGTTATATGCATTTATATTTTTCCCATCAAATTTTTCAATCACAAACCTGTCTGCTAACTTCTTTACACTTTGTTTTTCTTTGTTTTGTTGACTTTCAATTAATTTTTCCAAAATTTTCACCAAAGGATCTTCTAAACTCTTTTTACTGCCAATAGCTGACTGTTCTTGGGTAATTTCCTCAAGGAATTGGTCCTGGAAAATCATGTTCTCATCCTCATCACAGTATGTTTTTAATAGAGCTTCCGTCATTTTTATCCATACGCTTCTGCTTTGATGTCTTTTCTTCAATGTATTTCTCACTGTGGTGAAAGCTTTAGAGGTCTGGACATCTTTGTGGTACTGTGATACTGCTTGATATTCCTCCGGAATCAGGAAAACCTTGTCATCTTGTGTGCCAATTGAGGTTATGGCAATGTAGTTTGACTTTCCGTCTATTGTAGATTTCACTTGGAACGTAAATTTCAACTTTTCCATTTTCTGACAATAAATGTCGTTTTATAAGATGGTTTTCTATTCGTAGTGATTTGGACGACACAGTTAAATAAAACACAACTGAGTTTCTCTGTTAGAAAAGAAACGACATTTAATGTTATTTATTTTACAATGTCGATTCCTAAATCACAATTTTATTGTTTCCTAGCTTTCTATTAATTGCTTTCTCATGACAGTTCTTATAGGTTATCCTTCACCATAGATAATAAAATAAATATCTATCCGCGTATGTCGCGATCTGTCACGGTGACACTTCAACTTGATGCGCGGGAATATTTAAACTAAAGAAAATTATATTTTTCTTTACATACGTAAATAAAGTAGATTTAACTACCTATCAAGTCTATCGGTCTCATTAAAAAAATCTTAACAGACCGTTGAACACGTTTTTAGTTAAAATACTCCTTTAGCATATTTGAAGTTTGTTGAAAAGAATGATTTGCTAACTAATGGGCCGTTATTTAAGCATTTCTAACAAAAGTTTGTAAGTACATAATTAGTACGTTAATTAAGTGAAACTTTCAATTTCTTCTTATTTACATTAGGTAGCCTATTCCAGTACCTACAGTGGCCCTGCAGGTCGATCACGTAGCGCATTTTACGTACGTTAGGTAGATCTAAATGTCAAATTTTATATTAAAAAATGACAGTTAAACTGTCCTAACGTGCGTTGGAAACGTTACGTGACTACCCCTCTGGTCTCCCAAATTAAGGGTCCGCTAGATGGTCGCCAACAAGCCCCCCCGACCGAGGAACCTTGGTCGGCACCGACCGTGTAGACAGTTTGCAGCAAAATTTCATACTACAACGGTCGGTGCCGACCAAGGTCGCTCGGTCGGAGGGGCTTGTTGGCGACCGTCTGGCAGACGCTTTAGTGAACCACCCGGGCTACCCAGGCCACTAACATCAAAGCGAATGTTCGCCGACGCTACCACGGAACACTAAATACTATAGAAGGGGTATCAAGCGTGGTTTCTAACGGGCCCGGTGTCGCCTCATCCCCTCCACGACGCCTGCAACTGTGTGAGCGACTGCACGCCGATCAGGTGACGTTGGCGCGCCACTACTTTGAGCTAAGCGGAATGTCATCTCGCTCATACTTGGAGCAGCCGAACTGAGGAAGTACCTCCACCTCACAGAAGACCACAGCCATGATGACGTCACCACTTCCTATGCAGGTATGTGGTGTTGTGTTCCTGTCCTCCCGAGGACACTTCGCCCCAGTGGGATCTTTTGTGCAACTGCCCCCTCTCTTGTCTACTCCCAAGCTCGCAATCATTTGTACCTACACTGACCTTTAAACATTTGATCGTTGGCCTTATTGTAGACGGGTATGTACAGCAGCACACAGAACATGATCATGGCGGTGCAGAACAGGAAGAACTTGGCCAGGGCGGTGACCGTGGACCTGCGCGAGCGCGCCTCGGGCGACGGCGAGCGTGCCTCCGCGCGCGTCTTGTACCTGCGCCAGTTCAATACGTCATCTAAGCTTCGTCATTTAAATGGTCAACTTCGTAATTTAAGTGGTTAACTTCCACATTTACATATTCAACTTCGTCATTATATAATCTACTTCGTCATTATCACAGTCAATTTCAACATTATATAGTCAACTTCGTCATGAACATAAGCAATTTCGTCATTTAAATGGTGAGATTCGTCATTTTTATGGTCAAATTCATCATGATATAGTGAACTTCTTCATGCTATAGTCATCTTCGTCATTACATAGTCGACTTCGTCTTTTACATAAACAATTTCGTCATTTAAATGGTCAACGTCGTCATTTTATGTTCAACTTCATTATACATAAATAGTCAACTTCTTTATGATTTAGTCACTTTCGTCTTTTACATAAGCAATTTCGTCATTTAAATGGTCATCAGCGTCATTTTATGGTCAACTTCATAATTATGTAGCCAACTTCTTCATGATATAGTCAACTTCGTCATTATGATAACTTATAGTCTATTCGTCATTTATATTTACCAATTATAATATTAGTAAGTATAGACTAGACAATGTTTCTGAGCATAAAAAACATTCTGTACTTTACCTGTAAGACAGAATGGGACTGTCATCGCTGTCACGGCCCGACGAGTAGTATCTGTCTTCGTAGTCGTCGTCATGCGCTTGTGCCATGTAGCGGGGGCTGCGACAGACAGACAGACATACACGTTATAGTAATACATATCATCATCCTCCTTACGTTATTTCCGGTTGTGCCCTTAAGGAGCCAGGGATCCGCTTTGGAATAAGCACTAGTTTTACTAAAGCGACTGCCATCGGACCTTCCAACCCAGAGGGAAAACCAGACCTTATTGGCATTAGACCGGTTTGTTTTCCTTCACCTAAAAGCCACTGTTAATATATCAAACGATATTTCGTGCATAAGTTTATTGTTTGAAAAAACCCAGTATAATTTACTTTAAAAAGAAAGTTTTAACCGACTTCAAATCAGTAGCCAAATTGCTTCAAGTTTGCCTATAAAATTCGAAGAGTTCCCTCGATTTCTCCAGGATCCCATCATCGGAACTGGATTTTGGTGACAACGGGACCAATCTGAAAGTATATGCTTTCAAATAGAGTAAGAATTTTTAAAACCGGTTCATAAATTACCGAGTTATCGCGTAACAAACACAAAAAAAAACCGTCGAATTGAGAACCTCTTCCTTTTTTGAAGTCGATTAAAAATATAATATAGCCTATGTCAATCCTAAAAGTCCATTCTATACACAGGTGAAAGAATTTTTCGAAATTCAACCCCTAAGGGGGTGAAATAGGGGTAGAACCGTTGTATGGAAATCGTTCATTTGAAAAGTTCTAAACTTGAATCTTTGTATGAAGGTTCCTTGCTAAAAAGCAAACCAAATGATTTAGCGTTATTATGAAAATTCATCCCGTAAGGGGGTTAAAAAAGAGTTGAAAGTTTGTAAGTGAAACATGTCGTTTTTAAAGTTAGACATTTAAAACTTCAGTCACAAGCTCCTAATGTACAGTCAAAAACATTGATAAGGGCATTTTTTCTAATTCATCCCTTGAAGGGGTTGAGATGGGGTTGAATGTTCACATAAGTAATGTGGGGTTTTTAAATGATAAACTGTGGCTAGAAACATGTAAGCAGGTTTCTTTTAAAATATAGATCTATCAAGTTCTTTTTAACACTTGCCCCTTAAAGGGGTGAAATAGAAGTTGTACCGAGAAGACGTTCATTTAAAAACTTAGAAATTTGAAAGTTCGGAAGTATGTAGTTAGTAGGCTATTACACTTGGGTACTTTCCTGGGTAAAAAAAAAAAAATTCTATTAAGTCCGTCAAGTTAGATCATCAAAAACTATTGGACTCGTATTTCTTTGTTTGTCAATTAAACAAAAAACCGAACAAGTGCGAGTTCAACTCGCGTGGTGAGGGTTCCGTAAAATATTGAGAATTTTCCCGTTACTTTGAATACTCGAACTTCTTATAGGTTTTCCTGTAATCTTTAGGCAATGAACTATTTTCCATATTTTTTTCAGAATTTTAAGTCCAGTAGTTTCGGAGATAAGGGGGGGGGGGGGGAAATGGTCAAAATTCGTCTTTTTTTCTAAATTACTTCAAATCTGGTTTTGCAAAAATTATAAACAAAATATATCTGAGATGCTTACAACAACCCCTTTCATTTGATATGTCACACAATACAGTTTGCGAAACTTTTTCTTTTTAATTTTCCAGTTTACCCCCCAAAAGTGCCCCCCTTGTTCAGAATTCATTAATTTACTTTACGCGTCCATCTTTGGGTCATCAATTTACATGTGTGTACCAAATTTCAACTCAATCGGTCCAGTAGTTTCGGAGCAAATCGGCTGTGACAGACGGACAGACAGACAACCGAGTGATCCTATAAGGGTTCCGTTTTTTCCTTTTGAGGTATACGGAACCATATAAAAACGTTGCTGTCGTGTTTTTCCTTTGTATAAACTTAGTTATAAATGGTTTAGTGAGCCCTCTGATATTGTTGTGCCCTTGCAGGGTATCACATTTATACGATACGGACACCGCAGCCTATTGTTGTTGTTGTATTGTTGTTGTTGTTGTGTTGTATTGTGTGTGTGTGTTGGCTATATTGTCGGTTCACCTTGACGGTTGCGTTAATGGGGTAATTTAGTTAAAGGAAATTGTTATATCGATTCTATTGAGTCTCTACAATAGATCATAATTAGTTAATTACAACCCGTTATCTAACTAACGAATCGCTAAAGTGGCAGTGGGCGGGGCACATTGCACGTAGAACCGATGGCCGTTGGGGCGGAAAGGTTCTCGTGTGGCGACCACGTCCCGGAAGGCGCGGCGTGGGTAGGCCCCCCACAAGGTGGACGGATGACCTGTTAAAGGTCGCGGTAGTCCGCTGGATGCGGGTGGCGCAGGACCGGTCACGTCACTTTGGCACTCTTTGGGGGAGGCCTATGTCAGTGGACGTCTTTCGGCTGATATGATGATGATGATGGTCTAACTAACGCTCAGTTTGGGGCATGCTAAAATAGTGATGTTGCTTCACATAATTAGTCGATTCATGTTTACTTATATAAAGAGTTATTTGTCAAAATAAATTCTTCTTTTTTGAATAAAGAAATAAAAAAATATTAGAGGACAATCTTACTCAAATCGACCTAGTCCCATAGTAAGCTCAATAAGGCTTGTGCTATGGGTACTAGACGACGACATATTTAATAGATACAATAAATACTTTTCATCACACTTGCTCGTCAATGGCGTTATTACTTGTGAGCGCACAGAGTTATAGCCGTTTTACCTCCCACGGGCATTTAAGTTTCGTTTTGAAATATAGAACCCTCTGATTGGCTTAAGCAAATCTGGTTGCTCTGTGATTGGTTGAAAAAAAATCTAATTGGCCAAGCCGCCCCGCCCCGCAAGAATATTGATCTGTGATTGGTTGAAATATTGAAGAATCTGGAAGTGAAGTTGTAAATTTTTGATTGGTGCGTCTTGCGGCTGTATGAAACTTAGATTTTTCTGTCTCTTGTAGTTATTTATTTCCTCGCAAATGTGATGAAAAACATTGTGTATAACACGGGCGTAAGAATATTGCAAACTCGAGTCATCAAAAGTCACTTACGCCCCTCGTTAAACAATGTACTATAAATACATAGCAAACACCCAAGACTCAGGGACAAATGTTCGTGTTCATCACACAAATATTTGCCCTTACCGAGATTCGAACTCAGGACCTTCAGCTTCGTAGGCAGCGTCACTACCCACTAGGCTAACCGGTCGTCTAAAAAATGCGTGAATACTCTTGAAAACTCATTCATTGCATTTATTTGATCGGATAGGAGGCCGAATATATTATTGAACAGCACAGAGACGACTTACTAGGAAGGTACCCATAAAAAAATTTAGTTAAGTAGTAAACGTAAGTGAGGAAACTGTAAATTTTGAAAAATAATTGACGCAGCTGAAAAATCTGAAACTTTTTTTCTGGTGCTAAGGTTATTCCTATCACTAAAACAATAATCGGGCACTTCTGATATTTTCATCCATTCCCCATTAGCGGTTATACTTAACAATGAAAGAACTTTTCGACCTTATGTCTAAGTAATAAGGTCATAGAATGTATATATGTTTATGATGCTGACTGTACAAGTGAATTCGTTCGTCTCGTTTCGTTCTAGAAAAGGGATTCGTACTATACTATTAACGGCAAAATGGTTCCGCTTGAATGTAGTTACGACCAGGGATCGGATACCGGTATTTTCACCATACAAAAATACCGGTTTTATTTCGTTTAATTTCGTTCTTTGGTTTATAATATCATTTTTGATCAGGCTGTCTAATAATACGAAAATGTTACCTAAATACATGATAGAGTCCTACATTAAGAGCCTAAAATAATCCAAAATATTAGACTACTTCGGGGACTTTTGAAAAAACCGGTTTCGATCCCTGGTTACGACATGTCTATTGTCCGTTAAGTTATTATAATTCTAAGTACTGTTATTAATACAGGATTGCGATCAACGGAAACACTTAATGGAGTCCTCCTAGGTTATCTGTTATCTGTAATGAATGCCGTCTTGTATTTATCACGGGTCTGTGTGAAACCTTTGTATGTGTAAAGCCGCACCTGCTGCGCTGCGCCGTGTTTTCGATGTTTTTAAACATCTAACAGAAAAGATGAGTGGCCAAAATGTTTTTTGTTTCAAACACGTTTCAAAACACAGAATCATCATCAGATTCATCATCCGTCACGGATGGAAAACATTCCCCGCGTTCGTCTGCGGGGGAGGGGTCTATTAGGGTTCCGGACCAAAAAGGTAAAAACGGAACCCTTATGGTGCGACTCCGTCCGTCTGTCTGTCTGTCACAAAGTCAAATATCTCAGGACCTACTAATGCTATCGATTTGAAATTTGGAATAGTTGTAAATAAAGCTAATCCTCGTGTATGGAAAATGAAAAATTTTAATATATACTTTTAATTTGTATAAAAAAGGGCGGATAAGAGGGGGGGCAAAAATTCAAAGTCTAGTTAGTAGGCCAAGTGGGATATCATATGAAGGGCTTGAATTGTACATTCTAAAACAGTTTTTATTTTATTTTCTACAATGGTAAAATTTTGATTTATAAAGAAAAATGTTGAAAAAAATACCATTCCCCCCCTTATCTCCGAAGTTAACCAAGCGAATTTTTTTAAAATAATATGTATTATTAATATTAACGTGAATATTACCGGAAAAGTATAACGATACCTCTATCTAGCCTAGTTTTTTTTTATTCTTCAAAAATCATATATTAATTTTGTTTGTAATTTAATACTTCTGTGTTCAATTTTTTGCCTTCAAATTCGTATGAAAGTGTTCTGAAAGTACCTTCTAGCAAATAAAAAAGGAATTATCGAAATTAATTCTCTTGATAAAGAATTATCGCTGAAAAACCAACATACAGTAAGGGAAATGTATTAACGTACCACCGTAGAACCCTATCGCAATAAGGTAACATACCATTCGAGTTTGAGTGGCGGCGGCCTGTCAATTGCGACAGGGTTCTACGGTGGTACGTGAATACATTTCCCTTACTGTACATACCGAGTTCCTTGGTCGCGCAATTTAGTAACAAAATGCACCGATAAATGGCGCTGTAGGTACTCATGTCATGCTCATGACTTTACTATACTTTGCGTTGTTTAGATTTTTCCAAAATTAATGGGTGGGGCAAGACGGGTGTGTTGTATGATATTTCGTACGGAACCCTCGGTGCGCGAGTCAGACTCGCACTTGATCGGTTTTTATTTCATGTTTTGACTTTTGAAAGTTTTGTTTGAGTTTGAGTGAACTGTCAAATAGGGGATTATTTAACTAATTATTTGCAATGGAGTGGGTGCAATATTATGAATGCGAAAGTTTGGATGTTTAGATGTTTGTTTCTCAATCACGCTTATACGGCTCAACCGATTTGCATTAAGTTTTGCACGAATGTAGTTTATAGCCTGGATTAAAACGCACACGAAGTCGCGGGCGGAATGAAATACGAAATAAAAGTCAAAGTCAAAGTGATTTATTCTTCAATTTAGGCATATTACATATTATGTTTTTTTTTGTGCCATATATAATTTTAACCCGAGTGTTCATAGCCATGTTTCATCAAAATCGGTTCAGCCGTTTTTGAGATATTGAACTGAAATGAAAAATTCGGGGGTTTTTTAACTTTTCTAAGTTGTAGTTATCTATGAAGTGTCCAGTGTAAAGTGTGCTCTAAATGGCTCAACAATTAAAGTCCGTGAATTCGTGTATTACTGCGTTTGATAATTATCGACGTCATTTGACGTCGCATGGCGTCCTATCAACGTGGATTGCCGTTTTACTCAAACGGTAAGTCAACCTTTAAAACCATTTAAACAAGGAGCACGGCGAGGGTTCTATTTCTAGACGGTCTAGATTTAAATTTAATTGAATATCCGATGTTTCCATAAGTCGGGCTCTATTGGATATTTCCTTACTAAGTGGAGGTCAGAGACTTACTGATAATATAAACTAGGACAATGCCTCGAGGGCCTTTTTTAGATTTAACTTAGTTTTAATTTATCTTAGTTAATGTTAATTATAATCTTGTAAAAATATTTCAATAAATTTTATACGGAAGTTTAAAAAAAAAAAAAAAAAACTAGGACAACTAGGTAATACATTTTGCGACCTAGATCAATCGATCCTTGAAACGATTAAAATATCTATTAAAACTTCATGATGGCGAGATATTTTTTTGACGTGATAACGTCATATAAATCTATGAACGCCAGCCGCACGAAAAAGTGTGACTCATTGTCCCGTTCCGAACGCCGGCTGCGCGCACGATATATCAACGCACAGCCCACACCGCTGGTTCTAGAGATTCCAAATTTGGCACGTAGGTTCCTTATAAGGCCTAGGGGTGCACTAAGAAAGGACTTTTCAAAATTCACTATCTAAGGGGGTGAAATGGGGGTCCAAAGTTTGTATGGGGAAACAAGATTAGATCGACTATAAAGGTGCGTACGAATTAGAGCAGCCTCGGGTTGAGGCACGCACGGCTCGCCTATTTTGCTCTAATTCGTACGCGCTCGCGCGCTCTGTGCGCGAGCAGCGCGCGGCGAGCCGGCCAGTGGCGGTCTTTTGGCCGTGCTCAAAGGCGCCTCAGTGTGCGTGCCTCGCGTAACTTGGACGTGTATCTGAGCATGCCGCGGACAGAGCGACAAGATCGAACTTGTTTGTGCGCTAGGCGCGTACGAATTTGAGCAAGTGGCTGAGCCGTGCGTTTATAATCGTTTATTAGTGAATTTGGATCAATTATTGATACAAATACATGAAAAGCAGAAGGTGTTGTGGGCCCCGAAATCAATCAGCTGTCGTCGTGTCGACGCCATTTTGAGCACCTTGCCTCACCCGCGCATGTTTATGTGGAACTATTTGGCGCGTGAGCAGCTCGCCGCGCGGGGAGAGCATGCCTCAGGCTGAGCCGCTCAAATTCGTACGCACCTTTATATTCGCAACTTCACAGGAGTATTCCTGTAAGAGTAACAATACGTGTTATGCAATTTTTCATCAATGTTTTCTTATGACGTTATCACGTAAAATTATCGTCCGTAAACCGACTTTACAGACAACCATTATGTTTAGATGCCTGCAACCCGATAGAGGATAATCCTAACTAATATTATAAATGCGAAAGTTTGGATGTTTAGATGTTTGGACATCTGACTTTTGGTCAAACGCAGCTTCATAAAACCTGTCCATAGCCGTAAGGGCATGAATTTCAGGGTTCAAAAGGATAATTTTCAATGATAATTATCACGATAATTATCACTATGTAACCCTATGGCCGTTGGGGCGGAAAGGTTCTCGAGTGGCGACCACGTACCGGAAGGCGCGGCGTGGGTAGGCCCCCCTTGGGCCCCCCCACAAGGTGGACTGATGACCTGGTAAAGGTCGCTGGAGTCCGCTGTATGCGGGTGGCGCAGGACCGGTCATTGTGGCACTCTTTGGGGGAGGCCTATGTCCAGCAGTGGACGTCTTTGGGCTGATGTGATGAACCCCTTGTGCGCACATTCGTGCACGCGATTCGCCTCGCTGCTCGACCAAACGTTCGAAAAACTCGTGTCGAAATACCGTCGCTAATTAATCATTCACACATTCGCAAAATCGTGGCAGTATTCATTGAACACAGCGAACGAAAAAAACATAGAAGTCTAACTAGCGAGCACCGAAAAGTGGCCCCACAAAAAGGATGCACATTGCCATTGTGCGGACGTATGCGGACGCGGGGGGGTGTCAAAAGGATGCCAAGCAGCCGTTTAGTTCGAACATGCGCAGACAAGCGCATATTTAGCGGGTTTTGGACACTTGTTTGGGTAGAAATTAGTAGGGAGTTCGCCTTCTATGACTTCCTTCTATACTGAAATGATATATTGTATACTGTTTTGAAAAAATGACACCTCGCCGAGTTTTTTACGCCGGTTCTTCTCGAGGCAGAGGTCTTCTTTCCGAACCGGTGGTAGTTTATCGACATTCATAGGTGCATGTAATATGCCTAAATTGAAGAATAAATCACTTTGACTTTGACTTTGACTATGGTTTCTTCGCTCGCTGATCACAAAATTCATACCAGTTAGCCCGGGTAGTGACCCTGCCTGCGAAGCTGAAGGTCCTGGGTTCGAATCCCGGTAATGGCAAATATTCGTGTGAAGCAATATGAGCATGAATATTTTTGTTTCTGAGTCCTCGATGTTTTCTGTGTTCTTAACCCCCGACGCAAAGAGGTGTTATAAGTTTAACGTGTCTATGTATCTATGTATCTGTGTGTCTGTGTATCTGTCTGTGGTATCGTAGCTCCCAAACGGATGGACCGATTTGGATGCGGTTTTTTTGTGGCACAGCTAATTTTAACCTGAGTGTTCTTAGCCTTGTTTCATCAAAATCGGTTCAGCCGTTTTTGAGATATTGAACTTTGAAAAGAAAAAATCGGGGGTTTTATACGTTGTAGTTATTAATATTTATATTAATTAAATATACCGTCGTCTAGTATCCATAATACAAGCCTTATTGAGCTTACTGTGGCTAGTCCGATTTCCAAAGTGTTATATCTTGTTCTCTCGTGCGCGGAAAATATAAACGTGTTTCTTAAAGCAACGAAAACGTCGTTGGAATTGAAATCTTATACCTTGGCCGGTAAGATGCTTTTTGAATGAACTACTTTGATGCAATTGGATCCACTCAAATAATCACAAATGTACACTCTGTATCGTTTTTTACCTCATCATAATCATATTCAAGTCCAAGGCGTGTTATATTGAGCGTATGGGTACAAATTATTGTGTCGTTGACCTTTAAAAACGATTGAACATACACGTGTTGTCCTGACAGATCAACACAACATTAAGCCAAAAACAACTCTAACCACTACATTATAGATATCAAAATCGAAAGTCTAATATTACGTGGGATCTATAGGACACGTTATCAAAAAACAACTCTTATTGCAATGATAAAGAATTCAATATCGAAAGGCAATTAATAATACATTTTGAGGATACTGTGGTAGTGATGTCATTCTCAGTAAGTTGTTGACTATAACTATAAATAATATTGCTAAATCATTAGTAAGTCTTATTGTCCTTTCAATATAAACAGGTTAAGTTATAGACAATTTTAAGGCGTGACGTCTCCGTGCGGTCTCATAAAAAGGTGATTTTTTGACGGTTAAGGCACAGAAAAAATGTTTATACGCTGCTTAACTTATTTTTTGACATAGGCAGGACATGGAAGTCGAAAGACGGATCCAAAACGCCTGGAAAAGCTATTGGTCTTTAAAAGAACTACTCAAGGGAGACCTCCCTTTAACCCTGAAGCGAAGACTCGTCGATATGTGTATTCTGCCTGTCCTAACCTACGGTGCCCAAACATGGTCACTCACTGAGGCACAAAAGACCAGATTGAAGGTTTGCCAACGTGCTATGGAGCGTAGCATGCTGGGAGTCAAACGGATCGACCGGGTCCGAAACTCTACGCTGCGCTCAAAAACTTGCATTGCTGACGTTGGAGCCAAGACCGCCAAGCTGAAATGGGAATGGGCCGGCCACGTCTGCCGCATGCATCCCCAGAGGTGGGTCAGACTAACCACGGACTGGGTGCCGCACGATGGAAGGCGACGACGTGGCAGGCCGAGACGGAGATGGCGGGATGACCTGGACATATTTCACTACGATTGGCCAGAGATTTCTCAAAATCGGGACGTGTGGAAATCAAGAGGGGAGGCCTTTGCCCAGCAGTGGGACACTCTATAGGCTTGAAAAAAAAAAAAAAAAACTTATTTTTCATCACACCTGCTCGTCAATGGCGTTATTACTTGCGAGCGTATAGAGCAGTTATAGCCGTTTTACCTCCCACGGGCTGTTAAGTTTAGTTTTTAAATATAGAACCCTCTGATTGGCTTAAGCAAATCTGGTTGCTGTGTGATTGGTTGAATAAAAAAATCTAGTTGGTCAAGTCGCCCCGCCCGCAAGAATACTGCTCTGTGATTGGTTGAAATATTGAGCTGCGCGCTCCACTAGCACTGATCTGGAAGTGAAGTTGTCAATTTTTGATTGGTGCGGCTGTATGAAACTTAGATTTTTCTGCCTTTTGTAGTTATTTATTTCCTCGCAAATGTGATGAAAAACATTGTGTATAACACGTAAGAATATTGCAAACTCGATAGACTCTCGTTAGCAATATTCCACTTACGCCCCTCGTTAAACAATGTACTATTACTGTTCAAATATCACTTTACAATTAACAAGTTTTTGACCATGTTATCAATCTGTTTCTTCGTGCAATGTGCATTGCACGAAGAACCGATGGCCGTTGGGGCGGAAAGGTCCTCGAGTGGCGACCACGTACCGGAAGGCGCAGCGTGGGTCAGGGATCGGAACCGGTTTTTTCAAAAATCCCTGAAGTAGTCTAATATTTTGTATTATTGTAGGCTCTTAATGTAGGATCGTGTATTTAGGTAACCTATTCGTATTATTAGACTGCCCGATCAAAAATGATATAATAACCATAGAACGTAAAAATACCGGTTTAATTTGTATGGAGAAAATACCGGTATCTGATCCCTGGCGTGGGTAGGCCCCCCACAAGGTGGACTGATGACCTGGTAAAGGTCGCTGGAGTCCGCTGGATGCGGGTGGCGCAGGACCGGCCATTGTGGCACTCTTTGAGGGCGGCCTATGTCCAGCAGTGGACGTCTTTCGGCTGATATGATGATGATGATGATATCAATCTGTTTTAGATTGGCTGATGAAGGCATTATGTTGAAACAAATATTTGATTTTAGCTGGGCCGAATGTTCATATTCAAAGAAACCTGTATTTGGTGCTTCTCTAGTTTTGTCATGACCAAAAAGATATATTCTCCAGAAGAAACATTTATGTACTTATAAATAAAGAAACTGTAAAGCCCAATGTGCCAGATTTTTAATCTTCAATTGATGTAGATGTTGAATTATAAGTGCATGCTAACACAATTTTTTACAGATTTAGAGCGGGTTTTTTATTTGTAAATATGTAGTTTTGTTATTATTATTATTTTAGTACATAGTTAGGCTAGTATTTTATAATGTATTTTTACTGAAATAAATCAATATATCTATTTCAACGAATAAAAATGTAGCTTATTGGAATCTAATAAGAATTAAAATAATATATTTTTAGTAAAATTATTATATCTGTAAGTACTAATATAATTAAGAGGAGTAGTCTATGAGATTGTAGCTTTGTATGATTGTATTTAGAGAGCAATCTCCGAAACCACTTATCCCATTCCAAAAATAAATGATGGACATAGGCTATATTTTATCCTGCGGGTTTGCCTGCGTTCTTTGCAAAACGCGGGCGAAACCGCAGCCGTCTTTAATATTTATAATTTGTGACCGACTGAATATTGACTGCTTCTGTGCCTAGTTTGTTTACCAACAAATCAACTAATTAAATTGTAATTTTCACACTTTACTTCATCAAACAGACCGTGACAATAATTTACCAACAGCACAAGCAGGTCAAAGTTATTAATACTACCCATGTAAACACTTACGAAATCCGGTTTGTTAACATTACACAATAGACCGAACTATTAACACGTCTTAACGACGAGCTAATGGTAAAATTCCGCCTCCATTGTCATCACAAGACTCTTGTAACCCATTAAAATGTAACACAGAACCACTTCAGGGCATTTTTCAACTCGTAAAAATGTCTCAAAATTAGTTGCACAAATAATAAATGAAATACACATCAAACTCACAGTTTTTAAAGGTGCTGATGTTAAATTTGTTCCGGGTGTTGTTGCAAACGGTGTTACTTCATCACTTTAACGTTAGTTTTAAGCTTATAATTAATTTAAACTGACTGCAAAGTGGCCCGTCGTTCGATAAACTTGACGTTTTTTTGACAGATCGCTGTCGCAAGTCGCATGATGATGACTACTTGCAGTGTTGCTATATAAGTTTTGTGTGTACCATTTTCCGTTCTTCATAATTCTAGAAAAGTCCACCATTTAATGCTTTAGTAAAAATAACTGTATAAAATCATGTTTTATTTATTTGTAACGCTACGAAATAGTTGATTGATGATTTGATGTAAAAAGTATTAAAATTGATACATAATATAATGTTTCCCGAGAGTTAATATGTTGTCTTTACACTGGCAGCATAAATATGCCGCTCCGACTCACGTTACTTTTATTAAGCAGTAACTAAAAAATAACTTTAATAAACAAATAGTACATATATTTCTGTGAAAAAAAAGTATTTCTATTATTTTCATTTTAATACATTTGAAGTACAAAAATATTAAACATGCATTATCGCTAACCATGTCGAGCAGTTTCTTATCTCGTGAAACGGAACGCATCCTAATTTATTTACATTTTCATTTTTCGATTCGCCTGATAAGCGAGTGAAAATATTGATAAATTCTTGTGCCAACAGAGAATGGCCACTGGCGTTACTAAGATGAAAGTCCTATCCATCTACAAGAATCTGTTGAGAGAGTCACAGAAGTTCACCAACTATAACTTCAGGTAATTGGTTCCTAAATTACATAACCTATATTCCTCGATATATTTCCTAAATTTAACTTTATTATGTATGTGTAATTGAATTTAAATGCTGACATTAGGATATATAATTAGTAACTCTTTACAATTAACTATTAAATGGCATTGTAATTTAGTAAGGATAATATTAAATTTAACTTGCTGCTTTGAGACTACATATTAACATTTCCTACAAAAAGTAGTCTATGTCACTAGGAGCATAATCACGAATCGATTGACAACTCATTTATCAAATTGATTCAATATCTTAAACGCTACATACAAACATAGACTACTAGAAACAGAGCCTTCCGGCTCTGCCAAAGTCGGGCGAAAATAGTAATTAATTATTTTTATTCAAATGCTTCGTGAAGCTGTTTTAAGTGCATTCTAAAGTGTAAAGACCATGCCTGGCAAGTACTTACATATATTAAACTTGTTATTGATCATTATTTTTAATATATTCTTGTGAAAGACTTCACTGTAAATTGTATACGTAATTTGCTAGAATCTTTACGAGAAAACATGAAATATAGCTACTTTTTCAATCATATTGTGAATTCATTGAATAACATTTTTTTTCAGAGAATATGCACTTCGCAGAGTGAGGGATGGATTTAGAGCAAACAAGACATTATCAGACCCAAAACAGATACAGAAGGAGTATGAATTTGCTACAGAAAACATTATGGTCATCAGACGCCAAGTGAGTATATATATACTCGGGTTGATCTACTTTTTAGGGTTCCGTAGCCAAAATGGCAAAAACGGAACCCTTATAGTTTCGTCATGTCCGTCTGTCCGTCTGTCCGTATGTCACAGGCATTTTACTCGAAAACTATAAGGTGTATTTGAATAAAAGTGGTCCGACACGCACTTGGCCGGTTTTTCTTGTTTCTATTCCGTTTCACGCAATTATATTTTTACAAGTCCTAACTGGCAACATTTTATGTCTTTCCCGCTCACGGGACATGATGTCCCGGACCTTTGGGAGGCGTGCCTGGAGCTAGGTACCTACAAAGTACCGATTAAGAGGCAATGTGTGATGTAATACAAGAAGTACACCAAGCAGATGCTGTCCCTGCCCGTTTAATGGGACGCACTCAGAGACAGCACCTGCTGGGGAGTATAGGGACTATTGCTGGTTGATGGAACCTAAATGAAAGGGGTTATTGGATGAACATGATGAACTAGTGGATGGGCTATTGGATGAAACATCGGACGCCTGCCTAATATATGATGATGGTGACTCGCCCTCTATTATTATTATAAATGGCAACAACCGAGTGCCAACAGAGCGCCTATCTGGTAGATAGATACTGTGAAAGGTTCAGCAGGAACCAGTGTTCAGGCTTGCCTGCGTATGGCACAGAATAGAAGTGCTTGGAAGAAAGTTGTAGTCAAACTACTAAAAAAAACTGGCAACACTCACACTTAATCAATAATGACTGGCCGTTTGACCAGTGCTGCCGGTCTAGACTTGTAAAATTCTAACATGTTGCTTCGTGAAACTGGCCACCATAAGAGAGGAGACAAAGTTTCCGGTGTTCTTTCCTTTGGAGTAATAATAAAATTAATGCATTGTTTTGTCTCATTTCAGGCGGCTATTGGGCATATGTACCAGACAGAGAAACTGGTCATACAGAATATGCGGTAGAAAGAAAAAATACAAATAGTAAATTAAAAACCCAGACACAAGCATAGCTAAGAACCATCATAACAGACAATACATTTAAAAAATGCATTCAATTTTCATCCGTTTGGGAGCTACAATGCCGCAGACAGACACACAGATACAGAAATTGAAATGTTAATATATGAGACCGCCTTGTGTGCTGTGGGGTTAAAAATATTGGTAATATCTAATAAAAATATCTTGTAATTCAAATCACTATTTGATCCTTCTGTCTTAGGAGGTTGATAATTGATTGTTTTTTCGGTTTTTTTGGTGCAAATGTTGACATTATTTTG
Organism: Epinotia nisella; assembly: GCA_932294315.1. NCBI lineage: Eukaryota > Metazoa > Arthropoda > Insecta > Lepidoptera > Tortricidae > Epinotia > Epinotia nisella. The sequence continues at coordinate 939,648 of OW028699.1, forward strand.
GGCTTTGAAATTATTAGTAATTTTGCAACATGTAAATTGATATTACATCACACTATAGTATAGCAAAAGCACTTTCATATAAAGGAACGTGCACGCAATCGCTACAAAATTTGAACGCCATTCTTCACTTACTAAATTGTCACTTACACGCCAATTTTTTTTCCAAAAGAGAGTGAATATGAACCTTATAAGAAAGATTGAAAGTTCTTTTGACAGCGGACGACGTAACACTTAAAGGCGTTCTTGGCGCTGCGGGCACGACAATACACGACACCTTTATGCGTTCAAAGGGTTAATAACAATACCGGTTTAATCTCTTGCTACTTGAAACAAACTTTATTTACACATATTAAGAGTGGAAATTACTTTTCACTTCTCATGATCGTAAAATCCGTTTTTATATGTAGGCTGCGTAAAATGGCTTTTTATGCTTTAGCGCATAATGTAAAATGCCGAGTGGCGCCCGAAACGAGGTCGACAAACACGTGTTAAAATATGATAAATTGTATATAATTTTATTTTTTGTTTAATTCACTCGAAATTGAAGTTAAAAGCAGTGTATAAACCCTGCGGCTTGCCTCGATGAATTGTCTCCGATATATAATGGCTTATTTTATGAACTTGTTATATAATCTACTATTACCCACATTTACGTTGAAGGCTAACCTAAAGGCTCCCAGGGGTGTCTTATGAAAATGAAAATTACCCTAATATTTGAAATTCCTACCTCATTACCTCATTTCTGGCAACCCTTAGCTCAGTCTTCAACTTTTTTTTTGCACTCGACTTACGTATTTTTGAAAAGACACTGTATTCTGTTGCATTTTGTAGTTTAGCGACTTTAAATTTAAGTTTATTGAAATGTAAATATATGAGATATGTAATGTTTTAATATGTTGTTTTTCTAATACATTTTAACAATGATATAATATAAAAAAAGGTAGATATGTTGTCTATAAGAAATTCCGTGTTTTAAAATGGCCACCAAATATGACAGCTAACGTTTCCATTGACGACTCGAAACTGAGGCAAGTTGTGCCAATTGACTCAATTTTAGTGTACCATTTTTCGAGCGCGTATAACCTATCTATCATTGCATGTTAACCTCAAAATATTCTATAACTCTTCGTTGTGCGTGTTCCGACACGCACTTGACCGATTTTTAAATACTTAATTGACGTAGAAATTCACGTTGTAATAACTGCGTAAGTGAAACACATTAAGGTCCCTTCTTGAGAATGATACAAAGTTTTTTCTACAAAAGTACATGTTATATTTAATTTTCTACTAAATTCGACTAGTATTAAATATTAAACCTTTTTTTCTAAACTACCTAAAAGATTTAAGTAGAGTCTGGCAAACGAACCTCGTAGTTATTTGATTGGCAACACTTTTTCTCTATGTGTGTCTATCTGAGGTGTCATGACGTATGTCAAATTGAAATTTCTCTGAGAAAATTGCGCTGTGTGAGTGACCCTGTGTTGTTACCCTGTCATGATTTTTTGAAATTGCCGCGTTTTCCTTGGTTCAGCTTTCGTTGGCCAGACCCTATAAATAAATTAAATCCGAGGTTGATATTTTCTCAAATCCGGCATACGTTTGATAAGCGGAGAATGCCTATGCAGAAACACCAACCGCTTCTGTGAGATAGGTCGTCGTCCGGTCGCTGTTGGTCGATATCTCGCCATTGGTGGGTAGGGCACCTGTGGTCGGCGGATCGTTGGTCGGTAGCTCGCGCTTGGTCGCTCGTACGAACTTTCCTCTGGCGCGGCTCGGAGGGGCTCCATTGTTTCGGTACCTAGTAAGCAGATACTAGTAAATCATAACTGCAACGTCAGTTTCACTAGATGGCGCTGTATAAGGGTTTCATATATAGAACGGCGACCTAGCTTATACAGGGCTATCTAGAGACTGCTGACATTGGCAGTATATAATTTATTAGTATCTGTTATAACTAACACAATTTATGATGATTTGTGGGTAGGATAGAGAGATTTAACAGCTACCTATATAACAGGTTAACTGGTTAATTAACCTGTCGATGTACTCAGGACAAGCTATACGTGATGCCACAATGAGGGACGGAAAGGCTTTTATGCAGCTAAAGTAATAACTGGGGGGTAATCACGTAACGTTCCGAACGCGCGTTAGGTAGATCCAACTGTCATTTTGTTCATATAAAAATTGACATTTATATGTACCCGACGCGCGTACAATCCGTTACGTGATTGACTGGTCTTAAAATGGCTGATCGCTTACCAGAAACAACCTACTTAATTTGGGCGGGTAGTGGTTTTTTTGCCACAACTTCATACTAAAGTCTCAGTTGTGGCAAATAAAAAAAACTGGAACTATGACAAGGACAACAAATGATATTTCTCTTAATGTCACACTTATCGAGATTTGTATGCTACCATCTCGCTCGGACGTGTTATTATTATTACCATAGCTGGTCCTGATTATCATATAGCTGCGAGTTACAATTTTAAGTTTGAACTGGCAACACTGGTCTAATGGCTGTGCGTTATTAGACTTATTAGGCGCCGCCAGACGAGCGAAATCAGCGGATTGCCAGTCCGCCGCGTGATTGCGGCCCGTCTGTATAAGTGCCGGATGAACGGCGTCCGGCGAAACCAAGGTCACTCCGTACTAGTTCATTGACCGTCCTCGGCCGTCCGCTGCGCTCGGATGTCTGGCGTCCCCTGGCGCCTCAGTGTTGCCAAACTTGCAAAATTGTAACTAACTTCATGAAATGGTCCCATAGTTATACCTATCACTGTTAGGCCTCTCACAGACTGACGCGGCCTGACCGCGGCGGTCAATGGTAAACTTGTCATTAGCTATCAAATTTACTATTGACCGCCACCGCAAGCCGCGCCAGTATTGCAGGCCTTAAACGTCCCAAAGTCTTCCAAACCCACCACCCATCATACATTGTACGACTAACACGTGAAGTATATTGGGAAGTTAAATACTTATAGGAAAACAATCAGTCTTACTTAGGATTTTATTACTTAAATAGGTACTTAACAAGTTTCGCAATCGAAAGAGGGATTTACAATTAAAATAAGTTAAAAACAGATTGAAATAATACATACTTTGGTACGTCACGGGGGCCCTTTTTTGATAATTTAAGTTTTATAAAATTCTAAAAAAATCTTAAGTTTATTGAAAACTAGAGCGAATAATAATAAACGAACAAAAGCAAGGTTATCATGATTGTCTTTCTAGCAAATGTGTTTAGGTATATCTTTGCGCAAAAGGACGGGTAAATTATGTCATCGATAAAAATACTATTATTTTTATCGACCGACCATTGCTGATCTACTTACATCAGCAATATTATGGGGAATGGATGGAAATTTTAGAAATGCCTGATTATTTTTTTGGTGATAAGAATAACCTTCCTTAGTACCAGAAAAGTTTCAGATTTTTCAGCTGCGTCAATTATATTTAAAAATATAAACAGTTTCCTCACTTACGTTTTGGGTCAAAGACGGTCAATAGACACTTTCCTTGATCCGTCTCATATTACAAAAAAAATTATCTTAAATATCTGTGGTAAACTGACACTGATAATGACAAATATAGTTGCTGCAACTTTCAATATCATTACCAGTGTACATCAGTTTGCCACACATTTAAGATACTTTTTTGTAATTTGAGACCGATCGAGGAAAGTGCCGTCCCTGACCCTAAACGTAAGTGAGTAACCTGTTATTTTTCAAAAATAATTGACGCAGCTGAAAAATCTGAAACTTTTTTCTGGTGCCAACGAAGGTTATTCCTATCACCAAAAAAATTATCATGCATTTCTAAAATTTGCATCCATTCCCAATTATACCAAGGGCTTGGTAGCCTGGAATAGCTTCCCGAATGATATCAAGGCTATTCGTTCGCTTATTCGTATCACTCACATTTTCGTTTGTACTAAGTCCAATACAGTGTAGCCGTTTCTACTCTAATTGAAGGCGTTGTCATGATCCTACCGACTTCGCCAATTAGGTACCTCCTAATTAGTCATGCCTTACCAAAATCATTGCTATCCTCCAAAGAAACGACGTTCTTCTCAAACTCTGCTGGTATTTTGGTGAACTTCTTCTTTTCTCTCTCTTCTCTGTGGTGCTTCTTTCTGCCGTGCTTCGATTTCTTCTTTATGTGTGCGTGTTTTTTGTGTTTTATTTCTGGCTCGTCGGAGTCCGAGGCTCTGGGTTTCTTGTGGCCCGTGTTTATTGGGACCATATAGGTTTCGCTCGGTTCCTGTGAGGATTAGTCTTTATCTATATCTATGCTATTTATTATTATAAAGAGAAATAGTATTTAATGTCACTGTAAGGGCTCTTAAAGTCGAGTACCGTGTTTAGGCCACGAGGCTTGCTGAGTGGCCTAAGTAAGGTATGAGAATTTAAGAGCTAATTGTGTAACTATTGTATACAATACTTTTTATACGAGTCAACAAAAATAATTAAACAGACTTGGTATGTAATGAAAAATATCAAAGCCCTACTGAAACGAAGTGCAAGTCAGAGGTGCGCCGCGTCGTTGATGTTTTTGTATTGGAATCAACGCGACGTCCTATTGGCCAAATTCATTATAGTTCAGTAAAGGCGCCACGTGATTGGTCAAATTTATTTTAGTTGTCTAAAGCGTTGTCTTATAATTATTATAGTTGAGTTGGGAGTGCCATAGAAAAAAAGTATGTGGTTTTAGTTTAGTGTACGAAGTCTTAATTCAAACATTAAAGTCGACGAGTATAAAAAAACCACTTATCACAGTGACATTTAAGAGTGTAATTAATATTATCGGAAATAAACTGCTTAAACCGTTTTGGTCTATATTAAATTTATGCTACAAAGGTTTTTTTTCGAGTTGATGAAGCTGCCTACCTTCGGCCCATTAGGCTTCATCGCCCTCCGCAGCAGGTTGTTGCTAGGGTCACTAAAGTATCCGTTCAGATTGTCTCCAATGAAGAGGGGGGGCTCCGTGGTCATGTCCGCCCCACCGCGAAGGTATTTGCTGACGCCTCGTTGTGGCGGGAACCTGGGGGGAAATGAACATTAAGCTATCTGAATCCATGAGAGGAATGTTCGAATTTAAACTTTAGTTAGACATGTCTAAAATACTACTAATAAATCTACTCACGTAAGTATTAAATGTCACTACGGGTAGCATAACTTGACTCTCGAGTCTACTCGCGCGCGAGATAGACTGCCCGTCACTTTCTGATTAATGCTGTCAAAAAGTGACAAATAGTCTATCACGCGCGCGAGTAGAGTAGAGTTAAAATATCGGATTTTTATCCCGGGTCCACGCAGATGAAGTCGCGGGCGGAAGCTAGTATTTTATATTTTAAATTTTCCATACACGTGGCATTCAGTGATTACAACTATTCAAATGGATAGCATAGGACGTTCGTGAGATATTCAACGTTGAGCCAGATGGACAGACGAATCGGGAATCGGGGCTCCGAATTTGCTGGGTGTACCGGAAGGCGCAGCGCAGACCCCAAAAGGTGGACTGAAGACCTGGTAAAGATCGTCGGGACCGGTTATTGTGGCTCTTTGGGTGGGGCCTAGGTCCAGCAGTGGACGTCTTTCGGCTGATATGATCTATCTATCTTCAACGGCTCACCGACCCGAAGTGGGTCTTGGCCTCCGACCTGTTGGCGACAACTCCTGAGTTGTCGCCACTTGACCCGATCTTGCGTCATCTCCCTCCAGTTCATGGCCCCAGAACGCGCAGGTCTAATTCGACGACGTCGTTCCATCGATACCTGGGACGTCCGACGGGGCGCGGCTCTACTGGATGCCCCAGATATGCCCACTTGACCCGATCTTGCGTCATCTCCCTCCAGTTCATGGCCCCAAGGTCGCGCAGGTCTAATTCGACGACGTTGTTCCATCGATACCTGGGACGTCCGACGGGTCGCCGCGCTACTGGATGCCCCATATATGCCCGTTTGGCACCCCGATCTTCCTCCATTCTTTCAACATGACCAAGCCAGCGGAGACGGTGAGCTTATGTTGATATGATGATGCAAAATAATTGAAAAATAGTCCCTTACCTGTTATAGTTGTCAGAGTAAGGCTTCTTCGGTTTCAGCGGCTCCGTCTCTGGTTTCTCTTTCGGATGCACCATGGATCTGCTCGTGTCCCGCACCCTGTAAATGAGCAGGAATCGTTGTCTACTTTACTTTCCAATCTGGCAATCGGAACACAGACGTAGGAGAATACATAAATGAATGAATACTATTTCACCTATACCGTTTCACTGCCGCGAAGACACACACAATGTGTCAATTGTATTGTATGTCTACTCCCTTTATATCTGTGTGTCTTTTGTGTAGTGAATAAATGTCTTCTTTTCTTTTCTTTTTCTTTATTTAACTATCCCTAGCATTCTGAAGGAGCATGGGGACCGCTTGCTACATTGTCCCACGAATTGGCGCACGCACTAGTTTTTGCGGAAGTGTCTGACACCTGGCCTTCCAACCGCGACTTTCCTGTCAGAAGTTCTCAGCCGAAGGCCTCTAGCTCGGCTTAACGACTTGTCATAGACTGCAACCGAGACCAACGGCTTCACGACTTCTGTTTTAGACTACAATGTTTACGTACACAAATGTTTGAGCTCCCATGAGCAACTACAATTAAAGAACATAAATACCCAAGAAATTGAGTTAAAGACCTCACTGGCGGCAGCCGAAACGTTTCATACTAATTTACATTGAAGTATGACGTCGCACAGTAACACAGTTTGATATTTTGTACTACTTGGAAAATCAAGTAAATTGCGGTTTCGGTGGCGAAATACTGCGTTTAGGTCCATATAGTTGTCACAAAATGTTGTTTCTATAAAAGCGTAAGGATTATATTGGTAGCTTGAAATTTACTTTTTGACAGTAAAAAATGCACATTTTCTAAAGTTTGAAGGTCCATATCTTTTTATGATTTAAATTACATTTCGTAATTTATACTTTATTACAATTATTTGATGGTTTACTTACTACTTTAACACTAAGTTATCAATTTTAACATGAGGAAACTACCCTATTGACGCCCATAAACATTTTAAAAGTCTATAGTCACCTCTCAGCGCTGTCCACTTGTGGTTGCACTTTCTCACTCATCTGCTGGACAACGTTCTCTATGTCCCTCATCCGTGTCCCAATGGCGTTCACCAGGTGCTGGAGGGAAGCTGGCTTATCTTCTTGCTTTTCTTCGGAGTTTCCATGGAAGACTGGAAGTGGGGGTTGCACCTGGAAGAGTTAGATTGCTTACACCACAGTTCTGATCCCACAAGGTGGACTGATATGGTAAAGGTCGCGGGAGTCCACTGGATGCGGGCGCACTTATATGGTAAAGGTCGCGGGAGTCCACTGGTTGAGGACGCAACTGATATGGTAAAGGTCGCGGGAGTCCAATGGATGCGGACGCACTGATATGGTAAAGGTAGCGGGAGTCCACTGGCTGAGGATGCACTGATATGGTAAAGGTCGCGGGAGTCCACTGGACGCGGGCGCACTGATATGGTAAAGGTCGCGGGAGTCCACTGGATGCGGGCGCACTGATATGGTAAAGGTCGCGGGAGTCCACTGGATGCGGGCGCACTGATATGGTAAAGGTCGCGGGAGTCCAATGGATGCGGACGCACTGATATGGTAAAGGTAGCGGGAGTCCACTGGCTGAGGATGCACTGATATGGTAAAGGTCGCGGGAGTCCACTGGACGCGGGCGCACTGATATGGTAAAGGTCGCGGGAGTCCACTGGATGCGGGCGCACTGATATGGTAAAGGTCGCGGGAGTCCACTGGATGCGGGCGCACTGATATGGTAAAGGTCGCGGGAGTCCACTGGATGCGGGCGCACTGATATGGTAAAGGTCGTGGGAGTCCACTGGATGCGGGCGCACTGATATGGTAAAGGTCGCGGGAGTCCACTGGACGCGGGCGCACTGATATGGTAAAGGTCGCGGGAGTCCACTGGATGCGGGCGCACTGATATGGTAAAGGTCGCGGGAGTCCACTGGATGCGGGCGCACTGATATGGTAAAGGTCGCGGGAGTCCACTGGATGCGGGCGCACTGATATGGTAAAGGTCGTGGGAGTCCACTGGATGCGGGCGCACTGATATGGTAAAGGTCGCGGGAGTCCACTGGATGCGGGCGCACTGATATGGTAAAGGTCGCGGGAGTCCAATGGATGCGGACACACTGATATGGTAAAGGATGATACGATGATGATTGATAACAATGATCGATTTATGTTTATAGCACTCCTCCACTCACTAAGTACCTGGTATACAGACTTGCCAGATTATAGTCCACCCTTCTGTTGACACTTGATATGGAAAGTTTTCTTTGATTTGTGGGAATTCTAGTACTCTAACCTTAGTTGGTCTCAAAGAGTATTTTTAATCCTTGATAGAAGTGGGACCGATTGGCATTAAAAAAATACTCAAATCTGTTGATTTTCTCGCTGTGACTGTGCAATTTATCAAAAATCTGTGAATGTCGATTGTCTTCACTTTAAAAGTTAGTAAAGGTCTCCTGAGAGCATTTTCGCGTAGTAGCAAGGGATCTAGTAGCTGCCCTTACTGCCCCATCTCAACTTTCCACCCTGTATGTATACTCCATAAAAGAGTTTATAAACACGAAAACCAAACAAGTTTCTGTCAAAAATTACATTTTTGGTACAAGCTTTTATTACCGACTGTACTTTTCTGTATACCGTCATCAACTACTCATTGAGACGATTCTAACGAGCCCAAACTCGATGAGGTTGTGTCGTTTCATTGCGAAGTTCCTATGGCCACCTTCCAGCTCCATCATCAGATCAGCACCATGTCATCATAATATTGCATTGTCACGCGTTTTACACATGTATGCAAAATTTCAGCTCAATCGGAAACCGGGAAGTGGATCAAATTTAACTTGCAAGATTTGATTACAGACAACGGTCTAGTGAAAGTAAATAAAAGCTTGTAATAAATAAAAGCTTGTAAAATAGATGAATTGTGTAGGTAATCAGCTTAATTTTTGATCACTTTATCCTTTCCTTATCGTGTATGAACAAAATCAGTTACTTATTTGTTGCAATTTGGCGCACTGTAAATAATAATTTATATACCACCTTGTATGTACCCCTTTTCTGCAATAAACATCATCTTATCTTATACTGTAATATTATAATGAAGAAAAGTCTGTGAGATTGTATGTTTGTAAGTTCCCCGCCTCGCTTCTCTAAGGCTGCGGTCTGGACGCCAGCGATAGCCCAGCCACTAGCGACTGCCCATACATTGATGTCGCTCGAATGTATGCGCAGACGCAGGCTAGTCGTGGTAGTACCTATAAAAACACTCACCTTGGGTGCACTTTCAAGATCTTTCTCATAATCGTTTGCGTTCGCCGACAATCGTGTGCGTGGACTGAGGTTTGAATTCCACTGTTCTTGGGGGATCCTCGCCCATGACTAGAAAGAGACAGTTGTTAAAAGGATTCACGGTAAAACTAGGGGTAGGGAGCGCACAGCGGAATATCATCTCGCTCCATAGAGAAAGGATAAGTAGAGAGGGATTCACACATATATGTATACACACACACATGAGTGACAAAGATTTATTTAAATAAACTAATTTTATTTTATTTTATTTATTTATTAAAGACTAGCTTCTGCCTGCGACTTCATCCGCGTGGAACTTGTTTATATCGTAGCTCCATACAAATTTCGCCCCCCATTTCGCCCCCTTAGGGATTCCCGGGATAAAATGTATTCTATATGTTAATCCAGGCTATACACTATATGTATACCAAAATTCATCTTAATCCGTTTAGCTGTTTTTGCGTGATTGAGTAACAAACATCCAAACATCTAAACATCCAAACATCCAAACTTTCGCATTTATAATATTAGTAGGATAGCAGGATGAAAGTACAGACAATAAAGTGGGAACGAGAAACAATGGCGTATCTCTTGTCCCAGTTGTCCCTCATCTCATCTTTTTACGTCAGTTTCTATTGTGTTTTGCATTTCTTGTTTGTCACCAGAAATGCAAAACACAGTAGAAACTGACGTCATGTATATAACACGACTAATGTACACTCACGGACTTTAATTGTCGAGTCGTTAAGAGCTCACTTTATACTGGACTCTTCATAGCTTAAAGCTTAACTAATAAAAAACCAAAATTAGTTGACACCTAAATGGCTCAACAAAAGCCCTTGACCGTACGGTCGAGGAAATAGAATGTTTAGCACTTTTCATACGTCATTGAAATAGAGTTGAAATGTGCCAACCCTTCATTTTCGTCGACCGTACGGACATGAGATGTCAGGGATGTATTAGCCATCTGATGCTTATTCTCTAGTCAGGTTTTTATCTCCATCCCTTTCGGGGTTTCGCCAGGATTCCATCTATGGAATCCTCTCTTAGTCTTGCTCATATTTGGAGACAGTGGCAGCGCAAGACCTACATTTTATGTGGGTATAAGATATATTTTGCGTGGCTCACTGTGTATGGCTATGAAAACCTCTAGCTATTTACTTCAAGTGGCAATTCTACAACCTTACGAAGAAATACCCTCCTCCACTTTACAGAAGAAGGAAGTCGTATTAACACCTCTGCCCTCTGCTTGCTCTGTAGGCATGTGGTGTTGTATTCCTGCACGCGGCTATCACAAGACGGCGCGCGAGCTCTCTCGATTTTTCTCGCCCTATCCATCTCTCTCTTATTAGAAAACTTAGAAAGAGAGGTATAGTGCGAAAAAAATCGAGAGAGCTCGCACGCCATCTTGTGATAGCCGAGCTGGTGGTTATACTTGTTCTCAACCAAAGTGACGACTGAGCCCATAAAGAAAGACAATGCAAAAGAGATAACGCGAGCCTATGGTTTTATGGCCTCAGTCGTCACTTTGGTTGGGAACAAGTATAGTTAAGGTGCCCAGCCTCCTTTGTATATTATTTTAATCGAAAATAAGCTAAGAGTGACTCACTCTAGGACCTCTCGTAGATTTTTTCTCCGCGTTAGAGTACGCGCGCTCTTCAGACACCGCATCTATCATCTGAAATAGGAAATAAGTTTAGAAATGAACGTAATGGTTTAAGTAAATTAAAAATTAATAGTATTTTATATAATCGTTACACAATAAGGGCTCTTAAAGTATAGTACCGTGTTTACGCCACGAGGCTTGCTGAGTGGCCTAAATAAGGTACGAGAATTTAAGAGCTAATTGTGTAACTTTTGTATACAATACGTTTTATACGAGTCAACAGAAATAATTAAACAGACTTGGTATGTAATGAAAAATATCTAAGCCCTGCTGAAACGAAGTGCAAGTCAGAGGTGCGCTAGCACGTTGATGTCTTTTGTATTGGAATCAACGCGACGTCCTATTGGTCAAATTCATTATAGTTCAGTAAAGGCGTCACGTGATTGGTCGAATTTATTTGAGGATTGTTCCGATAGCTCAGTTTGCGGCTCGGAGCATTACATTTTTGAATGTTCTCATTAGTTAGAAATGTATAAACTTCGTTACCAGTTAAGTTATTGCGTTACTGCAAGGTTACAGCTTCATACAAAATGAATGTACCTATTTTTTTGCACTATTACCTTAAGGTACTATGAATGAAGTACCTACTTAATTAATTAAGTACTTCATTCATTCATTCATATCAGTCGAAAGGCGTCGACTGCTGGACATAGACCTCCCCCAAAGAGTGCTGCTTAGTTACTAATTGACAAGATTCTTAATCGACTATACATGGTCTAGTTATGTGTTTATTTATTATTTATTTTATTTATATTTTTTTTATTTCAGTAATGCACTTAACAATGACTTAAAACTAAATACAACGTCCCACAAAACTGTTTGCACAGTTTGACTGTGGGATCCATGAGTCTATATAATTTGAGATAGTCTTAAATTAGTAAAGGCTTAAGAAGTAAGAACAGCTTTAAATGATGTTGTACAAAGTGGATAGGTAACTAGATATAAGATATTAGGTATTTAAGTATTTAAATACTGTCAAAATATGTTTAAACAGGGCTCTTTTAAATTTATTTTTGTTTTTCTCTTGTCTAAAAGCCGCAGGTAAGGCGTTAAGCAAGTATGGTAAGCGTTTTTCGATGAGCCTATCCCCGTAGTAATTGCTTACTCTGAGAACGGCAAACTTACCTGCTGCTACGGATCTGGTGCCATATGTTTGGCTCATTTGAGATAAGTTACTTTCTTGACTGCCGTGCTGATTGACTAAAATTAAGTAATTATGTCTAAGTAATTTAGAATTGTAAGACCTATGCCATACATGTCTTCCTAAGGCCTTAGCCACAACCTCCAGCGGCGGCTGTGACAGCTGAGCGCTAAACGCTCCCGCTGCCGCTCGAACTCGTGGCCAAACCGTGAGGCCTAATAAGAGAATGGTTGAAAGTTTCGTTAACCGAGCACGGTTCCGTTAGCTCAGTTGGTTAGAGCGACCGCGTCGCGTATGTCAGAAAATACGTTTTAAAAGTGTTTCCTTCGATTTGAAATTGATTGGTCTTACCTTTTGTGTTTTCAGTCTTTTGTTGGAGTAATGTTCATCGGATGTAGCATCGGGTGCCTTGAAGGAAATTATGACGATCGATACAAAAAAAATTGTAAGGATAAAAAAACGATCAAGTTCGAGTCGGACTCACGCAACTAGGGTTCCGCACAAATTAGTGAGTATAATATAATAAATAGTTAATTTTAGTTTAGGTACCTATTCTATTCTTGTGTTTTTTATTATATTTTATAATTACTTACTTTGCGTAATCTGGAGTCTTTTAGTCCCCTGTAGGTCGGTTGTTCGTCTTCAGACATTATATCTGTCAACTGAAAAAAAAATGTAAATTACCGTCAAAAAACTTTGTTGGTACCTATGGTTGAGATTAATTAATGTGCCTGACTTTTATAAAACTGTCATTGGAATTGAGAATGACGAAAATTTTAGAAATGCCTGATTATTTTTTTGGTGATAGGAAACAACCTTCCTTAGCACCAGAAAAAAGTTGCAGATTTTTCAGCTGCGTCTATTATTTTTGAAAATTATAAACAGTTTCCTCACTCCTATTTTTTGGGTCAAGTACGGCACTTTCCTCGATCCGTCTCATATTACAAAAAATATCTTAAATATCTGTGGTAAACTGACACTGGTAATGATATTGATAGTTACAGCACCTATATTTGTCATTACCGGTGTCAGTTTACCACAGATGTTTAAGATATTTTTTTGTAATATATGAGACGGATCAAGGAAAGTGTCTATTATCGCAGGCTGCGCTGTGTGGCCGTTACGCCTTATAATAATAATAATAAAGTTCTTTATTGACAGGCAATAACCCATAAATCAAAAATTACATAAAAAGTAGAAAGTTAAATTGTGTAAAATGTAAAAATAAAAACCTTAAGGCCCCTCTTCGGAGTCGCGCCGCGCGAAGTTTAGGTTTTTAGCGCTACTCTCACAACGATCGAGGCTCGCGCACCGCACACGCACACATGTACGTATGCACAGTGGGTAGACGGACTTTGACTCGCCAACAAAATTGTAACTTTGGATTTTGTTACCAAATATAAACATTGTGAGTGTAATGTAATTGTTATGTCATCTTAATGACAATATACCTACTAACTGCTGTGTACACGACTTTGTTTACGTCGACACGTTTTTCCGTAAGAATAGGTGGGAATATTTTCCCGCGGTTAAATGTGGTACATTTTGTTGCACATTTGATATAACTCAAACACAATATCCACAGGGAGCTCTTTCAAAATAAATAATAATAATAAATAATCCATACTAATATTTTACCCTTTTTAGGGTTCCGTACCCAAAGGGTGAAAACGGTATTACTAAGACTTCGCTGTCCGTCCGTCCGTCCGTCCGTCTGTCTGTCACCAGGCTGTATCTCAAGAACCGTGATAGTTAGAGAGTTGAAATTTTCACAGATTATGTATTTCTGTTGCCGCTATAACAACAAATACTACAAAACCGGCCAAGTGCGAGTCGGACTGGGGACTATACAACAGACATGATTTTTTGCCATTTTTATAGATAATGGTACGGAACCCTTCGTGCGCGAGTCCGACTCGCACTTGGCCGGTTTTTTACTTAACTGTTTAGTGTCTTTGTGCGCTCATAACATTTTTTTTTTAAATAATGGTGTTTATCTCATGTAAGTGAATTGTACAATTCTTTATGAGATTAAATAGTCTTAAACCTTAAACCTTTATATTATAAATGGGAAAGTGTATGTGTATTTTTGTTTGTTTGTTTGTCCGTCTTTCACGGCAAAACGGGGCGACGAATTGACGTGATTTTTTAAGTGGAGATAGTTGAAGAGATGGAGAGTCTCATAGGCTACTTTTTGTCTCTTTCTAACCCCCCACTTCCCTCAAATGGGAGGTGGAAGTTTGTATGAAGCATTCCGCAATTTTCAAGGTAGAAAGCTAAAAATTGGTATGCGGAAACAAAACAAGTAAAACTATTACATTCGAAACTTCACAGAAGTATTCCTAGCAATCAATGAGTAAATACGTGTTTCAGGTTTTTTGGGAATTCAACCCCTAAAAGGGGGAAATGTGACAATGTCTGAAAATCAACATGGGTATTGTTTCTATGGTTTATCGGGTTGCTGGCAGGGATCGGATACCGGTATTTTCACCATACAGAAATACCGGTTTTATTTCGTTATATTTTGTTCTTTGGTTTATAATATCATTTTTGATCAGGCTGTCTAATAATACGAAAATGTTACCTAAAACATGATAGAGTTCTACATTAAGAGCCTAAAATGATTCAAAATATTTGACTACTTCGGGGACTTTTGAAAAAACCGGTTCCGATCCCTGGTTGCTGGTCGCTGATTACGAAAACAACAACAACGATTTTAAAATCCAACGTAGTCGTCATCGAATGTAACGTATAGAACTCGTCAAAACAAAAAAAATGAGACCAAACTCGAGGGGTATACAAGTAGCCATTGAGGAGTTCCACTATCCACCTCCTGACTCCATCATCAGACCATCGTCACCGAGTGTAATGAATAGAACTCGTCAAAACAAAAAAAATGAGACCAAATTCGAGGGGTATACAAGTAGCCATTGAGGAGTTCCACTATCCACCTCCTGACTCCATCATCAGACCATCGTCACCGAGTGTAATGAATAGAACTCGTCAAAACAAAAAAAATGAGACCAAACTCGAGGGGTATACAAGTAGCCATTGAGGAGTTCCACTATCCACCTCCTGACTCCATCATCAGACCATCGTCACCGAGTGTAATGAATAGAACTCGTCAAAACAAAAAAAATGAGACCAAACTCGAGGGGTATACAAGTAGCCATTGAGGAGTTCCACTATCCACCTCCTGACTCCATCATCAGACCATCGTCACCGAGTGTAATGAATAGAACTCGTCAAAACAAAAAAAATGAGACCAAACTCGAGGGGTATACAAGCAGCCATTGAGGAGTTCCACTATCCACCTCCTGACTCCATCACTCTGTCTGTATCTATATCTAGTATATCTACACATTAAAGCGATTATTGTTATTTTTTTATGCTTAATATTAGCGGTAAATAGGAATGGCAAGTGATGTAAACAAGTATTTCATCTTATAACTATTTAATTTTAAGAACTATACCTACTAACTACTTTCTACTTACCTAACTATTACCACTGTGCAATGGTTTTGTGCATGTACACGGTTCGATCGCGATCGGTGAATGCGGCGCAAAGCGGCGTGCTCTCACTTCGAAGGCGCGTGGCCGAATGAACCAAGACTGATTGCCGCGAGCGGTCGCACTCGTAGTGCGCCGCTCCATAGTAAATTGTATGAAGATTTTGAGCGTAAAAATTGGGCAACTTTGTGATTCTTTTACACAAAATAAGAATATATTTATTAAGAAATGAAGATTTCATGGCATTGTTTATAGTTTTAACTTTATTATTTCATAAAATTCATTTAATAATTATTGATACTTCCGACTCAGTTTAGTCAATACGGGAGTGCGATTTACACGTTTTTAGTGATTTTCTGATTTTTTTTTACACTGAACTATAAGCATTATCTTAAATTCGAATGTTTCAACGTATAGTAACGTTCATTGGCTAGCTGTATGAATTTTTTCAAGGTTGTTGAACGTCGTTTTCTGTATAATTCTCTTATATTCCCGACCCTCGATTGCAGTAGAAGACCCTTAAATGTTTTTAATAACGTAATTATGTTTAGGCAGTCACAAACAAGAAGACCTACCTTTGTATAACCTTAAAGGAGCTGCTTTACAGGACTAGTTAAATAGGTACTATTTTTATTCTTACTCTGCGATCTCTCGCCATTTTGTTTTCTGTATTAAAGCGTTCTTCCGAGATTATTTCTGGGACCTTGAACAAAATACTCATTTTAATAATTAAGTTTTAAGTCAGGACGCTCGACACAAACAAGTAGGCTCCGGTCTCCCCATACAAGGCGTAGTTTCAACTAAACTAGACCTCTACATACGCTTAGTTACGAATCGCGGCGTGTCAAGATATATTTGTGGGTGAGCGTTGACGTAAGCTTAAAGCAAGTAACAGAAAAGCGAGTCCAGGCCATAAACATTAAAAAATAAATAAAAATAAAAATAAAAATAGCGAGGCAGGAGGGGTGATACTAAATAAAAGCTTCTAAAAGCCCTTTTTAGGGTTCCGTAGCCAAAATGGCAAAAACGGAACCCTTATAGTTTCGTCATGTCCGTCTGTCGGTCTGTCCGTATGTCACAGGCATTTTACTCGAAAACTATAAGGTGTATTTGAATAAAATTTTGAGGATAGGTGTATTTTGTTAGCCGCTACATAGTTTTGTAATTAAAATGACAAAAAAAAAATTTTTTAGGGGTGCACTCCATACATAAAACTAAAAGTCAAAATTTTTTTTTTCATTGTGACCCCGCGTGTGGCACGTCAATCGATAGGCCTTTCAAAATAGATATAAGGTTTCTTAGCATTTTTTTTGATTAAGTGAATAGGGTCGGAGATAATCGCCCCGAAAGTCACTAAAATTCTGTCCCCCCCCCCCTCTAATTTTTGAACGGTGTATTTTAAAAATAGGGAAAAATTCATGGACATAGGGCTTATTAATTTCATTCACCGAAAATTGTTTTGAACAAGATCGGTTCAGAGGTTTTCGAGATATTGCTGAAAAACTGCCTTCCTCAAAGAAAAGGACGTAAGTACCGTAAAATTTCTGTGACGATATGACCTTTTTAATAGGCACGGAACCCTTCGTTTTGCGTGGTCCGACACGCACTTGGCCGGTTTTTTTATTTATTTATTTAATTCACATATAAGTGAATTACACTTACATTAGTTCATCATTACATCTTTGCTTTAGTAGTTCGTATGAATAATTAGGACCTTGTATCTTCTGCAAGTAACTCGAGATGCAAATCTGATTTTTAGTTTTATGAGTGACTGCCAGGGGCTGTGACTGTGATTCTTCATAAAAGTCAAAGTCAAAGTGATTTGTACTTCAATTTAGGCACCTATGAATGTCGATAAACTACCACCGGTTCGGAAAGAAAACCTCTGTCTCGAGAAGAACCGGCGTAAAAAACTCGGTGAGGTATCATTTTTTCAAAATACCTACAATATATCATTTCAGTATCAGAGTATTATAAAATTACATTGCTACAGTAGAAAGCCTATTTATTTTGCGAAAGATATCTAGTGCAGGACTTTATTACTGCGAAATATCCCTATCCATGATGTAATCGTTTATCTGATAATATGCTTTTGAAATAAGTGTCTGTTTTACGACAGATTTGAATTTAGAGTCAGTAAGTTCGGTAATGTGTTTTGGAATTTTATTGTAGAATTTTATACAATTTCCCAAGAACGACTTTTTCGCTTTTACTAGTCTGTAAAAAGTTGTTTTGAGCTTCCCTGTGCTCCTGGTAACCTTGGGTCTATCAGTGTTCGTTGGGAAGTTGTATAAATTCTTCCTAACATACATTATTATTTCAAATACGTATAGCGACGGCAGTGTTAGAATATCTGTTTCCTTGTAGAATTCTCTTAATGACTAAGGCCCTGGTCTCCTATAAATCACGCCGTACGCTGCGTCACAATGCCTACTATGGAGATGTACCTACTGTTGTTATCGTCGGCCACATCAGTACATCTCCATAGTAAGCATTGTGACGCAGCGTACGGCGTGATTTATAGGAGACCAGGGCCTAACATATAAATATTTTACGCCGTCGCTAGCGAGGAACGTAAACGCAAATCAGTTGTAACTTGTGGTAGAGTAAGAGAGACAGATACTGTACCTTCTCAGTAGCGGGAGGTGTCTCCTCTGCCTCGATGTCGTTGGGCCGATCGTTCTGCTCCTCTACTCCTTGGGACAGGAACTTGCTGGGAAACGAAGATGTAGTTAGTCAATATCTACACAAAATCATTTACCCTTGAATTGCCGACAGACATGTCATCGAAAATTATTTCATCGACAACGTTTCAAGTATTTTCATTTCATCGACAAGTCATTGCGTCGAAGAATCGATTCTACGATAGGCATTATTTCATCGAATATGATTTCATCGACAACGTTTCAAGTATTTTCATTTCATCGACAGATATCGTCGTACTCGGACGTGGATGAAATGAAAATACTTGAAACGTTGTCGATGAAATGTCTGTCAGCAATTCAAGGGTAAACCAAATGACCTGTCGATGAAATGAAAATACTTGAAACGTTGTCGATGAAATGTCTGTCGGCAATTCAAGGGTACACGACTCAAAATAACTACTTCGGTACAGAAGGAAACCGGTATATTAATACCAATAAGGTTTAAGGTCAGTCGGCAGATGGCAGTCGCTAAAAAGTGCCAATGCCACATCTTGGGATTAGGTGTCAAAGCGGACCCCGGGCTCCTTTAGGGCACAACCGGGAATAACGCTAAGAAGGATGATGACTCAGGTACAGAAGTTCCCCTGTCTAGGCCTGATTAGACTTTCGTCTAATCTGGCTGTCGTCTCGCCAGCGTCGTGACGTGACTAGGTATAGGCCATACGGGGCCCGTGGCGAAATCATCAGACGGCCCCCTCTTCAATGTTAGGTAGGTTTCTCGTGTGCTCACGGTCTCTCTGGCCGCAGAGCCCCTCAAATCATATAGAAATGTATGGAAGTTAAAGGTCTTGGCGACGCCTGGGTACCACCCTGTTTATACGGGATACGTCGCCGCGACGCCGCCATGGCTTCCCGGTGAGTCAGGGCACTTATTGTTTAATTTAATACATGATTCACCAATTTTAAAATTAAAAAACCGGCCAAGTGTGAGTCGGACTCGCGCACGAAGGGTTCCGTACCATTATCTATAAAAACGGCAAAATGGGAGCCCCAGTCCGACTCGCACTTGGCCGGTTTTTTAGTATTTGTTGTTATAGCGGCAACAGAAATACATAATCTGTGAAAATTTCAACTCTCTAGCTATCACGGTTCTTGAGATACAGCCTGGTGACAGACAGACGGACGGACGGACGGACGGACGGACGGACAGCGAAGTCTTAGTAATAGGGTCCCGTTTTTACCCGTTGGGTACGGAACCCTAGATAATAATATGGTTAGTACCTGCTTGGAATTTCACGCTCATTCGATTTCTTTTCGCTGTTGGTCGTCAGCGCAATCTGCAACAATATTCTTGAAAATGTAAGTGAGAACTTAGGATTATATTAATGACTACAAGGGCGGTAATACCCGTCAGATTTCGTCTGACAGCTGAATCCGATTTTTTTAAATGACGGTATCAGACGGTTTGCGTGATGGTAAGCAGATATTTGAAAGATTTTCTTGGTTATAGACGAGGCCCGTTTAATGAAGCCACAAGTTAGAAGTCTAAAGTGGCAATACTGAGGTGATTGACCAGTAACGAGTGGCCGTTTGACTTGTGTTGCCATAGGAGGCAGGCGCGCCAAAACATCTGGCGTGCCTCTCGTGGAGGGCCCTAGGGCATCCGCTAGGGAGCCGCTTGTGAGCGGCTGCCGCCGGCGGGGTCGCGGATGTGTGCGCAAGCGTTTCCGTAACCTCCCCACAAGGCGGCGAGACGGCAAGTAGGGGGGTTTTTAGTGGGTACACCGTGGGTCTCATTAGCCCATACGGGAGTCCCACATAACCACTTGGGTCACCCCCTGCACCCGGGTGGTATGCGTAACGCATTTTCCCCCCTCAGTAAAAAAAAAGGTGAGTTGCGCCAACTTACGATTACAGATCGATCAACGTTAAACATGGCGCCCGCAGCTGTCATTCCATAAGAATTCTGACACACTTTCCATACATTCACATTTTGACAGACACCCCTTAGGTACTATTACAGACGGTTTGGTACGAGTCTAACGCCTTGGCCACGACTTTGGTCTTAAGCGACCTGCGGCAGCGTTTTATCTGTTCATTGCGCGGTCGAGACGCGCAACGCACTGTGGTTAGTTGGGATCACGCGCAATGAATTAGAAAAACCGCTGCCGCAGGTCGCTTAAGACCAAAGGGTGAGTACCCTTAGACTCACTGATCCGGCCCCACTTAATCATCATTTTCAGCATGTAAACGCCCACTGTATAGGTCTCTTCAGGCTGTCAAGCGGCGGTCGTGGGTTCGAATCCCGGCTCGTACCAATGAGTTTTTCGGAACGTATGTACGAAATATTTACCGTTAGCTTTTCGGTGAAGGAAAACATCGCGAGGAAACCGGTCTAACCCTTTCACGCAAAATAGGCACGTTGGATGTCGATTTGCGGAAAATGCCCACTAACTAACTAACTAACTAATGGAGTACGCCACATGTCTTGATCCTCATCCATGCAGGGGTGAACCACGGTCCTGATCAACCTAAGACATCATTACTAATACTAACCTACAGAGCCGGTATGTATCGAGTGAATATAGAATCATACAATGGCGAATGGATGAAAATTTTAGAAATGCCTGTTTTTTTGGTGATAGGAATAACCTTCCTTAGCACCAGAAAAAAGTTTTAGATTTTTCAGCTGCGTAAACAGTTTCCTCACTTACGTTTTGGGTCAAGAACGGTCAATAGACACTTTCCTTGATCGGTCTCATCTTAAATATCTGTGGTAATCTGACACTGTGGTAATGACAAATATAGCTGCTGCAACTGTCAATATCATTGCCAGTGTCAGTTTACCACAGATATTTAAGATATTTTTTTTGTAACATGAGACCGATCGATCGAGGAAAGTGCCGTCCCTGACCCAAAACGTAAACGAGGAAACAGTTTATATTTTTCAAAAATAATTGACGCAGCTGAAAATTTTGAAACTTTTTTCCGGTGCTAAGGAAGGTTATTCCTATCACCAAAAAAATGATCAGGCATTTCTAAAATTTTCATCCATTCCCAATTAGAGTTGCTACCGTGGACGAAAACTACAGTTCCTATAGTATCAGTCGTATAAAGCATGTTGTTGTTGAGTTTCGATTGAGCTAATATTCGAAATATAGTGGTTATAGCCACGATCGGACCCGACTGTCTGACAATAATCGGCCGTGTACCGCCGCTCTAAAACAATGGGTGTATGTACTACTATGTCAGGAGAGGGCGCCGCCTGCGAGCGAGCGACAGGTTTGTCGCAGTCTTTTTCATTGTTGCGTCGGTCGGCTGACTCTCTCCTCTCGTCAGCCAGTTCGTAGATGGGGCCCGCTGCAGGGCTGTTCCTGTAACAATTTGGGATGAAACTTTTAAGTACTATATTGGTATTGTATTGTATCATCAGCCTATATACGTCCCACTGTTGGGCACAGGCCTCCTCTCATGAATGAGAGAAAACGGGCAGTAGTCCCCACGCTGGCCCAGTGCGGATTGGGGGACTTAACGTACCTCTTTGAATTTCTTCTCAGTTGTATGCAGGTATCCTCACGATGTTTTCCTTCACCGAAAAGCTATCGGTAAATACCAAATGATATTCCGTACATAAGTTCCGAAAAACTCATTGGTACGAGCCGGGATTCGAACCCACGACTGCCGTTTGACAGCCGCGTGCCTGAACCACTAGGCCACCGTAGCTTCTTCTCTTGTACTGTATGTTTACTCCCTTTGTCTCTGTGTGACTTTTATGTCGTGAATAAATGTCTTCTTTCTTTCTTTCTTTACTTTGTCGGGATAGTTTGAGGAGTGCAGGGAGCAGCGTTGAACGATGTGTTCCGTTGTTTCGACGATTCCTTTTTAGTTTTCAGATTTTTCCCTGTACTTGTGGTATAAGACGATATTACTTGTCAAATTTCATAGTTCTAGGTCAACGGAAAGTACCTACCCTATAAATTTTGATTTCCTTGAGAGTGTCGAAATACACGTTTTTTGCGGCATAAACGGCCGTATAGTTTGATTTTTTCACAGCTTCAAGGGACTGTAGACTTATGTTTAAGGTTTTAATTTCAATACCTCCACGCGTTCCCGAGATAAAGGGTGTTGACAGACGGACAGACGGATAACAAAGTGATCCTATAAGGGTTCCGTTTTTTCCTTCTGAGGTACGGAACTTAGGGTTAATGGCTTACTTGGGCAGGAATGAGCTATCAACGGGCGGGGGCTTCTTCATCTTGTACATGTGGCTCCAGGGCGCGGCTGGCAGCGTCTCCCAGGGTTGACCCAGAACCCGAGTCCAAACCTCACCACGGACCACCACCAGGCATCTGTCGGGAAAGACATCTTAATGTTGCAATGACAAAAGAAATACGGCAGGAATGGTCCTAAATAGTCTATGCCAATGTCAGGAAATGATCAGAAGGCCACACTTAGTACGCCGCAAGGTAAAACATAGCTGAACTTTAAGAATGTAATGAACACCTATCATACCTATGGTTCACAAATAAAGTATTCTGATTCTGACACCACCAGTAGCCTGTTTCACGATAAGTTAGGCAACACTGAGGCGATTGACCTATAAAGACTGGCCGTTTGACCTGTGTTGCCTGTTTATATTGAGAGTTGTATCTCGTACAGGAATTTGACAAGAAAGGTCCAGTAGAGTCAACTCTAATACGTAAAACGTCGATTGGTCCAGAGCTGCTTCGTTTGTATGGAGAGTTGACTTGAGCCAAGTGAGGGGGACTCTTAAGCGTACGCTAGTACGGCGACTCCGAGTTCCATGTATCAAGAGATCAGCGTTGTAGGAGGTAAAGAGCCTCATTAGGAAAAACCCCAAATATTACCTGAGCCGAGTGCAGCAGTAAGGAAACTGCATGTTCGTGTCTTCCACCACCTCCTCACATTCTATCGCTGATTCCGGAGCCTCGACTCGCTTGCATCTGAGGACAGAAATGAGAATTATCATCAGCCTATATACGTCCCACTGTTGGGCACATGGCACAAGCCTCTCATGAATGAGGGAAAGTTAGATTAGTGGTTCGTAACCTTTTCAATTCAGTTTTCGTTAACATTACCCCCGTGACCTAGGGAAACTAAGTCTACCCCCAGTTTAAATAATTGCTGATATAGCTAGGTATTCATCAACCATTTTAAATACCAACCCTGTTACTCCCCAAGTATAACCGTTTTACGTTTACCCCACGAAGAACCCCCAGATTTGGAGGCGACAAGTAAGATCAACCGTATCGTGGCCCCGCATCGTGCGGGGCTCCTTCTCACTAACTTTACAGTACACTGGCACACACTCGTTCTAATCAGATTATGGTGGCAGCTTACCCGACTGTGTAAAAGGCGAGGATCGTTCCTCCTGGCTGGCAGCGGTAGTGCAGGAGTACGCGTCCGCCCACTCCGTGCACGCTGCGCGTTTCCGCATCGAGCGGGGCTCCTTCCAAGTTCAATACACTTGTTCTAATCAGATTATGGTAGCAGCTTACCCGACAGTATAAATGGCGAGGTTCCGCCCTCCCGGCTGGCAGCGATGTCGAGTGCAGGAGTACGCGTCCGCCCACTCGGTGTACGCCGCGTGTTTCCGCATCGTGCGGGGGTCCGTGCAATCTGCAATAGCCCGTTAATAATGTATGAAGCTTAGACATCAGAAAAGGATATCTATTCTAAACCGTACTACCTATATATATCCATAGTATCCATACGTAATATTCTAAATGCGAAAGTAACTCTGTCTGTCTATTATTTTTTCACGTTAAGTGTTCGAGCAGATAAGGATGATTTTGGTTAGCTGGGATTCTTAACTAACATTTTAAAATAAGTGTAGACTGTCTATATCTACGTTGCATGTATCGCAACGATGCGAAATTATCTACACCAATTTGGACAACCCGCTGAACCAATTAAGATCAAATTGGGTATAGAGCTGGTTTGAGACCCTGGGGAGACCACATAGGATAGTTATTATCCCTGAAATGATCCTCTAAGGGAGAGAAATGTGCGCTGAAAGTTTGTGTAGAAGTGCCCCTCTGCCCGCGACTTCGTTCGTACTATTATAAATGCGAAAGTAAGTCTGTCTGTGTGTCTGTTAGGTACCTTTTCAGGCTTAAATCGCAGAACCGATTCAGATAAAATTAGGTATAGGTAGAGCTAGTTTGAGACACTAGGAAGGACACAGGGTAGGTTTTATCCTAGAAATAAGCGCTTAGATAAATGGGTGAAAAGACGAGTGCAATTAAGCTGCGCCCGTCCCTGGGAAGTGGAAGAGCAAATCTGCTATTACATTTTGTCAGGCGTAGTATTAAAAATTCCCTTACAAGGCGATTGGTTGGGCAAAAGCTAGTAGGCTACGTTGCGTTTAGCAGCTAGTAACTATTTTAACCGACTTCAAAAAAGGAGGAGGTTCTCAATTCGCCGATAAGATAAGATAAGATAAGATAAAAATCATTTATTCAAGTAGGATTTTACAATCACTTTTGCATCGTCAAAAATTACATTGTAGGTACATATTTATTTGTTGTATTTGCTTCATTAATCCGATTTTTTAGGGTTCCGTACCTTATAGGATCACTCGTGCGTCTGTCTGTCCGTCTGTCACAGCCGATTTGCTCCGAAACTACTGGACCGATTGAGTTGAAATTTGGTAAACATATGTAAATTGGTGACCCAAAGATGGACGCGTAAAGTAAATTAATGAACTCTGAACAAGGGGGCCACTTTTAGGGGTAAACTGGAATTTTTAAAAAAAGTTTCGCAAACTGTATTTAATAGTGTGACATATTAAAATAAAAGGGGATGTTGTAAGTATCTCAGTTATTTTTTTAATAATTTTAGAAAAAACAGATTTGAAGTCATTTAGGAAAAAAGACGAAAATTGACCATTCCTCCCCCCCCCCCCCCCCCTTATCTCCGAAACTACTAGGATTAAAATTCTGAAAAAAATATGCCTTGCCTAAAGATTACAGGAAAACCTACAAGAAGTTTGAGTATTCAAAGTAACAGGAAAATTCTCAATATTTTTGTGTATTTTGTATGAAACGCCTGATGCTTAGAGCATAGCAATTTTTACTCTTGCATTTGCTTCTGAAATTATTTTTATGTTTCCCAATAACTTGTAGACGCCTGGACCGATTTGGAAAATTCTTTTTGTGTTTGAAAGGGTATCCTTCCGGTGATCTCATGGTCATCAGGGCAGGATCTGATGATGGGATCCTGGAGAAATCGAGGGAAAACATCAAATAAGGCGAAGTACTGTTGTTTTCAATGTAAATGCCCTTGCCAGACAAAGAATGAATCACTTTGGTAACGGCTACCCGCAACTAAAGGAATTCAAGGTGCTCCCGCTGAGCTGCATCATCCGTTTTGTGGAAACGATGGAGCGAGCTTGGGAGTAGCTATAAAGGGGAGGGCAAATGCACAAATGATCCCACTGGGTCGAAGTGTATCCGAAAGGGTCCTCAACTAGATAAGATAAGATAATGTAAATTATAACTCTTACGTTCATTCTTTAGGCTTTCCTTCGCAGCGCCTTTCACCAACACCAAACAACAGAGAAAATATATTATAAACATATTAAATTATAATTAAATATTGTTATTCACAGTCCGACATCCCCAGAGGTTAGCAGGACACTGGAGTGACTGTAGAAAGGATTTGAGAGTATGCGTTGAGAATGTACAGTTGCGCTGATAAGCGATATTGGTTTTTACCAGACGAATCGTTTATTACGAACGTCCGGTTGATTTGAGAGCTGCCCCCCTATTCTGTAACTTGTTTTAAGCTCACCTCAACGCTCACCCACAATTATACCTTGACACCGCGATGCGTAGTAACTAAGCGTATGTAGAGGTCTAGTTTCGTAACGGATGACCGGCGGGGTGAGCCGCATTTGCGAGTAGCGAATAACAGCCCTGGGCTGTTATTCGTTAAGCGCTCATGCGCCTCACCCCACGCGTCACGCCTGACGAAACTAGACCTCTACCTACGCCTAGTTTACTACGAATCGCGGCGTCAAAATATATTTGTGGGTGAGCGTTGAGGTGAGCTTAAAACAAGTTACAGAATAGGGGGCAGTTCTCGAACAGAACATGTTCTAAATCGTTATAAGGAGAGAAAGGTTACAGCCTCAAATGTTGTCTCGCTTGTTCGCTAATGTTACATAGATATATATATAAATAAATAAATCAACCTATATACGTCCCACTGCTGGGCACAGGCCTCCTCACATGGATGACAGGGAACGGGCAGTAATCCCCACACTGGCCCAGTGCGGGTTGGGGACTTCACATACATAAAAATATTTTAAATATCTGTGGTAAACTGACACTGGTAATGACAAATACATCTGCTGCAACTGTCAATATCATTGCCAGTGTCAGTTTATCACAGATATTTATGATATTTTTTTGTAATATGAGACGGATCGAGGAAAGGCGTCCCGACCCAAAAAATAGGAGTGAGGAAACTGTTTATATTTTTGTAAAATAATACTTATTTCTGGTGCTGAGGAAGGTTATTCCTGTCACCAAAATAATAATCAGGCACTTCTAAAATTTTCATCCATTCCCCATTCCAATGACAGTTTTATAAAAGTCAGGCACATTAAATAATCTCAACCATGCCAAAAAGTTTTTGACGGTCATGTACATTTTTTTTTCAGTTGACAGATGTCTGAAGACGACCTACAGGGGACTAAAAGACTCCAGATTATGCAAAGTAAGTAATTATAAAATATAATAAAAAACACAACAATAACATACCTAAACTAAAATTAACTATTTATTATATTATACCTACTCACTAATTTGTGTAATTCACTCTCACACACTGGCGCGGTCTGGCCGCGGCGAACAATAGTAATCTTAACATTAGCTGTCAAATTTATTATGGGTATATGGACCGCCACCGCTTGCCGCGCCAGTGTGATGTAGTTTTGATTTGAAAACGCCTGTATTACAAATAAAGCGCCATCTATCTGCAAAAGGTCGCGACAGTTCGATCGAACTAATCAATGCCCAGTATATCGAATGAGAGTTCACTTGATGTACACTAGATGGCACGCGCGCATGAATCTGGCAAGCTTAGGCCGATTGCCCAAGGTCGATTGCCTATATCAACGCCTTAATATAAGACGGATCGAGGAAAGTGCCGTTTGTATTTGATGCTGTTTATATTTTTCAAAGATAATTGATGCAGCTGAAAAATCTGAAACTTTATTGGTTCTATACTTGTTCCCAACCAAAGTGACGACTGAGGCCATAAAACCATAGGCTCGCGTTATCTCTTTTGCATTGTCTTTCTTTATGGCCTCAGTCGTCACTTTGGTTGGGAACAAGTATAAGGAAGGTTATTCCTATCACCAAAGAAAGAATCAGCCACTTCTAAAATTTCATTGTTGAATGAAGTGATGAAAATATTTTATTATTATTTCAGTTTTAAAATACTACTAATAAATCCACGGTTAAACTAACGTAGGTATTAAATGTCACTACCGGCGACATTAGTAGTAGGATATAGGTATACGCGGGCTGCGCCCTGTAGCCCGGGCATTAGAATACCTACGGCTACGGTATCCCCTGCCTGTCGTACAAGGCGACTAAAAGGGGTCCTCGGGGTGGTACACGGTTGCAGTTGGGGGCTGCAATCGGAAAAAAAGGGAGATACCACTGAGGCATGACGATAGGGCGGCACTGGTGCGTTGAATAAATGTCTTCTTTTCTTTTCTTTTCTTTTTCTTTTTCCGTAGGAGATCCCAGAGCCGTCCGAAATGCGTCGAGGATGATGACCATCGGGGGGTTTTTAGTCGGCGCGAGTCCGACATAACCTCCGCGCTATTCCCGTGGCGTGGAGGTATCCATAACGGATTTTCCTCCCATTAAAAAAAAAGGTATACGCGGGCTGGGTTTACCTATAACGTACTACTAATGTTGCCAGTAGTAACATTTAATACTACTGGCGACATTAGTAGTAGCTTATATAGGTAGGTTACAGGTAAACCCAGCCCGCGTATAGACATTTAGTAGTATTTAAGACATGTCTTACGAAAGTTTAAATTCGATTATTTCAGGTTACAAAAGAAGAACTTATGGTAGGGTACCTAAAGTTAAGTTCGAAAATATGTGCACAGGCAAAGTGATCAGAAATATGTGAACACGACTTTATTGTTAAGGACCTAAGAGTGTTAAGATATGTTTGAACCTTTGGGAACGTGTACATATTTGATGAACTCGACTGTACAGAAGTTTTTAGGGGGGTTGATCGCAAAGCAAGCAAAATCGTTCAATATTTTCCTTTGCGACTGTACCTCGCGTTTTCAAATCAACGTTTGCTTACAAACAAACCACTCAAGTTGTATCCGGAGTGTGAAGATCTTAAAAACAATCAGATTTTCAGAATCAAGCCAAAACATACCTTGTTACGGGGCAATAAAGGTGTGGCAAGAGAAAGTTAGAAAAATAAGAGTTTTAGAAACAAGCAAGAGATTCTTTTCAAATTTGACCGTGTTATTCAGGATACGACAGAAAAAAAAACATTGACACGCTCAATTGACGGTGGCAAACATGTACACGGCCTGCCATGCCGACACCGTTGCCTGTGGACGCTTAGTGACTCCCTAGGTTATATGGTTGTCGTTAGACAATGGAAAAAAGTGTTAGATGTTTAAAATATAGAAAACATTGGCGCAGCGGGCGCAGCTTAATATTGTCCACTAATAATCATTTATTAATCTAGACACGCGGCAGCGTGTCAAGCCAAGTTCAAGCAAAGGAACTGGCTAGCCAGCGCCGAGTGTATAGGTAATATTACACGAACCACTTGGTTGGCACCAAGTGGTTCGTGTAATATTACCTTTTGACCCTTCTATAACTCAAAACCTCTTTAACATAAACACATAAAACTACGTGTATTTAATTATATCCATAAGGACATCTAAAAGCCCAAATTTCATGAAGCCAGCTCAAACGGTTATAAAGATATGAAGGTCACAAAGTCGTAAATTTTAGTACTGACTGACATATAGTACCTAAACCTACTTCCAGATGACCTAGAAGGATGAAATTTGGAATCCAGCTCGGTATTTGTGTGTAAGCGTTTCCAACGCTACAATAAAAAAAAAATTGTATGGGGGTCCCCATATTTTTTAACTTTTTTTATTTTTAGATTTTTTCCTACGCGTAGGAAAAAATCTAAAAATAAAAAAAGTTAAAAAATATGGGGACCCCCATACAATTTTTTTTTTATTGTAGCGTTGGAACCGTTACAAGCAGATATTTGAAACTATCCCAATATATGTATCATTATATTTTCTATATAACAAAAATATAAAAATAAAGTTAAGTCAAAAAATAAGTGGTGTCCCCATACAAAAAACTTGTAATACGCGCTAAACAATCGGTCAACGGTGTGTCGTCGGCAGCGCGCGGCACCACATAATTATACACAGAACAGAAGTAAATCTACATAAAAGCGCTCCCGAGCAACACGGAAACGCAAGAAAAAACATTAAATTTCAATACTTGCCTAGTTTTCTTTACAAAAAGTAATGATATCCCAGCAAAAACATAAATGTAAAAAACCGGACAAGTGCGAGTTCAACTCGCGTGGTGCGGGTTCCGTATATAATCAAAATTTCATAAGTGTTTTTGAATACCTACCTACTCAAACTTCTTATAGGTTTTCCTGTAATCTTTAGGCAAGGAAATATTTTCCATATTTTTTTCAGAATTTTAATCTTAGTAGTTTCGGAGATAAGGGGGGGGGATGGTCAATTTTCGTCTTTTTTCCTAAATTACTTACTAAAAGAAATATCTGACATGCTTACAACAACCCCTTTCATTTGATATGCCACACAACACAATACAGTTTACGAAACTTTTTTTTTAATTTTCCAGTTTACCCCGCAAAAGTGGCCCCCTTGTTCAGAATTCATTAATTTACTTTACGCGTCCATCTTTGGGTCACCAATTTACATATGTTTACTAAATTTCAACTCAATCGGTCCAGTAGTTCCGGAGCAAATCGGCTGTGACAGACGGACAGACAGACGCACGAGTGATCCTATAAGGGTTCCGTTTTTTTTCCTTTTGAGGTACGGAACCCTCAAAAGTTAAAATTAAACGGTAATGATAACATGTTAGAGTTTAAACACATAGAAAACTTAAGATTGTCCACTAATAATCATTTATTTATATTTACACGCTTACGTATGAACTGTGTAAGTGTATAAAGCTTGTAATAGAAAACAAGTGAAGTCAAAAGAATTTTCGAAAAACCCGACTGCTTTTTGACAAATATTATAGCCTATGACACTCCCACGATTAAGAGGAATCCAACGACACCTCATACATCAAAATCCATCTAGCCGTTTAGGCTACAGGAGGCCACAAAGAAACAGACATACATACATACACTCGAAAAACATTACCCTCCTCCTTTGGCAGTCGGGTAAAAATGTAAATTCACGTGTTGGTCGAAGCACTTGACTGGGATACGAGTTACAAATGTTATCACAGTTTTTATGTTCCCGTTGGCCATGAGATTAAAATAAAATGAGTACAACTTGTATTACGTTACGATCCTGTTTTAATGTCAAGCGTGAGTATGTCTTAAGGCGACGTAGGTTCAGAAAACTGATTTTTTAAAAGTCGTAGCGCTTGTTTGGATCATAACACGGCTGCCTTTAATTTAATTAGCAATCTTGAGGCGTTTCTCGAGGTACTATAGCTATTCGAATCCTGAGTTTTTGACTATCGCTCGATAGAAAAAATCACGAACATAGTCTAAAATACACTTAAAACATTCGTAACAAATTATGTACAAAAGCTAAACATATTAAAATTGGTTCTAAAAATCGGCAATATCATGTTTGATTGAGGGAACTTAGCTATAATTACTTTTTTTATTTATTTTAACACCAAAAAAATAATATTAAAAAACATGATTTATCCGCGCTTCCGAACACGCACTTCCATCAGTGTGATTGGTCGATCACGTAACGCATATTTTACGCGTGTCGGGTAGTCAATTTTTAAATGGAGTAAAAAACCGGCCAAGTGCGTGTCGGACCACGCAAAACGAAGGGTTCCGTGCCTATTAAAAAGGTCGTATCGTCACAGAAATTTTACGGCACTTACGTCCTTTTCTTTGAGGAAGGCAGTTTTTCAGCAATATCTCGAAAACCTCTGAACCGATATTGTTCAAAACAATTTTCGGTGAATGAAATTAATAAGCACTATGTCCATGAATTTTTCCATATTTTTAAAATACACCGTTCAAAAATTAGAGGGGGGGGACAGAATTTTAGTGACTTTCGGGGCAATTATCTCCGACTCTATTCACTTAATCAAAAAAAATGCTAAGAAACCTTATATTTATTTTGAAAGGCCTATCGATTGATGTGCCACACGGGGGGTCACAATAAAAAAAAAATTGACTTAGATTTATGTATGGAGTGCACCCCTCAAAAAAATTTTTTTGTCATTTCAATTACAAAACTATGTAGCGGCTAAGAAAATACACCTATCCTCAAAATTTTATTCAAATACACCTTATAGTTTTCGAGTAAAATGCCTGTGACATACGGACAGACGGACAGACGGACATGACGAAACTATAAGGGTTCCGTTTTTGCCATTTTGGCTACGGAACCCTAAAAATGACAATTGGATCTAACCGACGCGCGATCGGAACGTTACGTGATTACCCCCCAGCAGTGAGAGGGAGAGAAGACCATGAACCTAACGTCATCTTAACAACAACTTGGATAATTGTTGTAAGTACTTATTAACAACAATGATCCAAGTTGGTCCACGTATAAACGAATTTACTATTATTATTAACAGCCGGAAACGTGGTCGCTTACTATGGGCCTCATAAGAAGGCTCAAAGTCACCCAAAGGGCAATGGAGAGGGCTATGCTGGGAGTATCTGCGTGATCGCATCAGAAATGAGGCTATCCGCAGCAGAACCAAGGTAACCGATATAGCCCTCCGAATCGCTAAACTTAAGTGGCAGAGCGCGGGGCACATTGCACGTAGAACCGATGGCCATTGGGGCGGAAAGGTTCTCGAGTGGCGACCACGTACCGGAAGGCGCAGCGTGGGTAGGCCCCCCACAAGGTGGACTGATGACCTGGTAAAGGTCGCTGGAGTCCGCTGGATGCGGGTGGCGCAGGGCGGTCATTGTGGCACTCTTTGGGGGAGGCCTATGTCCAGCAGTGGACGTCTTTCGGCTGATATGATGATGATGATGATGATTAACAGCCTATCACACGATGGCCCGCGGGCTGTACACGCGAGCGAGTTTAATACGTTTAGGACGAAGGGGTATTATAAGTTTAACATAAGTGTGTATCTGTGTGTTGCATGTCTCGTGACACTGCAGCTCCCAAATGGACGAACCGAAGGTTTGAACGGCTACACAGGAATAAAGTCGATATTGATGCTGGATTACACGGTGATTATTGTCACGCGATACCTCACACAATACGTATCACATGCATATTGACGTTATTCCATAAAATTTTGAGTATCGCGATAATATTGACATAAAAATATTGCAATAATACCCACTGTGTAATCCCTGACTAAGTATAGGGATATTTCGCTGCCCGGGGATCTCTAAACCGGGAACAAAATGGACTCCCGCGCATCTTGCGCGTCACTCGCCGCCATGCTGCGCGCCGCGTTCCTGCTCCTAGCTTGTCAGGTGAGTCGCATTTTATATACGGTGGAAACATGGACCTATGATACTCAGGACAAGCTATACGTGATGCCACAATGAGGGACGGAAAGGCTTCTAAGCAGCTAAATTAAAAACTGCTCTTAAAATGGCTGATGGCTTACCATAAACAGCCTACTTATTTTGGGCGGGTAGTGGTTTATTTGCCACAACTTCATACTAAATCAGTTGTGGCAAATAAAAAAACCGGACAAGTGCGAATTTAACTCACGTGGTAAGGGTTACGTTTATTGAGAATTTTCCCGTTACTTTGACTACCGTAAAACCACACAACTATAGTCCAGGTCACCCAACTATGGTCCAAATTAATTATCATATTACTTGCTCAGGTGGGACTGTTTTCATGGGTGAACTTGAAGACAGGCAATATAATAACACAAATTTAAATAAAAACCTATAAAATCACAAATACAAAATCGGTATTGATAGAAACGAATGAGTTTACTTTTGGACCATAGTGGGGGTAGTGGACTATAGTTGTGTGCTTTTACGGTACTCAAACTTCTTATAGGTTTTCCTGTAAACTTTAGACAGGGAACTATTTTCCATATATTTTTCAGAATTTTAAGCCTAGTAGTTTCGGAGATAAGGGGGGGGGGGAAGGTCAATTTTCGTCTTTTTTCCTAAATTACTTCAAATCTGATTTTGCTAAAATTATAAAAAAAACCGAGATGCTTACAACATCCCCTTTCATTTGATATGTCACACAATACAGTTTGCGAAACTTTTTTTTTCATTTTCCAGTTTACCCCCCAAAAGTGGCGCCCCTTGTTCAGACTTAACTCATTTACTTTACGCGTTCATTTTTGTGTCACAAATTTACATATGTTTCCCAAATTTCAACTCAATCTGTCCAGTAGTTTCGGAGCAAATCGGCTGTGACAGACGGACAGACAGACGCACGAGTGATCCTATAAGGGTTCCGTTTTTTTTCATTTTGAGGTACGGAACCCTAAAAAGTGGACCTCAGACATTTTGTCATTTTCATTTTGTCATGATACTCAGGACAGGCTATACGTGATGCCACAATGAGGGACGGAAAGGCTTCTATGCAGCTAAATTAAGAACTGGTCTTAAATTAGCTGCATAGATGGCTGATCGCTTACCATAAACTACCTACTTAATTTGGGTGGGTAGTGGGTTTATTGGTCACAACTTCATATTAAATCAGTTGTGGCAAACAGAAAAAAAGTGGAACTATGACAAGGACAACGAATGATATTTCCCTTTCTGTCACACTTATCAAGGTGTATGCTACCATCTCGCTTGGACGTGGTATTATTATTACCATAGCTTGTCCTGAGTATCATAGGTCCGTAGGTGGGTAATATTCAATTCAATTCAATCATTTATTGCGTTTCATGTTAGTATAATAAGATCTTAGAGTTAGTTAGATACAGTTTAAACATGAGCTCTGGTGAGCATAGCAATTTCTTAAAACTACAAATATAAAATGTCAAAATACGGAAAAGCTTCATCAATAACTAAATAATAATAATGTTTCGAATATAAAAACGTTCAAAATTACAGGATATAAGTCAAAGTTTAAAATAAGTATTGAAATCGAAAAGCATATGCAAAATTAAATTACTGTCGTTCGTTGAATTATTCACATTTAAATTGTAATTAATGTAATTATACTATAGTTCATTAGGTACATTAAAATATAAATATAACATTTTTATTGCAATAGGGTCGTTCTTCTTTTCGACCGACAATAGCCTGTCCTTCGTCTTATTACGGCATCTCATTTGAGTAATGATGTTTACGGTTTTATAATGTTCGAATGAACGTCCATATTATTTTATTAATTAGTGATATCTAATATTTCACTTTCTCTAACTAGATTTTTTTTAAATGTTTTTTTTTTCGTAGAATGCCGTGACAGAGTGGTAAACCAAAATGTTGTCCCCACTGAAAGAGTCCACTTTGTCACATGATTTTTTTAGAAACCAACCGTAAATAAATATTTATATTGGCCAGAAAGGAAACTTTAATTAGTTCTAATGAAGAAACCTATGCATTTTTTTTTAAATCGCACTTCAAAACCACAATTTTCGATAGTTCAAAAACCAAAAAAACAGAAACACCTCGGTTCATTGTCGGTAAAAAAGAAGAACGACCCAATAGCATTCATCAATTATATAAATTATATAATATTGGGTGGGTAGATACTTTTAAAACTCAATCGCGTTTTATTTTCCGTATTGTACACTTATTATAGTCTTTGGTAGTGACTAATGCAAGGTTATCAGCGTAACTGATACGGCTAGTAAATAAACAGTTAAAATACGTTAGTAAACTCAATCCGTCAGTTGACCCGCTGCCGTAGAACTATTATATAATCTGTGCCGCTGTTTTCAAGAGTAGTTATTGTGTTTTTAGAATAGCAGTTGTGTAAGTGTTTTTTTTTAATCCTCGGCGAAAACAAGGAGTGTTTGTGTGTCTGTGGAATCGTAGTGCCGGAACGAATGAAATCGATTTGAGTGACATGTTTTTATTCGAATGTCTTGTCTGTCGAGATGCTTTTTAGCTATATTAGTACAACTACTGACATTTGGCATTAATTCACTCTACCTTAACGTCAGTATATTAGAGTTTATTTTGTAAACACGCTGCCTATAAATATAACGGTTGTAATAAAGACTTAATTACATTGGTATTAAGGTAGAATATCACAAGGTTTGATCCAATCTGTCAGAACACTATATTGTACAAAAAAGAATAAAAAAAACAAGTACATTACAGAAGATAAATAATATTACTCCAGGCAAAATACGGTTTCGAAAAACATTAATTTATAATAGCGTTTTTTTTGTTTATTTCATTCTAAAACGTTATTCTAAGATGCTTTATTCAAGAATCCAACAAACTTTCCACCCGGAAGTAATTATATAGATTTAAATTAAACATTCATTGTCTTTTATATTTTATTTATATTGAATATTTTAAAGCAAATGTAAATGAACCTAAATAAAGATAAAAAATATATTAATATTTATCCGGACTTTTTAGGAGCTAATTAAATATTGATTTTATTGATGTCTGATTTTTTGTTGGATTTTGCCTCTAGGTAACTATTTAATTGATAACATATCCGTTACATTAAAAAAATTAGCTATTATAAATTATTTCCAAATCTGTCATTTTTTCCATACAAGTTGTCAGTTCATTGCCTGGACTATATGTCTTATGTCTAATGTTTGTTGTGTCGGGGTATTAATTTTTAGGGTTCCTTACCCAAAGGGTAAAAACGGAACCCTATTTGAGTGAGGTGTTTTATTTGAAAATCATGTCTGTCGAGATGCTTTTTAGCTGTTAGTAGTAGAAGTAGTAAACACTTCATTGCACAAAAACCGGCCAAGTGCGTGTCGGACCACGCAAAACGAAGGGTTCCGTGCCTATTAAAAAAGGTCGTATCGTCACAGAAATCTTGCGGCACTTACATCAATTTCTTTAAGGAAGGCAGTTTTTCAGCAATGTCTCGAAAACCTTTGAACCGATCTTGTTCAAAATAATTTTCGGTGAAAGAAATACCTGTGACATACGGACAGACGGACAGACGGACAGATGGACAGACGGACAGACAGACAGACGGACATGACGAAACTATAAGGGTTCCGTTTTTGCCATTTTGGCTACGGAACTCTAAAAATGCTCAGAAACGCCTATCGATTGATGTGCCACACGTGAACTTACAATGAAAATCATTTTTTTGACTTGCAGTTTTATGTATGGTGTAACGATTGTATAATATTTTATATAATCGTTTAAGGTACGAGAATTTAAGATCTAATTGTGTAACTATTATAAACCTACAGTACTTTTTATACGAATCAACAGAAATAATTAAACATACTTGGTATCTAATGAAAAATATCTAAGCCCTGCTGAAACGAAGTGCTAGTCAGAGGCTGGTTGATGTCTTTTGTATTGGAATCAACGCGACGTCCAAATCATTATAGTTCAGTTAAGGCGCCACGTGATTGGTCGAATTTATTTTAGTTGTCTAAAGCGTTGTCTTATAAATCTTATAATTGTTATAGTTGAGTTGGGAGCTCCATAGAAAAAAAGTATGTGGTTTTAGTTTAGTGTACGAAGTCTTAATTCAAACATTATACTCGACGAGTATATATATTTTTTAAATTCTATTCTATTTTCAGCTTGTTGCCACCGTGGAGGTGCCCACACTGAAGCTGAACGACGGCCGGGAGATGCCGGCCCTCGCACTTGGAACGTATCTGGGATTCGATCAGGTATTTATTTCTGCTGGCATTTTGGCTCGAAACTTGTCCGCGTGAACCTTCCCTTCCATTTAGTTAGGGGATGAACTCTAAGGAAAATATAACTGTGCTCTTTAATCGTGGCTGCATACCGCTGGGTCTTTGCCTTACGCATCTAACGTCAAATTAAACAAAATGGACGACTGACATTTAGCATGGACCTAAGATACTCAGGACAAGCTATAGTAATAATAATACCACGTCCGACCGAGATGGTAGCATACAAATCTCGATAAGTGTGACACAGAAAGGGAAATATCATTCGTTGTCCTTGTCATAGTTCCACTTTTCTGTTTGCCACAACTGATTTAATATGAAGTTGTGAGTGTTGTGACCAATAAACCACTACCCACCCAAATTAAGTAGGTTGTTTATGGTAAGCGAGTTCTTAATTTAGCTGCATAGAAGCCTTTCCGTCCCTCATTGTGGCATCACGTAAGTATAGCCTGTCCTGAGTATCATAGGTCCATGGACATTTAGTATTTTTTAAGTATTAACTTTGCTTAAAACGTCTCAAATGTGGTGACAAACATTGTGCGTGCGTGCCACGGACGGTAAGAGTTTTACGAACTCGAGTCTTCAAAGTCCCCAAAGGGTTTCTAATAAACTCTCGTTCGTAAAGAATATCTTACTGACCTCGTTGCACAATGTTCTATTACTACTATTAATTAATGACTATAAACAACATTTCATAGACTTACGCATTCTTACCTTGCCAAGCTTCTTAATACTATATAGCCATCTACACTAGGGAGAACCAAGACAAATATCCTAGACGGGGGGATGGAAGCGTTCGGGTCACGCGTTATGGTCACAAACTGGCTACGATGCCTCCTATCCTGGCCTCGGTGGCTCGGTAGTGGAAGGCTGGTCAAAATGGCTAAAAGCATACATGTAATGGGCCCTTCTGTATATGTTTGGGACCCCCCAAACCACCATTGGACCACCTTGACTCCGTTTAAGTTAGATTTTAGTTAGGACTCGGATGCGAGTTTGGGGAGGGCCCCTCCCGGAGGAGACTCGAGCCCCTTAAACGGATCCGATAGTACCTTGTGTCTTCATTAACTGTCTTCATTTGTTTCCAGAACGGTATAATCCGCTCCGAGAACCACCAGCTACGTGATGTGGTCTCCCGCGCCCTCGCCGCCGGGTACCGGCACTTCGACACAGCGTCCGTGTACCAAACCGAGAGGGAGGTAGGGGAGGCTGTGGCGGGGGCGATTAGGGAGGGGAAGGTGGAGAGGAAGGATGTATTTATTACCACTAAGGTGAGTAATTCGGGGGGGGGGCACTTTGCACGTAGAACCGATGGGCGTTAAAAGGTTCTCGGGTGGCGACCACATACCGGAAGACGCAGCGTGGGTAGACCGCTGGATGCGGGTGGCGCAGGACCGGTCATTGTGTCTCTCATTGGAGGAGGCCTATGTTCAGGAGTAGAGACGTCCACTTTCGGCTGATGTGATGATGAAAGTGAGTAATTCTAAGTGTATGTGACGTCGCCAAC
Organism: Epinotia nisella; assembly: GCA_932294315.1. Lineage (NCBI taxonomy): Eukaryota > Metazoa > Arthropoda > Insecta > Lepidoptera > Tortricidae > Epinotia > Epinotia nisella. The sequence goes on from OW028699.1 coordinate 978,542, forward strand.
CCGCACTGGGCCAGAGTGGGGACTACTGTCCGTTCCTTCTCAGACCTGTGCCCAACAGTGGGACGTAGGGTGTAACAAAAATGAGGTGTGAACCCATTAAAGCGAGATTCGGTAGTAAATGTATTAATCAATCCTTTAAGGAGTCTAGCTCGTCTCGCCGTCGCCAACGAGGTCTGCCACGTCTCTGTTTCGAGCTGTTGAGCTTCCAGTGAGTGGCGAATAGCGTTCTTGGTTATGAACCAAGCCTCGCTCGGCATGCGGCAGACATGACCAGCTTGGGCTGGGCTGGACTGGTCCCAATTCAACTTAACCGCTTTTCTAACTGCTATTTGGGTGTTGGAGCGCAGCGACGTGGTGGCCCGGATACGATCCATTAAATGTTTGAATTGTAATGTTCTTTTTTCAGCTTTGGAACACGCATCACAAACGCGAGCAGGTGGTGCCAGCCCTGCGGGAGTCTCTCAACACGTCGGGCCTTAACTACGTGAACCTGTATTTGATGCACTGGCCCATGGGCCTCAACGTGAGTCTTGCTTCTGGCTCACTAATGTTTTTTTAGGGTCAATAGGTGTCAACTGTTGCTGGTGAGAATCCAGGGCACCAGGGCTGTGCGAGGTAGCGGAGCGGCTACAACATTGCTAGCCTCGCTCGCGTGTCGCGTCTCGTTGATGGATTTTTTCTCGCTCGCCTCTACGCCGCTTGGTACAGCTCTGGTGTATACTCACCTTTGATATACTGACCCATCGAACCTAAATCTCTTATTAACCTTGACGGTTTAATTGCTTTAGTAAAATTCTTCATTCATGCTAGTTTATTCGGAAATTTCGATCGTGCAGTCCCTTACTTTTTCAGGAGGACTACAGCTACTCCGACGTGGACTTCATGGAGACCTGGCGAGGGTTAGAAGACGCGCTCCGCCTGGGCCTCGCCAGGTCCATCGGCGTCTCCAACTTCAACCAGCGGCAACTGGAGAGACTGTTCAACGAGAGCAGCGTCCAACCTAGTGTCCTGCAGATTGAGGTTAGTTTTTGGGCCAATCAACGAGAAAATGTTGATCTACCCATTTATGAAGTATCCGGCTCGAAGTACCACTGTAATTATGTAACGTACCTACTTGTTCAATGAGAGCATCAAGTTAGCAAAGCACCAAATCTAGATCACAGTGAGTCAAGTTGTTATCATGGACATGGTCTGCTGAATGGAGAGAGTGAGCCTCCAGCATCAGCGTGAGGAGTCCAGCTCCAACGCGTGCTCATGGAGACCTGGCGACGGTTAGAAGACGCGCACCACCTGGGCCTCATCAGCTCTGTGGGCGTCTCGAACGTCAACCAGCAGCAGCTGGAAAGACTGTCAAACCTAGTGTCCTGCAGATTGAGGTTAGTTTCCGGGCCAATCGACGAGAAAAAGTTGATATCCCATTTTATAAAGTATCCAGCTAGAAGGACCAGTGTCACTTAGCCACTTAAGGTTTGGGAAAACTCAATGAGAGCATCTTCAAGGTCAGCCTGCTGCAGATTGAGGTTATATAAAACACATCCGGCTCAAAGGGCCATGAATTACCATCCTAGTACCTTCACCTTGTCATGCGTACACCATCAATGACCAGAGGACCACTGAGGTTACTGTTGACGTTACATCCGGCTCAAAGGACCATTTGAACATAAGTCGCCTTAATCATGGGCGCTCGCGATGCCAGCGCGCTTAACAGCGGCATTCAGACAAGTATTTGAATTTGTTCCTACAGATTCACCCTCAACTCACTCAAACCGCACTAGTAACCTTCGCCCAAGCCCGAGGCCTAGTGGTGATGGGGTACAGCCCGTTTGGGGCGCTCGTGGCCCGCTTCGGAGCCCCCGCGCCCCGCGCCGAGCCCGTCCTGCATCAGCTAGCTACCAAGTACGGGAAAACGGAGGCGCAGGTCGCTTTAAGATGGCTCGTAAGTATTGATACTTTAGAGCATACATAACTGGAGTAGCCTTTCAGTAACTTACTCCTCTGTCGAAAACCTTGCGCAATATGCAAAAAATCATACAAAGACTATTTCACAAATTACTGGTCATTCACAAAATCGCCTCGCAAGAGACCACTGATCATTAAATGCCCGCATGTTGCTGTAAGCTGATATAATAAACGTTCAACCACTTCAAGCTTTCAATATACAATTGAGTTTCAAAACATTCTTCATTGCACACCTCAATTTAGCTTGAGCTGTTCGTTTGTTTGTCGGTTTGTTAGTGAGGGACAAATCTTGGAACTGAATTTTGAGCCAGTTAACCTCAACCGATTGAGCTGAAACTTTGGGTGTAAGTATAGTTTGGATGACAATAGGCTTGCGACCTCATGTTAAAATTGATAACGTAGTGTTGCTAAATAGATAGTAAACCATCAAGCAATTGCAATAAAGTATAAATTACAATATATAATTTAAATCACAAAAAGATATGAGCCTTGAAAGTTTAAAAAATATATGCATTTTTTATAGTCCAAGATTAAATTTAAAGCTACCAGTTTTATAGTAACAAAATTGCATGACAACTATGGACGCAGTATTCCGCAACCGAAACAGCAATTTACTTGATTTTCCCACCGTTTCCTCGTGGTCCCATTGATTCGTCCCATCAATGGGGCCATGAGGGAGGCTTGTTTCTCGTGGTCCCATCAATAACATTTCACTTCCTGTATATAATATAAATTGCACATACATGTTGTAAAAGATAGGTTATAGATAGGTAGGTTCGGTTCGTTAGGCATCCTTAGATGCCCGAAGGGCAAGCAGAGCAAAAAAACTGTCAAAATACCAGGATATCATACACCTAACGAACATATCCTACCTAGTGTTGGAAGAAAAGTGGGAGCGCACATACAGGATGTTTAAGTTCATTTCAATAGAACTTAATGGGACTACAAGAAACAAGTCTCCCTCGTGGTCCCATTGATGGGACAACTCAATGGGACCACGAGAAAACCGCGGATTTTCCATACAACGATTAGTTCAAATAGCAAAGTGTGACGTCATACTTTTGAGTCAATCAGTATGAAGCGTTTCGGCTATCGCCAGCGAGGTCAGTCTTTGACTCAATTTTTTTGGGTATTTATGTTTGTTAATTGTAGTTGCTCGTTGCTCCCATACAAACATTTGCTCCTCTCCAAAAACTGGTTCGAATGGCATCGTAAAAAAATCTTAGGTCACAAGCCTATTCAATATTATGGTACCACCCAGCTGATCTGATGATGGAGACAGAAGGTGGCCATGGGAATTCAGTACTTAACCGACGTAACCCCGTTGTGTTTGGGCTGCTCGTTAGAATCGTCTCAACGAGTAGTTCATGACGATATACCGAAAAATACAATCGGCAAAGAAATGAAATGTTTGACAGAAACTTATTACCTTCCAGGTGGACAGAAACATCGTGCCGATTCCAAAAACGATCAACCCGAAGCGATTAGACGAGAACATCAACATCTTCGACTTCAAATTGGAAAAGGACGAAGTAGCGCAAATCAACACCCTGAATACCAACACGAGGTTCACGCTGCCGTCGTTCTGGCAAAACCACCCTTATTACCCGTTCGAGAAGATCGATAATCCTATACCAGATCCCTTTGGAAAATAGGTGCTACTCATTTTTTAAGCCAAGCAAAGTGCAAGGGCAGGCACTACCTACCTTACTAAACACAACAAATAGTTTATTTATTTTTGAGAAAAGCACTATACAAACCTCGCCTGGAACCAGGGATTGCCTGCCTCGTATTACCTACTATCCGTAATATATATCACACTAGGTAGCAAAATCCCTTCCTTCCCGGCCCTTGTAGTAATGTACAATTACTAGTTAGGGATGTAAGCAGTCGATAATTCATATCGATAGATTCTAGTGTATAAATACTCAACAGATGGCTCTGTTATTAATAAAAGTATTTTTAATTATTTCTGTTTCGTCTCGTTTCATTTAGGTGTAAAATAAAAATGCAAATATATAACAATATTTTTATAATTATGGCACTTCTCAATATTTGACAAAAACACTTTTTTACCTTAGGTTTGAAGCCAATGTAAACAATTGTTCAAATATTCGATGAAATAATACTGCACTGATTTATTGTCAGCTAAAAGCATTTTACCCGCTTCCCAAACCGCCAGTTTACATATTTTTGTAATTAAATCGATATTCACAATGAACTGCACCAATAACTTTGCTTTCGGAAAATCATGTATTGATGACAAACTTATTTATGCATTTTAATTCATAGCGTTTTTTGGATTCTTTCTTAATAAGCGACATCATTATGCAACTTAACTATGGAATTTTAACATCGATTGAAGACACAGATTTCTCAAATAGATACAACAATTTGACAAGTTCACAATAACGAAAACGTTCACATTGCTCATTCTAAAAAGAGAAAAATATATAAATAGAAAATTAGAAACATCGACACATTGACATACTGCTGGTTCGTACTACCCACATTTACCAATTGGAACGCTCTTTATTCTACTAAGATATAGTCCAGCCGAAACAATCTACAGTTAACTTTGAAATCGAAACCTTTCGTCTAAAAGATAAGATCTTTTCAGCGGTTGTCTCAGTCGTTTTGACAAAACTATACCCAACATATATTAATAGATGAAAAACACAGTAAACACGGGTAGATAATTGGTAAATACAAGTTGTCAAACCTGACATATAAGGTGTACTGCACATTTATTGTTGAACCATAGAATACATGAGAAAAATTAAACAGACAGGCCACATTGCGTTCGGAGTCGGCTGAAGACTCTAGCATAAACCTATGGAAACTGAGACGTTTACAAATTATGCTATCTTAAAATATGATTTGGTATTTATTGCTATTTTTGGGTATCAAGCATTTCTGCGATTGCTATTTGGATTGTCATGTCCAACAAGCAAATAGTTTTATTATACTTAGTATCTAAAGTATGATAACTATTAAAAGGCATTTACTATATATATTTGGCTCAGTTTCCATATTTCTATGGATTAAGAGACTCTAGCCACGGAGCGGTCAGAATTTGGTTAGTCGCAAAGCGTAGCTTAGAAAGTGCAAGTTTTCAACCAATTTTGAATAAAACTTCAAACTAAAAACTAACCATCCATAAATAATGTTTCGTAACTTATCGATAACGGCATTTTGCTTACCTTTTCGACGGTTCACTATCGATATTTTTATCGAAAAATCGGGTTAACTTACTTAGATATTCTACTATATAAACAAATGAAACTGTAAATTATTTTATGATGCTTGCAAACATATTTATAGATGGCGTTATTAAAAAACGATTTAAAGTGATTCACAACAATACACAAGAAAAAATACCTCCGGTTACCGCTATACAATCTGAACAAAGTTTGTCAGCATAACTTATGGTACTTTTTCATGTAAATTGTCCAATGTTATATCCAAATGAATACATGCTTATTGTTAAATAAAGTTAACATATCATAGTGTTATCTTAGAGGGCTAATTGACTATGAATACGGTCTGAGCTAGTTTTCTAATGCGTGATATGCCGTATAAGAAAGTGAAGGAAGAAAATTTATAAATAAATGTGTTGAAATATACTTTTTTAAGGAAGTCCCAACAGTTAAATCACCTATGATATCTGTATTCCTCGCTATTTTTAGTAGCAATGTACTTTTTTTTTTAATTAAAAACGGTTTATACAAATTATCTACGTCTAGCTACTTTAAGTCAACGTTTTAGTTTTCGGGACAATTTAAAAAGGCCTAAGGTGTTGTGCCTTTCTTTATATTTTTCACTTCTCATGCTCGAAATGTGTATCATATTAGGCTTAGCAAGCGGGACTAAAGTAGTACATTTAACCCCTAGGGAAAATATGTATACATATTTCTGATTTTTAAAACATTTAATTCCACCAATCAAAACACTTCACCGTATTAAATCCACCAATCACAACTCTTTCAAAAAACATTTGTTTTTGCCATTGCCATAATATTAAAATCGACCGATCACAAAACAGAATTCATTTCAAACATCACGTGGTTTTTAGTCCCGAATCATTAAAAAAAACGCCTCTGACCGTCAATAGCCGCGTTCAAACGTTTAAGCGTGGTTGACTGCATACATTTCATAAGCTATAAGATTGAGCAGGAGACTGCTGTCTGTCTCGCTTTATCTTATGCCCCGTATGATTTCCGCCACGCTGGGCCGTTTGGACGCGGCTATTGACGGTCAGAGGCGTTTATCCGTAGTGTCAATACTTTGTATCTGTGTCAAAGCAGTTTGTTAAAAAAAAACATGCCGCCAAATTTAACAACCTTTTCGCTGTGGAATTTATTATTGATTGTGGATGGATAATCTTTGTGTATAACTCTGGTCTACAATTTTCCCGAGCGAAGTGAGGGAAAATTGTTCGAGGGGTAATATGGCTTATTTTAGCCCCTTATCCTACAATCTACTATGACTACTATCCAAATTAGTATTTCATTCAATTATACTTTTTATCCGTGGAAGTGCACCGCCGAGTTCTGGACTTCTGTACTTTTTTTTATAAAAAAATATATTCCAACACTACATCGCATTCTTAGAGTAGGTAAATTCTAATTATTAAAATTAAAGCGATTTAGGTAAAACGTTACTTAGTCTTATCAACAGCTTCCATACTTACTAGGTAATATTATAAGGTTCAAGTTAGCCGTTGCCACTACCAGACTTCAAAACATCCCAAAACAAAAAGAACAAATATTCGCTATGTTTTCAATAAATCTAGTAAGTTAACATTATGTCAAATTTGCTTCGCAGTTTTTGCCAGTCTATAGAACTAACAATCAGTTTCAATTCGAATAAATTACTCAAAAAATCTGGGATAAGTAAACAAAATCCGTATTCACGTTTAACATCGATCCGATTCAAGTAAGGATTCCAATCTCAGTGAATCGCAAACCAACTTTACTTTTAATTCGGGTGCACGGTAGTGCCCCAGCCAAGTAGTGGCAGCTATCTTAGGACGCATTCCAAGGTGTCTGGGCCGGTGGGAAGCCAGGCTACAGTGCTGTGACATGCTATAACCCTAGAGACATAACAGTTTTCTCAAAGTTGAGTTTATTTGGCATTTTAAACATACACTTTTACACTGTAAAACCTCTCATGTTCTTTAATTTCTTTGAAACAAGACAGTATATACGCAAATAAACAATAACAAATAGACATTGCACGTCTTTTTTCATATCTTTTTCTCTATTTTGATGGAATTGTATGTGTGCACAAGAGGGGTATTTTTTTCAATACAATAATGCTACTTATGTAATATATGCATAATTAAATTGCCAAATAAACCTGGATAAACAAGTATGGCTGAAATTGAGTATGTAGATGCAACAGTTGGATATTTCACAAAATAATCATTATCACAGGCGTGCAAACTCTTGTTAGCTTTTATTTATAAACGAAAACGAGGCTCTGTTTCACGAGATTGTCCGTGAAATAGAACCTCTTGACATTGCTGCATAACCATCATTTATACAGACAGGAAGTTTTTTTTCTTAATCTTGATCTCCTATTTATACGATTTTATTTCAATAGGTTAATATTTTAAAGTATTGTGGAATATCCAAACAGTTTAACCTTAATCATCATTTTGGACATATTATGACACATGCGATGGGTCGAGACATATCAGACCGAACTTACCCTAGAGCTAGAAATTTTAAAATAATCGAAGTATCTATTTAATTCAAAAACGTCAGTTAAGACTAGAGTTAACAAGGAAGATTATGTAAGCTATATTTATAGATATAGTCATACTATACTTTTAATATACATACAATATTCATCTCCTTATAATATGCTTTGCACTTACATAACAATTAGGGAATGCAAATCCGTTTCGCCGAAAAATTACAAATCGGTGTTTCGATATTCTAAACCGGTTTTTATATAGTTGTGAATTAATTCTGGAAATATTATTCTCTCTTTAAGTTTATATTTACAAGAGATTGTGATTATCGTCTAGTATTAAATAAATCGTCTTATTTCGAGTCAAAATAATGATATATAGGTATGTATGAAATTAGCATGATTCCATAATTAGTTTCAAACATTATTTTTATTTTCTTTGGGTTTATTATCAATATCAAGCTAAGCCAGAGTTGTATGTTAATCAACCTCTAAAGGGATAAACCGATTTAACGAACAACCGGCTTTTCGTGCGGGCTTTGCATTCCTTAATCAGATTACTAACCTACAGATGATATGGCGTAAATCAAATTGCCTATAACCTAGTGTGGCTCCGATTTTGAGTAAAAGGAACTACGGTATTTATAAAGCTATTTTTCACAATAATCTCACTGTGGCTCAGTGTTTTGGGGTGATCTCTGAGTTCGCCCGCCGTTTTTACCGAGTTAAAAAAAACTAAAATAATTCAGTCAAACGGCAAGTACTCACAACCTACCAAACAGCAACGACCAAGTCTCACTCCTACGCACCTCAAGTGCTTTGGTTAAAAATAACTACCTATAAATCATAGCCGCATATTATCAAACGCTAAATTAACATTATTTATTAGCTATTTAACGATTAAAAGTTACTTGGTGTTTATGTTCCTAGATTAGTTAAGCTAAGGCCGCACGGGAGTGTTGCGGCCAAGTCTAGAACTATTTATTATTAAAGAGGTCACCTTGTTTCGCATCTTCTTCTAAAACTAGCATCGTACATACTACGCCCACACGCAACGCCAAAACGAAAGCTGAATAAATTTTCGTCAACTTTTTAATCTATTGCCTTTTGATCACGAAAGGATTCTTAGCATCCACGATTTCTTAACAATCACTACACTTTATCATTGAGTAAGTACACCCCTTTATGTCACCATATAACGTTTATCGCCAGGTACCTATTGGTATAAAAGTACTCTTGAATATGGAAGTAGTGCTAGAATATCTGCTTGATAATTCGTAAAACATCGTTTTACATAGGATTTAATTTGTATGCAACAAGAGTTTAACTTTTTCACTTCTACCAATAGGACTGGGATAAATCAGTGATTTAAAAATCTTTCTAATTCGCGTTTTTCCAAGAATTAGTTTTTCATTATTCAACAACAAAAATTTAAACAACCGCTTTATAACAATACCGATTAGCATTTCGAGAATCTAGCTGGTTCCATTCTCCGGACATATGTATTTATTAAATTTATCTCAAATGGATATATTCAAAGACGGCCTGACCTTACGAGGATAGAAGAAAGCTCATTTGCACCGTTGAAATAGTTAAAACAGGAATTACTTTATGAATTTTATTTTATATAATTCATAATTTGTAATGCTATTTTTTATATTTATTTAACTTCCTACTTGATGACATGTAAATTGGTTTTATGAATATGAACAGAAAATTAAAAATAAATGTTAATTATTTAATTTTAAATGACGGGAATCATAACTAACTGACTTGGCCGTTTTTTAGAGTGCAACAGACGCCTAAATCAAATCAGACTGCCAATCGTTGTCAAATGCTTTAAAATATTCGAACCCTTTGTACCTCAAACAGCTTCTTATTTTACACCCCCTACCTCCTCCTAATGTACGGCAGTTCAAGCTAGTTCTTCTATAACCAATTTTATTTCTATCTAAAAGTGCCCCACATCTATTTTACGTGCATCTATGAGCAAATTCAACTTGGTCTAAGAAATTTGGACCAATAAGAAAGCATTGTGTGTCAGCTTTGTCGATATCGATAGCGCGTTCGTGCCGCACTATTTACAAGCTAGTCGTTTGGAATTCTCGTAACTACGTCTAGGTTAGAGCAAAATGTTATCGTGAGAGCGAATTGGGGAGCGTTTTTCACATCAGTACAAAATATCAGGTACGGGATTAGGAGTGATGTGAAAAAGCTCGACTACACTACATTGGACGAAAGTGTCTAGTCTGGGCTCAGTCGGACAATCGTTGTTGGAACACTGGCTTGTGAAATATATTTTTTTCAGCGCAACGCCGCGGTATAAGTTGAATTATATCTACCTCGAAAATTTGCAGTCAAAAATTGTAACGTACCTTGCGCTTTAGAGTTATCGATATCGATAACTTTAATGTACAAAGCGCAGCCCTCAATTTATGCCTACAATTTTATTACTTATGAATCTTCAAGCCAGTGTTGTCTGTCAATTTCACTTTGAAAACATCGACATAATATGTGCACTTTTTGTCTAAAAACTTTTACAATACGTCAATTCTTTTGCATATTGCTTTGAGGTTTGTAAATATTATTTACCTGATATTATTTCATGGCGAAGTTAATTTTTGACGGTTGTACTTAATTGATAAAAAGTGCATTTATTAGTCAAAGATTCCCACCTACCTATTGGTTTTAAAATGATTGTTATGTTTCTTTAATCATATTGTCGTTGACAACATCTAATTACTTAAATCACCCGGCATCTATTAAACAATACCTCCGTAATTTTAAACATTTCTGATACAACTACACCATCGACTCAATAAAAAAAACATTACAATCGAACACAGGGCGGTTTCCGAAAAAAAACCAGAACTTTTTGATCAGAAATTCGCACATCGGCATTGGAACACTCCAAAAAAAGTCGAAATCTTTTCGACCTCAACTGACCAGCCCGAATACCAATCCTTAATTTTCACCAAAAAATTCCAGCATATTTTTCTACCAATATGCATTTTCGCCCAAAACGTACCTATATTTTCGGCCAAAACGTACCAATAGGCATTTTCGACCAAAACGTACCAATAGGCTTCGATTCGACCTTCAACGATTGCCGACCTGGCCGCCCACTACGCTTCACCTGCATGCACATGCCACGAGCGCCAGCGCTAGCAGCCCCACTGCGGCGCCCGCCCCCCGCCCCGCATTACACATATCCTCCTCACAGAAACACATGTGGCCGGTGCCTGTACTTTCCATCATGCATACGTGGTCCACCATGAACAGGTTGATTTGGAGCTGCGAGGTGCACGTGCGGCGGACCACTTCGTATGCTGGAAAGAGAGGTTTGATGATTAGTCTAGGGAATACACTTGCGCCTGTAGGACTACACAATGGCCCATCATACAGGAGACATACGGAGAAAGACATACTTCCATCGCATACCAACGCATAACTGCTCCCTGTCCTGCTGCCCAGATGGCCCATTATACAGCGTGTATTTTTAATATTACCTCAAATTGTAACCAGAGGTAGGTGTTAGGGCTGTGAACCGATATTGCAAGAAAATTTTAATTTAATCTTAACTACCGAAGCGTAATTAATTTTTGAAAAATTATCGAGCAGCAATGTATTGCGTACACACATTTGACTCATGGAAGAAGCGGGTCACTTGTGACAGTTGTGACGTTGCGTCAGTAAGACAAAGTAGTGATCCATTGCGTGCTGAATTATTTTATATGGACAAAAAAAGTTGGTAGTTAAGAGAAATTTATTGCAATATCGGTTCATAGCTATATCACCTACTTCTGGTTACAATTTGAGGTAATATTAAACATACAGGCTGTATAGGTAGAAGAACCCTTATTGAAAAAAAAAAGAAAAAAAAATAGCGTGTAATAAAAAGGCATACTTTGGAAAAACAATATTTTTTTTAGCGAGATCGGATATTTTCGAGCTCTATGAAGATTGTGATAGCCTACAATTTTTTATTAGACCATGTGGACCGCAGAGCAAGATTTTGTCGAAATTATCGGTTATAGTTATAACCGGTTGCTTAGGTTGTTTGTATTCCATTGTTGGGACGAAGGGTTCTTGTGTGGCGAGCACGCGCCGGAATGCGCAGCATGGGTATATCCCCCTGAGTTCTCATCACTAGATTTATGTTACATCCTTAACTTTGATGTTGTCACTTTGACAGCTAGATGAGAATTGGCCGTCGAGCCTACGTTATGGTCGATTGTGTAGTTAAATCTGTATTGCAAGTTTGAAAGTGAGAAATATCAATAAATATAAATAGTTCGGACAAGATAGTTTCATTGAGAAACCCTACACCCCCCACAAGGTGGACTGATGGCCTGGTAAAAGTCGTGGGAGACTCACGTATATATGCTGAAATATCTTTAATCATCCATTATTTTGATGAAGTAAATGTCGGAAACTGTTTGAATACCTCATATCTCGAAATGGTTTTCGAAATAGCACTTAAGAAAAAAAATGAACAATCCTAATTGTGGCACTATTTAGGGGAGGCCTATGTCCAGCAGTGGACGTCTTTCGGCTGATGTGATGATGATGATGAAAGTCAAATATGTAAAGTGATTCCATTTCTTTGCTCGCGAGTAGCATGCTTCCGGATGTGTGCAATAGCGTTCCCGGGGCTCTGTCCAAAAGAGAGCGGTGGAACACCCCACGGGTTTTAGTCCGTGAGAGTCGGACATACCCTCTCGGCTTCTCCCGAGCCGGGAATCCGTAAGAGATTTCCCTTGGGAAAAAAAAACCGGGCAAGTGCGAGTTCAACTCGCGTGGTGAGGGTTCCGTAAAATTCCTATTCTCCTAAGCATTAGGCGCTCCATACAAAGTATTGAGAATTTTCCCGTTACTTTGATTACTCAAACTTCTTATACGTTTTCCTGTAATTTTTAGGCAAGGAACTATTTTCCATATTTTTTTCAGAATTTTAAGCCTAGTAGTTTCGGAGATTAAGGGAGGGGGAATGGTCAATTTTCGTTCTCTTTCTTATTCTATAAAAAAATAATATCTGAGATGCTTACAACAACCCCTTTCATTTGATATGTCACACAATACAGTTTGCGAAACTTTTTTTTTATTTTCCAGTTTACCCCCCAAAAGTGGCCCCCTTGTTCAGAATTCATTAATTTAATTTACGCGTCCATCTTTGGGTCACCAATTTACATATGTGTACCAAATTTCAACTCAATCGGTCTAGTAGTTTCGGAGCAAATCGGCTGTGACAGACGGACAGGCCGAGTGATCCTATAAGGGTTCTGTTTTTTCCTTTTGAGGTACCGGAACACTAAAAAAAAGATTAGTAGCATGGACTTACGGCTCTTAGAGTATCGCACCATCTTAACGCAGCAGCCGTTGCAGGTCTGCAGCGGCGGCTGGTCGCGTGGCAGCGCCGTGTAGTTGAACGGGTCCTTGCACCGCGGGTCCGTCCAGCTGTCGCACTCGTAGCAGTAGATCGTGCGGGCTGCGGGAGAGGGACGAAAGGAGTAATATACGAGTCAACTTACGGCTCTTAGAGTATCGCACCATCTTAACGCAGCAGCCGTTGCAGGTCTGCAGCGGCGGCTGGTCGCGTGGCAGCGCCGTGTAGTTGAACGGGTCCTTGCACCGCGGGTCCGTCCAGCTGTCGCACTCGTAGCAGTAGATCGCGCGGGCTGCGGGAGAGGGACGAAAGGAGTAATATACGAGTCAACTTACGGCTCTTAGAGTATCGCACCATCTTAACGCAGCAGCCGTTGCAGGTCTGCAGCGGCGGCTGGTCGCGTGGCAGCGCCGTGTAGTTGAACGGGTCCTTGCACCGCGGGTCCGTCCAGCTGTCGCACTCGTAGCAGTAGATCGTGCGGGCTGCGGGAGAGGGACGAAAGGAGTAATATACGAGTCAACTTACGGCTCTTAGAGTATCGCACCATCTTAACGCAGCAGCCGTTGCAGGTCTGCAGCGGCGGCTGGTCGCGTGGCAGCGCCGTGTAGTTGAACGGGTCCTTGCACCGCGGGTCCGTCCAGCTGTCGCACTCGTAGCAGTAGATCGTGCGGGCTGCGGGAGAGGGAGGGAAAGTTATATACGAGTCTTGATAACTGTGCGGTGCAATACAATATGGGAATTTAAACAGCACCGCCACCACGGAAATCGAAATTTGAAATTCGCACGCTCGCACCGATAATCGGACCGAACGGGCAGTTTCTTCAAAATGGCGTCGAACAATGTCGTGCGAACATGTATCCGCGAAATTAAAAATATTTTGACAACAAACAATACTGCCACCACTGATAAAAATAGTTTTTAACCGACTTCAAAGAGGAGGTTCCCAATTCGACTGTTTTTTTGTGTTTGTTACGCGATAGCTCGGTAATTTATGAACTGATTTGAAAGCAATCTTTCTCTGTTTGAAAGCATATACTTTCAGATTGGTCCCGTTGTCACCCAAATCCAGTTCTGATGATGGGATCCTGGAGAAATCGAGGGAACTCTTCAAATTTTTTAGGCAAACTTGAAGCAATTTGGTTACTGATTTGAAGTCGGTCAAAACTTTGTTTTTTAAAGTAAATTATTAATTTGAACGGATCGTTATCACGTTCGATAAAGTTGTTGCTTGCACGGTGACGTCATCAAATTGAACCGACTCGCACACCAAAAGTTGAGAGGGAATCAACTTTTTGTTGTTCGCATGTTCTCATTACCGATTATCATTCAATTCGTAAACCGATTTAAGTTGATCAACTAAAATCGCCTCGTGAGAACCCCGCTTAAGTGCGATTGAGACGAAGATACCCGAACTTTGAATTTAAATTTAAAAAGTGCTAACCTTGTAATGCGCTCTTTATCGCACTTATAACAGCAAGTATGTCCGACAGAGAGCGAGATGGCCGACCTTTTGCGTTAATCGTGTGGCCATGTTGTGTATTCAACTCTTTCTAACACATCTGTACCATAGTAGAAAGAGTGTGCAGCAGGCTATCTCCGGCCCAATCCGCGATATAATTGCCTACCGTACTTGCCTGTCTCAGGGTTGTCACTTTTAGCTAAATTTTAATTCAGTGCCTAGAAATCGGCAAGGTCGGGAAGTTGTCTTTTTTACTTGTGTTGTCTGGGTTCAGGGTTTGTGAGGTCGGTTTTACCTAAACGATGATGAAACATTTCACGATGAAAGAATGAGCGACAGGCGATATCTATGTGGTTGCGGAGCCAGCAGTTGAATTATTTAGACATCCAAACACATAGCAGTAAGTTCTCCTGCGATTATCACACATTTTTCACTCATTTAGCGGTGCCGAGAAGCCGTGACGCGCGAACCTTGTGCGCCCCCGACGGGCGCACTGAGAAACGGGTCGAGATTTTGTTCGAGTGTGCGTGCGGCGACGCATAGATACTATGGCGCACACATACAAGCCGCGCGCGGTGCGTTTGTATGAAGATAACGTACTTTCCACTCTTTCTACTATGGCTGTACCTATAGAAAGCGGCGGATGCTTCGTGTAGTTTATTATCCCCACATTGTATTGCTCCACCCGTAGCGAGTATTAATTATGGTTTACCAGGCATATTGTTCTGTTTTTTTATGGACCTGCGATAGAGGATAAAGACAAGATAATCTTTTAGGGAGCCACGACTTTCGAGCGGCGGGGGCTGCGGTGTGCCATATAGTTTAAGTTTACGTGGTATTAGGATAAGGCACGCTGTGTGTGGTATTTTATCTTGAATTTATTGTACACGTCGATAGAGTTCATTATTTATGTTTTTTTTTGCAAACATCGCACGCGCCGACCACAAACAATGCCCATTCATGTGCTCAGTACATTTTATGTAAACTATATACGTGGGAGCGAGATATTGGAGTGCGGCATCTCGTTCCCACACCTGCCGCCGTTCGAAGACGTCACCATCTGTGGCCCGTTCATTACACGAAGCCACAAGATAAAGTCTGTTTAGACTCAATAGAGGCGTCTCTAGCCCATGCAGCGCCCGGGTGCAACCCTAGCGCCCTCTAGCACCCCCCCCCCCCCTCCCCCCTAGCGCTCGGGCGCCCTTTAGAACCGTGCACCCCCTGCACTGTAGGTGCCCCTGAGACTCAATCAGATATCATCGATAAGATAAAAAATACTGGTCATTTGACGTGTGGTGCCTAAGCAAAATTGTGTAACTTGTGACCTCGTGAAACAGGCCACTGTTGAGGATTTGACACCCCGACACCATTTATCTTGTCATTATCGCGTGAAACTAGATATGATATGCCTTATATCAAAGCGTGCCTAAGAACGTTCACCACCTATAACTTACACAGTTTATATGGGTTG
The DNA here is from genome assembly GCA_932294315.1 of Epinotia nisella. Taxonomy (NCBI): domain Eukaryota; kingdom Metazoa; phylum Arthropoda; class Insecta; order Lepidoptera; family Tortricidae; genus Epinotia; species Epinotia nisella. Next base: position 994,517 of record OW028699.1, read on the forward strand.
TGGTTTTGGAATGCTTTGGGAGAATGATATAGTAAAGTTATCATAGAGTGGCTGTCACGACACATCGACTGGTTAATTAAAAAAAAAGTAACAGTTCGTAGATAGGGGATTTAATAAATGCGAGTCCTAGCGCATGCCCAAAAGGGATAGAGGTAAATTAACCTAACTAATTGATATAGATCAGAAGACTAATACATCCTTGATACATCGTGTCCTATATAGTTTAGTCGTATTATCTATATATATAATACGCGAGCCCGATTTTTGTACATGCCATCAGATCTACAGTTATGGTCCGATTTTGATAAATGATATGTCGTTCGATTCGTATTATTTATATTCGTGACGTCAGTTTCAGTACAATTTTTGACAACTGGTGACAAACAAAAGATTCATTCTTCCTTAAAATTCCTCCGTATCTCGTTCCCACTTGAGTTATTGTCTATGCTTATATCTCTGTCACTCGTGTGTATGTGTCTGAGTCCCTCTTTATGTCCTTCCTGTTAATATGTCAAATTGATATGACTGTCACGTTCTGAAAGGGTTAAATAAAATCTCTCAAAATATCCGAGACTTACGAACCATCATAATTTTGCATGTTATAAACCCTAACATTTTGACAAGCGTTAGTAAACGTCAAACTTATTCGATTTTATTGCCATGATCTGTAAGATGTTTAATATGAATGTTAAACTAGGTATTAAACGATGAATTACAGTTTTGTTGCCAAAAATAGATATATACAATGTAAATGTGTTTCGATCCCACTAGACTGCGTTTCAAGCATGAACATGGTAAATAAATTTATTGATATCGATATGTTAATAACCTCCAAACGTCCCGACACTAGTTCTATGATACTAACTTTTTTTAATGAATTAGTCCGGAGAAGTTAACGTATTAACACGAGTTTTTTGAAATGTTTTTGATATATTATGAATAATTATGATAAAGAAAATACCTTCCTAAACCAACGACGATTTTTACGGTCTGCCCGCAAACAGTCGTACGTACTACCACAACTTTTAAACACTTTTAAACAAATAAGTTTCTATCAAAAATGTAATTTTTGGTACAAGCTTTTATTGCCGACTGTACTTTTCTGTAAACCGTCATCAACTACTCATTGAGACGATTCTAACGAGCCCAAACTCAACGGGGTTACGTCGGTTAAGTACTGAATTCCCATGGCCACCTTCTGTCTCCATCATCAGATCAGCTTGATGGTACCATAATATTAAATTGTCATCCAAACTATACTACTACCCAAAATTTCAGCTCAATCGGATAACGGCAAGTGACTGAAAAATGGATTGCAAATTTTGACAGACAACTTACATACTTACATACGATCAAGTCAAGTTAATATAAAGCTTGTAAAAATTTACATCTGTCAAAATTCTAAAATACTCGCAAACATATGAAAGTCCAACACGTTGGCCCACACAAAGTTTCAATTTTTTTGTAATGGTATTTCAACTATTTAGTACGATATGGGAAAGTACTTCCACCTTACAGGAGACTGGAGGCACGATGACGTCACTATACTTGCTCTGCAGGTATGTGGTGTTGTGTTCGTAGTGATGAGGAAGGAATGAGGCTGGTTTAAGGCTCTCTAAGATCTTCATGTGCGTGTTGCCAGTGATGGCATATGGCACTGAAACGTGGTCGCTTACTATGGGCTTCATAAGAAAGCTCAAAGTCACCCAAAGGGCAATGGAGAGGGCAATGTTGGGAGTTTCTCTGGGAGGCTATCCGCAGCAGAACCAAGGTAACAGATATAGCCCTCCGAATCGCTAAACTTAAGTGGCAGTGGGCGCGGCACGTAGAACCGATGGCCGTTGGGGCGGAAAGGTTCTAGAGTGGCGACCACGTATCGGAAGGCGCGGCGTGGGTAGGCCCCCCCACAAGGTGGACTGATGACCTGGTAAAGGTCGCGGGAGTCCGCTGGATGCGGGTGGCGCAGGACCGTTCAATTTGGCACTCTTTAGGGGAGGCTTATGTCGAGCAGTGGACGTCTTTCGGCTAATATGATGATGATGATGGTGATCTTCATAGAAGGAGTGGAGTCGGGCCGGACCAAAAAAACTCTGAAAATCCAGCAGGTCACTTCGGGGTCAAGGATCTCTTGGCCGAGATGGGATTATCGCACAGTGTAGACTGTAGAATGTGTGGTGAGGAGGATGAGACTATGAACACTTGCTGTGTGAATGTCATGCCCTTGCCAGACAAAGAATGAATCACTTTGGTAACGGCTACCCGCAACCAAAGAAATTCAAGGTACTTCCGCTGAGCTGCATCATCCGTTTTATTGAAACGATGGAGCGAGCTTGGGAGTAGGTATAAAAGAGAGGCAAATGCACAAAACATCCCACTGGTAGGGGGGTTGCAGTGGGCGGGGCGCGTCGCGTTAGACACCTTCCACTCGGGATGCCTGAGGCATCCAGTCAGTCAAGGGCTAGCGCCGCGCGAGCGAGCACATGTGCGTCGTGCTGTATCCGCCGCCGCCGACTTGAACTTGACGTACTTATTTTCTCTAATTTACGAGGTGAAAAGGAAAAAAGGCCGCAACTTGCTCTGTCTATGGCTGTTTAAATACCCAATGGGACGTTGTTAGTTATTCTGTGCCACTGGGTCGAAGTGTATTCGAAAGGGCCCTCATCTAGATAAGGCCGCCAGAGCTCCCGATAATGCACATGTGCAGTGTCAACTCAATGAATCCTCAAATCAATACAGAGTCGCGAGACGAATTCATACGATGCTTACCACCGTGCTCGTTTACCACCTAAAGTAAAGTAGTGCTAGTGGAGCGCGCGCTTCAATATTTCAACCAATCACAGAATTCACAGAGCAGAATTCTTGCGGCGCTTGGCCAACTAGATTTTTTAATCAACCAATCACAGAGCAACTAGATTTGCTTAAGCCAATCAGATCACACACAAGCTATACTAACTAGGGAATACTAACTCGCCATAACTCCCCCGTGAACAATTTAGGCCATTGTCCATCTGTATACATGCATGGAATAACACCATTTACGAGCAAGTGTGATGAAAACAAATATTGGCACAAACATTTGCGTCACGCACGAATGTTCGCTGCAGAAGCCATTTATTTCCGCAACCTTGTGTATAATGGCGTGGCATCATGAAACCTTATGTACTAGTTTTAGCCAAATCTAGGGCAAGAGGCTTTGACACGCGACCTACAAGCTAACGAGCTGCATGTACTAGACCTGCACGTTGTTATTTATAGCCTAGGTCAGCGGTCGGCAACAGGCGGCCCGCGAGCCTCCCTGGCTGTTTTGTATGTAAATGTTGGAATTGCCTAAAATAGTCACAAGTAATTGAAAAGTGCGGCCCGCGGAATTTTTGTTAGCCCCTATCTGGCCCTTGGTTTCTGAAAGGTTGCCGACCCCTGGCCTAGGTTAGTAGAGCCAGTGGGTAGGGGACACACAATGCACGGCTCTACATGTCTGGGGGGAGGGTCAAACGCCCTGACCTTCCCCTCCTTTGGCGCGGGTGTCCTAGGTATAAGCCAGGATCAGGTGATGACCGGACATGGCTGTTTCGGTCATTACCTGCACAGAATTGGAAGAGAGGGAAGCCCCGCCTGCCATGAGTGCGGCGCTGAGGATGACTCGGCCCAGCATACGCTGGAGTGGTGCAGCAGGTGGGCTGAGGAGCGCCGCACTTTGGTGACGGCCCTCGGGGTGGATGATCTCTCGCTGCGCAGTGTCGTGTCGGCCATGCTGGGCAGCGAGAGATCGTGGGAAGCGGTGGCCTCCTTTTGCGAAACAGTCGTCACGCAGAAGGAGGCCGCGGAGAGGGAGCGCGAAGACAGTGCGGACGCGCCCCCGCTCCGGCGCAGACGGCGGGGTAGAAGGCGCGCGCGGTTCGCAGCCGCTCATCGCGTCCTCCCCCAGTAGGGCCAGTGGGCAGGGGACCCACATTGCACGGCTCTACATGTCTGGGGGGAGGGTCAAACGCCCTGACCCTCCCCTCCTTTGGCGCGGGTGTCCTAGGTATAAGCCAGGACCGCCGGGGGGTGTCGTGGTGGAATGTTCGCGTTCCCATGGCGCCCGCTTAACGGCAATGCGGGTGACGCCGGTGTGTTTTAAGTGGGTATGCTCCTCGGATGGCGGCGGGAGGAGAGAGTCCCACATAACCTCCAAATGGCCTTTCCCGGGTCGGGGGTATGCGTAAAGCATTTTCACACCGTCAAAAAAAAAAGGTTATTATTATGTCCCGAGGTTGTCATGTCACTGCCGTGGGTGTCTTTCGGGCGGTCAATTGAATTGACCATCCATCATTCGGAACGTGCTAATGCGCTCCTCACTCTAGGGCATGCATATGGTTTTCAATTCCGGAACTGACCTTCGAGATTGGCCCTCAATTCCGGAATTCCGGAATTAAATAAATAAATAAATCTTTGGGGACATTCTTAAGCTGCGACCGCTGCGCGTCTTTGATGTTTTTAAACATCTAAAATGTTATGGGCAGTGCCACGGCCGGAACACTCGCGGCCAACACCTCTTGCTCGTCCCGCGCCGCCGACTGGCGAAGGCTCGAAAGTCACTCAGTGTCATTGGTGTAAAGATCTAAACACTCTTCCGAATGATGTCATTAACACCGATAGTGACGCTATATTCGCTAATAAACTCAAAAAAATGTTAATTGACCCTAGCATGTTACGATATAAATGAATTTATGTTAAGGAAGACTGATGACTAAAACAATTTTGTAATTCGAATGTTAAAAATGTTAAGTATAATGAAATAAGAGTTGTAGTAATTTTATTAATTTAAAATTACTAACTTAGTTTAATTTAAAGAACTGACCAATGTATACTAACTTACTTATAAACTATAATTAATATAATCCCATGTAAAATGAGTGACATGTAAAATTATTTATAATTTTATCAATAAATAACTATCTCATTCTCATTCTCATTCTCGTTATCCGTCAGTTTCGGCAAACAAATAGGGTATTGTTTTAATTGGCAAAACATTTTTGACGTTTAAAAACCACGAAAACATGGCGCAGCGGACGCGGCTTTACACAAATTGAACTAGCCGTATAGTAAGCTCAATCATTATCATCATCAGCTTATATACGTCCCACTGTTGGGCACAGGCCTCCTCTCATGAATGAGAGGGAACGCGGAGGGAAAGTAAGCTCTTATTGAGTAACTATGTGACGATAACGTCAAAAGATGTCAAGCAATCGTTTTTTTACGGAATTGCAGGTCTAGCACATTAAGGTCTATGGTAAGGTCATGCAAACGGTTACAAATTGAAAACTAGTGTTTACATGTATCTCATTCATAGTTAACTAGAACTAGATACAACTACAGTTCTAATCGTATAACTGAAACTACATACTTAGTCGTATTTGTCTTAAAGATCAAGTTTAAGTGACTGGAGAAATGAAGATACGAATGTCTAATCACTCAATGAGTGTTTCTAGTTTTTCTAATGTACCCAAAATGTATAGGTAGTTCCACCAGAGTTGAGGAATAACTTTCTTTTTATTGAAAAAAAAAAACATCATAATATATTTTCAAATCTATAAATAAACACCAATGACATATAAATGAAATGTAAATGAACTTGACATATTAACAGAAAAAGACACAACATGACGTCAAAACTAGAGCGAGAGAGATACCTATAACGAGATTAACTCGACGCAAATTGGTTTAGTTCCCAACGGCTAATCGGACTAATAATCTGTTGAGTAAAATCATAAGTAACATTTTCTACCGTTGCGATTTGAGTCTTATTCCAGCTATATAGAGTCGATATTTCTTCTATTCGCGATGACAGTTGACAACTTTAGACGAGGTAGCGTGGTGACTAGTGATGTACTAGTAGCTAATTGAATTAGAATCGATATGGGAGTTTTACCGATGATTGAGTATAATTTAAATGTATTTTTAATACCTAGTAAACAATTAAGCAATATTGGCCAAAAAGCATAAAATGAATAGTGTAGGAGCGAAACTGTAAGAGAAAATTCGGTCCCAAAAAATGGAAACAAAAAAACTACATGGTACTCGCAGCATCAGTAGTTTTTTTTGGCGAACATTTTTTGAATGACAACCTTTTATACATATTTTTGCTGACGTTCGTTCGATATCATTTACTTAGTTTCGGTTACTATACTAATATTTTTTAAAAAAACGTAAGTTGCAAACATCCTATTCGGTGTGATTGGCATTAGATTTAGTTTTTATGAGATGAGATATTATTATACTAATGGGTGAATGAATTTAATGTGGTTTAAGTGGCAGCGTTTTCCTAGTTATAAATGTCAAATAATTAAAATGTTACACATACCTTAACCTTTTAGAAACAATATACATACATAATTATGAACCTTTAATTATTATGGCAGTGATCAACATTTTGCAAAATCGCCCAATAATGGAAGCATCGGTAATTATGTAAATTAATGCAATCTAAACACCCAACAATGACAACATGCAAATTCTATTAAATAAGACTTACCTTTCGAAAATAAATGTTCGAATTGTTTAGTGTAATATGTATTTGCTTTACCAAAAAAAGAAGTAGAAGAGCTATAAAATATACAGGAATATATAACAAAAAAGCAGATATAAAAAATATATAATAGAAGGCAACTCAGTCTACGGCATTTTAGTCGTCGTCTAAATTAAATATATGAATATTTTATTTTTCTTTTATATAATCCAATGAGAATATTCAAATATTTATAACTTTTTCGCTATTTGCTGTCTACTGGCGAGTGTTAATTTTTTTAAGCACAAGCTTGTGTTAAGCTTTTTATAGAAACATGTACTTACTTTGACATTCGGCCGTAGCCAGGGGACTGAGGCTTAGTGCCCATAACGCTGAAAATCCATGCTTCAATTAGTAAAGAAAAAAATACATAGTACTAAATAGTAAACTGAAAAGTGAAGAAACCCTGAGTCCTGTAAATAACTGAATAAAAAAAAACACCGTAGACTGAGCTCTAGAGCTATGAAAAAAAAAAAAGATTTTTTAGACATTTGTTTATAACGTAACGTTTCGTGTCGCGATAAAAAAAATAGATAAAACTCACCTAATTTAATCCCTTTTCTGTTGGTATTCTTATCTTTGAGATCTGATACACAACAATAAACTGATTGGAATTAAATTTTCTTATTTATAGCTTATAACAGTTATAACTTTCCCATATACCATTCGTAATTGATGGAACAGCAGTCCAAATAATTGAAAACAAACACGAAACGTTCCGCCCCCCGTACCTACCGTGGTCAAGTGATGTAGTAGTGAAAAAAAATCCCTGAAAAATTCACTTCAGTTATTCACAGGAATATAAATGTATTATTTGTAAGTGTTCGTGGTTACCTCTGGGGTTTAGGAAACGCCAGAATTATTTTAAAAAAAACATCGGAAACCCAGACGTATATGAAAAAAAACCTATTAAAAAGATCTTATCGTCCCAAAAAATCTTACGGCACTTACGTGCTTTTCTAAGGGGAAGGCAGTTTTTCAGCAATGTTTCGAAAACCTTTGAACCGATCTCTTGAAGAATTTAATAAGCATTTACCAGTTTTTTTTTAAATACACCGGTCGAAAATTAGAGGGGTGCAGGGGACACCATTTTTGTGACTTTCGGGGCGATTAGGTATCTCCGACTATATTCACTTAATCAAAAAAAAATGCTGTGAAACCTTATTTATTTTGAAAGGTGTATCGATTGATGTGCGACACGTGGACTTACAAAGTTTTTTTTTCTTGCAGTAGGGATCGCACCCCTAAAAAACATTTTTTTTTTTGTCATTTCATTACAGAACTATTATTATATGTAGCGGGTAACAAAATACACCTATCTTCCTAATTTTATTCAACTATACCTTATAGTTTTCGAGTAAAATGCCTGTGTCATTCGGACAGACGGGCATTCGGACAGACATGACGAAACTATAAGGGTTCCGGTTTTGCCACTTTGGCTACGGAACCCTAACAAGTATGAACTTAAAGAAGTAGAAACTATTAACTTCCATTTGGTTGGTTAGTTAAAATAATGTAAAATATCTTGTAATGAGTTCTCAAGTCTGTAAAGCCAATCAGATAGATACCTAAAATCTGCATGGTTCTTTGCACCTATTCAAACATAACACGTATTGAAACATCTATTTGTTGCCTATTCCTTTATTACGAGTAAAAATCTAAACATTTTAAGTCTTCTTGCAGTACAGTAAGTTTTACAGTACTTTTGTTTGAAGTATAACTCTGTTGTTGGATTATTAAATAATAAAATAATAAATAAATAAAATACTGTTTCTAATTGTTTAAACTTAATGCTTTAAACTTTTACAACTAGCCTTAAATAAATAACATATTTTATATTTTACTTGAATACCTACACAACTCAACTGGGTTTCTCGATTTTTTTGACAAATTATCAACTCTGGCAATCCCTAAACAAAGGTGGACTTGCTTGACAGTCGGAGCATGCATAAAATTACCCATTCGTAGAACATGGCAACATTCATTCCTGTGGACATAAACCGCGCTGCAAACACATCTAGAAATATTTAGAATTATAACACTGCTCTTTAATAATACACTGCAACTCTGCTTAAAAAACAATGGGTGTTTTGCAGATTTCTTGTTTCAATAAATTTTATTTTTGATGTGTAGGTATTCCTTAGTAATTTATTTACAATAATTAGACTACAAAAATTTGATTTTATCATAGCGTAATAATCTAGTTCCATAACGTTTTCATGTAAACCCGAAAAACACCCAAATTCACTATCTATCACTCAAACAATTGTACACGCATTACTAGAAATTTATCGTAACAACTGACAGAGACGCTGTAGTTAGAAAGAAAGGTATGTGCTTTTGTCTCGTCTCATTCTAACTACAGCTGCTCTATCGGTTGTTGCGATAAATTGCTACGTTTAACGCGCTTTACACTGAAAACTCAGTGCAACACTAAAGAGCAAACTACCACGCCACACTAAGCCAAAATAAGGCCATTCCACACCTTGGAATTTGTCAATACAACTTGCAACTTGCTGTGAATTGACTGCTATCTCATACTAACTATAGCTGCTCTGTCGGTGTGACAAATTGCAAGGTAACGGCCTATAGTTTTGGTTCAGACTAGTGCGGTACCACCGATGTCGATGATGTTTGCAGCTACGAGCACAACACTGACTATCGACACTATCCACGTACAAAACAGGCTTGGTATTACCGGTCCGGATGCAGGAGTTCCCTTTTACGTCCTCCACTCCGAACCAGGACATCAGTAGAACTGGAAAAGAGTAAATTGTTCATAAGTAAATGTTTTGGTACAATAAAACACAGGGTCTCCCTTTGCAGCAAAAACGGGTAGGTACACAACATAATCCCAAAAAGTCCTTCCGCCGAAAGCATATTTTTTCTGAATTTCGAAATTCCAGATACCACGGGTTGCCGAAGGAATTTTTGATTTTTTTACGTGTGTGGGTCGTTCCTCGTTTCGACCGACAATAGCCTGTCCTTCGTCTTATTACGGCATCTCATTTGAGTAATGATGTTTACGGTTTTATAATGTTCGAATGAACGTCCATATTATTTTATTAATTAGTGATATTTAATATTTCACTTTCTCTAACTAGCATTTTTTTAATGTTTTTTTTTTCGTAGAATGCCGTGACAGAGTGGTAAACCAAAATGTGGTCCCCACTGAAAGAGTCCACTTTGTCACATGTTTTTTTTAGAAACCAACCGTAAATAAATATTTATATTGGCCAGAAAGGAAACTTTAATTAGTTCTAATGAAGGAACCTATGCATTTTTTTTAAATCGCACTTCAAAACCACAATTTTCGATAGTTCAAAAAGCAAAAAAAACAGAAAAACCTGGGTTCATTGTCGGTAAAAAATAAGAACGACCCGTGTATTATAATTTAATTTAATTTATAAGATAACTAACCTAGGATAAGTATATATTAACACCACTGTGGACCCCAGTTGTTTTAAATAAATAATTTTAATGAGATACTAGTTACCCGCGCGGCTTCTCCCGCGCTTTACAAAGAATATATAAGCCTATGTCAATTATTACCGAAAGTCCAATACCAACGATGTAGGGGATAATATCCGAAACTACTCATCCGATTTCAAAAACTCTATCACCAGTAGGTAAAAGCTTAAGTAAGTATGAATGAAGCATTAAAGCGGACAGTCTTATTATTAGCTGATAAAATAAATAAATAACTTAGAAGTAATTGCCGTATCTTCGGCACCTGCAAGCGGCGACAACTTAGTTTACTCTAGGCAATTTATATTGAGTTTGAGTTCCTTCACCCTTATTGATAAAGGAAACGCTTGGTTTTTTCTTGTTTTATTCACGCCTCAGGGACTACAGCTAATATCGACTTTCATTTCCAATTACGTCCAACCCCGCAACAGAATGCATTTTTAATAGCAGTACAGCTATAAGCACTGCACGCCACTTGCAATCTTTTCTATTGACAACCTTGCCTGACACGCCACCATTATTGACTTTACCTTGGACTATAAATAAACAGGCAGTTGGCTTTAAAAAACAGCTTTTGTCAGTTTTTTACTAAAGTTAGTACCTAATAAAAGTGTTCTCACAAAAAAAAAACATATTTACAGAGATCTTTCAAATGTAAAAATGTAAATTTGACGACCGAATAGCCTAGTGGTTAGAGAACCTGACTATCAAGCTTGAGGTCCTGGGTTCGATTCCCGGTCGGGGCAGATATTTGTATGATGAATACGAATGTTTGTTCTCGAGTATTGAATGTTTAATATCTATTTAAGTATGTATTTATCTATATAAGTATGTTTATCCGTTGTCTAGTACCCATAGTACAGGCTTTGCCTAGTTTGGGACTAGATCAACTGGTGTGAATTGTCCCACGATATTAAAAAAATATATATATTATTTAAAAAATATTAATGTACAATTATGTAACTAAGCATTTGTGAAAAATATTTGTTTTTCTGCCCTGAATTTAAGTTAAAGCAAGCAGCCATGCTGTGCAATAGCAACCAACTGCCCTTTGTTTTAAAATGTATACACCTAACAGTTTTTACAGCATCTATATGTTATATCAACCCTATCTATACGGTACTTACACCATGTAGTCGACTTTTACGACACTCACGGAAAGAAAGGGGGACTAATCCACGGGAACATATTCTAATCGGGTCAATTAAACTTAAAATACTCATAGGAGTCATAGGTGACCTAATTTTAGATTAGCATCATCACGTGACAATGTCTAATAATACGCCGGCCTGAATTCTGAATAAAATATATTATTCATTGGTACTTATGATGTAATATAAATAGAGGTAGATAGATTATAAGCGCTTTCAAAGTGGTACACTAAAACTGTCATTTCACACAATCAATCAATCGTTTTTGTTGTGGCCTTGTCGATGATTCGGCCAATGTCAAGGTTGGAAAAGGCTCATATTTTATAATAATTTGACCGGTGACTTTTAATTGACAGCACCACTTAGATGAGAATCTAAAACAAAGGACAAAACAAACATTTATATTGCTAACCAAACTACTACAAAAACAAGGTATTTTAATAAACTTACACAGAATACGGGATGGCCCCTGTAACAGGAGCAAATATTTAAAAGGAGGCTTCCTTAGAGCATCTGTAGTAACCCCTTTTGTCCTTTTCTTTCCAATTTTTTTTAACTCGGAGAAAAATTGATCTAAAGTTATGACCTCCGAGTAATGTATCTTGGCACCAAGAGAGCATAGCACAGTAGTCAATGCAGATTTTGAGGTAAAATCATGTAGTGAGTCGTAATAGTTTATGCATTTTTGTTTTCAAAAGATATTTTTGTGATTTCTTCAATATTTTTCAATTTTTTTTAGTGTTTTTAAAATAAAAAGTTACTTATATCACTCCAGCGGAGTAAAAAAGTACACGTAAACTTAAGTTGAAAAAAAAACAATTTTTTTTTTCAATTAAAACCACTTACATACAATTGTTTATAAGCTTAATAAGCTACCGTTTAATTTTTTGCTCCTGTTACAGGGCCCACCCTGTATAAACGAAGGGGGAGTAAACTAAAGTGAGAAGAAATTTTATGTTAACAGGACGGGGGATTTCTGGGGGAAGGATATCGTACAAGGGAGTGACAATACGGTTACACTCAACATTCATTTTACACAATTTACCTCAGTTTCGAGTTGTCAATAGAAAGGCTAACTGTCAGATTTGGTGGCCATTTTTAAACACGGGATTTCATATAGACAACATATCTACCTCTTTTTTATATTAAATCATTGGGTACCTCATCATCATCATCATCATCAGCCTATAAACATCCCTCTGCTGGGCACAGGCTTCCTGCCTCCAGACAACGAGATTTGGGTGAAATTCCCGTAACCAGGATTGCATAGGATACTTTTTATCCCGGAAATCATCCCTCAGATTGAGGTAGAAGTTCGGCAGGAGTCGCGGGCAAAAGTTAGTTCCAAATAATGAAATGGGTGCGCGACATTGTCGATATATCTCCAGACGATCTATTTATATTCAGCCTGAATCGTATCAATATTGGATCGGCTATTTTGAAACACTACTAGCGTGTTACAAAGCCCACTATTCGTAAACAATGCAGACATTTTGAGCGGTGATTGATTTGTGCCATCGTGTGATGTATCATTAGTTTTGTTTTTACCGATAATTTATGTATAATTAATGTCTAGGTACTTTTATTTCAATCACGACTTTTAAACTCTTTCAAGTTTGTGTGGGAAGGACACACGCTTCACAAGAAACTCGTCAGTCACTGGTTCCTTTTAAACTTGCTTTACAAAGATCTTGTTGTGTAGTTCAAGGGCTTGTGCACAAATCAGGAAAAAATCACGACAGATCACGTTGGGGGAGGGGGATATTTTTCTACAGTGAACGAAGCTAAGAAAAAATATCTACCACATGAGTAAAAAAAAAAACAAGATTTACTATATACAACACTATTTATCTTACAATTAGGTCGAATGAAAAAAAAACGTGAGGTTATGTGGGGGGGAGGGATAGCCAAGCTCACCAAATATCACCAAGGGGGAGGGGGGGGGTCAAAAGTAGCCGAAAAAACCTCGCGTGATTTGTGCACAAGCCCTAATAACAACAAAAAAAAACAACGAACAGCCAAAACAGCCAGACATACACAGACTAAACCTTTTCAAGCCTCAAGGTGGGGTGTATAAAAAATATTGTAACGTATGTTGTGATAGACTTTAAATGTAACAATAAATAGGTGCCCGCGCTGCTTCGCACGCGTATTCCAGAAAATTTCAAAAATTCTATACGTAGACGAAAGAACTTTCGAAATTGGATGCTTAAGTGATCCGGAGATTACCCCCTGATATTAAAAGTAGAATAGATATAACTACTATAAATCAAAAACTGGACAAGTGCGAGTTAAACTCGCATGGTGAGGGTTCCGTAAAATATTTTCCCGTTACTTTGAATACTCAAACTTCTTATAGGTTTTCCTGTAATCTTTAGGCAAGGGACTATTTTCCATATTTTTTTCAGAATTTTAAGTCTAGCAGTTTCGGAGATAAGGGGGGGAATGGTCAAAATTCGTCTTTTATCCTAAATTACTTCAAATCTGTTTTTGCTAAAATTATTAAAAAATATATATCTGAGGTGCTTACAACAACTCAATCATTTGATATGTCACACAATACAGTATGCGAAACTTTTTTTTTTAATTTATTATTAAAACCCCCCAAAAGTGGCCCCCTTGTTCAGAATTCATTAATTTACTTTACGCGTCCCTCTTTGGGTCACCAATTTATAAATGTTTGCCAAATTCCAACTCAATCGGTCCAGTAGTTTCGGAGCAAATCGGCTGTGACAGACGGACAGACAGACGCACGAGTGATCCTATAAGGGTTCCGTTTTTTCCTTTTGAGGTACGGAACCCTAAAAATATCTAAATGTTTGTTTTCAATACAATTTAAAACTAATTAAATCCAAACTTGGCCCACATTTAACGAGCACAATAAAATGGAGGTGAGACCATGGTTTTGGCACGGTGACAGCACTAAACGCACGCATTATAAATGGACGAAAGTAGGACATTATCGATATCGATAGTTTGTGTCGACCAACACTAATTAAAAGCTTCGGGGCATATGAAACTAGAATGAAAATGTGTTTAAAAAAAAGTAAAAATTATAACACAAAAAATTATTTAGGTAATTAAATATTTTATTTCTCGTTACTTACATTATTTTAATTTGTGAGGTATATGAACTTATACCTCACTATAAATTATTATAATAAGAAAATACATCATAATCTCGTGTCGAAATACCGAGGCCAAAATGAGGCTACAAAAACCAAAATGCCGCGTTGAGAGAGCATACAATGGATATGGAAATGATACATAAAAGGCATGTTAATGCTGCAGTGGAAGATTTCATCGCCCACATTTATCTGCTTTAAGTGCTGGCAGGAAATGCTTTATGGCACTAAGTCCGCTTCTTAAAAAGTCAAAACTAAGGAAGACCGTCATATCAGATGATTCTCTCAAACCACGAAACAATTTCTTGACTCAAGATAAGTAATTTCGCTTAGCGCAATAATCAAATGAGTGTCATGAAATAGTTTCAGATACCTAGTTTAGTGTTAATTATCTTATTATATTGATTATTTTGTGTCCTTTATTTATATCTTTTTTTTTGTGAATTTCAATAACTTTCATCTCCAACTCCGCACTATAGGTAAGTTGACCGCCAATGACAATTGTTTTCATGATACATTGGATATAGAGATTTCAGTGCATAAATCATGTGGATATTCTTCTGATTTTAAGGTAATTGTTGGAAGTATATTGTGTATTTAAAAAAAGATCATTTTTATTTGACATATTGCAAGATGTGGGCTTGCAGCGTGAAGTTCTTGTGTTTAGTGTGCCGCTCAAAGGGTTAAATCTGTAAATGTTTATAAAAAAACTTATGAGATAAAATAAAATCAAGTATAACAATGCCGGAGGACTCACCTGGTACTGGAAATATCCAGCGCATCTTGTCGCGTCGTGCTCGAGCTAACTGGACTCAGCTGCGCGCCATCTCCGCTTCACCATATACAATCCATATCAAACCATTACATCCACTTATCACTAGTGCCGGAAAACACACGAGTTCTGGATCCTTTAGGACTCGGAACTCAAATAAGAGTCGACTCGATACATTAGAGTCTGACCAGTGGTTTACACGAGCCGATGGTCAGACTCTAGGACTTAATTTGTGTACTTTTTATAGAAAGGACCCCTCTTAGCGTATTTGGGGCTTGAGTATTACGTAAGCGCCAACCGCATTAAGGTCCTATTTCGCTGAGAGAAAACCTCAAAATTTGCTCATGATCTAAGTAGCTATACCTAAACGAACGTCGTTGTAATAGGACTCGAGTCTCTTCTACGAGCTCTATTCTAAGAGGAGCTTGAACTCGAGCCGCTTTATGGTTTGAGCAGATGGATGTACCATTCCAATTTTAAAACGAGTAGTGGAGGTGGAGATCCGATTAAGTTCGAAGACGCTAAAGAAAGAGCTATTTATAAAACTCAAGTCGTTCCATGTAAGACTCGACTTGAAACTCAGATTTTTCGAGGTCACCATTCATTATTTTGCAATTCGAGTCTATAAAATGGACTTTAAAACTCGAGCATTTTACAACACTACTCATCACATGGTATTAACACACTAGCGCTAACCTAACATCGTGATGTGGTTTGTGCTCATTTTATCATGTACCTACCTATACGGCAACTAAGTAGTGATATGTCATAGTTTCCTGCATAACATCAAACGTCTAAAATTAGTATAGTAAACTAATCTTGATACTTGACATGGTAACTAAGAAAGAAACTGTTCCATAATAAATTGGTCTAATTTCTTGCTTTTTAGGAGAATATAAGGGTGGTTTGCTGCCAATATTATTCATATTGAAGAATATCATAAAAAGTTCAATTATTATGTCTCGTCGAAATTGAAATTTTTGAGAGAGGTTTTTTTATTTCGTTTAACTTTACGTCCTTCTGCTTGATCAGTTGCAATGTGTGAATTGATGAAAGATAATAATTGTTCAAGTATCATTATTATTTTATCGCGCTATACCAAGTATTACAACACGTTGTTTTTTTTTTAAATTTGCCGTTTTTTTCTGCCTGCATATATTCTCTCTGATGATGCGTTTTATTCACAATGACACTATAGCAATTTTAATTTATTCTGTAGAAAAATCCAAAATACCACAGAAATAAAAAAAGGAATAATTTAAAAAAATATTACTTACAAAATTTTATCGACATAATCCCATCACTTCGTTTTTTTAGACAATAATAAAATCGAGAGCAGCTCTTGCGTCTAGGCGCACTAACGGCGGTAAACGACATTGTTTAATCGCTTTCGTCTTATTTTTAAATCAATAACGACCATAAATTATATCAGCATGACAGAATATTTTATGAAAACAATTTTTCCTGAACTATTAAAACTACTTGTATCTGTGGAACGTGCGTGTTTTAGACAAGAAAAACACTTGTTTTTTTTTTTTATCGTTACCTAACACTAGCATGAATAATAAAAGGTTATGCTATTAACCATAGAATGTGAAAATGTGTGATATTCATAAAACATGAATGACAACAGTTAAATTAGTTGGAAATACCTTTGTGAAAACAAAAAAATTACGCTATGAAGCAACATTAGCGTAGCGGCAGTTTCTCTGCGCGGACATTATTGATTTTGAGTCGAAAGCAGTGCCAATGTCGTCCTCGCAGCAAAACGGGCATGAAACCACGATCCTTTCCAAATATTATTATTAAATGAACACTCGTAACATTCGATCAATAACCACTGCAGTAATAAAATATAAAAAAAAATAACGGCTCAATTAAAAAAGAAAAAACACGTATTCTTATCGCGGGCTTTAACCAGCATTCTTTTGTAGAATTTGTTAATATTTTTTTAAATATAAATTTAAGATTCTTACCGGCCAGTAACATCTTAAAATCCGAAAAACATCGGTGAACATAAAGGACACTAGCTATGTTATTATTCAATGAAACGAACGTTATAAACGTGCTTTGAACATAATTAGGTTATTAAATATTTCGTTTTATACATTCTATAACATGGTTTTTGGGTTTAAAAACGATTTCGAGCCCATTTTATGGGGATTGCGGACAATATTCGTCAGTACACGCCGCGCTCAAATTGTGAGACTGACGGGGTTGCTAGCGTACAAAAAGAGCTAATGTCTCAATGCGTGCATTTTGCCTTTTAGGTATTATTTTTGTTTAATCTTCATGAATAAATTGCCAAACAATTAAACGGATTAAAAAGTCTGCCGAAAAATTAAAAAAGCACATTATTTAGGTACACCATGATTTTGCTGCAGTATATTTAATTTTTTACTCTGGCAATACATGAATGTCGCTCATTGGCTGGCCGTTTGCCGCTATGCGGCTAAAGGTACCTCATTTTGGCTGTAAACAATATTGTTTTGAAATCTTCTGAATTATTTATCCCTTCGCTGATGCGTAAAGTAGGTATTTGAGGGATTGTTTACTTTTCTTTGATGTTTTTACGCAGCGTGGGTACACCCTGATGACCTCGTATACCTCGTCGTAAGACCTCGCTGATTGCGGGTGGCGCAGGACCGGTCATTGTGGCACTCTTTGGGGGAGGCCTATGTCCAGCAGTGGAGGTCTTCCGGCTCATATGATGATGATTTAGTTTGATGAAACTCAGCACCTCTACCAATTGTATTTGTCAATATTTAGGACCAGTTTAGGCTAGTTGCAGTGACCCTGCCCGCGAAACTGACGGTGCTGCGTTCGAATCCAGATGGTACCGAAGTGCAAATATTTATCAAATAAAATTATTGAATACCCAATTATTTTAAATATATATATATATTTTACCACTTTACATAGTTTGTTTTTAGCATGTGTTTGTTCAATGATTATATATAAAATGATTTGTTGTAATAATATAAGTTGCTACGCCCTAACGGGCCCTTGTACTGTATACTTAGCATTAAGTTGCAAATGTTTATGTACATGGTTGCAAATAAACGAATTGAATTGAATTTGTGTTGGTATCACGAGTATGTGTTCATGAGTCTTGGAAGTTTCAGATGTATTGATATAGTTATTTACGATACAAGTGCAGAAAATAGGAAATTCGCAACGAGTGGCGATAAATTAAAACACGACCGAAGGGAGTGTTTTAAATCGACACGAGATGCGAATTACCTATTCGCACGTGTATCGTACAACGTTTTACAGTACATATGGCTCTTTAAAGTTTCAACATATGCACGGAAAGTGCTCATTTTCGCACTAGTGCGGGAAAGTAACACCATGTGTACTGTAAATGTATTTTATGCACTTGTATCGTAAATAACTATATTAATACACAGTGTCCCAAAACTTTGCCACGCGGGACACGGAGGGAAAGTACCATAAATATTGAAGATAGGAAGTTTTACTGAAAGAAGACTCCATTTTATTTTTTACAATAATTGGAACTGTATTTTGGGTTGCCACCTTTTGTCAGAATGATCTAGTAGTAATTTTCTCGTGTTTACCCGACAATTTCCTTGTTTTTAACATAAAATAACCGGAAACCGGTCATAACCGGTTTCCGTTTCCGGTTATTATTCCACTATAACCGTAATCATAACCGGTTATTAAATATGACCGGTTATTGTATTCTCTAGGCAACACGTGTCTCTTCTGAAGTCGTAGCGTCCATCGACTGCGGTGTATGCTTACCACACAAGCCATATGCTTGTGTCCCACCGCCGTGGAATAAAAAAAAACATAGATAATTCAGGACGACATAACAAGGAGTAAGCCGTTTTTAAATTAAACAACAGTTATTTAAATGTATCTTATATTCAACTCATTTGAATAAATACAATTTATCCAACACCATCATACAATACGTACTAACTTAAAAGTAAATGAATAAATTATTGTGAAATATATAAATATCTAGCAACTTAACCTAATGGTTTAAGCCTAAGGGGGTTAAACCCTTTTTCGTCACATTAATTGTTAAACTGACATCTGTAAGCTTCTGTAAGTACACTACTCACCAAAGGGCGGTAAAACAAACAATGCATCAGATCGCTGGCCAAGATTAAGGCAACCAATAAATAAGTGATCAGTATTTCTTCATTACCGCCCGTGGTGAGTACAGTCGGCCTCATAACACCTAAGTACCTTGTCGTTTTCACTCGTTTGACATTTTCATATGGCAGTTTAACATGACGTATAATGCGACACTGTGCAAAGGTGTTAAGCCTCTTGTGATGCCGATGACGTACAACATTTTACGTCCCCTCTTAGCCAGGAAAGAAGGTATTCTCCGCATGCATAGCGGGCGGGATTTTAACGTTTTTCAAAAAAAATGTACATGATTTTTTTGGGTTTTTCTTACTCAGAATCGATGATCCTCATACAAGAAAAAAAGTGTTCCATTTCAGATCGACACATTTTTGTATGCAGTCTTTTTCTATTTAGGTATATGGTCGTGACGCACTGGAAGAAAAAACTTACATAGTAAAATCAGGGACAATTTTTTTCTTGTATAAGGATCGATAGTATCAACGATTCTGAGTAAGAAAAACCCAAAAAAAAACGAATACTGAAAAAAAGTTCACGTACACTTATTTTTTTAAAACGCCCATTTGCGGTCTGATAGCATTTCTTAAAAAAAGCGGGACACACTATTTTAAACATTTTGGAATAACCTCTAACATACTGATGAAAGCATACGTCAGTGGTGCAAGATCTTCTTTCATAAAGTCGATATAATTTATCTCACTTTTCCGGATTCCGGCAAAAAAAGGTGTGCCATAATTTTCATAAATTTTTATACTTTTCTATTGTGTTACCTACCGCTATGCTAAGTAAATGTGAAATGGTAACGCAATAGGAAAAAAATCTTTGGGATTTTTTTTTTTGTTCTATTAGACTCGAAAGAGCTCGTGATTCTCAGTGGGAATAATACAAAACTCCTAGAAATATTTATAATTAACAATAGTGGCATTTTTTGATGATCAGATGTGACGTGATATATGTTTTGCATCTTTCTTACAAAACCTTTTGTCAGTGACAACTGACAGATATAGTATGAAATTTAAGTAATTTTAAATAAAGCCTTAGAATAAGGATATAAATATTAAACTAGTATATAAATATATTAGATTATCACTACATTGCCTTTCTAATTCTACAATTTACCTTCAAATAGTACTGTATACCTCAGGGTGCTCAAAAATATCTGAACATACAGCTTAAATTAAAGCCTAGTTCACACTACATTAGTTAGTCTAATTGCGAGTGTTTTAGTTACTAAAATCGATCAACTGACCAAAAAGTGTTCAAACGTTAGTTCTTTGCTCGACTAAGGTAGAACCGAAAGGAAGAGATATGATTTTAGACGTCTATGTTTGTACTAGCTGTTGCCCGCAATTTTGTCCGCGTAGAACTTGTATCGTATTAGAAAAATGATTGGTATTAAATTATTTTAGGCGCCAGCTTAATTTTCGCTGCCCCAAACTTCTACAATCTTTCCTTCCAAGGGTCTCAAATTATCTCTACGCCAAATTTCATCTAAATCCGTTCAGGGATTAAGCGTAAAAGATAACAATGCGCTGAGTTCGTCAGTTTAATTTGCTACATCTAAATAGAAATGTCAGTTTTTATATAAATATTTTAAGTATCAACAGAGGCTTCTGCTTAAATTGTTTTTTTCTTTCAATGTATTAAAGGAAAATTATATTTTTTGATGTCTACTAAACTTTACTGGATTTTTTGCCTAAATCTGTCAAAAATACTGAGTTTTACTCACGTCAGTCCGGGCATGTATATGTAGTTTTGAAAGCAAAATTACCTTATGCCAAATGACGTAGAACTTTCCATCTCCATCCCTAGTCCCCATTTAGAGAATAAATTATTTTGATTCGCCAAAATAAACTTCTGAAATCAAAAAATTATCACCAGTTTTAATCTAACATTACCTTCTTTTCGGTTCTGTGAGCATCACAGTTCTTGTATATACCGTGATACAGTTTTTACTAGTACGGAGAACAGAGGACGCTTACTCACTGTTTTAAATTACCCACTTTGCTACCAGATATTTGTACCATCATGTAAGCAGTTATAACCTATATGAAGGCTAAATAAAGTTATACTAAAATCTAATATTAGGGTTTAACCTTAAAAACCTAAATATGGATTAGGTTTTGCCGTGCAGTGCGCTCCTTTTGAGAAATCCAGTATGAAGGAGTATATCATCTGAAAAGAAACGATATTATTTAACAACTATTGGAATGGTCATGCTATAAATGATTACTTTAATAACAAAGTTTTAACCGACTTCAAATTAGTACCCAATCGCTTTAAGTGTACGTGCCTATAAAATTTGAAGAGTTCCCTCGATTTCTCCAGGATCCCATCATCAGATCCTGAGCTGATGACCATGGGACCCCCTGGGAAGGATACCTTTTCGAACAAATTTTTTTTTTCCAAATCAGTCCAGGCGTGTTCGAGTAATCGGGGAACATGCCTACATACAAAATAAACGATTCCGACGAAATGACAACCTCCTCCTTTTTTGAAGTCGTTTAAAAAGGAAAATGTTATTGCTCTGAACTGGATTCGAACCAGCGACCACGTGGCATACGTGGCTAGTCGCTCTAACCAACTCAGCTACAGGAACCGTGCTCGGTTAAAGCCCGAGGTTCCGAGCCCTGTATAGCCTCAGTGCTTGAAAATGAAAATAAAAATGTATTACAATACAATACAAATACTCTTTATTGCACACCTCACACAAAAAAAGCAGTTACAGAGAGAAACAATACAATAACATGTAGGTTGGAGGTAGACAACAGGCGGTCTTATCGCTGAAGAGCGATCTCTTCCAGACAACCTTTGGGTATCGGAGAAAGAGATAAAACTAGATTATGCAGTAGGTGGTGCAGCGATTATTATTAATCAAAAATCAAGAAATTATAAAAGTAAACGTACATAAATACCTCTATATATAAACACATTACTGATCATGTGTGTATTACATTGCTGATCATGTGTATACATAAAATGAATATGGTCTTATGTATAGTTATTCAAGTGCAACATGTCCTACTGTTTATACAGCATGCAAAGAGAGTTGAACCTTACGGGCATAGTCTCGGGTACTACGGTCCCGAACAGTCGCAGGCGCAGCGCGGGCAGCCGCCAGCGGCTGCGGCGGCGCATGAGGCGCGCCAGATACACCACCAGGTCGGAGGTCACGCCGGAACACTTCTGGATGTTTAGCATCTGTTCAAGGGTGAACTACATACATTAAAACCGGTAAACCATTCCCGGTTCGGTTAAATTCGTTAACCGGTTTAACCTAGTTGTGTGCCTACGTTCAAATATCAATAAAGGCAAATATTTGTGTGATGAATATTTGTTTCAGAGTTGAAAATTGGGAGTTACTTTTTTGGCGTTTGGCGGTTAAAACGCAGGCTTCATACATTACCATATTATTAAGCACTAATATAAATCAAAAATAAATATAAAGCGACAATCAGACACAAATTGACCTAGTCCCAAACTAAACAAAGCTTGCACTATGAGTACTAGACGACAATAAACATACTTAGAAAAAACTTAAAGGCAGAAATCATCGAAATCAAATAAATGCCCTTGCCGGGATTCGAACCCAGGATCGACGGCTTCGTAGGCACGGTCACTAACTCACTACGAAACAGGCCAAAAAAGTCGTCGAATTACCGTTACTTCGAGTTCAAAAATATGTGTACGGACAGTGATCAAAAATATGTGAACGCAACGTTATTGTTAAGGGCATAAGGTTGCATAGATATGTCTGAACCTCTGTGAACGTACATATATTTATGTATTTATATATTTATGAACTCGACTGTACCATAACATAACTAAATAAAAACACAAAATGTATCACTAATTCTGTCGTCGTCTACGATAATACTATACCTAGGTTAAGTAAAATACTAATCTATATCTATATAGAAAACGAAGTCGTGTTAGTTACACCATTTATAACTCAAGAACGGCTAGACCGATTGTTATGATGTTTAATTTGTTGGATTTGTCTTCGCTCCAAATAGCAGAATAAAAATAAGAAAAATTAACGATTTTTTTTTAAATTTCCTCATACATTGTGTAAGAACACGATGTTCGCAGGGTCAGTAATAATGGATGGATGGGGGTTGTAATAATGTACGAAGTAAAGGTTTTTTATTGTTATTATAACTCACCGTAAGACTGGGACAGAGTCTGATGATCGTCTCAACATCTTCGTCCGTGATATCGTCATTGTTAGCAACAGAGAGCTCGCCCATCGCTTTCGAGGCTTCGCATACCTCCGTCAGACCTGTCATTGTTACGCCTGGAATGGACAGAATTTTACCCTTAACCAGTCAATGTAAAATATGATGCCACATCATTAAATTATTGTTTTACACGGGTCTATCAACAATAATTTAAATATGTGTACAAAGCGCCAGAGTTTAGTGTTAAATATGATGGCATTAAAATATTTTGAGACAATTACATAATGCAAATAGTCGCTGAAGGAAAAGTTCGACACTTTAGGACCTTAAACGTGTTTCCACCAGAGCTGCGAACTAGCAGTAGGGAATGCAATAACCGGTCATATTTCATAACCGGTTATGATTTCGGTTAGTGCAAAATAACCGGTTACGGTTATTTAATTTTAAAAACAAGGAAATTCTTGGTTCATCTTCATCATATCACCCGAAAGACGTCCACTGCTGAACATAGATCTCCCCCAAAGAGCGCCAGTGACCAGTCCTGCGCCATCCGCATCCAGCAGATTCCCGCGAACTTTACCAGGGCATCAGTCGGGGCACCTCTAGAGTCAAATCACAACTAACCATCATGAGTGCACTTTTTCACTTTTTTTAAGCAATTATCCAATCACCCCTAAAAGAGACTAAGTCACAGAAATAGTGTTAAGAAACTCAATTCATTTTGATAATTTAAGTAAAAAAAGTATAACCGAAAATAACCGTAACCGGTTTTTCAAACTGCCAAAAACCGGTTATGAAATTTAGTCAAAATAATCGGTTATAACCGGTTTCTTCGGTTTCGGTTATAACCGGTATGCATTCCCTAACTAGCAGTGCTATTGGTGGTATTTCCATCGCACATCCCTCTACTATGCTACCTCGCACAGCGCAGTTGATACTCATCCCGACAATATAAATAAATAAATAAATATCGTGGGACAATTCACACCAATTGATCTAGTCCCAAACTAGGCAAAGCCTGAAATATGGGTACTAGACAACGGATAAACATACTTATATAGATAAATACATACTTAAATAGATATTATAATAAAATAAAGGCCACAAGTGAAATTAAAGGATTTTTCAAAAAACTCAACTGCTTTTTACAAGCTTTATATTAACTTGACCTGTTCGTATTTATGTAAATATATGTGTATATATATGTACGTGATAAGTAAGTTGTTCGTCAAAATTTGCAATCCATTTTTCAGTCACTTGCCTTTATCCGATTGAGCTGAAATTTTGGGTTTAAGTATAGTTTGGATGACAATTCAATGTTATGGTGCCATCGAGCTGATCTGATGATGGAGACAGAAGGTGGCCATGGGAATGCAGTACTTAACCGACGTAACCCCGTTGAGTTTGGGCTCGTTAGAAGTTGATGACGTTATATAGAAAAGTACAGTCGGCAAGAAAAGCGTGTACCAAACGTGAAATTTTTGACAGAAACTTAATATAATAATATTATGAGTATTATGATATAGATGACGATGATACAGATATTACAAAAAATGTTTTAAATATCTGACCCTGGCAATGATAAATATAGCTGCTGCAGCTGTCAATATAATTGCCAGTGTCAGTTTACCACGGATATTTAAGATATTTTTTTGTAATATGAGACAGATCAAGGAAAGCGTCTTATTCGCCGTCCTAAACCCAAAACGTAAGTGAGGAAACTGTTTATATTTTTCAAAAATAACTGACGCAGCTGAAAAATCTGAAACTTTTTTCTGGTGCTAAGGAAGGTTATTCCTATCACCAAAAAACCGGACAAGTGCGAGTTCAACACGCGTGGCGAGGGTTCCGTAAAATATTGGGAATTTTCCCGTTACTTTGAATACTGTAACTTCTTATAGGTTTTCCTGTAATCTTTAGGCAAGGAACTATTTTCCATATTTTTTTTAGAATTTTAAGTTCAGCAGTTTCGGAGATAAGGAGGGGGGGATGGTCAAAATTCGTCTTTTTTTCCTAAATTACTTCAAATCTGTTTTTGCTAAAATTATAAAAAATATATATCTGAGATGCTTACAACAACCTCTTTCATTTGATATGTCACATAATACAGTTTGCGCAACTTTTTTTTTTTAAATTTTCCCGCTTAACCCCCCATAGTGGCCCCCTTGTTCAGAATTAATTAATTTACTTTACGCGTCCCTCTTTGCGTCACCAATTTACATATGTGTACCAAATTTCAACTCAATCAGCAAATCGGCTGTGACAGACGGACAGACAGGCGCACAAGTGATCCTATAAGGGTTCCGTTTTTTTCCTTTTGAGGTACGGAACCATAAAAAACATCCATTCCCAATTCACAAGGACTAAACATATATCCATAAAAATTACCTTTACAATACGACACGTCCAAATTCACCAATCTGTCCCCCCGAGCCACCGTTTCCAACCAATCATCGTTCACGTTCTTATTCCGTCTCAAACTAAGCCGTCTCAAGCTCGCCAAGCGATCATGCACCTTCAAATACCCTCCCAACTCCATCTTATCATATCCACATAGCTCCAAATTCTCCAATTTCGGCATCCCATCGAGCAGAACATGTACATTTTTGAGGATGTCAGCGGAATTCCTGGACAGTTCTAAGGTCTTTAAATCCTTAAGGTACTTAAGTGTGGAGAGAAGATGGCGGAAGTCCAAAGATGGACAGTTCCTGAAGCGTAGGCTTGTTAGGTTGTTTTTTAAGTGTTGGAGACAGGTGCCTGTGAATAGGTCGTTCCCTATAATTGTCAGTTCCAATATTGTGTTGCACCGTAAGAATATTTCTACGTCTTGGTCGGTAACCTGAAATAAATCAAAGTCAAAGTGATTTATTCTTCAATTTAGGCATATTACATGCACCTATGAATGTCGATAAACTACCACCGGTTCGGAAAGTAAACCTCTGCCTCGAGAAGAACCGGCGTAAAAAACTCGGCGAGGTGTCATTTTTTCAAAACAGTATACAATATATCATTTCAGTATCAGAGTATTATAAAATTTTAAAATTACATTGCTACAGTAGAAAGCCTATTTATTTTACGACAGATTTCTAGTGCAGGATTTTATCGCTGCCAAATATAACTAACCGATATAGCCCTCCAAATTGCTAAACTTAAGTGGCAGTGGGCGGGGCACATTGCACGTAGAACCGATGGCCGTTGGGGCGGAAAGGTTCTCGAGTGGCGACCACGTACCGGAAGGCGCGGCGTGGGTAGGCCCCCCCACAAGGTGGACTGATGACCTGGTAAAGGTCGCGGGAGTCCGCTGGATGCGGGTGGCGCAGGACCGGTCAATTTGGCACTCTCTGGGGGAGGCCTATGTCCAGCAGTGGACGTCTTTCGGCTGATATGATGATAATGATGATGAAATATAACTAATAGGTAGTGACTTTGGGAATCAATAAAGAAATACTCAGAGCATTCTAGACTTGATGGGTGTATCAACTATTTCTTGTTATAATTCTGTCCCCAGGCGACAATATACAGTTAACAAGTGAAATCAAAAGATTTTTCGAAAAACCCGACTGCTTTTTGACAAATATTATAGCCTATGTCACTCCCACGATTAAGGGGAATCGAACGACACGTCATACATCAAAATCCATCAAGCCGTTTAGGCTACAAGAGGCCACAAAAATACATACATACACTCGCAAAACATTATATACCCTCCTCCTTTGGCAGGCGGGTAAAAACCGGACAAGTGAGGGTCCGTAAAATTGCTATGCTCTAAGCATCAGGCGCTCCATATAAAATACACAAAAATATTGAGAATTTTCCCGTTACTTTGAATACTCAAACTTCTTATAGGTTTTCTTGAAATCTTTAGGCAAGGAACTATTTTCTATATTTTTTCAGAATTTTAAGCCTAGTAGTTTCGGAGATAAGGGGGGAATGGTCAATTTTCGTCTTTTTTCCTAAATCACTCCAAATCTGTTTACGCTAAAAAATTTTTTTATCTGAGATGCTTATAACCCTTTTCATGTGATATGTCACACAATACAGTTAGCGAAACTTTTTTTTTTAATTTTCCAGTTTACTCCCCAAAAGTGGCCCTCTTGTTCAGTATTACGCGTCCATCTTTGGGTCACCAAATTACATATGTTTACCAAATTTCAACTCAATCGGTCCAGTTGTTTCGGAGCAAATCGGCTGTGACAGACGGACAGACAGACGCACGATAGTGATCCTATAAGGGTTCCGTTTTTTTTCCTTTTGAGGTACGGAACCCTTACAACATGGAACTCTAACATTAAGAATCTTAGAAGACGGCCAATAAAAAAAGTTTGAAAATGACAAGACAAATACCTTCGATGGAATTACGTAAAATTGCAATTTTAAAAAGTGACCCAGGAGACGTAAAAGGTAATACCTACCTGTTCCCTCTCTCCCTCGTCCGAGGACAAGTTCCTGAAAGCGACTCGTTTAAGTTTCCGTAACTTTTCTACACTGTCTCTTATTAAATCCCGCTCCGGCACTCCATAGAACTGGAAAGAAGTAAAAACATATGTATATAACATAACCGAACCCGACCCGACGACGACCGAATAGCCTAGTGGTTAGAGAACCCTACGAGAACAATATTCCTTTGCTATTCCGCTAAAAAACGTGCAGGTCGATCAGCGGAGATCAAATGCAACTATTTGCCACGTCCACTGAGCACAAGTCCACTTGCTCAGTGGACGTGGCGCAAGCAACATCTCCTGCCAGCATCTCCTGATGACGCCTCGTAGAGAGGCGAAACACGTGTCGAGGTTTTTTCATTATTGGTGGTGGTTTGCTGTAATTATTTGCATGTTCATACGCAAATAGTTGCATTTGATCTCCGCTGATCGACCTGCACGTTTTTTAGCGGAATAGCAAAGGAATATTGTTCTCGTAATATATCATGAATTTACGCCAAAGTAACGCCTGATTCAATAAATTATTTGTTAGAGAACCTGACTATGAAGCTTGAGGTCCCGGGTTCGATCCCCGGTCGGGGCAGATATTTGTATGACGAATACGAATGTTTGTTCTCGAGTCTTGGATGTTTAATATCTATTTAAGTATGTATTTATCTATATAAGTATGTTTATCCGTTGTCTAGTACTCATAGTACAGGCTTTGCCTAGTTTGGGACTAGATCAATTGGTGAGAATTGTCCCACGATATTTATTTTATTTATTCTCGTTGCCATTCGAAACAATTTTTGGAGAGAAACAAATGTTTGTATGGGAGCAACTACAATTAAAAAACATAAACACCCAAAAGACGGCTCGCCGCAGCCGAAACGCTTCATACTAATTGACATTACAGTATGACGTTACAGTTCGCTATTTGTACTAATCGTTGTATGGAAAATCAAGTAAATCGAACTGTGAGAGCTTTTCTCAGAGGCACACGGAGCACGTGTATAGATAGACATACATGTCTCATTTGACACAGAAAATGGCACCAATAGGGGTGTAGACACTAAATAAAATTACCAATAATGTTGTATTTACTCGAAAAAGGATTAAAAATGTAGTCAAATGGAGAAAAAAGCAACGCAATTTGAAGCGCCTTTTGATAAATCTGGACCTTAATTACAATACACTAGTTTAAATATTTGTTGCGGACAAATTGTAATATAAACATTCATATTTCGTTTGAACTGAAAATCGGGATACATTTCCACTATTAAAGTATAAAAAAACACTTAACGCCTGCTTACGATTGTACAGTTTTCGTCCAACTTTACCTTGTTTTGTAGGGTAAAATATTAATAATCTTAATTTTTTTCCACGGAGAAATTGTTAACACATTTTTCGAAGTGCGAAATGTACAGTTTATATATGGATTAAACAAATACTGTTGACGTTATCTACTTAACGGCCACTGCCTGTTTGGCACATTTCGCTCGGCGCAGTCTTAAATAATCACAAAGTTATAATAATAATAAATTTGTTCATTATTTAGGTATTAACCCATTATATTACATTAAAAATAAAAATATAAAATTAAATTAAATTAAACTTAAAAATTTATAGAACACTACAGAAAAGGTGTCGTTGACACCTTACTCATTAGGTAGCATGTGCATACTACTTTAACAATACTGTTAGTCGAGTCGCTCACTCTCCCGACAAAGGACCAGTGTTATATTTAAGTGTCCAAAGTTTTAATGTTCATATGAAACGATTGTCATTTACTATGACGCTCGATGGTCGTGACGTCACAATCTACGAGCGTTTTCTCTAACAAGCAATATTAAAACGGTTGTAGCTTCGTCATTTTTTGAGATGTTTGAATGGGATTTTTTTTCATCAGGCATAAATTTTTTGCCTTCTTTCTTTTGAAGTTATAATAAACTAGCTTCTGCCCGCGACTTCGTTCCGCGTGGAACTCGTTTGTATCGTAGCTCCATACAAACTTTCGCCCCCCATTTCACCCCCTTAGGGGATGATTCCCGGGATGAAATGTGTTCTATATGTTAATCCAGGCTATACACTATATGTATACCAAAATTCATCTTAATCCGTTCAGCCGTTTTTGCGTGATTGAGTAACAAACATCCAAACATCTAAACATTCAAACTTTCGCATTTATAATATTAGTAGGATTTAGAGTCTACACCCCTATTTTTACAAGCTTTATATTAACTTGACTTGTTCGTATGTAAGTATGTAAGTAAGTTGTCCGTCAAAATTTGCAATCCATTTTTCAGTCACTTGCCGTTATCCGATTGAGCTGAAATTTTGGGTAATAGTATAGTTTGGATGACAATTCAATATTATGGTACCATCGAGCTGAGCTGATGATGGAGACAGAAGGTGGCCATGGGCATTCAGTATTTAACCGACGCAACCCATGTTTGGGCTCGTTGGAATCGTCTCAATGAGTAGTTGATGATGGTATAAAGAAAAGTACAGTCGGCAACGAAAGCTTGTGCCAAAAATCGTCTCAATGAGTAGTTGATGATGGTATAAAGAAAAGTACAGTCGGCAACGAAAGCTTGTGCCAAAAATGTAATTTTTGACAGAAACTTATATCGGCGCAATACGCACCGTGATCTCCTCTATGTTAGGACAGTGCTCCACAAACTGTCCGAAGCTCTCGGCGGTGCACGGGGCCGCGTTGACGGACTTGCCGAACTTATAGAGGGAGCTCTCGAACCAGGGGTCCCGGCTCTCGTCGAGGGGGAACGGGCGGCAGCCGTGAGTGGGCGGCCGGACTGGCAGCGGGTGCCAGGGGGCGGTGATGTGGAGACGCGAGCGGATACGGCGAGCACCTGAGGTAAAAAAAAACCGGTCTAGTGCGTGTCGGACCACGCAAAACGAAGGGTTCCGTGCCTATTAAAAAGGTCGTATCGTCACAGAATTTTTTACGGCACTTACGTCCTTTTCTTTGAGGTAGGCAGTTTTTCACCAATATCTCGAAAACCTCTGAACCGATCTTGTTCAAAACAATTTTCCGTGAATGAAATTAATAAGCCCTATGTCCATGAATTTTTCCATATTTTTAATATACACCGTTCAAAAATTAGAGGGGGGGGGACAGAATTTTAGTGACTTTCGGGGCGATTATCTCCGACTCTATTCACTTAATCAAAAAAAATGCTAAGAAACCTTATATTTATTTTGAAAGGCCTATCGATTGATGTGCCACACGGGGGGTTAAAATCAAATATTTTTTTTTGACTTTTAGGTTTATGTATGGAGTGCACCCCTAAAAAAATTTGTTTTTGTCATTTTAAGTACAAAACTATGTAGCGGCTAACAAAATACACCTATCCTCAAATTTTTATTCAAATACACCTTATAGTTTTCGAGTAAAATGCCTGTGACATACGGACAGACGGACAGACGGACAGACGGACATGACGAAACTATAAGGGTTCCGTTTTTGCCATTTTGGCTACGGAACCCTAAAAACCGGTCTAGTGCGAGTCTGACTCGCGCACCGAGGGTTCCGTCTTGCCCCACCCATTAATTTTGTAAAAATCATAACAACGCATAGTGTAGTTAAGTCATGAGTACCTACAGCGCCATGTTACTAACTTGCGCGACCAAGGAACTCGGTATATATGCTGGTTTTTCAGCGATAATTCCTTTCTCAAGTGAATTAATTTCGATAATACTTTTTTTATTCGCTAGAAAAGGTGCTTTCAGAATACTTTTCATACGAATGTGAAATGTGTTTGACGTATTCACAAGGTACTTAAATACAAAATACAGTGGGTAGTGGCCTCCTTTTTAGGGTTCCGATACCTCAAAAGGAAAAATCGGAACCCTTATAGGATCACTCGGTTGTCTGTCTGTCCGTCTGTCACAGCCGATTTGCTCCGAAACTACTGGACCGATTGAGTTGAAATTTGGTACACATATGTAAATTGGTGACCCAAAGATAGACGCGTAAAGTAAATAAATGAATAGTAAAGTAAAGTCAAAAGACCGTCACTGGGCGGCTCGCCGCGCGCTGCTCGCGCACAGCGCGTGAGCGCGTACGAATTAGAGCAAAATAGGCGCCTTGCGTGCTCAACCGGGGGCTGCTCTCATTCGTACGCATCTTTAAACTTATAACACCCCTCTCTTTGCATCGGGGGTTAAAGAGCCCAGGATGCAGAATAAATATTTGAATTTTGAACCACCAACCTAGCACTCACCTCGTAAGTAATGATGTACAGCATCCCGCCACCTATGGCACACGCGCTCAGAGCGCAATATGTCCCGCAACGGAATGTAGCGCAGTATGGCGCGCCGGCACAGATCTATCTCGAGAAGATCCAGTATGGAGATCTTGCGGTGCCGGCGTCGCTTTGGGGGGGGAGCGCATGTGCATCTGAAATGATGTAGCTGAGTTAAAAAAACCGGACAAGTGCGAGTCGAACTCGCCCATGAAGGGTTCCGTACCATTATCTATAAAAACGGCAAAAAAATCATGTCTGTTGTATGGGAGCCCCAGTCCGACTCGCACTTGGCCGGTTTTTTAGTATTTGTTGTTATAGCGGCAACAGAAATACATAATCTGTGAAAAATTCAACTCTCTAGCTATCACGGTTCTTGAGATACAGCCTGGTGACAGACAGACGGACGGACGGACGGACAGCGAAGTCTTAGTAATATTCCCGTTTTTACCCGTTGGGTACGGAACCCTAAAATCCGGACAAGTGCGAATCAGACTCGCGTATCGAGGGTTCCGTACAAAACTGTATAAGTAAATTATTGAAAATATTTTTATTATATTATGTAACTAAAAAAATACGGTTTTCGCAATTTTTCCTTTATCTGTGCTATAAGACGTTGCTTCGTACCAAATTTCAAGATTCTGAGTTCACGGGAAGTAGGTTTTGATTCCCTTGCGATTTCCGAAAATTTGCGGCAGAAACGGCTGCATCTTGTGATTGCGTTGTCTTAGAAGTTTGATTTTTTCACAGCTCCACACGCACAATAAAGTATTCCGCGCTTATTAGAAAGGTCGTATCGTCACAGAAATCTTACGGCACTTACGTCCTTCTCTATAAGGAAGGCAGATTTTCAGCAATATCTCAAAAACATTTGAACCAATCTTGTTCAAAATGATTTTCGGTGAAAGAATTTAATAAGCCCTGATTGATCCATGATTTTTTTCATATATTTGAAATACACCATTCTAAAATTAGATGGGGGGACACAATTTTAGTGACTTTCGGGGCGATTTTCTCCGACTCTCTTAATCAAAAAAATTGCTGAGAAACCTTATATTTATTTTAAAAGGCCTATCGATTGATATGCCACTTGTGAACTTACATTTTTTTTTTGTTTGACTCGCAGTTACATGTTTTTAGTCATTTCAATACAGAACTATGTAGCGGCTAACAAAATACACCTACGTATCCTCCAAATGTTATTCAAATACACATTATAGTTTTTGAGTAAAATGCCTGTGACATATGGACATGACAAACTATAAGGGTTTCCATTTTGGCTACCAAAACCAAGAAATGGTTCCCGATATAACACTCAACTCAACAAAATTCCTGTTAGCTAGGTATTTATGACTCCAATTATGTGATAAACACCACAAGTACATAAAACATACCATAAAAAATTTAAAAAGAACTGGAACTCCACTGAAAAACTATTTTTTTTTATACAAAAGGTAGCCTATGTCACCCATAGCATAATTTTGAATCAATTGACACCTGAATCATCAAAATCGGTTCAGTATTTTAAACGCTACGGTGGAACACACGTAAAATAGACTGCTAAAATCATCCCTTGCTTTCGGCTCTGCCATAGCGATAGCTATGATCTCAACAGATTTTGTATGCAGATGTTAGGGCATGCAATCCCGGGATTTATTACTACTACAATACCGGGATCCCGGTATGCCCTAGTATAGATGTTGAATTCCATCAGTTTTGTTGGTGTCCACTGATAATGAATAACTAAAGTAATCAGTTCTATGATTAAAGTAGTACTTCTAGTTCATTTCAACCATATCATGTGTACTCAAGTAAAGAAATAAGAAGTCATAAAGTAGTTTGTGAGAACAATAATAATATACTTTTCTAACCTATGCTCTGTGCAGTATTCTTCTTGTATATCTGGACTGGCCATTTTCCCGCTGTTTCGCCTAAATTCACTGTGTTAAAATTATAAACGTGGGATTACGTTAATGCATTTTATTTATAAATATGTACGCACAATACTATCTGTTATCTAGATAACATTCTCCAACATTCTCGTATAATCAAATTTGTCAATTACTGATTACGCCATTTGTCATCAGTCATTTGTCAAACTATCTGTCATATCATGGACCTAAGATACTCAGGACAGGCTATACGTGATGCCACAATGAGGGACGGAAAGGCTTCTATGCAGCTAAATTAAGAACTGGTCTTAAAATGGCTGACCGCTTACCATAAACAACCTACTTAATTTGGGTGGGTAGTGATTTATTGGCCATAACTTCATACTAATCAGTTGTTGCTAACAGAAAAAAATTGGAACTATGATAAGGACCAAATAATATTTCCTTTTTTGTCACTCTTATCGAGATTTGTATGCTACCTTCTCGCTCGGACGTAGTATTATTATTACCATAGCTTGTCCCGAGTATCTTAGGTCCATGTGTCTTATCGACGCCGTAATGTATGGCTATGAAATGCACAGGCCGATCTCTTTGTATAAAGGGTTCTACAGATTATGTAAGTTATCCTCAATTTATCAAATGTGATTTGTTGAAGTCATGTTGAGGCAGTTTAGAAGACGCTACACGAGCCGATTTCATAAAATCTTTCACCAGTAGAATGTCCCGCGGCCCGGCTTGGGATTTTATTCTTATAATAACGGAGTGAGTTCCGCGCGGGAGCTAATCTGAAGTAGAGTGGGACTTAGAATAAACTATTTTCTTGGTTGGTTGCTTCCAATGACACATGGTCATTGACTACTTGTTCTGTAGGTACGTGGTGTCGCGCTGTGTTGAAAACATTTAGAGATAAATGCAGGTACCTATGAACACAACGAATTCTCAAGACAATAAAGGGTCAGCAACGCACTGATCTCTGGAGTCACATGCATCCATAGACAGTTGAAAAAGCGATCTAGTACGAGTCGGACTCGCGCACCGAGGGTTCCGTACAAACTTGTAGGAATAGTTCGGGAATCGAGTCTCGTAGATACTTTACTTCAGTCTTCCCCGAAATTACTTTCGGGGTAAAATCTCCAAAACCTGTAAAGATGGGTAACCTAGGTACAGGTAGTTAAAAACATTAAAATAATCAAATTAAAGAGCCATAAAGAAACACGGATATTGCACAATTTCTTAAATATTTTACTTAAAGCATTTCTCTACTTACCCATAGATACATTATTGTGCTCTTTTCTTCATTCCTTATTTTTTATATGTACAACAGTCCATAACCGCAATTCATAGAAATTATGGATTCAAAAAATTATGTAATATAAAAGAGGTAGATAGGTTATAAGCGCTTCAAAAATGGCACACTAAAATTGAGTCAATTGAACTTGCCTTAGTTTCGAGTCTTCAATGGAAACGTTAGCTGTCAGATTTGGTGGCCATTTTTAAACACGAAACTTTGTATAGACTTATCTATCTCTTTTTTCTATTCATCATTGGATTCAAATATAAAAAAAAAACAAGAGTTAAAATTGTCATTGGAACTTTGACACAAATAATTAATCCGCCGCCAGACGAGTGAAATCGGCAGACTGGATGCAGTCGGCCCGTGTGGATAGGTAAACTTGGTGTTATTTATTTTTAATTTGAGCGTGCTTGGTTTGGCCGGCCGTTTGCTTCCGGCAATATGTAGCATTTACACGAGTCCAATTCAAGTGCGCTTTAAGGAATTTCGTTATGTTAGTCAACTTAAGCGTTCTATTCACCTATCAATTTATCACAACAAACAACAACGTCTTTAAACTGATTGAATTGAATGTTTGCTGTGTCTTTCCATTTTATAGCTGCGTCTCTAGGTTGTTGTGACAAATTGCTAGGTGTATAGTTGCGACGGTGGTAATATTGGGTTCGATTCCAAGTAGAACACAATTAGATTGAGATTATTTTGCCGTATCCTGTGATTTGTACACATAAAAATTAAGGAACTATTAAAACTACGTACAAACTCATTTCATTAAATATATGTGGTCTTGATATCCCGGGATTTAGTGTCGGCAATCCCGGGTTTCCGGGATCGATCGTACAATAAATCCTAGGATTAGGGATCCTAATTGAAGCCAGGTGGGGTAAATAGATACAAAAATCCTAGCATTTGGGGAAGTAAAAACCAATACCTACTTCGTGAAATAATTTTGATTTTATTGTAAGTACCCTTTGTAGCGACTGAGGGCCTACCGCGAAACGATATTCGTTTTCGTTCGTGTATCTCCGTCTCTGTTGCACTTGCTGGTTCGAGCGACAAAGAGGGAGATACACGAACGAAAACGAATATCGTTTCGCGGTAGGCCCTCTGGTTGTTTACTTATTATTACATAATTTTTGAACGAATTTAAATATGTATTATATGTTTCCCCAAATGTTGCTCGTCTTAACCCCAACTGGCTTTTGATAATATAATATTACACTTTACACTATATATTTATAAATACCTACGTATAATATATTATAATTATAGACATTGAACACTATATTTCTTATGCTTAAATCTACACTAAAGCTACAAGTGACTTAGAAAAATATTTTATTTGCTGTGAATGTATTGCATTTTTATTATTAAGTTAAAATTTGCAACCGGTCTTCACCGATCCTGACCTATTCAGATTGTTTGATTAACCTATTTATAAGCTGTATAAATATAAATAAATTCGAACACGGTATAAAAATGAGTTGTAAAATAGCATTAATTATGCAACAATTGAAATCAAAATACTTCAAAAACCCAACTGCTTTTTTAAAATATTATAAGTTAATGTAACTCACAAGATTATGAGGAATCCAACGATACCTCATATGCCAAAATCCATACGCTCGAAAAACATAATCCTCCTTCTGAGACAGTCGGGCAAAAACGCATTGGAAATCACTCTTCTCTATAACCTGCAGAACATCACACTCCGAACACGGACTAGCTTACTCTACCACAATTCTAATCCACACTACTAACACCAAACTAAGGTATCAGTTTTATACGCTTTTATTTACTGGCTCAGTCCAATGCTGACAAGGCGGACTGACGATGTAGTGAAGGTCGCGTTCCGCTGGATGCGGGTGGCGCAGGACCGGTCATAGTGGCACCCTTTGAGGGCCTGATGAGGAATCAAACGGTACCTCATATGCCAAAATCCATACGCTCGAAAAACATAATCCTCCTTCTGAGACAATCGGGTAAAAATGCATTGGAAACCATCCTTCTCTATAACCTGCAGAACATCACACTCCGAACACAGACTAGCTTACTCTACCACAACTCTAATCCACACTACTAACACCAAACTAGGGTATCAGTTTTATATGCTTTTATTTACTGGCTCTGTCCAATGCTGACAAGGCGGACTGACGATCTGGTGAAGGTCGCGTTCCGGGTGGCGCAGGACCGGTTATTGTGGCACTCTTTGGGGTTCTGATGAGGAATCCAACGATACCTCATATGCCAAAATCCATACGCTCGAAAAACATAATCCTCCTTCTGAGACAGACGGGTAAAAATGCATTGGAAATCACTCTTCTCTATAACCTGCAGAACATCACACTCCGAACACAGACTAGCTTACTCTACCACAATTCTAATCCACACTACTAACACCAAACTAGGGTATCAGTTTTATACGCTTTTATTTACTGGCTCTGTCCAATGCTGTCGAGGCGGACTGACGACCGTTCCTCTGGATGCGGGTGGCGCAGGACCGGTCATTGTGGCACTCTTTGGGGGCCTGTGTCCATAGTGGACGCCTTTCTGATATGATGACGATTTAACTTGACACTCTGGTGACATCCAAGAGCGTTATCAAGGACAAATAACTCCATCGATGGAATCCCGCGGAACTACCCTGCGCCACTAAAAATCCCGGGATATACAAATATACAACGATTAAATATCCCGGGATTACCGTCTGTGTCACTCTCACACTTAACATGGTTAGGATTAAAGGCGAGTTGCCAACTTACGATTACAGGCCGATCGACTTTAAATATGGCGCCGGCGGCTGTCATTCCATAGACACTTGTCAAACTTTCCATACATTCAGATTTTAACGAACATCGCTTATGATTGACGGTTTGGTGCAATCCAGCCTAAACCTATATCCATGAACCAAACTGGATGAAGGAAAAAAAAACAAATAAAATAAAATAAAGTTTAAATGCATCACAAAATAATATACAAAAATATATCTAATGAGACTTCAGAGACACTAGCTAAGGCCTTCGTGCACTACATTATTTGTGTTAACAATTTACTTATGTATGTTTTAATGCACAAAAAGGTAGAAATGACGGAATTAAGCACTGTCTAGCCGCGTACGGACAGCGCGTACATTGGTACGCGTAGTCGGTTACGCGTGTCCTGGAACGCCATGTCCGTACCCGTACGTGCAGCTACACACTTGGAGAACGCGTGCCGCGCGAACTGGCTCGTGCGCGAGCCACCGGTAGTCGGTCTTCGTCCGCGCGTCAAAGAGGACGCGCGCGATAT
This sequence comes from Epinotia nisella, assembly GCA_932294315.1. Classification (NCBI taxonomy): domain Eukaryota; kingdom Metazoa; phylum Arthropoda; class Insecta; order Lepidoptera; family Tortricidae; genus Epinotia; species Epinotia nisella. Next base: position 1,033,037 of record OW028699.1, read on the forward strand.
TTCGACGGCAAAATGGATAAACCCGCGTGTTTAATCGGAGATATGGTGACTGGCCGAGCTCGCGTAGCGCTATGGAGCGATTAAGCTCGCGTTTAGGTTAGTGGCGGTCCGTACAGGAGCTGTACCCGTGTCCGATGTGCGCGTAAACAAACGCGTAACCGACTACGCGTACAAATGTACGCGCTGTCAGTACGCAGCTTACCAGTTTACTACTGGGCTAAAAACGAATGTTTGTTTGGTATTATGTGACGTCACAACTAATAATAAACGTTAAAATGTACCAAATCTAATCCAGCAGCACTGCACGCAAGCTGTATCACGGCGTGACGGATTTTCTATGCTGGTGTATGCGTATGCTTGCGCTGGTGTGGGTGCGGCCGTCACACACACACAGCCAGCCTGTAATAAACGACCTACAGTGGAATCCAATAGTAGAGTTACGTAGTATGAGAAAGCCTACCTTTTCAGCGCTCTGTCAAAGAGAGAAGTTGTCACCCACACACCAAATCAACAAGACATTTAGTGCGAAGTTAAACCTTAAGTCAATGCAAGTAGGTTGCTATCGCGCTGGACTCCTTGACGCATATATTAGTCGTTGGCGTTGAAGTCGTTGCGGACATATGCGTCGTTGGCGTCGAAAAGATTAATAATATCGATATGAACAGCACTAGCCAAAACTATAGCCAATAGGTATTTGTGCATTTTCTTCTGTCAGTTTAGTTCGCCTAATAGACTATTCTACGTTTTTTTAGGGTTCCGTGCCCAAAGGGTGAAATTGGGACCCTATTACTAAGAATTCGCTGTCCGTCCGTCCGTCTGTCTGTCACCAGGCCGTATCTCAAGAACCGTGATAGCTAGACAGTTGAAAATTTCACAGATTACGTATTTATGTTGCCGCTATAACAACAAATACTAAAAAACCGGCCAAGTGCGAGTCGAACTGGGGCTCCCATACAACAGACATGATTTTTTTGCCGTTTTTATAGATAATGGTACAGAACCCTTCGTGCGCGAGTCCGACTCGCACTTGGCCGGTTTTTATATTTTAAAATGTCCGTATAGATTCCATAGTCAACATGTATTTTTATTTCCTCAAAATAATATCGCTTTATGCAAATAAATAATGGTTGACATTTGAGCGTTAAATATTCGCGCCAAAAAGGCAGCTGCCATTGTTGTGACGTCATAACTCCAACACAAAACAACAGACCATAGACTATTATATTAGGATGAGTGACAGACGGACACAAATCATGTAATACACGCGAGCTATAATACTGCATTTCAGATCAATCCTTACCTGTATTCTGTACAATTTCGTTGTAACATTATATTTACTTAAACATTAACTTTTCACTAGAAATAATAACGGGTCACTATATAAAATGTCTTCAATTTTCACAAATATTAATTATTAGGTACAGTCAAATCCAGAGAAACGTCCCCCTTGCAAATTTATGCAAGGGGAACAGTTTTCTATGCAGCTGACTGTACATTGGGCTTGATATTATTCATATATTCCTTTTGACCATTTAATATTTAAATTATTAAAGCACCCAATATAATTTTTTAATGGTTTTCAAATCATTCGTAAGATTACCGTTTATATTATGGAGAGACACTTTAAAAAATACATTTTTCACGCCACTGCTCGGAAATGTGGCAAAAGATGGTCAGAATTCAGTCTTCAAAGCTGGGGTTAGTAGGACGTCGCACGAACAGGCCATCTATGACTTCAAACTGTCCAACAATAACATTGTTGGACAGTTTGAACAGCGATCGACCAATCACAGGGCCCCGCGCGCTCGCGCCGGCGTGCGCCCGCTCCTGCTCCGCCGCGCCGGATTTCATTTTGATTTAAAATTATGATTATTTGCAATTTCCTTGCAGTAGGCGTGAAAAGCACTGTGTTAAGTCTCGGCCGAAAGTGCTTACTTTCTAGCCTCTACAACAATGTACTAAAAATCCGTTACACACTTTATAAAAAAATATAACAATCACAAGAGTATATCAAGCAAATACCATGGCAACGAAAAGTAGGGGTCCATGTTTTAGTATTACGCATACATAATAACATCTCTTACGGTGCACTCGTATTTCTTGGGATTATTTCTCTATAAAGAATAACAGTTGTGCCAACATTAGTTTATGTTGACTGTACATAATGAGAGGCCTTAAATCACGAGCTTCAGCGAGTTTCACAATAGGATCACACGAGTGTTTTAAGGCCTAATTATGTACAGTTGCATACACTACTTTATCTACACACATATCATAAATCCTCAATGATGTGTTCGGGAACCATTAGAATAACCGCCATTGCACCGCCATGGCCGACTAGATTTCGTGACTAACTAGATGCCCATAACAAAATCTAGTTGGTCATGATTTGCTCCGACCTCTGGGCCACGCTTCGAAATTTGAAAGTCATTACTATATCGATATCTTAATGAAAATACGTACAAAATTACCAACGGCCAGAGACAAGTAATTTATTTTTATAAAACTTATTGATATAATGCTGGTCGTTACTGCCAGTTTCTGAACGCATTTTAGCGGGTGTATAGTGTGTAGATAAAATAGTTTAACTAACAAAATGATAAACAAGGTGGCTCTAAAAGACAATTCACCCAAATAGGTATTCAGATGGAAAGAGATTCTCTTAGGGCTCTTTGGTTATAATTATAAATGCATAGAACGTGTAGACATTACCGTAGAAACCATTGGACAAAAACCCTCTAGCCAAGAAACTATCAATGAAATTTGAATCAATGGGGAATGGATGAACATTTTAGAAATGCCTGTAAAATTTTTTGGTGATAGTAATAACCAGTGATCGGATTTTACGGTGCAACACGGTGGGGTATCGAGTAGAAAAATTAATATGGACATGGCCAAAATCCCGACGTCTCGTTTAAAAAACGGTTATTTTAACTAAAAACTAATTAAAGAAATCTAAGAATGATTTGGAAATACCTACCTATTCAACGAAACCCCACATGACATAGTTCGTAGAATTTTATTTTTATTTTTTACAGTATGGCGTCTGGTGGCCCCCCATTTTGAATTTTAAATTAGATTTCTAATTAGGCCGCTTAGGCTATTTGGCAGATCAGTTTTAAACAGATTTATTTCGCAAACTTTTATGTATAGTGAAATTAATTTATATCAATTGTTAAAATGTTATTGAATTTTATTTCATGTAATATAATCAGAATCATTGTCCTCCAAAAACAAATGTAAGTAACTAGTAAGTCCCGGAATCCCGGAGCATATCCATATAAACATAATATTTCGGGTCATCCACTCCGTGTTGCACCGGGAAATCCGATCATTGGTAATAACCTTCCTTAGCACCAGAAAGTTTCAGACTTTTCGGCAGCATCATTTATTTTTGAAAAATATAAACAGTTTCCTCACTTACGTTTTGGGTCAGGGTACGCTCTAAGAGTACAACAGATATTTTAATGGCTTACATAAATATGTTTCATGGCAATTTCTTATTTAACATAGTAGCATAAGGAAAGTGTATAAAATATTTATGCGTAGAAAGGGAACGTTTACTTTTACATGACACTTACAAAATATATGTTTGAGAACATACTTCATCAAAATAAGACATTAAAATAATATTATTGAATAATTAATTTGCGAGCCAAATAAAAAAAAAATCGTTTTTTTTTGTTCAAAATCTATGTTAAGAGTAAGCTGTAAAACTCGCAAAACTTCTTTTTTTTAACCCACGACGCAAAAAGAGGGGTGTTATAAGTTTGATGTGTCTGTATGTGGCATCGTAGCTCTGAAACGAATGGACCGATCTTAATGCCGTTTTTTTTTGTCCGAAAGCTGACGTGATCGAGATGGTTCTTAGCTAAGTTTTAACGAAATCAGTTCAGCAGTTTTTGAGATACTGAACTTTGAAATGAAAATGTCGGGGGTTTATCAACTTATTATTTCGATAAACTGAATCTACAAAAGAATACTATATAACTATTGAACCACTCACAGAATTTCACGAGAATCAGTTGAGTAATGCGACCTGTAGAGGAGAACAGCCGGACAGACGCCGGACATACGAAATAATTTTTGCCCAAGCTGAAACGGAGAAATTCGTTTCGCTTCGCTCGTTCGCTCAATTAAGTGTCACGTAAAAGTAAATGTTTTTCCATAAGAAAGTAGATAATGTATTGTGCTAATAATATTGGCAGAGAAAATACAAACTTACAAAACTATATATTATAATATTAGAGACTTTGAGAGGTTTTCTTCTCTTTCTAAACGGTTTAGAGAGAAAAGTAGAGCGTATCCTTATTTGCTAATATTTAGTGAAGTTTATTATATAATGTTATGAAATATTGCTTTTTTTGGTCCTATCATAAGATTTCATAAAAAAATAATCAATAGACCAATTTGAAAAAAAAAGTTTTTTCAAAATTACGATCTTCACCTAGATATAATTACAATTAATATTTATTTGTATTAATTTAAAAGAAAAGTATGTAAAATCATTTCCAAAATTATTATCATCATATTCATTCATTCATTCTTTTCTGATATGGAATGTCAAATACTGATTTTATGCAATAAACTAAATGTCAAAATCATTAGAAAAAATAATACTTTTTATAGGAATGAATCGTTAAATTTTGAAATCATATTAATACTTCCTCAAAAATATAGCACATGTATTTCTAATATTTGAAATTAATGGCACAATTCAACTTTTTTCTCTTAACTAAATTATTAACAAAATTCGGCAAGATTTCAATTATTATACAGGGTGTTACTTAAGTCGTGATACAAAATAGCAAAATGTGAATCTATCCATGATTCTGAACAACTTTTACTATGGGGACAACTTTGTATTATGCATAAAAAACAGGCTGTTCATACATTTTCGTCAGTCTAAAATGAGCAAAGTGAATGAAATAGTTCTTTCTTTTTTGTAAAACACAAAGTTGGTCCCTTAGTAAAAGTTGTTCAGAATCATGGATAGATTCACATTTTGCTATTTTGTATCACGACTTAAGTAACACCCTGTATACATAGAACATGTGGAAACAAAGCACTGGAAAAAGCTAATTTAGAACATAATTTGCGTCCACAGGTTACAGTGTTCGCTAACCATACAGCCTGGTGGTCAAAAATGGTCACAAAGACATAAGAATGTTGTTTCTATTTTGACGACCGAATAGCCTAGTGGTTAGAGAACCTGACTATGAAGCTAGAGGTCCCGGGTTCGATCCCCAGTCGGGGCAGATATTTGTATGATGAATACGAATGTTTGTTCTCGATTCTTGGATGTTTAATATCTATTTAAGTATGTATTTATCTATATAAGTATGTTTATCCGTTGTCTAGTACCCATAGTACAGGCTTCGCCTAGTTTGGGACTAGATCAATTGGTGTGAATTGTCCCACGATATTTATTTATTATTATTTATTGAACACCCAGTGAAAAGTTATAAGTTTAACATATCTGTGTGTCCGTCTACTATGGCATCGTAGCTTCTAAACGGATGAACCGATTTGAGGGTGGTTTCAATCGAAAGCCTTGTCTCTTGAGATGGTTCTTAGGCATTGTTTTTTTATTAATTTGTTTTTAATTTCCAGTGCCTCGTTTCTCTAGTATAATTTTTATCAAGTCTCCACGCCATAACAGCGTATTATCGACATATATTTTTCTAGGTATAATTATCATCTACCCTAAAAAAATATTACAACTCTTATTGTTTTTCATAATATGCACTAATTATAATATGGACACAAACTTTGAACAACCTAAACGAGCGTTTTAAAAAAAAAGTGTACAGTCGACTACAAAGAGAAAGATACAACCAAAGTTACAAAAAAATGTATCCACGACTTTATTGCCTTAACATTAAGGTCGTGTATACATATTTTTGTAACTTTGGCTGTATCTTTCTCTTTGTAGTCGACTGTACATAAACTATTTTTTTCAGAATTCAGAATCGTTGATACTATCGATCCTTATACAAGAAAAAAGTTGTCTCAGATTTTACTATGTAATTTTTTTCTTCCAGTGCGTATAAAAAAAGACTGCATACAAAAATGTGACGATCTGGAATGGAATATTTTGGACACTTTTTTTTCTTGTACAGTCGCCATCAGATATATCGGAGCGGCCAAAGTGCTCACAAATATCTGAACACGTCTCTAATGCCTCGACAATAGAGACGTGTTCAAATATTTGTGAGGACTTTGGCCGCTCCGATATATCTGATGGTGACTGTACGAGGATCGATAGTGTCAACGATTCTGAGTAAGAAAAACCCAAAAAAATCGAATTCAGAAAAAAAAGTTCATGTACACTTTTTTTGAAAAACGCTCACCGCGACCTAATTTCATTTTTTTTCCTTTACAAAAACGCCAATGTTATAATTGTTTAAAACTAACTAAAGCTTGCAGGATGTCATTACAATTTGAACCTTTTTGCTTAGATCACAAGGTATATAATTTATGTGGATATTGTTACCTATGTGCAAATAATTTCAGCATGGTGGCTAGATAGATAAAACTACCCGAAAATAAAATACAGTTCACATGCTACTAATAAATCTACGGTTAAACTCAAGTATTAAATATCACTACGGGCGACATGTTTCGAACTCTTTTTTTTTCAAAATAAAGTCGCAGTACTTTATTTTGACTGAAGTTTGTACTATACAGAGTTAAGGTGCGTTTCTACCGCTTGCCAGCGTCGTATTCCTTAACTAGTTCCGGTATAGCGTTGGGCTCTACCGGAACCAGAGACATCAGTTCCGCTAGGTTACGCACGTAGCTAAGTTTTCGGAAGAACTTTGAGCTGAAAAGTAAAAAAAACCTAATTATAAAGGCTGGAATTGGTCTTATCGATTTAACAAGGCGATTATATACAATCCCGCGATTCCCGGACACCTTCGGATTGCAAATGGGGATAGAGTTATGACGAGGAGAAAAATCCCGGGATCCCGGGATTAGTAGATTGAGCAATACAGTATCGTGAGTATTATTCCTGACCAATCCCGGGATTTATAGATTGAGCAATACCGGTATCGTGAGACTTATACCGGTCCGAGGGCTCTACGGGATTCCGAATATCTTATATTTTATTTCGTGAGTAGATATGTGGGTAGGCCCAAGGTGGACTGATGACCTGGTAAATGTTTCGGGAGTCCGCTGGATACGGGCGCAAGACCGGTCAATTTGGCACTCTTTGGGGGAGGCCTATGTCCAGCAGTGGAGGTCTTTCGGCTGATATAATGATTATGTTTTTTTTTTTTTTATTTATTTAAACAACTTAAGTCTATCTTTACAGGCGGTACCTAATGCGATAGACAAGCTACATTGAACACAACATAAAATAAAATAGCAAAACAATGACAATTGTAAAATAAAATTAAATTTTGGTACACACTTAACCTAGACGTAACAAAAAATAAACATAGCGGCCTTAGCGAGATCATTCAGGGAGCACGTAAATATGTCCACCTTGAGCGTTATTTTATTAATATGATGAGTAGATATGGGAAAAAAAATCCCGAAATCAGAATAGACGCACTCTAGTGATGTCACTTTGTTGCGGACTCACCTGACAAAGGCTTTGGTGAAAGCGACGAATATCTTCAGACCGTAAGTGGGATGTACTAGGTATAAGTGCTTCAGACTTTTTCGTAACCTGCCAAAAAAATGGACGATAATATTTATTATAACAAAATTGAACCCAGGTCGAGTTATTAGTTGCCCGAAATAATCCTAAACACTGAATTCAAAATGGGTCTAAATTATTTTTGATGCCTATAAAAACGTCTTTTTTACATTTTAACCCATAATTTTATTACTTATTCGGATAATCTTCAAAAAACTATTATTTTCTATTTCACAATGACATATGCATACCGAAATGATAACCATTATCGAAATGTTTGTGCTCAAAAAAAATGTTTGGTAACGCAGTGGACATTATTTTGGAAGGGTCATGGGGACTGGTAACGCAGTGGTAATTTGAGTACCAAATGTGACTTTTTTTGTAATAAAAAACCCGGGGTGGTGGGAAAATTCATAGTAAACAATGAGGCCCGGTTGAGAACTAACGTAACACTACTAGGATAATATTTTGAGACATCTACATTTTTTTATAAGTGTTTATAAATTTTCATCTCTATTTTAGGCACTAAAAAGAATTTTGGCCCAAATATCAAAGCAAATTAAGGATATAATATGCTTGTGACCTAAGATTTTTTACGATGCCATTCGAACCAGTTTTTGGAGAGGAACAAATGTTTGTATGGGAGCAACTACAATTAAAGAACATAAAAATACCCAAAAAATTGAATCGAAGACGGACCTCGCTGGTGGCAGGGGAAACGCTTCATACTGATTGACTTAAAAGTATGACGTCACAATCTGCTATTTGTACTATCGTCGTATGGAAAATCAAATAAATCGCTGTTTCGGTCGCGAAATACTGCGTTTAGGTCCATGGTTGTATTAAAATGTTGTTTCTCTAAAAGCGTAAGGATTCTATTGGTAGCTTTAAAATTTACTCTTGGACAATAAAAAAATGCATATTTTTTCTAAACTTTCAAGGTCAAAGCAAATCTAGTTGGCCACGCGCCGCATGAACACTACTGTACTCCTCTATAATTGGTTGAAATATTAAAGCTGCGCGCTCCACTCGCACTGATCTGGAAGTTAAGTTGTCAATTTCGCAAATTTTTGATCGGTGCGGCTGTATGAAACTTACATTTTTCTGTCTTTTGTAGTTATTTGTTTCCTCGCAAATGTGATGAAAAATATTGTGTATAACACGGCCGTAAGAATATTGCAAACTCGAGTCATCAAAGGCCCTCCGCCTTCGGCGTCGGGCTTCTGACAGCCTGTTGTTCGCAATATTCCACTTACGCCCCTCTTTAAACAATGTACTATAACATGACGACCGAATAGCCTAGTGGTAAGAGAACCTGACTATGAAGCTTGAGGTCCCGGGTTCGATTCCCGGTCGGGGCAGATATTTGTATGATGAATACGAATGTTTGTTCTCGAGTCTTGGATGTTTAATATCTATTTAAGTATGTATTTATCTATATAAGTATGTTTATCCGTTGTCTAGTACCCATAGTACAGGCTTTGCCTAGTTTGGGACTAGATCAATTGGTGTGAATTGTCCCACGATATTTATTTATTTATGAGTCTCCACCCCTGTGGTTATGTGTACTCACCGCCTGTCTATAAGTTTGTAGTACTCTCTCAGCCAGTGTATGGTCGGCAGCCGCCGGGGCCCCGCGCTGCCGTACAGATACACTAGCACGTAGTTGTCCGTCACCAGACGCTCTAGCGTCCAAATCACGTATCTGCGGAGACGGTTCGGTTATAGTGGTTCATGTGACTGTACAATACAATACAATACAATACAAATACTCTTTTCACGCATCTGCTCGGAAATGTGGCAAAAGATGGTCAGAATTCAGGCTTCAAAACTGGGGATAGTTGGACGTCGCACGAACAGGCCATCTATGACTTCAAACTGTCCAACAATGTTATTGTTGGACAGTTTGAACAGCAATCGACCAATCACAGGGCCCCGCGCGCGGTCGCGCCGGCGTGCACCCGCTCCTCCTCCGCGCCGGCGCGAGGCAAGCGAGCCTGTTTAGTATTATGATCTTCAATTAGATACTTAATTTTGATTTTAAATTATAATTATTTGCAATTTCCTCGCAGTAGGCGTGAAAAGCACTATGTTAAGCCTCGGCCGAAAGGGCAATAGCTGGACTCGTACTTTCGAGGGCCTCCGCTACGCGTCGGCCCTCGAACTAACTCGTCCATCTATTGCTTCCTTTCTAGCCTCTTCAACAATGTACTATTTCACGCCACTGCTCGGATGTGAATTAAAAAATCATTCATGGGTAATTGGGTCGTTCTTCTTTTTTACCGACAATGAACCGAGGTTTTTCTGTTTTTTTGGTTTTTGAACTATCGAAAATTGTGGTTTTGAAGTGCGATTTAAAAAAAAATGCATAGGTTTCTTCATTAGAACTAATTAAAGTTTCCTTTCTGGCCAATATAAATATTTATTTACGGTTGGTTTCTAAAAAAAAACATGTGACAAAGTGGACTCTTTCAGTGGGGACAACATTTTGGTTTACCACTCTGTCACGGCATTCTACGAAAAAAAAAACATTTAAAAAAATGCTAGTTAGAGAAAGTGAAATATTAAATATCCCTAATTAATAAAATAATATGGACGTTCATTCGAACATTATAAAACCGTAAACATCATTACTCAAATGAGATGCCGTAATAAGACGAAGGACAGGCTATTGTCGGTCGAAAAGAAGAACGACCCAATTGTGTAATGTTTTATAACAAACTTCCAGGAAACTTAACCGAGTTATCTATTAATAAATTCAAGAACTATGTGAAGCGTAAACTTATCTCGAAAGCTTATTATAGCACACAAGACTACATGAATGATAAAACTCCATGGAAATAATTTTGACTGAATTTTTTATCTATTATTTTCGTAATATTTTGTTTTTTGACATTAGATTGTTTTTCTAGAAATATTCTACTAGTACTTTTTATACAATTTTTATATCATATATATTTTATTCTTTATGTTTAAAAATTACTCTAAAAAATTAACTGACGATTTGAAAGTGCTTGTTACTAGGCCTACTTGAATAAAGATCAGTTTGAGTTTGTGGCAAAAGATGGTCAGAATTCAGGCTTCAAAGCTGGGGTTAGTTGGACGTCGCACGAACAGGCTATCTATGACTTCAAACTGTCCAACAATGTTATTGTTGGACAGTTTGAACAGCGATCGACCAATCACAGGGCACCGCGCGCGGTCGCGCCGGCGTGCTGCCTGTGCTCCTCCTCCGCGCCGGGCGCGAGACAAGCGAGCCTGTTTAGTATTATGATCTTTAATTTTGATTTAAAATTATAATTATTTGCACTTTCCTCGCAGTAGGCGTGAAAAGCACTATGTTAAGCCTCGGCCGAAAGTGCAATAGCTGGACTCGTACTAACTCGTCCATCTATTGCTTACTTTATAGCATCTACAACAATGTACTATTTCATCACACTTGCTAATCAATGGCGTTATTACTTGCGAGTGTATAGAGCAGTTATAGCCGTTTTACCTCCCACGGGCTGTTAAGTTTAGTTTTAAAATATAGAACCCTCTGATTGGCTTAAGCAAATCTGGTTGCTGTGTGATTGGTTGAATAAAAAAATCTAGTTGGTCAAGTCGCCCCGCCCCGCAAGAATACTGCTCTGTGATTGGTTGTAATATTGAGCTGCGTGCTCCACTAGCACTGATCTGGAAGTGAAGATGTCAGTTTTTGATTGGTGCGGCTGTATGAAACTTAGATTTTTCTGTCTTTTGTTGTTATTTATTTCCTCGCAAATGTGATGAAAAACATTGTGTATAACACGGGCGTAATAATATTGCAAACTCGAGTCATCAAAAGGCGTCGGGCTTCTGATAGACTCTCGTTAGCAATATTCCACTTACGCCCCTCGTTAAACAATGTACTATTATTGCACACCTCACACAAACAAAGCAGTTACAGAGAGAAACAACACAATAACATGTAGGTAGAGGTAGACAATAGACGGTCTTATCGCTGAAGAGCGATCTCTTCCAGACAACCTGTACGTAGAGAGGCCTCAAATCACAAGTGTGGTTTTATGAGACGAGCATCAGCTACTTTCATAATACACACGAGTGTTTTAAGACCAATTTAAGACTAATTGCCAATTACCCACTTTCCTAAAAAAAAATATTATCCGCCAGTTATTATACGACACACAATGGTACACTTTTTAGTAGGTACAATGTGACGTCACGCGGAACTTTAACGGGCTATATCTTCATCATTTTTTGTTTAATTGACAAAAGAAAAAATACGTGTCTAATATTTTTAGATAATCTAAAAGACTAAATAGATTTTTTTTTACCCAGCAAAGTACCCAATTATGTACGCATACACTACTTTATCTACACACATATCATAAATCCTCAATGATGTGTTCGGGAACCATTAGAATAAACGCCATTGCACCGCCATGGCCGACTAGATTTCAAATCATGACCAACTAGATTTCCATCGAACAGTATCGAAGGCTCTGACCTCTGGGCCACGCTCCGAAATTTCAAATTCATTATTCAGAAAACGAATTTTCCCAGACACTGACTGATACATTTTTGGCCCCCGTCAACCCCCAAATGCCAAATGTCATTAAAATCGTTAGAGCCGTTTTCGAGAACGTGATTACAAATATATATATATATACAAATATCGCTCGTTTAATAGTATAGGAATATACGTCATATTGACAACAAAACAAATGAAACGGATTAAACTTTCCCATATTTTAAACTTCTTTTATCATTGACCGTTGAAAAGAATACGTATCAGGGCTTCCAATCTCGGGATTTATTACTACTACAATACCGGTATTGTACTACTAATCAATCCCGGCCCGGGATTGTAGTAGTAATCAATCCCGGGACTGGAATTCCTAGTACGTATCATCGGAAAGTTTGAGGTATTATTTTATAAAAACACAAATAAAAAGCTCGATTAGCAATACTATTGGTGTTGTTTAAGATGACATTACAGTAAAACCACAGAACACTATATACTATAGAAAGGCGATGTGGGCGTGGCGCCGGTTACTTTGAGCGTGCGCTCAAAGCTTTCGCGCCAACGTCGCCTGATCGGCGTGCAGTCGCTCACACAGTTGTAGGCGACGTGGAGGGGATGAGGCGACACCGGGCCCGATACAAACCGCGCTTGATACCCCATATATAGTACTAGCTTTTGCCCGCGGCTTCGCCCGCGTACTAAGAGTAATGCCAACCGTCTACAAAAAAGGTGCATCTCAGTTTCAGTCTTTTATATATTTAGATCGACTCTACATAGATTGTGCATATTGAACATAGACTCTACATATCGAATCTACATATCGACTCTACATATCGGCTCTACATATCGACTATAAATATCGAATCTACATATCAACTCTACATATCGACTACATATCGACTCTATATATTTAGATAGGTGTTGACTCTACATATCGATTCTACATATCGACTCTACATATCGATTCTACATATCGACTCTACATATCGACTCTACATATCGACTCTACATATCGACTCTACATATCGGCTCTACATATCGACTCTACATATCTGGACCCCCATATAAAATTTCACCCCCTCTTTTAAGGGGTTGGGTGCAGATATCCAAAAAAAAATGATGCACGATTTTTTCGTTAGTCACAAATAGTCCGCATACCAATTTTTAGCTTTCTACCTTGAAAATTGCGGAATGCTCCATACAAACTTCCACCCCCCCATTTTGGGGAAGTGGGGGGTTAGAAAGAGACAAAAAGTAGCCTATGTCACTCTCCATCCCCTCAACTATCTCCACTTAAAAAATCGCGTCAATTCGACGCCCCGTTTTGCCGTGAAAGACGGACAAACAAACAAACACATACACTTTCCCATTTATAATATTAGTATGGATATGGATTTAGTGTTCTGCGAGTAAAACCAATGCGTCATGGAACGAGACTATATGATGATACTTACAGGAACAGATTATCCATCACGTAGTGATAGTCGGCCCGGCCCACGTCGGGCAGGTGGCAGGCGCTGAACACGATGAGCGCGCAGCCCGCCGCGTCGTAGCCGCCGTGAGACACCACGCGCTTGTACGGCTCTATCACCTGGTCGATAATGATACATTACTCACCTAGCGAAATCTTATCTTAGCCGAGGCAAAATACGGTTTCGAAAAACATTAATTTATAATAGCGTTTTTTTTGTTTATTTCATTTTAAAACATTATTCTGAGATGCTTTATTCAAGAATCCACCAAACTTTCCACCCGGAAGTAATTATATAGATTTAAATTAAACATTCATTGTCTTTTTTATTTTATTTATATTGAATATTTTAAAGCAAATGTAAATGAACCTAAATAAAGATAAAAAAAAAATTATTAATATGTATCCGGACTTTTTAGGAGCTAATTAAATATTGATTTTTTTGATGTCTGATTTTTTGTTGGATTTTGCCTCTAGGTAACAATTTAATTGATAATATATCCGTTACATTAAAAAAATTAGCTATTATAAATTATTTCCAAATATGTCATTTTTTCCATACAATTTGTCAGTTCATTGCCTGGACTATCTTATCTAGCTGAGGGCCCTTTCGGATACACTTCGACCCAGTGGGATCTTTTTCATCACACTTGCTCGTCAATGGCATTATTACTTGCGAGCATATAGAGTAGTTATAGCCGTTTTACCTCCCACGGGCTGTTAAGTTTAGTTTTAAAATATAGAACCCTTTGATTGGCTTAAGCAAATCTGGTTGCTGTGTGATTGGTTGAATAAAAAAATCTAGTCGGTCAAGTCGCCCCGCCCCGCAAGAATACTGCTCTGTGATTGGTTGAAATATTGAGCTGCGCGCTCCACTAGCACTGATCTGCAAGTGAAGTTGTCAATTTTTGATTGGTGCGGCTGTATGAAACTTAGATTTTTCTGTCTTTTGTCGTTATTTATTTCCTCGCAAATGTGATGAAAAACATTGTGTATAACACGGGCGTAAGAATATTGCAAACTCGAGTCATCAAAAGCCCTCCCCCTCCCTCCTTCGGCGTCGGGCTTCTGATAGACTCTCGTCAGCAATATTCCACTTACGCCCCTCGTTAAACAATGTACTATTGTGCATTTGCCCTCCCCTTTATAGCTACTCCCAAGCTCGCTCCATAATTTCCACAAAGCGGATGATGCAGCTTAGTGGGAGCACCCTGAATTCCTTTGGTTGCGGGTAGCCGTTACCAAAGAGATTCATTCTTTGTCTGGCAACGGCATGACATTCACACAGTAAGTGTTCCATAGTCTCATCCTCCTCGCCACACAATCTACAGTCTGTACTGTTTGATAGTCCCATCTTGGCTCACCTAGCGAAATCTTATCTTATCTTATCTAGTTGAGGGCCCTTTCGGATACACTTCGACCCAGTGGGATCTTTTGTGCATTTGCCCTCCTCTTTATAGCTACTCCCAAGCTCGCTCCATCATTTCCACAAAGCGGATGATGCAGCTCAGTGGGAGCACTCTGAATTCCTTTGGTTGCGGGTAGCCGTTACCAAAGAGATTCATTCTTTGTCTGGCAAGGGCATGACATTCACACAGTAAGTGTTCCATAGTCTCATCCTCCTCGCCATATTCTACAGTCTACACTGTTCGATAGCATCTTGGCCAAGAGATCCTTGACCCCGAAGTGACCTGTAAACACCCCAGATATAATCCTGAGTTGCTTCCTGCTGGATTTCCAGAGTTTTTTGGTCCTGCCCGAGTCCACTCCTATGAAGAGCTTTGAGTGCCTTAAACCCGCCTCATTCCTCCACTCGTGCTGGTGTTTACTTTTGGCGTAGGCTTTAAAGGCCGATATTATGGTTCCCTGTGAGAGTCCCACAGACGGTTCTGGATCTACAAAGTGATTTGTAGACCCCCTTCTTGCAAGCTCATCTGCTCTTTCGTTGCCGATGA
Source organism: Epinotia nisella (assembly GCA_932294315.1). Taxonomy (NCBI): domain Eukaryota; kingdom Metazoa; phylum Arthropoda; class Insecta; order Lepidoptera; family Tortricidae; genus Epinotia; species Epinotia nisella. The sequence goes on from OW028699.1 coordinate 1,048,618, forward strand.
AGCCCTCGTGCCCTGGTATCCAAACAAGTTGCACCTTATTCGCCTAGCGAAATAGTCCTTCTTGGGGGATTGTATAAAATTCTACAATAAAATACCAAAACACATTACCGAACTTACTGACTCTAAATTCAAATCTGTCGTAAAACAGACACTTATTTCAAAAGCATATTATAAGATAAACGATTACATCACGGTTATTTGGCAGCGATAAAATCCTGCACTAGAAATCTATCGCAAAATAAATAGGCTTTCTACTGTAGCAATGTAATTTTAAAATTTTATAATACTCTGATACTGAAATTATATATTGTATACTGTTTTGAAAAAATGACACATCGCCGAGTTTTTTACGCCGGTTCTTCTCGAGGCAGAGGTTTTCTTTCCGAACCGGTGGTAGTTTATCGACATTCATAGGTGAATGTCATCATCATCATCATATCAGCCGAAAGACGTCCACTGTTGGACATAGGCCTCCCCCAAAGAGTGCCACAATGACCGGTCCTGTGCCACCCGCATCCAGCGGACTCCAGCGACCTTTACCAGGTCATCAGTCCACCTTGTGGGGGGTTCTCGAGTGGCGACCACGTACCGAAAGGCGCAGCGTGGATAGGTGCATGTAATATGCCTAAATTGAAGAATAAATCACTTTCACTTTGACTTAGGGCGGTAATAGTACATTGTTTAACGAGGGCCGTAAGTGGAATATTGCTAACGAGAGTGTATCAGAAGCCCGACGCCGAAGGCGGAGGGCTTTTGATGACTCGAGTTTGCAATATTCTTACGCCCGTGTTATACACAATGTTTTTCATCACATTTGCGAGGAAATAAATAACAACAAAAGACAGAAAAATGTATGTTTCATACAGCAGCACCAATCAAAAATTGACAACTTCACTTCCAGATCAGTGCTAGTAGAGCGCGCAGTTCAATATTTCAACCAATCACAGAGCAGTATTCTTGCGGGGCGGGGCGTCGTGACCAACTAGATTTTTTTATTCAACCAATCACACAGCAACCAGATTTGCTTAAGCCAATCAGGGGGTTCTATTATTAAAAAAAAAAACCATAACGCCCATGGGCGTAATATAGCCCATTACAGCTCAGTACGCTTGCGTATAATAACACCATTTTCGAGCAAGTGTGATGAAAAAAATAATGTCTCAGATCACAGGTGTCGCAGGATGGTGGCTTATTTTAACTTAATGCAATGCCTATACTTGTATCCTAAAACAACATATAGTTAGTTACCCAATTTATTTACCTATATCATGTAAAAAATGTTTAGTTTAAGTAAGCTGAATAAAGATATATGCTATCCGAGGCTATTTTTACTATCGCCCGGGGTGAGTACAAAATTGTACGTGTCTCCCTGGCCAGGAAGTGGGATTTTCCGCGTGCGGTATTTGATACTTTATGACCAAGTGCGACGTAAAATACATTCCTACTGGCATTATTCACGGCTCCTATGATTCCTTTTGTCTAAATAAAATTAGAGGATGCTTTTTGGCATTATGTCCATTGCATAATTTAAATTTGAATTGTGACATACTTATACCGGGATCGGTTTGCTGGGTGTTAGTTCCATGCCCGGGTTTATAGTAAGTGTGTGACCAATACCGGAATCCCGGGATTACCTAAACTAAATATCCCGGGATTATAAATCTTTGGCACTTTAATTTCCGGGATATTTAATATAATCCCGGGATCCCGATATTGGTCATACTAAAAATCCCGGGATTGGAAGCGCACTCCCGGTTGTTGTCTATAGCAATATTTACATATGTATATAAGTACAGTCACCTTCATGTCGCACGTGACGAGCCCGCCGGCGCGCGGTACAGTCAGCCACGACCGCTCGTCGCGCAGTTCATCCGCGGCGGAGTATTCCGGGATCGGCTCACTGGCGCTGCACGAGCTTATGGTGTTTGTTGAACTGATTATATAAAAAAAAGCAAAAAATATTTATTACGGGCGCATCTTTATCTTTACTAACGATTTATGGACCAATTTTCAGTTTTTAAATGTGCCTTGGGGGGTCAAAAAACGATGACGTAATATGGAAAAGCCCCAAGCTGCGGGAGTGGCTCGCGTTCGCTACTAGTGGTTTAATGTACGGCAGATTGGTCGCGTTTAGTGCCGGCCCCTAGTGGTTTAATGTACGGCAGATTGGTCGCGTTTAGTGCCGGCCCCTAGTGGTTTAATGTACGGCAGATTGGTCGCGTTTAGTGGCGGTCACTAGTGGCTTAATGTACGGCAGAGTGGACGCGTCTAGTGCCGGCCACTAGTGGCTTAATGTACGGCAGAGTGGTCGCGTTTAGTGGCGGCCACTAGTGGCCTAATGCACGGCAGAGTGGTTGCGTCTAGTGGCTTAATGTACGGCAGAGTGGTCGCGTCTAGTGCCGGCCCCTAGTGGTTTAATGTACGGCAGATTGGTCGCGTTTAGTGGCGGCCACTAGTGGCCTAATGCACGGCAGAGTGGTTGCGTCTAGTGGTTTAATGTACGGCAGATTGGTCGCGTTTAGTGCCGGCCCCTAGTGGTTTAATGTACGGCAGATTGGTCGCGTTTAGTGGCGGCCACTAGTGGCTTAATGTACGGCAGAGTGGACGCGTCTAGTGCCGGCCACTGGTGGCTTAATGTACGGCAGAGTGGACGCGTTTAGTGGCGGCCACTAGTGGCCTAATGCACGGCAGAGTGGTTGCGTCTAGTGGTTTAATGTACGGCAGATTGGTCGCGTTTAGTGCCGGCCCCTAGTGGTTTAATGTACGGCAGATTGGTCGCGTTTAGTGGCGGCCACTAGTGGCTTAATGTACGGCAGAGTGGACGCGTCTAGTGCCGGCCACTGGTGGCTTAATGTACGGCAGAGTGGACGCGTTTAGTGGCGGCCACTAGTGGCCTAATGCACGGCAGAGTGGTTGCGTCTAGTGGCTTAATGTACGGCAGAGTGGTCGCGTCTAGTGCCGGCCACTGGTGGCTTAATGTACGGCAGAGTGGTCGCGTTTAGTGGCGGCCACTAGTGGCCTAATGCACGGCAGAGTGGTTGCGTCTAGTGGCTTAATGTACGGCAGAGTGGACGCGTCTAGTGCCGGCCACTGGTGGCTTAATGTACGGCAGAGTGGTCGCGTTTAGTGGCGGCCACTAGTGGCCTAATGCACGGCAGAGTGGTTGCGTCTAGTGGCTTAATGTACGGCAGAGTGGACGCGTCTAGTGGCGGCCACTAGTGGCCTAATGCACGGCAGAGTGGTTGCGTCTAGTGGCTTAATGTACGGCAGAGTGGACGCGTCTAGTGCCGGCCACTGGTGGCTTAATGTACGGCAGAGTGGTCGCGTTTAGTGGCGGCCACTAGTGGCCTAATGCACGGCAGAGTGGTTGCGTCTAGTGGCTTAATGTACGGCAGAGTGGTCGCGTTTAGTGGCGGCCACTAGTGGCCTAATGCACGGCAGAGTGGTTGCGTCTAGTGGCTTAATGTACGGCAGAGTGGTCGCGTTTAGTGGCTGCCACTAGTGGCTTAATGTACGGCAGAGTGGTTGCGTCTAGTGGCTTAATGTACGGCAGAGTGGTCGCGTTTAGTGGCGGCCACTAGTGGCTTAATGTACGGCAGAGTGGTTGCGTCTAGTGGCTTAATGTACGGCAGAGTGGTCGCGTTTAGTGCCGGCCACTAGTGGCTTAATGTACGGCAGAGTGGTCGCGTTTAGTGGCGGCCACTAGTGGCTTAATGTACGTCAGAGTGGACGCGTCTAGTGCCGGCCACTGGTGGCTTAATGTACGGCAGAGTAGTCTCGTTTAGTGTCGGCCACTAGTGGCTTAATGTACGGCAGAGTGATCGCGTCTAGTGGCCGTCACTAGTGACTTGATGTACGGCAGAGTGGTCGCGTTTAGTGGCGGCCACAAGTGGCTTAATGTACGGCAGAGTGGTCGCGTTTAGTGGCGGTCACTAGTGACTTGATGTACGGCAGAGTGGTCGCGTTTAGTGGCGGCCACTAGTGGCCTAATGCACGGCAGAGTGGTTGCGTCTAGTGGCTTAATGTACGGCAGAGTGGACGCGTCTAGTGGCGGCCACTAGTGGCCTAATGCACGGCAGAGTGGTTGCGTCTAGTGGCTTAATGTACGGCAGAGTGGACGCGTCTAGTGCCGGCCACTGGTGGCTTAATGTACGGCAGAGTGGTCGCGTTTAGTGGCGGCCACTAGTGGCCTAATGCACGGCAGAGTGGTTGCGTCTAGTGGCTTAATGTACGGCAGAGTGGTCGCGTTTAGTGGCGGCCACTAGTGGCCTAATGCACGGCAGAGTGGTTGCGTCTAGTGGCTTAATGTACGGCAGAGTGGTCGCGTTTAGTGGCTGCCACTAGTGGCTTAATGTACGGCAGAGTGGTTGCGTCTAGTGGCTTAATGTACGGCAGAGTAGTCTCGTTTAGTGTCGGCCACTAGTGGCTTAATGTACGGCAGAGTGATCGCGTCTAGTGGCCGTCACTAGTGACTTGATGTACGGCAGAGTGGTCGCGTTTAGTGGCGGCCACAAGTGGCTTAATGTACGGCAGAGTGGTCGCGTTTAGTGGCGGTCACTAGTGACTTGATGTACGGCAGAGTGGTCGCGTTTAGTGGCGGTCACTAGTGACTTAATGTACGGCAGAGTGGTTGCGTTTAGTGGCGGTCACTAGTGACTTAATGTACGGCAGAGTGGACGCGTTTAGTGCCGGCCACTAGTGACTTAATGTACGGCAGAGTGGTCGCGTTTAATACCGGCCACTAGTGGCTTAATGTACGGCAGAGTGGTTGCGTTTAGTGGCGGTCACTAGTGGCTTGATGTACGGCAGAGTGGTCGCGTTTAGTGGCGGCCAATAGTGGCTTAATGTACGGCAGAGTGGTCGCGTTTAGTGGCGGCCACAAGTGGCTTAATGTACGGCAGAGTGGTCGCGTTTAGTGGCGGCCAATAGTGGCTTAATGTACGGCAGAGTGGTCGCGTTTAGTGGCGGTCACTAGTGACTTAATGTACGGCAGAGTGGTTGCGTTTAGTGGCGGTCACTAGTGACTTAATGTACGGCAGAGTGGACGCGTTTAGTGCCGGCCACTAGTGACTTAATGTACGGCAGAGTGGTCGCGTTTAATACCGGCCACTAGTGGCTTAATGTACGGCAGAGTGGTTGCGTTTAGTGGCGGTCACTAGTGGCTTAGTGTACGGCAGAGTGGTCGCGTTTAGTGCCGGCCACTAGTGGCTCAATGTACGGCGGAGTGGTCGCGTTTAGTGCCGGCCACTAGTGGCTTAATGTACGGCAGAGTGGACGCGTTTAGTGCCGGCCACTAGTGGCTTAATGTACGGCAGAGTGGACGCGTTTAGTGCCGTCCACTAGTGGCTTAATGTACGGCAGAGTGGTCGCGTCTAGTGCCGGCCCCTAGTGGCTTAGTGTACGGCAGAGTGGTCGCGTTTAGTGCCGGCCACTAGTGGCTCAATGTACGGCGGAGTGGTCGCGTTTAGTGCCGGCCACTAGTGGCTTAATGTACGGCAGAGTGGACGCGTTTAGTGCCGGCCACTAGTGGCTTAATGTACGGCAGAGTGATCGCGTTTAGTGGCGGCCACTAGTGGCTCAATGTACGGTGGAGTGATCGCGTTTAGTGGCGGCCACTAGTGGCTCAATGTACGGTGGAGTGATCGCGTTTAGTGGCGGCCACTAGTGGCTCAATGTACGGTGGAGTGATCGAGTTTAGTGCCGGCCACTAGTGGCTCAATGTACGGTGGAGTGATCGCGTTTAGTGCCGGCCACTAGTGGCTCAATGTACGGTGGAGTGATCGCGTTTAGTGCCGGCCACTAGACGTGTGCGCCGCGCCGCCGCGCCGCCGCCGCCGACGATTTTTCCACGCCGCCGCCGCCGATAGATTTGACCGGCGTGAAATCGGCGTGGCGTAATTGCGTATTTTTCGGAAAAGTGATAATTATTCTATGCAATTTCTTCAAGTAACTCTAATTCCAATGCCGAATAAGGAGTCTCTGCGGCACTTGTCAACTCTGTAATTTTCTACATAAAAGAGTTTGCTTAATTCCCTTCGAAATAAATAAAAATCGCCAATTCTGCAGTAGGTATATGTACGAGTATACACGCATGATTATAACATTCTTGCGAATATACACGCCATGGCAGATATCGTAGGCTAAAGTCACGAACCTCTTAATTCCATTTTTCAAATCATGCTTTGGCACAGTTATACAATACAACATGTGTTTTGGGACGTCAACGTCATGAAAAAAATAGAAAATAAGAACAATTAATGTATTAAAAATCTAAAATAAAAAAAAAAACAAATGGACATCTTGTAATGATATTTATAAATAAGTACTGCTGCTGCAAATCTTTACTTATTTCATTAATTTTATTGTGATGTAAATTAAATAGGTTTTATTTGTGCCTCCTGTAAAATTGGATCAGATAGAGTTAAAAGGTTTGCGACCTCACCCAATAAGTAAATGTGCATTCGTTCCTCTAATTCTTGAGCACGTGATCTTATTTCAGCTAACAATCTATCATCATAATCAACTGGGGTATATCATATTCCAGTAACTAAAAGTTGTTTCACTCATTCCATGAAGAATCTGTTCCCTAATACCTCTGGTCGGGTCTGGGTATACCACAAAGGACAGATTCCATGGTTGTCTCACTACACAAGAAATGCTCTACCCGTAAATGTGACAACTATCCAACTAATCTCACTTCTATCCCTTGCTGGTAAAGTTCTATTGTATATTATTCTAAACAAACGTCTGGAGTACTACAGAAGCGGACAAATCGCAATAGAGCAAACGGGCTTTATCAGGCAGTTAATCACATGGCATTTTGCTTCATCGATTACGCCAAAACGTTTGACTGCATAGATTAGCGAAAAATGTTTGGAATGCTTGGGGAAATGGGTATTATACCTGAACATCAGTCCTTTTTGGTGGAAAATCTATACTTGGACGGCAAATGTCGTGTCCGGCTGGAAGACATGGAGTCCAAACCCATTAAGACCAATCGAGTCAGGGTTGCATACTGTCCCGGCAATGGCGGCAACTATTCGTCTTGGTCGGCGAACATGATGCGCAGACTACGCAGTGCTTGAGAGCTGGCAGGGCGGCATCCGAATTAGTGAATAACAATTTGCAATACATAGTTGCCTAAGAGACTGAACTAGCTGGCTACACTTGTAAAGAAAGTCGAATTGATCAGTGCACAATACGGCCTCCACTTAACCAGGAAAAAATTAAGCTAATGTTCATAGATAGAGCTGGGTTGATGCAGAGGGCACAGGAACTACATTACCTGGACTTAGTAGAAAACTTTGTCTACTTAGGCTCACAGATCTCCAACGACGGAGACTGTAAGAAGTGGTCATCAGAAGATCGAAAATTGCTTAAACAGCAGTAAAGCGCTTGAAAAATATACGGAGGACCAGGAACATCTACAGCAACACCAAAGTCAGATTTATACACACCCTTATCTTCTCCATTTTTCTTCATGCCTCTGAAACATGGACTTAGAAGCCAGGCTTGAGAGCAAAAAAAGATACATTTGAAATTGGTGTTGGCGTAGAATGTTGGTCATCTCATGTATACAACGGCGCACTTATGTGTCGATACTCAAAGAGCTACAAAGCTTCCAGAGAATGATGACATTATTCGGCCACGTGGCCGGCCAAGACCAGTCCAGCTTGGAGGAGATGATAACAGTTGGCTGCGCTGAAGGAAAGAGGAGTAGAGACAGAGCACCCATATGATAGATTGATGTATTCGGCGATGCCACGGGCGTCAATATCCAAGGCGTAATACAACTAGCCCAAAGTAGAAGGGTTTGAAGAGTATTTTTTAAGAACTGCGCTCTTGGTAGTCACGACCCTAATCCTTGAGGAACCAAAAAAGAAGAAGAAAAATCAAAATTCCTAATTGATACATCTTTTTAATTTTTTTGGTGCAATTAAATTTCTGAAAATCTTAAAACTGATTTATTTCATCATGAGAATTTACGCTTTATAGTTATTTAACCATAAACCGAAAAAAAAGTACCACGCCGATTTCACGCCGATCACGCCGCCGCCGCCGATCAAAATCCCACCGGACGCCGCCGCCGATGATTTTGCCATCGGCGCACACCTCTACCGGCCACTAGTGGCTCAATGTACGGTGGAGTGATCGCGTTTAGTGCCGGCCACTAGTGGCTCAATGTACGGTGGAGTGATCGCGTTTAGTGCCGGCCACTAGTGGCTCAATGTACGGTGGAGTGATCGCGTTTAGTGCCGGCCACTAGTGGCTCAATGTACGGTGGAGTGATCGCGTTTAGTGCCGGCCACTAGTGGCTCAATGTACGGTGGAGTGATCGCGTTTAGTGCCGGCCACTAGTGGCTCAATGTACGGTGGAGTGATCGCGTTTAGTGCCGGCCACTAGTGGCTCAATGTACGGTGGAGTGATCGCGTTTAGTGGCGGCCACTAGTGGCTCAATGTACGGTGGAGTGATCGCGTTTAGTGCCGGCCACTAGTGGCTCAATGTACGGTGGAGTGATCGCGTTTAGTGCCGGCCACTAGTGGCTCAATGTACGGTGGAGTGATCGCGTTTAGTGGCGGCCACTAGTGGCTCAATGTACGGTAGAGTGATCGCGTTTAGTGCCGGCCACTAGTGGCTCAATGTACGGTGGAGTGATCGCGTTTAGTGCCGGCCACTAGTGGCTCAATGTACGGTGGAGTGATCGCGTTTAGTGGCGGCCACTAGTGGCTCAATGTACGGTGGAGTGATCGCGTTTAGTGCCGGCCACTAGTGGCTCAATGTACGGTGGAGTGATCGCGTTTAGTGCCGGCCACTAGTGGCTCAATGTACGGTGGAGTGATCGCGTTTAGTGCCGGCCACTAGACGTGTGCGCCGCGCCGCCGCGCCGCCGCCGCCGACGATTTTTCCACGCCGCCGCCGCCGATAGATTTGACCGGCGTGAAATCGGCGTGGCGTAATTGCGTATTTTTCGGAAAAGTGATAATTATTCTATGCAATTTCTTCAAGTAACTCTAATTCCAATGCCGAATAAGGAGTCTCTGCGGCACTTGTCAACTCTGTAATTTTCTACATAAAAGAGTTTGCTTAATTCCCTTCGAAATAAATAAAAATCGCCAATTCTGCAGTAGGTATATGTACGAGTATACACGCATGATTATAACATTCTTGCGAATATACACGCCATGGCAGATATCGTAGGCTAAAGTCACGAACCTCTTAATTCCATTTTTCAAATCATGCTTTGGCACAGTTATACAATACAACATGTGTTTTGGGACGTCAACGTCATGAAAAAAATAGAAAATAAGAACAATTAATGTATTAAAAATCTAAAATAAAAAAAAAAACAAATGGACATCTTGTAATGATATTTATAAATAAGTACTGCTGCTGCAAATCTTTACTTATTTCATTAATTTTATTGTGATGTAAATTAAATAGGTTTTATTTGTGCCTCCTGTAAAATTGGATCAGATAGAGTTAAAAGGTTTGCGACCTCACCCAATAAGTAAATGTGCATTCGTTCCTCTAATTCTTGAGCACGTGATCTTATTTCAGCTAACAATCTATCATCATAATCAACTGGGGTATATCATATTCCAGTAACTAAAAGTTGTTTCACTCATTCCATGAAGAATCTGTTCCCTAATACCTCTGGTCGGGTCTGGGTATACCACAAAGGACAGATTCCATGGTTGTCTCACTACACAAGAAATGCTCTACCCGTAAATGTGACAACTATCCAACTAATCTCACTTCTATCCCTTGCTGGTAAAGTTCTATTGTATATTATTCTAAACAAACGTCTGGAGTACTACAGAAGCGGACAAATCGCAATAGAGCAAACGGGCTTTATCAGGCAGTTAATCACATGGCATTTTGCTTCATCGATTACGCCAAAACGTTTGACTGCATAGATTAGCGAAAAATGTTTGGAATGCTTGGGGAAATGGGTATTATACCTGAACATCAGTCCTTTTTGGTGGAAAATCTATACTTGGACGGCAAATGTCGTGTCCGGCTGGAAGACATGGAGTCCAAACCCATTAAGACCAATCGAGTCAGGGTTGCATACTGTCCCGGCAATGGCGGCAACTATTCGTCTTGGTCGGCGAACATGATGCGCAGACTACGCAGTGCTTGAGGTGAGAGCTGGCAGGGCGGCATCCGAATTAGTGAATAACAATTTGCAATACATAGTTGCCTAAGAGACTGAACTAGCTGGCTACACTTGTAAAGAAAGTCGAATTGATCAGTGCACAATACGGCCTCCACTTAACCAGGAAAAAATTAAGCTAATGTTCATAGATAGAGCTGGGTTGATGCAGAGGGCACAGGAACTACATTACCTGGACTTAGTAGAAAACTTTGTCTACTTAGGCTCACAGATCTCCAACGACGGAGACTGTAAGAAGTGGTCATCAGAAGATCGAAAATTGCTTAAACAGCAGTAAAGCGCTTGAAAAATATACGGAGGACCAGGAACATCTACAGCAACACCAAAGTCAGATTTATACACACCCTTATCTTCTCCATTTTTCTTCATGCCTCTGAAACATGGACTTAGAAGCCAGGCTTGAGAGCAAAAAAAGATACATTTGAAATTGGTGTTGGCGTAGAATGTTGGTCATCTCATGTATACAACGGCGCACTTATGTGTCGATACTCAAAGAGCTACAAAGCTTCCAGAGAATGATGACATTATTCGGCCACGTGGCCGGCCAAGACCAGTCCAGCTTGGAGGAGATGATAACAGTTGGCTGCGCTGAAGGAAAGAGGAGTAGAGACAGAGCACCCATATGATAGATTGATGTATTCGGCGATGCCACGGGCGTCAATATCCAAGGCGTAATACAACTAGCCCAAAGTAGAAGGGTTTGAAGAGTATTTTTTAAGAACTGCGCTCTTGGTAGTCACGACCCTAATCCTTGAGGAACCAAAAAAGAAGAAGAAAAATCAAAATTCCTAATTGATACATCTTTTTAATTTTTTTGGTGCAATTAAATTTCTGAAAATCTTAAAACTGATTTATTTCATCATGAGAATTTACGCTTTATAGTTATTTAACCATAAACCGAAAAAAAAGTACCACGCCGATTTCACGCCGATCACGCCGCCGCCGCCGATCAAAATCCCACCGGACGCCGCCGCCGATGATTTTGCCATCGGCGCACACCTCTACCGGCCACTAGTGGCTCAATGTACGGTGGAGTGATCGCGTTTAGTGCCGGCCACTAGTGGCTCAATGTACGGTGGAGTGATCGCGTTTAGTGCCGGCCACTAGTGGCTCAATGTACGGTGGAGTGATCGCGTTTAGTGCCGGCCACTAGTGGCTCAATGTACGGTGGAGTGATCGCGTTTAGTGCCGGCCACTAGTGGCTCAATGTACGGTGGAGTGATCGCGTTTAGTGCCGGCCACTAGTGGCTCAATGTACGGTGGAGTGATCGCGTTTAGTGGCGGCCACTAGTGGCTCAATGTACGGTGGAGTGATCGCGTTTAGTGCCGGCCACTAGTGGCTCAATGTACGGTGGAGTGATCGCGTTTAGTGCCGGCCACTAGTGGCTCAATGTACGGTGGAGTGATCGCGTTTAGTGCCGGCCGGTGTTCTGCCTTTTCTCCGAACTTTTTTTGACCGAATTTCATTTGCCAACCAACATTTCGCCGATGATTCACTTTGACAACCAACTATTAGCAAATTTTTGTATGACAACGTTCCATTTGGCAGAATTATTATAAAGCGGATTATTGTAATGACTCAATACTTTTGGCATACTGATCATTTGTCAAATCTTTCACTAGGCCTAACAACTATTAAACGAATAATATTTCGTCAGTGTAACAGTGCCTTTTTAGGGTTCCGTAGCCAAAATGGCAAAAACGGAACCCTTATAGTTTCGTCATGTCCGTCTGTCCGTCTGTCCGTCTGTCCGTCTGTCCGTCTGTCCGTCTGTCCGTATGTCACAGGCATTTTACTCGAAAACTAAAGGGTGTATTTGAATAAAATTTTGAGGATAGGTGTATTTTGTTAGCCGCTACATAGTTTTGTAATTAAAATGACAAAAAAAAATTTTTTTAGGCGTGCACTCCATACATAAAACTAAAAGTCAAAAATTTTTTTTTCGTTGTGACCCCCCGTGTGGCACATCAATCGATAGGCCTTTCAAAATTAATGTAAGGTTTCTTAGCATTTTTTTTGATTAAGTGAATAGGGTCGGAGATAATCGCCCCGAAAGTCACTAAAATTCTGTCCCCCCCCCTCTAATTTTTGAACCGTGTATTTTAAAAATATGGAAAAATTCATGGACATAGGCCTTATTAATTTCATTCACCGAAAATTGTTTTGAACAAGATCGGTTCAGAGGTTTTCGAGATATTGCTGAAAAACTACGTTCCTCAAAGAAAAGGACGTAAGTGCCGTAAAATTCCTGTGACGATACGACCTTTTTAATAGGCACGGAACCCTTCGTTTTGCGTGGTCCGACACGCACTTGGCCGGTTTTCATATATGAGGCAACTTTTTACTTAAACGAAGTAAAAGATACACACTAAAACCGAATCTTTAAAACTATGACTGCTATTGTAGGTACTTGCCTTAGACAAATATGATGCTCATTTGGTAAAAAAAAAAAACAAAATAGTACTATCTATCGTTAAAAAAACATTTCACAGAGACCAGTTAGGTGCGACGACGAGCGAAGCGAGGAGGAGTGTTAGGTTTAACCGTGTCCCTACAGCGCGCGAGCCGAGCGAGCGAAGCGAGCGTGCCGCGGCAGCGGCCGGCGAAGCGCCAGAACCGACTGTTTTTTTTATTCCCTCTGCATCGCGGCCCCTCATCGGTCAAAAGTCGGTTCTATGAAACCTCACTTATTGCTTAGAATCGACTTTTTATTGTTCATAAATATTAATAAAAAAACCTGTATAAGCTCTGTAATTAAAAAACAAAAACCTACCTGTATAAAATTTGCCCTAAGTGAAAGTTACATCCTTGTATAGTAATTCCTTCAAAATTCGCTCGAATAGGTACTCTGTATGGCAGCTTTTTCAAAGTCTAACACGCATACTTTTGGCACCAGATTAATACCATGTTCATTTCCATGCTCCATCAATAACTCGAACATTACATCCTAAGAACGTTTGTCTTTGTTGGTGCATAAACAAAAACATAGCGGAAACGTCTTCGTCGTCAAAAAACACATTTGGTAATTATTAATTAACTAAATGTATATTATACCGACTAAACCATAAACCACATGAAAATATGTATTTCAAAAAGTTCCAATTAAAAACCGAGCCCAAAGATAGAATTGCCAAACATTTAGTTGAGCAATGAAACAATTCCATAAAATTCAATTGGAACATGATCATTCGGCGAAATGACTTATGCGAAAAATTGGTTGCGATGTGATATTCGTACATAAAATTTTCGGAGATGATTTAGAGAACCGTGCCGGCCACTAGTGGCTCAATGTACGGTGGAGTGATCGCGTTTAGTGCCGGCCACTAGTGGCTCAATGTACGGTGGAGTGATCGCGTTTAGTGCCGGCCACTAGTGGCTCAATGTACGGTGGAGTGATCGCGTTTAGTGCCGGCCACTAGTGGCTCAATGTACGGTGGAGTGATCGCGTTTAGTGCCGGCCACTAGTGGCTCAATGTACGGTGGAGTGATCGCGTTTAGTGGCGGCCACTAGTGGCTCAATGTACGGTGGAGTGATCGCGTTTAGTGCCGGCCACTAGTGGCTCAATGTACGGTGGAGTGATCGCGTTTAGTGCCGGCCACTAGTGGCTCAATGTACGGTGGAGTGATCGCGTTTAGTGGCGGCCACTAGTGGCTCAATGTACGGTGGAGTGATCGCGTTTAGTGCCGGCCACTAGTGGCTCAATGTACGGTGGAGTGATCGCGTTTAGTGCCGGCCACTAGTGGCTCAATGTACGGTGGAGTGATCGCGTTTAGTGCCGGCCACTAGTGGCTCAATGTACGGTGGAGTGATCGCGTTTAGTGCCGGCCACTAGTGGCTCAATGTACGGTGGAGTGGTCGCGTTTAGTGGCGGCCACTAGTGGCTCAATGTACGGTGGAGTGATCGCGTTTAGTGCCGGCCACTAGTGGCTCAATGTACGGTGGAGTGGTCGCGTTTAGTGGCGGCCACTAGTGGCTCAATGTACGGTGGAGTGATCGCGTTTAGTGCCGGCCACTAGTGGCTCAATGTACGGTGGAGTGGTCGCGTTTAGTGGCGGCCACTAGTGGCTCAATGTACGGTGGAGTGATCGCGTTTAGTGCCGGCCACTAGTGGCTCAATGTACGGTGGAGTGGTCGCGTTTAGTGGCGGCCACTAGTGGCTCAATGTACGGTGGAGTGATCGCGTTTAGTGCCGGCCACTAGTGGCTCAATGTACGGTGGAGTGGTCGCGTTTAGTGCCGGCCACTAGTGGCTCAATGTACGGTGGAGTGGTCGCGTTTAGTGCCGGCCACTAGTGGCTCAATGTACGGTGGAGTGGTCGCGTTTAGTGGCGGCCACTAGTGGCTCAATGTACGGTGGAGTGATCGCGTTTAGTGCCGGCCACTAGTGGCTCAATGTACGGTGGAGTGATCGCGTTTAGTGCCGGCCACTAGTGGCTCAATGTACGGTGGAGTGATCGCGTTTAGTGCCGGCCACTAGTGGCTCAATGTACGGTGGAGTGGTCGCGTTTAGTGGCGGCCACTAGTGGCTCAATGTACGGTGGAGTGATCGCGTTTAGTGCCGGCCACTAGTGGCTCAATGTACGGTGGAGTGATCGCGTTTAGTGCCGGCCACTAGTGGCTCAATGTACGGTGGAGTGATCGCGTTTAGTGCCGGCCACTAGTGGCTCAATGTACGGTGGAGTGGTCGCGTTTAGTGGCGGCCACTAGTGGCTCAATGTACGGTGGAGTGATCGCGTTTAGTGCCGGCCACTAGTGGCTCAATGTACGGTGGAGTGATCGCGTTTAGTGCCGGCCACTAGTGGCTCAATGTACGGTGGAGTGATCGCGTTTAGTGCCGGCCACTAGTGGCTCAATGTACGGTGGAGTGATCGCGTTTAGTGGCGGCCACTAGTGGCTCAATGTACGGTGGAGTGGTCGCGTTTAGTGGCGGCCACTAGTGGCTCAATGTACGGTGGAGTGATCGCGTTTAGTGCCGGCCACTAGTGGCTCAATGTACGGTGGAGTGATCGCGTTTAGTGCCGGCCACTAGTGGCTCAATGTACGGTGGAGTGATCGCGTTTAGTGCCGGCCACTAGTGGCTCAATGTACGGTGGAGTGGTCGCGTTTAGTGCCGGCCACTAGTGGCTCAATGTACGGTGGAGTGGTCGCGTTTAGTGGCGGCCACTAGTGGCTCAATGTACGGTGGAGTGATCGCGTTTAGTGCCGGCCACTAGTGGCTCAATGTACGGTGGAGTGATCGCGTTTAGTGCCGGCCACTAGTGGCTCAATGTACGGTGGAGTGATCGCGTTTAGTGCCGGCCACTAGTGGCTCAATGTACGGTGGAGTGGTCGCGTTTAGTGGCGGCCACTAGTGGCTCAATGTACGGTGGAGTGATCGCGTTTAGTGCCGGCCACTAGTGGCTCAATGTACGGTGGAGTGATCGCGTTTAGTGCCGGCCACTAGTGGCTCAATGTACGGTGGAGTGGTCGCGTTTAGTGCCGGCCACTAGTGGCTCAATGTACGGTGGAGTGGTCGCGTTTAGTGCCGGCCACTAGTGGCTCAATGTACGGTGGAGTGGTCGCGTTTAGTGGCGGCCACTAGTGGCTCAATGTACGGTGGAGTGATCGCGTTTAGTGCCGGCCACTAGTGGCTCAATGTACGGTGGAGTGATCGCGTTTAGTGCCGGCCACTAGTGGCTCAATGTACGGTGGAGTGATCGCGTTTAGTGCCGGCCACTAGTGGCTCAATGTACGGTGGAGTGGTCGCGTTTAGTGGCGGCCACTAGTGGCTCAATGTACGGTGGAGTGATCGCGTTTAGTGCCGGCCACTAGTGGCTCAATGTACGGTGGAGTGATCGCGTTTAGTGCCGGCCACTAGTGGCTCAATGTACGGTGGAGTGGTCGCGTTTAGTGGCGGCCACTAGTGGCTCAATGTACGGTGGAGTGATCGCGTTTAGTGCCGGCCACTAGTGGCTCAATGTACGGTGGAGTGATCGCGTTTAGTGCCGGCCACTAGTGGCTCAATGTACGGTGGAGTGATCGCGTTTAGTGCCGGCCACTAGTGGCTCAATGTACGGTGGAGTGATCGCGTTTAGTGCCGGCCACTAGTGGCTCAATGTACGGTGGAGTGGTCGCGTTTAGTGGCGGCCACTAGTGGCTCAATGTACGGTGGAGTGATCGCGTTTAGTGCCGGCCACTAGTGGCTCAATGTACGGTGGAGTGATCGCGTTTAGTGCCGGCCACTAGTGGCTCAATGTACGGTGGAGTGATCGCGTTTAGTGCCGGCCACTAGTGGCTCAATGTACGGTGGAGTGGTCGCGTTTAGTGGCGGCCACTAGTGGCTCAATGTACGGTGGAGTGATCGCGTTTAGTGCCGGCCACTAGTGGCTCAATGTACGGTGGAGTGATCGCGTTTAGTGCCGGCCACTAGTGGCTCAATGTACGGTGGAGTGATCGCGTTTAGTGCCGGCCACTAGTGGCTCAATGTACGGTGGAGTGGTCGCGTTTAGTGGCGGCCACTAGTGGCTCAATGTACGGTGGAGTGATCGCGTTTAGTGCCGGCCACTAGTGGCTCAATGTACGGTGGAGTGGTCGCGTTTAGTGGCGGCCACTAGTGGCTCAATGTACGGTGGAGTGATCGCGTTTAGTGCCGGCCACTAGTGGCTCAATGTACGGTGGAGTGATCGCGTTTAGTGCCGGCCACTAGTGGCTCAATGTACGGTGGAGTGGTCGCGTTTAGTGGCGGCCACTAGTGGCTCAATGTACGGTGGAGTGATCGCGTTTAGTGCCGGCCACTAGTGGCTCAATGTACGGTGGAGTGATCGCGTTTAGTGCCCGCCACTAGTAACTTAATGTACGGCAGAGTGGACGCGTTTAGTGCCCGCCACTAGTAACTTAATGTACGGCAGAGTGGACGCGTTTAGTGCCCGCCACTAGTAACTTAATGTACGGCAGAGTAGTCGCGTTTAGTGCCGGCCACTAGTGGCTTAGTGTACGGCAGAGTGGACGCGTTTAGTGCCCGCCACTAGTAACTTAATGTACGGCAGAGTGGACGCGTTTAGTGCCCGCCACTAGTAACTTAATGTACGGCAGAGTGGACGCGTTTAGTGCCCGCCACTAGTAACTTAATGTACGGCAGAGTGGACGCGTTTAGTGCCCGCCACTAGTAACTTAATGTACGGCAGAGTGGTCGCGTTTAGTGGCGGTCACTAGTGGCCTAATGTATGGCAGACTAGTCGCGTTTAGTGCCGGCCACTAGTGGCTTAATGTACGGCAGAGTGGTCGCGTTTAGTGGCGGCCACCAGTGGCTGTAATGTGCGGACGCTGTATAACTACACGCCTCCCCACGACTCACCGTTTGCTGTGGTCCTGGTCGGTCGGCGTGCGGTACCCGGGCCCCGCCTCCGGCTCCGGGGGCTCCTCGTCCGACTCCAGCGAGTGCACGCTGCCGCTGTCCAGACTGCACTCATCGTCGGGGGGCTGAGACGAGCGAAAAATTAGGGGCAATGAACTTGTTGTCACTCTGTCCACCAATTCAACAATTCATAATCGGACGACCGAATAGCCTAGTGGTTAGAGAACATGACTATGAAGCATGAGGTCCCGGGTTCGATCCCCGGTCGGGGCAGATATTGGTATGATGAATACGAATGTTTGTTCTCGAGTCTTGGATGTTTAATATCTATTTAAGTATGTATTTATCTATATAAGTATGTTTATCCGTTGTCTAGTACCCATAGTACAGGCTTTGCCTAGTTTGGGACTAGATCAATTGGTGTGAATTGTCCCACGATATTTATTTATTTATTTATATCATATCAGCCCAAAGACGTCCACTGCTGGACATAGGCCTCCCCCAAAGAGTGCCACAACGACCGGTCCTGCGCCACCCGCATCCAGCGGACTCCAGCGACCTTTACCAGGTCATCGGTCCACCTTGTGGGGGGCCTACCCACGCCGCGCCTTCCGGTACGCGGTCGCCACTCGAGAACCTTTCCGCCCCAACGGCCATCGGTTCTACGTGCAATGTGCCCCCGCCCACTGCCACTTAAGTTTAGCGATTCAACAATTAACACCTGGCAATGACTATTATATTTACAATTCTGACCTTTACCAGGTCATCAGTCAGGTAGGTTCAACAAATAAAATGACAGTTTTAAAGTGATCCAGTAACTGTGTCAAATTGTGACCGCAAAAAGTTGAAGCACCCTCGTTTAAAACGACGTTCACATATCTAATTTCGTGATTCAGTGTACAAATAGTACATTGTTTAACGAGGGGCGTAAGTGGAATATTGCTAACGAGAGTCTATCAAAAGCCCGACGCCGAAGGGCTTTTGATGACTCGAGTTTGCAATATTCTTACGCCCGTGTTATACACAATGTTTTTCATCACATTTGCGAGGAAATAAATAACAACAAAAGACAGAAAAATTTAAGGTTCATACAGCCGCACCAAACAAAAATTGACAACTTCACTTCCAGATCAGTGCTAGTGGAGCGCGCAGCTTCAATATTTGAACCAATCACAGAGCAGTATTCTTGCGGGCGGGGCGGCTTGGCCAACTAGATTTTTTTTTCAACCAATCACAGTGCAACCAGATTTGTTTAAGCCAATCAGAGGGTTCTATATTTTAAAACTAAACTTAACAGCCCGGAGGTAAAACGGCTATAACTGCTCTGTACGCTCGCAAGTAATAACGCCATTGACGAGCAAGTGTGATGAAAAAGATTACTTGCGAGCGTACAGAGCAGTTATAGCCGTTTTACCTCCCACGTGCTGTTAAGTTTAGTTTTAAAATATAGAACCCTCTGATTGGCTTTAGCAAATCTGGTTGCTCTGTGATTGGTTGAAAAAAAAATCTAGTTGGTCAAGCCGGCCCCGCCCCGCAAGAATACTGCTCTGTGATTGGTTGAAATATTGAACTTCACTAGCACTGATCTGGAAGTGAAGTTGTCAATTTTTGATTGCGGCTGTATGAAACTTAGATTTTTCTGCCTTTTGTAGTTATTTATTTCCTCGCAAATGTGATGAAAAACATTGTGTATAACACGGGCGTAGGAATATTGCAAACTCGAGTCATCAAAAGACTGATAGACTCTCGTTAGCAATATTCCACTTACGCCCCTCGTTAAACAATGTACTATAACCTCCGTGTGTGGTGTAAGCACGTTCATAAACAATGAACATTCGATACGTCGACCCATTGTTCTAGTTCACACACAATTGTGTAAGCCGGTTGGCGTTTTAGTACATTATTGTTGCACTGATATGACACATTCGAACTACTTTATAAACTTAAAGGGTCATTTTTAGGGTTCCGTACCTCAAAAGGAAAGAACGTAACCCTTATAGGATCACTTTGTTGTCTGTTTGTCTGTCTGTCAAGATCTTTTATCTCGGGAACGCGTGGAGGTTTTTATTAAACATGTTTTATTACTGTTTTTAGGGTTCCGTACCCAACGGCTAAAAACGGGACCCTATTACTAAGACTTCGCTGTCCGTCCGTCCGTCTGTCTGTCACCAGGCTGTATCTCAAGAACCGTGATAGCTAGAGAGTTGAAATTTTCACAGATTATGTATTTCTGTTGCCCCTGTAACAACAAATACTAAAAAACCGGCCAAGTGCGAGTCGGACCGGGGCTCCCAAACAACAGACATGATTTTTTTGCCGTTTTTATAGATAATGTAGAAAATACGGAACCCTTCGTGCGCGAGTCCGACTCGCACTTGGCCGGTTTTTTATGTTTAGATTTATTTATAAAGACGTTTTCAAACATCGTATTTGAGTTAAAACCTCCTTCCTTTATAACTAATGCATGAGTGACGGATACAATTTATTTTTTTAAGAAAAAAACCATTACGCCCTTGGGCGTAATAAAGACTATTGCAGCTATGTTAGCGCGTTATGAAGCGTTTTACGAGGAAGTGTGATGAAAAAAAAAGTATAAATGATATCATACCAGCTGTATCCTCCTGCGCTGCGTAGGGCTGCGGGGCTGCGGCGTGGGCCGGAGCGCCACGCTGCCGGTGTAAGGATCTAAGAGCGCCTGGTACGCCGAGCGGTCCTCCTGCGACGATGACACCACGTCCGGGGAGTCCAGGTCCTAGGGACAAGAGCAATAAATGCAGGAATATTAAGAATGTCAGATTTATCACATTCGCGAATACGAATGCGAATATTTAGGATGCGAATGTGCGAATGCGAATGCGAAAGTCAAGGAAAAGGAAAAAAAAACTGAACTTGACAAAAACTCCAAAAACACAAGGCGAACTAATCAAGTAATCACAAACAACCAGCGGGGTACAAATCTACGAATGCTTTATTTTGGTCAATATTAATCACGCATTGCGCATGTGCGGCATGTGCGACTCGACGGTGACGTGTGGCCGGCGTAGCGAACTCAACGCATTTCACACATTCGCATTCGCAAAAAATTCGCATCGTTTGATGCGAATGCGAATATCGATGCGAATGTTTAAAATGATGCGAACCATTCGCACATGCGAATGCGAATATTCGTAACATCCCTAATTAAGAGTAATATGTTGCAAAATACTTGAGCCTCATAAGAAGGCTCAAAGTCACCCAAAGGGCAATGGAGAGGGCTATGCTGGGAGTATCTCTGCGTGATCGCATCAGAAATGAAATGAGGATATCCGCAGCAGAACCAAGGTAACCGATATAGCCCTCCGAATTGCTAAACTTAAGGGGCAGTGGGCGGGGCACATTGCACGTAGAACCGATGGCCGTCGGGGCTGAAAGGTTCTCGAGTGGCGACCACGTACCGGAAGGCGCGGCGTAGGCAGGCCCCCCACAAGGGGGACTGATGACCTGGTAAAGGTCGCTGGAGTCCGCTGGATGCGGGTGGCGCAGGACCGGTCATTGTGGCACTCTTTGGGGGAGGCCTATGTCCAGCAGTGGACGTCTTTGGGCTGATATGATGATGATGATAACAAAATAATCGAACGAGCGAGCGAAGACATTGAGATGTACTGTACTTTGATATAATTATGTAAAAAATACAAAAAAAATTAACCTTTGGTTAACAAGCCCAAAGATCAAAATGACTGTCTCATAATACCTAAAATTTTGACTGTGTACATTAATTATAAGCAGTTTCTTTCCACGAAACAAAATAAAACCTTAAACCCGTGAAACTGTCATTTTGAAAAGTAGATATTTTACAGTACACATGGTGTTACTTTCCCGCACTAGTGCGGAAATGAGCACTTTCCGTGCATATGTTGAAACTTTAAGGAGCCATATGTACTGTAAAACGTTGTACGATACACGCGTGCGAATAGGTAATTCGCAACTCGTGTCGATTTAAAACACTCCCTTCGGTCGTGTTTTAATTTATCACCACTCGTTGCGAATTTCCTATTTTCTGCACTTGTATCGTAAATAACTATTTCCATAGGTACTCAGTTTTCGGTATTTTGAGAATTCCACGTTTTAATCGTCAGACACTGGTATCAAGTTAATGAGTTTCAGAAATTTTGGGACGTAAACATTATTTAGAACACGATAAAGTCAATTTGAATTATGGTCATATGGTCACGAATACGTAGGAACAACTTATATTATCAGGCGTACATTTCATCCCGGTTTCGTCATAATGACGTATTCATTTAAACACACAGGATGTTTCAAAAAACGTAGTGTCACGACTTGTTTATTATCTATAACTAAACATGGATTTATTTGGCACAATCATTTTATAGCCTCCATGGCGACTTTGGCCACTAGCAAAGCATTAAGTTTCCTGATCTTATTAAATTTAACTGAAATGTTGTTTCCGCACGTCTCCTATTTGTGACAAAGAGTAAACTTTGATGTGACAATGTCAGATAATGTTCTTTCAATGTCCGTTTCAAGTGTCAATATAGTAGATCTACTTAAACGGAAGAGGTTGATTAGATAACAGTGATTAATCATTGATTAATCACATTTTCCATTATTAGGTACGGATAAATAAACGTTCGTTATGCCGTTGCTCTTTTCAAACTTTTTCCATGCTGTATGTAGCTTGACGTCATACGCCTGTCATCAGCATGAAATGTACGCTCCCTGTATATTATGATATTTGGTTGTAGTGAACCGGTAGCCTATTTTTTGCAACTTTTTTTAATTAAGTATTTGCCATTTAGGTTAAATTCCGAAATTACCGGTTATGTAAATGTATAAAGAATACCGGTACCTGGCAGGTTTTCGTATAATTAGGACTTACATTATTCGCAGTAATGTTGGTCTTCAGCTCAATAGGCAGATCGAAGTTGGGTCTCGATCGGACGTGGGCCGGCGATTCGCACCATTCGGCCACCTGTTTAAATACAGTTTTTAACCGACTTCAAAAAGGAGGAGGTTCTCAATTCGACTGTTTTTTTATGAGTTACGCGATAACTCGGTAATTTATGAACCGATTTGAAAAATTCCTTCTTTGTTTGAAAGCATATACTTCCAGATTGGTCCCACTGTTACCAAAACCCAGTTCCGATGATGGGATCCCGGAGAAATCGAGGGAACTCTTCAAATTTTATAGGCAAACTTGATGCAATTAGGCTACTGATTTGAAGTCGGTTAAAACTTTGTTTTTAAAGTAAATGTTTAATTTAAATCTATATAATTACTTCCGGGTGGAAAGTTTGTTGGATTCTTGAATAAAGCATCTTAGAATAACGTTTTAGAATGAAATAAACAAAAAAAAACGCTATTATAAAATAATGTTTTTCGAAACCGTATTTTGCCTGGAGTTTGGTGGAGGAAAACATCGCGAGGAAACCTGCATACATCTGAGAGGAAATTCAAAGACGTATATGAAGTCCCCCCCGGGGACTGCCCCTCTCTCATTCATGAGAGGATGTGCCCAGCAGTGGGACGTATATAGGCTGATGATGATGATGATGATGATGATTCTATTCTATTCTTCCCCACTCACCCCCGTATGAAACTCCTCAACCTCCGGTATCTCTTCCCTCTTCGGCGTGCTCTGCCCAGTGACCCTATCCAACTTGTTCAAGCCACTGTCGACCTTATTCTCCATACCAACACGGCCCAAAATCCTCTTCTCAAACTTCCTTTTCTCCAACCCTCTCGCCACATCTGGCGGCGTCATATCTAGGGTTGTACTTAAAATATGGCTTTCTGCTGTAGTGAAGTTATCGTTAAAATATAGGTTATTTTTACTAGTGTTTCTTTGAGGACTGTAAAATCCGTTCGTATCGAGCTTTTCATCATCTATACTTAAAAGACTTAGGTCCTTATCATCTTCTTTATGCTTCTTAGGTATTAGATCAGGGTAGTTCTCATCGGGGCTCGCCAAGCCCATGAGAGGATGGTTAGTCGTTGATGTTAACGTTGAACTGTACTTAGGATTTACATTTAGAAGCTTCGGCCGTTCTTCAGAAATCCTCAAGGTGTCCACGCCATCTTCTAAGTTGTCCTCCGGTTCACTCAGTCGAAGGACCTGAGGGTTTTGGAGTCGGAGCACAGGGTCCAGGGCCTCCGGGTCCTCGTCGGAGCTGGGAGTCATGTGGAGGGACTCTGAGCCTGTGTCCATCTTTTCGTCTGAGGATTGGGAGAGCGAGTCCTCATGCAGCCGAGTGCTGGTGGGAAAAATGGTAGATTGTACGACAAGTGCATAAAACGAGCCATTTCACTCGATGCGTTAATATTATATCCAGGGCTCGGATTTTTCATCGCACGGTTAAAGACGAAAGAAGACTATGGAGTCGATATTAACATGAAAACTTTACTCATACTCATACTCACTTATTTTGTTAGGCGGCTTTAGACCTGGCTAAATGCAGTGCACTAACTGGGGGAGGGAATGGAGGGATGATAAACCATCTTACTCTAATCAGTGAGTGTGAGTGCAGTTAGTGCACTGCATTTAGACAGGTCTAAAGGCCGCTTTAGTTACGTACCTAGTTCATCATCATCATATCAGCCGAAAGACGTCCACTGCTGGACATAGGCCTCCCCCAAAGAGTGCCAAATTAACGTACCTAGTTATATACATACATACTATATTGTTGTGATAGAACTAACATTGTCATTTATTTATATTTGCAATCGGTACGTTTGGTATTAATTAAATGAATGAGTATGAGTATGAGTAAAGTTTTAATGTTAATGTCGAGTCCATAGTTCTCTTTCGTCTTACCGTGCGATGAAAAATCCGAGCCCTGATTATATCCACCCGAGCCATGTTAAGTGGTACCATTGTACGTAATGTTTCCCACGAAAACTACTAATCACTGCCCATCACCTACAAAACTGTATACTTGGGATTATTTGTTGGCCGAATTGCATCAAAGTAGTCCATTCGAAAAGCAACTCTACCATCCATGGTAGAAGATTCCTATTCCAATGATAGTTTTGTAAAAAGTCGGCCACATTCAATAATCTCAACCCACAATGCCATGCAAATGAGAACGACAAAAAAAAGGGAAAGTGACCATTGTAGTGACCAACTAACTTATACTTAAATGGGGTGGAAAGTAACAACCATATGGACAAGAACTATAGAGAATACTAGGTACTGGCTATTACAAGTAGTATTTCTGTGAACTCACCAGCCTGGCATTATTTTTCCGTTAATTTGAAATTTATAAATTTCGTTAGCAGCGAGCGTTGGTGTGGTTAAGAAATGGTGTGGTGTGCAAGGAAAAACCCATGAATAGCATTGTTGGCCTTGATAACACATCTCTTCTGATTGGTGGATTTTTTCCTTGCCCTATACAATTTTTGGAATTGAGTTTCATATTTTAAATCTTTTGGTCAAGACAAATTTAAAATTACCACTGACTGCAATGTCCATTTTAGACATATTTTAGATGACCAGGGAGCGAAACTATAGTGCCAGTGACGTCATTACGACGTAAAGTCGCATATAGGATGTTTTTTCAAAACAACATTGCAACACCTCAATGCTTCTTAATAATGTTATAATGGTAATATTAATATTATTGTTTATTTATAAAAATGTTTGGTATTTATACAAAAAATAATGTAAATATTTAAAAAAAAGATAAGATTTTTTTTATTACGTAATGTTAATTCTAACAAAAAATATTTTTTCAAGTAAATGAAACAACACAACAAATGTTTCGTTGGATGACGAAGTATGCTGAACGCTTTAAGTTTAAACATAATATCGCATCTTTCTTATTGACATATAAACATTTCACAAGTGGTACATTCAGGGCAATATAATTGTCGAACCTCTCGCCGGTTATAAAAATTGTACAATAATATATAAAAGTTAAATTATTATAAAAGTTGTTATTTGATTAAGCATCTATAATCTAGATAAAAACACTCTGTATGTTGCTTGACGTCATACGTCTGTCATCGGCACCAAAGTTTCGCTCCCTGTAGATGACCAAAGCTGGATTGATATTTTTTGTTTTGTGAAATTCGTCACACTAATAATTTGGGCTAGGTACTGGATTAACACAATAATACTTTTTATTCTGGGGGCAGAAATTTGTATGAGAATCACATATCTATAGTTATTAAAAAATATTGTTCCCCATTTTTCTATAAATAGGTAACGATTTGTAGCTTTAAAAAAAAATGAATTATTTTTTCATTTTAATTGATTTATAATTTAACTTATTAATTTTAATCACTAAATTATTTGTTTTACAAAAGTATTATTTGAAATTAATTACCATTTTTTTTTTATTCTCTTCTCGCTATCAACGATGGTCAATATTTGAAAGAGTTATGGGTAAACCAAGAAATATATAAAAGAGGGTACTTAAACAACCGTTAAAAGAGAGTATAATTGATTTATATCATAAATGAACATATATTTCAAAAAGCTATAACAATTTTATCAATATCAATTCAATGTGTAATTTTTCTGACTCCTCCGAATGTAATATTTAATTACCTATATATTAAAGGTCTCTGATGTCTATATATTAAGGGTTTCTGATGTTTAAAATTAACTGATTGTCCACGATACAGGCGTAGCCTAGTGTGGGGACCCCTGGTAACTAAGTAACATAATGATTTTTAAATAAATTACTATTACTATTACTACTAAACTAATTACGTAGAAAAATAAAACCTATCAGGAAAATATACCCCAAAATAAACCACAAAATATAATTACCTTTTTTTATTCTTTTCTCAGTATCAACGTGGGTCAATATTTGAAAGAGTTTTGGGTATACTAAGAAATATATAAAAGAGGGTACTTAAACAACCGTTAAAAGATTGTATAATTCATTTATATCATAAACGAACATATATTTCAAAAAGCTATGACAATTTTATCAATATCAGTTTCAATTACGCAGAAAAATAAAACCTATCAGGAAAATACACCCCAAAATATACATGCAAATATTACTTTGCACGAAATAAAAGTAATTCGTTGGTGAATACTTACCTCATCTGCGTTGTTACGTTTGATCGTGGCACTTCAGAAAAATGTATTATACACACGGTTTAGAAAATAGAATAAATAAATTAGAAATTACTTCTTTTATCGTATTGAAATTGATTTCTTGGGCTTTTGCTTGCCTTGCTTTGCTCACCCTTGCTTGACGTTTTGGAATGCGACAATGCGAGTGGTAAACAGATAAGACATGGCACTGTTTGAGGTATAGCAAAAATCGCCGGAATATTGTGTATTGTAGGAACCCATAAAGTTAGGGTACCGTAGTATGATATCAATAATTTTCAATTTTTTAAAAACTGTTTGTAAGGCCTGTCACAGACTGGCGCGGCCTGGCTAGTTTATCCTAAGTCCACTGTACTTCAGATTAGCTCCCGCGCGGATCTCATTGTTATTATATACAAATAAAAAATCCCAGGCGGAGCCGCGGGACAAAATATAGCCTATGTTCATCCCGAAGGTCCATTCTACCGGTGTAAGATTTTATGAAATTGGCTGAGTAGTTCCGGAGATTACCCCTACATAAAAACTTACAAAGATATTTTCTAGTCTTTGTAGTAATTAACCCACAGTAAAAAAAAAACTCACTGTTTTTTGGTTACATCAAAGGCAGCAACGCACTGGCGCGACCTGGCCGCGGCGGTCAATAGTAAACGTGTCATTAGCTGTCAAAGTATAAGTGTGTTTCAGGCCTAATTTGGTAAATATTGAATGCTTGTATTTTTATACCCGGCTCGGGGAACCTTGATCCCTATGACAGCTGTCATCTCAGTACCTACAATTTTACGTTTTAAGGTTATAAATTGTACTGAGATGACAGCTGTCATAGGGATCAAGGTTCCCCAGGCCGGGTATAAGACAGCATTATTTTTATTTTAAAAATACGATTAACTTGTAGAACGTAAAAAAAACTTAATCATAAAATGAATTCTCTGTCCGTCTGGTATACATAACCCTGTAGGTATTGACTTGATTGATTTATCAATTGTGATATATTCTTAGAATGGTCAATGATGCCTGAGACAATGAGCATTTCAATTCAATGTACTCGCAATTTACTTGTTTAATGTTCTTTTACATTGCCTCACTTGTTCATTCGCGGCGTACTTAGTCATGACATTTTTAAAAAGTAAGTCTTCATATCATAAGTTTGTTTCGTAAAACATGCGTACCTGGTCCAAAAAAAACAGCTTTTATTTAGATTTGATGACTCAATGAAGCGCTCATCTGCCCAGCTAGCACGATTAAAAGTCTGCTAGACGGTCGCCAAAAGCCCCTCCGACCGAGCGACCTTAGTCGTCACCGACCCATAAGAGGTCACATTTTACGGTCAAAATGGCCCAAAACGACACCTAGAACATGCTCATAAAAGCTGCCCTGCAGTTTTTTTAACCCCTGAAGCAAATGAGGCGTATTATAAGTTTAACATGTGTGTCTGTGGCGTCGTAGCTCCCAAACGAACTAAACCTTTTTGAGTGCAGTTTTTTTTAAATCTTAAGTAAAGTTGACCATATACGTTACCCGGACTGCCCCGGAGAGGTTATCTGAAACTATGAAAGTGGGCAGCGTGTATGGGGACGCTTTACGCTATGGTGACACTAGAAAGAATCGATTATCGATTTTGCTCCAGTGTGTTCCAATACATGCTGCGGTTGACCTGTGCAGGTACACCTGCACCTCTCCGGCAGACCGTAACGTGTATATGCATTAGCTTGGTGTGTCGGAAGCGTTTTTAATTTATACACATGACAGTATTTTGCGAGTTCACTCGAAAAGATTTACTAAATTGACTATTATCGTATCTCTAAGATGAATTGTTTAAAAATCTAGCTCAAAAATTGTCAACACTCAATGATTTCTTTGAAATGAATTCACGAAGAGTTTGAGTTTGTTGAATATTTTCGCGGAAATTGTCAGTTTTTTTCTCAAAACAACAAACACATTTACACAGTCAAGTGACGAGCGTCGGGTTTCCGTTTGTTTTATAAATATTGATTCGTGGAATGAGTATTAATACTCCGCGAAATGTGCAATTAAGTCAGAAACAGTTGGTGCATTCACGGAGCACCGTTAAATAGGAAAATTTTAAGAAGCTTCTTCATTTATTTAAGAATAGAATAGAATAGACGTTTATTGCAAACCAATCTTGTTGCAGTGAAAATGCGGTTCTGTGGGCCGTTATTAATAACGCTTATAGTTTTAACCGTCGTTTTTGCAGAGGATACCAGTTGTAAGTTTTTCTATTTTTCCAAAGTACAAAAAATATAATTTTGATCTATTATATCCACATGGTTGGTAAGATTAAGTGTCCTAGTTTGAAAGGGCTATAAAGGTTGGAAACCAATAAAATATGTTATCTTATCACCTGCATGCCAAGCCAATTTTTTTGTTTTGTGTGTTTTGAACCTAATATCGTCACGGAGGATGCGGCTCATGGATCGCCAAGATATTTTTATGTCTTTTGCGAGTTTGCTAGCACTCTGAGCCTCTCGAACACACTTTATCATCTTTTTGACACGAATCTATGGTTGCCGGCCAGGTTTGGGCATGATTCTTGACGTTCTTTTTTCTTTGTATCATTTTATGGTCCGTGATATGAAATTAATATTGATACTCAAGTGTTTCAGCTTCTTTAATAAGTATATCACACGGTCTGAAATTTTGCTGATGTAATTTCACGAGTTCGCGTTTTGCTTCCATTGTTGTACAATACATAAAAAAAAGATACGAACTGTCGCCTGACATGCACAGACACTAAATACAAACTCATCTTAAACACATAGTGTCAACTAAAAAGTAGCATTTTATAAATGACAAGTCAAGAGATAAAACTAGGACACTTAATCTGGTCAACCCTGTAGGTACATTGTTTAACGTTTATAAACATCTCATTAATTTCAGCATTATTTTGGACAACATCCCACAATGTTTAATATTGGTAATGCACTTTATTAAGTAATGGTAAATTTTCCACGTTTACATTTCTACTAAAATATTAATGAAAATCGTAAAACGTTAATATTTCCGGCAAAACCGTTATATTTTTTTTTTTGGTAAATCAAACGTCACTTACACCACTTCTTTTAATTGTAGATCAAGCTTGCGTGGACAAATACTCAAGAAAAGGATATCAGCCGTGGCAAGAGTGGTCTGACCATTATACCTGCCACCGGTACAGATGTGAAATCAGAGACGGAAAATACTTCATTGCTGCGGTTGGGTAAGACACACCACACCGTCGAAGTATCGACTTAGGTACTAATTACTGCTCCACGCATTAACAATAATAGCTTATAGTTGAGGGAATGAATAGTTTTGCTACTTTTGACCTTCAACATATTATTATAACAGTGTTGTAAAATGGCAAACGTTTTTATTCCTCACACACATTAACAGGATTCTTATTTTTAGTTGTAGAAAACCGAAAATTCCAGAAAACGCTTTGGAATGTCATGAATACATCGAAGATGAGAACGTGGGTGAGTGATTGAAGTGCTGTGGTCGGAACCGTTTTTTTTCAAAAGTCCCCGGAGTAGTCTAATATTTTGAATTATTTTAGGCTCTTAATGTATTTAGGTAACATTTTCGTATTTTTAGACTGTTCGATCAAAAATTATATCATAAACGAAATAATGAAATAGAACGTATTAATACCGGTAAGTTTGTATGATGTAAATACCGGTATCCAACCCCTGCTGATAAGTGCCATTTAAAAACGCCAATTATTGATATTGTGACCTTACTAAAAATATTTTAGCCCGAAATATTATATTTATATTTTAGTTCGTTAAAATACTATAGATTTTACTATATCAAGGTAAAAAATTACCGGACTATACACACTTGAGTAAGTATGTCTAAATTTTTGAGACCTCCGATTGAAACATTTTGCAGAATTCCCGACATGCTGCGCTCGTCTGAGATGCGTCGTCGAAGCTAACGGAGATAGAATCGTCCAGACCAGAGGCCAACCTGGAGAGCTGTTCCCTGATAAGTAAGGAGACATTTATTTCCACGAATAGAGTCACTGTTTCTTCAAAAATAATACCACAACAGCATATTTACCTCATCTCCTTCAGAGGTTCTATTTCATGTTTGACCAAGTTACGTAAATTTGATTATTCGTGACATATTCCAGGCCCTGGAAGGGACAACAGAATGAGCCAAGCGCTGCAGTTGTAGGAATGGGAGGTATTCCACAGGCAAACGTCGTCGGTGACCAACAAGGACAACCGGCCCCTGGAATATTCAACAGCCGAGGTGCGGGTAAGCATTATAGTCTAAGATCCGTTGAAGAAATTCCCTATATAGTATACCCTCATCTGTTATTTGATAATGAACAATATTAATCCTTAAATAATATATAGGTTGATAATTCGCACATGGGTTGCCTAGACTGCAGCTGTTAAGTAAAATAAATACTAAGTTACTTTTTGGGTCAACTACCCTCACGTGTTATTCATAAAAATCGAGCATTAGCTGGTAGAATACGACAAGGAATAGGAAAAATAGGAGGAACAGGTTGCCTACTCTCAGCCAGGACTGCTAATTGGTTTGAAGAGGCCACTGAGTGGAGTAAATACACCCTTATCTGTTATATTTAATAAATAGTAACATAAAATGAAAGGTTTTTTTATATCCTGTAAAACGGTGTTAGGTTGCCTAGGCAAAACCTGGAGACAAAAAAGGCCACCAAAGATAAAGGTCGGGTTTTTCAAAGGCGATCCGGCACTTAAAAAACAAATAGATCAGCTTGGTGTCATATTAATTACCATCTTTTTATTGTATTATTGTCTAGATCGTGTAAAAATAAGCATGTATTGCTTGAACCACTTTTTTGTAAACTTGAAAATATGCTGACTTTATCACCCCGGTTTTTAGAATTTTTCGGACTGATTCTTTTCCGACCGAAAAAGCATCATTATGACATCAATTATTATGACCTTTTTATTCAAAGCGTGTTAAAATAAGCATGTCTTGTATGGACAACTTTTCTATAAACTCAAAAACTGCCGTGTCTAAGGGCCCTGAATGTCAAGATTTGTGGGACTTTGATTTTTATCCAACCAACAACGCAACGCCACGTACGATTTATCAATCTGTATATTATCTAACATGTAATATTAGTAATTATCAAATAACAGATGAGGTATATACGTCTTCGACGTATCTCTGCCTATTAAAAGAGCTACTAGTCATTGTTGAATTGTCTTAAACATAATGTCTCATCAGTAACATCTCAACACACTATTTTCCATTTTTAATGATTGTCAAAATTTACTGTATATTTATGGTGCAGTTCATTAATAGGAAGTATTGCCAACAGCAGAAGGGAGCGACATTAATGGAAGGCGCTACGTAGACCCATTCCCATCGCAGCAGATGCAGGAATCTCCCCGCAAAAAGAGATCCGCGGCTCATAAAATCTCTAAGAGAAACCAGGAGGAGAGTCCATACGCCGAGTCATCCAAGCTAAACCGTCGTGTCAAAATTCGTGGCTATGTGCCGGAAAAATACACATCTTTTTTCGCAAACACCAAAAGCCACGGCCACCCCAAACTACTTTTTAATTATTCTTAGTTTAACACATTTACTATACAATTACTATCATTATTTTGTTGATCACGTCAGATATTTGTACTACACATTTAATGTAAAATTCTTTAGCGTCTAGTAATAGAATAACGGGCAATCAAATGTTGTGTCATCCTGCGAGACAGGCATAGCCTAGTGCAGGTGACACGGGCACTCACATCAATCTAAATAAAAAACAGTGATCAGTAACCAGTATGTCAGAGAAACCATGTTTTGTTTAACTGTATCAATAAACTATTTTGTTTTTTTTTATTTTTTTTTATTTAATCATACAAGTTATAAACTAATTTATTCTTGTTATTTTTAACGTGTTTCCTCACGAGTGATCACTGATCAGTGCATTAATTTTAGGTGCTAGTATTAAGTTAGGATCCTATTGTTTTGTTTTGCTTGATGTTTTATATATAAAATATTGTATCCTCATTAAAAGATACAAATCAATGAAATTGGAGTTAATTATCTCTACACTAATAGTCTAGATTAGATCATTTAAGAATCTGATTTTGAGATAGTTGAAATTTACGAAGATTTGAATTGCCTTTTTTAATTAATGTTATTTAGTATTATACACTAACAGCACCATGATATATCATGTGTGATGGCGTATGAAATTGTTATCCTTGCCTGTCTTAGAATAATTTGTAATTTTATTTTAAATAGACGAATTAACGCTATATTTTATTTATATTTCGTTAAATTGAACCCCTATTCTTCGATACAAACCCTTTCACAAATATACAATCAATTATTATTAAATCTAGCAAAAATAACAAAAAAAAAACAGTCCTTACCGTTCCTGTGCAAAAGTGCTAACAAATATTATTACGAAAATGACTAATTTAGAAATCTTACGGGATTTGCAGTTAATTTTTTCCAAGTTCCTGCATTCATTCAAATATTCCTACCTAAACTCATATTGTTAATTAGGTAATACCAAAAAAATTCAAAAAAAAAAAACAAGTACCTACTAGTACGGGAATTTATTTTCTTTATATTATGATCCACAAATAAATGCAGCCCATAAAAGGCGATGATTACAGATGGTTCAAGTATATATAGATACGTGTTTGGCTAACTCTTATCTCTATTAGTCTCATCATTATTTAAATAACAACGGTTAAATACGGAACCCTTCACTTTGCCTTCCTCCAAATTCCGTTTAGAAAGAATTCAATGTTTTTAACATTATCTGAAACCGGCTGGATAAACGTCAAAGTCAAAACTAAAACTTTGACAGAAAAAAGCGCGGGAAACGTGGAACGCGGCGGTTTAGGTTTTCGTTTCTCATACTTTTATTTATAAATTTACTGTAAATTATAGATCAGAAAGGTGTTAATTTGTATATAGTTTCATCGTATTGTGTGTATATATATTTTTTTGTGTTGTTAGTTATATATTAGCATTGGATTAGGTAAGTTTTCTTTACTTTAATATGGAGATGGAGAAGGAACCTCCTGACCCTGGAGGGGGAGGTCTTCAGGTTGCTTACAATGTAACAGTTGATATTGATGATATCGAGTCCGGTTTGGACACAGATGCTTCTGTTGCTTCTACTAGTGGCAGGAGTTCATTAAAACGTAAGCATAGTAAGAGATGCAAAAATTGCAATAAAAAAGTTCGAAAGAGTCAGGATGGCATTTCCTTTATTGTTTGCGCATGTCAGTCTTCCGAGATACCAATGCTACAAGACACCCTGTCTCATCCTCTTCATACCAATGACCAAGTAACAAAATCTCCTGAATCATCTGATATGAATCTAAATAAAGATAAACCAACAAAAGTAGGCAGAGATTTATTCTCACCAACAGATGCTGCACCTTTCACAGTTCATGTGCAGATTAAACAAACAGAACGAAACTCGTCCTTGCATCCAGTTTCATTCGGAAAGTTTTTAATGAAGAGCAAATTCAACAATATAGTAAATGGTAGTGTGAAGCGTATCGGTAGGACCCGGATATCCATGGCCTTCTCGAAATATGATGACGCCAACGTATTTTTGAATGATTCTCGACTTGAAGTTGAGAATTTGACTGCCTTCATTCCATCATTTACTGTTACCCGCATGGGCTTAGTCCGTGGCATCCCGGCAGAGTGGACGGAACAAGATATTATTGAGAACATTTCTGTACCCGCAGGGTGTGGAAAGGTACTCAAGGTAAGACGCCTGAATCATAGAGTTCCCGTTAATGGATCGGTGACATGGCAACCATCTGAAACAATAGTAATCACTTTTGATGGCCAAATCCTCCCAAAAAGAGTATTCTCGTGCTATAATTCCCTTCCGGTAGAATTATACATATTCCCCACGATTCAGTGTTTTAATTGTTGTAAATTTGGTCACACAAAAACAAACTGCAGATCGAAGCCTAAGTGTTTCAAGTGTGGGCAGATGCATGCTGGACACACTTGTACAGTAGAGGAAGATTGTGCCAATTGCTGCTTATGCAATGGTTTACATTTCGCAACGAATAGATCTTGCCCAGAGCACAAGCGTCAAAAGGACATAAAAGTAACCATGGCTAACAAGTGCATCTCTTATGGAGAAGCAGTCAAACTCCACCCAGCAGCTTCCAAGTCATTTGCAGATGTTCTTCAGACTCAACCTCAGCCACAATCAATCTACTCTAGTCCACCCCATAGTGTCCCTACTCTAGCCCCAAATACAACCGCCCAGTCTAATAGCCCCAGTAGTTATAGAAAAACAATTTTCGTTAAACCACGTACTGCTTTGAGAAAAACCACCAAGGGTTATGATGTTGCCGCACATAATGCCTTGGTTAGTGGGTATTCCATGCTATCTCCACTAAACGGCTGTGCGCTTCAGAACAGTAGCGATAAAGAAGAGAGACATTCTACATCTGATGATATTCAAGGCCTAATTAATCTGTTATCTAATCCGAATATTAGCTTACCGTCCCATGTTGCCCCTCTTGCTGAGATACTTTTAGTAGCCATTCAAAATAATGGACAAAATAATTCAATGGAATTGCAGAAGTGTAATAAATAAAAAACATGATTTAATTTATTTATTAAACAAATATGAACCTTTTGTTTTTGCCCTTTCTGAGACATGGCTCAAACCCAGAGCTCTTCTTAGGGTTACTGGATATTCATGTCTCAGAGAAGACCGTCCTGATGGGTATGGTGGTGTAGCCTTACTTATCAGGAATTCCATTTTATTTACACCAGTTCATCTCCCATCTCATAGTGACGATTTGTCAATTGTTGCTGCCATTGTAAATAACATGTGTATCATATCTGTATATATTCCTCATCCATCTTCATCTATTTTGCACGAATTTGAACAATTAATATGTAATCTTCCAAGGCCCATGTTGATTTTAGGTGATTTTAATTCCCAACATCAGCTATGGGGTAGTTCAATTTCTAGTTACCATGGGGAGCGTATAATAGATATTCTTGATAATCATAATCTTTGTGTGTTAAATACTGGCCTTCCTACCAGACGAACAGCACCTTTTGAATTAGTAAGTGTTGTTGACTTATCTATCTGTTCAGCTCAAATTTCATCTTCTTTAACTTGGCGTACACTAGAATCAACATTTGGTAGTGATCATTTTCCAATCATAGTTACATATTCCAATCCTGTTCCATCATCACCTAAGCCTAGTCCAAGGTTAAAGTACAATTTATGCAATGCGGATTGGAAAGTTTTTAAAAGTCATATTGAAGATAAATTGTTGCAGTTGCCTAGTGTAGCTGACAGTGACATAGTGAGTTGTTCAGTTGCATTAGCTCAAGTCATCATAGAAGCGGCTGATGAAACTTTCCCTGTAAAAAATAGTGCATCAGGTAAAATTCCATCTCCTCCCTGGTGGGACAACGAATGCACTCAGGCAATTCGTAGGCGAAAGGAGGCTGAAAGACAGTACTGTCACTTGATGACAAACGAAAACTTTGAGCTGTACATACAGGTAGCGCGTGACACTAAGAAGTTATTACGGAAGAAAAAATTTGAAGGATGGAGAAGATTCTGTGCCTCTCTTAATCCCAATGTTAAACCTTCCATAGTGTGGAACAATATTAAAAGGTTCCGACACGCATTTAATGAGCCTTCTACACAGATTCTTCCTTCTAGCTTAGCTCATCAATTTATGGACAAATTAGCACCGGCTTCAGTTCCAGAAGAATATGTCTTTCAACCTTCTTCCTTTTCATATGATACCGCATATGGTTCTAATTTTAATGCTCCTTTTAAAATTGAAGAATTAAAAGGTGTATTAAGTAACTTGAAAGATACTGCACCTGGCCATGATGGAGTCCCATATTCTTTTCTAGCCAATGCTGGTGATTGCATTCTTATTTATTATTTACACATTATTAATTCTGTTACACAGTCCGGTATAGTCCCAGATACATGGAGATCTCAAATAGTCCTTCCTATTTTAAAACCCAATAAACCAGCTTCAGACGTTTCTTCTTATAGGCCTATTGCTCTATCTTCAGTATTTGCTAAAATTACAGAACACTTGATTAAAAATAGATTAGAATTTTTTATTGAAAGCAATAAGTTACTGGCTCATAGTCAGTTTGGATTCCGTAAAGGTAGATCTACTTATGACAGTTTAGCTATATTAACATCAGATATCAGGTTGGCATTTTCCAGAGATGAATCAGTGGTAGCTGCCTTTCTGGACATAAGCGCTGCATATGATAATGTCTTAGTTTCAGTGTTACGAGAAAAGCTTTTCATATTAGGAGTTCCAGTAATGTTATGTAATTTTATAATTAATCTATTGTCTCAAAGGTCCATTAGTCTTCTCATTGATGATAACAACAGTATTACTCGCTTAGTGTGGAGAGGACTTCCACAAGGGTCTGTTTTAAGCCCTCTGTTGTACAATATTTATACATTTGACTTAGAATCATCCCTTAATGGCACAGTTAGAGTTTTGCAGTATGCTGATGATTTGCTATTATACTCACCAAATGTTTCTGTTGAACAGGCTAGTAGAACCATTTCTTACTCATTGAGTTTATTGAAATTATGGTTAGACTCTAATGGTTTAGAACTTTCTATTCCTAAAAGTGTAGTAGTTGTGTTTACAAGAAAACTATTTCCTCCTCCGGTCACTGTAGAATATGGTAACAATCCCATCTCTGTAAAAAGTCAAACAAAATTTTTAGGTGTCATTTTAGACAGAAAATTAACAGGTCTTCCTCATTGTGACTATGTAGTTTCTAAATGTGAAAAAAATATTAATATACTTAGGTGTGTATCTGGAGTTTGGTGGGGAGCACATCCTTTTTGCCTAAAACTGATGTATAATGCCCTGATAAGGAGTGTTCTAGACTATGGGACATTTCTGCTAGAACCAGGAAGTGTAGCAGGATTCAAGAAACTTTCTAGTATACAGTCTAAAGCTCTCCGAATTATCTGTGGTGCTATGAAATCTAGTCCCATTAATGCAATGCAGGTTGAGTGTTGTGAACCACCTCTTCATTTACGGCGACAATTTCTTTCTGATAGGTATCTCTTCCGTTGCTCTCAATTTTCAAATCACCAACTTTGGCCTATCCTGTTAAACCTCTCTTTTCAAATAAACTCTTCTAAATATTGGAAACATAAGAGTCCCCCTTGCTTGATTAAAAGTTTTGAAAAAGTTAAATCTATACCTGCACCCACTGTTAGTGCTTCTACACTGCCCATCTTCCAGCATGATTATGAATCTCTTACGCTTGTTCCTTCAGTTCTCTTAAATATTGGCATCTCAAAGAATGATGTGGAACATAATAAACAGTTTCTGAGTTTCATTGGAACTGAGGGCCTGGATGCTCATCATATTTACACGGATGCTTCTAAGATATCAGTTAATGGTTGTGTTGGAATTGGAGTACTGCATGTTCAATCCAATATATATCAAAAAGTAAAGTTGCCCCCAGAGTCATCCGTTTATAGTGGTGAATGCTTTGGAATCCTGAAAGCAATAGAGATGATCATTATTATGCGTCTTAAAAAGTCTATAATATTTTCGGACTCATTAAGTTCTCTTCAATCAATTGCTAAATTTCCTTTCAGATCAAAATCTAATAACCCAATTATTTATAAAATACGTAGCCTCTTGTTAAAATGTTCTCTTAATGACTGTTCTGTATCCTTTGCTTGGATTCCCGGGCATAGAGGAATAAAAGGAAATGAAAGGGTGGATGTGCTGGCTCGGGATGCCATTGATTGCGGTGATATGTTTCCTTATGAAAATATACCTGAAGACCTTTTAGCTTTGCCCAAAGTATACTTACGAGACGAATGGATGAAACTTTGGACATCACCTGATGTAAGGACGGGTTTACGCTTTCGTGACATACAACCGGTTGTTCCTGCCAAACCATGGTTTTCTAAAATATCAATTTCAAAACCAGCAACCAGTATGTTAATCCGCATGAGACTGGGTCACTTGTGTACACCGGAGCATCTCTCAAGACTAGGCATCGTGGCCAGTTCTGCGTGTATTTGTGGAGCTGATCCCGGTGACTTAAACCACATATTTTTCGAATGTCAACAATACGATCGCTCGATATTGTTAAATCAGCTGTCAATCCTTAAAGTTCCTTTTCCTGTAACTATTCGTTCACTCCTTTATATTAATGACTCATCCTTGTATATATTTAAAGCCTTATATTCATTTTTATCTTTAAATAATATCAAACTTTAATATACATTATTATATCCTTTCCTGATCTTTCCCATGCTTTCCAAATTCCCGATCTATCCGTATTTTCCTGTAATCCCGTTTCCTCGTTTTTTGGCTGAATGCGCCAAGAGCGCGATGCCATTAAAAAAAAAAAAAAAAAAAAAACTTTGACATTGACATTGACATTACACTTCATCACACTGGTGGGGCGGCTGCTTGCTTATCGCGAAATTTAATTAATTTCGTTATCTAATTATTTATTAAATAGTGG
This sequence comes from Epinotia nisella, assembly GCA_932294315.1. NCBI lineage: Eukaryota > Metazoa > Arthropoda > Insecta > Lepidoptera > Tortricidae > Epinotia > Epinotia nisella. Next base: position 1,087,714 of record OW028699.1, read on the forward strand.
CAATGACAGTGATTACTCACTTAAAAAACAAACAAGCTGGGCACCGAGAACCAGTTACAAACATAACTTCCTGAGACAATTGTATAGTTCTGCAGCATCGAACATCAGTTATAAACACAAGTCAACTTCCTGAGACAATTGTATAGTTCTGTAATTGTTTGCTCCAACAATGGTGGAACCTGAGAAGCCGTTTGCGTGTGTTATGCCGAATTGCGGCATGACGTTCACGAATGAGGACCACTTGAACGTACACACGAAAAAACATGACATGGTACTGCAGTTGGGTATGGAGCAAAAAGCTGCGTTTGTAGGTAAGTTTTTTTTTAATTTTGTCTATCAGAGGCACTATGATCATAACTTATACAGCCTTGGAAATGCTGGATATTTTTTTTACGGAACAAACTAATGAGTCGCTGACCGCGACCTTAGTACCATGCGCTCCACCCGGGCGACCAGCGTGTTCGCTCGTGCCCTTTCTTCTGTTTGGCCTTCAGAAGGGCCGTTAAAGGCCGTTAAAGCACCAGCTATTCTAACCCAATACAACACAGGGAAAATGTACTCTGTGCTATTCTGTTTTACAGCGGACCAGACACCAACACCGACTCGCTTCATCCGCAACTGTGAAGAGGTGGGCTTGTTCCAGGACCTGCAGAATGTCAACCCGTTTGATGAGGGCTTTAAACGGGCCATGGAGACCAAGTAATTACAATAGAATTACGCTTTAGACATTTACTGCATGTAATAATGTGCATTACAGCCCTTAAAATAAAATAACCATTCGTAATACCAATTTTAGCTAAAATTTGTAAATATTCATCGACATTCCTCAATATTTTTGTCGCCAACACAAAATATTTTTAACGACATTATAGTTTAGTTTATTTGGGAGTCACATTTAAAACTATTAATAATAACGGTCAAACTCACATCCGTCGCCCCTAGTGACAATCATCAATATCTACATGAGTTTAACCATAAATAAGTCTCTAATTAAGTAATTAACAATATCATACGATTTTTTCCAGAACTGGAGTCCTGTCCCTTGAGAGCTCCGAAGACGTCGACACTCTCCACACTCCTCAGATGATGTTTCCATCCGTGGATGGGGACTCCGCTCTTTACACCAGCAATAACCAGCGCAACATCACTATTAGCAGGTACAGGTACACACTACCCGTGTATTGCAAAGTATGCAGGTAAATCGGCGGGATAAAACATAACCTCTGTCCATTCGGAAAGTCCATTCTATATGCAGGTGAAAGAATTTTTAAAATCGAACGAGTAGTTCCGGAGATTAACTACAATCCTACAATCTCAAGAGACTTTTTCTCTTTATAACATTAGTATGGACTAGCTGCCCGCAAGCTCCGTCCGCGTATTGCAAAAAATATAGGTGAACCCGTGGGCTAAAATATAGCCTGTGTCCATCTAAAAAGTCCATTCTATGCAAAGGCGAAAGAAAAATTTAAAATTGGATTGAATTACGGAGATTAACCCGTGTCCAATACAAACTTAGAATCTCACAGGCTTCCTCTTTATTCTATTAATAAAGATGACCATGCTTGGTACAGTGGTCTAGTGGTTCAGGCATGCGGCTGCCAAACGGCAGTCGTGGGTTCGAATCCCAGCTGATACCAACGAGTTTTTCGGAATATTCAGCCTTTCGGTGAAGGAAAACATCGTGAGAAACCCTGCATACATCTAAGACGAAATTCAAAAAGGTATGTGAAGTCCCCAATCCGCACTGGGCCAGCGTGGGGACTACTGTCCGTTCCCTAAGTAAGTAAGTAAAGAGGAGGTACTTCCCCAGATGGGCTACTCCATGAGCGAGGGGGCAATCCTTTATGCCTTACTTCTCTAAAAAGTATGTTTTAAGATTAAATCTGGCTTCCACACCATCAAATGATTCAGATTATTCCCCTTCTAGATCATCAAGCGACGAATCCGGTGCAGTTAAAGAGTATGAAACCACCACAATATCCAAACTGACCAACGAGGTCACAACAATTAGTAGGATAGTAGGCAAACAGGACATACTTGACAAAGTAACTACTAAAGACGATGTATCCATCGTTAGACATGAAGATATTAATAAAGAAATAAACGAAACAGTCTCATATACTAACAATGTTATAAAAATACACAGCAATGTAGAAATTAGAAAAGATAACACCATTGAAACATCCAAAATACCTAAAATAACATACACAGATTCAGTCAGCAAAGATGCTAGTAAAGATGTTTTATTGACTGATAAAGACAAAGCTCCACCTATAATGAGTCAGAAATCGCTAGATTTTGTTGTAGACAGCTTAGAGGACCACAATGAAAACAATAAAGACAAAGATACACAGTTAATAAAAATGCTTAAAAGAAATTATCATAAAGCTTTAAGCAAAGAATCTAAAAATATAGATCTAGACGATTTTGAAATTATAATTAAAAAGCCAGACGGCAAACAAGTTAGGATGAAACCAGTTGATGATGATAAGAAAATTCAGGATGATACCAAGGAAAAACTAAAGAGAGTGCTTTCAGATAAAGCTGAGAAGAAATCTAGTCAAATCACAAACAATACACAAATAGTGCAAAATATACTGCCAATCCAAACATTTCCTAGTGGGACTCTGGTACCTGTTACTATAGTGAATCCCAACACGATTTTAATAACAAACAGCTTACAAAAGATACCAATTGTGCCTTTTAATGTGAACAAAGTGAGTGATAGTTTTAAGAAGACAGTGAAAAGAAGAAGTAGTAAGGACAATGATGATTGTGTGGCAGTTGACAAGGAAGCAGAGAAGAAGAGGATGCTGGAGCCGAGGACAGCAGCTTCTAGAAGATACAGGTAATTTAATATTAGTTGCTCTGTGAGCTGTAGAACTCACGAGCCAGTCATACATAAAAAAAATGAATTTCGTAAAAGTGACTTGACAAAAAATTCTATATAATTGACAAACCTGCTCACAAAATTTCATGAGACTCGGTTGTTAATGCGACCAGTTACACAAACGATTTTCGGCCCGAGCCGAAGCATAAAACTTCGTTCGCTCTTCTCTTTTTAAAATTAGGCTCTTGTCGGTGGAGCAATTTCCATGAACCTCTTTCTAGAGCTTTTTCTTTTAGGGTCTGAGACGACTCTACGTCTATTTTTTCTTTTTCTGATCCATGAGCGTTTTCCTTGGCCTTCCTCTCTTCCTCTTCCCTTCAACTTTCCCCTCCTTCTATGTTTTTTTTGTCCGCTGCCCAGCACCCATTGTCATATATGATTTCAGACAAAAACAGAAAGTACTGATGAACTGGCAAGCCGAAGAGAACCGTTTGCTGAAGGAGACTAACCACAAACTGGTGGCAGAGAATGCTGCCCTCAAGCAGCTCATAACCGAGCATCTCAAGAAGTGCTCCAACCCTGGGGACCTGAGTAAGTGAGGTGTTCCCAAGTTCCCACCTGTTAACCCCAATTTTGGTGATGGTGAGGTGATGACGTATGGCACGGAAACGTGGCCGCTTACTATGGGCCTCATAAGAAGGCCCAAATTCACCCAAAGGGCAATGGAGAGAGCTATGCTGGGAGTATCTCTGCGTGATCGCATCAGAAATGAGGCTATCCGCAGCAGAACCAAGGTAACCGATATAGCCCTCCGGATCGCTAAACTTAAGTGGCAGTGGGCGGGGCACATTGCACGTGGAACCCCCGCCCTCAAGGTGGACTGATGACCTGGTAAAGGTCGCTGGAGTCCGCTGGATGCGGGTGGCGCAGGACTGGTCATTGTGGCACTCTTTGGGGGAGGCCAATGTCCAGCAGTGGACGTCTTTCCGCTGATATGATGATGTTGATGGTGAACCCCAATTTATCAAGAGAGAATAGATCTGGAGATACAAATAATTCTAGGACAGTGGTTGCTAACCTTTTCAACATCTTTAACCTCTTGAACAATTTGGGAGACTGGAACCGGTTACCCTATACTTGTTCCCAACCAAAGTGACGACTGAGGCCATAAAGAAAGACAATGCAAAAGAGATAACGCGAGCCTATGGTTTTATGGCCTCAGTCGTCAGTTTGGTTGGGAACAAGTATAATCAGGGTTTTCCAAAGGCTTATTTTAGAAGTTGTTTATAAAATGCTATCCACAATGGTAACCTTATGATAAGGTAATTTTACTGATACTAACCCTATTGTTATGGTAAGCATATCGGATGTGGTAACCATAAGTTAACCCGAAACAAAACTCTATCTCAATAGGATTAACTTATGGTTACCTTGTGGTTCAGGACCTTGCATGCGAAAATTTTAAAGACAAAATTAACCAAATGGCTACAAGATCATTGTTTCTATAATGTTAAGGACTACTTAGATTTGAATGCACAGTAAATTGAATTTGACATGTTATTACTTCCATTCTATTTTATAATAATTCTGAGCATAAATTAATATCTGTTATTATGCATTAATATCTGTTATTAATATTATGCATATATTTTGCATGTTGACTTTAAGTTGACTGAATACTGATTCTGTAATAATTTTAAGACCACCAAATGTAACGTATTCTGGCAAATAAATATTTCATTCATTCATTCATTGGTTGGAAAAAAAACCGCTTCTATCATATTCTAGTATTTTAAATGTTTTAATGTTATGCTGGAAATAAGACTATTTTTAATTCTTTTACCTTATGGTTACCATAACCATAGGGTTACCTACCCTATAAGGTTACCAAATTGGTAGGGTTACCAAATCGATAGGCTTAAGCCCGAAAAGGGATTTTCCGGTCCTCGCTTTACCCCAAGGTTACATAAACTCATCTATCCATCCATTTTAGATACAAATTCTAATACCACCATAGAATAGCTGTATTTCCTTTCCCCTACTGGGGCCCTCGCCGTATACAGGGTGGCACATTTAGATCGGTCAGTATGGGAAAGTCTGAAACTATAAGACATACGAAGATCTCTTCTTAGGAACCATGTGATCGATTTTAAAAACAAGAAAAACTGCATTCATACATAAAGAAAAAAAAACTTGTACTCAGCTCGGGAATCGAACGCGGACGTTTTGAAAAATAAAACGAACACTATTTCTATTTAGATATCGATTGTGTAGGTCTAAGCAGTAAATGTTACTAAGAAACATGATTTCCAAAATGAATAATAAAGCCTTGTTTTCGTATCCTTTAATTTATTTTAATAAGTTTTCGAAATGACCAGTGCGATTTTTTTCAATACAACATTCAACTCTTTTTTTTTAAATATGAATGCAGTTTTTCTTGTTTTTAAAATCGATCACATGGTTCCTAAGAAGAGATCTTCGTATGTCTTATAGTTTCAGACTTTCCCATACTGACCGATCTAAATGTGCCACCCTGTATAATGTATATCATTTTGCACCCTTGAGACACGATCTGCTAATTCATGTTTTTTTTTTCAGAATTACCACTACCCGCGAATGACGCGAATAGGTGATAGTTTGAAGACAATAGCATTAAAAAATGAAGACAGATCCACCGTGTTGTGTTGTGAACTCCCATAATTTTAACAGTTGTCATATTTATTTTGACTATTTATCTGGAATTAGGTTTGATTTACACGATACACAACTAGGCCTCTGGCAGTCAGTCAGGATAACAGAAGCTCGAACTCTCTGACTATCGGTGCAGTGTCCTGAGGGGTTATCACGTAACGTTTCGAACGCGCGTTAGCACAATTTAACTGTCATTTTTAGGGTTCCGTACCTTAAAAGAAAAAAACGGAACCCTTATAGGATCACTCGTGCGTCTATCTGTCCGTCTGTGACATTTGTCACAGCCGATTTGCTTCGAAACTACTGGATCGATTGAGTTGAGATTTGGTAAACATATGTAAATTGGTGACCCAAAGATGGACGCGTAAAGTAAATGAATGAATTCTGAACAAGGGGGCCACTTTTGGGGGGTAAACTTGAAAAAAAAAAAAAAATCGCAAAGTGTATTGTGTGACATATCAAAAGAAAGAGGTTGCTGTAAGCATCTCAGGTATATTTTTTTTATAATTTTAGCAAAAACAGATTTGAAGTAATTTAGGTAACAAGACGAAAATTGACCATTCCCACCCTTATCTCCGAAACTACTACTTATTTTTTTTTAAATATTGAAATTAGTTACTTGCCTAAAGATTTACAGGAAAACCTATAAGAAGTTTGAGTATTCAAAGTAACGGGAAAATTCTAAATATTTTACAGAACTCACCACGCGAGTTGAACTCGCACTTGTCCGGTTTTTTCCATATAAAAAGTGACATTTAGATCTATCCGATGCGCGTACAATGTGTTACGCGATAGACCTGCTGGAGTACCGCCCTCTGCATCTGACCCTTGATCCAGCATCTAAGCGTGTCTTTATTACCCGACTGCCAAAGGAGGAGGGTAATGTTTTTCGAGTGTATGTATGTATGTATTGTCACGGAGTGACATTTTGATTAATCAAAGGTTAATTGAGAAATAAATTACCAAGCAGAAAATGCAAAATGATATTATGTAGTATTGCCTTAAAAAGTCAACACAGCATCTAAAACAAAGTCTCAAACAGTTTACATCGAGTTGTATTGAATCTGTGGTCTGTGTTGTCAGCTTAGGGAAAAATCCTATTTTTAAGGATAACAATGGTGCTAATACTACTTGTGTAGCAACCAACATTTAATACATATATAGGGGTTTGTTAGTAAACTGAAAGAATGCAACTTTGGAAATAATGTTTAATTCTAAACTAAAGATAATTACAAAGAATTAGCAATATCACATTTAATTTCATATAATCTGATATTAACAAATTTCAAGTAGTTGAGATAAAAATTAAAAGACAGTATTCAGGGATATTGAATTTATTCCACTGCAATACTAATGATACGGCCCGAGACCTGGTGTGCTTCCCAAGATGTGCACAGGGGCCATTTTGAACATGCACTCGATGCAGTAGCAGCCTTGCGAAGGAAGTCCATCTTTAGACCCATTTGGTGGTCATCATTTTGGGAGCTGAGTCCGTACCGGTGTCCTGAAAGGGAGGAAAGCCGTGAGTATTCATTGTGAAGGATTAGGTTTAATTCGTCGTGGCGCGAAACACGAGGAATTAGAGGGTTAATCAGGTTCCTGGTCTTTTCAGAGAGGATTTCAGCGAGGTGGGAGATTTCACAATAGGAAGAACTAGGAAATTGATAGTTCACTATTGGTAAGCTAAATTTACACCTTTTGGTAGGATTTCATGTCAGCTTGTGGTACAGGCGACTAATGAATTCTATTTAATTATTTTCAGTGAGACGGGAAGATTAAAAGTTAAAAATTAAAGTTTCAAGATTAAAAGTTTGAAGATTAACAGTTTAAAGATTAAAAGACCATCAGATCATTTCAAGGTCATGTTAAAGGTTGCCACGTACCTAGTTTTCAAGAGGGCATTGTAGTTCGCTGGTTACCAGTCGATAGCTCCACTTTTATCTACACTTTGGAACCGGAGAGTCGCAGCACGGAGATTCTTCAGTGCGCGCCCGGTAATTTTCAACTTCCTCGAGCTGAAGGTCGGTGAAACATTTTGTTTTCCTGGTAGAAGAGTTGCTGCATTTAGCAGTTACCTGAAAGGTTAATTCAAATCACATTATAGTCCGTTCAAATTTAAATTCAGTTTCGAAAGCTACTTTCTGGTACTATAACTTAGGTAGATACTAACACATTTAGAAAGGAAAGATTTTCTGGATAATTCTTGATTTTGAATCCATGTACGACCCAAGCTTGAAGCTGAGCAAATAAATACCGGATTATCCAGATTTCTTTCTAGGAAGATACTAGTTGTATAAAAGTTCGACAGTGTAATAAGAAATAAAGTGAGTAATAGGAAATACTAACCTGTTTTATTCCACCACCCAATGAGCTTTCCACAACTTTTTGCAGCATAACTTCATTTAAAACATCTTTTATAATTTTCTTTTTTTTACACTTGTGCCTGGTGTGATTGCTGCTCCATTTGAGCTTTGGCCGAGCACAGGCAATCCTCCAGGTTACAGTTGGCGCCCACAGGTTGATTTTGAGTAGTTTTTTTGCTAATTTTGAGCACATTTTTTTAAAATACGTTTTGAGCACTTAGTGGTGGAAAGTTTCAGTTTATAGTACCAGAAACAGTGTATTTTTTGTCATATTTGTAGACATTCGAGTAATTTGTTTGATTTTTTGAACACTATTCCATATTGGAAAGGAAATTGTATGAATATTTCAATATTTTGGTTATAACCTATAAGGAATTTATGCTGATCTGTCAAAAAAATTGACATATGTACTTACGATCGTCTGGTTTTAGGCTAGATTAACATTCAAATACTACATTCTAGACCAATTCAGCAAACATTTTACTTTCTGATTTTGATTAAACACACTTGTATATAAATAGCAAATTTGGGCTATAAATAAGAATAGGCTATTAAGCATTTGTAATAAGCAAACCAAGCTAGTCAGTTTTGTTTTTGTGATTTTGCAGTAACAAGATACTGAAGTTAAGATATATTATATAAAATTAAAATATTCAAGTTTTTTCAACCCAGACTGTATAAGGCATATAGGATATATTATTTATTGGATTTACAGTACATGTGACAAGAGTTGTAAATTTTTTTTTAATAGTTGAAAGTGAAACAACTACATGTATACATGAAATAGTGTTTTAATATAAGAACTAATGAAATAGACAGTCACAGAAATAATAAGTTATATTACCAGCCAGTAATTCAGATTTTTAAAGAGAATTTTGATAAATTCATACACAATCACAATTTGACATTCAAAATGGAACGCAGCATTCAATTTCATAGCTTATTAAAGGATGAATTAGTTTATGAAGTACAGATTAGATCAGAAACACCAGCTAGCACGGTTGATGCTTTGAGAAAGCAACTCAGAAATCTTTTGGTTGAGGCACCGAGTGAAGCAGTTCTGGAAACAGAATTGCCATATGAAATAGAACTCAACACAGTCTCCAACAAAATAACAGAGTTATCTGCAAGCGTTGACAAGTATGTTAGGCAGAGGGATAGGCATTCAATAAGTCGAGCGAAGGCGTTAGGAAGCCATTTGTTTCACCGCTTGGCTAGGGTCCATTCCGATTTAAATCCGGAGTTTCTTGTCAAAAAGGCAGAATTGCAGGCTAGGCTGGATGTTTTATTGTCAAGAATAGATTCTCCAAATCCAGGTCCTGGAGGGACGGCTGGAAATTCTGAAATAATAACAACTGGTGTTAGGGATTTTCAGGTAACTTGTTCAGGCGATATGAATATTTCAAAGTGGTCGATTAGATTTAATGGTACAACAGATCCACGATCATTTTTGGAACGTGTTGAGGAGTTGAAGGAGGCAAATGGAGTTTCAGATGATCGTTTATTCAGTGCAGCTCCTCATTTATTTGTGGATTCTGGTTTAGTTTGGTACCGCGGAATAAAAAACACAGTTGCATGTTGGAGCGACTTAAAAACATTATTGTTGGAGGAATTTGATCCCTGTGATTATAATTACAGGCTTATGTCGGAAATTAGGTCTAGAACACAGGGTGAAAATGAACCAATACACTTGTATTTTGCAGTTATGTCAGGAATGTTCGCTAGATTGAAGTCAGCTTTGCCAGAGGAGCAAAGACTAGAGATTCTGTTGCACAACATACGCCCGCAATTTGCACAACAATTAGCATTAGTTCCTATTACTACTGTACAGGAACTCAAGAGCAATTGTCGAAAACTGGAAGCTGCAATGCAACGGTCTAAAATGTTTACAGACCCGCCTAAGGTTTCGGCAAATACTCTTTGTAGTGATTTCGCTTTTAAGGGTAAACAAAGTCAAGTTAGTTCTGTATCTTTTAAACAAAACTTGCCTTTGAATTCAAGCTTGTACAAAGCAGATTCATCATATCAACAACGTCATTCACACCCGGTTGACAAAAAGCAAACCAAGTTTACGCAGCATTCGGGTAATATTCCGGTTTGTTATAAGTGCGGCAAATCCTCACATAACTTTAGATTGTGTAACGCAAAGCCAAACCAAAGTTTAATTAGATGTTTTGGTTGCAATAAGCCAGGGGTCATCCGCCCAAATTGTCAGAACTGTCAAGGCACACAATCGAAAGGGAGCGTTCAGAAACAAATACAATCAAGTTCAAAAAACTTGTAGACTCGAACCGTAGCAATATTTGTGAAACAGATAAAAGTTTAATTCATGAATCAATTGCTAAATTTAACAATTTTAATTCAATCGCTACGGTTCGTTTTGCCCCAAATAAAGATGACATCCGGCCATATTTGAAAGTTACGGTAAATGATTTTGAGATTTATGGATTGCTGGACAGTGCTGCCAGCATCAGTATTTTTGGAAAAAACGCCTATGAAGATTTTATTAAATTCGGGTTTAAACTACACGAAACTCAACCAAAAACGTGTAGTGTTGCAAATGGCGTTGAAGTCGAGACAACAGGGTATATGTTTGTCCCTGTAACATTCAAAAATATTACGCATGTAATTAAATTTTACGTAATACACAGTATTGTCACAGATGTTATTTTGGGAGTGGATTTTTGGCAATCATTTCATTTAGCACCAGAGATATTTGGAAGTATCGACTATATGGCTTCACCCGAGACTTTTTATAACTGTAGTGGTTTAAATGCAGGATTAGTGCACTCGATCACTGCATATGATCATTTAACAGCGGCAGAGAGGGAACTCGCGGATACCGTAGTAAGTAAGTTTAGGGACATTTCGTTCGAGGAGAGAGGTTTAGGCAGAACCAGCTTAATCGAGCACACAATCGAGACTGGCGAAGCCTTGCCGATTAAGACGAAACAATACCCGCTGTCACCGGAAAAACGCGCCATTTTAAGTTCCGAATTGGATCGTATGCTAAAATTAGATGTAGTTGCACCTTGTGAAAGTCCGTGGAATAACCCGGCTCTGTTAGTGAAGAAGTCTAACGGAGACTGGCGGTTTTGTTTAGACTGCAGAAAACTCAATGCGATCACTAAAGGGGATTCGTATTCCATCCCTTATATTCCCCAAATTTTGGACAGTTTAAAGGAAGCGAAATACCTGACGTCGATCGACTTGAGTTCTTCGTTTTGGCAGATCCCGTTAGCTGAAGGTTCACAAGAAAAGTGTAGTTTTAGTGTACCATCGCGCGGGGTTTATAAATTTAAGGTAATGCCATTTGGTTTGTGTGGCGCACCTGCGCGCCAGCAGCGTCTTATGGACATGCTCATTAACCACAATTTGACCAGTGACATAGAGAATGGGTTAGTTTTTTGCTATGTCGACGATATAGTAATTTGTTCGTCGGATTTTCAGACGCACTTGCTTTTGATGAACCGTGTGCTGGAGAAGTTAAGAATGGCAAACCTCACAACCAACTACACAAAGTCCAAGTTCTTCAGGCAGTCGCTGAAGTACCTCGGTTACGTCGTGGACGAGTTCGGGTTGCGTACTGATCCTGATAAAGTGGCTGCCATTCTGAATTTCCCCACGCCCATGACTTCGCGTGAGGTAAAGATATTCTTGGGAACGTGCTCTTGGTACCGTAGGTTTATACGAAATTTTTCTACAATAGCCGCACCCCTGAACAAACTCACGTCGAAGGGTAAAAGTGCGCCGCCTTTTCAGTGGTCGGCAGAGGCTGAAGAGGCATTTAAAATGTTGAAGAACGCGCTGGTGTCGGCACCAATTTTAGCAGTGCCGGATTTTTCAAAGGCTTTTACGGTACACGCCGACGCGTCTTCATACGGCCTAGGAGGAATGCTTAGTCAGACCATTAATAACATCGAGCATCCAATCGCGTATGTTAGTCGTTCTTTAAATAAATGCGAGCGCAATTACAGTGTCACGGAGCGTGAGGCGCTTGCTGTTTTATTTACAGTTGAGAAGTTTCAAGCCTACTTAGGCTCACGTAAATTTAAGGTGGTTACTGACCATGCGTCACTGAAATGGTTCATGAACCTTGAGAACCCATCAGGGAGATTAGCACGTTGGGGTTGCAGACTGTCTCAATTTGATTTTGAGATTGAGCACAGAAAGGGATCTCTTAATGTGGTACCTGATGCCTTATCAAGACTCATGCCAGTTGACGCAATAGCGTTGGTAAATGACGAGCCTGAGTCAGACGAATGGTATGTAAAGATTGCGAATGGGTGTAGAACTTTTCCCGCCAATTATCCAAATTTTTGTTTTAAAGAGGGAAAGTTATTTAGGCATTGCAAAAACAAATACAATCTGTTGCGAGAGTTTGACTGGAAGGAAGTAGTGAGGAAAAGTGACCGAAAGAGAGTGATGCAAGAAAACCACTGTGAATCAACTGCAGCTCATTTAGGGATATTTAAAACTCATCGCCGGTTATCGTTGACGTACTTTTGGCCCGGGATGTACAAGGATGTGGTTGAGTTCGTGAACGCGTGCGACGTTTGTGCCGCTTACAAACACTCACAAAAACCAACTGCAGGCCTTATGGGACAACCAAAGGTATGCCATCGACCTTGGCAAGTAGTTAGTATTGATCTAGTAGGTCCTCTTCCGCGCTCTCGAGCAGGGTTTACTTTCTTGTTTGTAGTAACCTGTTGTTTTTCAAAGTACACACTGCTATTTCCACTTCGTCGCGCAACCAGTGCATTGGTGGCGAAGCACTTTGAGCATCATGTCATTTTGGAGCATGGTGTTCCAGAGACCATAATTACTGACAACGGAGTTCAGTTTACGGGATCACACTTTAAGCAGTTAATGAAGCGTTACAACGTCCCAAAAGTATTTTATGGACCTCGTTACACGCCTCAGGTAAATCTTGTAGAAAGATATAACCGCACGGTTATGACAGCCGTAGCTTCGTATGTAGAGGAAAATCACCGGACTTGGGACGAAAAACTGCACCAGATCCGGTTTGCAATAAACAGTGCAGTCAATGAGTCCACAGGGTTTTCTCCTTTCTTTTTAGTACATGCTAGGGAGCCGGTCATTAACGGTTCATTTTATAAGGACACTGATCAGAGGTACTCTGAGGTTATTCCCAGGGAGGAATATGCAGGCGAGTTTGGTTGTTTAGAAGAGATTTTTCAAAAAGTTAGGCTAAATCTGTTACAAGCACATGCAACAAATGCCAAGTATTATAATTTAAGACGTCGTGCGGCGAAATATTCAGTTGGGGACATCGTTTGGAAGCGTACGTTTGTACAGAGTGACGCTTCAAAGTTTAAAATGTCAAAACTTGCGCCCAAGTACGAAAAGTGCAGGGTTAAAGTGGTTTTGTCTCCTTTGGTCTATGAGTTGGAAAGGATGGACGGCCATCCAATCGGCTCGTGGCATGTTAAAGATTTTAAAAACTAGGAATAAGGTGTAGGTAGGGTTATGTTATCCATAGACGCACGGCCCCGTGTCTGTTTAAAGCGTCGCCGTGCCGCTATGGTTGACAAACCGCCTATTCCAGTGAAATACAAACTAGGGTTGTAATTCGTCAGTAGTGTTAAATATTACAGTAAATATTTAATCACGAATTTTGATAGGAACGTGGTGAACAGGAGCAACTGGTTCACTACAATTTTTTTTGAAAGAGAGGAATGTATGAGTTTGATAGAGCGTGATGTATGATAGGTGCGAGACAACCTGTGCTCAATCTTAAGATCAGAGCAGTCTTTAATATGTTACAAGATTTTATGTAGCTATATTTTAAGGTTACTATACCCAGGTGGCGGGTAAATGGTACAGTTTACGTGCAGCACATAACACATTTTATTTAGGCATGCCTAATTTTTTTTAGGGTATATGCGATATTGTGCAGCACATATTTCGTTTGGTTTCTTTGGCAAGGTTGGCTGAGAAATGGTTTTTTTTTTAAGTGGAAAATGTCACTGACCCCGATAGGGTTGGAGCAGTATTTTGGTGTTGGGTTACATTTGGTTATTTTGATAATACTGGTTACTTTGATAACGAGTTTCAGTTTGCCCGGTCTAGCAGAGAATTTCGTTTATGTATGCTGAACATCGGTCCTGGCAGTTGGCATTAACCCTTCCACCACAACGTTGCCGTTGTGGAGGAAAGGTTAAAGGTGGGGTTACTGGAAAGATGGTTGACGGAAGGATTTTTCCAGGCGTAGCGTTTTGGCCGCCTAGTTTTTACCTTCCTGCTGGTTAACGTGGGTTCGAGGTTATTTCAGTAGATTTTGGTATCGACGTCCATCTTAAAGCGGATAATCTCGAGGCTGCGTCAAGCTAGTTGTTTTATTTTTGTTTGAATATGTAGTTATTTTTTTTTCTTTCCTATTGCACACTTGAATTGGAAGTTGGAGAATGTTTATCTTTATTGAACAATTTGTTTTGGGTAGGTGTAGAGGGTCGCTGAGGGCAGCGGTCGGTTCACCTGCGTTGAACCTTTTCATCGGGGGGGAATGTACTGTCACGGAGTGACATTTTGATTAATCAAAGGTTAATTGAGAAATAAATTACCAAGCAGAAAATGCAAAATGATATTATGTAGTATTGCCTTAAAAAGTCAACACAGCATCTAAAACAAAGTCTCAAACAGTTTACATCGAGTTGTATTGAATCTGTGGTCTGTGTTGTCAGCTTAGGGAAAAATCCTATTTTTAAGGATAACAATGGTGCTAATACTACTTGTGTAGCAACCAACATTTAATACATATATAGGGGTTTGTTAGTAAACTGAAAGAATGCAACTTTGGAAATAATGTTTAATTCTAAACTAAAGATAATTACAAAGAATTAGCAATATCACATTTAATTTCATATAATCTGATATTAACAAATTTCAAGTAGTTGAGATAAAAATTAAAAGACAGTATTCAGGGATATTGAATTTATTCCACTGCAATACTAATGATACGGCCCGAGACCTGGTGTGCTTCCCAAGATGTGCACAGGGGCCATTTTGAACATGCACTCGATGCAGTAGCAGCCTTGCGAAGGAAGTCCATCTTTAGACCCATTTGGTGGTCATCATTTTGGGAGCTGAGTCCGTACCGGTGTCCTGAAAGGGAGGAAAGCCGTGAGTATTCATTGTGAAGGATTAGGTTTAATTCGTCGTGGCGCGAAACACGAGGAATTAGAGGGTTAATCAGGTTCCTGGTCTTTTCAGAGAGGATTTCAGCGAGGTGGGAGATTTCACAATAGGAAGAACTAGGAAATTGATAGTTCACTATTGGTAAGCTAAATTTACACCTTTTGGTAGGATTTCATGTCAGCTTGTGGTACAGGCGACTAATGAATTCTATTTAATTATTTTCAGTGAGACGGGAAGATTAAAAGTTAAAAATTAAAGTTTCAAGATTAAAAGTTTGAAGATTAACAGTTTAAAGATTAAAAGACCATCAGATCATTTCAAGGTCATGTTAAAGGTTGCCACGTACCTAGTTTTCAAGAGGGCATTGTAGTTCGCTGGTTACCAGTCGATAGCTCCACTTTTATCTACACTTTGGAACCGGAGAGTCGCAGCACGGAGATTCTTCAGTGCGCGCCCGGTAATTTTCAACTTCCTCGAGCTGAAGGTCGGTGAAACATTTTGTTTTCCTGGTAGAAGAGTTGCTGCATTTAGCAGTTACCTGAAAGGTTAATTCAAATCACATTATAGTCCGTTCAAATTTAAATTCAGTTTCGAAAGCTACTTTCTGGTACTATAACTTAGGTAGATACTAACACATTTAGAAAGGAAAGATTTTCTGGATAATTCTTGATTTTGAATCCATGTACGACCCAAGCTTGAAGCTGAGCAAATAAATACCGGATTATCCAGATTTCTTTCTAGGAAGATACTAGTTGTATAAAAGTTCGACAGTGTAATAAGAAATAAAGTGAGTAATAGGAAATACTAACCTGTTTTATTCCACCACCCAATGAGCTTTCCACAACTTTTTGCAGCATAACTTCATTTAAAACATCTTTTATAATTTTCTTTTTTTTACACTTGTGCCTGGTGTGATTGCTGCTCCATTTGAGCTTTGGCCGAGCACAGGCAATCCTCCAGGTTACAGTATGTCTGTTTCTTTGTGGCCACCTGTAGCCTAAACGGCTTGATGGATTTTGGTGTATGAGGTGTCGTTGGATTCCTCTTAATCGTGGGAGTGACATAGGCTATAATATTTGTCAAAAAGCAGTCGGGTTTTTAGAAAATTCTTTCGATTTCACTTGTTTACTTTATTCCAATTTACACTTACATATAAGTAAACGTTACTTAATTAAGTGTTAATTTGACTGAATACTTTACGTTTTATGTTATTTTTATTAAGCCTTAAGTGTCCTACTGGGGAAATGCCTCCCCCTTTTTCTTCCACGTATCCCTGTCCTTGCCTGCTAGCATAACTTGACTCTGAACTCTACTCGCGCGCGAGATAGGCTGTCCGTCACTTTCTGATGAATGCTGTCAAAAAGTGACAGATAGTCTATCACGCGCGCGAGTAGAGTAGAGAGTCAAGTTATGCTAGCTGCGGGGCTAGCACAACTGACGCCGCGCCGCGACGCAAGTCGAGAAAGATTTACCCTCTTTTCTCTAATGTGTACGGTGCGAGTGAGATAGGAGACGCGTAATCGCGCGCGAAGCGACTGAGCAGCAAGTTGTGCTAGACGTACAGCACGTCTAGCACAACTTGCTGCTCAGTCGCTTCTCGCGCGTCTAAGCGTTCCCTATCTCACTCGTACCGTACAAATTAGAAAAAGGGGGGTAGAGCTTTCTCGACTCGCGTCGCGGTGCGGCGTCAGTTGCGCTAGCCCTGCTGGGCTGGGTAGCCTCCCACCAGTCTTGATCGAAGACATGAATCATTTTGTTATTGTTATTTACCTATTTATTTTTGTTAGTTAAGACCACCAAGCTGAAATGGGAATGGGCTGGCCTGGTCTGCCGCATGCATCCACAGTGGTGGGCCAAGATAGCCACGGAGTGGGTGCCACACGTAGATAGAGGATTTAATTAGCGTCCTAGCCAAAGGTCCTAGCGTATGCACGAAAGGGACGATGGTAAATCAACCTTACTAAGTTGAGAAGCTCAGAGACTAATACATTTTTGACGTCTAATGTCGTTTGTAATTTAGTCGTATTAAACCATAGAAGGAACGAAAAAACCATAGGGTAACTCCTTACAAATTTCTACCGAAACGCGTGCCCATAACCCGGTATGCGCATGTGTACGCTTGTTAGAACTAAACGACTGCGTGGCATCCTTTTGACACCCCGCCCCCACGTCCGCATACGACCGCATAATAGGCTTGTGTCCTATTTTTTTTTTACGATGCCATTCGAACCAGTTTTTGGTGTGGAACAAATGTTTGTATAGGAGTAAGTACAATTAAGGAACATAAATACCCAAAAAATTGAGTTAAAGACGGACCTCGCTGGCGGTAGCCGAAAACGTTCCATACTGATTAACATTGAATCATGACGTCACAGGGTAATATTTGTACTAGTCGTTATATGGAAAATCAAGTAAATTGCTGTTTCGGTTGCGAAATACTGTGTTTAGGACCATAGTTGTCATACAATATTGTTTCTATAAAAGCGTAAGGATTCTATTGGTAGCTTTAAATTTACTTTTGGACAATAAAAAAAATGCATATTTTTTGTAAACTTTCAAGGGCCATATATTTTTATGATTTGAATTATATTTCGTAATTTATACTTAATTGCATTTATTTGAAGGTTTACTATCAATTTAGCAACACTGCGCTATCAATTTTAACATGAGGACACAACCCAATTGGCAATGTGCATCCTTTTTGTGGGGCCACTTTTCGGCGTTAGTAGGACTTCTATGGTTTTTCCGTTCGTTGGTTGTGCGTCAGTTTCAGTACACTACGATTAAAATCAGTTAACTACTGACATTTGGCATTAATTCACTCGATACTCTATCTTAACGTCAGAATATTAGAGTTTATTTTGTAAACACGCTGCCTATAAATATAACGGTTGTAATAAAGACTTAATTACATTGGTATTAAGGTAGAATATACAATCTGTCAGTGGTTAACTGATTTTAATCAAGGTGTACAATATTTTGACAGGTGGTGACGAACAAAAAAAGCCTATACGCGCTGAGGGGCAGGAGATTTGACATTGTATCTCGTTCCCACTTGTAGTATTGTCTATGCTTACATCATTGTCACTCATGTGTGTATGTGTGTGTGAGTCCCTCTATTCTATTCTTCCTCTATGGTACCACATGATAGTTAGGCGAAGACATGGCAGGCCGGAACGGAGATTTTGTAACAATTGGCCAGAGATTACTCAAAGCCGAGACGAGTGGCAGTCGACAGAGGCCTTTGCTCAGCAGTGTGACAATACATAGGCTTCGAAAAAAAAAGACTGTACACTATGAAAAATGTATTCACGAAATGCTCAAATTCATTTAAAAGATGTGCACGGCTATCACAAGACGGCGCGCGAACTCTCTCGATTTTTCTCGCACTACACCTCTCTTTCTAAGTGTTCTAATAAGAGAGAGACGGATAGTGCGAGAAAAATCGAGAAAGCTCGCGCGCCGTCTTGTGATAGCCGTGGTGGTATTTTAAAACATTCCAATTATGAATATGAACTTAAACTTTTAGTAATAGGTTTTTACAAATACCGTGTGGGGGAGAGAAATTAAGATTTAATGTGTGGTTAGTTCAAGTGCGGGTCGGACTCGCGCACGAAGGGTTCCGTACCATTATCTATAAAAACGGCAAAAAAATCATGTCTGTTGTATGGGAGCCCCAGTCCGACTCGTACTTGGCCGGTTTTTTAGTATTTGTTGTTATAGCGGCAACAGAAATACATAATCTGTGAAAATTTCAACTCTCTAGCTATCACGGTTCTTGAGATACAGCCTGGTGACAAACAGACGGACGGACGGACAGCGAAGTCTTAGTAATAGGGTCCCGTTTTTACCCGTTGGGTACGGAACCCTAAAAAACGCGTAATTAGATAAGTCAATTGCACCAAGATACAATATGCATTGATCAATTTTAAATTATCTCCCGCGCTGCGCCATTTTGTGCTGGCCTTAAGAATCAATATGTTTGACCGATCTAAAGTTTGAATTAGAGTCTGTTAATTTAATGATCATGACAATTACAGGTAATAATTTCCATTTAAATGAGTGTTTTATTTACCTATCCTTAAATAACCTACGAGTAAATCGCGTATTCTACGGCTTCAGATGAATTTCCACACTAACGCTCCGGTTGCGGAATGAGCTCCTTGACGAGGTTTTCCCGAGGGACTACAGTACGGGGTTCTTCAAGAAAGGAGTGTATATTTTTAAAGGGTCAGCAACGCGCATTTGACGTCTCTGGCTGGAGTTGCAAGCGTTCATAGGCCACGGTGACTATCGGGCGGGTATACCTACCATAATATATAGCTATCCACGCCGTGACCGGCGATGGCGACCCTAGCTAGTTACGGGCGTGAGCCCTGATATGGCTTGCGAAGCCGAACTTAGTCTTGAACACTCGGTCGCAGGAAGCACAGTAAAGCTGACCAGAGGTATTGTATGTGTAATTGTAGTTGGGCTTTGGGCGCGATTTTCGTGCCTGACGTCTCTCATCAAGTTCGACGAGACGAGCAGCTTCAAAATGGTTGATGCTCGTTTTGATGCGAGAGCGCCATTCTGGGCGCAGCAAGGCAAGCTCCTCCCACTTATGCGTTGGAATTTTACAGGCAGTTAGGTGACGCTTTAGCACATCCTTATAACGTAGATGCTGCCCACCTCGATTCCGTTTGCCGGCTGATAACTCGGAGTATAGAACGGCTTTCGGTAGTCTACAGTCATCCATACGCCAAACATGCCCACACCACCTTAGCTGACCTTTCATCAGCAAAGCTTCCATGCCTGACATCTTACAACGACGTAGTACTTCCGTGTTGGGGACGCGATCCTGCCACTTTATTCTTAGAATAGAGCGCAAGCATCGTAGGTGGAATGTGTCCAGGAAGCGAATGTCACCTTTGTACAGACACCAGGTTTCCGAAGCATATAAGAGTATCGGAAGGTTTTTTTATACCATAATAATATGGTATAAAAAAACCTCACATGAGATTAGCAGTCCGGAGCATAATATAAGACTTAGAAGCAGCGAATGAAAAAAACATAGAAGGCTAACTCCCTACAAATGTGTACCCAAACACATGCCCAAAACCCGGTATGCGACTTAATGGCTGCTTGGCATCCTTCTGACACCCCGCCCCCACGTCCGCATAATGGCAATGTGCATCCTTTTTGTGGGGCCACTTTTCGGCGCTAGTTACACTTCTATGGTTTTTTCGTTCGCAGCTTAGAAGTAATAAAATAAAATGATTTATACAAAAGATCTTCATCAAATTCCATTCTACCTCATTATTGCCACATCTATTCTAAACTGTAAATGAAATGCAACGAAAATAAATTATTTTATTACTAAAGTTTTGAACTCATTTTCTATAGTAGATTCTATAAATTTGATAATGTAAAAAAAAACCATTTCATACGTTTTGAAACCACAATGTTCATGGATCATCACCATCAGGTAGATAACGGTATATTACAATTTTTACAGTATTTACTTAGCTAATTTCTATAAAAAAATGTGTTTAGAGAAGACGCATTCTATATATAATTTGCTAGCCTAAAAGTTATATACGTCTTCGCCTTCTTTTTGTTTACTAACAAACAAAATAAACAAGCGCTGCTGAACGGTCCGAGTAGCTGTCACATACGTTCAAAAACTATAACAATCAAAATTTTATTTTTTGATTAAAGATAAACCTCTTTTAATGATATGTAAAATGTAGTCAATATTAATGAAACGGAAAAAAATGTTTAATATTGTTCTCAATTACAATATTGCTGGTGTAATCTGACTAAATACATTTACATTGACGCCATGTATCTGTCAGCTGTCCACAGCTGTCAAACGAAATCGGTTTCAGAACGCACCCAGAACTCTCAGTGAAGGACACCGTGAAAAACTAGGAAAAGCCAAATCAAAGTCGTCCATATTTGTTTGGTGCGCATTCGCCCGCGTTTATTGAAAATTTTAGGACTACAGAGTCAGTGAAATTTTGCAGTGTGGCGAAAATCACGCCGTACCCAAACATGAGTTACCCGGGGCGGAGTAAGTTCGAGGTAAGCCCATCGATCGACATTCCCGTGTTTGTGTTTTCGTTTTGATTAGAAACAGCTGATATAGCTGTATATATGCGCAAGTACATGCCCTATTCCTTTGTTCTCCCACGATGATTATTAACATTTAACTGCAAAGTTAATTCTATTGAACATGTACACAAAAGATCGTCAATGATAAACAAAGCAAGTTGCGTTCTATTTTTAACCTTTTTAAACTTGTTTATTTTTCAAGTACGCTTTTATTATGCAAATAAATTGAGGGCGCAGCCACAGTGACATATAATCTCCTTTGTGCTTTCTAGAAGTTGACGTACTGTCTATTATCTTGACATGTAAAATTCCTATCCTAATTTCCTTAGTTAATAAAAGCCAAGTTGTATTTGGTTTCTCGTTTAAATATGTATCAATTTTATTAACTAAGATAATGACGGGTTCGCAAGAAGATACCAAGAGAATGATTACAAACTCCCTAGCACGATATCTTCGACCAGATAAGTTCGACGTCGAACCTACCGATCCTGCAGCCGCTGAAAAGTGGTCACATTGGCACCACACTTTTTCAAACTTCCTCGCTGAAGAAATTCCTGACGATGCAACGGATTCTATAAAACTCAAGTTGTTAGTAAATCATTTGACTTCCAACATCTACATACATATCAAAGACTGTCAATCCTACGATGCCGCTGCCAATCTCTTGAACAAAACATATCTCAAACCGCAAAATGAAATTTTAGCGCGGCACGTCCTTGGAACACGAAAACAAAGACATGATGAATCAATTTCAGATTATTGCCGTGCATTGCATATTCTTGCGCAAAGTTGCAACTTCATGCCTGTCTCAGCTGACGAACACAAAAACCAGGCAATACGAAGCGCGTTTATCGCCGGTATCCTTTCACTTAAAATAAGGGAACGATTACTTGAAAAATCGTCCCTATCGCTTGACGAAGCTTTTAATCAGGCCGTTGTCCTAGAGACCGCTGAAAAAGACTCCGCAATGATGGGTGTTAATGCCGTACATACCTTGAACGCCTTGCCAGCACCAGCTCAACAACAAGAAGTGCCGAAACCCTTCGTACCAAATCCCCACAATGCTGCGGTATCTTCACCACAACAATCGTCAAGGCGTTGTTTCTTTTGCGGCGGTAAAGTTCATCAAAGAGTTAAGTGTCCAGCCTTCCACGCCTACTGTCAGCTTTGCTCTAAAAAAGGGCACTTTGCTTCAGTATGCCGTTCCCGTGACAACCCTTCTAGCAACGCCATCACGAGCTCTGCCGCTCCTGTCGAATTCCTACCGTGTCCAAGTTCTCATGATACAGTTAGCACCATTTATTCTGCTGCATCTCCATCGAGCTTAGAAAAGGCCACGATTGCCATCACTCTCAACCATACTCGTGCTGATGCCCTGATCGATACGGGCAGCTCTGTCAGTTTTATTGATAGAAACATAGCACAATTGATGAAATTGAAACTGCGACCCTATAAACATACAGTAAACTTAGCTTCACTTAATCACACATCAAGTGTTGACGGGGTCTGTTTTGCCACGCTTGAAATTAACAAGCACATATACAAACAACGACCGCTACTAGTAATCAACAATTTATGCGCGGACGTCATCGTTGGCCACGACATACTTAAGGATCACTCAAAGCTCGAATTCCAGTTTGGAGGAACCAGAGAACCCTTACATGTGTGCGTAATGGAAGCCTCCGTACCGCCAGCATCACTATTTACGCATTTATCTGCTGACATTACTCCTATTGCTGTCAAATCAAGACGTCATAGCGGCGACGAGGAGGAGTTTATTCGAGATGAAGTATCAAAACTTTTGGAAGATGGGATCATTGAACCGAGCGTATCTCCTTGGCGCGCTCAGGTACTTGTTGCTGGCGGTGGAACTCATCGAAAGAGGTTGGTTGTCGACTACTCTAGAACAATTAATAAGTTTACGTATTTGGATGCATATCCAGTGCCTAATATTGAGTCGATAGTTTCAAAAGTGGCTAAATACAATCATTTTAGCCAAATTGATTTGAAGAGTGCTTACCATCAAGTACCCATTTTAGAACGAGAAAAAATATACACAGCTTTTGAAGCCTGCGGCAAATTATGGCACTTCAAGAGAATCCCGTTCGGAGTCACTAACGGAGTTGCCGCCTTTCAACGTACACTCGAACACATTATCGAAAGGGAACAGTTACAAGGAACTTTTGCTTATCTCGACGACGTCACAGTTTGTGGTAAAGACAACGAAGACCACGACAAAAACTTACAGAAATTTATGGCTGCTGCAAAAAAATATAAACTTACGCTAAATGAACAAAAATGTAATTTCAGCAAAAACTCAATTAGTCTCCTTGGATACACTGTCAACAACAACGTAATTGAACCCGACAAAGACCGGCTGGAACCACTAACACAGCTACCATTGCCCCATAACGCTGCTGAGCTTAAACGAGCTTTAGGACTATTTGCTCACTATGCCAAATGGGTCCACAACTTTTCTGAAAAAGCTCAACCTTTAATCAACAATCTTAACTTTCCTCTCAACGAAATTGGCCAGCGCAGTTTTCAACTTTTGAAATCAGATATCGAAAAGGCGGCTTTGGCTGCTATTGATGACAAAGAAACCTTGACAGTAGAAACTGACGCGTCCGAGTTCGCTATAGCTGCAACACTATCACAAAAGGGCCGCCCCGTTGCTTTCTTTTCAAGAACTTTGTCAGATATCGAACGCAAACACGCTTCGGTCGAAAAAGAAGCTTGCGCTATCGTCGAGAGTCTCCGAAAATGGCGCCACTACCTCGTACACAGGCATTTTCTCCTTATAACTGATCAAAAGTCCGTAAGCTTTATTTTCGATCAAAATCATTCAAGCAAAATTAAAAATGAAAAAATCGAAAGATGGAGGTTAGACCTGTCATGTTACAAGTATGACATTATTTACAGACCGGGTGTTGAAAATACTGCCGCGGACGCTCTATCAAGAGTATGCGCATTTATGAGTAATAGCAAATTGTACGAACTGCACGACGCTCTTTCTCACCCTGGAGTTACTAGAATGTATCATTGGATCAAACTGAAGAATCTTCCTTACTCTATTAATGATGTCAAACAGATGACGGCTTCATGCCGTATATGCGCAGAAATAAAACCACGTTACGCTAAAGCGAAGGGCACATTAATCAAAGCTTTATCACCCTTCGAGAGACTAAACATAGATTTCAAAGGACCTTTGCCTTCGAATACTAATAACAAGTATATACTTACAATAATCGACGAATTTTCACGGTATCCATTCGCATACCCATGTCCTGATACAGCTTCTACCACTGTCATCAAGTGTCTCAGAGAACTGTTCTACGAATACAGTCAACCTTTATATATACACAGTGACAGAGGATCCTCCTTCATGTCAGGAGAGATACAAACATTCCTCAAGAATTGTAATATCGCTACTTCTCGAACGACTCCGTATAATCCCCAAGGGAATGGTCAAGTTGAAAAACTTAATGGGACTCTCTGGAGGACTATACAGCTGTCCCTAAGATCAAAGAACCTGCCCATTGAGAACTGGGAGCAAGTATTGAAACCTGCTCTCCACTGCGTGCGATCACTTCTATGCACATCGATAAACGCGACTCCACACGAGAAGTTATTCAATTTTCCACGAAGAACACCTGTCGGTGAATCACTCCCATCGTGGCTAGTCCCAGGGCCCATACTATTAAAAAAATTCGTTCGGTCGACGAAAACCGACCCGTATGTCGAAGAAGTTGAGCTACTCCACAGTAATCCAACTTACTCTTACGTCCGACGACGTAATGGCCAGGAGTCTACAGTATCCAACAGGCATTTGGCGCCGCTTCCTATGTCGGGTGATGAAAGTTTAAATCCAGAAAACGACGATGTAGACCAACCAGCAGAAATAGATGAAATGCCTACAAATGACGATATTCATGAAGAAGAGATTTATGGAACTCCACTGCAAGTTCCTCGACCGTCACAGGTTTATAGAAGATCTACGAGGCCTAGGAGGATGCCGCAACGTCTCAATGACTACATCCTCGGCGATGAAACCATAGAGGGGGAGAATGACATATAATCTCCTTTGTGCTTTCTAGAAGTTGACGTACTGTCTATTATCTTGACATGTAAAATTCCTATCCTAATTTCCTTAGTTAATAAAAGCCAAGTTGTATTTGGTTTCTCGTTTAAATATGTATCACACAGCGCCGGTTTTTTTCGGATTTCGCTGGCGTTGGAGACGTATTAAGTAATTTTCCTTTGTTAGGCCAGTGTATTGACCCCTGCGCGTACGTTAACCCGTGCGCTGATACCGTTATGTATGTAGACCGCGAAAAAACGGTCTTGTATGACCCTCGAGTCAAGTGTTTAGAGCAAAAATGAAAGAGCTTTAAAAATATAATCATAGGATTAAAATCTTTACTTTTAAAATTCAGCCAAGTGTGAACCAGACTTGAACATGGAGGGTTCCGTGCCAGAAGACGTAAAAACGACGACAATAAAAAATACTTAAATTGAAAAAAAAATTCTTGGGTTTTTTTTTATAAAATATTTTTTTAAATATAATTATTGTTTGCTTTTTGAATAGCAATACATACACTCTATTATGGTTTTAAAAAATTGCCAGACAGGAGCAGCAGAGTCAAGGGACTTAGCAAAGGAACTCTGATTTTGGGCACAAAATCCTGATTATCCTACTTCCTAATAAACTTAAAATTATAAATGCGAATGTTTGGATGTTCAGATGTTTGTTACTCAATCACGCAAAAACGGCTGAACGGATTAGACATACAGACAATCTCTACAAAGTAAACACATCTCAGAGGCCATATTGAAATTAGCATGATAATACATACAACGAAGTTAAATTACCTCCCATAAAACATTGTAAACAACAGTACTCATAATTTTCCGATTAAAAAGTGAACATTTTAATCACCTCATTAGTATTTTAATTAGCACTATTAGAAGCCTTATTTAACTGCACCTGTAACTAACTATACATACCTACTTACGTACTATACATATTTTTATTTTATTGTTACGTATGTATGTAACAATAAATAAATAAATAATAGGCGACAATCTTATACAAATAGAACTAGCCACATAGTAAGCTCAATAAGGCTTGTGTTATGGGAACTAGACGATATATTTAATAGATATAAATACTCAAATACATAGAAAACATCCAAGACTCAGAAACAACTATTCATGCTCATCACACAAATATTTGCCCTTACCGGGATTCGAACCCAGGACCTTCAGCTTCGTAGGCAGCGTCACTACCCACTAGGCTAACCGGTCGTCTAATAAAAATAAAATAAAATATATTTTTTTCTTACACATTCCGTGGGGATGAACAGAGGGTAAAAGTTTGTGTGTTTGAATGATTCCATGTTCTTAGTTCTTATTGCAATAACTATAAGAATATGTTGTATTTAATACTCTTTTGTTTTGTTTGTAAACATATATAATTGCTAGATAAGCTATCAGACACTCCATCGTCTGCACTTGATAATAACATGAGGGATTAAAATAATTTTTGTTATCTTTTATTTTTAATTTTATACAATGCCCTCAGTTTTAGTTTTTAACGAACGAAAAAAGGGTTATAGTCCAGGCAACGAACTGACAACTTGTATGGAAAAAATGTCAAATTTGGAAATAATTTTTAATAGCAATTTTTTTTTAATGTAACGGATATATTATCAATTAAATAGTTACCTAGAGGCAAAAATCAGAAATCAAAAAAATAATTATTTAATTAGCTCCTAAAAAGTTCGGATAAATATTAAAATATTTTTTTATCTTTATTTAGGTGCATTTACATTTGCTTTAACATATTCAATATAAATAAAATAAAAAAGACAATGAATGTTCAATTTAAATCTATATAATTACTTCCGGGTGGAAAGTTTGTTGGATTCTTGAATAAAGCATCTTAGAATAACGTTTTAGAATGAAATAAACCAAAAAAAACGCTATTATAAATTAATGTTTTTCGAAACCGTATTTTGCCTGGAGTATTAACCCATTCGCCGTCGAAAGGATGACAAGCAGCCGTTTAGTTCGAACATGCGTGTTTGGGTAGAAATTTGTAAGGAGTTCGCCTTCTATGTCCAGCAGTGGACGTCTTTCGGCTGATAATTATGATGATAAATAAATTTCTAGCAATAGTTTCCGACCTAGATATGGCGGATTCAATTGTGTACAGTCGACTACAAAGAGAAAGATACAACCAAAGTTACAAAAATATGTATACACGACTTTATTGCCTTAACATTAAGGTCGTGTATACATATTTTTGTAACTTTGGCTGTACCGATCTCTTTGTAGTCGACTGTACCTATACAAAGTTTCATCCCTACTCGAAGCTTCACACAAACCTTACCTTTGTGTGAAGTTTCGAGTAGAAATGTGACTTCCGCCGTTCCGCCTCAAAAAATCGATTATTAAATAATCGATTTATTTTAAAATTTGAATCGATTATCAAATTGATTTTTATGAAAATGATACATAATCGAATATTTTTTTTACATCACTTCTGCCTTAAGAATCGATTATTAAATAATTAATTATCCTGCTCTAAATTAAAATAGGTTTTTTTTTGATAAACAATAATTTATTTTCTAAAGTAAATACAACATGATGATTAATAGATTAAAATTTTAGTGACTTTCGGGGCGATTTTCTCCGACTCTATTCACTTAATGAAAAAAGTTGCTGAGAAACCTTATATTTATTTTAAAAGGCCTATCGATTGATGTGGGCTTACATAGTTTTTTTTTTAATTTTACTTTTATGTATGGAGTGCACCCCTAAAAAAAATTTTTTTTTAGTCATTTTAATTACAAAACTATATAGCGGCTAACAAAATACTAGGTGTATTCTCAAAATTTTATTCAAATACACCTTACAGTTTTCGAGTAAAATGCCTGTGACATACGGACAGACGGACATGACGGAACTATAAGGGTGCCATGTTGGCTACGGAACCCTAAAAAGACCGTCTAAAAGTTCCGCCTGCGGCATGGACCCCATGACGCTGGCGGCATATCCCCTTTGAACCGCAGGAGCGATCCTTTGTGAAAGGTAATATAAAATAATCTATTATATTTTCACATTCCCTAGATGGGGATGTGGGATGGGGAATCTTAAATCAAAATTAATCCATATAGTATTTTTACCGACTTAGATAAATGAAATACTGTTTACCGAGGAAAATACAAATTATAATGGAATTCACATCTAGTCAACCAAACAATAAGCTCAAATTACACTTATCACTAGTGTTAGGAATTTTGGTGGCATTGGGTGAACAAAGAGCAATGGAGTCCTTGTTATATTTTTTTTGATTGAATTAATGAATGAATAAATGATTGATAAATGATAAATCAATAATACATAATAAAATTTATTAGTTACATACAAGTAAATTGATTCATTAAATTAAAACATAACACATGTTTTGTTAAAATGTCTAATTTTGTCTCTATTTACAATCTCAATTTTCCGTTGGAATAAGTTTCAGTATACTACTGATAATTTAGATTACCTCGACAACGGTAAAAACTTTTTGAGTAGTTTTTCTAATACAGCATGTGGCCCACAACCGGGGCGAAAAATTAGAATGTAAGTTGTATTCCTTATATTCACTAACATTTGTTCAGCGACCTTTGAAAATAACGCGTATTTAAATTTTTACCACCCTTTTAAGATTACTCTAGGCTGCAATGTACTGCGAGTTTAGTTGTGAATCTACATAATATATGGCTTTATCATTCAGTTATTCAAATAAAAAAAAATACAATGGCGACTCCACTGCACTACTTGTGCTAAAAATGCCACCAGAATCCTAACCCTACTTATCACCAATTTTAGGACAATCGCCCGATAAACCTAATCCGATCCGTGCGACGCCATCTTGCAGAGTCCCGGTTCTCCTTGCCTCGTCCCTGGCAATCAGAGACATGGTATATACCTTATAACTAGACGGAGCGCCTTAAATTTTTGTTTAGCTCAAATGAGATCTATTTACATAAACTTACGGTAGCTATATCGTTATAAGCGGTAGCTAGCTAAAAGCGGTCCTGGCGAGAGGGCTCACGCCGGTAGTGTGTCCTTGTCTAACGCACGTCTAACGTCTTGCCAGCTCAACTAACATATAATAACATATAGTTATACGGTCACCTCGTTAGAAAGATACACACTACCAGCGGAAGCCCTCTCGCGCGTAGCGTACCGGTTTTTGCGCCATAGTGCACATTCTAGTTATAAGGTGCCATGTCTCTGCTGGCCATAGATTGACACACGCGGTGTTGCCAGAGCGCGCCTTTCTCTAACGCCTACTAGTCACGATCCCTTGCAGGACAGTATGGTTAATTTTTCTTTGGTCTCTTATAGTATTTATATTGTCTGTCTGTTAGATCGGGCGGTTCTCGAGCGAGGACGAGCACCACATAAACAAGAAGCTGCCGAAAGAGCTGCTCCTGCGCATCCTCTCGTATCTCGACGTTGTCTCGCTGTGCCGCTGCGCGCAGGTGGGTGAATCAAGTTTTCTGTCGCTAGTTCTTTAGGGTTCCGAACCAAAAGTCAAAGTCAAAGTGATTTATTCTTCAATTTAGGCATATTACATGCACCTATGAATGTCGATAAACTACCACCGGTTCGGAAAGAAAACCTCTGCCTCGAGAAGAACCGGCGTAAAAAACTCGGCGAGGTGTCATTTTTTAAAAACAGAATACAATAATTCATTTCAGTATCGTAAAGTAAAAAGGTAAAAACGGAACCCTAAGGTTGGAAACAGTGGTCGACCGCCGTCAGCGCGTATGGTCGGTCGCGCGTGTTACTATGGCCGCATACGCGCTGACGGTGAGCATCGGTCTGAACGCACAGTATGCTTTCTACAGCGATAGCTACGCCCGACCGAGCATACGCCCTGACCGCCGGTCGAGCACTGTTTCCAGCTTAAGCCACACACACTGGCGCGGCCTGCGGTGGCGGTCCATAGTAAATTTGACAGCTAATGACAAGTTTACTATTGTCCGCTGCGGCCAGGCTGCGCCAGACTGTTAGAGATCTTATGGTGCGACTCTGTCAGGCGAGGACTGACTTAAGTGGTCTACCTATAGTTGGAAGTTTTTTTTTCTTGTTTTCAGTGGCTTTTTGCTGCTTAGGCACTCTGCCAACGTCAAGTGGGGGGAGATTGGCGGGACTGTGGAGTGCACCTAATAATTTTGCCCAGGGGACTAAGCATACGTACATATATATATATATTATATATCTATATATATGTGTAATAATAATGATAGTGGGTAAAATAGCACATATATTCATAAATTTTATGTTATTTTTAAAATTAGTTGGAAATTGCTTTCTTCTATATTTTTTCGACTGTATACTTTTTTTTATGGCAGGTGTCGAAGCTATGGAACATTCTGGCACTGGACGGCTCCAACTGGCAGCGAATAGACCTGTTCGATTTTCAGAGAGATGTCGAGGTAAACATTTAAACAAATATCTTTATACGAATGTTGGGTTACCCCGCGTGGCTTGGAATACCACCCCCTTTTCCCCCCTTGGATATTTTAAGGGTTGTGGGAATAGGGCTGGAGAGAAGGTTACCAAAATTATGTGAAAATTCTCGGAAATTTCAGGAATCACACAACAATTCCCGGCCAGGATTTCGCGTAGGCAGCTGACAAATAAAGCTAGCAATAGAATCCTTACGCCTTAATCCTTAAAATTCAGTACTAGCAGATTGTGACGTCATACTTTTATGTCAATTAGTATGAAGCGTTTCGGCTGCCGCCATCGAGGTCCGTCTTTGACTCAAAGTTTTGGGTAACATTTGTTCCTCTCCAAAAACTGGTTCGAATGCCATCGTAAAAAATCTTATTCTAGCGTATTCAACATGAGGAAAGACCTGAGCCCAAAAATATAGGAACACAAACGCTGAATGTGCGCGGTCCACGTATCACGCCTATGCTCATTCTTGGCTTCGGTATGGCGTAATTATGTGGGGCCACAGTGTAAATGCCCCTGACCTTTTCATTATACAGAAAAAAATCTTGCGCATTATTGTAAATATTCGCGTGCCAGAAAGCTGTAGAAACCATTTTGTTCAACAGAATATGTTAACATTACCATGTATCTACATTTTAGAGATAGGAATGTTTGTAAGAAAGAATATGTCCATGTTTGTATTTGTGAAAAGCGTACGACGTCAAAACATGCTACAAATTCCAGAGCCAAAATTGAACATGTACAAGCAAGGTCCATTGTATAGATCTGTCATAATTTATAATAAAATACCAGAAGACATAAAAGCGGAGGACAGATATCCTGTATTCTGTAAGAAACTTAAAAAATTCCTTATCAGAAAAGCATACTACTCAATCAAGGAGTTTATGACTGACATTGCATGACATTAAGTACTTGATAAGTTATAAAATAAATAAATAAATAAATAAATATTAGGGGACATATATTACCTAGTTAGTTATATTACCTAGTTTTAAGTAAATCTATCAAATCTTTGACATTTATACTGAAAATTACAATGAATCAATATCTCGCTCAATGACTTCCAAAATGTATTTAATAATAAGAATAAGCATGCTGATTTTATATTTTATGACGTTAAATTTAAAATGAAATGTGAATTTAGTTTGTAAGATCTTTTGCAATGCCCTACCGGGGTATCAGTGCCTCTTAATTTGCAACCAACATCTATGTAATTTAATGTACCTGATTATGCATGAAATAAATGAAAATGAAATATATATCTATATAAGTTTCTGTAAAAAAAAAATGGTACAAGCTTTTATTGCCGACTGTACTTTTCTGTATACCGCCATCAAGTACTCGTTGAGACGATTCTAACGAGCCCAAACTCGATGAGGTTGTGTCGTTTCATTGCGAAGTTCCTATGGCCATCTTCCAGCTCCATCATCAGATCAGGAACATGTCATCATAATATTGCATTGTCACACGTTTTACACATGTATGCAAAATTTCAGCTCAAACAGTTACCGGGAAGTGGATCAAATTTAATTTGCAAGATTGATGACAAACATCGGGACAGGTGCAACTAAATAAAAGCTTGTAATGTAAATAAGTTTCTGTCAAAAATGTCACTTTTGGTACAAGATTTTATTGCTTGACTGTACTTTTCTGTATACCGTCATCAACTAGTCATTGAGACGATTCCAACGAGCCCAAACTCAACGGGGTTACGTCGGTTAAATACTTAATTCCCATGGCCACCTTCTGTCTCCATCATCAGATCAGCTCGATGGTACCATAATATTAAATTGTCATCCAAACTATACTAATACCCAAAATTTCAGCTCAATCGGATAACGGCAAGTGACTGAAAAATGGATTGCAAATTTTGACGGACAACTTACATACTTACGAACAAGTCAAGTTAATAATATCGACGATCGAATAGCCTAGACTATGAAGCTTAAGGTCCCGGGTTCGATCCCCGGTCGGGGCAGATATTTGTATGATGAATACGAATGTTTGTTCTCGAGTCTTGGATGTTTAATATCTATTTAAGTATGTATTTATCTATATAAGTATGTTTATCCGTTGTCTAGTACCCATAGTACAGGCTTTGCCTAGTTTGGGACTAGATCAATTGGTGTGAATTGTCCCACTATATTTATAGAAAAAAAAAATATATATATATATATATAAAGCTTGTAAAAACGTAAAAGCAACGGAATGTATATTTGCAGGGGCCCGTGATAGAAAACATATCGCAGCGATGCGGAGGGTTCCTCAGGCAGCTCTCGCTGCGAGGGTGCGAGAGCATAGCTGACGGCTCCATGAAGACCCTAGCGCAGGTACAGTTCCCGGACCTGCAGTAGACAGCTTAGAGCATACATAACTGGAGTAGCCTTTCAGTAACTTACCCCTCTGTAGAAAACCTTGCACAATGTGCAAAAAATCATACAAAGACAATTTCACAATCGATTAATGGTCATTCACAAAAACGCCTCGCAAGAGAACACTGATCATAAAAATGCCCGCGTGTTGCTGTAAGCACTCGATATTATAAACGTTCAACCACTTCAAGCTTTCAATATACAATTGAGTATCAATATCCTATTAAGATGCTCCCCCGCCCCCGCAAAATTCGGCAGACATTTTTGTACGCAAATACGACATAAGGCTACTCCAGTTATGTATGCTCTAGGAGGAGACGGCTATTACATACTGAACCAGTCAACTCCATCGCTTACCATCAGGTGAGACTAGGGTGGCAGTAGATAGAGAACATATCATCATCATATCAGCCGAAAGACGTCCACTGCTGGACATAGGTGTTCAAGCAAATTGGACAGGTTTCGGTAAAAACTAGAATTAGTATCAAATAATCAAAAGACGGTTTGACACCGCATACGGGTCGATTCTAGTACTCATATTCAATACTAGTGCGACTACTAGCGCCACGACGCCGGGCAGAGGCAACTGAAAATTAAGAGATTCATGTCATGTTCATTCGTTTTATCTCTTTCATTGCAAATCGGAACGGACATGTGATCGCGTGTTTTTTGAGGTTAGGATACTCAATTTTCAGGGCTACGGCCCAGACTCGTGGGAGTCAGGTATTCTCAAGAAATACAACAGTGTCAAACGATCAGTTTAGTTTCATTTACTATCAATTCAAAAAACTCATTCGAGTGGTGCGTGGCGGGGTGGCGACGTGCCATTCGTGGGGGCCCAAAAACCAACAACCATCCACGGCGTGGTGGGTGACTGGCTGACGAAGGGCGGTTCCAGGGGCGGAGCTGCTGGCGACGGCGGTCAGAAGGCAGCCCATGGACGGGCTAGCAAATACCACCCTAAATAACAAAACAATAGGCATCCCCCAAAGAGTGCCAAATTGACCGGTCCTGCGCCCGCATCCAGCGGACTCCCGCGACCTTTACCAGGTCACCAGTCCACCTTGTGGGGGGCCTACCCACGCCGCGCCGCGCCGGTACGTGGTCGCCATGAGAGAACCGCACCGTCCCAACGGCCATCGGTACGTATGGTACTGAAACGTGGCCGCTTACTATGGGCCTCATAAGAAGGCTCAAAGTCACCCAAAGAAAGGGCAATGAAGAGGGCAATGCTGTGAAATCATTTAACAATGCACTGAAAGTGCGCCTTTATATGGGACAACATTAACACGGGAAGTCCTCTATGCCCGCACAGCGAAGGGGGGCGTGCGGGAATGGATTTCGGGTCAATATTCCCACACATGTGCGAGAATGAGATTTCATGACAGTAAAAATTTCACCTTTCATTTATATATTTTGATTTCCTTGCATGATGCATTATAAAATGTTGTATGATACACGTGCGGATAGGTAATTCCCAACTCGTGCCGATCAAAAACACTCCCTGACGGTCGTGTTTTTGGTCATCGTCCGTCACTCGTTGGGAATTACCTACTTTCCGCACTTGTATCATAAATAACTATTACTGCCGATGCCGAGTATGCTGCTTTTCACACCTATGACGAAAATTGAGATTAAACAGGAATGGGGAATGGATGAAAATTTTAAAAATGCCTGATTATTTTTTTGGTGACAGACTTCCTTAGCGCCAGAAAAAAGTTTCAGATTTTTCAGCTGCGACAATTATTTTTGAAAAATATAAACAGTTTCCTCTTTTACGTTTTGGGTCAAGAACGGTAAATAGACACTTTCCTTGATCTGTCTCATATTACAAAAAACTATCTTAAATATCTGTGGTGAACTGACACTGGTAATGACAAATATAGCTGCTGCAAGTATCAATATCATTGCCAGTGTCAGTTTACCACACATATTTAATATATTTTTTTGTAATATGAGACCGATCGAGGAAGGTGCCGTAACTGACCCAAAACGTAAGTGGGTCGTTCTTCTTTTTTACCGACAATGAACCGAGGTTTTTTCTGTTTTTTTGGTTTTTGAACTATCGAAAATTGTAGTTTTGAAGTGCGATTTAAAAAAAAATGCATAGGTTTCTTCATTAGAACTAATAAAAGTTTCCTTTCTGGCCAATATAAATATTTATTTACGGTTGGTTTCTAAAAAAAAACATGTGACAAAGTGGACTCTTTCAGTGGGGACAACATTTTGTTTTACCACTCTGTCACGGCATTCTACGAAAAAAAAAAACATAAAAAAAATGCTAGATAGAGAAAGTGAAATATTAAATATCACTAATTAATAAAATAATATGGACGTTCATT
This sequence comes from Epinotia nisella, assembly GCA_932294315.1. Classification (NCBI taxonomy): domain Eukaryota; kingdom Metazoa; phylum Arthropoda; class Insecta; order Lepidoptera; family Tortricidae; genus Epinotia; species Epinotia nisella. The sequence goes on from OW028699.1 coordinate 1,123,094, forward strand.
CGAACATTATAAAACCGTAAACATCATTACTCAAATGAGATGCCGTAATAAGACGAAGGACAGGCTATTGTCGGTCGAAAAGAAGAACGACCCAAGTGATCAAACTGTTTATATTTTTCAAAAAAAATTGACGCAGCTGAAACATTTGAAACTTTTTTCTGGCGCTAAGGAAGGTTATTCCTATCACCAAAAAAATAATCAGGCATTTCTAAAATTTTCATCCATTTCCAATTATCAGGAAAATAAATGCAACTATGATCCTTTATTTGAGGGCAACAATGACTTCTAAGTGAACTTCTGAGTTCAAAAGCAGCCGTGATAATGCTATTGTCACTGCACGTTTTTAAACCCCGCCAAAAAAGAGGGATGTTAAGTTTGGCGTGTCTGTGTCTGTCTGTAGCATCGTAGCTCCGAAACGAATGGACCGATTTTAATGCGGTTTTTTTTGTCCGAGAGCTGACGTGATCGAGATGGTTCTTAGCTGCGTTTCAACAAAATCGGTTCAGCCGTTTTTGAGATATTGAACTTTGAAATGAAAATGTCTGGGGTTCTTCAACTTTTCTGAGTTTTTTTTCTTTTTTTGTCACAGTCATGCCCGAACATCGAAGATTTGAATCTGAACAAATGCAAGAAACTTACGGACCAGACTTGTCAAGCACTCGGTAGGAGGTGCAGCAAACTACAAAGGTAAATAACAATAAGCTTTTTTTTACCCGACTGCGCGACGCAAAGGAGGGTAATGTGTTTATCAGCCTATATATGTATGTATGTATGTATGTATGTATGTTTGTTCCTATGTGGCACTCCAGAGACCAAACGCGTGGACCGATTTTGATGATTCTTACGTCAATCGAACCGTCTTACTCTTGCGAGTGTCACTAAAGACATGACGGTAATCAAAATTCAAAATGGCGACAACCAGACGCCAAAATTGAAAAAAAAAAAACAAAAAAGTTAACGAAATATGTCGAGTGGGGTATCACTGAATAGGTATTTAAAAATCAGTTATAGGTTAAAAGTCTAGGCTGCGGCACTAATGTTGACGACAATAATGGGACCCGACTGTTGACGTTGCTGTTTCGTATAGGAATGTATAGTTTGTTTTATCTGTGTCATAACGATTCGTATGCCTCGTTCCGGATCCGTCACAAGCGATTTGGACATTATTTTTAAACTCCAAGGTCCAAATTGACTTACGAAATGTTAATCATGAAACTGATTCAATGTTCTCGACTACTGAACTTGTTTTTTTCTTTTCAGTTTTTTTTTCTAAAGATAGCTTTTTAGCAGTCGGGTTTTTTTATTTTCTAAATTATTAAATTAATTTATTACATTCATGGTGTTACATAAAGGTGGTAAGTGTTAAAATATGGACGTATCAAACATGAGCCCTGCAAGGGCATCGCAAATTAAATTAAATACTAACTTAAAAACGAATAAATCTTAAAGTAATATTTGTTGGTGTAAGATGACTTATGTTAATTTCTTGTTTAAAATCATTTGTCTTCTAAATATCGACGGTGGATATTTCAAATGTCGTAAGGGACATAAGCCTGCTTGTCCCTTACGACATTTGAAATTTCCACCGTCGATATAGTACATTACTGCAGACGCAGCACGTCCAGGCATGTATAGTGCTTTTCTCAAACATATGCAATGAATTAAAAAAATACATAGTGGCGATAGTATTATACAGTACGGAAATGTATGAGGGAACGTTCGAGCGCAGCGTCACTGTCGCAGCGTCAGTGACGCTGCGACAGTGACGCTGCGACAGTGACGCTGCGCTCGAACGTTCCCTCATACATTTCCGTACTGTATAGTACTATCGCTCTATCGCCGCGTCACTGACGCTACGTTAGTGACGCCAGAGCCGCGCTGGTCCGAAGTCCACCTTTAGTTGTATTTTGAAATAAGTAAATTAAATTAAAAAAAAAAACTAGAATCAAAAGTGTATCTTTTCACTGAAACTTATTGATGTTATAGGATAAACCTGGATTCCTGCCCCAGTATATCGGACATATCACTAAAAGCACTATCGGATGGATGTCCGGTAAGTGTTTGAAAATTTCTTTTTAAATTGTATTTGGCAATAAAAGCCAGCCCTGCTAGCATAAGTTGACTCCCGACTCTTCTCGCGCGCGAGATAGACTGTCCGTCACTTTCTGATTAATGCTGTTAAAAAGTGACAGTCTATCACGCGCGCGAGTAGAGTAGAGAGTCAAGTTATGCTAGCAGGGATGTTGCCAGTTTGGCTAAACTCTATAAGTATAAATTAACTGTAATTAAATAGCAACTATTATTGGTAGTTAATGACCAGAGATCGGAATTTTCGCGGCAAAACAAAACACTGTCGCAATCAAGCTAGTGTTAGAAACATTTTTTTATCGATATCGATAGTTGTGTAATAGAAGACAAACAAGGTTCACCAAATAAATTAAAATATTTAATACAATTTTTTACGTGAGGTTTGTATAAAATTGTATAGAGACAGATGCAATGTCCTATTGAGTAGGTACTCATTTTCTGAAGTGTCTATTATTTTCAATGAGGTGGTATAGTCACTTCATTAAAAGTTTTACGTCTTTGATACCCGACTACGACAAAGCCAAAAGAAAGGGTTGTTAGTTAATATGATAAAGTATAGTTAAGGTTTAGATGGAATAACACATATAAAACAATTCTGTATCTTACCACTTCTTTTGCATATTTTAAATTAACAGTCGCGAATGATTATAAAATAATGTAAATATATAGGCATGTTTTTTTAGTATAACAATACTCGATTTCGATAAAAGACACGTTTCTAACACTAGCTAGATTGCGACAGTGTTTTGTTTTGCCGCGAAAATTCCGATCTCTGTTAATGACAGCTAAATAGGGATGTAGACTCTAAATTTATTACAACTTCTAAAGAAAGAAGGCGAAAAAATATGCCTAATGACGAAAATCCCATTCAAATATCTCAAAAAATTACGAAGCTACAACCGTTTTAATATTGCTTGTTAGAGAGAGAAAACGCTCGGGGATCGTGACGTCACGACCATCGAGCGTCATAGTAAATGACAATCGTTTCATATGAAGGTGCGTTTTGCGGAAAAGGGACAGAGTAAACCCCCTCTTAAAACTTTGGACACTTATAAATTTGTGATTATGATTACATGTTAAAGTGAGGAGTTAGATGCCTCTTAATCGTTTTCATCTATGATTATTATTGTTTTATTTCCTCACAGTCAAAGTGAAAAGCAGAGTGTACTCGACAGTATATCGATCCTCGCTTTCAGCTCGGATCGATAAATAGCCTCGGATAAAATGGGTCGTTTTATGCACTTGTTGTACAATCTACTATTTGTAAATGACCATACCTCGAACAAATCATGCGGATGACGTCAAACCACTCATAGGATGATTTCAAAAAGTATTTTCATAAACAATTACTACTTATCAATTATCAACCTGTTTAATAAAACGATCGCCACTTGACATGAGCAGAGTAGGTACATAACATCATTGACTGACATTGTCATTCAGTTGAACCATAAAGTGACTTCGTAATTATTTAGATTTTTCTTTACAACTTTTTCAAAAGACGCAAAAGAATGTCGCGTTTACAAGAATATTGTTGTAATTTTCCGTTTTTGGAAATACGTGATAAAAACGTGTATTGCTCGTGCTGTGATCAAAACATAGCACCGAAAATAAGCAACATTAAAGTGCATTTGGAGACAACCACACACATCAAAAACATAGAACAAAAAAAAACGCAAAGTGAATTTAACATGCACCTCACAAATTTTATGATTGCCGCAAACATACCCTGGCAACTACAAAATTCTTGAAATTATACGCGGTTAATCTGTAACTTCGTGCAATATGTCATACGGATGTTGCAATACAGACATCATCCTGTGTGCAAAATTAGGTACGTCATTTTTACGTCATCCGCATGATTTGTTCGAGGTATGTTAATGACTGTTGGTTTATGTATTAACTTTTTAATTTTATTTCAGCTTCTAACACACGTGAACGTGTCCTGGTGTCAGTCTATCACTGAGAACGGTGTGGAGGCCTTAGCCAGGGGCTGCCCTAAATTGAAGAGCTTTATATGCAGAGGTGAGACAACCCTATCCATGGGTCAATACACTTTTTACGAAGCAAGAGGTCCTGGGTTCGAATCCCGGTACGGGCATTGATCTGTGTGATGAGCACGAATATTTGTTCCCGAGTCATGGATGTTTTCTATGTATTTAAGTATGTATTTATCTATATCTAGGTCATATAAATAACAATAAATCCTTCCACTGACCTGACTCATCTGGTCATTTTGCATATACTACGTGTTTACAACTTCGTTCGACTAGTGAATATTCTTCGCTTATTGTTAGTGTCTTTAAATTTGCCTTTTGTTATATAATTTTTTTCTCACTATGTACTTATTTTAAGTCAAACACAACATTAAACAACGATGATGGCGAATCCTGTTCCACCGTGATACAGTATAATTACTAGTACCTACAGGGAACAGAGGAAGCTTACTCGTAAAACATAGTTTTCATACGTAATTGTTTACACCTAGCATTTAATACTTGTTTATACCTTATAAAAGGTGTAAACGTGTAAGTAGTCATAAGTCTTTTCTTGCAAATAAAGTTATTTTATTTATTTATTTATTAATATAAGTATGTTTATATTGTTTATCGTCGTCTAGTACCCATAGTACAAGCTTTGCTTAGTTTGGGACTAGGTCGATTTGTGTAAGATTGTCCGCAAAATATTTATTTATTTTTATTTATTTATTTATTTTGTCGGTTCAGCCGTTTTTGAGATATTGAACTATGAAATAAATAAAAAAAGGGCTATATCGGTTACCTTGGTTCTGCTGCGGATAGCCTCATTTCTGATGCGATCACGCAGAGAAACTCCTAACATAGCCCTCTCCATTGCCCCCACAAGGTGGACTGATGACCTGGTAAAGGTCGCGGGAGTCCGCTGGATGCGGGTGGCGCGGGACCGGTCAATTTGGAACTCTCTGGAGGAGGCCTATGTCCAGCAGTGGACGTCTTTCGGCTGATATGATGATGATGATGATGATGACTACAAGTACAGGAAAACATCTGAAAACTATACATTTGTAATTTTGTGCGGAACCCTCGGTGCGCAAGTCAGACTCGCACTTGTCTGATTTTTTTTAATTACCGCAGTTTTTTGTTTGACTACTCGCTGGTCAGACTAACAAATTTTTCACAAGTTATTTCACGTCATACTTGGCCATAAAATAGGAAGTGTATTCCCACTTCCTGACCAGGGAGAGAAGTAAAATTGTGTACTCACCACGGGCGGTTATAAAGAAAGCATCAGATCATATTTATCGCCATTGCCTTCGGCTCGGGCGTCAAATACCTGGGATCGGAGACATTATTTGTTTCACCGCCCTAGCTAAGTAATGTACTATTGTTGTAGGCTGTAAGAACGTGAACGACAGAGCTGTGTCGTGTCTGGCGACCTACTGTCCCGACCTGGAGGTGCTCAATGTGCAGGGATGCGAAGTAAGTATACACACACACACCACACACACGCACACGCACACACGCACAAGCACACGCACGCGCACGCGCACACACACACGCACACGCACACGCACACACGCACACGCACACGCACACGCACACGCACACGCACACGCACACGCACGCGCACGCGCACGCGCACGCACACGCACACGCACACGCGCGCACACGCACACGTACACGCAATCTATAACTTACTAGCTTCCGCCCGCGACTTCGTCTGCGTGGGCCCGGGATAAAAACTATCCTATATGTATTTTAATCCAGACCATAAACTTTCTTCGTGCAAAATTTCATCCAAATCGGTTAAGCCGTTTAAGCGTGATTTTCATATATATATATTTAATACTTATCTGTTTTCATATATTCACCTTAAGTCTGACCAACCAACCCTGTGAGCAGCATTTCTTTCAGAATAATTACTGCAACAATTTTCCGTTGTGACACAATTTCTTACATTGTTTTACAATTTTGATAAATAAATGAAGATTTCAGAGTTCAACCCTGTTTGAAAGTAGGATTCCGTCAAAAATAATCTCGGCAATAATCTTCCGTTGTGACACAATTTCTTAGTTTGTGCGCAGCAACGATTTTAATCCTTAAAAGAAGATTTTGGAGTTCAACCCTGTTAGCAAGTAGCATTCCGTCCAAAATAATCTCGGCAATAATCTTCCGTTGTGACACGATATCTTTTTTGTGCAACAGCAACAGTTTTGATCAGTAAATGAAGATTTCAGAGTTCAACCCTGTCAGCAAGTAGCATTCCGTCCAAAATAATCTCGGCAATAATCTTCCGTTGTGACACGATGATTTTTTTTGTGCGACAGCAACAATTTTGATCAGTAAATGAAGATTTCAGAGTTCAACCCTGTTAGCAAGTAGCATTCCGTCCAAAATAATCTCGGCAATAATCTTCCAATTTGACACAATTTCTAAAATTGTGCAGCACAGCTCATGTAAAGTGACGTTGAATAAAATATTTCTGTTCTATTATCTTTAGATTTTATTAGATGTGAGACAAATAAATAAATGAATTGAATTGAATTCAAAATTCAATTCAAATTCAAAATTATTTATTCGCTTTAACACGCAAGTATAAACACAAAGATATCCGCCGGATCCCAAACTAGGCTGAGCCTGTATCTTGTATCTTGTATCTGAATTGAATTAGATCTAGCCGAAGGACGTACTTTTCCGGCGATTTCGAGGCCGGTTATTAGATTTCCAGAATATGTGCCGCGGAATATTTAGATTTTGTTTGTTCCAGAATCTATCAGACGACTCGATCTCGAAACTGGGCGGCGGCATGCGGCGCCTGTGCGTGTCGGGCTGCGCGCGCCTCACCGACGCCGCGCTGGCCGCGCTGGCCGCGCGCTGCCCCGACCTGGTCACCCTGGAGCTGGCGCAGTGCGCGCAGCTCACCGACGCCGGCTTCCAGGCGCTAGCCAGGGTGAGTCCACATCACAAACTGGGCGGCGGCATGCGGCGCCTGTGCGTGTCGGGCTGCGCGCGCCTCACCGACGCCGCGCTGGCCGCGCTGGCCGCGCGCTGCCCCGACCTGGTCACCCTGGAGCTGGCGCAGTGCGCGCAGCTCACCGACGCCGGCTTCCAGGCGCTAGCCAGGGTGAGTCCACATCACAAACTGGGCGGCGGCATGCGGCGCCTGTGCGTGTCGGGCTGCGCGCGCCTCACCGACGCCGCGCTGGCCGCGCTGGCCGCGCGCTGCCCCGACCTGGTCACCCTGGAGCTGGCGCAGTGCGCGCAGCTCACCGACGCCGGCTTCCAGGCGCTAGCCAGGGTGAGTCCACATCACATCAGCCGAAACACGTCCACTGCTGGACGTAGGCCTCCAGAGTGCCACAATGACCGGTCCTGCGCCCGCATCCAGAGGACTCCCACGGCCATTACCAGGCCAGGGTGAGTGGCGAGTGGCTACTCTGAAATGTGTGCGTGATAACCCTGACACATGTGTATTACAACCCTGAAATATATGCATGTCCTCGAGGTCTTTATGCTTTATGTGCGTTGGTACTCTATGTATACAATATATTTGTTTATGTTACTGTTTGTGTTCTACATAAATAAACTAAAAAAAATCCCCTGAAAGATGTGTGTGACAATGACAACTCTGAAATATGTGCGTGACAACCCTGAAATATGTGTGTGACAACCTTTACTGGCGTTAGGCTGGATCTCACCCTGAAAGATGTGTGTGATAATGATAACCTTTAAGGTTCCTCCACACAATGGGCCATCGTATATATGGTTTGCTTTTTAGTTCACGTATCGGTGGCGGAATAATATTCCAGCATTTTGTTGCTCGACACCGAAAGCTCCCTCTAAATGCAACTACTGCAATTTTGAACCCAACTGTGACCAAGTACAGTTACTTCGAAGCAAATAATAAGAAAATAACTATAACACGTCTGTGTTTTCCAGAGTTGTCGCCTTCTGGAGCGAATGGATCTAGAAGAGTGCGTCCTCATCACTGACGTCACACTCGTGCATCTCGCGATGGGCTGCCCTCGGCTCGAGAAACTGGTAAGTGACACAACACTTCTTTGCCGTGACACAACGGAAACACTGCTAAACTTAATAATATGATAATGACAAGTGACAATCATGTTCCATTACTATATCGCAGTAAACCACTGCTGCTATAAAAATTGACGTGACACAACGGAATTTATTTATTTATATTTGGAGAACCAACAGCTACAGAAACACAATGATATTATAGATAGAATACAAAAAGCCAATTACAGGTTCCCACCGATAGCATCAGGGTAAGTGAACATTTGTGAGATCACTATTTTTACATTAATGAGATTTCCTAGGGGTTACAAAGTGTGGGAACTTATTTATTAATTTAACTAAACTATATATACCAACGGGTAGTGACACAGTACCATGAACTTAAAGCTATTAACTTAAGTCTTAAGTCTTAATTGCAGCTAAACTATGTAAAATCCTGGAAAAATCGAGAAAACTTCAGATATTATCGGCCTATATACAGCGATTTGGGTTTTGTCGTGATAACGTCTTATAAATCGATGAACGCCGGCTGCACGCACGAAAGAGTGTGACTCATTGTCCCGTTCCTGACTGACATCAACGCACAGCCCAAACCGCTGGTTCTACAGATTCCAAATTTGCCACGTAGGTTCCTTATAAGGTCTAGGGGTGCACTGAGAAAGGATTTTTCAAAATTCACCCTCTAAGGGGGTGAAATGGGGTCCAAAGTTTGTATGGGGAAACAAGATTAGATCGACTATTTTATTCGAAACTGCACAGGAGTATTCCTAACGATAAATGAGTAAATGCGTGTTATGCAATTTTTCATCAATGTTCTCTTATGACGTCGTAAAATTATGATCCGTAAACCGACTTTACAGACAACCATTTTTTTTCCGTAATAATCAACGCATTTGCTCTCGGAAACTAGTTTATGTGGTACTTAGTGGAAATGTTCATGTGTGTGGCTTGGCGGAGTACTTAATTGAAGTCGATTAAAACTTTGTTTTTAAAGTAAATTATGCATTTATAATAGCGCCCTTCGCGTACAATATAACAACGCCTTCAAAATGTTGTTAAGACTCCCAAAATGGTGCAGAGCGTCGAAAATGTTCGCCAACACTCACGGACGGTTGATAAACAAACATCGTTATCGCTTGAGCAAAAACAATTTGACAGTACTGAAAGACTATGACAAATAGTCAATAACAAAAGTGACACTCATAACGAGAAACGTTTATACCTATAGGAGCACAAAATTAAAAAAAAAAATATTTTTAATATATTACCTCCGTGCTTGACGTGATTAGTAGTACATGCTTATGCAAAAAACGGTTTCATTAGAAGAGCGTGTAGGCTTTATGACGAGAAATTTCAGACGATAGATGTTTTCCACGAGACATTGTGTAGCTTCAAACGATTATCATTGCAATGTATTCAAGAACTATAATACTAAATTACTGATTTATTTTATCATTACTGTAAGTTTTCTAGCACTGTTTATGTTTAAACTACTAACGATGCTTATCGATAACTCGGATTGTGTATATATACATGTATGTGTATTGTGTGTGTATGTGTATACACATATATATATATATATATATGTATAAATTGATTTAAATGTTAAGGTTTACATATTATAATTAAGGAAACTGTAAGTCCACAATTTGCTACCTTTTACCTTACCAAATGTACCCACATAAGACTGTTTGTTTCTAATAAATAAATAAATAAATAAATAAATAATTGATTTGTAACAATAGCAACATAATCTAGTGCTTTTAAAAATGCCTCGAAAGAAAATAATGTGTGATGAATTTATGGCTTGTTATTCAAGTTGTCTCGTTGACTTATAGGTAATCGTTTACACAGTGTAAGACACTATTGATTGACCTTTTCCAGCGAAAATTTCGTGCTAGATATGATAAACTTCTTGAAGGCTTAGAATGTGTAGGCAGAATATTCAGTTTTTACTAAACAGACATTCTGTTATATTTGTTCTTTGACAGATTTGTTTTTGCTCCCTCGATAACGATGTATGTTAATAAAGCAACGGATAATAGTCCTAAACTAACATAGTTTTTAAGGCAAATTGTAATTAACAATCTTAGAGCATACATAACTGGAGTAGCCTTTCAGTAACTTAACCCTCTGTAGAAAACCTTGCACAATGTGCAAAAAATCACACAAAGACAATTTCACAATCGATTAAGGATCATTCACAAAATCGCCTCGCAAGAGAACACTGATCATAAAAATGCCCGCATGTTGCTGTAAGCACTTGATATTATAAACGTTCAACCACTTCAAGCTTTCAATATACAATTTGAGTTTCAATATCCTATTAAGATGCTCCCCCCGCCCCCGCAGAATTCGGCAGACATTTTTGTACGCAAATACGACATAAGGCTACTCCAGTTATGTATGGTGGACACTACAATACAGGGTGGAAAGTTGAGATGGGGCAATAAGGGCAGCCACTAGATCCCTTGCTGCTGCGCGAAAATGCTCTTAGGAGACCTTTAATAACTTTTTAAGTGATGGGTCGTTCCTCTTTTATACCGACAATAGCCTGTCCTTCGTCTTATTACGGCATCTCATTTGAGTAATGATGTTTACGGTTTTATAATGTTCGAATGAACGTCCATATTATTTTATTAATTAGTGATATTTAATATTTCACTTTCTCTAACTAGCATTTTTTTAAATGTTTGTTTTTTTCGTAGAATGCCGTGACAGAGTGGTAAACCAAAATGTTGTCCCCACTGAAATAGTCCACTTTGTCACATGTTTTTTTTAGAAACCAACCGTAAATAAATATTTATATTGGCCAGAAAGTAAACTTTAATTAGTTCTAATGAAGAAACCTATGCATTTTTTTTTAATCGCACTTCAAAACCACAATTTTCGATAGTTCAAAAACCAAAAAAACAGAAAAACCTCGATTCATTGTCGGTAAAAAAGAAGAACGACCCTGATGACAATCGACATTCACAGATTTTTGATAAAATGTACAGATTTCATTTCTATCAAGGATTAAAATAATCTTCCAACTAAGGTTAGAGTACTATGTAGAACACCCAGAAATCAAAGAAAACTTTTTCCATATAGTTCATAGGGTAATTACTAATTAATTATAAAGTGAAATTTTCTTTAGCCTAAAGATCATTAAATTGTATGGAGACAACTACAATTAGAATATTAGAAACTAGCTTCTGCCCGCGACTTCGTACGCGTATAAATTATGGATGACATGATATTCTTATGTTTCACCATACGATACCTACTACACTGATAAATTAGATTATTACGATTTCATTTCTATAAATGATGCGTGTAACAGTTCAAATCCTCATAAACTTTGTCGTCAATAATATTTAGTTATATTGATTTACTTAATCTTTATTGCAAACGAAGTACCTAAGTAGAAGAAAAATTACCAAAACCGGAATTTAAATATAAGATTTCATAATTGAAACAAATGGACCGAGGGCGAGACCCCAAAGATACTCTATATCTCCGGGTGTCTTGTCAAACTACCCCTGAGAGCCAAAGTCCTGAAGGTAAACGGGGAGGCAAGCGAGGCCGAAGGCTGAGCTTTTCGTAGGAATGAGAGGCCTAACGTACCCTTATAGATAGCGCTCCATATGCGAGCCAGAGCATCGAAGGCCCGAGGGCGAGACTCCATGGATACTTACTATCCACAGGTGTCTTGCAAGCGAAACATGAGCCTTAAGTCCCAAAGTTGAGGGTGAGGCAAGCGAGCCCGAAGGCCCAGCTTTTCGTATGAATGAAAGGCCCAACCAAACCAACCCTTCAGAGAGCGCTCTCTATGCGAGCCCGAGGGCGAGCCTTCACGAACACTAACTAAACCCAGGTGTCTTGCAAGCGAAACCGGAGACCAAAGTCCCGAGCGAGAGAAGTCAGAAGAAGAGCGGCGAGGCAAGCGAAACCAAAGGCCGAGCTTTTCGTTGGAATGATAGGCCCAAAGAACCGTTTAAGAGAGCGCTTCCTATGCGAGCCCGAGGACTGACGCACACTATCTCCAAGTGTCTTGAAAGCGAAATCTGAGTTCCAAAGTCCCAAAGGTGAGTGGCGAGGCAAGCGAGCCTGAAGGCCGAGCTTTTCGTATGAATGAAAGGCCCAATACATCGCTTCTATGCGAGCCCGAGGGCCGAAGGCCCGAGAGCTAGCTCATGCGGACGCTCACTATACCCGAGTATTCATAATAATATTTCTGAATGTCACAAACGCTGAAGTTTTATACATAAAAAAATGGTACCTACTTAATTCTTCACGGAATGCGGTTGTTTCCAAATTTTATACCCACGTCTCTTGACGTTGGTGAACTATGCTAATTCGACGTAAGTATTAAACTCAACCTATCATACATCTTTAGATGACCTCTGAATTCATAGCAATTACATAGGAAGACGAAGATCAAGGTTGCTGGATTTCAATATTAACAGCGACGTTATCAGCGACTGAGTTTCCAAAATTATTAGGTTTCTAATGTCTAACAGCTACTATCGGTTGAGATATCAAACATTTTTGGTTATTATAGATAGTCTTTAGCCATCTAGCACTCATTTTCATCCCGTGGGTTTTCACGTTTTATCTATATTTTTTTATAATGTTTGAATGGAGTTCTTTTTACTTTCCAGTCAAGTGTATGTTTATCAATTTTCAAGTCTAAAGCTCATGGATTTGAGGAGTTCCCATACAAAGTTTTGCCCCATTTTTTACCCCCTTTGAACTAATTTTTATCATTTTTACAGCCTATGACCTGGCCAGGGATTTTCTCGACCGATTAAGTAAAAGTTGCATCAAAATCCTCTATTCACTAAGCTTCTCTGTGTTTTTTGAAAAATATACATTTTCAAAAAAGCAGACACAAAAAAATTAAAACTACAAAAAGTGCATGCTGCTGGGTTTGAACTCGGGGACACCGACTCCGTAAGCTATGGGTCAAACCACTGGACTAACTATCAGTTGTAAGAACACGATGAATTTTCGAATATATTGACGACATGTTACCATGGTAATGATACTGTTATAACCCCGCTCTTGCAACATTATATAGTTTCTAGTCGCCTCAGAACCTATTTTCATCCCATATTTTTCACGTTTTATCTATACATTGCTAAAAGTTTGAATGGGGTCGTTTTTACTTTCCAGTCAAGTTTATGGTTACCAATTTTCAAGTCTGTAGCTCGTACATTCAAGGAGTTCCCATACAAAGTTCAACCCTATTTTCTACCCCCTTTGAACCCTAATCTTTAAGATTTTTGTAGCTTAAAACCTATCCGGGGATTCTCTCGACAGATTAGTAAAGTTTGCATCAAAATCCGTTCAGCCGTTTCCACGTGATACTCTGACAAATAAACAGACAAACAGATAAACAGATAAACAGACAAACAGATAAACAGATAAACAGACAAAAATTCTAAAAACTGTTGGAACGTGTTCTGTTATCAATTCTAAGTATCCCCAGCCAATTTTTTTTCGTTTATCTTCCATGTACAGACTTTCGACCCTCTTCAGCTTTATTATATGTATAGATAGATGAGAAAAATCGTAATAGTCCTACTTGTTATGGCGATTTTTTGGCCGAATGCTGCACTTTATGATGAAAGCAAGCCGCTTTGCACAGTGATAGTAGGGACCAAACTGAGTGATTTGACCCGCAGCAGCGGAAGTTTCACCCCTTAGGAACAGAGATGGCGCCACTTCTTTTAAAAATATTTCAAAAAATTGTACAAGCTAAACGAATGGACTAATTTCAGTGTTTAATATCTCAAATGAAAGCTCATTATATACACTCCTAATAAAAAAATAAAAATAAAATATAAGTTAAAACCTTTTCGCAGAAAATGGCAAATTAAGTTTTATTTTTGTACTAGATTGGTAGTTTTTAATTGATTTCGTATTTTTTTTTTATATAATATGTATATTTTTATATATGATTATATTACTGGGTAAATAACAAGTATTATAAAAAAAAACTCGACAACAATATATTTCATAGTTCACGAAATATTCAAGTTTAAATGTGAGAGTCATTTCTTTAAAAAAGATTTCTAAAAATTGTACAAGCTAAACAAATTCATTTATATCAATGATTTGTGTCTCAAATTAAAGCGCATTGTATATATTACTTATAAAAAAATAAAAATATATATATGCCTTTTTTTTGGCAAAACCTGATAAATTAAGTTTTTTTCTTTACTTGGTTGGTAGTTTTTTCTTGATTTAATTTAAAAAAATGTATACAACAAGTATGTTTTAATGCGTATGTACATTACTGGGTAAGAAACAAGTATAGTTAACGAAATATTTAAGTTCAAATGTGCGCGCTACTTCTTAAAAAAATATTAATGAAATCTCCAAGCGCAATGAGTGCTCTGATTTTAATATTTTATGTGTTATATGAAAGAAAAAAGCTTAATTTATTATAAAAAATAAAAAATACATGAAAAATCTGAAACAAAAAGTTTTTTCCTGGTGCTGAATTACGAAAAAAATATGAATACTTTAAAAACAGTAAAAGTAACTTTGCCATTTTCCATTTAAAGGTTGTAGACAAAACATAAAACTGCATTGGCATTGGCATAAAGTCAAAGTCAAAGTCAAAGTGATTTATTCTTCAATTTAGGCATATTACATGCACCTATGAATGTCGATAAACTACCACCGGTTCGGAAAGTAAACCTCTGCTCATAGTTGGTTCTAGATATATTTTGCTTAGTAGTTAGCGGATTTATGTCAAATTTTTAGCTTTAAATCTGAAATGATACTCACGTTAAAAATAAAATATATATTAAATAACTTAAATGTGTCATGCATGTTGCGTTTTGAAATGAAATACTATTTATTTAAATCTTTATCAAATATCTTTATTAAAACTTAAATTTACTATTCGGGTTCACAGATAGATGTACTTAGTACTAAAAAGGAAAATACGTGGCCCCACTCAGTCAGCTGTTTTTTAGCAAGGACTTGTTTGCTTCAAAAAACAAGCTCTTGAGAAGCCTGCCACCTACATCAGCTGCTCTCTATAACCATGCACTGGGTACAGCTTAACAAGCTAGCTACGGATGGGAAAACGCTCTGAATACAGAAGTTTCCATTCAATGTCCATCCTGGGGATGGACTAAGGAACAAGAGATTTGGATTCAACAATGGTCGGCAGTTACGGTGATTTAGTCGCAATTAAGCCTCCTGGACCATTGTGGCTGCAAATCTGGCTGTGATACTATGCGTTGTAGGTGACGTCGCGTCAGCTTACCATGCACTACCCACTGTAAATCCTGCAAAGGTGGCTGAACAAATCAGTTATTTTGTATGCTGCCCACTGATTTCCACTGGCTGGCACAAAAATTTAGGTCTAATAGTATTCAACTAGGCACAAAAATAATTCAACAGTAAGCTACAACAACCGGTTCATGTATAAAAGATCAGTGATGTAGTATTGGAATGGTACGACTACTTCAAAACGACTTTTCCTTTTCATTTCTACATCTACCGGTGAACGCGAAGATGAAATTAAAATTTTAATAAAAATATTTGATAAACATGTATGTAATAAATAGTCTTTTATTTCAAAAAGCTACATAATTATCTAAGTTAATATAACTTTTCAACGTGAGTAGAAGTCCTATCAGATTTAAAGCTATTTTTTTACATAAATTCGTCAGCTACTGAGCAACATATAATAATACATCTAGGAATCAACTATGCTGGGGATTATATAGTTCTTATTTATTGTCTAGAAATGTAGTCACTTTAAATAAAAATATTGACAAATTTTAAAGTAATTATGTTTTTTTGTAATTCAGCACCAGAAAAAACTCTTTATTCAGTTTTTATTATTTATTTTTTATTTATTAAAATAAATTACGTGATGTCTTTTCATATGACACATTTAACATTAAAATCAGATCGCTCGTTGCGCTTAAAGATTCCTTTAAATTTATTTGTAAGAAGAGCGCGCCGCGCACATTTAAACTTAAATATTTCGTGAACTATGAAAGATATTTAAATCTCCTTTTTTTACTACTTTTTATTAACCCAGTAAAATACATATGCATTATAACATACATGTTGCATGTATTTTTAAAATGTAATCAAGTAAAAACTACCAAAAAAGTAAAAAAAAATCTTATTATGCCTCTTTTGGCCACTATATTTTGGTATATTTTATTTTTATAAGCAATTTATATAATGCCCTTTCATTTGAGATATTATACACTAACAATTAGTCCATTTGTTTAGCTCGCATAATTTTTTGAAATATGTTTTAAAGAAATGGTGCTCACGTTTAAACTTCAATATTTCATGAAGTATGAAAGATATTGATGTCGAGTTTTTTTTATAATACTTTTTATTTAGTCAGTAATATATATGTGCAATAAACCATTCATGTTGCATACATTTTTTTTAAGAAATCAAGTAAAAACTACCAATTAAATTAGGAAAAAAACTTAACATGCTGTTTTTTGCCAAAAGATTTCTGAATATATTTTTTATATATTTTTTTATAAGTAAAATGTAAAATGAACTTTCATTTGAGGTATTATACATTAAAATTGGTCTATATGTTTAGCTTGTAGAATTTTTTGAAATATTTTTTAAGAAGTAGCGCCATCTCTTTTCCTAAGGGGTGAAACTCGCGCTGCTGCGGGGTCAAATCACTCAGTTTGGTCCCTACTACCACTGTGCCAAGCGGCTTGCTTTCATCATAAAGTGCAGCATTTTGTTCATAACAAGTAGGACTATAAATAATCACGTAATCAATCATCGAGGTAGGAGGAAATTTGTACAGAACCCTCGGTGGGCGAGTCTGACTCGCACTTGTCCGGTTTTTTACAATAATACCGATTTTTCTCATTTCTAATATCCTAATTGTAGTAGTATACATACAATTTAATGATCTTTTAAGCTAAAAAAATCACACTTTGCAATTAATTACTTTATGAACTGTATGGAAAAAGTTTCCTTTGATTTCTTGTTGTTCTATCACTCTAACCTTAGTTGGTCTCAAAGAGTATTTTAATCCTTGATAGAACTGGACGCGATTGGCATTAAAAAAAAACTCAAATCTATCGATTTTTTCGCTGACTGTACATTTTATTAAAAATCTGTGAATGTCGATTGTCATCACTCAAAAAGTTAATAAAGGTCTCCTAAGAGCATTTTCGCGCAGCAGCAAGGGATCTAGTGGCTGCCCTTACTGCCCCATCTCAATTTTCCATCCTGTATATGGACCTATGGTCTGAAATAAAACATTTGAATAATATTAGTATGTATGTTTTTTGCCAAAAGGTTTCTGAATATATTTTTTATATATTTTTTTATAAGTAAAATGTAAAATGAACTTTCATTTGAGGTATTATACATTAAAATTGGTCTATATGTTTAGCTTGTAGAATTTTTTGAAATATTTTTTAAGAAGTAGCGCCATCTCTTTTCCTAAGGGGTGAAACTCGCGCTGCTGCGGGGTCAAATCACTCAGTTTGGTCCCTACTACCACTGTGCCAAGCGGCTTGCTTTCATCATAAAGTGCAGCATTTTGTTCATAACAAGTAGGACTATAAATAATCACGTAATCAATCATCGAGGTAGGAGGAAATTTGTACGGAACCCTCGGTGGGCGAGTCTGACTCGCACTTGTCCGGTTTTTTACAATAATACCGATTTTTCTCATTTCTAATATCCTAATTGTAGTAGTATACATACAATTTAATGATCTTTTAAGCTAAAAAAAATTACACTTTGCAATTAATTACTTTATGAACTGTATGGAAAAAGTTTCCTTTGATTTCTTGTTGTTCTATCACTCTAACCTTAGTTGGTCTCAAAGAGTATTTTAATCCTTGATAGAACTGGACGCGATTGGCATTAAAAAAAAACCTCAAATCTATCGATTTTCTCGCTGACTGTACATTTTATCAAAAATCTGTGAATGTCGATTGTCATCACTCAAAAAGTTATTAAAGGTCTCCTAAGAGCATTTTCGCGCAGCAGCAAGGGATCTAGTAGCTGCCCTTACTGCCCCATCTCAATTTTCCACCCTGTATATGGACCTATGGTCTGAAATGAAACATTTGAATAATATTAGTATGTATGTTGTTTGCAGACTCTCTCTCACTGCGAGTTGATCACAGACAATGGGATCAAACAACTGTCCATGTCGCCGTGTGCGGCCGAACACCTCACTGTACTCGGTACGTGAACGTTATAATAATATTAAAAACCGGCCAAGTGCGAGTCGGACTCGCGCACTAGGGGTTCCGTACAATGGTACGGAACCCCTCGTGCTAACCGCTAACGGGGTGCCGCTATAACAACGAATACTAAAAAAACCGGCCAAGTGCGAGTCGGACTGGGGCTCGTTACGCTCAGGATTCTAACTTAGAATCCCTCGCTACGCTCAGGATTCTATCGTAGAATCCTTCGCTTCACTCTGGATTCAATGTACTGCCCTCGCCGTAAATACATCATTTTGGTCCCTTGTGACACAAATACTTTATTGCACCACCAATGACAGACAAAACAAAAAATAACGGTAACAACAGGTGGTCTTAGCGCTTTAAAGCGATCTCTTCGAGACAACCTTTAGGTGGCAGGAATTTTTAACAAGAATTGTAAACAGACAGTTCGGGACTGGAGCTAAAAGGGCGTATTAACACATCTAAATTTAACGTAACCAATAGATAGTTTAATACATTCTATAAATACATATGCACATACATACGTTGTAAGAGGGAACTGATTGAGGAATTTGGTGACCGAGACGGATTATCCCGATAGCTCAGTTGGTTGTTGGCGATGGGCCGCGTATGTCTGCGGTCGCCGGTTCGAATCTGTCTCGGTGCATATTTTTCTTAAATTTTTTCCTTAACCTTTTGACAGCGAGGGTGCAAAACAAAACGGTGCCCAACCGATGACACCTCGTTACTGTTCAAGGTTAATAGGAAAGATACTGAACTCATTGAACCAAATAACACCCTGTCCATGATATCTGACTGGTTTGCTGCCAATAACTTAGTGTTGAATCCGAAAAAAACGAAATGTATAAAATTCACACTAGCGAACTCAAATGTAAACTTAGCCTCAAATATTAAACTTAATGGTGAAACCATAGAATTTGTAAAGTCAACTGTATTCTTAGGTATTACGTTAGACTCTAAACTGCAGTGGGGTTCCCACATAACTGCGATAGGAAGTAGGTTGAGCTCCGCTGCTTTTGCAGTCAGGAGAATAAGGCAGCTTACCAATGAAGCAACGGCACGGTTAGTTTACTTCGCTTACTTTAACAGTATAATTACTTATGGTCTTATTTTATGGGGATCAGCGGCAGATATTGAGACTGTATTTATTTTACAAAAAAAGGCTGTTAGAGCAATTTATAACCTCGGGTCGCGTGAGTCATTAAGAGAATTTTTCAAGGAAACAGATATTCTAACACTGCCGTCGCTATACGTATTTGAAATAATAATGTATGTTAGGAAGAATTTATACAACTACCCAACAAACACTGATAGGCCCAAGGTTACCAGAAGCGCAGGGAAGCTCAAAACAACTTTTTACAGGCTAGTAAAAGCGAAAAAGTCGTTCTTGGGAAATTGTATAAAATTCTACAATAAAATTCCAAAACACATTACCGAACTTACTGACTCTAAATTCAAATCTGTCGTAAAACGGACACTCATTTCAAAAGCATATTATAAGATAAACGACTACATCATGGATAGGGATATTTGGCAGCGATAAAATCCTGCACTAGAAACCTGTCGTAAAATAAATAGGCTTTCTACTGTAGCAATGTAATTTTAAAATTTTATAATACTCTGATACTGATATGATATATTGTATACTGTTTTGAAAAAATGACACCTCGCCGAGTTTATTACGCCGGTTCTTCTCGAGGCAGAGGTTTACTTTCCGAACCGGTGGTAGTTTATCGACATTCATAGGTGCATGTAATATGCCTAAATTGAAGAATAAATCACTTTGACTTTGACTTTGACTTTGACTGTGGCCAAAACAAAACAATAGCCAGACAAAATATGAATTAAATGAAACTTCTGATAAATATTGCTATGTCAAAATGATAATATTTATCAATATTACCATGTGGCCGTCCGTGGCTTCAGTGGCACGAGTTTTCGTCCGCGTCCACAGCCGTCTTTAGCTCTCAAAGGGTTAATTTTGAAACTACACTCGCGGTCAAAAAATTCGGGTCACCCTAAATTAAATAACCACAATAGGTATTTTTTAATATTTTACACCAGTTTTATTTACATAATATACTAGTCTTCGTAATTCCTAATGTAATAGCAATTTCCGGGGTCCTATCATAAAAATATTGATATCCAAAAATGACCATTTTTGCGATATTTCGCTCCGTTAACGTTGTTTTCTTCAAAGGTGTTGACAAGTCCGATTTAAACCTGGTAATGTTAATTGTTTTCCAAAAAAACGAAATGTATAAAATTCACACTAGCGAACTCAAATGTAAACTTAGCCTCAAATATTAAACTTAATGGTGAAACCATAGAATTTGTAAAGTCAACTGTATTCTTAGGTATTACGTTAGACTCTAAACTGCAGTAGGGTTCCCACATAACTGCGATAGGAAGTAGGTTGAGCTCCGCTGCTTTTGCAGTCAGGAGAATAAGGCAGCTTACCAATGAAGCAACGGCACGGTTAGTTTACTTCGCTTACTTTAACAGTATAATTACTTATGGTCTTATTTTATGGGGATCAGCGGCAGATATTGAGACTGTATTTATTTTACAAAAAAGGGCTGTTAGAGCAATTTATAACCTCGGGTCGCGTGAGTCATTAAGAGAATTTTTCAAGGAAACAGATATTCTAACACTGCCGTCGCTATACGTATTTGAAATAATAATGTATGTTAGGAAGAATTTATACAACTACCCAACAAACACTGATAGGCCCAAGGTTACCAGAAGCGCAGGGAAGCTCAAAACAACTTTTTACAGGCTAGTAAAAGCGAAAAAGTCGTTCTTGGGAAATTGTATAAAATTCTACAATAAAATTCCAAAACACATTACCGAACTTACTGACTCTAAATTCAAATCTGTCGTAAAAGGGACACTTATTTCAAAAGCATATTATATTTGGCAGCGATAAAATCCTGCACTAGAAATCTGTCGTAAAATAAATAGGCTTTCTACTGTAGCAATGTAATTTTAAAATTTTATAATACTCTGATACTGATATGATATATTGTATACTGTTTTGAAAAAATGACACCTCGCCGAGTTTTTTACGCCGGTTCTTCTCGAGGCAGAGGTTTACTTTCCGAACCGGTGGTAGTTTATCGACATTCATAGGTGCATGTAATATGCCTAAATTGAAGAATAAATCACTTTGACTTTGAATTTGACTTTGTTTAACTTTTATTTTTACAGTTTAGATGTAAAATTAAATAAAGATCACTACAGGATTTTTAATAAATCCACAATGCACTATTTTAGGTAATACGACGGTAATTTACCGACCCGTATTCATTGTCCGCGAGTGTAGTTGGCTAAAATAATCCTCCTATAGATTTACCTTTAGGTTGGCCGTATTCTTGTTTACCACTAGAGTTAATTAAAAATAATCTTGTTGCAGGGCTAGACAACTGTCCTCTGGTGACAGATGGAGCTCTGGAACACCTCACATCCTGCCACAACTTGCAGCTCATAGAACTGTACGACTGCCAACTGGTCACTAGGAATGCTATTAGGAAACTGAGGGTACGTCACATCCATATTTCTAGAAATATTCGCAGTAGCTGTAAGTAAGGGTTCCGTAAAATATTGAGAATTTTCCCGTTACTTTGAATACTCAAACTTCTCATAGGTTTTCTGGTAATATTTAGGAACCATTTTCCATATTTTTTTTCAGAATTTTAAGCCTAGTAGTTTCGGAGATTTTCGTATTTTTTCCTAAATTACTTCAAATCTGTTTTCTTTTTTTTAAATTTTCCAGTTTACCCCCCTAAAGTGGCCCCCTTGTTCAGAACTCATTAATTTACTTTACGCGTCCATCTTTGGGTCACCAATTTACATATGTATACCAAATTTCAACTCAATCGGTCCAGTAGTTTCGGAGCAAATCGGCTGTGACAGACGGACAGACAGACGCACGAGTGATCCTATAAGGGTTCCGTTTTTGTCCTTTTAAGGTACGGAACCTTAAAAGTGACTCAACTAGTGACAGAAAATAGTTGATCCACCCATATAAGGTATTTGTAACTATGGGCCTTAGTAGCCTCAAATATAAGTGGTTCATCATCATCATCATCATCATCAGCCTATATTCATCCCACTGCTGGGCACATCCTCTCATGAATGAGAGGGAACGGGCAGTAGTCCCCACGCCGGCCCAGCGCGGATTGGGGACTTAACATACCTCTTTGAATTTCTTCTCACACGTATGCAGGTTTCCTCGCGATGTTTTCCTCCACCGAAAAGCTAACGGTAAATATCAAATGATTATTCCGTACGTAAGTTCCGAAAAACTCATTGGTACGAGCTGGGATTCGAAGCCATGCCGTTTGACAGCCGTATGCCTGAACCACTAGGCCACCGCAGCTTGGTGGTTATTATTTATTTTATACTGGAAATGTGTGTTCCAGAACCACCTACCCCACATCAAAGTGCACGCATACTTCGCGCCCGTGACTCCGCCCGTGGCCGCCGCGCGCCCGCGCTACTGCCGCTGCTGCAATATCATATGATCGCACTGATGTGTATGTATACTACAGTATACACCGCTAGGATATACACCGGTGTGGTATACGCCATGTGTGGCACGACGGAGTGTGAATGTATACTGTATCATGGTCCGCGTTGTATGATACACCGCTAGGATATACACCGGTGTGGTATACGCCATGTGTGGCATGACGGAGTGTGAATGTATACTGTATCATGGTCCGCGTTGTATGATACACCGCTAGGATATACACCGGTGTGGTATACGCCATGTGTGGCACGACGGAGTGAATGTATACTGTATCATGGTCCGTGTTGTATGATACACCGCTAGGATATACACCGGTGTGGTATACGCCATGTGTGGCACGACGGAGTGAATGTATACTGTATCATGGTCCGTATTGTACGATACATCGCTAGAATATACACCGGTGTAGTATACGCCATGCATGTTCAAAGGACGGCCTGTGTGTATGTATTATCACACTGCGATTAGAATGGGATTGAAGGTAAGTTTTGCCATACGAACACATCAAAGTTTGTATGGGCTGACAGCTATTAATTTCCTAATCTCATCGCGGTCGAGTAATATAATATAATATTCTATATCATATGATCAGTGTGTGTGTATGATACATCGCTAGGATATACATCGGCGTGGTAGATTGCGCAATGTCTGGTCGCACGACGGAATATGAATGTACACTATATATGGACATATATATACATCGATGCAGAAAGAAATGTTTGCTTCATGTGACATTACATGATCGCGCTGACGAGCTGTGTATGTATATTACACACCGCTGCAGTAGAATATACTCGGGTGTTATATTATAACACTGGATATACACTGGTACAGAATGAAACAATTATGCATATTGTGTGCAAGATTCTAAACGACTGACTGTTGGGATATACATTGCAGTAGGAAGCGGAACGTTTGTATGAAAGACTGTCTGGATAAGTTATACGTCAATACAGTAGAATACCGATTATCGAAACACAGGTTATACACCAACCCAGTAGCACGTGTATGTTGATTTATTAACACTTGTAATTATAACTTTGTTAGTTTTATATGTTCGCTTATAAAAGTGCACACATACGGCTGGTAACTTTTGAAGCGTAAAGAGTTTAATATCATTCAAGATAAGTAGCTTGCTGCCTGTGAGTATAAACATGTATTTACAATACTGCATAATTTATACACCAACTCAGTAGAGTATATGCTATGTAGTCTCAAGACTATGTGTGTATACAATGTTAAAGGATTATACACATGTGTATATCGTGTCTCAGGATTATACACATGTGTATATCGTGTCTCAGGATTATACACGTGTGTATAACATGTGTATATAGAGTAACAGGATTATACACAGTTGTATATCGTGTTTCAGGATTATACACGTGTGTATACAATCGCAAAGGAATATACACATGTGTATACAATCACAAAGGATTACACACATGTGTATACATATATTGTCACAAGATTATACGCATGTGTGTACAATGTCACAGGATGTACTGGTATGTCGGTTATGGGATCATAGAATTGGGTGTAAAAGTGTCCGGATGTTCTTTGTAAAAATACCATAATGTATTCAATACCGTTTCATAGTAAACTTAGTTTTAAGATAGCAAATTTCTATCGAGGTTAGGCAGTTTATAAATGCTAAGATCGCTAAGGGATTTTCGTAATCGGGATTTTTAGTCTGATTTTATTAATACTTTTTTGTATGAAAACTATCCAAGGTTTTTTTTTAACAAATTCTAGCTCCATCCAAAGTATCCTAACACTTTTTAAATATAT
Source organism: Epinotia nisella (assembly GCA_932294315.1). Lineage (NCBI taxonomy): Eukaryota > Metazoa > Arthropoda > Insecta > Lepidoptera > Tortricidae > Epinotia > Epinotia nisella. The sequence goes on from OW028699.1 coordinate 1,147,735, forward strand.
GACTTGTTAGCAGGTGTATTAAAAAATATTTGAGTTGACCGATTTGCATCATAGTAATCCGTTGAAAAAGAGACTCTATCAACCAAGCAATGAGATTCAAATTACAATGACAGTTTTATAAAACGTCGGCCACGTTTTAATACGTATGTTTGTTCTCGAGTCTTGGATGTTTAATATCTATTTAAGTATGTATTTATCTATATAAGTATGTTTATCCGTTGCCTAGTACCCATAGTACAGGCTTTGCCTAGTTTGGGACTAGATCAATTGGTGTGAATTGTCCCACGATATTTTTTTTATCTTAACCATACTTGTGAATACTAAGAACTGTAATTGGAAAAAAAATGCTTCTGACACGACTCGCTGGCCAGATAGGGATGCCATGGTTCCCGCTTTGTAGCGAAAACTACGTACTTGATTGTTGGTAGCGAAAGTGTTAAAATACGTTTTGCTTGGCTCCGTCACACACACACATTTAAAACCGGACAAGTGCGAGTTCAACTCGCGTGGTGAGGGTTCCGTATATAATCTAAGTGCAAGAGTAAAAATTGCTATGCTCTAAGTATCAGGCGCTCCATACAAGACACACAACAATATTGAGAATTTTCCCGTTACTTTGAATACTCAAACTTCTTATAGGTTTTCCTGTAATCTTTAGGCAAGGAACTATTTTCCGTATTTTTTTCAGAATTTTAAGCCTTGCAGTTTCGGAGATAAGGGGGAATGGTCACTGATGAAAAATATGGAGCGGTCGCTAACCTGGAAGTAAAAAAAAAAACTGAAAACTTTAGTCAGTTTTTTTTTGACATAATAACATAATGAAAATGTAATTTATGTCATGTAATCATCTTTAGTAAATGTCCAATATATGTGGAGCACGCTAAAATCGGATGGCTAGAAAAAAATCTATCGAAGCAAATATTTTTTTTATTTTTTATAAAAACTATAAAGTTTAGGGTGCTCAAATTTTGCACATTAATTACTAATGTAGAGCCACACACCACCCATAAAAATTACAAGCCCAAACTCGAGGGGGGCAGAATCACTTAGCTTATCCTGGCACGGCCTTTTGACAGACAACTTACTTATTACATACTTGCATATGAATAGGTCAAGTTAATATAAAGGCCTCGAATGGGTTAAAATACATACATACATTCACGCCTTTATCCCTAAAAGGGGTAGGCAAAGCACATGAAACTTGTTCCAGTACCACTTTTAGCATAAATGTGGGTATAAAAGACGATATGTGATATCGCTGTGACAGGTTGCTAGCCCATCGCCCACAACACACTTCAACCCTGACTCTTACGACACCCACAGGAAGAAAGGTGGTGCTATTCTAACCCGACAAAATATAAATAAAAAAACCCATAATATGTATGTATATCGACGGTGGAAATTTCAAATGTCGTAAGGGACATAAGCCTGCTTGTCCCTTACGACATTTGAAATTTCCACCGTCGATATGTTATGGGTTAAAATATATGTGGCTTTAAGGCCTGCATCACTGGCGCGGCCTGCGGTGGCGGTCAATAGTAAATTTGACAGCTAATCACAAGTTTATTACCGACCGCTGCGGCCAGGCCGCGCCAGTCTGTGAGAGGCCTAAACATACATATGTATGACGGAAGGTAACACTATTGTTTTGAATTTTGAACAACATTTCATTTTTTCATAGCGGCTCAAACTAAAAACCATTCAGAGATTTGGGCTTGCTGAGTAAATATAAAAAATAATGGATTTTTATATTCGCTAGTTCTTGAGAAAACTGGTATTTCTTTGAAGAAGCCATTTAAAGGCTGAATGCGGATATTCCATAGCTGTGCTTATGCATCTTGTAAGAAAAAAAATGTTGTGACATTGACAGTTATTTGACTCCTACCTTGTCATTGTCAATGTCTAATGTCACTGTCACAGACACAGCATGCTATTTACTTTTTAATTCGATAAATTGACCACAGTACTAATCTTATTCATCCTTTAAATGTACTTATGCCCTTTTCGAACGTGGTAGTTTAAAACGCCCAAGTTAAGGGGGTTTAATTTAAAATAAAATGAAAAGAAAAAATACGTGTCTCCTAACTTTTCAAATACTATTTAATGCCTAAACAAAATTAAGGAGTCAGACAATTAAATGTTGTTAATTGTATCAAAGATTGTCAAAACGGGTTAAGTACTGTAAAATGTCCATATATTGAGAATCGCGCGAGTCATTTTAAAAATACGATTTTCAAGCATTGACTTATTTACACTACCAAACAGGCATGATGGTAAGCGGACACCGTAGCCTGGGAACGCTTGCGAAGCCAGAGGAATCACAAGCGCGTTGCCGACACTTTATTGATTTGAGGATTCGTTGTATAGGTACCTCAGGAACACAACACCTATAGAGCAAGTAGTGGCGTTGTTATGGCTATAGTTATAAATTACTAGCTTCTGCACGCGACTCCGTCCGCGTGAAACTCGTTTATATCGTAGGTCCATACAAACTTTCACTACCCATTGCCCTTAGGGCATGATTTCCGGGATTGCCTCGCAAGAATAAAGAATGAGATATGGCGGCAAGCCGAGGTGCGCAAGTGGGGTGGGTGTGGGAGTGGGGATAAAACTGTTGAGCTATGGTTTATACTGCGTACTTTAAACATGCGAAAAGTTGCCTGGTAGGTTAACCTTTTGAGAGCTAAAGACGGCTGTGGACGCGGACGTAAACTCGTGCCACTGAAGCCACGGACGGCCACAGCCGCGCGTGCTCTTTGCGCTTTTTCGTTAATTTTATGTAATAAAAAGCTTTACAAGTAACTTGACCCATTTTTTTAATAGTTCATGATACGTACATTAATTATGACATGACAATATTTATCAGAAGTTTCGTTTTATTCATATTTTGTCTGGCTATTGTTTTTGTTCTGGCCTCAGTTGGACACCGTTTTGTTTTGCACCCTCGCTGTCAAAAGGTTAAATGACTACATGGTTGTTATATCTGAAGAATGAAGCTTCGAAATATAATCCTATGTCTTTCCCCGGGACTCAAACTATCTCTAGACCAATTTTTTTTAAGTATACGGTTTTCAGATATATTGTTATCTTATACCTTGGACAGTAGAGTTGCTTTTTGAATGGACTCTTTGATGCAATCCGGTCAACTCGAATTATCTCAAGTATAACATAAAATACACATTCATGCATTTTATTATTTTACTAAACTTATTCTAATTAGAATTTTGAAAGCGTGGTAGAAAATCGTATCTTTAAATAAATACATAATATATGTGACGGCTTTAAGAATGTTAGGAAGGTGTTATATGTTAAGATTTATAGGTAAATATATATTTAAGAGCGGGTTATATCCATGTTGGTCTCTGAATAATTGAATTGAATTGGTAAGTTTAGCACCCAAAGATACGTATTGAGAGCGAGGGTCAGTTAACCTTTTGACAGCGAGGGTGCAAAACAAAACGGTGCCCAACTGTGGCCAAAACAGAACAATAGCCGGACAAAATATGAATAAAATGAAACTTCTGATAAATATTGTCATGTCAAAATGACAATATTTATCAATATTATCATGTGGCCGTCTGTGGCTTCAGTGGCGCGAGTTTTCGTCCGCGTCCACAGCCGTCTTTAGCTCTCAAAGGGTTAAGTGTAAAAATATGAGTGTACTTCTCATAAATATATTCCATCGCTCTTATGTCAGCGGACTAAGGTTTTAGTACATACAGGGTGTCGCGAAAATGTTGTGTGAACCCATTAAGGCCAGATTCTGTAGCGTATCGCAATTCCAAATGTGGGGCAATCAACTTTTTCTTGTTGTTATTCTGTCCCGGTAAGCCAAGAGACAACAGCAAAAGAGTTTCTTAGAAATAACTACAACTTAGAAAAGTTGAAAAACCACCGATTTGATTTCAATGTTAAATATCTCAAAAACCGGCTGGACCGATTTTAATGAAACAGAAAGAAAGAAAGAAAGAAAGAAAATACATTTATTCACAAACACACAGGACACACATATTATACAATAAAGAACAATAGATAACATGGCTGAGAACACTCGGGTTAAAATTATCTATGACACAAAAAAACACCGCATTCAAATCGGTCCATCCGTTTGGGAGCTACGATACCACAGACAGATACACAGACACGTTAAACTTATAACACCCCTCTCTTTGCGTTGGGGGTTAAAAATACTATAAATTGGGCTCCTATTATGGTGGAGTTGCCCCACCATGGAATGGGTTTACCAATAAAACAAAAACACGTGTTTAGTGGATTTAAGCCCATAATCAGAGTTTTAAAGAGTGACCCAGGGGACGTAACCATGGCAACGAGCAACAAAAAATAGTTGATTGGTCCAAATAATTTTCATAATATTGTTTTTTTTTTTTACATTAGACTTTGTTTTTGTTGACATTGCTTGTGTATGACAACATTCCCCCGCGAGGGTGAAGGGTGGGAGGGTTTATAATTATAAAAAAAAAATGCATATATCTATACCTACTCGTAATCTGGCCTTAATTTGTTCACACCCCGTTTTCGTTACACCCTGTATTTATGAGAGGATTCAATCGATACATATGTTTGCACTCGACTGCACCTGCATTTGTCTCCAGCTGTCAACAAGCCATGTCGGCAATATCACAGAACACTAAATACTATAGAAAGGCGATGTGGGCGTGGCGCCGGCTACTATGAGCGTGCGCTCAAAGCTTTCGCGCCAACGTCACCTGATCGGCGTGCAGTCGCTCACACAGGGCCCGATAGAAACCGCGCTTGATACCCCTTCTATAATATTTAGTGTTCTGTGGGCAATACGTCCATAGGCTACGGTGTCTGTTTACCATCAGTGCAAAAAGCAACTCTAACGTCCAGGGCAGAAGATTCCAATTCCATTAAATAATAAACTTGTCGGGTGCAAACTGCAATACATAATGTATGAGATAGGTATAACCCCTCGCCAGATATAATATTGTATGTGATATATAACTTAGTGATAAGTTTATTAATTGTGTGATATTTCACGGTAATGCTTTACAAAAGTTGTGCATTGAATAAAAACATTTTTTTAATTGGTATTTTTATTTTAAGAAGTTTATCTACACCAAGGGCCGGAATTCTTCATAGCAAAAATCAAACTGTCAGAGGGAATGACCAAATTGTTTTATCGACAATTCCACTTATCGATGTTACGGAATATTATCGCATATCGACTTATACGATTATTCTGTACCGTTTGACCTCTTTGATAAGCAACCTGCATCTCCATATTAAAAATAAATCATGCCCACGTCACATATGTCATTTACGTCGCTTGATTGTCATAAGTAATTTCCGTGCCGTGTTACTAAAATGGTTGATAAAAATATCTTCTGTTTTATTCCTTACCATTATGCTTACATACATTGTATATATCCTAAAGCCTGATTTCAGTACTTTGACGATGTGTCATTAAGTGACATTTATTTATCGATAGTCGATAAAACACTTTGGTCAAACCCTCTGACAGATATATTTTTGCTATGAAGAATTCCGGTCCTTGATCTTCACACATACTATAAACCCGCTAAAATGCGTTCAGAAACTGGCAGATTTATAAAAATAATAACTAACTTGTCTCTGGCCGTATGTTATTGTACGTGTTTTCATTAATATATAGAAAGAAAGAAAGATACATTTATTCACAAACACACAGGACACACATATTAAACAATATATATATATATATATATATATATAGTGTGTGTCTGTCATAAGAACATTTATTTTAAGGGCTGAAAGTATAAGCCCTAATGAACGTAAATTGGTATCTCTAGTCTCAAAAAAACGGTTTTTTTTTTCATACAAATTAATTCGGCCCGCAATGTATTGGTAACAAAGCTAACAACTGACAGTAACTAGCTCTGCCTCTCTGAAACGTCAAGTGAATGTTAGCAGTACATTGCTGCTCGAGAAAATTTAAAAAATTAATAACGCTCCATTAGAAAAGGTAATTGTTATATTTTTTCGATAAAACGGTTCACAGCACTGAAAGCTATCGTTCCTTAAAATAAATGTTCTTATGACAGACACACACTGTATATATCGTTGATCGATATCGATGAAGTAAAACCTTAAAATTTCGAAGCGTGGCCCAGAGGTCAGAGCCTTCGATACTGTTCGACGGAAATCTAGTTGGTCATGATTTAAAATCTAGTTGGTCATGGCGGTGCAATGGCGGTTATCGACACGAGTTGGGAATTACCTATACGCATACGCACGTGTATCATACAATATTTTACAATGCATCACGCGAGGAAATAAAAATATATAAATAAAAGGTGAAATTTCAACTGTCATGAAATCTCCGTGTGCTTGTTTACCACCATTATAGCATATAAAAAAAAGGATTACTTAAAATAATAACTCAAAATATGGTGGTGTAAAACAATTTATTCATTGACATTCATATATAATTATTATGTATCTGCAGTAGGTATGTTAAAGTTATAGAAGGGGGTATTCGATACTAACCAAAAAAGAAACACAACATTCTTGCTGAGTCATCAATATTTGACTATAATAATCAAAGTTAAATATCCATTACGGAATGGAGACAGAATGTAGGCAGCACTACCTCTTAAAAGTTTGGAAAATCATAAATTTGTGATTATTTATTCTCTTGGGTTACTTTTTTCCATTTGACTATATGTACTATTTTTAATTCTTATTCGATAAAAAAATAACATTGAAAAGTAGCGAATTGCAGAAGGTCGTAAGTAAATACGACCTGCAATTCGCTACTTTTCAATTTCATATTTCTGAATGAAAATTACACTTTAAATAATCAAATATTGCCAATTATGTTGGGTCGCGGAGTCGGAACACTAGGAGATTTAAGAGTGACACAACTTTTACCATAACATGTCTGTCACATTTATCAACGTACGGTACGGGTTATATGCGCCCTGCGCTCGATCTCGCTTGCGCCGCGCGCCCCTGCTGGCGCGCCGCGCGCGCGCACCGACCTGCTGCACCACGCGCCGCTCCCGAGCGCACTCTCTGTCCTCAACTCCGTGCTGGACGCAGCACCGTCCTGTGATCTGTTCACAACCAAATTGGCCTGCTTGTTGCAGGAATGCAAAGTTTTTATAGAACGTGTGTTAGATTAAGATCTGTGACGCTTTGGCGGTTAGCTGTAAGTTGCAGATGTACCTTTTGATACAATAAACAATCAACCAGTTCATGCCTCCAATCCATGTGCAGCATGACAGGGTTACACCATCTCAATCTCGCAAAGCATCCTGAACCCACATCCGTCACAAATTGGACAAGTTATACGTTCTAAAGTAGAGTTCAAACAACATTACTGCTAACGCGTACGTCATTTGCATCGCAGGACAAGTCGCTGTACGTACACAGTTGAGAGTCTATAGGATCTGTATACCCCTTCACCCGCAGTGAATCTTCGACTTGCTTGTTCAGGTCCTGATCGGGCATGTAGTGGACGGAGCACGCCGTGATGCTCTTGATCTTGCCTTGCTCCACCACCATCAGCCCCGCCCCGGACACAGGGTTCCCCGCGAGCAGGCTAGAAGTGTGGAAGCGGCCGGTCTCGTGGACCTTCGAGAGAAGAATCTGCCCATCGGGCCCCATCACGAATATAGCCGCCTTCTGCCCATGTACCTCATCAGCGTCGCTCGTGTCCACTAGAACACCCTGCGAGTCAACAAGCCGCCCGTTCTTTACGGAGACCTCCAGCGGTAATCTGCGGTTGATATCATAGTAGACTACAGTCGGGGGGCACCTGACAACGCCCTTCCATAGACAATTTACCGACTCCATACGGTACTTGTCTTGGATTGCGTGCATCCCGTATGAGAACGAGATACTTACAGCGCCTTGGCCTGGGGCAAAGACTGTGTCGATATCGTCCCCCGTCCCTGGCAGCTTCATACGGATCTGGTTAGTAATCGTCTTCATCATGTATAGCTTTCCGTCGTAGACGGCCATGTTTTCGTACGAGATACCACTTACAGTAATAACGTCGCCACATACATTGGACCCCTCATTACCACTTTTATAACACAGATAACCACCACGTCTTAAACTGTAAACTGCTTGCCCAACGACAGCTAGGCCTGTAACATCTTGAGCACTGCTTGATGGTGAGCAAAACGGTGAGCAACTGTCTCCAGAAAGTTCACAGCGATGAACGTATCCTTTTTCTGACCCGGCGTAAATAGATGAGGCGGAAGCTGCTAAAGAATAAACCTGTTTTCCTATGTCAGCGAATCTGCGGCAGCTGTGTGGAGTGTTCATGCTGCAGCGCAGGATTGTCCCGTTCTGGAGCCCCGCGTAGATGTATCCTGCCGCCACGGCCAGCCCGGTCATCGGGGAGCCCGCTTGGTGGAACACGGAGCAGGAGTGTCTCCGCTGCCAGGAGCACCGGAGCATGGCGCCTGACTCCAGTGCCGCAAAGACGAACTCCCCGTGCACAGCGGTGGCTAGGACGGTGGAGTTGCCGGAGTGGTACAGCTCGCAGGATGTCGGAGTTGCGTGCGGACAGCGGACTATGTCGCCGTTGCTTTTTCCAAGGATGAGCATGGGCGGCGTGTAGGTTACATCGTTGTAGGTTATTATGGCTTTCGTCCCTTTGACTTTGCTGAATGTGGATTCCTGGTCGGTGTCTGCTCTGGCGAGGGCCAGCGTCACCAGCACGAGCAGGGAGCACTTGGTTGGAGCCATGGCAACTGATTGTTACGCTTGCGACGGACTGAATGATTTGCCGCTGGCCCGGGTCGACTGATATAGTTGGGGTAGGTATAGTCAATTCCAAGTAAGGGAGATAAGCGCCTCGTGTCAATAGCGGGGTCGAAGTTGATTATAACATTTATTTCGCTGCCTGTGGCCGACACCGAAGCCTATGGTCGCTCGCAACCAGGGCGTTGTCGGAACTTTATTGATTTGAGTTTAATACTAAGTGTTACTTTAGTTTAGAAAATTATTATTAGTTAATTAAGTAACTATTAATAGATATTCGAATGTGCGTAATAGTATTTAATTTAGCCCTCTACTCTACAGTTGATCAAAGGTGACTAGGTGCGAGCTGCAGTGCCTCCAGAGTTGGTAGATGGATCCTCGATCGCCTGGGAGGCTCTAGTGGGTGGAAAAGCCACGTATAAGACCCAGATTTCCCTTGAACCTGGCTCGCAGGTGTACAGTCAGCAGCAAAAGTAGCTAAGCGGGTCAAATGCTCAAAATAACCTACACACGACTCTAATACCAAGAGGATAAGGACTGTCTAGATCATTTTGAGCGTGTTATTTTGCGTAGCTACTTCTGCTGCTGACTGTACCCACGAATAGTGCAAGAAAACAAAATATTGCTAAGCGAGTCATCATTCGTCGTTTTTCCCGGTTGTATCCTAAAGAAGCCTAGAGTCCGCTTTGGATCATAATCCCATATTTGGCGTAGGCATAGTTTTACGAAAGCGACTGCTATCTCACCTCCCAACCCAGAGGGAAAGCTATAGATTGTTGGGATTACTGGGATTAGATCGGTTTCCTCACGATGTTTTCTTCCGAAGAAAGGAGTGCGAACAGCTTTCTTTAAAGCTGTTCGCACACCTTTCTTCGGCAACGCGCATTCGTCCCCCCTGGAGTCGTAAGAGTTCGTATGCTGCGGTAGGCGGACCGTACGCTCATTTGCCAATGACGTGGTATTTAAAAAAAAAGAGGATAATTTCTATAGGTAAACATTTTGATCGCCAGATAAAAAAAAATGAGCCGAAAAACATTTCGTAGAAATATGATATCTAGGTGTCTCAATTAAACCTACTGCGATAACTGATAAAAAATGTTTATGAAACTTTATCAGGGGAGCATTGAGGTCACGAATGAGAAAATAATTATATTCATTCATTCATTTATTAATTGTAAAGTCATGTACATTTTATAATTAAGGTGTTATATACAATTTGGTAAGTCAGTCCATGACGTCCTGAGAGGACATACAACATTATACTACCTTATAAAATAGAGGAGTATAACCTGCCCCTCTGCTTAGCGTTCGTGGACTACGAGAAAGCCTTCGATTCGGTCGAAACCTGGGCTGTACTACAGTCTCTCCAGCGGTGCCAAGTTGACTACCGCTATATCGAAGTGCTGAAGTGTTTGTACGAGAACGCCACTATGTCAGTTCGACTCCAGGACCGGAACTCGAAACCTATTCCGCTGCAGCGGGGTGTCAGGCAAGGAGATGTTATTTCTCCAAAACTGTTCACCGCTGCACTGGAGGATGTTTTCAAGACTCTGGACTGGAGAAGGATAGGCATCAACATCAACGGCGAGTACATCACTCACCTTCGGTTTGCTGACGACATAGTAGTCTTGGCTGAGACCATGGAGGACTTAAGTACGATGCTCGATGACCTCAGTAAAGCTTCCGAGCGAGTTGGTCTAAGAATGAACATGGATAAGACGAAGGTCATGTCAAATGCCCATGTAGTACCAACTCCCATTACAATCGGACACTTTACGCTCGAAGTTGTAGACGATTATGTATACCTAGGACAGACTGTCCAGTTAGGTAGGTCCAACTTCGAGAAAGAGGTCAATCGTCGAATCCGACTCGGCTGGGCAGCGTTCGGGAAGCTCCGGCACATCCTTTCGTCGAATATCCCGCAGTGTCTCAAGACGAGAGTCTTTGACCAGTGTGTGTTGCCAGTGATGACATATGGCACTGAAACTTGGTCGCTTACTATGGGCCTCATAAGAAGGCTCAAAGTCACCCAAAGGGCAATGGAGAGGGCTATGTTAGGAGTTTCTCTGCGTGATCGCATCAGAAATGAGGTTATCCGCAGCAGAACCAAGGTAACCGATATAGCCCTCCGAATTGCTAAACTTAAGTGGCAGTGGGCGGGGCACATTGCACGTAGAACCGATGGCCGTTGGGGCGGAAAGGTTCTCGAGTGGCGACCACGTACCGGAAGGCGCGGCGTGGGTAGGCCCCCCACAAGGTGGACTGATGACCTGGTAAAGGTCGCGGGAGTCCGCTGGATGCGGGTGGCGCAGGACCGGTCAATTTGGAACTCTCTGGGGGAGGCCTATGTCCAGCAGTGGACGTCTTTCGGCTGATATGATGATGATGATGATGATGATAAAATAGAATTCATTAATTATCATGCGAATAACAAATATACAAAGCCTTCTAAATTAGTATTACATTGGAATATGTTACAATTATTATTAATATTATTATAATGAATTTTATGTCACTTACATTTTCTACATGTTGTTTATATTTAAAATTAAATGAAGTCTGTATATAATAAATAAAAGTAAAATAAGTACATATTATAGATTATCGGCAAAAAAATCACTAACTGAATAATAGCATTTGTCTAGTAATAATTTTTCCAATTTGGTTTTGAAGATAGCTTTTTTAGGTTCTTCATTAAAAATATTTACAATTATGTTATGGAGGATGGGGCGAGTGTTAGAGTGGGACGCTACATGTGTTGACACCTTCCCATCTTCCACGAACTTCTTCCAGGGCTGGCGGCGCAGCGGAGGCGGCTGAAACAAAGAAGGCCACAAAATTCAGGGGTCTTGGCTCTCAATACGAGTACCATTTTTGGCATTCGGCGTCGAGACCCTTGGGGCTTGGGGTCCTAGCGCTCGAAAAATATTTAACGAGCTCAGTAGAAGGCTTGTCGACACTACAGATGACCAAAGAGCTGGCAGCTTCCTCGCACAGCAAAAAAACACAAAGCACATAAAAATACAGCGCAAACAAGTTTCTGTCACAAATGTCATTTTTGGTACAAGCTTTTATTGCCGACTGTAGGTACTTTTCTGTATACCGTCATCAACTACTCATTGAGACGATTCTAACGAGCCCAAACTCGATGAGGTTGTGTCGTTTCATTGCGAAGTTCCCATGGCCACCTTCCAGCTCCATCATCAGATCAGCACCATGTCATCATAATATTGCATTGTCACGCGTTTTATACACATGTATGCAAAATTTCAGCTCTATGGGAAACCGGGAAGTGGATCAAATTTAACTTGTAAGATTTGATTACAGACAACGGTCAGGTGAAAGTAAATAAAAGCTTGTAAAAAACAGGTAATTCATTCATTACGGTCAGTTGATAGATTTTTCCTATATAAGTAATTTATTCGCACAAAGATGAAGACTAAAAGTGCCCCAAAGGGAATGGAGAGGGCTATTCTGGGAGTTTCTCCGCGTGATCGCATCAAAAATGAGGCTATCCTCGCAGCAGAACCAGCGAACGAAAAACCATAGAACTAGCGCCGAAAAGTGGCCCCACAAAAAGGATGCACATTGCCATTATGCGGTCGTATGCGGACGTGCGGGCGGGGTGTCAAAAGGATGCCAAGCAGCCGTTTAGTTCGAACATGCGCATACCGGGTTTTGGGCACGTGTTTTGGTAGAAATTTGTAGGGAGTTCGCCTACTATGGTTTTTTTCGTTCGCTGAGCAGAACTAAGGTAACCGATATAGCCCTCCGAGCCGCTAAACTTAAGTGGCAGTGGGCGGGGCATACGATGCACTTAGAACTAATGGCCGTTGAGGTGGAAACGTTCTCGAGTGGCGACCACGTACCGGAAGACGCAGCGTGGGTTGACCCTCCACAAGGTGGACTGATGACTTGGTAAAGGTGGTTGGAGTCCGCTGGATGCGGGTGGCGCAGGACCGGTCACTTTGGCACCCTTTGGGAGAGGCCCATGTCCAGCAGTGGACGTCTTTCGGCTGATATGATGATGAGATTTTGCGCACGGGCATGGTAAGTCCCAAGTAAAAGTATATATTTTATAATATGTTATTAACTGACTTCAAAAAAAGGAGGAGGTTCTCAATTCGGTTGTATTTTTTTTTAATGTTTGTTACCTCAGAACTCCGTCATTTATGAACCGATTCGTACAATTCTTTTTTTTATTTGAAAGTATACGCTATGTTGGTCCCATTGTTACCAAAACTTCAGTTGGATGATGGGCACCATGAGGAATTGAGCTCCTCAAATATAGAAGGCACGCATGAAGTAATTTCGGTATTTTCTATATTTTCTAAAAAAAAATGTAATTAAGAAAGAATACCAACAATTTTTTCTATTATAACTAGTGTATTTACATCCGGAAATCGCAAAGTGGGACTGATAATGAAGACCACAGATGACTTATGGAACTCGTACTTAAAACTGTAAAAGTACGTGATTCTGATATGATTCCGTTGAAATAGCAACTAATGAAATGTTAAATGTCAAGTGTGCCAAATCGACGGAACTCCTCAAATATTATCGGCCCACATACAGTGACATGGTTTTCGTCTGTAATAATCAGCGTATTTACTCTCGGAAAGTGGTAAAGTGGAAAGCAAATGTGAAAATGTTCATTTGGCTTGGCGGAGTACTAAATTTAAGTCGGTTAAAACTTTGTTTTTAAAGTAAATTATTTTAAATCACGACAATCTCACTCTGTGTTTATGGAAATTACTAAAACGGCACTTAAAGTATAATGCCTCAGGTACCTACCTAGGTACGGATGCAATGTAATGCCTCGCTCACGGCTGGCAGTCTCGTCACGCTATATATAACTGACGTCAAACATTTACGAACTAGTCCGTACTGTACCTAAGCCATGGGCTTGAAGAACTTGAAGTCAATTTGATCGACAAGTCCCGCGCAGTGTAAAGTGTTTTCCTTGCCGTATTTGACAACAGTAATAAAATAAAACAATATTAGGTACTAATAAAGAAAACTTACCAAAATACTCGGAAAACTTAAAGCTAATACTTATTGTTCTTATTTTAAAGACCTTTTAAATAGGCGTTTTTAATACAGTATATCTTCTCATGTTTAGAATAGAATAGAATAGACGTTTATTGCAAACCATGGTTTTTTTACAAAGATGTTACAAAATAAAAATGTATCTCATGGACCCTGGTAGGGTATAGCAATAGTTCGTAAAAACTAGTTTATATACGTTTAGAAACGTCAAAAAAACAAATTTGCCTTTAATATACTGTTAAAAACTATATATACTGCATGGAGAGTGTTAATTTAATAAATACTTACAATTTCTGTGAATGACAATTTTATTGTTCTTTATTTGTTATGTGAATAAATAGATTAAAAAATAGTTTAGAAACTGTTTATTACGAAGCTAAACAGAAAAATACTTTTCAAACACTAATATTGTGCGTATTTGGAGAAGTGAATAAACGTGTGTGTGTGTGTGAATTAAATAGTAGATTGTATGACAAGGGGCTAAAATAAGCCATATTAGCACGAGATGGATATTTTCCCGAGCGAAGCGAGGGAAAATATTTCGAGGGCTAATATGGCTTTTAGACCCGAGTTATACACTCTACTTTTCACTTCGACTGCGAGAAAATAGTAAAACAAAGATTATCCATCCACAATCAATAACAAATTTCACTGCGAAGAGATTGTTCAATTTAGCGTGAGGCGTTTTCTTTTTTAATGATATGGAATTAGGGACTAAAAAACACCTGATGTTTGATTGGTCGATTTTAATATTGGTTGGTTGATAGCAAAGATAAATGTTTTTTGAAAGAGTTGTGATTGGTGGATTTAAATGATTTGGAATTAGGGACTAAAAAACACCTGATGTTTGATTGGTCGATTTTAATATGTAGCTGTAGGTATTCTGGTTGGTTGATAGCAAAGATAAATGTTTTTTGAAAGAGTTTTGATTGGTGGATTTAATATGGTGAAGTGTTTTGATTGGTCAAATTAAATGTGTTAAAAATCATATATATGTATACATATTTTCCCTAGGGGCTAAATGTACTACTTTAGCCCCGCTTATTAAGCCTAATATGACACACTTTTCGAGCATGAGATGTGAAAAATAAATTAATTTTAAAGGCAAATAAATATATTTTGGAGACTTTCATAATATATATTATATTCCTATACCTATTCTCATCAACCTACCGGCATTATTATTATTATTACCTAAGTACCTACACTACCATAGATTATATATGTAGTAAGAAAAGTTTGGAACGAAACAGATAAATATCATTTGGAAAATTAATCACATTTTTGGTTTAAGTCTTTATGCAGACAAATTGTCAAAAACGCTTCAACTTTACAAACAGTAGCATACAGCATACAGTACCTACAGCCTTTTGTTTTAAGTACCTATAACTCTGTTGTTGGTTTAATAAATAATAATAATGTAGGTATAATACAAACTAAATAAAATGTATACTTTATAAGCAAAATGCCTTCTCGAAGTAATTTAAAAGTTAAATAAATACCTACCGTAATCTGCAACAAAGTAACTATTAAACTACATAAACCTATTGAGATTCCTCAAGATGGATTTGGAAAATAAAACAATGGAGCCAAATTGGAATCATACGGAGCCGCGGACATTTCTGCGATCGCCGAATCTCACAAACAGTTCAGTAAATCTACAGGGAAATTTCGAGATAGATTTAGAAGACACAAATTGGATATTGACTTCTTCATTCATCATATTTACGATGCAAACAGGTAGGTTTTTTTGTCAGAGCATTAACTGGAGTAGCCTTTCAGTAACTTACCCCTCTGTAAAAAAAATTGCACACTGTGCAAAAAATCATACAAAGACAATTTCACAATCGATTACTGGGCATTCATAAAATCGCCTCGCAAGACAACACTGATCATAAAAATGCCCGCATGTTGCTGTAAGCACTTGATATTATATAAACGTTCAACCACTTCAAGCTTTCAATAGTTTCAATATCTCCCCCCCGCCCCCGCAAAATTCCGTAGACTTTTGCACGCAAATACGACATAAGGCTACTCTTATGTATGCTCTAAGGTTTTTTTATACCACATCAGTGACAAACAAGCTTATCTTAGCCCACCTGATGTTAAGCGGTCACCGTAGCCTATAGACGCTTGCGACTCGAGGGGTGTCACATTCGCGTCGCCGACCCTTTAAGAATGTATACATACACTCGTTTCTTGTACAACCCCATACTATAGTCCCTCGGGAAAACCTAGACAGGGCTCATTCCACAAACTGGAGCGTTCGAGGGAGGATATTGCTCTGACACTGTGCCGTACGCGACCATTTAGGTTCCAGGGCGTGAGGAGGAATGCCCTGCCGAAGACAAGCGGTGCGGTGGTGAAAACAGTGCCGGTTTTAGCACTACCAGCGCTCTGGGCGAGATTTCTACGGCACCACTAACTCAATGAGCGAGGGGATATAAAACCTTTATTGTCCGGTCCACCGCGCCCTACCCTAACGCCGGTACTGAACGAAAAGCAGCCGTAGGCATCATATCGAACAGTTCTTCTGAACATTTATTTGGTAAACATCAAGCAATAGGTACGGATCGCCTGAAAGGAAGTAGAGACCGTAGCTCCAGAGAGTCAGGAGGCCTTTATTGATTTGAGGATTCGTTGTCGACATCATCATCATCATATCAGCCGAAAGACGTCCACTGCTGCTCATAGGCCTCTCTCAAAAAGTGATCACAGCCTGCGCCACCCGCATCCAACGGACTCCAGGATTTACCTGGTCATCAGTTCACCTTCTGGGGGTCTACCCACGCTGCGTCTTCCGGTACGTGGTTGCCAATCCGGATTCCAGAACCTTTCCGCCCACTGCCACTTAAGTTTAACGATATGGAGGGCTATATCGGTTACCTTAGTTCTGTTGCGGATATCCTCATTTCTGATGCGATCACGCAGAGAAACTCCTAGCATAGCCCTCGCCATTGCCCTTTGGGTGACTTTGAGAGTTCTTATGAGACCCATAGTACCTAAGCGACTTACTAATTCTAAATTTTCATTATTTTTAGGATTCGGTATGCTGGAGTCCGGTTGCGTTTCAATAAAGAATGAAGCGAACATCATGATGAAGAATCTCGCCGATATCTCTCTAGGTGGTAAGCACTCTTTTCCAAAAACTATACAACTGATGGCCGGCAAATTACATTAACCTAAACACTTATTTATATAGAACATGAAATCTCAAGGACTCATAGTCTTCGAGATACTTCTCAATTCAGTCACATCTGAAATAGATTATAGTAATAGTGTTGTTATCAATGGCCTTTGAGTCTATTACAGACTATACAAGCAGTGTCAAGGAGGGAGACAACGTCTTCCAGGGCTGTGTAATCCAATGCGGGAGCGGCATACACGACCGCAAGCCTGGCAGGTGTAATTTGCCCGCGGCGAACAGGTGCCACGTTGATGCCGCTTGGCTCGCTTATCTGCGAGTGTCTGAACTGAAACCATGTAGTGTTGTTATGGCTGCAAGAAATGAGGAAGATCATATTGGTCTTTACAGTCAACAAAAACGATGTCTCCATTAGCAATGTTTAAAACGTCTGAAATAGACGCAACCTATGATCTTATTGTAAGGAAGTTACATTTCCAGTAGGACTGCTCCAAATAAGAGCGAGATTAGAAGCGAGGCGTAACTATGTAGGTACCTACTATTATAATAACGGGTGGTTGTAAAATTTTACCCTGAAGAGGTGGAGCGGATAGTGAGGCTGCACACTCCGTTGCCATCTCGGATACATCTACGCCCGCGAAACCGACCACTGCTTGCTCCTCCGGAGACGCGAACTGTGGCACATAGTAAGTCGCCGCTTATTCGAGCTCTGTACTGCCTCAATGTTTCTCGCACCTGCATCTGACTGGGATGTTGTTGCTAGTAGCTGGGTAAAAGTCTGTCGTGAATGCTTGAGGTTCTGCGAGGCGATGGATAACTGTCGGTCTTCGGGGTAATGTTAATTATAAGATTCACAGTCGTTTTGTAACTGTAATACTGTGTGATAATTGTTTGAATATATAAATAAATTACGTTCCGCGGTGCCCTGCGTCTTTAGATATTCAGAATCCTGGTGTGTTCCCCAGGTCTCACCTACTGGATCTTCGGTTACGGCATGTCTTTTGGCCAGGGCCCTTACTCCAACCCGTTCATTGGAGTGGGGGACTTTCTGGTGGACCCACCGGTGGGCGACGCCCTCATGGGGCCCGTGTTCGCCTCATTTCTGTTCCAACTGTCGTTTGCCACCACCGCTACTACCATCGTCAGCGGGGCTATGGCTGAGAGGTTAGTACGGAGAATGTAAGGCGGACGGGTTACTAATGAATTCTGTACTTACGTTTTTCTCATGAAACAAACCTAAGCTAGTCGTCACGCGCGCCGCGGGGCGCTCCGTCGGGCTATCGCTGCACTAAAGGTGCGGTGCCGGTTGGGCGCTCCGCGATGTGCTGTTATAATGGGACTGGCAACTGTCAAACTGACAGCACCAATAATGGTCCTTAAAATAGCAATTTTTTTATGGCGGGAAGTAGTTTTTATTTGTTTTTGCGACGATGACTTTATGTTTCGTCCCGAATTGCTCCGAAGTGGGAATCCACCGTTTTCCGAAAAAGGCTAAAAATAAAAGGTTGTGGATTAAAGCTATGGGGAAGATTTTTGCCCAAGCACTCTATATGGTTTCCGTACATAGTTGAGACCATCTATTCTCTGTCTCTCTATATCATCGTATGGAATCTAAAAGAGCGCCATCTATTATTAGCTTTCACCGCCTAACCCCATTTTAAGGTAGTGTGTAGGTTGTCGTGTGTAGTTTCACTGTAGTTTGGTAGGTTAAGTTCTGTAATAGGATGCCTGTTTTGGCTCGCTTTTGTATAGTTTACAGTTACGTTTTTTGTTGTTGTGTGTATATTATACCACAAATAGATAGTCGCAAATAAGTGTCACAATGCGGTTAATTTATTTTTATGTGTGTAACTGTACCTCTTAAATGTAGCTTTAATTTTAAGAAATACTTGCTGTGCCCTAACAGGGCTTATGTGTGAATCCAACCATTATGTAAGACCTATTTTGTACCACATGATACTAACTACGCAATAAATGAATGAATGAATGATATTGGCAATTAGTTGAGGGCTCCCTTCGGGGCCCAACTTAGAAAGCCAGGTAGGAAAAAAAAACAAAGTTTATATAATTTGTTATGAAAATTTGACGGTTTCAGAGAAAATCACTTTTATGAATGAATGAATGAAAGCATTTATTTCGAGTTACACAAGACTCATACAGTAAAAGTTTAAAATTACACAATTTAGCACCTATATCTAAATTAATATTAATACAGATAGGCACTGTTGGAGACATGCATTTCACAACAGTGCCTTATATATGGAGAATCAAATCTGCCTGCTATCAAACGCAGGATGGGGTTGGGGCTGGCCCGCGCCCGGCGCACCAGGGATGCGCACCGCTTGCGCATAGTTGCGTAGAAGCAGTCGACGCGCGCTTCTGCGAACATCCCTGATGCGCTGCAGAAGCGAGGCAGCCCCACCAGCACCCGGAACGCGTTGTTAAATTGGATCCGGAGGGCCCCGTAGGCCCGTTGCGTGTAATTTCTCCACAGGGAACACGTATATAGGGTGGTACAGTATGCCCTGAATAGGGTAATTTTAACCTCCCTCGTACACCGCGCGAACTTACGGGCTATCATATTGGCCCTCACTGACAGGGCCCTCCGTTCCCGTTCTATATCCATATTGTCCTTTAGGTCAGCAGTGACAATATGACCTAGATATTTAAAACTACATACCCTCTCAAGTGCAGTACCGTTCAGGTTTATGGGCGGCACTTCATGTACGCGTTTACTACCGGGTTCAAAAATCATATAATGACTTTTTGCTACATTATATTTCAGCCCATGTTCATTAGCGTACTTCTCACATACAAGGAGTAGCTTGCGTAATCCACAGGCCGACGCGCTAAGTAAAACCATGTCGTCTGCATAGCTGATATTATTTACACACACTGAGTCGATATGACAGCCGACATGCATTTTACCCAGCGCCTCGAGAAGTCCATCCATGTACAGATTAAAGAGCGTGGGCGAGGTCAGCCCCCCCTGCCTCACTCCACACTCCAACCTGTACGGGTCGGACATAGAGCCAGCCCATCTAACGCTGTTGACCTGCCCCCCATACCAGTACCTGAGTATCCGCACTGTCTCTGAAGGTATTTCAATGGCAAGCGTTGATAATGTCAAACACTAGCGTTATGGTACCTAAATGAAATTATCGATATCGAAGGTGTCCGCAGGTGGACAGATAGACGGATAGGAGTTCACAGAGTACACACACTTTGAACTTTGAACGACTGCAAAAAAGTACAGTCGGTGACAAAATATTGTACCAAAAATGAAATATTTGACAGAAACTTCCCGTTTTAGAAGGTAATATTTTTCAGATGCAACTTCAAGGCTTACTGCCTGTTCTCGTTTCTGAACACGATCGTGTATTGCGTGCCCGCCGGCTGGGTGTGGGGCGCGCACGGCTTCCTCAGCCGGCTGGGCGCCGTGGACATCGCTGGCTCCGGACCCGTGCACCTCATTGGTATTTTATTTTACCTCATCCCGCTTCATCTCATCTCACCTCTACTCACTTCACCTCACCTCAAGTTACTTCACCTTACCTCACTTCACCTCAACTTACTGCACCCCAACACACTTCACCTCACGTCACTTCACCACATCTCACCTCAACTCATTTCACCTCGTCTCATCTGAACTCACTTTACCTCACTTCGCATCAACTTACTTCACCTCACGTCACTTCACCTCGTTTCATCTGAACTTACTTCACTTCACCTTGCCTCAACTCACTTGGACTTAAAACATTAACTTAACTTTAAGTTAACGTGTTGAACGCTGGTTCTTTGGAGGAACGCTGCTTATAGCTTTAAGGATATTACTGTAAAATAATTTAGTGTATAAGGTGTTAGTTTTTATTTCAGTTGGAAACAATAAAGATAAATATCTGCACCTGTAAAGATCTGTACCTCACCTCAACTTATTTCACCTAACCTCAATTCAAGTTACTTCACCTCACCTCACCTCAACTAACTTCATGTAATTATTTTGAAACCGCCCTCGCCGTAAATATACAGCAGTCATGTTTAATATTACCTCAAATTGTAACTAGAGGTAGGTGTTAGAGCTATGAACCGATATTGCAAGACATTTCTCTTAACTACCAACTTTTTTGTCCATATAAAATAATTCAGCACGCAATGGATCACTACTTTGTCTTACTGACGCAACGTCACAACTGATTGTGAGTATTGCTTACACACAAATGTGTGTACGCAATACATTGCTGCTCGATAATTTTTCAAAAATTAATTACGCTTCGGTAGTTAAGATTAAATATTTTCTTGCAATATCGGTTCACAACCCTAACACCTACCTCTGGTTACAATTTGAGGTAATATATACCTATATTATTTTGCTGCCTTGACACAATCTGCTATTGCCGCAGGTGGGTCTTCAGCGTTCGCCTCAGCCCTGATGCTGGGCCCCCGACTCGGCCGCTACGCCAAGGGCACCGCCCCGCTACCGCTGGGTAACCCGGTGAATGCTGTCATGGGAACCTTTGTACTGTGGTGGGGGTGGCTCGCCTTCAACTCGGGGAGCACTTATGGGGTGAGCCCTGGAGCCGTAGCATGGTTGGCCTTGTCACGCGATGGGTGATAGGATAGAGCGTGCGTCACTGGCTGACACCGTTCGATAGAACGAGACGACGCTCCTATCTTGTCACTTGTCGCGTGATAAGGCCAACCATGCTACGGCTTCTGTACCTGAGAGCTTTAGGCTGTGCTGTCAACTTAGGCAATAATGACGTGAGTCCAAGCTTCAGTGACATAGAGCATACATAACTGGAGTAGCCTTATGTCGTATTTCAGTCCAAAAATGTTCTCTTTCTTACGCCAGGGCGGCGGGGCTGCGCCTCCCGCAGCGCCGGAGCCACCACGGAGTCCACCTCATTCTTTCCCCCTCTCTGCATTACAATCTTTGGCACTGTTATAACCTCAAATTATAACCATTAATCATTCAGAAACCAAGCAACTCCGCGGGGGGAAAGTTGGAGGGGGGGTTCCCCCCGCCCTCCCCCCTCCCCCTCACCCCTCATGACCTTCTATTAAGGTTTCATTTCATTTCAAATTTTAAGTCACTCAGTACTTTTATGACTGTTGTTTCAGTACTGTTGGTCTTTATAACTGGGGGTAGATTACTTATGCTATTCTTTTTAGTGCCAGGAGTAAACATGATATTTACATTTTTTTCATCCCTCATACTCTGAAAGTAGGTCATTGTTTATCTGAACAGCGGGTTGAAAGTGAGGCATGTCGCCGCTAGGGCTGAAAAGTAATAAAAAAAAAAAAAAACAATTACCAATGGTAGAAGCCTAAACAGTCACACTTCGTTAATCTGAATTGTTTTTTTTATGTTTATTGTTAGTTATTACGGTAACGTTATGTAAAAAGTCGTAATTTAAGTGAATTAAAATTATTAAAGCCATTTAGAAAAGTAATAAATACATTTGTAAAAAATTTAATTTTTTTTTCATATTGTACTTCCTGTGTGTTGTTTATATTCATATTATTCGAAATGAAAAGTAGAGTGTTTAACTCGGAAGAAAACCACCCATTTCAGTCTCGAACTATTGGCGCTCACACTTCTTTCGAGCGCCAAAATATCTCTACTGAAATGGGTGGCTTTCAACCCTTGTTTAACAATCTAGTACGAGTATTAAACGGTTTTATTTAGCTCGTATATATTATTTGTTTATGGCTGCCTATTTTTAACGCCCGACGCAAAAAGAGGATTTTGTTTCGCGTTTTCGTTCTCATGTAAATAGCCCTATTTCCTTTATGTCCGTAATAAATTACCGCACAACCATTACAAAGTCAAGGCAACGTAAACAAAGTGAATAATAGATAACTACTTAGGTACTTGCAAGCCAATTAGTTAAATTATGCTATTTACGAATGTATGCAAAGATTAACGGCCACTAACTCTAAGCGGGGGCCATTTTGATTGATCACAGTTTTGCGGCACGCGAATGTGTTTTTCTGAAGTCCTGTGGGTTTAGAATACGTTCAATTATGTAGTAGAGTAAATAAGTAGCTATGTATATATGTGCTTATTAGTAATTTTGCGTGGATTAACATTTTAGAACAAAATTGGATAGGATATTATATATTTTTAATGCCGATTTATTTAAATAAATAATATGTACAGTGTGTGTGTTTGTTAAAGTGTGTGTGAGATAGGTTTCCAACTTTTTTTGGGGGAGATACGCGTGTGACTTTCATAAGAACATTTATTTTAAGGAACGATAGCTTTCAGTGCTGTGAACCGTTTTATCGGAAAAAATATAACAATTACCTTTTCTAATGGAGAGTTATTAATTTTTTTAATTTTCTCGAGCAGCATTGTACTGCTAACATTCACTTGACGTTTCAGAGAGGCAGAGCTAGTTACTGTCAGATGTTAGCTTTGTTACCAATACATTGTATGAAAAAAAAATAACCGTTTTTTTTTAACTATAGATACCAATTTACGTTCATTAGGGCTTATACTTTCAGCCCTTAAAATAAATGTCCTTATGAAAGTCACACGCTGTATAGTATTTTCCAGAATAAACCGACAAAAATATAGTACACTGTAAAAAAATATAGTACTTGGCTGGGCAATGTTGCTATTTAGTGAAATTTGATTGAAACCTGCGCCGCTGGATGATGAATTGAGTCCTGGGCAATTTGAAGCACTTCGCATGAACCCCCAAAATATAGTATTTTGCGTACTATATATTTCTTCAACAGTATACATATAGTACAAAGAGTCAAAATATAGTACAATGCTATATAACATGGTACGGTTGCAAACCCTAGTGTGAGATGACATTTCGCTGCTGCGCCCTTCCTCTCTTTAGGATCTATTATTTGCTTGACAGTTGACAGTGGCCCTATAGGTTCTAATTCTAAAGCGTCTGCTAGACAGTCGCCAACACGCCCCTCCGACCGAGCGACCTTGGTCCGCACGGACCGTTGTAGTATGAAATTTTGCTGCAATCAACTGTCTACACGGTCCGTGCGGACCAAGGTCGGTCGGAGGGGCTTGTTGGCGACCGTCTAGCAAACGCTTTATATTCCAACTTCTAGGTGAGCCCCTCCGACCAAGCGACCTTGGTCCGCACGGACCGTTGTAGTATGAAATTTAGCTGCAAACAACTGTCTACACGGTCCGTGCGGACCAAGGTCGGTCGGAGGGGCTTGTTGGCGACCGTCTAGCAGACGCTTTATATTCCAACTTCTAGGTGAGCCCCTCCGACCGAGCGACCTTGGTCCGCACGGACCGTTGTTGTATGAAATTTTGCTGCAAACAACTGTCTACACGGTCCGTGCGGACCAAGGTCGGTCGGAGTGGCTTGTTGGCGACCGTCTAGCAGACGCTTTATATTCCAACTTCTAGGTGAGCCCCTCCGACCGAGCGACCTTGGTCCGCACGGACCGTTTTAGCATGAAATTTAGCTGCAAACAACTGTCTACACGGTCCGTACGGACCAAGGTCGGTCGGAGGGGCTTGTTGGCGACCGTCTAGCAGACGCTTTATATTCCAACTTCTAGGTGAGCCCCTCCGACCGAGCGACCTTGGTCCGCACGGACCGTTTTAGCATGAAATTTAGCTGCAAACAACTGTCTACACGGTCCGTACGGACCAAGGTCGGTCGGAGGGGCTTGTTGGCGACCGTCTAGCAGACGCTTTATATTCCAACTTCCAGGTGAGCGGCGCGAAATGGCAGTACGCTGCGCGGGCGGCAGTGATGACCATGATGGGCTCTTTCGGCGGCGGGTGCTTCGGCCTCCTGTAAGACATCATCATCATCATCATACATTCAATACAAATAAGTAGTTCCTACTCTATTCAACACATTTGCTCGTAACATGCCTCTTATTACGACGCGTTTAGGCTCATAATCCTGGGTATTCAACACGCGTGGTTTATATTACTCGTGTTTTAAGGTTATATCCCGATTGAGACACGTTGGCACTTTGCAGCGAATTTGAACACCATCAGCACTAGAAGGGGGGAAATGATTGGTCATTTGATACGGAACGACAACATCTTTAAAACCAAAATGAATGGCGCATCACGTTGTGTATTAAAAAGTTTCATGCTAGGTATTCTAGTATGCCGTTTGAGAACGTTTGTATAGAGAGTCGACTTGAGTCGACCGTGCTGGGAACTCTTAAGTGTCTGAAAACCATAATTTCTTTTCAGGTTCAGTCTCATAAAAAACAAGGGGAAGGCAGACGTCATGGAGCTCATCAACAGTGTCCTGGGTTCCTTGGTGTCAATCACTGGTAAGAACTGTTGACTTTACGTCACAATTGCCGCCCGCTACGCGTCCATAAAACCCCGTTTCTTAGGTATCACAGACAGCCCCATGTGCAGAGCGCGCATGAAGACAGAAGAAACGACTAAACATATTCTACTGGACTGTAAGCAGGTAGAAGTATACAAGTAGAAGATGCTGCCCTGCCAGCTCTCAAGCACTCTGCGTAGTCCGCGGATTATGTGTTCGTCGACCAAGACGAATAGTTGCCGAGACAGTATGTCTTCCAGCCAGACACGAGATTTGTTGTCCAAGTATAGGTTTTTCATCAAAAAGGACTGTAATGTTTGTTCAGGTATAAAACCCACCCATTTCCCCAAGCACTTCAGACATTTTTCGCTAATCTATGCAGTCGCACGTTTTGGCGTAATCGATAAAGCATAAAGCCATGGATATAAAAAAAAGAAAAAAAGAAAAGAAGACATTTATTCACTACACAAAAGACACACAGATATAAAGGGAGTAGACATACAATACAATTGACACATTGTGTGTGTCTTCGCGGCAGTGAAACGGCGGCGGCGGTGATATGTTAAAATCTTTGCTCTTCTGGATTAACTGCCTGATATTTAAGATCTGCTCTCTTGTGCCTCTACCCTTAACAAAGCCCGTTTGCTCTATTGCGATTTGTCTGCTTCTGTAGTACCTACTCCAGATGTTTGTTTAGAATATATTATATAGAACTTTATCAGCAAGGGATATAAGTGAGATAATTAGTTCGATAGTTGTCACATTTACGGGTAGAGCCTTTTTTATGTAATGGGACAACCATGGAATCAGCCCTTTGTGGTATACCCAGACCCGACCGACGTAAGTATTAGGTAACGGATTCTTCATGGAATGAGTTAATAGTTATTTGTGTCACAAGGGAGCAAAATAGTATATTTACGGCGAGGGCGGTGTATTGAATCCTGAATGTAGCGAGGGATACTACAATAGAATCCTGAGCGTAGCGAGGGATTCTAACGTAGGATCCTGAGCGTAGTGAGGGATTCAAGTGTTAACGCCCAAGACGAAAATAATTTTGCTCCTGAGTGACACATGTAACTTTTCACACCGATTATGAGGAAAATTGAACGAATATCAATATTCATTATTATATAATTGATATACAATAACATCATAGCTTTGATTTCAGTAAAACGTATAGTTTATTGTGACAATTTTTTCAAATATTACGAAAAATTCTCAAGTTTTAATATGTAAATTGTACCTATAACGTTGCTAAAGTTAAAACTTGAAATATGTTCGTTTTTAATCGATTACGATGAAATTACAATCGATTATTTTCTTAAGATCTGTGTTCAATTGGCACATTGCGTGTGAATAAATTAAAAAAGTAGCTTGAACAGAAAAGTGGCATTTTGCTCCCTCTCGTCGGGGACCAAAACTTACTTTTCTGAATGAAAGGTGTGAAAACAACTTTTAGCTACTGGAATATGCCCCAGTCGATTATGATTATAGATTGTTAGCTGAAATAATGTCACGTGCAGCATTAGACGAACGAATGCACATTTACTTATTGACTGAAGTCGCAAACCTTTTAACTCTTATCTGATCCAATTTTACAGGAGGCACAAAAAAACCTATTTAATTAACATCAAGGGTAACCTTGATGTTAATTAAATAAAATTAATGAAATAAGTAAGGATTTGCAGCAGTAGTACTTTTAAATATCATTGCAAAATGTCCATATATTTATGTTTTATTTTTTTAATAAATTACTTGTTCTTATTTTCTTTTTTTTCATGACGTTGACGTCCCAAAGGACATGTTGTATTGTATAACTTTGCCAAAGCATGATTTGATAAATGGAATTAAGAGGTTTGCGACTTTATCCGACGATATCTGCCATGGCGTGTATGTTCACAAGAATGTTATAATCATGCGTGTATACATATACTGCAGAATTGCCGATTTTTATTTTATTGCGATGTGAATTAAAGCAAACTCTTTTAAGTAGAAAATTACAGAGATGACATATGCCATATGCCGTAGATACTCCTTATTCGGCATAGGAATTAAAATTACTTGAATAAATTGCATTGAATAATTAACACGTTTCGAAAAAAAAACGCAATTACGCCACGCCGATTTCACGCCGGTCAAATCTATCGGCGGCGGCAGCGTGGAAAAATCGTCGGCGGCGGCGGCGCGGCGGCGCGGCGCACACGTCTAGTCACGATGCAGGTGAAATATTAAAAAGAAAAATAAAATAAATAAATAAAGCTTGCAAATAATATTGGGTAAATAAATAAAATAGGTCTGTGTAAATGGCAAAATTATAAAGTGTAAAGTGTAGTTTTGAATAATCTTTTGATTTTACTTGTCTACAAATGAAACATGATGTTTCAAGCGGGCTGCTTCCTGTACCGTGCGTGGGAGTCGATCCTGATCGGTCTGATCGGGGCGGCGATCGCGTGCGCAACCACCCCGCTATTCGACCGGCTTCGGGTCGACGACCCCGTCGGCGCGTCGAGTGTCCACGGCGCGTGCGGCTTGTGGGGTAAGTTTAAGAGCCTTAGGTTCGGCTTAGGCCCGCCATTTTCGCCGCTGAATTCCGCCGGGTTTACCACATTCACACTCCAGATTGCCAAGATACAGGCTTAACCAAGTTTGGAGTCTGATGGATATATACCTCATATCATGTAAAAAGTGTTTTGTGAAATAAATCCTACCAAAAACATAAATGTAAAAAAGGAGAGCCAAGTTCAATACAAAATGACGACCGAATAGTCTAGTGGTTAGAGAACCTGACTATGAAGCTTGAGGTCCCGGGTTCGATCCCCGGTCGGGGCAGATGTTTGTATGATGAATACGAATGTTTGTTCTCGAGTCTTGGATGTTTAATATCTATTTAAGAATGTATTTATTTATATAAGTATGTTTATCCGTTGTCTAGTACCCATAGTACAGGCTTTGCCTAGTTTGGGACTGGATCAATTGGTGTGAATTGTCCCACAATATTTAATATTTACTTATTTAATTTAAAAATTATGCTTGGCTGTGGGGTTCGCCGCAAAAAGAATAGAGATCTAAATGAGTGCCAAGTTATGCAAAATCCAAATATGTATTTATGGGAACAAAATAACATTATGAACAAGTATATTAAACTCTATTTCTTTGCTTTATTGGATACCTATAACAATTGCTGTTATATAAAAATGTGAGATCTTGAAGTAGGTTAGATTTGACTTGACCGCTCACGGGACATGATGTCCCTGACCTTTGGGAGGCGTACGTTTGGCTAGGTACCTACAAAGTACCAACTGAGCCAACGCGTAGAGATCCTTTTGACAATTTAATGGAACGCAAACAGTACACCGAGCGGATGCTGTCCCTGCCCGTGTCACGGGACGCGCACAGAGACAGCACCCGCTGGGGTGTATAGGGACTATTACTGGTTGATGGAATCTAAATAAAACTTATTATCTCTTGATTTAAATTTCATCTTAGGTAATTTTTTTATAATATTAATATAAAAAGTAAAATATTAAACTATACATACAAAATATAAAATCATTATAAAAACCTAACCTAGGGTGCCGCCGGCAGCGAGGCGGGGCCTAAACTACCGGTGGTCAGGGCGACAGAGAGAGGAACCTCCTGACTATCCGCGCCGTGTCCAGAAGTACCGCCTTCTGTATCTGACCCTTGACCCAGCCATCTAGCGAGAGTCTCTTAAGGTGACTGATCTGGTCGAGACTCTTCGCTACTAAACCGTTCGCCGAAACGACTATCGGGACGATGATCGTCGAATCAACATCCCACATGGCGGTAACCTCGTGAGCCAGGTCTAGGTACTTGCTGGCTTTGTCCTTCACGGCCTTCACGAGGTTCTCGTCATGGGGGATGGTGATGTCGACGAGCACTGCCAGGCGTTTCGATCGATCTGTCAGCACGATATCAGGCCTATTGGCAAGAATAGTCCTGTCCGTGATGACAGATCGATCCCAATAGAGCGTGGCACGACCATTTTGGAGAACTGGCGCAGGTGTGTACTTATAGTAAGGCACTTCGGAGACCACAAGACCGTATAGCAGAGCAAGTTGCTGGTGAATAATTCTGGCTACAAGCTACTTATTATTATTACATTCCAATCCGCTATCTGAATTCGGTGGCTCAATTCAGCCAGCAGAATTCAGCCTGTATGCGTCAAGCCTTAAGCGATATTAGCCCGTTCTCCTGGGGAAATAGTTTACAGTTTATTTTACTAATTTCGTTGTTCTGAATTTCAGGAGTTCTGGCAGTTGGTCTGTTTGCTGACAACCCTATTCCGCTGGACACCACCAACGGCAGGGCAGGATTGTTCAAAGGTAGTTTTATTTATATCCACCATTCCATATTAGTTAACGCACCTGTAAGTACCTATACATTATGACTTGGCTTATGGTGTAAGGCGACGTCTTTTAATGATCTGAGGCGGTTGAGTTGGGGGTAGTCCATGTCAATTTGTACGCAAGAATTGTAAAATTCTAAGAGAATCGTGTAAGGTATTTTATTGTTTGATTTCGCACTTTCCTAGCAGTCTCTTTGAAAAATCTGACGTGATATTATAAGAGGGAGGGACGGGTGAACAAAATCTGGCCTTTTCTGTGTTAATGCCTTGATCACACGTGCTGAGTGTAGTGGCCGAGACAGTGCTCTCGCCCGAGCAAAGTGGCGAGCGAGTCACTCGGACCTTGTCTTTAGGGTTCCGTACCCAAAGGGTGAAAACGGGACCCTATTACTAAGACTTCGCTGTCCGTCCGTCCGTCCGTCTGTCTGTCACCAGGCTGTATCTCAAGAACCGTGATAGCTAGAGAGTTGACATTTTCACAGATTATGTATTTCTGTTGCCGCTATAACAACAAATACTAAAAAACCGGCCAGGCGCGAGTCGCACTGAGGCTTATACAACATACAACAGACATAATTTTTTTGCCGTTTTCTCGGCACTCGGCACGTGTGATCCAGGCATAATACGCAACCGAACAGTGCGAGCGACAAACGTCAGCATAGCAGGATATCAGCCCTTGAGTCTTACGCCATGGCCACGACTTTGGTCTTAAGCGACCTGCGGCAGCGTTTTATCTGTTCATTGCGCGGTCGAGACGCGCAACGCACTGTGGTTAGTTGGGATCACGCGCAATGAATTAGAAAAACCACTGGCAGGTCGCTTAAGACCAAAGTCGTGGCCAAGGCGTTAGAGCTCTCATCCGCTGCTATCGAACAGCTGCTCACGACAACGGCTCCCCGCATGCATTTCGGAATTCTCCCGCATTCGGATCCTATGAACCAATAAAAATGCGACTTGAGAAAAATATCCAGCGTCTTGTTTTCCAGGCGGTGGCTGGTATCTACTCGGCGTCCAGGCGCTAACAGGCGTCTGCCTCATGGCGTGGGGCACTATAGTGACCATGCTGCTGCTGTGGCTGATCGACTGCGTGTTGCCCATCCGCATGGACCCCTACGAGGAGTTGCTGGGCGCGGATCTGACTGAGCACAGGATCAGGCATGGGCAGGTGAGTAACCAAGGTCATGTTTGGTCCGTATTGATCCGACGGCGCGTACGAGAATGAGCGCAGCTAACTGACGTCTGCCTCGTGGCGTGGGGCACTATAGTTACCATGCTGCTGTTGTAGCTAATCTGACTGAGCACAGGATCAGGAATTTGCAGGTGAGTCATGTTTGGTCTGTATTGATCCGACGGCGCGTACGAGAATGAGCGCAGCTAACTGACATCTCGGGGGAATCAGAAAAAATGTCAGGGGAATCAGAAAAAAATCAGGGTAATCAGAAAAAAAACAGGGGAATCATAACAACTACAAGGGAATCGGAAAAAATATCAGGGGAATCATAAAAACTACAAGGGAATCAGAAAAAATGTCAGGGGAATCATATAAACTACCAAGGGAATAAGAAAAAATGTCAGGGGAATCATAAAAACTACTAGGAAATAAAAAAAAATGTCAGGGGAATGATATAAATTACAATTGAATGAGAAAAATGTCAGGGGGATTATTAAAAAAACTACAGGGGAATGATAAATTGACAGGGGTAGTTTTAGATCAGATTTTTTATTAAGAGTCCGCAGTAAGCTCGGTTTTCCATACAAGCGTTAGTTACGCTCTCATTTTAAAACAACTAGCTAGTTTGCTCTGAAGCTTTGTACTCAGAATAAGTTAAGGTACTTATATCCAGGTCTGTAATTAGTTTATGTAGCTTCAGATACCATAGTAAAAAAATACAGCGAATTTAAGTTTTTAGTGCACCCTTATACGGAACACCTTATAAGCAACCTACGTGCCAAATTTGGAATCTCTAAAACCAGCGGTTTGGGCTGTGCGTTGATAGATCAGTCAGTCTGAGAGTCAGGGGAATCAGAAAAAGTATGTTTCTTGTCAATTATGCCGAAACTGTTATTAATATAAGAGTAATTACTAAATCAACACTTGCAAACATTCATGTGTTATTCTTTACACTAAACATTGTATACCAATTGCAGTAAATAGATTTTATATGAAAATAAAAAGGAAACATAGTCATAGTGAACCAAAGTCAGGGGAATCATATTTATATACCTTCATTGCTCAGAGCTCCAGCGACGACGGCGCGCCTTTTATCCGCGGCATTGGTATCGCTGGGTACTGACATGGGCGAAGCATGGCAGGAATTCCGCGTCACAAGATGTTGCATGTTGTTGATGTACGCGTTGTTTTTAGTGAGGCATTAGGGGAATCGTAGCTTAGCTCTGGACAAACCTTTGATATAGATTCCAACAAAAACTACGATATATAGGGGAACCATATTTATTTTATTTTAATCATCAACTTATATTCTAACGATTTAACTCGATACAATATTTGATTTCAATCCGTAACTAGTTCTTTTAAGAGTAGATTGTTCACAAAATGGCGGGTGGACGCACCGGCGGAATCAGGTTTTAGGTGTTTGATATTTTTGTATGACTACATCTACTTACGTAAATCCTGCCCCAGTTAGATTAAGGGTTCAACTACTATAAAAAAATGTGTAAGGTCAATTATTTCATGTTTGCGGGTACTTTTTCCCTCTGGACGGTGAAAATTGAGCCTCTCAAGAATCACCCATGCCTATTCAGATGTCAATAATATATCTAATTGATAATGTCACCAAAAAAAATGGTGTTGTTGTATGATGACGTAATATGTATAATATTATCGGGTCACTCATACAGTTTAATGGCGATATTGACCGTGACGTTAGAAACCGAATCAGCGCAGGATGGATGAAATGGCGACAGGTTACGGGAACCGTCTGCGACGGCCGAATGCCCCTTCGACTGAGGGGCAAAATTTACAAGACCATTATAAGACCTGTCGTCATGCATGGATCAGAATGTTGGGCCACAAAGATGACGGATGAAACGAGATTGCATGTTACAGAGATGAGAATGTTGAGATGGATGTGTGGCGTGACGAGAATGGATCGAATAAGGTATATAAGAGGAAGCCTGAAAGTAGCACCCATAACTGAAAAGCTGAGAGCGAATCGCCTACGGTGGTATGGACATGTTATGCGGAGGGATGATAGTAATGTTGCTAGAAGGGCATTAAGTATGAATGTTGAGGGTTGCAAGAGAAGAGGTAGACCAAGGAAAAGGTGGATGGACTGCGTGAAATAAGGACAAGCGAATGAAGATGACTATGACCTATTCATTCGAATGATTCGATTGATTGATGGTCCCAGGTGGGGGTCTCGCGCGCCGTGTCCGCGCTGCGCCCGTACCACCGCTCCGGCAGCATCGAGCACGTGGCCGGCGTCGGCGTCAACACCGGGCACGGCCTCATCGTCGACAAGCTGTACGAGGTCAGTCACCTGCACTTGTCCACCTAGGTAACTCTAGTCATGCCATCTAGGTAACTCTAATCATGCCATCTAGGTAACTCTAATAATACTATCTAGGTAACTCTAATCATGTCATCTAGGTAACTCTAATCATGCCATCTAGGTAACTCTAATCATGCCATCTAGATAACTCTAATCATACTATCTAGGTAACTCTAATCATGCCATCTAGGTAACTCTAATCATGCCATCTAGGTAACTCTAATCATGCCATCTAGGTAACTCTAATCATGCCATCTAGGTAACTCTAATCATGCCATCTAGGTAACTCTAATCGTGCCATCTAAATAACTCCAATCATGCCATCTAGGTAACTCTAATCATGCCATCTAGGTAACTCTAATCATGCCATCTAGGTAACTCTAATCATGTCATCTAGGTAACTCTAATAATGCCATCTAGGTAACTATAATCATGTCATCTAGGTAACTCTAATCATGTCATCTAGGTAACTCTAATCATGCCATCTAGGTAACTCTAATCATGCCATCTAGGTATCTCTAATCATGCTATCCCACCCTATATACCGCATACCACGGTGCCCGTGAGCATTGCGAGAGATTTTAATCACGAATTCCTGAGGCTATAAGGAGTAATAAATGTTATATGAAGCTAGGTCGAATTATGATTTTTAATTTTTTTCTTATTTTCACACACAATAATTGCTAATCTAGTAAAAACGTGTCTTTAGGACGAGCTGTCAAAGTAGATGGTTAAGTATCGCAACGTCGCAATCATAAAGGTGTCTCATACTGGAGATTTCATTACAACATTTTTACACAAAAATGGAAATATCTCTAAAACCGCGAACCGAATTTACTCGAAGTTAATTAACATTTTTAACTTAAAATATAGTCAGGAATATCCTGTTAAAATCTCTCGCAATGCTCACGGGCACCGTGTATACAATAGGTATAAATACTTAAATACAATAGAAAACATCCAAGACTCAGAAACAAATACGTATTCATGCCCATCACACAAATATTTGCCCTTACCGGGATTCAAACCCAGGACCTTCAGCTTCAGCAGTAGGCTTCATTAGACCCACAGAACACTAAATACTATAGAAAGGCGATGTGGGCGTGGCACGCGCGCCACTATTTTGAGCATGCGCTCAAAGCTTTCTCGCCAACGTCACCTGGGCTGTTATTCGCTACGCGGTCATGCGCCTCACCCCACGCGTCTAAGCAGAAACGTCCACTAAAAAAAACCGGACAAGTGCGAGTTCAACTCGCGTGGTGAGGTTTCCGTAAAATATTAAGAATTTTCCCGTTACTTTGAATACTCAAACTTCTTATAGGTTTTCCTGTAATCTTTAGGCAAGGAACTATTTGCCATATTTTTTTCAGAATTTTAAGCCTAGTCGTTTCGGAGATAAGGGGGGGGAATGGTTAATTTTCGTCTTTTTTCCTAAATTACTTCAAATCTGTTCTTGCTATAATTATAAAAAAAATACATGCTTACAATAACCCCTTTCATTTGATATGTCACACAATACAATTTGCGAAACTTTTTTTTTAATTTTCCAGTTTACCCCCCAAAAGTGGCCCCCTTGTCCAGATTCATTAATTTACTTTACGCGTCCATCTTTGGGTCACCAATTTACATATGTGTACCAAATTTCAACTCAATCGGTCCAGTAGTTTCGGAGCAAATCGGCTGTGACAGACGGACAGACAGACGCACGAGTGATCCTATAAGGGTTCCGTTTTTTTCCTTTTGAGGTACGGAACCCTATAAAATATTAAATTTTGACCAAAGTGAAAATTGAGTGGCGCAGGATCGGTCATTGTGGCATATTTGGGGGAAGCCTATGTCCAGCAGTGGACGTCTTTCGGCTGATATGATGATGATGATGATGGAAGTGAAAAAAAAAATCGCCGCGAGCGGGAATCACGCTGCGCATTAGGTATTTGCCACGGATGGTTTGCTTAGTTTGTTTGTTTGTAATAGTACATTACGTACACCTAGGGCGGTGAATTTGTTAATGCCCCAGATCGCCAGTGTTTGTGGCCCGAACCAAAGGTGAGGGCCATAAATATGCGGGGTTTTACGAATTACCGCCCATGGTTTATCTAAAGTTTTACGTCTTGCCTTGGCCAGGAAGTGAGATTTTCTCCTGGCGAAGCGGGCAGAAAATCCCACTTACGGCCTATGGTGAAGTAAAAGGTCTTTATTTATCATAAAAACAAGTACAATGTAAGTACAGTAACAGATACATTGCTTAGTAAACATTTATAATAATATGGGGTAGCGCAATGTTACTAACAATACTCAATGTAATTTGAGACATTGGTGCCGTTTCAGAAGTCGTAATAACTTCGCGATAGACGTTGCTACGGGCTTTCCTGAGGTATAATTAGAAGGGTAAGGGATTGAAAGACTCGTCTCCACGAGTGGCACCTACGGTAGCTCAGGCAAAGGTCGCATTTTGATTGAAAATTGTTATTCATAACTCCATGAAACGGGTCACTGGACACTTTTAACTCTCTTTCCTTCGCCCACAGGCTCACATACAAAAGAAGAAAAACAAATTGAGCGGCCTCCAGATATTCAACAGCGCATTCGAAGACGAACCGAAATCCAAAATCAAAAACGAAGGCTTCCTCAACCGTCGTAACGGCGACCCTGAGAACCAACTACACAGAGCCATAGACGCTATGGCGAGTGAACTGAACGGTTCTGCATTTAAAATAAGAACGAATGACAGAGCCAAAGTTGCACCAGAGGCGGTGGAAGGTAAAAAGTTTGAAGAGTTGTCTGTGACCGAACTGGAAGATTTGGGGGAGATGAATGCTAGTGAAGACAGGTTCAGGCATCGTTTTAATGTGGAGGACTATAAAGAGGATTTGAAAAGGGCTAATATGATTTGGATAGAATAGTGAGTACTTATAGTAGTGAAGAGAGGTAGTCGCAGCCCAATAGGCAATAGAATATTACGTTTTTTTTTAATATATTTTAAAATTAAAATAGATTCAATAGTCAACTGGTATTTTTATTTCCTCAAAATAATATTGCTTTATGCAAATAAATAATCGTTGAAATTTGAACGTGGCGACGAGGTGGTAAAAACACCGCAATGGAAAACAAGTGAAATCAAAAGATTTTTCGCAAAACCCAACTGATTTTTTACAAATATTATAGCGTATGTCACTCCCACGATTAAGAGGAATCCAACGACACCTCATATGTCGAAATCCGTCAAACGGTTTAGGCTGCAGGGCGTGTCAAAGAATAAGACATACACACATACAAACATACGCTCGAAAAGCATAACCCTCCTTCAGTAGTCGGGTAAAAAAGTCGCAATACACTTTTGGAAATTAAGATAAACGATTACATCATGGATAGGGATATTTGGCAGCGATAAAATCCTGCACTAGAAATTTATCGCAAAATAAATAGGCTTTCTACTGTAGCAATGTAATTTTAAAATTTTATGATACTCTGATACTGAAATGATATATTGTATACTGTTTTGAAAAAATGACACCTCGCCGAGTTTTTCGGTTCTTCTCGAGGCAGAGGTTTTCTTTCCGAACCGGTGGTAGTTTATCGACATTCATAGGTGCATGTTATATGCCTAAATTGAAGAATAAATCACCTAGGCTTTGACTTTTTTTTTTGTAGAATGGACTGGCTTGCGACGTTTAACACCTCACAGATCCACTTTAGCGTGGGACACCCTGTATGTCTAGAAGCGGCCATTTAAATGGCTTGTTTGCATGTTTGGCCTACAATTGGACTCCCTAGGGGGTCCTATAATTAAGTAAGTAAGTAAGGGTAACCTACACCTGTAAATGGTATTAAATGAACCATGCTTTTGAAGACTCCGATGATACTTATCGAACGAGCGAGCGAAATGAAAATGAAAAATGAAATGAAAAAATGAAAAGTGAAATGAAACGAAAAATCAATATTATAAAAATGAAATGAAATGAAAAAAAAAATGAAAATGAAAATGACTTATTCATTTTCTTAAGTAAGTAAGCGAACGAAGTTCTATTCTATGCTTCAGCTTTGACCGAAAATCGTTTGTCTGATATCCCGCTGTCCCGCTGTTCTCCTCGTTAATTTTATGGTTTTTAGGGTACTGTACCTCAAAAGGAAAAAAAAGGAACCCTTATAGGATCAATCGTGCGTCTGTCTGTCCGTCTGTCACAGCTGATATGTTTCGAAACTACTGGACTGATTGAGTTGAAATTGGATAAACATGTAAATTGATGAGCCAAAGATGGACGCGTAAAGTACCTAAATTAATGAATTCTGAACAAGGGGGCCACTTTCGTTCGCTACACTGCCTCGTTCAATTAAGTTTTTTTTAATGTTTGGTAAATATGATACGCAAGGAACCATTTAAAAACGGGAGTTAAAATCGCACTTGACCTTTTTTCAGCGATTACTGCTAATTAAAGTGACGCACAAACTCTTATCATTACTTATTCAGTTGGCAAATTCGAGTTGTTTGTTCCACACGCGTTACTTCGTATGTAACTATCATTAATATGAAATAGTAGAAATTATCATGAATAGAAGTTATACCAGAGTAAAACCAATCTAAACCAACCTATGCTACACGTGCTACGCCGTAGCACGTAGCATTTTTCAGCTTTGTAGCGAAAATCGCTCGCAGGGGCATGACTAAATGAAATTATCTGCTTAAGACATGGTTAAAAATGTAGGTACGTGTTAACTAATGATCCATACACGTAATTAATACATACCTATGCTTTTAATATTTAGTAGGTAATGATAACAATATCAAATGCTGTTTACATTTACGTTAAAACATGGGAAGCGCATTCGCGTTGCGCGCAATGTAAGATGGTTTTACTCTAATGTAAAAAAAAACTGAAGAAATACCTCAGTTTTTATTTCCGTCTGTTCTTATGACAAAAGAAATGTACTATATTATTTTAAGATTTGCGTGACGACTACATTTTCAAGAGGAACATAACAATCGGAACTAACACATGTAAGTACCTAATGAAAGTAAATACAAGATTATGATAAACATTCATCATCATCATCATATCAGCCGAAAGACGTCCACTGCTGGACATAGTCTCCCCCAGAGAGTTCCATATTGACCGGTCCTGCGCCACCCGCAGCCAGCGGACTCCCGCGACCTTTACCAGGTCATCAGTCCACCTTGTGGGGGGCCTACCCACGCCGCGCCTTCCGGTACGTGGTCGCCACTCGAGAACCTTTCCGCCCCAACGGCCATCGGTTCTACGTGCAATGTGCCCCGCCCACTGCCACTTAAGTTTAGCAATGATAAACATTAACTTAGGTATTTTGGGTTTTTCCCGGAAATGTGAAATTGCACTTTCCTTATGAGCAAATAAATGAGGCAAATGTGAGTCTCATTCAGCAGAAAACTTCGTGGTGCAAAACACGTGTTTAACAGAGCAATGTGATCTTATAATGTCATTCAAAATAAAATGGCAAGACAGTGCCAACAAGTCGTAGCGCAAAAATAGTTTCATTGCCAGCCTTTCCGGAGATGACATTATGTGAGTATGTTAAATAGATGAATATTTTTAACCGTGTTTTTGTGTTTGTTACGCGATAACTCGGTAATTTATGAACCATTATTTCTTTGTTTGAAAGCATATACTTCCCGATTGGTCCCGTTGTCACCAAAATCCAGTACTGATGATGGGATCCTGGAGAAATCGAGGGAACTCTTCAAAGTTTATAGGCAAACTTAAAGCAATTTGGCTACTGATTTGAAGTCGGTTAAAGCTTTGTTTTTAAAGTAAAATATTATTTCCGTCACTAGTTTACATGGTTACATCAACTGGATCACTTAAAAACGGTGAATTCCACCTAGTGTTCTAAAGGACTCGAGCCTTTTTAGCCCGAATCTTAAAGCTCCGGAGTTCTTTTTAGAGCTGGCTTGATTTAATAGGTTTCGATGAACTAGTTAGTGATTTTAAGAAAAATGAAGTCTTAAAATAAAAAAAGGGTACTAGGTATAGCCTTTTTTTTAAGGCTTTAGTTTTTTAAGGGCTTAAGCCTTTTTAAAGGTATAAGGATTTGCCACACTGGATGCGTTCTGCGGTCTGCGGTCAGGTCAAGCCCGCATTTTGATTGAACAAATTTAATTTGACCTGACCATAGACCGCAGAACGCATCCAGAGGGCCTACCGCGAAACAATATTCGTTTTCGTTCGTGTATTTCCCCCTGTGTCGCTCGAACTAGTAAGTGAGACGGAGATACACGAACGAAAACGAATATCGTTTCGCGGTAGGCCCTCAGTGTGGCAAAGGCCATAGCCTTTTTTAGGGTTCCGTAGCCAAAATGGCAAAAACGGAACGCTTATAGTTTCGTCACGTCCGTCTGTCCGTCTGTCCGTCTGTCCGTATGTCACAGGCATTTTACTCGAAAACTATAGGGTGTATTTGAATAAAATTTTGAGGATTGCTAGCCGCTACATAGTTTTGTAATTAAAATGGCAAAAAAAAATTTTTAGGGGTGCACTCCATACATAAAACTAAAATGCAAAAAAAAAATCATTGTGACCCCCCGTGTGGCACATCAATCGATAGGCCTTTCAAAATAAATATAAGGTTTCTTAGCATTTTTTTTATTAAGTGAATAGGGTCGGAGATAATCGCCCCGAAAGTCACTAAAATTCTGTCCCCCCCCCTCTAATTTTTGAACGGTGTATTTCAAAAATATGGAAAAATTCATGGACATAGGGCTTATTAATTTCATTCACCGAAAATTGTTTTGAACAAGATCGGTTCAGAGGTTTTCGAGATATTGCTGAAAAACTGCCTTCCTCAAAGAAAAGGACGTAAGTGCCGTAAAATTTCTGTGACGATACGACCTTTTTAATAGGCACGGAACCCTTCGTTTTGCGTGGTCCGACACGCACTTGGCCGGTTTTTTAAACCTAAGCCTTATAAACTTTTTAACTTTTCATGAATGCAGTTGCAGTTCAAATCGGCGGCCTAATTGTGTAATGTTTTGACTTGCATCTGAATAAAATTGAACTTCCAAAAGAAGTAATTGAAGACCTAATGCAAGTGTTTTGTATGCTATGCCGATAATGAAATATTAATAGTATACCGGGAGATTTGGGGATTATATAATAAAATTAATGTACCTACTACGTAACGTATTCTTTCCCGCTCACGGGACATGATGTCCCGGACCTTTGGGAGGCGTGCGTGGGGCTAGGTACCTACAAAGTACCAACTGAGCCAACGCGTAGAGCCCTTTTGACAATTTAATGGAATGCAAGGAGTACACCGAGCGGATGCTGTCCCTGCCCGTGTCATGGGACGCACACAGAGACAGCACCCGCTGGGGTGTATAGGGACTATTACTGGTTGATGGAATCTAAATAAAACGGGTTATTGGGTGAAAATGATGGACTAGTGACTGGGCTATTGGTGAAACATCGGACGCCTGCCTAATAAAACTGTTTCACTTTTTATCTCTGGCAGACGGTGACTCGCCAACTGCTAGATGGGCCCCTATTAATAGCGACATAAAAAAATGGCCTAAGGGCAACACCGGTCAGAGAGCTGGGGGGGTAGAGAGGTGGCACTGGACTTTAAACATATAGCCAACTCGCCACTTAGGTGTCCACATCTACCCTCGAGCAACAGCTCTTGCGACTCCACTCTGGACGGCCGGTTAAGGCAAGCCAGAGGTGGGGGGGCCTGTCCAACCATCCACCTGGTCGGCTCAGCCTGACCACAGGACACCCCCAGGAGCACTCAGGTACGTAGGGTCGCTACTCCCTAACAGCCCGCCACAAGCTGCCTTACGTTGACTGATTGCACCAGAAATCTGGTGGGCGATGGGGCCGTCACATCCCTACGCCCTAACGTATTCTTATTATTACTTAAATTAAAATGGATTAAACTTCAATATTGAGTCTTTAATTTTATTTAAAATACCAAATAAAAAGCGTCGAGTTTATAAAAAAATTATTATACTTAAACTCATTGTGTAACGATTACATAATAGTATTTTATATAATAGTTACACAATAAGGGCTCTTAAAGTCGAACACCGTGTGTGAAGGTACGAGAATTTAGGAGCTAATTGTGTAACTATTGTATACAATACTTTTTATACGAGTCAACAGAAATAATCAAACAGACTTGGTATCTGATGAAAATCTAAGCCCTGCTGAAACGAAGTGCAAGTCAGAGGTGCGCTGGCTCTACGTCGTTGATGTCTTTTGTATTAGAGTCAACGCGACGTCCTATATTGGTCCAATTCATTAATAGTTCAGTAAAGGCGCCACGTGATTGGTCGAATTTATTTTAGTTGTCTAAAACGTTGTCTTATAATTATTATAGTTGAGTTGGGAGCTCCATAGAACAAAAAGTATGTGGTTTTAGTTTAGTGTACGAAGTCTTAATTCAAACATTAAAGTCGATGAGTATAAAAAATACCATTTCATGACTATGCGCGTGCTATATTTTCACATAATAATAACAAAGCCGATAAGATTATCAATACGTAGGTATTCCCAATTAAAATACTCTCTAATTGTAAATGTTTTAATGAGGTTTATAGGTAGGTATATAAGAATAATAAACAATAATAAAAATACTATGTACAGATACCTATATTTTTAAAACGAATTAATACATTTAAGTTGCTTAGGTAGGTAGTTAATTTAGAGCTGAGGCAGACCAGACGATCGTATTTTGATACTCGCAAGGGAAAGTATATATACCTAGGACAGACTGTTCAGTTAGGTGGTCCAACTTCGAGAAAGAGATCAATCGTCGAATCTGACTCGGCTGGGCAGCATTCGGGAACCTACGGCACATCTTTTCGTCCAATATTCCGCAGTGTCTCAAGTCAAGACGATAGAGTCTTTGACCAGTGTGTGTTACCAGTGATGACTATGGCGCGGAAACGTGGTCGCTTACTATGGGCCTCATAAGAAGGCTCAAAGTCACCCAAAGGGCAATGGAGAGGGCTATGCTGGGCGTGTATCTCTGCGTGATCGCATCAGATTGAATGAGGCTATCCGCAGCAGAACCAAGGTAACCGATATAGCCCTCCGAATCGCTAAACTTAAGTGGCAGTGGGCGGGGCACATTGCACGTGGAACCGATGGCCATTGGGGCGGAAAGGTTCTGGAGTGGCGACCACGTACCGGAAGGCGCAGTGTAGGTAGGCCCCCCACAAGGTGGACTGATGACCTGGTAAAGGTCGCTGGAGTCCGCTGGATGCGGGTGGCGCAGGATCGGTCATTGTGGCACCCTGCGAGGCCTATGTCCAGCAGTGGACGTCTTTCGGCTGATATGATGATGATGATGATGAAGGGAATCAAAACCTACATACTTAGCAAGTCTAAAATGGTTTAGACTTGCTAAGTATGTATGGTA
The DNA here is from genome assembly GCA_932294315.1 of Epinotia nisella. NCBI lineage: Eukaryota > Metazoa > Arthropoda > Insecta > Lepidoptera > Tortricidae > Epinotia > Epinotia nisella. Next base: position 1,190,233 of record OW028699.1, read on the forward strand.
GTAAAAAACTACACACTTGGTCGGTTTTTTTTATAATCGCTTGGGGCATTCCACCAAAAAGCCGATTACGTAACGCAAAAAAATTAAGGAAACAGATGGCCACGATTAGGCCATTGGGAAATACGCGATACATACGATACGTCATGTAGTGTTATTGTGGTATTTATCATTATGTCGGATCAGTTTACGGTATATACCTAGTTCATATTATTAAATGTGACCGACTATTTTTGTAAAACGGTCATTTTAATATTCATCTCTCCTGTTCTGAAAGTTGACTTTTCATGAGTATATAGCCGGGTGGAAAATAGCGTCTTCTATCTACCCTATTTTTTTATTGTTACGACAACAATTGTTGTTGTTTTTTATTGTTGACGGTAGTCGAAGATAATTGAGTTACTTCATATTTTTTTTTTTTTAGATTGTTAACCAAAGGGTTGAAATGGTTGGCTTTCATCCGAGTTAAACACTCTACTTTTCATTACGAATAATAGGAATATAAACAACACACAGGAAATACAACATCGAAAAAATTATAAGTAGGCCAAGATCTCATTTTTTGCCGTTGTTCAACAAGTGTGGAATTGTAGACCAATACCATGGACCATTTTTGCGCCGCGCCGCGCTTAAATAAATTGAAATATATAAATAATGCATTATATAAATAATGCATTAAATGTATTTATTACTTTTATAAATGGCTTTAATAACTTTCATTGACTTAAATTACATCTTTTTAGTTTCTGCCATTGGTCATTGTTTTTATTACTTTTCAGTCCGAGGGGCGAAATGTCTCACTTTCATCCCGCGATTCAGATAAACAATGACCTACTTTCAGAGTATGAGAGATGAAAATAAACATTAAAGGACGGGTTTATTACAATGTAAGGGTTGATATTAGAATCCTTTTTGTCTATTTTTTTTCGTAATAATAGAGAATCAACAGTTAAGTAGGTATGAGTCGCTGTAACGTTTTGGTTAAGACTGTCATGTTGCACAACTTTATGGTTCAATGAATAATTATTATAAGGTATGAGAGCGTTTTTTTAAAAAAGTGTACATGAACTTTTTTTTTCAGAATTCGATTTTTTTGGGTTTTTCTTACTCAGAATCGTTCACACTATCGATCCTCATACAAGAAAAAAAGTGTCCAAAATATTCCATTCCAGACCGTCACATTTTTGTATGCAGTCTTTTTTTATTTATATGGTCGTGACGCACTGGAAGAAAAAATTTACATAGTAAAATCTGCGACAATTTTTTTCTTGTATAAGGATCGATAGTATCAACGATTCTGAGTAAGATCAACCCAAAAAAACGAATTCTGAAAAAAAAGTACACTTTTTTTGAAATATTCTCATGTCGACTTTACACACACACACACACACACATAGGCGCGTTATACATATAATAATATGTTTTTGATAAGCTCTAACATAAACTGTATATATGTATACGGAAAAATTTGCCTTATTATATCGATCAGGATATTAATTAGTAATACAAATGTTGATATATGCAAATTTGTTCGCAGTTAATTCTCGCTCGCGCCTCAATGTGGCGTTTTTTCGTGTGGTGTGCCCTACTGGGCCTGGTCTACGCTGACAACGGTACAGACTTCGAGGATCCAGTATTTACGTATGTGACCACTAACCAGACAATTGGGGAAGATTGCGATTACTGCGTATCAAAATGCTGTCCAGGAACACAGATTTATATTGAAGATGAGTGCGTCGAAAATGTATACGGAGTAAAAAAACTAGAGGATATGGATGTAGATGTTTACGACAATGATATCTCAAAGACGGATTTGACGCTGAAGAATTTTACTTTCGTGTATAGCGACGTTTTTAATGGGGAAGATGCTTATTTTCTGGATCTGGTAAAAGGTGAAACACTATATATGTTAGAGGTGAGTGAATTTATAATTATTATGATAACGTTACATTTTTTCAATCGGAGAGGGACCTACCGGGGCTTCTTTCTTCAATTAAAAGCACGCGCATCATTTTGGAACTTGGTACCTATATTAAAATAAATTCGGATTGTTTTATAGCGTTACATGTTGCTCGGGTGGTAGGTTAGCGACTACGACCGGTGTTGCTAGAGCACAATAGTAGATTGTTAACCAAGGGCTGAAACGCAACCCCTGACGTTATATTTTCGATGTCGGAAATGAATGATTCGAGTCAGAAATGAGTGACTTTCACCCGAGTTAAACACTACATTTCATATCGAATACGAGGAAAGTAAAAGAAAACCCAGACGAAAATTTAACAATATGTTTTTGACGACCGCGCTCTAGCCTAGTTGGTAGTGACCCTGCCTACGAAGCAAGAGGTCCTGGGTTCGAATCCCGGTACGGGCATTTATTTGTGTGATGAGCACGAATATTTGTTCCCGAGTCATGGATGTTTTCTACGTATTTAAGTATGTATTTATCTATATAAGTATGTTTATCGTTGTCTAGTACCCATAGTACAAGCTTTGCTTAGTTTGGGACTAGATCGATTTGTGTAGGATTGACCGCAAAAAAAAATGTTTTCTATTTATTATTAGTACCTATTAGGTAGTTGAAGAGTAGCTGTATGCGTTTCTGCCTTAGCTCACATGCACAACTTTAAGTTAAAAAAGGTTTGTGGGTGTATTCCTTTTTTTTGTCACAACCTCATAGAGCCAAGTGAATATTTTAGACATAAACTTATTTTATATTTAATAAAATAAATTCCATGAACTTAGTAACGTAAGAATAAAAAAAACCCTTTGTCAGTGGCGGGGTAAGTATTGATATTTATTAGAATTAGTTCCCGCATAATGCTTATAAGGCGAGGACTAATTGGAATACACTACTTTTCTGCACTAGAGCAGAAACCTATCAGTTTCTGCACACTTTTTAGAACAACAACGACCCACTTTCAGAGCATGAGATATGAAAAATATTGACTTTCAAAATGCGTTCGGATATTCACAGCAATAGGGTTATTTTATGATTTAGTTCGCTAGAAAAAAATGTTTTTCAGGGACACATCAATACTACGGCTCTGTATGGCAGCTTGCACACCTTTCATCTATCTTCTATCTATACATATAATAAAGCTGAAGAGGGTCGAAAGTCTGTACATGGAAGAAAAACGAAAAAAAATTGGCTGGGGATACTTAGAATTGATGACAGAACACGTTCCAACAGTTTTTAGAATTTTTGTCTGTTTATCTGTTTATCTGTTTGTCTGTTTATTTGTCCGAGCATCACGTGAAAACGGCTGAACGGATTTTGATGCAAACTTTACTAATCTGTCGAGAGAATCGCCGGATAGGTTTTAAGCTATAAAAATCTTAAAGATTAGGGTTCAAAGGGGGTAGACAATGGGGTTGAACTTTGTACAGACTTGAAAATTGGTAACCATAAACTTGACTGGAAAGTAAAAACGACCCCATTCAAACTTTTAGCAATGTATAGATAAAACGTGAAAAATATGGGATGAAAATAGGTTCTGAGGCGACTAGTATGAAATATACGTGTACCTAGTATTGATATTGATCAATACTATGAATTTGTATTAATATTTCGCGAATTAGTTCAGGCGAAGAGTACAGCATATACTGTATATCTAGCATGTTTTTGCTGTTTTTGCGCGGGGCTGATGTTTTCTTCTCTGCAATTGGCTACTTTCCTAAAAAATATATTTAGCCCGTCAGTGAGATTATCAAAATATATTGGACACGTATTTTTTTGTTTGTCAATTAAACAAAAAATGATGAAGATATAGCTCGTTAAAGTTCCGCGTGACGTCACATTATGGTACACTTTTTAGCATAATAGAACGCTTAATTCTTTAATTAAGTCCTCCATTAAAATGGAGCAATAAAATAGCTAGAACTAGTCTATAAAATAGTCCCCATGTATGCTAATGAGTAGGTACTGTTGCTACGATGTTTTGGGTTTTTATCAGGGACAAAATTTACATGTGTTTCGACTACTATCAAAGTCGAAGTCAAAGTGATTTATTCTTCAATTTAGGCATATTACATGCACCTATGAATGTCGATAAACTACCACCGGTTCGGAAAGTAAACCTCTGCCTCGAGAAGAACCGGCGTAAAAAACTCGGCGAGGTGTCATTTTTTCAAAACAGTATACAATATATCATTTCAGTATCAGAGTATTATAAATTTTTTAAATTACATTGCTACAGTAGAAAGCCTATTTATTTTACGACAGATTTCTAGTGCAGGATTTTATCGCTGCCAAATATCCCTATCCATGATGTAGTCGTAAGTTTATCTTATAATATGCTTTTGAAATAAGTGTCCGTTTTACGACAGATTTGAATTTAGAGTCAGTAAGTTCGGTAATGTGTTTTGGAATTTTATTGTAGAATTTTATACAATTTCCAAAGAACGACTTTTTCGCTTTTACTAGCCTGTAAAAAGTTGTTTTGAGCTTCCCTGCGCTTCTGGTAACCTTGGGCCTATCAGTGTTTGTTGGGTAGTTGTATAAATTCTTCCTAACATACATTATTATTTCAAATACGTATAGCGACGGCAGTGTTAGAATATCTGTTTCCTTGAAAAATTCTCTTAATGACTCATGTAATAAACTATAATTAAAAACTTTATACTTACTTGTTAATTATAACATGGAATTCCCAATTAACTATTATTTTCTAATGTATATACGAGTAGGTGCAAGTAGATAATTAACGTGAGAGCGGTTCATTCATTAAAACTTTTTGTATAATTTCAGGCAACAAGTTCAAAACACATAATAAACGATTGCTATAATATAAAACGAATAAGTATGTCGTAACAACTTTTGCTTATACGTTTACATCATTAAAACGAAAAGTATAACACAATTATTGTATGAAATATTATGACAACTGATTATTTATGTTTTATGGAATTATGCTAATTGTTATATAATACCTGTTCTATAAAACTATGTAATTAAAAACTTGACATTCAAATAGTGTTCGCCATGAATTTATTTTGAATAAATGAAATTGAAAATTGTTATTACTTATACAGTTTGTTTTTATTATGCAACTTAATCATTTATACAAGTTGAATATTTAAAGAACAAAATTATAGAAATCCTTTTTCCGTTTTTCCGATAATTAAATAATAATAATAATAATAAATATCGTGGGACAATTCACACCAATTTGATCTAGTCCCAAACCAGGCAAAGCCTGTACTATGGGTACTAGACAACGGATAAACATACTATGTAGATAAATACATACTTAAATAGATATTAAACATCCAAGACTCGAGAACAAACATTCGTATTCATCATACAAATATCTGCCCCGACCGGGGATCGAACCCGGGACCTCAAGCTTCATAGTCAGGTTCTCTAATTAACTTATGCGCACTGGGACCGAGGGTCTGAGAGAAGTAGTCCGTTAGAGGTTGGTTGGAGCCAGTGTGTGTACAGTCTACACATAAGTAACTTCCCACACCAGTCCTGCTAGCATAACATGACTCTCGACTCTACTCGCGCGCGAGATAGACTGTCCGTCACTTTCTGATGAATGCTGTCAAAAAGTGACAGATAGTCTATCACGCGCGCGAGTAGAGTAGAGAGTCAAGTTATGCTAGCTCTGGGCTGTTGTTCTTTACGCGCTCATGCGCCTCACTCCACCCGTCACCCCTAACAAAACTAGACCTCTACCTACGCTTATACTTACTACGAACCACGGCGTCAAGATATATTTGTGGGTGAGCGTAGAGGTGAGCTTAAAACAAGTTACAGAATAGGGGGTCTTTGGTTCCGTCCTCCACGGAACCAAAGACACACCATCAGGTCTTTCCTTCTCTGACAATGCCAGTCGGCTCAAGAAGAGGTGCATTGATGCATGATTATAGGTATAATTTTTTGAGAACATAGTCCGTGGTGACCCGGTCCATGGCCGTGCCACAAGGGCATGTGTGTCGGGCATACCGTGACCCTAAGCAAGAAATTCCAGCAATTGGGAATGGATGAAAATTTTAGAAATGCCTGATTATTTTTTTGGTGATAGGAATAACCTTCCTCAGCACCAGAAAAAAGTTTCAGGTGTTTCAGCTGCGTCAATTATTTTTGAAAAATATAAACAGTTTCCTCATTTACGTTTTGGGTCAGTTACGGTAAATAGACACTTTCCTTGATCTGTCTCATATTACAAAAAACATTGCTAATGACCAATATAGCTGCTGCATGTGTCAATATCATTACCAGTGTCAGTTTACCACAGATATTTAAGATAGTATTTTGTAATATGAGACAGATCAAGGAAAGTGTCTATTTACCGTTCTTGACCCAAAACGTAAAAGAGGAAACTGTTTATATTTTTCAAAAAAAATGGACGTAGCTAAAAAATCTGAAACTTTTTTCTGGTGCTGAGGAAGGTTATTCCTATCACCAAAAAAAAATCAGGCATTTCTAAAATTTTCATCCATTCCCAATTGTGGGTTGAAGACGGAGAAAATTGTGCACAGCCCGGTTGCTAAATATGCTAGCCTATCGCCCACAAAACACCTCAATTTAGATTCTTAATGCGATTATTATATTTAGTAAACACTATAATCATTTATAATTTACTTATTTACGTATACTTTTTTCCGTATGACCGTTATAATTATAATCGTCCTTGGCCACCATAATCACGAGGAAAACATGTTAGTTATTCCGCCCGCGACTTTGTCCTCGTGGATCCGGGATAAAACCTATCCTTTATTTTAATCCAGGCTAAAAACTATATTCTTGCAAAAATTTCATCCAAATCGGTAGAGCCGTTTGCGTGATTGAGTGACAAACATCTAAATATCCATACATCCAAACTTTTGCCTTCCCAGAGCTGGCGCGTACCTTTCACAACGGATCGATTCGCTTTTGCGGCCCAAAGGGGCAATGCCGCCAGCGTCAAAGGGGCCCATGCCGCAGACAGAACTTTTTTGCAATGAGTGCTACCGTTTTTGCGCCACCGGCGTGTCGGGTCCAAAAATATAGCTATTGAAGATAGAACGAGACGACGCTGCTATCTTGTCACTTGTCGCGTGATAAGGCCAACCATGCTACGGCTCCTGGGCCTTCCCCTCTTGATTTCCTCGTCCCGATTCTGAGAAATATCTGGCGAATCGTTGCGAAACATGTCCAGGTCGTCCCGCCATCTCCGTCTCGGCCACCCACTCCGTGGCTACTCTAGCCCACCTCTGGGGATGCTTGCGGCAGACGTGGCCAGCCCATTCCCATTTCAGTTTGGCGGTCTTGGCTCCAAAGTCAGCAATTCAAGTTTTTGAGCAAGTTTGTTATTTTTTTTTAAGTTCCAAATTATTCTAGTTCGCAGTTTCATGGTATTACTTGCTAAAGCCATTAATGGCTTATATAGTACAGCTAGAGTTCAAAGTCAAAGTCAAAGTGATTTATTCTTCAATTTAGGCATTACATGCACCTATGAATGTCGATAAACTACCACCGGTTCGGAAAGTAAACCTCTGCCTCGAGAAGAACCGGCGTAAAAAACTCGGCGAGGTGTCATTTTTTCAACTGTTCGGACTAACTATTACTGGCGTGAAACAAAAATTACATTTAAATCATGCTTAAAAGAGTAAATCAATAATTTAAAATAATAATCCTTATTATATTAATATATTATATTAATAACATAAGCTATGCTGATGACATGGTACTGCTGAGCCCATCGATCGGAGGTATAAAAATACTAATCGAGAAGTGTGAGTCCTATGCCTTAAAACATAACTTGCAATATAATGTCAAGAAGAGCGAGTTTATGATTTTTAAGGCGGGGACCAAGTGCCCGTCTCATTTCCCGCCCATTCATTTGGACGGAGAGGAACTGAGAAGGGTTTATTCTTTTAAATATCTCGGACACTTGGTCACCGATGACTCTCGAGACGATTCAGACATTGAACGCGAGCGCAGGGCTCTGGCCGTCAGGGCAAACATGATAGCTCGCAGGTTTAGCAGGTGTACAGCACAAGTTAAAATAACACTCTTCCAAGCATACTGTACATCGCTGTACACCTGCAGCCTGTGGACGCGGTACACGCAGCGTGCCATGAACGCCATGCGTGTACAGTACAACGACGCGTTCAGGGTACTGTTGCGGCTGCCGCGACACTGCAGTGCGTCCGGCATGTTTGCGGACTCGCACGTGGACGGTTTCCATGCGACGCTCCGCAAACGCTATGCCGCGACGCTGCGCAGGGTGCGCGCCAGCCGCCACAGTCTCCTGGCCGTTGTGGCGGGGAGATGGGACAGTGCCCTAATCAGGCACTGGACCACCCAACACTTAAGTTTAGGCACTAACATAGTTATTTAAGTTAATTTGTAATACTAACACTTATGGACTACTTACAAATGTCTGAAATAAATGATTTTTATTTTTATTTTATTTTATTTTTTATTATTATTACCTCCGATTAATTTTTGCACGAGTTTTTCTTAGATTCGCTATTAAAGCACTGAGATTCATTGACCCGTAACACATATTTGCCATAATTAATCTCAGCCATGCAAAATATTCACAATATTATTAGGACTTATGAAAAAACCCGCAAAATCCACTCACAAACTATGGCATTTGACATATTGAAGCCCCGGCGCGCCACTACCCTAATAGCATTTAGTGTTGGCACTGGCCAACAGTAGGTAAACTGTAGGGATATGGTTAGTTAAATCGCCCACATGTTACTTGTGTGGGCCCAACGAAGTTAAATATCGCGATTTCAGGCGAACCGGTGGCCAACAGTGGGCCTTTACGTCTTTAGCTACCGTTGGATTAAAACCGTTAGCTAGCAGCGAATTCACTTGCCGTAGCCCTCGTTAAGTAGGTACGTTTAATTATTTCGTTCGTAGTTTTTTTAGTATCATGTCCCAAATTTTGCAGGACGGCAATTACTTCTTGAGGCGAGCCAACTATCTAGAACAATGGGGAAACCCGTATCCGTTCCATTCGTTCTGTACGGAGGTTAAAGTCCGCAATGGTTCTGATGGCGTGCCAACGCCAGGCTCTGAAAAGCTTGTCTACAAACAAGTCTATGGGGATTATATTCCGGATGAGGGTAACGAGATGAAAGACAATATTGCTGCAGGAGGTGAGTCATACTACATCAACGTCGATTTGTGTAAGATTGTGATATTTATTTTTGTTTATTTTTTAGGGTTCCGATACCTCAAAAGGAAAAAACGGAACTCTTATAGGATCACTCGGTTGTCTGTCTGTCCCAGCCGATTTGCTCCAAAACTACTGGATTTAGTTGAAATTTGGTACACATATGTAAATTGGTGACCCAAAGATGGACGCGTAAAGTAAATTAATCAATTCTGAACAAGGGGCCCACTTTTGGGGGGTTAAAAAAAAAGGAAAATTAAAAAAAAAGTTTCGCAAACTGTATTGTGTGACATATCAAATGTTATTGTAAGCATGTCCGAGATTTTTTTTTTATAATTTTAGCAAAAACAGATTTGATGTAATTTAGGAAAAAAGACGAGAATTGACCATCCCCCCCCTTATCTCCGAAACTACTAGGACTAAAATTCTGAAAAAAATATGTAAAATAGTTCCTTGCCTAAAGATTACAGGAAAACTTATAAGAAGGTTGAGTATTCTAAAACACTTATGAAATTTAGATTATATACGGAACCCTCACCACGCGAGTTGAACTCGCACTTGTCCGGTTTTTTATCAATGTGCGAGCTAGCGCGCGGCCGGCCCAAAAACTTGAATGTCAATAGCCGCTTCAGTACCCTATTTCCTCCGTGAAATCAAAATCTATGCAAATATTTTTGTAACATAGATTAACTAAGAGTTACACTATGTTCTGATTTATTTGATAACTTAATATAAACTTTATTTAATAAATAAAATAAAGGAACAAACAAATAATTATAAATTGATTATAAAATAAATTAACCTAACTAACCTAAACCCAGTCATAGAAAAAATACCCCGTCCAGCAGTTCCGTCTCGTCTGCGGCATGGAGCCGATAACGCTGGCGGCGTTACCTCTCTGTATTGCTAATGAAATACGTTGCGAAAGGTAAGCGCCAGCCCTATCGTCTCCTGAAACGGCGACGAGCCGTTCAGTCATTGACCTCATGAAAGATTTCATGTCAGCTGACCAGGGACCCAATGTTTCTACCGCAAGCGCCGCAAACTTCACGCAAGCGCTTCAACAGCTGGGCCTATGATAATATTGATAACTGATTTTGTTAATGAATTAGAGCTAGTTAGTTAGCGCTCGTCCAGAAATCATGTGATCATATTTGGCCTACTTTTGATCCCCCCCCCCCCACCCTTGGTGACAATCCCCAATTCAAGATCACGTGTATTTTTGGGATTGTATGAATTAAAGTTAGTTACCTAATTTAAAAATAAAACAGCAATAACTTAATAAAAATTATTTTAATTTAAGCCATGTCACGCTATTTACGTCATGTCCTCAGGAGCCGTAGCATGGTTGGCCTTATCACGCGACAAGTGACAAGATAAGAGCGTCGTCTCGTTCTATCGAACGGTGTCAGCCAGTGACGCACGCTCTATCCTATCACCTATCGCGTGACAAGGCCAACCATGCTACGGCTCCAGTCCACGGGTTTTCACAATATGAGAAAACTATAGAGTAATTTCGTTATTTTTAGACTTCCCTGCTGTGTAAAAAAAAACCGGTTAAGTGCGTGTCGGACCACGCAAAACGAAGGGTATCCTTATCAAAAACTTCTTATATGTTTTCCTGTAATCTTTAGGCAAGGAACTATTTTGCATATTTTTTTCAGAATTTTAAGCCTAGTAGTTTCGGAGATAAGGGGGGGAATGGTCAATTTTCGTCTTTTTTCCTAAATATATATTTATTGAAAGTAAATACAAGATTATGATTAACATTAACTAAGATGAATTAAAACTAAGTTATATCTAAAAAAGGCCCTCGAGGCATTGTACCGAGGATGCTGGCGGCATTTCCTCGCTGAATTGCAATGCTGATGCGTTGCGCGAGAAAGCCACCAGCTCTTCGGTCACCAGTTACATCGACCAGACGTTTCGCGATTTCTGCAAATAACTTATGCGCACTGGGACCCCACGGACCGAGGGTCTCAACGCCAAAGGGTACAAAGTCGTACTCTCTGCCGAGGCCTCTATATTTATTACATTTCAGATTTTCGGCGTTTTCCGCCGCTGCACCCGCTTTAGAAGTAGTCCGTTGGAGGTGAGACGGTGCCAGTGTGTCTACACATGTAGCGTCCCACACAAGCATCCGTCCCAACCTCCACGGAACCAGAGACACACCATCAGGTCTTTTGCCATCATCTCTGACAATGCCAGGCGGCTCAAGAAGAGCAGGCATATTGATGCTGGCAAGAGACCGGCGGATTATGTCATTAAGTGTCGCATGTCTTGAAAAGCGGCCTGAACTTTTTTGACAACAAAGTCCGTAGTGACCCAGTCGGTCCACGTCCGTGCCACAAGGGCAATATGTGTGGAGTGCATACCGTGACCCCAAGCCGCAGACCAGTCGCCAGACGAAGGGAGGTCGGATCCAGGAAGGTACCGGTATTTGGAGAGGGATGGGCATGTAGCCAGTGACCGGCCTCTCTGGCTCCGACCGCCAAAAGTCTTGCGCGATCTGGACCTGAACTGCGGCTCAGAATCGATTTGTAGGTTAAATCGCAATAAATATCGTCCCGGCTCCTTTGAGATTTTGGGTTATCTGGAAAATCTTTACCCGGGCAAGCAATTTTAAAAGCATTCTTGGCATCCTCCACGCCCGCAGTCTCATAGTTTGTGGGTAGATCCCTTAAGATATTTCCTATGAGACGTGACGTGCTATATGTGGACGACAAGAATGCTGGGGAAGCATCATTTCTAAATTACTTCAAATCTATTTTTGTTAAAATTATAAAAAAACAGTGTACGAAACTTTTATTTTTATTTTCAAGGTTACCCCTGAAAAGTGGCCCCCTTGTTCAGAATTCATTAATTTACTTTACGCGTCCATCTATGGGTCACCAATTTACATATGATTAGGTACCAAATTTCAACTCAATCAGCCCAGTAGTTACGGAGCGAATCGGCTGTGACAGACGGACAGACAGACGCACGAGTGATCCTATAAGGGTTCCGTTTTTCTCCTTTTGAGGAAATTACACTTTATGTGTTCTCCCCCCCCCCCATCGTGATCATTTGTGATATTTTTCGACCCCCCCCCCCCCCCCCCCATAAACGATCACATGATTTCTGGACGAGCCCTATATACCGGCATGGGTTTTTTCTAATTTGCCACATTTTTTTTGTATTTTTTTCCACAGCCATGCTGGTGTCCTGTTTTTTTCTCCTCCTGGTCCTGGCTGCGTATGCTGTACTGCCTCAAAAGAGGAACCTTCCAAGTTTGATGTTGATGGCCTATGTGGCCTGTCTGGCCACAGCGTTCATCTTCATACCAATACAAAACTTCACGATGCATCAGTTAGAAAAGTCGACATGTATAGCTATAGGTAAGGCGAAAGAGGGTGAAAGATCAAACTCAAAAACTTTTATTGAACATCTCAACGTAAGATCAATTAAATACAAAATAAAAAATAGATAAGTTACATAAATAAATACACAAGTTGATGACTGACCCATTAGATGAGATAAGCTGTGGGTTGACTAGGAGTATGTAACGTTTTCGGCCGTGCGTAGGTGGGATTTATATATATCTTTCCATAACTAAAAATGACAGTTGGACCTGATTGGCGCGCGTACAGAAGCCGTAGCATGGTTGGCCTTATCACGCGACAAGTGACAAGATAAGAGCGTCGTCTCGTTCTATCGAACGGTGTCAGCCAGTGACGCACGCTCTATCCTATCACCTATCGCGTGACAAGGCCAACCATGCTACGGCTCCAGAGCGTTGCGTAGTCAACCCACTGGTACATAAATAGAAGTGAGTGTACTATTTGCCGATAAACGCAATGTTTGGCGAAACTGAAACAAATGTAAATCGTACCATACTTTTTTCGGAATAAATAAACCGACAAAACTGACGCTTTTCAAGGCTTTTGTAAACATCCTAAACATTTTTTCGATGCCATTTTAACCAGTTTTTGGAGAGGAACAAATGTTTGTATGGGAGCAACTACAATTAAAGAACATAAATACCCGAAAAAATTGAGTTAAAGACGGACCTCGCTGGCGGCAGCCGAAAACGTTTCAAACTGATTAGCTTTGAATCATGACGTCACAGTGTGATATTTGTAGGTAGGTACTAAGTACTTAATCGTTGTATAGAAAATCAAGTACCTAAATTGCTGTTTCGGTCGCGAAATACTGCGTTTAGGTCCTAGTTGTCATACAATGTCATACAATTTTGTTACTATACAAGCGCAAGGATTCTATTGGTAGCTTTAAATTTACTTTTGGACAATAAAAAAATGCATATTTTTTCTAAACTTTTATCTTTTGGCCATTATACCTATGCACCGAACCACTGCTTTCCGAGGTAGTTTCAGGTTTGCGGCGTCTAAGTGCTGGAATGATATCCCTCCCCCTATCCAAGGGGCGCTTAGCAGATACACCTTTAAGCGTAAGCTTAAAGGCTATTTGTTGACGCTCCAAAAATAGATACCTTAAACCAGCACTGTTACAGCAAAAAATATGCCAATCATTTCCATAAGAACTTACATTTTAATATAAGTATTATTGTTTTGATTAATGCTGCATGTAGGTAGATACATCCGTACAATACATCTCACTTCGTATTTATGTTTATTTCTCTCTCGCCTATCCTAATAATATATTAGTATGTAGTTTATATATTAAAATTGTATGACGTTTCCGTGAGTCACCAACGGTACTGGCTGAAAATCAGCGCTGTAGGTGTCTGACACCTCAGCATAATGCTGACTGAGCCAGTGTCCGGTTCACTGCCGCAGAGACACACTTTGTTTCATGTTTTATATGTTTCTCTTGTTTATTTTATTGTATAATATGTGTGTCCTGTGTGTTTGTGAATAAATGTATTTTCTTTCTTTCTTCTTTCTTTCTTTTTATGATTTTTACTTAATTCCATTATTTTATGGTTTACTATCCATTTAGCAACACTGAGTTATAAATTTTAACATGTGGAACCCCCCTATATACTATTTAGTGCAGACGTAGCAACTGGTTGGCATGCGACAAGTTGGATGCCAGCACACCGCTACGTCTACGGATAACCGCTAATCAAATACCCTATTTATTACAAGCTTTTTTATTTTTTACAAGCTTTCATTTACTTTTACCTGACCGTTTTTCAAATTCAAATTCAAATTCAAAAGTATTTATTGCCAGAACATAGTTATAAAAATAGATCTTAATGTGATAAGTCATAGAGTACTTATGTTCTACCAGCATTGGGCATGCAATATTCTATTTAAGATTATATTAAGAGTCAAGATTTTTATTTTTATTTGCAGAACACAAGTGATACATTGAACTTACATTTAAGATGCTTTTGTTCTGCTAAGTAGGCATGCACAAATAAAATTTAAAAATAAATAGTATTACATTATAATTTAAATTGTCAATATGTTTCATTAAATTTACATTACATTCTACTTCTTATACGTAATAAATGTCAAATTTCATTCAAAATTAAATTAAATTCATGCCTCCACTTAAAATAAAATACAAAAAAGAAATATGATATGTTAATTATCTAGGTACTTAAATATTCATTAATGGAGTAAAAACACTTAGACAGAAGCCATTTATTTAGCGTTCCTCTAAATTGTTGTGGATGGGACTCTTTCACATCATTTGGCAGTTTATTAAATATGCGAATAGCCATACAAAATGCGTTGTTCTTGTAGACACTCAAATTAGCCCTTGGTAGATATAAATCATCCGCATGTCGGGTTGATCTAGGAAAGTGTCTGCTATGTGCCTCGAAGTATTCGGGATGCTCCCTTACAAACAAGACTATCTGTTTTATATACATGCAAGGTAGAGGAAGCACCATAGTTTCTTTAAACAAGGGCCTACATGGCTCTCGAAAGTGCGTGTTACACACTGCACGTATACATCTTTTTTGAGCTAAAAATGCCCTCTGAGTGTCCACAGAGTTGCCCCAAATCAATAAACCATTACTAAGTAGCGATGAGACGTAGCCATGGTAAGCTGTCAATGCGACGTCTCGAGAAGAAGTACAGCTCAACCTTCTTAAAGCGATTACAAATTTGTCTAGCTTCTGGCATACGCTCTCTACGTGATTTTTCCAGCTGCAGAACTTATCTATATGGATTCCAAGAAATTTGGTGCATTCTACTTCATTAATTTTTCCATTATTATATTGTATGTCAAGATACATTCCATCATTCCTGTATGTCCTAAATAAAGTTACAAATGTCTTATTAATATTGATTTTTAAATTATTATAATCTAGCCAGTTGATAATAGTTATTAATGTGTCAGTAATCTCTTTATTCATATTGTTCAAATTGTCAGACTTAATTAATAATGTGGTATCGTCTGCAAACATAATACATTTATGTTTTATACAGCTGGGCAAATCATTAATGTATAATAGGAACAGAAATGGACCCAAAATACTTCCTTGTGGTACTCCACAGTGGTTGTATCTGAACTTCGACCTTTTTGCGACTAACTCACTGTTCACAATTTGTTGGACCTCCGTACATTGCCTTCTTTGGAAGAGATAACTTTCCAACCAGTTAAATGCTTTACCTCTTATTCCATATGCCTCTAGTTTATGCAATAGTATCGGGTGACTAACAAAATCAAATGCCTTACTTAGGTCCAGAAAAACTGCTGCTACAGGTATCTTTTTGTTGATTGAATCCGTTACAAAATTGACAAGATCGAAGCATGCCAGCGTAGTAGAGCTACCTTTACGGAACCCATACTGCTGTTTATTTAGTGTGGAGCAGGTGTTAAAAAAACTCAATAATCGTCCATGCATAGCCTTCTCAAAATTTTTTGAGATAACCGGTATGAGTGTGATAGGCCTATAATTGTCCATGCAGGTTTTATTTTCCTTTTTATGTACTGGTTTGACAATGGATCGTTTAAGGCTTTCTGGAAAACATCCCTGCTCAAAAGATAAATTAATAATATGCGCGAGAGGCAATGCAATTTCCTTGGCACAAGACTTTAGCACTTTAGTACTCACACCGTCTACTCCTACGGCATTACTATTATTTAAGGACATTATTATTTTAAAGATCTCATGTGCATCATATGGTCTAAGAAAGATAGTCTTATTATTTTTCATAATTGTTGTGTGATATTTAATTGTATTTTGAAAGCTCTTTGTAGATGTATTTGTTAGATCAATGAAAAAGTCATTAAAAAGTTCTGCTATCATCATCGGGTCTGTATGTAAGCATTGATCCTTTTCAATGCATTTGATATGGCCGGGTTCACTGGGTGCATTACCCTTTACAATTTGCCAGGTAGCTTTTGACTTGTTTTTTGCAAGGTTAATCATTTTACTGCAATGCAATTTTTGAGCTGTATTTATACATTTTCTTAGCATTTTTGTATATCTGGCATAATTCAATCTGTTGTGAGCCTTATTTGAATGCTCTCGGACATACCTAAGGTAAAGACTTCGCTTCCTAGTACATGACCGGCGTAAACCGCGCGTTAGCCATCTGTAATCATTTATCTTATGATTTACTTTTATTCTAATTAATGGAAAACATAGATCATTAAATAGTGTTAATAGCTCGCTTAATATCTTAAAAGCTGTGTCAGTATTTGTTTCAGCATAGACTTCTGAAAAGGACAATGACGCAAGACAGCTTATGAACTTGGCCATATTTTCGACGCTATAATCCCTTCTTGTAATATAGTAGGAGCTCCTTTTTCGAGAGCTATTTATTTTAAATGATATTAATTGGGCAGTTTCATGATCTGATAATGCTAGGGGAAGTACACTAGATGTGACTGACTTAATATTACTTGCTATTTGGTCGATACACGACTGACCCCTTGTAGCAGTATTAATATGGGTTTGGATATTGAAGTTATTTAGTAAACGCTTTAATTCTACTATTTTATTATCCGATTTTAAAGTATTAAAGTTCCAATCCCCACAAATAATAATTTTGTACTTTTTCTTTTTAATATTCAGGTAATATAATAGTCTTTCCATTTGTGTAAGAAATGGTATTTCGTAAGCATAATTAGGTACTCTATATATATTTATTACTATGTCTGTAATCAAATCTTGCAAGTTAAATTTGATCCACTTCCCGGTTTCCGATTGAGCTGAAATTTTGCATACATGTGTAAAACGCGTGACAATGCAATATTATGATGACATGGTGCTGATCTGATGATGGAGCTGGAAGGTGGCCATAGGAACTTCGCAATGAAACGACACAACCTCATCGAGTTTGGGCTCGTTAGAATCGTCTCAATGAGTAGTTGATGACGGTATACAGAAAAGTGCAGTCGGCAATAAAAGCTTGTACCAAAAATGACATTTTTGACAGAAATTCGTTGTAAATTGCAGGTCTGACGGTGTACTACAGCTTTCTGGCGAGCTTCACGTGGCTTAACGTGATGTCTTACGACATGTGGTCTACGACGTGGTATGTGACACATTCATTGCCAAACATTTCGTTGCGCTACTCTCGCATCACATAAGCCTGCTCTACAGAGGCGCGGCCTGCGGTGGCGGTCAATAGTAAATTTGACAGCTAATAACAAGTTCACTATTGTCCACCGTGGCCAGGCTGCACCAGTCTGTGAGAGGCCTTACACGTAAAACCGATGGCCGTTGGCGGAAAGGTTCTCGAAAGGCGACCATGCACCGGAAAAGTCAACACGGCGCGTCACCTAGTAAAGTGTTTACTATGAGTCACTCACGAGTTTAGCCAAACTGGCAAGTGGAACTGGTCTTGTATCGGCTACGAGCGTCATCACCATCATCATCATCATCATCATCATCATCATATCAGCCGAAAGACGTCCACTGCTAGACATAGGCTTCTCCCGACGAGTGCCACAATGACCGGACCTGCGCCACCCGCATCCAGCGGACTCCCGCGACCTTTACCAGGTCATCAGTCCACCTTGTGGGGGGCCTACCCACGCTGCACCTTCCAGTACGTGGTCGCCACTCGAGAACCTTTCCGCCCCAACGGTCATCGGTTCTACGTGCAATGTGCCCCGCCCACTGCCACTTAAGTTTAGCGATTCGTAGGGCTATATCGGTTACCTTGGTTCTGCTGCGGATAGCCTCATTTCTGATGCGATCACGCAGAGATACTCCCAGCATAGCCCTCTCCATTGCCCTTTGGGTGACTTCGAGCCTTCTTATGAGGCCCATAGTAAGCGACCACGTTTCCGTGCCATACGTTATCACTGGCAACAATATCTTTCACTGCACGCTGCAGTTCACTTAGTGACAATTTGTATTTATTTCCAGTAAATCCATATCGCCCAGATGGGAGCCCCGTCGCAAAATCCTGGCCAAGTTTGGGTGGTACAGCCTGTACGGCTTCGGCGCGCCTCTGTTGACCACGCTGTTCCTAGTTGGGATCGACTATGCTGACCTCACTTCATTACCTTACTTCATCCAGCCCCATTATGGCACGGGGTACTCGTGTACCTTCGAAACTGGTAAATACATTTTTACGTCACACAATACGGATGTTGACTTGACACCAAATAATTACTTTTCATATCGAATACGAGGAAAGTAAAAAAATGCGGGCGGAAAATTTAACAATATGTTTATTTAAAGTATACAATTACTTGAAAATAAAAAGGTCCTATCGTCACAGAAATTTTACGGCACTTACGTCCTTTTCTTTGAGGAAGGCAGTTTTTCAGCAATATCTCGAAAACCTCTGAACCGATCTTGTTCAAAACAATTTTCGGTGAATGAAATTAATAAGCCCTATATCCATGAATTTTTCCATATTTTTAAAATACACCGTTCAAAAATTAGAGGGGGGGGACAGAATTTTAGTGACTTTCGGGGCGATTATCTCCGACCCTATTCATTTAATCAAAAAAAATGCTAAGAAACCTTATATTTATTTTGAAAGGCCTATCGATTGGTGTGCCACACGGGGGGTCACAATGAAAAAAAAAAATTGACTTTTAGTTTTATGTACCTATGGAGTGCACCCCTAAAAAATTTTTTTTTTGTCATTTTAATTACAAAACTATGTAGCGGCTAACAAAATACACCTATCCTCAAAATTTTATTCAAATCCACCTTATAGTTTTCGAGTAAAATACCTGTGACATACGGACAGACGGACAGACGGACAGACGGACAGACGGACATGACGAAACTATAAGGGTTCCGTTTTTGCCATTTTGGCTACGGAACCCTAATTAGAGCAATTTGTGAATGGATACATTCATTATTTAATTGTGATAGACAAAAATAGCCTATTCGAATATTTTCATATTATTTGTATTTATTATTAGTATTAGTTGAATGTTTTAGGGTGGCTGTATGCGTTTCTGCCTTAGCTCACATGCACAACTTTAAATTTAAAAAAAAGATTTGTGGGTGTATTCCACATTTCCATTTGTCACCACCTCATAGAGCCTAGTGAATATTTTAGCTAAAATAAAAGTAAATTTACAACATAAACTTATTTTATATTTAATAAAATAAATTCCATGACTAGTAGAATAAAATTATTTCCCTTTGTCAGTGGCGGGGTAAGTATTGATATTTATTAGAATTAGTTCCTGCATAATCCTTATAAGACCAGGGCTAATCGGAATACACTACTTTTCTGCATTAGAGCAGAAATGTATGACTTTCTGTACACTTTTTAGAACAACGACCCACTTTCAGAGCATGAGATATGAAAACAAAGTTTTAACCGACTTCAATTTAGTACTCCGCATTAGCCTCATGAACATTTCCTTCGCCTCCGCGAATATTGTCGACGTGAATGCGTCATTAGTCATTATATTGGACGCGCAACACGCTATAAGCCCGCTGAGTAAAGTTAGTCCACAGACCGCACGTGCAGGTTTGGCAAAACTATGTAAGACTCCTTCAAGCAAACAATTTTTCAGCCATTTTGCGATATCCGACTGAGCTGAAATTTGGCATAGGTAACTACCTAATTAGGTATGTAAAATGTACTTAATTATTTATGCAGCGGCGGAAAACACCGAAAATCTGAAATGTAATAAATATAGAGGCCTCGGCAGAAAGTCGACTTTGTACCCTTTGGCGTCGAGACCCTCGGTCCGTGGGGTCCCGGTGCGCATAAGTTATTTGCAGAAATCGCGAAACGTCTGATCGATGTAACTGGTGACCGAAGAGCTGGCGGCTTTCTCGCGCAACGCATCAGCATTGCAATTAGGATTGTTCATTTTTTTTAACCCCCCATTTTTATTTTATTTTTCGAAAATATAGAGTAATTCAAGAAACTAATTTCAACATTTTAGCAATTCGTCGCTTCGTTTATTTTTTATAATTTTTTGAAAATATGAGATACGACTTCTCGTAAATTACATGTAGTGGCTGAATCTACAGCACACGCCCAATATAAAAAAAAGTTTTAAATGTCAATCGATGGTTTGTAGACATCTGTCAATGGCATCATTGTCATTCTAAACGTGTTCATTTCTCATTCGGAAATTTCTGCAATAAATTTAAAACCCAAATACAATGCCACATGCTTGCATGGGCTAAGAAAAAGCCTCTGTTTTGTGTTGCTGACCCATGTTTCGAAGTAACAAGGAATGTTATCTTAGTATGGGAAACTTTTGATGCATGTTACATAAATAACATCATTAAGCATGCGGAACAGTTTTGGGAAACCTATATATATAGTCACTAGCAACTCAAAGCAAAAAAGTGGGATTACATGTAAACGAAGACAAAACAAAAGTAATGACAAACAGCCTATACAGATCATGCTAGATTCTTCACCGGTAGAATATGTTGAAGACTACATTTATTTAGGTCACTTAATTTCCTTTAAATCAAGCACTGAAAAAGAAGTTGATAGATGAATAAAACTCACATAGAGTAAGTATTGGTCCCTGAAGGAAATTTTCAAAAGTAAAATGCCTACTTAATTGAAAACTAAACCCATGAACACCTGCCTACTCCCATGTCTCACTTATGCATGCCAAACCTGGCCCCTAACCAAAAAAACGCTGTACAAACTGAAGGTATGTCAGAGAGGAATGGAGAGAAGCTATCTGGGATTGAAACTTAGAGATAGAGTAAAAAACAAGTCAATCAGAAAAATAACCAATGCCACAGATGTAGTCAAACAAGCGCTGCGACTCAAATGGAAATGGGCAGGGCATACACTAAGAGTTAAAGACGAAAGCAACAGAATGGTACCCCATGGACAGCACATGAAGAAAAGGAAGACCACAGACAGTGGGATGCTATTGGGAAAGAAAAGCTAAAGACAGGGAAACATGGAAAGCTTTGGAGGAGGCTTTCACCGCTTTAGGCGGTCCTTATGCGGAAGAAGAAGAATATTTTAAGAATAGTGAATAGGAAAGTGAAATATTAGTAAAAAATAATAAAAACAAACAATATAAAACTTTATTTTTAAAATAGTGCATAAAATATGGTCAAAAACTCAGTAATAAGGAAATAAAAGCTCATCTTATCATATATATTTACAAAATTAATAAAAAGTGCTCTCAATTAAGTAACATGTTTTATTTTCAACATTAGATATTCTCTTCCTGTAAAGTAGCTCCAACATTTCTTAGCTTCGCTGTAGGTTTAAATGTCGGTTGTTTTTTTCACAGATTTAAAGTTGCTGTTTGTCACATCTTGTTCAGGCTGCAATATGAACAATTAAATATGAAAAGTTATGTAAATAAGCTAAGAAAAAAATATATTAGGGAAATCTTAAATATGTGTGTAAATACTGTCACATGCTCTGCTTACCCCTTTTGAGGGCACATACACACCATTTTCTCGTTCCATCAATGGGGCCCCATTGACGGGACAAATCAATGGGACCATGAGGGAGGCTTGTTTCTCGTGATCCCATTAATAACACTTCACTTCCTGTATATAATATAAATTGCACATATATCCTTAGATGCCCGAAGGGCAAACAGAGCAAAAAAACTGTCGAAATACCAGGATATCATACACCTAACGAACATATCCTACCTAGTGTTGGAAGAAAAGTGGGAGCGCACATACATATACAGGATGTTTAAGTGCATTTCAATAGAACTTAATGGGACTACAAGAAACAAGTCTCCCTCGTGGTCCCATTGATGGGACAAATCAATGGGACCACGAGAAAACCGCGCACATACATAAAACAGGCGTGTAATACTCTATTACTGAACCTGCCCGTAAAGCTAGCTTTTGGTCTAATGAGTCTAGTAGATATCCTTTCTGTATTTATAAAATTTATATTTTTAAAACTGAATGAATTGAATATTGAATGCATGTGGTTTTTTTATACTTACTTCGAAGTGATCCTCGCAGCAGTATTGTGTATAACACTGATTATACTCCACGTTGGCTTCACGACACCACCTTTCACGCAAGTCTTCCCGGATGCGAACTATCGTTTTCGAGCTATTTTTGGAGTCGTTTTTACACGTTGGTTAATAACATTTCATGTAATTTTCCATGTCTTCCATTAAATTAATCACAAATAACGATATTTAAAGTCAGTTTATTTATAGAGTGGCTTGACAGAAGCTTGACAGTGACGGAAAATACCACAGGTTCGATAAGTGTTTATTTTTAATGACCAAAGTCTTTTCTGATTCAGCCACGAGGCAGGTCCACAGAAGGTCAAACAAAGGTCACACGTATATATGCTGAAATATCTTTAATCATCCATTATTTTGATGAAGTAAATGTCGGAAACTGTTTGAATACCTCATATCTCGAAATGGTTTTCGAAATAGCACTTAAGAAAAAAAATGAACAATCCTAATTCAGCGAGGAAATGCCGCCAGCATCCTCGGTACAACGCCTCGAGGGCCTTTTTAGATTTAACTTAGTTTTAATTGAATTTAGTTAATGTTAATCATCATCTTGTATTTACTTCATGTGTTATTCATTATATAATAATATTCATTAGGGGTGTTGACACACTAATAAAATAACCAATAGTGGAGCAAATGGAGGAAAAAGTAAAGCATGGTATTATGCCAGCGGCGTCAAGAACAACTGTGGATCTTCACACCCTTATAGAAAAACGTTGGCGTGTCCGTGTCACTTCCGTCCGTGTCACTTCCGTCCGTGAATAATGGCGTCCAATGTTAACCAGGATCTTATTCATGTCGACAGAACACGAACGAAAACTGTACGTGAACGCTCCCACGCTGGTCGCGACGGTCATCAACATCTTCTTCTGTGTGATGACGGGGCTGTACATCCAGCGACACAGCTCCAAACCTGGCGGCACAGGAGAGAGCAGAAACACTAAGAAAGATCAGAACAGGTCAGCTATAACTCATTAACTCAAGCTAGGCGTCGAGACACAACACAGGCGAACCTCGCGCGGGCAGCTTTCTGGCGTAGAGAATTGCTTCGCAATCCAGCGAATGCTGCCTGCATGATGGGCACCATCACCATACCTAGGGGTCCAAATTTCGATTGTAATTTTTAATGTTTACTTTAGTTTTTTATTTTATGCATGGATCAGAATGTTGGGCCACAAAGATGACGGATGAAACGAGATTGCATGTTACAGAGATGAGAATGTTGAGATGGATGTGTGGCGTGACGAGAATGGATCGAATAAGGAATGAGTATATAAGAGGAAGCCTGAAAGTAGCACCCATAACTGAAAAGCTGAGAGCGAATCGCCTACGGTGGTATGGACATGTTATGCGGAGGGATGATAGTAATGTTGCTAGAAGGGCATTAAGTATGAATGTTGAGGGTTGCAAGAGAAGAGGTAGACCAAGGAAAAGGAGGATGGACTGCGTGAGAGACGATATGAATAGGAAGGAAGTGTGTGATGAACTGACGGGCGATAGAGAGGTATGGAAGAAAAAAACATGCTGCGCCGACCCCAAGTAAATGGGATAAGGACAAGCGAATGAGTTTAGTTTTTTATTACTTTTAATATCTTTTCCTTGTATATGTTTTGTATTAGTTATTTATGTTAATAAATTATTTTTAAGCTAGGCTTTTGATTATTATCATCATTATATCCGCCGAAAGACGTCCACTGCAGGACACAGGCCTCCCCCAAAGAGCGCCACAATGACCGCTCCTGCGGCACCGCATCCGGCGACCTTTACCAGGTCATCAGTCCACCATGTGGCGGGTCTACCCGCGCTGCGCCTTCCGGTACGTGGTGGCCAGCTGAGGACCTTTCCGCCGCAACAGTCAACGGTTGTTCGTGTAATGTGCCCCGCCCAATGCCGAGGTCCTGGTACAGGTCGCGTGTCGCAGGACCGGTCATTGTGGAACTATTTGGAGAAGGCCTATGTCCGACAGTGGACGTCTTTCGGCTGATGATGATGATGATTACCCAATACAAAGTTTGCTTAGGTATAGTTTAGGGTTGGGTCGTATTTCTATAGTATTCCTTCATCGTCATCTTCCTAACGTTATTCCCGGTGGTGCCCTAAAGGATCCCGGGGTCCGCTTTGACACCCGAATCCCAAGATATGGCATAGACACTAGTTTTACGAAAGCCACTGCCATCTGACATTCCAACCCAGAGGGAAGACTATACATTATTGGAATTACACCGATTCCCCACGATGTTTTCCTTCACCTAAAAGCTAACTAAACGGTAAATATTCCGTGCATAAGTTCCGAAAAACTCATTGGTACGAGCGGGGATTCGAACCCACGACCACTGCTGGACAGCCGCATGCCTGAACCACTAGGCTACCATAGCTTCGGGGGGTGTCGTGGTGACAGAGACGGAAACGCCGGAGTGGTTTTAGTGGGTAGACTCCCTCCCCCTCCTCTTTAAATAGAGTTGAGGGCGAGAGTTCTACACACCTCCCTATATAGCTGTCCCAGGCTAGGGGGTGGATAAGTGCATTTCCACTACAAAAAAAATGATTTACCCACAGGCTAATAAGGCTAGAGCCTAGGGCGCAAGGACCAAGAGGGGGCGGCGCGCGCGGCGCCGAGTTGAGACTTCATGATCATCATCATCATATCAGCCGAAAGACGTCCACTGCTGGCCATAGGCCTCCCCCAAAGAGTGCCAAATTAACCGCTCCTACGCCAGTTGAGACCTATTTACATAATAATATTAGCATATTTCATAGTTAGCCTAGGGCGGTCAGAACTCTAAATCAGGCACTGTATCCCTTATTTAATTTAAAACCCTCTTTACAGATTCATAATCTACGTGAAGCTGACCCTAATCATGGGGGTGAACTGGATCCTGGACGTTGCATCTGCCTTCATCAGCCCCGATTCCAGGGTGTGGTTTGTGTCTGACGTCTTCAACTCGCTCGTCGGGCTGTTCATCTTCATCATCTTTGTGTGCAAGAAGGATATGTTCTTGATGCTTTGTAAAAGGTAAGTACTCGATTGCTATTTGACGACCACTTTGGCTCTGTTGGGTCAGATAGACATTAGTAGATTGTTAACCAAGGGCTGAAAGGCACCCATTACTGACGAGACATTTTGGCATTTGATCGAAATGAGAGTGCCAATGGTTCGAGTCAGAAATGGGCGACTTTCACCCGAGTTAAACACTCTACTTTTCATGTCGAATACGAGGACATGTAAAAAAAAACTGACGGAAAATTTAACAATATGTTTTGTATTTATTATTACATTATTAGTATTAGTTGAAGAGTGTGTAGTTACTGGTTTTGAAGCTCGGGCGTAGTCATAAATCAAACGTCCGAATGTTCCAGCAATCACTTGTTTAATTTGCACAAACACGGTACAAAAATAATAGAAGGAGAAAGTTTATAATTTGGTTAAAGGAAATCCGAAAGCACAGAGAAGAAAGTCACAAGCAGTACAGACACGAACACGAAACACAATAATTAAATATTAGCGTAAGCGTAGCGAGTTACGTAATTTGCAATATTTGCATACGGGCGGCGTGCACTCTGCGTGGAAGCGACATGAGTACTGGCGGGCGCGGGCTCGCGGCCGGGCCGTCGCGCGCGCAGGTAAACAAGGGAATCGCCGCATCTAATATTAAATTAGGTTTGTTGTCCGTTTGTACAAAATATATATTTTAGTTATTTAGTTAGTATTAATATTACATATTTAAGTGCATGTTGTAAATACCTAATTATAGATTAATAATAAGTTTTTAGAATTAAGTTTAGTTTTAAGTTTTATATTAAGTTAACACATTTAATTGATAAAACTTATTTTAATATTATTACAGGTAACGTGTAGGTATTAAGTACACTACATCACCCCTCCCCAGAGACCGTCAAGGGCGATAATAGTCGGGAAAGTGAATACGGCGCCCTGACCGCGTCGTTTTGACAGCGTCACTTTTGGCACTTGGTAATGCCTGGTGATCCTTGGGTGAATTTGAGTGATGGAAATGTGAGTTGTTGTTTGGTGTTGTGTGATGTGGGGTGTCTGGGTCACGCAGTATGAAGGCCGGCTTAAGGCGGTCTATCGATACTGAAACCAGCTTACCTTTTAACATAATTTTGAAGACCTTATCACCTCTGGCAATAACCTCGTAAGGTCCGGTGTACGCAGGTTTTAGAGATCCTCCTATCGTGTCATCCCGGAGAAAAACGTAGGCTGAAGAAGATAGGTCTTTGAAGACGAAAGTGGTACGCCTACCACTGTGCCGTGCGGCTGGTGATGGGCGTAAGTCTCTAACAAAACCTCGCAGGCGTGACATGTAGTCCGTCACGTCAATGGTCTCGTCTACCTGAGGGTTGAAAAAATCTCCCGGGAGGCGCAAAGGTTGTCCATAAAGAAGTTCAGCCGTGGAAGCCTGAATGTCTTCTTTATAGGCGCTTCGTACCCCCAGTAACACGAGTGGAAGTGTTTCCACCCAGCTGCTACCACCGTGGCAGGTTATGGCAGCCTTAAGCTGCCTGTGAAATCTTTCTACGAGTCCGTTACAGGCTGCATGGTACGCTGTCGTCCTACGGTGCTGGAACCCTGCGATGGCTGATAAATGCTGGAATAGGGCCGACTCAAACTGACGTCCTCTATCCGTCACTATATCCGTTGGGCAACCAAAGCGGGATATCCAGCCGCTCAGCAATGCCCGTGCCACCGTCTCGGCCGTCATGTCTGCCAACGGTATTGCCTCTGGCCATCGCGTGAACCTGTCGACGGCTGTGAGGCAATATCGAAACCCTTGGCACAACGGTAAGGGGCCTATCAGGTCTATGTGAATAAATGCCAGTCTGGCCCTGGGTAATTTAAAGTTACCTAACGGGGCAGAGACATGGCGAGTTACCTTGGAGCGTTGGCAAGCCAGACAGGTACGTACCCACTCGCGGCAGTCTTTTTTGACTCCTGGCCAGACGTAACGTTCCGCAACCAATCTAGCGGTAGCGTTGGCGCCAGGGTGGCTAAAGGAGTGGAGACTGTCGAACACTGCCTTGCGTAGCTCCTGAGGTACGAACGGCCTCTCGGTTGTGCCGCTGACGTCACAGTAAAGGTGATTCTGTGAACCGGGAATTTTTACCTTGTCAAGCCGCAGTGACGAACCTGCTTCTTGCAGTTGTTTAAGCTCCTGGTCAGCCTGTTGGGCAGAAGCAATTGTCTCAGCAGTCACGGGTTGCGAGATCTCCTCTATGCGAGAAAGTGCATCCGCCACGACGTTATCTTTACCTGATATGTGCCTGATATCAGTCGTAAACTGGGCTATCAGGTCTAGATGCCTAAACTGTCGTGGGGAGCAGTTCTCTTTACGAGAGTGGAAAGCAAAGGTGAGTGGCTTGTGATCGGTGTAGATCGTAAAATCACGAGCCTCCACCATATGCCGAAAATACTTCACACTCTCGTAAATCGCTAAAAGTTCGCGATCATAGGGTGAATATTTTACCTGCGCTGGGCTCAGCTTCCGTGAGAAGAATGCCAACGGCTGCCACTCGTTCTGCCTCAACTGCTGGAGTACTGCACCCATCGCCGTGTCCGAAGCGTCTGTCACCAAAGCGAGCTTCGCGTGGCAGTCCGGGTGGGCCAGCATGGTTGCCTGGCAAAGACTATCTTTAGAGGCCTGAAACGCATCCGCCTCTCGAGTGGAAAAATGAACGGGATGGGAACCTTTCACCGATCCTACCAGCAGAGCGTTAAGGGGTGCCTGATGCTTAGCCGCACCTGGAATAAACCTGCGGTAAAAATTGAGCATCCCCAAGAAACGGCGCAACTCCTTAACGGTCTTTGGCGTAGGGAAGCTCTGGATAGCCTCGACCTTGGAGGGCAGTGGTGTGGTTCCTTCAGCTGTTATACGGTACCCGAGGAAAGTAACCTCTGGTACACCGAACACACACTTTGCTGCGTTCACCACCATGCCAAAATCCTTGAGTCTGCGAAACAGCTGATGTAGATGTTGTTCATGCGTCTCCCGATCCTGTGAAAAGACTAAAAAGTCGTCGAGGTAGGCGTACACAAAGTCTAGGCCCCTGAGCATCTCATCGACGAAGCGCTGAAACGTCTGACCGGCATTACGAAGCCCAAACGTCATGTAAGGGAATTCGTAAAGGCCGAAGGGCGTCGTAATGGCACTCTTCGCGATGTCGTCAGGGTTCAGGGGAATCTGGTTGTACGCCTTGACCAGATCGATGGTCGAAAAAATTTTACAACCGGAAAGGCTATGTGCAAAGTCCTGGATGTGACGGATTGGGTACATGTCCGGAATGGTTCTCGCGTTCAGCATGCGATAATCCCCACACGGACGCCATCCGTCATTCTTCTTCGGGGCCAGGTGGAGTGGAGAAGACCAAGGGGACTCAGACGGCCGGCAGATGCCGCTCTTCAACATAGCGTCAAACTCTGCCTTGGCTATCTTCAATTTGTCCGGCGCCAGGCGACGAGGTGTACCTGATACAGGTGGCCCAGGTGTAGTACGTATGTGGTGTACTGTACTATGTGTAGGTGTGTGGTATATACCATGTGGGCGTGTTATTTCGGGATAGTGTTCTAGTATGGCGTGATATGTAGAATCACCAGACATTACCTTCACCGAAGTGACGTCCACTGATTTTCGCGCAAGCAACGCCGGGGTCGCAAGCGATGTCGTGCCGTCGATGAGGCGTTGATTCCTCACGTCGACGACGAGACCATAATGCGATAAAAAATCCACACCTATTATCGCCCTCGTCACATCTGCAACAATAAATCGCCAAGCATAGTCACGGCGCAAGCCTAGGTTTAAAATAAAGTTTACATAACCGTACGTGTTAATTTTCGTACCGTTCGCTGCGCTTAAAACTAAATCTGTTTTTACAAATTGATTTTTTAAATGTGAGCGCGGAAATACACAAAGGTCACTGCCGGTGTCCACTAAAAACTGTGTTTTTGAACGCTGGTCCGTTATAATAAGGCGACCTGTGCTCGGGCAGTCGTCGGCCGCCATTACAGATTGCCCCGGCCGTTTCCCGCGAAATCACAGGGCTGCACGCACCGAGTAGCCTTGTCTCCGAACTTATGGTGGAACCAGCACGTTGGGAACTTTCTGTAATTGGAGTTCGACCTTCGTGCTGATGATGAGCGTCCACGTCCACCTTGCCTCTGAGGTGTCTTTGATCGCCCGTGCTGGCGCGACATTCTGTCTACCTTAAGCATCAGTGTCTGCATCTGCTGTGATAATGCCGCGACCTCCTGGCTCAGGGAATGTGGTGCTGATGATGACGCTGATGCTGCTGCCATCGACGCTGCTGCTATTTGCGGTCGGGGTGGGACAACTTCGTGGATGCGGTCGGCCAGCTCGGCTACTTCGTCCAACGGTAGCTTTGCTTGGGATGCGATGATGGTCTGTGTACTAGTGGGTAACCTGCTGGTCCATATGGAACGCATGAAGTCTTCAGGCACGCCCGATCCAGCCAGACTCTTCAAATGCCGGAGGAACTGCGTCGGCTTCCTGTCTCCCAACTCCTCGTTGGTAAGGAGCTGGTGGATCCTCTTCTCCCTTGAATCCGTCAACCGCTTGATGAGCTCAGTTTTTAATTGTTGGTACTTATCTGCCGCTGCCGGTGAAGAGATAATATCTTCCACTATTGATGCCGTAGCTGAATCCAACTGAGCCAAAGCGTAGTGGAATTTCGTGGCATCCGCTGTTATATTGGCCAACACAAACTGACTCTCCAGCTGCATAAACCATAGCGCTGGTTTATCGGGGTAAAATGGCGGTACTCGCACTCCAACTCTGCTTATTTCGGGCTCCTTATCTACCATGATGTGTTCTTTCTCGGGGTCACCACTGTAGTTACTGGTTTTGAAGCTCGGGCGTAGTCATAAATCAAACGTCCGAATGTTCCAGCAATCACTTGTTTAATTTGCACAAACACGGTACAAAAATAATAGAAGGAGAAAGTTTATAATTTGGTTAAAGGAAATCCGAAAGCACAGAGAAGAAAGTCACAAGCAGTACAGACACGAACACGAAACACAATAATTAAATATTAGCGTAAGCGTAGCGAGTTACGTAATTTGCAATATTTGCATACGGGCGGCGTGCACTCTGCGTGGAAGCGACATGAGTACTGGCGGGCGCGGGCTCGCGGCCGGGCCGTCGCGCGCGCAGGTAAACAAGGGAATCGCCCAATGACAAAAGAAACTAATGGACAGGGTGTATTTATCTGTTTAGACGTAAACTTCTCCAAAATAGCACTGTCTCATTTTAACCAAGCACCATTTGGCTATTAAAAAAGAGATGGTAGTATAACAGTCAGAACCGAACATTAATCATCAAATGTCAAATGTTGCCCAAAATCGCCATATTTGTTGCCACGAAATGTCAGTTCCCGTCAGTTTAGTGGGTACATCATCTGTCAACGACACATGTAAACAAATCAAAATATTAAAATATCTTTCTAAATAAAATTATAAACTGCACAAGGCTGAAAGAACACGGATAAGTGGAATGTGGTGACCATGCCCAGCTGCAGCATTATTGGATGTGGCTTACGAAAAGGCCCAAATCGGCAAAGTTTATCCTTGCACCGGTACGTAAATGTATTTTTATTGAAATATTGGATAATTTAAGCATTATCGAGAGCTGAGCATTTGCATTATGTTGTAATGTGTACACATATTAAGATTCGTTATACGTTGTAATAGGATTTAGCTTAATTTTCGATATTTTTGTACTGAAAGTTACCTTTGAGTGGCAGTTAGGGTTGTTCTTGAAAATATCGATAATTAATGGCGATGCGTCATTCGCAATACCGAATTTTCTAGTTCTATAACCAGTGAGCTCTGAGCCAGTATCTTGAATTTACAAAACCTGAAAAGTCTGGGTTGTCAAGATTGGTAAAATTTTATAGTAGGTACCTTGAAACTAAACAAGATTCATTGATTCGCTAATATAGCTATTTTTAAAGGTTACCAATATGCCAAGAAAAAATGGTTGGAGGCAATTGGACCCGAAAATATAAGACAATGTAAAAGAAACATTTGCTCTCTACATTTTGCTGGAGTACCCTGTTCTCTTCACGCTTTTTAAATTTTCAATACATACTCGTAATACTTGCCTGTACCTTTCCCAGGACTCTTCTGCCAATTTAACTTTTATTTCTTGTGCTATTAAGCATGAAAGGGTACCGAAAGTCATACTTCCGCATATCTAATAAAGTATGGATTACTATCATCTCATGTTATTTTAAAAGTGGACGGATTATCGTGTCGTGTACATAAAAATCATTATTTTCTCATGTTCACTCGTCGACTTGTAATTTGTTAATATACATATAGCTTGAGGTCCCGGGTTCGATTCCCGGTCGGGGCAGATATTTGTATGATGAATACGAATGTTTGTTCTCGAGTCTTGGATGTTTAATATCTATTTAAGTATGTATTTATCTATATAAGTATGTTTATCCGTTGTCTAGTACCCATAGTACAGGCTTTGCCTAGTTTGGGGCTAGATCAATTGTTGTGATATGTCCCACGATATTTATTTATTATTATTATTTATATGAATATCACTTCCATTTCACGCCGTTTAAAAGGAGACATGATTGTAAAATAAAATACTTAATAAATACGTTGTCCCAAAAGTCACGCAAGATTTGAATTATACAGAAGATGTTATTGAATCTTACAGTAGGTACAAATTTAGGGTTATGCATGGAGCAGCTCAAGAGGAAAATCTAATACTGCTTGTTGTTATTGACTGCATGTAATAAATACATTCGTAATAACCATGATATTTAGCAGAATAGCAAAGAATTATTTTCCTCGTATAAATCATGGAATTCCGCTAAGTAATACCTGATACAATCAATAATTGAAAAAAAACTACACTTTCAATTAGCTCATATAAAATAATGTACTTATAACCTTTATGTTCTGAGACCTGTCTATTTTATCGATAAACATGTTCGCTGTATTATCGATAGCGGGACAGCACTACATCCGCCATGTTTGTCACCCATACTGGACACACTCATTTTGTTGATACTTCACGTCCTTTAGTTTCTTTGGTCATTGGAATCGCCGCATCTAATATTAAATTAGGTTTGTTGTCCGTTTGTACAAAATATATATTTTAGTTATTTAGTTAGTATTAATATTACATATTTAAGTGCATGTTGTAAATACCTAATTATAGATTAATAATAAGTTTTTAGAATTAAGTTTAGTTTTAAGTTTTATATTAAGTTAACACATTTAATTGATAAAACTTATTTTAATATTATTACAGGTAACGTGTAGGTATTAAGTACACTACAAGTGTTTGTATGCGTTTCTGTCTTAGCTACTTAGCTCACAGCCTTAAGTTAAAAACGGTTTGTGAGTGTATTCCATTTGTCACCACCTCATGGAGCCTAAGTGAATATTTTAGCTAAAATGATGGCAAAAGACCTGATGCTGATGTCTGTCTCTGGTTCCGTGGAGGTTGGGACGGATGCTTGTGTGGGACGCTACATGTGTAGACACACTGGCACCGTCTCACCTCCAACGGACTTCTTCTAAAGCGGGTGCAGCGGCGGAAAACGCCGAAAATCTGAAATGCAATAAATATAGAGGCCTCGGCAGAGAGTACGACTTTGTACCCTTTGGCGTCGAGACCCTCGGTCCGTGGGGTCCCAGTGCGCATAAGTTATTTGCAGAAATCGCGAAACGTCTGGTCGATGTAACTGGTGACCGAAGAGCTGGCGGCTTTCTCGCGCAACGCATCAGCATTGCAATTCAGCGAGGAAATGCCGCCAGCATCCTCGGTACAATGCCTCGAGGGCCTTTTTTAGATTTAACTTAGTTTTAATTCATCTTAGTTAATGTTAATCATAATCTTGTATTTACTTTCAAAAAATATAATTTACAACGTAAATTTATTTTATATTTAATAAAATAAATTCCATGAACTATAGTAAGAATAAAATTAATTCCCTTTGTTAGTGGTGGGGAAAGTATTGATATTTATTAGAATTAGTTCCCGCATAATGATTATAAGGCGAGGACTAATTGGAATACACTACTTTTCTGCACTAGAGCCGAAACGTATCACTTTCTGCACACTTTTTAGAACAACAACGACCCACTTTCAGAGCATGAGATATGAAAAGTTACAATACAATACAATACAAATACTCTTTATTGCACACCTCACACAAACAAAGCAGTTACATAGAGAAACAATACAATAACATGTAGGTAGAGGTAGACAACAGGCGGTCTTATCGCTGAAGAGCGATCTCTTCCAGACAACCTTTGGGTATCGGAGAAAGAGATAAAACTAGATTATGCAGTAGGTGGTGCAGAGATTATTATCAATCAAAAATCAAGAAATTATAAAAATAAACGTACATAAATACCTCTTTATATAAACATACACACACAATCATACATAAATACAAATAACACAAACACAAATATAATGATACATAAACAGTCAGCCAAAAATACAATCAGGGTTAGGGGAGAGACAAATAATGTTCTTTAAGAAGGGATTTGAGGTTGCCGATAGATTTTGCTAGTTACTTTCGCATTTATAATTTTAACGCCCGGCTTTATAATGATCCGTTAGACCTTCATATATGTCCGTAAGCAATGTCAAAAAATGTACCTACAAAGACTACTGTTCGGACTAGCATTTGGTCTAACGCATCGACTTATAAAATCCCCGATTTTTCCATTTCAAAGTAAAATATCTCAAAAACCGCTGAACCGATTTTGATGAAACAAGGCTAAGAACACTCGGATTACAATTAGCTATGACACAAAAAAATCGCATTCAAATCGGTCCATCCGTTTGGGAGCTACGATACCACAGACAGATACACAGACACGTTAAACTTATAACACCCTTAAAAGAGGGTTTGCCCACTAGGTTAACCACCGGTTAACCTAGTGGGTAGTGACGCTGCCTGCGAAGCTGAAGGTCCTAGGTTCGAATCCCGGTAAGGGCAAATATTTGTGTGATGAGCATGAACATTTGTTCCCGAGTCTTGGATGTTTTCTATGTATTTAAGTAACTATTTGTATCTATTAAATATATTGTCGTCTAGTACCTATAACACAAGCCTTATTGAGCTTACTATGGGGCTAGGTCGATTTGTGTAAGATTGTCTTCTAATATTTAATTATTTTGTTCCAGATTCTCGATTAAAACCAAATTCGCACGACAATGGGAGTCGACGGTGGAGACCAGCGTCTCTGTAAGTATACAGAAACATATAGTGTTCATAGACTTGAGCTGACTGAATAAATATGTAAAATATACATGGTGCTGATCTGATGATGGAGCTGGAAGGTGGCCATAGGAACTTCGCAACGAAACGACACAACCTCACCGAGTTTGGGCTCGTCAGAATCGTCTCAACGAGTAGTTGATGACGTCATACAGAAACGTACAGTCGGCAATAAAAGCTTGTACCAGAAATGAATTTTTTGACAGAAACTTATATATTTTTAGTGCACATACCTACACTACAATATGCATCGACTCCGCACTTCCGAAAGTGGCTTTCATCATCATCATCAGCCTATATGTATACGTCCCACAGTTGGGCACACCTCATCTCATGGATGAGAGGGAACGGGCAGTAGTCCCCACGCTGGCCCAGCGCGGATTGGGGATTTCACATACGTCTTTGAATTTCTTCTCAGATGGTATGCAGGTTTCCTAGCGATGTTTTCCTTCACCGAAAAGCTAACGGTAAATATCAAATTATATTTACCGTTAGCTTGATAATGATGTCCTCCCAGACGTATTCGTCGACGGCGACATGACAAAGCGCCATCTATCTGCAAAAGGTCGCGACATATTTGGAAATAATTTATAATAGCTAATGTTTTTAATGTAACGGATATATTATCAATTAAATTGTTACCTAGAGGCAAAATCCAACAAAAAATCAGACATCAAAAAAATCAATATTTAATTAGCTCCTAAAAAGTCCGGATAAATATAAATATTTTTTTTTATCTTTATTTAGGTTCATTTACATTTACTTTACAATATTCAATATAAATAAAATAAAAAAGACAATGAATGTTTAATTTATATCTATATAATTACTTCCGGGTGGAAAGTTTGGTGGATTCTTGAATAAAGCATCTCAGAATAATGTTTTAAAATGAAATAAATAAAAAAAACGCTATCATAAATTAATGTTTTTCGAAACCGTATTTTGCCTCGGCTATATCCTTTACGCGCACGGGCTCGAGTGTGACTTGCAAAACCAAAGGTTTTGAACGTACTACCGCAAGAGACACAGTGAGTTAGCTTGGTAATATGAATGTGGCTTTACTTAGGTTTTAATTTGCCTTTTCCAGGTATCGAAGAGACAGTTATCAGACAAGGAGGCTGGTTCAACCAATATGCTCCCGGATGGATTTTCAGAGAAACCGAGTTTTTATAGTAACAACAGCCATGGTAGATTCTAGTTTCGTCTACTTCACTTTTAGGTACCTACTGTTGTTACTCAATACCTTGATGTTGGACAAATCTTGTATCTTAAAGGCAATTTTACATAGGGTCAGTAACTGACGTCAGTCGACTGCCGAGTCAGTGATGACCTGGCACTGCCATCGTATAAATTGATTTCAAGTCAGTACAGTACTGTCGCGTCAGCACTGACTTCAATATTCCCGCTTCATATTTTCGGCGTCAGTCCGCTCCCCCCGCCACCCGCGCCAGCGCAATTGACGCCGTGTAAATGTCGAAGTCAGTCGCTGGTCAGTCGCTGCCACTGTATTGTACGGGCACCACGCTGCGTCGCACAATTCGTCGAAGTTGTTTGACGTCATTCTCAAAGCCAGTTATATTCCCAAGGATCTTCAATTCTCAACTGGTTTAGCAACATAGCAGAACGTCCATGTTTATCTCTGTCATCTATCCATTTTCTCACCCAAATTCTTTTCTGTTTGGATAATTCTTCTTCTAACATACCAGTTACTTCTTGCATCATGACAAACGTAAATTTTCTCAACAAATTATTTAGTTCAATTTTTTGCTGTTTTTGAGAATTCATTTTTCCGCACTGACTTTACAAACGTGTGTACACCGAAAGAAATATCCTCGACTACTGACGAAATACTGACTGCGTCTAAATAGCACGAGTCAGTTTTCGGCGCCAGCACTGACGACAGTTTACAAAATTGCCAATGTTTAAAAACCATTTTTATACTCGTCGACTTTAATGTTTGAATTAACTTCGTACACTAAACTAGCTGCACATACTTTTTTTCTATGGAGCTCCCAACTCAACTATAATAATTATAAGACAACTCAAATAAATTCGACCATTCACGTGGCGCCTTTACTGAGCTATAATGAATTTGGCCAATAGGACGTCGCGTTGATTCCAATACAAAAGACATCAACGAGCCGGCGCACCTCTGACTTGCACTTCGTTTCAGCTGGGCTTAGATATTTTTCATTAGATACCAAGTCTGTTTAATTATTTCTGTTGACTCGTATATAAAGTATTGTATACAATAGTTATACAATTAGCTCTTAAAGTTGAGTACCGTGTGGCCTAAGTAAGGTACGAGAATTGGCCTTATTGTGTGACGATTATTATAAAATACTATTATTTTCTAAAGCTAAAGACCGCTGTAGCCTAGTTGGTAGTGACCCTGCCTACAAAGCCGGAGGTCCTGGGTTAGAATCCCGGTTAGGTCATATATTTGTGCGATGAGCACGAATATTTGTTTCTGAGTCATGGATGATTTCTATATAAGTATTTAT
Organism: Epinotia nisella; assembly: GCA_932294315.1. NCBI lineage: Eukaryota > Metazoa > Arthropoda > Insecta > Lepidoptera > Tortricidae > Epinotia > Epinotia nisella. The sequence goes on from OW028699.1 coordinate 1,227,491, forward strand.
TTATCTATATAAGTATGTTTACCGTCGTCTAGTACCCATAGTACAAGCTTTGCTTAGTTTGGGACTAGGTCGATTTGTGTAAGATTGTCCACAAATATTTATTTATTTAAGTACCTATAGATTTCGTCATAATATAGGTACAGCCAGCATCATAAATATGTATACACTTTTCGACCTTATGTCTACGTAATAAGGTCATAGAATGTATACATGTTTATGATGCTGACTGTACGCGCACTTACCTTCCAGAAATGCAAGAAGTATTTTATAAGTACCTAATTGTAAAACTAGTCTGTCATAAACAAATGTACTTAATTAGTGTACTAGCACAGATTATATAATAGTTCTAAGTACTAGTGCTTAATAAATAAAGAAATAAAATTAAGCAGTGTAGGGGAACATTGGCACGTTCGTACTGTTTCCATTTTTTTGGAAAATCATAGCTCGGTCATTTGGTTTAGTATCAAGACCAAACCACATTGTTATTATAGGCAAATAAATTGACTATTTAGCAGTGTTTAATCTGCCCAGATGCGAGTAGGTACTAATTATTTAGTTACAAGCTTACAAGGTTCAGTGTAAAAAAATACGAACGGTCCTAATATTCCTCTACAATGATGGGTAGGTATAGCTACTTGAGATTATTAAAGCAAAGCAGATAGATTTATTTACTGTCTAAACATTAGGCATTTTTTTAAATATTTCGTTTTGTTATGTGTGCCATAAAGCATTGTCTACCCAGTCAACCTTATACCAAAGCAGATAGATTTATTTAACGAGGGGATAGGGAACCAAGTTTAGACAGTAGCCATATTTTTAATATTTCGTTTTTTATGTGTGCCATAAAGCATTGTCTACCCAGTCAACCTTATAGCAAAGCATATAGAATTATTTAACGAGGGGATAGGAAACCAAGTTTAGACAGTAGGTATTTTTTTAATATTTCGTTTTTTATGTGTGCCATAAAGCAATGTCTACCCAGTCAACCTTATAGCAAAGCAGATAGATTTATTTAACGAGGGAACCAAGTTTAGACAGTAGGTATTTTTTAATATTTCGTTTTGTTATGTGTACCATAAAACAATGTCTACCCAGTCAATCTTAGAGCAAAGCAGATAGATTTATTTAACGAGGGAACCAAGTTTAGACAGTAGGTATTTTTTAATATTTCGTTTTGTTATGTGTACCATAAAACAATGTCTACCCAGTCAACCTTATAGCAAAGCAGATAGATTTATTTAACGAGGGAACCAAGTTTAGACAGTAGGTATTTTTTAATATTTCGTTTTGTTATGTGTACCATAAAACAATGTCTACCCAGTCAACTTTATAGCAAAGCATATAGATTTATTTAACGAGGGGATAGGGAACCAAGTTTAGACAGTAGGCATTTTTTGAATATTTAGTTTTGTTATGTGTGCCATAAAGCATTGTCTACCCAGTCAACCTTATAGCAAAGCAGATAGAATTATTTAACGACGGGATAGGAAACCAAGTTTAGACAGTAGGTATTTTTTTAATATTTCGTTTTTTATGTGTGCCATAAAGCAATGTCTACCCAGTCAACCTTATAGCAAAGCAGATAGATTTATTTAACGAGGGAACCAAGTTTAGACAGTAGGTATTTTTTAATATTTCGTTTTGTTATGTGTACCATAAAGCAATGTCTACCCAGTCAATCTTAGAGCAAAGCAGATAGATTTATTTAACGAGGGAACCAAGTTTAGACAGTAGGTATTTTTTAATATTTAGTTTTGTTATGTGTACCATAAAGCATTGTCTATCCAGTCAATCTTAGAGCAAAGCAGATAGATTTATTTAGACAAAAAAAGTATACAATACTTAGTACCTAGTAGGTATTAGCGATTTCTTTAGCGTGCGTTTATTAAGTGTAAATTTAATATTCCTTTAGCATATGTTTATTGTGGCGATTATTATTTATCGTCCGAATCTTGTACCAAAGACCCAAAGTCTCAACTTCTCAAGTATTGTTTTTGGGTTCCGTACCAAAAAGATAGCAAGAAAAATATTTTTTTTTTCAAAAAATTGGATGGTTTTTTTTCCGGCTTGTCCACAAATCACTCGAGGTTTTTCGACCCCTCTTCCCCCTTGGTGATATTTGGTGAGGTTCTTGGCTACAATTCGTTTTTTTTTTGTTTATTATGTGTGTCCTGTGTGTTAGAGAATAAATGTATATTTCTTTCTTTCTTCTAAGTCGGTTAAAACTTTGTTTTTAGAGTACCTACGTACCTAGTAGGTACAATATTAATTACGAATTAAATGTATATCCGGGACAATACAATACAAACAACTCTTATTGCACACCTCACACAAACAAAGCAGTTACAGAGAGAAACATATTGTAGTTGTTCTATTGTTATTGTAAGTGAAGATTATTCGGTTTACGCTGATAATGCACAATACGCAAAATGCTCACTGCACGCATAATGTACAAACAGTCAAAATGCACATACGCAAAATCCACATCATGATAAATGTACAGATCGAGAAATGTACAGTACGCAAAATGTATTTACGCTGAAAGCACATAACTCATAATGTGTAAAAAGAACAATCTACATTTCGCGAATTGTTCAATGCAAAACGCATAATCCGCAAAATGTTACAAAAGCTAAATGCTCAATCGCCAAACGTACAAAACGTTAAATGTACACAAAGCAAAATAGATAATAAATAATAATGCTCAGTCAGAAAAAGGGTGTAAGTATTATTTATTGTCTTATGACAATACTAGCGAATTCTGTTGTACCGATGTGTAACTTGATTTGAATACTCGTTTTCGAGCTATTTAGCCCGAGTTGAAATGGATTTTTTGTGACCTAATATTACGAATGTTAGATTCCAACGGACACTTATTAGCACCAAAAACTATAATTTATAATCAGTACATCTTGCGTATTGTTATTTTTCCGTAATTACCAATTTGCGTACCTATTGATCATTCTAACTTTGCACATTTTGCCACTTTCGGGTGGAGTACATTTTGCATATTGTACAATCATCATATGTACATTTTATTGTTTGTACTATCTGCGTACTGTACATTTCTCGATCTGTACATTTATCATGATGTGGATTTTGCGTATGTGCATTTTGACTGTTTGTACATTATGCGTGCAGTGAGCATTTTGCGTATTGTGCATTATCAGCGTAAACCGATTATTCTACTAATACTTAAGCATTGTGAATTCTAATTTCACCTATGTTTACTTACTACCATACAACTTTTTCATAAAATTTATAATAATATACATTTCAACAATACTACTAAGTTGTTTTTCCTCTTTGAGTAATTATGTGTACCTACCTACTACTAGAGAGGACATCCCAACTAGATTTTTTGTAACACCAGTTAGAGCCAATTGGCCCTAACGCGTTCAGTCTGTGCCGGACGGCCGCGGCAGCTCGACGCATTGGAGTGAGGAGTGTTACGTGATGTAACACTTTTCAGTTTTTTTTTGCGTCGAGCTGTCGCGGCCGTCCGGCGCAGACTGAACGCGTTAGGGCCAATTGGCTCTAACTGGTTTTACAATTTTAGGCATTTATACCTATCCTGACGGTAATGAAACAAAACTGCAATATTCACACAAAACAATTTATTGCCTTGTTAAAAAAAATGCCTCTTATACATACATATCAAGAAAAATTAACACAAATTTACTGCCAGCAATCCGCTAGGTGAGCACTCTGCGCTTTCGGCTACAAACGATTTTCGATAGCCATGTTATTATGACAGATGAGCGTTTTTCAAAAAAACTGTACATGAATTTTTTTTTCAGATTTCGATTTTTTTTTTGTTTTTCAAACTCAAACTCAAACTCAAAAATGATCTTTATTCAAGTAGGCCTAGTAACAACCACTTTCAAATCGTCAGTTAATTTTTTAGAGTAATTTTTAAACATAAAGAATAAAATATATATGATATAAAAATTGTATAAAAAATACTAGTAGAATGTTTCTAGAAAAACAATCTAATGCCAAAAAACAAAATATTACGAAAATAATAGATTAAAAATTCAGCCAAAATTAGTTCCATGGAGTTTTATCATTCTTGTGTGCTATAATAAGCTTTCGAGATAAGTTTACGCTTCACATAGTTCTTGAATTTAATAGATAACTCAGTTAAGTTTCCTGGTTTCTTACTCAGAATCGTTGATACTATCAATCCTCATACAGGAAAAAAAGTGTCCCAGGTTTTACTATGTAAGTTTTTTCTTCCAGTGCGTCACGACCATATAAATAAAAACAGACTGCGTACAAGAGTGCGATCTGGAATGGAATATTTTGGACACTTTTTTTCTTGTATAAGGATCGATAGTATCAACGATTCCGAGTAAGAAAAACCCAAAAAAATCGAATTCTGAAAAAAAAAGTTTATGTACAGTCAAGAGCAAAAGTAAGTTATCACTTTTGTACCTTATTTCATTGCGATAAGGTGAAAAAATGATAACCTACTTTTGCTGTTGACTATACACTTGTTTTGAAAAACGCTCAGTTACAAGCTTTTTATTGCCGACTGTACTTTTCTGTATACCGTCATCAACTACTTATTGTTGAAAATTTGCAATCCATTTTTCAGTCACTTGCCGTTATCCGATTGAGCTGAAATTTTGGGTTTAAGTATAGTTTGGATGACAATTCAATATTATGGTACCATCGAGCTGATCTGACGATGGAGACTGAAGGTGGCCATGGGAATTCAGTACTTAACCGACGTAACCCCGTTGAGTTTGGGCTCGTTAGAATCGTCTCAATGAGTAGTTGATGACGGTATACAGAAAAGTAAAAATGAATTTTTTGACAGAAACTTATTTAACTAAATCACTCTGTGAGAGCGCAAGGAACCAAGAGCGGAGTGAGGTACACTAGAAAATAATATTATTATGTTTGACTTGTAATTTCTATTATCAATAAAGTATGAGTATGAGTATGAAGCGAGAAACTCCATAGGTGTTAGTTTTTTTTTAGGATACTATACACTGGAGCGAGGGACATCATAGAATCCCGAGCGCAGTGGGGAATCCAAAAGACGTTAATTACAACGTGTGAGGAAATGGAGGAACTAAAACAGAATCCTGAGCATAGTGAGGGATTCAATGTCTATAATAAGCTTTTTTATAGGTCTCCGGTATTGAGCCAGTGGCTGATCTCAGTAGGCAACGCTTTAAACCCTGCCACCGCCTCGTTTAACCCCTCCGCTGCCAGCGTGAACAGTTGGTACTCCTTCTGCACTCTGCTAGCAGTAGTCTCACTCGAGGCGTAAATGGAGTCAGAGCCTCGCACCGGCACCAGGAGCTCTAAAGCCTGGAGGTGCTCAAATGCTTTTAGGATTACGGGGCGAGGTACGGTTTGCGTTGATGAGTTGGCGCTGGCGAATTTTGTGTACCTGAAATTGGAGAATATTTAGTTATGTTACAATCAGACAGGATTCGAATCCCGGTAAGGGCATTTATTTGTGTGATGTGCACGAATATTTGTTCCTGAGTCATGGATTATTTATATGTGTAGTGGTAACAATAGGGGTGTAGTAGACACTAAATAAAATAACCTAATAATGTTGTATTTTCTCGAAAAAGGATTAAAAATGTAGTGAAATGGAGAAAAAAGCAAGGCAAGAGGTTAAATAATCACAAATTATAAGTGTCGAAAGTTTTAAGAGGGGGTATGTTCTGTCGCTTTTCCGCAAAACGCACGTTCATATGAAACGATTGTCGTTTACTATGACGCTCGACGGTCGTGACGTCACAATCTACGAGCGTTTTCTCTCTCTAACAAGCTTAACCTTTCGTATGCTTAGTAGCAGATCTGCACCGATCAGGGCTATCGAAAATTGAATCTGTGTCAGAGACAAAAAATTTAAATTCCTTTAGCACTGTAAGAGGTTAAAAAAAATCGAGATATTTGAAACGGATTTTCGTGATCAGGCATATTTTTTTGCCTTCTTTCTTTTGAAGTTATGGCGATGACCAGGGACAGCTCCAGGATAGAGAGGGACTGCAGTAGCTTCACTTTGTGCTCGGGCGCCACTGTCCTGTCCATAGGCTAAGGCGTTGGCGTACCATCAGGCCATCAACTTTACCACCATAGTAAGAAACTTTTTTATGCAATAACGCCTGCAAAGACACCCTAGCCTATTGCCGCTCGCATCTCCGAAGGACAAGAAAAAAAAACCGGGCCGAGCTCCATCATAGTAGTGACAATTGGGACTTACACGACTAAAACGACAGAACGCTAAATACCATAGCAAGGCGATGTGGGCGTGGCGCCGGCTACTTTGAGCGTGCGCTGTTAGCTTTCGCGCCAACGTCACCTGATCGGCGTGCAGTCGCTCACACAGTTGTAGGCGACGTGGAGGGGATGAGGCGACACCGCTCCCGATACAAACCGCGCTTGATACCCCTTCTATAGTATTTAGAGTTCTGTGACTAAAACCTAGACTTACCTGTGCAAGACCATTTCGAAGTTCATCGGCTGCCCGTCGAAGATGTCCATGCCGTGCTTCATGGCGATGACGAGGGACAGCTCCAGGATGGAGAGCGACTGGAGTAGCTTCACTTTGTGCTCGGGCGCCACCGTCCTGTCTATGGCCGAGGACAGCTCGGAAGCCTCGATGTAAGGTTTAGTTGGTGATAGGGTGCAGACTAGTTGGAACTGAAACAAGCATAGATAAACTTTTGAAGACCGAATAGCCTAGTGGTTAGTGAACCTGACTATGAAGCTTGAGGTCCCGGGTTCGATCCCCGGTCGGAGCAGATATTTGTATGATGAATACGAATGTTTGTTCTCGAGTCTTGGATGTTTAATATCTATTTAAGTATGTATTTATCTATATAAGTATGTTGATCCGTTGTCTAGTACCCATAGTACAGGCTTTGCCTAGTTTGGGACTAGATCAATTGGTGTGAATTGTCCCACGATATTTATTTATTTGTTTATATGATGGGCCATTTTACGGAAAGTTGTACACTTGACTTTTTTTAATTTTGTTAAAATCTGTTTTTTTTTTACTCATAATCGAAGGCACTTTCGAACCTAATAGGAGAAATATAGTGTCCAAAATGTTACATAGGCAAGGAACTATTTTCCATATTTTTTTCAGAATTTTAAGCCTAGTAGTTTCGGACATAAGATGGGGATGGTCAATTTTCGTCTTTTTTCCTAAATTACTTCAAATCTGTTTTCACTAAAATTATTAAAAAAAACTGAGATGCTTACAATAACCCCTTCCATTTGATGTGTCACACAATACAGTTTGCGAAACTTTTTTTTTTTAATTTTCTAATTTACCCCCCAAAAGTGGCCCCCTTGTTTAGAATTCATTAATTTACTTTACGCGTCCATCTTTGGGTCACCAATTTTCATATGTTTACCAAATTTCAACTCAATCGGTCCAGTAGTTTCGGAGCAAATCGGCTGTGACAGACGGACAGACAGGCGCACGAGTGATCCTATAATCCTATCCTTTTTTTCCTTTTGAGGAACGGAACCCTAAAAAGAGGTAGATATGTTGTCTATACGAAATTCCGTGTTTAAAAATGGCCACCAAATGTGACAGCTAACGTTTCCATTGACGGCTCGAAACTGAGGCAAGTTGTGCCGATTGACTCAATTTTAGTGTGCCATTTTTCGAGCGCGTATAACCTATCTACCTCTTTTTTGTATTACATCATTGATAACTAGTGTATTTACACCCGGAAATCACAAATTTGGTGAAGTGGAACTGATGATGAAGACCACAGATGATGAAGGTTTATTTGTAAACAAAAAACAAATTATAGAACTAAATACGATATAAAAATACAGTCAAAGGTCCCGCCTCAGCATAATGCCTACTCTAGGCCGGCGCTGATCTTCCGACATAATGAGGTGCTGAGAAAACTCCATAGTGGCTATAGGATGGCGTTCATTAAAAAAAAACTTTATGCATGTCACTTCGTTAAAAATAAAAACTTCTCCAAATGACAGTGTCATTGTCAACCTTGTTGTTTATAAACACGTCAAACAAGAAATAATTTACTGTAAAACAACGCTTCTTATTCCATTAAATATAGGAGGAAATATACATAACAAATATATTTCAATAAATAACATTTAAAGCGATAATGACACACTCGCCAAAGAAATACGTTTCAACATACACTAGTTCGACCACGAACCGTGGAGTCGAGGCCAAAGAGATAGAGATAGGCAACATGCAGCTGGATACCTCGTCACAGTACCAGGAGAGTGATGTCGAGATCAGGTCGCAGGCGTCAGGTGGGTTAAGAAATACGTTTCAACATACACTAGTTCGACCACGAACCGTGGGGTGGAGGCCAGAGAGATAGAGATAGGCAACATGCAGCTGGATACCTCGTCACAGTACCAGGAGAGCATGTCAAGGTCAGGTCACAGGCGTCAGGTGGGTTAAGAAATACGTTTCAACATACACTAGTTCGACCACGAACCGTGGGGTGGAGGCCAGAGAGATAGAGATAGGCAACATGCAGCTGGATACCTCGTCACAGTACCAGGAGAGCATGTCGAGGTCAGGTCACAGGCGTCAGGGGGGTTAAGAAATACACTAGTTCGACCACGAACCGTGGGGTGGAGGCCAGAGAGATAGAGATAGGCAACATGCAGCTGGATACCTCGTCACAGTACCAGGAGAGCATGTCAAGGTCAGGTCACAGGCGTCAGGTGGGTTAAGAAATACGTTTCAACATACACTAGTTCGACCACGAATCGTGGAGTCGAGGTCAAAGAGATAGAGATAGGCAACATGCAATTGGATACCTCGTCACAGTTCCAGGAGAGTGATGTCGAGGTCAGGTCACAGGCGTCAGGTGGGTTAAGAAATACGTTTCAGCATTCACTAGTTCGACCACGAACCGTGGCGTCGAGGCCAAAGAGATAGAGATAAGCAACATGCAGCTGGATACCTCGTCACAGTACCAGGAGAGTGATGTCGAGGTCAGGTCGCAGGCGTCAGGTGGGTTAAGAAATACGTTTCAACATACACTAGTTCGACCACGAACCGTGGGGTGGAGGCCAGAGAGATAGAGATAGGCAACATGCAGCTGGATACCTCGTCACAGTACCAGGAGAGCATGTCAAGGTCAGGTCACAGGCGTCAGGTGGGTTAAGAAATACGTTTCAACATACACTAGTTCGACCACGAACCGTGGGGTGGAGGCCAGAGAGATAGAGATAGGCAACATGCAGCTGGATACCTCGTCACAGTACCAGGAGTGATGTCGATGTCGAGGCCAGGTCACAGGCGTCAGGTGGGTTAAGAAATACGTTTCAACATACACTAGTTCGACCACGAACCGTGGGTGGAGGCCAGAGAGATAGAGATAGGCAACATGCAGCTGGGTACCTCGTCACAGTGCCAGGGGAGAGATGTCGAGGTCAGGTCACAGGCGTCAGGTGGGTTAAGAAATACGTTTCAACATACACTAGTTCGACCACGAACCGTGGGGTGGAGGCCAAAGAGATAGAGATAGGCAACATGCAGCTGGATACCTCGTCACAGTACCAGGAGTGATGTCGAGGCCAGGTCACAGGCGTCAGGTGGGTTAAGAAATACGTTCAACATACACTAGTTCGACCACGAACCGTGGCGTCGAGGCCAAAGAGATAGAGATAGGCAACATGCAGCTGGATACCTCGTCACAGTACCAGGGGAGTGATGTCGAGGCCAGGTCACAGGCGTCAGGTGGGTTAAGCATTGTCGGGGAAGGGCTTTAGAATGACTGGCATCGAGTTCATGGCTCATTTTTAGGGTTCCGTACCCAAAGGGTAAAAACGGGATCCTATTACTAAGACTCCGCAGTCCGTCCGTCTGTCCATTTGTCGCCAGGCTGTATCTCATGCACCGTGATAGTTAGACCGTTGAAATTTTCACAGATGATGTATTTCTGTTGCCGCTATAACAATGAATACTAAAAAACAGAATAAAATAAATATTTAAGGGGGCTTTCTCAATAGGGTTGGGCTATGGTTACCTTATGGTTACCACCGATATGCTTACCGTAGCAATAGGGTTACCCTATCAGTAAGGTTACCAAATTGATAGGGTTGCCATATCGATAGGCTTCAGCCTAAAAAGGGGTATTCCGGTCCTTGGTTCCAGGTGATACCGGCTCGTACCTACAAGTCGTCGTGCAAAAGCACAAGAAGAGAGAACCTATAGTCGCAGCCACACAGACCTCTCCGCGCCTACCCGTCGCCTCCAGCCCTATAAAAGCCCCTAGAAACGGCTCCGGTGACACCCAATTATATCTACTGCAGCACCCTATGTTGCTAGCGTATCCTAACACGCAGAAGACAGAGAGAGCACCTAAGAAGACCCTGTCAACTGTGAAAGAAGAACGGCCTCGCTCTTTTTGGTCTAAGTTTAAAGAAGCAACCAAAGATAGCTCTCCGGATAAAGTAGACCTTTACTATTTTGAGGCAATGAATGGAGAGTTCTTGGCGACGTCAGATGGAACCTACACATACACGGAAGGTTTCGCTCAGCAAATATCTAGAATCCCAAATAAGATAGTTGCTGAAATCTTCTCTATACCGCAAATAGTTGCAGGGATCCCTGTAGCTGTGTTGCTTCATGTAGAACGCTCAGTTCTGCTGATATTTCGAAGTCTAATTGTAGGTAGCGTTCAGATATGGTCAGATTACTTTCTGAAACCGGTTTTAACGCTATTTTTCAACGCCATTATACAACCTCCGCTAGTTTTTGCTGGGAATGTGGGACGAGGGTTGAGAGACGCTGCGAGGCCGTTAGCGCAGATTGTAGGGGACTTTCTGGAGCCGGCGGTGAAACTGTTAAGTGCTGTAAGACTGGTGAATGTGGACAAGAGTCCGCATACTGTGTGATTGGTTTGCCGAGAAAATATTGAAGCGATTTTAATTGCTATGCCTAATTTTAATTAATATTGCAATAAAATATTTACTTATTCTTTTTCCTTGGTGCATATTATGTAAGTACTTACTTTGTAGCAACCAAAGTAGTCAAATAGTTCGGTACATCATATATTTAGTATGGTGTACGGAACTTTTCTTTTTTAACTTTTCTGTATTCACAATATAAACTTATGCTACTACATTTATGCTTTAATATTCTTACTGAAGCCTCAATTAGGGTTATTTGCAAGAATCAGTTGCGACTTAATTATTTTTTCATCACACTTGCTCGTCAATGGCGTTATTACTTGCGAGCGTGCAGAGCAGTTATAGTCGTTTTACCTCCCACGGGCTGTTAAGTTTAGTTTTAAAATAATAGAACCCTCTGATTGGCTTAAGCAAATCTGGTTGCTGTGTGATTGGTTGAATAAAAAAATCTAGTTGGTCACGACGCCCCGCCCCGCAAGAATACTGCTCTGTGATTGGTTGAAATATTGAACTGCGCGCTCTACTAGCACTGATCTGGAAGTGAAGTTGTCAATTTTTGATTGGTGCTGCTGTATGAAACTTACATTTTTCTGTCTTTTGTTGTTATTTATTTCCTCGCAAATGTGATGAAAAACATTGTGTATAACACGGGCGTAAGAATATTGCAAACTCGAGTCATCAAAAGCCCTCCGCCTTCGGCGTCGGGCTTCTGATAGACTCTCGTTAGCAATATTCCACTTACGCCCCTCGTTGAACAATGTACTATTTTATATCTAGTGTTAGTTTAATATTTAATATTTAGTATTTACAAATATTATTTCTCAGTTCTGGTGTGCTCTGTATTTTGATTAATATATATATTGGTAGTTGGCCACTTTGACTGCTACAGAGTATTTGACGACTAAGAATTGTAGTAAGTGGCGATCACAATAGATCAGCAATGGTCGCAGTGATATAAGGGCTCTTAGCCCGGAAGCCACTACCAGAATCCATACTAATATTATAAATGGGAAAGTGTATGTGTTTGTTTGTTTGTTTGTTTGTTTGTTTGTCCGTCTTTCACGGCAAAACGGGGCGTCGAATTAACGTGATTTTTTAAGTGGAGATAGTTGAAGGGATGGAGAGTGACATAGGCTACTTTTTGTCTCTTTCTAACCCCCCACTTCCCCAAAATGGGGGTGGAAGTTTGTATGGAGCATTCCACAATTTTCAAGGTAGAAAGCTAAAAATTGGTATGCGGACAATTTGTGACTAACAAAAAAATCGTCATTTTTTTTTTGGAAATCTGCACTCAACCCCTTAAAAGAGGGGGTGAAATTTTATATGGGGGTCCAGATATGTAGTCGATATGTAGAGCCGATATGTAGAGTCGATATGTAGAGTCGATATGTAGAGTCGATATGTAGAGTCGATATGTAGAGTGGATATGTAGAGTCGATATGCAGAGTCGATATGTAGAGTCGATATGTAGAGTCGATATGTAGAGTCGATATGTAGTCGATATGTAGAGTCGACACCTATCTAAGTACACAGTGGACATCTATCTAAATATGTAGAGTCGATATGTAGTCGATATGTAGAGTTGATATGTAGATTCGATATTTATAGTCGATGTTCGATATGCAGAGTCTATGTAGAGTCGATCTAAATATATAAAAGACTGAAACTGAGATGTACCTTTTTTGTAGACAGTTAACATTACTCTTAGTACGCGGGCGAAGCCGCGGGCAATAGCTAGTAATAATATAACAGGAAGGGGGTCAAAACCCTCAAAATTCAAGCTAAATAAAACCGTTAGAAAAGAGAGATGTACTCACCAAAATGTCCTTAAATATCTGCTCGTTGTTTGTATAATAGCACAACTTCTCAAACGCATCAACAACTTTCTCATCGCTTCTAAGCGCTAGTATGTGTGCGTTCCAGTCCTCCACGAAGCTCCGGTCCAGGGCTGAGAACTCTTGAGGATCTACTTTGCAGCGCTGCAGGACTTCTATTGGGATGGAGCTGTTTGAGTCCGTGTCCATAGGCTCTGAAGCTGAGAAGAAATAATGTTCTGGGTGTATTATCCAAATGGGGCAGTAAGGATCACTGGTAAGGATATGTGGCGTTGTGTTTGTGGTGTTGATGGTGATTGGTCGCCAGAGTATGGACTTGCATTTGGATCAATCACCTATTTCTTGTTGTTATTCTGCCTGTTCCCTCTCATTGATGAGAGGAGGCCTGTGTCCAGCAGTGCGACGTATATTTATTTATTAAAAACATGTTAACACGACATTACAGTAAAACCAATGCGTCATGGAACGAAACTGAACAAGACAAAACACATATAATTCCATTGGTACAGTTGATTGCCTGTCAGTCATCCATCTCCTAACAGAATCTCAGACATTCCCCGCACACATACATCCATCGCCACGCAAGTAAGTCACACTCCGGTGCTGATGCCGAGAGCGCGTTGAGTTGTGAGAGAGCGCGGAACAGCAAGATCAGAGGGAGAGCAGAGCAGCCCCTCACCTCACCCCGCTGCACCCCGCACGCCCGCACCCCGCCTCCCCACGCATACCCAAGGCGCGGTACAGCGGTATTGGTCAGGCTATAGATTTTTTTTTACAATATGGACTTCCAACATGCTTAGAAGATGCCATACAAAAAGGGGTCGAACATGACAAGAAAGGGGGGTTTCTTGTCATGTTCGAACCCCCCCACATTTGGTGAATTTAAACCCATAAAATTTCAGTTCTAAAAAGTGACCCAGGAGACGTAACCATGGCAACGAGTGAAAGAAAAAGTTGATTCACACAGAACATATTGGCTAGTTTCCTCATGTTAAAATTGATAGCGTAGTTGTTGCTAGATGGATAGTAAACCATCAAATTATTGTAATAAAGTGTAAAGACGCGCTTCTCTAAGAATTTCCATCACGTCACACTTACCGACACTCTTCTTCCTCGCCCGCTTCTTCGCCTTCTCCACCGCCACGGGCACCGAGAGCAGCTCAACGAGCGCGTCCAACAGCGTCGCCTGCTCGCCCGGGAATATGAACATGTGCCGGTGCGAGAACCGGGACTTGACGCGCTTCTCTAGTCTCCATCACGTCACACTTACCGACACTCTTCTTCCTCGCCCGCTTCTTCGCCTTCTCCACCGCCACGGGCACCGAGAGCAGCTCAACGAGCGCGTCCAACAGCGTCGCCTGCTCGCCCGGGAATATGAACATGTGCCGGTGCGAGAACCGGGACTTGACGCGCTTCTCTAGTCTCCATCACGTCACACTTACCGACACTCTTCTTCCTCGCCCGCTTCTTCGCCTTCTCCACCGCCACGGGCACCGAGAGCAGCTCAACGAGCGCGTCCAACAGCGTCGCCTGCTCGCCCGGGAATATGAACATGTGCCGGTGCGAGAACCGGGACTTGACGCGCTTCTCTAGTCTCCATCACGTCACACTTACCGACACTCTTCTTCCTCGCCCGCTTCTTCGCCTTCTCCACCGCCACGGGCACCGAGAGCAGCTCAACGAGCGCGTCCAACAGCGTCGCCTGCTCGCCCGGGAATATGAACATGTGCCGGTGCGAGAACCGGGACTTGACGCGCTTCTCTAGTGTCTCCATCACGTCACACTTACCGACACTCTTCTTCCTCGCCCGCTTCTTCGCCTTCTCCACCACCACGGGCACCGAGAGCAGCTCAACGAGCGCGTCCAACAGCGTCGCCTGCTCGCCCGGGAATATGAACATGTGCCGGTGCGAGAACCGGGACTTGACGCGCTTCTCTAGTCTCCATCACGTCACACTTACCGACACTCTTCTTCCTCGCCCGCTTCTTCGCCTTCTCCACCGCCACGGGCACCGAGAGCAGCTCAACGAGCGCGTCCAACAGCGTCGCCTGCTCGCCCGGGAATATGAACATGTGCCGGTGCGAGAACCGGGACTTGACGCGCTTCTCTAGTCTCCACCACGTCACACTTACCGACACTCTTCTTCCTCGCCCGCTTCTTCGCCTTCTCCACCGCCACGGGCACCGAGAGCAGCTCAACGAGCGCGTCCAACAGCGTCGCCTGCTCGCCCGGGAATATGAACATGTGCCGGTGCGAGAACCGGGACTTGACGCGCTTCTCTAGTCTCCACCACGTCACACTTACCGACACTCTTCTTCCTCGCCCGCTTCTTCGCCTTCTCCACCGCCACGGGCACCGAGAGCAGCTCAACGAGCGCGTCCAACAGCGTCGCCTGCTCGCCCGGGAATATGAACATGTGCCGGTGCGAGAACCGGGACTTGACGCGCTTCTCTAGTCTCCATCACGTCACACTTACCGACACTCTTCTTCCTCGCCCGCTTCTTCGCCTTCTCCACCGCCACGGGCACCGAGAGCAGCTCAACGAGCGCGTCCAACAGCGTCGCCTGCTCGGCCGGGAATATGAACATGTGCCGGTGCGAGAACCGGGACTTGACGCGCTTCTCTAGTCTCCATCACGTCACACTTACCGACACTCTTCTTCCTCGCCCGCTTCTTCGCCTTCTCCACGCCACGGGCACCGAGAGCAGCTTAACGAGCGCGTCCAACAGCGTCGCCTCCTCGCCCGGGAATATGAACATGTGCCGGTGCGAGAACTGGGACTTGACGCGCTTCTCTAGTGTCTCCATCACGTCACACTTACCGACACTCTTCTTCCTCACCCGCTTCTTCGCCTTCTCCACCGCCACGGGCACCGAGAGCAGCTCAACGAGCGCGTCCAACAGCGTCGCCTCCTCGCCCGGGAATATGAACATGTGCCGGTGCGAGAACCGGGACTTGACGCGCTTCTCTAGTGTCTCCATCACGTCACACTTACCGACACTCTTCTTCCTCGCCCGCTTCTTCGCCTTCTCCACCGCCACGGGCACCGAGAGCAGCTCAACGAGCGCGTCCAACAGCGTCGCCTCCTCGCCCGGGAATATGAACATGTGCCGGTGCGAGAACCGGGACTTGACGCGCTTCTCTAGTGTCTCCATCACGTCACACTTACCGACACTCTTCTTCCTCGCCCGCTTCTTCGCCTTCTCCACCGCCACGGGCACCGAGAGCAGATCAACGAGCGCGTCCAACAGCGTCGCCTCCTCGCCCGGGAATATGAACATGTGCCGGTGCGAGAACCGGGACTTGACGCGCTTCTCTAGTGTCTCCATCACGTCACACTTACCGACACTCTTCTTCCTCGCCCGCTTCTTCGCCTTCTCCACCGCCACGGGCACCGAGAGCAGATCAACGAGCGCGTCCAACAGCGTCGCCTCCTCGCCCGGGAATATGAACATGTGCCGGTGCGAGAACCGGGACTTGACGCGCTTCTCTAGGGTCTCCATCACGTCAAGCCGGTTTGTTATGCCTGGAGACAACATTTGTTGTGGTTGGTCAAATAGTTAGTTAATTAGACGGTCGTTTGGTAAATAAGTTGTCAAAGTCAAGTCAAAATCAAATGGACGGATGGTCAGTTGGTTAGTAAAACTCGTTTAGTTGACGCGATTCTCTAGTCTCCATGAGTCAGTTTGTTTTTGTTATACCTGTTTGGACAAAGTTGTTATTGTATGTTGGTTGGTCAATTTGGTCAGCTGGTTTGTGAAACAGTCGCTTATTTGAAGGTCTTAACTCTTAGCAGATATCTCTAGAATCTTATTTCCACGACATCTATTCGGTTTGCTATACCAGGTTGGACAAATGTTGTTGTTTAGTAGGTTGGTCAATTTGGCATGTTTGTTCATTAGTTGGTTGGTTAATTAGTCAGTTGGTGTTGGAGAGTTGGCCAGCCTCTTATTAATAAACAAGAGACCAACTCAACCGAGTTGGTTAGTAGGTTGGCAGTAGGGAATGCAAAAACCGGAAATTTTTAAAACCGATTATTAACCGCCTCGATTAACTGAAAATCGTCACATTTTTAATGCTTTTTTTTTTCATTTATATGGTTGTTACGCACTGGAACAAAAAACTTACATAGTAAAACCTGGGACAGTTTTTTTTGTATAAGAATCGATAGTATCAACGATTCGGAGGAAGATAAACGCAAAAAAATCGAATTCTTTAAAAAAGCCATGGCTTTTTGAATAACGCCCTAATTACTCATGAATATAGTTGATTAAGTGCATAACTAGTTGATTGGTGAGTGAATGAGTTGATTACCGAGTTCAATATTGAATCATGTATGTAGTTGATTAACTAGTCCCTTGGTGAGTCAGTTGGTGGACCACTATTGATTAGCTAGTCGGTCATTTCATTTTTCGTCCATCAGCTGATTGTTTAGTGGGTGGGTCAGTCAGTTAATGGATTGGTCAGTTATCGGTCTCACCTAACACACACATCGGCGCTTGCCTCGCATGCGTTATATCGAACAAGTTGTACAGCAAAGTCTGCGCCCGCGCCGAATGGCAGAAGGCATGGAACTCCTCCAGTATGAACACCATGCTGCGGCTCCGGAGGTCGGCGCTGCGGAGGCAGGAGAGGAGGAATGAGAGGTTCTCGGCGAATGTGCCGAATACTCGGTCGCCGACCGCGTTTTCTAGTTGCATCTAGAAGATTGGAATGAAGAGTAGAATGGGTCAGTATGATATAATAATGAATGAAATGAATGAAATGAAAAATATTTATTCCGGAAACATAGTAGTCCATATACAGTATTATATCATTATTGTTATTAATTGAATTAAATTAAAAAAGATAAAAAATAAAATAAAACATGAAACAAATAATATATTAAACTAAATTAGGTACTACAGGGAGACCTTTGGGCCATCGCGGGTCACCCCGATCCCGCGATGACCGGCCTATGGTACTCCCTCCAGCGCTCATGTAGCGGGCTGGCGTCCCACTCTCTGACCGCCGAGAGCAGTGTGTTGGAGGAAGCATAAATAGCCTTTCTGGCGGTGGCGGTCCTCGCGCGCAGCAGCAATAAAAAATCATTTATTCATTAACAAACTGGGATCATATTTGTTAGTAGATATACTTAAAAATGGGGTTAGTGAACCCACAGAGGAGTCAGACTGCCACCCTGGAAGATCCCTCGCGCAATATGATACAGTCCGGCGGACCATAGGGGTCGTCTCCTCCCCCCCGTTGACGAAGGACCATGGTCCACTGCTCCATGCAAGCGCCTAAGGATCTAAGAACTGCATCAACTTTATACAGCTCTAAGACTCTCCTTAGCCATGAATGAGGCACCGAATCATAGGCCTTCTTGTAGTCAATCGAGGCAGCCGAGAGGGCCCCTCTATTCCGCCGGACTCGTTGGCAAATGGTCATAATCAAATTATTAATATTTTTTTATTAATGGATAAACAAAAGTAAAATAATTCAAATTACTTCATTACATTAAATTCACTAATCTGGATATAATTTTTCTATAGTTATTAAGTTATTATTGATTTATTTTCACAGTAATATTACTAAATTATGGCTACAACATATAAAAAAAAGAACAATGTTTACGGGGTCAAAAACATTATCGCTTTTTTAAAATTTACAGGTTCACAATCCTCTTAATATAATTTTCACTTGTAACTGCCGTTGTGGCCTTGCAGAAAAAAGTTAATTTATTTCAGTACCATACCTGTGCAGTGATGGACTTCAGCGCCACCTTATCGTCCTGATGCATGTATCCGTTAAGCTTCACTATAACTGCATCATTTGCCAGATCTGCTTCCTTCCCCAAGCGGTGCAAAACTGAGTTTACCAACTGAAACAATTTATATTTTTACCTAATGTATATGTATGTATGTGTGTATGTCTTATTCTTTGGCACGCCCTGCAGCCTAAACCGTTTGATGGATATTGACATATGAGGTGTTGTTGGATTCCTCTTAATCGTGATATAGGATGTAATATTTGCAAAAAAGCAGTTGCGTTTATCGAAAAATCTTTAGATTTAATTATCCTTGTGGTGTCCACCATACAAAAATTTTAAATAAATAATTACGAGTTGAATATATTTTGTTGTGTATTGGGATGTATATAAAAAAAAATAAAAAAATAAAAAACAATTAAAAAAATAAAAATAATAAATAATTATTAATTGTTTTTTCTTTAATGTATTTAAAGAAAAAACAATTTTAACTTTACAATTATACATTTTGTTGCAGTAACGGATCCAGAAATTTGGTTTGGAGGGCTTGACCCCGCTGAGGTTAGATTTTGGCATGATTTTGGTAAGGATGCAGGTGTTTTCAGTTGTTGCACATTGGGCAGTATTAGGTTAGAGTTGGGTTTTCTGGAGGAAATGTGTCAATTTTCCTATTGTTAAAACACAAACTTAACCTGACCTATCCTAATGCAGGTACTTACACCGAAAAATTATAGACAATTAAAATATACTGCTGCTGAAAAAAATCATATAATATCAAACGTGAAATTATGGCAAACATTACATCGTCGAAAAAGTTATAACTTTATCAAACGTCGTGCATCTTGTAAATAATTTCAAGCGTAGTAGGTGACTCACTGGTCATCAAAATGAAATTTAACACTTACAGTAGTCTTCCCACTGCCCCTAGGCCCTATTAGTAGAGCAGAATGCGATTCGCCTTGCAAAACCGTACGTTTCATCAAATCGTAAACATGACTCCACTCCTGTTCGTGCCCGCGAAATGTGACATTATCCTCCATTATTCTCAACTTCAAATATTTCCTGATCAACTTTGTTTGCTTCGAAGTAAAGTTCGCTGAAGTTAACTCACACATTTTTAGTGCAATAATAATTTAATACGTGATACAAACAAATACATAACCTAATTTCGATGTTACAAAGCTTTTCCCGCCGCCGGGTTTACTTTACTGACAAATTTGACGTATAACAAAGTACTTTGTGAATTTGACACTTTTGACAGTTGAAATAGATTTTAATGGATGACGTTACTAAAAATGTTGCTAGGTTACAAAACTGAATGGATTGAGTGAGTCGATGTGGGTTATGTGGGGTGTGGATATCGATAGCAAACTATGCCACTTCGTAATTTAACGCGTTTTTTTTTGTATAAAAACTCCATTAAAATAAAAGTTTATGTAGCTATTGTATGAAGGGTGATTGATGGAGCACGTATATCTAATGTAAAACCCTTCTGCGCATGTGCTAACACTCCTACCTGCGCAATGCGTGGACATAACTGGTCAATATGTAAACCGCTACACACAAGAAAATAATCGTAAGATAAATCTTTAGGTCTCAGGATATACGGTATTTGGTTGTGTCATACTTCATGTGATTGCTGGAAAACCTTTTTACTACTAAGTAAAAACTGATATCTAGTCTGAAAAAAAAACACGTACATACGTTATCATATTTTTAATATAATAGGTACTAAAATATTACTTTTAAGAGGAAGTCAATTATTTTGTAATATGTGTGCAGTTTGCCACGAATTTGGTCTGCCACTTTTTAATTATAATAGTTGTGTATATTGATTTTTAAAAATGTTATAAAAGTTTTAGTGTGTGAAGACCAGTTAGTCTAGTGGGTAGTGACGCTGTCTACGAAGCTGAAGGTCCTGGGTTCAAATCCCGGTAAAAAATGTGAGTGTGAATGTGACAAAAAATCTATATAGTCATTATTGAACCTACTCAAGGTATTTTAGGATTACCTAATTAGATTGGATTACACTATCCACCTCCTGACTCCATCATCAGACCATCGTCACCAAGTGCAATGTATAGAACTCGTCAAAAGAAACCAAATGATACCAGACTCGAGGGGTATACAAGTAGCCATTGCGGAGTTCCACTATTCACCTCCTGACTCCATCATCAGACCATCGTCACCAAGTGTAGTGTATAGAACTCGTCAAAACAAACCAAATGATACCAAACTCGAGGGGTATACAAGTAGCCATAGTATGTATCCGATCCGAACTACATTCATATTCATGGCACATTACTTAATATAAAATCAGGATTAGATTCATTTGAATAAGAATAAGTTAATTTCATTCAATTTTCTCACATAAGAATTATTCACGGCGAAATTATTTGATTAACTTTGACGGGAATAAAATCAACGTGATTTTATTCTTGCGTATTCTTATTCAAATAATGATTTTATTCTTGAATGCCCAACTTTGTATCTGGCAGCTCCTTATTAGGAAATTCTTCATTCGAAAGCTCGTCAAAGTATTCCTTCCACAGCAGTTGTGTGGCATCCACCGCAGTTTTATAGTAAGTTACTTTAGGATTTTTTTACGAGTTAGATTTTATTTTTCAAAAATTAGTACAGATTTTCCCTAAGTTGCGATAATTTGATGTCGTCAAACAATATGAGGAATTTACCACACTATTGCTTCTTTTTTTTGTAATCAATAGTTTTTATAAGTACACAGTTTTAAAATACTGATGCTTCTGATTTTGTGCTGTTACTACAGGTATCTATATTTCGACCGTATAATACTAGTCGCTTTATATTTCTGATTAGCATTAGATATGTTATGTTCGTTTAATGCGATGTCAAATTTATAATTACTTATACGTTTATTTTTACGATCCCGGGACTGAAATATCATTCACGTTGCCTTGATCTTAAGCCTTTCTCTTTCACGCATCCCACTAACCTACATATTTCATCCCTTTCTTGACCTTAAACTTCCTCGCTTGCGACTGCTCCACATGAGATAAATGTATCATCGGACTAGATTCGCATACAATTTTCCTCCATAAAGTCTCAGTTATTATGGTTTATTTGGCTTCATTTGATATGTTTTGTGACAATTTTAACTTTGCCCTATGTGCAGTACCTATAGTATACAGTTGTTTCAAGTGATTGTACGATACCTATTCATATAAAAAACATACTTGTTCGTATGCTCTTGCCTTGTATAGTTAGTTAGTGGCACAGTTTCGCAGTTCCTTGTTCCTTGTCCATCCTGTATTGCAAAATTTCGTGAATACATTAAAACAGTTTCAGTTAATTGTGTTAATTTGATGAACTCCGCTGAAATCAAGTTCTACGAAAAGTGATTAGTTATTTATATTTTCGTGGCTGAAAAAGTGAAAAATGTGTTTTCGTAAAAAGTGCATCAGGTCTTAAGTTCAATTCAATTATTGCAAATCTGCACTCGACACGAGCGATTATAAATCACAATGTAATAATTGTACATACATAAAAAGTGTAGCACGCTTTCAGTGTTAAATAACGAACAGAAGCTAATTAATTGCTTAATAAATGCTTCAAATTGTAAGTTTTCATTAGTTATATTATAATTCGATTTGTAAGCGATTCATATCTAGAATAGTCATGGCTACAATTCTTTTTGCTGTTTTTTTTGCTTGATTTAAAATCCGTATCAACACACAATTAAACTTTATCAAAAAAACAATGCACATTTTTTTTAATGCATGATATACATCTATATATACCTAAATACATTTAATTTGATATTGTGGGTTTGAATCCCCGTAAACCAGTTGTGTGATATGATGAGCAATATAATAATGCAACACATAAGTTAAAATAGCTTAAAGTGTTGTAACAAAAAGAAAACTAAAATATTTTTTCATTATCACGATAACTTGCTAAAAAAATACTAATCATAATCGATATTCATACTATTCATTCATAACATCAATCATTCACTCAAAACGTAACCTAATAAAATTAAATAGCATCTAAACACGCATTCTTCCGCATACATTCTCGCATACAAAATTTGTCACAAGCTATCTACTAAAATAGTTCGGGTAATATAGTTATTATTTTATGTATTATCGGTTCGGTTCGGTTTGTGTGGTTTGGTTGCTTGTCTCGACTTTGGGGAAGCCGCGCGATGCAATATTTTATTTGTTAAGTTAAGAACAAAAGTATTTCGGTGCATTAGTGTGATTTAATTTGACTTTAACTTTAAAATAAAAGTGTTGATAATTACTTTGTGTAATTTAATATCTTAGTGCTTTAGCCCAAGGAAAAATTTAAAAAAAGTTTATTTTTTATCAGTCATCATTATCACACATGATTATATGACATACAGGCGGTCATAATCAATTTATATTTCATTAAACTACATTGGGTTCGCGTATTGAGAGTTATTTATATGCAGTGTCGTACACGACGTAGTATAGTGCTCCCCTACAGTTTCTAAATTGGTTAAATGCGGAACAACGCCTACAGGACTTACCTGAAGTTGTCAGAGACAAAGACTCTACACAAAGTGAGAAATTGAGATAATTGTTCCGTATCTTGTGAAATAGTTGACCATAAAAGTAAGTGATACTCATATCTTACAATTTTCATACAAATTCAGGTCTAATAGGTTTCCAATACAAATATTTATTCCTCCAAGCAAATACACCTTTCAAAATATTTGTTTGATTTCATAATAATATTCTAAATCACTTAAATTTACTATAAATAGTACAGATAGCAATATGCTTTGTTTGTTTCACTCTATATTGATAATGATAAGATAACATGCTTACCAACATTTATTTCATAGAAATTAATTATGGAGTCACTTACCTAATTTAAATAAAGATTACAAATGATTTTGTATATAGATTCCCATCCACATAACCTCCTCAGACCCAGCATACAAAATTTTACTTAATTATTTGTAGAAATCAGGGATCGGATACCGGTATTTTCACCATACAAAAATACCGGTTTTATTTCGTTCAATTTCATTCTTTGGTTTATAATATCATTTTTGATCAGGCTGTCTAATAATACGAAAATGTTACCTAAATACATGATAGAGTCCTACATCAAGAGCCTAAAATAATTCAAAATATTAGACTACTTCGGGGACTTTTGAAAAATCCGGTTCCGATCCCTGGTAGAAATTTCAAAATGAGTCATAAAGTACCTAATCCAAAAACATGATAGCATACTCTGGGTCTCAGGAGGTAGAAATTCATGCTTACTTTTACGTACAGCTGCATGCATGAAACACTAACGATAGCGTTCTAGTGCTATGTATGCTCTCATCAGACGGAAGAGGCCTGTGTGGCAGGACGTAGGCTGATGAAGATTTAGGTGCTGGTTAACGTACATCCCAAATAATCGGCGTCCACTATACCTCTGTCTCTTTTTAACTCATGCAAAAAGAGAAACAAAGATAGATGGACGCGGATTATCAGGTAGATTAACCGGCACCATGATTTAAGGGTCGCCAGTATGCTCGACTCTCGATACTAACATAGTTTGGTTCTCATTTTAAAAAGATATGCTAGAATAACATGAAATTTTGTATACGGCATGGAATTCACCATATCTAGGTGGGAATCTAGTTTCCATGCTGGGGACTCTTAACTCTTAAGGCTGGCCATTGTATTATCAATAGCTTAAACGGAAATAACCATTTTGAAAATTCTCAGAGATCTTTCGATTATTTTTAAACCCCGACCCAATGTGTTATAAGTTATAAGCTTGATGTGTCTGTGTGTGGCTTTATGCGGGTTTTTTTGTCTGAAAGCTATGATCGAGATGGTTCTTAGCTACGTTTCAACAAAATCGGTTCAGCCGATATTGAACTTTGAGATGAAAATGTTGGGGATTTTTCATCTTTTTTAAGTTGTAGTTATTTTATTACCCAATGTGTCAATCCCAATGTTAAACAAACATTTATAAACTTTACTGATTGAGCAAGTTTTTGTTGTCCCAGATAAGGAAAATAAGTTGTGCCTTTTTATCAAATTAAAAATAGTGATTGTGTTATTTCCACTTATCCATAGATTTTTAATGAGCTTATGAAAAAAAAAACCGGCCAAGTGCGTGTGCGGACCACGCAAAACGAAGGGTTCCGTCCGTGTCTATTAAAAAGGTCGTATCGTCACAGAAATCTTCTAGTTTTTCAGCAATATCTTGAAAACCTTTGAACCGGTACAAAATACACCTATCCTCAAAATTTTATTCAAATACACCTTATAGTTTTCGAATAAAATGCCTACAGACAGACGGACATGACGAAACTATAAGGTTTCCGTTTTTAGGGTTCCGTACCCAACGGGTAAAAACGGGACCCTATTACTAAGACTTCGCTGTCCGTCCGTCCGTGCGTCCGTCCGTGCGTCCGTCCGTCCGTCCGTCCGTCTGTCTGTCACCAGGCTGTATCTCAAGAACCTTGATAGCTGGAGAGTTGAAATTTTCATATTAAAAAACCGGCCAAGTGCGAGTCGGACTGGGGCTCCCATACAACAGACATGATTTTTATGCCGTTTTTATAGATAATGGTACGGAACCCTTCGTGCGCGAGTCCGACTCGCACTTGGCCGGTTTTTACCTTTTGAGATACGGAACCCTAAAAACATGATTTGTAACATATTTCTTTATCGTTTGCTAATCTAGTAAGAACGGCGTTTCAAAGCGCGCGATATTTTCCAATTCACGCCCCTAAATGTATTCGTCCCGTTCCAGATGTGTCACATACCAGTAGGTGTGAGCGGGAAGCATGGCGGAGGAACAGGCGTGCCTCGTGCGCGCTCGCTCTGACTCTGAGAACTCGTCCAAACTGAGCTTTGGTTCTATAGCGCGGACCATGGCCTATACAGAGGACAGACTGACCGGTAAGAACAGGAATAGATTGTAGTTAATTACGTTAATTATAATTTATAATTACTGGGGTGTCAAGTCCATCTATTTGTTTTGTGCAACTGTAATGAGGGCTACAGCGAGACGTAGGCCTCTCCCAAAGAGTTATGAAGTAGTTCATCATCATCATATCAGCCGAAAGACGGCTGCTGGACATACACTACCGGTCAAAAGTTTAAGTTCACTCTTTGTTTTAGGTACAAATGAGTACTTTTGGACAATAATTTTTTGCAGTTCGGAAGCCGAAATTTGTTTCCAACTGATCCGTCATTGTTTCCAGAGATTTGTTTAATTAGTCAGACACAATTCACGTACATTTCTAAACAACGCATTCCCTAAAATCTTATAGGAATGACGGCAAAGGCTGGGCCATATATGGGCTTGCCACTTAAAACGTACAATGATCAGATACAATGTTGGTTTTTAGGGAGTCAGTTGTTTAGAAATCTACGTAAATTGCGTCTGACTAATCAAACACATCTCCGTAAACAATAACGAATCAGTTGGAAACAATTTTCGACATCTGAACTGCAAAACATTATCGCACAAAAGTACAAATTTGTACCAAAAACAAAGAATGAACTTAAACTTTTGACCGGTACTGTAGGCCTCCCCCAAAGAGTGCCAAAGTAACCGGTCCCGCGCCACCCGCATTCAGCGGACTCCCGCGACCTTTACCAGGTCATCAGTACACCTTGTGGGGGGCCTACCCACGCCGCGCCTTCCGGTACGTGGTCGCCACTCGAGAACCTTGCCGCCCCAACAGCCATCGGTTCTACGTGCAGTGTGCCCCGCCCACTGCCACTTAAGTTTAGCGATGAAGTAGTTACTTTAGTAAAATGTTTTATTCCCAGATGGCACAGGCGAGCCGGGGGCCACCAGTCTGACGGTCAATCCGCCCGAGCCCACGGACAATGAGAGCGGCGAGCTCATAGACTACAGTGACACTAGCGCGCTGGACCAATTCCACGAAGACGCGCTCAGACAGGTACAGATGGATGTTCCAAATATGGAACTATTCGATTTTACAGCTGTTAGACGGCCACTTCAAATATCCGATTTATTCATTTATTTATTGCATCATTTGACGACCGAATAGCCTAGTGGTTAGAGAACCTGACTATGAAGCTTGAGGTCCTGGGTTCGATCCCCGGTCGGGGCAGATATTTGTATAAAAAAAAAAAAAAGAAAAGAAGACATTTATTCACTACACAAAAGACACACAGAGACAAAAGAGTAGACATACATGACAATTGACACATATTGTGTGTCTTCGCGGCGATTGTGTATGATGAATACGATTGTTTGTTTTCGAGTCTTGGATGTTTAACATCTATTTAAGTATGTATTTATCTATATAAGTATGTTTATCGTCGTCTAGTACCATAGTACAAGCTTTGCTTAATTTAGAACTAGGTCGATTTGTGTAAGATTGTCCGCAAATATTTATATTATTATGTTATATTTATTTATTCATTTATTTATTGCATCATTTGACGACCGAATAGCCTAGCGGTTAGAGAACCTGACTATGAAGCTTGAGGTCCCGGGTTCATTTCACATATATCGAAACTACATTCGTGAAACTGATGTCAACGTGCATGACACTAATTTCGTAATGTAATTTAATTCCCGCTTAACCGGTCGTGAAACGTTTCTCGTCTTTAAGGTCGAATGTCGCTCGTCTTGTTTCGAACCAATACCTGGTCCTTATTCATGAGCGTTGCCTTGCCATATGTAATATTATGTAATGCCATCATATTTTTTTCAGGCCGGCTGCGGCATCGCCCAAGCCAAAGTGTATTTAGCGTGTAGTTTAGCGCTAGCTGGAGCTACGCTAGAACTGTCTGCAGTGCCTTTCGTGCTGCCCTCGTGTGAAATCGAACTATGCATATTGCCGCATGAGAAGAATTGGCTTGGTGAGTTTGCATCTGACTGTTTCTTAAGAAACTGGAATAGAAGAAATGTCTGAATATATTTGCACCACCAGTTTTTAGGGTTCCGTAGCCAAAATGGCAAAAACGGAACCCTTATAGTTTCGTCATGTCCGTCTGTCCGTCTGTCCGTATGTCACAGGCATTTTACTCGAAAACTATAAGGTGTATTTGAATAAAATTTTGAGGATAGGTGTATTTTGTTAGCCGCTACATAGTTTTGTAATTAGAAATACTAAAAAAAAATTTTTTAGGGGTGCACTCCATACATAAAACTAAAAGTCAAATTTTTTTTTTCATTGTGAGCCCCCCTGTGGCACATGAATCGATAGGCGTTTCAAAATAAATATAAGGTTTCTCGGCAATTTTTTTGATTAAGTGAATACAGTCAGAGATAATCGCCCCGAAAGTCACTAAAAGTCTGTCCGCCCCCTCTAATTTTGAAACGGTGTATTTTAAAAATATGAAAAAAATTAATGGACACAGGACTTATTAAGTTCATTCACCGAAAATTGTTTTGAACAAGATCGGATGAAAGGTTTCCGAGATATTGCTGAAAAACTGCCTTCCTCAAAGAAAAGGACGTAAGTGCCGTAAGATTTCTATGACGATACGACCTTTTTAATAGGCACGGAACCCTTCGTTTTGCGTGGTCTGACACGCACTTGGCCGGTTTTTTTATAAAGTAGTCGGCTCGTCACCTTTTCGTCACATTTGATTTTTGTGTTCTTAAATGTTTACATTATAGTATCGTTTTTTGTATTCGCCACTGCACTTATTTCTTTGTTTATTTTATGACAACAATCGAGACCGACCTGCTATTTTTGAAGTGGATACTTCTTTGCTCGCGTTCTTGTATAGGGGTACAGTTCAAAATGTATCACGTGACTTCCGGAATAACTTTTTGTAGAGAAGCCTAATCTTATTTCAAATAATTGTTTGTTACATGTTTTAATCCTTCTTTATTTGGCATTAGTTGTTAATCGCAAATTGTTATTTAGTTTATGTGGTGGACATGAAAATAATGCTGAAATGACCGCCATTTTCAATGTATCGCGAGTCAAATGACCTACGTCAGTCAATATTGCCATAAATACCGATTTATCTGTACTTATACAGATTTTAGTGAATTTCTGTGATTTTTAGGGTTCCGTAGCCAAAATGGCAAAAACGGAACCCTTATAGTTTCGTCATGTCCGTCTGTCCGTCTGTCCGTCTGTCCGTCTGTCCGTATGTCACAGGCATTTTACTCGAAAACTATAAGGTGTATTTGAATGAAATTTTGAGGATAGGTGTATTTTGTTAGCCGCTACATACTTTTGTAATTAAAATGACAAAAAAAAATTTTTTTAGGGGTGCACTCCATACATAAAACAAAAAGTCAAAAAAAAATTTTTCAGTGTGACCCCCCGTGTGGCACATCAATCGATAGGCCTTTCAAAATAAACATAAGGTTTCTTAGCATTTTTTTTTGATTAAGTGAATAGGGTCGGAGATAATCGCCCCGAAAGTCACCAAAATTCTGTCCCCCCCCCTCAAATTTTTGAACGGTGTATTTTAAAAATATGGAAAAATTCATGGACATAGAACTTATTCATTTCATTCACCGAAAATTGTTTTGAACAAGATCGGTTCAGAGGTTTTCGAGATATTGCTGAAAAACTGCCTTCCTCAAAGAAAAGGACGTAAGTGCCGTAAAATTTCTGTGACGATACGACCTTTTTAATAGGCACGGAACCCTTCGTTTTGCGTGGTCCGACACGCACTTGGCCGGTTTTTTTTAAGTACAGTTTGCTCTGTACGGAACCCTTGGTATGCGAGTAATACTCGCTTTTTTTTATTAGGGTTTCATAGCCAACAAAGAAGTATCCACTTAAACTTAATTAACGGTTGTATCTCCGGCACAACTCGCTTCTTTTTGTTATAATATTTGATGCTTTATGCATCTAAAGGGTAATTTAATTGTTTGTCCGTGACTAGGGATTGCAATATCCGCCCAGTTTTTTAATATTCGGATAATTGAATACTTCAATATTTATTATCCGAATATTCGGATATTTGAATAATTTCGGATAATTTTGGTATTGTATAAAAAAAATTAGCGTATTTAAAGGTGTGTAATGCATAAAATCAACAAGTCAAGTAACAAAAAACCTGAAAATTAAAAATACAACATGCTTTTATAATCATTATATGAGTTGTCATTATCGCACCACGTAATTTGTAATTTTTATAACAAAAATTAACACTGTGAAAATGTTTTATGAATCGGAAACTTAGCTTAATATAATTACATAATAATAAATCACATAAAATTTCGAGATAAAACTAATCAACTTTAAAGGTTGTCCATTGCAATCCAACGCGGCAATGCGGCGAGCGTAATGGGCACCTTTGCACCGGGAATGACGCGGGGTGGGCTATTTGAGTAGTTTTAATACATATATCAGTTTTTTATTCTGCCTTAATTTCTAAACTATTCTATTATATTAAATCTTTTTATTTAATAATTAGGTACCTACGAGTGAAAACGACATACCCTCAAAATAAATCAACTTTAATTATAACAATTGTTAATCAGTGTTTGTTTTTTTAACATTCTTGTATAATCTGAGATCGTTATATTCGTTATTTTGATATATGATAAAAAAAATTGTGTTTTCAAAATATCCGTTTATTCGGATAATTCGCGGTTTAGTATTCGGATAATTTTGAATATTATTTTCGGCGGATATTCGGATAATTGAATATTCGGATTGCGAACCCTATCCGTGACCACTAGGGCCCTGTGAAGATTATGTATTGAGGGTAGGTTTCTTATTCCAGTGTTGATCAGTCTGGTGGGTGGTTCGTTGGGTGGCGTGGGCTGGGGCGCGCTGGGCGCCCGGCTGGGGCGGCGCCGGGCGCTGCTGTCGGCGCTCGCCGTCAACGCCGTGTTCGCCGCCGTGGCCGCCTTCATGCCCACGTATGGCACTTTCATGATGGCCAGGTGAGTTCCACATATGAACCATTCAATGTAGTCCAGGCAATGAACTTAAAAATTTTCAAATTTTGAAATAATTTATAATAGCAAATTTTTTAATGTAACGGATATATTATCAATTAAATAGTTACCTAGAGGCAAAATCCAACAAAAAATCAGACATAAAAAAAACATTATTTAATTAGCTCCTAAAAAGTCCGGATAAATATTATTTTTTTTTTTATCTTTATTTAGGTTCATTTACATTTGCTTTAAAATATTCAATATAAATAAAATTAAAAAAGACAATAAATGTTTAATTTAAATCTATATAATTACTTCCGGGTGGAAAGTTTGTTGGATTTTCATTTCATTTATTTTCATTAACAATACAAGATTGGGTTTGAACTAACTTAAGACTAAAACCAACAGTAAAGTATTCTTGAATAAAGCATCTTAGAATAACGTTTTATTCTTTAATCTCAAGAACCGTGATAGCTAGAGAGTTGAAATTTTCACAGATTATGTATTTCTGTTGCCGCTATAACAACAAATACTAAAAAATCGGCCAAGTGCGAGTCGGACTGGGGCTCCCATAGAACAGACATGATTTTTTTGCCGTTTTTATAGATAATGGTACGGAACCCTTCGTGCGCGAGTCCGACTCGCACTTGGCCGGTTTTTACTATAATAAAATCATAATCCGTTGACGGCTATCGGATAGCTTCAGGAATATGTTAAATAACGTTGTCAATATTCTAACAATGAGGTAATGATCATTATTTTGACGATGTTCCAAATAAGGAACATCCAAAAATCGAATTGTCGAAAAAAATAAAAAAATTGCAGTGTGAACTAAAACGTATGGGCTTCCGATAAAAACAATGGAAATTCGAAAGAAAACTGCTTCTATAACTCTAATAATTAATTATAACTCACTAGGCAAACCAGTACAAATCGAATTGTGTAGTGTATTATTGATCGTGGCTCAAGGGAACTAAATGATTTACTTACGGCCAGGGCAGTATATAGAACTCCGGATTAGGCTCGTAAAACATACTTTCCCGAAATGTGCACTTCCTGCAAAGGTGTACTTTCCGCAAAATGTACACTCCCAAAATATACACTTTCTCAATATGGAAACTTTCTCGAAATGTGCACTTTTTTAGACAGTGCACGTTTCCAAAACGGACGCTTTCCCAAAATGTACACTTTCCCAATTTGGGAAGTTTCCCGAATTGTGCACTTTTTCATACAGTGCACTTTTCTAAAACGCTCGTTTTCCCAAAATGTACACTTTCCCATTTAGGGCACTTTCTCAAAAGAGAAAGTGCATTTATTATTTAGAGTTTAGAGACTTTCTTCACAAACAAACGCTCGCACACACACACACACACACACACACACACACACACACACACACACACACACACACACACACACACACACACACACACACACACACACACACACACACACACACACACACACACACACACACACACACACACACACACACACACACACACACACACACACACACACACACACACACACACACACACACACACACACACACACACACACACACACACACACACACACACACACACACACACACACACACACACACACACACACACACACACACACACACACACACACACACACACACACACACACACACACACACACACACACGCACACGCACGACGTTACATACGTTTTACGAGCCTAACCCGAATTCCTCCTAAAGCTAAAATTCTAAAAGAGAATCTTGACCCCACATGCTGCTTACCGTGTGGTTTTTTTGTGAATAGCTGGTGTTTTAGGTTTATAATTATTTCCGATTTGCATCCATTTGTTTCCACAATGTGTGTATGTTTTTCGAGCGTATGTGTGTTGTCTGGAAGAGATCGCTCTTCAGCGATAAGACCGCCTGTTGTCTACCTCTACCTACATGTTATTGTATTGTTTCTCTCTGTAACTGCTTTTTTTGTGTGATGTGTGCAATAAAGAGTATTTGTATGTCTTATTCTTTGACACGCCCTGCAGTGTAAACCGTTCGACGGATTTCGACATATGAGGTGTCGTTGGATTCCTCTTAATCGTGGCAGTGACATAGGCTTTGCAAAAAAGCAGTTGGGTTTTTCGTTTTTTTTTTTGATTTCACTCGTTACTTACAGATTCTGCTCAGCCATCGGGTCCGGCGGGCTGGTGCCGACGTGCTACTCGTACTGCTACGAGGTGTCGCCGCGCGCGCACCGGCGGCGCCTGCTGGCGGGGCTGGTGGCGGCGCACGGCGCGGGCGCGCTGCTGGCCGCGGCGCTCGCGCACGCCGTGCTGCCGCCCACCGGCGCGGACGCGCTGCTGGACGACAAGGAGCACTTCTCTGCGTGGCACAGGTGGGTCAATAGTACCACAGTCTGCAAGCTAGGGGGTGCGTGGGCCAACGATGGGGGGTACGCGGGGAAGCGGGAGGCGAGGAAATGAGTTTGCGCTAACTATTCTGAAGGGGTGTCAAGACTGACTTTATAAAACCGACTTCTAAAAGGTAAGGTTTTTTTTTTAAATAATGTCACTTCAATTGTGTTCAAAATCGATATCTGAGGGTCCGAGGTGCCTCTTAATACGAATCCGAGGTTGGATTTTCAAAAAGTGGCCGCCATCTTGAAAATCTTTAAGTACGGGCCGATTTCGTTCAAAATTGATATCTGAAAGTCCGAGGGGCCTCGTAATAAGAATCCGAGGTTGGATTTTCAAAAAGTGGCCGCCATCTTGAAAATCTTTAAATACGGGCCGATTTTGTTCAAAATCGATATCTGAGGATCCGAGGGGCCCCTTAACACTAATCTGAGCTTGGATTAAAAAAAACGGTCCGCCATCTTGAAATTCTTTAAATACGGCCCGATTTTGTTCAACTGTGATATTTGAGGGTCCGAAGGGCCTCTTAATACGAATCCGAAGTTGCATTTGCAAAAAGTGGCCGCCATCTTGAAATTCTTTAAATACGGCCCGATTTCGTTCAAAATTGATATCTGAAGGTACGGGGGGCCTCTTAATACGAATCTGAGGTTGGATTTTAAAAAAGTAGCCGCCATCTTGAAATTCTTTAAATACGGCCCAATTTTGTTCAAAATCGATATCTGAGGGTCCGAGGGGCCTCTTAATGCGAATCTGAGGTTGGATTATCAAAAAGTGGCCGCCATCTTGAAATTCTTTAAATACGACCCAATTTTGTTCAAAATCGATATCTGAGGGTCCGAGGGGCCTCTTAATACAAATCCGAGGTTGGATTTTCAAAAAGTGGCCGCCATCTTGAAATTCTTTAAATACGGTCTGATTTTGTTCAAAATCGATATCTGAGGATCCGAGAGGCTACCTCCACTCTTTCTACTATGACAGAGCACGTGCTATGCGGAAGAGCGGGAGAGCACGATTCGGTCAAACATCTGGATTTTTCCCCCTGGGTTGGAAGGTCAGGCGCTTTCGTAAAAACTAGTGCCTACGCCAAGGGATTAGGTGCGGAAAGTTTATTTTTAGGAAACTTTCCATTTCTACATTCCAGCGTTTCGAGGTAGCTTTAGGTTCGCGTCGTCCAAGTGTTGGAATGATCTCCCTCCACCTATCCAAGGAGCGTCTAGCATAGTGATGCGCGACTCCGAATGATTTGCCTATTCGAATAATTAGCGATTACTAATGTCAATAATCGAATTGGAAATTAGTAGTATACTAATGTTGATAATCGAATGATGACTACTAATTAGTTGTAACTAATCTCCGGCCGGCCGGCGTAATAATGCCACGAGCCACGACTCAACTAGTCGACTCCATTCAGTTCAACTATTTCAATTCGACTTGGGTCGAGTCGACTCTGCGTTCATTAGTAGCGAGTGACTATTCGACTAATAATCGAATGATTATAAATTGAGTCGAATAAGTCGAATGATTATTATAATCGACTAATCGATTTAGTATCATTCAAAGTCGCGCATCATTAGTCTAGCAAGTATACCTTTAAGCGCCAGCTTATAGGCTATTTGTTGACGCTCCAAAAATCCCAACCTTAACCCATCCAGCACTTTTAACAACCCAACCGTGTCGCGTTTTATGCTTTGTATTTTTCATCCCGTTGTGCTACTGTTTTATATTTAAAATAAAAAACTGATTTATTACATTAATTATTTATTTAATATGTTTCTACTATCTAATAGTATGCTGTGTTGCGTTCCGTGGGTCACTTACGGTGCTGTCTGAAAACCAGCGCTGTAGGTGTCTGTCCGACACCTCGGCACAATGCTGAGACAGCGACCGTTTCACTGCCGCGAAGACACACAATGTGTCAATTGTATTGTATGTCTACTCCCTTTACACTACCGGTCAAAAGTTTAAGTTCACTCTTTGTTTTAGGTATAAATGAGTACTTTTGGACAATAATTTTTTGCAGTTCCGAAATTTGTTTCCAACTGATCCGTTATTGTTTCCAGAGATTTGTTTAATTAGTCAGACACAATTCACGTACATTTCTAAACAACGCATTCCCTAAAATCTTATAGGAATGACGGCAAAGGCTGGGCCATATATGGGCTTGCCACTTAAAACGTACAATGATCAGATACAATGTTGGTTTTTAGGGAATCAGTTGTTTAGAAATCTACGTAAATTGTGTCTGACTAATTTTCGACATCTGAACTGCAAAACATTATCGCACAAAAGTACAAATTTGTACCAAAAACAAAGGGTGAACTTAAACTTTTCACCGGTACTGTATATCTGTGTGTCTTTTGTGTAGTGAATAAATGTCTTCTTTCTTTCTTCTTTTCCAAGCGATTTGGACCCTTCGATCTTTTGACCTATCTAGTATTGAGTCCCGGAATGAGATGATCCAAAAAAATACCTTATTAGGGATATTCTAGTTACCTACACGTTTTGATTAAATGATGTTTTTGCCAGGTATTTGCTGCTCTGCACGCTGCCGATCTTAGCCTCGCTAGTGTCCCTGATCTGGACCCAAGAGTCACCGCGCTACCTTCTGGACGTGGGCAGAGAAGTAGACGCCATGCTTGTTTATCAGGTATGTTTGTTTCTTATAATAAGCGGACAAACGGATGTCATTACTCGCAAGAACATGGACATGACTCTAAAGATTAATTAATTAATCAATTGATTTCTTAGTGAATATTGCTAGGACTTCAATGGAATAATAAAAGAAAGATATCATACCTTCTTTGATTTCCTTTTTAAAAATACGATGATTTTTTTGACATTGATTGTAATGTGCTGACATTCATTCAATTTACTCTGTGATTATTTGCGTGTATCACGAAAGATATCGTAATAAATAAAGTCATGGCAATTTTTTTAATTTCGCCTTTTGAATATCGTCAATTTTCTAACGAGCTCATGGCGAAAATTGTGTTTTTTATTTTTTAATTTTGAACTGACCTGAAACTATACACTTTTCACGCCACTACTCGGAAATGTGGCAAAAGATGGTCAGAATTTAGGCTTCAAAGCTGGGGTTAGTTGGAGGTCGCACGAACAGGCCATCTATGACTTCAAACTGTCCAACAATGTTATTGTTGGACAGTTTGAATAGCGATCGACCAATCAATCGCCGGGCGCGAGGCAAGCGAGCCTGTTTAGTATTATGATCTTCAATTAGATACTTAATTTTGATTTAAAATTATAAATATTTTCAATATCCTCGCAGTAGGCGTGAAAAGCACTATGTTAAGCCTCGGCCGAAAGTGCAATAGCTGGACTCGTACTTTCGAGGGCCTCCGCTACGCGTCGGCCTCGAACTAACTCGTCCATCTATTGCTTACTTTCTAACCTCTACAAGAATGTACTATTAACCTCCAATATGTAGCGACTAATGTAAACTTTGCGGGCCATTTTGGAGAAATAGTACATTGTTGTTAGAGGCTCGAAAGTACGAGTCCAGCTATTGCACTTTCGGCCGAGGCTTAACATAGTGCTTTTCACGCCTATTGCGAGGAAATTGCAAATAATTATAATTTTAAATCAAAGTTAAAGATCATAATATTAAACAGGCTCGCTTGTCTCGCGCCGGCGCGGAGGAGGAGCACAGGCAGCGCGCCGGCGCGACCGCGCGGGGCTCTGTGATTGGTCGATAGCTGTTCAAACTGTCCAGCAATAACATTGTTGGCCAGTTTGGAGTCATAGATGGCCTGTTCGTGCGACGTCCAACTAACCCCCCCCAGCTTTGACGCCTGAATTCTGACCATCTTTTGCCACATTTCCGAGCAGTGGCGTGCAAAGTTAGTTTCCCTAATTTGTCACAGCGGTACAGTCAGCAGCAGAAGTTGCTAAGCGTTCCTAGTGCTCAAAATTATCTACACACTGACTCTAATGTCAAGGGAATAAGGATCGGTGTAGGTCATTTTGAGCGTGTTATTTTGCTTACGGGAGATTTTGGCTCAAGATCGGTCAAAGTGGAGACATACAGTGAAGGTTAATGTGCAAGCCTTCGAAGAACGAAGACGTAACGAACTCGACGCTAAGCGCGAGGAGTTGAAGGCTCGACCACCTGCGGCCATACACTACAATTTTGTCGGAGGGGTGCTGACCTGTAGGGAATGTGGTCGCACATTCTCTGCAAAGATAGGCTACGTCAGTCACCTGAGAGCTCACGAACGACGCTCCAGTTAGCCGGAACACTTCTCTTTTTCCAGTCGCCTTGGTCGAAATCGGCCAGGATGATGATGATGATGATTTTGCTTAGCTACTTCTGATGCTGACTGTACGATATTGTAAAGGCTTGGCGCTGTATGAATACGGTGTGTGTGTGCGTGTTGCCCTCCAGAGCCTCCACAGCAGCAACGCGCTGGTGTGCGGCGCGGCGCGCGCGGAGGCCGAGTACCGGCCGGGCGCGCTGCAGCTGCCCCCCAAGAGGCCTGCGCCCGCGCTGCACCACGTGCGGCACAGCGTCAAAATGGTACTCCCTTTATAATGTACTAGCTTTTGCCCGCGGCTTCGCCCGCGTACTAAGAGTAATGTTAACCGTCTACAAAAAAGGTGCATCTCAGTTTCAGTCTTTTATATATTTAGATCGACTCTACATAGACTCTGCATATCGAACATAGACTCTACATATCGAATCTACATATCGATTCTACATATCAACTCAACATATCGACTATAAATATCAACTCTAGATATCGACTACATATCGACTCTACATATCGACTCTACATATCGACTCTACATATCGACTCTACATATCGACTCTACATATCGGCTCTACATATCGACTCTTCATATCTGGACCCCCATATAAAATTTCACCCCCTCTTTTAAGGTGTTGGGTGCAGATTTTTTTGTTAGTCACAAATAGTCCGCATACCAATTTTTAGCTTTCTACCTTGAAAATTGCGGAATGCTCCATACAAACTTCTACCCCCCATTTTGGGGAAGTGGGGGTTTAGAAAGAGACAAAAAGTAGCCTATGTCACTCT
Organism: Epinotia nisella; assembly: GCA_932294315.1. Lineage (NCBI taxonomy): Eukaryota > Metazoa > Arthropoda > Insecta > Lepidoptera > Tortricidae > Epinotia > Epinotia nisella. The sequence goes on from OW028699.1 coordinate 1,265,290, forward strand.
CCATCCCTTCAACTATCTCCACTTAAAAAATCACGTCAATTCGACGCCCCGTTTTGCCGTGAAAGACGGACAAACTAACAAACAAACAAACAAACACATACACTTTCCCATTTATAATATTAGTATGGATATTGTTCAGTATAGATAGCTTATCTACGTTTCAAACGTCACTTTTAATGTCACCCACCTCCAATACCTTTCATATTCCTGTCCCTGGAAAACGCGGTAGAATGGAGACATCAACTGACAGCACTGTCAATCAACCAGTTCAGCTCTAGACACGGTTCGGGTCGGTCAATGTCGAGTACTATCTCCATTCCGTCACTCGCCCAAGGCTTCGAACTAACCATCCTCGGTACCATTAATTCGTCACATCAACGCAGAAGTTCTTGTCAAGAAGAAAAGTGCGTAAGACCGGCAGCCTTAACATCTTGCAGCCAGCGCAGCGCTACGTATGAACCGGGTACGCGTTTTCCACCACTTTCCCATTTTGCGACTTCATATATACATATACAGGCCCAAGGTTACCAGAAGCGCGGGGAAGCTCAAAACAACTTTTTACAGGCTAGTAAAAGCGAAAAAGTCGTTCTTGGGAAATTGTATAAAATTTTACAATAAAATTCCAAAACGCATCACCGAACTTACTGACTCTAAATTCAAATCTGTCGTAAAACGGACACTTATTTCAAAAGCATATTATAAGATACGAGTAAACGACTACATCATGGATAGGGATATTTGGCAGCGATAAAATCCTGCGCTAGAAATCTGTCGTAAAATAAATAGGCTTTCTACTGTAGCAATGTCATTTTAAAATTTTATAATACTCTGATACTGAAATGATATATTGTATACTGTTTTCCACATTCATAGGTGCATGTAATATGCCTAAATTGAAGAAGAAATCACTTTGACTTTGACTTTACAGCGTGGAAGTCGACAAGGGACTTTTGCGGAAATGGGAGATATTTTAGCCTTAGCACTATATTTCCCCCATACAAACTATGTAAATATGTGCAGCCGTTTTCAACTTATAGCCTTTTAAACGTTCACGAAAAAAAACTACTTGTGCCAACCCTAAACAGGTGACTGGGTCGATGAACTTAGAAGTAAATAATATTTTATCATTTATTTGATTTATTTGACATTTATACGTCAATCATACATCAGTGCGATTACGTCAACGCTCGGTAATAAACTTAAACTCTTCAGCGCCATAAAACTAACGAAGTGACATGATGCTCTGTATGCCAAGGAGATGCAATAGGGTCATCACCACAGTGAAAAAAAAGTTTTTTTTTTTTTTACTTAATTCATGATTCTAACCATTACAAATCTACTGTATATCACTTAAACCAAATACCCTATACAGGGTGGAAGTCGATGAGGGACGTTTGAGGAAATATTAAATCGTTTATTATCATTTTTTTATTAAAAAAAATAGCTGTTTCCCTTTTTATTTAATAAAAAAAAACGATTCAATATTTCCTGAAACGTCCCTCATCGACTTCCACCCTGTATAGGGTATTTGGTAGCTAGGTAAATATTTTATCCGCAAATTCGTCTTGTCATATTTTGCAGAATCACGCAAAGTTCCATCACCCATTTCAAGCTAGAGACTCCTTCTTCCTCTTACCTCTATGCCTTTTGTTCCATTTATGGTACAAAAAAGGTTTTACATAAATGGTACACTACTTTAGTTCGAAAGCTCTGAAAAAGGTACGTGTATGTTATGTAACGTTTACAAGAACCATTAGAATAACCGCCATTGATTGCACCGCCATGACTGACTAGATTTCAAATCATGACCAACTAACAAAAAATTAGATGTCCCATACTAAAGTTCAGTTCCTATTCGACCAAATTGTATGGAGAGCTTTTTATATTTGCGAATTCAGGCTTGCTTCCATATTAAAAGTTGCTCAAAAATACCCCGACTATCAACCCCTTAAAGCTTTGCACCTAGCTACCAAACACCCTGTATATACAGGATGTAACAAAAATGGTGTGTGAACCCAATAAGGCCAGGTTCGGTATTGCGATACCAAAAATGTTTTTTTTTAACATTAAAATTTTTGTTTGTTTTCATTAAATTATTTGTTTTAATTTACATTGCTTGTGTATTCGTATTTTTTATGACAAAAACTAAAAAAAAACTGCAAATTAAATTTTCATTGATGAAAATACCCTATTGCGTCAAGTCGCACTTTTAATAAGTTTCTGTCAAAAAAAAAAATTGGTGCCAGCCGTTATTTCTGACTGTACTCTTTTTGCCCACTCATCAACTACTCGTTGAGAGAGTTCCAATGAGCCAATTCGGCTCGTCGACAGTCGGGTCGTTCTTCTTTTTTACCGACAATGAACCGGGGTTTCTCTGTTTTTTTGGTTTTTGAACTATCGAAAATTGTAGTTTTGTAGTGGGATTAAAAAAAATGCACAGGTTTCTTCATTAGAACTACTTAAAGTTTTCTTTCTGCCAATATAAATATTTTTTTACGGTTGGCTTTTAAAAAAAAAATGTGACAACGTGGACTCTTTCAGTGGGGTCCACATTTTGGTTTACCACTCTGTCACGGCATTCTACGAAAAAAAAAACGTTTAACAAAATGCTACTTAGAAAAAGTTAAATATTAAATAATACAAATTAATAAAATAATAGGGACGTTCATTCGAAATTATAAAACCGGAAATATTATTACTCAAATGATATGCCGTAATAAGACGAAGGACAGGCTATTGTCGGTCGAAAAGAAGAACGACCCAGTCGCCATTATCGTGACGTCATAAGAGCAGAATGTCCTTTAGATATAGAAACGTCAAATGCACATGTTGTTTCCAACGGAAACTTGTTACTGTACTGACGTCACTCACGAGAAAAAAATGGCTGCGGTGACTATCATTTTAATTTTCAAATTAAAAATAAATCTCATATTTTAACAAAATAGTGTTATATTCGTATTTCTCATTGTAAAAACTATATTTAAAATACTTTGATTATTTAATTTCGTTAGATGAAAAAACCCTATTCAAATATATCCCAATTTATTCACACTTTTTACCCCCACAATATTGCCCCGTACTGCAATCTTCCATGTAAATACGCGTGGTAACCATCGATATTTGTTCGCAGTTTTGGCAGGCCTTCTTCCAGTTGTTCTCAACTGCCTACAGAAACACGACACTCTCTCTTGGTGGGGTTATGCTGTTCTCTATGGCTATACAGGTATGTGATTATGTTTTTAAATATGAACCTAGTACAAACATTTCTAAGAAGTGGTTAGAGAACCTGACTATGAAGCTTGAGGTCCCGAGTTCGATCCCCGGTAGATATTGGATGTTTAATATCTATGTAAGTATGTATTTATCTATATAAGTATGTTTATCCGTTGTCTAGCACCCATAGTACAGGTACATAGTACATTGTCACACGATATTTATTTTATTTATATTTATAAAAATAAAATAAAAATTGTTTATTCACCAAAAATTGTAAGTTAACATTATTCATGTATCTAGTAACCCTAAAAATACATTGATATTTTAATTTTGATACATGAAAATACCCTATTAATACATTTTTTTTCCAGTTCTTCCTAGCCTCATACATCCCCTCAGCAGTCCTGGCGATCGAGAACCAAGCGTTCGAAGCATCAAAAGTCATCGTCGAGAATACCACATACGAGAATCTCTACTTCAACGAGACTTTAGAGAACGTCGAATACAGGAACGTGACGTTCTATAAGTGCACATTCAGAGACATGATGCTGTCTCACGCCGCGTTTAGGAATTGCTCGTTTTATGAGGTCGCCTTCTCTAATATCAAGACCTCTTATGCGTACTTCACGGGGTCGCTGTTCGTCAATACCACGTGAGTATTTATTATTTTATTAAGTAGTAATATATAAACATATCCATGCTAATATTATAAATGCGAAAGTGTGTCTGTCTGTCTGTCTGTTACCTCTTCACGCTTAAAGCGCTGAAATTTGATATAGAGATAGTTTGATTCCCGGGGCAGGACATAGGATAGTTTTTATCCAGGAAATCATTAACTAAGGGGGTGAAATGGGGGTGAAAGTTAGTATGGAGCTACGATATAAACTTGGTATAGAGATAGTTTGAGTCCCGGGAAAGGACATATGATAGTTTTTATCCAGGAAATCATTCTCTAAGGGGGAGAAATGGGGGGTGAAAGTTTATATGGAGCTACGATATAAACTAGTTCCAAGCGGACGGAGTAGAGAGCATTAAAAATCATCGTCGAGAATACCACATACGAGAATCTCTACTTCAACGAGACTAGAGAACGTCGAATACAGGAACGTGACGTTCTATAAGTGCACATTCAGAGACATGATGCTTTCTCACGCCGCGTTTAGGAATTGCTCGCTATGAGGTCGCCTTCTCTAATATCAAGACCTCTTATGCGTACTTCACGGGGTCGCTGTTCGTTAATACTACGTGAGTATTTATTACTTTATTAAATAGTCCTACTAATATTATAAAAGTTGAAAGTTGGGATGTATGGATGGATGTATGTTCCACTTAATCTCAAAAACGGCTGGACGAATGTATGTTAAACTTTCCAGTTATGTACAGTCAGCATCATAAACATGTATACATTCTATGACCTTATTACTTAGACATAAGGTCGAAAAGTGTATACATGTTTATGATGCTGACTGTACCTTATATATCAGAATAGGACATATGCTATAATTTATGTCAAATTTCATCCCTTTTAGGGACGAAAAAGGGGATGAAACTTTGTATGGAGCTGTGTATTGCTCGTTACCTTCATCAGGCGCTGGGTCTCAAAATGTATGGGAAAACTAAAATCCGACTCGCACTTGACCAAAATTCTAATTGATATTATTTAATTGGCTATAATTTACGACCCGCGGGTTTTTTTATCGAGGTCTACGCGGACGAAGTCGCGGGCAGAGCTAGTAATATATAAATATATAAACATATCCATACTAATATAAAAGGAAATGTTTTTACTAGATCGATGAGTTTTTGTCAGCATAGGGTATAAGTATGACATTTAATTGACATGGTTATTTACGTATGGAATTTTGTCATTGATTTTTAAATTATGGACAAATTATTTTCTAAATTGTATTTTCAATTAATTTTGTTATGTTATGTGGTATTGTATTTTAAATGAATTATGCTGTGTGGTAAAGAATGTATTTAACTTGTTGACAGGTATAAATGTAACACACATAATAAACAAACATACTAATATTATAAATGTGTATGTTACCTCTTCACGCTTAAACCGCTGGACCGATTTAGATAAAATTTGGTATAGAGATAGTTTGAGTACCGGGGAAGGACATAGGATACTTTTTATCCAGGAAACCATTCTCTAAGGGGTTGAAATGAGGGGTGAAAGTTTGTATGGTGCTACGATATAAGACATCACGTGTAATTTTTTTATATAGCAGGAATGTCAAAAACTAATGAAATTACTCAATAATTTTCTCATATCTAAATAATCCGCTCTGAGCGTGTTTATTCAATCAAAATATCGTCACCATCAGAAGCATTTGTGAATATGATCACATGATTTCTGGACGAGCCTTTACAACTTCTCTCACCTTCATTCTTTCATTCTCGTACATTACTTAGGCCACTCAGCAAGCCTGGTGGCTTAAACACGGTACTCGACTTTAAGAACTCTTATTGTGTAACGATTACATAAAATACTATTAAATCCAGTTGTTACATGGATCTATGTGATACTCAGGACAAGCTATGGTAATAATAATACCACGTCCAAGCGAGATGGTAGCATACAAATCTCGATAAGTGTGACAGAAAGGGATTTCAGTTGTTGTCCTTGTCACAGTGCCACTTTTTTTTATTTGCCACAACTGATTTAGTATAAAGGTGTGGCAAAAAAATCACTACCCGCCAAAATTAACTAGGTCGTTTACGGTAAGCCATCAGCCATTTCAAGACCAGTTCTTAATTTAGCCTTGTGGGTAGTGACCCTGCCTACGAAGCAAGAGGTTCTGGGTTCGAATCCCGGTACGGGCATTTATTTGTGTGATGAGCACGAATATTTGTTTCCGAGTCATGGATGTTTTCTATGTATTTATCTATATAAGTATGTTTATCGTCGCCTAGTACCCATAGTACAAGCTTTGCTTAGTTTGGGACTAGGTCGATTTGTGTAAGATTGTCCGCAAAATATTTATTTATTTCCGTCCTTCATTGTGGCATCACGCGTAGCTTGTCCCGAGTATCATAGGTCCATGAATTAGTACAAGTCCCCCCCCCCACCCCGCAGCATCATCGACACGGACATAACGGTGGGGCGCGAGATCGACGCGTGGTGCGTGCTGCGCGGGTCGGTGGTGCGCGGCGTGCGGCTGGCGTGCCCGCGCTCGGCGCCGCTGACGTGGCGGCTGGCGGGCGCGCTGCGCGAGCAGGCGCACGCGGCGCTGGCCACGCTGCTGGCGGGCCTGTTCGCGGCCGCCTTCGCGCCCACGCTGGCCGTCGGCGGGAAATTCGCGCCCAGAGGTAAGCTTCTATTCATTACGACTCCTCGCTCCGCTCGAGTTCCAATTTTGATCCCTCGTTTCTCAAAGCACCCCTCGCTTCGCTCGGGATTCTTTTTAGACACTCGCTTAAAGGACCATTCGCTCCACTCAAGGTTCAATTTTGATCCCTCGTTTCTCAAAAGACCCCTCGCTTCGCTCGGGATTCTTTTTAGACACTCGCTTAAGGTACCATTCGCTCCGCACGAGGTTCAATTTTGATCCTTCGTTTCTCTTAGGACTCCTAGCTCCGCTCAAGTTTCAATTTTGATACCTCGTTTATCTAAGGGCCCCTCGCTCCGCTCAAGTTTCAGTTTTGATACCTCGTTTATCTAAGAACCCCCTCGCTCCGCTCAAGTTTCAATTTTGATCTCTCGTTTCTCTAAGGACCCCTTGCTTCGCTCCGGATTCTTTTTAGAACCTCGCTAGGCCATTCGTTCTGCTCAAGGTTGAATTTTGACCCCTCCTTTCTCTAAAGATACTTTGCACCACTCAAGATTCCATTTTGACACAAAACATGTGAACAATCTTAATGTCTACTTAAACCTTTCGCTAAAAATTCTAATTTATTCCCTCGCACCACTAAAAGTTCATTTTCTATGCGGTATACTGCCGTTTAGGAAAAGTTTAATTTGGCAAACTAATAAATAAAATATACGCACAAAAACAATAGAAATTCAATCTCTCATACTCTTAAAATCCTTACTTTTTTCTTCTTACAGTCATCCTGTGCGCAATATGCATATGCCTGTCTCCCTCCATCTACCTGGTGCAGAGCGAGACGGCGCTATACGTGGTGGAGGCGATATACAGAGTTTTTCTGACACTGGTGTTCTACGTCGCGTGCGTGGGGGTTGTGGACTCGTATTCTGCTAATTTGAGGTAAATAATAAATATGTTTAATTCTACTACTAATAATTTGTTTGTTGTGAGTGTTTTATTGTGAGAGCGGTAAATAAGAATTGAACGAGTGATAACAAAATGTTACAGTTTAGTTGGAAAAATTGATCATTTCTACTGAACTAAAACAGAACTTCTACTACTAACTATATCATGCGGACTGTACTAATACAGTGTGGGTCTCCATAAAGTGTACATATGAAATCAGTGGCGTGCACTCCATAAAGACAGAAAGACACTGTCTACCCTACTATAAATATGGAATGAAATGATTTTATCTATTGATAAAAACATTACATTCCATGATAATAATCAATCATAATCAATAATTTTAAAATCTTAGATTAGCCCCATCTGTCCGCTGATCAGTGTATCAATTTTGATTGCTTCAACGCGATGACACGGCGACGGCGCTGCACTAGCGCCGCAGCCTAAGCGGCGAAGACGCAAACAAATCATGTCTAAAAATATCCATGTATTGCCTCGTAGCGACGCGGATAAAGTAGTGTGCGCTCCTATAAACGCGCGGCACACTCATGGCACACTATAACCCAACTCACGCACACGAACGCAGCCGAAAGACAGTGTCTTTCGTGCCGAGCGCCTAACGAAGGCTTCCGAAAAAATCCGAACATGTTTACTTAGCAATTAGCGTTGCATTACTTGAAATAATTTGTTATAAATACCTTAAATAGGGTGTCATTTCATTTTTGCCGTATGTATTTGAATGATTAAGTTTATTTATTTTGGTTTTTAGTCGCCATTGTTTGTTTGTTGTGAGTGTTTTATTGTGAGAGCGGTAAATAAGAATTGAACGAGTGATAACAAAATGTTACAGTTTAGTTGGAAAAATTGATCATTTCTACTGAAAGTTCTAATGAAAGTTGTCGTAGTGGTGTGTGTGTGTGCTAAATATTAAAGATAGTGGGTTTTCAAAACTTTCTTTCGCGGAAAAAACGCAATTAATCGAGGAAGGGTACACCGGATTTGGAATTAGTGCAAAAAGAAAAAGTTAATTGATATGTGTACAAAACCAATCAAATATTTAAGGTGGCTAATCACACCCATAGCCAACACCCATCATATCAATAACGACGCAATGCAACACTTTTGGTAAGTTAGTACCTAGCAAATTGTTTTTGTCTACCCTGTTTAAAAACTCTGTGCACGCCACTGTGAAATCTAGGGTGAATCTAGACCCAATTCCATCAAAAAAAAAAGTTTTTTGATAAAACTAAAAAAAAAATCGAAGGCGAATGATTTGAAGCGACTGATTTTACATTTTACCCGCAGTGCCACAGCGCTTTGAAAATTTTTTTTGGCTATAAATACAAAAAAATTAAAAAAAAACAATGGAATTGGGTCTAGATTCACCCTATTTTATATGTGCATTTATGGAGACACACCGTAGGGTAAATCGTTAGTAGCTGGCCACCGTCTAATAAGTGGCCACCTCATACTAAAAATGAAGTCTATTCACCTATAATAGAATTCATTTTAGTATAAGGTTTCAATTACCGACTACCCTTCAATAACTGGCCACGCCATACTAAATTGAATTGTATTTGTAGGGGAACAGAGTTCATTAGGGTTCCATACCTCAAAAGGAAAAAACGGAACCCTTACAGGATCACTTTGTTGTCCGTCTGTCTGTCAAGATTATCTAGGGAACGTGTAATGGTTTTAGAAATTAAAACCATATACTCAAATCTACAGTCTCTTGAAGCGGTGAAGGAAATCAAACTTCTAAGTTAACGTAAAAAAAAGATATGGCCGTTTATGTCGCAAACAACGTATATTTCGACACTCTCAAGTTATTCAAAATGTATAGGGTACTTTCCGTTCACCTAGAACTATGAAATTTGGCAAGTAATCTCGTCTTATACTACAAATACGGGGAAAAAATCTGAAAACTATACATTTGTCATTTTGTACGGAACCCTCGGTGGGCGAGTCCGACTTGCACTTTTATTGTATTGTATAACCAGTGCACAGATGTACCCTATATTCTGTGTTTAAACCTGACCCATGCACAGATGTACCATATTCTGTGTTTTAACCTGACCCGTGCACAGATATACCATATATTCTGTGTTTTAACCTGACCCGTGCACATATATACCCTATATTCTGTGTTTTAACCTGACCCGTGCACAGATATACCCTATATTATGTCTTTTAACCTGACCCGTGCACAGATTTACCCTATATTCTGTGTTTTAACCTGACCCGTGCACAGGTGTACCCTATATTCTGTTTTAACCTGACCCGTGCACAGATGTACCCTATATTCTGTGTTTTAACCTGACCCGTGCACAGATGTACCCTATATTCTGTGTTTTAACCTGACCCGTGCACAGATTACCCTATATTCTGTGTTGTAACCTGACCCGTGCACAGATTACCCTATATTCTGTGTTTTAACCTGACCCGTGCACAGATGTACCCTATATTCTGTGTTTTAACCTGATCCGTGCACAGATGTACCCTATATTCTGTGTTTTAACCTGATCCGTGCACAGATGTACCCTATATTCTGTGTTTTAACCTGACCCGTGCACAGATGTACCCTATATTCTGTGTTTTAACCTGACCCGTGCACAGATGCACGGCGCACGGGCTCATAATGTCCGTGGCGTACATGGGCGGCGCGGTGGTGCGCGGCCTGGGCGACATGGAGGCGCTCGCGGCGGCCATCTTGTGCGCCGCGCTGGCCGCCGCCGCCACCGCCACCGCTGCGAGGCTGCGGTAGAGGTTGGACTTTTAACTGTTTCACTTCCAACTCCCCTTAACCCATCGGAATCTGTGATCTGACTTACTGGAAAACACAAATATAAACTACCAATATTTACCTTAACTTTATATTTCAGGTATTTCAATTAAATACAATCAATAATCATCATATAGAAATAGGAAATTTTTGTTTTCATTATATAGACTAATTAGAGATGTACCGACTAGTCGCCGACTAGTCGGGAACGCCGACTATCAGGCTCTATTTATAGTCGGCAAATAGTGGTATAGGTGATGAATGTGGTTTGAGAATGGAAGGGTTACGCGTCAAATGTCTCCTATATGCTGACGACCTTGTACTACTTGCATCGTCAGCTGAGGAGTTACAAATGATGGTAACGAAGATTAATGAATCTTTTGAATGGAAAGAGATGAACATGAATGTAAGACGAAAGTGATGGTATTTGAAAAAGATGAACTTATGACAGATTGCGAAATAATGATTGGTGAAGAAAGCCTGGAACAATTGAAAGAGTTTGCGTATTTGGGGACATTATTTACTGGAGACGGAAAGCATGAGAAAGATATTGAAAGGAGAGTGAATGCAGGGAATAGAGTGAATGGGGCACTGAACGCCTTTATGGGCAGCCAGAAAATATCAGAAAAAGCGCGCGTGGCTGTGCATAGAGGAGTGTTGGTGCCCACACTTATGTATGGTAGTGAAAGTTGGGTGTGGCAGAAAAACATCAAAGTCGAGTGTTGAGAAGTATGTGTGGAGTGAAATTGAGTGATAGAGTCAGAAACAGTGTGATAAGAGATAAGTGTGGAATGGATGGAGATATAGTCACGAAAATTGAGAAGGGTATGTTAAGGTGGTTTGGGCATGTAGAGAGGATGGATGAGAGAAGATTAACGAAGAGAGTGTATATAAAAGGAGTGGAAGGGCCAGTTGGAAGGGGAAGACCTAGGCGAACTTTCTCCGATCAAATTGGAGAAATGTTACAAAAAGGCCAGGTCAAAAGTACCGTAAACCGACGAGCATGTATGAGATATGTTATGAAGGTGAGTGAAGCGAAAGTGTTTTGTCAGGATCGTAGCAAATGGAGATCCGTGATCTCTGCCTACCCCACTGGGAAAGAGGCGTGATTATATGTATGTATGTATGTATGTAAATAGTCGGTGACTAGTCGGGTAGTCGGCAAAGTCCATAGTCGACACATCTCTAGTGTTTATGTATCTTTGCACTAATACTCACGGTCTAGAATCCGACACCTCTCTCTTACGGTAACTAGATTTTTTATTTTTATTTATTTATATTTGCAGATAACGCCCGACCTTGAAAAATACAACACGACACGTACTGACTGCATTTGGCTACAGGATTGTATGTACATAATATAATTATTGTAATTAGTACCTTTCAGTAACGTAGAAGCATAAATATGATGAATTCAGTTTGAAAGTCACCAAAAAACTTGGTGGGCACAGATATATAGCTTAAAGCAGTAAAACAACTCCATACAAACTAACGTCTTAAGTGTCGCGCTCACAGACACGTGTCGCTTCAACAAACTTAAGCGTACGTCGGGGTAGTCGGCACATCAGTCCGCGTGGACTGATTGTATCATCGTACAATCTGGACATACACTCAAGAGCAAAAGTTTCGGGTACACTTTGTATAGAATTTCAGTACAAACTGTACCCAAAACTTTTGCTCTAGAGTGTAGGATGACAACTGATTGTATACTTGAGTTTATTTGTGTTGGCCGAATACAGGTGTAGACTAAAATGTATTTTATCTACTCACATACTATAAACCCGCTCAAATGCGTTCAGAAACTGGCAGTAATGACCAGCATTATATCAATAAGATTCATAAAAAATAAATTACTTGTCTCTGGCCGTAGGTAATTTTGTACGTATTTTCATTAAGATATCGATATTAATAAAGTAATGACTTTCAAATTACGAAGCGTAGCCCAGAGGTCAGAGCAAATCATGACCAACTCGATTTTGTTTTGGACATTTAGTTGGTCACGATTTGAAATCTAGTCGGCCATGGCGGTGCAATGGCGGTTATTCTAATAGTTCCCGCACACATCATTGAGGATTTATGATATGTGTGTAGATAAAGAAGTGTATGCAACTGTATTTAATTAGGCCTTGAAAGGTCCTAATATGAAACTCGCTGAAACTCGTTTCATAAAACCACACGTGATGTACAGTCACATAAACTACTAATTACTTGAGAAGAATGAAGGCAAAAAATATGCCTGATGATGAAACTCCCATTCAAATATTTCAAAAAATGACGACGCTGTCGTTTTAATGCTGCTTGTTAGAGGGAGAAAACGCTCGTAGATTGTGACGTCACGACCATCGAGCGTCATAGTAAATGACAATAGTTTCATATGAAGGTGTGTTTTGCGGAAAAGGTACAGAATATAACTCTTAAAACTTTGGACACTTATTACTTTGTGATTATTTAACCTCTTGCGTTGTTTTTTTCTCAATTTGACTACATTTTTAATCGTTTTTCGAGAAAATACAACATTATTGATTATTTTATTTAGTGTCTACACCCCTATTGCGTCAAAGTAGTCCATTCAAAAAGTAACTCTACCGTTCAAGGTATAAGATTCCAATAACAATGACAGCTTTATAAAAAGTCGGCCACATAAAATAATTCTCAATTAAATGGAGCGCTGGTCGAAAAAGGTGTTAAGAGCCTAGAGCACACATAACTGGAGTAGCCTTATGTCGTATTTGCGTACAAAAATGTCTGCCGAATTTTGCGGGGCGGGGGGGGGGAGCATCGTAATAGGATATTGAAACTCAATTGTATATTGAAAGCTTGAAGTGGTTGAACGTTTATAATATCAAGCGCTTACAGCAACATGCGGGCATTTTTATGATCAGTGTTCTCTTGTGAGGCGATTTTGTGAATGTCTTATCGATTGTGAAATTGTCTTTGTATGATTTTTTGCACATTGTGCAAGGTTTTCTACAGAGGGGTAAGTACTGAAAGGCTACTCCAGTTATGTATGCTCTAAGGTTAAGCGCCTAGTTTTTTTTTTGGCTTTATTATACTAGCCAAAGTCACGTTGAAGTTGAGATACTGCTTTAGTTAATATATTTAGGGTGGGTTGCACTCGTAAGCGATATTCATTAAAAAATGAATTTATGGAAAGTTTGACAGCCGCTGGCGCCATGTTTGACATTGATCGGTCTGTAATCATTAGGCGGCCTTTACACCTTTCGTGAGCAGTATTTGTACTAAACTTACAAGTGTACAGGCCGCCTTAGTTGGTGCAACCCGCCCTTACCGTGCTTCGGGTGAATAAGATGTGCGAAATGTAAGACTATAGACGATTTTTTCCAACTAACCCCCATATAGTGAACATTCCTTGCTGTTGTGATTTAAGTCGACTTGCCATTTCGAACATAAACCAAAGTTGTTTGACTGATACTATGATACTCAATGTGCTTGTGGCTACCCAACGGGAAATGTCAGGTTTTATAGTATGAAAGTAAAAAAGTAAACGGCAACTTTGCCCAACTCACTACAACTTTGCCTCTTAGGTAAATATTAAATTAGTACACTGGCAACTTTGCCTGACTCACTACAAGTTTGCCCGTTGGAAATAGTATAAAACTAAACGGGCAGCTTTGCTGAACTCGCTACAACATTGCCCGATGGAACTAGTTATTAAGTAGACGGGCAACTTTGCCGGTTTCGCTACCACTTTACCCGTTGGTAATAGTAAAAAAGTAAACGGGCAACTTACATGTCATATATTATGCGGTTTACAGCGAAACTGTCTCAGGGTCAAATAGCGGCTTGTCGGGCTATACTTAATATTATGAATTATTGTATATCGTCGTATGTCGTCTTTCATTGTTTTACAAATATTTTGGGAAATGATTCTATTAAATAGTCTCTGAACGATCATATTTACGGTTTAATTAAATAGTAACACTGGAATATGCGAAAAACTTCAATGAAAATTGGATTATTCTGTATGGAAAGATTACTGATTCCTGCGAATTTAAAACTACTGGGCAAAGTAGAATGACTAGGCAAAGTTGTGTAATGTATGATTAAGAACCCGATACGTTGTGTAGCTTTTAGCACAGTAGATTTAAGAACGCCAGCGAATCGTTTATAAAAATAACCCATTTAAAATATACCTGTTCAAGAAAATGTTAAATGTTCTATAATAGTCGATGTCTTATATTATTGCTGAATGTAGCAATAATCGAAATATCAGTGAAAGGACAATCTTGGAGAGAGATGTACATATGTAGTATTGTAAAACAGTTGTAGTATTGAGGGTAAATATTCTATATTCATAATTTTTAGCCATTAAGCAGCTATTCCATCGACAAGGCAAGGAGAATTAAATGAAATTGTACGAAATCCCGCTCCGCCTCGCCGGTTGAAATCCACCATAAGACCCTAGAAAAAATAGTTTTAATCGAACCATTTCATCACGATAAAATATGCCGATAGTGTTAGAGTTGACAAAAAAAAATTCTAAGACTTGTATAATCAATATATTATATAAATACTGGTTGAAAAAGACATAAGTACTCAACTAACTATGTATCTAAATCTGGCTTCGTGTCCCATTCATGACAAGCCGTCTCTGACTGGTCAACTCTAATGCCCTAATTCATAAATGCCTTTCAAACCTATTTTCGTGAAAATTAGTTTGTCCTTATTGACATTTATTTTTTATTTGTTGTTTTTGTTTTGTTTTTTATTTTATTGTTGGACATTTATGTTTGTAATAAAAGGACAAGGTAAATTTTCAGTTTAAGCAAAAATATTAAAATTTGCAAAGATAGTCGCGAAACAAAGTTAGCCTTTGCAAGTTTTATTGATAGCTTAATTCAATCGAATCCTGATTAACGATACTTTTTCGTAATTCGATGGTTTTTTTTTCTTTAAACAATATGGTAGCTCTAAAATTGTATAGTTAATATATTTATGTAATATATCATACGATAATTAGTATTTTTCAATTATAACGTAGAGTAACAGGTAACGTTAGTAGAAGTGAATGCTAAGGCTGAAATAGCGTAGGTACGTGGTTGTCATTTTTGTTTTTACTATGGAAACTAACTTTTATTTTCGTTTTATTGAAAATGTTCTTCATTGCATATAAACAAATGATCACCCTCACCAATGAATTCTCGATATATTTCGCCTGACAACTTTGCCCAGTTTTTTTGCAAAGTCGTTTTGCTCGTAATTCAAATATACTACACAAAGAATTTCACTACGCAGGGCTAATTTGTGAACCTGTGGTGTTCCACTAATTAATTTTTAAAGTGTTTTTTACATATTGACGATATTTTTAATGAAGAATCGAAACTCTTCAGTAATATTTGAAGCTAGAGGCCCTGGGTTCGAATCCAGTTAAGGGCATTTATTTGTGCGATGAGCACGAATATTTGTTCGTGAGTCATGGATGTTTTCTATGTATTTAAGTATTTATTTATCAATATAAGTATGTTTATCGTCGTACCCATAGAACAAGCTTTGCTTAGTTTGGGACTAGGTCGATTTGTGTAAGATTGTCCACAAATATTATTATTATATTATGGGGCAGTTTTTTATTAGAGGATTTCAAGATATTTTCTGTAAAGATGTGGAGGAGAGTAAAGCAGTTAAATTTTAACTTTCACAATTTATCTTGCGTCGCAGGTTTGGAAAACTCAGGAAATTTCAAAGTGACATATTGGTCAATTAACCAGTTAATGTCTCCAATGTATATGCCCATAATAAAATGTGTAAGTTATAGTAATTCTAGTAAGAGTGCTTTATTTGCCATATCCTTTAGTGTTACGTATAGACTATTTATTTGATAGTTTTACAAAAGACATTTTTATCATGCCTTTAATGTAGCTTTATTTAATTTAATTTGAATTTATTCCAATATAATTATACCCACTATCAACAATAAATAGACATTTAAATTTCATGGCAATTAAGATTATTTCTAAGACTTCTATTTAAAAAAAAGAACTTATTGGGATTTGTATGAAAACGAAGTAATGTATATTTAAACTTTAGTGTAGGATACCCTTTTATTTGTGTGCATTCCTTATTTGTGACTGATTGGTGAATATTTAGCCATATGCCTAGTCAAAAGCCATTTCCCTTTTAGTAGTTAAATTATTATACATATGGGCAAATCTTTTAGCCCCACGACTTTGCCAAAACAAGAAGTCGACAACTTTGCCATAACTATCAATGTTATAAAAATTCCTCTAATAGAATGACTCTATTATATTGAATTTATAGATTTAATTCTAATTTTTTCTTGTTCTGTCCTATTAGCTAGGAGTCTGAAATTCTTAAAAAAAATGTTAAAACATTGACTTTTAACATGCTTAGGAGATGGCCCATAAAAAATGGGCAAAACAATAAGACAACATTAAAGTGACCGAGTAGTGAGACATGAAATATAAAGAGACGAGAGAACATAAGCAAATAGTGGGTGATAAGTAACAATCGCAAGTAGCTACAGAAAATATTAGCCCAGATACATTTGACAGTTGTTTAAAGGTAAAGAACGAGGGAGACAAAAAGTGTCGGACTAAGAGATCGGCCCGATATATTATGACACAATATAGAGGTTACAATAATATGGTTTTAAAAAGCGATCGTGTCGACCGACACATACAGTCAATTCAAGACAGCATTGAATTTGATTGAACTGTGGGAGAGCCTAGTAAATTTTGATTTTGCATTCCATTTTCAGAAAGTCATTTTGAAATGTATCTTTGCGGCTGAGAATTCCTGACTCACATGTGACCTGTGCTGTTCATATTCGTGTACATTTTTGGTAATTAGGAATGTTACTAAAAAAACATTTAGTCCGCCAGGTAGATTATCCAAAAATATTGGACAAGTATTTTTTTGTTTGTCAATAAAACAAAAAAATTATGAAGACATAGCTCGTTAAAGTTCCGCGTGACGTCACATTATTCTTTCAATCGAACTCTTTAGAATAGTGTGATGTCACGCGGAACTTAACCGGCTCTATCTTCCAGCATTTTTTGTTTGATTGACGAACAAAAAAATACGTATCCAATATTTTTTGATAATCTAACCGACAATGTTTTTGTAACTTCTATTTTGTACCATAATGTGAATTATTTTTTACATATCTTTAGTAAGTAACATACATTGATATTAGTATATTAGTTATATAATCGAAAGTAATAAATTGACAAATAAGTTCTCCGAATACGTTATTATAATAATACCTGTGCTGCTTCTGTCGATTATATAATTGGCAAGGATTTTTTTTGTAACATAGTTTTTGTATTCGTTAATGTACAAAAATATTATTTCGTAATCACTTTGTACCTTTAATTACATATCCTTTTAAATTTGACTGACTTTAGAATTTTGAAAATTATAGATGATTCTATGAATTTACCAGGGGCGCAGTTTATAAAATTTTTTTTTTTTTTTTTTTTTATTTATTTAAACTTTATTGCACAGAATACAAAAAATATATGTACAAATGGCGAGCTTAATGCCAGATGGCATTCTCTACCAGCTAACCATTGGGCTAAACAGAGACTTATAACAGGTGCAAAGAAAAAAGTATGATAATAATAAATCTACAAGTTACAGTTTAACAAGTCTAACCTGGCGACATTGAATCGCTTTGACCGGGTACATTAAATAATTCCGAAGTCATTAGTTCGTAACCATAACTTTCCCGGGTAATGTTATTCCGAAAACTACCGGTGAAGGAATTTCTGGTTATTCAATATAAAATACTAATCTAACCTATTTGTATATTCTGCGAAACAATCTAATTCGAAATGTTAACTTGTAGATTAAAAAACCTGATTGTTAATTAAAAATGTGACATTTATTGTATTTTTCCATATAGGTAATTGTAATATTCACTATATTTATGGATGAATACTAAATATTACCTTATTCACACATTCACACATGCTAATATCTCAAATTTAATAGAACGAATATTAATCTTAAATAACGTTGCAACATTGCCATTTTCTTTATTTATTGGTTGCATATTTATTTGTCCAATAATTGCTCGCTTTTTTCTCTCTCAGACGAAAAAAGAAATAGAAAATTTTAAGGTGGGCAAAGTTAGGCGTCATGGGCAATGTTGCATTACATTGATAGCGTACATCGTGACGACTATAGTCGTTCTTGGCATGACGAATAGTCTTGGCATGAAAAAGGCTGTCAAACATGTACAGTAAGGGAAATGTATTCACGTACCACCGTAGAACCCTGTCGCAATTGACAGGCCGCCGTCACTCAAACTGGAGTGATATATCACCTTATTGCGATAGGGTTCTACGGTGGTACGTGAATACATTTCCCTTACTGTACCATCGCCAACCCAGTTAACTGACCACCCGTGCACTTTATGTGCATTGTAATAAGGTTCAATATAAATACAGAATGGTCAGTTAACTGTTGGCGTTTGTACTCTACTTTATGTTATATCAAAAACAGTGGCAATAATTTTGTAGTTTTATTAAAATTATTTAATTATCATTACTATCAATAATATTTATTTGTTATAGTGAAATTTAATGGATGGTAAGGTTTGACTATGAAATGACAATATTTATATGAAGTCTCAAAAATCATTAAAAATTTAATAATCTTTATTTTGCCGCCCTAGGTATGTAATGTACCATTTTGCTGAAGTACAGGGTGGACTAAAAAATACGTTGACATGTCATAAAAAATGAACTTTTCGATTTTCGTCTTAAATCTTCATTTCGTCATATTGTTTACGTTTTATATAAATATTGTTGTTTGTAACGGCATAATTGGTGTAGTATGGACTGAAAATGTTTGGAAGCTATTTGTATATAATATATAATATGTAAGTCAATAAAGTTGGCATTCGCAACATCGATGTATGTTTCATTGGAAATGACCCAGTCGTTAAGTGAGAGTCGGCAACGCGCCCTTGCAGTTGCAAGCGTCCATAAGCTACGGCGGTATAAAAACAAGTGAATTAATGTTTTTCGTGTCGCCTTACCTATTATTACTTAGAATTAGAGAATGCAATCTGGAGCCGAGATTGGTATTTCGAGATCTCGCCTTGAAATTCTGATGTCGAGATTAGCGATTCGAGATCTCGTCAGCGAAATCGACGAGGTCTCGATTAATCTCGACAATATCGACATTCCACTTTTTATAAATTTTGGTCAATATTGCACGAACTCGATTAAAACAATACCTACTTAAGGTATTGCTTTTATATTTTGAGCATGAACACACATCTATGGAACACTGAACAAACATATTTCGTTGACAAAAAATAATTAAGTAGGTACATGAGATTTCAATACACGAGATTTCCTGCAGCCGAGATTGAATCTCGAAAATTCGCTCGAGATCGAGATTGCATTTCCCTACTTAGAGTAGGTATAGATTTATACAGTGCTTTAAGGGACGAAAAAGCTCCTATGCAGCTAAATTAAGAACTGGTCTTAAAATGGCTGACGACTTACCATAAACAACCTACTTAATTTGGGCAGGTAATGGTTTGTTTGTCGCAACCTCATACTTAACTGTACGGCAAATACAAAAAGGTGGATTATGACGAAATCTATGACAAGGACAACGAATGATATATCACTGTGATCTGTCACACTTATTGTTTGTTTTTGGGGACAATCTTACACAAATCGACCTAGTCCCAAACTAAGCAAAGCTTGTACTAGGTACTAGATGACGATATGAATACATAGAAAACATTCATGACTCGGAAACAAATGCTTGCTTGTCACACAAATAAATGCCCATACCGGGATTCGAACCCGGGACCTCTAGCTTCGTAGGCAGCGTCACTACCAACTAGGCTAAAGAGGTCGTCAAGATTGAGATTTGTATACTACCATCTCGCTCGGTTATTGTCTAAAGAAGTTAATATTTCACTTCCAAGACAACTTATAAATTCTTACCTTACCGTAAACTCGGGTTAATTTGACCCAATGGAGGGCGCGGCGTGGGTAAGGCCCCCCAAAAGGTGGACTGATGACCTGGTAAAGGTCGCGGGAGTCCGCTGGATGCGGGTGGCGCAGGACCGGTCACTTTGGCACTCTTTGGGGGAGGCCTATGTCCAGCAGTGGACGTCTTTCGGCTGATATGATGATGATGACGATGAATGGACGGTTACTTTGACCCGGTTGAGAGAGGTTTGAGTAGGGTGGTCGTTGTGAAATTAACAAAAGCGCC
Organism: Epinotia nisella; assembly: GCA_932294315.1. Lineage (NCBI taxonomy): Eukaryota > Metazoa > Arthropoda > Insecta > Lepidoptera > Tortricidae > Epinotia > Epinotia nisella. The sequence continues at coordinate 1,285,738 of OW028699.1, forward strand.
ACCTAGTGGAATTACACCACAACATGTAGTAAGTCTCACTCGGCGCAACTGTGCAACTCATCAATAGATGTCGCCCGCAGCGCAACAGTAAGTGGTTCCTATTAACGCCGCTATTCAACACTAGATGTCGGAACTGACACATTTATAATTTAACTTCTTTTTAACCGACTGCCAAAGAAGGTAGGGCTGTATTTAATAGTGAATATAATCTCTACTTATCTTCAATACATACAGCCTTGGCCAAAAGTATTGAGCACCCCACGTTTTCCTTTGTAACTTATGGATTAAGTATTATTTTTCATAAATCATAAATACACGACGATGTAAAATATAATAAGTTTTTGAACATGTGCAAATCATTAATATAATTTTGAAATTGCTATTTGCGTGTGAAAACTGAAGCTAGAAATAGTCGGGTTTTACAATAAAGATTGTATATTTGTTTCACGGAATTTCCCTTAACGTCAATAAATATGACAAATTTTTCCGATAGATATACAACTTTCTATTATAAAATATATAAATGCACCTTTTAAAGTTTGACTTTTGTATGAAAAACGCATGCGTGCTCAACACTTTTGACCAAGGCTGTATAAAACCCTATTGCGCTGCGCACCTACTGTAGCCGAGGCAAAATACGGTTTCGAAAAACATTAATTTATAATAGCGTTTTTTTTGTTTATTTCATTCTAAAACATTATTCTAAGATGCTTTATTCAAGAATCCAACAAACTTTCCACCCGGAAGTAATTATATAGATTTAAATTAAACATTCATTGTCTTTTTTATTTTATTTATATTGAATATTTTAAAGCAAATGTAAATGAACCTTAATAAAGATAAAAAAATATTAATATTTATCCGGACTTTTTAGGAGTTAATTAAATATTGATTTTTTTGATGTCTGTTTTTTTGTTGGATTTTGCCTCTAGGTAACTATTTAATTGATAATATATCCGTTACATTAAAAAAATTAGCTATTATAAATTATTTCCAAATATGTCATTTTTTCCATACAAGTTGTCAGTTCATTGCCTGGACTACTGGTCGATTGACAGACAGCGCACAGCCTAAACCGCTAACGGCATGAACTTTGGAACATATTTGGATGTTTGGGTGTCAGGATGTTGTAGGGCGATGATATGAAGAGAACTCGGGTTAGCGACAGGTGTTTATTCTTCTTGCTATGTTAACGTTACAAGGCGAAATATATAAGTCTGTTAGTCACAGTTAGTAACAGCAAGGTAAGCTTACGTTCAGTATGTCTGGAGCGGTGAAGTGAAAGAGAATAACGGCACAGAGGTCGAGCCGGCTCAAGCAGACCCTTTTATGCAACTTAACTATGTTAGGAAGAATTTATACAACTACCCAACAAACACTGATAGGCCCAAGGTTACCAGAAGCGCAGGGAAGCTCAAAACAACTTTTTACAGGCTAGTAAAAGCGAAAAAGTCGTTCTTGGGAAGTTGTGGGTCAATTTTTAAAGAACTGTATAAAATTCTACAATAAAATTACAAAACACATTACCGAACTTAGTGACTCTAAATTCAAATCTGTCGTAAAACAGACACTTATTTCAAAAGCATATTATAAGATAAACGATTACATCATGGATAAGGATATTTGGCAGCGATAAAATCCTGCACTATAGATCTATTACAAAATAAATAGGCTTTCTACTTTCTACTGTAGCAATGTAATTTTAAAATTTTATAATACTCTGATACTGAAATGATATATTGTAGGTATACTGTTTTGAAAAAATGACACCCCGCCGAGTTTTTTACGCCGGTTCTTCTCGAGGCAGAGGTTTTCTTTCCGAACCGGTGGTAGTTTATCGACATTCATAGGTGCATGTGATATGCCTAAATTGAAGAATAAATCACTTTGACTTTGAATTTTGACCTATATACCCGTTGTAAATGCCATATCTGCGATCACACTGTGTCTGTCAGGCAGTTTTCTTAAAGACCGTAGACATACTTAACTGTAATTTGGCATACCAGGTAGGTACCACTGGTACCTAGGTGGCGTACATTAGGTACCACCTAATTAGGCAATCAATTCGTAGGTATATCTATGTCAAATTAAAAAGTAGGTAGTAAACCCTAATTAAGTTATCAATTTTGGAGGTAAGGTATTTTTTTTATTTCATTTTAAATCGTTATAAGATGCTTTATTCAAGAATCCAACAAACTTTCTACCCGGAAGTAATTATATATAGATTTAAATTAAGCATTCATTTTCTCTTTTGTTTGATTTATATTGAACTAGCTTCTGCCCGCGACTTCGTCCGCGTTGAACTTTTATATCGTATTTCCATACAAACTCACCCCCCATTTCACCCCATTAGAGGATGATTCCCGGGGTAAAAATTATTCTATATGTTAGTCCAGGCTATACACTATATGTATTTAAATAATCATTTCAATCCGTTCACCCGTTTTTACGTGATTGAGTAACAAACATCCAAACATCTAAACATCCAAACTTTCGCATTTATAATATTAGTAGGATTAGTAGAAAGTAGGATATTTTAAAACAAATGAACCAAAATAAAGATTAAAACATTTATTAATATTTATTCCGACTTTTCAGGAGCTAAATTTCGTTATATATTTTTTAATGTCTGATTTTTTGTAGGATTTTGCCACTAGGTAACTATTTAAATAAATAAATAATAAATAAATATTAGAGGACAATCTTACACAAATCGACCTAGTCCCATAGTAAGCTCAATAAGGCTTGTGTTATGGGTAGGTACTAGACGACGATATATACTTAAATACATAGAAAACATCCAAGAATTAAAAACAAATAACTATTCATGCTCATCACACAAATATTTGCCCTTACCGGGACTCGAACCTAGGACCTTCAGCTTCAGCTTATTTAATTGATAATATATCCGGTACATTAAAAAATTGCTATTAAAAATTATTTCCAAATCTGTAATTTTTTCCATACAAGTTGCCAGTTGCCTAGACTAAGGTCCGAACTTCAGACCCCAAAACGTCTCTAAGGTTAAATAGCCCAAAACATTCCCGTTACCCAATAAATGCATGATTACCTTCCTAGACCCGAAATTTCATTAAAACCTACCTGCAAAACAATTACCCGTTTTACTCCAAATTACAAGTAATAAAGTACTTACTCCGTAATAAAATACTTAGTCTGTGCTCAGAGCTTGGCCGCAAGCTACAGTATTGAACGACTCATTATTGGATGAAATGAGTTTAAACTTTAACACATCTAAGCAAGCTAAAATAACCTCTGTTTACTACAAAATAAAACCCAAAATCAACACTCCCAAATTCATCTCCAGTAACATTATAACAATGATAATGGAAAGTCTGCTTTAGCTGCAAGCATTTAAAGCTCAATATAGATCGCTTTGAGCTCACAATAGATAACTCCCTCTGAAGAAGGCGTGGCCAGCGATACCTCCAAGCCAACACTACGTCTGCCGTTAGTCGATCGACGCCCGTACACGCGAAGTGAGTGCAGTGCAGTGCCATGGAGTCCGAAATAAGCAAAATGCCAACCAAAATACCGCCGAAAAACTTTTCTATCGAATCGATCGTCGGCATCAACGAGCGGAGATCGCCGGAAATCGATATCGAGAACTCGATCTCGCAGGACTACGCCGCCGAAGAGGAAGCCAAGATTCGGGATGCGAAGATGGGGTATTATTTTCAACAGAATCGGGTGCCGAATTTCCCGTTCTTCATGTCGTACGAGAAGAGATTGGGGGGGTATTCTGAGGGGCAGGGTGAGGAGCTGAAGAGAGCCAGTCCCGGGAGCGTGAGGAGTGAGGTGGACAGCGATGGAGTCGACGAGAGACCGCATGGTGAGTGCTTTATATTTTCTATTTATCATGGTGATGAAGACGGAGGACCTCTATAACTTGCCCTCAATCAAAGGGATGACTGAAACCATAAAGAAAGACAATGCAAGAGAGCTAACGCGAGCCTATGATTTTATGGCCTCAGTCGTCAATTTGGTTGAGGGCAAGTATAATTCTAATGGCAATATAGAAAGATAAGGACTATTATAACTATTCGCAAAACCAAGTGGCGAGTCAGGTCGTAAAATATTAGAATCATGCTATTATTACGCACAAAAAGTTTTAATTGTTACTTTTATTTATTGCGCGACTTGCCAAATGGTATTGAGAATACTATAAGAGATATATTATTTATTACAGGTTGACCTAATGTAATAGCGCCTTAAATAATTGACTTAACGTAATTATAATACTTGCACAAGACACACATATATACCTTAACAAGCTCGGACATACTCGTAGAACAATATAAAATAGATCACTTTGGTCAGCAAATTTTGTGTGTGTACGGCGCGACATTACGACTATTGAGATGTGCAATCAAGATTGCAAGATATAAAGTCTGTGTAATACCTTCAAAATATTATTTACCTACAATGTGAATTGCCTAAGAAATGTTATAGTCTTGCATTTGTCTATAATTAATAATCAACTCTACCTAGATAGAGCTAACAGCTCTTAAAATTCTACGACTTTCAATTAATTCCAGTCTGAATAAGTAGGTATAATAGACGTACTTACCTATGGAATTTAAACTTAGACAGCGATCATGTTTATCTAATTTAAATAGGTTTGAGACTAGGGGTCGGCTAGGATTTATAAAGTTGGCCGACGGTAGTCTTTTTTTTTTTTAGTAAGTACCTCTATTTGTGTCCGTATTTTATGGATACAGTTAAACAATAACCGTCGGCATTTTCTAATATTCTCAACATTACTATGTTATTGTTAAACTAATCGCGTAGCGGTAAAAGTTAAAGACGGCGGCCATAGGACACCGCCAAAGGTTTTGCACCGCTAAAAGTTTTATTACACGGTGTTTGGTAAATGAATAAATTGAAATTGAAAATTTACTACTTAATACCTACTTAGATTGTTACTCAAAATAACGTTACAAAGGAACGAAATGTTTTGGATAGGATGTTAACCTTTAAATTGACAGAGTACCTATCTGTAAATGCACACATTTTTTAGTTGACTATTTGCATTTTTTCTAAAACGATTTATTGCGCATTTTTTTTTTACTTCGTAAAGTTTAGGGTTGAACGGCAATTTGTTCAATTATTCCGTAAATCATCAATCGAAACCTGTCACGTGTAATTTCAATAATTTACATGTTTTTGATCATTGGTACAATAGAATTACAAAACGTTTAAGTTACAAAAATAAATTTAAAAAAAACCTGTAAATTAGCTTTTAGCTTACTTAAATGACAGGTAGATCGATCAACCTTTTCTTGTTTTCTATCCCGGTAAGCCAGGAGACAATATTGACAGAGTTTATTAGAGCAATGATTACAATATACCTAGACTCCAACTCTAAGCATGCTTAGGAGATGCGTCATCGTTAAATGTGTTTACCAATATCACAAAAACAGTTAGTTTTAAAGAATCTTCCAGGAGACATTTGTTGCCAAACAACCAAAAATAGTTGATTGGCCCAGATAACAAAAAAACTGTCTTAATTTAATCACGCTAACTAAACTTCACTTCAGGGAACTTCAAATGCTTAATCTCCCATCGATGTATATCTTTGAATCAAGTAAATTTGTAAGAAACCATACAAACTTATTTACACCGACTACAGCAAAAATCAAAAGAAACAATCGCAACTTCTTGAATTACCGTTTTCTAAATTAAAAATAGTTACATCGAGTCCCCCTTATATGGTTATTAAAGTATATAATCATCTACGGAATTCCATTAAAAATATACAAAAATTATCTCTATGCAAAAAACACCTAAAAACATTCTTAATTAAGAAATGCTATTACAACTCAAATTAGTATGTTGCTGTGCCCTTGCAGGGCGTCACATGGATACCTAGCTATTAATTGTTCCACCTAATAATTATATTGTAATGTGATTTATGCAATAAAAATTTGAATTTGAATTTGACGCGAAGAACATAATCGCTGATGCTCGAAAATCCTATAAAATAAGTGATAACATGATGAAACGCGGAAGACCAGCGCTGGCTGTCAAGCTAGCAACATGCTGAGCTGGGTCCATTTCGTGACAACACCTGTCTTATTTTTTAATTTTATTTCTTCTTTTTTTTCTGTATTGTTTCGAATAAATGTTTGAATTTGAAACTGAGCGTAACTTGAATATACTATTTAATGTTGTTTATCTATGTTTTAATTATCAGAGATAACATTACCATACGTAAAACAAACATCAACAAACTCAAATAAAAATAAAAACTATCAACTCGACAAAGGCTATTGAAAAACGCGGATTATAATTAGAAAACATGATTTACACTTTATCCCCAAACAATGACACCATAAGCGACAGCCCTAATCCCGTTCATAATACCCCAATTGAGCATTACACTGTTTACAAAACAGTGTAAAAAGGGGCACTTGCCCAGGGGACGGGGGCGCAATGAAGTGCTAAAAAGGGGCTCAAATCTCAATTGTATTTTGCGAATCAGGTGTTTTGTCTGTAAATGATAAAGTTGAATAAGTATACACATTTTTAAAGTCATTGCCGACGAATTATTTATTTTATTTAACAATCTATCATAGTCGTATTGAGTCAATCTCAATAAAATTAATGTATAACATACCTACATAAATATGTTTTACCTAGGTATAATAGTCCGGGCAATGAACTGACAACTTGTATGGAAAAAATGACAAATTTGGAAATAATTTATAATAGCAAATTTTTTTAATGTAACGGATATATTATCTATTAATAAATAACTTAATTAGCTGCCGAAAAGTCGGAATAAATTTTAATATTTTTTTAAATCTTTATTTTGTTTCATTTGCTTTAAAATATTCAATATAAATCAAACAAAAAAATAACAATGAATGCTTAATTTGAATCTATATAATTACTTCCGGGTGGAAAGTTTGTTGGATTCTTGAATAAAGCATCTTAGGCTACGCGCGCACTACGGTGCGGCGAGTTGCGGTGCGTTTTTAAAATCGTAACGGAAAAAAACCGTGTGTGTCCAGTACGCGCACAGCGGTGATATATCCGCACGTTTTGCCATACTAGCCCCAACTCAAGTCAAGAACGGACGTTAAAAATGGACTATCACACCAAAATGCAGATCTGTGTATATTTACTGTCGTGCAAAAAAAAGAATCTAAAACGTTATTGGGTACATCCGCTCGTGGCATTGCGGCCTATTAAAGGATTTTTTTCATAAGATACAGTGACTTGCGTTTGATTCCAAACAAATTTTTCTGCTATTACCGAATGAAAATTGCTAGGCGACGACATGACCGCGCAGCACCGTGTCACGAGAACAACTGCGTCACTTGATGGCTGCCGGCCGGGGCGTCCGCACGGATTTTTTTCCGCAGTGCGTGGATTTACTCAATAGTCCATAGGATGCAGAAAATTCGTGCGGCGCCGTACCGCAACCAATCTGCAGCAAACCACATATTTTTATCCGCATACGGATTATTTTCCGCAGTGCGCGCACTTCAAGGAGGTTCCATACTTCACAGATTTTGCTAAAATAAAACGCACGGCAAAAATCCGTAGTGCGCGCGTAGCCTTAGAATAACGTTTAAAAAAAAACGCGTAACCGTATTTTGTCTGGAGTAGAGGGCAACATCGCGGCAGCGCGAGCAGTATAGTGTGTGTGGCTGAGGCAGAGGGCCTACCGCGAAACGAAATTCGTTTTTGTTCGTGTATCTCTGTCTCTGTCGCACTTGCCAGTTCGAGCGACAGAGACGGAGATACACGAACGAAAACGAATTTCGTTTCGCGGTAAACCCTTCAGAGCAATATCAATAGTATAGTTAACGAAATATTATTTCCTTCGGTGCAAATTATAAGAAGGTAGGGTAGGTATTACTAGCCAGATGTTGTGTTTACCAAAGTAACTCCTCATCATTATCATCATCATCATATCAGCCGAAAGACGTCCACTGCTGGACATAAGCCCCCCAAAGAGTGCCAAAGTAACCGGTGCCGCGCCACCCGCACCCAGCGGACTCCCGCGACGTTTAACAGGTCATCGTCCACCTTGTGGGGGGCCTACCCGCGCCGCGCCTTCCGGTACGTGGTCGCCACTCGAGAACCTTTCCGCCCCAACGGCCATTATTTTCTTCGGTGCAAATTATAAGTAGCTAGGTATTACTGGCCAGCTTAGTGTTGTGTTTACCAAAGTAACACCTCATGATCATCATCATATCATCCGAAAGACGTCCACTGCTGGACATAAGCCCCCCAAAGAGTGCCAAAGTAACTGGTGCCGCGCCACCCGCACCCAGCGGACTCCCGCGACGTTTAACAGGTCATCGTCCACCTTGTGGGGGGCCTACCCACGCCGCGCCTTCCGGTACGTGGTCGCCACTCGAGAACTTTTCCGTCCCAACGGCCATTATTTTCTTCGGTGCAAATTATAAGTAGGTAGGTATTACTAGCCAGCTTAGTGTTGTCTTCCAAAGTAACACCTAATAAAATACAATTGTCACTAATCGAAATAACCTCGGCAATAAACCAATAAATCGGGAGGGTAGATTGCTGCCAAGTATTCATGCTTAATAAAGACACATTAAAAACGGTAGCACATATTGTTTCTAACTACTTCTATTGTACTGTCCGCCATCTTAGCTGCATGACGTCTGTCAACATTGCCGCCAAAACTGGAAGAAAGGAATCCATAGACAATAGGTTTTTCTTTTGTTGCTTGTTGGGCGACAACTTTTGTTTTGCTCAATTATGGACTATTTATTTTGACCGCGCTGTCAACTTTTGAAATTTCTCTTTTATGGTGCTTTTCGGTTTGTTCTCTTGTTTGGGTTACCATTTGGTTTTATTGCTTCCACATTTTTGGTGAATACTGTGTTCTGCGAAGTACCTTAGTTTCATCGGAAAGTTTTGGTTGACAATTTACATTCTATTCTTTTTCGCGCTAACTATCGAGAAAATTAATATAAATTGTATCATCAACTCTACACTTCTACATTACCGGGTGAAATTTAATTATTCATACAAAAAAAAACGTGAATTTATCCATGTCATAGGAGCTATTATTAGCCTAATTAACCTAGTAATTTCTGAAGTCATTTTACTAATTATACTCAATGTATTAGAGTCTGGCTAATGAACTGAAAAATAGCGGCAAATTCAAAAAATCATGACAGGGTAACACCGGGTCACTCACACAGCCGCAATTTTTTCAGAGAAATTTAAATTTGACATGCGACATGATACCTCAGATAGACACACATAGAGACAAAGTGTTGCCAATCAAATAACTACTAGGTTCAACTTTCATTAGACAGGCTCTATATGTCACCCTTGAGTCGAATAAATTGCAACTAACAGGAAAACTACCTATGCCAAATAATTAACATAATTCTAATATACCTACTATAGGCTAGAGGGTATAACATTTTAATACCTAGATACTTTTATATGCCAGGTAATAGGTGTAGGCACCTTTAGTTATGATAAGATAAGGTTGAAATCTAAATTATCCATATGCGTATTAATACCCAATCATAACAAGAGAGCGTCACGAGCACGAGGCACTGCAGGAAAATGAAACGATTATTTGCGTCCGGGGCATAGCGAGAGCTTTTCGGAAGCTCTAGAAAAGGTTTAAAAATATTATCCAATTGTCAATGAAAATAATTGTCGTTTGAATTAAACTTTATCATAATGAATAGTGGATTTAATAGGGGCATACCAATAAAAATACCACCAGCACCACCAGCCATCAGCAGCCACTGCAAGGAAAAAAATAGTTTTGGATGAATACATTTTCATGTCATTCATTTATTTATTCATTAAACAATACAATAGGGTCAATAGGTATTGTGTTTGAACTTACTTAAGACTAAAACCAACAATAAATATCCTAATACATAACTCAATCAATTAAATCAATTAAAATCAGTCAAATACATTAAAACACAAACAGTGAAATAAATTAAAATACATTAAAACACAACCAGCCAAATAAGTATAACAGATATTATTATATTTAAATTAAATTATAAACTACATGTTATCAGAATATTCTATTTTTGTTTACCTATTTAAAAGTTTATATTGGATTCGTAACTAGACGGATACGTACTTTAAATCCAAAATGTATTTTTACTATACCTACCAATTAAAACAAATGACACCATAAAAGCCCCGTTATCTTAATCCCAGTGTGTCCCCACCTCGAGCGAAAGAGAGGGAAGGCGAGACGGCGAACGCCCCGCCCTGATTGGAGGGGATAACTGGACACGTTATTGGCTAGAAGCGTTATAGATTTTTAGTACACCCACTTGCTACAGTCACCTTAACGGGTGCCATAGACAATTTTCTTTTTAAGCGCGCTTAAAAACGTTTGACAGTTTGTGTTCGGCCAGTATTTCCGAGTATTTTTGTTTTTTTTTTGACGAGTTATGGAAGCGTTCAGAGTCGAAAGAAGTTACGCAATGGATCATAAGCTGTTGACAGTTGATTTGATGACGAAATCCTACGATATCACGCCTCCGTCGTCGCCGAAAAGCAAAGGTATTTGAATGTAAGCATATTAGTTTACTTGGTAATTCGAAAACAATGAAAATAAATGCGAATTCTCTTTCTTATATAGGTTTTTTCAATTAACCTAATCTTGTTCTTGATATCGATTACAGTCGACATTTTGTAACCCTTAAAGGCCTCCCGCAGACTGGCGCGGCCTGGCCGCAGCGGTGAATAAACTTGTGATTAGCTGTCAAATTTACTATTGACCGCCACCGCAGGCCTCACAAGTGTGTTGCAGTTTGATAGTTTGACATATCTCGAATCCCGGAAATCATGGGAGGTGGAATTGGGAGTTTGAAGTTTGTATCTCAAGATCAAGTGATGCAGTTCAGTAGGGCAACCCAAACCAGCTGCGGGGCTACCGCGAAACGAAAACGAAGTTCGTTCGTGTATCTCCCTCTCTGTCGCTCGAACCAGCAAGAGCGACAGAGACGGAGATACACGAACGAAGTTCGTTTTCGTTTCGCAGCCCTCTGAGTCCTTCAGGGACAAATCTTACCTCCAAAAGGGTTGAAGCCCCCCCAAACCAAAACCCTAGATCCGTCACTGCATCCACTCATGTCATAACAGGGTTATTAGGGTTCCGTACCTCAAAGGGACAAATACGGAACCCTTATAGGATCACTCGTGCGTCTGTCAGTCCGTCTGTCACAGCCGATTTGCTCCGAAACTACAAGACCGTTTGAGTTGAAATTTGGTACACATATGTAAATTGGTGACCCAAAGATGGACGCGTAAAGTAAATTAATGAATTCTGAACAAGGAACTTTTGGGGGGGTAAACTGGAAAAAGAAAAAAAAGTTCCGCAAACTGTATTGTGTGACATATCAAATGAAAGGGGTTGTTGTAAGCATCTCAGATACATATTTTTTTTAAATTTTATCAAAACCAGATTTGAAGTAATTTAGGAAAAAAGACGAATTTTGACCATTCCCCCCCCTTATCTCCGAAACTACTAGGCTTAAAATTCTGAAAAAAATATGGAAAATAGTTCCCTGCCTAAAGATTACAGGAAAACCTATAAGAAGTTTGAGTATTCAAAGTAACGGGAAAATTCTCAATATTTTACGGAACCCTCACCACGCGAGTTGAACTCGCTCTTGTCCGGTTTTTATCACTTCATCTACCCTAAAGTACCTACCCCAGCCGAAGATGCATATACTATCCGCAAAACTAAGTGGCAAGTCGGGCAATAAAAGTAACAATGAAACCTTTTTGTGGGTTATGGATAATAGCATGATTTTAGGCTGGAAACAGTGCTCGACCGACGTCAGCGCGTATGGTCGGTGGCGCTTGTTTTGCTATGGCCACATACGCGCTGACGGTGAGCATCGCGAAGTATCGGTCTGAACGCACACGACCGAGCATACGCGCTGACCGTCGCTCGAGCACAGGGCTGTTATTCGCTACGCGCAAATGCGGCTCATGCATGCGGCATGAAGGCGCAGCGTGGGTAGGCCCCCCACAAGGTGGACTGATGACCTGGTAAAGGTCGCTGGAGTCCGCTGGATGCGGGTGGCGCAGGACCGGTCATTGTGGCACTCTTTGGGGGAGGCCTATGTTCAGCAGTGGACGTTTTTGGGCTGATATGATGATGATGATGAAATGCGGCTCACCTCGCCGGTCACCCTTCACGAAACTAGACCTCTACCTACGCTTAGTTACTACGCATCGCGGTGTCACGATATATTTGTGGGTGAGCGTCGAGGTGAGCTTAAACAAGTTACAGAATAGGGGGACTGTTTCCAGCCTTAATATTTTACGACCTGACTGGCCACTTAGTTTTGCGGATAGTACCTATAATCATAACTTGTGCAATTTATAACTGTAGTAAGATCATTAGACTCCGTGATCGGCTCTCACGCGCACATGACTCATGTCAGTGATATCTGAGTCTAGACTTTCCCGATGAAGGGTTCATTATTCTTAGTAGTCAATTAAGAGGTACAGATGTCGCTGTTACTGTTTGATGTAATTGCTTGAGATTATTTGAGTTGGCGCAATGGGGAATGGATGAAAATTTTAGAAATGCCTGTTTTTTTTGGTGATAGGAATAACCTTCCTTAGCACCAGAAAAAAATGCAGACTTTTCAGAAAAAAAAGAAAAATATAAACAGTTTCCTCACTTACGTTTTGGGTTTAGGACAACGAATAAGGCACTTTCCTTGATGTCTCAAATCACAAAAAGTATTTTGAATATCGGACGCTGGCAATGACAAATATAGCTGCTGCAGCTGTCAATATCATTGCCAGTGTCAGTTTACCACAGATATTTAGGATATTTTTTGTAATTTGACACATATCCAGGAAAGTGTCTTATTCGCAGTCCTAAACCCAAAACGTAAGTGAGGAAACTGTTTATACTTTTCAAAAATAATTGACGGAGCTGATAATTCTGAAACTTTTTTCTGGTGCTAAGGCATTCCCAATTGCATCAAAGTACTTAGTTTATTCAATAACCCTCCATACCTTCGGCAGTCGGGTCAACTCTACCCTCAAACGCAGAAGATTCCAAATTCAATGACAGCTTTATAAAAAGTCGGCCACGTTAATCTATAATCTTAACTATACCTACTTTGAAATAAGCGTATGATTTTGTGGTAATTTGTCTCATAAGCCCGATAACAAGTGGTTATCGGGCTTAAAAACTTTTCTCCATTGCAGTAGTTTTATTTTCGACATTCATTAAATTAGATTTAAACTTAAGCTTTGCTAAGTTAGAAAAAAATCGTGCGTTCAATTCTCGTTTGCGCTGCATAAAGCGCAAAAAATAGTTTTAGAAAAAAAATGCAACTAAAAAGTGTGTGCATTTTTAGATACTCTGCCAATTTAAGGGTAAACGCAAGTGGCAACTTGATTTTTATAAGTAAAAACGGGATTAAAGCTGCTTTTCCATCGGCTAGACGAGGTTAAATCGAATTGAAATAGGATAAAATCGATGTTAACACAAATGACTATTTTATCGCCTTAATTGCTGCTTTATAGTGACATAATAAAGATAATGATGTATTTGTGTGATGAGCATGAATATTTGTTTCTGAGTCTTGGATGTTTTCTTTGTATTTAGGTATTTATATCTACTAAATATCTCGTCGTCTAGTACCCATAACACAAGGCTTATTGAGCTTAAATATGGGACTAGTTCGATTTGTGTAAGATTGTCCACTAATATAAAATATTATGTATTTACTAGCTTCTGCCCGCGACTTGTCCGCGTGGAACTCGTTTATATCGTAGCTCCATACAAACTTTCGCCCCCGATTTCACCCCCTTAAGGGATGATTCCCGGGATAAAACGTATTCTATATGTTAATCCAGGCTATACACTATATGTATACCAAAATTCATCTTAATCCGTTCAGCCGTTTTTGCGTTTTCTAAATCGAAACAAACATCCAAACATCTAAACATCCAAACATCTAAACATCCAAACTTTCGTATTTATAATATTAGTAGGATTTTTTTATATATTTATAATGTAAGCATTACAAATTTATAAAGGTATTTTTGTTTTAATTTTTTTTCGTCTATCAAAAAATGTCTATGTTTACTTTCTTAAAATAACATCGGTCGGATTATTTAACTTTAAACTTTGAAATGTACCGTTCGTTAGGCAATTGCTTAGGCCCAGTTTAGATACCTAAAAACAAAGTGCCATAAAGACATAGATAACACCCAGGTAGATATACCATTACTGCTAAACCTTGTGACACACTAATTTGAGTCTTAATCCATCCACCTAAGACTTGTGACTATTAAATACATGTTTTTGAGTTGTAAAGTTAACCTTGCTGAAATTGGTAAAGTAATTATCATCTTTTTACAACGGCTTTGAGAACGCCGCCGCTTTTGTTGTGTTATAACCTCCGAAATCTCCGGTACCGTATTCTTGTCTTCACAATAATTTCGAGTTTAGTATTTTTATTATTGTTTTATTGCGTACCGTTAGGTTAGGTTACGGGACAATCATAATATGGTCAACAATTTTATGGTCTTTAGAATGCCGACAGAATTGCTCATGTTGTCATGATCGTCTCAAAGTCTCAAGTAAACAACGATAATGATAATTTTGTTAGCATGTCATAATTACTTATTAAGTACAAAAAATAAAATTCACAGACTAAACCATCATGCATTTGTTTCCCACTTAAATTTCGAATTTATTGTAAGTACGTTGATTTCCTAATAAATTATATTTTAATCTAAAATATACTGTTTTGCAAAAAATGTTGATTAAATCTTCAATAATTACATAAAATACAATTTACAAATAAATATAATTCAAATTCAACTACAAGATTAAACAAAAATATAAATTAAAAATTACATAATAATTCATTATTAAATTAAACGTCACTGATATAATTGAAATTAATTTAGTATAGAAAATAAATAAGTTCAATAATTATGACTGAATTTGATAATTATTACAGCTAGAGTATTCTGAAATGTATTGATTTGACTACTTACAGTACTAGAGAATGAAAAAAAACCGTAAGAGCACAGTGATATCCAGATTACAAGGTAGGGGCTTCCTATTAAGTATGCAATACCTGTGTCAGGAAGCCCCGCTCCTCTATAGCGACAATTTGTTATATTTATAACAGAAAAAAATTAAATGATGAATGCTAATTATTTATTTATTTATGAGCCAATTCAATTAAGTGACCCCTTTTCGGGTAAAGGGCTCCTTCAACTGTGGCAACTTCTCCCTGTCCTGTGCGGCCCGCACTCAGTCGGCGCCGGCGACTGCGCGGATGTCGTCGGCTCAGCGCACGCTCAGCGCTTGCGCGGCCCACGCCACACACTAGGGTTGCCAACTTTTTTTGGGGGAGATATAGTATTTTCCAGAAGTAACTGACAAAAATATAGTACACTGTAAAAAATATAGTACTTGCTTGACTGGGCAATGTTGCTATTTAGTAAAATTTTATTGAAACCTGCGCCGCTGGATGCGGATAGCGCAGGATCGGTCACCTTGGCACTCTTTGGAGGAGGCCTATGTCCAGCAGTGGTTGGTCTTTCGGCTGATATGATGATGATGGTGAATTGAAACCTGGGCAGTTTGAAGCACTTCGTAACGACCCCCAAAATATAGTATTTTTGCGTACTATATATTTCTAAATATAGTACGGTTGGCAACTCTACCACACAGTCACTCTCTTCGTCTATCTAAAGTCGCAGTAGCGTGCTATATGTTCGTCCCATCTCCACTTCAATCTTCTAACATACTCCATAGCGTCTTTTATTTTTGTTTTCTTCGTGATGTCTTCATTTCTTTCTGTCTCTAATTTTGATGCCTACTAAGCTCCTTTCCATCGCTCTGATATATGGGATTTTTTTAGCATTACTTTCCGTTAATGACTAAGTTTGGCAAGCATATGTAAGTGTCGGTAAAATGCATGAATCCATAATTAAGTTTTCGATTTAAATATGTGTTTTAATGACCAATAGCGTTTCCAACCCAATGTGATACGTCTGTCTATTTTGTTATTTATCTGTCTGGTCAAAAGACTAGTTTTCCCAAATATATATAATTTTTACATATTCGAATACGTCATCGTTAATCTTGATAGTTTTTGTTGAGCTGTTTGTCATAATTTTAGTTTTCTCTAAATTTATTTCCAGTCTTATTGGTTTACTTCTGCTTTAGAGAGAGTTCAGCATTATTGTGTCCAATTCAGTTGAGTTGTTTGCGAATACAAAAATCCATACGGATGTTATCTATTTGACGCCATATGCAATCTGGGTTGCCAACTTGCCACTGCCGCTACCACAGAGTGCTACATATGTCACAAATACAATACATGTGGTTTATTATGACTGTTATAATGCGTATAATCTATTGGCAATTATGTCCGGGTGATATTACACGTATGTGTGTAAATACTACCTATAATATATGATGTGTATATGTATCATATATCAGGATTATCAACTGCTATGGCGATCATGGCTTCAAGTTTCATTTAAAAATCTAGGTATTTCTTTTTTTTTTTATACAGCCAACTAAACATAGAGATACGAGGGGCGGCTGAAAAGTAATCTCCTTGGTTAAAAAAATATGCGAAAATGATACTGGCTGAAATGCATTCTTGTTCTTTGGTTATTCTTTTTTTGAATTATTTGACGTTCATTTGTTTTTTCCGTTCCATTTTTCTACAATTCTCGAATGTTTGCGACATATCGGTTGAAAAAATGAATATCGCTAAAATTGAACATCGTGCAGTGATTAAATTTCTAACAAAAGAAGGAAATACTCCCTCACAGATCCGAGAACGTATGATGTGTGTGTTCGGTAGTTCGTGCCCTTCCGAATTTACTATAAAGTTTTGGTCTAAACAATTTAAACTCGGTCGTGAGAGCTTGGAAGATGACGCTCGTAGTGGAAGGCCGGTTTCTGCCGTTACAAACGAAAATGTAGCCAAAGTTAAAAAAATAATTTTAGAAGACCGACGAGTGAAGCAGTGGGAGATTGCTAGAGATGTGGGCATCAGTAAAGAAAGAGTCAATGAGATAATTCATGTGCATCTGAATATGTCCAAGGTGAGTGCACGTTGGGTCCCCAGAATGTTAACGGCGTTTGACAAGGACCGACGTGTCAAATGTTGTGAGGAGTTTTTGGAAATGAGTCGAGGTAATGAGGAAGAAATTGTTTCTAAAATGGTGACGTGTGATGAGACCTGGATTCGACAGTGGGACCCCGAAAGCAAACAAGAGTCTTTGCAGTGGAAATTCAAGGATGAGAAGCCTCTTCGGAAGTTTAAGGTCAGGCCGTCGGCAGGCAAACTTATGGCTACCGTATTTTGGGATACAGAAGGAATTTTACTAATAGATTATTTACCAAAAAAAAGGACAATGAATGCTGAATATTATTCCAGCTTACTGCATCAGTTACGAGACGCGATAAAAGAAAAGAGGAGGGGTAAACTTAGCAAAGGGATCCTGATTTTACACGATAATGCACCTGTGCATACCGCCCGCACAACAATGCTTACCATGAAGGAATTAGGGTTCGATGCCGTTAACCATCCACCTTACAGTCCAGACCTAGCCCCATGCGACTATTTTTTATTTAGACACCTCAAAAAAGATCTCCGAGGAAGACGATTTCTGACCGATGACGAAATGAAGGCTGCAGTTAGTGACTTTTTTGACGAGAAACCGAAAGATTTTTTTTTTCATGGGTTAATGTCAATATTTGACAAATGTAATAAGTGTATTTCACTAGCAGGGGACTATATTGAAAAATAAAAAAAATACATACATGACAGTCTTTTGTTTCATACTTAGGTAGATTTCTTTTCAGCCGTCCCTCGTAGGTACTGGTTTCTGAAAACCGTATCAATTTAGTTAAATAGTTTATTTAGCTGCATCATTTAACCGTCACTAAGCTACCCCATGACTTAAGAGCGTGAGCACACGTCACGTTGCTAAATTAGCAAAGCTAAACTAAATGGTTCAATTAACGTCAAATAAAGCCGTAAAACTGGCCACAGCTGCCAACACCGCCGAATTAAATCGAAGCACGCGTGAATCAATGCATTGTCTATGGCAGAAAAAGTTAACTGCGCGGGTGGATTCCCGCCACAATTTGACAAGTGGCCATTTTTAATTGTGCACACGTTTACAGCACGACCAAACTAACAATGCCGTCGGAGAAAGCGCTAGTGTACTACGACAATTGATTTTCGTATAGAGTGACGCTAGTCCCGAATTTTGCCACCGGTACATATAAATTTGTACAGGAGCGAGGGTCGAGAAGAATGTAATATGTCTTGTCAATTGGGCTTAAACTGATTTTGTTTTTATTGCACGGTGCTCCCTACTGAGATATTTATCTTCATTATATCGTTGGCGACTAGTAGATACGAATTTTATTATGAAAATTGTGTAGGGGAGACCGGGGACAGGGTAGCGTATAATTGGGTCCGTATAGGATAATTGTTCAAATGGTTGTTGCAAATTGTTTCTGTTCCGCTGGGAGTTCCTTGTAGCACTACTTTCAGCATATTGTTTTAATTTTTAAACTAATTTATTATTGATATGAAAGAAAATTGATGTCATAACAGAGCTCATAATCTGATTAACTTTTTGTGACCAAGGTTTGATCGCAAGTCTGCCGACTAGAAATTTGTTAATTCAGATAAACTCAACTGTTATATTATATCCCCCATATCTAAGTAGACTTTTAACATTCTGCGTTGGATTATTAATGAAAAACAGTTGAATTGAGGTATTATTGGAAAACGCAATAAGTTAATAATTTTAACTGAAAAACATAAAAACGCCTTTCAAATTTAAAAAGACAATTGGATATTAATCTCAATCTATTAACATTAGTGTCTCGGTATTGTAATGGATTTAGCGTAACGATCTGGCCAGCTACATTCATAGACAATCGGCTATTAAGCAACAACACGACACAATTACCGACGCGTGGCGAGGGTGACCGATAATGCCAATACCCAATTTAGCGAACCAACTTATCTTGCTCCTAAGTCTTGCGAAATTCGGCCTTTATACCCAGTATTAAGGACTTTGATAGTCTTTATTATACTGGTTGGATTTGGCGTTTAAATTGAACGTCACTATTATTAATGAAGCGTTGTGAATTGGGCGTTCTTTGGCATTTATGGCCAATTAGCTACCTCCGTTAGTTTTGATTGACTTTTAACATTTTAGTGCTTTATGACACATTCCTTAGGCGATGAAAGGTTGGAAGTAAATTAGTTATATTTTTATTTAGGAACCGTGTGTTTAGAGCCGCTTTTTAATGCGTAGCTCTTTAAATATAACGCAAACTGATGTTCGACCATTATTGTCAATACCAATGATGTAATATAAAAAGAGTTAGATATGTTGTCTATACGAAATTCCATGTTTAAAAATGGCCACCAAATCTTTGGAGCGCTTATAACCTATCTACCTTTTTTTATATTACATCATTGGTCAATACCGTTAAGAAATTAAAAAAAAATTAAAGTCAAAAAAAAATTAAATTAAATTAAAGTCAAGTAAAATAAAAGTTAATTGCGTATGTATATTTTACAGTTGGAGATTATTCTTAATTGGCAAAAAGTGACTATAGGTATATAAATTCTTTCAGTGAACTTTTTCTTCAAACGCACAAGGAGTTTGTCGGCCCTTTACGTAATTGATATTTATTTAATAGTTTCAGTTCTGAAGAATATCATTATTTATGTATATCTGTAATTTGTATCAGAGTATGATTGACGACTTTTTATATTTTTCACTGACTAATTAACAAAAAACAACTATCGCCACAAGCATTTCAGTAAAAAAACCAAAGACAAACGTTGCGTCATCAAATTATTGCCAATTGCGCAGGCGCTAACCGCGCCATAGACAAGTCGTCGTTAGACGAATGATGGGCGCGTGTGAAAAGGTTGTTTCGTAACTCAATCACACGCTTTGGTCTATGAATTATCGCTGGTTTCATTTTACTAGCTGTACGATACTAGCTTTTATACGCGACTTTTTCCAAACGATCATAGGAAGTGAAAACTGTGATAAAAAAGTTGTTTTAGCGATCTGGTACTTATGTCTTACCTCTTTCTTCGTAATTGACACGGCTTTATCCCAATTTTATATACAATAACTACATTATTTCAGCGCTTTATGCCTGAAAAATATATAACACTATTATAACAGACATAATTACTTTGGGATCTATATTACGAAAGTTCGAATAAGTTTCAATTCCCGCCGGCCCCATTGGAAGATCAGCGCTGTCAGTAATGCTAGCATTAAAAATGCCGAGATGACACCGTCTCGTGTCAATACAATATATCCGACTCACTCTTTAGTTATGCTGTCGTTGTATTTTTCTCTCGAATGAAATTCGGATACTCACGACATTTTCCTCGGGGCGAACCGTTGTCTCTTCCAATTAGCAAGCAACAAAGGCGGAGGAGCATTTCGAAATGATTCTCGTAAATGACACACGTCATTACGCAGTTTAAAGACTAAGTGCATGAAAAACGAGTTCTGTTAAAACCTTTTTTCTTTGGAACTCTGGGGTTCAAAAACAAAGCAATTATTTAGTTTTACAGTCAGTGTAGATATGTACAGATATTGGAGTCGTGTTCTCCAATATCTGTACCTACATATAACTTTTCAAAAATATCTATACTTATACACTCTTTATTGTTCCTGACATAAGACGCATGTGAAGATATATATATGTATACAGGGTGTGGCACGTAATAGGAGCAATAAATTAAACGGTAGATTATTAAGCTTGTGAGCAAGTGGTTTTAATTGAAAAAAAAAAATAGTTTTTTTTTCTTCAATTTAAGTTTACGTATACTTTTTTACTCTTCTGGAGTGATATAAGTAACTTTTGCTACTATCTGCATTGACTACTGTGCTATGATCTCGTGGTGCCAAGATACATTACTCGGAGGTCATAACTTTTGATCAATTTTTCTCCGATTTAAAAAAAAATTGAAAAGAAATGGACAAAAGGGGTTACTACAGATGCTCTAAGGATGCCTCCTTTTAAATATTTGCTCCTGTTACAGGGCCCACCACGTATATAATATATATATATATATATTTTTATTCAATTTATTTCATTAAACAACTTAACGGTATGTATACATTTTCTGTTTCGCCAAACTGAGGGCAGTTTGTCCGCGAATGTGCGCTCATTTCTAACATTTAAACATCGTTGTGTTATACCTACCTACTCACTAAATGACCAATTCTAATAACACTGAACTTAGTGTACCATCGAAGACACACTGAACCGATAATCTGTATGTTATAGACGTATAACGACTGAAAAGCTAATCGAACGGACTTAACATATTATTTTCTTAGCCACAAATTAAGAAAAATTATTGAGACGGTTATAAAAAAAAACCCTAAAAAAAGAACACGAACGGAAACCGACAAACGGAAGCTTTTTAAAACGATGTTGCATTTCCTCGTTCCTTTTTCAAAAACGCAGACACACGCCATAATAGCGCAGCTGGTGACCATGCATAGTCATAGAAAAGGTTACGATTGAAAAAAGTTTGTTTGACAACAACCTATTGAATGGAAGGAAGCCCGGCTAGACATTGCAAATTGGTTTAAGTACGCTGTCGCCACCCAGCATGGGAACGGCTCAAGTGGGCCAGACGCCGGCCCGATTAAAAAAAAAACATCATGTGTTTAAAATATTCAAAGTGGTGATAAATTCTCCATAACGATGTCTTAATATGGTTGCAGTTTTTTCAAGTCCGAATATCAACGTTCGTGGCGACATCTGTGATTAGAGTCCCGAGCTTCAAATATAGAAGCGTCTTAATTCACCGTTTACCATAGACAATGGTTGAAAGTGTTTTAACGGCCAGTGTCAATAGCGGGCGCGTTTAAATTTAGAACCACTTCAACATAATCAGATCTGTAAAGTCGGTGCTTCGGTGGCACTTTTTCTTAAATTGAGCGGCAATGGTCGGCCGCTTCGGTTTCTTTGTGGCCAGGCTATAATGGCGCGGGAACACACATGGGAATACATTTAATTAGACAACAGCTTATTTGTGTTTGCATTGTGTTAATGTATTCCTTTTGAAACGCTGGCTGCGCACAATTAGCACCTTCGCCACCGCTTCCGAACGTTTTTTTTGATAACTCAATTCCATGGACTAATTAGTTTTTTTTTAATCGCGGCCCGCTTTGTGTTTCTGGAGTCTGGTGTAATTAAGATTAGAGGGCTGGAGAGCGTACTTGTACAACCCTTTATGAAACGCGGTAGCTTTTTGGATAGATAAGTAATAATCGGCCCTCTGAAATGCAGAACTCGGTTTAAGTGAGTTCAAGGCTGGTTTTGGAACCTTGTGTTTTTTTTTTTAATTTGGAAATTTCTTTGTCGACAGAGTCACTTAGTCCGCAGTCTGAACAGATGACCAACTCAAATTCGGTACCAGACCCAAATATAAGGTAAGAAACTGTGATAAAACCTCAAATATTCACACACACAATTGGGTAAACTTGTATAAAAAAATGACGTGTTTTTTGCAGCGTCTAAGTATGTTTTTTATAATAGTTTAGAGGACCTCTTAATTACGCATAGATATCCTATACTACACTCGCGGACAATGAATACACCCTAAATTAAATAACCGCAATAGGTATTTTCAAATATTTTACACCAGTTTTATTTACATAATATACTACTCTTCGTAATACCTAATGTAATAGCAATTTCCGGGATCCTATCATAAAAATATCGATATCAAAAAATGCCCATTTTTGCGATATTTCGCTCCGTTAACGTTGTTTTCTTCAAAGGTCTTGACGAGTCCGATTTAAACCTGGTAATGTTAATTATTTAACTTTTATTTTTACAGTTTAGATGTAAAATTAAATAAAGATCACTACAGGATTTTTAAAAAAGCCACAATGCACTATTTTAGGAAATACGACGGTAATTTACCGACCCGTATTCATTGTCCGCGAGTGTATTAAACGAGCAATATTTGTATATATAGGTATAGGTAAATGCAAAAGCAATCACGTTATCGGTTACGGCTCGGCTCTAACGATTTCGATGAAATTTGGAATATAGGGGTTTACGGGGGCGAGAAATCGATTTAGCTAGGTTTTATGTCTGGGAAACTTCTATAAAACATATCCTAGGTTCCCTAATCATAGGAAACTAGCTTTCACCCGCGACTTCGTCTGCGTAGACCCGGGATAAAAAACTATCCTATATTTTCATCCAGGCTATAAACTATCTTCGTGCAAAATTTCATCCAAATCGGTTCAGCCGTTTAAGCGTGATCGAGTAACAAACATCTAAACATCCAAACTTTTGCCTTTATAATATTAGTAGGATTAGTAGGTAATGGTACCCACAGGGCAATGGAGAGGGCTATGTTAGGAGTTTCTCTGCGTGATCGCATCAGAAATGAGGCTATCCACAGCAGAACCGATATAGCCCTCCGAATCGCTAAACTTAAGTGGCAGTGGGCGTTGGGGTGGAAAGGATCTCGAGTGGCGACCACGTACCGGAAGGCGCGGCGTGGGTAGGCCCCCCACAAGGTGGACTGATGACATGGTAAAGGTCGCGGGAGTCCGCTGGATGCGGGTGACGCAGGACCGGTCAATTTGACACTCATTAGGAGGCCTATGTCCAGCAGTGGACGTCTTTCGGCTGATATGATGATGATGATTATGATGATGATGTAGGTAATCCTTCTAACCCACCATGTCTCCACAGACGGTACCGCACGGCCTTCACCCGGGAGCAACTGGCGCGATTGGAGAAGGAGTTCTTCAAGGAGAACTATGTCTCCCGTCCGCGACGTTGCGAACTCGCAGCTCAGCTGAATCTACCAGAGTCCACCATCAAGGTAGGTCCATGCTCTTGACAGCTCATGCTAGGCCTGTAACTGTTTCTATGTAATTAGTAGAGTAACTACGTAACTAGAGGTACCACTTAAGTGATCTGGTGTTATACTGTAAGTGTTTGTGTTAATGAATAAATTACTCTTATTCTAAATTTCAAATTAAAGGAAAAATTTAAAGTCGTAAATCGCTAAGATTCAGAGGGCTACATCGGTTACCTGGTTCTGCTGCGGATAGCCTCATTTCTGATGCGATCACGCAGAGATACTCCCAACATAGCCCTCTCCATTGCCCTTTGGGTGGCTGAGCCTTCTTATGAGGCCCATAGTAAGCGACCACGGTTCAGTACCGTATGTCATCGCACATGTATTTGAACGGGTGAACCTAATTTAACTTGTTCAGCAGTATATTACTTAGTCACCTTAGGAGATTGTTAATCCTTTAGCAACAATATTAAAAACTTTGTCGTTCTTCGTAACTTTTATAAGTCACCTTGTAACTTTAGTTTGAAACATTTGCTGAGGTCTGACCGAAGCCCACGCATGGCCTAGATGAGTGGCCTTTGTCAATTACAGTTTCAGTGACAATTTCGTAACTTTGTTATCACGACAGTACTACGATGTAGTCACGTTAAAATGTCTACAAACGGAATATAGTAACGGAACATAATACTTAAGGTTAAAGGATACTCCGTAAACCATCAATCAAATATTGAACCCAGAATAAAAAAAAGTTGATGTACAATGTAATAGAACTTTGAATCTGTGTCGGTTGACAAGAAGGTGAAAACATGTATACTCATCTAAATGATGACATATGTTAGATGATGAATGTTTATTCGATTCCCGAACGTATTACTTTTTTAATGTCTATGACATACGTCAGTTTTTGGGCGGGCTTTGGGCTGTCAACGGCTAGACATTTTGCTTCGGTTGTGGTTACCCAAGTTTCGTGATTATTGTACTGTTTTAATTGTCAATAAACCTTTGTGCATTTAAATACGGTGTTTCTTTGGAATACTCTATTACATATTACTTTGTTACATGCTTTAAGCTTATCATCAGCATTAAGTAATCTCAATTTCAGATTCAGCTAAAGATTTCTATTGTAAGATTTGTAAGTCAAAAAGGGGCCATAGACTAAGGTTTATTCAGACAAGTCGCGTCTAGCCACAGAGTAGGTACGATATTTGCTTTGTCTCTGACGGAAGCCCGTTTATGGTAGTGTATGATGCTTCAATTAGAAACACAATAATTTCCATCACGAACGCTTTATGGCCGGTCGATAATTCGCAGAAATCACGTAACGGACGTGTGAACACCGCGTGTGCTAACAATCTGTTCCAAATTCAAACAGAAGTGCTAACTTCTACACAATGATTTGTGAAACCTGGCTAGTTTGAAATACTCTTGAGATTGATACGTTTAAAACAGAGTTTGTTCATCTAGTTTCTTAAGTTCTAATTCTAACTATTTATGAAATCCAAGAAATCTCTGTTACCTAACTGATGTTTTGTCCTTTTCTTAGAAACAGAAATGGAAAAGGGCCAGATAAAAACAAACGGATTTTAGCGGCATTCAATACAATGTCCATGAACGTATACATAAATATCAAATCATCTACCTTTTAAAACGTGCATTGAAATAAGTATCTGTCCTATAATACAGAGAGCCTTGTGTAATTTTCTGATATGAACGTTTATTGTATAAATGATCCAGTTATTGAGATTACTTAACATTATTTTAAGTATCGTATATGATCACATATGGCACTGAAACGTGGTCGCTTACTATGGGCTTCATAAGAAGGCTTAAAGTCACCCAAATAGCAATGGAGATAGGGCTACGTTGGGAGTTTCTCTTCGTGATCGCATCAGAAATAAGGCTATCCGCAGCAGAACCAAGGTAACCGATATAGCCCTCCGAATCGCTAAATTTAAGTGGCAGTGGGCGGGGCATATTGCACGTAGAACCGATGGCCTTTGGGGCGGAAAGGTTCTCGAGTGGCGACCACGTACCGGAAGGCGCGGCGTGGATAGGCCCCCCACAAGGTGGACTGATGACCTGGTAAAGGTCGCGGGAGTCAATTTGGCACTCTTTAGGGGAGGCCTATGTCCAGCAGTGGACGTCTTTCTACTGATATCACGATGATTATGATCGTATACTCGTTGAATAACTAATTCGCAGAACTCATGAAGCGGACTTTGCGTCAAAACGGCTGTTCCAAATTCAAACATGACAAGTATATTTTTTAAAGCCCGGAGCGATCAAGTCGGTATTCCTCGCGGCCAGTCATAATCTCAATTATCACTTCGAAGTAAAAAGAAAGCAGCCGGCCGAATAAAAACACGTGTTTTTATTACACCATTCGAATTTTACATTCATGCTAATTTGTCGACTTAAAAAGCACCGGCCGAATTATTCAGTAGCCGGCCTCTAATGAACATCATAGCCAAAAAGAACGGAATCCAAACCATAAACCGGCTATTAGTGTGTATATGAAGACTTCATCGGTTGTCTACGCTCGCATCTGTTTTATGGCGCGCCTGTACCAATTAAAAACTATTAAATTAAACCGTGGCTACCACATGATGCGTTATAAAAATCGAGATTTTTTTCTGGTTGTTTGTTTATTGTGATGAACCTTTATAGTGTCCATAAACATCACGACATGGGTTTAATTTCGTTCGCACTTCATTTGAATTTTATTGTCAACACAATTAGCAGCTTTTGAGAGATCAAAGTCGTCTAAAAAGCGATGATCGTGTCTATGGTGAGATTCCTTGCGAGAGTTCCCGCCAATTAGCGGGTGGCGGCCATTTTGTGAACAAAAGAGGTTTTAACTTTCGCGCTTTTGTGTGCGTACTTTGTACGGCGAAGGGCCATTATTTCGCGTTGATGATTTTAGATGTGCCTGAACGTTTCTCGTTGTGTCAATACATATATGTTCGTTTTATTGATGTTTTAGTGCTCGCCGAAAAGCAAACACGTTGATTTCTCTGTTTGCGGTTTCATTATGAACTTGCCCTTTATTCTTGCGTTCTGAGAGCACTTGAAGGTTTTTTATTGTTGTGATTTGTTTCATACAAATGTTTCCTGCTAAAATATGTATACTTCTTTGTTAGTAACCAGCAGTGGCGGTGCGTGAATATGTTCGATGGGCAATCCGGAACAAAAAATTATAGAAAAGCTTAGAGTATACTCAGACCAAGAAAAATATATAGACAGAGCATTACGGACAACCTAGTGAAGCCGGTTTTCAACCAAGCCAAATAAGTTTAGCACACGCTCATGCACACATATACAAACATAATTGCACAAAACTCTTCAGCACGCGTTGCAATTAGGGTTGCCACCTTTTTTTTTAAGAAATAGTATTTTTCTCAGAACCTTGCCAAAATATAGTACTTCTGGGAAATTTTGGAAAAAAAAATAGGAAAATTATTATTATATTATTTATTTTGGAAAATTCATTCATTCATCATGTTTAAACATTATATACAAATTACAATCCTATATCACTTTCAACCAGTTTAAGTAGGTACAAAAAAACACACAAATGTTTCTAGTTCAAAAGCAGAAAGTAAACACTTGAATTACTGATAAACGTGCGAAGTTAACGTTGCCGAATTGACAATTAACATCAACAATGGCAGAGTGACAGACAGAACCACAGAATAGAAACAGGCCGGCTACCGCGAAGATCGTAAATTTCGAATTATCTCGCCCCATCCCTTTCTTTCAAATATGTAAGTGCGATAGAGAGATTTCTCGAAATTTACGATTTTCGATGTTGGCGGTAGCCCCGCAGAAATGACGTTTCGTTGCGTAGCCGTAAAGAGGCTTCGTGAGTGCGTTTCGTTCTAAAATTCACAACGCGTCACTACGGGTACGTTCCAATTTAGTCGATGTTGAACAAAAAAGTGCAGCAGTGAAAATATAGTATTTTTCGTACTATATTATATTTCTATAATATATAGTACAATTGACCGCAATATAGTACGATACTATATAATATAGTACAGGTGGCAACCCTAGTTGCAATGCTGTCAAGATCACCCATTTCGAGTTTTGTACAATTTAATTTGATTATGTTGTTTATGTGTGGGCTTAGTTGAAAACCGGCGTCACTCAAAGTCAAAGTCAAAGTCAAAGTGATTTATTCTTCAATTTAGGCATATTACATGCACCTATGAATGTCGATAAACTACCACCGGTTCGGAAAGTAAACCTCTGCCTCGAGAAGAACCGGCGTAAAAAACTCGGCGAGGTGTCATTTTTTCAAAACAGTATACAATATATCATTTCAGTATCAGAGTATTATAAAATTTAAAATTACATTGCTACAGTAGAAAGCCTATTTATTTTACGACAGATTTCTAGTGCAGGATTTTATCGCTGCCAAATATCCCTATCCATGATGTAGTCGTTTATCTTATAATATGCTTTTGAAATAAGTGTCCGTTTTACGACAGATTTGAATTTAGAGTCAGTAAGTTCGGTAATGTGTTTTGGAATTTTATTGTAGAATTTTATACAATTTCCCAAGAACGACTTTTTCGCTTTTACTAGCCTGTAAAAAGTTGTTTTGAGCTTCCCTGCGCTTCTGGTAACCTTGGGCCTATCAGTGTTTGTTGGGTAGTTGTATAAATTCTTCCTAACATACATTATTATTTCAAATACGTATAGCGACGGCAGTGTTAGAATATCTGTTTCCTTGAAAAATTCTCTTAATGACTCACGCGACCCGAGGTTATAAATTGCTCTAACAGCCCTTTTTTGTAAAATAAATACAGTCTCAATATCTGCCGCTGATCCCCATAAAATAAGACCATAAGTAATTATACTGTTAAAGTAAGCGAAGTAAACTAACCGTGCCGTTGCTACATTGGTAAGCTGCCTTATTCTCCTGACTGCAAAAGCAGCGGAGCTCAACCTACTTCCTATCGCAGTTATGTGGGAACCCCACTGCAGTTTAGAGTCTAACGTAATACCTAAGAATACAGTTGACTTTACAAATTATATGGTTTCACCATTAAGTTTAATATTTGAGGCTAAGTTTACATTTGAGTTCGCTAGTGTGAATTTTATACATTTCGTTTTTTTCGGATTCAACACTAAGTTATTGGCAGCAAACCAGTCAGATATCATGGACAGGGTGTTATTTGGTTCAATGAGTTCAGTATCTTTCCTATTAACCTTGAACAGTAACGAGGTGTCATCGGCGAACATGACAATGCCTGATCTTCGGCTTACCATATATGGTAGATCATTTACATAAACAAGGAACAGGAAGGGACCTAAAATAGATCCTTGAGGTACTCCCATCTCCACCACTGTCTCTGACGAAATGGCCCCGTTTATCGCTACCTTTTGATTTCTTTGTGTTAAATATGACTCAATGAGATCTAATGCATGTCCTCTAATGCCATAAAATTTAAGTTTACAAATTAAGGTACTATGATCTACACAATCAAATGCCTTGGAAAGGTCACAGAAGACTCCAATGGCGTCCTGCGACTCTTCCCAAGACTGCAGAATGAATTTCATCAAACTTGCACCAGCATCAGTAGTTGACCTACCCTTTGTGAAGCCGAACTGCTGTGCGTGTAAAATCTTGTTATGATTAAAGTGAGAAATCAATTGTGTTAGCATTATTTTTTCAAATATTTTGCTAAACGCGGGTAGGATGGATACGGGACGATAATCAGAAGGATTATCTCTATGGCCTGATTTGAAAATAGGAACTACTTTACTACATTTCATTAAATCTGGAAAAATGCCATTGTCTATACAACTATTAAAAATAAGAGCTAGAGTAGGTGCAACAACCTCCAGAATGGCTTCCAGTACCTTGACTGACACGCCCCATAAGTCACTACATAGGTTGCTCTATCTTTTTTTTCTGAGAGAGTATATAACTATAGGCTTGCCTAAAAGTTAATCGGCTTGTGTGGGCGCTTCGCCACTGGTAACATTAGATTTTTGTAACAGCCGATATTTGACAGCCGTAATCCCGGTACAATAAACGTCAATGATGACATATGATGACATAAATTGTACTGGGATGACAGCTGTCAAATATTGGATATAAGGGCATTTTCACTATCTGGTAAAGGTCGCTAGAGTCCGCTGGATGCGGGTGGCGCAGGACCGGTCATTGTGGCACTCTTTGGGGGAGGCCTACGTCCAGCAGTGGACGTATTTCGGCTGATATGATGATGATGATATGGAATAGGGTGTATGTGGGTTCTACGATGCCTCGTAATTTAATTGGACTGTACGCAAGTGAAAAGCGCTCTTTGTCTATGCCGGTTCTCGGGATTCTCGCGATACGAGAATTAGAATGCAAAACAATGAGGTGTGAATCGTTTAGAGGTTTCACGCAATTTAAGTAACTAGCACAATAGGGGTGTAGACTCGAAATTTATTATAAGGCTCTGGTCCCACCGCCGGCGACGAGCGATGAGCTATCGGCGATTTTCTCGCCCAAGAAACGAACAAAATATAATCGCTTCCGTATAAATAAAAGAGCGAGATATAGTTCATATAGTTGATCGCGGTGTGAACAGCGAGCGATGAACTATAAATATAATTATATCTCTTTTTTATTTACACGGAAGCGATTATCTTTTGTTCGTTTCTTGGAATAGAAAAAAGTCGATAGTTCATATCCCACTCGCCGGCGGTGGGACCAGCCCTGTAGCTTTAGTGTGAGTTTACAGTAAGTCGGAATACGCTAGAGACTATCGACAACAGTTAAAGATTTGTATGAAAACTCTATACACCGCCCCTGGCGGTCACTCACAGAACTAAAAATCTAATCGGTACCCCGAGTCCCATATAAGTATACTTTTCTCGCAACAGTTAACTCGATTGTTCGTATAGTTTAATAGATTTTTCAATATTCAGCCTTAAATTACAAGCATTTATCGTTTCAATTTAAATGCTAGCGTTTGTCGGTTATGACATTACAGAATACGCGCATGGCCAACGTCGAAAAATTCCCCAACGCCAAAGTTTAAAGACTTTAAAGGAATCTATACCTTAAGCTTAACGACATTAAGTATAATTTTAACAGTGTGCGATGATCCTCATCTAAGTCTGTCGACCCAATATGGCGGAACGTGTGCCAATTATTTGCATTTTTAAATACAAAATACGCGACAATCCGAATTTTGCGGATATAAGTTGTCGATTCAAAACCCTTATTTTTATAAGTTCTTTAATTTGAGATAGGTATCGATCGGATCTACGGTAAATCTTGACGAAATAATACGTTATCACGCACCATTTTGGAAGTGAAATAGTAAACTACAGATACTACGGTATTTTTCGATTCGAAATGTCAAATTTGTGACTCACGCTACCGTTTGGTAATACGATTCGAAAGTTTAGATTACGCATCGAAAACTAGACGCTAGCGAGTAACGTTTTGTAGTTGTTTTCGTAGTATATCGGCACCATGAGTACGGCGCATTTGACAGCTCGAACTTGCGAGAATCGAAATCTAGTCGAAGCGCGTTAGCTCGATATCGAGAGAAGTTTACTATTGTAAGTATTCTATAGGCTCTCATGGTAAGCGTACTGCTAGCATAACTTGACTCTCGACTCTACTCGCGCGCGAGATAGACTGTCCGTCACTTTCGATGAATGCTGTCAAAAAGTGACAGATAGTCTATCACGCGCGCGAGTAGAGTAGAGAGTCAAGTTATGCTAGCAGGGCTGTGCCTAACTCTAAAAGAAAGAAGGCAAAAATAATATGCCTAATGGCGAAAATCCCATTCAATAATCTCAAAAAAATACGAACCTTTTAGTGATGTAGAATCCTAAATACTAAGACTCCAATGGAAACACAAATCAATTAATTACATGAATATACATACTTATATAATGCATACAATATAAACTTACTTATACATACTTAAATACATACAATTATATGTACCCGCACAGATATCACGAGGATCATCAATCTTAAATAGTAGAAAAGAGATGCTTACGCAACTTGCGTTTAAAGGACAATTTGCTCTGAGCTTGCCTGACGGTAAGAGGGAGATCATTCCACAGACGAGCCTGAACAGCGAAGGAATTTGATAGGAAACCAGTACGGTGAGACAGGACAGAGAGTTTAGGACTCCTGGATGTACGGAGCTCGCAACCAGGACGGGGTGTAACAATAGTTATTTGTGTCACAAGGGAGCAAAATAGTATATTTACGGCGAGGGCGGTGTATTGAATCCTGAATGTAGCGAGGGATCCTACAATAGAATCCTGAGCGTAGCGAGGGATTCTAACGTAGGATCCTGAGCGTAGTGAGGGATTCAAGTGTTAACGCCCAAGACGAAAATAATTTTGCTCCTGAGTGACACATGTAACTTTTCACACCGATTATGAGGAAAATTTAAATAAAATGCTCTAAAAATAATGAAAATTTTAAGTGACAATTTTTTTTAATATTACAAAAAAATATAAGTTTTCATATAACGTTGTTAAAGTTAAAACTTGAAATGTTCGTTTTTAATCGATTGCGATGAAATTACAATCAAGTATTTTATTAAGATCTGTGTTCAATTGGCACATTGCGTACATGCCAATGAATAAATTAAAAAAGTAGCTTGAACAGAAAAGTGGCATTTTGCTCCCTCTCGTCGGGGACCAAAACTTACTTTTCTGAATGAGAGGTGTGAAAAATTAAATTTAGATTTAAGATATTCCGGTGCAGCTGGGCTAAATAGGATGGATGGTGCTTGCAAATGGGGTTTTATTACCGTACCATTTATTGTACTGGTATGACGGCTGTCGAATGTCGGCAGTTAAAAAATCTAATTATAGATAAGAGAGTACGACTTTGTACCCTTTGGCGTCGAGACCCTCGGTCCGTGGGATCCCAGTGCGCATAAGTTATTTGCAGAAATCGCGAAACGTCTGGTCGATGTAACTGGTGACCGAAGAGCTGGCGGCTTTCTCGCGCAACGCATCAGCATTGCAATTCAGCGAGGAAATGCCGCCAGCATCCTCGGTACAATGCCTCGAGGGCCTTTTTTAGATTTCACTTAGCTTTAATTTATCTTAGTTAATGTTAATTATAATCTTGTATTCACTTTTAATAAATAAAAATATCATCTCATTATAGATAATCTATGGATAAATTAAGAAACATAGGCGAGTTTGCTTGTTATAATTCTAATGGTATCCGTAATGAGGCATATTTACTGCACTGTTATGACAGTTATGGGAAATTTCATATTCATTTCATTGTGACAAGGTACTAACATCCTATTTGATTTTCCCAACTTGACTATAACTATACCAAATAACTATAAATACTATAAAAAGGACAAGGTGGACTGATGACCTGGGAGTCCGCATGCGGGTGGCGCAGGACCGGTCAATTTGGCACTCTTTAGGGGAGGCCTATGTCCAGCAGTGGACGTCTTTCGGCTGATACGATGATGATGATGACTATAGAAAGGCGATCTGCCGTGTCAATCCTATCTCATGTATCTTGAGGTACATGAGTTACGCGTAACAGGTCTAAATCTGTTTACTTTCCATGCCTTTATCGACCTACATACTCAGTTTTTTAATTTAACTTACCAATTCCTTATACGAGCTTGTCACGTAACTCATGTAACTCTGTTTTTACCATAGTAAATCATGGCTCAATACTGTACAAAAAAAACTTCAAACGGCGTTTTCTCAAAACTGCTTTTTGAGATACATGAGATAGGCTTGACACGGCAGCGATGTGTCTATGTGTTCAGCTGTGGACTATACAGTATAGTCGTAGCATTGCTACGAGAGCGCTACGCCACCGTAGATGTGCTACGAAGTTCTTGTCAAATACGTATGAATTAAGAAAAGAGATTCTAACCAATTTGTATAGTTGACCTCTTGACTTGAGGTGTAATGTATTCCCAAAATAAATAGCTCACAAATTTCCAAGCGCTTACACACCAAAAATATACAGAAATTAACACATTCAGTGCCCAGAATCGCTATGCTGTGTGCGCATATGTAGCGGAAAGCGACTACGGCGTAGGGACACATATGCGTCGTCACGGGCCGGGAATGGGTTAAGCAGAGCTACTTTATTTGATGGCTTCAAAAATAAACCTTGTTGATACATACGTAGATTTTACTAAGCGTAGATTTTACTAAGCGTAACTTTTAGGTATCCCTTGTTCAATATGCTTAATCGCCGTTTCTTTGCCGCAGGTATGGTTCCAAAACCGAAGAATGAAGGACAAACGCCAACGCATAGCCGTGGCGTGGCCTTACGCCGCCGTATACTCCGACCCGGCGTTCGCGGCGTCCATCCTCCAAGCCGCGGCGTCATCCGTCGGCTTGCCCTACGGCTACCCCTCCCCCGCCCTCCTGCCCCCCTTCCACAACCCCCAACTCATCCCCGGCTCGTACCCCTACCCCTACCCGCGCTACCCCTACATCCCCCCCACGCCTCCGTCACCCGTCAACCCTGAAACGATTCGACCACAGTATTCCAATTTCAATTTGAATGTTGACAAGTAGGTTTTTTTAGGTTATTTATTGAGGCTAGTTTTACTGTTATAAAATACTGGAAATTTAAAATTGTGACAACGAATTATTTTTACTTCGCACTTAACCGTAAAGTGGATATTACCGACCGCTTTGTTTGCGGAGAATCTCACTTCCTGCCCAGGGGGATAAGTTATAGTACATTACATACCTAGGGCGGTGAATTCGTAAATGCCCTAGATCGCACGTGTTTGTGGCCCGACACGAAGGTATAAAATGACAATGATGTAATATAAAAAAGATGTCGATATGTTGTCTATACGAAATTCCCTGTTTAAAAACGGCCAGGCACATCTGACAGCTGAGACACGTTTACGTTTCCATTGACGACGCGAAAGTGAGGCAAGTTGGTGCAATTGACTCAATTTTAGTGTGCCATTTGTGGAGCCCTTATAACCTATCTACCATTTTTTCAAGCTTTATAATTAACTTGACTTGTTCGTATGTAAGTATAGAAGTAAGTAAGTAAGTTGTCCGTCAAAATTTGCAATCCATTTTTCAGTCACTTGCCGTTATTCGATTGAGCTGAAGCTCAATAAAATTTCAATTTTGGGTATTAGTATAGCTTGGATGACAATTTAATATTATGGTACCATCGAGCTGATCTAATGATGGAGACAGAAGGTGGCCATGGGAATACAGTATTTAACCAACGTAACCCCGTTGAGTTTGGGCTCGTTAGAATCGTCTCAATGAGTAGTTGATGATGGTATACAGAAAAGTACTGTCGGCAATAAAAGCTTGTACCAAAAATTAATTTTTTGACAGAAACTTATTCATATTACATCATAGGCCATAAATATGCGATCTGGGGCTTTACGAATTACCGTCCGTGGTTTGTCTAAATCGGGCGTCCAATACCTGCGATTTCAGACAATCTTTGTTTTACTACCCTACATAGATGACTGATCTCTTATTTGAACACATTGATTGGGAATTATAGTGATGCCATCAACCATGTTACTAGCAACATGAACATTCATAATACATCTTTGTAAGTAGTACAAGAAAATTAAAGAGAAATTATAGCCTATAAAAGATCCAATTTCAGTATTCGTGATGTCAATGTCAGATCTAGACGCAATTAAAAAAAATGTGGTGGTCATAGACACGAGCCTTTCTTTTTTCTTTCAATGACTGCGGTAACTCTAAAAGACACGTTCTAATTTAAGAAATTAATTTAATGTTCTTCCATTCCATAGTGACCCATTTTTATATCACTCGCTTATGATATTTATTCAAAGCATTTTAAAATACATACAGCCTTGGCCAAACATATTGAGCACCCCACGTTTTCCTTAGTAATTTATGGATAGAGTATTATTTTTCAATTTCAGAAATACACGATGACGTAAAATATAATAAGTGTTTGAACATGTGCAAATCATTAATATATATCATTTTGAAATTGCTATTTGCGTGTGAAAAGTGAAGCTAGAAAAAGTGGGGCATTACAATGAAGGTTTAATTTTATGTTTGTTTCACGGAATTTCCCTTAACGTCAATAAATATGACGAATTTTTCCGACAGATACACAACTGTCTATTATAAAGTATATAAGTTCACCTTTTAAAGTTTGACTTTACACACGACCAAGGCTGTCTACACGATGATTTTTTATTCATGATCAGGAACTAATTTTTCTAATTCAGTAATTGATTCCGAACACGATTAACTCGTAGTTACCTAGAACAAACGTTCTTTTTTTCCTATATAAAATTTAATTAGGTATTAAATCGTATAGTCCAGGCAACAATGAACTGACAACTTGTATGGAAAAAATGACATATTTGGAAATAATTTATAATAGATTTTTTTTTAATGTAACGGATATATTATCAATTAAATAGTTACCTAGACGCAAAATCCAACAAAAAATCAGACATCAAAAAAATCAATATTTAATTAGCTCCTAAAAAGTCAGGATAAATATTAATATTTTTTTTATCTTTATTTAGGTTCATTTACATTTGCTTTAAAATATTCAATATAAATAAAATAAAAAATACAATTAATGTTTAATTTAAATCTATATAATGACTTCCGGGTGGAAAGTTTGTTAGATTCTTGAATAAAGCATCTTAGAATAATGTTTTAGAATGAAATAAACAAAAAAAAACGCTATTATAAATTAATGTTTTTCGAAACCGTATTTTGCCTAGAGTAGTAGTTTAAATCTATGAACCTAAAACCTTGAAACATTTTTTTCATAAACCAACCTACGAACCAATTGTGTCCAATTATTAAATTAAGAGTAAGAAACTGTCAGTTGATGCATGACAAGTAGATATTAGAGTTTATTGACGTAAGACCTATCAAATTTCCCGCCAAAGCGCTGAAATTTGACGTGTTTATAAAAAAAAACTACTTTACAAAATTTTAGGGTGGATATTAGTGTTAACAATATCATTAAATTTAATTAACTAAACAGCGATGTAATTGCGTGAGACCTCATCCATTGGAATATTTTTTGGCTGGTTATTAGTATTTTTTGACTCCTGATCACGGATTAAAAATCACCGTGTATATTTGGAAAACAACTTTGTATTTTTTTTCGTATTTCTATCATTTCGATTAATTCATAAGCGAGTGTTAAAAAATAACAAAACAAAGATACTCAATTGTAATTTGCATAAACTCATAATGTTTTAGGAGAATAATATTTTATGTGAAAATATATGATATGATAGGATAATTTTAAAACCAAAGCGAGAAAACTCCTTGTAGTGCAATACAAAATCGAGAGGAGTGTTTTTCGAAATGTAAATAGATTTATTATCTTAATATCAGCCTTTAACGGCTGGTTTTATATTGTAACTTCCAATGCGTACTTGCGATTGGTAAAATTTGATGGCCATTTCTTTTTTAAACTGTTTTTTTATTGCAAGTAAGCAATGGAATTTTGTATAAAGCATGTATAGGTAATATGATTAGTGTTCATAATAGATTAGTGAAATGTTTTAGTTGTAGTAATAAGAATTGTAAATAGTACATTTTAAATATAAAAGAAGTTATTTATAAATTTATTTTTTGTTTCATTTGACGATTATAAAATGGAGCGAATTTCCTCAATTTCCCCTTTTAGGGTTCCGTAGCCAAAATGGCAAATAAGAAACCCTTATAGTTAGTTTCGTCATGTCATGTCCGTATGTCACAGGCATTTTACTCGAAAACTATAAGGTGTATTTGAGCAAAATTTTGAGGGTAGGTATTTTGTTAGCCGCTGCATGGTTCTGTAATAAAATTACCAAAAAAATTTTTTGTGTGAAAAAAAAAACATTTTAAGTCCACGTGTGGCACATCAATCGATAGGCCCTTCAAAATAAATATAAGGTTTTCCAGCATTTTCTTGTTTATGTGAATAGAGTTATAAAAAATTATTAGGTATTAAAATCTTTCACCGAAAATTATTTTAAACAAGATCGGTTCAAAGGTTTTCGAGATATTGCTGAAAAACTGCCTTCCCTATATAAATAAATCAATATTTGGGGACAATCTTACACAAATCAACCTAGTCCCAAACTAAGCAAAGCTTGTACTATGGGTACTAGACGACGATAAACATACTTATGTAGACAAATAAATACTTAAATACATAGAAAACATTCATGACTCAGGAACAAATATTCTTGCTCATCACACAAATAAATGCCCTTACCGGGATTCGAACCCGGGACCTCTTGCTTCGTAGGCAGGGTCACTACCAACTAGGCTACAGAGGCTATAGAAAAGGGCGTAAGTGCGGTTAGATTTCTGTGACAACACGACCTTTTTAATAGGCACGGAACCCTTCGTTGAGCGTGGTCCGACACGCACCTGGCCGGTTTTTCTTATTTCAAAATTGATTCTACACAAGCATGTTATATAATTACCGAACCTGCTCACAAAATTTCACAAGAATCCGTAGAGAAATGAGGTCACATGTAGAGGAGACTGCCGGACATCCCAACAGCCAGACATACGAAAGTTTTCATTTCGGAAATCATCCCCTATTGGGATGGAAACTTGTATGAAGGTACGATATCAACGGGTTCCCCGTGGATAAAGCGAGCAAAAACTTGTAGAATAGTAATAGGTGCATTACTACAAAGGCCGGGAAATAAGAGATTTCCTGCCGACAGTCATATTATAGACCAGATAATACTTAGTTAGTACGAGGCAGGCAATCCCTAATTCCGGCCGAGGTATGTACCTATAGTGTTTTTCACAAACACGCAATAAAATTTAAAGTTTTTTAAACCTGTTGACAGCTAATGACGGCTGTGGACGCGGACGAAAACTCGTGCCACTGAAGCCACGGATGGCCACAGCCGCGCGTGCGCTTTGCGCTTTTTCGTTAATTTTATGTAATAAAAAGCTATACAAGTAACTTGACCCATTTTTTTAATAGTTCATGATACGTACATTAATTTTGACATGACAATATTTATAAATATATATCAGAAGTTTCATTTTATTCATATTTTGTCTGGCTATTGTTTTTGTTCTGGCCTCAGTTGGGCACCGTTTTGTTTTGCACCCTCGCTGTCAAAAGGTTAATGATGGAATGACATGATGTTGATTCACATTTGAATATGCAACAAAAGAAGATTCCTCCAATTTTAAATGAAATTTCATTATAGGCCTCTCGTCTCGCCGCCCCTGAAACTTAACGCCAACCTTCCATTGCATGTTCGAGAATAGTTATTTATGATACAAGCGCGGAAAGTAGGTAATTCCCACTCGTTGGGAATTACCTATCCGCACGTGTATCATACAACATTTTACAATGCATCATGAATTTTTTTTTAACTGTCTTGAAATCTCATTCTCGCACGTGTGTGGGAATATTGGCCCGAAATCCATTCCCGCACGGCCCCGCGCCGCCGCCGTCCGCTGTGCGGGTATAGTGGAGTTCCCGTGTTTATGTTGAACCATATAAAGGTTCAAGTCATTGTTGTCTCGTCCCGGTACCGCCGCATACCGGGCAGAGTCAGTCCGACGCAACCCGACCCGGGTCGGGCCTAGCTGAGTTTCTTGCTGGATTCTTCTCAGCTAGGGTAGGTATTTTCTGTTTGTTTGTATCATTGCAATCATTACTCATAGAGTACATCTGAATGTCTGTCAAATTA
The DNA here is from genome assembly GCA_932294315.1 of Epinotia nisella. Taxonomy (NCBI): domain Eukaryota; kingdom Metazoa; phylum Arthropoda; class Insecta; order Lepidoptera; family Tortricidae; genus Epinotia; species Epinotia nisella. The sequence goes on from OW028699.1 coordinate 1,325,336, forward strand.
GACCAGTATGACAGGACTGGCTTACCCCGAGGCAGCTTGACCCAAGGTTTAGCGAACCAGCAATCCCAGTAGTTCATCACCACTCACACATCAGATTCGGTTGAAACCGTACAACCAATCTCACTGGAGCGCAAACTCTTAGAGTATTCCAGTGTTATAACCCCGGCGTGGTCGTGCCGGAGAGTTCCCCCTGCATCTTCCCCATCAGGCTACTCTCCAACCATGCAGTTCGACAGCTATATTGGGTCCGTCCTATTATAGCAAAAGTCAAGAGTATTTGTACTGTGTTGGATTATTTGCCGCTGTGACGTCCTATGGGTAATCGTCGAAGGTGCAATAAGGCGCGTCTCATCACGTCGCCGCTTTATTAGACGGTTTATTCCGACGACGGGTAATTGCTTTCTCCAGATTAATAGCCGTGCCGATGAGACCTTGCCACGTTAATACTTTCACTGTCAGGAGCCCCTATGAGGCGCTCTGTTTTAGACGCTTTCCTCTACGTAGCGGGAAAACCGCATCGGCTATGTACTACGAGGGTATAGCGACGAGGGTGAGTTGCTCCGAACCGTCTGTAAATGTGTGTTCGTTAAAATCGGAATGCACCGTATGGAAAGTTTGTCAAGTTTCTATGGAACGATAGCAGCCGGTGCCAAAAACATAAATGGGGAATGGATGAAAATTTTAGAAATGCCTGATAATTTTTTTGGTGATAGGAATAACCTTCCTTAGCGCCAGAAAAACGTTGCAGATTTTACAGCTGCGTGAATTATTTTTGAAAAACATAAACAGTTTCCTCACTTACGTTTTGGGTCAGGGACGGTCTCATATCCATCATCATCATCATCATATCAGCCGAAAGACGTCCACTGCTGGACATAGGCCTCCCCCAAAGAGTGCCACAATGACCGGTCCTGCGCCACCCGCATCCAGCGGACTCCAGCGACTTTTACCAGGTCATCAGTCCACCTTGTGGGGGCCTACCCACGCCGCGCCTTCCGGTACGTGGTCGCCACTCGAGAACCTTTCCGCCCCGATGGCCATCGGGGTTCTCATATTACAAAACTAATGGTAAACTGACACTGGCAATGACAAATATAGCTGCTGCAACTGTCAATATCATTGCCAGTGTCAGTTTACCACAGATATTTAAGATATCTTTTGGTAATATGAGACCGATCGAGGAAAGTGTCTATTGACCTACCTTGACCAACCAATTGCAGCAGAACCAAGATAACCGATATAGCCCTCCGAATTGCTAAACTTAAGTGGCAGTGGGCGGGGCACATTGCACGTAGAACCGATGGCCGTTGGGGCGGAAAAGTTCTCGAGTGGCGACCACGTACCGGAAGGCGCGACGTGGGTAATAGGCACCCCCACAAGGTGAACTGATGACCTGGTAAAGGTCGCGGGAGTCCGCTGGATGCGGATGGCGCAGGACCGGTCAATTTGGCACACTCTAGGGGAGGCCTATGTCCAGCAGTGGACGTCTTTCGGCTGATATGATGATGATGATGATGAAAAATTGCATGCCGGTTTGCTGGTCAACCCGGGCACATCGACTATAAGGCCGCAGTCTGTCAGCAGTCAGTACCCTATTCTAGAGCATACATAACTGGAGTAGTCTTATGTTGTATTTGCGTACAAAATAGTCTGCCGAATTTTGCGGGGGCGGGGGGGGGGGGGGGTCTTAATAGGATATTGAAACTCAATTATATATTGCAAGCTTGAAGTGGTTGAACGTTTATAATATCAAGTGCTTACAGCAACACGCGGGCATTTTTATGATCAGTGTTCTCTTGCGAGGCGATTTTGTGATCGATCGTGAAATTGTCTTTGTATGATTTTTTGCACATTGTGCAAGGTTTTTTACAGAGGGGTAAGTTACTGAAAGGCTACTCCAAACCTGTATCCCTAGGCCACTGATTACTTATGACAACACGGTAATTTTTGAAATACCTTGACGGCGCGTTCATTACCATGACAACGAAACTGTTATTGCCCCCGCCATTGTAACAATATTAACGTTCCACTTGTTTTTATATTGCCTACGCGATTATTTCGTGATAATAAAATAATACTCTTTCTATATGGTCATAATTCACGAAGCTACTGACTCCGATCATCCAATGAAACTGAACTCCACTTGCTCATAATTGTTATGAATCGATGGGTCAAGTTATACCAAGGCTGATACGTAAAAAGAAAAATTCGTTTATGAACAGAGCTTACAGACATAGTATCTAAATAGATCACCCAAACGCATCTACTTTATTTTGATTTTCGCTTGGCGCGGGTAACAGCCAAGCCTAAGTTGTCATTAATACTAGTTTAATAAGTATTATATTATTAAATATAATATTATTACTAGATAACACTAGTTTAATAAGTATTATAATTGTCACTAACGACATGATCCAAGTTGGTCTTAATAAATATATATTGATTGATTGATTAACACCAAGCCTAGGTAGAGACGGGCTTATAAATAAACCTATAATATGTTACTAAGGTTCAAAAATATCTGAGCAAACTTATGCACTTCACAATAGAGCTGAGTGTACATTATTTTGATCAATCATTGTCTCCGATGTTTAAAGACTAGCTTCCGCCTGTGACTTTGTCTGCGTGGACCCGGGATAAAAACTATCCCATATTTTAATCCTTCGTGCAAAATTTAATCCAAATCGTTGAGCCGTTTAAGCGTAATCCAGTAACAAATATCTAACCATACAAACTTTCGCATTTATAATATTAGTTAGGATTAGTAGAATTGATTTAGGATACTACTCCAGGCAAAATACTGTTTCGAAAAACATTAATTTATAATAGCGTTTTATTTGTTTATTTCATTCTAAAACGTTATTCTAAGATGCTTTATTCAAGAATCCAACAAACTTTCCACCCGGAAGTAATTATATAGATTTAAATTAAACATTAATTGTCTTTTTTATTTTATTTATATTGAATATTTTAAAGCAAATGTAAATGAACCTAAATAAAGATAAAAATATATATTAATATTTATCCGGACTTTTTGGGAGCTAATTAAATATTGATTTTTTTGATGTCTGATTTTTTGTTGGATTTTGCATCTAGGTAACTACTTAATTGATAATAAACCGTTACATTAAAAAAAATTGCTATTATAAATTATTTCCAAATCTGTAATTTTTCCATACAAGTTGTCAGTTCATTGCCTGGACTATACCTCGACCTCCCGCGGATGCGCTGTGTCGAGAATTATAATAATAAAAATTTATTTTAAATATCAATGATCCATAGAGTGTTAGTTACGACTTTCTTATCACTTATGTTAGTTATTCTTTATTTTGGACATTCATATAATGGCACGTGTGTTGAGCCTAGACTATCAAGCCTCTCCCCTATCTCAGCAAAAAAACTGTTGGAGCTGTCTCTCACACGGCACATCTGGGAGAGATACGTTTTCGCATTATTGCATGGAAATCATCCACGGACGGATGAAAGAAGATTAACGAAGAGAGTGTATATAAAAGGAGTGGAAGGGCAAGTTGGAAGGGGAAGACCTAGGCGAACTTTCTCTGATCAAATTGGAGAAATGTTACGAAAAGGCCAGGTCGAAAGTACCCTAAACCGACGAGCATGTATGAGAAATGTTATGAAGGTGAGTGAAGCGAAAGTGGTTTATCAGGATCGTAGCAAATGGAGATCCGTGATCTGTGCCTACCCCTCTGGGAAAGAGGCGTGATTATATGTATGTATGTATGTAATCATCCATGCAAGCCGAAATTAAAAATCTATGCGTCCAAAGTTAAAACGGACGTAGTTCTTTTGAGTTCATAGATCGACGAATCCTGCAACATAAAAACTAGTTTGATGTATTCACAAGGTGCTTAAATACATAATACAGGGTGTAGTGGTCTCCTTTTCAGGGTTCCGTACCCAACGGGTAAAAACGGGACCCTATTACTAAGACTTCGCTGTCCGTCCGTCCGTCCGTCCGTCCGTCTGTCTGTCACCAGGCTGTATCTCAAGAACCGTGATAGCTAGAGAGTTGAAATTTTCACAGATTATGTATTTCTGTTGCCGCTATAACAACAAATACTAAAAAACCGGCCAAGTGCGAATCGGTCTGGGGCTCCCATACAACAGACATGATTTTTTTGCCCTTTTTATAGAAAATGGTACGAATCCTTCGTGCGCGAGTCCGACTCGCACTTGGCCGGTTTTTTTTAAATATCTATAGTTACATTTACAGTGGCGCTAGTGAGCACTGTAACGCCCTCTTAAAAATAACGGCACATGCGCCCTCTATTCGGTTATACGTCTGTGCCAGTCAATTTCCATTTAAATAGACAGGGCGATAATAATCTAGCCGGCAGTGAAACTGTATTACTCAGAGCATATTACACTGTGATATTACGTTGTGATATTACGGCTATCGGCATCTGATAGGACATGAGTGATAACGCTTAGAACGGTTGGGGTGACCATGTTTTGCGATTTGTGGATGTTTGGTATAATATTTCTCTGACCTAATGTAGCTGGGTGTGTAATGATCGGTATAAAAACAAATAATATAATTTCATTGGATATAACCATTTTTGATATAATTTCAAAGGGTAGAATCATTCATTGTACATAATAAACGTTTGGTATAATATCAAAATATATATTGTTATTTAGTATAACTATCATTCGGTATAACGCTTATTTCTTATAACCATCATAGAGTATAATTCTTATTTGATATACATCTCATATTGTATAATGATCAAGCGGTATAATTGTATTAAAACTATAACTTGCTAGAAAAGAAGAATACCAGGAAGATGAATTTTTGCGAGCAATGGCTTCAAATTTAAACCTCAAAATTAAATGAATTCCTACACTTTATGTAAAAATATATTTTTTTTTTATGTGCAAATTGCGTTTTATTTACCTAAGCTAAACTACTTTTTTTCCGTTCTAACCTAACGTAAACCTAACCCAACCGCCAGCGTGTCGACGTCACCCCGCTTCGCGGGGTGCCTATTTCCGCTCTAAGGGACGCAAGTGAACCCTAACTTAACCCACCCAATAGTACAATTGTTGCGAGTGGTTTTTTTACTGCGGGGGGCTTTGCCCCCCGAGCCCCCTTGTGAGGGGCTTCGCCCCCGTCCCCCCTTTTTCTGGCTACCCTGGCTTGATTATATCAACTGTGAGCATTATATCCAATGTTCAATATAGCAAATAAACATACTTAATGTATGTTATACAAAATATTATTATATCAAATGATCGTTATATAAAATGATAATTATACCATATGCAAATATATTAAGTGTTGTTATACAACTCGAGAATTATATCAGATGAGCGTTATTGCGAGTAATATTATATCAAAAATATTTATAGCCATCGTTACGCACCCAATGTAGCTAATGTTCGCTTAACCTTTTGACAGCGAGGTTGCAAAATAAAACAATCTGATATATATTTATAAATATCGTCGTGTCAAAATTAATGTACCTACGTATCATGAACTATTTAAAAATGGGTCAAGTTACTTGTAAAGCTTTTTATTACATAAAATTAACGAAAATGCGCAAGCGCACGCGCGGCTGTGGCCGTCTTTAGCTGTCAAAAGGTTAATGTCGTTGCGTCCCACCTCCAACGGACTACTTCTAAAGCGGCTGAAAACGCCGAAAACCTGAAATGTAATAAATATAGATAATGGCAAGTGACTGAAAAATGGAATGCAAATTTTGACGTACAACTTACAAAACAACAAACTGTCCTGCAGTTTGACAGAAGAAAATACTGTAAAGCAAGGGTTGTTTAACTGAATAAACTTTTTTTCATTTTTTTTTTCATACTTACTTACTTAATTACATCTTATCTTATCTAGTTGAGGGCCCTTACGGATACACTTCGACCCAGTGGGATCTTTTGTGCATTTTCCCTCCCCTTTATAGCTACTCCCAAGCTCGCTCCATCATTTCCACAAAGCGGATGATGCAGCTCAGCGGGAGCACCCTGAATTCCTTTGGTTGCGGGTAGCCGTTACCAAAGAGATTCATTCTTTGTCTGGCAAGGGCATAGTTACATACGCACAGGTCAAGTTAATATAAAGCTTGTAATAAAAAGACTGTCACATAACATATAATGATTTTTTAGGGTTCCGTACCCAAAGGGTAATAAGAACAAGTGAAATCAAAAGAATTTTCGAAAAACCCAACTGTTTCTTTACACGAGAAATCCAACGACACCTCATATGTTGTTTGTCAAACGGTTTAAGCTGTAGGGCGTGCCAAAGAATAAGACATACACATACATATATACATACATACATACGTACATACGCTCTAAAAACATAACCGTCCTTCGGCAGTCGGGTAAAAACGGGACCCTATTACTAATTTCACTGTCCGTCTGTCTGTCACTGTATCTTATGAACCGTGACAGTTAGACAGTTTAAATTTTCACAGATGATGTATTTCTGTTGCCGCTATAACAACAAATACTAAAAAACAGAATAAAATAAATATTTAAGGGGGCTCCCATACAATAAACGTGATTTTTTTACTCGTTTTTATAGATAATGATACGGAACCCTTCGTGCGCGAGTCCGACTCGCACTTGGCCGTTTTCTCTTATTTGTGTATTTGTTTACCTACGTTCAATAATTGACGGCTATGAGATTGCCTATAACAAAAACATAAACTGTGCTCTGACAAAATTGACGACGCAAACAATCATGGAATATAACAATGACAACATTGATTATAATAAACCATAATTATGTGTGGTAATAAACGATAATAAATAAACACACTGAATAGAGTAACTCCTATTCTGGGACCTAGATTAAGAGGGCATTACAGTGCACACTACACTGGTAAATACACTCAAGAGCAAAAGTTTCGGGTACACTTTGTATAGAATTTCAGTACAAACTGTACCCAAAACTTTAGTTCTTGAGTGTAATTGTGATGATTTAAATTTAACGATAGATATTAAAAAACCGCACAAGTGCAAGTTCAACTCGCGTGGCGAGGGTTCCGTAAAATTGCTATGATCTAAGCATCAGGCGCTCCATACAAAATACTCATAAATATTAAGAATGTTCCCGATAGTTTGAATAATCAAAGTTCTTATAGGTTTTCCTGTAATCTTTAGACAAGGAACTATTCTCCATATTTTTTTCAGAATTGTAAGCCTAGTAGTTTCGGAGATAAGGGGGGACGGAATGGTCAAAATTCGTCTTTTTTCCTAAATTACTTCAAATCTGTTTACGCTAAAATTATAAAAAATATATGCTTACAACAACCCCTTTCATTTGATATGTCACACAATACAGTTTGCGAAACTTTTTTTTTAATTTTCCAGTTTACCCCTCAAAAGTGGCCCCCTTGTTCAGAATTAATTAATTTGCTTTACGCGTCCATCTTTGGGTCACCAATTTACACATGAATACCAAATTTCAACTCAATCGGTCCAGTAGTTTCGGAGCGAATCGGCTGTGACAGACGGATAGACAGACGCACGAGTGATCCTATAAGGGTTCCCTTTTTTTCCTTTTGAGGTACGGAACCCTAAAAACTGAGTTTATCATTTCGCAACAGTAAGAAATAAGAATCATAAGAAATAACTAAATAAGTAGAGCTTTTCATTCAACTTTTGACCGAGAGAGTATGAAGCTTTCGCTCTTTTCAATCCCATTCATATAACGTATTCATTCTCTTTCTGTTGATTTTGAGCTTTATCTCTCTATAATAAGGGCGAAAATTGATAAGAAATAAGCTAGATGACTGATGTAAAGGTCTCAAACGCCCCTACAGTGAAGTCCATTTTGCATTAGCGGCCTCGAAAACGTTCGTCCAATAAACATGGTTCATAATAATAACACAGATTAATCTTATATACGACGTCATTCATAAATAAGAATTAGCGGATAATATGTATTGCTGTAGGGTGACCGTTTTTCGGTGGCATTGGGACAGTCTCGTTTCGATACTAATATTCAATGATGTACTTAATGTAACAAGTGAAATCAAAAGAATTTTCCAAAAACCCGACTGCTTTTTGACAAATATTATAGCCTATGTCATTCCCACGATTAAGAGGAATCCAACGACACCTCATACATCAAAATCCATCGAGCCGTTTAGGCTACATGAGGCCACAAAGAAACAGACATACATACATACACTCGTAAAACATTACCCTCCTCCTTTGGCAGTCGGGTAAAAATAGAGGTAGATAGGTTATAAGCGCTCCGAAAGTGGCACACTAAAATTGAGTCAATTGCACCAACTTGCCTCAGTTTCGAGTCGTCAATAGAAACGTTAGCTGTCAGATTTTGTGGCCATTTTTAAACACGGAATTTCATGAATTTCATATACCTAAATAAATAAATAAATATTTGCGGACAATCTTACACAAATCGACCTAGTCCCAAACTAAGCAAAGCTTGTACTATGGGTAAATACATACTTAAATACATAGAAAACATCCATGACTCGGGAACAAATATTCGTGCTCATCACACAAATAAATGCCCGTACCGGGATTCGAACCCAGGACCTCTTGCTTCGTAGGCAGGGTCACTACCAACTAGGCTAAAGCGGTCGTCATATAGACAACATGATCAACCTCTTTTTTATATTACATCATTTCTAATATTATAAAGAGGTAAAGTTTTTATTGATCTTTGCAAGTTTGTGGAGGGGGTTTGTCCGGAACTACTACTCAACTCTCCCGATTCCATAAAACAATTGGGAATGGATGAAAATTTTAGAAGTGCTTTATTATTTTTTTAGTGATAGGAACAACCTTCCTTAGCACCAGAAAACAGTTGCAAACTTTTCAGCTACACTGTTAGAAAAAATTCGGTATTTTTACATAAAAGTGAGGGCAACTCTCGTAGCCCTCACTTTTATGTAAAACTAAATGTTTATGTAATCTTTCATCTGAATGTAAATTTACATCACAGCTTTTTACATATTATGTTTATACATTTTATGTAAATTTGAAGATGTAAATTTACATCACAGCTTTTTACATAACATGTAAAAACATTTCATGTAAATTTGAAGATGTAAATTTACATCACAGCTTTTTTACGTAACATGTAAATACAATTTTATGTAAATTTACATCGGATCGTTTTACATAAATGAATGTAAGATACATTTACATGTAAGTATGTAATGTGTATTTACATAAAAATATGTGATTAATATATATTTATCACATTTTTTATGTAAATATATTACCTGTCATGAGTAAATTTACATAAAACCATTGTTAATTTACGTCCGACTATGTAACTACTAATACATACATATATGTAACTTCACATAAATGGAGTTAAATCTACACAAATATGTGTAGTTTGATCACATAAGTGTATGTAGCGTTCCCTACATAGTATGTAAAAATACATAAATCTTTTGTACTTTACTTACAGACTTATATGTAACTTTACATTTTATGTAGGTAAATCTACACAATACCGTGGATTAATACGTAAGTATATGTATTTTTTTATACATATTTTTGTGTAGTTTTACATTATACGCAGTTAAATGTACATAAAAATGTATATTTTTATCACATAAACTTATGCGGCTTTACCTTCCATGTAGGTAAAAATACACAAATCTCTGTAAAGCGATTACGTATATTAATGTAGCTTTACATATTATTAAGGCAAATCTACATAAAACTTGTGTGTGTAGTTACATGAATATTATGTAAATCTACAGATTTATCACATACGTTATGTATTTTTTTCCATATTTTGCATGTAATTCTACATAAGAATGTGAGGGTTTACATGCACTTATGTAGATAAAACTACATAAAGCATATGTAATATTCAATGCATTCGGGGGAACTTTACAGAATATTGTAAGTGAAAATGCAGAATAATATGTAAAACTAAATAATTGTTTGGTAAAACAAATCACAGTTACCTAGGGGAAAATCACATATTAGTATGGAAAACTTACTAGTTTGGTGTGAATGTACCCACGTTAATGGTAATCCTACAGTCAAACTGTAAATTAAATTACCAGTATACTACAGGCATGTATTCTTATTACATATGTAGGCTTTTAGCGTATAAATCAATTCACCTTCATATAGGTAATGAAAATCATCCTTGCATGGGCGAGTTGATATAAATATTAACGCTATAAGCCTATATGATATGAATACATTACATGTAATTTACTGGTAAAAAATATCCGGTTTGGCTGTGAATTACAACTAACGTATGTACAGTCAGCAACATGAATATCTGTAAATACATTTTTGTACCTTATCGCTTAGTGATAAGATAGAAAGATGTACCTACAGATATTTATGTTGCTGACTACTGATACATTCACATATAAATAGTAAGTTCTCTGTACAAATAGGTAATTTTCCCCTAAGTAGTCTTGATTTGTCTTAGTAACAAACGATTTAGTTAAACACATTAAATTTACATATTACTCTACTAATAATGCAGGTATACAAATAAAATGTCTTTCTAAAATGCTTGCATTTACAATATTCAGTAAAAAAATATTATATTTAAATGAAACCAATGTTATAAAAAAGATCAGTATAATTTCTGAAAAGTGTCACAAATGATTATGAAACGAAACATAAATCATATTCAAATGATTAACTTAAAAATTATCTATTTTGACAAAACATAATAATCTTTATAGTTGCGGTCTGTAAGGACACTTTTGTAACCTATTGCTTAGTGATAACGATAAGATATAAAGGTGTACAGATATAATATTTCTCTGTACGAAAAGGTAATTTTCCCTTAAGTAGTCTAGATTTGTTTTACCAATGAGGATTTAGTTTAACATATTAAGGGTCGCCAAGATGCTCGACGATTTTAAAATGACACGCTAGAATAACATGCAACTTGTTTACACAATGGGACTATATCTAAGTCGGAAACTAGTTTCTGTTGCTAGAAATTAAAATAGAGCAAGTAGAGCATTTTTCATACAGTCTCTAGTCGCTTCTTTTTTTTTATTATAAATTATAGCAACAGAAACTAGTTTCTGACCTAGATATGGCGGATCCCATTGTATATAAAAAGTTTCACGATATTCCAGCTCGCCGTTTTCAAATGAGAACCAAACTACGTTTGTATGGGGCGCTGAATTGTGTCGAGCTTCGTGGCAACTCTTAAGTTTACATATTTCTTTACTAATAATGAAGGTACAGTAAAACCTCTCAACTATAGTCCAAATCACCTAACAATGGTCCAAATGAACTCGATGTTACGCGATTACGTTTGACTATTATAGTGGACGAACTCTATAGGAGGCAATCTAACTACAATTACGGCAAATATAACCAAAGAAAATAACTAAAAAAAGTCCTCAGTTTTGTCAGAAATTATTTAGTCTACTTTGGACCAACTATAATCCAGAAGAACTATCTTCTGGACTATAGTTGGGAGGTTTTACGATATACAAATCTGCCCCTTCAAATGCTTTCATTTGCAATATTCTGTAAAAAATATTATATTTTAATTAAACCACTGTTACATAAGATCAGTATAATCTCTGAAAGGTGTCACATTAGATTATTAAACAAAACAAAACCTCTTCAAATTATTAACTTAAAAATTAATTATTTTGGCACTACAAACTGAAGTAAGTATAGTTAGTTTAATTGGACTCTACTACCTATACCAGGTAAATTCCAATAATTAGTAATACATTCCGAGCAAGTACAGTCAACATATTTTTGCCTTTCTCTGTTGTAAAAGGATATAGAGTAGGTAGCGAGTAAGCTGATCCGGATCCGGATAATTCCATACAAGTCGGATCCGGGTTGCAAATCTGCTCAACTGAGCTCAACTCTCCATACAAACGTAGTTTGGTTCTTATTTTTAAACGATGTGCTGGATTTGAGTACACGAAGCTTTGTATGTATAATATTGTTAAATCATATCTAGGTTGGGTATTAGTTTTTGTTGTTGAAATTTGTAATAGAGAAAAAATAAAGCTAGTTTTTATAGTTTTTGGGGTTTGCATGAAAATCTTTCTACTCTTTCTATTCTTTTCTATTACAATTTTAAGCAACAAAAACTAACAATTGACCTTGGTATGATTTATTCCATTGTATACAAAAGTAACATGTCATTTTAAAATGAGAACCAAACAACGTTTGTATGGAGAGTCGTGCTTAATGGCGACTCTTAACTTAATGCCTTGACTGTTCTTGACAGCCATGAGATACTAAGATTGTTTTCACGTTAACCGATCAGATATCGGTATCGAACGCCGAACACACTGGTAAGAACCGTAATCGTATTTCTCTTTCTTACACATGTGTTCGGCGTTCGATAGATACCCCGACCAGATAATGTGAAAGGTTTTTTTTTTAATCAATCGTGATAGAAATCTACATACTAATGGTGCAAAATGGTGCTCCTATTTACGTTAACGGCAAATCACATCATTAGTCACCGCGCCGACGCCCAACGCCACGCTAGTCGCCATTACAACGAATAGTACTCGAGTTCATTTCAGAAATTTCGTTTGTTTAGTGCAGTGGCAGTGCAGTTCATAAGTTTTATTTTCTAACGGGAGTATAACAGAACTGGACAACCCATCACATACTGAGCTAATTAATATTTATAGTTACCACCTACTTATTATAAAAAATTGTTTAGTTTAGACCTAGCTAAATGCAATGTACTAACTGAGGGAGGGAAGATAAACTATTTCGCTATAATTGGCTACTTTCCTAAAAAAATTGTTTGTCCATCAGTTAGATTATCAAAAACTATTGGACTTGTATTTTTTTGTTTGTCAATTAAACAAAAGCTGATGAAGATATAGCCCGTTAAAGTTCCATGTGAAGTCACATAATGGTACACTTTTTAGCATAATGTGACGTCACGAGAAACTTTAACGGGCTATATCTTCATCAGCTTTTGTTTAATGATAAACAAAAAAATACGTGTCCAATATTTTTTGATAATGTAACTGACGAAATAATTATAATTATATTATTTTTACCCAGGAAAGTACCCAATTAATGAGTGTGAGTGCAGTTAGTGCGCTGTATTTAGCCAGGTCTATTTCGTAAGTTTCCTAAATTCTATTGCATCTAATTAAGACACATACATATTTCACATTCTTGCAAAATCGATGACTTTTTAAATGTTCGTTATAACTATACACATACGAGAATTTCTTGCAACAATAATTACAAGTAAATGACATTGTACACCTTAATCTTGTCCTAGTTTCCTAATTAATGATAACACTTTAGATAGAATGTTACCTCTTAGCTGCTTGGTCGTCTTTGTCACTTTGCTTCCCTCTGTTGGGTTTATTTTAAAAATATATCGTTGTATAAACTCTAGGCAACACTCTCCTTCTGAGGGGTATGCCAAGTTTAACACGTAGTATGTTGCAGTCAGAATCTTCAGGGCATCGCAGGCGCTGGATACTTCACTGATTACGCGGCTTTCAACTACTAAATAGTAGATTTGATCACTATCTGCGAATATAAATACAGATAAATTTAGATATTATGTCTATTGCGTCTGACAATGACAAGTGTAAAAAAATATCTAATGAAATGGGTCTTGATCCAAGTCGTAGGCGTTAGATAAGGGACAATTGTATATATAAAAAAAACTATAATGTGCTCATTCGCCTCATAGGGAGACATCAACCCTAACGAAACTAGAACTCTGATTACGCTTAATGATGACGCCGCGATTCGCAATTAACTAGTTTACTACGAATTGCAGCGTCAACATATATCAGGGGTGACGGGTGAGCTGAGGTTAAAACAAGTTACAGAAGACATGCCTAACAACTTACTAAAAGATGGCGCTGGTTCCCGAAAATGAAGTATAATATTCCCGTAACAATACGGACTAAAAGGTATATTGTTCGGCCACGGACTTTAATTGTTGAGCCATTTAGCGCTCATTTTATACTGGAAACTTTAAAACTTAACTATTATTAATATTAAATAACATAATTAGTCGACACCTAAATGGTGCAATAATTAAAGTCTGTGAGCGTACATAATGCCACGCGGGATGACATAAGCAAAGGGCTATATCACTTGTAAATCGTTTGAGGCACTTAAGCCCTCCACAAACCGGTTGCTGTTGCGGCGCGAACGCGGGTGCGTGGGCCCGCGCAAGTTGCAAAGCATTGAAGCTACACTTCAAACGCACTTCGAACGCGGTTTGAGAGCGGGCCCACGCACGCGCCGCTCTAATACCGCGCGAAGCGGGACGAGTGCACGAAACGCCGCCCGCCTGCGGTGTGAATACACCGCGTCAACCGCGTTGCTGCCACCTCGCGTCGCGTTCGATGCGTGGACTGTGGAGGCCTTCAGATGTTATTAAAAAAAAAGACTAACCTCCAATGGTAACTGCAATTATACTAGGCGATGGTGTCTTCGGTAGATCACAGACCTCGGATCGTGTCACTTCCTGTAAATGAATTAATAGTAAGTATATTGTTTAAAGAGGGGCGTAAGTGGAATATTGCGAACAAGAGTCTATCAGAAGGCGGAGGGCCTTTGAGTACTCGAATTTGCAATATTCTTACGCCCGTGTTATACACAATGTTTTTGAGGAAGATTTGCGAGGAAATAAATAACTACAAAAGACAGAAAAATCTAAGTTTCATACAACTGCACCAATCACTTCACAACCTCACTTCCAGATCAGTGCTAGTGGAGCGCGCAGCTTCAATATTTCAACCAATCACAGAGCAGTATTCTAGCGGCGCGTGGCCAACTAGTTTTTTTTACGTCTTCCTGGGCAGAAAGTAGAAATTACCGCACGTTGGGAACATTCCACTTTCTGGCCAGGGAGAGACGTAAAATTATGTACACACCACGGGCGGTAATAAAAAAAGCATCAGATCGCATATTTATCGCCTTTGCCTTCAGCTCGCGTGTCAAATGCCGGTGATCTGAAACATTCTTTGTTTTACCGCCCTAGGTAAGTAATGTACTATTACGTCATACCTGGCCATAAATTAGCAGTTACAGCACCGCAAAGAATAAGACATACATACATATACAGAGTGTTTTTTTTAAATGGGACAGTATGGGGAAATCCGAATCTAAAGGAGATAGAGGAAAAGTGTCCAAGGAGACATTAGGTGTTTTTTTATGTAAACAAATTTGGCTCATTAAAATTTTTGGTCAAGCGTGAGTTGTTCTTAAAAAATGATAAAGTTGGTCATTTTTTTTTTTGACGCGGGTCGACTCTGTTTCATGTAAGGATTATTTCATTGTATGGAAAGAAAAAAATCTGAACAGCAGAAGTTGGTCAAATTTAATGAAAACTAATCTTCATACAATTGCAGTATTCGCCTTTTAATATTGCTACAAGTGCCTAGGCGTGTAAAAAAATATTTAAAATTATTCCATTTTTAAATTTCGATAATCCATAAGAGCTCCAGATGATTCAAGAGAAGAACATTTTTTTTAATCTTCGTAAACATCATGGCACGCGATAGTCTTGAAATTATAAAAAAAAGAATTCAAATTTGGAACGAGTGGCCCCCACGATCGCCCGACTTAACGCCATTATTTTTTCTTATGGGGTACCTTAAGGGTCGAATTTATGAATCCCGATACAACTCCGTACAAGAATTAAAAGATGCTGTTTACAACACTTTAAACACAATTCACCATAAGTCTCTGTTAAATGCAACTAGAAGTGTCTTGAAGCGTGCTCGTGTACCTGCATAAGACAAGACGGCGGCCACATCGAACATTTACTCAAGTAATAAACCAACTGTATGAAGATAAGTTTTCATTCAATTTGACCAACTTCTGCTGTTCAGATTTTTTTCTTTCCATACAATGAAATAATCCTTACATGAAACAGAGTCGACCCGCGTCAAAAAAAAAATTGACCAACTTTATCATTTTTTAAGAACAACTCACGCTTGACCAAAAATTTTAATGAGCCAAATTTGTTTACATAAAAAAACACCTAATGTCTCCTTGGACACTTTTCCTGTATCTCCTTTAGATTCGGATTTCCCCATACTGTCCCATTTAAAAAAAACACTCTGTATACATTTGGCAGTAACAAACAGACTTGCTTTCCCATTAATTATATTAGTATGTACATACCTGATGATTCTGAAACAGAGCAGTGTCGAATTCTTCCTTGAAATATTTCCCAACTAGCTTCATAAATTTCAGTAGATCGTCATCTTCATCGGCCGCAGCAGTTTTCATTTTGAGAATAATTTTGATTTTGCTAATTGCGATTTTCATTTTCTCCAAACATGTTTTCATGCACTCTGAGGAGTTAATGCAACATAGCTTATCAGAGTGTTGTAACATATATTTGGGTTCCATCAAAATAGGCCATTCTGCAACAACAGCTGATATGGTTGGGCTTGTGTTCAAAAACTGTCTTAAATAGGGGTAAGTGATATCCATGAAAAGCCGTAATCTCTTTCTTTAATGGTTGAATTTGTAGCAAGCCACAATTGTTTTTCACGCAGGCTCTCTGAAGTTTCCTCTTCCGGTATAGTTGGTTCCCATTCTTTACATCCAGCACTAAGGTTATGAATTTTTTTCAATTTTTTCTTGGAGACTGTCCTATCTCCGGCATTATTGTTTGGTCTTTGAATATAATGTATTCTCTCCTCAATCTTTTTAAATACAGTATTGTAGCCGGATCCAATCAGTTCTTTAGTATCTTCGTCTCGGTTATATAAACAAGGGTACCGATCACATAATTCTTGAGCTATCACTCTATAAAGGGATTTAGTAAGGTGTGAATTATCATAGATCAACTCCTGTGCGACAATCCTCACAAGTGCATTGAGATCTGAATTACTTATATTCGAATCGTCATTGAGTTTAGCTAATATCGCATTTGGTATTTTTTCGTATGGAATGATGAATGCAGCAGTCACACGAGAGCTGCTGTTACTACGAATAGTAGAAGTAGATGCAGATGGTGATTATGGTATGCAGCTTTGAACAGTGGATGTACTAGTGCTATCTGTAGAATGCCTTTTTACTGCTTTCTTATGCTCAAATTCATCCCCAATAAGGAACGGGCTTTCTTTATACACAATTATCGCTTCGTCATCGTCTACCTCTGTTCCGTCATTTAAGAACACCTTACTACCCTTAAGACCTTTTTCATTAGCTGCAAAAAAACATATGATATTTATATATTATCACGTAATAATTTACTTTTAATCCCAGGACAGGGATATGTGGAAGAAAAAGAGGGAAGCCTTTGCCCAGCAGTGGGACACTTAAGGCTTTTAATAATAATAAATAATTTACTTTAAGAACAACTTCAATTTAGTACTCCGCGAAGTCACATACGAGCGTTTTTCAAAAAAGTGTACATGAACTTTTTTTATGAATTCGATTTTTTTGGGTTTTTCTTGCTCAAAATCATTGATACTATCTATCCTCATACAAGAAATAAAGTGTCCCAAATAATCCATTCCAGATCGTCACATTTTTGTATGCAGTCTTTTTTTATTTATATGGTCGTGACGCACTGAAAGAAAAAACTTACATAGTAAAATCTGGGACACTTTTCTTCTTGTATGAGGATCTATAGTATCAACCATTCTGAATAAAAAAACCCAAAAAAAATCTTAAAAAAAAGTGCATGTTCACTTTTTTTGAAAACTTTTTTAATATAGATGGGTAATTAATTGGTAATAAGGTATAACAGGTCACTGTTTACAATGTTTGTGTTTGAAAAACGCTCATACATAACACATAACATTTCCACTTTAAGTACCACATAAACCTGCTTTCCGAGAGCAGTTATTTAGTAACGAAAAAAACCCAATTGCTGTATGTGCCCGTATAAAATTTTAAGAGTTCCCTCGATTTCTCCAGGATCCCATCATCAGGTCCTGACCTGATGACCATGGAACCACTTGGAAAGGATACCCTTTCAAAAAAAATTGGCTCAGGCATCTTCGAGTAATCGGGAGGGAGCATACATAAAAAATAAAAGATTCTGACTAATTGAGAACCTCCTACCGTTTTGGAGTCAATTAAAAAGTATTATCTTCCATCAGAGACTACTTAATTATATAGACTTGCAAAGTCTATACATTGTCGCGTTCATTTGAAAAATAACACCTCTTAATAGTGTAGAGCTAGGCTCATTATTTTGAAGGAAGCGACAATGTATATACATTAGCAGTCTATATAATTTACTAGTCTCTGTCTCCTATAATTATAGGAGATAGAGACTAGTAAATAATGGATTTAATCCTTTTAAATTTAAAAGGATTAAATCCATTATTCCAATATCCTACTAGTATTATAAATGTGAAAGTTTGTGTGTTTGTTACTCAATCATACTGGAACGACGAGACAGATTTAGATGAAATTTGGAATGGAGATAGTTTATACCCCGAATTAACACAGGCTACACAGAGCACACAACAGCGCAGGGCACAGCTAATATTTTTATATAAACATTATATAGGTACTACTGCTAAAAAGATGCTACTGCTAAATATAATGATGGTCATGCATTATATGCGGTATAAAATAAACATTACTAGCTTCTATTTAGTTTTTACTCTATGCTACTATGCTTTTAGATGCAATGCTCATTGAGCTCAGACTAATACAGTCAAACCTGGGTAAGCGAGAATTCAAGAAACCCTAACGTTTCTTATTTATGCTAATCCAGGTTCGACTATATATACAAATCTGGGTAAATATGTAATTAATTTCATCAACTGCTACGCAATTTACAATACAATACAATACAAATACTCTTTATTGCACACCTCACACAAAAAAAGCAGTTACCTTTAAGAACTATTGTTTTTTTTTTTCGTTCTGGTCCATGGACCAGACTTTCAACACAGGCATGGTGCCTGATGGCAATGCAATGGCACTATGTAGGACCTGACAAGCAAAAAATATGAATTGTAATAAATATTACCAAAACCCTTTTGTGAGAAGAAAGTCTTACTATAGGTACACTCAGCGTCAAATACTTTGTAGCAACCAAAGTAGTCAAATAGTTACAACCATATATTAAGTATGGTGTACCACTATTTGGCCACTTTGACTGCTACAGTGTATTTGACGCTGAGTGTACTAAGTACTTACTGCTAAACAAGCAAGCTGAGAGTGAGAGAAGAGTATCCGGGAAACTTCAGATGGAGTCAATCCTGAGAATGAGGTGCTCTCTACCTGGGGGAATCACGTAACGTTCCGAACGCGCGTCTGACAGTTAAATCTCAAACTAACTGTCATTTTTCCATATAAAATTGACGTTTAAATCTTACAGACGTTCGTAAGAAAAGTTACGTGATCGACCCACTGGTCACGTACTCATATCTTTGGATCATTTCTTTTAAAAAATCACACTATGGTCACTATTGTTCACACATAATGGGATATTGACAAAAGCCACATTGCCAATAACCATTCCAATTACTGATTACACCTATTTTCAATGATTGTAAATAAGCATCTTTTACTTGAACAACTTTTCGTTAAAATACAAAATGCGGAGTCCGACTGCGCGCTCCCATCGACTGACCTTTGAACTTCAATATCTCGGTAAATATCGATCTGAGAGAAAAAGTCTATTTGTTATTTTATGCTTATTTTAGCATGTTCTATAGGATACATTAATAAAAATGAGGTGTTATATTGACGTCAATTTCACGATACCGAAATTTGCCAAGTCTCAGAACCGTTTAAAATGACTCATTTGAACCTCAATATCTCGGTAAATATCGATCTGAGAGAAAAAGTTTATGAAATAAAACATGCTTATTTTAGTTTAATCTACATGATTCAATTTACTTTAAGCCTAAAAACGGGAAAAATTGAAAAAAACTAATATTTTTCTAAGTCCCAGAAACCGCGAACGCCGCCTTGGCCCGCGTGGTCTGATATGTCGTTACTTACACGCGTGGTATGTAATGATAAATATTAGTGTAACGGATAGCAGAGAATGCCACACTACAAATGTAACAATGTTACAGGAACCATGATAATCCGTTAAAGATTGCTCTGCTAACATGCAACATAACCTTCAAATATGCATCATGAATGCGTGTGCTAATGGCGGGTGAACAAAATCGGCCTTTAAATAGACCTGGCTAAATGCAGTGCACTAACTGCACTTACACTCATTAATTATAGGGTAATAGTTTATGTTCCCTCCCCCAGTTAGTACACTGCATTTAGCCAGGTTTAAACTAAAGTAAGCATACAACATCGTTTTCTTAAAAATAAGTTGGTGGTAACTATTGAAAAACAAATATTAATTACCTCAGTATGTGATGGGGTTGTCCAGTTCTGTTGTACTCTCGTTAGAAAATAAAAGTCATCAACTGCACTGCACTAAACAACCGAAACTTCTGGAAATGAACTTGTAATGGCGGGCGACTGCCCGACTGGCGTGGCGTCGGCGTCGGCCGGCGCGGTGACTAGTGATGTGCGTGTTGACGTAAATAGAAGTGTACAGTAGACTCATGTTCAAATATATAACGTAGTGTTGCTAAATGGATAGTAAACCATCAACTTATTGTAATAAAGCATAAATGACAGAATATAATTAAAATCATTAAAAGACATGGAACTTGAAAGTTTAGAAAAAACATGTTTTTTTTTATTAAGAGTAAATTTAATGCTACTAATTAATAGAATCCTTACGCACTTTAATCCGCACGCTAAGGATCTAAAAACAGTATTTCGTGACTAAAACAGCAATTTATTTGATTTTCCATACAACGATTAGTAGGTACAAATAGCGAACTGTGACGTCATACTTTTGTGACAGTATTTTGTATGGAATGTTTCATGTGCCGCCAGTTAGGTCCGTATTTGACTCAAGTTTTTGGGTATTTATGTTCTTAAATTGTAGTTGTTCCAACACAAACATTTGTTCCTCTCCAAAAACTGTTTCAAATGGCATCGTAAAAAGGTTTTAACTTTTCTTAAAAAAAAGGAGGAGGTTCTTTAGTTTTCGATATTTCCTATTTTAACTCATGTTCCTTCGGAAATCGCAAGAGAGGTGAAGTGGAACGAAGACCACAGACGACTTATGGAACTCTTCAATGATGCAGTACTTCGAAGATTCTGATATGATTTCGTTGAAATAGCAACTAATGAAGCGCCAAACTCGAACTACGCTGCTTTTGCTTTTATTTATAAATAAGAGCGTGTATTTGGGTTGCCACATTTTGTCAGAATAGTCTAGTACTTATTTTCTGGTGACAAGCCGATAATTTCTTTGTTTTTAACATAAAATAACCGTGACTGGTTATAACCAGTTTTCGGTTATTTTTTCACCATAGCCAAAATCATAACCGGTTATTAAATATGGCCGGTAATTGCATTTTCTAAATACAAGTATTATAACCCTATGAGAGGGCCTACCGTGAAACGATAACGAACTTCGTTCGTGTATCTCCTTCTCTATCGCACTTGCTAGTTTGAGCGACAGAGAGGGAGATAAACGAACGAAGTTCGTTTTCGTTTCTCGGTAGCCCCTCTGGTAAGCATTATCTGTTGGCAAAACAACGTTCAACTAAAAAGTAACATGAAATGTAATAAAATATCTTTAAAAAAGCATACGTTGTAAACCATTATCAATCTCACCTTAACTCAACCAAATAAACGTAATTTACTTCGATGCGAATTATCGTAATCTAGAGCGTGATTTCTCGGCGGCACATCACTGGGCGGCACTCGTTTGTGAACACGTTACGACCTGTTACTGTACCGGCAGAATGCGGTGTGGGCCGTGAGGATAAATAGATACTCTCGTGCGCCCACATTAGGCTCATTTTAGCGTTGTGTTATTTTTGTAGGTGTTTGAAGACTTTTTATTAAGACCGTTCGTAAATAACTAATTACCTAAGATAATATCGACGCCATAGCCATAGTTCACATTCGTACTAATAACGGCGAAAAATGTAGTAACTATAAGTAATAATAATTGTATAATAAGACGCATTATTTCTGCCTTAGAACACAGATTGAGCTGAGCTATAATTATGGAGCTAAGGTCATTGTTGCATACCTACTTATTTATTCTAATTTTAAGGCAACATCGTCATTAATATGTCACAGAGAAGGGTATTAAAATATTTTATAAATATAATTAGAATACATTGACCGTGGGGTCTTTTAGTGATATTTTTTTACTTTTAGATACATTTATGAGTTTTTGAACGTATCTATTAAGATACGTTCAAAAACTCATGAATGTATCTAAAAGTAAAAAAACAGACAGGCGAACCGGAAAACGGAAACGAACTTCGTTTGTATTTGCCCTTCTCTGTCGTACTTGCTAATTCTAGCGACAAAGAGAGAGAGAGTAGTAAAGTAGGTATTTAAAATTACAACATGTTGATACCCGTAAAATTTTCCCTCTCATATAGCATATAGGCTGATGATGATGATGATACCCGTAAAAACTAAAAAAAACAGCCGTAAGATTGGTAAATACCAACTTGAAGCTGTAAATACACATTAAAAGAACATAATAAGTACCATTAATTATGTTAAAATTCGGAAAATTTCGCATTTTTACCATTGTAACTCGTAATATCACAATGTATAATGTGAACTTATAAATATTGAAAGTGGAATTCCATTTGAAGTATTCATAATTACTATGATTAGCTGCATTTTATTGGTAAACAAAATGAAGAAAAAAATGCTCTTACTTAAGGTGACATTCATTAATTACGTAAGGACAATTGTTGACCCTCCTATCCTCTGCAGCGTGAAAAACCCTGCTGCGTAGTAATTAATGTTTAGGCCATCTGTATATTTTGTAGGGTACTAACCACATTAGCTTGTCTGCAGTTTGTACGCGACATGAATAACTATTTGCCTTTGAGGTGACAGGTTGATCTCATAGGTGGCGCTGTCGCACATTTGTTTTTCCTTTCCTGACCTCTGTGAGCTTTTTGTACTGTCTGGTTTCTTGGTATTACTCCTATGATTTACTTTAAAAAATATTTAAAATTTGAAAAGACGATTTTCTAGAATCCCTTCTTAGACTGTTAGAATTGCAAAACAATGATAGAGAAGTCATTCTTCCTAAAAAACTGGTCAAGGAAACATCAATTTACCTGAATAAGTCTCATATCTGGAGTAGCGTTTGACATTTTCTGGTGTGTAATTAAAGTGTTTACCTTGTTTTAAACTTACAACTGGATCTTTGTTCCGGATTTCCTGGTCAGTGCGTTGTTGGTGTTATTATATCATTTTTAGCAGTGATAAACAAAATTAAACGTGTCGTGTGTGAATTTGATTTATTTTTTATTTATCACCACACCTAGTGATGGGTCGTTACCAGTAACTTACTCAAAGTGGGAATATTCCCGGTAATGTTACCAGTAACATTACCCCCGATCGGTAATATAGAGAAACATTGAAAAAAATGTTAGAATTGTATACGTTTTTTTCGTCTTAAATACTTAAATACATAATAATGCTACTATTTACAGTCATAAAACATTAAAGGAATCTCTGAGAGAGTAAATTCCCAATGTTACCGGTAATATTCCCAATATTACCCGGTATTTTCCCAAAGTTACTGGGAACATTACTAGAAGTAATAATTTAAAAAATGCTTCATCATCATCATCATCATCATCATATCAGCCGAAAGACGTCCACTGCTGGACATAGGCCTCCCCCAAAGAGTGCCACAATGACCGGTCCTGCGCCACCCGCATCCAGCGGATTCCAGCGACCTTTACCAGGTTTACTAGTCCACCTTGTGGGGGGCCTACCCACGCTGCGCCTTCCGGTACGTGGTCACCACTCAAGAACCTTTCCGCCCCAACGGCCATCGGTTCTACGTGCAATGTGCCCCGCCCACTGCCACTTAAGTTTAGCGATTCGGAGGGCTATATCGGTTACCTTGGTTCTGCTGCGGATAGCCTCATTTCTGATGCGATCACGCAGAGATACTCCCAGCATAGCCCTCTCCATTGCCCTTTGGGTGACTTTGAGTCTTCTTATGAGGCCCATAGTAAGCGACCACGTTTCCGTGCCATACGTCATCACTGAAAAAATGCTTAACTGTGTAAAATATAACAATCAACATTTTGTATACCTAATAAAAGCTATATTTCTTTCTTTTGCCTGGCTCCTTCCCATTTACTTGGGGTCGGCCCTTCTAAATCTTCTAATCATGCGTCGCCAGGCCAGTCGGTCCTGGGTCGTCTCTGGTCTTAAATTTCCAGCTTCCATGTCTTTTCTCACTACTGCCATACAGGTTAACGGGGTCTACCTCGCCCTTGGGGTGCAACAGCCACGTCTAGGACTTTTCTGGTCATATGTTCTGGTGGACGTCGCATCACATGACCGTACCACCTCAATCGGCTTTCTGCGAGTTTGTCTTGGATAGGCTTTACTTTGAAACTGCCTCTTATATGGTTGCTCCTCACATGATCAAGCCTCGTAACGCCACCGGCCCATCAAATTCATTTCAGCGCAGTGTACGTTGTTTTCTTGCTGCTTTTTAAGTGGCCAGAATTCAGCTCCATGCGTCATTGCTGGGCGTACCGCTGTTATGTATACTTTTCCTTTGATGCGTACTGGCATTTTACTGTCACAGAGCACACCCGTGAATTCTCTCCATTTCGTGTTTATATGATGGGTAACATCCATGTCTATTGATCCATCGTAACAGATGATAGAACCAAGATATTTGAAATGGATTATCTTTTTAAACTGATGGTTTTGTAAGAGAATGCTGGCGTTGTCGTTGGTGTTGGTGATACTAAAATTGCAATGCATATACTCTGTCTTCTCTCTGCGAACCCGTAATCCGGCTCTTTCTAGTGCTTCTCTCCACTGCTCTACTAGGCGCTGTAAGGTGCTGGGGTCTTCACTAGTGAGCACTATGTCATCAGCATAGAACATGTCCCATGGTGAAGGTCGTTGTATCTGTACCGTTAGATGGTTTATTACGAGATTGAACAGGAGAGGACTGAGTGCTGAACCCTGGTGAACACCGACTTTCACTTCGAACTCTTCGCTTATACCAGTTGGGCTTCGCACTTTCGTTGTGACGTCGCGGTACATGTCTTTGACGAGGTGTATATAGTGCTCTGGTACTCCTTGTGCTCAGAGAGCTTGCCAGATTAGTTCCCTAGGCACACGGTCAAAAGCCTTTTCCAAGTCGATAAATATCATGTGTAAGTCGTTTCTGTTGGCTCTGAATTTTTCCATCAGAATTCTAATCGAGTGTATAGCGTCAGTTGTTGATTTTCCTGCGACGAAACCGCATTGGTTCTCGGGAACGTTTGTGAGTTTGAGTAATTTCTTATTTAAAATCCTTTCCCACATTTTGAAGGTGTGTGAAATAAGCTTTATGGCTCTATAGTTGCCACAAAGTCTAATGTCGCCCTTATTTTTGTAGAATGGTACTAGGTAGCTTCTTCTCCATTGGTCGGGTATACCCTCGCACAAAATTCTGTTGAACAGCTTAATTAGAAACTTGACCCCATCGTCTCCATTCTCTTCCAAAACTCGGCAGGAATCTCGTCTGGTCCAGAGGCCTTGATGTTTGACATCGTCCGAATCGATGAGAATACCTCTTCAGGTGTTATGCATGCTATTGCACCCTCGATAGCTGGGATTTCGTGGAGATTCTCACTTGGAAAACTTTCATTGAGTAATAAACGCTACCTATCCTACTAATATTATAAATTCGAAAGTTTAGATGTTTAGATGTTTGGATGTTTAGAGGTTTGGATCTTAATAAGAATAAAATGATCCCTAAGAATAAAATGAAACCTATAACAGAAACCGAATGCAGTGATTAAGTTTAAGTAGTCTTATGTTTTCTAGCAAAATCATTGACATAGAATTTACGAAAAGAGAGTCAGTTTTATGATACGATCCATATTGAGATAAAAATGTATTTACAAATACAAATATTTATACGTAACAATTGTTATAAGTCATACAGAAATTAGGTATACCTAACTAACATTACCTGCTCGTCTTTATCCATCAATGCCGGTCTTATATCTCTTGTATCTTGCGATGTAGACGCACGGTCGCTGTCACTTATTATTTGAGTGTCACATATGCTTCTTTGTCATATTTTCTTAAACTCTACATCTTGGGGGCTCTGTTTACATTTCAGAATATGACATGGAAATTTTGTTGCATTTCGAAAGTTGTACACAAGACTGCAGAATTTGCAAGTGAAACTCATTTTATGGTTTATACTATTTTGGGTAAAATTACTTGACTTTTGTGCTTCATTATAACATATTCAGTCTTGCATGTACTCCACTAGTTATCACAAATAATACGTTCACTCTAACCCATGTTTTGGATAAGACTAATCCCCTGAGTAGGGTTCCAGGTAGTAATACCGTAAATCATCTTAAAAATATGTCCCAGAGCTCCCATGTCAGCGAATTAAGAACTATGGGACATATTTTTGAATAATTTGTCTACGCCCATATTTTTACACTTGACTGTACCTACATAACTTGTTGTACTAAGAAAATAACTTTTAGACCTTATTCTATGTCATATAAATCATCACTATCATCAGTTTCGTATCTTACCATGTTTTGGGAATGTTACCGGTAACATTGGTAACTTACTGGTAACATTCCCAAATGGAAACTTACTGGTAGCGGGAATGTTACCGCTGCCCATCACTAACCACACCTCATATGTATGTACGGACCCTTACGTAAGCTCAATAAGGCTTCTGTTATGGGTACTAGATGACGATAAATTGAATAGATATAACTACTGAAAATATTCATGCTCATCATACAAATATTTGCCGTTACCGGGATTCAAACCCAGGACCTACAGTTTCGTAGGCAGCGTCACTATCCACTAGGCTAACCAGTCGTTCGGTAGCACGGACTAATCAGTTGCGCGTCCACGTAAGTTGGGGTCTTACGTAGTTAATGAATAGCCCCTCAGTAGGTACCTACATAAAGAGTTGGTCATAAGAAACTGCTCATAAGTCATAATCATAAATCATCATAGTTATATACATAAGTATCTAAGAAATGTGTGGAATAGTAAAATTTCACAAAACTTCATTTTTTCCTAGAACTATGTGAATTTGTACTCAATGTACATAGGTTGATTTATACCTTAACTATGTGAAATTCCAATTTATTGGTAAAAACTACAAAAAACCTTATGCGACATTACATACAAAGACTTTAAATACACATTTAATAGTTACATTACCTTTCATTATGTAAAAAATAGTGACAAGTTTCGGACTTTTACTGTTCCAAAATTGTATAATATCCACTAATGTGTAATTTCACAACTTTTTATGTAAATATAAAAACAATATAAAATGTAATATTCGATCAGCTTTGTAAAAATACAGAATGCAATGTATTTTACTGCAATTTACATATATTTTATGGAGGAAATACAGACAACATGGTAATAAATACATCTAACTTGTAAGAAAACAGTAAAATTACAAAAACCTCTTTAAAGTCTCAGGTATCAGGGTAATTATCTGAAGAATCTGTAATTTTCCGTTCTTTTCTGTAAATTGATAATAATAAACAATGTAAATACTCGTAACAAAATGTAAAGTTACAGATTGAATGAAAATGTTTGTCATATTCTGTAATGTTTCTATCAAAAAATGTAAATTTATCAACTTGTATGGTTTTTTTACAGATTTTATGTGTAAAATATATTCTAAAAGAGATAACTTCTGTAAAAATACCGATAAATATGTAGAAATGGTGCTAATTATGGAAGTCTTTATGTAGGAAATACAGACAACATGGTAATAAATACATCTAACTTGTAAGAAAACAGTAAAATTACATAAACTTCTTTAAATTCTCAGGTATCTAAGGTAATCACCTTATGATACTGTAATTTTCCTTTCTTTTCTGTAAATTGAGAATAATTAAAAATGTAAATAATCTTAAAAAAAGGTATAGTTACAGATTGAATGAAAATTTATGTCATGTTCTGTCATTTTTCTATCAAAAAATGTAAAATTCTCATTTTGTATGTTTTTTTACAGATTTTATGTAATCAATACCGAATGGCAATGTCAAAGCACATATTATGTGTAAAATTTATTCTAAAAGACATAACTTCTGTAAAAATATCGATAAATATGTAGAAACGGTGCTAATTATGGAAGTTTTTTATGTAGGAAATACAGACAACGTGGTAATAAATACATCTTACTTGTAAGAAAACAGTAAAATTACATAAACTTCTTTTAATTCACAGGTATCTAGGGCAATTATCTGAAAAATCTGTATTTTTCCTTTCTTTTCTGTAAATTGAGAATAATTAACAATGTAAATACTCGTAAAAAAATGTATACTTACAGATTGAATGAAAATTTATGTCATGTTCTGTAATTTTTCTATAAAAAAATGTAAAATTCTCATTTTGTATGTTTTTTTTACGGATTTTATGTAATCAATACCGAATGGCAATGTAAAAACACATATTATGTGTAAAATTTATGCTAAAAGACATAACTTCTGTAAAAATATCGATAATTATGTAGAAACGGCGCAAATTATGGAATACTACCGGTTTTTCTGTAGTTTCTCCCGATTATTTGGGCAATTTCACACAAAAATGTATTTTTTTTGCATGTAAAATCACATTTTTTCTAACAGTGTATGTCAATTAGGTATTTTTGAAAAATATAAACAGCTCCCTCACTTACGTTTTGGATCAAGTGTTAAATATCAAATTTTACACCTTATGATGTAGTTGAGACTTTAAAATATCTGAAACATTAAGAATTTAATCATTCAAAATTTTACTCAAATTCAAATTGTTTATTTGTAAACGCGTGCCACGCCCACATCGCCTTTCTATAAGAATTTAATGTTCTGTGGTAGGTTCCCTAAACCGACGAACATGTCAGAAGAATGTCCGGAAATTGAATGAAACAAGAAAGGTTTGTCAAGCTGGTAAGTGTAGCAAGTGGCAATCCGTGATCTCTGCCTACCCCTTCGGGAAACGAGCGTGATTATATGTCTGAATAAATAAATAGATATTAGAGGACAATCTTACACAAATCAACCTAGTCCCATAGTTCAATAAGGTTTGTGTTATAGGTACTAGACGAAGACGACGATATATTCAATACAAATATACAAATACATAGAAAACATTCAAGACTCAGAAACGAATGTAGCTCAGCACACAAATATTTGCCCTTACCGGGATTCGAACCCAGGACTGCTTCGTAGGCAGCGTCACTACCCACTAGGCTAATGTTGTCGTGTTATTGAAAGAAATACTTGTAGGCGTAAAATAAAAATAACCCCCGATTACAGGCGTAATGGAATATAAACATGAATATCAGGCAGCTTAGCGCAGATGGAGTCTGTGAAAAATGCGTCGCCATTTGTTATTCGGGCCACGGGATATGCGCAGGGGAGGTGATCAAAATGATATTTCATTTCATTCGATTTATTCATTCACAATTTACATTGTATATAAATTTTGGCTGCATAAAAAAAATCATATTAAAAATACACATAAAAATAAAAATAAACCCGGCCAAGTGCGTGTCAGAAAAAGGTTGTTCAGGCATAAAAACATTAATCATTGACCATTCAAATTGAATTGTCATATTACTCACTACACGCCAACCAAACCCGCGCGCGACTGCAGCGCTCAAGAAGATGGTGTCAAAAAGAAAAACTACACTATTGTCAAGATGGCCTCACACGGGTATAAGCGCGTTCCCGTATAAAGTGTCGGAAAACGGATATTTCATGTGCTTTTGTATTACTAGTGATAAGGACTAATCATAAGTGAACCAATACAATCCTGGGCTGCAGGCCAAGCCCAGGCGACGGCGGTCTTGCGGGAGCCTGGCAAAGATATGTTGCTGATAATTTTTGTATGGCTGTGATTATTGTAGTGCCTGAACAGGGGTTTTAACTAATTTAAACTTGATTACGTCCACATTATATTATGGTCCTTCGAGCCGGATATGAACCAGCGACCTATAGTATCGTCACATAAATCTTACGGCACTTACACCCTTTTCTAAAGGGAAGGCAGTTTTTCAGCAATATCTCGAAAACCTTAGAACCGATCTTGTTCAAAATAATTTTCGGTGAAAAAATTTAATAAGCCCTATGTCTATGTTTTTTTTTCATATATTTTAAATACACCGTTCAAAAATTAGAACTCTATTCACTTAATCAAAAAAATTGCATAGAAACCTTATATTTATTTTGAATGCACGTGGACTTACAATTTTTTTTTTTGACTTGCAGTTACATATATGGAGATGGAGTGCACTTCTAAAAAAATATTTTTTTAGTCATATCATTACATAAATTTTATTATAATACATCTTATAATTTCGAGTAAAATGCCTATGACGTACGGTCAGACGGACATGACGAAACTATAAGGGTTCGGTTTTTGCCATTTTGGCTACGGAACCCTAAAAATGTTGTAAAACCTAAATAAAAAAGATTCCGTACGAGTTTACGATGTCACTGCTCACCAGCTCACCACCCACAGTGAGTAGATATTATATATATTCTTTGCTGTCCACTATTACTTGGTCACGTTACGACCATTTCTTTTTCTTATTTTGTGATAATTTTATAGTCCAAGAAGAAAGACAAATTCACATGAATGTGAATGATGAATTTCAGAAGTTTGACATCATCTTTCTACTCTTTTATTATTATCATCCCAAAATGCCAGTTGCCAAACACAATTCTAATTTGCCATGGTATCAATTCACATTTCACCAGAAACACTCGCCGGTCTTAATTCACAACAAAGAGGTTGTATTTCTCTTAGCTACAGACAATGCTGTTTTCATTGGTGACACCAATAGACAGTAAAATGTTTTTGGTCCCCAAAGTCCAGTAGCAATCATTGGGGCTGAGCTATTGTTAATTTCATTGTGTCTATGGTTTTTTCTTAGTTTTGTGTACTTAGCCCTTTGTGTGTTGTATAAATAAGGGTCTACCACATTCAGTTTGTTTATGGATTTTAAATATCTGTTTTTAGGCATTCATGCATTGATTAGGTATATGAAAAAACATAGGCACTGCTTACGATCAAGTTCTATATTTACAAAATGTATATACATAATTTTTCACAGTTTATAAATTAACTGACTAAAACTGTTTTTTGAAGTGGATACTTCTTTGCTCGCGTTCTTGTGTAGGGGTACAGTTCAAAATGTATCACGTGACTTCCGGAATAACTTTTTGTAGAGAAGCCTAATCTGATTTCAAATAATTGTTTGTTACATGTTTTAATCCTTCTTTATTTGCCATTAGTTGTTAATCACAAAATGTTATTTAGTTTATGTGGCGGACATGGAAATAATGCTGAAATGACCGCCATTTTCAATGTATCTCGAGTCAAATCAAATTAGCTACGTCACTCAATGTTGCCATATATACCGATTTATCTGCACATACAGATTTTAGTGAATTAATTCAGATATATATTTACAAGGGTTCCATAGCCAACAAAGAAGTATCCACTTAACTTAATTAACGGTTGTATCTCCGACACAACCCGCTTCTTTTTTTCTTGAAGCTTGTTTGTGTGATTAGTGTTACGTCTCCTGTTAGGTAGCATTAGATCAAAAAAAAATTGTGATAATGATGAACCTAATTACTCTGGTGGGTTATATCCTAAGCATATCAGTTTAAAATACTATACTTAATAGAAATAGAACAACAAAAAAGAGTTTACATCGTAACATGAAATTGGATAGCAGGTAAGTGTGGTGTATTTTTAGGGTTCCGTACCTCGAAAGGAAAAAACGGAACCCTATATCCTATAGGATCACCTTGTTGTCCGTGCGTCCGTCTGTCAAGACCCTTTTTCTCAAGAACGCGTGGAGGTATCAAGCTCAAATTTATATCAAATACTCAAGTCTACTGTCTCTTAGAGCTGTGAAAAAATCAAACTTCTAAGCCAACGCAATCAAAAGATATAGCCGTTTCTGCCGCAAATTTTCAAAACTCGCAAGGGAATCAAAACCTATAGGGTACCTACTTCCCGTGAACTCAGAATCTTGAAATTTGGTACGAAGCAACGTCTTATAGCACAAATAAAGGAAAAATTGTGAAAACCGTAAATTTTTAGTTATCATATAATAAAAATATAATAATTTTAAAGTTACTACCCCTTTCCTCATGAACGCGTAGAGGTTTAAATTGAAATTCTTATAAAATACTCAGGTCTATAATACCTTTAAGCTGTAATAAAATCAAACTTCGATGTCAACGCAATCAAAAGAAACGGAACCCTCGGTGCGCGAGTCCGACTCGCACTTGGCCGAGCTTTTTAGAGTGACAACACTTTAGACATGACTACTGTGTTGAGTTTTGAGGTGCTAATAAAATAAATGAATTATTTCATTACCAATCAACTTACAGACCTTCTACAGTTTACAAAACAATGCCAAAAGATTAGTTGTTGTGTCATCTCCGCAACTTTCATTTCCGCGGCTAAAAGAAAATCTGGTATAATTGTCCTAATATTGCAATTTCTTTCCCGTTCCAAGCATTTAGGTATCAACCCATTCTTCTTAACTCTAAAACGTTCGAACCACAGCGAATTAAAACGGCTCTTAAGCCCTTTTTAACGAATCAAGTACAGGCGCTTGGGATATTTCCTTCATATTCAAATAAAGAACAGAACGCGAGCAATTTGTTTTGGCCAATCACAGGCGGCGTACTTTTTTTGAAACAGCCAATAGCGGGAGAGAGATAAAAGCCCGTTTCGCTCCGGGATTCCTGCGCTAAAGTCCCTGACCATTCCACGTATAGTTCCCTAGGAAAAGCGTTCAGTGAATTCCGGCCCGTATTGTATTGTATAATCAGCCATCATGGCAGGCGAGGGCGATTCATGAACGAGATTTAGAAGCGAAACGGTGTACCGCGCCCGCTTTTCCTCTGCGTGCGTGACAGAGTAAGTGCTATATGAACGCTGTAGAGGGAAAGGGATGCACTGCGCGGACGGTTAGGTTGTTTTAAGGGGAGGTTGGGGTAAAGTAATTTTCCGGCTTTTATTCAACGTGCTGCGAACAATGTTCCGGATTTGGGGAACGTTTTCGTTCTCTAACGTCGGTTTTGAAAATCGAATTTCTTTGTATGTAGGTACATACTTCGTTGAGTCGTAAACATTTTGAGAGTGCTTATAACATTGATATTTTAAGGGGGAAATCTTGGACAGTGACGTTTGGCCGAAGTTAGGTGCCCCTCCATCAAGTCTATGGAAAAATATTCTAACAATTAAGTAGTTGGAAAACGTGAACAAAGTCAACTTAAAAAACAAAGTGTAGAATGAAAGTTTACTTCAGAGTTTGATTTGCGTAACGGATAGAAAAGGGTTTTACGGTACACCTTTACATACCTATATTGAAAATGATTTTGTACAATAAACTGGGAGGGAATCTTGCTTATCGGAAGCACTTTCAAAAGAAAGATTCTTCTTTAGTTGATTTAACTCCATTTTCGGAACACCAAGTTTTATCTGGCAGTTGTGGAAAATCTTTTTTTTTTGTTGTATGCATGTCCCCGGACCAGGGGAAAGGTCCAGGGGTATGTGGGACTCGCCTTTATGAGGAAATACCCACTAAACCACTCTGCGGCGTCTACCCTCACTCATCAGGGGGCTTCATAGGATCGCTAGCATTCTACCACGATGCCCCCCGGCTGCCTTGTGAGCACCCGCACACCAAAGGGTTGGCCCTTCTCCAAGACGTTTAGGGCCTGGTAATGTATGAGTCCTGTACCCATTGGCCCTATTGCGGGATCTGGCGGTTCATCATCATCATCATCATATCAGACCAAAGACGTCCACTGCTGAACATAGGCCTCCCCCAAAGAGTGCCACAATGACCCGTCCTGCGCCACCCGCATCCAGCGGACTCCAGCGACCTTTACCAGGTCATCAGTCCACCTTGTGAGGGGCCTACCCACGCTGCGCCTTCCGGTACGTGGTCGCCACTCAAGAACCTTTCCGCCCCAACGGCCATCGGTTCTACGTGCAATGTGCCCCACCCACTGCCACTTAAGTTTAGCGATTCGGAGGGCTATATCGGTTACCTTGGTTCTGCTGCGGACATATATTTCTGATGCGATCACGCAGAGAAACTCCTAACATAGCCCTCTCCATTGCCCTTTGGGTGACTTCGAGCCTTCTTATGAGGCCCATAGTAAGCGACCATGTTTCCGTGCCATATGTCATCACTGGCAACAGACACTGGTCAAAGACTCTCGTCTTGAGACACTGCGGAATATTGGACGAAAAGATGTGCCGTAGCGTGCTAATCTGGCGGTTAGCAGCGGCAAATTCTGTACGAGTTGTGGCGAACCTAGACGGTCCTGCGCGGAAGACTGCAAGGTAAAACGAGATAAGACCTTGGAATATCTTATAGCTTGCAGGACGATTGCAGTACTCGCAAGACCGTCTGAATCCGCCAAAAACTTAACAAAGTATTTCAAAACCTAACCTACAAACGGAAAATGAACACAATATAATCCGGCTACACTGTAAGCGCTGTTTACAGTTTAATAGCGCCTCGTAAACCCGCTGCCATTCCCGTTTCCACAGACTATGATGGCAGTTTATCCGCGAGTCTGCGCGAACTTCTAAATGACGTTAATTTTGGCGCGAAACGGCGGCCCCGCATTCGAATTGGCGCGTAATTTGTTTATCTGATGGATCCCTCCGTTGTTTATGGTCGGATTTATTTTCTTAGGGTTTAAATTCATAAAGCTGTTTATAAACTCAAAGGCTGCGCCTTGCGCAAAAAGGTTAGCTTAGTTTACTTTTATTAGGGAGCTCAGCTATTAGGAGGATAAAGTGAGAATTTTACGGACGGAAATATTGCTTATAGATAAAGTAACAGGAGTTCCTAGTATTACATTCTCAAATTCAAATTCAAATTCAAAATATTTAATTCGGACAACGTGACGTTTGTTAGTAATTACAATATAATTTAAGACTAGGGTTAGTATTTATGAAATAAAATAAAACAATTTAAAATCAATTAAAAAAAAAACAATTTAAAAACGGCGCGTTAAAGCAGCGACAGGCGCGTGCAGCTGCACATGCCGCCACACCAGCGGCGAGTCCCAGCGCTGGGCTAGCGTGCATAAGATACCGTTTGAGCTGCCGCGGCTGCGGTTGAGGAGCGAGGTACTTCGTTTTCTCATGATAGCGTAAAAGCAGTCTGTCTGAGCATCGGCGAACATAGCCGAAGCACTGCAGTACCGCGGGAGAAAAAAAAAAACAGCATCCTGAATGCATCATTATACTGGACGCGCAGGGCTAGAATCTTCTTATTTCTTCTTCTATTCATGAGGCTAAAGTAAAATTGAGTAAGACAAATTGACATAAATACAATTGTGATATTGTGCATAATAGCAACCACCAAGCAATACCCACTAAACGCTATAATCATTTACGAATTTGTAACAATTTCTCCTTAGCATATTTTTTCGCTCCGGCATAATGAACAATGCCGTCGACAAAACAATAAATGCGCGGGAAACATTTTGACGTTTCGTGAAATAGTCTATGCCGTTTATGGTGGCCTGCAATTGTTCAAAAAAGGAAAAGGTTTTATTGCGATAATGGCCGCCCGCTGGGCCGACGGTGTTGATGTGCCGTTCGGTAGCAAATGATTAGTTTCGGTCGGTGTTTCATAGTGTAAATAATCTTGTTCGGGCTTGAATGGTTTGTTTAGGGGTGTATCTATGACTAAACTCTTCGGTTACGGTCCCCATTCGCCAAGTTTCAAATTCTACGAAAATTTGTTATACGTTTTATGAGCGCAATGTTGACTTTATCAGAATCAGAAATGTTTAATCAGTGTTACTTGACACCACATACATGGACATCATCAGCTTTCACTACCTAATTGAAACGAGTAGATAATAGGTACCTTCAGTCCTACATAATGCCCTTCTATTCTGTAACTTGTTTTAAGCTCACCTCAACGCTCACCACAAATATATCTTGACGCTGCGATTCGTAGTAACTAAGCGTAGGTAGAGGTCTAGTTTCGTTAGGCGTGACGGGTAACAGCTCAGTGTAGTACAGTCGACCACAACGATACGGCCAAATTTATAAAAATATCAGCGTGTTTACAAAATAAACTCTAATATTCTGACGTATATAGAGTATCGAGTGAATTAATACCAAATGTCAGTACTTAACTGATTTTAATCGTAGCCGTTATCCTTTAATTTATTTTGGTAAGTTTTCGAAAAAAAATTTTTTTTTTCAATGCATCATTCACCACCCTGTATCCTTTTTTTTGTTTTTTTTTTTGGCCGTATCGATTTTTTGTAGCCGGCTGTAGTGTAGGTAGCGTCATTTGTTGGTATATTTGTAACCTAAAATACCATACAGTGGAACATAGAACCTCCTCCTTCTTGAAGTCGGTTAAAAAAGCTCCAGCAACGAGCTTTTATCTTCTTTGCAGTCGCAAGCGTCCATAGAATACTGTGCTTACATCAGACAGGCCGTACTTATGTTTGGTGCCACCCGTCGCAGTATCAAAACAAATGTCAATTTAACTTCAATCCAATACGTTCAGTCACATACACCCCTTGTCTATTTTGTTAGTCCTTCCTTACACGGACACGTCTTTGCTTCTCGAAACAGCTTTGACTACCCGTAACCCGTTGCTCACCTTCCGTACCCAAATAAAACATATATTAGGGACGATCCCAGGGGGCCACTGCAACATTTTCCCGGGAAAAAATAGTGTAGATAGCGGGATGATTGCTCCCGAATATCCGTGATGCCCGGCCCGGGTATTTACGAGCGACCCGGATTAAAAAATAACCCGGGTTTTATACCAGGGAGCTGACGCGCCGGATTATTTATTTAGATCTTGGAATATACTGACTTGAGGTAGGAAAGGACGGTATAATGCGGATTTTGTACTAATGACATGGTAAAGGAGCAAAATTTCGTATTTTAGGCTCGAAGAACTCAGATACTGAATTAAAAATAAAAATGAAAGGAATAGGCAGGACATGTTTAATTATCAGTGCTGCTTTTTAGCAATTGGGCATTTTCCTCATGTCAAAAAGATAACGAAGTGGTTGATATATTGATGATGATGGTAAACCATCAAATTATTACAATAAACTGTAAATTACAAAATATAG
This sequence comes from Epinotia nisella, assembly GCA_932294315.1. NCBI lineage: Eukaryota > Metazoa > Arthropoda > Insecta > Lepidoptera > Tortricidae > Epinotia > Epinotia nisella. The sequence continues at coordinate 1,362,499 of OW028699.1, forward strand.
AAATCATAAAACTGCATATGAGACTTCAAAAAAATATATTTATTATATCGTCCTATATGGCTACTAATAGAATCCTTACACTTTAATAAAAAACTATGTACTTACGAAGTATTTCACGACCAAACCAGCAATTTACTCGTACGTGATTTTCCATACAACTGAAATATACCTGCAAGTATGAATCCACACACCGCGATTACAACTTCCAAATGACTTGTCTATTTAACCCTTCAACAAAACTACTCCTAAAATCCATGACAAATCTAATTACGCCCCCAGCAATAAACCCCCCAAAATAATAACGGAACATCATCCCCGCTTATTCCCTAATATAATAACAAGATTGTTACCTCATTTATTATTTAAATTTTCGTCACATCTCTCAGCCCTGCTCCCCAACGGGTCATGAAAATAAAATCATGGCACCGGCCTGCGTAGATTGAATTCAAAATTGGAATCAAAAGACAATCCTTTTCTTTTTTTATGGCGACGAATGGCGGCTTGGGTTGCCAGAGGTAAATTTTATATGGATTGTCAGAGGACCGAATCGGTAATGGATATAAACGCTGTTTTTCGGACGGTGTTGCGTAAATAAATAAGTGCATTGCAATGTTCGTGGTAGACCCCTGTTCAGAAATGGCAGGCACATATATTTATCTGGTCATTCCAATTTTCGCGCATAAGAAGAGTTGCAAATCTAGTCTGATATTCTAAGAGTATACTTAGTTAGTAAAGTACCTGACTGTAGCATGCCTTTTAGGGTTCTGTACCCAACGGGTAAAAACGGGACCCTATTACTAAGACTTCGCTGTCCGTCCGTCCGTCTGTCTGTCACCAGGCTGTACTTATATCAAGAACCGTGATAGCTAGAGAGTTGAAATTTTCACAGATTATGTATTTCTGTTGCTGCTATAACAACAAATACTAAAAAACCGGTCAAGTGCGAGTCGTTCCTATTCTCTAAGCATTAGGCGCTCCATACAAAATACACAAAAATATTGAGAATTTTCCCGTTACTGTAAATACTCAAACTTCTTATAGGTTTTCCTGTAATCTTTAGGCAAGGAACTATTTACCATATAGTTTTCAGAATTTTAAAATTAGTAGTTTCGGAGATAAGGGGGGGGGGGGGGGAATAGTAAATTTTCGTCTTATTTCCTAAATTACTTCAAATCTATTTTTTCTAAAATTATAAAAAAAACTGAGATGCTTGCAACAACCCCTTTCATTTGATATGTCACACAATACAGTTTGCGAAACTTTTTTTTTTAATTTTCCAGTTTACCCCCCAAAAGTGGCCCCCTTGTTCAGAATTAATTGATTTACTTTACGCGTCCATATTTGGGTCACAAATTTACAACTGTGTACCAAATTTCAACTCAATCGGTCCAGTACTTTCGGAGCAAATCGGCTGTGACAGACAGACAGACAACCGAGTGATCCTATCAGGGTTCCGTTTTTTCCTTTGGAGGTATCGGAACCCTAAAAACAGTGACACACCTAAAGAGCAAAGAAATTTATTGCGCCCATTAACCACAAACAGCCCAAATTATGAAATACGACGCCAAATTTGACCGTCAAAGCTCACCGACATTTAAATTAAAGACAATACCCAATCCTCCATTGTCGTCAAAATAACACGATAGACAATTGAAAACTAAATTTTATTGCCCACAGAATTGCGGTAGTCGGTAATGAAGATACGGTCGCAATATACCAATAAATACTACTGTAAAATAATAAAATTGGAAAGGACGGCCTTGGGGAAAATGGCGGCGGGCATAGACAACCGTCACACGTTTTAAAACCATACAATGGCGGTGACAAAATATTTTCCCGTTCTTTGAAACCCGCGTCCCTTGCGCTTAGAAATCGGTGCCGTAGAAGGTTTTTTCGCATCTCTAATTGGTCGGTAAAGAAAGTTGTAACTTTTTAAATGGACTGTGGCCAGGTTTTGGTTTTTTGCTTGAAATACGTAATATATTTTTATGCTGCATAATAATGAACTTATTATTACAGTTTCGTGGTTCAGTAAAAAATGGACTAGCTGTGGTTATAAAATAATCTATAGTATAAAATTATTGGGCATAGACAAATATGTTCATCTTTTTTTACTTCTACTGATATAATACTTAGTTCATATGCAAATCTAATTTCATATGAGACGAGCGTTTTTCAAAAAAAGCGTACATGTTTTTTTTTGTCAGATTTCGTTTTTTTTTGGGTTTTTCTTACTCAGAATCATTAATACTATCGATCCTCATACAAGAAAAAAAGTGTCCCAGATTTTACTATGTAAGTTTTTTCTTCCAGTGCGTCACGACCGTATAAATAAAAAAAGACTGCATACAAAAACGTGACGATCTGGAATGGAATATTGGACACCTTTTTCTTGTATGAGAATCTATAGTATCAACGATTCTGAGTAAGAAAAACCCAAAAAAATCGAAATAAAATAAATATATAAAATTGAGTAGATTTAACGATGTCAACCCATTTTTCTTACTATCAATTTTAATTGCACAAAAGAAAGACTTCATTTACAAAAGCCTAAATGTCTGTCAATAAATCCAGGCTTCGCTAATTGTCATAGGCCCTAATTCACCGCCAGCCCAAATAAGCACGACATCGACACCTCTAAACCACTCCGCGCCGACTTTATCCGCCCTAATCCAGTTAAGACCAGTTAAATCCGGTTAAATCCGGATTAATAGTCTGTCAGATTGCCGCGGGGCGCCACCTGCGCCCGGGCCGTTTTTTTGGGGAGGATATATGGCGGAGGGGTTCAGGAATTGGTTTGGTTGTGTTTGTCAGTGTCTATTTACCTACATAGCGCATCTAAGACATAATTTAATAAATATATAATAAATAAATAGGGGACATTCTGACACAAATCTAACTAGCCCCTTAGTAAGCTCAATAAAGCTTGTGTTACAGGTAGACGACGTTATATATTTATATATATAATACATATAAATACTTAAATAATGTACATAGAAAACGTCCAAGACTCGGAAACAAATATTTGCCCTCACCGGGAAATATTGCCGAATCTGTGGGACATTCCAAATCCCACAGATATCGAGCAAAACAATGAAATGTACAATTTTTCATGGTCATACCTTTTAAAAAGCATTTTTTAATGTAACGTAAGAAGATGAATAATTTAACTGAATGTAGATTTGATCTGTCGACAGGGTTCTTCACTTCATCGTAGGTTAGGTGTAGTTGGCTTGTGACAATGTGCTAACTACCCTCCCATTTCCAAAATCCTAACTCGCCGGTACCGGCGCTCGGCGCGGGCACTGTGCGCCCGAGATTGACACGCGTCGCGCGCGCCCGTTTTTGCAAATATCGAAAAGGACTCAAAAGGGTGAAACCTAGTCACCCTCCGTGTCGCGAGTGGCTACCGATACCCTGAGCCCTGGAAACGCGAGTGAAAGATACGTACAGTGCACTGGCGATTGGACTACAATAAGACTTGCGTCGTGACCTATTCTTAACCTCCCTACACCCCCTACACATTGTCACAGGCTCAAATTTGGTAGCTATTATTTATTATTCTGTCAACTAGGTAGTAAAATAAAATTTGCAACATACCGTCTTATGTACCGCCGTATTCAAACACGAGGAAATAATAAAAGATGATAAAATTTCGCCATTTTACCGCTCTGTTAACAAGCTGGCTTATTAGACGCTGATGATTATAAAATCAATAAATCGCTACGTAATTGCCAATATTTCTAAATTATTGCATTTTTTATGATTTAGAAAGCCAGAATATATATGTAGTCAACCGAGGCAAATGCGTCAATGGGGCAAATGCGTCTTATGATGATATCACCGAAACTCAATATTATAGAAATATAACATTCCTCTAAATTAAAAGTTTGGTTATCTGACTTTGAATGTCAAAGGCTGTAATAGTTCTAAAATGATGCGTTTCTAAGATATCTTCAAAAGACGCATTTACCCCATTGACGCATTTACCTCGGTTGACTATGTATTTTTACCTATAATTTCTTTCATTTTATGATCAACGACAAATATCAATAAATAACGAAAAATGTATGAAAATGTCGCTTATGATTATAATAGAGTTCCTGTCTGTATGTATTTGGTGTTGCACGGAAGTAAATAAAAAATGTCATGACATGTAAAATCACTGAAAACAGGCGTTGGGTTTCACTTCAACTGTACCTGTAAGTTGATCGCTTTTTTGTATTTAAAAAATATAGAAACTGTATTTTTTTCTAGTGACACAATATCTACCTACCATCCAATGATGTAATATAAAAAGAGGTAGATATGTAGTCTATACGAAATTCCGTGTTTAAAAATGGTCACCAAATCTGACAGCTAACCATTCCATTGCCGACTCGAAACTGAGGCAAGTTGTGCCAATTGACTCAATTTTAGTGTGCCATTTTTCGAGCGCGACCTATCTACCTCTTTTTTATATTACATCATTGCTACCATCCGAAATTCATTTCACACAAACACAACAACGTCGCAAAGGGAAACATGTTTATTTTTGAAATTAGCATTTTTATATTTCCTAATAATATTAGTAGGTAATAGGTACCTATTACAGTTATAACTGTCTCTTTTAACCCGTGTTAGGAAAAAAATATGAAACAAAACCATTCCAATATACTGAAAAATCAATTTCCCGCCCAAAGCGATGAAAAAAAGTTCCCCTCCCGACATTATGGCACTCGAAAAAAAGTTAACCACTCTTAATATGTCACAGTTAAAAGTATCAGCCAATAAAACCACAATTAGTGTTCGGAATTTAAAATATAAGTTGACAAACTTATCCTAGCTTGCGGGAAACAAATGAACTAACACCCTTTCATACTTTTTCAACGTCGAACTTTGCTTTAGTAGCTCCACTGGCGGCCGCAAATATAACTTGGTAACTATTTAGACTAGGGGAGCATAATGCGATATCCTTGTCGTTTTAAAAACAGAGTAGTCTATGGTGTTTTTTTTAATGGTTAATTTTAATTTAAGCATGCACTTATGTTTAGGATATGCTTTTGATGGTTTGATAACTTGCAAGGATGAGTTTAAATCTAAATGGGTGTTGTAAATAAAAAAATAACAGTTTTAAAATAATAATACATTTACATCAATCACATCTTTACTTACATCAATTGGGATATTTTATTTTGTTACTTTAAAGATAAAGATAAAATCATTTATTTGTCCAACATAGGTTACAGGATGTTACAGAATTATAGTCAGTTTCACTATGTGGCGCCTTACGGCTTACAAATTGTTGAGCATGCATGTCAAAGTCACTATCATTTATAAATTCATTTACAGTACACATGGTGTTACTTTCCCGCACGAGTGCGGAAATGAGCACTTTCCGTGCATATGTCGAAACTTTAAAGAGCCATATGTACTGTAAAACGTTGTACGATACACGTGCGAATAGGTAATTCGCAACTCGTGTCGATTTAAAATTAATTTATCACCACTCGTTGCGAATTTCCTATTTTCTGCACTTGTATCGTAAATAACTATTATGGTATAATAACTTCTATGAGCTAGAACATTTTTTGAAGCACTAGTTTAACGTTTAAGTTTTACTTATATGCACTAGTTTAACGAATATAGTACCTAAATACAAAAGTAAGTATTATTTATACTATAAATAAAAAATGTACTAAGCTAAGGATGGATACGAAGGCTCAAAGTCACCCAAAGGGCAATGGAGAGGGCTATGTTAGGAATTTCTCTGCGTGATCGCATCAGAAATGAGGCTATCCGCAGCAGAACCAAGGTAACCGATATAGCCCTCCGAATCGCTAAACTTAAGTGGCAGTGGGCGGGGCACATTGCACGTAGAACCGATGGCCGTTGGGGCGGAAAGGTTCTCGAGTGGCGACCACGTACCGGAAGGCACGGCGTGGGTAGGCCCCCCACAAGGTGGACTGATGACCTGGTAAAGGTCGCGGGAGTCCGCTGGATGCGGGTGGCGCAGGACCGGTCAATTTGGAACTCTCTGGGGGAGGCCTATTTCCAGCAGTGGACGTCTTTCGGCTGATATGATGATGATGAAGGATGGTCCGGCGGCATGCGTAAATTCATCTCCCTCTGTGTCAACAAAAAAAAAGGTAGGTGCTTACAATAAACTAAATAATGATTACGAAAGTTGTTCTCACTGAAGAAGTAAATACTAAGGTATATTCCGAATTCCGACCGTCCGTCATAATTCTAGATAACCTATATATACTAAAGTTTGAAGTTTTATAAGTTTGTAAGTGGGAGGTAATCTCCAAATTAACTATAATATTATACTAATGTAGGATTTATGAAATTGGATGAGCCGTCCCGATTCCGAAGATTACACCCTGCATACAGCAAACTATACAGTGTGTTACCGGCATGAGGGCATTTATTGAAACTGATAATAATATGTTCTATTAGCAATTGTTTTCAAGTATTAGCAAATCATAATTAGGTTTAAAATTAGGTCTCGCAGTAGGCCAAGATACAGGCTCAGCCTAGTTTGGTCACTGACAGACAGCCTCGATTCATTGTAATATTTGTTTTTGTGAAATAAACTATTTTGTATTTTTGTATTTTTTTTTGTATGTAAATTAACCGCACAATCAATTTCCAAAATTCTAAATTTCTAAGATTTAACTTAGTTTTAATTTATCTTAGTTAATGTTAATTATAATCTTGTATTCACTTTTAATAAAAAAAAAAAAAAAAAAACTAAAATTCAAACCTTGAATGTACTACGTGTATCGTAATAAACAAAGTTTGAAGTGTTGTCATTTACACTTACTTGTCAATTTACTTTGCTGTACGTTGCTGGCAATTTAAATTTTGTTAGAAAATTTATGAAGCCGGACTTTTAGTTAATTAGTTGAAGGATTAAAAGTTAAGGAACTAAGTTAATTATACCTACTTTTAAAAAAGCCCACTTGCCGGTGCTCACTGTAAACGTGCAAAGCCACAATCTCCTAGAATTTTCCTCTTTATCAATATCAGTATACATAGATGACGAGTGACGACACAGATGACCTCTTTTCAAAAGTCCAAGAATAAAATAAATATTTTACGAACATGCAATTGAACACTGTAATTAATCGTCAATTCCATAATGAAGTGTCCATCTTTTCTTACCATTTAAAATGTCTAAATGGACAGCATAAGGTATTCATCTACAATATATGCAAATGACGCCCTTTCGAACATAATTAGTTCAATTGTGTTTATAATTGTAGCTTATTAAGCAATACCTAGCGCCAAAGTCGTCAATAACTTTACCTACTATTAATGTCACTTGGGCGTGCGTAAGTATCTATTCATTAATATTATATCTTTCTTACACCTGAGACTAATACAAATTATGATTAACTAGTTCTGCCCGCGGGTCTGATCGCGTACCTGGTGTAGAGTTTTCATCACTAGATTTATGTTACATCCTTAACTTTGATGTTGTCACTTTGACAGCTAGATGAGAATTGGGTTGTGTCCTCATGTTAAAATTGATAGCGCAGTGTTGCTAAATTGATAGTAAACCTTCAAATAAATGCAATTAAGTATAAATTACGAAATATAATTAAAATCATAAAAAGGTATGGCCCTTGAAAGTTTACAAAAAATATGCATTTTTTTTATTGTCCAAAAGTAAATTTAAAGCTACCAATAGAATCCTTACGCTTTTATAGAAACATCATTGTATGACAACTATGGTCCTAAACGCAGTATTTCGCAACCGAAACAGCAATTTACTTGATTTTCCACGACTAGTACAAATATTACCCTGTGACGTCATGATTCAATGTTAATCAGTATGGAACGTTTTCGGCTATCGCCAGCGAGGTCCGTCTTTAACTCAATTTTTTGGGTATTTATGTTCTTTAATTGTACTTACTCCCATACAAACATTTGTTCCACACCGAAAACTGGTTCGAATGGCATCGTAAAAAAAATTAGGACACAAGCCTATTGGCCGTGGAGCCTAGGTTATGGTCGATTGTGTAGTTAAATCTGTATTGCAAGTTTAAAAGTGAGAAATATCAATAAATATAAATAGTTCGGGCAAGATAGTTTCATTGAGAAACCCTACACCTGGGAGTCCTGGGACTTTTGAACGCTCTGTCAAAGAGAAAAATTGTCAACCACACGCCAAATCAACAAGACATTTAGTACAGAGTTAAACCTTATGTCAATGCGAGAAGGTTGCTCTCGCGCTGGGGTTTTTGACGCATATATCAGTCGTTGGCGTTGAAGCTTTTTAGTTGAATAGATAAATAAAATTTCAAATGTTATGGCAAAGAGTTAATGTCACAAGACAAACATTCAAATCATTTTAAAATGAATTAGTTGTTCAGTTTGTTAGTACACTACTCGGACAATCCGAGTGCTCTTTGTAATCGGACGAAGCATTCAATAAATAGTTAAGTTTATTGCAGTTTAAATGTCAGAAACAAGATTATTAGATTATCTAACTTACGATAAAAACCGGACAAGTGCGAGTCGGATTCGCGCACGAAGGGTTCCGTACGATTATCTATAAAAACGAGCAAAAAAATTACGGTTGTTGTATGGGGGGCACCTTAAATTATTCTTGTTTTTTAGTATTTGTTGTTATATAGCGGCCACAGAAATACATCATCTGTCAAAATTTCAACTGTCTCTAATCTCTATCACGGTTCAAAGTGACTGGTGACAGACGGACGGACAGCGAAGTTTTAGTAATATGGTCCCGTTTTTAGGGTTCCGTAGTCAACAAGGAACCCTTATAGTTTCGCCATGTCCGTCCGTCTGTCTGTCTGTCGGTCTGTCCGTCTTCGGCTTCGCTCAGTAACCCTTACAACTAGAAAACTGCAATTCGGCGTGGGTATATAAACTAATCACGCCGACAAAACAGTAAAATAAAATCCTGAAAAAAAAATTTTTAGGGTACCTCCCCTACATGTAAATTGATGATGTTTTTTTTTTCGTTAAACCTATACCTAGTGTGGGATATCGTTGGATAGCTTGTTGAAAAATATTATGGGTTTACTCAAACTATTTTTCAACTTAGTTATGTGTTTGCCAGATAATGGCATTTAAAGCCCTAATTTTTGTTCGAGTCATGTCCCCCCCCCCCTGCCGGCTAAATTGCTACTACCGGGGACGTGAAAAAATTCGTGGCAGTCCATACTTAATATTATAAATGGGAAAGTGTATGTGTTTGTTTGTCCGTCTTTCACGGCAAAACGGGGCGACGAATTGACGTGATTTTTTAAGTGGAGATAGTTGAGGGGATGGAGAGTGACATAGAATACTTTTTGTCTCTTTCTAAACCCCCACTTCCCTAAAATGGGGGGTGGAAGTTTGTATGGAGCATTCCACAATTTTCAAGCTAGAAAGCTAAAAACTGGTTTGCGGACTATTTGTGACTAACAAAAAAATCGTGCATCATTTTTTTTTGGAAATCTGCACCCAACCCCTTAAAAGAAGGGGTGTATAAATATCTAGTGTTTGTGTGTGTGGTCCACACACAAACACTAGATATTTATATTTAAAGTTGGTCTACTTGTTGAGCAACGGCAAAACCTATGCAGCCGCATTTCAATATAATTTTTTTGATGTTGTATTTCCTGTTTATATTCCTATTATTCGATGAAAAATTAAAAGTAGAGTTTTTAACTCGGATGAAAGCCACCCATTTCAGTCTCGAACTATTGGCGCTCTACTTCGTTCGAGCGCCAAAATATCTCAACTGAAATGGGTGACTTTTCATTGGCCTTATATATCTATGAAAAGATGATTTAAACAGCGTCCATATTAGAGGTGCGGCACTTACGTACGTGGCTTGTAAGGCCGATACGGGAGCGACAGCCACGACCGCATAATTGGCAAGTAAATGTCCTGCCCGGAGACGAAAGAGGAAGAGCAGCGCGTTGGTGTCTTAATTCGCGTCTATAGGATAACAGATCAAACCACGTTTTCTCGTGTTCCACCACTCCATTACGTAGGGTCTCCCTCCAATGGTCTCGATCTTGGGAATGATCTTCCCAAGTTGTGGAGTCGATCCTAAAGGACACCATGTCCCGTTTGGCACTGTCCTTGAAACGCAACATAAGTCGTGACTTTTAACCCTTAACAATCTACTATTTCTCCGTATTTTCACCCGAACTGAGCTCGGTCGCCCAGGGTCTGCAGATTAAGAGTCTAACTAAAAATGAGGCTTTACAGGCCTTAAGCGTCTGCTAGACGGTCGCCAACACGCCCCTCCGACCGGGCGACCTTGGTCGGCACCGACCGCTGTAGTAGGAAATTTTGCTGCAAACAACTGTCTACACGGTCGGTGCGGACCAAGGTCGCTCGGTCGGAGGGGCGTGTTGGCGACCGTCTAGCACGGGCTTTAACTTTGGCAATGTTCACAGAAGAGCAGCGAACCTAAATCTCTGTGAGCCTTTTAGTAGTACCTCGGGAGCGACTAGTTATAAAACATGACACCTTTTGTCTGAACCAGCGTGGCGCGGTAGTGATCTCCGAGGCGCACTGAAGGCATTATTGTTTAATAATTGAGCATTATTCTACAGCGAGGTACGGCCGGCGACGCAAGTTTCTACCCGTATTATATTCATGGTGGATTGCATCAAACCGTCTGTAAGCGGTATTCGTTAAATCTGAATGTTTGATAAGTGTCCATGGAATGACAGCTGCCAGCGCCATATTTAGGGTCATCATCATCATTGGCCTTATACATCTATGAAAAGATGATTTAAACAGCGTCCATATTAGAGGTGCGGCACTTACGTACGTGGCTTGTAAGTAATTTAGGGTAGGTTGCACCAAACCGTCTGTAATTGGGTCGTGTCCTAAATTTTTTTACGATGCCATTCGAACCAGTTTTTGGAGAGGAACAAATGTTTGTATGGGAGCAACTACAGTTAAAAAATATAAATACCCAAAAATAGTAGATTGTATGACAAGGGGCTAAAATAAGCCATATTACCACGAGATGGATATTTTCCCGAGTGAAGCGAGGGAAAATATTTCGAGGGGTAATATGGCTTTTAGACCCGAGTTATACACTCTACTTTTCACTTCGACTGCGAGAAAATAGTAAAACAAAGATTATCCATCCACAATCAATAATAAATTCCACGGCGCAAAGATTATTCGATTTGGCGGCATACTTTTTTAATAAACATGCTTCGACACAGATACAAAATATTGGCACCACGAATAATCGCCTCTGAGGTGTCCAATACACGGTGAAGTATTATCTATCACTCGATCCACGCGCTGTCTCTTTTTCATTGCATGTTATAGAAAGAGACAACTATGGTGGATCATCAGTATTTAATTACCGTGTATTGGCCGGCTGACCGTCTACAGGCGCGTCGTTGACGGCCAGAGGCGTTTTTGTTTTAATAATTATTGTGAGTTAGGGGCTAAAAAACGCCTGATATTTAAATTAATTCTGGTTTCTGATTGGTTGTTTTTAATATTCGCTGTAATCTGGTTAGTTGATAGCAAATACAAATGCTTTTTAAAGAGTGGTGATTGGTGGATTTAATACAGCGATGTGTTTTGATTGGTCAAATTAAATGTTTTAGAAATCATAAATATTTATACATATTTTCCCTAGGGGCTACATGTATGACTTTAGCCCCGCTTGCTAAGCCTAATATGACACACTTTTCGAGCATGAGAAGTGAAAAATTAGTTAAAGACGGACCTCGCTGGCGGCCGAAGACGTTTCATAGTGATTTAATATTGAATCGTGACGTCACAGTGTAATATTTGTTCTAATCTTTGTATTGAATACTTGATTTTCAGTCGTGAAATACTGCGTTTAGGACGTAAGCGTAAGGATTCTATTGGTAGCTTTAAAGTTACTTTTGGACAATAAAAAAAAAACATATTTTTCTAAACTTTCAAGGTCCATATCTTTTTTGATTTTAATTATATTTCTTAATTTATACTTAATTACATTTATTTTATTGAATTACTATTAATTTAGCAACACTGCGTTATCAACTTTAACATGTGGAAACTACCCAATTATAATTTATAAGCGGTGTTCGTTAAAACATGAATGTATAGAATGTTTGACAAGTATCAGGGTGTATTGCACCACACCGTCCGTACCATAATATTGAATTGTCAACCAAACTTTACTCAAAATTTCAGCCAAATCAGAAATCTACTTAAAAATTGAGTTGCAAATTTTATTTTACTTACAACGAATAGGTCAAGTTAATATAAAGCTTGTAAAAAGCAGTTCGGTTTTTGAAAAATTTTTTTTCATCACACTTGCTCGTCAATGGCGTTATTACTTGCAAGCGTACAGAGCAGTTATAGCCGTTTTACCTCCCACGGGCTGTTAAGTTTAGTTTTAAAATATAGAACCCTCTGATTGGCTTAAGCAAATCTGGTTGCTGTGTGATTGGTTGAATAAAAAAATCTAGTTGGTCAAGACGCCCCGCCCCGCAAGAATACTGCTCTGTGATTGGTTGAAATATTGAGCTGCGTGCTCCACTAGCACTGATCTGGAAGTGAAGTTGTAAATTTTTGATTGGTGCGGCTGTATGAAACTTAGATTTTTCTGTCTTTTGTTGTTATTTATTTCCTCGCAAATGTGATGAAAAACATTGTGTATAACACGGGCGTAAGAATATTGCAAACTCGAGTCATCAATAGCTGATTCTGATAGACTCTCGTTAGCAATATTCCACTTACGCCCCTCATTAAACAATCCACTTATTAAATGAGACGTAAGTAAGCCACCTGCAAATCTATTCATCGTAATATACATCATAAAGTACCTATTATTTATACAAACTACGACTGTACTATGACATATACTACGACAGATATAGCAAGATAGATTATATCTTGCTATAGCTGAACCGCTATAGGGTAGATCTGTAGGCAACGTCTGCAAATCGTGACAGTGTTTAGAATTCAAAAGCGAGCCTTGCGTATCATCGACCGAAAACCAGTAGACGATCCCGCGAGAGACATATTTAGACACCATAACATCCTAACGCTGCCATATTGACTGCTTGTTCATACATACGAACCAACCTACATAACTACAAAACCTACAGTGTACCCACCCAAAGGCCGACGCGCAGGCGGCACCTGCTGGAGCCCCCGCGGCGGCGCTTGGCTGAGGCTCGCGCGGCACTCAGCGTCGCCGGGCCCCATATATATAACTGTGTTCCCGAACACATTAAAACGGCTAAGAGAGATGCCTCATTTACTAAAAAACTTAAAGCATTGCTTACTGACCTAGCGTGCAATGTGAATTCTCCAAAAAGATCATTGACCCTAACACAGGCGAAAAATTGAGAATTTTACTATTTTGTGTCTTGTAAATGAGATGTACATTTATGAATATTTTTAAATAAATAAATAAAATAAGGTAAAACATGACCATAAAACCTACCATGCTAAGTAACTGCTCAGGCCCCGTAGCATGGTTGGCCTTGTCACGCGATAGGTGATAGGATAGAGCGTGCGTCACTAGCTGACACCGTTCGATAGAACGAGACGACGCTCTTATTTTGTCTCTTGTCGCGTGATAAGGCCAACCATGCTACGGCTCCTGATGTAAGTATCTGCCTACGCAAATATATATTCGACGAGGTAAGACAAAACCTGTGTGGACCAGTGTACGTAGCTATGAACTTCGCCTGAATTTGGGCAAATTTAATCTGCCCGATGAACTGAGTGCTACACAGGACGCAACGGAGAATAAACGTATCTTGAGATATCGGGATTATGGGGCAAGCGACCGGTAGTTATTTTGCCCCATTGCTTGACGAATAGGTATGCATGTTTTTGACAAATTGTTTTTTTTTCCTCGTCTCGATTTATCCGCTGAAGCTCTCGTAGCGTTTTTTAAACATTCAGCGGTTGTCTTCATACCATCTTTGTGATACTATGATTATTAATGAAAAAATAAAATCACTAAAAATTATATGTTGCTTGCTTGGGATCGAGGATAGATTCTAATTTTGTAAGATTAATCTCAGTTAGCTGCTAAAGACCTCAATAAGGGGGGTGGTAAACAGCGTTTGAAATGCCCGTTACATTTTTTTTAAGCGCTAGATGACATAAATTTAACATTTTTGCGCGCTTCACACTTACATTTACCGGGATTTGCATCCAGGGACATGAGCTACGTCACTTCATAAATCGGGTAAGTAGGTACCTATCAATAAAGATTGGGTAAGTGGTTGTTTTTTTTCACTTTTCAAAGGTTTGTGTAATGGTTTAAATGACTTTCTATACTTACATACATATGATTTTACGCATTGAGCTGGTATATTTAGTGTGAAAAAGTCTCAGACGGAACCAATTGTCTAAGCAATTTTGTTGTTTCTTTTCTTATTAGTGGAACGTAAATATTGTGTCATTTGTATGTTTTCGTATTTGTTAAGTTAAGGGGCTCCCAGCTCCCAATGACCTTCGATCTATAACTGTCCGTTTTTTCATGTTTTTTATGGCTTATCGCATTAACAACAACGAGGTTTACCCAAATAGTATCCCATATTTACTTTAAAACTCACAGTTTTCTATATATATGGCACCAAACCTTGGCAAATTTAGGCCAAAAAACCAGTTTTTGGGACGTAGCTTTTGTGAAATACAAAAAAGATTATAAAACGCATATCAAAATTATAGGTAAGTAGGTAATGAGTTTCGGGTGTATAAAAGTTTTAATGAGGATGAAGTGTCGGGTTTTGTATTTTAACAGACCTTTCTTTAAAAATGGATAATTAATTCTGTGTTAACATTTTTCAAGTTCAAATTCAATCAAATTTTTCCCATATCTGTACTTGGAAAGCTAGCTTCAATAAACCGAGGACGAGTGACGAAATGAAAACTACTAAATTTCGTTGATTTTTGACGGGGGATGTACTTACGTAGAATCAGTATTAGGCACTTATTCTTTAAGTCTAATGAAGACGCAACGAGACGACGTACCAAAACGCTTAATTGAGGTATACCTTACGTGAACGGGTATTTTTAAAGTATCCAAACCACTTTCAAACAACTGTACCTATCTTAAGACGAGTCTTCAAACTCGGTCTCATGTCTGCAGCGCAAAACATCGTAAACGCTGTATGATCACGTAGAAATATTGCATTAAAATATAATCTAGCGCCTCCCCCCGCCCCCAGGGGGGTTAGGGCTGCGGATCCCGGGATTCCCGGGATTTTCCATTTCCATCAGAACGTTGTTTGCTCGGTACCCGCGGCATTGGAAGACTTCGTAGCTAATCAAGTTTTTTTAATACCCCGACGCAAAGACAGAGCGTTTTTCAAAAAAACTGTATATGAACTTTTTTTTCAGATTTCTTTTTTTTGGGTTTTTCTTACTCAGAATCGTTGATACTATCGATCCTCATACAAGAAAAAAAGTGTCCCAGATTTTACTATGTAAGTTTTTTCTTCCAGTGCGTCACGACCATATAAATACAAATTTGATTTTTTTTGGTGACATTTGTGTTAATTTTTTTTTGTTTTATTTTAATTTTACTTTTTTTAACTGTCATGAATAAATGTTTTTCTTTTTCTTCTTCTTAAATAAAAAAAGACTGCATACAAAAGTGTGACGATCTGGAATGGAATATTTTGGACACTTTTTTTCTTGTATGAGGATCGATAGTATCAACGATTGTGAGTAAGAAAAACCCAAAAAAAATCGAAATCTGAAAAAAAGTACATGTACACTTTTTTTGAAAAACGCTCACGGGTGTTATACGTTTAAGGTGTCTGTATATCTGTGGTATCGTAGCTCCCAAACGGATGGACCGGTTTGAATGCGGTTTTTTTTGTGTCATAGATAATTTTAACCCAAGTGTTTTTAGCCATGTTTCATCAAAATCGGTTCAGCCGTTTTTGAGGTATTGACTTTGAAATGAAAAAATCTAGTTATGGAATAGAAGAGAATCAGCATATATTCGTGACAATAACAAATGAACATGAACAGAAGTACCTATACATAATTAAAAACCGGACAAGTGCGAGTTCCACTCGCGTGGTGAGGGTTCCGTAAAATAGTACTTAAATTTATAATGCTAAAATAATTAATTAATTGACATTGCCTAAGTTTGACCGACGTATTCTTGATAAATTGTTTGTTTATATTCTACTCTTATCATAACGTCTTGACTTTATCCGAAATTATATTATTATGACATTAAACAATAATTATAATATTAAACAATAATTGTAATTCCTCGATTCATTTATATTTCAATGACATTTAACTTTGTGTAATAGCTTTTAAATTATAATGTAATTTTAAATTGAATGTACTTATTATATAATAATAATTTCACTGTACCTCATATTATATAATGCATGTTAGCTATTAAAAAATACAACGCAGATTAGCACGTAAGGCTTGACTGTTAGTGTTAATTGTATGCAATAAATAAATAAATAAATAAATTCCTATTCTCTCAGCATTAGACGCTCCATACAAAATACACAAAAATATTAAGAATTTTCCTGTTACTTTGAATACTCAAACTTCTTATAGGTTTTCCTGTAATCATTAGGCAAGGAACTATTTTCCATATTTTTTCAGAATTTTAAGCCTAGTAGTTTCGGAGATAAGGGGGGGGGAATGGTCAAATAGTGATCTCACAAATGTTTACTTACTCTGATGCTATCGGTGGGAACCTGTGATTGGCTTTTATTTATTCTATCTATAATATCATTGTGTTTCTGTATAGCTGTTGGTTCTCCAAATATAAATACCTAAATTACTTCAAATCTGTTTTTCCAAAAATTATAAACAAAAATAGCTGAGATGTTTACAACAACACCTTTCATTTGATATGTCACACAATACAGTTTGCGAATCTTTTTTTTTAATGTTCCAGTTTACCCCCCAAAAGTGGCCCCCTTGTTCAGAATTCATTAATTTACTTTACGCGTCCATCTTGGGGTCACCAATTTACATGTTTACTAAATTTCAACTCAATCGGTCCAGTAGTTTCGGAGCAAATCGGCTGTGACAGACGGAGAGACAGACACACGAGTGATCCTATAAGGGTTCCGTTTTTTCCTTTCGAGGTACGGAACCCTAAAAACCGGGATCCCGAGGAGTCCCGTGTTAAGAGCTATAGTTTCGCTTCGCGAGCTCGCAAGGTAAGAGGGATACTATAACAAGAGACGATGGAAAAACTAAGGACCGTGCCGCCATTTTGAATTGTGACGTCACGTCTACGGGACTTCGCGAACATTTTCTTAATAACACCACTTAGGTACGAGTAATGGTGTTGTGTTTCTGGAGCCGTAGCATAGTTGGCCTTGTCACGCGATAGGTGATAGGATAGAGCGTGCGTCACTGGCTGACACCGTTCGATAGAACGAGACGACGCTCTTATCTTGTCATTTGTCGCGTGATAAGGCCAACCATGCTACGGCTCCTGTGGTGAGTAAGGTCGAACGAATCCTCAATACAATAAAAGGTCGGCAACGCGCATGTGAATCAAGTGTCACCGGTCGCGGTCACTCGTAGATCGCTGTTACAATTTTTCGAACACAATCTGTGCCAGGAACTTCGCCTATTGGGTACTATGTCGGAAGGCGTTTCTTCCACTTAGCGGGAAAACCACGGCACGCGGCATCGGCTACAATGCCGTCATGACTGTGTGTCTAAGTATTTGAAGTCGTAAAGTAGAAAAATATCGCCGCTTTCAAAAATAATTAAAATAGGTAGTTGTAAATTAATGAAGAATAAAATACCCAGTGTGGTGTCGGTTTGTGACTAAGGTAGAAGTACTAGTGCCCGACATGTCAACAGAAAATACTTATTTGAATCACGATATTATGCTCATTTAAGATGTATTAAACAGTTTCATACGGTTTGGGAGAAGAGGTATTTACTCAAGTTACTGATATGGAATTCGTTTCATATGGTGATCTTATAAAAATCCTGATAATATAAGAATTAGGTAATCAATCCGAATGTACGAGTAAATGGCAGGCGGTTATGCTGGCAGTCCCAATAGATGTCATTTCAGTACAAATGTCATGAATGACAGACTGACATTTATTGGGACTTTAACTCATTGTCCCAATTGATAGCAGCTGGTTTTAACAAATATGTTCATAACTTATAAATAAGTTATTTGTCTTGAAATTGTGATAAGAAATATTGAAGTCACTAACATTTAGTAACTTAAAAATGATGTCGTGATCAATCTTACTTTATTATTCGCTAGTTAAATTATATTCGTCGAGTACTAGTACCGCGTCGGGCACTAGTACTTCTACCTTATAACTTAGAAAAGTTGAAAAACTCCCGATTTTTTCATTTCAAAGTTCAATGTCTCAAAAACGGCTGGCCGCTAAGAACCATCTCGATCAGGTAAGTTTTCGGACAAAATAAACCGCATTAGGCACACAGACTGTCCAGTTAGGTAGGCCCAACTTCGAGAAAGAGGTCAATCGTCGAATCCGACTCGGCGTGGACTCGGCTGGGCAGCATTCGGGAAGCTACGGCACATCTTTTCGTCCAGACCAGTGTGTGTTGCCAGTGATGACGTATGGAACGGAAACGTGGTCGCTTACTGGGCCTCATAAGAAGGCTCAAAGTCACCCAAAGGGCAATGGAGAGGGCTTATGCTGGGAGTATCTCTGCGTGATCGCATCAGAAATGAGGCTATCCGCAGCAGAACCAAGGTAACCGATATAGCCCTCGGAATCGCTAAACTTAAGTGGCAGTGGGCGGGGCACATTGCACGTGGAACCGATGGCCATTGGGGCGGAAAGGTTCTCGAGTGGCGACCACGTACCGGAAGGCGCAGCGTGGGTAGGCCGGCCCTCTACAAGGTGGACTGATGACCTGGTAAAGGTCGCTGGAGTCCGCTAAATGCGGTTGGCGCAGGACCGGTAATTGTGGCACTCTTTGGGGGAGGCCTATGTCCAGCAGTGGACGTCTTTCGGCTGATATGATGATGATACCACGTTTAGGAGCTACGATGCCACGGACAGACACACAGACAATATCACAATTTCTCCATATATAAACCTACAATTACAAGAAAACCATTTATATTTTAATTTCATGTGATATGCCCACCCCATTTGAGAATACAGCTTTTGTATAAAGCGCATAAATAACGTATGAATAACATGATCAGCTATACGTTGTGTATAGTGCCATCTATTAATAAGTAGCAAAGTCAAATCATGCTTCACGAGAGTTGTGTTGGTTGCGCCATCTTGTGTCGAGTAGCAAAAAAAGATGGCGGTGGTAAGTTAGGTAGTTCCGCAAATGACCTATAGAGAGAGTTGAAACGAATATGGCTGCTGTTAAAAATGCTATGTATTTACTACAGATGTCGCTAATACTTCATACAACAGGATTACAAGTCTTAGAGCATAAAGGTCCGCATATATATCGAATTTTGATACGAAACTTTTCACATTGTATGCTAGAAAAATAAAAATATTAATTTAATTAGTGGTATAAAGAGTATAAGTAGGTATTCATATTCATATTCATATATTTATTGCGATCATGTTCATTACATTGGTATGTTAGTAATCTTGTGGTTAGTAGGTACATGATACCCCGTTAGGGCATTGCAATTTTCTTACTAGCTAGGCAAGGGTGTAGCATATTGATTTCAAGAAGGGAAGAAATCTTACAACCTTCTTGGAATTAAATCGCCAACCTAAACAAAATTATTAATTACATTATATTATATTATTATTATATTATTACTTACATAGTATACTACACTAGTATACGTTTAGATGTAGTATTTTAGTTAAAAAGCTATTGATTCTTTTATTTTTAATTTCACTGAGCGATGCCAACTCAGGTTTTATGGGCGTACCTATTGTGTAAATTATGTGTCCAAAATCAATTCTCATGGACACGCATGAAACTGTCAAACGCAGTCAATGCAGCACACCGGACAGACAAACGATTTTCGGGTCATGTAGGTAGGTATCGCGTGAATAATCAATGTGTGATGGCCGCCAGCCCTGCTAGCATAACTTGACTCTCGACTCTACTCGCGCGAGATAGACTGTCCGTCACTTTCTGATTAATGCTGTCAAAAAGTGACAGATAGTCGATCACGCGCGCGAGTAGAGAGTCAAGTTGTGCTAGCAGGGCTGCTTGTTTCGGGTTTTAAGACGTCATAGCAGAGTCAATCTGTGGTTATGAAAATTAACTTTTATCACATTTCCGGCCACTGACTTGAACTAGTTCGTTTACTGTTATCACCCACCCCACCTGCCACCGAGTTAAAACGAAGTCCAAATCTTCCATTGTTTTTCTGCGGTAGCGAATGAGTTTAAATTTTTTTGCGTTTTACTAGGTCCCAAAAAGAATAGTTTTTTTTTAATTTATTGATTAAGACCAAAAGAAAATAGTACATGATATACCTAGCTAATAGTACAATGCCCATCTAGGCAAAACCTTGAAGAGGTTTGTGCGCCGATGAGGAGTTCTATCTAAGCGTTTCTCAAAAAAAATGCCACTAAAATTAATTGTAAAATTTTCCATGAGCTTTATGTTAATGTTCACTCAGAATCACCAGCTCTTTCGATCCTAATAGGACAAAGTATGTCCCAAATATGTTTTCCTATTGTGTTACCATATTTCCCAAATACTTTGTATAACGGTACGGTAACACAAAGGAAAGTTCAAAAATGAATGGAAAGTTTAGGAGACTTTTTTTCTCCTATTGAGAAGGGAAGAGGACGGGAAGTAGAAAAACCGGCCAAGTGCGTGTCGGACCACGCAAAACGAAGGGTTCCGTGCCTATTAAAAAGGTCGTATCGTCACAGAAATTTTACGGCACTTACGTCCTTTTCTTTGAGGAAGGCAGTTTTTCAGCAATATCTCGAAAACCTCTGAACCGATCTTGTTCAAAACAATTTTCGGTGAATGAAATTAATAAGCCCTATATCCATGAATTTTTCCATATTTTTAAAATACACCGTTCAAAAATTAGAGGGGGGGGGGACAGAATTTTAGTGACTTTCGGGGCGATTATCTCCGACTCTATTCACTTAATCAAAAAAAATGCTAAGAAACCTTATATTTATTTTGAAAGGCCTATCGATTGATGTGCCACACGGGGGGTCACAATGATTTTTTTTTTGACTTAGTTTTATGTATGGAGTGCACCCCTAAAAAATTTTTTTTTGTTATTTTAATTACAAAACTATGTAGCGGCTAACAAAATACACCTATCCTCAAAATTTTATTCAAATACACCTTATATTTTTCGAGTAAAATGCCTGTGACAGACGGACAGACGGACAGACGGACATGACGAAACTATAAGGGTTCCGTTTTTGCTATTTTGGCTACGGAACCCTAAAAACGTAGAAGTTGCAGAAAACGTAAAAAAATGTGTGCCATTTTTATAATTATAAAGAAACGCTCAAACTACCTGATCTAATTTATAGATACATTAAAAGTAGGTATTTTTAGTACGTAGTTATACAACTTAGCTTACAGAATATAGGTTATATTTTTACATTTTAAAAAGTGCATCAGAAGTCTTAAGGCACTTGTCCCACCGCCGGCGACGAGCGATGAGCTATCGGCGATTTTCTCGCCCAAGAAACGAACAAAAGATAATAGCTCCCGTGTAAATAAAAGAGAGAGATATAGTTGATCGCGGTGTGAACAGCCAGCGATGAACTATAAATATATATCTCTCTTTTGTTTACACGGGAGCGATTATCTTTTGTTCGTTTCTTGGGCGAGAAAATCGCCGATAGCTCATCGCTTACTCGCCAGCGGTGGGACAAGTGCCTAAGGGTTTTTTTTTTATTTTGTATTCTATCACATATATCTTATTTACTAATAGGCTAGTTGTCTCTTTTTAAGAGTAGGTAAGTAGGTCTTAAACGATTAACAATTGTTCGATTAGAGTCTAAATATTAGACCAAAAAACTTATTGCCAATTTTTGAGACCAGTAAATCGCAAAATTTTCATCAACTGATGACAGTGCGTAAAAAGTACAGTCGGCAATAAACGCTTGTGAAAATGATGTCATTTTTGACTAAACTAGATTTATAAGAGATGATTTTGATGAGATTTCGTGCAGAGTTGGGTTTTTCAACAGTAAGAAACTGACAAAACATCATGACGGAACGTAAATTCCTGACCCCACCGCTCCCACTGATAAAGTTTCATAAAACATTCTTTATTATTGTGTTGGTTATCTATCTACGTCTTGTTTTACGGCTTAGTTAATAAAAAAATATCAATTTAAATAAATAAAACAGTGCATGTGTGTTTGTTAAAGTGTTTGTGTGTGTATGGGAATTATGCGATCGATTACACAAACGCGATTCTTCCTATTCGTGATTCCCATACGATATGAATTCCACACAACTGCAGTTTCGTGATTCCACACAGCCGTTATTTTTACTCAAAAATAGCACTTCAATCCAATATGAGTATATTACCATTATTAATATAGACTATGTCCTTTCTATATTTGACGAAAGATGTCACTTAATCGTAGAATGACATTGTCGAAGACAATAGGATGACAGAAAAAAGACATTTTTGTATAATCGGTTTTGTGAAATCCGTAAAAAAAATTGTACCTATATAGTTAGGTACTTCCTATTCGTGATTCTACACTAAGTAATACGTACTATAGGTACTTAGTGTAGAATTACCCGATTGTGTGGAATGGAAACAGGAATCTAAATTCAAATCTGTCGTAAAACGGACACTTATTTCAAAAGCATACTTATTATAAGATAAACGACTACATCATGGATAGGGATAGTTGGCAGCGATAAAATCCTGCACTAGAAATCTGTCGTAAAATAAATAGGCTTTCTACTGTAGCAATGTAATTTTAAAATTTTATAATACTCTGATACTGATATGATAACTATATTGTATACTGTTTTGAAAAAATGACACCTCGCCGAGTTTTTTACGCCGGTTCTTCTCGAGGCAGAGGTTTACTTTCCGAACCGGTGGTAGTTTATCGACATTCATAGGTGCATGTAATATGCCTAAATTGAAGAATAAATCACTGACTTTGTAGTAAACTGCAGTAGTGTGGAATCCATATTGTATGGGAATGACGAATAGGAAGAATCGCGTTTGTGTAATCGATCGCATAATTCGTGTATGGGTACCTACTGTTTTACTTGACTATTTCCAGAACCTTCTCTATTTCCTCATGAGAAAGTGATTAAGTCATGATTAAGTTTACTTTTCTGGTTGAGTACTTATTCTTAAACTAGCTTCTGCCCGCGACTTCGTACGCGTATAAATTATGGATGACGTGATATTCTTATGTTTCACCATACGATACCTACTACACTGATAAATTAGATTAATACGATTTCATTTCTATAAATTATGCGTGTAACAGTTCAAATCCTCATACCTAAACTTTGTCGTCAATAATATTTAGTTATATTAATTTACTTAATATTTATTGCAAACGAAGTACGTAAGTACTTATAGTAGAAGAAAAATTACCAAAACCGGAATTTAAATATAAGATTTCATAATTGAAACAAATGGACCGAGGGCGAGACTCCAAAGATACCTACTCTATATCTCCGGGTGTCCTGTCAAACTACCCCTGAGAGCCAAAGTCCTGAAGGTAAAGGAGGAAAGGAAGGGGAGGCAAGCGAGACCGAAGGCTGAGCTTTTCTTAGGAATGAAAGGCCCAACGTACCCTTATAGATAGCGCTCTATATGCGAGCCAGAGCATCGAAGGCCCGAGGGCGAGACTCCATGGATACTTACTATCCACAGGTGTCTTGCAAGCGAAACATGAGCCTTAAGTCCCAAAGTTGAGGGGTGAGGCAAGCGAGCCCGAAGGCCGAGCTTTTCGTATGAATGAAAGGCCCAAACCAACCCTTCAGAGAGCGCTCTCTATGCGAGCCCGAGAGCGAGCTTTTCGTAGGAATGAAAGGCCTAAACCAACCCTTAAGAGAGCGCTCTCAATGCGAGCCCGAGGGCCGAAGGCCCGAGGGCGAGCCTTCACGGACACTAACTAAACCCAGGTGTCTTGCAAGCGAAACCTGAGACCAAAGTCCCGAGCGAGAGAAGTCAGAAGAAGAGCGGCGAGGCAAGCGAGACCAAAGGCCGAGCTTTTCGTTGGAATGATAGGCCCAAAGAACCGTTTTAGAGAGCGCTTCCTATGCGAGCCCGAGGACTGACGCACACTATCTCCAAGTGTCTTGAAAGCGAAATCTGAGTTCCAAAGTCCCGAAGGTGAGTGGCGAGGCAAGCGAGCCCGAAGGCCGAGCTTTTCGTATGAATGAAAGGCCCAATACATCGCTTCAGAGAGCGCTCTCTATGCGAGCCCGAGGGCCGAAGGCCCGAGAGCTAGCTCATGCGGACGCTCACTATACCCGAGTATTCATAATAATATTTCTGAATGTGACAAACGCTGAAGTTTTATACTTAAAAAAAATGGTACCTACTTAATTCTCCGCGGAATGCCGTTGTGTCCAAATTTTATACCCACATCTCTTGACGTTGGTGAACTATGCTAATTCGACGTGAGTATTAAACTCAACCTATCATACATCTTTAGATGACCTCTGAATTCATAGAAATTATACAGGAAGACGAAGATCAAGGTTGCTGGATGCTGGGTTGCAGCCTATGACCTGGCCAGGGATTTTCTCGACCGATTAAGTAAAAGTTGCATCAAAATCCTCTATTCACTAAGCTTCTCTGCGTTTTTGAAAATATACATTTGTAAAAACGCAGACACAAAAAAATTAAAACTACAAAAAGTGCAATGCCAATCGCTGGGTTTGAACTCGGGGACACAGACTCCGTAAGCTATGGGTCAAACCACTGGACTAACTAATATCAGTTGTAAGAACACGATGAATTTTCGAATATGTTGACGACATGTTACCATGGTAATGATATATGGTTATAACCCCGCTCTTGCAACATTATATAGTTTCTAGTCGCCTCAGAACCTATTTTCATCCCATATTTTTCACGTTTTATCTATACATTGCTAAAAGTTTGAATGGGGTCGTTTTTACTTTCCAGTCAAGTTTATGGTTACCAATTTTCAAGTCTGTAGCTCGTACATTCAAGTAGTTCCCATACAAAGTTCAACCCCATTTTCTACCCCCTTTGAACCCTAATCTTTAAGATTTTTATAGCTTAAAACCTATCCGGGGATTCTCTCGACAGATTAGTAAAGTTTGCATCAAAATCCGTTCAGCCGTTTTCACGTGATACTCTGACAAATAAACAGACAAACAGATAAACAGATAAACAGACAAAAATTCTAAAAACTGTTGGAACGTGTTCTGTTATCAATTCTAAGTATCCCCAGCCAATTTTTTTTCTTTTATCTTCCATGTACAGACTTTCGACCCTCTTCAGCTTTATTATATGTATAGATAGATAGGAAATTGTGTCTACCTACATGTTATTGTATTGTTTCTCTCTGTAACTGCTTTGTTTGTGTGAGGTGTGCAATAAAGAATATTTGTATTGTATTGTGTATAGTAAATATTTTATTATAAGTATATGAATGGATGGAGATGGAGAAACGAGCCAAATCTTCGGACAACTGAAGTTGTAGAGGAAACAGGAATTCTGAAATTATATTTTTGCGTAGTTCTGTATATTCGAGTACCTAGTTAAAATAGTAGTCATAATATTTGAGCAGTTCCGTCGTACCTCAAGGATTGCAGAATCACCTTTGGCACTTCATTAGTTGCTACTTCAGCAGAATCATATCAGCATCTATGACTTATGTCCTTTACATAATTGAGGAGTTCCATAAGTCATCTGTGATCTCACCCACCACATTTGTGGTTTCCGAGGGTAAATACACGAGATAAAATATATATATATATCTATTCTATCTATCTATACATATAATAAAGCTGAAGAGGGTCGAAAGTCTGTACATGGAAGATAAACGAAAAAAAGTTGGCTGGGGATACAGAATTGATAACAGAACACGTTCCAACAGTTTTTAGAATTTTTGTCTGTTTATCTGTTTGTCTGTTTATTTCAAGGAGCATCACGTGAAAGCGGCTGAACGGATTTTGATGCAAACTTTACTAATCTAATAGGCCTCTTGCCGTCGTCTCTCGCGAGCCCAACGGGTTCGAGGACAGCTGGGACTTTGGCACTAGCTAGGGCCCTTCGAATTATGTCGTTGATGGCCACGTGTCGGGGTATGCGCCCAGCACGGCTATCACAAGATGGCGCGCGAGCTCTCTCGATTTTTCTCGCACTATACCTCTCTTTTTAAGTTTTCTAATAAGAGAGAGACGGATAGTGCGAGAAAAATCGAGAGAGCTCGCGCGCCGTCTTGTAATAGCCGTGCAGCAGTTCTCCCGCAGGAGAGACCATCATGGTGGCCAAGACTATCTACCATGTACCACTCTGACAGCGATGTAGTGGGATATTCGTTTACCTATATGTTTTTTAATACGAATACCTCAATATATTTCATGCAGACTTGACTTGCATTTTTCAACAGTAACAAACTGCCAAAATATTTCATGACGGAAAGTCAATTCCTGACCCCAATGCCGATAAAGTTTTATACAACATTTTTATCGGTATTGCCTATGTTAATTGGGTATCATCTACGAAATGTTTATCAGCTACCTATTTTTTTTATAATCAGATGACCAAAATTTTAAATTACCTATAGCTAAGTAGATAAGTTAAAACGGCCGTTTTTAGGGTTCCGGTACCTCAAAAGGA
Organism: Epinotia nisella; assembly: GCA_932294315.1. Classification (NCBI taxonomy): domain Eukaryota; kingdom Metazoa; phylum Arthropoda; class Insecta; order Lepidoptera; family Tortricidae; genus Epinotia; species Epinotia nisella. The sequence goes on from OW028699.1 coordinate 1,389,221, forward strand.
AAAAAACGGAACCCTTATTGTCTGTCTGTCTGTCCGTCTGTCACAGCCGATTTGCTCCGAAACTACTGGACCGATTGAATTGAAATTTGGTACACATATGTAAATTGGTGACCCAAAGATGGACGCGTAAAGTAAATTAATGAATTCTGAACAAGGGCGACACTTTTGGGGGGTAAACTGGAAAATTAAAAAAAAAAGTTTAGCAAACTGTTTTGTGTGACATATCAAATGAAAGGGGTTGTTGTAAGCATCTGTTTTTTTTTTTATAATTTTAGCAAAAATAAATTTGAAGTACCTAATTGCCTAGTGGTTAGAGAACCTGACTATGAAGCTTGAGGTCCCGGGTTCGATCCCCGGTCGGGGCAGATATTTGTATGATGAATACGAATGTTTGTTCTCGAGTCTTGGATGTTTAATATCTATTTAAGTATGTATTTATCTATATAAGTATGTTTATCCGTTGTCTAGTACCCATAGTACAGGCTTTGCCTAGTTTGGGACTAGATCAATTGGTGTGAATTGTCCCACTATATTTATTTATTTATTTTATTTAGGAAATAAGACGAAAATTGACCACCCCCCCTCCCCCTTACCTCCGAAACTATTAGGCTATGGAAAATAGTTCCTTGCCTTAATATTACAGGAAAACCTATAAGAAGTTCGAGTATTCAAAGTAACGGGAAAATTCTAAATATTTTTGTGTATTTTGTATGGAGCGCCTAATGCTTAGAGAATAAGAATTTTACGGAACCCTCACCACGCGAGTTGAACTCTCACTTGTCCGGTTTTTTCTTTTGAGTTCATAGATCGACAAATCCAGCAACATAAAAAGTAGTTTGATGTATTCACAAGGTAGTACTTAGAGGGCACGAAAATCGCGCCCAAAGCCCAACTACAATTACACATACAATACCTCTGGTCAGCTTTACTGTGCTTCCTGCGACCGAGTGTTCAAGACTAAGTTCGGCTTCGCAAGCCATATCAGGGCTCACGCCCGTAACTAGCTAGGGTCGCCATCGCCGGTCACGGCGTGGATAGCTATATATATATACTTAGAGGGCGCTAGGGTAATAATTGCTCCCGGGCGCTACATGCGTTAGAGACTCCTCTGATAAGGCCCTGGTCCAAGTGGTGGGTAAGGTCGCCAGCGCTCCCGAGAATAGGCTATAATTATCATAAGAATAAGAATTAATTTAGCACACAAAACAAGGAAAAAAAAATCTAAAAGGGTACAAAGCATCATATATACCTAATGTCCTTAATAGGACCCTCACTCAGTAAAGGTCTAAAGTAGTCTAAATAAATTTCCGTCGCTGTCGCAAGGGACCACGTAAGGGACCTTTATTTATCTGTAGCCGTTGACACAACGAATTTCCGTGGCAATAAAGGGCCGGCAACGCCCTGGTTACTCCTCTGGAGTCGCGAGCGACCATAGGCTTCGGTGTCTGCTTACCATTAAGCAGGTCACAGGCAGCGAAATAAATGGTAATATCAACTTCGACCCCGCTATTGATACGAGGCGCTTATCTCCCTTACTTGGAATTGACTATACCTACCCCGACTATATCAGTCGGCCCGGGCCAGCGGCAAATCATTCAGTCCGTCGCAAGCGTAACAATCAGTTGCCATGGCTCCAACCAAGTGCTCCCTGCTCGTGCTGGTGACGCTGGCCCTCGCCAAAGCAGACACCAACCAGGAATCAACATTCAGCGAAGTCAAGAAGGCCATAATTCCCATAGCCTACAAAGATGTGACCTACACGCCGCCCATGCTCATCCTTGGAAAAAGCAACGGCGACATAGTCCGCTGTCCGCACGCAACTCCAACATCCTGCGAGCTGTACCACTCCGGCAACTCCACCGTCCTAGCCACCGCTGTGCACGGGGAGTTCGTCTTTGCAGCACTCGAGTCAGGAGCCATGCTCCGGTGCTCCTGGCAGCGGAGACACTCCTGCTCCGTGTTCCACCAGGCGGACTCCGCGATGACCGGGCTGGCCGTGGCGGCAGGATACATCCACGCGGGGCTCCAGAACGGGACGATCCTGCGCTGCAGCATGAATAATCCACACAGCTGCCACAAATTCGCTGACATAGGAAAACAAGTTTATTCTTTAGCAGTTTCCGCCTCATCTATTTACGCCGGGTCAGAAAAAGGACACGTTCATCGCTGTGAACTTTCTGGAGATAGTTGTTCCACGTTTTGCAAACCATCAAGCGGTGATGACGTTACAGGCCTAGCTGTCGTTGGGGATCGAGTTTACGGTTTAAGACGTACTGGCTATTTGCTAAGTGGTAATGGGGAGTCCAATGTATGTGACGAGGTTTCTGTAAATGGTAACCCGCTTGGAAACATGGCCTTCTACGACGGAAAGCTATACATGATGAGGACGTTTATGAAAGAAATCCGTATGAAAGTGCCAGGTACGGGGAATAACATTGACACATTATTCGCCAATCACCAAGGCGCTGTGAGCATCTCGTTCTCATACGGGATGCACGCAATCCAAGACAAGTACCGTATGGAGTCGGTAAATTGTCTATGGAAGGGCGTCGTCAGGTGTCCCCCGACTGTAGTATACTACGATGTCCACCGCAGATTACCGCTGGAGGTCTCCGTAAAGGACGGGCGGCTTGTTGACTCGCAGAATGTTCTCGTGGACACGAGTAACGCTGATGAGGCCCATGGGAAGAAGGCGGCCATATTCGTGATGGGGCCTGATGGGCAGATTCTTCTCTCGAAGGTCCACGAGACCGGCCACCTGCACACTTCTAGCCTGCTCGCGGGGAACCCTGTGTCCGGGGCGGGGCTGATGGTGGTGGAACAAGGCAAGATCAAAAGCATCACGGCGTGCTCCATCCACTATTTGCCCGATCAGGACCTGAACAAGCAAGTCGAAGATTCACTACGGGTGAAGGGGTATACAGATCCTATAGACTCTCAAACTTGTACGTACAGTGACTTGTCGTGTGATGTAAATGACCTACAAGTTAGCAGTAATGTTGTTTGAACTCTATTTTAGAACTTAAATTTGTACACATGGATTGGAGGCATTAACTGGTTGATTAACCAGCCTATGCATGGGACAAACATGTTATAATAAAGTTGTGTCACTCCTAGTGTTACAAAACCACACCCCTTGATAATTTTTTAAATTAATTTCATAATTTTTTGTGTTTAAATAATTAGCGGCGCAGTCACTTGCAATAACACATTAGGGATGTTGGCACCAAATAAAATCAGTCATGAATAACGTTGAATTTTGCTCGGAAAAGGATTAAAAATACAATGAAATAGAAAAGAAAAGAAGCGGGTTGTGTCGGAGATACAACCGTTAATTAAGTTTAAGTGGATACTTCTTTCTTCGGAATCCGCTATTATGGTGTAGGTACCCGTAAAATATATATCTGAATGAATTCACTAAAATCTGCAACTGAAAAGTTGCACTAGTGCGGTCAACCGGACTATTCGTAATAACCGGTATACTGCTACCAGCGGGAATCCTTTGGCTTTGATAAAAAAAAACAACTAGACTTGAAATATTTTTTATTCAAAAAACGACCCAAATAAGACACATGCAATTGCTTTAAGAGAAGCTTCAGTAGACCGCACTTGATAAAATAAATCAATGAAATAAATTAAAATCTTTTCAATACCTTGTAATATCACAATTTCATTGAATTTCGTCGTAATATAGTCGATAATCTGACTGGATATAAAATATCTTTTCAAAATAGTGCGTATTTGATTCGTAATATAACACCATTGGCATTAACATATTCAATGCCAGGAACCCGCCTATAGGGCGCTCTGTTTGCTTCGTGAAACAAATTATTCGTATAGATAATCAATTACTTTTGTAAATAGCAGGAGCATTGGTCAGCCCGAACGCCATTCGGTTTAAGTGAAAGATTCTCCTATTACCTAGGCGCATCACATGTCGTCTTGGGCCAACCAGTACTACAATCAGTCAAGCTAAAGCTTATCTGAACACGTATACTAAATAAAAAATCTCTTAGATAACACTTATATGCTAATAATTGGTATAACAACATGTAAGATGTTTGATATCGTTAAATTTTATCATACGTTACGTTTACCGCATGGTAAGATGAAAGAAAACTATGGAGTCGATATTAAAATTAAATTGTTATTTATATTCATACTCATACTCATTCATTTAATTAAGAACGAAATTAGATTATAAATAAAATAAATCATTCGAATAGAAATAAATTATATTTAAAAAAAATATATTACTTTCATGTGCCCCTAGTTTCCAATATCCACAGAGCTTGTAGATACAGGAATGAGTGCCACAAAATCTTGACAAGGTATGGCATGTGTATTGTCCATTTCAAAATTACAATTGTAAGACGAGTAAATAATGGCAACTTTTTCCATATTTGATATAGTTACAGGGTAAATGTAACCCTTTACCAAGCGAAAGGCTTATCACTTCCCAAATCGTACTACATAAATTCATTTTAATTACATTGAGTAATATTAATTTTCGATTAACATTTTCGATCTGTCAACCTGCATAAGGGACAAAAGTATTTACGGGACTAAGAAAAGTAGTGAGTATGAGTATGAATATGAGTTAGTTTAGTTTTAATATCGACTCCATAGCTTTCTTTCATCTTACCATGCGAAAAATAATCCGAGGTCTGGTTATGAAACGCCCTCATATGTGGCTTATTTGGCACAGACACTTAGGTATTTGGAGTACAAATAAGTCAAAATATGGTGTAATCTTTACAGCTTCTACAATTTATAATGGATCGTAGATCAGTGTACGCGCGTCGGGCAGATCTAAATGTCAATTTGTATATGGAAAAATGACAGTTGGATCTACCCGATGCGCGTTCGGAACGTTACGTGATTACCCCCAGGGATACTCCGTGATGTAATCGAAATACTGTCATTCAGCACAAACTCAAAATTATAGGTCAATTCCCCGACATGGAGAATTCTCTAGCCTAAATGATGCTAAAATGTATTTACGTCTATGGAAATTAACATACTTAAATAAATACGGCCATATGGAATTACGTACACTGCGGAAATACGTCATATATGAATTATCACAAAATATTCATAATACATATTTATTAATTTTTGTTACTAATTTAAATTAGACACCGTTATCTTTGCACGTATTTAAATATGAGCCTATTTTATATAAGACAAAAATCATATGGGCTTTGATTCATTTTGAACAGGAAACATATTGGTTATAAAAAATAAATAAATATAGTGGGACAATTCACACCAATTGATCTAGTCCCAAACTAGGCAAAGCCTGTACTATGGGTACTAGACAACGGATAAACATACTTATATAGATAAATACAATTAAATAGACATTAAACATCCAAGACTCGAGAACAAACATTCGTATTCATCATACAAATATCTGCCCCGACCGGGGATCGAACCCGGGACCTCAAGCTTCATAGTCAGGTTCTCTAACCACTAGGCTATTTGGTTGTACGTAAAAGTAAAGACCGATTCACTTTTGATGGTATTACTTTGGTCCAATCTCAAAATGGCCATTTCGGTTTTGATGATTTTCCATTTGAGTCGAATGGCAGTAAATCATACAATCCTATGAGGACGTATCTGTCATGATGACTGGACACATTAACCGGTTAATAGGGTATTTTCATCTATCAAAATTAAATGATCATTTTTTTTTATATAGCTTTTACCATAAGAAATACGAATATTAACACTATTATGTTATAAAAACATAAGATTTATATTAAAATTAAAAATTAAAATCGTAGTTTTATTATCTGTGGCGAGCACGCGACCGAAAACGCCAACCGCCATTTTGTCTTGCGAGTGACGTCAGTCAAGCAAATGCAAAAACAAGTTTTCGTTTCTATGTTTCTGCACGTAGTATCTTCTTAGTAGTCAGAGTTGTCTGTGGTTTCTGCTCTTATGACGTCACGATAATGGCGGCTGCCTTTTTGACGCGAATATATAACGTTCAAACTTTAACCATTATTTCTTTGCATAAAGCGATAATATTATTTTGAGGAAATAAAAATACTAGTTGACTATGTCAAAAACAAATGTACAGTACCGGTCAAAATTTTAAGTTCACTCTTTGTTTTAGGTATAAATGAGTACTTTTGGACAATAATTTTTTGCAGTTCGGAAGTCGAAATTTTTTCCAACTGATCCGTTATTGTTTCCAGAGATTTGTTTAATTAGTCAGACACAATTCACGTACATTTCTAAACAACGCATTCCCTAAAATCTTATAGGAATGACGGCAAAGGCTGGGCCATATATGGGCTTGCCACTTAAAACGTACAATGATCAGATACAACGTTGGTTATTAGGGAATCAGTTGTTTAGAAATCTACGTAAATTGTGTCAGACTAATCAAACACATCTCCGTAAACAATAACGAATCAGTTGGAAACAATTTTCGACATCTGAACTGCAAAACATTATCGCAAGAAAGTACAAATTTGTACCAAAAACAAAGGGTGAACTTAAATTTTTGACCGGTACTGTAGATTAGCCTATTAACCCGTCAAGCGCGCTACGAACACACGTGTGTTCGTACACTACGATTAAAATCAGTTAACTAACTGACATTTGGCATTAATTCACTCGATACTCTATCTTAACGTCAGAATATTAGAGTTTATTTTGTAAACACGCTGCCTATAAATATAACGGTTGTAATAAAGACTTAATTACATTGGTATTAAGGTAGAATATCCCAAGGTTTGATCCAATCTGATTTTAATCAAGGTGTAATTCAATTTGGATTTGGATCTACTTATTATACTTAGAGTTAATTTTTTTACCTTTTCAACGCTCTGTCAAGGAGAAAAGTTGTCAACCACACAACAAGACATTTAGTGCGGAGTTAAACCTTATGTCAATGCAAGAAGGTTGCTGTTGCGCAGGGCTCCTTGACGCATATATAAGTCGTTGGCGTCGAAAAGATTAATGGTATTTTGACTTATCCACGTTCGACGGGTTAAGTATGTTAAGCTGGGACGTGGTGGAACCGCCTTTGAGAGTCGTCCTCGACTGTGTACGGTGTCAGTTCGACTCCCGTGAACGCGGCTAACTGTTCAGCAATATCGAAACCGTCCATGTCCAAAAGTTTCACTGTCAACTCGTCGTAGTCTCGTGCGCTGTCGAAGAAGAAATATAATAAATAGCTACAACGAATCTGCTCAGAGCTTAGAGCATTCATAACTGGAGTAGCCTTATGTCGTATTTGCGTACAAAAAAGTCTGCCGGGGGGGAGCATCTTAATAGGACATTGAAACTCAATTACATATTGAAAGCTTGACGTGGTTGAACGTTTATAATATCAAGTGCTTACGGCAACATGCGGGCATTTTTATGATCAGTGTTCTCTTGCGAGGCGATTTTGTGATCGATTGTGAAATTGTCTTCGTATGATTTTTTGCACATTTTGCAAGGTTTTTTACAGAGGGGTAAGTTATTGAAAGGCTACTCCAGTTATGTATGGTCTAAGGGTCAGAGACATCGCGAGTCTGTCTTTAAAAAAAAGCAGGACAAGTGCGAGTCGGACTCGCGCACCGAGGGTTCCGTACAAACCTGTAGGTATATAAGTAAAAGTTCACCCATCACGACAATCGAGTCATAGTTTTGGTATTTTTTTTTCAATTTCAATTTAATATCTCTACGCGTTCATGAGGAAAGGGGTAGTAACTTTAGAATTATTAAAAATATTTTTATTATATGATGTAACTAAAAATTTACGGTTTTCGCAATTTTTCCTTTATCTGTGCTATAAGACGTTGCTTAGTACCAAATTTCAAGATTCTAAGTTCACGGGAAGTACCCTGTAGGTTTTGATTCCCTTGCGAGTTTCGAAAATTTGCGGCATAAACGACTGTATCCTTCGATTGCGTTGGCTTAGAAGTTTGATTTTTTCACTATTTGATATACATTTTAGATTGATACTCCCTGACGGTCGTGTTTTTGGTCATCGACACTCGTTGGGAATTACCTACTTTCCGCACTTGTATTATAAATAACTATTGTAGCAGCGGAGGCGGGGGAGCGGGGAGAAACCAGCAGACTTACGCGATTATGGACTTTATTGACTTATTCTGACAGTACTACACCGGTGTATTCCAGCAAGGGTGGAATTACACCGATTTGGGCAGTGCTTCTAATACAGCGACACTAAAACGACTTAACATAGGTAAATGCGTATAGCGTGCTAAGTACTAGTCCCTAGCTCAGGGATCGGATGCCGGTACCATACAAAAATACCGGTATTATTTTGTTCAATTTCGTTCTTTTGTTTGTAATATCATTTTTGATCATATTAATACGAACATTTTACCTAAATACATAACAGAGTCCTAGATTAAGAGCCTACAATAATTCAAAATATTAGACTACTTCGGAGATTTCTGAAAAAACCGGTACCGATCCCTGCCCTAGCTTTCTACAAATAAAAAGTGGTTCGGCTCGGGGGTCTTGAAACTACGTCGAACAAACGATAGCGCCATCTAATCGACAGGCAGCGCCATCCAGCGGGCGGTCTGGTAAGCTGTCCTCCTATACTGTAATTTCTATGGCCGCGGCAGTACTGGTCATGCCATCTATTGGTGAATGACGTTACACTATTCCTTACTGTACATATACTAACATGATAAGAGCCTCCATAGTCTTGTCCAGCGCCAGTTGGTTTAGCACCTCAGCGTCGGACACGTCGGACACGTCGGACACGTCGGTCGCGCCGGACACGCCGGACACGCCCGCCAGCCGGCACGGCACGGCCCGCGCCGGCAGCGCCAGCCAGCGCGGCTGCAGAGGACGCAGACCAGTGTTGGACACTGTGGCAGTGTTGCCAAAGTCTACGTACATCACCTGTGAGGGAACGTATGCCCGCACATTAAAGGTCCTTTTCACAGTCATGACACTTTTGGAAGTTTGAAAAATGGTTTCGGTCAAATGATTTTCGGTATTTTTGTTTTGGGCACTAGGGTATAACCAGACAAATTCAAACAATTTATTCTACAGAAAGGCCACAATAATTTACAATAAAAAAAACTTACAACAAAAATCATTTCGAAGTTGCGGTTAACAGAACTAAATGAAAACAAAGTCAAAGTGATTTATTCTTCAATTTAGGCATATAACATGCACCTATGAATGTCGATAAACTACCACCGGTTCGGAAAGTAAACCTCTGCCTCGAGAAGAACCGGCGTAAAAAACTCGGCGAGGTGTCATTTTTTCAGAACAGTATACAATATATCATTTCAGTATCAGAGTATTAAATTTTAAATTTATATTGCTACAGTAGAAAGCCTATTTATTTTACGACAGATTTCTAGTGCAGGATTTTATCGCTGCCAAATATCCCTATCCATGATGTAGTCGTTTATCTTATAATATGCTTTTGAAATAAGTGTCCGTTTTACGACAGATTTGAATTTAGAGTCAGTAAGTTCGGTAATGTGTTTTGGAATTTTATTGTAGGATTTTATACAATTTCCCAAGAACGACTTTTTCGCTTTTACTAGCCTGTAAAAAGTTGTTTTGAGCTTCCCTGCGCTTCTGGTAACCTTGGGCCTATCAGTGTTTGTTGGGTAGTTGTATAAATTCTTGCTAACATACATTACAAAATGATAATAATATATTAACATTACATTAGATACAATCAACAAGAAGTTTATGACGATGACCCGAGACCTACCACGTCAGTTAAAGGTTAAAGTGTTATAATACGTACCTCAGTTTTGCGGTCGTCTGATGTGATGACCCGAGACCTACCACGTCAGTTAAAGGTTAAAGTGTTATAATACGTACCTCAGTTTTGCGGTCGTCTGATGTGATGACCCGAGACCTATCACGTCAGTTAAAAGTTAAAGTGTTATAATACGTACCTCAGTTTTGCAGTCGTCTGATGTGATGACCCGAGATCTACCACGTCAGTTAAATGTTAAAGTGTTGTAATACGTACCTCAGTTTTGCGGTCGTCTGATGTGATGACCCGAGACCTATCACGTCAGTTAAAAGTTAAAGTGTTATAATACGTACCTCAGTTTTGCAGTCGTCTGATGTGATGACCCGAGATCTACCACGCCAGTTAAATGTTAAAGTGTTGTAATACGTACCTCAGTTTTGCGGTCGTCTGATGTGATGATCCGAGACCTACCACGTCAGTTAAAGGTTAAAGTGTTATAATACGGACCTGAGTTTTGCGGTCGTCTGATGTGATGACCCGAGACCTACCACGTCAGTTAAAGGTTAAAGTGTTATAATACGTATCTCAGTTTTGCGGTCGTCTGATGTGATGACCCGAGATCTACCACGTCAGTTAAAGGTTAAAGTGTTATAATACGGACCTGAGTTTTGCGGTCGTCTGATGTGATGACCCGAGACCTACCATATCAGTTAAAGGTTAGTGTTATAATACGTACCTCAGTTTTGCGGTCGTCTGATGTGATGACCCGAGACCTACCATATCAGTTAAAGGTTAGTGTTATAATACGTACCTCAGTTTTGCGGTCGTCTGATGTGATGACCCGCGCGCGGTAGTACTGGCCGTCGGAGAACGGAGCGGATACTAGCTCCCCTGGCGCTACCTCCAACTGTCAACAAGAATATAAATGGGTCAGTCTACTTTTTCTTGTTGTTATTCTGTACTGGGAAGCCAGGAGACAATAGTGACGGAGTCTCCTAAGAAAAAAATATTAAAACAAGTGAAATCAAGAGAATTTTCTAAAATTACAACTGCTTTGCTTACAAATATAAGCCTATGTTACTTCCACGATTAAGAGTACACTCCCAAAATGTACACTTTTCTAATTTGGAGACTTTCCCGAAATGTGCATTTTTTCAAACAGTGCACTTTTCCAAAACGCACGCTGTCCCAAAATGTACACTTTCCCATTTAGGGCACTTTCGTATGCGTGTGTGAGTGTGACGTAGGCGAGTCACTCATATATATACTAGGCGTTAACACCCCTACCCCCAAAGTGTACTTTTCGGGAAAATATACCTTCTGCGAAAGTGCACGTTCTGGGAAAGTGTGTTTTACGAGCCTAACCCAATTAAATTGGGAATGGATGAAAACTTTAGAAATGCCTGTTTATTTTTTTGGTGATAGGAATAACCTTCCTCAGCACCAGAAAAAAGTTTCAGGTGTTTCAGCTGCGTCATTTTTTTTTTTTAATATATACAGTTTCCTCACTTACGTTTTTTTATACAAATAAAAGTAATATAATTGAATAATACAATATTAAAAAAATTACAATATATTAAACTACTAAAATTACTAAAACTAACTTAATATGACATACATTCCTATACTATAAAAACTAAGGTACACGGCAGAATAAAAAACTGATATATTAAAACTACTCAAATAGCCCACCCCGTTTTGGGTTTAGGACGGTGAATAAGAATTTTTCCTTGATCTGTCTCATATTACAAAAACTATTTTAAATATCCGTGGTAACCTGACACTGGCAATGATATTGACAGCTGCAGCAGCTATATTTGTCATTACCAGGGTCAGATATTTAAAATATTTTTTGTAATATGAGACGCATCAAGGAAAGTGTCTTATTCGCCGTAATAAACCCAAAACGTAAGTGAGGAAACTGTATTTATTTTTCAAAAAAAAATGACTCAGCTGAAAAGTCTGCAAATTTTTTCTGGTGCTGAGGAAGGTTATTCCTATCACCAAATTTATTTTTTATTTATTTATTCAAAAAATAAATTACATTTTATAATTTTTATATAAACTCGCCAAACTGTAACGTTTGATGGCGAGAAACGCTCATGTTCTATACTAGAATAACCTATTTAATTATATCTAACTTTTTCTATTTATACTTAACATTCTTATATGACATCTATATGGTTTTAACCAGTTCTTGTGTACAATAAAGTGCTTACGTCATGCATTTAACTTAACAACAAACAACTAAGCGTGCTCGTAGGTAAGTACTTATCCTTATAGTTTTATTTAAAGCAGATATATCAAGCACTTGTTCAATCAATTCTTACATACTACATACCGGTGTGGGGAGGAGCAACTAAATCATTTTTTTTAGAACTCGAAAGAGCCCAGAGATCCATATTGAAAGTTATGCATTTCAAGCCTTTTAGATATCCCACTACAGACCTGTTCGTACTCGCCGACGTTTTATCAGTCAGGAAATACGTTTTATTTACTATCCTAAGACAACACAAGTCAATTGTATATGGGTCGTTCTTCTTTTTTACCGACAATGAACCGAGGTTTTTCTGTTTTTTTGGTTTTTGAACTATCGAAAATTGTGGTTTTAAAGTGCGATTTAAAAAAAAATGCATAGGTAGGCATTAGAACTAATTAAAGTTTCCTTTCTGGCCAATATAAATATTTATTTACGGTTGGTTTCAAAAAAAAACATGTGACAAAGTGGACTCTTTCAGTGGGAACAACATTTTGGTTTACCACTCTGTCACGGCATTCTACGAAAAAAAAAACATTTAAAAAAATGCTAGTTAGAGAAAGTGAAATATTAAATATCCCTAATTAATAAAATAATATGGACGTTCATTCGAACATTATAAAACCGTAAACATCATTACTCAAATGAGATGCCGTAATAAGACGAAGGACAGGCTATTGTCGGTCGAAAAGAAGAACGACCCATATTCACCACTCACACAAAACCGAAGACGGAATAAAAATGTAATACCAACCATTTCTATTAATACAACATTTGCCAGTAGACAATTTGTTAGTAGATCTGCCAATTTATATAACACCCTAAATAAGCACTTAAACATTTTTCACTTACCTTATTATGAATGCAAAATATATATATATGATTGGTTAAAACCTAAAAGTTATTATGATATAGAAAATCTATTACAAAACATTTTTGAAATATAATAGATGCACACACACACACATAAATTATACTCGTACACAGATACCTACCTGTATAGGTACTTTATAAATTGTAACTTAGAATAAGACATTCTGATTTTGTTAACGGGTCGTTCTTCTTTTAGACCGACAATAGCCTGTCCTTCGTCTTACTACGGCATCTCATTTGAGTAATGATTTTACGGTTTTATAATGTTCGAAAATGAAAGTCCATATTATTTTATTAATTAGTATTAATTTAATATTTTAGTTTCTCTATCTAGCATTTTTTTTAATGTTTTTTTTTCGTAGAATGCCGTGACAGAGTGGTAAAATAAAATGTTGTCCCCACTGAAAGAGTCCACTTTGTCACATGTTTTTTTTTAGAAACCAACCGTAAATAAATATTTATATTGGCCAGAAAGGAAACTTTAATTAGTTCTAATGAAGAAACCTATGCATTTTTTTTTAAAACGCACTTCAAAACCACAATTTTCGATAGTTCAAAAACCAAAAAAAACAGAAAAACCTCGGTTCATTGTCGGTAAAAAAGAAGAACGACCCTAACATATAAGAATGTTCATTTATTTCATTTGAGTTTGTTTTAATTTTAATTACTCTTAAATTATTATTCTCCGCATGTCCAATAACAACTAAGGAAGAGAGGTGCCTCTTAGCACAGGTATGTTATACTTAAAAAGAGGTACCATAAAATGATTATTGTGAAACCTTTATGTGGCTGAAATTTTTTTTTTTATTTATTTTAGCTGACTAGTCGACGGTGACTCTTTATCAAGGAGGAAGCCCTTTAACTTAGATTTCAACACCTCTTTGCTTACTTTGCTTTTTAAATCATCAGGCATTTCCAAAATTTTCATCCATTCCCCATTAAGCCCGCTGGAGTTAGATTTAGATATAGTAAGGACACAGATACCTGCAAGGGTTTGGAGCCGGCGGCGCTGGTCATCTCGTCCACGAGGTCAGCGAGTGACATTGGCTCTTCTGTAGAAACATAACGAATCTCAAACAATATTACATTGTTGAAGAGGCTAGAAAGTAAGCAATAGATGGACGAGTTAGTTCGAGGGCCGACGCGTAGCGGAGGCCCTCGAAAGTACGAGTCCAGCTATTGCCCTTTCGGCCGAGGCTTAACATAGTGCTTTTCACGCCTACTGTGAGGAAATTGCAAATAATTATAATTTTAAATCAAAATTAAGTATCTAATTGAAGATCATAATACTAAACAGGCTCGCTTGCCTCGCGCCCGGCGCGGAGGAGGATGAGCACAGGCAGCGCGCCGGCGCGACCGCGCGGGGCCCTGTGATTGGTCGATCGCTGTTCAAACTGTCCAACAATAACATTGTTGGACAGTTTGAAGTCATAGATATAGATAGAAGGCCTGTTTGTGCGACGTCCAACTAACCCCAGCTTTGAAGCCTGAATTTTGACCATCTTTTTCCACATTTCCGAGCAGTGGCGTGAAATATTTTTTTTTAAATATATTTTTAAATATTCGTATAGATTTGATAGTCAACTGGTATTTTTATTTCCTCAAAATAATATCGCTTTAACCAAATAAATATTGGTTGAAATTTGTACGTTAAATATTCGCGCCAATAAGGCAGCTGCCATTATCGTGACGTCATAACTGCAACAAAACGAAGTCTTAATTGGGTTGTGTCCTAAAAATTTTTACGATGCCATTCGAACCAGTTTTTGGAGAGGAACAAATGTTTGTATGGGAGCAACTACAATTAAACATCATAAATACCCAAAAGATTGAGTTAAAGACGGACCTCGCTGGCAGTTGAAAAGTTTCATACTGGATTAACATTGAATCGTGACGTTACAATGTAATATTTGTACTAATCGTTGTATTGAAAATCTAGTAAATTGCTGTTTCAGTCGTGAAATACTTCGTTTAGGACCATAGTTGTCGTACAATTTTGTTTCTATAAAAGCTTAGGGATTCTATTGGTAGCTTTAAATTTTCTTTTGGATAATAAAAAAAATGCATATTTTTTGTAAACTTTCAAGGTTTATATCTTTTTATGATTTGAATTATATTTCTTAATTTATACCTCATCATCATCATCATCCGAAAGACGTCCACTGCTGGACATAGGCCTCCCCTAGATAGTGCCAAATTGACCGGTCCTGCGCCACCCGCATCCAGCGGACTCCCGCGACCTTTACCAGGTCATCAGTCCACCTTGTAGGGGGGCCTACCCATATTTTACTTAATTACATTTATTTGATGGTTTACTATCAATCAGCACTGCGTTATCAATTTTAACATGTGGAAACTACCCAATTCAAACATTAAAGTCGACGAGTATAAAAATAAATACAGAGTTGACAAGTTTATATACAAGTGTCGTCCGTCAGTGGTCACTTACCGTCATGTTCGAAGTGCACGTACAGTCTGCACGTGGCGTCCACGTGCGTGACCTTGACCTTGCGGCGCGCGCCCGGCGCGGGCAGAGCCGCGGCCCGGCACGACGTAGCCACCGACACACGGTCCAGCGTCCAGCCGTCTGGGACCAGCTCGACATATAGCCACAGAATACGTAGTACAAGTACAGAAATTGCACTTACTAACAAAAAACCGGACAAGACGACCGCTTTAGCCTAGTGTAGTTTAGGGTTCGAATCCCGGTAAGGGCATTTATTTGTGTGACGAGCACGAATATTTGTTTCTGAGTCATGAATGTTTTCTATGAAAAATGATAATGAAATGAAAATTGTTTATTTTCCTTTGTTTTAAAGTACAATATACAGTGATTGGGGCTTCCTTTTAGGTAAGTAAACCTGTGTTAGGATGCCCCGCTCTTCCATAACTGGCAAGTAGGTAGGAAATACATAATTTATTCAAGTAATACTAATACAATACATTACTGGTAGGTGTGTGTGAGTGTGAATGTGTGTGTGTGTGTGTGAGAGAGAGAGTGTGCGTGTGTGTATATGTTTGTGTGTGTACAATTAGGTTTAATTAATAATTAGCACGATACAGCAATGACTCTGTGTCATCATAGCTTCTATGTATTTAAATATGTATTTATCTATATAAGTATGTTTATCGTCGTCTAGTACCCATAGTACAACAAGCTTTGCTTAGTTTGGGACTAGGTAGATTTGTGTAAGATTGTCCGCAAATATTTATTTATTTAAGTGCGAGTTCAACTCGCGTGGTGAGGGTTCCGTATATAATCTTTTAATAAGTGTTTTTGAATTCTCAAACTTCTTATAAGTTTTCCTGTAATCTTTAGGCAAGGAACTAACCGATTTCGGTCTGAGCGATTCGGAGGATATTTCTTGTTTTCTCACCTGGATGAATCATGACGTGTCGTTTCTTGCAGCGACGGCCTTTGAAGCAGCCCTCGCCGCCGGTGTAGTGCTTGCAAATGTCCATTTCATCCCGGTTACTGTAACCCTGTTTAAGTGAGGATTAATAATTAACAAATAATCACTGCAGAGGCCGTGAAGTAAGGGATTGCAGGCCCCGTAGCATGGTTGGCCTTGTCACGCGATAGGTGATAGGATAGAGCGTGCGTTACTGGCTGACACCGTTCGATAGAACGAGACGACGCACTTATCTTGTCACTTGTCGCGTGATAAGGCCAACCATGCTACGGCTCCTGGACGAGTTTGGGGGATACAATGAGTCCAGGAATCCCTGTTCCGGCCGAGGATTGTATAGTGCTTTTCTCAAACGATGTGAGGAAATATTAAAATTAAAAAAAATACAATTAATTGTTTGTTGAAATTACAATCGGAACGAAAGATCAGAAAACAATTGTGTAATTTGCCGCCTATTTTATATGGATTCTATGGTTCGAAAATAGAATCCTGAGCGTAGCGAGTGGTTCAAAAATAGAATCCTGAGCAAAGCGAGTATTGCAACACACGAGACGTCAAAATAACTTGCACCCGTGTGTAACACAAATCTTTTCACCTCACTAAACCGAGGAAAATACTACACAAGAAAAAGAACTGAAATATGTATAATCAGCCTTTATTTTAACTAGTAATTACACAAATAACACAATTATTATGCAACGTTAAATCACACTTTTGTACGGTTTTTTTTACAGTTTTAAGTGTTTTAAGATAAAATATTTAATAAAATTGTTTGCACTATATGTTTTTAATTGAATGCAATTCAATATAAAACTATTTTTGCGTCCACATCTCCTGTTTTGATCAGACAATTTAATCAGATGGCTGAAAATTGTCCTGTCTGGACTGGCCTTTACGTGTTTATTATGTTTAAAAAAGTAACTAATAACACGTTCGGATTTCAAATATTCTTTGCACACATGCTATCTGCGTGACAGACGGCAGTATGTGCAACACGGAAGTTTTGTTTCCGATTCCTACCACACACGCTCAGGAGTTAGCCAGGGTTCAATACTAGGCCCTTTGCTATTCGGCATTATGATTAATGACATTGCTTCGAACCTTAGACATGCTAGATGTCTCCTCTACGCGGACGACCTGAAGCTTATTTATGGTGTGCAACACTTTTCGGATGCTGAATCCCTTCAGGAAGACGTCAACCGGGTATACAAGTGGAGCATTGATAATAAGCTTCACTTCAATACCGACAAATGTTCGGTTATGACGTTTAGCCGGGGCCACAATCCCCTGAAGGCGAGATATCTGCTGGGAACAGAAATGATTGATCGGGTCGATACCATCAGGGACCTAGGAGTAATTTTTGATGCGCACATGAATTTCCACGAGCACATGAAAAACCTTGCGGTTCAGTGCTATCGAAGGTTGGGTTTTGTCATTCGCAACGCCAAGGAATTTAGCAACCCCTGTGCCATCAAACTTATTTATACTGCTCTAGTCAGAAGCAAACTTGAGGCCGCGTCCATTATTTGGAATCCTCACGAGGTCACCTACGCCTTGCTACTGGAGAAAATCCAAAAGGCGTTCTTGAGGTTCCTTTATAAAAAAAATTATGGGTATTATCCTTTTTTGTATCCCTCGAAATTTCTACTGGGCGTCTTAGGATTTAATTCTCTGGAGGTGAGGCGTAACTATGGGCTTCTGACTATTGCATGTAGCGTCCTGCGAGGAGATTCAGACTGTCCTGAATTGGTTGAGCAACTGGTGCGCCTACACATTCCCCCTTTGTCAAAATCCAACCTTCGACCGCGCACGCACCTCTTGCTGGCAGCACCAGAGGCGCGCACTGTGTCTCGCGCCAGCTCACCGCTTGTGCGTGCTCTGAGCTACCTCAATGCCCTTCTCGCATCAGCACCAGACTGTGATGTTTTTGTAAGTAAGTGGATGGATGTATGTGGTGAATGTATGACGTTTTGTGAAGCGATGGATAACCGACCGACTTCTGTTCGTGTTTAATGTAAAATTTGTCCATACAAAGTTATTGGTATTATATATATATATATATATATAATTTTTTTTTTTATGTGTAACTTTTATATTGTACTCTTATATTGTATTTTGTATATTGTGTCTTAAATTCCACAGTGGCTTAGTGTAATACTGTAATGCTGTGTAATTAATTGAATAAATAAATAAATAAAAATGCAGTTTTGCTATCTGTTTTTAAAGAATAAAAAAGGTCTTCCGAGCTAGTGAGGTGAAAAATACTTTGTCAAACCCTCTGACAGTTTGATTTTTGCTATGAAGAATTCCGGTCCTTGGTGACTACTTACCGTAACAGCTTCCACCGCATTCTCATATTCAGGACATTTGGCATAATCTAATTCCTCATCAATATCAATATTAGTCTCCGTACCCGGAACTATTTCATCCACCCTTTTTTCATCATGCATTTTTGTAATATTGTGCACTTCTAAATCGGGAGATTCTATGTTTTGGTTTTCATCTGGTGGGTTACATTTGGATTTATTGGTGTCATCTTTTAATTTTGGATTGCCTGTAAATAGATATAAAGTTAAAGATATGACGAGCGAATAGCCTAGTGGTTAGAGAACCTGACTATGAAGCTTGACGTCCCGGGTTCGATCCCCGGTCGGGGCAGATATTTGTATGATGAATATGAATGTTTGTTCTCGACTCTTGGATGTTTAATATCTATTCAAGTATGTATTTATCTATATAAGTATGTTTATCCGTTGTCTAGTACCCATAGTACAGGCTTTGCCTAGTTTGGGACTAGATCAATTGGTGTGAATTGTCCCACAATATTTATTTTATTTATTTATTATTATAGATATAAAAAAGTTGAACAAATTAGACTTGCAGATTTTGACCTGAACAGACATACATACAATCATGCGTACTAATATTGATTCCGACTAAGAAATGTTTTCGATTTTCCAAACATTTATTAAAAGCGAAAAAGTCCTTCTTGGGAAATTGTATAAAATTCTACAATAAAATTCCAAAACACATTACCGAACTTACTGACTCTAAATTCAAATCTGTCGTAAAACGGACACTTATTTCAAAAGCATATTATAAAATAAACGATTACATCATGGATAGGGATATTTGGCAGCGATAAAATCCTGCACTAGAAACCTGTCGTAAAATAAATAGGCTTTCTACTGTAGCAATGTAATTTTAAAATTTTATAATATTCTGATACTGAAATGATATATTGTATACTGTTTTGAAAAAATGACACCTCGCCGAGTTTTTTACGCCGGTTCTTCTCGAGGCAGAGGTTTACTTTCCGAACCGGTGGTAGTTTATCGACATTCATAGGTGCATGTAATATGCCTAAATTGAAGAATAAATCACTTTGACTTTGACTTTGACTTTGAAGCCATAAACTGTACAAAAATTTCACAAAATTTAAACAATATCCGTGTTTCTGAATTTTATTTATTTACACGGTTATTACCAATTGCACTTTTAATAGAGAATATATATATAATAAATAAATATCGTGCGACAATTCACACCAATTGATCTAGTCCCAAACTAGGCAAAGCCTGTACTATGGGTACTAGACAACGGATAAACATACATATATAGATAAATACATACTTAAATAGATATTAAACATACAAGACTCGAGAACAAACATTCATATTCATCATACAAATATCTGCCCCGACCGGGACTTCAAGCTTCATAGTCAGGTTCTCTAATCACTCGGCTATTCAGTCGTCAAGATAGAATCTTAAACATATTACATGAAGTCATAATACATAATGACAGAAATATATAATATATTCTCGTTGTTAATAGGGGTATAGTATAGACACTAAATAAAATAACCAATAATGTTGTATTTTCTCGAAAAAAGGATTAAAATTGTAGTCAAATGGAGAAAGCAACGCAAGAGGTTAAATAATCACAAAGTTATAAGTGTCCAAACTTTTAAGAGGGGGTATGTTCTGTCCGTTTTCCGCAAAACGCACCTTCATATGAGACGATTGTCATTTACTATGACGCTCGAGTGTCGTGACGTCACGATCCCCGAGCGTTTTGTCTCTCTAACGAGCATTATTAAAACGGTTGTAGCTTCGTAATTTTTCGAGATATTTGAATCCCTTTGGGTCATATGCGCCCACAGACCACTTAGCTCGCGGGCTGAGTTACCCACTTTGTTTTTTTTTCTTGAATGACACTACCCACACTTATCAATAAAAAATATCCGAGGCAAACTCGGTTCTGGCGTTTCGCCGGCCGCTGCCGCGGCACGCTCGCTTCGCTCGCTCGGCTCGCGCACTGTAGGGTCGCAGTTCTTCCTAACACTCCTCGCTTCGCTCGTCGTCGTACCTACACCGACCAGCCTTATAGGTAGGTAGCGGGGGGGCGGGGAATGTAATGGCTCAGCTAATAGATTAAGTAGGTCAAGTCACCCATAGAAAAATGAGTACGGTCAGGTCAACTCAGGCATATTTTTTTGCCTTCTTTCTTTTGAAGTTATAATAAATATCGAGTCTACACCCCTATTCATGAATAAGAAAGTAGGTAGGATTGGGATGCTTCATAGCGTATTAAACGAGCCATATAATTGGCTACTTTCCTGAAAAAAACTATACAGTCCGTCAGTTAGATTATCAAAAAATATTGAAAACGTATTTTTAGTTTGTCAATTAAACAAAAAATAATGAAGACATAGCTCGTTGAAGTTCTGCCTGACGTCACATTATGGTACACTTTTTAGCATAATGTGACGTCACGCGGAACATTAACGGGCTATAAATAAATTCATTTATTTCCAGACAACATCGGTCCACAATTCACATAAAAATAAAAATAATATCAAATTAAATTAAAATACACATCAAAAAAATATTAAAAATTAAAAAAAATTAAATTACATAATGGTGTTAGAAAAAACCTTATGATACGGCGTGGAGCGCAGTGCAGTGGTTTATGTAAGCCCCGTCCCACCTGGCTGCAAACATTGCTAGGATGCTGTGGGTACTGGCCCCGACCCTCCCCAGTAGCGAGGCGGCTCGCTTGCGCATGATGGCCGAGAGGCTATCGACGCGCGCCTCCGCGAACATTGTTGACGCGCTGCAGTATCGAGGCAGCCCCATCAGCACCCTAAATGCATTATTGTACTGCACTCGTAAGGCGCTGTACTGCTTTTGCGTATAGTCCGCCCACAGGCCACCCGTGTAGAAAGACGTGCAAAATGCTCTGAATAAATAAAATAATCTTCATCATTTTTTGTTTGATTGACAAACAAAAAAATACGTGTCCAATATTTTTTGATAATCTAACTGACGGAGTAAATATAATTATATTTTTTTATAGGAAAGTACCCGATAATCAATATAATTATATTGATTATCTTGTCTACAGTGTGGTGCGAGCAACTTGTTCAACTTACTCGAAGCCAGTGCTTGTACGAGTAGCTCGTTAACAGTTCTACCGTCTTCCAGAAATAAGTAGACAGCTGCAGGTTGCGATGGGCTGAAACATGATTTATGATTAACCTGAGCACTCAAAAACATTAAAACACGTCACGGCAGGAAACAAAAACGTCAAATGACGTACAGTATCGGCAACGAACATGTGACACGCCTGGAGTGCGTTCACAGGCTATGGTGACCGCTTACCATCAGACGGGCCGTTAGCTTATGTAATGAAAAAAACCGGACAAGTGCGAGTTCAACTCGCGTGGTGAGGGTTCCGTATACAATCTAAATTTCATAAGTGTTTTTGAATACTCAAATTTCTTATAGATTTTCCTGTAATCTTTAGGCAAGGAACTACGTTCCATATTTTTTCAGAATTTTAATCCTTAGTTTCGGTGATAAGGGGGGTGGTCAATTTTCGTCTTTTTTCCTAAATTACTTCAAATCTGTTTATCCTAAAATTATAAAAAAAAAACTGAGATGCTTACAGCAACCCCTTTCATTTGATATGTCACACAATACAGTTTGCGAAACTTTTTTTTAAAATTTCCAGTTTACCCCCCAAAAGTGACCTCCTTGTTCAGAATTCATTAATTTATTTTACGCGTCCATCTTTGGGTCGCTAATTTACATATGTTTACAAATTTTCAACTCAATCGGTTCAGCCGTTTCGGAGCAAATCGGCTGTGACAGACGGACAGACAGACGCACGAGTGATCCTATAAGGGTTCCATTTTTTCCTATAACTGGAAAGTTTCATATAAATTCGTCCAGTACTTTTTGAGATTAAGTGGAACGTACATCCATACATCCAAAGTTTCACGTTTATAATATTAGTAGGATAAACTTACTCGTCTTCTTGGTCATCAATTTTAAGTTCAATATTTAAAGGTGAACCCAAAAATTGTTTCAGGAATTCTGTCTGTTCGTCTTCTAAGTTATTGTCTTCAGTCTGCTCTACCTAGTAAATAAAACAGAATAGGATCAGTAAAATAAACTGCTTAAAAAATGTGTGCTTTGTAGGTTTAGTTTTACCTCCAGTTTACATGATTCTACGAGTTTACAACAACATTTGTGAGAATAGAACAACAACAGAATAGAATAGAACGTCCAGGTCACATAGACGGCACAGGCTCGCATTACCAACTAGTCAAGCTGGTACTTAGGAAAAAAAGTGCTCATAATAGAAGAAGAAGAAAGAAGAAAGAAAGAAAAAAAAAACATTTATTCATGACAGTTAAAAAAGTAAAATTAAAATAAAACAAAACAAAATTAACACAAATGTCAGGAAAAGGTCTCGCCTCAGCATAATGCCGACTCAAGAGCCAGCGCTGATCTTCCGGCGAGACCCAAAGTGAAGTGTCACGGTGCTTGTGGTACGCGTGGCCTCCAAACCGGCCGTGAGTACCACAAGCAGACCCCAATAAATTTTATAACATAACAATGAGAATATGTGCGTCAGTATCTTCAATAAACTACCTGCCGCACTTAGAATACTGCCTGTTCATGAATTTAAAATAAAATTGCACAAAATGTTAGCTGAAAAATGTTTCTATAGTATTAAGGAATTTTTGGATTATAGATTTGACGAAGCATGTCACATATAATGTAAATGATATCCGACTGTTATTATTATTTAATTTAATTAGAATTCTATCAATGTTATTTATATACATACATATAATCACGCCTCTTTCCCAGAGGGGTAGGCAGAGATCACGGATCTCCATTTGCTACGATCCTGACAAACCACTTTCGCTTCACTCACCTTCATAACATTTCTCATACATGCTCGTCGGTTTAGGGTACTTTTGATCTGGCCTTTTTGTAACATTTCTCCAATTTGATCAGAGAAAGTTCGCCTAGGTCTTCCCCTTCCACTCCTTTTATATACACTCTCTTCGTTAATCTCCTCTCATCCATCCTCTCTACATGCCCAAACCACCTTAACATACCCTTCTCAATTTTCGTGACTATATCTCCATCCATTCCACACTTATCTCTTATCACACTGTTTCTGACTCTATCACTCAATTTCACTCCACACATACTTCTCAACGCTCTCATTTCTACTGCATTCACTCGACTTTGATGTCTTTTCTGCCACAAGCAACTTTCACTACCATACATAAGTGTGGGCACCAACACTCCTCTATGCATTTATATAAATCAATTTAATTTAGTGTGCAATGAAATAATGTTTAATATTTACTATTAGATCACTATTATGCTATAATTACTTAATGACTGGAATAGACTGAGTGTTTAAATCACTGACCTAAGTTTTCATATGCCTGACCTGGCTGAATATATTATGGGACGAAATATGTATAGATATTTAAGATCTTATGTAACCATGTATTCATTGAATAAACCATTCATTCAATATAATAGAATAGAATTGTTTTATTTGCCAGAATACTTATAAATATAGTACAGGGTGTTGAGGTACAACAGTACAGTATTCAGTCGGTGAACGACACGCAAAAGTTATACATACAGGACTATAGTAGATTGTATGACAAGGGGCTAAAATAAGCCATATTACCACGAGATGGTTATTTTCCCGAGCGAAGTGAGGGAAAATATTTCGAGGGGTAATATGGCTTTTAGACCCGAGTTATACAATCTACTTTTCACTTCGACTGCGAGAAAATAGTAAAACAAAGATTATATCCATCCACAATCAATAACAAATTTCACTGCAAAGAGATTGTTCAATTTAGCTTTTGGACGCGCTATTAACGGTCAGAGGCGTTTTCTTTTTTAATTATTTGGAATTAAGGACTAAAAAACACCTGATGTTTGATTGGTGGATTTTAATATGTAGCTGTATTCTGGTTGGTTGATAGCAAAGAGAAATGTTTTTTGAAAGAGTTGTGATTGGTGGATTTAAATGATTTGGGATTAGGGACTAAAAAACACCTGATATTTGATTGGTCGATTTTAATATGTAGGTAGCTGTATTCTGGTTGGTTGATAGCAAAGATAAATGTTTTTTGAAAGAGTTGTGATTGGTGGATTTAATATGGTGAAGTGTTTTGATTGGTCAAAGTAAATGTGTTAAAAATCATAAATATCTATACATATTTTCCCTAGGGGCTAAATGTACTACTTTAGCCTCGCTTATTAAGCCTAATATGACACACTTTTCGAGCTTGAGAAGTGAAAAAATAATTATGTGATGCGTACAATACCACTATGATTTGTGAATAGGATTATATTTTGTTTACGATGCCTTTCAAACCAGTTTTTGGAGAGGAACAAATGTTTGTATGGGAGCAACTACAATTAAAGAACATAAATACCCGAAAAAAATAAGTTGAAGACGGACCTCGCTGGCGGCAGCCGAAACGTTTCATACTAATTGACATTGAATCATGACTTCAGTGTGATATTTTGTACTAATCGTTGTATGGAAAATGAAGTAAATTGTTGTTTCGGACGCGAAATACTGCGTTTAGGTCCATAGTTGTCATACAATTTTTGTTTCTATAAAGCGTAAGGATTCTATTGGTAGATTTAAATTTATTATTGAACAAGAAAAAAATGCATATTTTTTCTTAACTTTCAAGGTCCGTATCTTTTTATGATGTTAAATATATTTTTCATCACACTTGCTCGAAAATGGTGTTATTATACGCAAGCGTACTGAGCTGTAATGGGCTATATTACGCCCATGGGCGTTATGGTTTTTTTTTAAATAATAGAACCCTCTGATTGGCTTAAGCAAATCTGGTTGCTGTGTGATTGGTTGAATAAAAAAATCTAGTTGGTCACGACGCCCCGCCCCGCAAGAATACTGCTCTGTGATTGGTTGAAATATTGAACTGCGCGCTCTACTAGCACTGATCTGGAAGTGAAGTTGTCAATTTTTGATTGGTGCTGCTGTATGAAACTTAAATTTTTCTGTCTTTTGTTGTTATTTATTTCCTCGCAAATGTGATGAAAAACATTGTGTATAACACGGGCGTAAGAATATTGCAAACTCGAGTCATCAAAAGCCCTCCGCCTTCGGCGTCGGGCTTCTGATACACTCTCGTTAGCAATATTCCACTTACGGCCCTCGTTAAACAATGTACTATTGTAATTTATACTTTATAACAATTATTTGATTTGCAGTTGATTGCCTGTCATCCATCTCCTCACAGAATCTCAGACATTCCCCGCACACATACATCCACCGCCACGCAAGTAAGTCACACTCCGGTGCTGATGCCGAGAGCGCGTTGAGTTGTGAGAGATCAGCGGCGAGTTCCTGCGTGACACAGTGCGCGCTTTACCAAATTTCATGTGAAACGGTTCAGCGGTAACAGACAGACATACACACTTTCGCATTTATATAAATAAATAAGTATAAGTGGACAATCTTACACAAAACGAACTAGTCCCATAGTAAGCTCAATAAGGCCTGTGTTACGGGTACTAGACGACGATATATTTAATAGATGTAATTGCTTAAATACATAGAAAATGCTCATCACACAAATATTTGTCCTTACCGGTATTCGAACCCGGGACCTTCAGCTGCGTAGGCAGCGTCACTACCCACGAGGCTAACCGGTCGTAATTTTTTTTAAATATTAAAAAGAATACTTTGAGTTTTATAGTTCTTAAGCTGAATAATCAAATACATGTGTCACTTTTATAGTTAATATTGTATGCCCGAAACGGGTTGCCATTGTAACTCACATACTTATTATTAAGACCAAATTGTACATGGTAAACAATAAATACTCTCACTCTCTCTACCTCTTTCTATCTCTCCCTCTCTCTCTCTCTCTTTCTCTATCCCCTCTCTTTCTCTATCTCCCTCTCTTTCTCTCTCTCCCTCCCCCTCTCTCTCTCTCTCTCTATAATTTTATAATTATTCCCAACCAAAGTGACGACTGAGCCCATAAAGAAAGACAATGCAAAAGAGATAACGCGAGTCTATGGTTTTATGGCCTCAGTCGTCACTTTGGTTGGGAACAAGTATAGTATGGATAGTTGATGTGTATGTACTCACGTCGGCTAGATAGCAGAGGTACGCGAGAGGTGGGGTGACATAGAATCTGGGGTGAAGGGGACGCAGCCGGCTTTGTATCGCTGGTCTGTATTCACCCGTGTCTATTAGGAACACCTCGGGATCCTGTTAAAAAAAAACAGCTCAAATAAATCAAAGATTTAAAGATTTTTATTTTACTACATAGTTTTAAAAATACAATACAATAGTCCAGTGCATTCAGCCTGCTTGCAGGCGTGCAAAACATTTTTGAGGAGCTAATTACATAATAATAATTATAAATGTATGATAATTATAAATGTATAAACTACATGTTATTGTATTGTTTCTCTATGTAACTGCTTTGTTTGTGTGAGGTGTGCAATAAAGAGTATTTGTATTGTATTGTATTGTATAAAAAAATAGCATTTACATGTCAAGAATAAATTATAATAATATTGAAATCAAACAAAAATAACAAGGTCAAATAATAAGTAGCGGAAAGAAAATAAAATGAAAATAATAATTAAATAACATAATGTCAAACACACATGTCAAACACAATCCAAAAAAAAATTACACTGTAAAAGCATTTGTCCAGAAGCCAGGTAGTAAATTTGTTCTTAAAACTATTTTCTCTTTCCAATTTTTTCAGTAATTATTAGGGGCAAGATTTTACACAAATCGAACTATCCCTAGTAACTAGCCCTCTTGACGCATAATGCCCTAAATCAAGAAAATGTCTTAAACGCAAAATGACCTGAACGCATGATGTCCTAGACGCAGATTGACCTGAACGCATACTTAATGTCTTAAACGCAGATTGACCTGAACGCATAATGTCCTAAACGCAGATCACGCTTTGCAAATTGTACGTATATAATGAGTATGTATTAGGTAGTAAAAAAGTATTTCTCTCTCTTCTCTCGCTTCGCTCGCTCGGCTCGCGCGCTGTAGGGTCGCAGTTCCACCGAACACTCCTCCTCGCTTCGCTCGTCGTCGTACCTACACTGACCTGCCTTAGAGTCCCTCTGAAACTATATACTTTGAACTAATAAACTTTAGCCTGTCAAATTTACTCCATTTTGCGTCTAGGACATTACACGTCTAAGGCATTTTGCGTCTAGGGAGTTTTGCTTCTAAGGCTATGGTCTCCTATTAATCACCCCGTACGCTGCGTCACAACGCTTACTATGGATATGTACTGTTGTGATCGTCGGCCACAACAGTACATCTCCATAGTAAGCGTTGTGACGCAGCGTACGGCGTGATTTATAGGAGACCATGGCCTAAGGCATTTTGCGTCTAGGACATTTCACGCCTAAGACATTTCACGTCTAGGGCGTTTTGCGTATCAAAATCGTATCAAAATAAAAATCTTAGGTCACAAGCCCATTGCGACAGGGTTCTACGGTGGTACGTGAATATATTTCTCTTACTGTACCTAATATTTGAATGAATAAATGACAAAAAGCTTTCTGATGAAGGGAAACTGGTGTTCCGAACATGGCTAGTTTTTCCTCTGGCTTGGTACGTCAGATGGAAGTCGCTTCCATAGAAATAGTCCTCATCACAATATCAGCCGAAAGACGCCCACTGTTGGACATAGGAATCCCCCAAAGAGTGCCACAATGACCGGTCCACCGCATCCAGCGGACTCCCGCGACCTTTACCAAGTCATCAGTCCACCTCCAGGGTAGAACTATACCTCATTCAACTTAAGAGTTAATACTGGAAAACTCAGAATGCACGTCATTGGTCAGAGATAAAAGCGCTGCATGGGTTTACATGTCACTCTAATTTCATTTCAGTCAACATCTGTCTTCGTACCGTGCGGACGCGTTTTAGTGTTCTTCTTTTGTTGGTGTTTTCTTTTTGTACTTTTTACCCGACTGCCAAAGGAGGAGGGTAATGATTTTCGAGTGTATGTAAGTATGTATGTTTGTTTCTTTGTGGCCTCCTGTAGCCCAAACGGCTTGATGGATTTTGATGTACCTATGAGGTGTCCTTGGATTCCTCTTAATCGTGGGAGTGACATAGGCTGATGGGTTTTTTGAAAAATCTTTTAAATCCACTTGTTTGGCTCTATTATTGGACTGTTTCCTGTTTAACCTGTTTTCACCCGACTGCCAAAGTAGGAGGGTAATGTTTTTCGAGTCTATGTAAGTATGTATGTATGTATGTCTGTTTCTTTGTGGCCTCCTGTATCCTAAACGGCTTGATGGATTTTGATGTATGAGGTGTCGTTGGATTCCTCTTAATCGTGGGAGTGACATAGGCTATAATATCTGCAAAAAAGCAGTTGGGTTTTTGAAAAATCTTTTAAATCCACTTGTTTGGCTCTATTATTGGACTGTTTCCTGTTTAACCTGTTTTCACCCGACTGCCAAAGTAGGAGGGTAATGTTTTTCGAGTCTATGTAAGTATGTATGTATGTATGTCTGTTTCTTTGTGGCCTCCTGTATCCTAAACGGCTTGATGGATTTTGATGTATGAGGTGTCGTTGGATTCATCTTAATCGTGGGAGTGACATAGGCTATAATATCTGCAAAAAAGCAGTTGGGTTTTTTGAAAAATCTTTTAAATCCACTTGTTTGGCTCTATTATTGGACTGTTTCCTGTTTAACCTGTTTTCACCCGACTCCCAAAGGAGGAGGGTAATGTTTTTCGAGTCTATGTAAGTATGTATGTATGTATGTCTGTTTCTTTGTGGCCTCCTGTATCCTAAACGGCTTGATGGATTTTGATGTATGAGGTGTCGTTGGATTCCTCTTAATCGTGGGAGTGACATAGGCTATAATATCTGCAAAAAAGCAGTTGGGTTTTTTGAAAAATCTTTTAAATCCACTTGTTTGGCTCTATTATTGGACTGTTTCCTGTTTAACCTGTTTTCACCCGACTCCCAAAGGAGGAGGGTAATGTTTTTCGAGTCTATGTAAGTATGTATGTATGTATGTCTGTTTCTTTGTGGCCTCCTGTAGCCCAAACGGCTTGATGGATTTTGATGTATGAGGTGTCGTTGGATTCCTCTTAATCGTGGGAGTGACATAGGCTATAATATTTGTCAAAAAGCAGTCGGGTTTTTCGAAAATTCTTTTGATTTCTCGGACTGTTTTCTGCTAAATCTGTGACCCGGCTGAATCATGAATTACAATACAAACCAAGTAAGTATTCCAAATATTCCAAAGCGGCATGTAAGCCGGGAGTGCCGGTGAGGTGCGATCGTTCACACCCATTGACCATTTCTTGTTCCTTTCATTGGCATACAAAAATGCGAAAGAGTCAAAGTCAAAGTGATTTATTCTTCAATTTAGGCATATTACATGCACCTATGAATGTCGATAAACTACCACCGGTTCGGAAAGTAAACCTCTGCCTCGAGAAGAACCGGCGTAAAAAACTCGGCGAGGTGTCATTTTTTCAAAACAGTATACAATATATCATTTTAGTATCAGAGAATTATACAATTTTAAAATTACATTGCTACAGTAGAAAGCCTATTTATTTTACGACAGACTTCTAGTGCAGGATTTTATCGCTGCCAAATATCCCTATCCATGATGTAGTCGTTTATCTAATATGCTTTTGAAATAAGTGTCCGTTTTACGACAGATTTGAATTTAGAGTCAGTAAGTTCGGTAATGTGTTTTGGAATTTTATTGTAGAATTTTATACAATTTCCCAAGAACGACTTTTTCGCTTTTACTAGCCTGTAAAAAGTTGTTTTGAGCTTCCCTGCGCTTCTGGTAACCTTGGGCCTATCAGTGTTTGTTGGGTAGTTGTATAAATTCTTCCTAACATACATACATTATTATGTACGTGGGCGTCTTTAAGTAGAATGAGGTATAGTCTATGCCAAATCTTAGGCTGCTACAACCCAGAACACGCTAGGACGGTAAGCCATAATCTGGGTAATGTGGTGTTTTTCACATACCTCTGAGTCAATATAAAGCGCTCTCAGAAAACACTGAGTGTCCTCTTCGTCGTAATAAGCACAGAAGTTTTCCGGGACGTAGTCTCGAGTTATTTCCTGGTTTTTGTAGTATTCGGACATCTCCAGGACAAGACTGAAAGGAAAGGAGACTGTATTGTATTTTCACACCTTTCATTCGGAATAGTTATTTACGATACAAGTGCAGAAAATAGGAAATTCGCAATCATCATCATATCAGCCGAAAGATGTCCACTGCTGGACACAAGCCTCCCCCAAAGAGTGCCACAATGACCTGAATGAAATTCGCAATGAGTGGTGATAAATGAGTGGTGACACGAGTTGCGAATTACCTATTCGCACGTGTATCGTACAACGTTTTACAGTACATATGGCTCTTTAAAGTTTCGACATATGCAAGTGCCATTTCCGCACTTGTGCGGGAAAGTAGCACCATGTGTACTGTAATAGTAGACTTCGATGCTAGTGCGGAAAGTATGTCATTACGTCACGTCACGACTACCGAGATATGACCGATTTAAAATATTTTTAGTAACATGAGACGGATCAAGGAAAGTGTGGAAGTGATTCGCCGTCCTAAACTCAAAACGTCAGTGAGGAAACTGTTTATATTTTTCAAAAAAAAAATGGCGCAGCTGAAAAGTCTGCAACTTTTTTCTGGTGTTATGGAAGGCTATTCCTATCACAAAAAAATAATCAGGCATTTCTAAAAAAAACATCCATTCCCAATTACAGTTTTCTTACCTATAATATGTGAATGTCATGCCCTTACCAGACAAGGAATGAATCACTTTGGTAACGGCTATCCGCAACCAAAGGAATTCAAGGTGCTCCCACTAGGCTACAACATCCGCTTTGTGGAAATGATGGAGCGAGCTTGGGAGTAGCTATAAAGGGGAGGGCAAATGCACAAAAAATCCCACTGCGTCGAAGTGTATCCGTAAGGGCCCTCAACTAGATAAGATAAGATACCTAAAATACCAGTACTTACTTGGAGAACAAATCGTCGTCAAAGATCAGCCACAGTTGAGTCCCGTTAGCAGTAATAATGTTAGCTCTGGACACAGACGCAGGGTCCAACTTTGGTTGGGGCGGCAGGCCCAGTGGCTGACAACCTGGTAACACATCATAATCATCATTATATCAGCCGAAAGAGGTGTCCTGTCGTTCCATCAAAAAACATTTCGCAAATTTACACTTAACAACCAACGATTAGCAAAATTTTGTTTTGACAATTTTTTTTTTACAACTCAACGTTCTACAAATTACAACAAACAAATTTACATTATACGACTCAACTTTCTACAAATGACTCATTTGACCATAAAATGTCAAATAAACTTTTCTCTGAGATCAACCAAGACAGTGAAGATAGTTTATAGCCTGGATTAAAATATAGGATAGTTTTTATCCCGGGTCTACGCGGACAAAGTCGCGGGCAACAGCTAGTATATCATACTTACCATCAGCTTTTCGGTGAAGAAAAATATCCTGAGGAATCTCGCGTACACCTGCGAAGAAATACAACGATCTATGAGATGTAAGTTAACAAGGTTCTTGCAATCTGTGTGGTTTCTATAGTGGCCGCCATTTTGGACTTTTTGGTTAATGATCGGATTGCAAAACTGCAGGAGAGGACCCTGGACAAAGCCCAAACACTAGGCCAAACAGGTGAAATCAAAAGAATTTTCAATAATTTACTTTCAAAGTCAAAGTGATTTATTCTTCAATTTAGGCATATTACATGCAACTATGAATGTCGATAAACTACCACCGGTTCGGAAAGAAAACCTCTGCCTCGAGAAGAATCGGCGTAAAAAACTCGGCGAGGTGTCATTTTTTCAAAACAGTATAGAATATATATCATTTCAGTATCAGAGTATTATAAAATTTTAAAATTACATTGCTACAGTAGAAAGCCTATTTTATAAAGCCTAAAGAATACCAAAAAGTCAAAAAAAAGTCAAAAGTCAAAAGTTTATTTGTGCAAAAAGTAGGTAATATTAACAACAGGTGTTATGTGACAATTCAAAGGATCTCCACTTTTTGCCGATAAAACGGCATACAAATTTTAAATCAGGCGATTTTTATCACCTTATTAAATTTTTGATTTATTATACGAATCACTTGGTTGAAATTCCATCGTCATTTTCTTTATATACGATCTCAGGTTAAATATAGATAGGTATAGGTTATCAAAAATACCTGCAGTTACTTCTATTTCGTTTTCATTAATTTCATTAATCTCGATACTTCTAGTTCTAGAAGAATGTGACGCATGAAACTCTGTCATCTGTTCTGTAGCATCTTTTGTTTCAGCTGACCGCCGTGTGTTGGAGCGAGGGAGTGTTTCGCCCTGTCTATTTGACATTTGAGTAGGTGCAGAATCATTGTTTGCTTGGCTGATACTGGCATTGTTTTCTGAAAGTGTACAATTATAGAATATATAGACGTTTTAGATGTCCGACAGGCCCAAGGGGCGTCCAAGTTACCGGTGGAGCGACATGGTCAATAGGGATGTAGACACTTAATAAAATAACCAATAATGTTGTATTTTCTCGAAAAAGTATTAAAAATGTAGTCAAATGGAGAAAAAAGCAACGCAAGAGGTTAAATAATCACAAAGTTATGTGTCCAAAGTTTTGAGTGGGGTTATAAATAAATAAATTAATAAATATCGTGGCACAATTCACACCAATTGATCTAGTACCAAATTAGGCAAAGTCTGTACTATGGGTACTAGACAACGGATAAACATACATAGATAAATACATACTTAAATGGATATTAAACATCCAAGACTCGAGAACAAACATTCGTATTCATCAAACTCAAACTCAAAATTATCTTTATTCAAGTAGGCCTAGTAACAAGCACTTTCAAATCGTCAGTTAATTTTTTAGAGTAATTTTTAAACATAAAGAATAAAATATATATGATATAAAAATTGTATAAAAAATACTAGTAGAATATTTCTAGAAATACAATCTAATGTCAAAAAACAAAATATTATTACGAAAATAATAGATTAAAAATTCAGTCAAAATTAGTTCCATGGAGTTTTATCATTCATGTAGTCTTGTGTGCTATAATAAGCTTTCGAGATAAGTTTACGCTTCACATAGTTCTTGAATTTATTAATAGATAACTCAGTTAAGTTTCTTGGAAGTTTGTTATAAAACCTTACACAATTACCCATGAATGATTTTTTAATTTTTTGGAGCCGACTGGTGGGCACCGCGAGCTTATGCTTATTTCTAGTATTAATATTATGTATGTCACAGTTTTTCCTAAAATTGACAATGTTTTTATGTACATACAAAAGGTTTTCATAGATATATTGACAATGTAATGTCATTATACTGGGTGTTAATTGGGTCGTGATACAAAATAGCAAAATGTGAATCTATCCATGATTCTGAACAACTTTTACTATGGGATCAACTTTGTGTTTTACAAAAAAGAAACAACTATTTCATACACTTTGCTCATTTTAGACTGACGAAAATGTATGAACAGCCTGTTTTTTTTTTGCATAATACTAAGTTGGCCCCATAGTAAAAGTTGTTCAGAATCATGGATAGATTCACATTTTGCTATTTTGTATCACGACCCAATTAACACCCAGTATATTAATATTTTTAAACTTATCTCTAAGTGAGTCTCTATGGTTCAATTTATATATCGCCCGAATAGCCCGTTTCTGCAAAACAAAAATAGAATGAATCTCTGAAGCACTGCCCCACAATAAAATACCGTATATATAAATATATACATAATGCTATGCATCATACAAATATCTGCCCCGACCGGGGATCGAACCCGGGACCTCAAGCTTCATCATCAAATCAAGTGATTTAAATCATATCAACCCTGGTTTTGGGTCAAGGACGGTCAATGAGACACTTTCCTTGAACCGTCTCTTATTACAAAAAAAAATATCCTAAACAGCTGTGTTAAAATGACACTTGGCAATGACAAATATAGCTGCTGCAGCTGTCAATATCAAGCTGACGGAGTAAACAAAAGTCCGAAAAATCACATTTTGCAAATTGTACTTACTTATTTATACAGGCTTATATAAGTTTCTACACTCAAGAGCAAAAGTTCCGGGTACAGTTTGTACTGAAATTCTATACAAAGTGTACCCGGAACTTTTGCTCTTGAATGTATTATACATATATTGGCTTAATTCCAATAAATCTCAAAACATTGTATTAGAAATTACTTATAAGTGGTAACAAAATAGGAAAATTAAAAATTGGACATAAAAATTTAATTAAAAATTTTGTACATTTTTTTTCTAGAATCGCTATTAAAAAGCTACACTACGAACAATAAAAAAAATCTTCTGATGAGCTCGTTTGTGACGATTTACACATACCTACAACAGTTTGATGGAATAATTCAATATGAAACGAGCCCCAAGCCGTCAGAAATATCTGCGAACCTCGCTGGAATGCGCTTCATTAGTACCTATGTAGTTATGTTTAACATACCAAGGTTGCTTGCAGTCAGGTTAAACTCCGTTATATGGTACATGAACTCATCCAACTGGCTCGTGCACTGCAGGAAACGGCTCTTCAGCTCTCTTGGCTCACATGACAGCTGGTCCAAGAAGCTCTTTGCCTGGAAAATTAAAAACAAATAAAGTAAAAAGAACTCATACCAGTACTCGCTTTTGGGTATCTGGTGTTGTGTAAGGTCACCAGAGCCTGAGGATGCGACGTGTTGAGTGGGGGACTTGCATTTGTCTCAAGCTCAGGCTGTCAATACAATGAATCCTCAAATCAACAAGTGAAACCAAAGGCTGCTCTGAATATAAAAAAAAAGTAAATTATTTCAAAGTCAAAGTGATTTATTCTTCTATTTAGGCATATTATATTTATCACACAGAGAAACTCCCAACATAGCCCTCCAAGAGATGAAAAAAGGAAAAAAACCGGACAAGTGCGAGTTCAACTCGCGAGGTGAGGGTTCCGTAAAATTCCTATTCTCTAAGCATTAGGCGCTCCATACAAAATACACAAAAATATTGAGAATTTTCCCGTTACTTTGAATACTCAAACTTCTTATAGGTTTTCCTGTAATCTTTAGGCAAGGACGAAACTACTAAAAAAAAGAGACGGGAATTCCCAAAATATGGGAAGATGAACAATGGAATAAGGCCAAAGTTTAAACATATCTTTGACATTGACTGTACTATTTTCTTCTGATTTACCTGGTGTTTCAAATGGCTGATGTGATCGATTGCTATTTCACATTCACCGTCAAACCTCCTGATCCGGTCCTCCATCTCCTGCTGATGGTACGTGTGAGAATTCCTGAAACGGTTCATATTTGAGATTTTTTTTATGACTATCCAGAAACTAGATACTATCTAGACACCCCTGGAGTTACAAGAGTCCAGTGGGCTATGGTGACCGCACGCCATCAGGCGTTCGTAAGTTTGCTTACCCCCAACATGGTATTAAAAAAAACAATGATACAAATGTGGGTCATTCCTGGATGACACTAGCATCGGACTGGGCTGAGTGGTGTACTCAAAGAGAGGCTTATGCTCAGCATAGGGCTTAAATGATGATGATGATGATGCAAGCCCTAACAAAGTTATACGTTATGGACGTTATGGCATGTATTATTTTAAAAATGGCAAGTAGGCATAAAGCAAAATCAGATAATGAAATTAAATAATTTAACCGTGACAAAGCTTAACGAACAACAAAATATATATATCTATTTGTAAAACTATGCAATTACAACATAAGATTACTTACATAGTGTTATTTTTCTCAAGAATTCATCAGTTTGCTTATACAGCGCCGTCAATACAGTCAAAGACTGGCTAAAATAATACGTGCTGATTTGGCAAATAAACAACACGCCGTGATGACAAAAATGTCTGAGATTTATAGTCGATCAAACTCAATGATGTAATATAAAAGAGGTAGGATTCATGTTCTTATAATGCAAAAACAGTAATGTCTTACTAAGCGTATACATTAACTACGAAATAAGGAATTAAACCATTTATAAAAACAAATAGACACCGCGAGTTCTTTTACGAAATGAAATTAAAGAGCATACTCGACTTTTGTTTATAATGGCTACTGTGTACGTAAAGGTTGGAAGCTACACGAAAATATCTAAAACAGGGGAACACAATGGCAGACAACGCACTTTAACAGCAAACTCAGAAGTCTGAACTTTTGTTGTGGGACTTGTTGTGGGTGGGTGGTGTACGGTGTATAATGACCACAATGACATTGACGTTGGCAGTTGGCATTGTTTGTTGATTGTTTGGCATGTGATGTGCGTTCGGATACTTCGAATACTATATTAAATTTAATACTGGCACCACACTTGGGGTTGCCAGTTCGGGTTGCATCGTTGCCTCTCTTTCATTTGCCGTAGCAAGGAAAGCAAAAGTATTTATTTATGAATGTAAGCATTTTAGTTTGTGGCCTCTCACAGCCTGGCCGCGGCGGTCAATAGTAAACTTGTCATTAGCTATCAAATTTCCTATTGACCGCCACCGCAGGCCGCGCCAGTGTGATTCAGGACTAAAACCTCTCACAGACTGGAGCGGCCTGACCGCGGCGGTCAATAGTAAACTTGTCATTAGCTGTCAAGTTTACTATTGACCGCCACCGCATCAGGCCGCACCAGTGTAATTCAGGCTTAACGTGTTTACTACATACACAACGAGTGGTAGAGATGGTAGTACTTTTTTTACACTGACTTTTTTCTATACACAATGCGATGGAAGCACAGATAAAATACTATAGAAAGGCGATGTGGGCGTGGCACGCAAAGCTTTCGCGCCAACGTCACCTGCGGGGCTAGCGCAACTGACGCCGCACCGCGACGCGAGTCGAGAAAGCTCTACCCCCCTTTTTCTAATTTGTACGGTGCGAGTGAGATAGGGGACGCTTAGTCGCGCGCGAAGCGACTGAGCAGCAAGTTGTGCTAGGCGTGCTGGTCGCCGTGCAGTCGCTCACACAGTTGTAGGCGACGTGGAGGGGATGGGGCGACACCGCTCCCGATAGAAACCGCGCTTGATACCCCTTCTATAGTATATAGTGTTCTGTGGATGGAAGTATGTATTTCTCCCCCTATCGCATATAGTTGCATCCTGTATTATATTACTATTTCCATTCCTTTCCGTAGGTAGCGGAAGTTCTTCGCTAGCCAAGCGAAATTACTCTAGAACAAGGCGCTTGAAATATGCGACACAAATCTATTTTTAGAACCATTAGAAATATCAGAATGGAAGATATTTTTGCGCATAGTGTCATCACGTCATATATTAATGCAGGTACGGTAAAACCGGATGACCGTGTCTCGAAGAGGACAAATTGCGTTTGGAGCACTCTGCGTCAGTCTGCCCATCACACCGCCGCGAACAACTGAGCGTTTTTCAAAAAAAGTGTACCGTAAAAGCACACAACTATAGTCCACTACCCCTACTATGGTCCAAAAGTAAACTCATTCGTTTCTATCAATACCGATTTTGTATTTGTGATTTTATAGGTTTTTATTTAAATTTGTGTTATTATATTGCCTGTCTTCAAGTTCACCCATGAAAACAGTCCCACCTGAGCAAGTAATATGAGAATTAATTTGGACCATAGTTGGGTGACCTGGACTATAGTTGTGTGGTTTTACGGTACGTTTACTTTTTTTTCAGAATTCGACTTTTTTGGGTTTTTCTTACTCAGAATCGTTGACACTATCGATCCTCATATAAGAAAAAAAGTGTCCAACATATTCCATTCCAGATCGGCACATTTTTGTATGCAGCCTTTTTTAGGGTTCCGTAGCCAAAATGGCAAAAACGGAACCCTTATAGTTTCGTCATGTCCGTCTGTCCGTCTGTCCGTCTGTCCGTCTGTCCGTCTGTCCGTCTGTCCGTCTGTCCGGGGTAGTAAAATCTGGGACACTTTTTTTCTTGTATGAGCATCGATAGTATCAAGGATTCTGAGTAAGAAAAACCCAAAAAAATTGAAATCTAAAAAAAAGTACATGTACAGTTTTCATGAAAAACGCTCATCTATAGTGGGGGAATTAGTGGCAATGACGAGTACGGTGGAATGGGTTACTTTGATTCGTGGGGCGACTTTGTTCAAATAGGTTTTTCTCCGAAATCATTGTTTTTACTTGTGGGTGAACTGTGGCAGTGAATAGGTATATTAGTATTCTATCTTGCTGTATACTCGATCAAATCTTTTTAATTTCAAATAGTTCTGCTTTTATAACACATTCTAAATTATCAAAGTAAGTCCCATTTTTTCCTAAAGTACTTCCTAAAGGACGGTTTACTATCCACTTTTGTCTCAGGCGACGCCGCTTGGCACGATCGTTCCTTGGGTCAAACTAAGCTCATATTAGCGTCCGGTCTCTGCTACATTTCTGCCTACCCTTCGCTACTAGGTCAAGTTTGGTATAATTTTCGTATAACTTAGGTATAGGTATGATGCATTAATTTATGGATTTAACTTTTTACCTGTTCTTACAAAAAATAGAGAAAAAATACAAATTTCGAAAATTACCATAAAGTTAGGCTGTGCGCTGTCTGTCAATCGCTCAGTAACCCAAGTCTTTTATATTATGTATACGGCTTCGCCCGCGTATTGTAAAGAACGCAGGCATACCCGCGGGATAAAATATCACCCATAACCATCCAGAGGCCCTAGCACGCTAGGTTTTATCGTCACGTTTTACGGCGAAAATGTATTGAGACGTCACGTAAAAGATAACGATAAAACGTATCATGCTAGCTGGGCTGAAAGCCCATTCTATACGCAGGTTAAATATTTTTTTTAATCAGATAAGCGGTTGCGGAGATTACCCATTAGTTACATACAAACTAACAAACATTTTACAAAGCTGCAATCTCACAGACTTTTCCTCTTTAAGATAAGATAAGATAATTTATTTGTCCAAACATGAATAATACATACAGCTGTGATTGTTAAAAATAATGTCCTTCCTGTTTTGTCTTTCGGCGTACAAACTATGTTATAATTATAAATTATGGCTGCAATATGAAAACAATACTATTAAGGATGTCAAAATCTAAAAATGAATGATTGAAATGTTATGAATAAAATTACAGTAATTATTATCTACTTATAACTAATTAAATCTACATGCGTGTCATGTGAAATTAGAAATAGGTAATAATATTAATAATCTATAATAAGTTATAGTACATTGTTGTTTAACGAGGGGCGTAAGTGGAATATTGCTAACGAGAGTCTATCAGAAGTCCGACGCCGAAGGCGGAGGGTTTTGATGACTCGAGATTGCAATATTCTTACGCCCGTGTTATACACAATGTTTTTCATCACATTTGCGAGGAAATAAATAACTACGAAAGACAGAAAAAATACAGCCGCACCAATCAAAAATTGAGAACTTCACTTCCAGATCACTGCTAGTGGAGCGCGAAGCTTCAAGTTTTCAACCAATCACAGAGCAGTATTCTTGCGGGGCGGGGCGGCTTGGCCAACTAGATTTTTTTTCAACCAATCACAGAGCAACCAGATTTCCTTAAGCCAATCAGAGGGTTCTATATTTTAAAACTAAACTTAACAGCCCGTGGGAGGTAAAACGGCTATAGGTAACTGCTCTGTACGCTCGCAAGTAATAACGCCATTGACGAGCAAGTGTGATGAAAAATCTATATCCATGTCTCAATTGTCACATTAAATTAGGTATTTGGTAAACACAAACTACGGTGTGACAGTGAGCCCCCGCCGTGTAAAATACCAGTACACACCATATTCCATACATTGTGTTTGTTTTGCATCCTCTGTTTCTGAATTTTGCATTTGAAATGTTTAGATTCGATTTTTATGCGGAACTACAAAGGAAATGGAACATTTCTATTTCTTACATTGTCATTGTGCATTGTTTAGAATTTATTTGCCTTACTTTTGCAAGCACGTACGTGTTAATAGTTTTGTTTTAATTTATTTTCACTTCTCATGCTCGAAAAGTGTGTCATATTAGGCTTAATAAGCGGGGCTAAAGTAGTACATGTAGCCCCTAGGGAAAATATGTATACATATTTATGATTTATACACATTTAATTTGACCAATCAAAACACTTCACCACATTAAATCCACCAATCACAACTCTTTCAAAAAACATTTCTCTTTGCTATCAACCAACCAGAATACAGCTACATACATAATAAAATCGCCCAATCAAACATTAGGTGTTTTTAGTCCCTAATTCCAAATCATTTAAATCCACCAATCACAACTCTTTCAAAAAACATTTCTCTTTGATATCAACCAACCAGAATACAGCTACATATTAAAATTGACCAATCAAACATCAGGTGTTTTTAGTCCCTAATTCCAAATCATTTAAATCCTTCAATCACAACTCTTTCAAAAAACATTTCTCTTTGCTATCAACCAACTTATAGTCCAGGCAATGAACTGACAACTTGTATGGAAAAAATGGCAATTTTTTTTAATGTAACGGATATATTATCAATTAAATTGTTACCTAGAGGCAAAATCCAACAAAAAATCAGACATCAAAAAAATCAATATTTAATTAGCTCCTAAAAAGTCCGGATAAATATTAATATTTTTTTTTATCTTTTCTTAGGTTCATTTACATTTGCTTTACAATATTCAATATAAATAATAGTAGATTGTATGACAAGGGGCTAAAATAAGCCATATCACCACGAGATGGATATTTTCCTGAGCGAAGCGAGGGAAAATAATTCGAGGGGTAATATGGCTTTTAGACCCGAGTTATACACTCTACTTTTCACTTCGACTGCGAGAAAATAGTAAAACAAAGATTATCCATCCACAATCAATAACAAATTTCACTGCGAAGAGATTGTTCAATTTAGCGTGAGGCGTTTTCTTTTTTAATGATTTGGAATTAGGGACTAAAAAACACCTGATGTTTGATTGGTCGATTTTAATATGCAGCTGTATTCTGGTTGGTTGATAGCAAAGATAAATGTTTTTTGAAAGAGTTGTGATTGGTGGATTTAATATGGTGAAGTGTTTTGATTGGTCAAATTAAATGTGTTAAAAATCATAAATATGTATACATATTTTCCCTAGGGGCTAAATGTACTACTTTAGCCCGGCTTATTAAGCCTAATATGACACACTTTTCGAGCATGAGATGTGAAAAATAAAAAAGACAATGAATGTTTAATATAAATCTATATAATTACTTCCGGGTGGAAAGTTTGGTGGATTCTTGAATAAAGCATCTTAGAATAATGTTTTAAAATGAAATAAGCAAAAATAACGCTATTATAAATTAATGTTTTTCGAAACCGTATTTTGCTTCGGCTATTATGCCCGTACGCTGTCCGCCGCGCGGCCGTTTGGATGCACCTGTAGATGCGTTTATTCATGGAGTCAATATTTTGTATCTGTGTCATAGCAGTTTAGTAAAAAAAAACATGACGCTAAAGCTAAATTGAAAAATCTCTTCGCCGTGAAATTTGTTACTGATTGTGGATTCTTTGTTTTACTATTTTCTCGCAGTCGAAGTGAAAAGTAGAGTGTATAACTCGGGTCTAAAAGCCATATTACCACGAGATGGATATTTTCCCGAGCGAAGCGAGCCGTTATTTTAGCCCCTTGTCATACAATCTACTATTGTTGTAATTTATACTTCACTAGGTTCCGTTCAGCCCGCGACTTCGTCTGCGTGGACCCGGGATAAAAACTATCCTATATTTAAATCCAGGCTATAAACTATCTTCGTCCGAAATCTGCATCCAAAACTGTTGAGCCGTTTAAGCGTGATTGAGTAACAAACATCCAAACATCGAAACATCCAAACTTTCGCATTTAGCTTCTTTCTAGACTTCGTCCGCGTGGAACTAGTTTATACAAACTTTCACCCCCCATTTCGCCCCCTTAGGGGATGATTCCCAGGATAAAGTATTCTATACGTTCATCCACTATATTATGTATACACAAATTCATATTAATCCGATCAGTTTTTGCGTGATTGAGTAACAAACTTCCAAACATCTAGAACATTCTTTCATGCACATATACTCACTCTCTTACTGCAAGCACCCTCCAAGTCCGGCCAAGTGCGAGTCGGACTCGCGCACGAAGGGTTCCGTACCATTATCTATAAAAACGGCAAGAAAATCGTGTCTGTTGTATGGGATCCCCAGTCCGACTCGCACTTGGCCGGTTTTTTAGTATTTTTTGTTATAGCGGCAACAGAAATACATAATCTGTGAAAATTTCAACTCTCTAGCTATCACGGTTCTTGAGATACAGTGGCTACGGAACCCTGAAAACAATATTAGTTAACACCTAAATGGCTCAACAATTAAAGTCCTTGACCGTACCCATTTACACATTTACATACTTGCATACGAATAATGTTTTGTGAAAAACGTTTGTATGGAAAATGCACTGTGACATCAATCTCTAAATACATCTCTTACTATAAGTACCTATCAATCTCACATTATACACCATTTCATTTAAAGCGGACGGATGTCGTTCAAATCTGGTCCTTACTGCTTGGAGATAAGGTTCATTGGACAGAATTGTAGAACCCTCCAAATGAGACCCTCCGATTGAATGGGCAAACATAATGTTTGGAAGTGCAAGTCACCTCGATTTGGCATAAATTAAAACAGCCAGGGCAATCGTCAACATTATCAAAAATTCAATTTAATTATCATATATTTATTTTGACGATCGGTTAGCCTGGGTAGTGACACTGCCTACGAAGCTGAAGGTCCTGGGTTCGAATCCCGGTAAGGACAAACATTTGTAACGTGTGATAAACATGAATATTTGTTTCTGAGTCTTGGATGTTTTCTATGTATAACGCGTGGTGAGGGTTCCGTGTATAATACACAAAAATATTGAGAATTTTCCCGTTACTTTGAATACTCAGACTTCTTATAGGTTTTTCTGTAATCTTTAGGAAAGGCTTAGGAAATTTTTTGAAGCCTAGTAGTTTCGGAGATGGTAAATTTTCGACTTTTTTCCTAAATTTCATCAAATCTGTTTTTGCTAAAATTATTTAAAAAAATCTGAGGTGCTTACAACAACCTCTTTCATTTAATATGTCACACAATACAGTTTGCGAAACCTTTTTTTTTAAATTTTCCAGTTTACCCCCTTAAAGTGGCCCCCTTGTCCAGAATCCATTAATTTACTTTACGCGCTCATCTTTGGGTCACCAATTTACATATGTGTACCAAATTTCAACTCAATCGGTCCTATAGTTTCGGAGCAAATCGGCTGTGACAGACGGACAGACAGACGCACGAGTGATCCTATAAGGGTTCCGTCATTAGCTGTCAAATTTACTATTGACCGCCACCGCAGGCTACGCCAGTGTGTTGCAGGCTTCAAGCCTCTCACAGACTGGCGCGGCCT
The DNA here is from genome assembly GCA_932294315.1 of Epinotia nisella. Classification (NCBI taxonomy): domain Eukaryota; kingdom Metazoa; phylum Arthropoda; class Insecta; order Lepidoptera; family Tortricidae; genus Epinotia; species Epinotia nisella. The sequence goes on from OW028699.1 coordinate 1,433,287, forward strand.
CGCCGCGGCGGTCAATAGTTAACTTGTCATTAGCTGTCAAATTTACTATTGACCGCCACCGCAGGCTACGCCAGTGTGTTGCAGGCTTTAAGCCTCTCACAGACTGGTGCAGCCTGGCCGCGGCGGTCAATAGTAAACTTGTCATTAGCTGTCAAATTTACTATTGACTTCCACCGCAGCCGCGCCAGTTGCAGGCTTTAGGATACAAGCATGAAAAACGCTAGGATGATATTCACTTTTATGGAGCGCTTTTTCAGCCAGTGACCTCGCTGTTATGCTCTGTAACAACACCATTCGCGTCAAACCCTCCTGTAGCCAAATTGATGCGCTGTCCGATTTTGAATGGAAAGCGATTGCGATCGCCGCGTGTGGCGGGGGCTTAAGCGCTGGTACTGACAAGGCAGTTATGATATTCTATCAAAACTCGTTTACGGTTCTTAAAAAGAATGGTGTTGTGCAAAGGGGTGGATAATTTTTACCCGACTGCTGAAGGTATGTAAGTTTTTCGAGCGTATGTATGTGTGTATGTCTTATTCTTTGACACGCCCTGCAGCCTAAACCGTTTGATGCATTTCGACATATGAGGTGTCGTTGGATTCCTTTTAACCGTGGGAGTGACATAGGCTATAATATTTGTAAAAAAGCAGTTGGGTGTTTCGAAAAATCTTTTGATTTCACTTGTTTGATATAATTATCTTTTCTCAAACATGCAATGAAATGTCGTCCTTACGTGCGTTATAACAGGCTTCAAAGTATCACGTTTCGGGCGGATCAACTCGAGAGAACTGTAAAGGAATTTCATACGAAATTGAAGGCCTAGGCCGGGAAATATTTTTTTTTAAATTTTAATGTTAACATGGCGTCTGTGTTCATCAACAGGCTAAACAGCTGAATTCTATTTTTTTATTTTTTCTAGTGGCTGAATGGTTATCGGACCAAAAATATCCGCGTTAATGCCTATTACACACGAACCTTTATTAAGAATACAAATGTATGATTCAGTGTGTTTGATGAATACATTAAAAATATTATCTATACGTAAGTCACCAGAGGCCATAGACAATATTTAAAATCCGCTGCATTTTTTTTTTTTATTTTATTCTTATTATCAGGTCATGTATAATGGCCCTAATAGGGTCTATTCGATCGCTACACACGCGAAATACGGACGACTTTCGTAAAAAAAACATTAAGTGTGGAGGAATTGGAGGGAAAATTAATGTACTATTTTAAGTGGTGCATTGTTTTATTTCATTGCATATGTTTGAGAACAGCACTATACATGCCTGGCCGTGAAAAGGGCTTGCCGGCTTCGTATCACTATCCGGCCTCCCTACGGTCGGCCGTCTATACCTACTCACCCGGCAAGCCCTTCTTTCCCGGCGTCTGCAGTAATGTACTATTCCTCTAAATCCATATGAAATTATTCTGAAAGTACGTTCTAGCAAATAAAACAAGAATTATCGAAACTAAGTCACTTGATAAAGAATTATCGCTGAATAACCAACATACTTACATACCGAGTTCCTTGATCGCGCAAGTTAGTAACAAAATGCACCGATAAATGGCGCTGTAGGTACTCATGACTTAACTATGTACACTATGCGTTGTTAAGATTTTTCCAAAATTAATCGGGAAGGTCCGGCAAGGCACATCTTTTCATCCAATATTCCGCAGTGTCTCAAGACGAGAGTCTTTGACCAGTGTGTGTTGCCAGTGATGACGAATGGCACGGAAACGTTTCACTGCCGCGAAGACACACACAATGTGTCAATTGTATTGTATTGTATGTCTACTCCCTTTATATCTGTGTGTCTTTTGTGTAGTGAATAAATGTCTTCTTTTCTTTTCTTTTTCTTTTAAACGTGGTCGCTTACTATGGGCCTCATAAGAAGGCTCAAAGTCACTCAAAGGGCAATGGAGAGGGGCTATGCTGGGAGTATCTCTGCGTGATCGCATCAGAAATGAGGCTATCCGCTGCGATACCAAAGTAACTGATATAGCCCTCCGAATCCCTAAACTTAATTGGCAGTGGGCGGGGCACATTGCACGTAGAACCGATGGAGGAAAGGTTCTCGAGTGGCGACCACGTACCGGAAGGCGCGGCGTGGGCCACAAGGTGGACTGATGACCTGGTAAAGGTCGCTGGAGTCCGCTGGATGCGGGTGGCGCAGGACCGGTCATTGTGGTCTTTGGGGGAGGCCTATGTCCAGCAGTGGACGCCTTTCGACTGATATGATGATGATGTTGAATCGGTGCGTAGGTACCTACCTACGTTGAATGACGCGTACGTTGTATGAAATTTTGTAGGGAACCCTCGGTGGGCGAGTCAGACTCGCACTGGTTTTATTTGACATAACACAGAGTCTGGCTAATCAAAGCTGAACCTCAAAAATAGCGGCAAATTCAAAAAATCATGACAGGGTAACATAGGGTCACTCAGACAGCCGCAATTTTCTCAGAGAAATTTCAATTTGACATACGACATGACACCTCAGATAGACACACATAGAGACAAAGTGTTGCCAATCAAATAACTACGAGGTTTAACTTTCATTGGACAGACTCTAGTATGAGGTTGCGGCAAATAAACCTTACCCGCCCAAATTAAGTAGGTTGTTCTTAGGAGCCTATCCGTCCCATATTGCGGCAAGGCGTATAGCTCCTCTGTGAAAATAGAAATCTATAGGTACTCTAAGGTCAAGATATCATAATTTCGTGCATATTGCACTACTTTTTACACGAGCAGCCTGTGGGTAAGTTACACAAAGAAAGTTTACAACGCTCTCCGCGTTCAATACAATAACGCCTTCAGGGTGCTGCCGCGGCTGACGCGATACTGCAGCGCCTCGGGCATGTTCGCGGAGGCGCGCGTGGACTGTTTTTACAGCACAATGCGCAAGAGGGCGGCCTCGGCGGCGCGGCGCGCGCGCGCTGGCGGCAGCGCCCTGCTGGCGGTCGTCGCAGACCGTATTGACGGTCCATTTATGAGACACTGGCAGTCATTGCATGCACCAGTGTCTCATATCTGGGCGAAATAAATAAATAATTCATGTAATGTAATGTAAGAGTAGTATTTAATTATTTATTTTGTTACTAACACTTAATTTAAGTTTATAATTTTATTGTAACTAACACATATGGGTCCAAAAGCCTGAAATAAATGACATTGAATTTCGGCCACGGCGACTGGAAAAATAAAAGAATTCTGGCTAACTGCAGGAAGGCAAGCGAAAACAGGGCGGCCAGCTTCTGCGCTATAAAGATGTGCTGAAGCGCCACATGCGGAGGTGTGATATTGACCCATCGCGCTGGGAGATTTTGGCTCAAGATCGGTCAAAGTGGAGACATAATTATTCTGGTAGTGGCTATTGTATCACTGCGCCACTTACTATTACAATTCTTGGTCAAGTCCTACGACTCGAAGCATTGCAGGATTTTGAACTCAAGAAACTTGATCTCCTCCGGGCACATGAGGTGTTTGCCCAGAATGCAGTTACGGCTGCGCATAAGACAAGGGCAATCGGTTAGGATGTGTGTAGGCGTCTCCTCTGCTTCAAGACTGCCTTGTGTCACTCAGCCCCAACACTTGCATGTGCTTGTTTAGGCAACAATGCCCTGTAAGCACCCTTACCAGCATGCGTAGACGGTTCCTGCTTAGCGCCAAGGCGTTAGTGGACGCCTTTTTGCTAAAGGCTCTAATGAGCGCTTTGGAATGTTTCAGTCCTGGGATAGCTCTCCAGGCTTGAATGGTCTTGTAGAAACAATAGGTCTTTAGAGTGAGCTCGGTCAAACTTTTGGGGTCAAGTGGAGACATTCAGTGAAGGTTAATGTGCAAGCCTTCGAAGAACGAAGACGTAACGAACTCGACGCTAAGCGCGAGGAGTTGAAGGCTCGACCCCTGCGGCCATATACTACAATTTTGTCGGAGGGGTGCTGACCTGTAGGGAATGTGGTCGCACATTCTCTGCAAAGATATTAGGCTACGTCAGTCACCTGAGAGCTCACGAACGAAGGTCAAGATATATTGGGATGGTGAGATGATGAACTTTCATCGTACTGTGTCACCACCCATATGACGTTGGTATATATAGTTTAGTTAAATTAATAAATAAGTTCCCACACTTTGTAACCCCTAGGAAATCTCAGTAATGTAAAAATAGTGATCTCACAAATGTTTACTTACTCTGATGCTATCGGTGCGTGGGAACCTGTAATTGGCTTTTTGTATTCTATCTATAATATCATTGTGTTTCTGTAGCTGTTGGTTCTCCAAATATAAACAAACAAATAAATAAAAAAGATTGTGGACATTACAGCCCCTCTAAACTTGTTATAAGCTCACCTCAACGCTTACCCACAAATATATCTTGAAACCGCGATTCGTAGTAACTGAGCGTAGGTAGAGGTCTAGTTTCGTTAGGCGTGAGAGGTGGGTTGAGACGCACGTGCGCGTAAAAAATAACAGCCTGGGTGTATGTGTGTGTGTGTGAAGTTAAATAACTTGAAAGGAACGCACACTTATGGCTGCTACGCACTTTTCAACGAGAGAGCGTTTCCATTGTAGCCTCCGATAAAAATCTCATTTTAATCTTTTCACCGGTACCTACGTACGGCACGGACTTTAATTATCAAGCGATTTAGGATTCACTCACTGGACCCTTCAAAGCTAAACTACTAAATAATCTAGTGGCTCTGTGAGCTGAAAAACACGCTAGCAGGCAAAAAAAAAAACGAAAATTTGACTCGTTAAAAAAACTATATAATTAACGAATCTGGTCACAAAACTTCACGAGAATCGGTTGAGAAATACGACCTGTAGAGAACAGATGGACAGACAGACAGCGTGACGTCTGGACAGACACCGGACATACGAACGATTTTCGGCCCAAGCTGAAAGCATAGAACTTCGTTCGCTTCGCTCCCTCGCTCAAAATTTCAAAATTAGTTTGACACCTAAATGGCTCAACAATTAAAGTCTGTGACCGTACCTACCTATCCGTCACATCCAACATTCTCACTAGGTACGTAGAAATATCAGTTACAGCAAACATAAAGAAGTTCCTGTAATAAATCATATTCTAATTTCCAAATATATACAAGGTGAGCAATCCAAATGGGTCAGTATGGCGGTTTTGGAAACCATAACAGATAGCGAAATCTTGGCTTAGGAACCATGACGTTGATTTTAGTAAAAAGAAAAACTGCATTCATATACTTACAAAAATACGTGTACTCGGCCCAGGAATCGAACCTGGACTTTTTGAAAAATTAAATTTCGTTATTTAAAAACAATGCATTTTATTAGTTTTAGATATCATGTTTCTTAGTAACATTTACTATTTAAGAGCTACATGACCGATATTCAAAGGAAAATAACGAAATTTAATTTTTCAAAAAGTCCAGGTTCGATTCCTGGGCCGAGTACCTACACGTATTTTTGTAAGTATATGAATGCAGTTTTTCTTTTTACTAAAATCAACGTCATGGTTCCTAAGCCAAGATTTCGCTATCTGTTATGGTTTCCAAAACCGCCATACTGACCCATTTGGATTGCTCACCCTGTATATACATATATATATATAGTCCTCCTCATCGATTTCTCCATCCCCGACCCGGGGAAGGCCCATTTGGGGGTTTTGTGGGACTCGCCATGGGATCGCGAACATTCCACCACGACGTGTGACGCATGACGGCGACCCTAGCAATTACGGATTTGGCCTATTGTGAGCTCTGATGTGGCTGGCTAGGCCAAACCTACTTTTAAAAACTCTATTGCATGGGGGACAGTAGAGTTGGCCAGTTGCGTTATAGTTGTACACGTAGGAAGGTTTAGGCCTGTCTTTTCGCAATTGGCGTTTTGCGTCTAATATTGTCAAGCGGTTCTCTTCAAAAGATTTAACCTTAGTAAAGGTTGTCGATCGCCAAGATGACCTGATTGCAGCTAGCTCCTCCCAATGCGCAGGCGTTCAGGTGTCGTTTGAGCACGTCCTTATAGCGTAAGTGCTGACCACCGTGCTTCCGCTTACCGTAGGCTAATTCTGAATGGAATACAGCTTTAGGCAAGCGGTGGTCGTCCATTCTAAGGACATGCCCACTCCACCTGAGCTGACGTTGCATTAAGATCTTCCATGCCGTACATTCCGGAGCGACGCTGAACCTCAGAGTGAGGAACTCGGTCCTACGGCAGGACTCCTGCCACTTGATCTTCAGAATTCTAATTTCCAAATACCTCTGAACAGATCGTCTAAGGCCCGGTTTTTAACCCCTGGCGCAAAGAGAGGGCTGTTATAAGTTTAACGTATCTGTGTATCTGTGTATCTGTCTCTGGTATCGTAGCTCCCAAACGGATGGACCGATTTAAATGCTGTTTTTTTTTGTCATAGACAATTTTAACCCGAGTGTTTTAGCCATGTTCCATCAAAATCGGTTCAGCCGTTTTTGAGGTATTGAACTTTGAAATGAAAAAATAGGGGGTTTTTCAACTTTTCTAAGTTGCAGTTATGGCACATGTCACCCACTTTAGTGGGAGTACCTTTGCATAGTCTGTGGCGGGCGCTAGTAGTGATTTCCCAAGATGGCGGCCTCATGGAAGACGTCAAGAAAAATGTTCTAAAGGGTCGGTCTATAAGTAATATAGTAAGGCTTATTCACGGTGGTGCGGCGTCATTTGACGAATACACGCAACATAGAAATGACGACAAGCGTATTTTGCGTCTTAGGTATGTCCACGTATCGTCATGCAATCGTCATAAAAGCTAAAAAAACAGTTAGGCCCTCCCGACAACTAACCCCAGATTGTCAAGGAAGCTAAAGAAGCTAAAGAGGCCGGCACTCCGTCTTCTGACGGGAGCCATAATTGGTCAAGCACTATTAAACAAACATCTTTTCACCCAACGTGTTACAGACAGTCCTCTCTGCAGAGCCTGCATGGAAGAGGAGGAGCCGCCCACATCATCCTGACATGCCCCGGGGTGGCAGATTACCGGGCAAAGCACCTGACACCGGGGTCACTGCCGGAGGCCGTCGGCAACATAAAGGGTCAGCTAGGCTTCCTGGTGGAACTGGGTTGGCACGAATAATAGTAGTGCCAACCCATACGCAAAATGGGCGCATCTATGACGTCAAGTTGCGGAAACCCAGCCCGCGTACACCTATAACCTATAATAGTCGGGTCTTTCATTGCGAAAGCACCTGTTTTGATTGTGAAATGGCCACAACTCGTGACGTGTCGTGTGACAGTGGACACGCGTGTTCGTTAGCGAACTCTACGCACCCCTCACTCACGCACACCGCCGCCATTTTACAACTTTCAGGAAAATGCCTGAATTAAAACATTTCATGCAACACGGCCAGTTCTGTTCTCGGGTTACCTTGTCTAAAGGTAACCCGAGGTAGGTATCTGTAAACATTTTGTTTATAAACACGGTTTAAGAAACAGCATATAGGTGTTTCAGAAACAAAATCCACGTGTTTATTCTACTAACAATGAATATGGCAAAAGAGTTTGGACAAATGCATAGCCACGCGCTTAAATAGACTTCCATATAACTTGATATCCAAAAAATCTGATAAATATATAGTAAAAATATATAATAAAATGTTAATAGATAACTTAAGCTAATCCTCATTGTGTATTAATAAGTGACATTATAAAATAGATATCCAATCTAAAATCTTAAAATAATAAGATTACAATTCAAATTTAAATAAAAAAAAATGTTTTTTTTAATCGTCATGTTTCTGTGCTCCCTGTGGTCATCAGTCAACAAGTTTTGAGTTCCTAACAGATAATACCGATTCCACCGTGTCTTTTTTAGTGTTCCGTACCCAACGGTTATTTATCGGTGCATTTTGTTACTAACTTGCGCGATCAAGGAACTCGGTATGTAAGTATGTTGGTTTTTCAGCGATAATTCTTTATCATATGAATTAGTTTCCATAATTCTTGTTTTATTTAGGTTTAGAAAGTATTTTCAGAATATTTTCATATGGATTTAAAGGATAAAAATTAAACACCTCGCTTTATAACAAATAACAACAACAACAAGTGAAATCAAAAGATTTTTCGAAAAACCCAACTGCTTTTTAGGGTTCCGTACCCAACGGGTAAAAACGGGACCCTATTACTAAGACTTCGCTGTCCGTCCGTCCGTCTGTCTGTCACCAGGCTGTATCTCAAGAACCGTGATAGCTAGAGAGTTGAAATTTTCACATATTATGTATTTCTGTTGCCGCTATAACAACAAATACTAAAAAACCGGCCAAGTGCGAGTCGGACTGGGGCTCCCATACAACAGACATGATTTTTTTGCTGTTTTTATAGATAATCGTACGGAACCCTTCGTGCGCGAGTCCGACTCGTTCTTGGCCGGGTCTTTGACTACCTACCTCTACCTAGCCTAGTGACTAGGCTAACCGGTCGTCAAATTTACTATTTGCTTTTAAATTGTTTTATTTTATTTTGTTTTATTTTATAAATACTAACCCTAGACTTGTATGAATACTGTAATTACGTACTAATAAAATATGGATCATGTTGTCCGAAATAAATATTTTGAATTTGAATTTGAAATGAATATTGTATCTGAAACATTGTTTCTCATACCGTCCACTCCACTCCATGTAACCTGAAACATGATGTTTACTAGATCTGAAACAGTTTAATAGTGAATACGTAGTTTATTTATAAAGGGTACCTACAAGCAGCTTTTCATGGATTAAGAGCCGGTTGCTGTATGGACGTCACACACCTAGCAATTTGTCACAACAGCAAGTTGGTGTGACAAATTGCATCATTTGTAGACTTTGTAGTGCGTAAACCGTCAGCTATCATTGGTCCTCTAACAGACCGGCACGGCCTGGCCGCGGCGTCTGTCTGTCTGTCTGTCAGACCGATCCCGGGAACGCGTGGAGGTATAAAGTTGAAATTAAAACCATATATTCAGGTCTACAGTCCCTTGAAGCTGTGAACAAAATCAAACTTCTAAAGAGATACGGTCGTTTATGCCGCAAAAAAAAGGTAGGTATATTTCGACACTCTCAAGTGAATCAAAATTTATAGGGTTCTTCCCGTTGACCTAGAACTATGAAATTGGGCAAGTAATATCGTCTTATACTACAAGTGACCGGTCCTGCGCCACCCGCATCCAGCGGACTCCCGCGACCTTTACCAGGTCATCAGTCCACCTTGTGGGGCGCCTACCCACGCCGCGCCTTGCCGGTACGTGGACCGGTCATTGTGGCACTCTTTGGGGGAGGCCTATGTTCAGCAGTGGACGTCTTTGGGCTGATATGATGATGATGATGACACTACAAGTAATTAAATAAGTACTTTAAAGGCGAAAAAGCTTAGATGGAGCGGGGATTTTGTAAATTTAGGAGCATATTCATTTATGCTTATTAAAACTATAAAATGTAATTTCTTTTTTCTTAAATAAAAAAAAAATATCTATCTCTATTGACATGCAAAATAAACTCAAAAGAAACCCTCTTTACATTAAAATCATAACGCTCCATTTCTCCCCATAATCGGGTATAAAGGTGTAAAAAAACTACAACCCCAACATACACGTGTATACATATATATGCGCGCGGACGCGTGAATTTTCACGCCCCAGCCCTGGTTTGCTTTTTTTTTAATTACAACCCCACTGCGCTATTGTAGTGCTCTAGGTAGACGGATCTAGCATTAGGGTTGCCACTTCTGATTAGGGGATTGGGATAAAATTGTTTTTTTTTAACCCTCGACACAAAGAGAGATCTATGTATCTATCTGTGGTATAGTAGCTCCTAAACGGATGGAGCGATTTAAATGCGGTTTTTTTGTGTCATAGATAATTTTAACCCGAGTGTTCTTAGCAGGGACCGGAATTCTTCATAGCAAAAATCAAACTGTCAGAGGGAATGAACAAATTGTTTTATCGACAATTCCACTTATCGATGTTACGGAATATTATCGCATATCGACTTATACGATTATTCTGTAACATTTGACCTCTTTGATAAGCAACCTGCATCTCCATGTTAAAATAAATCATGCCCACGTCACATATGCTATTTACGTCGCTTGATTGTCATAATACTCCAGGCAAAATACGGTTTCGAAAAACATTAATTTATAATAGCGTTTTTTTTGTTTATTTCATTCTAAAACATTATTCTAAGATGCTTTATTCAAGAATCCAACAAACTTTCCACCCGGAAGTAATTATATAGATTAAAATTAAACATTCATTGTCTTTTTTATTTTTTTATTTATATTGAATATTTTAAAGCAAATGTAAATGAACCTAAATAAAGATAAAAAATATTAATATTTATCCGGACTTTTTTCACATGTGACTTTTTTATTTTTATTGTCAAAACTGTACATCACATACTCATATCACATAATCAATTTTTTTATTTTTTATAATTAAGTTGACTTATCATGTCATGCAATGTGATCTTGGATAAAGTATTTCTATTCTATTTATTTCATTTCATTTAATCCACGTTTTGTCACCCAATGAAATAAAATTGTAAGATACTATAGGAAATTGTTAGGACATTTTACACGATCACGAGCTCTTCAAACCTACGAGTATCAAATTTTATCCAATTCTGACGGAAAAAAAATCGACAACGATAGAAAAAACAAACAAAAATAACACGGCAAGTTAATGCGAAGGTTGTAAAAATACTGTTGTGACAGCCCTAGCGGGTGCGTTATCGAACTGGGGGGCCGTCAAAGAGCCCCACTACCACGGTAATATAAAAATACACGTACAGCCCTATTCATAGCCGGGCTAGAGAGAAAAATCCACGAGATATGCCTTCTTTTACACCATGACATTTTTTCATCACCATCGTCATCGTCAGCCCACTGCAGCCCACTACTGGACATATAGGCCTATAGGCCTCTCTCAAGCACCGCAAAGTACTCTGCTTTACGCATCCAGTCGTCATCTGGCCGGCGGCACAAAATAAGTAATAGTACTACGTACAGAAGGTTCTCTGTTAACAAATTCCCTGTTTAGGTTCCCCAAACGTGCCTAAATGTGGCCATTTCTTTCTATCTCATGCAACGCGCTCTTTCGGAGGCGGAGCTAGGGTTACCGCCAGCTCGACTTATTAAATTATAGGTACGTTAATATAATAGTGTATTTTACTAACGATATTACGATTATTGTTTATTTATTTAGGATCACCCAACTACACAAAAGCTGTGTAATTTGCCTTTAGGTTATGAAATCAAAACTGCCAGTCCCTGCAAAATGTAAGACGAAAACACACAACTCTGTTTCTCAAATTTTCTACCAATATAAATAGACGACGACAATATTTATTTTACGAGGTGAATGATGATGCAAAGCGCGAACGCGTGCGTCCCGTAATAGCGCGCGCGGCAACCACTGATGATAGACCGCCTAAGGCGGCCGGCCGGCATGCTTTTGTGCGGCGTGACGAAATCAAAGAGTGAACCGCCCCTGCCGGCAGGCGATTCATACTACATTTACCGAGACGTGGTCTTCACCTCCACTCCAGCGACGTTATTATTTACGTGTCCTTCCACGCCTAACGAAACTAGACCTAAGCTGCTGTTTCTTAATAAGCAGTTGGGGGAAAAGTATAATAGATCAGGTATGTCCTGATTTTATCGCGTACAGTTTTTAGTTACTAAGTACGCATCGCGCCGTCAAGATATTATATTTATGGGTGAGCGTTGAGGTGAGCTTAAAACAGGCTCCATTATAGCCAACGAATCCTCTTCATCGCAAGCTTCCATAAGCTACGGTATCTGCATACCGTCAGACAAGCCCGTATACTTGTTTACCACCAAAAATATAAACCGTCAACTGGATACTTTGCTCGCGTGTATAGGTTCGTTAGAACTATTATATAATCTGTGGTATAGGGGTACAGTTCAAAATGTATCACGTGACTTCCGGAATAACTTTTTGTAGAGAAGCCTGATCTGATTTCAAATAATTGTTTGTTACATGTTTTAATCCTTCTTTATTTGCCATTAGTTGTTAATCACAAGATGTTATTTAGTTTATGTGGCGGACATGAAAATAATGCTGAAATGACCGCCATTTTTAATGTATCACGAGTCAAATGAGCCACGTCAGTCAATGTTGCCATATATACCGATTTATCTGTACTATACAGATTTTAGTGAATTAATTCAGATATTATATTTTATGGGTACAGTATAATATCAGATTCTTTAAATAATCAAAACACTTTGAATTTAACAATTCATTGAAAATGCTTATCTAAGTAGATTTTACCTTTAGATTGAAATCAATCGCAAATCCATGGAATACAATTAGCACTTGGCCGATTTTTTTTAATAGGGTTGCATAGCCAACAAAGAAGTATCCACTTAAACTTAACGGTTGTATCTCTGACACAACCCGCTTCTTTTTGTTTTATTTTGAAAATAAGTTCGAAAGCGCGGCTATGAATACGCACCGATGCGCGTAAGAGCGGTGTTGCTGCAAATCGCATAATTAGACGGAAAACAAGCAGATACCTACTACACTAGTCACTAGGGCCCGCATCCACCAGCTAAGTGACAGATACAGTACGTCAGACGAACATGGCGGGTGTCGAATGGAATGTCTGCTCATAAAATGCCTATAGGCTTGTGAACTCATGTTAAAATTAAAAACGTAGTGTTGGTAATGGATAGTAAACCATAAAATTATTGTCATAAAGTAAAAATTGCAAAATATAATTAAAATCATAAAAAGACCTTGGAAGTTTAGAAAAATTATGCATTTTTTTACTGTCCAAGAGTAAATTTAAAGCTACCATTAGATTACCGCTTTTATAGAAACATAATTGTATGACAAATATGGACCTAAACGCAGTATATCGCGACCGAAATAGCAATTTACTAGATTTTCCTTACAATGATTAGTTCAAATAGCAAAGTGTGACGTTATATTTTTGTGTCAATCAGTATGAAGCGTTTCGGCTGCCGCCAGCGAGGTCCGTCTTTAACTAATTTTTTTGGGTATTTATGTTTTTTGTATTGTAGTTGCTCCCATACAATTGTTCCTCTCCAAAAACTGGTTCGAATGGCATCGTACAAAAATCTTAGGTCACAGCCCATTGCGTTGGTGTGGACATATTGTACGCAAGGCGCCATCAAGACGGCCTAAAGCTTTTTTCTACTCTGAGTTAGCCTTGGGTAAGTAAACGCAGAGCTGGCGGGCAGTAGCAGTATACAATAATGTACTAAAATGCCAATTGGGAACGCATGAAAATTTTAGAAGTGCCTGATTATTTTTTAGGGTTCCATACCTACCTCAAAAGGAAAAAAACGGAACCCTTATAGGATCCGATTTGCTCGGAAACTACTGGACCGATTGAGTTGAAATTTGGCACACATTGTAAATTGGTGATCCAAAGAGGGACGCGTAAAAGTAAATTAATGAATTATGAACAAGGGGGCCCCTTTTGGGGGGTAAACTGGAAAATAAAAAAAAAGTTTCGCCAACTGTATTTTGTGACATATCAAATGAAAGGGGTTGTTGTAAGCATCTCAGATATATATTTTTTATAATTTTAGTAAAAACAGATTTGAAGTAATTTAGGAAAAAAGACGAATTTGACCATCCCCCCCCTTATTTCAGAAACTACTTGGCTTAAAATTCTGAAAAAAATATGGAAAATATTCCTTGCCTAAAGATTGCAGGAAAACCTATAAGAAGTTTGAGTATTCAAAGTAACGGGAAAATTCTCAATATTTTACGGAACCCTCACCACGCGAGTTGAACTCGCACTTGTCCGGTTTTATTTGGGGATAGGACTGATAGGAATAACCTTCCTTAGCACCAAAAAAGTTGCAGATTTTTCAGCTGCGTCAATTATTTTTGAAAAATATAAACAGTTTCCTCACTCCTATGTTTTGGGTCAAGGACGGCACTTTCCTCGATCCGTCTCATATAACAAAAAATATCTTAAATATCTGTGGTAAAATAACACTGGCAATGATATTGACAGCAGCAGCAGCTTTATTCGTCATTACCAGTGTCAGTTCACCACAGATATTTAAGATATTTTTTTTTGTAATATGACACGGATCGAGGAAAGTGTCTATTGACCGTCCTTAACCCAAAACGTAAGTAAACTGTTTCTATTTTCCAAACTTATTTGACGCAGCGAAAAATCTGAAACTTTTTTCTGGTGCTAAGGAAGGTTATTAGAAGATCGCCCCTTCAATTAGCTACTTTCCTAAAAAAAAAATTAATTTGTCAGTTAGATTATCAAAACATATTGGACACGTACTTTTTATTTTGTTAATCAAACAAAAAATGATGATGATATAGCCCGTTAAAGTTCCGTGTGACGTCACATTATGGTACACTTTTTAGCATAATTCAGTGACGTCACGCGGAACATTAACGGGCTCTATCTTCACCATTTTTTGCTTGATTGACGAAATAAAAAATATGTGTCCGATATTTTTTGATAATAATAGACGGACTAAATATATAAATTTTTTAACCCAGGAAAGTACCTAATTACAGTACAATATTTGTAACAAACATCTTCAAACCAACATTAACAGTAATGACAAGAATCTCTCAAGAACTCCGCCCGGTAATCGTCTCTAGAACAAATAAAGAAAGATGGCTTCCCTCTTTATGTCCCACTGAATATGCAATACATATTGCGACAAGAAGCAGGAAAATGGAGGTGCCAAGTTGTGTTTACATAAAATAAAGCTTTTTATATTAAAGAAAATGTTTCCCCAGATTTTAGTATATAAGTTTTTTCTACCAGTGCGTCACGACCTTATAAATAAAAAAAACCGGCCAAGTGCGAGTCGGACTCGCGCACGAAGGGTTCCGTACCGTTATCTATAAAAACGGCAAAAAAATCATGTTATATGGGAGCCCCAGTCCGACTCGCACTTGGCCGGTTTTTTAGTATTTGTTGTTATAGCGGCAACAGAAATACATAATCTGTGAAAATTTCAACTCTCTAGCTATCACGGTTCTTGAGATACAGCCTTGTGACAGCCTGCGGACGGACAGCGAAGTCTTAGTAATAGGGTCCCGTTTTTACCCGTTGGGTACGGAACCCTAAAAAGAATGCATACAAAAATGTGACGATCCAGAATTGAATATTTGGGACATATTTTCTTGAATGAGGATCGATAATATAAACGATTCTGAGTAAGAAAAACACAAAAAATAACAAATTCTGAAAAAAAAGTTTATGTAAGGTAGAAGTACTAGTGCCCGACGCGGTACTAGTAGTACTAGTCTAGTACTCGACGAATATAATTTAACTAGCGAATAATAAACTAAGATTGATCACGACATCATTTTTAAGTTACTAAATGTTAGTGACTTCAATATTTCTTATCACAATTTCAAGACAAATAACTTATTTATAAGTTATGAACATATTTGTTAAAACCAGCTGCCATCAATTGGTACAATGAGTTAAACCTTCAAGTCCCAATAAATGTCAGTCTGTCATTCATGACATTTGTACTGAAATGACATCTATTGGGACTGCCAGCATAACCGCCTGCCATTTACTCGTACATTCGGATTGATTACATAATTATTATATAATCAGGATTTTTTATAAGATCACCATATGAAACGAATTCCATATCAGTAACTTGAGTAAATACCTCGTCTCCCAAACCGTATGAAACTGTTTAATACTTCTTAAATGAGCATAATATCGTGATTCAAATAAGTATTTTCTGTTGACATGTCGGGCACTAGTACGTTTTTCAAAAAAAGTGTAAGGTAGAAACCTTACATTTTTTTGAAAAACGCTCACGCTACGGGGTTGAAAAAAGAGTAAACAGACTACAGATTTCTAAAGTATCTAAGATCATCGGAGTTTTAAGCATCCATAGGCCGTACCTTGTTTGCCACTAAAATAAAATTAATATTATACAGACAACCTTCTCCACCGATATCAACTCTACGCCCAAATCGTCAAGTATTTTGAAGAACTCTTTATATTTTTAACGTCGTTCCTTAAGGAAAAGGTCAACAAGTTCTGAAAAGATACAATGTCGCCGAATTCTGTAAATCTCATCTTATTCACTTGAAGTTATAGTTGAAAATCGTGTTCATATTTGTGTATCTTAGACTTGAGCTCTTTTCGTAGGATATTTCACAAGTTTATGAGGTTTTCATTTGGTATTCTGAACTTTGGATAACACTTTGCGTTTCTTCAAGATTTGGGCTTCATAAGTACTAAGTCTCTTATATCTTTGATACTTATGTCTTTTTAAAAACTTTGTCTTTATATAATTGCCGAGTGGCCTAAGGTACGAGAATTTAAGAGCTAATTGTGTAACTATTGTGTAGGTATATATTATAATACTTTTTATACGAGTCAATAGAAATAATTAAACATACTTGGTATCTAATGAAAAATATTTAAGCCCTGCTGAAACGAAGTGCAAGTTAGAGGTGCGCCGGCTCGTTGATGTCTTTTGTATTGGAATCAACGTGACGTTCTATTGGTCAAATTCATTATAGTTCAGTAAAGGCGCCACGTGATTGGTCGAATTTATTTTAGTTGTCTTATAATTATTATAGTTGAGTTGGGAGCTCCATAGAACAAAATGTGGATTTAGTTTGGTGTACGAAGTCTTAATTAAAACATTAAAAATATACATATATTGCCCAGCACAGCACAGAATACTTACATCAGCATAGCAAAGATAGTAAATAATTATATTAAATTATATTCGTAGAAATAAATTTAAACGTAAAAACACGAATAAAATATGATTAACACAATGATTTGAAGATTTAAAAACTTAAATGCAGCAATTTAGTGTCCGTGTAACCCTTTCAGTGTAACCGGACAAGTGCGAGTTCAACTCGCGTGGTGAGGGTTCCGTACATATTTTCCGTTACTTTGAATACTCAAACTTCTTATAGGTTTTCCTGTAATTTTTAGGCAAGGAACTATTTTCCGTATTTTTTTTAGAATTACAAGCCTAGTAGTTTCGGAGATAAGGGGGGAATGGTAAATTACTTCAAATCTGTTTTTGCTAAAATTATAAAAAAAAACTCAGATGCTTAAAACAACCCCTTTCATTTGATATGTCACACTAAAAAGTTTGCGTTTTTTTTTTCCAGTTTACCCTCCAAAAGTGGCCCCTTTGCTTAGAATTCATTAATTTACTTTACGCGTCCATTTTCGGGTCACTAATTTACATAATATGTCGACAAGATTTCAACTCAATCGGTCCAGTAGTTTCGGAGCAAATTGGCTGTGACAAACGGACAGACAGACGCACGAGGGTTCCGTTTTTTTTCTCTTTGAGGTACGGAACCCTAAAAACTGTAATTTACTAAAAAGGAACGGTCAAAAGCCGTTAATAGAATTTTAAAATTTAAAAACGATAATTTCCTATTAATAAATTCAAACAAAAGCCCTTACACCCATTTTCAGACAATGCCTATTTTCAGAATAGGCATAGACAAAGCTAGTCTATGGTTCAACGCCTCTGGAAGAGAGCGCCCCCATGCCGTAAGCCCTTTATTCCCTAGTGGTGATTAAAGAGTTCCTATTTACCTATTGTTATATTTGCTATGTGGTGCTTGTGGTTTTTAATTTAAATTATGAACTACAGGGTGGAAGGAACGAATGCTTGTTCTCTTTTTTTATATTCATCTTAAGGTTTAGGTACTTATTTTAAGCAGGTTTAGTACTATTATTGTAAAAAAATGGATGGTTAAATGATTGGCTTTTGAGTATGCTTCGGAGTTTCTTCTTGACAGTGGTCTTATTTTTCGATGCCTGTAGGTTTTGACTCGGAAAGTGCCATTGCGGCTTAATTAATTAAATTACCTAATTTATTTATGCCCTACAAGATACTTTAATGACGGGTTATGGACCCTAATACTTTGCGAGGTTTAACTGCACTTAACTACTTACCGCAGTCTGCGACAAGCCTGTCATGGGGAGTTCCTAACCGGGAGTTTTAGCGACAAACGTCTCACCCAATCAATAAGACATACCTTTTTTTTTATATGGGAGGAAAATCCGTTATGGATACCTCCACGCCACGGGGATAGCGCGGAGGTTATGTCGGACTTGCACCGACTAAAAACCCCCCGATGGTCCTCCTCGACGCATTTCGGACGGCTCTGGGATCTCCTACGGAACGCACCAGTGCCGCCAGCGTCATGCCTCAGTGGTATCTACCTTTTTTTTTCCGATTGCAGCCCCCAACTGCAACCGTGTACCACCCCGAGGACCCCTTTTAGTCGCCTTGTACGACAGGCAGGGGATACCGTAGCCGTATTCTAATGCCCGGGCTACAGGGCGCAATAAGACATACCTAATGATGACTTATCTATCACACTCTCAACTAGGCTGAGCCTGTGTCTTGAACACAGTACACTAAAGACGATGTGGGCGTGGCATGCGCTCAAAGCTTTTGCGCCAACGTCACCTGATCGCCGTGCAGTCGCTCACACAGTTGCAGGCGACGTGGAGGGGATGGGGCGACACGGCTCCCGATACAAACCGCGCTTGATACCCCTTCTAGTGTTCTGTGGTCTTGAACGTCTGCGAGAGCGATTGACAGCATAATTAACTAATACCTAAAAACTAATCACAATGCAATTTATGGAAACTCATAACTTGACTTAGAGTCTGGCCAGGGAAAGAACCCTTTTTTTATATTGCAACTTTTTATATGGCAACAAAAATATCATTGTCAAATGTGTCAAACGTATATATAGTATGATGTCGTAATCTTGATACTTGATATGGTAACTAAGAAAGTAACTATTTCATTATAAATTGGACTGTTTTTGTTTGTTAAGATAATTAAAGGGTGGCTTACTGCTAATATTATTCACATTGAAGAATGTCATAAAAAGTTCAATTATTATGTCTTGTCAAAATTGAAATTTTGGAGAGTGGTTTTGATGAATTCTTAAATATAAAGTAAAATTACATAATTATCGGGACACGCGTTGATGCAATTAATGTTCCACACCCATCGCTTCAATTTGTGACATTCTTCTTCTGTGATACAGTATTGGTTGTCTTCCAGGATTATCGTATCATTAGGGCACTTGGGAACGCGCTGTTGTTTGTAAGTGTAGTGCCGGCAGATCATGCCGTTGGAACTGAAGTTAAAGAGTTTTATTTCTTATAACTTTACTTCCTGCTGCTTGATCAGTTGCATTGTGCGAATTGAAGAAAAATAATAATTGTTCAAGTAAGTATCAATATTATTATTATGTATGTCTTTCCCGCTCACGGGACATGATGTCCCGGACCTTTGGGAGGCGTGCGTGGGGCTAGGTACCTACAAAGTACCAACTGAGCCAACACGTAGAGGCCCTTTTGACAATTTAATGGAATGCAAGGAGTACACCAAGCGGATGCTGTCCCTGCCCGTGTCATGGGACGCACACAGAGACAGTACCCGCTGGGGTGTACAGGGACTATTACTGGTTGATGGAATCTAAATAAAACGGGTTATTGGGTGAAAATGATGGACTAGTGACTGGGCTATTGGTGAAACATCGGACGCCTGCCTAATAAAACTGTTTCACTTTTTATCTCTGGCAGACGGTGACTCGCCAACTGCTAGATGGGCCCCTATTAATAGCGACATTAAAAAATGGCCTAAGGGCAACACCGGTCAGAGAGCTGGAGGGGTAGAGAGGTGGCACTGGACTTTAAACATATAGCCAACTCGCCACTTAGGTGTCCACATCTACCCTCGAGCAACAGCTCTTGCGACTCCACTCTGGACGGCCGGTTAAGGCAAGCCAGAGGTGGGGGGCCTGTCCAACCATCCATCCGATCGGCTCAGCCTGACCACAGGACACCCCCAGGAGCACTCAGGTACGTAGGGTCGCTACTCCCTAACAGCCCGCCACAAGCTGCCTTACGTTGACTGATTGCACCAGAAATCTGGTGGGCGATGGGGCCGTCACATCCCTACGCCGATATTATTATTATTATTTTTATTTTTATTTATTTATTTATTTTAACAACTTAAGTCTATCATTACAGGCGGTACCTAATGCGATAGACAAGCTACATTGAACACAACATATAATGAAATAGGTGTAATAGCAAAACCGTTACCAATATTTAAAAAAGTTAAATTTAGGTACACACTTAACCTAGACGTAACATAAAATAAACATAGCGGCCTTAGCGAGATCATTTTATAGCACTATACAGAGTGTTGCAACATGCTGTTTTTTTAATTTGCCGCTATTGTTAGATTCATCTCGACGATCCAGGTGTCCTAAGAATAGCCGACATCATTAATGAAAATGGCAGACTTTAGGTGTCATAACAATACTGTCGAAATAAAAAGATTTTTATTATAAACTAAAATATATATTTTTTAAACTTTGCATCACTAAACTAAATAATCATAATTGCCTAGACATCAACAGGGGCAGCTGCGTCCAGCTACAAAACCCTATTTAAAACAACAGACGTATGTAGTTTTAATGTCATGTTAGTTACGTCGTTTTTGCATACATGGTGTAAGGGCCCTCGAGTCAGTGAATGGAAGCTTTAATAATTGATTTGTTTACCCTTCGTCCTGTTTGAGGTCCGGCATGGCAAAGATTATTTGAGCCATTTGTAGTTTCTGCCCAGTGTTGACGGTTACCTACACTGTATTAGTGATGTGACTAGTAAATAATGCTATTTAACATTAGTAAAAGCACGCGTGGCTGTGCATAGAGGAGTGTTGGTGCCCACACTTATGTATGGTAGTGAAAGTTGGGTGTGGCAGAAAAGACATCAAAGTCGAGTGAATGCAGTAGAAATGAGAGCGTTGAGAAGTATGTGCGGAGTGAAATTGAGTGATAGAGTCAGAAACAGTGTGATAAGAGATAAGTGTGGAATGGATGGAGATATAGTCACGAAAATTGAGAAGGGTATGTTAAGGTGGTTTGGGCATGTAGAGAGGATGGATGAAAGAAGATTAACGAAGTAGTATGTAAAAAGAGTGGAAGGCCAAGTTGGAAGGGGAAGACCTAGGCGAACTTTCTCCAATCAAATTGGAGAAATGTTACAAAAAGGCCAGGTCAAAAGTACCCTAAACCGACGAGCATGTATTAGAAATGTTATGAAGGTGAGTGAAGCGAAAGTGGTTTGTCAGGATCGTAGCAAATGGAGATCCGTGATCTCTGCCTACCCCTCTGGGAAAGAGGCGTGATTATATGTATGTATGTATAAAAAATCCAACTAAAGTTCAGTTCCTATTCGACCAAATTGTATGGAGAGCTGATTTTTATTTTTGCGAATTCAGGGTTGCTCCCATATTAAAAGTTGCTCAAAAATACCTCGACTATCACCCCCTTAAAGCTTATCATCTAGATACCAAACACCCTGTATTCTTTCGTCTAATAATTTTTCTCAATGGATGAGACGTATCTATACTAATATTATAAAAGAGGTAAAGTCTGAGATTCATCATCATCATCATATCAGCCCAAAGACGTCCACTGCTGGACATAGGCCTCCCCCAAAGAGTGCCACAATGACCGGTCCTGCGCCACCCGCATCCAGCGGACTTCAGCGACCTTTACCAGGTCATCAGTCCACCTTGTGGGGGCCTACCCACGCTGCACCTTCCGGTACGTGGTCGCCACTCAAGAACCTTTCCGCCCCAACGGCCATCGGTTCTACGTGCAAGTCTGAGATTGTTCTTTTGTAAAATGAAAATTTGTATGTAATCACACAAAAATTCTTTCACCAGCGTGTAATATTGACTTTCTGTCTGGACGGACATCTGGAGCCGTAGCATGGTTGGCCTTATCACGTGACAAGTGACAAGATAAGAGCGTCGTCTCGTTCTACCGAACGGTGTCAGCCAGTGACGCACGCTCTATCCTATCACCTATCGCGTGACAAGGCCAACCATGCTACGGCTCCTGGACGGTTATATTATAGAATATATTTTACTCCGCGGGTTTGCCTGTATTCTTTGCAATACGCGGGCGAAGCCGCGCGGGTAGCTTGTTATTAATAAAGAACCACATAATATAGTTTACTTCTGATTTTTTTAAATATTATAAAAAAAAAAACAGAATTAAGAAACTATTCATACAAACTATTTTGCATTTGTGTACTACGTATATTTCTATTTAAGATTATCTAATCGTTTTTTTACGGAAAACTACACTAAACAGAGTAGTTTCCTCAAAAAAAAATACAACTTTCATAAAATATACTTTGCCCTCTCTATTGACCAATGCGTGCAGAAAAAAGTAATTGTTCAGTGTCTATGCTTTAAGTAGCACGCCGTTTTAAAAGTAAAAGGGCGTATCTGCATAAATCCCCTATGAAATATACGTCCTTTCTTAAGTAACTTAGACAGGGCGAACATTCGAGACATTTTATTTTTACCAACTTGTCTTTACCGTCACGTAATACATTTGCGAACTTATCTCTATGTAAAGAAGGATGAATATTGATTGATTTTTGCTTTTGTAATTGTTAAAGGTTATGAAATGCACCATATTCTATTCTAGCTTGACCATTATCGTAAAGAGGGTTTTGTACAAACACTTAAATGGTTTTCAAATGCTTTGGAAACTAGAATTCAAAGGAATTAAGGAAATTGTTTGAGCTATGTGCATTATTGATTCCAAATTCTTGCAGTCAAGAAATGGAATAAAAATAAAGTCTTTTATATAATCGTTTTAGGAAACTGGTACAAATTAAGTTTAAGTAATTTATAGTGGCCCATATGTGCCTCATAAGAAGGCTCAAAGTCACCCAAAGGGCAATGGAGAGGGCTATGCTGGGAGAATCTCTGCGTGATCGCATCAGAAATGAGGCTATCCGCAGCAGAACCAAGGTAACCGATATAGCCCTCCGAATCGCTAAACTTAAGTGGCAGTGGGCGGGGCACATTGCACGTAGAACCGATGGCCATTGGGGTGGAAAGGTTCTCGAGTGGCGACCACGTACCGGAAAGCGCAACGTGGGTAGGCCCCCCCCACAAGGTGGACTGATGACCTGGTAAAGGTCGCGGGAGTCCTGGATGCGGGTGGCGCAGAACCGGTGAATTTGGTACTTTTTGGGGGAGGCCTATGTCCAGCATTGGACGCCTTTTGGCTGATATGATGATGATGATGATGATGAATGTTTAGTGTCGCGTAACAAAATAGGGTGGGCGTCCTAAGTTTCGCTGGAGCGATATGGTACAGTAAGGGAAATGTATTCACGTACCACCGTAGAACTCTATCGCAATAAGGTGACATCACTCGAGTTTGAGTGACGGCGGCCTGTCAATTGCGACAGGGTTCTACGGTGGTACGTGAATACATTTCCCTGACTGCACTTATAAGCGGATCTGCATGAACTCCAAATCACCAATTGGCAACGCAGAACCGTGTAGAGCGGTGAAGTCAGGATGGCGGGTGGACCTCGGGAAATTCGATGAAATTGTTACAGATATTTGGTACCTTTTGTGTGACTGTAGTAACATTCTGTGTACCTCTTTTGAAAACGAGCTATCCTCAAAAGTAGCGCCCGCCGTCCTGACGTCAGAATGGCGGGTGGACCTATAAAATACGTACAAAACTTACATATTATTTCACTAAATGTATATAATGGGTACATAAAATTGTATGTATTTAAGTATGTATAAGTAAGTTTATATTGTATGGATTATATAAGTGTGTATTCATGAAATTAATTGATTTGTGTTTCCATTCTAGTTTCAGTATTTAAGATCCTGCACCACTAAAGTTTCTGTTTAGCCCAATGGTTGACTGATGGCATTAAGTCCGCCAATTGTACTTTTATTTGTATATTTGTGCAATAAAGTTTAAATAAATAAATAAATAAATAATTTGGTACCTTCTGTGTACCTTTAAAAAAATCTGTGTACCTATCTTGAAAACGAGCTATCTTCAAAAATAGGTCCTCCACCCGCCATCCTTGTATTACTTAGTAGGTACAGTAAGAGAACTACACGTACCACTGTAGAACGCTATCGCAATATTTGCAATAAGGGTGACATATCCAGGGAGCGAAACTATGGTGCCGGTGACGTCATTATGACGCAAAGTCGCATATAGGATGTTTTTTTAAACCAACATTGCAACACCAACACCTCAATGATTCTTAATAATGTAATAATGGTAATATAAATATTATTGTTTATTTATAAAAATGTTTGGTATTTATACAAAAAATAATGTAACATTTTTTATTGAGTAATGTAATTCTAACAAAAAAAATCCTTATACTTACTTGAGTAAATGAAACAACACAACAAATGTTTCGTTGGATGACGAAGTATGCAGAACGCTTTAAGTTTAAACATAATATCGCATCTTATTGACATTTGTACATTTCACACGTACATTCAATATAATTCTCGAACCTCTCGCCAGTTATAAAAATTGTGTAATAATTTATAAAAGTTGTTATTTGATTAGATATCTATAATCTAGATAGAAACACCCTGTATGTAGCATGACGTCATACGTCTGTCATCGGCACCTTAGTTTCGCTGCCTGAACATATCACTCCAGTTTGAGTGACGGCGGCCTGTCAATTGCGACAGGGTTCTACGGCGGTACGTGAATACATTTCCCTTACGTAGTCGGCCGCCCTGTCACCGGGCCGCTGAAATGACAGAGTAAGTAAGTACAGTCCAGTGTTAAAATATGTCAGATACTCTTATGTCAGAAGTTTAAGGTTTTGGTACATATTTATGAGAGGATCAAATCGATACATATTTTTGCCAGATCCAGATCGGTTCAAAGGTTTTCGAGATATTGCTGAAAAACTGCCTTCCTTAAAGAAAAGGACGTAAGTGCCGTAAGATTTCTGTGACGATACAACCTTTTTAATAGGCACGGAAGTCGGAACCCTTTGTTTTGCGTGGTCCGACACACACTTGGCCGGTTTTAATTTCATTTTAATCCGTAATTATGTGAGCGGATATAGTTATCGTCAAGTACAAACCATTTTTAGGGTTCCGGTAACTCAAAAGGAAAAAATGGAACACTTATAGGATCACTCGGTTGTCTGTCTGTCTGTCTGTCACAGCCGATTTGCTCCGAAACTACTGGACCGATTGAGTTGAAATTTGATACACATATGTAAATTTGTGACCCAAAGATGGACGCGTAAAGTAAACGAATGAATTCTGAACAAGGGGGCCACTTTTAGGGGGGTAAACTGGATAATTAAAAAAATAAGTTTCGCAAACTGTATTGTGTGACAGATCAGTTTTTTTTTTATAATTTTTGCAAAAACAGATTTGAAGTAATTTAGGAAAAAAGACGATAATTGACCTTTCCCCCCATTAACTCCGAAACCACTAGGCTTAAAATTCTAAAAAAAATATGGAAAATAGTTCCTTGTCTAAAGATTACAGGAAAACCTATAAGAAGTTTGAGTATTGAAAGTAACGGAAAAATTCTCTATATTTTCGTGTATTATATACGGCACCCTCACCACGCGAGTTGAACTCGCACTTTTTTTTTCTATTCTTCGTCTACGACATTAGCGCAGACTTTACAAACTTATTCAGTAGTGTAACGGGTTAAAATGTCGCATAAAAGCTAGTTCGATTGTGAAAATAACCGAGCTTTGAGCTTTTTACCC
Organism: Epinotia nisella; assembly: GCA_932294315.1. NCBI lineage: Eukaryota > Metazoa > Arthropoda > Insecta > Lepidoptera > Tortricidae > Epinotia > Epinotia nisella. Next base: position 1,458,901 of record OW028699.1, read on the forward strand.
GACCGTTGCTTCGACGGGCTTAATATATCGCCACTTGATTCCTCCGCCGTGGTCTAAGTCACAAGGCACAGTAGTTTAGACCCCACTGGACTTTTGTATAAACATTTCAATAACTACAACTTAGAAAATTTGAAAAACCCCCGACATTCTCATTTCAAAGTTAAATATCTCAAAACGGCTGAATCGATTTTCGGACAATAAAACCGCATTAAAATCGGTCTTTTGGTTTCGGAGCTACGATGCCACCGACATACACACAGGCACACAGGTAGATGTACTGTTGTGGCCGACGACCACAACAGTACATCTCCATATTTATAGGAGACTTAGAGCATACATAACTGGAGTACAAAAATGTCTGCCGAATTTTGCGGGGGCGGGGGAGCATCTTAATAGTATATTGAAACTCAATTGTATATTGAAAGCTTGAAGTAGTTGAACGTTTATAATATCAAGTGCTTACAGCAACATGCCGGCATTTTTATGATCAGTGGTTCTCTTGCGAGGCGATTTTCGAATCGATTGTGAACTCTTTGTATGATTTTTTGCACATTGTCCAAGGTTTTCTACAGAGGGGTATACTGAAAGGCCACTCCAGTTATGTATGCTCTAAGATAGGACCATGGCCTGTGACGCATTGTGACGAAGCGTAAGGCGTGACCATGTAAGCGGCGATGGCGTTTATAGGAGACCATAGCCTTGATGTGCGGCAGGCTGGAGCCGTAGCATGGTTGGCCTATCACGCGACAAGTGACAAGATAAGAGCGTCGTCTCGTTCTATCGAACGGTGTCAGCCAGTGACGCACGCTCTATCCTATCACCTATCGCGTGACAAGGCCAACCATGCTACGGCTCCTGGTCGCGTCTAGTGACGGCCACCATAGTGGCTATAAAGTGCGGGCGCTCTAAATGTTTTCTCCAATATCCTATACATTGTGCCACAGAACTCTCGTCCCTAATTAATTGCCAGCGCGGCCACTTAGCTCTGACTGCGCTAACCAGGATAGGCTGGACCTATATTTAAACCGGTTATAGAACCATTCATTAGAGAAATCATTTCAAACTAGCCGTTCAAATCGTTTAGAGTCCCATGTAAATTCAAGCCTTTTTTTTTTGTTTTGGGGGGAAAATGCGTTACGCATACCACCCGGGTGCAGGGGGTGACCCGAGTAGTTATGTGGGACTCCCGTATAAGCTGATGAGACTCACGGTATACCCACTAAAAACCCCCCCACTTGCCGCCTCGCCGCCACGTGGCGAGGTCACGGGAACGCTTGCGCACACATCCGCGACCCCGCCGGCGGCAGCCACCCAGATGTTTTGGCGCGCCTGCCTCCTCGATCTCCACACGTTCAGTAGCGGACCCCCCTGAGTCCGCTACGAGGAGGTCATGGGTGTGGGAAATTCCAGCACCCGGTGGCGGATCAGGTCTGTGGTTCCGCCACCGACCACGCCTCGGCCGCAGAGGATAGGGAAAGCGGCGCACCGTAATACCGGCATTCCTCTTCCTCTGCGGCCCCACAATGCCGCTGCCGCGGAACGGCCCCGCCAAGTTCGCAGGGGGTAGGGAGAGTGGCGCACCGTTATACCAACACGCCTCTCCCCCTGCGATCCCGCCTCGGCCGCAGAAGATAAGGAGGTACTCCTTTTCTGCTGCGGTCCCTGCCCAACGCATCCTAAGCGGACAATGCACAGCCCGCTAGGAGCGCTCTCCTCGGGCCAGCCAGCAGGCCCCACACAGGCCGGCCCTGGGTGCCTCTTAGCTTCGCCGTGGGTTGCAGTCCACGGTTACTAAGCCCCCCCGCCCCGACAAGGCGGGCACCCTCGAGGGGGATGTAAATTCAACCCTATTTCAACCCGCTAAGAGATTTCGGGGATATAAAGAATTCTATGGCCTTCTATTGGAACAAACCGAACGACCGAAATAAGTAAAACTAGTAAAGTATTTCCTTTTAACCCACGACGGAACGGAGACGGTATTTACCCACGACGGAACGGAGACGGTATATGCGTTTGGGGTGAGAGGATGTTTGTGAAAACCAATGTTGCCATTTTTCTCAAAAACTGCTAGTCCGATTTTGATGCGGTTTTCAGTGATGGGTTCGGGTTTGATTGGTGCATGTTCTTAGATAGGTGTTACGGTGGCAACTCACCAGGGGGCGCTGCAGTAAACATTTACAAATACAACCAAATTTAACAATAATTTGGTAAAACCGAAACTATAGCACTTATTATACATATAAATATAAAGTACAATTTACATAATACCTATGCTTGCTCTCTAAAAAGTTTGAAATAAAAACAATATTAAACATTTTGAAAAAACCCACGACGGTTAAAACGTACCTAGTTGAAAAAGGTTAAAATAATTTTGAAACCCCCGACTTAAAGAACTTATGCTATAAACTTAATAAAAAACCAAGAAAATCCGTTGGGGGCTGCCATCTCTATTTTAAACGCGTTTTAACCGGTAAAGTCAAGAAAACAGCTTTTTAAATTTTTACCGGTTAAAACGCGTTTAAAATAGAGATGGCTCTTTTAAGTTAAAACTTAAAAGTTGTATTAATATATATTTGTAATTCTTGTATCTGCATACTCCTTACAACCCGTATTAGAATATAGTTCAGATAGCATGCCAGTAGTAAGTAGTTATCTTTAGCAATTAGTAGCACTTGTTTGCATGCGGCTAGAATAGTCAATAATATAATTATATAGGCATAGTATACATAAATGTTTGTACTTATAAACATAAATTGAGCGCAGACTCGCCAACAAACTGTTCTGGCAGTTTGGCGGGTAATTTAATATGTTTATAATACTATATGTACTTTTTTGGAAAAAAAAAACCGGACAAGTGCGAGTTCAACTCGCGTGTTGAGGGTTCCGTAAAATTCTCTAAGCATTAGGCGCTCCATACAAAATGCACAAAAATATTAAGATTTTTTCCGTTACTTTGAATACTCAAACTTCATATAGGTTTTCTTAAAATTATAAAAAAAAAATCTGAGATGCTTACAACAACCCCTTTCATTTGATATGTCACACAATACAGTTTGTGAAACTTTTTTTTTAATTTTGCAGTATACCCCCCAAAAGTGGCCCTTTTTGTTCAGAATCCATTAATTTACTTTACGCGTCCATCTTTGGGTCACCAATTTACATATGTGTACCAAATTTCAATTCAATCGGTCCAGTAGTTTCGGAGCAAATTGGCTGTGACAGACGGACAGACAGACAACCGAGTGATCCTATAAGGGTTCCGTTTTTTCCTTTTGACCTAAAAAATGAATGGAACATAAATAGAACGAGGTAAGTACAAATGAGCAAAGTACCTACTTACCGAAACTGCAACAATACATAACTAGTAGCTCTGTGAGCTGGTAGAACTAGATAATGAACGCCGATTAGAATATAGCCGGCGGCGGCGCGCCGGTAAAAATTGGCCGGCGGCGGCGGCGCGGCGCTCATATCTAATAAATAATATATTATATTATAATAATTAATATATTAATAAATTATATATTATATTGTGTTGTGTTATGAATAAATGTTTGATTATGATTATATCTAGGTAGAACTCGCGTCGCGAGTCTGTATATGTACCTATCTCTCTGCCGACATTATTCAGTTCCATTAATTAATTGATAGATTAATAATGTTAATATAAATAAATAGTATTTTAATGAAATCTATCAATCTGACATCCTCATGTAATTTCAATCAAAATTCTTTTTTATTTTTAATGTTATTTTCTAGGGCTAATACGTGAATTAGGTAGGAAATTTATTAATCTTATATGTTATAGTATAAATAATCTTTACAACACATTTAATTATATTATGAATCTAGATGTAAGAACCACAAATATTGAGTGCCCTTTACAGGGTGTCATGTACAGTCAGCATCATAAACATGTATACATTCTATGACCTTATTACCTAGACATAAGGTTGAAAAGTGTATACATGTTTATGATGCTGACTGTACCTACCACCCTATACTTGTAACACCTCAATGTACTATGAACATGACTACAATATAATAATAAAGAATATCTTTTCAAAAACCTATTTATTTCCATTCCAAAAAACTATACAATTATTGAACCTGGAGCCGTAGCATGGTTGGCCTTATCACGCGTCAAGTGACAAGATAAGAGCGTCGTCTCGTTCTATCGAACGGTGTCAGCCAGTGACGCTCTAACCTATCACCTATCGCGTGACAAGGCCAACCATGCTACGGCTCTGGCTCACAGGATTTCACAAGAATCGGCTGAGAAATGCGACCTTAAGAGCAGACCAGCCGGACAGACGCCGGACATACGAAATAATTTTTGCCCAAGCTGAAACGGAGAACTTCGTTCGCTTCGCCCGCTAGTTCAATAACCGGGTCTATAATAAGCAAAGGCACTGGAAATATGGATTTAACCCACATCAAAACCACTAATTATTGTCGCCACTTTAACAGCCAAAGAGAGTGCATTTATTTTCCCGCTGAAAAGTAGTGTTCGCTCTGACAACACAGAATAAACTCTCTTTAGGTAGGAACGCATTGCACAAAGATCTAGATTTTCTGGAATAAATAAATATTTGCGGACAATCTTACACAAATCGACCTAGTCCCAAACTAAGCAAAGCTTGTACTATGGGTACAGATGCCGTCAAACAACTTGAACACGCGGGACGAAGTGGGGGGGCAGTTTGCACGTACAATTCGCCTTTGCGCAGGCAAGGTCATTTGCTCAAGTTGTTTGACGGCATCTATACTAGACGACGATAAACATACTTGTATAGATAAATACATACTTAAATACATAGAAAACATCCATGACTCGGGAACAAATATTCGTGCTCATCACACAAATAAATGCCCGTACCGGGATTCGAACCCAGGACCTCTTGCTTCGTAGGCAGGGTCACTACCAACTAGGCTAAAGCGGTCGTCTAATATAGGAATAGGTAGACTCCCACAATTTTTGACGTGATAACGTCTTAAAAATCGATGAACGCCGGCTGCGTGCACGAAATGTCAACGCACAGCGTCTAGGGATGCACTAAGAAAGCATTTTTTAAAATTCACCCTCTAAGGGGGTGAAATGGGGTCCAAAGTTTGTACGGGGAAACAAAATTAGATCGACTATTTTATTCGAAACTTCACAGGAGTATTCCTAACGATAAATGAGTAAATACGTTTTATGCAAGTTTTCCCTAATATCACGTAAAATTATCGTCCGTAAATCGACTTTAGAGACAACCATTTTTTGGGGTTTCGTTCCTCAGATGAAAAAAATGGAAACGATGTCGGTACTATACTGACGTTGACAATGATTAAGAAAATTGGCAAAGACTAGTTAAAAGTAAAGGCTGATGGACGAGCATTCATCATCATCATCATCATCATATCAGCCGAAAGACGTCCACTGCTGGACATAGGCCTCCCCTAGACAGTGCCAAATTGACCGGTCCTGCGCCACCCGCATCCAGCGGACTCCCGCGACCTTTATCAGGTCATCAGTCCACATTGTGGGGGGCCTACCCACGCCGCGCCTTCCGGTACGTGGTCGCCACTTGAGAACCTTCCCGCCCCAACGGCCATCGGTTCTACGTGCAATGTGACGAGCATTCAATCAATTGTAACAAAAATTCTAGCGAATGTTACACTACCAGGTAAAAATCACTCCATACATGTAACTGCAAGTTAAAAAAAAACATTGTAAGTTCACGTGTGGCACCTCAATCGATAGGCCTTTCAAAATAAGTATAAGGTTTCTCAGCATTTTTTTTTGATTAAGTGAATAGAGTCGGAGAGAGAGGTGGGTACCCCCTCGGCTAATTTTTGAACGGACTATTTAAAAATATGAAAAAAATCATAGACATATTAACTTCTTTCACCCAAAATTATTTCGAACAAGACCTGTTCAAAGGTTTTCGAGATATTCCTGAAAAATTACGTTCCCTTTTGAAAAGGACGTAAGTGCCGTAAGATTTCTGTGACGATACGACCTTTTTAATTGGCAAGGAACCCTTCGTTGTGCGTGGTCCGACACGCACTTGGCAGGTTTTTCTAATCTTACATAGAACTAGCTTCTGCCCGCGACTTCGTCCGCGTAGAACTCGTTTATATCATAGCTCCATACAATTCGCCCCCTGAGGTAATGGAGCTGGGATTGTAATTGAAATGCACGACTGTACTATAAAGAGATGTAATTTATTACTGTCACACAAGGCAAGGTACAGCGAATGATATAGGAAATACTTATAACTAGAGCCACACCACCTCACCCCCATTTCGCCCCCTTGGGGGATGATTTCCGGGATAAACAGTATTCTATATATTAATCCAAGCTATACACTACACGTATACCAAAATTCATCTTAATCCGTTGAGCTGTTTTTGCGTGATTGAGTAACAAACATCCAAATATCTAAACATCCAAACTTTCGTATTTTTAATATTACATATATTATAAGATAAGATAAGATATTTATTGCAAGAACAGTATACAAGATCTTTATAACAATTGGAGTTCTATGTTCGACCTAAAATAGGCATGCAACATAATTAATAGTTTGTTTTAAGTATACAAAAATTATAAACTATTTGACGTAAATGTCACAATGTTATTTTAAATGTCAAATTATTATTATTAAATAGCAGTTGTATATCAAAATCAGGCATATCATTAGTATGTCATTCATTTAAAAAGTCCTGAATGGAGTAGTAGCATTTCTCAAGAAGCCATTTTGTTATGATTTTGCCAAATTGATTTTGGGGGCATTCCTTAATATGCGCCGGTAAAATATTGCCATACAATACGAATTATTACTAAAAACATGCGTAGATCGAGGCAAGTATAATTTATCCTTATATCTAGTTGATCTACTAAAGAATTGAGTGTGTTTAGCAAAATATTCTGGATGTCATTTTACAAATAGCGCAATCTGCTTAATGTACATGCATAGGTATATTATATTATATATTAGTAGGATAGGGTAGCTATAGTATGTGATAATGCGTATTCCTGTTTGTTTTATAGTTCCACGTAGCCACGAGGGTTTTTTCTTTAGACTGGCTGAATGAGTTTACAGGAAGAGCCCTCCACGTACTCATATAATTTTACATAGTTTATGAGGGCATGAATGCTTTGCGTTGCCAAGTTTGTATTGTAAGATGTGTTTCTCTATGGTATTTTTGCTTTATGGACGTGAAATGAAAATGAAGATGGTGTGGGGTGGATGTATCTTTACAAGCTTTTTATCAACTTAATGTTCGTATGTAAGTCTGACCAGCGAGTCGTCTACCACGAAAAATGAGGCAAAGAAATGAAACATGCAGGGATAGTGCGGATTCTAATTCTAGACCGGATCTTATCTTAAGATCCAATGGTTCTACAAAGCAATTATTTACCAACAATAAAAGCGAAAAAGTCGTCCTTCGGAAATTGTTTAAAATTCTTCAAAAAAATTCCAAAACACATCACCGAACTTACTGACTCTAAATTCAAATCTGTCGTAAAACAGACACTTATTTCAAAAGCATATTATAAGATAAACGATTACATCATGGATAGGGATATTTGGCAGCGATAAAATCCTGCACTAGAAATCTATCGCAAAATAAATAGGCTTTCTACTGCAAATAAAATAAAATTTTATAATACTCTGATACTGAAGTGATATATTGTATACTGTTTTGAAAAAATGACACCTCGCCGAGTTTTTTACGCCGGTTCTTCTAGAGGCAGAGGTTTTCTTTCCGAACCGGTGGTAGTTCATCGACATTCATAGGTGCATGTAATATGCCTAAATTGAAGGATAAATCACTTTGACTTTGACTTAATAGTCACGTGCCACAAACACTTCGAAATGAAAATGCCATGTTTAATAAATTATTTACCCGAATAGTAACTCTATTGTTAAAGTAGTCCAGGGATCGGATACCGGTATTTTCTCCATACAAATTAAAGCGGTATTATTTCGTTCTTTGGTTATGATATCATTTTTGATCGGGCAGTCTAATAATACGAATATGTTACCTAAATACACGATAGAGTCCTACATTAAGAGCCTAAAATAATTCAAAATATTAAACTACGTCGGGGATTTTTGAAAAAACCGGTTCGATTCTTGAAGTAGTCTAATATTTTAAATACAAAATGGTCAACATTGCTAAAAAGTATTTAATGTGGCTGTAACGAAGCTGGAGGTCCCGGGTTCGAATCCCGGTCAGGACATTTATTTGTGTGTTATCACGAATATTTGTTCCTGAGTTATGGATGTTATATATGTATATAAGTATCTATATGTATTTATCTATTATATATATCGTCACCTAGTACCCACAATACAAGCCTTACTGAGCTTACCGTGGGCCTAGGTTGATTTGTGTAAGATTGTCTCGTAATATTTAAATATTTATGTGCATATCCTTTCCTTAGACATAAATCCGCCTTTTCTTGGTTGAAAGAGTGTTGATGTTTAAGTTAAGTACTAAATTTATTTTACAGTGTGAACTAGCGGTTACACTGAACAATTATAAACAATCGCATTGTTTACTAATCACAATCAGGCACAAAGAGAAGTGAATTCGGTCTGGAATAAGAATCCGCACTATAACACGAAATGCATAGAGCCGTAGACACCCACGTATACTTATATTTTAACTGAGAGCTTATTTCATAGGTAAAATTGCAATTATAAAGAATTTGAAAAAAATCTTGGGACATGACTCGCTGGCCTGACATTTAGTAAATATGTAAGTATAATATATATACTAGCTTTTAGGTTATAATAGGTCTTATCAGCCACACATTGCCTTAAAAATGTTGACCGGCCGAACGGCCTCTTCTTTTACACAAAAAATTAAAATTTCACCATATATATGAGATCCAATTGGGTAGTTTCCACATGTTAAAATAGATAACGCAGTGTTGCTAAATTGATAGTAAACCATCAAATAAATGTAACTAAAATATATAATTAAAATCATAAAAAGATATGGACCTTGAAAGTTTACAAAAAATATGCATTTTTTACATTGTCCAAAAGTACATTTAATGCTACCAATAGAATCTTTACGCTTTTATAGAAACAAAATTGTATAACAATGGTCCTAAACGCAGTACTTCACGACTGAAACAGCAATTTACTTGATTTTCAATACAACGATTAGTACAAATATTACACTGTGACGTCACGATTCAATGTTAATCAGTATGAAACGCTTTCGGCAGCCGCCAGCGAGGTCCGTCTTTAACTAAATTTTTTGGGTATTTATGTTTTTTAATTGTAGTTGCTCCCATACAAACATTTGTTCCTCTCCAAAAACTGGTTAGAATGGCATCGTAAAAAAATTTTGGACACAACCCAATACGCAGATGACGCAGAACCTATTTTTCTGCATTTTATTAAACTTTTTTTTCTAAAATCGAAGTGACGTCATTTATAAACTGCCAGTACGTAACAAAAGGCAACCAATGCAAGCAACAAATTAAATCAAAACATCAACTCTCAATTTTAAACTCTATTTCGTTCGCCGTACGGTTGGAAAATGACCGATGATTCGTTAGGGCGTGTTTTCGTCACTAAAATCAAAAATCCTGTCAATACGGATTGCACCGAACCGTAAGCAGAGGTTATTTGGTTTTGGAAAATCGTTTTTTTATTTCATTAATTTTTTGGATAGGTACAGTCGAGTTCATAAATATATGAGCATTCCCAAGGCTTCAAAAATAAATGTACATGGAAAGGTACATATAGATACATCTGAACAGACATTTCAATCAAAAATATGTACACAAACTACACATGTCACCTGTCATATTAATCTGAGCAAGCCTCACAAGGTAACCGACATAGCTCTCCGAATCGCTAAACTTAAGTGGCAGTGGGATTGCACGTAGAACCGAAGACCGTTGGGGCGGAAAGGTTCTCGAGTGGCGACTGGACCAATGATGTAATATAAAAAGAGGTAGATAGGTAGGTTATAAGCGCTCCGAAATGGCACACTAAATTTGCTTCAGTTTCGATTCGTCAATGGAAACGTTAGCTGTCAGATTTGGTGGCCATTTTTAAACACGGAATTTCATATAGACAACATCTCTTTTAACCGACTTCAAAAAAGGACAGGAGGTTATTATTATAATACATCATTCAACAGAACAGACAGAGGCCGAACGCTGGGGCATTTCTTTAAAAAAAGCACGACAGACAACATAAGTTCTTCACATATACTGGGTGTTACTTAAGTCGTGATACAAAATAGCAAAATGTGAATCTATCCATGATTCTGAACAACTTTTACTATGGGGCCAACTTTGTATTATGCAAAAAAAAACAGGCTGTTCATACATTTTCGTCAGTCTAAAATGAGCAAAGTGTATGAAATAGTTCTTTCTTTTTTGTGAAACACAAAGTTGGTCCCTTAGTAAAAGTTGAGAGAGAGAGAGAGAGAGAATATTTATTGTTTACCATGTACAATTAGGTCTTAATAATAAGTATATGAGTTACAATGGCAACCCGTTTCGGGCATACAATATTAACATTAACTATAAAAGTTACACAGGTAGGTATATTTAATTATTCAGCTTAAGAACTACAAAACTCAAAGTATTCTTTTAAATCATAAAAAACATTTTCTGTCAACCATCGCTTTAATTGGCGCTTAAATTGATTACAACTCAACATTTTTAGGCTAACGGGTAGATGGTTGAAAACTTTGATAGCGGTGATTAAAGTGCTCCTGTAATAGGTTGCGTTTTTGATCGCCGGCAGTGAAATGTTGTACTTATACTGTGATCGCAAATTGTTACGCTGTTCTGAGCAGAAATTAAAATTATATTTATGATTTATTACAAATGAACACAGCTCTAAAATGTACAATCCAGTTAAGGTTAGAAATTTCTTTTCCCTAAAAATATTTCTAACGGACTCAGTATTGTATAAGCGGTATATAATACGGAGGCATTTTTTTTGCAGAATGAAAGTAGTTTTGACATTAACAGAATTACCCCAATAAATTACACCATAATTCAACAAAGGATAAATATTTCCATAATATGCATTTCTTACAATATCTTCTGAGCAAGTACTTGATAAGACGGATAAAGCATAACACTGACTGGATATTTTTTTATTTAACTTTTCTATGTGAGATTTCCAATTTAAATGTGAATCTACAGAGACGCCTAAAAAGTTGGTACTGTTTATGTTTTGTATAATAGCTCCCCCGTGTTCTATATTTAAATTTATTGGGTTTGTTGTTCAGAATCATGGATAGATTCACATTTTGCTATTTTGTATCACGACTTAAGTAACACCCGTATAATTCATGCAATCGCATTATAATAACTCATGCAAATCTAAAGCCGCAACGGCCTTGCTGAATAAAAATGCCTCCGCGACACCGCGAAAAGAGTTATAAAGTCGTTTTATTATACTGCACATAACATTTCTTATATACGCTATTCAGCAAAGCTATAAGGAGGCGATATTGCTTGTGTTATGTAGCTCCAACTGTGGTATAAAAAAACCGGCCAAGTGCGAGTCGGACTCGCGCACGAAGGGTTCCGTACCATTATGTATAAAAACGGCAAAAAAATCATGTCTGTTGTATGGGAGCCCCAGTCCGACTCGCACTTAGCCGGTTTTTTAGTATTTGTTCAGTACAACAGAAATACATAATCTGTGAAAATTTCAACTCTCTAGCTATCACGGTTCTTGAGATATAGCCTGGTGACAGACAGACGGACGGACGGACGGACAGCGAAGTCTTATAGTAAAAGGGTCCCGTTTTTACCCGTTGGGTACGGAACCCTAATAAACCGGCCAAGTGTGTGTCGGACCACGCGCAGTAAGGTTCCTGCCTGTATTTGTTACAGTCGAGTTCTCCAATATCTATACAGACAACCTTTCAAAAATATCTACACTTGTGTCTTTAGTCAGTAATAATAAAGCCTGTGTACAGATATTTTTGAACACGCGCGCCAACTAAACGTTGCGGTTGCGTCGTCGTCGTCGTTTATGCATTTTTTTCCATTATAAATACTTCATGAGCATCTGTACTGTTACCCCACAAAATAATGCCGTACCTCAACCACGAGTGGGCGTAGGCGTAGTAGGCAGAGAGTGCTGTGGCAAAGTCTGTTGTTTTGCGGAGCGTGAATAACCGATATAGAAACTGGGATATTTTTTATTTTGTTTAAGTTAATTGATAGATAATACAACAAGTTGCCGCAAGAAGTAAAAAAAAACCGGCCAAGTGCGTGTCGGACCACGCAAAACGAAGGGTTCCGTGCCTATTAAAAAGGTCGTATCGTCACAGAAATTTTACGGCACTTACGTCCTTTTCTTTGAGGAAGGCAGTTTTTCAGCAATATCTCGAAAACCTCTGAACCGATCTTGTTCAAAACAATTTTCGGTGAATGAAATTAATAAGCCCTATGTCCATGAATTTTTCTATATTTTTAAAATACACCGTTCAAAAATTAGAGGGGGGGGGACAGAATTTTAGTGACTTTCGGGGCGATTATCTCCGACCCTATTCACTTAATCAAAAAAAATGCTAAGAAACCTTATATTTATTTTGAAAGGCCTATCGATTGATGTGCCACACGGGGGGTCACAATGAAAAAAAAAATTTTGACTTTTAGTTTTATGTATGGAGTGCACCCCTAAAAAAATTTTTATTTGTCATTTTAATTACAAAACTTTGTAGCGGCTAACAAAATACACCTATCCTCAAAATTTTATTCAAATACACCTTATAGTTTTCGAGTAAAATGCCTGTGACATACGGACAGACGGACAGACGGACAGACGGACAGACGGACAGACGGACATGACGAAACTATAAGGGTTCCGTTTTTGCCATTTTGGCTACGGAACCCTAAAAACGCGCCGAGTATGAGGTGTTTTGTGAGTAAACTTAAAATCCGATGCATACTATTGCATAGACGAATTCCTGAATTAGGTCCACTGATGGCCAAACATCTTTTCAACTGGCTCGCTACCCAATCAATCGATAGTGTGATGTTTAAGGGCCTACGATAAAATAATTCGTAGAAGGATGTACTGTACACGTTTTTTTATCTTTATTAAAGAGATTTATCGCTTAGCGATTATGACGCTCTATATGATCAACAAATTCACCTTAACGTCAATTGTTCATTCCTATATTCATACATACATACATATAATCACGCCTCTTTCCCAGAGGGGTAGGCAGAGATCACGGATCTCCATTTGCTACGATCCTGACAAACCACTTTCGCTTCACTCACCTTCATAACATTTCTCATACATACTCGTCGGTTTAGGGTACTTTTGACCTGGCCTTTTTGTAACATTTCTCCAATTTGATCGGAGAAAGTTCGCCTAGGTCTTCCCCTTCCAACTTGCCCTTCCACTCTTTTTATATACACTCTCTTCGTTAATCTTTTTTCATCCATCCTCTCTACATGCCCAAACCACCTTAACATACCCTTCTCAATTTTCGTGACTATATCTCCATCCATTCCACACTTATCTCATCACACTGTTTCTGACTCTATCACTCAATTTCACTCCACACATACTTCTCAACGCTCTCATTTCTACTGCATTCACTTGACTTTGATGTCTTTTCTGCCACACCCAACTTTCACTACCATAACTCTCTCTCCTATATTCACTAGCTTAAAATAACGCCCTGGCTTCGTCCGACAGTGGGAAAGCCAGTGCGCTATTGCACCCACCAACATCTAACAAGGTGCTACAGGATATCTTCAGTTGGCTTCTAAACGTACATTGTACATGTTGTTAGTTGGGCTACACACGGGTAATGCACATTAATGCGTGCGTGTCTTTAATCTAACAAGAAAAGTGCACCGCCGCGTCGCGATCAAAGGCGGCTCTAGCGTAACGAAAATGTTTAGAACTGGCGAGATTTTTATACTTTTAAATGAAGTCTGTTTTACTTCATTCATAATTGCAGTATTGCTGCGCATAAACCTCTGTGTCAGTTGGTTATAATTATCTGTGCCAATCTATGACAAGTGACAGTTGACAGGTCAAAGGTTTTGCCGCTATATAAAAGTCTTGCACTTTCATATAGTGTGAAGTGAAGAAGTGTTGGAATGATCTTCCACCACCTATCAAAAACTGTTTATCCATTGCATCCTTTAAAAACAAAATTAAAATGTACCTTATCAACCTACAAATATCTAATGCATAAGCGGACAATACACATAGCTCTTGAACTTCAATACCTGTAAATGACATCACACAAACAGCTGTATTTCATCATCAGTTACCTTTGACCTGGTTTGTAAACACTTAGCTCTGAATTAATTAATTAACCAGCGACCTCTCCTTCTCATTAATTAGGTTTTCTTATGTATAAGTTATATTATGTATAAGTATTAAGTTTTGTATCTCTCTCTGGGTGCCCTGAAAACCAGCGCCTTTAGCATATATTGCTGCTGGCATATGCTGGGTGCCATCCATTTTGGTGCATTCCAGATGTAACTATACACTTGTGTAATTTCTTTGTCACACCAAATAAATATATTTCTATTCTATTCTTTCTTTCTATATTTTTTTCAACTGTCCAAATACTCCGTCTTCCCTATATGACCTCCTCCCTGACTTTATTCATCGTCCTGCTAACCTTAGTTACATCCAGTCTTTTGTTAATACGTCCTGTGTATATGTTTTAGCTAAATTCATTAATAAGTTCAATATTAAACTATAACTTTTATTATACCTTTATTCTAGCTTTTGAACATGGTCAACTCTGTTGGTATTCATATTCATTTATTGATAATATTCTTAATATTACATGTCAATTTATAACAATATGTGTAAAAAATTAAATATTAAGTTAGTTATTGGTAACGGTTTATTGGTATTATATAAAAAAAACTAATCATGTGTATGCTGTAGTTTGTCTAACATTGTGTTGTCTCTTGTTTTAGATTTTTCAACTGATCAAAACTACACCCTTTGGACAGTTTTTTGAAGACTTTCGTGTAGCCTCCAACCTTGACGCTGGCATAATTGTCCCACTGGACAGTAGCCATTAAAATTAAAAATCGATCGATCGAAAAGTGCAAGTCAAGTAATCACGCAGATTTATCATTAAAGTTGTATTTATAAATGGTTTCCCATGCTAAAAAAGACAGAAATAATTCTGTGGATCCTTTTATTTAGTTATTATGTAAAATAACAAATGATTTGAAGAGTGCCATGCATAAAAAGGAGAAATATATAAAATTGTTAATGGTTACCTAAGATACAGTCGTTTGGCCATTTAACATATGTTAAAACAATTTAAGCAGGTAAAGTGACGTTTTTATAGCATTCAATAAGAATTTTGTCCCAAATATTCTCATTAGATAACGTAGATAAGAAAAAAATGCATGTTATAATATTGTTTAATAATAGTATTTTATGCAACAGTTGTATAAGAGAGGTCAAAAAAGGCGAGTGGCGTGGGTTACAATGTGAGCCGAAGGCGAACATTGTAAAGAAAGACGCCACGAGCGTTTTTTGACTTAGTTATACAACGTTGCATACAATACTTTTTCTACGACTAGCTACTATGGAATAAAATGCAAAATTAAACAAAGAATATTTTTTTCTTAAACTTTGTCGTATAGGTGCCGAGATTTAGTAGGCAACAAATTTTCGGTCACTGCTTGTGGGTTGCCGGTGTATTTCTTCTGGTGTAGAAGCAATATTTTCATCGTCATCCATTTTTATTACTTTTGAGAAACACCAACTATTTTGTAGCAAACACAACGGGCGCAAACTCAAACAACAATTTATAAAATAGCCGGGAATTCGGGAAACATGAAAATGAGACAAATGGGTGTCTATGGTTAACTTTGTTTTTAATTGATGTCAACTTGCCAGTACTGCCATATTAAGAATAAGTTAGCAGCAATGCCTTTAGTTCAAAAATTTCTAAAAAGTAAAAACATTCAGTGGTTTGTTAAGTTGGTAGTTGGTAGTACCTAATGTATAGGTTTAGAAGCGTATGGCTGCTAAGCGTATCGTTTTGGCGACATAACAGCACGGCTGTGTCGTACTGTTATGGGGAATAGAGTATAGACTTTTCTGCAAACTTATTTTGTATGTCTTTATATTAGTGTTCGTGACTATGTAAATGACAGATAAAAGTACAGGAGTAGAAAAAGTATTTTTACGTAACATGCAAATCAATAGAATAGAGAAGTGATAATTTGAGTTCGATTTCAATAATTTCTAATTCGAAAAACATTTTTTAAACTAATTATTATATCAACTTTTTATTTGCCATAAAAATACCCATACTGTGATTTATTATTGAAAATCGAATAAATTGTAATTTAAGTTAGTATGATTCTGTCTGCATTTCAATTTACCAAATTTTTTCGTTACGTTATTTAAAAATTGCATATTGCAAAAAATGTACCGCACGGACATAGGAGATACGCACCGAGGGTTCCGTACAAAATTTCATACAACATACTACCCGTCTTGCACCGCCCATTAATTTTGGAAAAATCTTAATAACGCATAGTGTAGTTAGGTCATGAGTAACCTACAGCGCCATTTAACGGCGCATTTTGTTACTGACTTGCGCGACCAAGGAACTCGTATGTTTAATTTAAACCAACCGATTCAGATAATAGTATTGAATTTCCATCTGTTCTAAAATCAAACGATTAAAACAAATGAAACTCTTCAGCGATAAGACCACCTGTTGTTGTCTACCTGCATGTTATTGTTTTGTTTCTCTTTGTTGTGTTTCGTTTGTGTGAGGTGTGCAATAAAGAGTATTTGTAGTTGCAACTCTCTTCTTTTAAAATTAACTTCCATTCCATTGAACCATTTTGTATTGGAACCTTGGACTCAGGTTTGTAACTCTGCACCGGCTGACGCCCGAGAGTGCAGCGCTAATAGGTGTTTAGCCGCGCCGCATAATGTCGCTATCTAGGGCTAGAGGCGGCCTAGAAACGCGTGTTTACCACCCACACAGCTGCCGTATTGAACCTAGCACTTTTATAGCAACACGCGATAGGCGCGTTATGAACACCGAACGGCATACTTCAGTTTTCTTATATACCGCGACCAGGTTTAATAAATAAGGCGTAATCTGAAAATCACTGGCAACACACTGGTCAAAGACTCTCGTCTTGAGACACCGCGGAATATTGGACGAAAAGATGTGCCGTAGCTTCCCGAATGCTGCCCAGCCGAGTCGGATTTGCCGATTGATCTCTTTCTCGAAGTTGTTCACTTTCACGTACCGGAAGGCGCAGCGTGGGTAGGCTCCCCACAAGATGGACCTATGACCTGGTAAAGGTCGCGTGAGTCCGCTGGATGCGGGTGGCGCAGGACCGGTCATTGTGGCACTCTTTGGGGGAGGCCTATGTCCAGCAGTGGACGTCTTTCGGCTGATATGATGATGATGAATCTGAAAATAGAACTGCTTTGATAGACGCGTTATAAAGACCGAACGCCGTCCTTAAGTTCTCAAAAAGGCTGAGATCAGGTTTGATGAATTACGTGACCAATTTAGGTTTAAGAAGGGAAAGAAGGGAGCGAGCTTGGGAGTAGCTATAAAGGGGAGGGCAAATGCACAAAAGATCCCACTGGGTCGAAATGTATCCGAAAGGGCCCTCAACTAGATAAGATAAGATAGGTTTAAGAATAGAACTGCATGTATTCTGAACCAATAGAAGAAGTTAAGGCCGTAACCAGGTCTGTTAATGTGGTAGTGGCTTCCGGGCTGTAAGAGTCCTTGTATCACTGCGACCATTACATTGCTAATCTATTGTGATAACCAGGTTTAATAAATCAGGTGTAATCTGAGAATAGAACTGCTTTGATAGACGCGTTATCAACACCAAATGGCATCCTTAAGTTTTTAACTAGGCCGCGACTAGGTTGAATGACTTAAGTATAATCTGAGAAAAGATCTACTTTAATATTAAGGCAATAGATAGACGCGTTATGAGGACCGAACGGCATCCTTAAGATTTCTTATAGACCGCGACCAGGTTTTATAAATTAGGTATAATCTGAGAAAGAACTGCTTTTATATTGAAGCAGTAGACAGACGCGTTATGAAGACCGAATGGCATGCTTACGATTTCTTATAGACCGCGACCAGGTTTAATAAATTAGGTATAATCTGAGAAAGAACTGCTTTTATATTGAAGCAGTAGACAGACGCGTTATGAAGACCGAATGGCATGCTTAAGATTTCTTATCGTCCGCGACCAGGTTTAATAAATTAGGTATAATCTGAGAAAGAACTGCTCTTATATTGAAGCAGTAGACAGACGCGTTATGAAGACCGAATGGCATGCTGAAGATTTCCTATAGACCGCGACCAGGTTTAATAAATTAGGTATAATCTGAGAAAGAACTGCTTTTATATTGAAGCAGTAGACAGACGCGTTATGAAGACCGAGTGGCATGCTGAAGATTTCTTATAGACCGCGACCAGGTTTAATAAATTAGGTATAATCTGAGAAAGAACTGCTTTTATATTGAAGCAGTAGACAGACGCGTTATGAAGACCGAATGGCATGCTTAAGATTTCTTATCGTCCGCGACCAGGTTTAATAAATTAGGTATAATCTGAGAAAGAACTGCTTTTATATTGAAGCAGTAGACAGACGCGTTATGATGACCGAATGGCATCCTTACGATTTCTTATAGACCGCGACCAGGTTTAATAAATTAGGTATAATCTGAGAAAGAACTGCTTTTATAATGAAGCAGTAGACAGACGCGTCATGAAGACCGAATGGCACCTTTAGTTTTCCAATAGGCCGTGACCAGGTTTGACGATTTAGGTATAACCTGAGAATAAAACTGTATCTAATTTGTACTGAAGTAAAAGATAGACGGTGCGCTATCGAGACTGAACGGCATCCTTAAGTCATCTAATCGGCTGCAATTTGACGAATTAGACAACTTCATTTGAGACTAGAACATGGTGATCAGAAGAGAAGATAGGTGCTTTATGGGGACCGATTGGCTTTCTTTTGTTTAAGTCAACCAGGACCTGGTTCAATGAATCTTGGGTAACTTAATCTGCAAATAAACATCAAAACTATAAGGAAGTGTAAGCGTTTAACTATTGCTCACAAGATTATTTCGCAGGTAAGTTTTATAGACTTGTAAGCAATGATGTAATATAAAAAGGGTAGATAGGTATGTTGTCTATACGAAATTCCGTGTTTAAAAATGGCCACCAAATCTGATAGCTAACTCGAAACTGAGGCAAGTTCAATTGACTCAATTTTAGTGTGCCATTTTTCTAGCGCGTATAACCTAGCTACCTCTTTTTTATATTACATCATAGGTTGTCAGTGTGTAATTTCGGCCGATATGCGGAATATACCTACCTGTAAACTTAGAACTACTGAATATATATATTTCTTAATGTTTTGCTCATGCCCGTGCATTTTTAACGATTAGTAGTAATAAAAAAAACTTGACTGTAATTTACTTGATTCTGAATTCTAATAAACGGTTTTCGACGAATAAAAGTAATTAAAAAAATATTTTAAATCATAATTGGGAAATTTTAGGAGTTATTCTGGAAAATATTTGCATCAAATTGAAAACACAAAAAAAGACGCATGACTTCATAAATCTGGAGAACTCTCAGTGTATAACATGTACACATGTATTAGCACAGCCGTCAACCCTTTTGAATATCTTAAAAACCAGCTTAGCTATGTGCTAGGCCCTTACCTAGATCCTAGGCGAGGGCGTCACCCCTATGTAAAAGTTCTTTTGATCTAACTGAATAGAAAATATGCCAAGACGCCATCTTGGCTCTATGGCTATGCGTGAAGGGTTGCAAGGCAGTAGTTGAAACTATGATTTTTAATCTTACATTGACATGACAGGTTTTTTATGTTTGTGGACATGACAGGTAGGGCACAGCGGAATTTTGCTCATACTCAGAGCAGCCCAACTCGGGAACCTTCAACTTACAGAAAGCCGCAACCATAAGAACCAATCACCACTATTTGCTCCGTTTTTAGGGTTCCGTAACTCAAAAGGAAAAAAAAACGGAACCCTTATAGGATCACTCGTGCGTCTGTCTGTCCGTCTGTCACAGCCGATTTGCTCCGAAACCACTGGACCGATTGAGTTGAAATTTGGTAAACTTATGTAAATTGGTGACCCAAAGATGGACGCTTAAAGTAAAATAATGAATTCTGAAAACTGTAGCCACTGGAGGGAAAACTGGAAATTAAAAAAAAAAAGTTTTGCAAACTGAATTTGTGTGACATATCAAATGAAAGGGGTTGTTATAAGCATCTCAGATTTTTTATAATTTTAGCAAAAACAGATTTGAAGTAATTTAGGTAAAAAAGACGAAAATTGACTACTCCCCAAAACTAAAAAAAAATATGGGAAATAGTTCCTTGCTTAAAGATTGCAGGAAAACCTGTAAGAAGTTTGAGTATTCAAAGTAACGGGAAAATTCTCAATATTTTTGTGTCTTTCGTATAGAACGCCTGATGCTTAGTGCATAGCAATTTTACGGAACCCTCACCACGCGAGTCGAACTCGCACTTGTCCGGTTTTTTCTTTAAAATTCTAATGTTATCTGGAATGAGATATAAATGGAACGAGGCTTTGACTTGCTGAAGGATAGCTAAATTCAATAACCGCGGCACAGGTGAGGTTAGCAATAATGGATGCCGCCAGCCATTTTGGAGTGAAGCACGCTACACAGCTGGCTCACATGGAGCTGCTACTCATGTGTTGTGGAGAATGTGGACCATTTTTAACTCCCGACGCAAAAAGAGGGGTGTTATAGGAGGTTTGACGTGTCTGTGTGCAGTGTTGTCACATAAAATTTTGACAAAATGATAGAACAGGGTGCAAAAGTTAGTACAAATTGGTAGAGTTTGAAATTAAAACTAGTTCTACCAATCAAGTTTAAGTATTATTAATGATTATAAATGCCTATAAAATGTTTAAAATTATTTATTGGACATATTTTTATTAAACAATATCAAATGCTGATGATGAGTGATATCTTTGTGCGGGTACATACAATTGTATGTATTTAAGTTTGTATAAGTAATTTTATATTGTATGCATTGTATAAGTATGTATATTCATGAAATTAATTGATTTGTGTTTCCATTATATTTTCAATATTTAAGATCCTGCACCACTAAAGTTTCGGTTTAGCCCAATGGTTGACTGGTAGAGAATGCCTGATGGCATTAAGTCCGCCAATTGTACTTTTATTTGTATATTTGTGCAATAAAGTTTAAATAAATAAATAAATAAAATGCTAATCGTTAGGTACTCCACTTATCGAAATAAACCTTCTTGTGTGCAGCAGTCCCTCTAAAGTTTATGTGCACAGTCTATTTCTCTAGCAGGTTTTTATTTTATTTATAGAGGAAATGTTATTTATTGAAAAGTAGGTTTGAGTAGTAGAGAGGTGGTAGATAGATAGAACAGAGGCAAAATAGGTAGATCTAACAAAAATTGGTAGATGTGACAACACTGTCTTTGTAGTGCAGGTATCTGTATGCCTGTGTCTGTCTGTGGCATCCTAAGCGAATGGACCGATTTTAATTCGTTTTGTTTTGTAACCTCAGACCCAAAATTCAAATATTTACGGTGCAAGTTCGTATGCTTTGATTTGAAATTTGGTGATGCTGTAAATGTCTTTCAGTTAAAACTGCTTTCTCCATTTCTTTGCATCTCATAGAACAGGTACCTAAGTACATAAAGTATATTCTGTCTATATGCGTTTTCAATCTAGATAACGATTAAACATTAAACTTTAATACTCAGTGCTTAAAGCGTGGTGAGGGTTCTGTATATAATCTAAATTTCATAAGTGTTTTTGAATACTCAAACTTCTTATAGGTTTTCCTGTAATCTTTAGACAAGGAACAATTTTCCATATTTTTTCAGAATTTTAATCCTAGTAGTTTCGGAGATAAGGGGGGGGGATGATGGTCAAAATTCGTCTTTCCCTACATTACTTACAAGTACAACCACATTTAAAGATAGTAGTATACCTAGTTTAGCTACTTTTTAGGGTTCCGTATCTCGAAAGGAAGAAACGGAACCCTTATAGGATCATTTTGTTGTCCGTCCGTCCGTCTACTAGTCCCTTGTTCCTTGTCTACTCTACTGTCCCTTGGAGCTGTGAAAAAATCATACTTCTAAACCAACGCAATCAAAAGATCCGTTTATGCCGCAAATTTCCGCAAATTTTTGAAACTCGCAAGGGAATCAAAACCTACAGGGTACTTCCCGTGAACTTGAAAATCGTAATAGCAGTAAGCGTAATACAGGTTAGAGTAAATACACTTTTCACGCCACTGCTCGGAAATGTGGCAAAAGATGGTCAGAATTCAGGCTTCAAAGCTGGGGTTAGTTGGACGTCGCACGAACAGGCCATCTATGACTTCAAACTGTCCAACAATGTTATTGTTGGACAGTTTGAACAGCAATCGACCAATCACAGGGCACCGCGCGCGGTCGACCGGCGTGCGTGCGCCCGTTCCCCCTCCTCCGCGCCGGGCGCGAGGCAAGCGAGCCTGTTTAGTATTATGATCTTCAATTAGATACTTCATTTTGATTTTAAATTCCTATAATTATTTGCAATTTCCTCGCAGTAGGCGTGAAAAGCACTATGTTAAGCCTCGGCCGAAAGGGCAATAGCTGGACTCATACTTTCGAGGGCCTCCGCTACGCGTCGGCCCTCGAACTAACTCGTCCATCTATTGCTTACTTTCTAGCCTCTTCAACAATGTACTATTATTGACACGACAATAGATTTACACTTAAATGGTACGCAAATTTTTTTCAAGAAAATTCACCAAGATTTTTCATCTCTCATATTCTGAAAGTAGGTCATTGTTTATCTGAATAGCGGGTTGAAAGTGAGGCATGTCGCCCCTAGGGCTGAAAAGTAATAAAAAAAAACCGGTCAAGTGCGAGTCTGACTCGCGCACCGAGGGTTCCGTACGACCAAGGAACTCGGTATATACAGTAAGGGAAATGTATGCACGTACCACTGTAGAACCCTGTCGCAATTGACAGGCCGCCGTCACTCAAACTCGAGTGGTATGTCACCTTATTGCGATAGAGTTCTACGGTGGTACGTTAATACATTTCCTTTACTGTATGTTGGTTTTTCAGCGATAATTCTTTATCAAGTGAATTAATTTCGATAATTCTTTTTTTATTTGCTAGAAGGTACTTTCAGAACACTTTCATATGAATTTGAAGGAAAAAAATGAAACACAGCAGTATTAAATTACAAACAAAATTAACATATGATTTTTGATGAATAAAAAAAAATACACTAGATAGAGGTCTCGTTATACTTTTCCGGTAATATTCACGTTAATATTAATCATATATATTATTTTCAAATTTTTCGCTTGGTTAACTTCGGAGATAAGGGGGAATGGTATTTTTTTCAACATTTTTATTTATAAATCAAAATTTTACCATGGTAGAAAAAAAAAGAAAAACTGTTTTAGAATGTACAATTCAAGCCCTTTCATATGATACCCCACTTGACCTACTAACTAGACTTTGAATTTTTGTCCCCCCTCTTATCCGCCCTTTTTTATACAAATTAAAAGTATATATTAAAAATTTTCATTTTCCATACACGAAGATTAGCTTTGTATACAAAATTTCAAATCGATAGCATTAGTAGTTTCTGAGATATTTGACTTTGTGACAGACAGACAGACGGACGGAGTCGCACCATAAGGATTCCGTTTTTACCTTTTTGGTCCGGAACCCTAAAAACAATGACCAATGGCAGAAACCTAAACAGCCACACTCCGTTCAACTGAATTGTTTTTTGATGTTTATTCTTAGTTATTATTATCTTAAAAGTTGTAATTTAAGACAGTTAAAGTTATTAAAGCCATTTAGAAAAGTAATAAATAGGTACATTATTGTAACAAATGTAATTTTTTAGTTTTTTTTGATGTGTGTGTTGTTTGTTTATATTCCTATTATTCGAAATGAAAAGTAGAGAGTTTTACTCGGATGACAGCCACCCATTTCAGTCTCGAACTATTGGCCAAAATATCTCGACTGGTATGGGTGGCTTTCAACCCTTGGTTAACAATTTACTATTTTAAACCAGACTCCAGACAATAGTCTTGAAGCATGACTTCTAGTCTCTCCAGTCTTAATAAGTTATTAGTTATTTTATTACTTATTATATTATGTTATAATAATAATAATAAACCATTTATTTCAGGCATCTAAGGTCCATAGTAACAAATAAGTTTAAAGACTAACACTCAGACATACAATACAATTATAAAATTGAAAAACTAATTATTTAGGCAAAATGATGAAACAGCGCGGCTGCTTTGCGTTAAGTCCGGTGTTTCGGTAATTCACCTTAGCGCCTGAAATAAATATGAAAGCAATGTTTGATAATGTTAATTTGTTATAAATGTTAACCAGGAGCTATGATCGTAAAATTACAAAAATTATACAAACTAAACAAAACATAAAGAGAGGCTACCATGCGAAGGCGCGTAGCTGAAAAACGAATAAAAACAAGGTTATTCAACTTTTCATCCCCTTGAAATAGATCCCTAGAAATGTTGAAGGGCTCTTAAAAATACACAAAAAGCAATGTTTTCACATAGTATTCGATACAAAACCTAAAAAATACAAGCAGCATATCTAATCAATCAAATTTGAGCCATAAGCAAGCGCTGTAAAATAACTTTTCCATTGATTCTTGTATTGCGCTTAGTGCGTTTTTAGTTTAAATGGCTGAGTTCCTTTTGTGGTTCATATTAAAATCCCACACTGATCGTGTTTTTTAAGATAGGTGTGAATGGCAGCCATTTTTGTTTCGATGAATAGTGTTTTTAGGGTTCCTTAAGGCTCACTTTGGACCCTTTTTATCCGACTGCCGTAGATGGAGGGTTATGTTTTTCAAGCGTATGCCCTAGTAGCATTTTTTGTAGGCATACGGTTGGGCCTTGGTACTACGTTTTGTTGGCCAACCGTAGAAGTTGGCCGCATGTTTTGCTGAAGGGCCTACAACAAAGGCCCCGCAAAAAAATCTACAGAGGGCCACAAATAGCATTTATTGTTGGTATATGGTTGGGCCTAAGTAGTCTAACTACCCTTTTGTTGGGAAACCGTAGGATTTTATTGTTGGCATACGGTTGGGCCTATGTCATTTGTTGGGAAACCGTAGAATTTGGCCGCATGTTTTGCTGAAGGGCCTACAACAACGGCCCCGCAAAAAAAATCTACAGAGGGCCACAAGTAGTATTTATTGTTGGCATATGGTTGGGCCTATGTAGTCTAACTAACCTATTATTGGGAACACGTAGGGTTTTATTGTTGGCAAACGGTTGGGCCTATGTAATTTGTTGGGAAACCGTAGAATTTGGCCGCATATTTTGCTGAAGGGCCTACAACAACGGCCCCGCAAAAAAAACTACAGAAGGCCACAAGTAGTATTTATTGTTGGCATATGGTTGGGCCTATGTAGTCTAACTAACCTATTATTGGGAACACGTAGGGTTTTATTGTTGGCAAACGGTTGGGCCTATGTCATTTGTTGGGAAACCGTAGAATTTGGCCGCATATTTTGCTGAAGGGCCTACAACAACGGCCCCGCAAAAAAAAACTACAGAGGGCCACAAGTAGTATTTATTGTTGGCAATGGTTGGGCCTATGTAGTCTAACTACCCTATTATTGGGAAACCGTAGGGTTTTATTGTTGGCAAACGGTTGGGCCTATGTCATTTGTTGGGAAACCGTAGAATCTGGCCGCATGTTTTGCTGAAGGGCCTACAACAACGGCCTCACAAAAAAAAATCTACAGAGGGCCACAAGTAGCATTTATTGTTGGCATATGGTTGGGCCTAAGTAGTCTAACTACCCTTTTGTTGGGAAACCGTAGGGTTTTATTGTTGGCATACGGTTGGGCCTGTCATTTGTTGAGACGTTGGGCCTTTATCCCAAAGATACAATTACCCAACGGTTGGTAAATAGTTGTATACCCACTTGAAGGTCCTACGTTTTTTTTTACTGAGGGCCATTAGTGTAACTAGACGTTGGGCCTTCATCATAAACGTACAATTACCCAACGGTTGGTAAATTGTTGTATACCCACTTGAAGGCCCTACGTATTTTTTTTACGGAGGGCCATTAGTGTTACTATACGTTGGGCCTTCATCATAAGCGTACAATTACCCAACGGTTGGTAAATTGTTGTATACCCACTTGAAGGCCCTACGTATGGTTTTTTACAGAGGGCCATTAGTGTAACTAGACGTTGGGCCTTCATCATAACCGTACAATTACCCAACGGTTGGTAAATTGTTGTATACCCACTTGAAGGCCCTACGTATTTTTTTACGGAGGGCCATTAGTGTTACTATACGTTGGGCCTTCATCATAAGCGTACAATTACCCAACGGTTGGTAAATTGTTGTATACCCACTTGAAGGCCCTACGTATTGTTTTTTACGGAGGGCCAATAGTGTTACTATACGTTGGGCCTTCATCATAAACTTACAATTTCCCAACGGTTGGTAAAAGGTTGCATACCCACTTGAAGGCCCAACGTATTTTTTTTACAGAGGGCCATTAGCGGAACTATACGTTGGGCCTTCATCATAAACGTGTAATTTACGATGAAGGCCCAACGTATAGTTACACTAGTGGCCCTCTGTAAAAAATTACATAGGGCCTTTAGGTTGGCATACAACCATTTACCAACTGTTTGGTACATGAGTGTATACCCATTTAAAGGCCCTATGCATTTTTTTACAGAGGGCCATTAGTGTAACAAGAAAATCCTGAAATAATTAAAACCATACTGTACATTATCCCTGCAACATTTATTAATAAAATTTCAATAGAACACAATTTTTGACTTAAAAGGTTATGAAAATTATACACAAGAAATTATTTTGCATATACCACTGGCACATTACTAACAAAACAATACAAATGTTTATCAGCGTATGCCCGCCTCGCCATTCACTATATTCACAAAGATCACCACATAAATAAATAATTAAATATCGTGGGACAATTCACACCAATTGATCTAGTCCCAAACTAGGCAAAGCCTGTATTATGGGCACTAGACAACGGATAAACATACTTTTATAGATAAATATATACTTAAATAGATATTAAACATCCAAGACTCGAGAACAAACATTCGTATTCAACATAATATATAAATTGCACAATGCAAAGTTAAAAATGGTAATAAACATTTTTTGATGCAATTCCAAGCATAACTACAGGGCTGAGATATAAGAGAAAAGCTCGGAGTTCTGTAGCCTTCCAATATTTAGTTTTATAATAATGTTTAGTTTTTTTAAGTTTCTTTACTAACAACGCTATGGACCTTTAAGTTGTCTGAAAATAAACGCTTTTTATTTATTTATTTAATATTTAAATAGCTGGATAGATCGAGGGCGCCTGGAAAACTCAGAGGGTAATAATTTTTACTAATATGTGACAATCTTTTGGATATTTTTATTATTTTAACTTAAACGGCATTTAATTTACATTTTTTTGGTCCAGTTTCTATCCAAGCACGGTTAATTTTCTTAACCACCCCTAAGCAAACTAAGAGCATGTAATCCAAAGGTACTTGTGTCACTAACCCAATTTTAAGTTCTGTTAGAATAGTCTTTGCTACTTGGTGATAGTCATAGTGTTGGCTGTGAAAGTAATCATCAGGTAATCGAGACATGTATTGCCATGTAGTTCTACCAATACAAATACCTTCTTGTGTACATTTTTCGCAGCCATAGAAAGAATTATGAGATTTTATACACTTAAACTGAATATTGGTGCGTATAATTATTATGGTTGGCTTGTTCTTGCTCTTCTGTTCTCTCGCCCTCCATCGCGGCCCCCTTGCAAATCGGAACCAACTGGTTAATGGATTTGTAATTTCCACTTCGGTTGCTGCTTCAGCCAGTTTGTTGTTACGAACTTCATCTGTAATAAAAATAGTAATATAGACTCTTTCTACCAATAAAAGTCAAATGTTTTCACTTTGGCACACTTTGGGGGTGGCCTATGTCCAGCAGTGGACGTCTTTCGGCTGATATGATGATGATGAAATAGAAAATAAACATTTGAACTTTGTTAGCCCCTAGTATACGAAATGATTATTAAAGCGGCCTTTAGACCTATCTAAATGCAGTACACTAAATGAGAAAGACTGCAAAAAGATAAGTTTAAAGATTGTTAGCATGTAAGTCACGCTAGTTAGACTGGACACTGCCACTCTAATTTAGTGTGCTGCATTTAGATAGGTCTAAAGGCCGCTTTAAGTAGGTTATGCGTTTTTGAATAAACACTAATAGTTACGTCGTAATCTTGAATGAAAAAGGAAGCATTTTGAAAAATACGCTCGTCTGAAGGAGTAAGGACTCTAGTGGGCCGGGTGTTCAAAATAACCTACAGAAACTCTTAATTTCTTAAGAATAAAGTCTGCTGACTGTACAAGCTTTGCTTCGTTTGGGACTAGGTCGATTTGTGTAAGTAGGTACTTACTTATAATTACTTCTGTGAGTCGTATGTTTTTTAAGCCGAACTATTGTTTTTCCCGGTCCAATTGCACTGCAGTGCCAACGATGTGGAGAAAACTCGTTGAAGTATTCTTCTAGTAATTGAAGCTGTTGTGTTGCCACCAACAAAGCTCAAATTATTTAGGTATCTGAAAAAATAAGTTTCTGTCAAAAATTTCTTTTTGGGATATGCTTTTATTGCCAACTGTACTTTCTAACGAGCCCAAACTCAAAAGGGTTATGTCGGTTAAGGTACTGATTTTCCACAGCCACCTTCTGTATCCATCATCAGATCAGCTTGATTGTACCATAATATTGAATTGTCATCTAAACTTTACCTTTATCCAAAATTTTAGCTGAATAGGTTGAAGATCTGCTTCAAAATTGAGTTGCAAGATTCCAACCTAACAAAAATAGTTACCTACATAGTAATGTACATACATACATACATACTGGCATCTCATTTTATGTAAACATGTGTATTGTTAAGCAAATAAACGATTTTTGATTTTTGTTTTTTTGATAATGTACATAACGTACGAATTTGAGCGGCTCAGCCTGAGGCAAGCTCACCCCGCGCGGCGAGCTGCTCGCGCGGCGAATAGTTCCACATAAACGTGCGCGGGTGAGGCAGCGTGTCGCGGCGAGCCGACATTCAAAATGGCGTCGACACGATGACAGCTGATTGATTTCGGGACCCACAACACGTTTTGCTCTTCATGTATTTGTATCAATAATTGTTGCAAATTTACTAACAAACGATTACACACGCACGGCAAAGCCACTTGCTCAAATTCGTACGCGTTTTGCGCACAAACATGTTCGATCTTGTCGCCCTGTCCGCGGCACGCTCGGATACACGTCCAAGTGACGCGAGGCACGCACACTGAGGCGCCTTTGAGCACGGGCAAGAGACCGCCACTGGGCGGCTCGCCGCGCGCTGCTCGCGCACAGCGCGTGAGCGCGTACGAATTTGAGCAAAATAGGTGAGCCGCGCGTGCCTCAACCCGAGGCTGCTCTAATTCGTACGCACCTATACATTGCAAGTTAATAGAAAGCTTGTAAAATAAAGGGACAAACTCGCACAAATTAGCTCTGAGCCTAAAGTATAAGCCAAACTAATCTCTTGGCTTATACTTTGGTACCTACTACAGTAGTAGACAGCAATATACATATGAAGAGAAATGCATACTTAATTACATAGAAAACATCCAAGACTCAGGAAAATACGAGTACACATTAATAATAGACTATATTCGAAACTAATTTGGGCTAAATAAATGGTTTATTAGAAGATAAGACTCATATTTTCATTCAGTGTAATGTTTTATTAATTTTAACCCTTTTTCAGGCAGGCTTATAAACCTCACTTTGTTTAGTCACAATTTCAACCTTAGTACCTTGATTTAGAGTTTAAATGGGATTGAATTTACGAGAAATGTACTTGACCTAAAATGTATTGGCAATATGTAAATAACTTTGATATTATGTATTGCATTTTTGTTAAACCATTAAGATTGGTGTGGCCTAATTAGATGAGTACAGATAAGCTGTAGAAGTCAACATAAAATGAACATACCAAATTTTGTTTGTTTTCTTCGTTTTCTAGCCAATTTTGTATATTGTTCAGGTCTTCAGTTAGACTTCAATGGCAGGTCTATGTCATTTAGTAAAGCAGTCCTGGAAGGTGCCGTTGATACTAATCTCAATAAAATTTCATTTTCTGTCGCCTTTATTTCCTTTATTTCACTTTTGACATCTGCTATATACGTGGCAATCAATTCTGAAACATAAATAATATACCTATACTATACATATACATGGTGGTGGTAAAAGTACAACAAACTCGGCAGCTGCACTGTTCCTTCTGAACCTCACCACGCACACTGGAACCCTATCAGCGACATCAACATCGATACAAATACATATGATGAACTAGGTTTAAAAACCTTAACACCATGTTGTGTACTTATACTTTTTATATCACAGCAGTAGGCACTTACCTAAAGAAGTATTAACCTTGTCTAATGATGTAATAATGATAGACGACCGAATAGCCTAGTGGTTAGAGAACCTGACTATAAAGCGTGAGGTCCCGGGTTCGATCCCCGGTCGGGGCAGATATTTGTATGATGAATACGAATGTTTGTTCTCGAGTCTTGGATGTTTAATATAATAATAAGTATGTTTATCCGTTGTCTAGCACCATAGTAAAGGCTTTGCCTAGTTTGGGTCTAGATCAATTGGTGTGAATTGTCCCACTATATTTATTATTATTTATTATGTTTCTGTTGGTGTTGCAGGGTCTGGGGAAGATATTGGAGAATCTGCAAAAAACAATTATTTTGTTATAAGTCAAGTAGATCAACAATTTAATCATATTATTAGTACTTAATTAAAGACTTACCAACATTGAAATTCTGGAGAGAGAACCTTGTTTCTGTAGTATTTTGGGTAGTGTTGTTCATATCTTTAACAAGTACAAAATCTATTGATGCATTTATATAACCATAAAAGATGGTCCAAAAAACATTGATACATAAACACAAATAAAGCTGAGAAAACATTACAGTCTGGTGAAAAATGAATGGCTCCGGAAGTCCGGATAGCAAATACTTGTTCATTACATGCATCATGTTATAATATTAGTGCAAGCTACAAGTTAACTTGAAGTTAACTTAATAGTGATAGTTAAATTGTAAGAGTGCTGCTGTATACATACACTTACTTATTTTATGGGCACACAGACTTATTTTATGGGAATGGTTTTTTATAACTTAATTGTGTAAATACTATAAGTAGGTACTCAGAGAACTATCTAATGCCGGCTGTACACATTAGGCCAACGTTGGCGCGTGAGCCGGATGCCGCTTTGTAAACGAATGAGATCAAATTTTACTCACGCGCCAACGTTGGCCCAATGTGTAGGTACTTACAGCCGGCTTAAAATGTATAACCTTTACCACAGAATAGATAATAGTACACGGTTACTAACATTTCAATGACATGTAGAGAAAAATAAATAAAAAAAGACTTATTTACTAACCTGTCGCTGCTTTCTGTGATGTCTCTTTTTTAGCGTTGGGCTGAGGTGATGTAGCTTGAGGTGGAGAAGGGTATTTAAAGTTAATAATGTTTTCCTCCAAGTCACTCTCACTATCAGTTGCAATGGCCTTTCATTTTCCTTTCTTCTGATACTAGCTCTGACTCACTCAGCCTTTTTGCACTTTTCGCGCGCTAACATCAAATCATCTGAAAAATGATGAAATTAATTATTATGCAACTAAAATGTACAGATAAGAACAAGTCTCCGCCAATATACTTAAGTAATAAAATAACATTAACGGTTTTTATTCTAATCTAATCTGAAAAAACCGCAGAAGATAATAGGTTAGGTTAGGTACTTAGCACGTTTCATTTAAAGGTTATGTAGGTATTGAACAAGCCTTACTCACCGGTTTCGAACATCACACGTTTCACAGCATGAACTGGCCATGTTTCGTCCACTGGAAGCTGCGCCATCACGCATTTATTAAATTTGCTTGCTACTTTAAATGGGGGCCCACAAACATTATTTCTTACGCGGCGTGATCCATTCTGCCCGCACGATACCTAGCCCATTGTCTTCAAACTCGATGACTGAACATGTTGTATGTTATAAAAAAACTGCTTACTTTTAAAAACACGAAACACGCCACGCCTGCCACAGTATTACAAAATTTATAGTTCGGGTACGCCGCCGCGGATTTGATGGTTTTTTGGCTGGTAATTAATTATAAAAGAGAAATGGCAGCCTCGAGGGCCTTTGCCGAGTCAAAACGTGTATAAATTAACAACGAATTAAACCATTTATCAAAAAATACGTTGCAAGCTGTTCTGCTTAAAAATGGACGATCCAAAAGAAAGATCTGGAAAGAGCTGTCTGCTAGTGTTGCCAGGGCCATTGAGTCGTAAGTTACGTTTCGTTTCCCTGAAAACATTTTTGATGCAATATTTACATTGTTTTATTTTTATTTTTTATTTACGTGTTTTTGGGGTCGGAGGCCAATTGATGTCAGCAAAATGGCGGAATATAAAGAAATCTATGTCTAATGATGTATTTAATCTTATGATAAGGCTCTCACAGACTGGAGCGATGACATCACACCGTCGATTTTTTTAGTTTTGCGTACCCATGAAGCAGATAAATAAATAAATAAGCCTCTCACAGACAGTCGCGGCCTGCGGTGGCGGTCAATAGTAAATTTAACACGAACTGTCAAGTTTACTATGGACCGACACCGCAGGCTGCGCCAGCCTTTGAGAGGCCTCATGCGATGAGTACAGTATCTCAGCCATTCTTGATTTTAGAGTTTTTTACTTGTTATGACCCACCGACAAAAAAAAAGTCTTGAGGGCCTACGGCGAAACAATAACGAACTTCGCTCGTGTATCTCCGTCTCTGTCTCACTTGCTAGTTCAAGCGACAGAGAGGGAGATACCAAAAAGAAGCAAAGTCAAGTTTTATTTCATTCAGCATATTATGTTTCATTTCGTCATGGCTCGTTCCATTCCGAGCCATATTTGATTGTGACATGGAGTGAAATACTATACGTGCCAGTTTTAGGTGCGTTCAATTTGGATGCGTTCGTAAACTGTTTGCAATAAAAATCTAGTATTACAAATCTCGTTGTTCTCAAAAGTTACTAAAATTACCTTAAATATAAAAATTACTTACATGTTACGCGAAGGGTTTAAAAGTTACGAAAAAATGTAAGAAATGTAACCTTCTGGCAACGCTCTCTGCTAGCTGAGGGCCTACCGCGAAACGAAATTCGTTTTTGTTCGTGTATCCTCCTGCCGCCCAGATTTTTTTGCCCAAACACTAGATTGCAGCCCAGAGTCCTTTTTATAGGTTCACATGGTTCCGGCCCAAGACCTTTGGGTGACAATAACTTGATTAAGCGTTGTTGTAAGAATGTGTGGTTTTTATGGTACCATAAGGCATATGTGTAAAAGGCTTTCAGACTGAAAAAACTCCGAAATCGAATGTCTTTTTTTTAGGTCTCTGGGCCGCAACCAAAAAAAATGAAAAAATATTAAAACGTTTGTTTAAGAGTTAATTTAAATTTATTATATGCCTATATGTTAATTTTTTATGCTTCAGTAGTATTATTTTATTAAATTGCAATAAATCGAACACTCTGCATATATTTTGTTATTATTATTATTTTATGCCTACGTCTGCCACATGTTATCATTTATCCTGGTCACATCCTGATTATTTTTCAACCATGGCGTTTAGATTGTAAGTTTACTGTATATATTTATTACCAATAATACATTGGAAAATTAATCAAATGGAAAATGAGCCTTCAATTACGCACCAAAGTTGACCATGTCGTTTTTATTTACTAAAACGGGGTAACCGCCCGTAGACCTTTTAAAATCCTATATAGTTTCATGACCGGATATCGGAGTTTTGATGGCGGGGATAAATGCAAGGATGAAATAATAACCGATTTATCAGTACAAAAATCAGTAATTATCCCAAATAATTATTATTAGTATTAACCCAAATAATTGTTATTGCAAACCAAAATAGCATAGCGGTTGCAGCCCGTAGACCTATTAAAAACTTTAACAATATATACGCCCACAGACCTTTTAATAGGTCTCCCGATTATTAGTTGTTATATTTACAATAATATTGATTGAATGCATGAAATAAATACGGTAAAACTAAGATGAACATCTTCGGCAACACTCACAACAAAAACACATGCGAAATCTGCCGAGATATCAAAGAAATTCACAGATTTACTTACATTGTCCTCGACGCCGGGCCATTGTAATGGAGGTTACGCCAAAACTGACAGATGAAGTTTCACATTTTGACATCTAGTGTCAAC
The DNA here is from genome assembly GCA_932294315.1 of Epinotia nisella. Lineage (NCBI taxonomy): Eukaryota > Metazoa > Arthropoda > Insecta > Lepidoptera > Tortricidae > Epinotia > Epinotia nisella. The sequence goes on from OW028699.1 coordinate 1,493,371, forward strand.
GTCAAATGTGACGTATTCGTTCAGAAAGCATTCGAATTCAATACGCGGTAAATTTTAAGTTTTGTGACAAGATGAATTTGAAGTCCTTTTAAAAGGTATGCGGGCGTTAAAAAGTTATAATTGTCATTACGCTTGGGCCGGAACCACTACTCATGCGGAGACCTTCTGATAGGTCATTGGGCGGCAGGAGGGTATCTCCGTCTCTGTCGCTCGAACTAGCAAGTGCGACAGAGACGGAGATACGCGAACGAAAACGAATTTCGTTTCGCGGTAGGCCATGGTAGCGTTCAACGCGTCGCGTGAGTCAGTAGTTCAGTACCAGTGTTGCCAACTCGTTAATCAAAAATGTGCTAGATTGTCAAACGTAACAGAACCAAACCGAACAATGTCGCGGCCGAAAATAAAAAATTGGTCCTTCGAATAAACGAACCAACTCAACTCCACCGTTTAGGCGACATTCGGACCAGAAACTATGAAACTAATGGAAAATAAACTCAAAACATACAAAACATCGCAAAAATAGTGCAACAAGTCAGCCGTCTCTGCTAAAATCAATAAAAAAAAACTGATATCGATATACCTCTAAATTTAAGTTTTTCATCGATAATTTTGTGTAAATATTCAACCATAACTCGCCGGTCACTTCGGCTTAGGACATCCTGTATAAAAGAAGAAACTGACTGACTGAATGACTGACTGACATGAACGCACAGCCCAAACCGCTGGTTCTAGAGATTCCAAATTTGGCACGTAGGTTCCTTATAAGGGGTGCACTAAGAAAGGATCCTTTAAAATTCGCCCCTAAGGGGGTGAAATGGGGGTTCAAATTTGTATGGGGAAACAAGGTTACTTGGACTATTTTATTGGAAACTTCACAGGAGTATTATTCAAATTACACTTAGTACGCGGGCATAAGCTAGTTCTCAATAACATTCAATTTGAACTTTTAGTATAAGAACTATTGCCCGTCAGTTCCATAGTTTTGTCTCTACCTACACACTGAAGTCACCTACAGACTGATAATCATAATTCTAATAAGGTACTTCTAGCAGACCTACAAGCTCCAAATTTAAAAGGTAATTAGTTTTTAGCCGATTAATTCATAAAACACCTAAAAATATTTCAATTACAGTCTCGTTTCAGAGATATACAAACTGCATAAGTAAGTTTGTAATCCTATACAAATACATGCAAATACAAAATTACCTTTGCAGTTTCTGCAAATAGTCGTTCCTACAAATAGTAATAACAAGGTAGGTACAGTGCACTATACAGTACTATTACTTATTCTGTGAATACACGATAGATTTGCATGCGGTTAGTGTTAGCCGTTAGGTGCACTATGCACTAGAAAACTATAAAAACCGGACTAGTGCGAGTCGGACTCGCGCACAAAGGATTCCGTACCATTATTATCTATAAAAACGGCAAAAAAATCATGTCTGTTGTGTGGGATCCCCAGTCCGACTCGCACTTGGCCGGTTTTTTAGTATTTGTTGTTATAGCGGCAACAGAAATACATAATCTGTGAAAATTTCAACTCTCTAGCTATCATGATTCTTGAGATACAGCCTGGTGGCAGACAGACGGACGGACGGACGGAAGGACGGACGGACGGACAGCGAAGTCTTAGTAATAGGGTCCCGTTTTTACCTGTTGGGTACGGAACCCTAAAAACGTTAGTTACGGTTGGTAAAATAACATTTCCAACATTTCCACACAAAGTCTATGCTAAAATATTATTCCCAGCTGCATTCATACATTTGTAAGTATTGATAACACACTAGGTAACCCACAAAAAGATCCCATAAAAAACATTCCATGTAAAAAGTCTCGAAACTCTTCCACAGTAAAAAATTGTGAGATATTTTGTAGAACCAAGTCAGCAGGCATGCTTAATTAATCTTTATTAGCTTGCCAGATATTTTTTTTGACCTGGCAATCACACAATACTACATAGTTTTAGGTATGCAAAAATGTATAATTGCAGTAAAGTTGCTATGTTGGCAACACTCATTACTCAGAATTAATCGGAAGAAAGGGATGGAGATAACGTAACTACGTACTTCTGTTGTACAAAATGCAAGTTTCTATTGCTCAAACTTGTGATTTGCTGAGATTATAAAACTTTCTGAGTAGTAGGTAGGTAGGTATACAAAATTAACAGAAAAACGAACTTTAAGGGATTAGGTAATGCATGCAAAACAATCAATTCCTATATAATTTTCCTTGCATACTTTTTATATACCTGCCTATATTCTGACACACAACGGGACGTAGGTAGGTACATAATACTCATAAAACTTTTGGAATAGGTATGCTTTTGTGTTACAACGACCGGCGCCGGCGCTCACACGGCGCAATCAAGACCCTAATAATTACTCACTCTAATGATTTAAATGTATTTTAATATTTCTTTACGTAATTTTTTAGGGTTCCGTACCTCAAACGGAAAAAAAGGAACCCTTATAGGATCACTCGTGCGTCTGACTCAAAGATGGACGCGTAAAGTAAATTAATGAATTATACCCCTGGTGGTTCCCCTTGGCCATTTGTTCGCTGGGGAGCGCGGCATTTGTCTTCGTAGGGCCAATAACTATCTATCGTTATTTAGCCAACGGTAGCTAAAGACGTAAAAGCCCATAGTTGGCCATTGGTTCGGTGGGAAGCGCGGTATTTGTCTTCGTTGGGCTAGTACCTAACTCCCGTTACTTAGCCAACCGCAGCCAGAGATGTCAAGGCCCATCGTCGGCCATTGGTTTGTTGGGAAGCATGATATTTGTCTTCGTTGGGCCAATACTTAACTAACGTTACTTAGCCAACCGCAGCCAAAGACGTCAAGGCTCATCGTTGGCCATTTGTTCGTTGGGAAGCTCGATATTTGTGTTCGTTGGGCCAATACTTAACTAACGTTACTTAGCCAACCGCAGCGAGAGATATCAAGGCCCATCGTCGGCCATTGGTTCATTGGGAAGCGCGATATTGGTCTTCGTTGGGCCAATAAGTAACTAACGTTACTTACCCAACCGCAGCCAAAGACGTCAAGGCCCATCGTTGGTCATTTGTTCGTTGGGAAGCTCGATATTTGTGTTCGTTGGGCCAGTACTTAACTAACGTTACTTAGCCAACCGCAGTCAAAGACCTTAAGGCCCATCGTTGGCCATTGGTTCATTGGGAAGCGCGATATTTCTCTTCGTTGGGCTAATTCCTAAGTACCGTTACTTAGCCAACTGCAGCCAGAGATGTCAAGGCCCATCGTAAGCCATTGGTTCGTTGGGAAGCGTGGTGTTTGTCTTCGTTGGGCCAATAACTAACTAACTTTACTTAGCCAACCGCAGCCAAAAACGTCAAGGCCCATCGTCGGCCATTGGTTTGTTGGGAAGCGCGATATTTGTCTTCGTTAGGACAATAACTAACTACCGTTACTTAGCCAACCGCAGCCAAAGACGTCTTAAGCCCATCGTTGGCCATTTGTTCGTTGGGAAGCGCGATATTTGTCTTCGTTGGGCCAATAAGTAACTAACGTTACTTACCCAGCCGCAGCCAAAGACGTCAAGGCCCTTCGTTGGCCATTTGTTCGTTGGGAAGCGCGATATTTGTTTTCGTTGGGCCAATAACTAACTACTGTTACTTATCCAACCGTAGCCAGAGACGTCAAGGCCCTTCGTTGGCCATTTGTTCGTTGGGAAGCGCGATATTTCTCTTCGTTGGGCCAATAACTAATTACCGTTACTTAGCCAACCGCAACCAAAGGCGACTAGGCCCATCGTCGGCCATTGGTTCGTTGGGAAGCGCGATATTTCTCTTCGTTGGGCCAATAACTAATTACCGTTACTTAGCCAACCGCAACCAAAGACGACTAGGCCCATCGTCGGCCATTGGTTCGTTGGGAAGCGCGATATTGGTCTTCGTTGGGCCAATAAGTAACTAACGTTACTTACCCAACCGCAGCCAAAGACGTCAAGGCCCATCGTTGGCCATTTGTTCGTTGGGAAGCGCAATATTTGTCTTCGTTGGGCCAATAAGTAACTAACGTTACTTACCCAATTGCAGCCAAAGATGTCAAGGCCCTTCGTTGGCCATTTGTTCGTTGGGAAGCGCGATATTTCTCTTCGTTGGGCCAATAACTAATTACCGTTACTTAGCCAACTGCAACCAAAGATGACTAGGCCCATCGTCGGCCATTGGTTCGTTGGGAAGCGCGATATTGGTCTTTGTTGGGCCAATAAGTAACTAACGTTACTTACCCAACCGAAGCCAAAAACGTCAAGGCCCATCGTTGGCCATTTGTTCGTTGGGAAGCGCAATATTGGTCTTCGTTGGGCCAATAAGTAACTAACGTTACTTACCCAACCGCAGCCAAAGACGTCAAGGCCCTTCGTTGGCCATTTGTTCGTTGGGAAGCGCGATATTTGTCTTCGTTGGGCCAATAACTAATTACCGTTATTTAGCCAACCGCAACTAAAGACGAATAGGCCCATCGTCGGCCATTGGTTCGTTGGGAAGCGCGATATTGGTCTTCGTTGGGCCAATAAGTAACTAACGTTACTTACCCAATTGCAGCCAAAGACGTCAAGGCCCTTCGTTGGCCATTTGTTCATTGGGAAGCGCGATATTGGTCTTCGTTGGGCCAATAACTAATTACCGTTACTTAGCCAACCGCAACCAAAGACGAATAGGCCCATCGTCGGCCATTGGTTCGTTGGGAAGCGCGATATTGGTCTTCGTTGGGCCAATAAGTAACTAACGTTACTTACCCAACCGCAGCCAAAGACGTCAAGGCCCTTCGTTGGCCATTTGTTCGTTGGGAAGCGCGATATTTCTCTTCGTTGGGCCAATAAGTAACTAACGCTACTTACCCAACCGCAGCCAAAGACGTCAAGGCCCTTCGTTGGCCATTTGTTTGTTGGGAAGCGCGATATTTCTCTTCGTTGGGCCAATAACTAATTACCGTTACTTAGCCAACCGCAACTAAAGACGAATAGGCCCATCGTCGGCCATTGGTTCGTTGGGAAGCGCGATATTGGTCTTCGTTGTGCCAATAAGTAACTAACGTTACTTACCCAACCGCAGCCAAAGACGTCAAGGCCCTTCGTTGGCCATTTGTTTGTTGGGAAGCGCGATATTTCTCTTCGTTGGGCCAATAACTAATTACCGTTACTTAGCCAACCGCAACCAAAGACGACTAGGCCCATCGTCGGCCATTGGTTCGTTGGGAAGCGCGATATTGGTCTTCGTTGGGCCAATAAGTAACTAATGTTACTTACCCAACCGCAGCCAAAGACGTCAAGGCCCTTCGTTGGCCATTTGTTCGTTGGGAAGCGCGATATTTCTCTTCGTTGGGCCAATAAGTAACTAACGCTACTTACCCAACCGTAGCCAGAGATGTCAAGGCCCATCGTCGGCCATTGGTTCGTTGGGAAGCGCGATATTTCTCTTCGTTGGGCCAATAACTAATTACCGTTACTTAGCCAACCGCAACCAAAGGCGACTAGGCCCATCGTCGGCCATTGGTTCGTTGGGAAGCGCGATATTGGTCTTCGTTGGGCCAATAAGTAACTAACGTTACTTACCCAACCGCAGCCAAAGACGTCAAGGCCCTTCGTTGGCCATTTGTTCGTTGGGAAGCGCGATATTTGTCTTCGTTGGGCCTATAAGTACCTAACGTTACTTAGCCAACCGCAGCCAAAAGCGTCAAGGCCCTTCGTTGGCCATTGGTTCGTTGGGAAGCGCGATATTTTACTTCGTTGGGCCAATAAGTAACTAACGTTACTTACCCAACCGCAGCCAAAGGCGTCAAGGCCCTTCGTTGGCCGTTGGTTCGCTGGGAAGCGCGATATTTTACTTCGTTGGGCCAATAAGTAACTAACGTTACTTACCCAACCGCAGCCAAAGGCGTCAAGGCCCTTCGTTGGCCATTGGTTCGTTGGGAAGCGCGATATTTTACTTCGTTGGGCCAATAAGTAACTAACGTTACTTACCCAACCGCAGCCAAAGGCGTCAAGGCCCTTCGTTGGCCGTTGGTTCGTTGGGAAGCGCGATATTTTACTTCGTTGGGCCAATAAGTAACTAACGTTACTTACCCAACCGCAGCCAAAGGCGTCAAGGCCCTTCGTTGGCCATTGGTTCGTTGGGAAGCGCGATATTTTACTTCGTTGGGCCAATAAGTAACTAACGTTACTTACCCAACCGTAGCCAGAGACGTCAAGGCCCTTCGTTGGCCATTGGTTCGTTGGGAAGCGAGATATTTTACTTCGTTGGGCCTATAACTAAATAACGGTTTTAAGCCAACGGTAGCTAAAGACGTAAAGGCCCACTGTTGGCCACCGGTTCGCTGGAAATCGCGATATTTAACTTCGTTGGGCCCACACAAGTAACATGTGGGCGATTTAACTAACCATATCCCTACAGTTTACCTACTGTTGGCCAGTTGTGGCCAACACTAAATGCTATTAGGGTGTATGTAGGTATGTACAATCAGCATCATAAACATGTATACACTTTTCGACCTTATCTCTGAGTAATAAAGTCCTAGAATGTATACATGTTTATGATGCTGACTGTACCTATGTGGGCAACGAAATTCTATTCCACGGCCAAACGGCTTGATGGATTTTGGCATATGAGATGTCAGTGTCGTTGGATTCCTCATAATCGTAGGAGTGATATGTTAAATAAGCAGAACAGTTGGGTTTTATGAAAAATATTTTGATTTCACTTGTTACCCCAACTGTCGCAGAAGAGTAAATAGTTTTGAGTATTTGTGTCGTCATCAAAAATATGGTTCCACTTTTGCAGCCTATCTATATATATAATACGCGAGCCCGATTTTTGTACATGCCATCAGATCTACAGTTATAGTCCGATTTTGATAAATGATATGTCGTTCGATTCGTCTCATGCTGGAGATTTGCAATACGGTCTCCGATTTTTAATTTTTTATTGAAAAAGTACTAAAATTTTAATTTAAAGAATCTACGTACCTAACTCCTGTATTGACTTGAGATGACAATGTAAAATAAATGCCATCAAAAACATCCTGTAAAAAAACCCAAGTCTCGCAGCTCAGTCTTTCTACCGTAAAAAGTTGTGAGATCCATGTAATACCAAGTCGGTTAATCTATTTAGTCTCTACTTAAAGGACCTTCTGTCTTAAGTTATTACATAAGTTATTATCATGCCAATATTAAGAATATTTTACGTTTTAAACAAATAGATCGACTTGGACATCGCATGAAAACACAATGAATATTACAATTATATTAGATAGATTCTTTAGTCTATCGCGCCTCACGCGATTGAAACTCTCGTTGCTGTTGGTTGCTGGCCCGTCGTGCTGTGTAGTGTGATACATACTAATAATCAAATCATGCGATGTCCAAGTCGATCTATTTTGCATAAGGAGCTTTTGTATTTCCAAAAGAAAAATGCATTTTTCATCTTACTTACTGATTTATTTAATTCGTAATCAGATCCCAATTGACACGCTTCTTTAACACAAAAACCAAAATCAATGCCGAGGTGTTAAAGAGGGTCCCATTGTTCAAACATAAAGCCATTGTGCTTTGACACGTCAAGTACCAGTGATTACGGACCCCTAATTCTTCATAAAATCACCCCTTTCACCCCTAATGCATTGGGGAATTATAGCAGCGCGGTAGCTCAAGGTAGAGTGGATGTAAGATTATATTTCGCGTTTTGTAGATATGTGAGTTGTGATGCTTTGTCAAGAGGTGGGGCTCTGAGGGGACGGAATAATTGTTGAGAAATAAAAGTGAATGTACTTTAGTTTTTAATGTAGTGATTTTCGCTACGCTTGAGGTAGGTTGGGAGTTGTGCTATTTTAGCCGAGGCAAAATACGGTTTCGAAAAACATTAATTTATAATAGCGTTTTTTTTGTTTATTTCATTTTAAAACATTATTCTGAGATGCTTTATTTAAGAATCCACCAAACTTTCCACCCGGAAGTAATTATATAGATATAAATTAAACATTCATTGTCTTTTTTATTTTTTTTTATTGAATATTGTAAAGCAAATGTAAATGAACCTAAATAAAGATAAAAAAATATATTAATATTTATCCGGACTTTTTAGGAGCTAATTAAATATTGATTTTTTTGATGTCTGATTTTTTGTTGGATTTTGCCTCTAGGTAACAATTGAATTGATAATATATCCGTTACATTAAAAAAATTAGCTATTATAAATTATTTCCAAATATGTCATTTTTTCCATACGAGTTGTCAGTTCATTGCCTGGACTATTTTTTGTACCATGGCGGTGGAAAACAAGCATACGGTCTGCCTTGTGGCAGACTGCAGTCCCTTGAAGCTGTGAGAAAATCAAATTTCTAAGTTAAATTAAAAAACCGGCCAAGTGCGTGTCGGACCACGCAAAACGAAGGGTTCCGTGCCTATTAAATAGGTCATATCGTCATAGAAATCTTACGGCACTTACGCCCTTTTCTTTGAGGAAGGCAGTTTTTCAGCAATATCTCGGAAACCTTTCATCCGATCTTGTTCAAAACAACTTTCGGTGAATGAACTTAATAAGCGCTGTGTCCATAATTTTTTTCATATTTTTAAAATACACCGTTCAAAAATTAGAGGGGGGGGACAGAATTTTAGTGACTTTCGGGGCGATTATCTCTGACTGTATTTACTTAATCAAAAAAAATGCCGAGAAACCTTATATTTATTTTGAAAGGCCTATCGATTAATGTACCACACGTGGGCTCACGATGAAAAAAAAAAATTGACTTTTAGTTTTATGTATGGAGTACACCCCTAAAAAAATTTTTTTTAGTAATTTTAATTACAAAACTTTGTAGCGGCTAACAAAATACACCTATCCTCAAAATTTTATTCAAATACACCTTATAGTTTTCGAGTAAAATGCCTGTGACATACGGACAGACGGACAGACGGACAGACGGACATGACGAAACTATAAGGGTTCCGTTTTTGCCATTTTGGCTACGGAACCCTAAAAAAAGATACCTCCGTTTATGCTGCAAAAAACGTATATTTCGACACTCTCAATGGAATCAAAAATTATCGGGTACTTTCCGTTGACCCACAACTATGAAATTTGGCGAATAATATCGTCTTACGCTACAAATTTATGGAAAAATCTAAAAACACATTTGTCATTTTGTACGAAACCCTCGGTGGGCGAGTCCGACTCGCACTTGACAGTTTTTTAGAGGAATAATGATAAAAAAATAAGAGACAGTTGTAGCGGCAACAGAAATACATCATCTGTAAAAAATTCAAGTGTCTAACTATCACGGTTCATGAGATACAGCCTGGTGACAGACGGACGGACAGCGGAGTCTTAGTAATAGGGTTCCCGTTTTACCCTTTGTGTACGGAATGAAGCTTCATCATCATCATTATCATATCAGGCGAAAGACGTCCAATGCTGGCCCCGTAGCATGGTTGGCCTTGTCACGCGATAGGTGATAGGATAGAGCGTGCGTCACTGGCTGACACCGTTCGATAGAACGAGACTACGCTCTTATCTTGTCACTTGTCGCGTGATAAGGCCAACCATGCTACGGCTCCTGGAGATAGGCCTCCCCCAAAGAGTGCCAAATTGAGCGGTCCTGCGTCACCCGTAACCTTAAAAAGGTCAAAATCGTATCACGTTTACAGCCAAACTCTTCCAACATTAACAGCGCGTGTTAAGACGCCTAACCTGATTAAATTTCCAATTTTGCAATTACGGTTCCGTCGTAATCCAGAGCGCCGACTTGAGTGGTTAAGAGCATCGTTCATTCACAAATTGCAGAGTGGCTGTAGAATGTCCAGTGTAACTCTGAGCTCTATAAATCCATGCCTAATTAAAATCTGCTCTAATCCATGAGAATGAGAATGAGATATTTATTTATAAAATTATAAATAATTTTACATGTCAATTTTACGTGGGATTATATTAATTATAGTTTATAAGTGGGTTAGTTACATTTTATATTAATTTTAGTATACATTGGTCAGTTCTTTAAATTAAAATAAGTTAGTAATTTTAATTTAATAAAATTACTACATTCTTATTTTATTATATTTAACATTTTTAACATTCGAATTACATATTGTTTTAGTTATCAGACTTATCAGTCTTCCTCAACATAAATTCATTTATATCGTATATATAACATGCTAGGTCAATTAATTTTTTTTTGAGTTTATTAGCGAATTTAGCGTCACTTTCGGTGTTAATGACATCATTCGGAAGAGTGTTGTAGATCTTTACACCAATGACACACACTTAGTGACTTTCGAGCCTTCGCCAGTCGGCGGCGCGGGACGAGCAAGAGGTGTTGGCCGCGCGTGTTCCGGCCATGGCACTGCCCACAGCCCATGCCTATATAAAAAATCTGCTCTAATCCATGCCTATATTCAATCTGTAGGAGCTACGGCAATAATAGAGAGATCTCTCTGGGACCGAAGTCCAATGAGAGTTCTTTTTGATGTTATATTTATGCAACTGAGTTAAAAACTTCGATAGCGCGATGCAGAACACGTCAGATTTGACAGCTGACAGGAGTGACGCCACAAATCCATACCAATGCTCTGTGAGTTGTAGAACTCGCGAGATTGTTTTAAAAAAAACCGGATAAGTGAGAGTTCAATTCGCGTGGTGAGGGTTCCGTATATAATCTACATTTCATAAGTGTTTTTGAATACTCAAACTTCTTATTTCCTGTAATCTTTAGACAAGGAACTATTTTCCATATTTTTTTCAGAATTTTAATCCTAGTAGTTTCGGAGATAAGGGGGGGGGGTTATAAATTTTCGTCTTTTTTCCTAAATTACATCAAATTTGTTTTTAATAAAATTATAAAAAAATATATCTGACATGCTTACAACAACCCCTTTCATTTGATATGTCACACAATACAGTTTGCGAAACTTTTTTTTTTAATTTTCCAGTTTACCCCCCAAAAGTGGCCCCCTTGTTCAGAATTCATTAATTTACTTTACGCGTCCATCTTTGGGTCACCAATTTACATATGTTTATTAAATTTCAACTCAATCGGTCCAGTAGTTGCGGAGCAAATCGGCTGTGACAGACGGACAGACAGACAACCGAGTGATCCTATAAGGGTTCCGTTTTTTTTCCTTTTGAGGTACGGAACCCTAAAAAATATATCCGAAACTACTACCTAGGAGTAAATTCTGATAAAAATATGGAAAATAGTTCCTTGCCTAAAGAATTAAGGAAAACCTATAAGAAGTTTGAGTATTCAAAGTAACGGGAAAATTCTCAATATTTTTGTGTATTTTGTATGAAGCGCCTGATGCTTAGAGCATAGCAATTTTACGGAACCCTCACCACGCGAGTTGAACACGCACTTGTCCGGTGTTTTATATTACATCATTGACTTGATACATTCGTTTTTACAATGGATCTACTGGGATTTTTGCTTTCATCTGATACACTTTCGTAAATGCTTTGAGGAGGATCTAGTGAGAAGTTTGTAAAAATGGTTTATTATTTATAAGTGCGTAAATTTTTGACATAAGTAAGTTTTATACATTTTAATGTAAGTATTATTGTTTTGATTGATGCTGCATGTATAGGTAGTGCCGTACAATACATCTCACTTCGTATTTATGTTTATTTCTCTCTCGCCTATCCTAATAATATATTAGTATGTAGTTTATATATTAAAATTGTATGACGTTTCCGTGAGTCACCAACGGTACTGGCTGAAAATCAGCGCTGTAGGTGTCTGACACCTCAGCATAATGCTGAGCCAGTGTCCGGTTCACTGCCGCAGAGACACACTTTGTTTCATGTTTTGTATGTTTCTCTTGTTTATTTTATTGTTTAATATGTGTGTCCTGTGTGTTTGTGAATAAATGTATCTTTCTTTCTTTCTTTCTTCATATTTTTTACTAGATATTTGTCGATAGATGGTCTGTTGGATCTCTCAACACAAAGGAATTAAAATTCACGTTATGGCGAGACTCCAACCCCTCTCCCTGACCCGGGAATCCAGTCTTCACGCGAACTACGCGCAAGCGCAAGCAAGCTGCTATTAGCAAGCGTCTGTAGGCTACGGTATATGCTTACCATCAGGCAGGCTGCGAGCACGAGTATTGAGGAGCACTACGAAACCGTTCGTACTGAATGTATTGGGAATGGATGAAAATGTTAGAAATGCCTGATTATTTTTTTGGTAATAGGAATAACCTTCCTTAGCACCAGAAAAAAGTTTCAGATTTTTCAGCTGCGTCAATTTTTTTTGAAAAATATAAACAGTTTCCTCACTTACGTTTTGGGTCAGTTAGGTACGGCACCTTCCTCGGTCTCATATTACAAAAAAATATATGAAATATGTTCGAAACTGACACTGGCAATGATATTGACACTTGCAGCAGCTATATTGGTCATTACCAGTGTCAGTTTACCACAGATATTTAAGATAGTTTTTTGTAATATGAGACAGATCAAGGAAAGTGTCTATTTACCGTTCTTGATCCAAAACGTAAATGAGGAAACTGTTTACATTTTTCAAACAAAATTATCGCAACTGAAAAATCTGGAACTTTTTTCTGGTGCTAAGGAAGGTTATTCCTATCACCATAAAAATAATCAGGCATTTCTAAAATTTTCATCCATTCCCAATTATACTGGTCGTTGGTAGACAGAGACTGAATCCTGTGAATTGCGATAAAGGTTTAATGATATATTATAGTTCGGTTAGGACATTAAGTCTACCAGATATTAGGTACTAGCTTCTGTCCGCGTCGTTTATATCGTAGCTCCATACAAACCTTCAACCCCCCATTTCACATTTCCGGGATACAAAATATTCTTAGTCCTTCCCCGGGATTCAAACTATCTTTGTACCAAATTTCATTTAAATCAGATCAGCCGTTTAAGCGTGAAAAGGTGACAGACAGACATACATAAAGTTTGTGAGATTGTTAGTTACTATGTTTGTAATATTAAATAGTAGGTACCTACTTACACTTTTCCTGCTTATCTATCTATCTTCTATACACAGGCAGAGAGTACGACTTTGTACCTACTCTTTGGCGTCGAGACCCTCGGTCCGTGGGGTCCCAGTGCGCATAAGTTATTTGCAGAAATCGCGAAACGTCTGGTCGATGTAACTGGTGACCGAAGAGCTGGCGGCTTTCGCGCGCAACGCATCAGCGTTGCAATTCAGCGAGGAAATGCCGCCAGCATCCTCGGTACAATGCCTCGAGGGCCGTTTTTAGATTTAACTTAGTTTTAATTTATTTTAGTTAATGTTAATCATAATCTTGTATTTACATTCTCTTCTATACAAATATTACGCAAGGCCGATTTTTATACATGCCATCAGATCTATACAGTTATGAATGTTATGTTATGATCCCATTTTGATATGTCATTCGATTCATCTCATGCTGGATATTTGCAATAAGGTCTCCCTCCGTTTTGTAATTTTTTATCGATAAAGTACTAAATTTTAATTTAAAGAAACTACTTACTGTGCGCTGATCACGTGACTTTGGATGCGTGACGTCACTTGACGTAACTAAAATATAAACAAGAATTATTAATAGTATTATTCTGAAAGTAAATACAAGATTATGACATTAACTAAAATAAATTAAAACTAAGTTAAATCTAAAAACCCTAAAAACCAGCCAAGTGCGTGTTGGACCACGCAAAACGAAGGGTTCCGTGCCTATCAAAAAGGTCGTATCGTCACAGAAATTTTACGGCACTTACGTCCTTTTCTTTGAGGAAGGCAGTTTTTCAGCAATATCTCGAAAACCTCTGAACCGATCTTGTTCAAAACAATTTTCGGTGAATGAAATTAATAAGCCGCTATGAATTTTTCCATATTTTTAAAATACACCGTTTAAAAATTAGAGGGGGGGGGGGGGGATAGAATTTTAGTGACTTTCGGGGCGATTATCTCCGACTCTATTCACTTAATCAAAAAAAATGCTAAGAAACCTTATATTTATTTTGAAAGGCCTATCGATTGATGTGCCACACGGGGGGTCACAATGTTTTTTTTTTGACTTTTAGTTTTATGTATGGAGTGCGCCCCAAAAAAAATTCTTTTGTCATTTTAATTACAAAACTATGTAGCGGCTAACAAAATACACCTATCCTCAAAATTTTATTCAAATACACCTTATAGTTTTCGAGTAAAATGCCTGTGACATACGGACAGACGGACAGACGGACATGACGAAACTATAAGGGTTCCGTTTTTGCCATTTTGGCTACGGAACCCTAAAAAGGACCTCGAGGCATTGTACCGAGGATGCGTTGCGCGAGAAAGCCGCCAGCTCTTCGGTCACCAGTTACATCGCGCAGACGTTTCGCGATTTCTGCAAATAACTTATGCGCACCGGGACCCCACGGACCGAGGGTCTCGACGCCAAAGGGTACAAAGACGTACTCTCTGCCGAAGCCTCTATACCTATTTATTACATTTCAGCTTTTCGGCGTTACCTGTAGTAAGTTCTTCAGCGTAAGAAATTATAAATGTTGAGTCGGCCACATATGGATACAATACCTACTAAGAAAACGAAGAAAATAGTATATAAACGATCTTTTACAATGTTTACAAGAACTGACAGACGATGTCAATATTATTTGGCATGTTTATATTTACTTCAAAAAAGTTTATAATTAGGTAGGTACTTACTTAATTTTCCATATTCGAGATGTTGGGAGAAGAATGAGGTTTAATTAAACCAATTAATTGTCGTGGACCCGATATATGTAGAAGGCTTTGTTTGCTTTACTTAGCACAACGCCGTAGAGAAGGCTTCAAATTTCAAGTAAAGGTGCAGAAAAGGAAACTCGATTGAGTACTAACAATTATTTTTGGGTACTCCCATTGGCGACATTGTTAACTTGACTTGAATACAATCCAAATTATTTCAGGTTCATTTAATTATATTTCGATTACAGGTACCTACGATACATTGTAAGTTGTCAAAACATTAAACTATTTAGCGATATAAATACTCAAATGCAACTATAACCGGTAAAATATTATTTCAAACTATTAACGGTCCCCGATACAGTATTCTTTGATTTGTGCCGATACTAATAATAAACGTGTAATGTCAGTGAAATGTAAGTTTGTTTGTATGATGGGGGTAGTCTCAGAAACTATACGCATCCTATTCTAAAAACCCTTTCTTCAGTATTACTTACGTTATACATGTGCTATATTTTTATCCCGTCGCTCCGCCCAGGTTCTTTGTATACGCGGCGGAGCAGCGCGGGCAGCTACCTATACAGGGTGATTACGGGGTCGTGGAGCAAGAAAGAAGCATTTAACTTACTTTCTCCTAAGGATCACGATAGGTATACCAGCGACTTATTTTAGTCAGCAAAAAAAAACTGCGATAATTCGAGATCACGGTCACCCTACTATTTCCCAAGAAAACTTATGTCAAGTGCATGGACTTAACAATCGTTGCGTCGTTCTAAAAAAGTGTAATATTAAAAGTAGGGTGACCACGCATTTTGAGTCAATAATAATTTTTAAATAAAAATACGTAAATAACGAATCATCTTTGTTTCAATTAAAATAATTACAGGTAGCATCGCAATCATTTACTGAGTCAGAAATCAGGAAAAATTAGTTTTCACCGTATTTTCTCTATTTTCACCCGAACAGAGCTTGGTCGCCCAGGGACTAATAATAATAATTATTATAATGCCTTTGTATGAACAAATTCAATTTGACCTGACCGCAGACCGAAGAACGCATCCAGTGTGGCAATGGCCTAATCGTTAAATAGTCGCAAAACCAAACTTTTTATCAATACTAAACTCTTTTTCACCAATACTGTCAACTTCACCTTCTAAATTCTGACAAGTTCAAGTTCTCAAACCGAAAACAAAACATTGCCGATGTCACACAAACCACACCGACCACACAACCAACATACAGAAATCCCATACAAAATGCATATAAATACCATCTAAACTAAATTACCGTGCTATGAAATAGTGAGAAATGTACTATCCCTATGGATTCAGTCTGCGTTGAACGAAATTTGTACTTTAAACTGAACTCAAGATATGGATAAGGATGATGGTAAGTACATACATACATCTATAAACTTACCAGATTCTGCACGATTTTCTAAGTCGTGGTAGAATAAAGGTAACACGGGCGTAGCCCCCCCCCCCCCATCCCGAAATGTACAAAATATGATATTACATTACCTGAATATTAGTGTCACTGTATGCATATTTTTGTTGTTTTATTTTCTTCAACCCCCTTCTGAGGTTTCTTGACACCACTTACGTCAAGTAAATGTTTCTCTACGAGCCACCATTACGGAGATGAGACTGCCAGAAAGACCGTACCACCTTGTGTCTACCTGCGCTGGCGTCTTGCTGACCAGATTCTACCTAATGTAGTAACCAACAGATGAGCAAGATGACACTGCCAGAAAACCCTACCAGGTTATCAGTCGACCTTGTGCCTACCCACGCTGGCGTCTTGCTGGCGAGATTCTACCTAATTTAGTAACCAACAGATGAGCAAGATGACACTGCCAGAAAGACCCTACCAGGTCATCAGTCGACCTTGTGTCTACCTACGCTGGCGTCTTGCTGGCCATGTTCTGCCTAAAATGTAGCACCAACGGATGAGCAAGATGACACTGCCAGAAAGACCCTAACAGGTCATCAGTCGACCTTGTGTCTACCTACGCTGGCGTCTTGCTGGCCATATTCTGCCTAAAATGTAGTACCAACGGATGAGCAAGATGACACTGCCAGAAAGACCCTAACAGGTCATCAGTCGACCTTGTGTCTACCTACGCTGGCGTCTTGCTGGCCAGATTCTACCTAATTTAGTAACCAACAGATGAGCAAGATGACACTGCCAGACCCCCAGGTCATCAGTCCCTTGTGGGTCTTGCTGGCCAGATTGTACTTTTTTTTTTTTTTTTTTTTATGGGAGGAAAATCCGTTATGGATACCTCCACGCCACGGAGATAGCGCGGAGGTTATGTCGGACTCGCACCGACTAAAAACCCCCGATGGTCCTCCTCGACGCATTTCGGACGGCTCTGGGATCTCCTACGGAACGCACCAGTGCCGCCCTAGCGTCATGCCTTAGTGGTATCTACCTTTTTTTTTTTCCGATTGCAGCCCCCAACTGCAACCGTGTACCACCCCGAGGACCCCTTTTAGTCGCCTTGTACGACAGGCAGGGGATACCGTAGCCGTATTCTAATGCCCGGGCTACAGGGCGCGGCCAGATTGTACCTAATGTTGTAACACTCGTAACCAACAGATGAGACAGATGAGACTGCCGGAAAGACCCGTTTCCCCTGCCTGCCGTCTCTGATCTCTCTCCAGCAGATGAGAAACCGTCTCAACATAGCGCGCAGCGGACGGAGGCTCATGAAGTGGAGCTCCCTCGCCACCGGGAGGGAGCTGAGGAAGGTCGCCAAGGATTTAGTCTTGTGAGTCTGCCTAACTAACTAACTATAGCCTGCGATTTCGTCCACATCGAACTCGTCTTACGATTCAACTACTTGCCGTATGAAGTCGCTTAACCGCTGGAAAATCTTGGTATTCGCTTGGAATAAGCTTCGGGCTCCGTTACGAGTAGGAGACAATCGGGAAAGACGGTAGGATGATATTTTTCTAGCAACTGCTTATTATAAGAAAACTCAAAGTTAAGAAAAGATGTAGTAGATTAAGAAAATTATCGCAGTTTTCTCGTGGTCCCATTGATTTGACCCATCAATGGGACCACGAGGGAGCCTTGTTTCTTGTAGTCCCATTAGGTTCTATTGAAATGAACTTAAACATCCTGTATATGTATGTGCGCTCCCACTTTTCTTCAAACACAAGGTAGGATATATTCGTTAGGTGTATGATATCCTGGTATTTTTAAAGTTTTTTTGCTCTGTTTGCCCTTCGGGCATCTAAGGATGCCTAACGAACCTAACCTACCTATCTATAACCTATCTTTTACAACATATATTATGTGCAATTTATATTATATACAGGAAGTGAAATGTTATTAATGGGACCACGAGAAACAAGCCTCCCCCGTGGCCCCATTGATGGGACGAATCAATGGGACCACGAGAAAACGATGAAAATTATCATCCCGAAGTAATTTTTTTTAACCTAAATATAAGAGGTTAGGTTAGGTAAACATACTCGTATATGGTGCTCGAAAATAGTCAGAGTTACTGCCTAAAATATTAAATGAATTACCTGAACATGTACAAAACTTAAATGTAAAAGGCTGTAAAATAAGAAAAACACTAATCATGCACTTTTTAAAAATGTAAAAAATATATACCTATATTCGGTAAACTGTAAAAATAAGTTGTATATGTACCTACTCTAAATAATTACTTCAAATTAGCTATAAATTAGATCAGTACTTAAGAAATCCCTATCGGCAAACAAGGCCTTTTGCCTGGATGGGCATTGTATTATAATCACGTATTTTATTTTTTCTTAATCAATAAATTAATTATTATATTATTATATCGAGTCCGTTATGTCCCACTGCTGAGCAAAGGCCTCCCCCCTCTGTTTCCATTCATAAAGAAAAAGATTGATTTGAAATAGGTACTCCATAGATAGAAATCTATAAAATGAAAATACAATCATATCAAAATGTATGAGCATGTATGAGTTTTTGCGTTATACATTCCAACATACTTAATATTATTTTTTGTACAGCAAATTCTGAAAATGGCCATTCACTTGTACTACAATACCATTATCATATTTACATTATAACAAGGTGTTTTACACTTTTTAGAATATCATCTCACCAAAAAGTTACATTAGTTGACTGGTTTCTACTTGGGGTAGCCAGCAAGACTGGCCACTTCAAGCACTGAAAGTCGTTTTTGTATGGAAGGCAATTATTTAACAAATATCAGCCAAAAATAACATAGATCTATTAACTGCCCCAAACAGAAGTTAATTAAAAAAATGTTAGTTAATGTGAAAAGATAATTTAATAAAATTGAATAGCTCGTCCAACACTTACAAAAACCTAATATATCAATAATGTTGAGGCAGAAACCTACCAAAGACTGTCAGAATTTGCTGTAAAAAAAAATATATATTATATAAGTATGTTGGAATGTATAAAACAATAGTACATTACATACCTAGGGCGGTGAATTCGTGAATGGCCGCACCTTCGGTTCGGGCCACAAACACCTGCGATCTGGGGCTTTACGAATTACCGCCCGTGGTTTGTCTAAACTTTTAAGTCTTGCCTTGGCCAGGAAGCGAGATTTTCTCCTCGCGTAGCGGGCAGAAAATCCCACTTACGTCTTGATATGATTGTATTTTTATTTTATAGTATTTATGTATATGGATTATTTAAAAAAGTGCTGTTTCTTAATAAGCAGTTGGTGGAAAAATATACTAGATAAGTTATGCCCAGATTTTATCGCGTACAGTCTTTATTTATATTTTATGAAAAAATATTTTAACTTTTTATTGTTATTTTTTGCAGTTTATTTATATTTTTTGAAAAAATATTTTAACTTTTTATTGTTATTTTTTGCAGAGTATACGATTCCTTTTCGGAGGATGTGCGGAACGCTTTCATTCTCATCGCTAGGTGTCGCTACTTCTACCCTAATTTAAACTATATGGTGGTACAGAATTTACCTACCCAGGTACCTACAACTTGTTCTTATATGCCTTCCGTTTCAAGGTGAGGATCAATCCACCAGACCTGTGCGAGCTAGTGGATCGGTGTGCGAGGAAAAAAAAAACCACCAAAAAAGATGCGTGAACGAGGCTAAGGCTTCTTCACGAAAAAAAGTAGCCACTGTAATGTTGTATAATTCAGGTTTTCAATGATATAAAATGACATTTTTTAAATATTTTTTTATATATTTTTTATATATTATAATATAAGAGAGTCTTGTCTGAGCAATCATAATGATATTAACTTAAGTGGAAACTGTTTTGGCTTTTGTATTGTCTAACTTTAAGTATTCATGTGTGCTGTTTTTAGCCGTTTGATTCCCATTTTCAATAAATAAATAAATAAATAATTTAAAAATATTTAGTTGTTTAGATGTTTAGATATTTGTTACTCAATCACGCCCAAACGGCCCAACCGATTTGGATAAAAATTTGCACAAAGATAGTTCATAGACCGGAACCAAATAAAGGATAGTTTTCATCCTAGGTCCACGCAGACAAGTCGAGGGCAGAAGCTAGTGTAATAATATTTGTTTGCAGGCTTGCGTGACCGTTGGGAAGAGTTACAAGACTATTGCCGGATGCAGAATGACCAACTACGCAATTGAAGATGTAAGTGTTTAATTTATTTATTCAAACAAATTACACAGTATTACAGTGAGGCACCAAGGCACTGTTAAATGCATACAATGTTATTTAAGTACTAACATAATCTTATAATCATCATCATCCTGGCCGATTTCGACCACGGCGACTGGAAAAAGAGAAGAATTCTGGCTAACTGGAGCGTCGTTCATGAGCTCTCAGGTGACTGACGTAGCCTATCTTTGCAGAAAATGTGCGACCACATTCCCTACAGGTCAGCACCCCTCCGACAAAATTGTAGTGTATGGCCGCAGGTGGTCGAGCCTTCAACTCCTCGCGCTTAGCGTCGAGTTCGTTACGTCTTCGTTCTTCGAAGGCTTGCACATTAACCTTCACTGTATGTCTCCACTTTGACCGATCTTGAGCCAAAATCTCCCAGCGCGATGGGTCAATATCACACCTCCGCATGTGGCGCTTCAGCACATCTTTATAGCGCAGAAGCTGGCCGCTCTGTTTTCGCTTGCCTTCCTGTTGTTCTGAGTAAAAGATGCGCTTAGCAACTCGTTCTTCTGTCGAAGAATCTTATAATAACAATAATCTTAACAACTAACTGAAGACGGACGGTTTCGGAAGCTCGCGGATGCGCGCTTACATTCATCACATATCATCTTCCAACTACTTGCAAAAATATCGCAGTCAGGTGCTGACTTGAGAAGCGCGTTTAGGTAAGCTAAAGCGCGAACTAGTGGTGATTTCCTGTAGAACACAGTGCGCGCTTTGGGAACTGCCAGTAAGTCGTTATTTCGCGGTCTAAAATTAAACTTTAACTGAGACGGAGGGGGCACGAAAAGGCATACCAGTTGCGAGAGCAGGGGACAGTCTGAATCCCCACGTAATATTCGGCACGCCCCAGTCACTAGTGCATAATTCAGGCTCACCTCCAGGGAGTTAAAACCCAGGGTGCCAAGGAGAAACTTTGTAGGGTAAAGGAAGGATAGTACCCATAGGTTTTTTATATAAGAATCGCAAGAAAACCTTTTGGATTTTCTCCAGAAGCAAGGCGTAGGCGTAAGTGACCTCGTAGGGGTTCCACACTACAGACGCTGCCTCCATTTTGCTCCTAATTAGAGCGGTGTAAACCAGTTTAATGACAAACGGGTTGTCAAATTCACGCGCATTGCGGATAACAAATCCCAATCTCCGATAGCGGTCGATAGCTAGTGTTCTCATATGGACATGAAAATTGAGGTGGGTGTCAAATATGACACCCAGGTCTTTGGTGGTATCAACGCGTTTTATTGATTCCGTTTTAAGTAATTGGCAGCTAAAGGACTACGAGTACGGCTAAAAGACATTACGGAACACTTCTCAGGGTGGAAAAGCAGTTTATTTGCGATACTCCATTCGTGGATCCGGTTAATATCATCTTGGAGGGATTGACAGTTAGATAGTTGCTGCACGGCATAAATGAGCTTTAGGCCATCAACATAAAGGAGACATCGGGCATCCGGAGATATCCGGACGGTCCCGGAGACATTAATATATTTATACTATATTCATACATAGAATACGTACACATCACATCACTTATGAGTTGTCCTCTTATCGGTGCAGTATTTTCCATTTCTCTCTCGTTCTCCAGCCTATTGATTTCTTGATATGACACGATACCAGCTTTTCTTCAGCGACGCAAAAAGAGGGGTGTTATAAGTTTGACGTCTCTGTGTGTCTGTGTCTCTCTCTGTGGCATCGTATAGCTCCTAAGATTTAAATGCTTGTTTTTTTTTATTACGCTGACGTGATCGAAATGGTTCTTAGCTACGTTTCAACAAAATCGGTTCAGCCGGTTTTGCGATATTGAACTTTGAAATGAAAATGTCGGGGGTTTTCAAATTTTCCAAGTTGTTAATTATTGGTCCATATAACTGCGCCTTGGTCTTCCCCCTTTCTTTTCTTCTTCCGCCTAACATTCCATGATGGTTTTATAGTAGAAGTCACGACATGCAGGCCATACAAATCAGCACCAATGGTCTTGGTATTCAATGGTGACAGTCGTTTGGCCGTCTTCGGTCACCAGCTGCTTCAGACCCATCCTGTCCTCAGCGGTTTTCATCGCTTTTGTCACTTTGAGACCTGTCAGAGCTGTAACCTGATCTGTCCATCGACTTTTTGTATTTTGCTTAAGGACCTTCTGGAAAACATTATCGTTCATCGTGTTCGATGCCGTTTATTTAGAGTGCGCGAGGTCTAGGTTTAGCTTACGCCCTAACTGAGACAGAGCTGGGGTGCGATATGACCCTCTGGAAAATGTTCTTATCGTTGATCGTGTTCGATGCCGTTTATTTAAAGTGCGCGAGGTCTAGGTTAAGCTTACGCCCTAACTGAGACAGAGCGAGGGTGCGGTACTCTTTGACGTCTGCTGTCGCACCCCACACCCGTTACGGGCACCGTTTCAGTTAGCGGTTTGCTGTTGAATAAATGGGTGATGATGATGACTTTATCCACAGAACTGTCCCGACTCGTACCCCTGTTTGGGCATAGACAAAGGAGGAGAGACCATATACGAGACTAAGAGGGCATGGCACGAGTTACTGAGACGTGTCATTCAGATCGAACAGCTCCGGACGAACTTTATTACATTGGATATATCACACACTAACGCTACCAAGTAAGACTCATTCATAATCTAACCTACTGATGTGCCGACGGAGTTTCTAAAACTGCGAAACTTTTCCAAGGGAAAGATGAAAACTTCTCAATATTTCCTGTGATGAAAAAAAAAGTATCAATTCTTTTGAAAGTTTTCTGATATTTCCGAGAGGTTTCAAATATTTTTGGGAACTTTGCGTAACTTGCAAATCTGTATTCTATCCGTAATTCATAAAACTTAGCAAACAACAAAAAAATATGCCTTTCTCATTGATACAAATGTCAATGTGACAGATATACAAACGAATTTTAATGGCATTGTAACTAAAATTGCTTTGATGAAGTTTTGTGAATAAGCAATTATATAATATTAAAAAGAGGTAGACTTTACGAAATTCCCAGTTTCAAAATGGCCAGGCACATCTCACAGCTGAGTTAAATTGGTCGCGAGCATGTCCGAACACGGAATAATGCTCAGAGATACTGTTCGCGTACAGTCAGCATCAAAAGTAACTACGCAATCGAATACGTCAAAAGCTCTTATTCCCTTTTAATAAGACTGTTGACGTCTTCGTTTGCGTAGCTACTTTTGATGCTGACTGTAGGCGAACTGTATCTCTGAGCATTATTTCTTGTTCGGACATGCTCGCGACCAATTGAACTTATCTGTTTTACCAAACTTACTAGTTTGGGCTCTAGGCGTTTGTCCACTATATGTCTGCCCTTTTGATCTAAACCTTCTGACCACAGCCAAGAATTCCTTTTCTATTGTCCTTGTTTGTAATTTAATAGTGTTTTTGTAAAGGAGACACAATTTTTGTTTACGTAAAATATAACACGAAAGAACGCTCATGCTATTGCTCGGTTCTGTTGGTTTAAATTAAATACATCTTTTGAGGCCTGAAAGGCCTTACACCAGGAAAGCTGCCGGTGGATGCCTTCCGTCTAATTAACCATTTAGTGCATAATAAACTATTATGTCAGTCGTAAACGTCGCTCGATGGGTCGATATAATTAAAGATGTGGGGCAGAGTACCTCGAAGATAGGTCTGTGCTCAGTATTTGCTATAATACTATTTACAGTATGTGATTCAAATATCTATTATCTTACCGACTTCGCCAGTTCTGAAGTCTTTTCTATTTTTTTCCTGGTAGTTACTCTCAGTCAGTAATCAATAGTCATACTTGCTATAAAAAACGTGTTTAGCACAAATGGATAAGCTGAAAAAAAAAAAAACTTCTCACGCTGAGACTGCCATAAATGCTGTTTAAGTTAGACAAAGAAATATTAAATATGCCTACAAGTAAACATTGTAAAAAGTAACTTAGCGCTTGTTAAGTATACCTACTTCTAATCGTTTAGTTAGAAGTTATGTCGTGATAGGTACTATTTAAAAATACAAATAGCAGTTTATATCACATTTCATCGCTTAGAGTACTTATAACATTATCTACATTAATCACTTGATTATTTGTGCGTGTAATATGTATACCACAATTTAAAGTTGCGAAAAATACCATTTATTGTTACGCAAATTAAAGTTTTTAAGTAACGGAATCGTCCATCGGCAGTTTGTTCGCAAGAATAGCACAATTAACATCAAGTTAAACATTGTATACAGGAAGGAAAGTGCTGAAGAATAAGAACATAACAAAAATTCAAGCTATCATTTATGTATTCTGAATTTGGATGAAGTAAGACTGAAGTACTTTTTTAAATAATAAAATTTAACATTAAACATGCAGACAGTAAAATATCGTTACGATTATGAATGAATTACTATAAAGAAAAAGTTAAAAGATATGGTCATTTGCAACGTAGAACGTCTAATAAATGCGCATAGTGAAGATTTGCATAATTGAAGTGCATCAAAAGGTACAATAACAATTGTTGCTAAAATGAATACCTTTATACCAAAAGATTCTGAGTCTGTTTTTGAAGATTCATCTTCTACTATGTTTATAGATACCATTGATTGTATAGACCATCTTTTAACTGATCTGATAGCAAGTGATAACTTAATTATTAAGAAAGCACATGATATAAACGATATTGGAAACACTAAATCAGTAATACAGGACATTAATAGCAACGACCTTGGACCGGGAGACGACATTACCAAAATACAAAAGAATGTGAATTATGTGAATTTAATTTCAAATTCTTCTGGACGTTTTGGCATGTTTGATGAAATCAACCCTGACACTAAAAATATCATCTTCAATTCAAAACAGCTTATAAACCAAATTACTGATATTAAAAAGTTAGCCGAAGTTATTAAGCACGATGGATCAATAAATCTTACAATCGAAAAGTTCATCGGTGATTGCGAATCTATAGAACAAACACTTCTGTACGGTAAACAAGAAGAAAAAAATGCACCAATAAAAGAATTGGATGATTCTGATTCAGAAAAAATAGAAAGATTTTTGAAATCCTGCAAAAAATTTAAGAATAATTTACGGCAATATAGAGCAGAGATGAATAGTAAAATAAAATATTGTACAGAGTCTATGCTAAACCTGATCCAGCACATCAGTACTGTTATTGATTTAAGCAAGAATGTTAAGATCAAATCCGATAGAGTAGCACAATTTATCAAAGTTTGTGAAGAAACTAAAAAATACTTACAGCATTATGAAAAAGAAGAAAGAAAACCACAAAAGTTTGAAGAAGTTAGATATATAAAAAGAGTAAAAAATAAGTATGACTCACCGCATAGTTCCATACAACCGACAATCAATTGTAGCTATAACAGTAACGTACGTAGTCAAGCTAATTCGGATAACGACTCGGATACATTGTGCGAAGCTTGTTGTGCTGAACGACCACCAGATTCTGATCAAGAAGAAGAAACATGTAATGTCTTAGCAACTAAAGAGCATAAAATTACTAGAATCACCCGATTTTTGAACTCAGACGGTACAATTCAAGAAAATAAAGAAGTTATGACTTTTAGAGAAGATCCTACTGAAGTGGAAGATATATGCGGGTTTAAGAATTATAATTTTGATTTTGATAATGACGATGACTATGAAATTATTAGTGAGAGAATTGAAGACATTGACGATGACCATAATCCTAAAAAAACAGTGCTTCATAGACCGGACAAGGATAATCTATACGTTGTATACGAGATAACAAAAAATAAAAAACATAAATCTGAACACATTATACAAAACTTCACGATGGTTCAACCAATACTGCGTCAGTGCATGTCAGCAGAAACTCTTCGATAGTAATTTTCTAAAGAATTGATTATGATGGTGTGATTATAAATTATTCCGAATAAAGGTAAACGTTTAATACTTAGTGTTTGTATTTGTGGACAACATTTTTGAGGATATATAACAAAAAATGTAGTACGGAAAACTCGGTCTCGGGTAAAGCTTCAAAATGAAGATAATAAGTAGTAGACAGGACACCTACTCGTATATTCATAATATTATACTTACGTTACGTAGAGCTAACCTTGTCGCTTATCCAAACATTCTAGTGGATATATTAGATTTGAACACTACAGTCAGCATCAAAAGTAACTATGCAATCAAAGAGATACATAGTTCTTATTCCCTTTTAATAAAGACTTTTGACGTCTTTGTTTGCGTAGCTACTAGATACATTCTTACCGTACATCGTGTCGCACACAATGTTTTTTCAATTATATTTGCGAGGAAACAAATACATTTTAAACGAAATTGGTACTACTTAATACTAATCGCAATAAAAACAAAATGTCAGTCGTCCATTTTGTTGAATTTGACGTAAGGCGCGTAAGGCAAATAATCTTCGTCATACAGCCACGATTTAAAATAACTTAATCATATTTTATACACATATTAGGTAAATTGTCACATTTTAATTTTTACATCTTACAATAATTTTGTTAAATATATTTTATATGTTTTTAGGGTTCCGATACCTCAAAAGGAAAAAAACGGAACCCTTATAGGATCACTCGGTTGTCTGTCTGTCCGTCTGTCACAGCCGATTTGCTCCGAAACTACTGGACCGATTGAGTTGAAATTTGGTACACATATGTACATTGGTGACCCAAAGATGGACGCGTAAAGTAAATTAATAATTCTGAACAAAGGGGCCACTTTTGGGAATTGACTGGAAAAAAAAAAGTTTCGCAAACTGTCTTGTGTGACATATCAAATGAAAGGGGTTGTTGTAAGCATGTCAAATATATTTTTTTATAATTTTAGCAAAAACATATTTGAAGTAATTTAGGAAAAAAGACGAAAATTGACCATTCCCCCCCCCTTATCTCCGAAACTACTAGGATTAAAATTCTGAAAAAAATATGGAAAATAGTTCCTTGTCTAAAGATTACAGGAAAACCTATAAGAAGTTTGAGTATTCAAAAACACTTATGAAATTTAGATTATATACAGAACCCTCACCACGCGAGTTGAACTCGCACTTGTCCGGTTTTTTAACTTAACTATACTTCTTTAAGCACTGAGTATTAAAGTTTAATATTTAATCGTTTTCTAGATTGAAAACGCATATAGACAGAATATACTTTATGTACATAGGTACCTGTTCTATGCTATACTATGCTAACGCTACAGTTCCTCACATTTTGACAGATTTCGAAGAGTTGGCGAGAGAATATTATTTTAAACGATAGAAAATTCTAGAAGTAAAAACAAATGTAAAAAGAAGTAGAAGGCAGTACGATAATAATAATATAATGAAAACGCCTGTTTCATATCAAAAATCTTCTCTTGTATAACCAATACTAGTGAAATATAAGAAAATAAGAGAAAAAGATATCTTCCAGAATATAAATACAAAAGAACAGTAATTAAACTGTGTGACTTAAGTATAATAATTGAAACAAGACACAATCAAAATGGATTTTCAGCGAAACCTGTCCAATCCTTGTATGGATAGTATATCAAATTCAACTTCATCTGTTGACACACTCGACTACATCGATGATATTTTACAAGATCTTACGTCATACAAAAGAGCATTTATTAATAGAGGAATGAATATAATAGATTTCGTTAAGACAAAGGCTCAAATAAATAGCTTTTATTCAAACGAACCTGGTACTCTTGAAGTCGTTGAACAGTTAGAAGGCCATCTTAGTAATATTATCGACGTCAAGCACGAATTTACAGATGACTGGATGAACAATCTCCATAAGGACAACGGAGTTCGTCTTAAGCAGCTGAGACAATTTTCCGATGCTCAAACAA
The DNA here is from genome assembly GCA_932294315.1 of Epinotia nisella. Taxonomy (NCBI): domain Eukaryota; kingdom Metazoa; phylum Arthropoda; class Insecta; order Lepidoptera; family Tortricidae; genus Epinotia; species Epinotia nisella. The sequence continues at coordinate 1,521,523 of OW028699.1, forward strand.
CTGAAGACTTCTGTAATGAAGAATTAACTAGCGTTGAAAGGTTTTTGAGAGAATATGAAACAACGCTTGATGAATATAACAAAACGACTGAAGCAGTTGTCAACAAAACATTTGAAGGTGGGTCAATAAAGCATGAGATTGCATTGAAAGGTGAAATAAACAACGATGATAAAGCATCGCACAATTTTGAATCATTCTTGCAAATCTGCAAAGTTTTCAAAGTACAATTGAATGAATATAAAAATAAAAATAAACCTCCTACTAGTAATGAGTCTCTAACAACATTGATCAGCCAGATCGATGATGTTATGAAATTAAGCAAGAAAGTTGAAGAGATGGGTGCAACGTCAACCAATATGGACAAGTTTATAAAAAAATGTCAGGATTTGAAAAATCGTCTTCAATGTAGTCGTAATAAGCAAAAGAAACCCAGTAGCGTTAAAAAAGTAGCTTCAGACCTAGTGTGTCATTATTGTACCAATGAAAAAGACCTGGATAACCAATCTGATGTCATGTGTAATCTTTGCTGTGGTCAAAAAGAACCACCAAAACAAAAACTAGAAAACAAACCGAAACATTGTTTGGAAGACGATTGCGGTTATTGTCTTTCTCAGCATTCAACAATCAGCATCGCTCCTAATTCTTGCGAGAAGATTGCTGACGGAGGATTTAGAACAATACGTATAATTACTAAAGTCACAAGATACTTAAATTGCGACGGCACAATTCAAGAGGAAAGAGAAGTTTTTAAAATCAAACAAGTGAGATCAGATGGTTACGAAAATTCTAGACGAAAAAAGTCCACATATAAGAAATCTAAGAAGAATAGACACAAAGGATCCAACAATTGCGTTTGTAATGGCATTACTATAAAAGAAAAACATGATCGGAGTGATCTGTGTGGTGAAGGTGTACATCAAAATACGTGTAAATTCAAATTTGTATCAACTCCGGGACCCATAAAGAGCACTGATATACAAAACGAACCAGCAAGTGGAATGTGTGATCATAGCCGACCTAACGACGAGTCTTCGATTCTACTTCTAAAATCAGCTGGGAAAGGAGAACAGCTTTGCTGCAAACATAAGAATGTTACGGCACCTAAAGCACTTCAAAAGATATATTTGAGCAAATCTAAAGGCAATGTCGCATATGACTGTGGTGTGAGTCCTAACGACAAAACATGTGAGATTTGCGCTGCTGAAAAATTGGGTTTAATATATTTATCCAATGCAGCAAAGACATGTAAATGTCCTGACACTGCGCTTAATCAAAACGAGAAAAAGGCATCCGAAGATATATTCGATGTGTGTTCTGCTAAAAGTGCATCAAAATGCAAATCTGAACCGTCTCCAGCACTACTTGTCCATTCTGATGAAGATACCGATTGGCTACGATTATGTGAGCAGTGCTGTGCCAAAAATCGTCAAGCTAAAAAATTAGGCGATTCTTATAACACTGTTTGTAGAAGCCTAGCTCCAACTGCATCCTCAACTTCGAGTCGATACATCTCAAAAAGTATTTCTGAAACTTCATGTGACCTTTGCAGTCAAGGTGATGTGCATTCTCATACACCAAATTCTGGCAGTCGATCCACCTCAAAAAGCGTTTCGAAAACCTCGTGTGATCATAGTTTGGATTTGTATTCAGATACAAGCTCTATCAAAAAACCTGGCTCAAAATTGAATGAGTTTTGTTCCGTACAAGACAGAATTAAATTGAGAGCCTCAAAAGAAAGCAGTTGCTGTGAACTTTGCATCAAACCTGAAAAACAAAAACAAAATGATTTCGCATGTACCGATAGAAAAGGAAATGGCGTGAATAAAGTTTTATGTGATCAGTGCCTTACTAAAATTATAACAAACAAAATTGAGGAATTGCTAAAAACTGGGAAATTACTTAAATGTCCACATCACTCAGATCCACGCATATGTCAGTGCGAAAAAGAAATTACCGAAAAGGAATATACCGCATCGCAAGACTCGGAAACGTGTGATCTTAGTCTTTCTGCACATCCATCAGCGCCCAGATCTGTACATTTACCTCATGAACTAGAGGGACCGCACGTTATAAAACCAAAGGGTCCGAAAGATCCTGAAATAATATATTGCCCACAATCTGCTGTAGCTTTAAATATAGTGAAAGAAACAGATGGAGAAATATGTACGTGCGAAGAAAAAGACGAGAAAGATGTCTGTAAGTCCTGTACAACTGAAATCAAAGAAAAACAATGCATATGTCCACTGTTAACGCCAACAGAAGTTCATCCTGAACCCGTGATAAAAATAGATAAAAAACGCGAAAGCGTAGAGTCTGAGCAACTCGAACGTCGCATCATAATAGAACAAGTCCCACAAGCCAAACCCGACATCCCAATAGAAATCCCACCAGCTACAGAAGCCAAAAGCTACAGAAGCTCATCAGAAGAAATAACAGAAACCAAATGCTTCTCGAAAGCGCCATCAATGGAAGAATGCGGTTTATATGAGACTAACGTGAGAGTTATAACTAAAGTTTCACGATTCTTAAAGCCCGATGGTATGATTCAGGAAAGGAGGGAGGTCATCACTATAAAACATGAAAAACATGATCCTGAGATAAAGCAGATTGATAATGTTGCTGGCAAAGATTACTGGGAAGATAATAGTGCATATGAAATAGTTTATGATAGTTCTAAAGACGACAAAAATGAAAAATAAAAGCATTATGCACTTAGCGAAAATGATATCTAAAGCAAAATGGAAAAGATTTAACGTTGATCTGACATAATATTATTGTTAATACATATGATTTATTGAAATCATGTTTTGTAAAACAATTAATTGCTTAGAAAGTATTTTTTAATAAACCTTTGAAAAATTGCAATGCTTTTTTCAATTATTCACGTATATAATTTCAGATTAGTGCCAAACCTTAGTAACTGAGTAATAAGCGTTTTATTAAAACTATACATGGACTTAAACTGCAGTATTTCATTTTTTGGTTTTTCTTACTTATAATCGTTGAAACTATCGATCCTTTATACAAAAATGAAGTGTCTGTTTCATTTCCAAATCGTCAGATTTTTGTATTATTTTTATTTGTTTGTATGGGCGTGACGAACTGGAAGAAACAAATTACAATTCTAGGTCATGATTTTCTTGTAAAATAATCTTTACAGTCATCGATTCTAAGTAAGAAAAACAAAAAAATGGACTTATAAAAATTAACAGAACAGGTAGCTTCATCTAAAAACGTTCAATTACATGTTTTAATAATAGCTCAATAGCTCTTGACACGAATGGTATTTCACTTGAACCAGGATTCACTAGGGGACAAATCTCCCGCCACTTGTGTTGCCATTGCCAGCGATATCAGACGAATTTCTGTGACTATGTTTGACATATTTAGCAACATAGTGACACGAGGTATAAAAAGTTCTTGGGTATCCCGTAACATGTCACGAGACAAAATTACGTCTCTGTCGACACTGATCCCCCGGGACCTAATGTCTTCTGCTGACGCCAGGGGGACATTTGTATCTTCTTCTAAGTCGTTTTCTCATAGCTGTGGGTCGTGACTACCGCAGACGTCTTGTACCACTTTCCTCCAAGCACTTCTATTCTGCGCTATAGCCTGAGCGCTGGTTCCTGCTGAAGTTTTCACAGTATCTGATCATCTACCTCTCTTCCCTTCTACGTGGCCGACCTGTGTCAATTGATATTACGACTACCGTAGGCTCAAAGGACATTCGGGACAAAATGGCAAAAATGAGTGTCAAGAATTTCGTAAACAAATTGATTGAAATTTCATTGCCAGTTCTCCTTATATTGTGAGCGGTGAAAAAGAAACAGACATCAAGATAATTGACTGGAAGGTACCTGAATTAGTAGGGGAATAATCCACCACTAATTCAGGTATGTTCCTAATATTGATAGCAGTAGTAGGAGGAAGACTATTAACCGCAGAACTTTTTCATCTCTCTCTTAAATTCTATCATAATCCTTGAGAAGCAAACGATTTGAGGACAATAATTACCCAGGAGCCGTAGCATGGTTGGCCTTATCACGCGACAAGTGACAATATAAGAGCGTCGTCTCGTTCTATTGAACGGTGTCAGCCAGTGACGCACGCTCTATCACCTATCGCGTGACAAGGCCAATCATGCTACGACTCCTGATAAAAAAATGATACTTTTCTATAAGTAAAATCGTTATTGTAGAAACAATATGGCGTTAATAATTGACTTAACCTAAGACCAAAGATAAATAAAGAGAAAACAATAGGTTATTGTATCGCAGATACGTAGGAGGAAAAATATGAGAGTTAAGTTGGGGACAAAGTATTTTTGTAAGTACCTACAGGAAACATCATGGAGATAGTAGCAACCAAAGTAGACAAATATTATTTTTCTCAAACATGCTTGGAAACCGTCGCATTTTGTTTCAAAAACGAACACGCGAAATGCCTAATTTTCATCCGCCAAAATTTAAAAAGGTAATTTCTTCTCTGCCAGCAGCAGTATTATAATCCATACAAAACCCATTATTTTCCACTGCGTTAAACTTTTTAAAAACCTGATAGTGCCATACTAAATCGAGACGACTAAAGAAAAGCCATATTTTGCCAAAGTAAACCACCTGCGAACCGCGCGGTTTTCGTGGCGTATTTTGTTTTTTTTTTGCTTATTGTTTATGGTCAGAAGAAAGTGAAATTAAAAAGTTTAAAACCGTAAGTAAATTCATTTATTTGAGATAATTGAGATAAGAAATTAACTAAATGTGTTATAATTACTTGAAGAACCGCATTGAGTTTAAAAGATAGTCTATATATCTGTGTCTATAATAAACCGCTTTTGAAAGAAGTCGTAGAAAATTAATGCTTTCAGCTAAATCAAAGTACGTACATGTGCTGTTGAGTTCTCCAATATCTATGCAGACTACCTTTCAAAAATATCTACAAATGCGTCTTATGTCAGTAACAATAAAGACTGAGTATAGTGATTTTTGAAAGATTGTCTGTATAGATATTGGAGAACTCGACTGTACCTACCACCGCATTATTAGGTATGTCACAATATGTTTTTTGTAATGAGTTTGATTTATTTTGTCACATGTTTGAGAACAGCACTATATTTACCTTGGTGGAAACTGAGTTTAACTGACTCGTCTCTTGGCAGGCCTTGGCAAGCCCCGGCCTCAAAATCACTGTCTAGTCAAGGCGTGTTCAAATATTCTTGAGTACATAAAATATCTTTATCCTAATAAGTAAGTCCCCGGGTACTTGTACAAGTAAAAATTTAAACCTATACTCCAGACATACTCCATGGTTTCGAAAAACATTAATTTGTAATAGCGTTTTTTTGTTTATTTCATTCTAAAACATTATTCTAAGATGCTTTATTCAAGAAGCCAACAAACTTTCCACCCGGAAGTAATTATATAGATTTAAATTAAACATTTACTGTCTTTTTTATTTTATTTATATTGAATATTTTAAAGCAAATGTAAATGAACCTAAATAAAGATAAAAAAATATAAATATTTATCCGGACTTTTTAGGAGCTAATTAAATATTTTTTTAAAGACCGATTATAAAATTTTAATTAGCTCCTCGAATCGAATTAAATAATGTTTTTTTTAGGTCTGATTTTATGTTGTATTTTGCCTCTAGGTAACTATTTCATTGATAATATATCCGTTACAATAAAAAAAAAAGCTATTATAAATTATTTCCAAATTTGTCATTTTTTCCATACAAGTTGTCAATTGCCTGGACTACTAGTTTCGAACTCTGATGGAATAAAAAATATCCAAATTTTAAATCGCAAATTACAATCTGGGGCTTACGAGGATACATTTTCCAAACTTTGCTTTTACTATCAATTGTAATAATATTATATTAGTTACGTAAAGTTAAGGAAATGAAATAAAAATAGTGTCAAAGTAAAATCGTTCTTTGCCTGATGCCTATAATATTAAATTCTACTAGCTGATCAGGTGGCTCCGCTCGCGTATCACAGAGACAGAAGGCGGAGCCGCACTATATTATATAACTTAAGAACAACCTGAAGGTTCATTTTATATACCGGAGAAAGAATTTTGAAATCGGATGACTAGTTCCGGAGACTACCCAAATTTACTACCTCGCGACTTGTAATGTTGAAATATTAGTATAAATTAATACTATTCTGCCAATTTAATTACACTGTACTCGCACCACTACATAAGTAGACGGAATCCACCATCAGCAGCATAAACCAAAAGATAAAAAAAATGATCTCAAAGCAAATTAAAATTAAATTGTCAACAGGAAAGAAAATGTCTTGGAGAAAATTATTATACCAAGAACACAGGTTACAATACGATACATCTTGTCAGAATTGGAAGAGGTGGAGAGAGAAGAGTTTTTCAGGCTAAAGAAAGTTCTGGAAGTGAAATATAGACATAAAAAGACGAAAAAAGCGGGAGAATCTGCCGAACCACCGTGTCCTGTATGTGTAGAGGAGGAGAAGGAACACCTAAAGACGGTAGTGCCACCTGTACCTGTACCTGAATCCTGCATCCTTTGCGAAGGCCCTATGCACATCGAAGGTCAAAAAAGAATATTAACTGATCAGCAAAGAAAACAAGAAAGTGCCGTTCTCGCGGAACTAAAGGAAAATCTAGGCAAAGTACTGGACGCGACTGTAGAATACGAAAAAACTGCCAAAGGAATAGATAGCGTCAAAGAGTTTAAACAAACCACAGAGAGGTTGAGACAAAAGCTTCGCATACCGCCTGTAAGCATACCGGACCATGTAGATGTAGGAAAACTATGTGATTTATGTACGGAAATGTATAATGAACAACTAGCTAATACGGACTGTGTAGTTTGTGGTGAGCCTCTAAAGGACAGTGGTAAACAGGCTGCGGCTAAAGAAAGCAAAAGACAGTTACAAAAACAGCTTGAAGCCTTACTTGGTGTCATACAACAATGCGAGCGAGATGCTATGCAGGATGACAAACTCAGAGAATTCAAAGAGACAGCAGCTGATTTGAAAAATAAACTTCAAGGGCCACCCATACCTAAGAACGTGAATATAAATAAGCTGTGCAGCAGTTGTAAAGAGCGAATGAATGAGCATGATGAACCAGTGTCTGAAGCATCCAGCAAATTGCAGCCAACGCTGAAACAGAAGGAATCAAAAGTTTCTATAAAAGAACCAAGCGAAGCAAGCGCAAAACAAGTAGCTTCTGTCGCCTCAAATACTCCGAGCAGCGGACAACAGTCATCTGACCTGCCCTTAGGGGTCTTTGAAACTGAAGAAATTACTGAAATAATCCAAGTGCGAAATCCTGATGGCACGGTCTCCGAGAAACGAAGGATTATTACAATCAGAAGAACGCGTCCAAGCTCTTCTGCCACTTCCAGTTTTAAAGACAAGAAAAGCGTGGGCCATGTTGTTGTCCATCACAGGAGACGGCTGATGGAGAGGCTCCCGAGAGACGTACACTCGGAGTATGCTATAGCCTCTCTACCGATGGTAGACCGCATGGTTAAAGAGTGTATCTCATCAAACTTCGGCTATTTCGATGAAGTTTTGGAGAGCATCACAGAATTCGCCCCAAGACTTGCATTAGCAACTTCACATAGTTGTCAAACTACTACGGACGGAGTGGAAAAGGGCGGTTTAGAATTTGATGACGATGATTTGTTGCATTCTAAAACGTCAAAGGAAACATTAGCTTCTCATTACAGCAGCAAATCTACGAATACCAGATGATCAGGTTATTTTTTTACAAAATTTCCGCAGTTACTCCGGCGTGAATAAATAAGGTAAAATTTGGGAATTAACCTTACAAATATCCGCAATCTGTGGTAACGTCGATAAGTGATTGAAATATATAATAATTTTGTAAGAGTTATTTGTGAAACATAAAATCATACGGAAAATACAGTTTTAATGCCACACTTATTACTAGATAATACGTACTAAGTAAGCTGCTACATTACAAATCATATTAATGATTTCTAGTTGATAAAGTTTTTGATCACAGTAAATTTAAAGTTCAAATCTGCAGCAATTAGGTAATATTAGGTACCTTTATTTTATATAAATAGGAATCTAAGAAGATTCTGTGGTCTTCTCCAGGGATCGGATCCGGTTTTTTCAAAAGTCCCCGAAGAAGTCTAATATTTTGAATTATTTTAGGCTCTTAATGTAGGAGTCTATCATGTATTTAGGTAACATTTTCGTATTATTAGACAGCCTGATCAAAAATGATATTATAAACCAAAGAACGAAATTGAACGAAATAAAACCGGTATTTTTGTATGGTGAAAATACCGGTATCCGATCCCTGGTCTTCTCTATTTTTTTCTACAGAAACCTGTCCTGTGGCAGATTTTTGAAAATTAAAAAAAAAAGTGACGAGGCGTGGTTTAGGAATTTTCTAACTGCCCTGACTGTAATCAGTGATGGGTCCACTGTGTGGAAAATGGCACCATCATATTGAAACCTATTTCCATTAAAGAAAAAGTCACTTTCAACATGCTGTCTAAAAATATTCACTCTAAGTAATATTTTTCGGAATACTGCCTGCTGCAAAAATAGGGCCTGTAAATGAACTTCTAAAGTACACCTAAAGTAATTTTTTTGGCTGTTCAATAGGATCTCTTGCATAATTCTCGAATCGTCAAGATTTTAGTCACCACTAGTTTTTTTGGATAACCGTATATACGAAAAAAGGCCCCATTTTTGTAATCAGTAGAATCCACATACTGAATTCCAGTAGATCACTTTATTAATTAATAGCGTAAAAGCATGATTCTCCCGTCTCACGTTCATAGTGAAAAAAACGCAATGTTCAAAATACCTAAACTCCCATTTACTTTTTCTTTCAAAAACATGATTTTTCTACCGAACAAGCATCTTCTACACTTTTTATCATTCCAAATGATGACCCCGGAACCACCCAGCGCAGTATAAATAACTATATTTATTTTGTGACGTACCTATATACAAACATTAACTAAATACGGCGCAAGCATAGATCAAAGGAATCTGTGTTCCAAAAAATAACACTAGGTCTTGCAAGGTACAGTCGACTACAAAGAGAAAGATACAACCAAAGTTACAAAAATATGTATACACGACTTTATTGCCTTAACATTAAGGTCGTGTCTACATATTTTTGTAACTTTGGCTGTACCGATCTCTTTGTAGTCGACTGTACAAGCCAAAGCAAATATCCCCTCGGGGGATGTTGGTCCAAGTGTCAAGGAGTCTAGATGTCCAGATGCCATTAAAACCACTGGTCAATTTGGTCCAAGTGGTTAATTTATTCGTTTATTCATGTCAAACAAATACAATACAATAAAACAATAACAATACAATAGCTTAAGCCTAGTCAAATAATCCCCCTCGAGTCGTCCCTGCAAAGGTACCCATCACACTCGCCGCGTTACCACGTTGAATGGCGACGGACAACCTTTGCACCAGGTACGACCCCACGCGGGCTTCAGATCCCCTCTCCCCAATTCGGCGTCCCACTTCCCTAATTATTATTATTAATCATTTATTTCGAACCATAATAAGTCCATATACATATACAATCATAAATACAAAATAAAATTAAAAATAACAATTCATTGAAAATAACAATTTAAAATTAAAGTTACATTAAAATAAGTCATATCAAATCATTAAAACAATACAATATAATTACTAGAATGTATGGAGTTCCAGTGCTCCACCATCGGGCATTCCAACCTATCAACAATGGTGTTCAGGAGGCTGCTGTCACTGTCTCGCACGCGGCGCATCAGGGAGGCAACTCGTTTACGAATTATAGCCTGAAAACTATCAACTCTAGCCTCTGCAAACATACCTGATGCGCTGCAAAAGCGAGGCAGCCCCAACAACATCCTGAAACCATTATTGTATTGGACAATGACTGTGCCTCCGACCCCCAGCACCCAGTAGTTTCAAACGCAAGGGGTACAAAATGATAACTACCGCCCAGGGCCGAACATTTATCCCGCTTTTTGACTGCGGCAAAATCTGCAGTACAGTCACGGACTTTCGTTGAGCCGTTTAGGTGTCAACTAATTTTAGTCTTTAATAGTTAAGGTATGAATATCCAGTAAAATGTGAGCTCTAAATGGCTCAACGATTAAAGTCCGTGACTGTACCGCTGCAGATTTTGCCGCGGTCAAAAAGCGGTATTAATATTCGGCCCGGCCCTATAAATAAGCGCCGAGTCAAGTTCACACTGTGGATGTTATCGCCGAGGAGAATGACATGGAGTGGAGCCCGAAGAAGACTCACAGCCTGAGAGTGAGCCAGGGTCTGAAACCGGTATTGTTGCAAAATGACCACTGTCAAGGTTAGCCGCTATCTCCCTCGCGGTCGCTATACTTTATTTTCGTATACTTACCTGGCCCCGTAGCATGGTTGGCCTTGTCACGCGATAGGTGATAGGATAGAGCGTGCGTCACTGGCTGACACCGTTCGATAGAACGAGACGACGCCCCTATCTTGTCACTTGTCGCGTGATAAGGCCAACCATGCTAGGGCTCCTGCTGTGTTGTCTCTTACACTCTTCTTCTCTGCACCTTGTCACCGTCTAACGTTTACAAAGTGGTAAACCGACCGAGGTGCGAGGCGGCGAAAGTACTGACGCACGCGGCGTCCTACAGCAGACACTGTCCCCTCTGCCACGGCACCAAAGTTAAGCCGTAACTAAATTGACTAAACTAAATTCAAAGTAAGTTAAATCTAAAAAAGTTCCTCGATGCTTTGTGCTGGCGATACTGGTGGCATTTCGTCGCTGTATGCATTTCAATGCCGATACGTTGCGCGAGAAACCCGCCAGCTCTTCAGTCAGTTATCAACCAGACGCTGACCGAGGCGAGGGTATCGTCGCCAAATGAGATACATGCTCTAAAGTTTTACTCTTATGGGGATAGTTACGAGTTACAGGGCATTTTCCGCAAATCGACATCAAACGTGCCAATTTTGCGTGAAAGGATTAGACCGGTTTCCTCACGATGTTTTCCTTCACCTAAAAGCTAACGGTAAATATTCCGTACATAAGTTCCGAAAAACTCATTGGTACGAGCCGGGACTCGAACCCACGACCGCCGCTTGACAGCCGCATGCCTGAACCACTAAGCTATCGTAGCTTCTTTATGGGGATAATCATTAAACCATTAGAATTCGTCAGTCTATAAAAAAACCGGCCAAGTGCGAGTCGGACTCGCGCACGAAGGGTTCCGTACCATTATCTATAAAAACGGCAAAAAAATCATGTGTGCTGTATGGGAGCCCCAGTCCGACTCGCACTTGGCCGGTTTTTAGTATTTGTTGTTATAGCGGCAACATAAATACATAATCTGTGAAAATGTCAACTCTCTAGCTATCACGGTTCTTGAGATACAGCCTGGTGACAGACAGACAGACGGACGGACGGATAGACGGACGGACGGAAGGACAGCGAAGTCTTGGTAATGGGTGCCCTTTGTTTCCCATATTTTTTTTGTTCCGAATTTCGATGGTCAGAAGTTGTTATCCATAAAATTTATAGACATACATATCAGTAGTCATAATTTTTGTTAAGTATAACGCTTAATAGTTCTAATATCAATGACCTATAATATTAAATCCTATAATCTCAAAAGTCATAAAATTGATGACTATAATGTTTAAAGGTCTATAGATAATTATTCAGAAATGTTGTAAGGCATTTATTTCAACGTACTAATGGTTGTTATTCATATCGTATTAATGCCTAAAGTTAATTATGTCTAAGCAACCAAATCTATAACATCCATAGGTATATGGATAATTACTCAGAAACATTACTAGACATAATAAAACTACTATCAAACGTACCTATCAAAATGTAGAACCTATCAAAATAAGCATAAAACGTCACATAAACTTTTCTCTGAGATCAACCAATGCCAAGATAGTGGTGTATAAAGTTCAAGTTTTTCGAAGAACAATAAGAACAGGGACTTAGTGGCAAAACCGACTCGGATCGCGGATAGGTTAGAAGACGGAAGCGGGAGCTTTGCTCCCGCTTTCATCTTCGAGGTTATTTTTTTTATTAAAGAGCGTATACACTTGTTTGCAAAAAATATTATAATTTAGCAACACAAACATTGTAATTTTTACCCTACGCACTACTTAAATTGGGATATAAATCGTATGTCATTGCAACATTTTTGGATTAGTATTTAAAAAAAAATCTATACTGACTCGAACAACCACTTGGATAGGGGTTCGTTAGTTCAAGAACAACAATTTATTTAGAACAAGAATTTTATACCTTCTTCTAATTATTGCGAGTGTTTTTATTGACTGTAATATTATGAAGTCAGACACCACCCTCACATTAAATGTTATGACTAACTAACCACGTGACTACCCATCATTATGACCTGCGAAAAAAGACTTTACAACAATTATAATAAGCAAGTTTATTGCCTTCAATAATATGAAATGGCATACCATCTGGACATTGAATGTTATGACTAAACAATTTTATGACTAACAATAATAATGACTAGCAAAAATCGGAACTCCAATTTATACTGTTTAATTTTATGACTTTCGACAATATGACTTATAAAAATTATGTTGGGAAACGGTATGGACTGAAAAAATCGGAACTCAAATTTTATGGGAACCAATAGAGACCCCTTGGTAATAGGGTCCCGTTTTTACCCTTTGGGTACGGAACCCTAAAAAATTTAATCGACCAAAAAACCCTTAATAATCGAACCTGCTCACAAAGTTACACGAGAATCGATTGAGAAATGAAATTTGTAGAGAACAGCCGGGTAGCCGGACAGCGGGAAAGCCGGTCAGCCAAATATAAGAAAGAATTTTTACCCAGGCTGAAATGGAGAACATCGTTCGCTTTGCTCGCTCGTGGCTGTCAAAAAACTGGTGATCATTTTCAGACACAAATTAAGTCGCAATACAATTTTGATTTAATTCAGGATTCAAATACATCTTAAGTTAGGTTGGACAGTGTAAGTTAAATGAATCCACGTTACATGAATAATTTACTTTAAAAACGAAGATTTAACCGACTTCAATTCAGTACTTTTTATTTGAAGGGTTCCCTCGATTTCTCCAGGATCCCATCATCAGATCCTGACTTGATCACCATGGGTCCTCCTGAGAAGGATACCCTTTCAAACAAAAAAAGAACTTTCCAAATCGGTCCAGGTGTCTTTGAGTAATCGGGGAACATACATCCCACTATTAATTAATTAATTAATATTAATATTTAGATGTTTGAATGCTTGGATGTTTAGATGTTTTGGATGTTTGTTACTCAATCACGCTCAAAGGGCTGAACCGATTTATATGAAATGTTGCACGAAGATAGTTTAAAACCTGGATTAAAATATAGGATTGTTTTTATCCAGACGCAGACGAAGTCGCGGGTAGAAGATAAAAGATTCCAACGAATCGCTACGCGCTACGCTCCTAGCCGATTCCGTAGTTTTCCTCGAATGTAGCGGAAAGCGACTACGGCGTAGGGACGCGTATGTGTCGTCACATGCTCTACACTTTTAGCCAAACTTGTACTCACAAATATATCTTGACGCCACGATTCGTAGTAGGGTCGTTCTTCTTTTCGACCGACAATACTCGTAGCTTGTCCTTCGTCTTATTACGGCATCTCATTTGAGTAATGATGTTTACGGTTTTATAATGTTCGAATGAACGTCCATATTATTTTATTAATTAGTGATATTTAATATTTCACTTTCTCTAACTAGCATTTTTTTTAATGTTTTTTTTTTTCGTAGAATGCCGTGACAGAGTGGTAAATCAAAATGTTGTCCCCACTGAAACAGTCCACTTTGTCACATGTTTTTTTAGAAACCAACCGTAAATAAATATTTATATTGGCCAGAAAGGAAACTTTAATTAGTTCTAATGAAGAAACCTATGCATTTTTTTTAAATCGCACTTCAAAACCACAATTTTCGATAGTTCAAAAAGCAAAAAAACAGAAAAACCTCGGTTCATTGTCGGTAAAAAAGAAGAACGACCCAGTAACTAAGCGTCGGTAGAGGTCTAGTTTCGTTAGACGTGACGGGTGGGGTGAAGCGCATGAGCTCGTAGTGAAAGAATCCACCCCCTGATAGTTTTGAGATCTTAGTACCTGTAGTACGCGACGTCTAGACTGACCCTAAATAAAGACATTCCACGAATAGTTGGCATAGGCACAATAATTAGTGTAGTGTAGGATAGTCGTTTTGTCTGTCGCATACTCTAGTGCATGTTGAATGCTTGCGTAGATTAGGGCTGCCAAAAAGCCCGGGGGCATTAGAATACGGCTACGGTATCCCCTGCCTGTCGTACAAGGCGACTCAAAGGGGTCCTCGGGTGTACACGGTTGTAGTTGGGGGCTGCAATCGTGGAAAAAAAGGCAGGACCCGCAGAGGCATGACGCTAGCGCGGCGCTGGTGCGTTCCGTAGGAGATCCCAGAGCCGTCCGAAGTGCGTCGAGGAGGACCATCGGGGGGTTTTTAGTCGGTGCGAGTCCGACATAACCTCCGCGCTATCCCCGTGGCGTGGAGGTATCCATAACGGATTTTACCCGATGCCTTGATTCGAGTCGATTCGCGAAAACAACGTCCCCTTGACAGAGACACGCTTATGCCTTCCGAGAAAAAGAGGCAACACTTCGGGAATGGCTTTTTTGGACAAATTTCGACAAATACCCAATTTAGTGAAGTTTTATCCATATTTCATTAAGTGAGATTTTAGATGGGATAAAATACTGTAGTATTGACTTGATTGTGTCGTAAAATAATGTATTGTTTGAGAATAGATAAAAAATAGAAAAATAAAAATCCAACTTTGGATTTTTTTTTCTGTGGAAGAAATTTTAGGCAATCATGTATCGATTAAATCAGATAAACATATGAACGATTCTGAATAACGCCATGATATTGTGAGATTTATTGCGGGCAACTTCCAAAACAAACAATTTACGAAATCATTTTTCACTGCATCCAAATTAGCAAGTTTGACCCTATGGTCAACCGGTAAAATAAATAAATAATTATACTCAAAGTAAAAAAAAAACTGTGACAGAGGAGAGAGATGGAAAAGATTAGATTAGGCACACAATTATTATTGATGTAAGAGAAGGTAGGCGGACGGTTACCTCTTCCTTGGCAATTATAAGCCAATGGTATCTTCAGCTCATATTGGCAGGACATATTGCCAGGCAGCGTGACGGTAGGTGGACGAAAACGTTAACGGATTGGTGGCCACTTAGAGGGAAAAGAAGCGTCGGTCGTCCACCAGCTCGATGGGTTGACGACGTAAAAAAGACCGCGGGTCATTTCTGCATGAGACTAGCACGGGACCGGGATAAGTGGCGTACTCGAAGAGAGACTTATGCTCAGCAGTGGGCGATTACAGGCTGACAATGATGATGATGATGGTATCTTCAGAATATATTGTAACAGAATCGATATCATCAATAGAACATTAGATGAATAATATAATAGCTAGTTCTATCAGTTAGGCCGAATTCGATCAAATAGTGCATGTTGTTACGGGATACATTTGAATAAATACTTTTTCACGCCACTGCTCGGAAATGTGGCAAAAGATGGTCAGAATTCAGGCGTCAAAGCTAGGGTTAGTTGGACGTCGCACGAACAGGCCATCTATGACTTCAAACTGTCCAACAATGTTATTGTTGGACAGTTTGAACAGCGATCGTCCAATCACACGGCCCCGCGCGGTCGCGCCGGCGTGCGCTGCCTGTGCAGCTCCTCCCTCCTCCGGGTGCGAGGCAAGCGAGCCTGTTTAGTATTATGATCTTCAATTAGATACTTAATTTTGATTTAAAATTATAATTATTTGCAATTTCCTCGCAGTAGGCGTGAAAAGCACTGTGTTAAGCCTCGGCCGAAAGTACAACAGCTGGACTAGTACGTTCGAGGGCCTCCGCTACGCGTCGGCCCTCGAACTAACTCGTCCATCTATTGCTTACTTTCTAGCCTCTTCAACAATGTACTATTTCACGCCACTGCTCGGAAATGTGGCAAAAGATGGTCAGAGGTCAGGCTTCAAAGCTGGGGTTAGTTGGACGTCGCACGAACAGGTCATCTATGACGTCAAACTGTCCAACAATAACATTGTTGGACAGTTTGAACAGCGATCGACCAATCACAGGGCCCCGCGCGCGGTCGCGCCGGCGTGCGCCCGCTCCTCCTGCGCCGAGCGCGAGGCAAGCGAGCCTGTTTAGTATTATGATCTTTAATTAGATACTTAATTTTGATTAGATACTAAATAACTGCAAAAGACAGAAAAATCTAAGCTTCATACAACCGCATCAATCAAAAATTGACGAAATTGACTTCACTTCCAGATCAGTGCGAGTGGAGCGCGCAGCTTCAATATTTCAACCAATCACAGAGCAATACAGTAGTATTCTTGCGGCGCGTGGCCAACTAGATTTTTTTCAACCAGTCACAGAGCAGAATTCTTGTGGCGCGCGGCCAACCTAGATTTGCTAAAACCAATCAGATCACACACAGGCTACAATAGACGACAGATACAATAAAAAAAAACTATTCGGCTATTTTAAAAATGCACCGTGATCATCTTAATCGGGATAAGCACATAAATATAACACACGCGTGTCGTAATGCTATAAAACACGCGTGTTTAATATCCTGGATTATGAGCTTAACAGCGACGTTATAAGAGGCAAGTTACGAGCAAATGTGTTGAATAAATAGTAATCATCATCTAAGTTAGGTTAGATAATTTGGTATTTTGCTACTTAGGAATTTTGCGTACATTTGGTGTTTTGCGTTTGTGGTTTTACGATTCTAAAGGATTAAAATGCAATGAAACGTTTCACTCACGTCTTTGAGGATAATAAAATATCCGTCTCTTCCTTAGTGTTCTAATGAAACAGTCGGGTAGTCTATCTCGCCGCACATTGCACGTAGAACCGATGGCCATTGGGGCGGAAAGGTTTTCGAGTGGCGACCACGTACCGGAAGGCGCAGGGTAGGCCCCCCACAAGGTCTGATGACCTGGTAAAGGTCGCTGGAGTCCGCTGGATGCGGGTGGCGCAGGACCGGTCATTGTGGCACTCTTTGGGGGAGGCCTGTGTCCAGCAGGGGACGTCTTTCGGCTGATATGCCATGACCAGACTCCAGCGACCTTTACCTGGCACCCCTAAGTAGCAGTGGGCGGGGCACATTACACGTAGAACCGATGGCCATTGGGGCGGAAAGGTTCTCGAGTGGCGACCACGTACCGGAAGGCGCAGGGTAGACCCCCCACAAGGTCTGATGACCTGGTAAAGGTCGCTGGAGTCCGCTGGATGCGGGTGGCGCAGGACCGGTCATTGTGGCACTCTTTGGGGGAGGCCTGTGTCCAGCAGTGGACGTCTTTCGGCTGATATGCCATGACCAGACTCCAGCGACCTTTACCAGGCACCCCTAAGTAGCAGTGGGCGGGGCACATTACACGTAGAACCGATGGCCATTGGGGCGGAAAGGTTCTCGAGTGGTGACCACGTACCGGAAGGCGCAGGGTAGGCCCCCCACAAGGTCTGATGACCTGGTAAAGGTCGCTGGAGTCCGCTGGATGCGGGTGGAGCAGGACCGGTCATTGTGGCACTCTTTGGGGGAGGCCTGTGTTCAGCAGTGGACGTCTTTAGGCTGATATGATGATGATAATGATGATGATATCTCGCCGCGACACAGCTCGCGCGCCGTCCTGCGATAGCCGCGCTGATTGGATATAATTATGAAAATGAAAGCATTTATTTCTGACAATTTTACACATCCATATTATATAGGTATACCCTGAATATGGAAATGTCGGTGACAACCCTAGCAGCTGGCAAGCGGCCATTGTAACGTCGTGACGTCACAGCAGGCATTCCACGCGTCTGGAGGTGGCCGGTGGACTGTTCAAGGTAAGTGGTAAGTAAAAGGACGTTTCAGGACCCTATTTCACTAACTTGACAATCGATTAAATAATTATTTATTCGTGACTAGGATAATAAATACAAACAATAAAATAAAATAAAAATATCGTTGGACAATTCACACCAATTGATCTAGTCCCAAACTAGGCAAAGCCTGTACTATTACTAGACAACGGATAAACGTATATATATCCAAGACTCGAGAACAAACATTCTTATTCATCATACAAATATCTGCCCCGACCGGGGATCGAACCCGGGACCTCAAGCTTTATAGTCAGGTTCTCTAACCATTAGGCTATTTGGTCGTCTCAACATAATCAAATAAAACGACAACTTAACCTACAAAGACAAATAAACTATAAATTAAAACTTAAAGTTTAAAAATTGGCCCAAATCGCTGTCAGAGGGTAGTGTGCCCAGAAGGCTGGCAGCATTGCCACGCTGGATGGCAATGCTCGCTCTTTGAGCAAAATATAGGCCAGCCCTCTGGTCACCGCTGGTGTCTATTAGGCGCGCCGACAAATCCATATATAGTCGGCGCGCGCTTGGACCCCATGGTCCCAGTGTTTAGGTAGGTACAATCAATTTAGGTTTTTTTAATTTTCTATTATTATACCTGCAGTTTTCAGACAGCATCGTACGTGACCCACGGAACGCAACACAACATACTAAAAGTATACACATAATAGATAAGGTTCAGGTCCAGATCGCGCAAGACTTTTGGCGGTTGGAGCCAGAGAGGCCGGTCACTGGCTACATGCCCATCCCTCTCCAAATACCGGTACCTTCCTAGATCCGACCTCCTTTCGTCTGGCGACTGGTCTGCGGCTTGGGGTCACGGTATGCACTCCACACATATGCCCTTGTGGCACGGACATGGACCGACTGGGTCACCACGGACTTTGTTGTCAAAAAAGTGCAGGCCGCTTTTCAAGACATGCGACACTTAATGACATAATCCGCCGGTCTCTTGCCAGCATCAATGTGCCTGCTCTTCTTGAGCCGCCTGGCATTGTCAGAGATGATGGCAAAAGACCTGATGGTGTGTCTCTGGTTCCGTGGAGGTTGGGACGGATGCTTGTGTGGGACGCTACATGTGTAGACACACTGGCACCGTCTCACCTCCAACGGACTACTTCTAAAGCGGGTGCAGCGGCGGAAAACGCCGAAAATCTGAAACGTAATAAATATAGAGGCCTCGGCAGAGAGTACGACTTTGTACCCTTTGGCGTCGAGACCCTCGGTCCGTGGGGTCCCAGTGCGCATAAGTTATTTGCAGAAATCGCGAAACGTCTGGTCGATGTAACTGGTGACCGAAGAGCTGGCGGCTTTCTCGCGCAACGCATCAGCATTGCAATTCAGCGAGGAAATGCCGCCAGCATCCTCGGTACAATGCCTCGAGGGCCTTTTTAGGGTTCCGTAGCCAAAATGGCAAAAACGGAACCCTTATAGTTTCGTCATGTCCGTCTGTCCGTCTGTCCGTCTGTCCGTCTGTCCGTCTGTCCGTCTGTCCGTATGTCACAGGCATTTTACTCGAAAACTATAAGGTGTATTTGAATAAAATTTTGAGGATAGGTGTTATTTGTTAGCCACTACATACTTTTGTAATTAAAATGACAAAAAAAAATTTTTTTAGGGATGCACTCCATACATAAACCTAAAAGTCAATTTTTTTTTTTTCATTGTGACCCCCCGTGTGGCATATCAATCGATAGGCCTTTCAAAATAAATATAAGGTTTCTTTGCATTTTTTTTGATTAAGTGAATAGGGTCGGAGATAATCGCCCCGAAAGTCACTAAAATTCGGTCCCCCCCCTCTAATTTTTGAACGGTGTATTTTAAAAATATGGAAAAATTCATGGACATAGGGCTTATTAATTTCATTCACCGAAAATTGTTTTGAACAAGATCGGTTCAGAGGTTTTCGAGATATTGCTGAAAAACTGCCTTCCTCAAAGAAAAGGACGTAAGTGCCGTAAAATTTCTGTGACGATACGACCTTTTTAATAGGCACGGAACCCTTCGTTTTGCGTGGTCCGACACGCACTTGGCCGGTTTTTTAGATTTAACTTAGTTTTAATTTATCTTAGTTAATGTTAATTATAATCTTGTATTTTTATTTCAATAAAATAAACATGTTTTTTATAAGTTAATAAAAACAACATAGATAAATAATTAATGTAATAAATTTGTAAAATATGTAACAGTAGCACAATTTGATGAAAAACACAAAGCATAAAACGCGACACGGTTAAAAGTGCTGGATGAGCTAGGGTTGGGATTTTTGGAGCGTCAACAAATAGCCTATAAGCTGGCGCTTAAAAGTATACTATACTTGCTAGCTCCTTGGATAGGTAGAAGGAGATCATTCCAACACTTGGACGAGGCGAACCTACACTAACCGCGAAACGACATGATTTTAGCAGTCTGTTTGTATATTACCTACGTTCCACTGTAGCGTTTAACATACAAACAGATTTTTATAAATGAGGTGTCAATCGATTCGAAACAGCTTGTTAGATATCTATTGAAGACGACCGAATAGCCTAGTGGTTAGAGAACCTGAGTATGAAGCTTGAGGTCCCGGGTTTGATCCCCGGTCGGGGCAGATATTTGTATGATGAATACGAATGTTTGTTCTCGAGTCTTGGATGTTTAATATCTATTTAAGTATGTATTTATCTATATATAAGTATGTTTATCTGTTGTCTAGTACCCATAGTACAGGCTTTGCCTAGTTTGGGACTAGATCAATTGGTGTGAATTGTCCCACGATATTTATTTATTATTTATTTCCCCTGGTAGGAAGTAAAATTTTCACATGGGGCGGTAATAGCCTCATTACGGCCAGCGGAGACGTAAGAAATCTTCACACTCGGGTGACCCGGCCCGCATTATTAACTACGCAACAATGCGGTTTAGGTATTGCTTAAGACGGGGCCGTATTGTTAGGAAAGGCACTACAAAAACAACAGACTTTGTATAGACTAGTTTTAGTATGGTGGAAAACAAGCGTACGGCCTATAGCTGATGGAACCGTAGTTTATGGACGCTGTTAGGAAGGATACTACGAAAACAACAGGCTTTATATCGACTAGGTCCTTTTTGTAATGGTGGCAAACAAGCGTTCGGCCTGTCTGATGCGGTCACCGTAGTTCATGGACACTTACAACTCCAAAGGAGTCATAAGTGCGTTGCCAACCCTTATTGCTTTGAGTATTCTTTAACACGTTCACAGTTCAGTGCCCCATACATGGGTCACGACGAACTATCTCCACAAGTCCGTGCCCCGTACATGGGTCACCATAGCCGACCAGGTATGCACTCAAATCACTATAATTGGGTAGTTTCCACATGTTAAAATTGATAATGATAACTCAGTGTTGCTAAATTGATAGTAAACCATCAAATAAATGTTATTAAGTATAAACTAAGAAATATTGAACGTTTAGAAAAAATATGTTTTTTTTTAATTGCCCAAAAGTAAAATTAAAGCTACCAATAGAATCCTTACACTTTTATAGAAACAAAATTGTATGACAACTATGGTCCTAAACGCAGTATTTCGCGACTGAAACAGCAATTTACTTCATTTTCAATACAACGATTACTACAAATATTACACTGTGACGTCACGATTCAATGTTGATCAGTATGAAACGTTTTCGGCTGCCGCCTGCGAGGTCCATCTTCAACTATTTTTTTTGGGTATTTATGTTTCTTAATTGTAGTTGCTCCCATACAAACATTTGTTCCTCTCAAAAAACTGGTTCGAATGGCATCGTAAAAAAATTGAGGACACAACCCAATTATATTTTTGTTTAGATTGCTCTATTTTGTATTGTAC
This sequence comes from Epinotia nisella, assembly GCA_932294315.1. Classification (NCBI taxonomy): domain Eukaryota; kingdom Metazoa; phylum Arthropoda; class Insecta; order Lepidoptera; family Tortricidae; genus Epinotia; species Epinotia nisella. Next base: position 1,543,336 of record OW028699.1, read on the forward strand.
TAGTCTAGCAACCCTTGAAATAATTGATAGGTAGTCGAAGATATGATTCACTTATTACTACATTCGATAAAAGGCTTATAAGGGTCGTTCTTCTTTTTTACCGACAATGATCCGAGGTTTTTCTGTTTTTTTGGTTTTTGAACTATCGAAAATTGTGGTTTTGAAGTGCGATTTAAAAAAAATTGCATAGGTTTCTTCATTAGAACTAATTAAAGTTTCCTTTCTGGCCAATATAAATATTTATTTACGGTTGGTTTCTAAAAAAAAACATGTGACAAAGTGGACTCTTTCAGTGGGGACAACATTTTGGTTTACCACTCTGTCACGGCATTCTACGAAAAAAAAACATTTAAAAAAATGCTAGTTAGAGAAAGTGAAATATTAAACATCACTAATGAATAAAATAATATGGACGTTCATTCGAACATTATAAAACCGTAAACATCATTACTCAAATGAGATGCCGTAATAAGACGAGGGACAGGCTATTGTCGGTCGAAAAGAAGAACGACCCATAAAGACAATTCATATTTATTTAGATATGAAATAACATTCTATAATGTATATTGTAATAATCCGAGTGCATACCTGGTCGTTTCATGGTGACCCAAACGTGGAGCACGGACGTGTGATGTAAGTAATTTGCTTGGATGTCCAAGAAAATTGAAACAATTTGTATGGGGACTATGAACGTGTTAAATTAAAAGCGAGATGTCAGTTCCTACGTAGATCCCTCACTCTCAATAAAGCGTATCTTCGGAAGATCTAGCTCTGGTACTTTTATCAAGAAAATCATTTCGCAATGAAGTGAAAATAGTCAATTGGGAAAGAAAATGTGTTACAAATAGCTTCTGACCCCAACTTAATCCATCGCACATAAATTTTCCACCCCCGTTTTTTCCCCTTTTGGAGATGCGGGTGGATTTAGAAGATAAATTGTCTCTTTAGTAAAAACTAATTTCCATCTAAATTGGTATGGAGATTTGGTAAAAGTAAAATTGTTTAAATTCTTACTAGGTAATTAAAGTATTAGAATAAACAACGGTGTAATATAAAAAACCGGCCAAGTGCGAGTCGGACTCGTGCACCGAGGGTTCCGATAAACCTGTAGGTATGTAAGTAAATTATTTAAAATATTTTTATTATATGATGTAACTAAAAATTTACGGTTTACAAGACGTTTCTTGGTACCAAATTTCAAGATTCTGAGTTCACGGGAAGTACGATGTAGGTTTTGATTCCCTTGCAAGTTTCGAAAATTTGCGGAAATTTGCGGCATAAACGGCTGTATCTTTTGATTGCGTTGGTTGTAGACGATTATGTATACCTAGGACAGACTGTCCAGTTAGGTAGGTCCAACTTCGAGAAAGAGGTCAATCGTCGAATCCGACTCGGCTGGGCAGAGTTCGGGAAGCTCCGGCACATCTTTTCGTCCAATATCCCGCAGTGTCTCAAGACGAGAGTCTTTGACCAGTGTGTGTTGCCAGTGATGACATATGGCACTGAAACTTGGTCGCTTACTATGGGCCTCATAAGAAGGCTCAAAGTCACACAAAGGGCAATGGAGAGGGCTATGTTAGGAGTTTCTCTGCGTGATCGCATCAGAAATGAGGCTATCCGCAGCAGAACCAAGGTAGCCGATATAGCCCTCCGAATTGCTAAACTTAAGTGGCAGTGGGCGGGGCACATTGCACGTAGAACCGATGGCCACTGGGGCGGAAAGGTTCTCGAGTGGCGACCACGTAGCCATGATTTACTATGATAAAAACAGAGTTACATGAGTTACGTGACAGGCTCGTATAAGGAATTGGTAAGTTAAATTAAAAAAACCGAGTATGTAGGTCGATAAAGGCATGGAAAATAAACTGATTTAGACATGTTACGCGTAACTCATGTATCTCAAGATACATGAGATAGGATTGACACGGTAGTGTACAGTTAGTTTTACTGGGCATTTTCCGCAAGTCGACATCCAATGTGCCTATTTTGCGTGAAACGGCAGGGTGGCGCTACTCTAACCACCCCAGCTCCTCTAAAAAGTTTAAGAGTGCCTTGGTATTACTGACTGCGTTCCGTAGTGTGTCCATAATGTCCCCTTATATTTATTTATTTATCTACTACTTGGAAATCTCTAGAAGTCTGAAGTTCATAATATTGTAGGTTCTGTCTGCCAGTATAAAGTATAATGTACTGTAATAACGTTGCCGACTTGATTATGACTTTATCCCCAGATAAGGCATAGTTTCTGTGCAAATGAGTCAGTCTATTGAAATACACGCAAGAGCAAAAGTTTTGGGTACAGTTTGTACTGAAATTCTATACAAAGTGTACCCGAAACTTTTGCTCTTGAGTGTATAACCTAGCAGTTGATATGGCCAACTGACTCCATCAGCTCGTAGGTTCCATAATATTGCGATTTCGTATTTACATAACCCCCCTCTCCTTCGGCAGTCGGGTAATAAATTCGGTGAAAACGCAACGCCATGGACCAAGGACCGGAAAAACCCTTTTCAGGCTTAATATCGATTTGGTAACCCTATGATAAGGTTACCTTCATCATATCAGCCGAAAGACGTCCACTGCTGGACATAGGCCTCCCCCAAAGAGTGCCACAATGACCGGTCCTGCGCCACCCGCATCCAGCGGACTCTAGCGACCTTTACCAGATCTTCCTTCCACCTTGTGGGGGGGGCTGCCCACGCTGCGCCTTCCGGTACGTGGTCGCCACTCGAAAACCTTTCCACCCCAATGGCTATCGGTTCTACGTGCAATGTGCCCCGCCCACTGCCACTTAAGTTTAGCGATTCGGAGGGCTATGTCGGTTACCTTGGTTCTGCTGCGGATGGCCTCATTTCTGATGCGATCACGCAGATATACTCCCAGCGTAGCCCTCTCCATTGCCCTTTGGGTGACTTTGAGCCATTTGTGAGGCCCATAGCAAGCTTAGAAGGTTACCTACGCTATTGTTATGTTAAGCCGATGTGTTAAACATAAGAGAACCATAAGTTAACCCTTAAAAAAGCCCTATCTCAGTAGGGTTAACTTTTTATTATGGATAGGGTTTTAAAAACAACTTCTAAAACACTTCTTCGTTCCGGTCCCTGCTTTGTAGGTGAATTTATATTTCAAGAAATGTCAGTCATGAAGTCTGCTTTTCGCTAACATCATATCGATAACAATTTTTGGTCTAGTCAACCCTTTTCCAGGCCGACAGTTGGAAAATGACAATCGGATGTCAGTCTTATTCATTGACATTAAGATATTATGTTTGACATGCAGTAAGGTAGTACTAGTGCCCGACATGTCAACAGAAAATACTTATTTGAATCACGATATTATGCTCATTTAAGATGTATTAAACAGTTTCATACGGTTTGGGAGACGAGGTATTTACTCAAGTTACTGATATGGAATTCGTTTCATATGGTGATCTTATAAAAAAACCTGATAATATAAGAATTAGGTAATCAATCCGAATGTACGAGTAAATGGCAGGCGGTTATGCTGGCAGTCCCAATAGATGTCATTTCAGTACAAATGTAATGAATGACAGACTGACATTTATTGGGACTTGAAGGTTTAACTCATTGTCCCAATTGATGGCAGCTGGTTTTAACAAATATGTTCATAACTTATAAATAAGTTATTTGTCTTGAAATTGTGATAAGAAATATTGAAGTCACTAACATTTAGTAACTTAAAAATGATGTCGTGATCAATCTTAGTTTATTATTCGCTAGTTAAATTATATTCGTCGAGTACTAGTACCGCGTCGGGCACTAGTACTTATACCTTATGTGGTCGATATAACGCCTCTGCCGGGAAAAGGCTTAAAGCTTTCGCTCTAGTTTGGCTTTCGCAATACCAAGGTCAAATTGCGAAAGCTTTGCCTTAACAAAGCCCTGTCACGAACTTACTGACCGACAGGCCTTTCTATTATTAGATACTTAGCTATTGTCGTGCCGTGTCATATCTTTAACTATGATCTGTTTTAATCAAACGAGTTATATATTTGTAAATACGTGTAAAACAGCTATAGCCTAGTAATTTCAATACTACTTGGCGAGTCGAGCAATAACAATAACAATGAAACCATTTTGTGCGTAATAATAGCATTATTCTAATATTTTACGACTCTTTAGCCTTCTAACTTCCATATTCTATTCCAGTGTTTTTCAAACTTTTTGGTGTCACGGCCCTTCATGACCATCAAAATTCCTTTGCGACCCCCCAAAACCCAATTTGTATGATTAAACTTAAAACCCAATTATTAACTTAACAGATTTGGAATGCACCCTTCTATCATTCAATCAGTCATGCGTTTTGGAACGCATATTAAATCCCTTTCTGAATAGATCCGTGGTGCTAGCCGATCTCAACCACACTGTGAAAGAAGCTCTTCTAGAACTTGAACCTGATAGGATGCTAAAATTGGAGTTTGTATCCGTATCAATCAGTGCGTTTTGGGTGAAGAGAATGGCTGAATATCCCGATCTAGCAAAGGAAGCCCTTAGTATTATGATACCGCAACTTCTTATTTGTGTGGGCTGTCATTTTCTTCAATGGTCGATATCAAAACAAAGAAGAGGAATAGATTGAATTTGGAAAATGATTTAATAGTCTGCGTATCGCAACAGGAACCACGTTTTCATAAATTGGTTAAAATAAAACAAGCTCATTCTTCGCACTGAATTAAAAATATACAAATTACATTTTATAGTCGTAATTAAATAAATGCACACGTCTACATAAGAATGATTTTTAATACAGTTGCTCAAAAAGTGCTACTTTACATAGCTGTTTAGCGTGCGGAAAGTTGGTTTTCGCGCACTAGTGCTTTTTACTTTTCCTTGGACAAAGTGTACCATTAATTATTATGTCAATAACAAATAAATAAGATAGAACTGTATTAAACTTCATTTTTTTCAATTGTATTACAATGATGTTACAGAATGAATAATATAAAAGTTTCGAATTCCTTACTTGTTATTTTTCATATTTTTTCGCAACTGTATTAAAAAACGTCGTTCGATACACGTACGGAAATGTCATTCTTCACTCGTACTCGTGGCGTAATGACATACTTTCCGCACTAGCATCGAAATGTACTATTGTGTTTTATTAAAATGAACATGTTTGAAAAAAACATCATTCCTTATAGTCACGAGACTCTTTCGAAGCTGATCCTCGCGGCTCCCCTGGATATGTGCCGCGGCCCCCCAGGGGGCCGCGGCCCACACTTTGAAAAACACTGTTCTATTCAATACCCTAGGGATATGACTTCATTCGTTCGTTGACTGACTGGCATATCAACGCAAAGCCCCAACCGCTGGTTCTAGACATTCCAAATTTGGCACGTAGATTCCTTATAAGATCTAGGGGTGGATCTAACTCTAAGGATTTTTCAAAATTCACCCTCTAAGAAGGTGAAATGGGGTCCAAAGTTTGTATGGGGAAACTAGATTAGATGCACAAACAAAGCAGCGCAATGTTTTCTTATGAAGTTATCACGTACAATTATCGTCCGTAAAACGACAATTATTTGCGCAGGCATACTGGTTTCGGCGGTTCTAAAGAGCCTCTTAGTGCACCCCTATACCTTATAAGGAACCTACGTGCCAAATTTGGAATCTCTAGAACCAGCGGTTTGGGCTGGGCGTTGATATGTCAGTCAGCCAACGAACGGAACGGGATAATGAGTCACTTTGTCGTGCGTGCAGCCGGTGTTCATCGATTTATAAGACGTTATCACGTCAAAACCTTTTTGGATGGACATAAGCTATATTTTATCACGCGGCTCCGCTTGAGTTGTCAGCAATACGTAGACAAAACCGCGTAGGCATGTAGTCTAAATTAAAGAAGAAACTGACTGACTGACATATCAACGTACAGCCCGAACCGCTGGTTCTAGAGATTCCAAATTTGGCACGTATGTTCCTTATAAGCCCTAGGGGTGCACTAAGAAATAATTTTTCAAATATCACCCCCTAGCGGGTGAAATGGAGGTCCAAAATTTGTATGGAGAAACAAGATTAGTTAGACTATTTCATTTGAAACTTCACAGGAGTGTTCCTAACGATAAATGAATAAACACGTGTTTCAGGTTTTTGAGATTTCAATCCCTAAAAGGGGTTGAAATGTGGAGACAAAGTCTGAAAATCAACATGTTTCTATGGTTTATCGGGTCGCTGATTGCGAAAACAACAACGATTTTAAAATCCAACGTCACGGACGTGAAATGCCATCTCGCTTGTTGGGGTGCGATGGGGTTGAAATGTCTAACTATCAATATGGGTGTCGTTTTTATGGTTTTTTGGGACTTTCAATACGAAAATGTCATCGATTTTGAAATTTAATATTGTGGACATGAAAATTCTTGAAAAAGTTTGTGATCGTCCTTTTTTTTAGACGGTTAAAAATACTTTAATTACGCGGGCGAATAAAGGTCGCGGGAGTCCGCTGGATGCGGGTGGCGCAGGACCGGTCAATTTGGAACTCTCTGGGGGAGGCCTATGTCCAGCAGTGGACGTATTTCGGCTGATATGATGATGATGATGATGATGACGCGGGCCAAGCATATTCAGTTTAGGTGCCCGGGATCATTCTGAGGTGCGAGACGATGTACTTTCAGAATTCCTGGTTAAGGTTTCGTGACAATATCAAGCCGCTACCTCTTGGTATGCACTGTTTTAGGGTTCCGTACCTCAAAAGGACAAAAACGGAACCCTTATAGGATCACTCGTGCGTCTGTCTGTCCGTCTGTCACAGCCGATTTGCTCCGAAACTACTGGACCAATTGAGTTGAAATTTAGTGGTTGGTGGTGGATGAAAGGTGTTGTTGTAAGCATCTCAGTTTTTTTTTAAATAATTTTAGCGAAAACAGATTTAAAGTAATTTAGGAAAAAAGACGAAAATTGACCATCCCCCCCCTTAGGTATCTCCGAAACTACTAGGCTTAAAATTCTGAAATAAATATGGAAAATAGTTCCTTGCCTAAAGATTACAGGAAAACCTATGAGAAGTTTGAGTATTCAAAGTAACGGGAAAATTCTCAATATTTTACGGAACCCTCACCACGCGAGGCGAACTCGCACTTCAGGTTTTGTGAAGAATCACCTAGACAGGAAATAGTTAAATGTGGTGTAAGTAATGTTTTATATAAGTGTATAAAGCGCGATTTTAAGGACCTGGTTTGAATTATAATAAATTGAAATTGAAAGCGCACGAGTTAAAAGTGTTTTACATAGCAAATGTAAGCCATGTAGCTCGATTTATACCACCGGGTTTTTCAAAAACATAGGTAGGTACTTCGTGATTACGAGTATGATGAAATATATGTTTATATCACTTGCCATTCCTGTTTGCCGCTAATATTAAGCATAAAAATTGCTATGCTCTAAGCATCAGGCACTCCATACAAAATACACAAAAATATTGAATTTATTCCCGTTACTTTGAATACTCAAACTTCTTATACGTTTTCCTGTAATCTTTAGGCGAGGAACTATTTTCATATTTTTTTCAGAATTGTAAGCCTAGTAGTTTCGGAGATAAGTCGACCTCACGTGTATTTTCGTCGTGGACCTCCAGATTCTGAGTTCACGGGAAGTACCCTGTAGATTTTGATTCCCTTGCGAGTTTCGAAAATTTGCGGAAATTTGCGGCATAAACGGCTGTATCTTTTGATTGCTGGTCATTAAGAGAATTTTTCAAGGAAACAGATATTCTAACACTGCCGTCGCTATACGTATTTGAAATAATAATGTATGTTAGGAAGAATTTATACAACTACCCAACAAACACTGATAGGCCCAAGGTTACCAGAAGCGAAGGGAAGCTCAAAACAACTTTTTACAGGCTAGTAAAAGCGAAAAAGTCGTTCTTGGGAAATTGTATAAAATTCTACAATAAAATTCCAAAACACATTACCGAACTTACTGACTCTAAATTCAAATCTGTCGTAAAACGGACACTTATTTCAAAAGCATATTATAAGATAAACAACTACATCATGGATAGGGATATTTGGCAGCGATAAAATCCTGCACTAGAAATCTGTCGTAAAATAAATAGGCTTTCTACTGTAGCAATGTAATTTTAAAATTTTATAATACTCTGATACTGAAATGATATATTGTATACTGTTTTGAAAAAATGACACCTCGCCGAGTTTTTTACGCCGGTTCTTCTCGAGGCAGAGGTTTACTTTCCGAACCGGTGGTAGTTTATCGACATTCATAGGTGCATGTAATATGCCTAAATTGAAGAATAAATCACTTTGACTTTGACTTTGATTGCGTTGGCTTAGAAATTTGATTTTTTCACAGCTCTAAGGGACAGTAGACTTGAGTATTTAATATAAATTTTAGCTTGATACCTCCACGCGTTCCTGAGAAAAAGGGTCTTGACGAACGGAAGGACGGAAAACAAAGTGGTCCTATAATGGTTCCGTTTTTTCCTATCGAGGTACGGAACCCTAAAAATCATCACACTTGCTCGTAAATGGTGTTATTCCATGCCTGTATACAGAAGGACAATGGCATAAATTGTTCCCGCGGCGGAGTTATGGTGAGTTTGTATTCCCTAGGGAGTAATGAGCTTGTGATCGGTTGAAATATTGAAGCTGCGCGCTCTACTAGCACTGATCTGGAAGTGAAGTTGTCAATTTCGTCAATTTTTGATTGGTGCGGTTGTATGAAACTTAGATTTTTTCTGTCTTTTGTAGTTATTTATTTCTTCGCAAATGTGATTAGAAACATTGTGTATAACACGGGCTTAAGAATATTGCAAACTCGAGTCGTCAAAAGCCCTCCGCCTTCGGCGTCGCGTCGGGCTTCTGATAGAGCCTTGTTCGCAATATCAATCAATCATTTATTGCAATATCACAAAAGTAGGTACAGGTGTTTACTTAAAGCTACAGATCATTGTGAACCCTGTTGGGCGCTGCAATGTTAGGGAGAGGAGGACTTACTGAGCATTTATATTGAAAATGAAAATGAAATGAAAATGAAAATGAAAATTGTTTATTTTCCTTTATTTTAAAGTACAATATACAGTGATTGGGGCTTCCTTTTAGGTAAGTAAACCTGTGTTAGGATGCCCCGCTCTTCCATAACTGGCAAGTAGGTAGGAAATACATAATTTAGCCTAGTTCAAGTAATATTAATACAATACATTACTGGTAGGTGTGTGTGAGTGTGTATGTGTGTGTGCGTGTGTGAAAGAGAGTGTGCGTGTGTGTATATGTTTGTGTGTGTACAATTAGGTTCAGTTAATAATTAGCACGATATAGCAATGACTCTGTATATTATAATCTATCTTCTAAGTATTCATTTAGCGTGTAATAAGATTTAGTTAGTAATAGTTGCTTTATTTTATTTATGTACTTTTTATCGTCTTCTTCTTCTTTTATCGAGTCAGGTAACTTATTATAAAACTTAATGGACATTATTAATGGGCCTGAGGATAGCAGTGTCAGGTTGGTGGGTGGTTGAACGAGTCTATTCTTATAACGGATAGGTCGTGAAGAGGGAATGTCATCACGTTTTATACATAGAACTCTTTATGCTTTGTTTGTGTGAGGTGTGCAATAAAGAGTATTTGTATTGTATTGTATTGTATGTTTCCGTACAAACTTACATGTCTCAAAGATATACTAGGAAGAGTTAGTAATTTATGTTTTTTAAAATATGGTTTGCAGCTGTCAGCTTGCTTGATATTGACCAATATTCGGATTAGTTTTTTCTGGATGATGAAGATAGAAGGCGCGTTCGTGCTATTTCCCCAGAGCATAATGCCATACGTGAGCCATGCGTAAGCGTAGGCATAGTAAGTAGATAGCATACCTGTTGCATAGATATGCAATAGGTATACTATGAATTTGAATTTAGAGTACAAATAACGCTAGAAGGATAACATTGCAAGTGTGATCAGCCCCTGAGTCGGAATACGTACAGATCTGAGACCGACAGCAGGAAATGTAATTCGCTCCTGGGAAAAGTTTACCCTTTTTACCCGACTGCGCGGAGGACTATTGTAGTGCGATTTTATCAATTTTTGTGTGTGTAGAATATAAAAATTAAAACCTCTGTGTGTTCTTGATATAAAATCAAGTGGGTGTTTTTTAGGGTTCCGTACCGAAAGGGTAAAAACTGGACCCTAATATTACTAAGACTCCCCTGTCCATCCGTCTGTCTGTCTGTCCGTCTGTCACTAGGCTGTATCTCATGAACCGTGATAGTTAGACAGTTGAAATTTTCACAGATGATGTATTTCGTTGCCGCTATAACAACAGAATAAAATTAATATTTAAGGGGGCTCCCATACAACAAACGTGATTTTTTGCTCGTTTTTATAGATAATGGTACGGAATGGTACGGAGTCCGACTCGCACTTGGCCGGTTTTTTATTAACGGGCATATGACAGCCCCGGAGCTACAAGCAACCATAATCTCCGAATCGCTAAACTTAAGTGGCAGTGGGCGGGGCACATTGCATGTAGAACCGATGGCCGTTGGGGCGGAAAGGTTCTCGAGTGGCAACCACGTACCGGTAGGCGCAGCCTGGGTAGACCCCCAACAAGGTGGACTGATGACCTGGTAAAGGTCGCGGGAGTCCGCTGGATGCAGGTGGCGCAGGACCGGTCATTGTAGCACTCTTTGGGCGAGGCCTTTGTCCAGCAGTGGACGTCTTTCGGCTGATATGATGATGTCGACTCCTCAAGGCGAACTGATGACCTGGTATTATAAATACCTATCGCTGGAGTCCGCTGGATGCGGGTGGCGCAGGACCGGTCATTGTGGCAGTCTTTGGGGGAGGCCTATGTCCAGCAGTGGGCGTCTTTCGGCTGATATGATAACTAATATAAAAAAAAACTTACGCTACTTTCGTTTACCAAGTGTTTTATTGTGTTTTTTAAAAATAGCTCAGCATCCTAGTAATGTTTTGGAGCTGTCCGCCCGTTTGTACGTTCGTGCGTGAGTAAAACGCGTCAACACGCGATACTGGATGAATATAAAAAGTCAAAAATGTATGAAGAGCGAGTTGAAATTGAAGTGAAGGATTCTGTAAAGTGCTCTTTTAGCCCCTGTTTTTTTAGGGTTCCGTACCTCAAAAAGGAAAACGGATCCCAGGATCACGTTGTCTACAGTCCCTTAAAGCTGTGAAAAAAATCAAACTTCTAAGTTAACGTAAAAAAAAGATACGGCCGTTTATGCCGCAAAAAACGTATATTTCGACACTCTCAGGGGAATCAAAATTTATAGGGTACTTTCCGTTGACCAAGAATTATGAAAGTAATTAATTGGCAAGTAATATCGTCTTATATTACAAATACAAGAAAAAGTCGGAAAACTATACATTTGTAATTTTGTACAGCACCGTCGGTGGGCGCGTCCGAGTCGCACTTGTCCGGTTTTTTTAATACCGCGTTGGTGGCAGACAAGCTTACGGTCCCACCTGATGCTAAGCGCTCACCGTAGCCTATGGTCGCTTGCAACTCCAGGAGTTCAATGCCCGCCCAACTAACATTTGGCTAATAGCTAAGGGTATTATTATAACCTTAACCTTTATAAGTGAGTTATAATGTTCTCAGTTATAACTAATAGTCTTATAAAGGAGTTAAGAAAAATAATTAAGTCCTAAAGCATTATAAGAGTGTTACTCAAAGCAATTACACTTAAGATGTTAAAGCTTTAACCTGTTTTTAACACTTAAACACTTACAAGAGTCTTAGCTACAGGCAGAGACTTTATAACAGAATTAAGTCTCTTGTAAGTATTGAAACGTTTTCTAACGCTTAAGGTGTTAGGCAGATACACTTTAAAGACACAAGAGTGTTGTAAGTCAATAAGCGTTATAGTTGAGTTAACTAACGCCTAAAGCTTTAAGGTAATTCGCCATTGTTTTGGTGGACTCTAACCTACAAATTGATTAGGTTATTCAATATTTGACATCAAGATTCTTCATTATTTATGTTACTCTTGCCATTATATGGATGCCACTTAATTTATCATGCCACTGGCCAAGAAACAAGAATAGAAAATGATAAAAACTTTAGATGTATATTTTATTGTTCATAAGTTTTATTAGAAATCTTTAATAAATCCTGGGCGCGTTAAAATTGAGATGAGAAACATGGTATACACTTACCGTAAAATCACAAGGGCAGACTGTTTTCACTTCATGTCACACACACTTCCAATTTAATTCACTTTCAATTAATACGACTCCATAGCTGTCAAATATTAATACCTATACTAACTATCTGCGCCATTTTGTCGGAAGACTATATTTGTCTCATAATTTTATGGGTAAAGAAAAGAGTAAGATGCTCACTTTATACTGCGTAAGAGCTAGACTCTTATAAGACTCTCAGCTAACACCTTAACCTGTAATTCGTGGGCCTCTTTCGTAGTTATAAGGGTGTTAGAGCACGCTATAAGACCTTTTTTACAGGCATTCTTAACACCTTAACACTTGGCTGGAACCGATATAACAATGATATAAGGGTTATTTTAACGATAGTGTGCTAGTTGGGCGTTGCCCGACCCTTGAAGAATTTATACACTGTACCCCTTACGTTCCTCGAGAAAACCTCTACAGAGAGCTTAATAGCTCATTCCGCAACTAAAGCGTTTGAAGGAGGAAATTTTTCTGAAGCCGTGTACGCATCCATTTAGGTTCTAGGGAGTGATTCGAATGTGACAGTTTTAGGGTTCCGTAGCCAAAATGGCAAAAACGGAACCCTTACAAAGAAAGAAAGAAAAAACATTTATTCATGACGGTTCAAAAAAGTAAAATTAAAATAAAACAAAACAAAATTGACACAAATGTCACGAAAAGGTCTCGCCTCAGCATAATGCCGACTCAAGAGCCGGCGCTGATCTTCCGGCGAGACCCAAAGTGGAGTGTCACGGTGCATGTGCGCATGGCCTCCAAAGCGGCCAGTTATAGTTTCGTCATATCCGTCTGTCCGTATGTCACAGGCATTTTACTCGAAAACCATAAGGTGTATTCGAATAAAATTTTGAGGATATGTGAATTTTGTTAGCCGCTACATAGTTTTGTAATTAAATGACTAAAAAAAATACTCCATACACAAAAGTGCAAGTCAATTTTTTTTGTACGCTCACGTGTGGCACCATCAATCGATAGGCCTTTCAAAATAAAAATCAGGTTTCTTAGCATTTTTTTTTTAATTTAGTGAATAGAGTCGGAGATAATCGCCCCGAAAGTCACATTGTGTGTCCCCCCCTCTAATTTTTGAACGGTGTATTTAAAAAAATATGAAAAAAATCATGGCTTATTAAATTCTTTCACAGAAGATTATTTTGAACAAGATCGGTTCAAAGGTTTTCGAGATATTGCTGAAAAAGGGAAGGCACCCTATAGAAAAAGACGTAAGTGCCGTAAGATTTCTGTGACGATACGACCCTTTTAATAGGCACGGAACCCTTCGTTTTGCGTAGGCCGGTTTTTCTAGTATGGGAGCCGACTAGAGGATAAAAGTTGTGTTTCAAATTGAAGCAAAGGAACCCTAAAAACAACACCAGTGGCGTGTCACGGACTCGCTCATCTGTGAGTTACACTCTATGGGTAGCAGTAGTATATGGGCAGCCTCCAAAGTGGCTCTTTTGGGGCCATGTCGCTTTTACATCGGCCTGTGGAGAATTTATTAAGTTAATAATGTTGCTGGATCATATTATATAGCTTTATATTAACTTGAACTGTTCGTACAAAAGATAGTCGCTCAAAAGATTAATAACAACATCATAATATACAGGGTGGAAAAATCGAATGCAACATGGATGGCAACTACCTTAAATATTGTAAATAGCACATTCTGTGTAAAGGAAACATTCCTTTGTTTTTAAAAACAATAAATTCTGCATTTAAGGATTTATGAAAAATCGCTTGCCTCAGTCGGGACTCGAACCGGTCAAATGTGATAAAAAATAACGTGCTCTATTTTATGATGCAGATTGAAAGGGTAACTGATAAGGTTTATTTTTCTCTAAATAACAAATACAATCAGAATAACGGAAGGCCATGAAAATTGAAAACTTAAAATTAAAACACACAAAATAAAACAATATTAATTTAATAAACTTACTAAACCGGTTCGACTCCCGACTGAGGCAAGCGATTTTTCATAAATCCTTAAATGCAGAATTTTTTTTTTTAAAACAAAGGAACTTTTCCTTTACACAGAATGTGCTATTTACAATATTTAAGGTAAGTTGCCATCCATGTTGCATTCGATTTTTCCACCCTGTATACAGCCTTGGCCAAAAGTATTGAGCACCCCACGTTTTCCTTTGTAGCTTATGGATAAAGTATTATTTATCAATTTCATAAATACACGAAGACGTAAAATATAATAAGTGTTTGAACATGTGCAAATCATTAATATATATCATTTTGAAATGGCTATTTGCGTGTGAAAACTGAAGCTAGAAAAAGTGGGGTTTTACAATAAAGGTTTAATTGTATATTTTTTTCACGGAGTTTCCCTTAATAAATATGACGAATTGTTCCGATAGATACACAACTTTATATTATAAAATATATAAATGCACCTTTTAAAGTTCGACTTTTGTATGAAAAACGCACGTACCGGAAGGCGCGGCGTGGGTAGGCCCCCCACAAGGTGGACTGATGACCTGGTAAAGGTCGCGGGAGTCCGCTGGATGCGGGTGGCGCAGGACCGGTCAATTTGGAACTCTCTGGGGGAGGCCTATGTCCAACAGTGGACGTCTTTCGGCTGATGTGATGATGATGATGATGAAAAACGCAGGGGTGCTCAACACTTTTGACCAAGGCTGTACATCAGGAAAGTGTAATACACAACTTTATATTATAAAATATATAAATGCACCTTTTAAAGTTTGACTTTTGTTTGAAAAACGCATGGGTGCTCAACACTTTTGACCAAGGCTGATCAGGAAAGTGTGATTTAAGTTTTAAAGTGTGCCCTATATTTCGATTCGTACCTACTTTATTATTATTACAGTGAAGTAGGTCGGATTCTGTGTCTGAATGGGCGGGGGCGGGACTTCCCGAAAGAAAACGTTGGGATTATACTGACGAAGTTTAAAAAAAAAAAAAATTGTTTTGCAGTCTTGGTTGAAAGTTAGACAGGGCCTAAGTTCACCCAGAAAATGCAAGTTCATTCTTGCCTTGAATACATCAAGGTTTTATGATTACGGAAATACTTACAGTCGTCGTAACAGTTAAAATATCACTTTCTATGTGTGGATTGCAAAAAAATTGTACATAGTTAAGAGCTTTAATCTAATCTGTGATTTAATTTTTTACAGTTTCATAACGGCAAGTACCCATATATTTTATATGGGTAATTGCCGTCACGAAACTGTATCTTATTAAAACAACAACCGCTTTAGCCTAGTTGGTAGTGACCCTGCCTACGAAGCAAGAGGTCCTGGGTTCGAATCCCGGTACGGGCATTTATTTGTGTAATGAGCACGAATATTTGTTCCCGAGTCATGGATGTTTTCTATGTATTTAAGTATGTATTTATCTATATAAGTATGTTTATCGTCGTCTAGTAACCATAGTACAAGCTTTGCTTAGTTTGGGACTAGGTCGATTTGTGTAAGATTGTCCGCAAATATATATAGATTAAGGCTCTTAACTATGTACAATTTTTTTGCAGTCCACTCTTATGTGTTTTTTTTTAATTTCCTTGCATGATGCATTGTAATAAAATGTTGTATGATACACGTGCGGATAGGTAATTCCCAACTCGTGTCGATCAAAAACACTCATTCACGGTCGTGTTTTTGGTCTTCGTCACTCGTTTGTAATTAGCACTTGTATCATAATAATACATTTCGATGCTAGTGCGGAAAGCATGACATTACGATACGAGTACCGGGACGAGTGAAGAATGACATTTCCGCATGTGTATCGAACAACGTTTTTGTAATACAGTTGCGAAAAAATAAGAAAAAACAACAAGTAAGGAATTCGAAACTTTTATATTATTAATTCTATAACATCATTGTAATACAGTTGAAAAATAATGAAGTTTAATACAGTTCAATCTTAATTATTTTTTATTGACATAATAATTAATGGTCCAATTTGTACAAGGAAAAGTGAAAAGCACAGTTCGCGACAACTAGCTTTTCGCACGCTAAACAAATAAAGTAGTACTTTTGGAGCAACTGTATTAAAAATAACTATTACTTGCGCTGCAGGTGTCTGTCTGACACCTCGGCACAATGCTGAGACAGCGACCGTTTCACTGCCGCGAAGACACACAATATGTGTCGATTGTATTGTATGTCTACTCCTTTGTCTCTGTGTGTCTTTTGTGTAGTGAATAAATGTCTTCTTTTCTTTTCTTCTTTTCTTTCTTTACTTACATAGATAGACTTGGTCATTTCAACGCCAACCTTTCCGCCTGATATTCGCCGTTTGCGTTTAATCATGTTTTCCGCGTTTCTGGCGGCCATCTTATTTTTTTTAGGTTAATAGGCGCTTACTGTGACAATTACGACGTTTAAGAAATATTAGGGACCCGCCCCGCGTCTTGATATTAATAATAACCTGAAATAAAGAGAAAAATGTTTGGTTGTCTGGGAGTGATCGCTCGAAGATGGGGATACTTTTTATCATGAAATCATCCCTTGGGGGGGGTGAAATGGAGGTTAACAGTTTTGTATAGGACTGCAATGATCACGTACCTAGTGTGTTGTGGGCGATGGGCTAGTAACAACAAGCGAACGAAGTTTGGGCCGAAAATCGTTCGTATGTCCGGTGTCTGTCACGATGTCCAGTGTTCGTCTGTCCGTCTGTTCTCCTCTACAGGTTGAATTACTAAACCGATTCTCATTTTTCAAAAAAAAAAAAATTTTTTTGACCTGATAACGTCTTATAAATCGTCGAAAAAGCGTCACTCATTGTCCCGTTCCGTTGACTGACATTATATTGTATGGTTCTAGAGATTCGAAATTTGGCACGTACCTAGGTTCCTTATACAGTCTAAGGGTGCACTAAGAAATGATTTTTCAAAACTCACCCTCTAAGGGGGTGAAAAGGGGGTCTAAAGTCTGTATGGAGAAACAAGATTAGATCGACTATTTTATTCGAAACTTCACAGGAGTACCTTCCGAGTGCTCGCAGCTGTACTAGTATATGGCATGGGCACTCTATGTCAAATTGACATGGCTTACATTCGAATGAAGCAAAATCCTCTTAGTTCGAATTTAACCCATATTGCTTTGATATAGAGTGCCCATGCCATATACTAGTACAGCGTCGAGCACTCGGACGTTTACCTTATTCCTAACGATAAATGAGTAAATACTTATTTTTTTTTTATAAAATATGCTCCCGAGTACTACAGCTCACAGACACATTGTTAATGAGTAACATAATAACACTCGCGTGACAGCTACGCAATTTTTTTAATGACAGCGTTGGGTTACCTCGGTAACTCGATCGCCTCTCGCCCGAGCGATTAACTCGTCGACAAGTCGATCGTGAAATATGAAGTGACAGGAGGCTTATGAAAGTGACATGTATAATACGACCGAATAGCCTAGTGGTTAGAGAACCTGACTATGAAGCTTGAGGTCCCGGGTTCGATTCCCGGTCGGGGCAGATATTTGTATGATGAATACGAATGTTTGTTCTCGAGTTAAGTACGTATTTATCTATATAAGTATGTTTATCCGTAGTCTAGTACCCATAGTACAGGCTTTGCCTAGTTTGGGACTAGATCAATTGGTGTGAATTGTCCCACGATATTTATTTATTTATTTATTTATAATGTGTGCACTGTTGCCAACCTGTAGACCGCTGAGCACTGTATAGAAGAACAATGCATCTAAAATCTAAATCATTTTTGAGAGGGTTGCCAATGAAATGAATATTTATAAGTTTAATTTATGGCCATATATACAGCCTTGGCCAAAAGTATTGAGCACCCCACGTTTTACTTTGTAACTTATGGATAAAGTATTATTTTTGAATTTCATAAATACACGAAGACGTATAATATAATAAGTGTTTGAACATGTGCAAATCATTAATATATATCATTTTGAAATTGCTATTTGCGTGTGAAAGATGAAGCTAGAAAAAGTCGGGTTTTACAATAAAGGTTAACCTAATTGTATAGTTTTTTCACGGATCTTCCCTAAGCGTGAATAAATATGACGAAATATTCAGATATTTTTCAGACCTTCTATTATAAAATATATAAATGCACCTTTTAAAATTTGAATTTTGTGCTCAATACTTTTGACCAAGCTGTACAGTCGCTATCAGATATATCGGAGCGGCCAAAGTGATCACAAATATCTGAACATGCCTCTATTGTCCAGGCATTAGAGGCGTGTTCAGATATTTGTGAGCACTTTGGCCGCTCCGATATATCTGATGGCGACTGTACAAGTACTAAGTAAAAGGTAAATTTTAAGAACTATTGTGCCGTTGGGGCCCATTTGGTGTTTTAATGCTCATTTAAGCATTAAAACACGAAGCTACATGCGCAGGGTTAATATTTAGGGTTCAGTAACTCAAAAGGAAAAAAAAACGGAACCCTTATAGGATCACTCGGGCGCCTGTCACAGCCGATTTGCTTCAAAACTACTGGACCGATTGAGTTGAAATTTGGTAATCATATGTAAATTGGTGACCCAAAGATGGACGTGTAAAGTAAATTAATGAATTCTGAACAAGGGAGCCACTTTTGGGGGGTAAACTGGAAAATTAAAAAAAAAAGTTTCATAAACTGTATTGTTTGACATATGTAATGAAAGGGGTTGTTGTAAGCATCTCAGATATATTTATTTTATAATTTTAGCAAAAACAGATTTGATGTAATTTAGGAAAAAAGACGAAAATCAACCCCCCCCCCCTTATCTCAGAAACTACTTGACTTAAAATTCTGAAAAAAATATGGAAAATAGTTCCTTGCCTAAAGATGACAGGAAAACCTATAAGTTTGAGTATTCAAAGTAATGGGAAAATTCTCAATATTTTTGTGTATTTCGTATGGAGCGCCTGATGCTTAGCCCTTTACAACCAACTCGATACGATCATGCAGGATTGTTACACTGAATTGTCAATGTTTTGACAATTGTCATTAAAGTTCATTTTTGACCCGATTTCTCGGTTGTAAAGGGTCAGAAGGTAGCATTTTTTTTGCTTTGTATTTTGTTATCGAATGATTTACAATTTTGAGGGAACGGTTAAATTCGCAGAATTCGCAGGTGAAGGGCTGGATGGACCTAGATTTAGACCACGTTTAAGAGCAATGTAAACTCGTTGAGTTTGTATAGGATTTCTGTGGAAAGTGAACCTGTTTTCTAACTCTTTTTAGAGTTCCGTACCCAAAGGGTAAAGTCAAAGTCAAAGTGATTTATTCTTCAATTTAGGCATATTACATGCACCTATGAATGTCGACAAACTACCACCAGCACTCTGCCTCGAGAAGAACCGCTGTAAAAAACTCGGCGACGGGGCCCTACCAAGACTCCGCTGTCCGCGTCTGTCTTTCTGTCTGTCCGTCTATCACCAGGCTGTATCTCATAAACCGTGATCGTTAGTTGAAATTTTCACAGATGATAATATAACAACAAGTACTAATATAGTACATATTTAAGGGGGCTCCCATACAACAAACGTGAGTTTGTTCGTTTTTATAGAGCGTGTGACTTTCATAAGAACATTTATTTTAAGGAACGATAGCTTTCAGTGCTGTGAACCGTTTTATCGAAAAAATATAACAATTACCTTTTCTAATCGAGAGTTATTAATTTTTTAAATTTTCTCGAGCAGCAATGTACTGCTAACATTCACTTGACGTTTCAGAGAGGCAGAGCTAGTTACTGTCAGTTGTTAGCTTTGTTACCAATACATTGCGGGCCGAATTATCTTGTATGAAAGAAAAAAAAACAGTTTTTTTTTTAAACTAGAGATACCAATTTACGTTCATTAGGGCTTATACTTTCAGCCCTTAAAATAAATGTTCTTATGAAAGTCACACGCTGTAGATAATGGTACGGAGACCTTCGTGCGCGAGTCCGTCTCGCACTTGGCTGGTTTTTTTATGTATTTGCATCTATTTGTTGAAGGGCAAAGGGACACTTTGACATGATTTTAAGTTTCGAGAGCAGACCACAGACTAGGCTAATATTTGTCGATCGTCTAGCCCTTAGTGGTCTAAATAAATACAATCAAATCGGGAATTTCACTACGAAAGGTTGCCATCAGATCGTTAGCGTTTTTAATCTAATAGCAAAAAAATATGTCTAATGATGAAAATCCCATTAAAATATCTCAAAAAGTTTATAAATAGGACCTACGGGACTCATCATCATCATCATCATCATATCAGCCGAAAGACGTCCACTGCTGGACATAGGCCTCCCCCAAAGAGTGCCACAATGACCGGTCCTGCGCCACCCGCATCCAGCGGACTCCAGCGACCTTTACCAGGTCATCAGTCCACCTTGTGGACCTACCCACGCCGCGCCTTCCGGTACGTGGTCGCCACTCGAGAACTTTTCCGCCCCAACGGCCATCGGTTCTACGTGCAATGTGCCCCGCCCACTGCCACTTAAGTTCTAAGTAAGTAGTAAATTCTGCACTCAATAAAGTAAATTACAAATAAATAACAGGGTAGTCAGGTTCAAGTTCAACTACAGTTTTGTTGCACAAATGACTTCTGTTATAACGAAATAAAGTTTATTATTATAAAAAAATAACAGAACTTTTATCCTCTAGCTCCATCTTATCTTATCTTATCTAGTTGAGGGCCCTTTCGGATACACTTCGACCCAGTGGGATCTTTTGTGCATTTGCCCTCCCCTTTATAGCTACTCCCAAGCTCGCTCCATCGTTTCCACAAAGCGGATGATGCAGCTCAGTGGGAGTACCCTGAATTCCTTTGGTTGCGGGTAGCCGTTACCAAAGTGATTCATTCTTTGTCTGGCAAGGGCCTCTAGCGCCATACAAGAAAAACTGTCAAATAGGGGTGTAGACTCTAAATTTATTATAACTTCAAAAGAAAGAAAGCAAAAAAATATGTCTAATGACGAAAATCCCATTCAAGTATCTCAAAAAATGATGAAGCTACAACCGTTTTAATATTGCTTGTAGAAAACGCTCGTAGATCGTGACGTCACGACCATCGAGCGTCATAGTACATGACAATCGTTTCATATGAACGTGCGTTTTGCGGAAAAGGTACAGAACATACCCCCTCTTAAAACTTTGGACACTTATAACTTTGTGATTATTTGACCTCTTGCGTTGCTTTTTTCTCCATTTGACTACATTTTTAATCCTTTTTCGAGAAAATACAACGTTATAATAATAATCTCTGCACCACCTACTGCATAATCTAGTTTTATCTCTTTCTCCGATACCCAAAGGTAGTCTGGAAGAGATCGCTCTTCAGCGATAGGACCGCCTGTTGTCTACCTCTACCTAAATGTTATTGTATTGTTTCTCTCTGTAACTGCTTTGTTTGTGTGAGGTGTGCAATAAAGAGTATTTGTATTATATTGTATTGTTATTGATTATTTTTCATCACACTTGCTCGTCAATGGCATTATTACTTGCGAGCGTACAGAGCAGTTATAGCCGTCTTACCTCCCACGGGCTGTTAAGTTTAGTTTTAAAATATAGAACCCTCTGATTGGCTTAAGCAAATTTGGTTGCTTTGTGATTTGGTTGAAAAAAAATCTAGTTGGCCAAGCCGCTCCGCCCCGCAAGAATACTGCACTGTGATTGGTTGAAATATTGAAGCTGCGCGCTCCACTAGCACTGATCTGGAAGTGAAGTTGTCAATTTTTGATAGTGCGGTTGTATGAAACTTAGATTTTTCTGTCTTTTGTAGTTATTTATTTCCTCGCAAATGTGATGAAAAACATTGTTTATAACACGGGCGTAAGAATATTGCAAACTTGAGTCATTGAAAGCTCTCCGCCTTCGGCGTCGGGCTTTTGATAGACTCTCGTTAGCAATATTCCACTTACGCCCCTCGTTAAACAATGTACTACATATTACTAACCCCCGACGCAAAGCGAGGGGTGTTATAAGTTTAAGGTGTCTGTGTATCTGTCTGTGGTATCGCAGCTCGCAAACGGATGGACCGATTTGAATGCGGTATTTTTTGTGTTATAGATAATTTTAACCCGAGTGTTCTTAGTTATGTTTTATCAAAATCGGTTCAGTCATTATTGAGATATTGAACTTTGAAATGAAAAAGGTTTTTCAACTTTTCTAAGTAGTTATTTAGAGTTTACACCCCTATTCAATATATTCTGTTTAGGGTAAAGGTGACCGGTCCTGCGCCACCCGCATCCAGCGGACTCCCGCGACCTTTACCAGGTCATCAGTCCACCTTGTGGAGACCCACGCTGCCTTCCGGTAAGTGGTTGTCACTCGAGAACCTTTCCGCCCCAACGGCCGGTGTGATGTGCTTCGCCGACTGCCACTGAAGTTTAACGATTTGGAGAGCTATATGCAGGTTTTCCCACGAATGTTCTTAACGCCTTGGCCACGACTTTGGTCTTAAGCGACCTGCGGCAGCGTTTTACCTGTCCATTGCGCGGTCGAGACGCGCAACGCACTGTGGTTAGTTGGGATCACGCGCAATGAATTGGAAAAAAACCGGCCAAGTGCGTGTCGGACCACGCAAAACGAAGGGTTCCGTGCCTATTAAAAAGGTCGTATCGTCACAGAATTTTAGTGACTTTCGGGACGATTATCTCCGACTCTATTCACTGAATCTAACTTGTATTTATTTTGAAAGGCCTATCGATTGATGTGCCACACGGGGGGTCACAATGAAAATTATTTTTTTGACTTTTAGTTTTATGTATGGAGTGCACCCCTAAAAAAAATTTTTTTTGTCATTTTAATTACAAAACTATGTAGCGGCTAACAAAATACATCTATCCTCAAAAATTTATTCAAATACACCTTATAGTTTTCGAGTAAAATGCCTGTGACATACGGACAGACGGACAGACGGACATGACGAAACTATAAGGGTTCCGTTTTTGCCATTTTGGCTACGGAACCCTAAAAGCCGGCCGCTTAAGACCAAAGTCGTGGCCAAGGCGTTAGGTTAGAGCCGGCAAAAGGCTAGGATGATAACTCGATAAGTGTGTTACCTAACTGATCATTAAGATGTGTGTGATCGCTGGATCGCGATGGCGTCGCTAATGAGCGTAATTAGAGCTTACTTCTGGAAGTACCGTGTCAACTTGGGAGTATTCACGGCTGCAGTACGAGGCATAAGCGGGCGGCGGGTAGCGAAATATTGTTTTTTCACATCTGATGCTCGAAAAGTGGGTCATATTAGGCTTAATAAGCGGGGCTAAAGTAGTACATTTAGCCCCTTGGGAAAATATGTATACATGTTTATGATTTTTAACACATTTAATTTGACCAATCAAAACACTTCACCATATTAAATCAAAAAACATTTATCTTTGCTATCAACCGACCAACAGAATACAGCTACATATTAATATCGACCAATCAAACATCAGGTGTTTTTAGTCCCTAATTCCAAATCATTAAAAAAGAAAACGCCTCACGCTAAATTGAACAATCTCTTCGCAGTGAAATTTGTTATTGATTGTGCATGGATAATCTTTGTTTTACTATTTTCTCGCAGTCGAAGTGAAAAGTAGAGTGTATAACTCGGGTCTAAAAGCTCGCTCGCTCGGGAAAATATCTATCTCGTGGTAATATGGCTTATTTTAGCCCCTTGTCATACAATCTACTTTTTTTTGCCTATCATGAGTCCCACCGCTGGGCAAAGGCTTAGTTGAGAAACGAGTACCTGCGTAACTTTTTGAAAGAGCGTTAGGAGAATTCTGTCATTTAGCCATACAAAAAATGACATTTAGATCTGCCTAACATAGGAAACGTAACTCAATCGATCAGCACGTCTCACCACCACCGCCTTGGTCTGACACTTGTTATTTATTTAGGTATGGTTCACGAAATATAATTTGCCTGATTGCAGTTTGTTTGAGGAATCGGTTCAAATTATGTATTTCTTAACAATATATTAAGTACTAACTGCCCCCAGACTCTGACTGCGATCTTTGTATACTTGACATAATTTGAGTTGGCCGAATTGCATCAAAGTGGTCCATTCCAAAAGCAACTCTACCGTCCAATTTCAACGACTGTTTTAGAAAAGTCGGCCACATGAAATAATCTCAACACACACACACACACACACACACACACACACACACACACACACAAATGCGCGCCTGTGTTTCAAGCATAATTTTCGGATTATATCGCGACAGCATTGTGTTGTTGTGTGTGTTGTTCATGGTAATCACACAATCACATGTTAATCGTCTATATTATATGTAAGTAAGTAAGTAAGTAAATCTTTATTTGCATAATTTTAGGTCAAGACAGATCATAAACAGGTATACAATAGAGGTACCTTATCACTAAAATCTACCTTAAAAGGCATGGAAATTATTAAATCCTTTTAAATCTAACTACCTACTTATATTCTAGGAATTCTTGAATAGGTACTGTAGAAACATTTGTCTATCATTTTTTTTTAATTGTTTAAAAGGGTTTATTATTATATTCTTTTATACACATTAAACATGCGTTTTTTGCAACTAATGAAAGTTTTGTTGCTGTAAGTTTTTTTAATTACCAATATCCGTTAATTCCTGACACTTGCGCCACATCGCAAAGCCGTCAGGTGCTCATCAGCTCGTCTGTCTGTAACCCGATATCTCGAGAACCGGCCGCAGCCACCGTATTTACATTTAGACATAGCTACCTGCAGATGACGGATTTAGTGAAAATTACTATGGGTTACATCTATACCTACTAATATTACATCTATCATTGCACGTAGAACCGATGGCCGTTGGGGCGGAAAGGTTCTCGAGTGGCGACCACGTACCGGAAGGCGCAGCGTGAGTAGGCCCCCCACAAGGTGGACTGATGACCTGGTAAAGGTCGCTGGAGTCCGCAGGACCGGTCATTGTGGCACTCTTTGGGAGAGGCCTATGTCTAGCAGTGGACGTCTTTCGGCTGATATGATGATGATGATGATGATAATTTTCTGTTTAACCTGAAGGTTGACTGGTAGAGAGTGCCTTATAGCATTAAGTTTGCCTTTCGTATTTGTAACTTGTTACTGTGCAATAAAGTTTAAATAAATAAATATATTTATAATTCCTGCTCTTAATACTCATTTCATATTAAAATACAAAATGGCGAGTAAAATTAACTAGCACGGTAGATAATTAAAAACAACGCAGTCGTTTCCTGCGTCTCAGGAAATTGAGTTGGTTAAAGTTGGAAATTGTCTCCAGAGTTACAGCCAGTGGAAGATATCGCTTTTGTGCGCTAAAGTTGCGCTTCCATACATCCGCTGAGGATGGATTCAGCTGGGCGTTCACTGGGGCGCCGCGCCGCGCCATTTGCCTCGGCGCGAAATGGATGCATCCAAATGGACGGGCGTAATATTTTGACTACATTACATTCACTGGCGCGCTACGTAGCTGTCACATGCTCGTGATCGTGTGTATTGTTATGATTTCGCATGATAGTCCAGACAATGAACTGACAACTAGACATATGACAAATTTGGAAATAATTTAGAACTGCAGATTTTTTTTAATGTAACGGATATATTATCAACTAGCTTCTGCCCGCGACTTCGTCCGCGTGGAACTCGTTTATATCATGGCTCCATACAAACTTTCGCCCCCCACTTCGCCCCCTTAGGGTCCCGGGATAAAAAGTATTCTATATGTTAATCCAGGCTATACACTATATGTATACCAAATATCATCTTAATCCGTTCAGCCGTTTTTGGCGTGATTGAGTAACAAACATCCAAACATCTAAACATCCAAACATCCAAACTTTCGCATTTATAATATTAGTAGGTTTAGTAGGATAGTAGGATTAAATAGTTACCTAGAGGCAAAATCCAACAAAAAATCAGACTTAAAAAATATCACTTAATTAGCTCCTGAAAAGTTGGAATAAATATTAATAAAACGTTAATCTTTATTTTGGTTCATTTACATTGGCTTTAAAATATTCAATATAAATAAAAACGACGATTAATGCTTAATTTAAATCCATATACATAATTACTTCCAGGTGGAAAGTGTTAAATTCTTGAATAAAGATCTTAGAATAACGTCTTAAAATTAAGTGAACAAAAAAAACGCTATTATAAATTAATGATTTTCGAATCTGTGTTTGTGCCTGGAGTATGATTCACTAGCGTACTATTTGCCTCGACTCGACGACGAATGGAAGCGTCCAAATGGAATTGACGTTGATGATCCATCGTTGGATTTTGACATTCACGATCGTTTCATTTGGGCAGCGCGTTGGCGATATGGAATGCAATCACGGGCTGAGATTGGTAATTCGAGATCTTGCGTTTATTTATTTATCATTTATTATTCTAGTAGTGGCTATTGTATCACGGCGACTATTGCTGATCTATTGTGATCGTCTTATTACAATTCTTGGTGTTCAGGATTTTGTTGAACTCAAGAAATTTGATCTCCTCCGGGCACATGAAGTGTTTGCCCAGAATGCAGTTACGGCTGCGCATGAGACAAGGGCAATCGGTTAGGATGTGTGTAGGCGTCTCCTCTGCTTCGAGGCAGAGTCTGCACTGCCTTGTGTCACTCAGCCCCAACACTTGCATGTGCTTGTTTAGGCAACAGTGCCCTGTAAGCACCCTTACCAGCATGCGTAGACGGTTCCTGCTTAGCGCCAAGGCGTTAGTGTACGCCTTTTTGCTAAAGGCTCTAATGAGCGCTTTGGAATGTTTCAGTCCTGGGCGCTCCAGGCTTGAATGGTCTTGTAGAAACAATAGGTCTTTAGAGTGAGCTTGGTCAGACTTTTGGGGACCCCACAAAACGGTTCAGGTCCGCAGTGTGTCCCCTTTGCCCCCGCTCGTGCAAGCTCGTCGGCCTTCTCGTGTCCCTCGATACCTGCATGCCCTGGGACCCAACGTAAAATTACCTTGTTTTAGCGCCCAGGTCATTTAAGAGTTCCCGGCAGTTCTCGACCAGCCTCGACGCTATGACGTTAGAGGCAAGGGCCAAGAGAGCCGCCCGGCTATCCGAGGAGATCTTGCGTTAATGTCGTCGTAAACAGTTTTGTATTATGATAATATGTACATATTTACGTCTCACCATAAAGTGGCAAGTACTAATCGCATATTATAATCGTCAAATACCTGCGGCCTTTTTTTTTAGAGGGGGAAAATGCGTTACGCATACCACCCGGGTGCAGGGGGTGACCCGAGTGGTTATGTGGGACTCCCGTATAAGCTGATGAGACTCACGGTGTACCCACTAAAAACCCCCCCCCACTTGCCGCCTCGCCGCCACGTGGCGAGGTCACGGGAACGCTTGCGCACACATCCGCGACCCCGCCGGCGGCAGCCACCCACAAGCGGCTCCCTCGCGGACGCCCGAAGGCCCTCCACGAGAGGCACGCCAGATGTTTTGGCGTGCCTGCCTCCACACGTTCAGTAGCGGACCCCCCTGAGTCCGCTACGAGGAGATCATGGGTGCGGGAAATTCCAGCACCTGGTGGCGAATCAAGTCTGTGGTTCCGCCACCGACCACGCCTCGGCCGCAGAGGACAGGGAAAGCGGCGCACCGTAATACCGACATTCCTCTTCCTCTGCGGCCCCACCAATGCCGATTCCGCGGCTGCCTGCCCAACGCATCCTAAGCGGGGAGTGCACAAGCCCGTTAGGAGCGCCCTCCTCGGGCCAGCCAGCAGGCCCACACAGGCTGGCCCTGGGTGCCTCTTAGCTTCGCCGTGGGTTGCAGTCCACGGTTACTAAGCTCCCCCCCGCCCCGGCAAGGCGGGCACCCTCGAGGGGGAAATACCTGCAGCCTGTACCAACATTCTTTCGCACCTCCTTTTGTGGGTAATGCACCGTTATTTATCATTAACTATGTCAGTTTTCATAGATCCTATTTAAAGCGAATTCTAGTCCTCATAATTAACGAGCTAATTATGGTTTATAGAAGTTATTACCGGTGAGTGAGTTGCATAATGTATGCGACTGGTCGCCGCCCGCCCTGCCGGGTTCCCATGACCAAGAGACAGTTACACTCTACGATCGAGCGGTTAGATTAAACTTCAGTTTCATCATTTGACTGATAACTAGAGTTGGGATGTTTGGTGGCATTGGGGTGAACAAGGAGCAATGGAGTCATTGTTATATATTTTTTTGATTGAATGAATGAATTAATAAATGATTGATGAACCAATAATGTATAATTAAATTTATTGGTTTCATACAAGTGAATTGATATGCCAGCTAATATGGAGCATATTGCCGTAGTGCTTTTCATATTCTTGACAACCGTTTAACATCGGAAGATAATATGCAAGATTTTAAAACTTTAATTCCAGTTGCAAGTTGTTCAAGCTCTTGAATACATAAACATTTTAGCAAACAAGTAAAATTTAAATGTTATGTTATAAAATCATCATTGTAATTTACAGTATTGCATTGCAGAAAATTTACGTAAAATATGTAACTAGTAAAATATGCAATGTATCAACAAATCTAAATTGTTTGCTCTATACCTACACGTTCATACAATAAAACGCAAAGGTGATATATTATTGGCTGGTACTGTAATATAGATTTATCGTTCAGTTATTCATTTATTCAAATAAAAAAATATACTATGGCGACCCCACTGCATTTCTTGTGCTAAACTGCAACATTAGCAACTGACGATCCTCTGTCAAAAAATTGTGTACAAAAAGAGATTGAAAAGAAAAGAAGCGGGATGTGTCGGAGATACAACCGTTAATTAAGTTAAGTGGATTCTTTGTTGGCTATGGAACCCTTGTACCCGTAAAATATATATCTGAATTAATTCACTAAAATCTGTATAAGTGCAGCACGGCTATCACAAGACGGCGCGCGAGCTCTCTCGATTTTTCTGGCACTATCCGTCTCGCTCTTATTAGAACACTTAGAGAGAGAGGTATAGTGCGAGAAAAATCGAGAGAGCTCGCGCGCCGTCTTGTGATAGCCGTGCTGATACATCGGTATATATGGCAACATTGACTGACGTAACTCATTTGACTCGCGATACATTGTAAATGGCGGTCATTTCAGCATTATTTTCATGTCCGCCGCATAAACTAAGTAACATTTTGTGATTGACAACTAATGGCAAATAAAGAAGGATTAAAACATGTAACAAACAATTATTGGAAATCAGATTAGGCTTCTCTTGATTTTAAAGAGTGAACGTAACCATGGCAACAAGCAACAAAAAATAGTTGATTGGCCCATATAACAGAATATACCTTACACATGTATATTTATACATATATATATGTAATAACTGTATTCGTAGTAATGATCCACTTACTACGAATCTACTGGTTCACTAAACCTAGCCTAGCTCCAGAATCCAGGAAGAAGCTCGGCTAGGCCCGACCTGAGTCGGACGGTGCCGATGCCGGGACGAATGCGAACTATAAAAGGTCTGCTAGACGGTCGCCAACACGCCCCTCCGACCGAGCGACCTTGGTCGGCCCCGACCGTTGTAGTATGAAATTTTGTTGGAAACAACTGTCTACACGGTCGGTGCGGACCAAGGTCGCTCGGTCGGAGGGGCGTGTTGGCGACCGTCTAGCACGGGCTTAATATGTCAGGGACTCCCCCCTTCTACAGAGATGGACTAAGCTCCACACTTGAAAAGTCGTGAATCCTCTACTTTATTTTTTTAAATTTTTAAGTAACAACTAACACTAGAATATAAGTCTGTAACTAACACCTATGGATTCCGTCCGAAATAAAATATTTATTATTATTATTATGTATGTCTTTCCCGCTCACGGGACATGATGTCCCGGACCTTTGGGAGGCGTGCGTGGGGCTAGGTACCTACAAAGTACCAACTGAGCCAACACGTAGAGGCCCTTTTGACAATTTAATGGAATGCAAGGAGTACACCGAGCGGATGCTGTCCCTGCCCGTGTCATGGGAGCAGAGACAGCACCCGTTGGGGTGCTGTCTCTGCCTGTGCTGGGCCAACTCGCCAGTTAGGTGTCCACATCTACCCTCGAGCAGAACAGCTCTTGCGACTCCACTCTGGACGGCCGGTTAAGGCAAGCCAACCCACTTATTATTATTATTATTAAACTGTCGTGTCGGAATCGTGTCGTAAGCCGTACATTTTATCAGCAATCAGTCGATTCTCTTTGACTCGACAATCTGGGCGACGCTGTCATTAATATTATATCGGCGGGTATCGACCTGTGCCGTACCGCACCGAATGAAATTATAGCGCAAGTTTTCATGTGTTTAGAAGTTTTGCCTGGGATTGGAGGTCGATACAGTTTATTTAAATAATTAAGAAAAAATTTACTGAACTTGGGGCATACATACATAGATTAAATTATTATTGCATTGAATGTAACTAATTATTAGAAATAATGAGATATTAAGTAATGTATTTTATGTAAATCAAATTATCATTGCATGTAAAATAATTATATACAAATAATAAGATAGAACAAGATAAAAAGTACCTATTGTAATTTTTTGTAATGCGTGAGAATTAAAAAAAGCTTTTTTATTTTTATTTATTATATTTTATTTATTTGGTTCAATATAATCAACTGGACGTACATAAATTTTTTATTAAATTTTATGATTGAATTACAAGGAAAAAATAAGTAGTTAAAAATCATTACAATAATGTGGCAAAGGTGCTAGCTTTTTAGGTGACGTGGGGCATTTTATATAGATTTCTTTTTAACCTAATTTTAATTTAAGTGTGTAGTGTTTTTTATACAATTGTTCCATTTCTTGCAATTTTTTTCGTATTCAACAGTTAATACTTTAAAAAAATGTTGATAATAATTAAAACCAGTGTCAAAGAAATAAGTAGTTAAGTAACTCAAAGGCTATTTTTGTGACAAGCTTATTATATTGTGTTTTAGAGTAAAATATTCAAAAAAAACCGGCCAAGTGCGTGTCGGACCACGCAAAACGAAGGGTTCCGTGCCTATTAAAAAGGTCGTATCGTCACAGGAATTTTACGGCACTTACGTCCTTTTCTTTGAGGAAGGTAGTTTTTCAGCAATATCTCGAAAACCTCTGAACCGATCTTGTTCAAAACAATTTTCGGTGAATGAAATTAATAAGGCCTATGTCCATGAATTTTTCCATATTTTTAAAATACACGGTTCAAAAATTAGAGGGGGGGGGACAGAATTTTAGTGACTTTCGGGGCGATTATCTCCGACCATATTCACTTAATCAAAAAAAATGCTAAGAAACCTTATATTAATTTTGAAAGGCCTATCGATTGATGTGCCACACGGGGGGTCACAACGAAAAAAAATTTTTTGACTTTTAGTTTTATGTATGGAGTGCACGCCTAAAAAAAATTTTTTTTGTCATTTTAATTACAAAACTATGTAGCGGCTAACAAAATACACCTATCCTCAAAATTTTATTCAAATACACCCTTTAGTTTTCGAGTAAAATGCCTGTGACATACGGACAGACGGACAGACGGACAGACGGACAGACGGACAGACGGACATGACGAAACTATAAGGGTTCCGTTTTTGCCATTTTGGCTACGGAACCCTAAAAACCGGACAAGTGCGAGTTCAACTCGCGTGGTGAGGGTTTCGTAAAATTTCTATTCTCTAAGCATTAGGCGCTCCATACAAAATACACAAAAATATTAAGAATTTTCCCGTTACTGTGAATACTCTCGCTTCTGATAGGTTTTCCTGTAATCTTTAGACAAGGAACTATTTTCCGTACTTTTTTCAGAATTTTAAGCCTAGTAGTTTCGGAGAAAAGGGGGGGGGGATAATTGTAAATTTTCGTGTTTTTTCCAAAATTACTTCAAATCTGTTGTTGCTAAAATTATAAAAAAAATATCTGAGATGCTTACAACAACCCCTTTTATTTAATATGTCACACAATACAGTTTGCGAAACTTTTTTTTTTAATTTTTCAGTTTACCCCCCAAAAGTGGCCCCCTTGTTCAGAATTCATTAATTTACTTTACGCGTGCATTTTTGGGTCACCAATTTACATATGTGTACCAAATTTCAACTCAATCGGTTCAGTAGTTTCGGAGCAAATCGGCTGTGACAGACGGCCAGACAGACAACCGAGTGATCCTATAAGGGTTCCAATTACTTTTCGTCATCTAAACTAAAACAAACTATAACACAGCAGGAAAAAAGAATGTAAAAGATAATGTCTGTGAGTGTGTCTGTGACTGTCTATAAAAATTGTACAAATACCCTCTTTCTATTTTCACTACTTCCTGAAACATAATTAAGCATTCTTTCATCATTACCTTTATTAGGGCGGGCGGGCCACCCTAGCCGTGTCCCGCCCACTTTTATTTATGTCTCGGTTTGTTTACTTGCATCCGCCATTTTGTTTTTATATTTTTTGAATTTGGATTGTCTTCAGATGAGTAGGTATAGATAAATTAACGAGAGCATGGAATTGCATATGTAGTAGTATTGTACGTTTACAGGCATTCTATATTTGAATTTTCTATTTTCTCGTACAACCACTACAAATGCAATTCCATGTTCTCGATAATTCATCTATAAATGGGTCATCAAGTCAATATAATAAAAGCAAATTCGAAGTGTCTGAGGAGATCGTAGTACTCAATCAAAAAATAAACGCCGAGTGTTTGGTGTCATTAAACATATATTACTTCCATATATACATCATCATCATCATCATCATATCAGCCAAAAGACGTCCACTGCTGGACATAGGCCTCCCCTAAAGAGTGCCAAATTGACCGGTCCTGCGCCACCCGCATCCAGCGGACTCCCGCGACCTTTACCAGGTCATCAGTCCACCTTGTGTCTACCCACGCCGCGCCTTCCGGTACGTGGTCTCCACTCGAGAACCTTTCCGCCCCAACGGCCATCCGTTCTACGTGCAATGTGCCCCGCCCACTGACACTCAAGTTTAGCATTACTTTGGTTCTGCTGCGGATGATAGTCTCATTTCTGATGCGATCACGCAGAGAAACTCCAAACAAAGCCCTCTCCATTGCTCTTTGGGTGACTTTGAGCCTTCTTATGAGGCCCATAGTAAGCGACCAAGTTTCAGTGCCATATGTCATCACTGGCAACACACACTGGTCAAAGACTCTCGTCTTGAGACACTGCGGAATATTGGACGAAAATATGTGCCGGAGCTTCCCGAACGCTGCCCAGCCGAGTCGGATTCGACGATTGACCTCTTTCTCGAAGTTGGACGTACCTAACTGGAATAATAATCTATTGGAATCTGTTTTGGCTGGTTATTAATATTTTTCGACTCCTGATCACGGATCAAAAATCACCGGGTATTTAGATTTTGTTATTTTATTTTCTTGAACCCCCCTCAAATTTTGTCCACCCCTCTCAAAACCTGGCTAAGCCGGTGGGCCACAGTGCTGGCGAACTTACTTTAACGCCAAATTTTACCACTGTTTCTTCGAAAGTGTAAGTGACTCAAATATTTACGTTATTAAGAAACAATCCTACCATAAACGGTGCCCACGGAACAGAAAAAAACAGACTGTACCCATTTTACCGAAAGCAGGTAAAGTACAGAGGCTTTTGTAAGTAAGTAGACAACCATTAAATACTGCTACGAAAGTACTTGCAAAAACATACTTTAATTTTGATTATATAAGGTTTAAAATTGAACTATCAGGAATAAGTCTATTGCGGTAGGTACCAAGAAGTATTCGATATGCATTCGCATTACGGAATATAACAAAAGAAAGTGAGGTTATTCTATGCCTCATTCTGAAAAACAAAACGATCTTTATGCATTAGATTCCTTTTACAATTTTAAACCTTATGCTTGTGTAGTGTGATTCAAATTTCTTCACCAAATGAAATGGATTTAAAAATGCTTATAATAATATTGAGATTATTGAGCTTCATTGTATAGAAGTGTTAAATAGATTTTTTAATCTCTTGTTGAATAAGCGTTTGAAGTTGGCTTCCGCGTTATTGTTAATCTTCTTAGATGAAAGGTATTTGAAAACGACAGTTAGGTTGTTTTTGGTGTAAGAAGGGTTTTGTTATTTGGTCAATTTGGCAGGTAGCGGTAGCAACTCAGGGTTTTTTTAAACAGATTAAAATATCGTTTTCGAATCAAGTGACGTACTACAAACGTAGTTACGCTCTCATATTAACACGACTAGCTAGTTTGCTTTGCAATTTTTTACGTAGAATAAGTTAAGGTATATCCAAGTCTGTAATTAGTTTATGTAGCTTCAGATACCATAGTAAAAAAACCGGACAAGTGCGAGTTCAACTCGCGTGGTGAGGGTTCCGTAAAACTATTGAGAATTTTCCCGTTACTTTGAATACTCAAACTTCTTATAGGTTTTCCTGTAATCTTTGAGCAAGGAACTATTTTCCAAATATTTTTCAGAACTTTAAGCTTAGTACTTTTGGAGATAAGGGGGGGAATGGTCAATTTTCGACTTTTTCCTAAATTACTTCAAATCTGTTCTTGCTAAAATTATAAAAATATATATCTGAGATGCTTACAACAACCTCATTCATTTGATATGTCACATAATACAGTTTACGAAACTTTTTTTTTTAATTTTCCAGTTTACCTCCCAAAAGTGGCCCCCTTGTTCAGAATTCATTAATTTACTTTACGCGTCCATCTTTGGGTCATCAATTTACATATGTTTACCACATTTCAACTCAATCGGTCCAGTAGTTTCGGAGCAAATCGGCTGTGAGAGACGAACAGACAGACGCACGAGTGATCCTATAAGGGTTCCGTTTTTTTTCCTTTTGAGGTATGGAACCCTAAAAAACAGCAAATTTAAGTTTTTAGTATAAAACTTGTTTTTGCTGTATTTCGTTTGTTTTATAAACTAGAGTCATATAAACTAGAGTATATGCAAAGTTTCGTTACAATCCAACACGTAATAGTTTTAAAATGAGAACGAAACTCCGTTTGAATGGGAAGGTGAAATTCAGCCGAGCTTGCCGGGGACTCTTAAGATCCTGGGTTCGAATCCCGGTAAGGGCATTTATTTGTGTGATGAGCATAGTAGGTACACGTTTGCTTAATTTGGGACTGGATCGATTTGTGTAAGATTGTCCGCAAATATTTACCTATAATTGGGTAGTTTCCACATGTTAAAATCGATAACGCAGTGTTGCTAAATTGAGAGTAAACCATGAAATAAATGTAATTAAGAATAAATTAAGAAATATAATTAAAATTATAAAAAGATATAGACCTTGAAAATATATACATTTTTAGAATGTATATATTTTTTTTTTATTCTCCAAAAGTAAATTTAAAGCTACTAATAGAATCCTTATGCTTTTATAGAAACAAAATTGTATGACAACTATGGTCCTAAACGCAGTATTTCACGACTGAAACACCAATTTACTTGATTTTCAATACAACGATTAGTACAAATATCACCCTGTGACGTCACGATTCAATGTTAATCAGTATGAAACGTTTTCGGCTACCGCCAGCGAGGTCCGTCTTTAAGTAAATTTTTTGGGTATTTATGTTTTTTAATTGTAGTTGCTCCCATACAAACATTTGTTCCTCTCCAAAAACTGGTTCGAATGGCATCGTAAAAAAAATTTAGGACACAACCCAATTATTTAAGTCCGATTTTGAGGGCTTAATTAAGGCTCTAAAAATTAAATACTTAGCCAAAAATGCGGAAAAAAAACATGTTGTTTATTTGATTTATAAATAGTTATAATCTTAAACGATATGATACACAGAACAAATATAATGGAAAAAAAAACCATGGAGTCATAACCTTGTCCAAAAAACCTCTCGTATTAAAAATGTTCTCCTTTTATGACCCTTATTTCACAAAAACTAACATGATCAATACAAACATGTATTATACCTATCCATACCTATGATTGCATGCCCCAAAAGTAAGTACTTCAATTGCTATTCAAATAATAGAATATTATAAAAAATCAGTTGCAAGATATTCATGTGTACATATTGACATGAAGTTTACGAGCTAAAACGGATTGACACGACGGATTAACAAAGATTACAGTATTAGTGTTATCTTATCAGTGATAATGATAATGACAAGGGGTAAGGTAATGCTCCCCAAGTAAGTTTTTGTACAAAAAAAATGTTCTTTTAGTGTTATGTTTCTACCGACTTGGCTACTTTCCTAAAAAAATATATTTAGTCCGACACTTTATCAAAAAATATTGGACACGTATTTTTTTGTTTGTCAATTAAACAAAAAATGATCTAGATTTAGCCCGTTAAAGTTCCGCGTGACGTCACAATATGGTACACTTTTTAGCATAATGTGACGTCACGCGGAACTTTAACAAGCTATATCTTCATAATTTTTTGTTTAATTGACAAACAAAAAAATCCACTGCTGGACATAGGCCTTCCCTAAAGAGTGCCAAATTGAACTGTCCTGTGCCACCCGCATCCAGCGGACTCCTGCGACCTTTACCAGGTCATCAGTCCACCTTGTGGGGGGCCTACACACGCCGCGCCTTCCGGTACGTGGTCGCCACTCGAGAACCTTTCCTCCCCAACGGTCCTCGGTTCTACGTGCAATGGGCCCCGTCCACTGCCACAAAAAAACACGTGTCCAATATACACTACGTGTCTAATATACGTGTATAATATAGATCTATATGATTACCCAGGAAAGTACCCAATAACCTGTCCTTATCGTCTTATTACGGCATCTCATTTGAGTACCTAATGATGTTTACGATTTTATCATCATATCACCATCCTGGCCGATCTCGACCACGGCGACTGGAAAAAGAGAAGAATTCTGGCTAACTTGAGCGGTTTTACGGTTTTATAATGTTAGTATAAACGTCCATATTATTTTAATGATTAATATTATTTAATATTTCACTTTCTCTAACTAGCATTTTTTTACTTTTTTTTCCGTAGATTGCCGTGACATAGTAGTAAACCAAAATGTGGTCCCCAACTCCCCACTGAAAGAGTCGACTTTGTCACATTTTTTTTTAATCAATCTTAAAACATATTTATATTGGCCGGAAAGAAAACTTTACTTAGTCTAATGAAGAAACATATAAAAAGAAAAAAAAAAGAAGACATTTATTGACTACACAAAAGACACACAGAGACAAAGGAGTAGACATACAATACAATTTACACATATTGTGTGTCTTCGCGGCAGTGAAACGGTCGCTGTCGCATATGTATTTTTTTTATTTTCGATAGTTCAAAAACCAAAAAAGAAACAGAAAAGCCTCGGTTCATTATCGGTTCGGACCCAATTATGTTATGCGTTCACAGAAAAAAAACTTGAATCAAGATATAAACGACAAAGAAACTCTTGAATTAACTATCTCGAACCAAGAAAAAAATATCTTGGTTCCAGATAAAGTTGGTCCTTCTAGGCAATTTACAACTACCTACTTAAATAATTTCTAGGAAACAGCATAATTTACCTCTAATCAAGTACCTACGTATTTAGTATGTGTTGGTACCTAAATATTTAATCAATTAGGTACTCACAACTAACAAAAAATCTGGTCAAAAATTAATTTCTAACTAACAATACATATTATGCCAAGCTATAATTATCAAAGAATATCAACAGGCTAAAGACTAGTCCCATACAAAACCATTCCACGAAGCCTTATAAATACAACCTCAAAAATTAATAACCCCCTTGACTGTCATTAAAGCACAATGGTTAACCCTTCACCATAAAAAGACGGTTAAAATAATAATCCGTACAAAAGAAGAAAGTTGTCGAATTGACAATGGCGTATGAAATATTGAAGTCATTGTGCAGTTAAGGAGATTGGGCAATTTCTTTTGTTGACGTAAAAGAGAGACTAGTGATGTGCTTGTGTCGATGGAATTGTCGATGAACCTTTTATCCTCCTCAGTCCCCTCGTACTTGTTCAGTCAGGAACTTTAATTTGGGACCCATTTCCTTCATTTTTTTTTAGAACATTCACAATGCAATAAGGTCGAAAACTTCAGTTCAATAATAGTGGTGAAGTGTCAAGACAATTAAATATCTTATCTAGTTGGCCGTTGAATTGATCACCTCTTTCCCAAAAGCTATCATTACGGTTTTCTAATTACGAACATGGTGTCAGTGTCAGACAAGAGAATTGATTGAAAACTGACATTTTCACGAAATATTATT
Organism: Epinotia nisella; assembly: GCA_932294315.1. Taxonomy (NCBI): domain Eukaryota; kingdom Metazoa; phylum Arthropoda; class Insecta; order Lepidoptera; family Tortricidae; genus Epinotia; species Epinotia nisella. The sequence goes on from OW028699.1 coordinate 1,581,597, forward strand.
TTGGCTGGAAAGAAGACAGCCCAAACTGGACGGAGTTACGTCGGTTAAATATTGAATTCCCATGGCCACATTCTGTCTCCATCATCAGATCTCCTGCTAGCATAACTTGACTCTCAACTCTACTCGCGCGCGAGATAGACTGTCCGTCACTTTCTGATTAATGCTGACAAAAAGTGACAGATAGTCTATCACGCGCGCGAGTAGAGTAGAGAGTCAAGTTATGCTAGCAGGGCAGCTTGACTCAATCGGATAACGGCAAGTGACTGAAAAATGGATTGCAAATTTTGACGGACAACTTACTTCTTACATACTTATACACTTACATACGAATATGTCAAGTTAATATCCTACTAATATTATAAATGTGAAAGTTTGGATGTTTAGATGTTTAGTTGTTGCTCAATCACGCTTAAACGACTCTACCGATTTGGATGATATTTTCCATGAAGATAGTTTATAGCCTGGATTAAAATATAGAATAGTTTTTATCCCGGATCCACACAGACGAAGTCGCGGTCGGAAGCTAGTAAATTTAAAAAGCTTGTAAAAAAGAGAGCTGAACCCAGGTTACTTCATATGTTTTTTTTTTACTCCTTTACTTTGTCTTATATATACTGGTCCGGTTAATAGATGTCTTAGCCTAGTGGGTAGCTGCCTACGAAGCTGAAGGTCCTGGGTTTGAATTCCGGTAAGGGCAAATATTTGTGTGATGAGCATGAATATTTGTTTCCGAGTCTTGGATGTTTTCTATTTATTTAAGTATTTATATCTATATATATATGTCGTCGTCTAGTACTTGTAACGCAAGCTTACTATAGGCCTAGTTCGATTTGTATAAGAATGTCCCCTAATATTTATTTATTTATTATATAGTGGACGTTGATTATTGGGCTGTATATTAACTGAATTCATCGATACATTGTCCCGACTCTTCCCACCCCTACAGCCAGGCCATTAGCTCCGCTATATCGCCGCCGAGTGACATCAATCATAATAAGCGGCAATCGGAAAATAGCAACCACTCGGCCCTATACCTATCCCTTTAGAAAGGACCTAAACGCCTTTAAAGGCCCAGCGGCACAGAATAAGTTACTACGTACAGATTGTTCTCTGTTAACATATTCCCTGCAGGTATAGTTGGAATTTTTTGAACTGAGCCGATCTACTTATCTTCAAAACAATAGCATTCAAGTTCAACAATACGATTGTGTGGTTGGCGTGTGCCATATTTTTCAAAGAAGAGGTTCCCGCCACATAAAATGTTCATTGAATAATGAAATCTTATTTAATAGATCCAAAATGGACTAAAAGATAAAAAAAACCCCGCTTACAGCAAGCCAGGTATAAACAAGAAATTTTCCTTCATTGTTTGTTGGCACGCGTCGACCCCACAATCGTATTGTTTAACTTGAATGCTATTGTTTTGAAGATAAGTAGATCGGCTCAGTTCAAAAAACTTCAACTATACGCGAAACGTGCCTAAATGTGGGCATTTCTTTCTATCGCATGCAACGCGCTCTTTTGGAGGCGGAGCCTTAGTGCTAGGGTTACCGCCAGCTCGATCTATTAAATTAACGTAACGTTAGTATAATTGTATATTTTACTAACGATATTACGATTATTCTTTATTTACTTAGGATCACCCAATTACACAAAAGCTGAGTTATTTGCCTGTTTCTGCAAAATGTAAGACGAAGACACACAACTCTGGGTTACCTACATACATAAACATAATATAAAGAAAAAATCTTTTCAACCAATATAAATAGATGTCGCATCATATTTATTTTACGAGGTGAATGACGATGCAATGCGTTGCGCGAACGCGTGCGTCCACATCTCGTGAACCTGCGGGCCAACATGTTGCATCGGCCAGCCAACGACCCACGCTCCCGCTCAATGTCCAAGTTATCACTCAGGTCGTCTGTTACCCAGTGACCCAGGTACTTGAACTTAGTGACAAAGTTTAAAGGGACGTCGTAAATCATAGCTGAACTGAACACTATTTTACCTATGTTTGACGAAATAAATAATTTGAATTTGAATTTGAATCAGTCGCCGTGGCCGAAACCGGTCAGGAGAGTATATGCATGTGCAGACGATTTTGAACAGAAAGTGTGAACCGGTACCCTTGGACGAGGCGATAGTACCTCCGTCGTACGTATGCGATGTTGTGTTCTCAGGAACCATCAGTGGTAAGTCAAAAATCAATCATCAAAAAGTAGCCGAAAAAACCTCACGTGATTTGTGCACAAGCCCAAACATCTAAATATCCAAACATCTTAACATCCAAACTTTCGCATTTATAATATTAGTAGGATGAGCGATGAGCGATGGGCGATGAGCGATGAGCGATGAGCGATGACATTCCGCTATGCTGTGCCCTACCGCTAAAAGCCTCCTCTCGTAGAATGTCCTAACGCCGCTTAGAACCTTTGGGAGTTGGGCTAAGAAATGTATAGTGGGAGGGTTTTCTTCGATAATGAATAGTAGGAAAACTGTTATTTCTTTTATTTACCTTTGGGTATGATTTTGGCGAATTCTGTAATCTGGCTGTTGGAAGATGTTTTTAGAGAGTGACCGTGATACTCAAGAGCAACTACTAAAAACTACTTGCATTATAGAATTTCTATACAAAAGAGATGACACGACATTAGAGCCAAGTCAATTGGCTACTTTCCTAAAAAAATATATTAAGTCGGTCAGTTAGATTATCAAAAAATATTGGACACGTATTTTTTTGTTTGTCAATTAAACAAAAAATTATGAAGATATAGTTTGTTAAAGTTCCGCGTGACGTCACATTATGCTAAAAAGTGTACCATAATGTGACGTCACGCGGAAATTTAACGGGCTATATCTTCATAATTTTTTGTTTAATTGACATACAAAAAAATACGTGTCCAATATTTTTTGATAATCTAACTGACCGACTAAATATAATTATATTTTTTACCCACGAAAGTACCAAATTGTGATTTTTATTACTACCTTATAGCTACCTATGCTAAGATGAAGCATTCTTTTATTTATCATTTTAATCTTTATTGTACAAAAGAACAACTTATCGTACAAAAAGGCGGACTTAATGCCATGAGCATTCTCTGCCAGTCAACATTTGGACAAAGCAGACGATTTTTGCCTTGTATCTCCTATATTATTGTTCCCCCAGTCATCGTGACGTAGAATATGTATTATGTATGTATTGTATGTATTGTTTGTATTGTGTTGTGTGTATTAGTGTCTAATGCTATAGCACTAATTACACATTAAATTTTAGCACAGTGGATATATGAAGAATATTGATAAGATAAGGTTAATGCGATTGAATTAATCTTTATTCCACATACGAGAAAAAATATGACAACAACAATAGTAGTGACACTAGAGACATACATTTGAAATTAAAAAAGAATATCAAAAACTATATTCAGCCTGTCAGAAGAATAGGCAACCTCTTTTATTCTAACAATATGTCGTCTCCTGTTTTTTTATATTTTCATAGCATTTGTATGTATGTATATATGTATGTATGTATGTGTCTATGTATGTATGTGTGTATGTCTTATTCTTTGACAAGCCGTGCAGCCTAAACTGTTAGACGGATTTCGACAAATCTTTTAATTCCACTTGTTGATTAACAATTTTCAGAACATGCAACTGCAAATGTCATATCGATTGAAAAACAATACGTTGATTTAAATGGTCCCCGATCATGTTACGTGGTACGAACAGTATTGTTCTTTGTTCCACATATTAAATAAAAATCGTGTTTTAAATTCTATAACACAACCGATAAAATACAATAACTGTGTCACATATAATGTCTGTATAAACTGGTGATACAAGCGATTATGGACCGTATGTGTTTAGCACAAGGTTGTGATTGTGAAGAGTGGCACAGTCAACACAAGGAGCTAATAAAGTCTAGACACGGCGCTGTGCGTTTTAATACCAAATGCATCTTCGTGTACAGTCGGGTTGGTATGATTGGTTCGTGTATTTTTTTACTAGCATTTGTCGCATTTTGAGCTACCGTATCAAATTTAATACACAATTTTTACCCTTTGGGGGTTGATTATTGATAAATAATGTGTTTTTGTTTTAATACAGCTTACAAACTATATCAATTCATTTTTTTTTATTCATAGACCAACATGGATCATTATTTTTAGTAAAACTTAGCCTAATGTTAGTATATAATCACAAAGTTCATAATAGGTCACATACGTTCATTTAAAGAAATAATAATAATAATATAATTTAGGCCAGTTTGAAATTTACATTAAAGGTACACAGTCAATTATAATAAAGAAAATAATAGTTTACATTAAAAAATCAAATTAAAAATTCATAAGATGTCAAATTGCCAAATTTCATCCAAATCAGTATAGCTGTTTTTGCGTGACTGACTTATAAATAAATAAATATAGTGGGACAATTCACACCAATTGATCTAGTCCCAAACTAGGCAAAGGCTATACTATGGGTACTAGACAACGGATAACCATACTTATATAGATTAATACATACTAAAATAGATATTAAACATCCAAGACTCGAAAACGAACATTCGTATTCATCATACAAATATCTGCCCCGACCGGGGATCGAACCCGGGACGTCTTGACGTCATAGTCAGGTTCTCTAACCACTGGACTATTCGGTCGTCTATATTTGTTGTTATTTATTCTTGATTAAATATTCATGTTTTAATGACATGATAAATTCTTGTAAATTGACATAATTCAAAATGCAATCCTAAATAGTGATTGAATAAATCTCAATCTGAATTCCAAGATCTCAAAAATGAAGTGGAGTAGCCAGTTCGACACAACCCGACTACAGCACCTTGCAAGTTGCTCGAGGAATACATTTCTCGTCTCATAAACTCTTTGAAGCGAGCTCAAAGCACATTGTTGACAGTATTAAACGCAAGTAATATGATACCTATAATAATACATTGTTACAGGCCGGGAAGTCGAATATTGACGGTTGGATTTATAAGTCACTAGCTTATGTCCGCGTGGAACTCATTTATATCATAGCTCCATACAAACTTTCACATGATTGAAGTTTTTAGGGTTCTGGTACCTCAAAAGGAAAAAAACGGAACCCTTATAGGATCACTCGGTCGGTTGTCTGTCTGTCCGTCTGTCACAGCCGATTTGCTCCGAAACTACTGCATACTGGACCGATTGAGTTGAAATTTGGTACACATATGTAAATTGGACAAGGTAACCGATATAGCCCTCCGAATCGCTAAACTTAAGTGGCACATTGCACGTAGAACCGATGGCCATTGGGGCGGAAAGGTTCTCGAGTGGCGACCACGTACCGGAAGGCGCAGCGTGGGTAGGCCCCCCACAAGGTGGACTGATGACCTGGTAAAGGTCGCTGGAGTCCGCTGGATGCGGGTGGCGCAGGACCGGTCATTGTGGCACTCTTTGGGGGAGGCCTATGTCCAGCAGTGGACATCTTTCGGCTGATATGATGATGATGATGATGAACAAGGGGGGCACTTTAGGGGGGTAAACTAAAAAATAAAAATAAAAAACGCAAACTGTATTGTGTGACATATCAAATGAAGGGGTTGTTGTAAGCATCTTAGATAAAAAAATATATCATTTTAGCATAAATAGATTTGAAGTATTGACCTCCCCCCCCCCCTTATCTCCGAAACGACTAGGCCTAAAATTCTGAAAAAAATATGGAAAATAGTTCCTTGCCTAAAGATTACAGGAAAACCTATAAGAAGTTTGATTCGGCAGACTTTTTTGTAGGCAAATACGACATAAGGCTACTCCAGTTATGTATGCTCTAAGCTTTCAATGACGTGAGACAATACACAGTTTTGACAATAAATTACATCTATCAATCTATCAAATCAAAGGGCTTGCTATGATTCTTCTGGGATCGCATGTGCCTAGGCTACGGTGTCTGCTGTTTACTTACTTTCAGGCAGACCATATGGCTGTTCACAACCGTCGTAGTATTTAAAAAAGCGGCCAAGTGCGTGTCGGACCACGCACAACGAAGGATTCCGTGCCTAATAAAAAGGTCGTATCGTCACTGAAATCTTACGGCACTTACATCATTTTCTTTAAGGAATACAGTTTTTTAGTAATATCTCGAAAACCTTTGAATCGATCTTGTTCGAAACAATTTTTACTGAAAGAATTTAATAAGCCCTATGTCCATGATTTTTTTCAATATTTTAAAATACACCGTTCAAAAATTTGAGGGGTGGGGGGGACAGAATTTTAGTGACTTTCGGGGCAATTATCTCCGATTCTATTCACTGAATAAACGCAAACGCAAACGAAAACGTCAGCGCAATAAAATAGTTCAAGCAGTTCCCGCCAAACTAACAATGTTTAACAAAGGCCCTTATGCTATGTCTATAAAAATTTTAACAATATTCCACAATATATTCGAAATGAAGCAAAATATAATATCTTTGTAAATAAACTTAAGGCTTATCTTGTAACGGAATGCCCATATTCTCTACAAGAGTTCATGGGTTATTAGTTATTAGTCATATTATGTGTCGATGTAAGTATTAAAATAGATATCTTTTTTATAAAAAATATGTTGTTACCTAATGTGCAGAATTTATATATTTTATTTTATTTTTTATCCTTAGGTTTAGTTTAAACATGTTGCTACACCCTAGTAGGGTCCATGCTTGTACTGGTTAGATTTTAAGAACACCTTTGTAAATACCATGGTTGCAACGAATAAATATGAATATGAATATATGAATATGAATATGAATAAAAAAAACTGCTGAGCTTATATTGATGTGCCACACGTAGGCTTGCAATAAAAAAAAATTGACTTTCCGTTTTATGTCTGGAATGCACCCCTAAAAAAAATATTTTTACTAATTTAATTACCTACAAAACTATGTAGCCGCTAACAAAATATACCTCTATCCTCAAAACTTAATTCAAATAGATCTTATAGTTTTTGAGTAAAATAAATGTGACATATGGACAGACGGACAGACGAACAGACGGACATGACGAAACTTTAACGGTTCCGTTTTTGCCATTTTGGCTACGGAACCCTAAAAAGACATGTCGCTCGTTCTCAATATGAATAGCGCGAGTTTAAAACAACCAAGAAATAATGTTTATCTTTCTTGTCGAAGGTTGACTCGAATAAATTATTCGTAGAAAAGCTTGTTCCCAAAATTATTCGAGTTGGCCGAATCGCATCAAAGTAGTACATCCAAAAAGCAACCCTACCATCCATGGTATTAGATTCCTATTCCAATGACAGTTTTATAAAAAGTCAGTCACATTTAATAAACTCAACCTAAACACGTAACATAAAAATATACTTTACGTTTATTTACTCACAAATCTTTTTTTAAATAAATGTCAGTCAGACCCAATTAAGGTTGTTTACGGGGCCGTCCGTTAATTAAGTTGATAATTAGATGTTTCAATGTAAAAGTTCGACTTAATAAGAATAGGTATACAGTAAATGGGTTTTCATCACACTTGCTCGTCAATGGCGTTATTACTTGCGAGCGTACAGAGCAGTTATAGCCGTTTTACCTCCCACGGGCTGTTAAGTTTAGTTTTAAAATATAGAACCCTCTGATTGGCTTAAGTAAATCTGGTTGCTCTGTGATTGGTTGAAAAAAAAATCTAGTTGGCCAAGCCGCGCCCCGCCCCGCAGGAATACTGCTCTGTGATTGGTTGAGGAAGCTGCGCGCTCCACTAGCACTGATCTGGAAGTGAAGTTGTCAATTGTTGATTGGTGCGGCTGTGTGAAACTTAGATTTTTCTGTCTTTTGTAGTTATTTATTTCCTCGCAAATGTGATGAAAAACATTGTGTATAGCACAGCACGGGCGTAAGAATATTGCAAACTCGGGTCATCAAACCCCTCCGCCTTCGGCGTCGGGCTGCTGATAGACTCTCGTTAGCAATATTCCACTTACGCCCCTCGTTAAAGAATGTACTATGAAAGAGTGTATATATACCGGGTGTGGCCCGTAATAGGATCTGTAGTAACCCCTTTTGTCCATTTCTTTTCAATTTTTTTTAACTCGGAGAAAAATTAATCTAAACTTATGACCTCCGAGTAATGTATCTTGGCACCACGAGATCATAGCACAGTGGTCAATGCAGATTTTGAGGTAACATCATGTAGTGAGTCATAATAGTTTTTGCATTTTTGTTTTCAAAAGATATTTTTGTGATTTTTTCATTTTTTTTGTGTGTTTTTAAAATAAAAAGTTACTTATATCACTCCAGAAGAGTAAAAAAGTACACGTAAACTTAATTTGAACAAAAAAAAACCAAAACAATTTTTTTTTTCCAATTAAAACCACTTAGAAACAATTGCTCACAAGCGTAATAATCTACCGTTTAATTTTTTCTCCTATTACGGGCCACACCCTGTATAACTAAATATAATGCCTAAAAATAAATTTTAGGCCAGTCACATAAACTATTATTAATAGTAGATTGTATGACAAGGGGCTAAAATAAGCCATATTACCACGAGATGGTTATTTTCCCGAGTGAAGTGAGGGAAAATTGTTCGAGAGGTAATATGGCTTTTAGACCAGAGTTATACACTCTACTTTTCACTTCGACTGCGAGAAATTAGTAAAAACAAAGATTATCCACAAAAGATTGTTAAAGGCGGCATGTTTTTTTTAATAAACTACTTTGAGACAGATACCTATAAAATATTGGCACTACGAAAAAACGCCTCTGACCATCAATAGCCGCGTCCAAACGGCCGAGGCTTTTTTTTAATGGTTGTGAATTAGGGACTATAAAACACCTGATGTTTGAAATGAATTGTTTTCTTTTTTTTTAATTTATTTTCCAAAAAAAGTACATAGCATTCAATATGTTTAATTACCCGCCAAACTGCTAGAACAGTTTGTTGGCGAGACTGCGCTCAATTTAACCTGATTGGCCGATTTTAATATTAGCTGTAATCTGATTAGTTCATAACAAATATAAATGTGTTTTTGAAAGAGTTGTGATTGGTGGATTTAATACGGTGAAGTGTTTTGATTGGTCAAGTTAAATGTTTTAAAAAGCGGCCAAGTGCGTGTCAGGCCACGCGCAGGGTAGGGTTCCGTAGTTGCCCGTCTGTCACAGAATGCGGACTTAAAAGGCGCTTTTGGGGCTTTTATTGTAGCTTACCCTCGTAAATAATCGTAAATATTAGATACTACATAAACTAATCGAACCGCAGATCGCAAACTTTTAGCAGCAACAGGTTATTTACGTTAAATAATTACGAAAATCTCCGAACAGCATCAAGCCGCACATTACAACTAGCCGCACGCGCAAGAAGCACCGTGCCGTAAGTCCGCCTAAGTTTTAGCATTGTCACGGGGGGGGGGGGGGGGGGGGCATGTCGCAGGGCAGGTTTATTGAGCGCTCGCCGCGAGCAAGAAGCACCGTGTCGTAAAAGAGCAACTCTACCGTCCACGGTAAAAGGTTAAAATTCCAATGGCACCCGAAATTTCACTGCCTACTACTAAATGGCTACTACTGCGGACGTGAAAAAAATGTTTCACGTCCCCAGTAGTAGCCGTTTAGCCAGCGGGGGGGGACACACACACACACACATGACTCGAACAAAAATTCGGGCTTTAAATCCGATTATCTCACAAATTCATAACTATAAGTTGAAAAATAGTTATAGTAAACCCATAATATTTTTGAACAAACTATCCAACGATACCCCACACTATAGGTTTAACGAGATTTTTTTTTTTCAGGATTTTATTCTACTGTTTTGTCGGCGTGGTTGGTTTATATACCCACGCCGAATTGCAGTTTTCTAGTTGTAAGGGGTAAGTCGAAGACGGACAGACAGACAGACAGACAGACAGACAGACAGACAGACAGACAGACAGACAGACAGACAGACAGACAGACGGACGGACATGGCGAAACTATAAGGGTTCCTTGTTGACTATGGAACCCTAAAAATCATAAATATATGTATATATTTTCCCTAGGGGCTAAATGTACTACTTTAGCCCCGCTTCCTAAGCCTAATATGACACACTTTTCGAGCATGAGAAGTGAAAAATTCCTGTGTATGGGTACCCGTTAAAAAACAAACATTAACCCCTCAAAATTGATTGATAACTTCAACGAGGAAGTGGTGTTATCAATTAGTTTACACAGTGCGGTAGCTTATCGGGTCTTGTACAAACATGTTATACATGTGTACACTATGTTATAAGCTTCCCATACTTATTATATGAGTAAATATTTATTTATTTATTTATTTATTCATTCCTGGGACTGGGCCGGACACGTCTGCCGCATGCCAGAAGCGTTATGGGTATACCTAGATATTTTTCTAGCACGAACGACTTATTGTAAGTGTTTGATAAAATAAAAACATACCAATATATATAGGGTAATAGGGTGCGTTAAAAAAATTGATAATAATAACAAAACTATCAATTAATTTACATATTACATACAACAAAAAACAATTTGCAATACTTTCGTAACTTTCTTTCTTCGTGTCACTGAATTAATTATCCCCTAAGTCACTCCATACGGACAGACAGACAGACAGACATACAGACAGACAGACAGACAGACGCACGCGCGCGCGCGCACACACACACACACACACACACACACACACACACACACATGTACTTTTTCCCAAACCCATTTTTGGTCCCAAAGCAAATCTGTGTCTCTGTATATGGTTACAAGAAAAAAAGTGTCCCAGATTTTACTATGTAAATTTTTTCTTCCAGTGCGTCACGACCATATCAATAAAAAAAGACTGCATACAAAAATGTAAAGATCTGGAATAGAATATTTTGGACACTTTTTTTCTTGTATGAGGATCCATACATCGATAGTGTCAACGATTCTGAGTAAGATAAACCCAAAAAAATCGAATTCTGAAAAAAAAGTTCATATGTACACTTTTTTGAAAAACTCTCAAATACACTTCCCATACTGTACATGTGAACTGTTTGTGTGAACTATCCTGAAGGTATTAAAAAGAAACCTACAGACCTATGACGTAACGGCATAGTTGTAATACAGCGGATATATCGGGCATGAACGCTGTACGGTCGTTTTGGCGGCGCGGTGGCACCCTGAAGCCGTGATGTCTGGTATCTGGAGATACGTCTGGAGATATCTATAATATTTTGGAATAATTATAAATTTACAATACATTTATTATTTATTAGGGTTCCGAACCAAAAAAGGATACGGAACCCTTATAGGATCACTTTGTTGTCCGTCTGTCTGTCTATACTGTATACTCAAGTCTACAGTCCCTTGAAGCTGTGAAAAGATCAAACTTAGCGAAAAAAAAGATACGGACGTTTATGTCGTAAAAAACGTACATTTCGACTCTCTCAAGGGAATCAAAATTTATAGGGTACTTTCCGTTGACTTAGAACTATGAAATTTGGCGAGGAATATCGTCTCATACTACAAGTACAAGGAAAAATATGAAACTACACATTTGTAATTTTGTACGAAACCCTCGGTGGGCTTTTCAGTGTCCTCCCCGTTTCTACTTATTGCTGTTTAAAAGGTGATTACAAGATTTACAAGAAAATACGATGTAGTCTGCTGTTGTTAATTGTTGTCGCATTCCTTACTCAATTAATTACAGCGTGTACAATACAATACAATACAACACAATACAAATACTCTTTATTGCACACCTCACACAAACAAAGCAGTTACAGAGAGAAACAATACAATAACATGTAGGTAGAGGTAGAAAACAGGCGGTCTTATCGCTGAAGAGCGATCCGATATCCGATACCCAAAGGTTGTCTCTTCCAGACAACCTTTGGGTATCGGAGAAAGAGATAAAACTAGATTATGCAGTAGGTGATGCAGAGATTATTATTAATCAAAAATCAAAATAATTATGAAAATAAACGTACATAAATACCTCTATATATAAACATACATACACAATGATACATATATACATATGTACCTACACGACAACAGAGTATTAAAAAATATCAATTTGACCTAAATTTCACCGGTTGCCCGGAGGACGTAAAATGTCCCCCGATTTGTATGAAAATTGTGGTATCCCCTGGACAACCATGTTTTTTGCTAGAATTTTTTGTACGAGATGCAACATATTTAAGTAAGTAATAATTTATTTGCAGAAAAAGAGTAAGTTTACATGCCTTCGAGTAAATATACAATTGTTCCACCTTTTTCAGCTGTTGTTGATGTTCTTTATGGTGGTTGTTAATTTAGTTAATTATGTTCAGTAACATTTACAACAAAGGACAATGGGCAGATTTGTATGGGCACCGTCCCCACCCACCAACAGAGCTGACGTTGATTTTAATATGATTGTAATGTTCCATAAAACGTGTAATCACCGTTATTGACTCAAATATCAATGGGGTTCTTCCAAAAAATGGATGGTGGTGCAATTTGGAACTAAAACTTCCCATACAATCTGGTCAATCACGCAAAGACAGTGGCTCCCATATTTTAACATCAGTTAACGAGCTCAAAATGAATGGAAATTACTGCTTTTATACATAACATTCAACCTGATTTTCCAAGAAAACCCCATGCATTACGAGATTATGGTTATAGTAAAAAATACTCCTCTTACAAAGATCTATTAAATGAGGCATGTCTCGATTGTGTTCATGGTTGGGGACGTTTTGCCCATTGTCCTTTAATATTTAAGCAACTAACGCTTTACATTGTAACATTATAAATAAATAATAATAAATAAGTATTGTAGCGAGGGTGCGTGCGGGGGTGAAGGCAAAGGCGTGTATTAAATTGTTGTCGTGTAAGTCGTGTTCCACAGCCGGTAAGGAGTAGAGGTAATGGATGCACGATAGAGGACTATAGATAGGTATGAGCACTTAGTTACAGCAAGGGAAGCAGGGGGCTATACCTAAAAGTAATCGGTCCCCTAAGATTCGATAGATATCAAATTTCAGTCGACGAACCTAACCAAATCAGGAAAAATCTTAACAGCGCGTTGCAGCGTTGGTGACAGCGACATCTTCTGGCGGATTCGGTACTATTTTAGTACAAGCGCTCGTAGATGGAGGTCGCTAGTGGTATCGATTTCCCATTGGTTTAGTTCATCTATTTGTCACTGGATGGTGGGATTGCTGACATATTGTTACAATATAAATAACTATTAGGGCACATTCTTACACAAATCGAACTAGGCCTATAGTAAGCTCAATAAAGCGTGTGTTATAGGGTACTAGACGACGATATATATAAAAGCTATAAATACTTAAATACATGGAAAACATCCAAGACCCAGAAACAAATATTCATGCTCATCACACAAATATTTGCCCTTACCGGGGTTCGAACCCAGGCCCTTCAGCTTCGTAGGCAGCGTCACTACCCACTAGGCTAACCGGTCGTCAAATTTATTATAACAGACTAGGTACAAATATTTGTTCAAGCTAAAAACTAAAGATCATAATTTTATATAACACTTAGTGATCAAGATATTCTCGGAAGTTATAGAAGCACTGATTAAGGAGCCAAGTTCTTAGAGTTTGTTTAAACTTTTTGTCCTCAAGGGATTTAGTTTCGATCGGCAACTTAACCCCTCGGATGCCACTGTCATAAAAATGCTTTTAAAATTGTAATCTTGAAGTTAAGATATAAGGCTCAAACGCTCTGGGACGGATACGGGACTAGGCATACGAAGGGTTCATCATCATCATCATCATATCAGCCGAAAGACGTCCACTGCTGGACATAGGCCTCCCCCGGAGAGTTCCAAATTGACCGGTCCTGCGCCACCCGCATCCAGCGGACTCCCGCGACCTTTACCAGGTCATCTGGACCAGGACCCGGGTATGTCCTAAAACTACGACCAATAACACCGGGGGATGGGCAGCAGCATCCCTGGAGTACGGTGGAAATACTGCGATCGCCAACCCGCATGTGCCAAGCGTGGCGATTATGGCATATACCCCCTATGAATAGTACAAAAAACTACGAAGGGTTAAGTATTATAAATCATAATTTTCATGTTATATGTACTGTTTATCTGGCTATAAGAACTTAAACATTTTATCAACATACACATGTTATAGTTACTGATAATGAAGACAAAACGAAGGGTAAAAGTTGATAGACCCATTACCCGTTGGTGGTCCCGAAATAAATCAAAATTTAGTGTCAATTTCGCCCTTAATCTCTAGGTGCTGCCACCTAGCACACTTCATTTCAAACAAACGGACATTTGTGCGAGTTAAACTCGCGTTGTGATGGTTAATATTGAAAATTTTCCCGTTACTTTGAATACTCAAACTTCTTATAGGTTTTCCTGTAATCTTTAGAAGAGGAACTATTTTCCAGATTTTTTTCAGAATTTTAAGCCTAGTAGTTTCGGAGATTTTCGTCTTTTTTCCTAAATTACTTCAAATATGTTTTTGCTAAAATTATAAAAAATATATATCTGAGATTCTTACAACAATACCTTTCATGCGATATGTCACACAATACAGTTTGCGAGACTTTTTTTTTTAATTTTCCAGTTTACCCCCCAAAAGTGGCCCCCTTGTTCAGAATTCATTAATTTACTTTAAGCGTCCATCTTTGGATCACCAATTTACATATGTTTACCAAATTTCAACTCAATCGGTTCAGTAGTTTCGGAGCAAATCGGCTGTGACAGTCGCACGAGTGATCCTTAAAATACATTTCTTCTATACCGCCTTTTATTGTCGACTGCATCCACACTGCATCAAATCCTACTAATATTATAAATGCAAATGTTTGGATGTTTCGATGTTTAGATGTTTGTTGCTCAATCACGTAAAACCGGCTGGCATACATGTAGTGTATATTGGATTAACATATAGAATACTTTTTATCCCGGGAATCATCCCCTAAGGGGGCGAAATGGGGGGCGAAAGTTTGTATGGAGCTACGATATAAACGAGGTCCGAAGCCGCGGGCAGAAGCTGGTAGTAAATAAATCAAATGAATAAATCTTATCAAATGTAAACTTAGCCTCAAATATTAAACTTAATGGTGAAACCATAGAATTTGTAAAGTCAACTGTATTCTTAGGTATTACGTTAGACTCTAAACTGCAGTGGGGTTCCCACATAACTGCGATAGGAAGTAGGTTGAGCTCCGCTGCTTTTGCAGTCAGGAGAATAAGGCAGCTTACCAATGTAGCAACGGCACGGTTAGTTTACTTCGCTTACTTTAACAGTATAATTACTTATGGTCTTATTTTATGGGGATCAGCGGCAGATATTGAGACTGTATTTATTTTACAAAAAAGGGCTGTTAGAGCAATTTATAACCTCGGGTCGCGTGAGTCATTAAGAGAATTTTTCAAGGAAACAGATATTCTAACACTGCCGTCGCTATACGTATTTGAAATAATAATGTATGTTAGGAAGAATTTATACAACTACCCAACAAACACTGATAGGCCCAAGGTTACCAGAAGCGCAGGGAAGCTCAAAACAACTTTTTACAGGCTAGTAAAAGCGAAAAAGTCGTTCTTGGGAAATTGTATAAAATTCTACAATAAAATTCCAAAACACATTACCGAACTTACTGACTCTAAATTCAAATCTGTCGTAAAACGGACACTCATTTCAAAAGCATATTATAAGATAAACGACTACATCATGGATAGGGATATTTGGCAGCGATAAAATCCTGCACTAGAAACCTGTCGTAAAATAAATAGGCTTTCTACTGTAGCAATGTAATTTTAAAATTTTATAATACTCTGATACTGATATGATATATTGTATACTGTTTTGAAAAAATGACACCTCGCCGAGTTTATTACGCCGGTTCTTCTCGAGGCAGAGGTTTACTTTCCGAACCGGTGGTAGTTTATCGACATTCATAGGTGCATGTAATATGCCTAAATTGAAGAATAAATCACTTTGACTTTGACTTTGACTTTATCTTCAGACAAATCCTAAGATATGTAACCCCTAGCACACCGGCCCGGTCTGGCGTAAGTGTTACTACGCGCGTACGTCTGCTCGCTCCACAATTAGACTGCAACAATTCTCTGACTAGACAATCGCGAGCAAATAAACACGCTGTGAAAGGGTTAACAGTGTTAGCATGTTGTGGCGGTTACGGCTTTTGGGACTATGGTTTTGAAGGGCGCCAACGTCTTAAAACTTGCAAAATTTACTTGGATATGGGATACTTTGCGAGGTATTTATTTTTTCACATCTCATGCTCGAAAAGTGTGTCATATTAGGCTTAATAAGCGGGGCTAAGGTAGTACATTTAGCCCCTAGGGAAAATATGTATACATATTTATGATTTTAACACATTTAATTTGACCAATCAAAACACTTCCCCATATTAAATCCACCAATCACAACTCTTTCAAAAAACATTTATATTTGCTATCAACCACCCAGAATACCTACAGCTACATATTAAAATCGACCAATCAAACATCAGGTGTTTTTTAGTCCCTGATTCCAAATCATTTAAATCCACCAATCACAACTCTTTCAAAAAATATTACTCTTTGCTATCAACCAACCAGAATACAGCTACATATTAAAATCGACCAATCAAACATCAGGTGTTTTTTAGTCCCTAATTCCAAATCATTAAAAAAGAAAACGCCTCACGCTAAATTGAACAATCTCTTCGCAGTGAAATTTGTTATTGATTGTGGATGGATAATCTTTGTTTTACTATTTTCTCGCAGTCGAAGTGAAAAGTAGAGTGTATAACTCGGGTCTAAATGCCATATTACCCCTCGAATTATTTTCCCTCGCTTCGCTCGGGAAAATATCCATCTCGTGGTGATATGGCTTATTTTAGCCCCTTGTCATACAATCTACTATTATTGCAAGCGAGGCGAACGAAGTTCTCTGCTGCAGCTTGGACCAAAATTATTTCGTATGTCCGTTCGTCCAGCCGTTCTGGAGAGGTCGCATTTCTCAACCGATTCTTGTGAAATTTTGTGAGCATTCTTTATTCTGATGAACGAATTTTTGAAATTCCGGAGCAATTCCGGAGATTACCCCCGCCATATAAATAAACTTACAAAACTACAGTCTCACATAACATAACTCACAAACGAACTCTTTATAATAAAGGAAATTATAAAGTTTTCACTAGCACCTAAAACTAAAACGCAACGTCTTTTCAGGGTTCCGTACCCAAAGGGTAGGTACAAACGGGATCCTATTACTAAGACTTCGCTGTCCGTCCGTCTGTCTGTCTATCTGTCAGTCTGTCACCAGGCTGTATAACTGTGATAGTAAGACAGTTGAAATTTTCACAGAGACTCAAAAACAGAATAAAATAAATATTTAAGGGGGCTCCCATACAACAAACGTGATTTATTTGCTCGTTTTTATAGATAATGGTACGGAACCCTTCGTGCGCGAGTCAGACTCGCACTTAGCTGGTTTTTTTTATTTTTATTTAAGCAACGGGTTAATAGAATAGCTTCTATTAAACTAATACGTCATCTGTACTATCACAACAGCGCCAATTTACGAACAACAATTGACATAACTCAGCTACCGATAATAGTTATTTACAGTACACATGGTGTTACTTTTCCGCATGAGTGCGGAAATGAGCACTTTTCGTGCATATGTTGAAACTTTAATAAACTTTAGTAAATAACTATTACAGTACACATGGTGTTACTTTACAACGTTTTACAGTACATATGGCTCTTTAAAGTTTCAACCTATGCACGGAAAGTGCTCATTTGCGCACTAGTGCGGGAAAGTAACACCATGTGTACTGTAATAGTTATTTACGATACAAGTGCAGAAAATAGGAAATTCGCAACGAGTGGTGATAAATTAAAACACGACCGAAGGGAGTGTTTTAAATCGACACGAGTTGCGAATTACTTATTCGCACGTGTATCGTACAACGTTTTACAGTACATATGGCTCTTTAAAGTTTCAACATATGCATGGAAAGTGCTCATTTTCGCACTAGTGCGGGAAAGTAACACCATGTGTACTGTAAAATGATTTTACCAGTGATAGGATCGTTCGTTACCTTGCGTCCTTCAGAGCGGAAAGTAGGAGCAATTAAGTTATAGATGCAATAGAGACACTTATTAGAAGCTTTTGCACCAGGAACGGCTAGGGGCGAATAAAGTTAGAGTTAGGTAATTTTGTATTATAATATGTATTATTTAACGTAGCTTGAATGACACAATATACGGTCGCTTGAAAAGTATTTATTAGACGATTTAGACGCTCAGTATTTGTCGCAACTAAGTAAGTTTGAAGGCGAAAATACGACAATTTAAAGAAGCTGCATTAATTACAACCCTTAATAATATTAGTCTAGATTAGGTAAACAGACTAAACTGCCCGTAACTCCGTAACTAGAATCGACAAAGTGGGACGTTTTACTAAAAACCGTCACAAATTACGATTCGCACACCTAGATCTAAAGAGGTATTAACTCAAAAAAGCGCTTTCTTCAGAAAAGGCGAAAAACTGATTATTATGTCTCTGTGCAATGCAGGAGTTTTCTGCATTGATTTAGGCTTTTTATATGCAACTAGAAGAAATATATTGTAGGAATCTTGCGTTTTAATCATGTTTTGGGGCAGAAAATTTAATTTTTGTAGTTATTTCCCTATTGCTTAACAATGTATGTATTTTTGTTTTATTATTTTGAGTTGAGCCTGTGTTGATGAATTTAGTTTTTAGTTGGCTCTCTTTTGAAGAGGCAACTGAATTTTTTTTGTGTATTATTTATAATTAGTCCAATTCATAGAGTGGTGTCATTGGTGTGACCATCAGTAGGGGTACATATTGGATGATAAATTAGCAAGAAAGCACTAGAAGTACCGAAATCAATTAATATGTTTTATTAATATTACTAATGAAGATAAAAACTTAATGACAGTAACTAGTCTCTTATTGACATAATTTCTATTAAAATATTATGTTTTCCAATCTCGTGAGGTAGTTAAGAATGTTAATATTTTAATGGCAATAAAGCAGTTAATTATCATAATCGCCCAGTACGCCTTTATAATAAACATCATTGATTGGATCCATTGATCTCAACATAAAAGACGGTGTTAAGAGCTCTAAAATCTTGTGTATATGAGTATCGATATTTATGCTTTATTTGTTGCGAGTGTCGTAATACAAATTCCCTCTGCCTTTCAAGATTGTCGAGTCCCCAAATGAATCAAAGAGCTGTTGTGGTTCGATTTTGATAATGACTGCCAGAATTTCGAAGCATTTTTGTGACTGTCGATTTCCACTTTGCTGGTTTGCGTTCTCTCTTTTTACTTGTTTTTCTATCTCGGGCTCTTGGGAATTATTTTCAACAACCATAGCATTTTGGGGGTCAACTTGCTTACTATCATCTTCGGTGTCCGACGAACTACTAGATGTCTATGAACTCGAGCTGCTTTTGTTAACTAATCCGAAATTGGGATCCTCGTCCGAGTCCTCAATATTACTTGTATCGCTTCGGATTTGTGAAATATGTAGAATAGTTTGGTGCACCAGCCTTTTGGTTTTTAGATAATAATGCTCAAAACGGACTTATTAATCACACGGCTTGAATTTCCTTAGATGAGACTTCATCACTTAATGACATCTCGAAGTCATCGTCCAGAGTTGCATGTTGAGTAAATACGATAGGAGGAGTGATGTTTTCTTTGTCCCTTTTTTCTACCATATTTACTAAAAACCGTCGACGGTTCATTGTTTACCTGAAATAGAAAATGTATATTTCACTAACTTATATGATCCTTTACGCCAAATCGATTTTAAAAGCCATGAATATAACGTTTTTGATCTCATTAGCGATGATATAAAATTAGATTTGGCGGAGCCCGTCTAAAGAGATCTAACTCAAAAATTGATCAGTGAAAACGGAACTAACTGGGTAGTTATATGGGATGAATATAAAATTATATTAAGAAAAAAGACTCTAATTGCTAATAGCAAAAAAGTTCAATTTCGTTTGTTTTTGAAAGATATATAAGGGTTTAAAAAATTATTCAATAAAACAGACTCAACTACAAATTCAATAATAATTCAACAATACGGTAACAATTCTAAATAAAAATAAAAACTTTACTCACCCTGCCAGCAATACTGGTTCAACTCAAAATGTTGTATTAATTCAATCCACACTAACCACCAAAATGGCGACAACTCAAAATAATACTGCTTCAAATTCCAACAATACGGACAAAACTCAAAATAACCCCATTTGTTTGCGACGGGCACGTGCGTTCTGCTTGTAATTCTGGTTGCAAATGGGGATGTCCCTGTTTTGATGGGGAGGAATCGACGCTCGCTCATTCAACAAAAGGGGCATTTGGCGCCATCTAGCGGCGAGTTATGGAGTTCGTTTTAAATCTGTCTTATTGGTGGCTAGGTTTTGGTGTAAGGAATTCGATGGTGTGCATAACTCAAAACTTCTGAATTTTGAGTTAGCTCCCTTTAGAACTAGGTGTGCGAATATTAACGAATTTTCATTATACGTCGTAAAGATTTTGAAACTTAACACAAATACAGTACAGCTCATGACAGTCATAACTTCCAGTTGAATAATAAAAGTTTGTAAAAAACAAGGCCCAAACATTAGGCTAAGGATAACAGTTATTTTCTATTTAAAAGTAACACGCCATTTACAAAGTACAAACCTCTATTTTGTTTGACATCATAAAACAATAGCAACTCGTAAAGCGTTACCGAAATTTTAAAAGAAAAAAAACAATAAAACTTACCCTTTGGGCGGCTGTTTATTATATTATCTTCGTTCATTCCCAAAATTAAAAAAAAAAACCTTCGTCAGCAATTGAAGATAAAACAACTTTATTTTATACATAATAAAGTTTAAAGTCAAATGGACGAGAGCGATAGAATCAATTGTAATTTCCAAATTTGAACTCAGTGCAACGGCCACTAAAAAGCGTCGTACGAGCCTTGATTTAAGGTCTAAATTACAAATAGCAAATAATTCTGAAGAAAATTACGATAACTTTCTTTTCTCATGCAGGAGGGGTGCAATAAAATGTTTGTTTGTCTGTTTTTCTATAGATACAGTTACGTAAAAAGGGTGATAAGGACCCGTTCGTAAAACACGTGAACTTTCTATTAGTAAAATTTGTCATACTGTCAAGCTATTTCGTTTGTCGGTACGCTTTGAGGAAGTTTATTTAGTTTGGGGTACCTACAATAACATCTGAATTGTCATGTGAAAAATGTTTGAGAAGTCTTAACAGTTCTAGGAGGTTGGACTAAAGCAAAGGGGGCGCAGGACTTAGAAATTTTTTGATGGGGTTGGTGTCGTTATGACACCTATTTTTTATGATGCTATCGTATAGAAGACGCTAAAATTAGCATGTTTTGTATGCGCAACTTTTCTCTTAACTTGATAACTACCGAGATATTGGCTCCTAAATGGGTACAATTTTATGGACTTTTGGTATCATTATGACACCTATTTTTTATGATGCTATGGTATAGAAAACGCTAAAATAAGCATGTTTTGTATATACCTATGTGACTTTTTTTTTAAAAACCGAAATTGACTGAGTAATTTAAGGCAGGTCGGTGTAGGTACGACGACGAGCGATGCGAGGAGGAGTGTTAGGTAAAACTGCGACCTCACAGCGCGCGAGCCGAGCGAGCGAAGCGAGCGTGCCGCGGCAGCGGCAGGCGAAGCGCTAGAACCAAAAATTTTTCTACAAAACATGCTTATTTTAGCGTATTTTCAAGGATAACATCATAAAAAATAGGTGTTATAATGACAGCAACATCCATCGAATTTTTTCAGTCCTAAAATGGTGCCAACTTTGAGGTCCAATATCTCGGGCATTTTTCATTTTAGAGAAAAAGTTTTTCTACAAAACGTGCTTATTTTAGCGTCTCGAATGAAATTTTTGTAAGTGTTTTATGATTCCTATATAATTGTCACTTTTGGTCAAAAAAATTCTAAGTCCTTATATTGCGCCCCCTTTGCCTTAGGCGGACCAGGAATACAGTTAATTAAATTGAATTACCAATATTATAGTAATAGTAATAGTAATCGTTTATTTGCAACCTTATGTAAGTACTTATTTCTAAGATACAAAGGACCCAGGAAGGGCGTAGCAAACGTGGTTCTTTTAAATTGCATTAAAGCTAGGTACGTAAACAATTTATAAAGATTAAATTATTATTATAAAGAGAAAAGGTGAGATTGTAGCTCTGAAAGTTTGTGTAGGGCTTACTGTTCGGGTTAATCTCCAGAACCCGATTGCAATAACTCTTTAAAATTCTCTAGATGTATCCATCCATACTAATATTATAAATGCGAAAGTGTCTGTCTGTCTTGACGACCAGTTAGTCTAGTGGGTGGGTAGTGACGCTGCCTATGAAGCTGAAGGTCCTGGGTTCGAATTCCGTTAAGGGCAATTATTTGTGCGATGAGCGTGGATATTTGTTTTTGAGTCTTGGATTTTTCTATGTATTTAAGTATTTATATCTATTTATACACGGTGATTTTTAATCCGTGATCAGAAGTCGAAAAATATTAATAACCACCTAAAACAAATTCCAATGGATGAGGTCTCACGCAATTATATCGCTGTTTAGTTAATTAAATTTGGGAATAAACCCGTACAAAATTACTAATGTATGTTTTCAGATTTTTCCCTGTTCTTGTAATATAAGACAATATGACTTGCCAAATTTCGTAATTCTAGGTCAACGGGAAGTACCCTATACATTTTGATTTCATTGAGAGTGTCAAAGTATATGCTTTTTGCGGCATAAACGGCGGTATCTTTTTTTTACGTTTACTTAGAAGTTGACTTTTCACAGCTCAAGGGACTGTAGACCTTAGTATAAGGTGTTAATTTCAACTCGATACCTCCACACGTTCTCGAGATAAAGGGCCTTGACAGACAGACAGACGGACAGCAGTGACCCTATAAGGGTTCCGTTTTTTCCTCTTGAGGTACGGCCCCCTTAAAAAGACGGCATACATAAATGTGACGATCTGGAATTGAACATTTGGAACACTTTTTTTCTTGTATAAGTATGGTCGTATTAACGATTCTGAGTAGGTATCAAAAACTACAAAAAATGGTAATTGAAAAAAGTTATATAAATTAATTATATATTAAGCAGTAACGCTGTTAACAATATTTATAAATTCTAAATAAAAAGGAAAAAAAAAATGCTTAATCGAATCCGGCTCGGAGCATTAAATTTTTAAATATTTCCTTTAATTTGAAATTTATAAAAGTTATAATAGCCACTTTTCTTGGAAAACGTCCAAATACAATATTGTATAAATCACTTCCCATGCTTTACAAACATAGCGTTCAGAGAACAACGCATGCGCAATATTCCCACAGTTCTGTAAACAACGTTGACGCAAATGCGATCTGAGAACTGTTTAGTTGTTTCGCGCATACTTGAGATTTGTAAGTTGGCCGAATTGCACCAAAGTAGTCCATTCAAAAAACAACTCTAACGTCAAAGGTAGAAGATTCCAATTTCAATGACAGCTATTTAAAAAGTCAGCCGACGTCGAAAGATGTACGAGAAATTATGTTTGATGAGACTACCTTCGTATGTTTTGTTTTGTAAACAACATACAATACACAGATGGTGAAATGGTAGTCGCATTCGTATACCAGCAGGTCAATCACGTAACGCATTGTTGTTGTTAGGTAGGTCCAATAGGCGTGTGTCCGATATTTTTTTACGATGCCATTCGAACCAGTTTTTGGAGAGGAACAAATGTTTGTATAAGAGCAACTACAATTAAAGAACATAAATACCCAAAAAATTTAGTTAAAGACGGACCTCGCTCGCGCAACCGAAAACGTTTCATACTAATTGACAGAGCCCGGATTTTTCACGGCAAAACAAAACACTATCGTAATCTAGCCAGTGATAGAGACATTATTTTATCGATATCGAGTATTATTAGGTATATTTTTACATTATTGACACTTTACAGTGTGTAAAACAACCTTTTTATATTTTTATTAAAAACCAGAAGTGTATTTTTATTTAATAATATAAGGCATAAAGTATATGAGCCAACTAAAAAGTCGCGATAAACCTCTTTGAAAATAATAGACAATACAGTCAATAATAAAATAGACATTTATTACTCCATAAGACTTTAAATGTCATTTCATTACGTATAAAACATAAAGAAAGAAAGAAAGAAAGAAAGAAAATACATTTATTACGTATTATACCTTAATATTACAGTTATTAATAAAAATAATGAGTTTTTTTCTTCTACCTACTACACAGTTATCGATATCTATAAAATAATTTTTCTACCACTGGCTACATTACGAGAGTGTTTTGTTTTGCCGTGAAAAATCCAGGCTCTGGTAATTGACATTGAAGTATGACATCACAGTTTTGATATATGTACTATTAGTTGTATGGAAAATCAAGTAAATTGCTGTTTTAATTAAAGTGGAGTTAGTTTTCCAGTTGTGCTGGTCCAAATATGGATTCAAAACCACATAGATTGGAGTATACACTTTAAAGCTATATTTGGATACATTATGTGCAAATCTGAGCCCAAAGCGGAACGGCTAAAACACATACGAAACTAACTGAAATCCAGGCTGTATTTATTTTTAGACTGGCAGACTAAAAGTTTTGTCTGTCTAGATCTTGATGTTAGGCAGAATGTGGTAAAAGACAGCATTTTAATAGTTTATTTATTTAAACTTTATTGTACAAAAGGCGAGCTTAATGCCACATGACATTCTCTAACAGCTAACCATTGGGCTAAACAGAGACTTACGAGTATAAAGGGTCCAAAGAAAAAAGTATGATAATTTCTGATACATGGAGAGAAAGAAATAAATAGACATAACGTAAATAAAAAAAACCGGACAAGTGAGAGGTCAACTCGCGTGGTGAGGGCTCCGTATATACCTAATCTAAATTTCATAAGTGTTTTTGTATACTCAAACTTCTTATAGGTTTTCCTGTAATCTTTAGACAAGGAACTATTTTCCATATTTTTTTCAGAATTATAATCCTAGTAGTTTCGGAGATAAGGGGGGAATGGTCAATTTTCGTCTTTTTTCCTAAATTACTACTAATGGGTCGTTCTTCTTTTTTACCGACAATGAATCGAGGTTTTTCTGTTTTTTTGGTTTTTGAACTATCGAAAATTGTGGTTTTGAAGTGCGATTTAAAAAAAAATGCATAGGTTTCTTCATTAGAACTAATTAAAGTTTCCTTTCTGGCCAATGTAAATATTTATTTACGGTTGGTTTCTAAAAAAAAACATGTGACAAAGTGGACTCTTTCAGTGGGGACAACATTTTGGTTTACCACTCTGTCACGGCATTCTACGAAAAAAAAAAACACTTAAAAAATGCTAGTTAGAGAAAGTGAAATATTAAATATCACTAATTAATAAAATAATATGGACGTTCATTCGAACATTATAAAACCGTAAACATCATTGCTCAAATGAGATGCCGTAATAAGACGAAGGACAGGCTATTGTCGGTCGAAAAGAAGAACGACCCTAATCTGTTTTTGCTACAATTATAAAAATACAATATATCTGAGATGCTTACAACAAACCCTTACATTTGATAGGTATGTCACACAATACAGTTCGCGAAACTTTATTTTTTATTTTTCAGTTTACCTCCCAAAAGGGGCCCCCTTGTTCAGAATTCATTAATTTACTTTACGCGTCCATCTTTGGGTCAACATAATATGTTTACCAAATTTAAGTAGCTCAATTGGCCAAGACCAATGGACGGTTTCCAAAAGCCGCAGGTTCAAATCCCGTTCGTGGCGAGTATTTTTTCAATTTTCCATTTAGATCGAAATTTAGTAGTCTTTATTATGGTTGACCGAGCTCTGCTCGGGTGAACAATAGAGATAGTAAGGAGAAAACGAATTTTCCCAGACATGAGACCCAACTAGATCATCGAAATCATTAGAGCCCTTTTTCAGAACGTGATTGCAAATATATATAGGTACAATACATACAAATATTGCTCGTTTAATAGTATAAGATATACTGTTGGGTTTATGTTTATATACGGTGGCAAACGACAATGGCCTGTCTGGTGGTAAGCAGATATCGTATAGCCTACTATGAACGCTTGCGACTCCAGAAGTACCAGAGACGCGTTGTCGACGCTTTATTGATTTGAGGATTCACTGTGTTGATTTGATAGCTAACAATTGGAATCAAAAGAATTTTCAAAAACCCAACTGCTTTTTTGCAAATATTATAGCATATGTCACTCCCACGATTAAGAGGAATCCAACGACTCTTCATAAGTCAATATAAATCAGTCTAACGGTTTAGGCTGCAGGGCGCGCCAAAGAATAAGACATACACATATACATACATACATATACCTTCGCCAGTCGGGTAATGACTTCGGAATTTTTCTGTGTTCCCGTACCTACAAACAAGTTTAGTAGCTAAATAAAACGTTTTTACGAGTTTGGAGTTTTTACCCGGTTTTGATGTCTGACAATCTACTCCGCTTAGCTGGACGCTGGCCCGTTTTATTTTTAACCGACTCCCAAATAGGGATATTCTGTGCTCAGAGAACTTTGTAGATCACAATGATGTAATAAACTATAGATATCAGTGCTGGCAGCGCGTGAAAATTTTCGATGGCCAACCCGGAACAAAAAAAGATATGAAACAGTTTAGAGTAGGTATATAACTAGCTCTCTGCCACTGATATATACATATAGGGTCAGGGGTAGAGCAACTCAGTTTCAGTTTATTTAATTCATTAACAATTTTCATTGTGTTAGAATGTAAAATAATAATTAATAAAACATAATTAATAACATAAGTCAAACAATTAAATCACAATAATAAAAATAGCCAAAATGATAATAAAATTCAATAACAGTAAAATACATGTCGTAACGCGTAAAGGCTCACAAACCAGGAAATTGTCCATAATCTGAAAAATCCTGGGCCAATTTTCATGTTTCATAGCTTTTTATAAAGCTAACCAACCAAAAACATTCTGTAAAAAACTAGCCAAGTCTCGATGGAGCTGCTTGTTTATCTCTAAAAAGTAATGAAATCTAGACAAAGTCGTGCCAAGTCTAAGGTTCCTTACTGCGATTGGCCGTTGAAGGGTACACAAGGGTACAAAACCAGGTGCTCTATGACACCATTGCACCAATCTGTCGCCAGAACCGCTACCTATTTAATTGACGATGGAAAATTGCCACTTGGAATACGTTGATTAAATAACCAGTCAATTGGACCCACACTATTAATTAAATTATACCTATCTATTTTTGCTTACTAACTCTCCGCTTTTAAATTATCACGTACTAACAAACGTAGATTCTTGAGTTTGTTTTTTTTTTCCAAAACAGGTTTTTTGAATTACATAAAGATCATAATAAATATGTATATTTATTTAGGTTCATTGAATTCAATATTATGTAAAAACAAACAATAAAACAACAACTTAACCTACAAAGACAAAAAAAAGACTATAAATTAATACTTAAAGATAAAAAATTTGGCCCAAATCGCTGTCAGCGGGTAGTGTGCCCAGAAGGCTGGCAGCATTGCCACGCTGGATGGCAATGCTCACTCTTTGAGCAAAATATAGGCCAGCCCTCTGGTCACCGCTGGCGTCTATTAGGCGCGCCGACAAATCCTTATAAAGTCGGCGCGCGCTTGGACCCCATGGTCCCAGTGTTTCGACCCCAAACGCCTCAAATAAGTAACCACTCCCTAGGGAGGCATACTTGCGGCGTTTGAGGTCATAATAAATGTTTTTTTTAGCAACAAGCATCTTGTTTTGTTACTATTTCGCTTCAACAAACAATTTGTTTGCCGAGTTGCCAATAGGTACGTTTATGAAATTATCGAGCAATAAATGTGATTCTCGTTCGGCAAACAGCATGGCCGCCGCTAAAAAGTGCTAAAAGCTCTGTAAGGCTGGTTACACACTAGACCTGTGTATACGTTGCCCCCGTATCACAGAAAAAAAATGGGTGGATTGCAAAAAATGTGTATTACTACTAGCTTTAATCTAATATATGCTTTAACTTTTTGTCATTGTGTAACGAAATTTATGTATGGGTAACCAACTTCCGCCCGCGACCCTTAGGTCGACTCGTCGCCCTTATCATACTATCGTACAGAACGTCCTGTACTATCAAAACTATTGTTTTACAGCTAGAAACTCAACATGCTCCGCTCTTAACGCATATTGTAAGGTGTCATTCGGCTAGATATTTGAATCAAGTACAGTCAGCATGCGTGATCGCATCAGAAATGAGGCTATCCGCAGCAGAACCAAGGTAACCGATATAGCCCTCCGAATCGCTAAACTTAAGTGGCAGTGGGCGGGGCACATTGCACGTAGAACCGATGGCCGTTGGGACGGAAAGGTTCTCGAGTGGCGACCACGTACCGGAAGGCGCAGCGTGGGTAGGTGGGTGGACTGATGACCTGGTAAGGGTCGCTGGAGTCTGCTGGATGCGGGTGGCGCAGGGCCGGCAAGCTAAGCAAAATAACACGCTCTAAATGACCTTCAGTCCCAGCACTCTAGTTCTTATCAACTTCTGCTGCTGACTGTATAGAAAATAGCGTAGATTTTGTTGAGTTTGATAATTTATTTATGTCTTTCCCGCTCACGGGACATGATGTCCCGGACCTTTGGGAGGCGTGCGTGGGGCTAGGTACCTACAAAGTACCAACTGAGCCAACACGTAGAGGCCCTTTTGACAATTTAATGGAATGCAAGGAGTACACCGAGCGGATGCTGTCCCTGCCCGTGTCATGGGACGCACACAGAGACAGCACCCGCTGGGGTGTATAGGGACTATTACTGGTTGATGGAATCTAAATAAAATGGGTTATTGGGTGAAAATGATGGACTAGTGACTGGGCTATTGGTGAAACATCGGACGCCTGCCTAATAAAACTGTTTCACTTTTTATCTCTGGCAGACGGTGACTCGCCAACTGCTAGATGGGCCCCTATCAATAGCGACATTAAAAAATGGCCTAAGGGCAACACCGGTCAGAGAGCTGGGGGGGTAGAGAGGTGGCACTGGACTTTAAACATATAGCCAACTCGCCACTTAGGTGTCCACATCTACCCTCGAGCAACAGCTCTTGCGACTCCACTCTGGACGGCCAGTTAAGGCAAGCCAGAGGTGGGGGGGCCTGTCCAACCATCCATCCGATCGGCTCAGCCTGACCACAGGACACCCCCAGGAGCATTCAGGTACGTAGGGTCGCTACTCCCTAATAGCCCGCCACAAGCTGCCTTACGTTGACTGATTGCACCAGAAATCTGGTGGGCGATGGGGCCGTCACATCCCTACGCCGTAATTTATTTTATTATTACTATTTATTATTGAAGAGGAGGTCTTAGTGTGGGTATGGCCTGAAGTGCCGCTTTGACCGGGCGTGGCGCGTCCATATAAATTGCATTTGGTTTATATGCCCGCTGCACACCCCGCTCAGAGCGGAAAGCGTCCATTCAAGCCTTACACTAAGGCCTTTGGGGGGGAATAGAGAATAGAGCAGCAGTGGACGTCTTTCGGCTGATATGATGATGATGATGGTGATGAGAATAGAATGTCATCAGCGAGGTAATCGCGTAACTTTGTGAGCGAGCCTTAAAAAATACAGCTGATATGTCCTAAGATACGAAAAGCAACACAATTGACCTTTTGAAAATGAAAAAAAAAAATGATTTATTTGTTTTCTTGTACTAATTTGTTGACATGTGTTGGTGTCCCTTTTTAAGTAAAAATAATACCTGTGATAAGGGGCACCGCTCTTCCATATGTAGGTATCGAGTAATACAATAGTAGGTAGTATCAAGTTAATGTAATATTAGCTATTACATTACTAATTCTAAAAATATGTTCTAGGAGTATTTAATTATCGTTAAACTTCTCTCACTTTATCTGTATAGTATTTGCTACTCCATTCACATTGCAAAAAACGCAGGCAAATCCAAGAGTTTATAGTCATGCCCTTGCTAGACAAAGAATGAATCACTTTGGTAACGGCTATCCGCAACCAAAGGAATTTCTCCTGGCCCCGTAGCATGGTTGGCCTTGTTAGATAGGTGATAGGATAGAGCGTGCGTCACTGGCTGACACCGTTCGATAGAACGAGACGACGCTCTTATCTTGTCACTTGTCGCGTGATAAGGCCAACCATGCTACGGCTCCAGAGCTGCATCCATCCGCTTTGTGGAAATGATGGAGCGAGCTTGGGAGTAGGTATAAAGAGAGGGCAAATGCACAAAAGATCCCACTGGGTCGAAGTGTATCCGAAAGGGCCCTCAAATAGATTAGATAAGATAGCCTATGTCCACCTACAAATCAATTCTACACACTGGTAAAAGATATTTTTTTTATCTGAAACTTTCGAAGCCACAATCTCACAGCCTTTCCTGTTTATAATATTAAGAGGATTGTGAAGTGCCGATACGCGACGTGAGTACCTAGGTATTTTAAAAAATGCTATCTGTTTCACACCACTCTGCCTCGTGTCTGTATCGTGTGATAGAGAGAGTTGCAAGTCCTGGAGGCAATTGCCTACATTTCCTTGTTGAAATATTGTTCCGGTGATAACGTTTTTACCCCCCTAAACCTTTATGAAATGTAACAATTTTGGTATTATTAAATTAAGTACACTTTAATCTATGCCTGTACGTTTTCCTTTTTTTAGTAAATCAGTTTAGATTAATTAAAAATAAATAAAACGACAGACAAAGTTTTTAAGTCAAAAATATAGATTTTTAGATGCTAATAACTTTTAACGTAAGCATTATTTCTTAAAAATCAAAACGTACAGACCTAGTTTTTTTATTATATCTACAACATATCCAAAAATTATAAAAATCGAACTATGTTTACGGGGTGAAAAACGTTATCGCTTTTTGTATGAAAATTTACAGGTTCACAATCCTCTTAATATATGACCTCTTTATAATATCAAAGATACTCATACTCACTTATTTATAATATTAATGTCTCCTCGTGTGCAACTGCCCTAACAGCACGTAGGCTATCAATAAAGCAAACAAACAAACACCGTTCTCATGTTACTAATGCATCGGGAAATTTTAAACAACCCTTGCGGATTGCGGATGCCATTTTAAAAATACTAGCTGCTCGCGTGGCTTCGCCGCATATACAAAGAACCTAGACGGAGCGATGGAAAAAATATAGCATACAATCCCGTAGGTCCTTTATAGGTACCTACATATAACATACTGATGAAAGGGTTTTTGAATAGTTTCTGAGATTACCTCCAACAACATATCAGCCGAAAGACGTCCACTGCTGGACATCGGCCTCCCCCAAAGAGTGCTACAATGACCGGTCCTGCGCCACCCGCATCCAGCGGACTCCAGCGACCTTTACCAGGTCATCAGTCCACCTTGTGGGGGGCCCACTCACGCCGCGCCTTCCGGTACGTGGTCGCCACTCGAGAACCTTTCCGCCCCAATGGCCATCGGTTCTACGTGCAATGTGCCCCGCCCGCTGCCACTTAAGTATAGCGATTCGGAGGGCTATATCGGTTACCTTGGTCCTGCTGCGGACAGCCTCATTTCTCCAACATACAAACCAACAAAGGATAGGTAGGGTTTGAAAACTTTAAGACGACGTGGTTTCAGAAAACGGATTTTTAAAAAGTCGTGGCGCTTGTTTGGATCATTCACTGTATTGCCATTCTTTATTGTAATTAAAATCAAAAACCATTCATTTGCACGCCTGCATGCAGGCTGGATAGACTGAACTTGAAAATATGTACACCAACTATATATTAACTGTATTCAACAAATAAACGATTTGTATTTGTATTTGTACGGCTGCCCTAAATTTAATTAGCAATCTTGAGGCCCTTCTCGAGGGACTATAGCTATTCGAATCTTGAGTTTTTGGCTTTCGCTTGATAGAAAAAAATCACGAACATAGGTCTAAAATGCACTAAAAACATTCGTAACAAATTATGCACAAAAGCTAAACATTATTAAAAATGGTTCTAAAAATTGACAATATATCATGTTTGAGGGAACTTAGCTACGACTTTTTTATTTATTTAAACGCAAAAAGAATTAAAATTAAATAAAACCGGCCGAGTGCGAGTCGGACTCGCGCAGGAAGGGTTCCGTACCATTATCTATAAAAATGGCAAAAAAATCATGTCTGTTGTATGGGAGCCCCAGTCCAACTCGCACTTGGCCGGTTTTTTAGTATTTGTTGTTATAGCGGCAATATAAATACAATCTGTGAAAATTTCAACTCTCTAGCTATCACGGTTCTTGAGATACGGCTGGTGATAGACAGACGGACGGACGCACGGACGGACGGACAGCGAAGTCTTAGTAATAGGGTCCCGTTTTTACCCGTTGGGTACGGAAACCTAAAAACATGATATACTTCCGAACACGCACTTCCATCTCGCTCACGCTTATGCTCGGTGAGAGAGAGAGAAGACCATGAACCTACGTCACATTATGGAAAAATGGGTGGATTTTAGATTCTTACACATAAAAAAGAATACTCAGTTGGCTATATAATTGCGGTTTGAACTAGCTAGACCTCTAGGTGACAGTGGATGACAGATTTCAATGGCTACTTTTTTTTGTGACCAAGCCAAAATGACAAAAACGGAACCCTTAAAGTTTCGTCATGTCCGTCTGTCCGTCTGTCCGTCTGTCCGTCTGTCCGTCTGTCCGTCTGTCCGTATGTCACAGGCATTTTACTCGAAAACTATAAGATGTATTTGAATAAAATTTTGAGGATAGGTGTATTTTGTTAGCCGCTACATAGTTTTGTAATAAAAATGACAAAAAAAATTTTTTTAGGGGTGCACTCCATACATAAAACTAAAAGTCAAAAAAAAAAATCATTGTGACCCCCCGTGTGGCACATCAATCGATAGACCTTTCAAAATAAATATAAGGTTTCTTAGCATTTTTTTTGATTAAGTGAATAGAGTCGGAGATAATCGCCCCGAAAGTCACTAAAATTCTGTCCCCCCCCCTCTAATTTTTGAACGGTGTATTTTAAAAATATTTAAAAATTCACGGACATAGAGCTTATTAATTTCATTCACCGAAAATTGTTTTGAACAAGATCGGTTCAGAGGTTTTCGAGATATTGCTGAAAAACTGCCTTCCTCAAAGAAAAGGACGTAAGTGCCGTAAAATTTCTGTGACGACACGACCTTTTTAATAGGCACGGAACCCTTCGTTTTGCGTGGTCCGACACGCACTTGGCCGGTTTTTTTTTTTAATTTATTGATTAACACAAAAAGAAAGTAGGTACATGATTACAATTCATTACAATGCCCATCTTGGCAAAACCTTTAGTAGGTTTGTTTGCCGATGGGGAGTTCTTGACTACTGATCTAATTAATATTAGCTAATTTAAAGGTACAAAAAGTAAAAACAACTTATTTTACAGTTTACAGGATATAGTTTAAATTTTTACATTTTAAAAAGTGCCTCTTTAGAATTTTTCTTATTTTACAGCCTTTTACATATAAGTTTTGTACATGTTCAGGTAATTCATTTAATATTTTAGGCAGTAAGTGTGAGTGTTTTCGAGTACCATATGTTATTATTATTTAGGTAGACAAAATTGACTTTGGGATGATAATTTTCTTCTCTATTTATTATTTATTATAATATGTAGTTCATTTTATCTCCCCTTCCCAACTGTATATCTAATTAATACAGCCGTGGGTGGTTCTTCTTTTTTACCGACAATGAACCGAGGTTTTCCTTTTTTTTTGGTTTTTGAACTATCGAAAATTGTGATTTTGAAGTGCGTTTTTAAAAAAATGCATTGGTTTCTTCATTAACACTAATTAAAGTTTCCTTTCCGGCCAATATACATATTTGTTTACGGTTGGTTTTTTAAAAAAATATGTGACAAAGTGGACTCTTTCAGTGGGGACAACATTTTGGTTTACTACTCTGTCACGGACTTCCACGATAAAAATACGTTTAAAAAAAAATGCTACTTAGAGAAACTAAAATATTAAATAATACTAATTAATAAAATAATATGGACGTTCATTTTCGAACATTATAAAACCGTAAAACCATTACTCAGTTAGTTTTAATTTTAAATCTAGTTTTAATTGTATATTTAATGTATTTCATGTATATTTTTATGTGTTTTAACAATAAATTATTTGCATGCTATATTACTCAAATGAGATGCCGTAGTAAGACGAAGGACAGGCTATTGTCGGTCGAAAAGAAGAACGACCCCCGTGACGTCCTTCACTGATTAGTCTTAATTAGACTAAAATAATACTAATAGTGATCAGCCATGCCAAACAGAGCGGAATAAGGCAATTGACGAATTCATAAGGCTTTGATAATTGCGTGACTGGATAGTCAATAATTTCATTGATGTCACTCTTGACGCGTAGGTTTATGTCTACAAAACCGGACAAGTGCGAGTTCAACTCGCGTGGTGAGGTTTCCGTATATAATCTAAATGCTATGCTCTAAGCATCAGGCGCTCGATACAAAATACACAAAAATATTGAGAAATTTCCCGTTTCATTGAATATAAAAGACAAGGAACTGTTTTCCGTATTTTTTTTCAGAATTTTAAGCCTAGTAGTTTCGGAGATAAATTTTCGTCTCTTTTCCTAAATTACTTCAAATCTGTATTTGCTAAAATTATAAAAAAAAATATCTGAGATTCATACAACCACCTTTTTCATTTGATATGTTACACAATCCGAATTGCTAAACTTAAGTGGCAGTGGGCGGGGCATATTGCACGTAGAACCGATGGCCGTTGGGGCGGAAAGGTTCTCGAGTGGCGACCACGTACCGGAAGGCGCGGCGTGGGTAGGCCCCCCACAAGGTGGACTGATGACCTGGTAAAGGTCGCTGGAGTCCGCTGGATGCGGGTGGCGCAGGACCGGTCAATTTGGAACTCTCTGGGGGAGGCCTTTGTCCAGCAGTGAACGTCTTTCGGCTGATATGATAATGATGATGATGATGTTACACAATACAGTTTGCGAAACTTTTTCTTTTAATTTTCCAGTTTACCGCCCAAAAGTGGCCCCCTTGTTCAGAATTCATTAATTTATGCGTCCATCTTTGGGTCACCAATTTACATATATGTTTACCAAATTTCGACTCAATCGGTCCAGTAGTTTCGGAGCAAATCGGCTGTGACAGACGGACAGACAGACGCACGAGTGATCCTATAAGGGTTCCGTTTTTTCCCTTTGAGGTACGGAACCCTAAAAGCCTGTCTTTAACCATCCCAGAGAGATTCGTCAGGTTGTATGTGTCAAGGAGAGGGTTAACTATGCTTTAATCGAGTTGCGCGGGACGCTGAGGTTGATTTGTAGGTGTTTGTCGCAATTAGCTCGCTTTCAACCTGTGGACGTGATATAGTACCGCTACCGGGGGTTGTCTCTATCAGCCGTACCATAATCGATACATCCAGCTCGCTCGACTATCCATACAAACGTTGGTTGTCATTTTAAAAGGCATGCTGGCATAACACGAAACTTTTTATACACAATAGAATCCGGTATAACTAGTTTGTGTTGCTAGCAATTGTAATAAACAAAAAAAAATAGAGAGAAAGTTGAATTATATTATACATATCGCACGCTTAATAATAAACGGGCCTAACTTAAAAAATGAAAATTGTGGTAAATCGAGATTAAAGATGCAGATAATCAACACCCATCTCTTTCATTTAAATATTGAGTTGGATTTTGTTATTTTTAATTATTTCTGTTAACCAGTTTTTATTGTTTATAGTATGTGGTAAAATATTATAAATAAAATGAAGTGATTTATTATGATTTAGAGGTATTTTTTCCAAAAAAATAATAATTTTGTGATAATATGTCACTTTATTACAAATTTGTTGAAAAATATTTATTTGTGTAAAGGCCTAACTCCTAAAAGTGCTATTTTTAATTTGAAGTATAGACATTATGATGTTAACAATTTGTATAGATGTGTTTTACTATAAAATCTTTTATGAAAATAATAGTTCAATCAGAAATATTGCATTTAAAATATAAACGATCAGGAGAAACAATATTAACTTTGTAGTATATTTATTAAATAGAATGAAAAGTAATACAACAAATGTTCGTTGTTCTGTTAATTATTTGTTAACAATCAACAGGAATACTTATTAGCCTCATAGTTTTACATGTTAAGGCACAGGCATGTTTATCACAAAAGTAAGTACCCATAGCTTCCGCTAAGCGAAATCTTCAAAAACTAAAATGTAATGCTTACAAAATCTTATAATTAGTTAATTATGGCTCTAAATTAATCAGCCTTTGCCACTTATTAACAATCAACAGGAATACAATCAACAGGAATACTTAGGTATTAGCCTCATAGTTTAACATGTAAAGGCACATACATGTTTATCACAAAAGTAATGCACTTGTAAACGTATCAAAAACTAAAATGTTATGCTTATAAAATCTAATACTTAATAATTATGGCCCTAAACCTTTAAAATCACAAAAAGAGAGATCACCTGTAAAAAAATTGGCACGTGTTGCTTAATT
Source organism: Epinotia nisella (assembly GCA_932294315.1). Lineage (NCBI taxonomy): Eukaryota > Metazoa > Arthropoda > Insecta > Lepidoptera > Tortricidae > Epinotia > Epinotia nisella. The sequence goes on from OW028699.1 coordinate 1,618,176, forward strand.
ATTTAAAATTACTGTAATAACAATTTTTGTAGTATAACGTAAGAATATACTAACTTCTAACAATAATTATTTGTTTCTATGAATAGCCAACAGTTAATTTATTCTAAAATTGCGTTATAATAATCGTGGTAGAAATTTGGTATTAGGTTCTTTGAGATCAATTCACATAAATCTTTTTTTTTGTTTTGAGGTAGTTTTTGTTTTTCGCTATATAAAGGACGTAAACAAATATCAGATATAATAGGCAACTTCTTTCTTTTATATCGTTCACCAACTCTTCTGGAAGTTTTTTATGGTTCTCATGCTTACCTCGAAAATCTTCTTGAATCATGCCATTTTCATCATACTTAGTCTTTGTGGTTTGAATCATTCGATCAGTTATATCCAATGTGTTTTTGAGAAACATTTTGCATACGCGAATGTTTTGACGATCAACTGTTAGGTAATATGCTTTATTATAGCTTCTAGGTTTTTCAGCGTTTGTATATCTATATTTCGGTTGAATATCTTCCATACATGAACCAATGAATGCTCTTTGCTTGTATAAGTCGGCTAATTGCCAGAAAGCATTAAATATGTTCAATCGAGACTGTTCATCTATATTATTTGAGCATTTATGTCTGCATTTGTCAGAGCACGGTGGTTTAAGGCTGCGACCGGGAAAAGTTTGGGCTGAAGCAGACATCGACGTATATGGTTGACCACTATTTCTTAGTTTCTGTACTTTATTTTGTTTCCAGTCTTGTGGGTTGCGTGCCTTTTTTCTACCTCTTTTTTTAGTATTATTGGACTGATGATTTGAACTCTCAGAATCGGAAGAAGCATTGTCGGAATCGGAAGAAGAACTGGACGAAGAACTACTGCTGGACGAAGACCCACTTGACGACGACTCTGGTACAATTTTTGGAGGAATGTGTGACAATTCGGTGGTATTATGGTATGTGGGATCTGTATCACTTAGGTCAACGTCACTTTCTCCCGAATTTATGGGTGAATATACGTAACTTGGACCTGGCACTTCTGTTCTGATCGCATAAGAATTGCGTTGGCAGCTGATCAGATTCGGATTTAAGTCAAATACCTGATCGGTAAGAGAATCCTCTATGAAATCAGTTTCATCTTCTGCAGTATTAATTACTGTGTGGGTAGTATTTCCTTCTGTAGTATTACTTTGAAGAGTATTTGGACCATTTGGATATGCGTCTCCAAAAGCATGTCTTCAGTTCTTTTGTCCTCTCCTTGTTTAGCTTGCTCCCCATGCCCTATGATGTGACGGTCATTTTCTGGAGTATAAATTTGAACAGCAAAAGTTACCGGCTGGCTTGTTGTCATACTATCAGACTGTAATATATTAAAATGTGATAAGTAAATCGAAAGGTATGGCAAAGTGATATATATAGAATATCTTAGGACACTTACGCAACCATTTGCATTTAGAGTATTTTGCTTCTCTTGTTCATCTTCTGTTCTTTCGTCTTCTTGAGTACTGAGTTTTTTAGCTTGCTCCGCCTAGAAATAGTTGTAGGTACTTATTTAAAAAGATATAAATAAAAAAATAAAAAAAAATTTAACACATTCACTACCAATGGCGTCAATTTGTAGTAAACTGAAGGCAAAGTAGCGTTAACGGCAATCACTTTTATTAAACGCTAAAAGTAATAAAACAAGAAAACGTACCTACCATAAAATACAATAATAATATTTATTTAAATTAAGTTTGTTTTGTTTTTACCAGGATGTTCCTTTTTTCTGGAATAACCTCTTCTTTTTTCCGTTTTACAACACTGACACCAGCAAGCCGCATCATTTCTTTGACCCTTTTACTCATGCTAAAAACGTAATTGTGTATGAATTAGCACATTTAAGTTACACGTATTAAATAATAAAATGTAATAAGTAGAAATACACAATAAACAAAGAAGCTCATGTTATGATAAATGGACTCAAGTCTTAAACGGTAGAATAATGTTAGGAACTTAAATTGATAAAAAGAGTTATTTTGTAATATTTATCACATTCCGGGCAGTGTTAAATAATAAACAGACCCATTTTTAAATAATTCAACAAATTCCAAAAATATTTTGTAGTACAACGAAGTAATACCAAATCCATCAGATTTTGCATTGCATAATTTTATACTAAAACGGGGTAACTCCAAATATGCTTACCTTTGACAAAAAGTTTTTCAATAAACTATGACGGTTCTCAATCCAATAGTGTACTATCTCCTATTCTGCCACACGAGCGACGTCCCATTCACAAACACGACGGAACAAGACTGAAGTTAGCTGCTTTAGCACGAAATAGAAAACGCATTTTAGCTTAAAAGTAAAACGCATCAAATCGTGCTATCTCTTTTTAACACGCGATTTCGGCCGCTTTTCGAGAGGGACCGGATAAAGTAACAAGAAATAAGCCGTTTTATTATAAAAACGAGATTTTCTCCAATTTTGAGTTAAGCCCGTTTATTATTAAGCGTGCGATATACAAATGATAAAAATAACATCAAACTATAACATACAATTGGGAATCGATAAAAATTTTAGAAATGCCTGATTATTTTTGGTGATAGGAATAACCTTCCGTAGCTCCAGAAGAAAGTCGCAGATTTTTCAGCTGCGTCAATTAATTTTGAAAAATATAAACAGTTTCCTCACTTACGGTTTGGGTCAAGGACGGTCAATAGACACTTTCCTTGATCCGTGTCATATTACAAAATAGTAGATTGTATGACAAGGGGCTAAAATAAGCCATATTACCACGAGATGGATATTTTCCCGAGCGAAGCGAGGGAAAATAATTCGAGGGGTAATATGGCTTTTAGACCCGATTTATACACTCTACTTTTCACTTCGACTGCGAGAAAATAGTAAAACAAAGATTATCCATCCACAATCAATAACAAATTTCACTGCGAAGAGATTGTTCAATTTAGCGTGAGGCGTTTTCTTTTTTTAATAATTTGGAATTAGGGACTAAAAAACACCTGATGTTTGATTGGTCGATTTTAATATGTAGCTGTATTCTGGTTGGTTGATAGCAAAGAGAAGTGTTTTTGAAAGAGTTGTGATTGGTGGATTTAAATGATTTGGAATTAGGGACTAAAAAACACCTGATGTTCGATTTTAATATGTAGCTGTAGATATTCTGGTTGGTTGATAGCAAAGATAAATGTGTTTTGAAAGAGTTGTGATTGGTGGATTTAATATGGTGAAGTGTTTTGATTGGTCAAATTAAATGTGTTAAAAATCATAAATGTGTATACATATTTTCCCTAGGGGCTAAATGTACTACTTTAGCCCCGCTTATTAAGCCTAATATGACACACTATTCGAGCATGAGATGTGAAAAATATCTTAAATATCTGTGGTAATCTGACACTGGCAATGACAAATATAGTTGCTGCAACTGTCAATATCATTGCCAGTGTCAGTTTAACACAGATATTTAAGATATTTTTTTGTAATATGAGGAAAGTGCCGTTCTTGACCCAAAACGTATGAGAGGACACTGTTTATATTTTTCAAAAATAATTGACGCAACTGAAAAATCTGAAATAATTTTCTGGTGCTAAGGGAGGTTTTTCCTATCAACAAAAACATAATCAGGCATTTCTAAAATTTTCATCCATTCCCAATGTGTAAAAACATAAATATTGAACATAATATAGAAAAAAACATTAAAACCAAACTAGGCTATGAATATTATAAAGAGAGAGAGAGAGAGAGAAGTTTACTAAGTATTAAAAACTACTTTTTATAGAGAGACTTCTTAGAGCGAGCACCAATTTATTCTGTAATTCATTTCTATACTAATTCACAAAAAAAAAATGAAATTAAATACACAAGTACAATAACTTGAGATTACTACCTCACTTTAACACGTACACGCATAATGCATTGACTTAATAAAAATGCGTTGCACAAAATCTAAAGTCCTGGCACAATACCAGAGATGTGGCTAGCCACATCATTATGCTGAGCCAGCGCCTATTCTATGCCACGACACATGGTTTTTGTATTTAACTTGTATTTAACTTTAGTTCCAAGCTGCATGCCTATCTTTGATATTACAACTTTTTTACAGTACACATGGTATTACTTTCCCGCACGAGTGCGGAAATGAGCACTTTCCGTGCATATGTTGAAACTTTAAAGAGCCATATGTACTGTAAAACGTTGTACGATACACGTGCGAATAGGTAATTCGCAACTCGTGTCGATTTAAAACACTCCCTTCGGTCGAGTTTTAATTTATCACCACTCGTTGCGAAATTCCTATTTTGTGCACTTGTATCGTAAATAACTATTTCATATCTCATGCTCTGAAAGTGGGTCGTTGTTGTTCTAAAAAGTGTGCAGAAAGTGATACGTTTCTGCTCTAGTGCAGAAAAGTAGTGTATTCCAATTAGTCATCGCCTTAGCATTATGCAGGTACTAATTCTAATAAATATCAATACTTACCCCGCCACTGACAAAGATAAATAATTTTATTCTCTCTGGTTCATGGAATTTATTTTATATAATATAAAATAAGTTTATGTTGTAAATTTATTACTTTTATTTTAGCTAAATTATTCGCTGAGCTCTATGAGGTGGTGACAAATGGAATACACCCACAAACTTTTTTTTAAATTTAAAGTTGTGCATGTGAGCTAAGGCAGAAACGCATACAGCCACTCTTCAACTTATATTAATAATAATTACATAAAATATCATTGTTAAATTTTCCGTCTTTTTTTTTACTTTCCTCGTATTCGATACGAAAAGTAGAGTGTTTAATTCGGGTGAAAGTCACCCATTTCTGACTCGAAGCATTGGTCAAAATATCTCGTCAGAAATGGGTGCCTTTCAGGCTTCAGCCCTTGGTTAACAATCTACTATTGTGTTTTAATTTTGTACCATGTATGTTGTGGAAAAGAATAAAGAATTTATCTCTATTTATTATTATTACAATACAATACAATACAAATACTCTTTATTGCACACCTCACACAAAAAAGCAGTTACAGAGAGAAACAATACAATAACATGTAGGTTAGAGGTAGACAACAGGCGGTCTTATCGCTGAAGAGCGATCTCTTCCAGACAACCTTTGGGTATCGGAGAAAGAGATAAAACTAGATTATGCAGTAGGTGGTGCAGCGATTATTATTAATCAAAAATCAAGAAATTATAAAAGTAAACGTACATAAATACCTCTATATATAAACATACACACACAATCATACATATATACAAATAACACAAACACAAATATAATGATACATAAACAGTCAGCCAAAAAATACAATCAGGGTTAGGGGAGAGACAAATAATGTTCTTTAAGAAGGGCTTTGAGGTTGCCGATAGATTTTGCTTGTCTGATGTCAAGAGGGAGAGAGTTCCACAGTCTTTTGTTTAATTTGAAGTTTGAACTGTTCGTACGTAAGTTGTTCTTCAAAATGTCCAAACCATTATACATCAGCCACTTTGTCTTCATCCAATTGAGCTGAAAATTGGTAAGGTAGACATCCTATAGTCCTCGACGTTGAACTAGCGTAATTTGACATCAGGGACCTGCGGGTGATGGGTCGGGAGTTGCATCACCCGCCTAGAAAAGATCCCGAGAAGGAAGGCCCCCGTGGTGTTCTGGGGTGCCAACAGCGGAGAGAGTAGGGCACCATACCCAGCCACCTACGTGGGCCCGCAAGGACAACGCTGATAGAGTTCCGGATGTGTGCAATAGAGTTCCCGGGGCTCTGGCCAAAAGCGAGCGATGGAATACCCCAGGGGTTTCAGTCCGTGCGAGTCTGACATACCCGCTCGGCTTCTCCCGAGCCGGGTGGGAGCCATTACGGATTTCCTCTGGGAAAAAAAAAGTGTAATATGAATAATAATGTATGTTAGGAAGAATTTATACAACTACCCACCAAACACTGATAGGCCCAAGGTTACCAGAAGCGCAGGGAAGCTCAAAACAACTTTTGACAGGCTAGTAAAAGCGAAAAAGTCGTTCTTGGGAAATTGTATAAAATTCTACAATAAAATTCCAAAATGTGTTACCGAACTTACTGACTATAAATACAAATTTGTCGTAAAACAGACACTTTTTTCACAGGCATATTTGGTAGCGATAAAGTCCTGCTTTATGAATCTATCGCAAAATAAATAGGTTTTCTACTGTAGAAATGTAATTTTAAAAATTTGTAATACTCTGTTACTCTGATATTGTATACTGTTTTGAAAAAAATTACACCTCGTCGAGTTTTTTACGCCGGTTCTTCTCGAGGCAGAGGTTTTCTTTCCGAACCGGTGGTAGTTTATCGACATTCATAGGTGCATGTAATATGCCTAAATTGAAGAATAAATCACTTTGACTTTGACACTTTGTGTCAAAGGGCTTAAATTCGAGACATCTTCTTAGTTCGAATTTAACCTATATTGCTTTCACTTAAAGTGGCCATGATACTAGTGCAACATCGAAGACTAGGACGTTTACATTATTCTAATACTCCAGGCAAAATACGGTTTCGAAAAACATTAATATATAATAGCTTTTTTTTGTTTATTTCATCCTAAAACGTTATTCTAAGATGCTTTATACAAGAATCCAACAAACTTTCCACCCGGAAGTAATTATTATAGATTGAAATTAAACATTTATTGTTTTTTTATTTTATTTATATTGAATATTTTAAAGCAAATGTAAATGAACCTAAATTAAGATAAAAAAAATATTAATATTTATCCGGACTTTTTAGGAGCTAATTAAATAATGTTTTTTTTGATGTCTGATTTTTTGTTGGATTTTGCCTCTAGGTAACTATTTAATTGATAATATATCCGTTACATTAAAAAAATTAGCTATTATAAATGATTTCCAAATTTGTCATTTTTTCCATACAAGTTGTCAGTTCATTGCCTGGACTATAATGAAAATTCGCTCGAACTGAGCTGATGATAGAGACAGAAGGTAGCCATTAAAAGTTTTGCGAGTTTAGCCGACGCATAGCAACTCCTAAATTACAAAAGGCAACACCGTGATTGGGCTCATTAAAACCCTCTCAACGAAAAGTTGATACCAGATTTCATTATTCTGGGTCAACGGGAACTATCGGTTTTCTATCCATATAATTTATTTTATTTAACATGACATTACAGAAAATCAAAGCGTCATGAAAACTAAACTAGACAAATAACACCTTAAACAATTAATTACAGCTTGAGCGTCTCCAAAATGTCTGCATTCGGTTCATATTTGGGTTACGCAAATATGACCATGTTTCTAGTTTCCGTTCTAAACTCAAGTGGCTCCCTATCCGTTATCGCCGTAACTCTCACATTATTTCGCTCCTGTATAATATTGTTTTTAACCCTGCAACCCCCCGCTATCTCAAAGAAAGTTTTAGTTTTTTTTTTAAATTCTGTTAGATGTTCTAACAATTTGCTATTAACTGTGCCTTCGTCATCTACCAAATTTTACCATAGTTCGTTCACTATTAATGCTATCTGACTGTGGAACTCTCTCCCTCTTGACATCAGACAAGCAAAATCTATCGGCAACCTCAAATCCCTTCTTAAAGAACATTATTTGTCTCCCTCCTAACCCTGATTGTATTTTTGGCTGACTGTTTATGTATCATATATTTGTATTTATGTTATTTGTATATATGTATGATTGTGCATTTATATATAGAGGTATTTATGTACGTTTATTTTTATAATTATTTTGATTTTTGATTAATAATAATCTCTCCACCACCTACTGCATAATCTAGTTTTATCTCTTTCTCCGATACCCGAAGGTTGTCTGGAAGAGATCGCTCTTCTGCGATAAGACCGCCTGTTATCTACCTCTACCTACATGATATTGTATTGTTTCTCTCCGTAACTGCTTTGTTTGTGTGAGGTGTGCAATAAAGAGTATTTCGGTACCGTGGACAGACTAACATCCATCCCCTGACAGTAAGTATCTCAGGCATTCATAACACACAGCCAGCCATCTCATAATATATTATCCTAGAAATCATTAGAGCATTGTTTATCGTAGAGAACTGTATCTGAATGTCTGTCAATTTAAGACCAATGCGGAATATACGATAGCAAAGTTGCGAAAACACACTGAAATACGAAACAGCAATGAACTATAGAGCCGTTGTGTCTTGAGGCAAACCCCCGGCAGAGGTTCACTAATCCAGTACTTTTGATATGCTAATCCGACCCTTTTGTATCGTTTCTTCTAATTTATAAGCTAATACAGAACGGAAAAAAAATTCAAAAGTACCTACATACCTATCCTCAAGCTACCGGAATCGGTTACCACAATCAGGGTTTTCCATAGGCAAATTTTAGAAGTTGTTTCTAAAACTCTATCCATAACGGTAACCTTATGATAAGGTAAGGTAACCTTACTGATAGGGTAACCCTATTGTTACGGTAAGCATATCGGATGTGTACCAGAAGTTAACCCTATCTCAATAGGGTTAACTTACAGTTACCCTATGGTTACCACATCCGATGTGCTTAACATAACAATAGTAACCCTATCTACTGATATCAATTTCGTAACCTTATGATAAGGTAACCTTACTGATAGGGTAACCCTATTGTTACGGTAGGCATATCGGATGTGGTAACCATAAGTTAACCCTATCTCAATAGGGTTAACTTATAGTTACCCTATGGTTACCACATCCGATATGCTTAACATAACAATAGTAACCCTATCTACTGATATCAATTTCGTAACCTTATGATAAGGTAACCTTACTGATAGGGTAACCCTATTGTTACGGTAGGCATATCGGATGTGGTAACCATAAGTTAACCCTATCTCAATAGGGTTAACTTATAGTTACCCTATGGTTACCACATCCGATATGCTTAAAATAACAATAGTAACCCTATCTACTGATATCAATTTCGTAACCTTATGATAAGGTAACCTTACTGATAGGGTAACCCTATTGTTACGGTAAGCATATCGGATGTGGTAACCATAAGTTAACCCTATCTCAATAGGGTTAACTTATAGTTACCTTATGGTTACCACATCCGATATGCTTAACATAACAATAGTAACCGTATCTACTGATATCAATTTCGTAACCTTACTGATAGGGTAACCCTATTGTTACGGTAAGCATATCGGATGTGGTAACCATAAGTTAACCCTATCTCAATAGGGTTAACTTATAGTTACCTTATGGTTACCACATTCGATATGCTTAACATAACAATAGTAACTCGATCTACTGATATCAATTTGGTAACCTTACCAGGTTACCTTATCATAAGGTGACCAAATTGATAGGGTTACCAAATCGATAGGCTTAAGCCTGAAAAGGTGTTTCCCGGTGCTTGCCCCAATGGTAAAAACACTGCAGTTATACTAAGAGGTGGGACTCTGATATTCTCCGCCGCTACACCGTCCTTCACGTCTTACGTCCAAAAAATAAGTAGTTTATGTTTATGTTGCCTTGTAATATTAGTTTACTAACGTAGTTTATAAGTGTTTTGTAACTAACAATATATGGATCTAAGGTATCTGAAAATAAATAATTTTTATTTTTAATTATATTTTTTATTATTAAGTGCAAACCTACGAGTCTACAACGCTAGCTCCGCCGTGATGCAGGGCGCAGAGCACGCACCGTGGGGTTTTAGACTGCATGCCGTCTAGTTTTGATTTTTTTTCATTTTGCTATTGCATTTGCTGCCGCGGCAGTCCGGGCGGTTCCCGGGAGTCTGTCATTACCCGTCCTGGCCCCGTAGCATGGTTGGCCCTGTCACGCGATAGGTGATAGGATAGAGCGTGCGTCACTGGCTGTCACCGTTCGATAGAACGAGACGACGCTCCTATCTTGTCACTTGTCGCGTGATAAGGCCAACCATGCTACGGCTCCTGGTTTTCCAGCCAGGTGGAATGCGCAAATGTATTTCCCGGCAAAAAAAAGTTGCTAAAGCGTTCCCCGGGAAAATACTTGGAGGATGATGATGGAAAACTTATAATAGCAATCTAATAGACTTTTTTCTTTACAATATTATTAATTTGTCAGTATAGGTAAATAAAAATTTTAAAATTCATATTATTGCATATCGTCGGGTGACAAGCAAAAGTCACTAATTACACGTAAGAGATAAAGGAAAACTCAACCTTATTACTACTTAAACATAGTTGCTATTTCTTAAATTATTTTTCTGCATATACTGAATTTTGCTTGTCACCTGACGATATTTATATTTGTAATTTGCTGCTGGTAAGGCCTAGTGAAAAAAAAACCGCACAAGTGCGAGTCGGATTCGCCCACCGAGGGTTCCGTACAAAATTAAAAATGTATAGTTTTCAGATTTTTCTACTTGTAGTAGTTATAAGACGATATTACTTGCCAAATTTCGTAGTTCTATTTAGGTAGGTCAACGGAAAGTATCCTATACATATTGATACCCTTGAGTGTCGAAATATACGTTTTTTGCGACATAAACGGCCGTACCTTTTTTTACGTTAACTTAGAAGTTTGATTTTGTCATAGCTTCAAGGGACTGTAGACCTGAGTATATGGTATTAATTTAACGCATTCCGGAGGTACCTAAAGGCAGAACTGACAGACGGACAGACAGACGGACAACAAAGTGATCCTATAAGGGTTCAGTTTCTTCCTTTTGAGTTACGGAATGTTAAAAATGGCATATTCCTATCTAGCTTTGCCACGCGTAGCAAGAGAATGTCTACGCTATAGACAGAAACTAGAAGGGCGCAATATACACATCCAAGTTACACACATCCACAGATCCACACCTCTACATTACCGCTGCGTTCAGCGCCCCAAAATTCATACCATCCGGTCTCGCATAATGCCGACGCTTTCAAAAGCTCTACACTGAACGCGACCGAAGGGGACGCGGCTGCGCGGGGCGAGGGAGGGGCGGCCGCATGCGTACCGACTGCATTCCATCCAGTACTCCGGCCGCTGCCGAACGAAGCGCACGTATTTGTGCTACGCCGCGTCCCACCCCAATACAAAGAACACCTCAGTATTGTAAAAAATCTGTGATGTATTGATTAATTCCAACGTTTTCGCTACGCATAAGGATTAATACGTTATTAGTGAAGTGTTTAAAGTGCTGTTTCGGGGTGTACGAACGCGTTTTCGATCGTTTCGAAGCGGCCACGTACCATGGAATTCCTTTTTATCGATGAATAGGATCTCACAGCGGACAAGAAATATGGTGGACTCGCGGCTTTGAAAACGGATTTGGTTGCGTTTTATGTGTAAAGTGTTGTGTTTTTAACATGGTGAGAGCGAGGTAATGTGTTTGTGCACTAATTATGGATTGGTACGGTAGCGTCGCATCGGATGATAGCTAAATAGTCTGTCGATCGAATAATGCTTTGGTGAGCGTTTAAGCCAGCAGAATGGTTTCTCTCGGTTGCCTCGGTTTGCGCCAAACGCCGTGGACCGTCATTGTACTAATATTCTTCGTAGAAAGCGCGATGGGAAACCTCGCAAAATCTTTCTACATACACTGGAACACTACTAACAGCATATTTAGAATAGACAACACGGATCATGTATTCGACCTGAACAATGGCAATCCGCAGTTTGAATACGACCAAGTGAACATAATATGTCCTGTGTACACGCCAGGGACTTATGAGGAAGACACAGAGAAGTATATAATATATAATGTGAGTAAGGAGGAGTATGATACGTGTAGAATAACTAATCCGAATCCACGTATAATAGCTATATGCGATAAGCCGCACAAATTGATGTTTTTCACTATAACGTTCCGGCCGTTCACGCCCCAGCCTGGTGGTCTAGAGTTCCTGCCTGGAAAGGACTACTACTTTATATCGACGTCTAGCAAGGATGATCTGCACAGACGGATCGGAGGGCGGTGCCTCAGCCACAACATGAAGCTGGTCTTCCGGGTTTGTTGCAAGCCCGAGGACCAGTCGCCAGCGCCGCCGCCGCAGCCGACGCCGCCGCCGCCCCCGCCGCCGCCGACCACGACCACAACCACGACCACGACCACGATGATGACGACGGTGAAGCCGAAGAAGACGCACAAGTACGACAAGGCCCCGAACGAGGTTGTCAAGAGTGAGGAGTTGAGTTACTCCCGCGGGGCGGCGCTGGCGTCGTCTCTGGCGCTGGCCCTGGCCGCGAGCGCGGTGCTGGCGCCGCTGGCTCGGTGAATGTGCGCCCGGACGCGAGCCCCGCGCCCAGACCTCATCGGCAAGCCCTGCCCCCACACCACACAACTACACACACTGCATCTCCGCCCCGACTCGTTAGTCTACTCATGAAGTGATAGTGTAGTGGACAAAGTAAGTGAAGTGATAGTGTAAGGACAGCCTAATTCTTATTATAAGGGCCTATTATTAATAATCGAAGTAACTTATATGTACGATACAGTGAAGTTCGGTTTCTAGGGAGCATAGTTATGGACTCAGTTAAATATATATATAATGTTAACATGTATAATGGTAAAATAGGTTTCTTAAACCATTAGGTATAAAGCATCTTTTTTATATTTTCATTAATGCAATGAAGGATATTTGATTACGACTTAGAATCGGATATTAGGGGGAAATCTTAATAGAACGAATTAGCTAGTTTGTATTTAGTTTGAAAGACATTTTTTTCCTGAAAAAGTATCTGTTAGAAATTATTTATACGAAAAAATATGGGGCAAGTTATGAAATTGTCCAGAAATACTGTGATTTTGGTTTTATTTAGGATGTAATTAACTCTTTATGCTTTTATTATGTGATATAAGTCTACATATATTAAAAGGAATGCTTAGTTTCGCCTCTGATAATACTTTTTTTTTATAACGACTGATTTCGCATTTCAGCTTTTTCTACATCATTTAAAGCGAGCCAACTAGATATTACTGCCTTTGCTCGATGTAAAAATAATATTAACAACATGAGTCTTGTATTTACATCTGAACTGAAAAATCAAGACTAGATCGATCCAATGGTTGATGCTTGATATTCTAAATCTTAGAAATCGCTTGTTCTAACTGAGTCTGCAATTCTCCTAGTAAGGTTACAAACAATTTACCTCACGCCTTGAAACGTGCTGAACCCGTATAGAACCCTTTTATGTCAAAGTAGCAATTTGCAGAAAAGTCTGCATCTTTGATAAAGACGGTCTAAAAAGAAACGCTGAATTGAGCCTCAGTTAAAACACGAATTTCACGAATTAGGAATTGTGTTCTAAAATGCCGCCTGGAACACGAATATCAATGAAACCATGCATATGAAAGATCACAGCATTTAGCACACCGTGCCATGAGTGTGTCAGATAGACAAACATACACTTGGATAGTCAAATAGTTGAATAGTTCAAATAGTCCGGGTTCAGTTAGCCATACGCATTTAGACAGATAATTTAGATAGACATTAAGAACGGAACTGTTGAATTTTAAACTATGCTGAAAATCTATAACACTATATAACGTTAAGATGTATATTGGGAAATCTTTAATGATTTAAATCGTAAAGGCCTAATACACCAGAAATAGATCAACATTGACGAAGAAATACCAGAATTTTAACAAGTTAAGTCAACTTTACATACTGCCCAGAAAATTACATTGAAATCTGTTATCTTCATTTACGAAGACGAAAAATCTTGCTAACTCTCCGAAAACTATACTTTCGAAAATCAATCCTAACATTCCTAAAACTTACTTTCGCCCGCACCATGCCATAAAAATGATGTTTATATTACTCTAAAGTTTAGAGTCTAAACTAAAGAGCTCTATGATAGAGAACTGGTTCCGTTTAGGGACTCTACAAGTATCTGGATTCCAAGCAGCTAGTTATCGACACTTTCATGAAAAAACTCGCGAATATATATTCTAAGTCTAAATTTTAGACCTAGAATAAAGACCGAAATCATTCTGCTGTCAAATAGTAAATTCGTATTTACTGCAGTCTCATATTCAAGCCGATTTATACCGGGACTCGAATCCACGACCTATGGCTTTAAAACAGACTGGGACCGGCCAAACCCGTTACAAACTTGATTACAGTTATTTGCATTTCCGACGCCATATTGCTTTTAGGGTGCCATACAGATTGTGCTCGATACAAAGTCTCGAGGTTTTGATTAAAATGAAAAGATCTTTGCGGATTCGCATCCCGTGTGTTAAAATGAAAATATAGTTTAATTGATTGTATTAACTCCAAAAAGGTTTTTTGAGATTTTACTCCCTATTTGATGAAATAAAAGTCAGACGTTTTAAAGTATAATCGTGTCGCTGTGATGATATTGATCGATACACACTTTTACTTAAAACTAAAACTTTAAATATGTGACTGTGTCTGGGAAAACGGACCACTTAAGCGGTATGGAGTTATTAATATCTCCTAAAACTAGGTAAAATTAGCTATTCAGTGAAAAAAGAATTATTTTCCTAGGTGCAATCATTATTTTTTATAAATTTTTAAACATGCAGTAGGCAAAGTGTACGAATTGAAAAAAAAAAAAAATATGCTCGAGAAAAATACACTTCCACTTGGAAGTTATGGAATGATTGGTAACAAGTTAATCTACTATCATCAAAGATTTATGATATTTAAGGTATTAATCGCTAAATCATTAAAAATGCATATAACTCGGAAACTAAAATCCTCAAAGTGGTCTCTTTTACTAGACACAGTCACATATTCAGCCTTTCTTAAACATAATCACTCTAGTTTAATAAACTGTTTCACCGTCTCACGTTTCTCAGTTAATATAATTTATTGGACGCCATATAATCAATTCAAACTACTATGAGACAGCAAAACTGACAGACAAAGATAAATGGTCCTTCGAGCCCTTTCAATTTTTTCTAAGTCCCCATTGACAAAAGATAGGAAAGATCGAGCGGTCGAAATTATGCGTTCAGGTAGAGTAATCTGAGAAATAGTCGAAGCAACACAATTTGTAGCTTTGTTACTCTAATTTAAAAGTAAAAGTTAAATTGGTGGGACGTCAAGTAAATGAAATGAAAGGATCCAAATCAGGCGCGCCATGTTTATTTTAAAATCATGATAGCCTTTATACCTGAGCTGAGTTGAACAAATCTAAGGCCTAATTGATAGGGGATTTAAAAAAGTACCTAACAGTTTAATTTTAGATGTAGAATTCGTTTCTAAAGTAGTTTAATGTTTAGCTACAACTGTAAAATTTACCAAACAGTTTACTATCGGAATTACGGAGTGAGTCAAAAAGCGCTTGTCAATTTAGGAGTGCACGTCCTAAAAATGTTGTGTCATCATGGGTTTTATAAAATTCTATAAGATTAACTTGATTAAATACTTTGTTACGTCGATTGTGGATTTAAACATTAAAAATGCGTAATGTATTGACAGAAACACATTTGGTAAAGAAAAAAATAAATCCTTATGTTATCCGTTAGCAGAATACTGCCTAATACAAAATCGAGTTTCAATCTATTTCCCTACAATGGGAAGAAAATTAATGAAACGCATTATAATAAAAATATGTTTTATTTAACATCTCAAAATGCTAACATTGTTAAAACACGAAAATGTATAGGTAACAATAGAATTTTTCTTTAAGAATTGAACTTTTACCTCTATTATTACACAGTCATTGATTGTATTTATTGAAATTTATTCCATCTAAGCTTATTCTTTAAACCACCTAGTTTAATATTCCTAATCGACGTAACAACCATATTTAAGATCGTAAAAGCCAACCAAAACAGCGTCAAACTTGTTAAAACAACCTGAATGCTGACATTGTCTTAATGCATTGTGTTCTAAACACAGAAATAATGTTCTTTTATGGCCTGGTGCTATTAACTTGCTTACCTTCTGAGTGGATCTATTTTTATTTGAAACTAAACAAACCGAAATACTGTAGTATGCGAAAGGGCGTAAGTGCAAGCGCCTGATATGTCCTTTACGCTTTTAAAATCATTGCAAGCTTATGAAATGTTAAAAGGGTACGAGATGCCAAAATAGGTACATTATTTTACTTAGCGAAGTTCTGGAATAGTGAAGGATCTTTCGATATTGGACAATAAAATACAAGGTATGCATCAAATTATAAAATAATGAGCAAAGTTGACGTTAGTCAGGGCACGTCTTTCGGCTGATTACGATGATGATGATAGGCAAAGTTGCGTAATTGTCAATCTGTAGCAAGATTTAATTATTTCTGAAAAGTCCATGTTTTAGTAAATTTAATAAAAACCCTTGAATCTCCGATAAAACTTCAACAAAAACACAAATTGCAAGTCGATACAGATCTTCCAGGTTCCAACGGGCAAAGTTGAAAACTCTTCCAAACAAATACAATACGTTTTCATATTACATTTTCAATTTGAAAAGAAAGTTTATACAAAGTGAATTCATTGCCAGTCCAGATGTCTCAAGCGGGCATTTGTTTAGAGTTTTGGCTATTTCTGTTCCCCGAAGGATTGAGAAGGGATAATGACTGACCTGACGGTTATAATTTTAACCAAGTTTAAACCTTAGATTATTTCGGTGATTAATAATTTAAAAAGTGCAATTTATGTTTATGATGCATGGTGATCCTTTTTAAAAT
This sequence comes from Epinotia nisella, assembly GCA_932294315.1. Lineage (NCBI taxonomy): Eukaryota > Metazoa > Arthropoda > Insecta > Lepidoptera > Tortricidae > Epinotia > Epinotia nisella. The sequence continues at coordinate 1,634,740 of OW028699.1, forward strand.
AACTAAACGCCTAAATTGCCTTTAAATGCTTATAAGAGACGTTTATTCACGTATATTTCGACTGAACTTCGTATGTTTTGACTGAAATGTCAAGACTTCTGATTTATTTCAGTCAACATATGTTATACTAGCTTATGCCCGCGACTTCGTCCGTGTGAAACCTGTTTATATCATAGCCCCATACAATTTTTCGCCCCCATTTTGCCCCCTTAAGGGATGATTCCCGGGACAAAAAAGTATTCTATATGTTAATATACACTATATGTATACCAAAATTCATCTTAATCCGTTCAGCGGTTTTTGCGTGATTGTAACAAATAATATCCAAACATCTAAACATCCAAACTTTCGCATTTATAATATTAGTAGGAAGTAGGATTTTGGGAATTGTATGTTGACTTTTAACAATATTAAATAACACCCGATATTTATAATTGACACAAATATAAACGAAATCAAATTAAATACCACATTTTAGGGAGAATCCAGGCCATCACTAGAAATAATAGGAGTGTATGAATTGCAAATTAAAATCCTAATCTATTTAGGACTAAGTACTTATCCTAATAAATGTAAATCAAAATGTAATTGGTGTCAAAAAAACATGACTATCATAAAACGTACCTATTGTCACTATTAAGAACATCTATATTGCAACTTTGATCGCGACATCTATATTAAATTTTTAGAAAATAGATTAGCTCATTCTTCATGTTAAATTAAATATGTCAGTTTGCATTTATAAAATGTCCGGTGACATAGGTTATATATCAAGAGACATTTTCTTTAGCGACGGCGGTCCGAGTTAAACGTGACATCAAAGAATTCAAACCATGATAAATGTATGACAGTATAATATTTTCGCTGGATGTGGAGCGCGGATGACATAAAAATAGATTTTGGGATAGATGTCCGTTCTTTAAGATAATTTGACGTATAGGTCGCCTCATGTCTTGGCACTTACAAACTCATATTGTAAATTTCGAATTTAAATGCCGAAGTACCTACATGACAGCTTTGACTGAGTTATATTTTTTTTACGACTAATAAATAGAAAAAAATACAAAAAAAACTGGACAAATGCGAGTCGGACTCGCCCACCGAGCGAGGTACAAATTTTTTTTTTCACAGCTTCAAGGGACTGTAGACTTGAGTATATGGTTTTAATTTCAACTCGATACCTCCACGCGTTCCTGAGATAAAGGGGTCTTGACAGACAGGCAGACAGATAGATGGACAACAAAGTATAAGGGGTCCGTTCTTTCCTTTTGAGGTACGGGACCCTAAAAATGATAATGGTTTATCGAAACATTATGTTTAATGCTTGCCGAAACAAGTTTTTAAAGTGACTAATCTAATTAACATCTTTGGCTATAAAAAGGCGCAAGAGACAAAACTTTCATATCAGAATATTTTTCTTTAATCCTGAACTATTAAACGAACATCATTTGTATGTTGATTTGTCTTTAAATGGGTTCTCAAAAATGGCTAGATATTTCAATGGGATTATCAATATAGGGGTTTATGGAGGCGAAAAACTGATCTACAGGTCTCAGTTAGGGGAAAATTTGTTTTCGCCGAATTTTCACTAAAGTTGAGCAAAGCGTCTAGATATTATTTTTACTAAAGGGAGGAGGCCTTTTACATAGTTGCAAAAATATCTAAATTACCTACTGCTTTATATAAAATAGGGGACACAATAATCGTTTGCGGTTTACCGCAATTGTTTATTGCAAATTGAAAATAATTATGTTAAGTATGTATAAAAAACTTAAACGGGGATAAAAACTACAAACACTATAATGTTAATGCAAATGCTATTTAAGTGAGATCAGTTTAATAGTTTTTATGCTTGATGCTATGCCAAATTACTTTAAATCTTGTTTAAACTGGTAGGCCTAGTGAAAATGTTAAATCTGGTTTAAACTGGCCTATGATGGTTGCATATCGGAGGTTTTGAACAAAATAGGGCATGAATGTTGTCACTTTCTGACAGCTCTTGATAGAAAGATCTTATTATTGTTTCCTGAAAGTAATACACCTCATGGCGTGAACCTTAAACCGAAGATTCTCAAAAACTAATATTTTGCAATAAATCAGTGTGATTTCAAAAATAATATAATTGTATATATCCTACGTATGGCGTTGTGTGGCCTACGTTTATTACATGTGACAGTCAGAGAGTACTTGTATGAGAATAAAAAATCTGCTTAGTGTCGATTTGATCAACCAAGAATCTAGTTTATCCCAAGATTTTCTCTGATTTAATTTTTGTCAAACTGGATTTGTGCTCTAAGATTAGTCCATACAATGAGCACAAAACTATTCTTTATTGGTCAAACAGGAATCAGGAATAGTCTTAGGTTAAACGTCGACATTTTATGGACTAATCTGGGTATAAGAGCTATTCTTGTTTAGACTAAATGGTACTAAGTCGCTTACGCGTATTACAGTCGAGTTAGAAAATATGCGCTCGGACATAATGATCAAAAATATGTGAACACTTAATTGTTCGACATAAGGTTGTTCAGATTGTTTTGAACCTTTGATCTCGACTACATTTCAACGGATAATTGAACAGTATAGTTTAAAATTCAACAGTATGCATTTTTATAGTAATCTCTCTCATCTTAGTTTTTGATTAGTTGTGCTGTGTACTTAGATTAAATAATTGCCTAATTAAAAAGACCTCATTTTGAATCTCTAATGAAAATCAGTCCGCTAGAATTAATTATTGAAAGGCATAATAATAAAATAATGTGTGGGTTGTTTCCAAACAGAATGTTACTTTCATATTGTTCTTTGTAAAGGACATAATGGGATATATAGTTGAGATTATTAAATGTGACCGACTCTTTATAAAACTGTCTTTGGAATTGGAAACTCAACCTTGGACGGTAGAGTTGCTTTTTGAATAGACTACTTTGATGCAATTCGGCCAACTCAAATAATTTCAAGTATACAGAACTTGTTTTGTGTAACCGGTTTACATTTTGTAAATGCAACGAAGAGAATAAGACCAGTTATGGCTTAGAGGGAACGGAATTAAATTATTAAGATTTTTTCTTGAAATTAGATAACCAGAATCCTGTACAGTTCTAATACAATCAACCACAAAAATATGTAGCAATCTTTCACTTCGTTGCCATATAATTAGGCAAAAAGTGGACACATCTCGTTGTGGTCAATTGTACAGACATGGTGACATATTTTTCATATAGATTGCTTACTCAATTGGTGTAAGATCAAACACTTGCTTTATTATTTCCACCTACTTACTTCTGTCATTATTATGCAATAAAAAACTAGATAAACATTCCTTTGTAGTCACCATTTCAGTTGAAATTACCTTGTTACACAATCATTAATTATTTTGACGATTTAATATGAATTAAGCGCCATTTAATCGGTGTTGTTTCGCTGAAGCTTATCAATTAACCTTTTGACCGTGATGATGACACAATGTCAGTATAAATACACGAATTTGAACCATATTCGAACGTCCTTCGGTTGCATTTCATTTGTACTACACGTAGGCATGCTGTTAACAACAAAAATAATCTCAAACGGATTCTGGACTTATCAAGCCTAACAATTAAAAACAAATGAATCAACTTCTGAGTGGAAACGACCCACAGATAACCTAAAATAGTTTGTCATTTAATTTGACATGAATATTTACATGAATTGATAAAACCGTTTTAGTAATGTAAGATAGAAGAGTTACTCCTATAAACGTGCCTAATTTTATTGGTGTTTTTTTGGAGCTTTACTTTTTTCAGTGTCTTTTATAAAGGACAAAATCTCTAACCACTTTTTTAGTTTTTTATTCGACAGCTCTACGATATCATGCATTGTAATTGTCAATAAATTCACAAAAAAATAACTCTCTCAATGAAACATATAGAAGTACATCAAATGAATTTGTAACTTAATTAGGAACGCAAATAAAAGCTTCTAAATGAAGTAACCTACACTCTAAACGGGAAACTCATAAATCATACAATAAAACAGCATAAGTGACGTTTGATTATTTATAGCTTTCAACATTTATAATTTGTGGCCAGCCGCAGAGCGTCTACAGATGACATTAAATATTTTGATTGAATTCTAACACCACATGTTGATTCATATTTTCTCTCTAGTCTTTTAATCGGAGCGCAACTTTTTTTGTTCAGAGTTGACATGTGTAATAAAACTCCATTATGGTCACTCATCACACCCAAAAATACCAAGTCTTTTACATTGCTTTTTAATTATATCATGATTATGATTTCTTGTAGTAGTTTGATAGTACACATATTTTAATGATTACTTCAATTATCTATGATTTGTATGTTGTAATTAACGATGCGAATTGAGATAATAACAATGCAAGAATGAAGTGCTGTTTGACTGTTTTAGTAAACTTACAGATTTAGGGTTCGTAACTTCGTAATAATTCCTCTACCTATTGTATTTACGATACTCATTAAATTTATAATATAAATGATGTTTAAAGGGAATTGAATTGCGTATAATCATATGTAAAATATATTTACATGCAATCAAGTCCCGGTTTATTAATGAGCTATAAAATGGTACGTCAACGAGGTTAAACCAACATATAATAATTGATTTATTTTGTACTTTATAAAGAATAATAGCAAGTCTAGCTCCATTAAACAAACCAATGAAACGGTTAATTTGCTCAGTGGCGGTTGTAATTAATATTGTATATTAACCCATTCCATTTTTTATAATTACTATTTTCTGCTGAGTGAAAATTTTACTGAAAAGTCCATCCAGTTTTATATTTTTGATTTTTAGTTCTGAATCATAAACAAATATAATATTTCAAGAAGCAAAACTTATTTATTTAAATCCAATTTTATTTTAGTTTGTATTTAATATTTTTTACCTGGATTGATGTATTTGATATTGAATTTTAATATATTTTATTCGAATTGAATGTACACTGTAGAGGAACATTAATTTTATAGTCTAATAAATATGTCTAATAGTAAATTTCATGACAACATTTTAATATAATATTATAGACTATCCTATTCTAGACTATATATCTTAGCTTACTCAAATACAGCCTGACCACTTTAAATATAACCTTCAGTTCCAAATTATAAAAAAATGGCTTAATCGTGGCTCGCGAACAACTTACTAACTATTTATAATATTATTGGGCGTAATGATAGTTCCTAAAATACTTATTTCTAGTATAATTATTTAAAACAATTTGCTTCTATAGATTCAGAACTGAACATCAATTTGTATATATTTCAAATATTTAATAATGATTTAACTTTAGTTTCAACACGTTAATTTCCTATTTAAACCATTTTATATATTCGCATTGGTGCTAATAGCAGTGGCTAAAATAGTACAATTATTTCATTTTAAGTACTTACTTTATTTTATTGTGTTCCAACTCATATACATTGAGCAAATCAATTATTTTACACTTTATTGACTTAAAGGGTATTTAGTTGTGCCCATAAGTCGATACAATTTAAAAATATACGTCATAACATTGTCAATATATTTCTCAGAACTTTAGTGATCACTTCATCCTTTTCTCACGCGTACTAAAATATGTGTGTAGAAACGGAACAAAGTCATACATTTTCGATACTAAGTCTTGAGTATGAGGTTGATGATATTACCTACGTAATTTGTAAATAAAAAAATCAATGTATATGATTTTTATATCCTACTTAATTCTGCTTTAATATTACGTACTTAATTTGTGAGTTAGTGAAAAAATTAGAGATTAACTAGCATGAGCTACCTCTTTCAAATGTTCTAAAGGTATTTTTATATAAAATAACTAATGTTAATATTAAGCTCGGCACTATCTTATATTACTAGAAACGGTTGAAACTATCCTAAAATAAAAAAAAAGATTTTTCACATTTTCCTAATAAAAATGTTGGATATTTAAAAATTGGATTAAAGTTGTGGATGCCGTTGTTATAAAGCTTTATTTAACTACATATATGTTTTTAGTTGTATAATCAATAAGTAACTTGTGCAAATTTGTATGATAGTTGACAATATTTTAACGCAATCATGCCCCACACGTTATATGCTCATTGCAAAAATACAATATTTTTTGTAAAATATAGCTACGCTCTCTGCAGAGGACTTATTCTTTAAAGGCGTAAAAAAAGTTTAATTATTATTATGTAAGAAATTATGCATATATGACGTAACTCGTATCATCGTATTAAATATCAATTAGTATCCAAGTTGAATAATGAGTGCATTATTAATACTCAGAATTTCGGAAAATTACTTTTATTATACTAATTACATATTATGAAACTGTCAACTTTACCTGATCGTTGCAATGCCTAACTACTTCCCAAAAAGGTAACTATAACTTGTATTACTGCAAAGTTGTACTTACTTTTTTGAGAAACGAGCCTACGGGCAAAGTTGCAGCTTTCTAAAAAGTTCTATAATAAGGACAATTATTTCTGACAACGGCGTCCCAACATTAACGTACTTAGGTAGGCAGCAGTATAGTGTTAAATATATTTTTTGCAACAGTATGATGTATTTGCTATAACTAAAATGCGGCCATAAACAAATATTATTTTACAATACTGAAGACAGAGGCATTTTATAATTGTATATAGACATTGTGTGTATAAAATTGTAAACCTATCTTTGTATATTGACATTTTGAAATGTACCTAAGGATTTTTAAGGTACTCTTGTCTTAATGTCTTTTACCATCGCATGAATTGTTAGCGAAGAACTAATCTGAAATACCAAGTATACATAAGTAAGACAAGTTAGCGTTTATTAATGCAATGTATAAATTGTGTGCGCTAGTTATAGCGCTCACAATCGTTTTTTCGTTAAAAAAAATTATCTTCATCATCTTCAGCCTATATACGCCCCACGAAGAATGTATCTTATTTATTATAAATTGTATCTGTTTCAGAAAACATCATTTTATAAATTACCAACTTGTATTGAAATCGACTGAACGCTGTGACTGTGACTAAACATTGATCATGTTTCATGATAAATTGCTGCAATTTTGCCTTCAGCTTCAACTTTGCCTAAATTAAAACCATCGAGATAATGTTGACTAATTTCAACTTTGCCTAACTAATGTTGACTAATTTCTCGGTACACTGTACCCGTAGAAGTACGGGCAAAGTTGACATCAGAAAGCATTTATTGCCCAACATAAATAATACAAACATCATAAAACGTAACAAACCTCTGTTATCTAAAATCTGGACAACGCCTTCTCACAAACGTCAAAGTGCCAGATAAAAGACAAACTAATTGTAACTGTATTTTAGGTAATATGGGTTTAATGTACGTTTATGAATAAGGGCAATAGGCACTTATGGTTGAGACTATTTAATGTGGCCGACTTTTTATAAAACTGTCATTGGAATTGAAATCTTCTACCTTCGACGGTAGAGTTGCTTTTTGAATGGACCACTGTGATGCAATTCGGCCAACTCAAATGATCTCAAGTATACATTGTGCTAAAGAGTTTTCCTAAAAGAGATAACCGAATAAACGGAAAACCAATAAAATTGCGGTAGTTTATCGCTGATAAAGCGAACGGATGCTTTCAGTGCCGTTTTGTGACTGTAATGTTCAGTTGCGCCACTATCTAGCACTGAATCCAGTGCAATTTAGGTAACTTAACTCTTTCCAGACTAAGCTTTTGTAAAAACTAAAAAGAGTGGAGTTTTTATACAGCTGTTACTCAGGTACAGTAAGGGAAATGTATTAACGTACCACCGTAGAACCCTATCGCAATAAGGTGACATATCATTCGAGTTTGAGTGACGGCGGTCTGTCAATTGCGACAGGGTTCTACGGTGGTACGTGAATACCACCATTACTGTACATAATCTAGGTAGGTATTGCTTGTCTATGAGGTTATATTTTAAGCTGTTTTATTTTATGTAATGCTTGCATCTACAATGCAGACTACCTAGTGGTGATTTATTGTGTTTTATACGTTTATAAAATGGATGTAAACGACCTAATAAATGTCTGTTGCGTTTTACAATTTGTAAAAATGCCTCTGTCTTAGTAAAAATTTACTCATTGGTTAAGATTATGAAATTGTAAAATAGGGGGGGAGGTAACCTAACTGTACCTACTAAGTATAATAAGAGGTGTAAATATGTTGTTTATCTAAGGTAGACCCTGTAGTATTTATTTGTACGATTTGGGCCTCTGTTGAAATCCAAAGTTTTTTATTTATTTTTCGACCAATAAATGTTGGAGAGAACTAAGTTGTGATTTCATTTCCCCTTCGCTGTTTTGATATTTGTTTCAATAATAACCTAGTGACACCTCTGCCGTGTCAATCCTATCTCATGTATCTTGAGATACATGAGTTACGCGTAACAGGTCTAAATCTGTTTATTTTCCATGCCTTTATCGACCTACATACTCAGTTTTTTAATTTAACTTACCAATTCCTTATACGAGCCTGTCACGTAACTCATGTAACTCTGTGTTTGGGTCGTTCTTCTTTTTTACCGACAATGAATCGAGGTTTTTCTGTTTTTTTGGTTTTTGAACTATCGAAAATTGTGGTTTTGAAGTGCGATTAAAAAAAAATGCATAGGTTTCTTCATTAGAACTAATTAAAGTTTACTTTCTGGCCAATATACATATTTATTTACGGTTGGTTTCTAAAAAAAACATGTGACAAAGTGGACTATTTCAGTGGGGACAACATTTTGGTTTACCACTCTGTCACGGCATTCTACGAAAAAAACAAACATTTAAAAAAATGCTAGTTAGAGAAAGTGAAATATTAAATATCACTAATTAATAAAATAATATGGACGTTCATTCGAACATTATAAAACCGTAAACATCATTACTCAAATGAGATGCCGTAATAAGACGAAGGACAGGCTATTGTCGGTCGAAAAGAAGAACGACCCGTTTACCATAGTAAATCATGGCTAAATACTGTACAAAAAAAAAACTTCAAACGGCGTTTTCTCAAAACTATGCTTTTTGAGATACATGAGATAGGTTACATGAGTTACGTGACAGGCTTGTATAAGGAATTGGTAAGTTAAATTAAAAAACTGAGTATGTAGGTCGATAAAGGCATGGAAAATAAACAGATTTAGGCCTGTTACGCGTAACTCATGTATCTCAAGATACATGAGATAGGATTGACACGGCAGACCTACCTAAGTATTCTACTTTAATACATAATTATGTCACGCCATATGGTACTGTTATAGTACATTGTTTAACGAGGGGCGTAAGTGGAATATATATGTAATATTCTTACGCCCGTGTTAATACACAATGTTTTTCATCACATTTGCGAGGAAATAAATAACTACAGAAGACAGAAAAATCTAAGTTTCATAACTTAACTTAGAACTGATTTTTTCACAGCTTCAAGGGACTGTAGACCTGAGTATATATGGTGTTAATTTCAACTCGATAGCTCCACGCGTTCCCGAGATAAAGGGTCTTGACAGACTGCCAACAAAGTGATCCTATAAGGGTTCCGTTTTTTTTCCTTTTACTTTTACGCTAACCTGAAAATGCGTTAATTTAGCAGACTGAAGAGAAGAATTTACTATCATTACAATTAGGTTAGAGAAGAACAACGAATCGACTTCGGTGAGCGAGTGTAAATCAGCTTAACAGTCATTAAACCTGAACAAGGATCGTTGTTACGTAATGATGATTGATGCTCTATCAGTATCCGATCTGTGTATAGTCTGTCTGTGTGATACGCTCATATTAAAATAGGCCGTGCGGGTAAAACAGGCACAAGTAGAATTAGATTTATTTATTTTCACAACATACAATTGCACTCAAAATTACACATAGTCAATTTTTAGGAATTTATATTGTGATCGTCAGATATAAAACAATGTCATTATTATCATAATAATAAACAATACAAGCATTATGTCAACAAATTACAAAATGAGTTATGGAATAAGATCACCTTTCGGGTCGTCAATGAACTAGAAATAAACTACATCAAACAATATTTAAAATATTAGGTACAATTCTGATGTCAATACTCAAAATAATAAATCTAATTGGTAATTATGACAATACCAATTATATTACTCATTTATATAGAGGATTTTCCAATAACAAGTTTCTCCGTCGACTTTTAAATTTTTCGTCAGATGTATCATTTCTTAAATCTTGGGGTAGCCGCTCATATACTCGTAGGACCGACATATTGTCGGCCCTATAACTCGCGGGTTTTTCTCTGCAAATGCCATGCGACGTGGCACTGTTCTTAGGCGCCCCGTTGAGCGAATCACCTTGTTCAAAATATCAACTTTCGGAAATGTCGACAAGTTACTTCTGACAAATATTAATACTTCGTACAGGTAAAGTGAGTAGTGCGTCATGATGTGGTTTTCAACGAAGATACCCCTGCATGGTGAATGGTAGAGCATTTACCTCAGTAAGTATTTAGGTATAGTCATTGCGCCGGTTAGCGACCACCTAAATTAGTGTTCTTAGGGTAAAAACGGAACTCTTATAGGATGACTTTGTTGTCCGTCTGTTTGTCAAGACCCTTTATCTCGGGAACGCGTAAAGGTATCGAGTTGAAATTAAAACCATATACTCAAGTCTACAGTCACTTGAAGCTGCGAAAAAATTAAACTTCTATGTTAACGTAAAAAAAGATACGGCCGTTTATGCCGCAAAAAGGGAATCAAAATTTATAGGGTAGTTTCCGTTGACCTAGAACTGTGAAATTTGGCAAGTAATATATATCTTACACTACAAGTACAGGGAAAAATCTGAAACTATAAGTAAGTAAGTAAGTAAGTAAGTAAGTAAGTAAGTAAGTAAATATTTATTTGTGATACACAGGTTACATAATAGATGACAATACAATAGAAAATACATTTGTAATTTTGTACGGAACCCTCGGTGGGCGAGTCCGACTCGCACTTGTCTGGTTTTTTAATAGGCACGGAACCCTTCGTTGTGCGTGGTCCGACACGCACTTGTCTATCACTACAAACGGTGTCAAACAAGTAAGCATGGCTACGTGAAGCTATGCGGATATCGTAGCGTATGGACGCTTCCAACACCAAGAGAATCAAAAGTGCGATCTTTTAATTATTTGAGAGATCGTTGCTTTGGCACCTAGAGACAATTGGCTACTTTTCTAAAAAAAAAAATAGTCCGTCAGTTAGATTATCAAAACATATTGTCCACGAATTTTTTATTTTGTCAATCAAACAAAAAATGATGAAGATATCCCGTTAAAGTTCCGCGTGACGTCAGATTATGGTACAGATTTTAGCATAACATTATGTGACGTCACGCGGAACTTTAACGGGCTATGACTTCACCATTTTTTGTTTGATTGACAAAATAAAAAATACGTGTCTAATTTTATTATTATTAGGAGCCTTAAGTGTCCCACTGCTGGGCAACGGCTTCCCTCCTTTTCTTCCACATATCCCTGTCCTGGGCAGCCTCCCACCAGTCGTGATGGAAGTCGTCAAGCTCGTCTCGCCATCTCCTACGTGGTCTACCGCGACGCCGTGTTCTGTTCTGTGGGACCCACTTGGTGGTAGGTAATTGTAGCCCATAACTCTTCTGGCATGCGGCAGACGTGCCCGGCCCAGTCCCATTTAAGTTTCGCGGCTGCGTGAGCTACGTCAGCTATCTGAGTTTTGAAACGCAGTATTGTATTTTTAATGCGATCCGTTAATTTCACGCCCAAAATACTGCGTTCCATGGCTCTTTGGCAAACCTTGAGGGCAGATTTCTGAACTTTTGTCAAAGACCAAGTTTGTGCTCCGTAGGTAAGGATTGGCAGAATGCACATGTCCATGAGTTTGCGTTTTAAAGATATCGGAAGGTTTCCCTTCATGTACTCCTTCATAGACCAATAGCTCCTCCAGGCGTTTTCGGTGCGTCTGGCGACCTCTTTGTCGTGTCGCGCCTGGAAGGAGACTATTTGACGTAGGTATAGGTACTCATGGACATATTCCATTCTAATTCCGTGTCTAATATTTTTTAACAGATTAAATAGAATTGTATTATTTTTCCGCTGGATGCGGGTGGCGGAGGACAGGTCATTGAGGCTCTCTTTGGGGGAGGCCTATGTCCAGGCAGCGGACGTCTTTCGGCTGATATGATGATGATATTTTTTTTACCAAGGAAAGTATCCAATTGCCCTTACTCTCAGTTTAGCGAATCCCCGGAGCTCTAATAGGCGTAGCGTAGGAACTGATTTTGCCAGCACCATACATAGCTAATATTAGCGAACGACACAATTTATAACAGTTACAGTTGCCTTAAATAAATGACAGTGTATGTCCTAACGCGCGTTCAACTAGTTACACAATCACCCTGTTAGTAGCCGTGTCGCGGCCATTAGAACCAATCGAATTTCGATCGGTATCAGAGCATGACCACGTCTGCCGATCACTCTCTAAAACACCAAACATAACATTACGTCAAGGAACATCGTTGTTGTTAGTAGATACACAATCAAGTTAAAAACATGTAGACACTTTAGGACTTATGTCTGAGATATAGAATTCAAAATTGCATGTATGTTTGCTGTGATAGAAAGTGCAATGAGGTTAACAAGGTCTAATTTTGTGTTCAGGGAAAGATTGTGATGTGATGTGCACATTTCGATAACTCTTCGATCTAGTTATGAATGAATGAATGAAAACATTTATTTCAGACCAAGTTCCATTGCAAATATTACCCAAGTTAGTGACAAACATAAACCATCCTATTTGGCCCAGATGCACTGGAATATCTTAAATCTCTGTGCTGTTTCACCGTACTGGTTTCCTCTAAAATTCCTTCGCTGTTCAGGCTCGTCTGTGAAATGATCTCCGTCTTACCGTCAGGCAAGCTCAGAGCAAATTGTCCTTTAAACGCAAAAAGCGTAAGCATCTCTTTTCTACTATTTAAGATTGATGAAGTATCTATAAGTAAGTTTATATTGTATGCATTATAAAAATATGTATATTCATGTAATTAATTGATTTGTGTTTCCATTCGAGTCTCAATATTTAGGATCCTGCACCACTAAAGTTTCTGTTTAGCCCAATGGTCGACTGGTAGGTACTTGCCTGATGGCATTAAGTCCGCCAATTGTACTTTTATTTGTATAAACTCAAACTCAAAATGATCTTTATTCAAGTAGGCCTAGTAACAAACACTTTCAAATCGTCAGTTAATTTTTTAGAGTAATTTTTAAACATAAAGAATAAAATATATATGATATAAAAATTGTATAAAAAATACTAGTAGAATGTTTCTAGAAAAACAAAATATTACAAAAATAATAGATTAAAAATTCAGACAAAATTAGTTCCATGGAGTTTTATCATTCATGTAGTCTTGTGTGCTATAATAAGCTTTCGAGATAAGTTTACGCTTCACATAGTTCTTGAATTTATTAATAGATAACTCAGTTAAGTTTACTGGAAGTTTGTTATAAAACCTTACACAATTACACATGAATGATTTTTTAATTTTTTTGAGCCGAGTGGTGGGCACCGCGAGCTTATGCTTATTTCTAGTATTAATATTATGTATGTCACAGTTTTTCCTAAAATTGACAATGCTTTTATGTGCATACAAAAGGTTTTCATAGATATATTGAAAATGTAGGTAATGTCATTATATTAATATTTTTAAACTTATCTCTAAGTGAGTCTCTATGGTTCAATTTATATATCGCCCGAATAGCCCGTTTCTGCAAAACAAAAATCGAATATTCATTCACGATTATTGCACGAATTCTCGTGCAATAAAGTTTAAATAAATAAATGGATCAACTTTTAAAAATGCGGTGCTGGCTATCAGTCTCAAAGTTACCGGCAATATATCCTCTGTTTCCGGAAACGTTGAGGGCAATTGCCGTAAATTTGCCAATGTTCCTGATGCATAATAAATGGGGACGTCCTAATAAATGTCCGGAAGGCCGTACGTATTAGATAATTCATTTGTTTCAATATCTTTCGGTGAAAGACACATGTAGCCTCGATACGAATACGAACCGACGACCGAGGGCATTTATAAATGGCATAATAAGGTAGAAGTACTAGTGCCCGACGCGGTACTAGTACTCGACGAATATAATTTAACTAGCGAATAATAAACTAAGATTGATCACGACATCATTTTTAAGTTACTAAATGTTAGTGACTTCAATATTTCTTATCACAATTTCAAGACAAATAACTTATTTATAAGTTATGAACATATTTGTTAAAACCAGCTGCCATCAATCGGGACAATGAGTTAAACCTTCAAGTCCCAATAAATGTCAGTCTGTCATTCATGACATTTGTACTGAAATGACATCTATTGGGACTGCCAGCATAACCGCCTGCCATTTACTCGTACATTCGGATTGATTACTTAATTCTTATATTATCAGGATTTTTCAGATCACCATATGAAACGAATTCCATATCAGTAACTTGAGTAAATACCTCGTCTCCCAAACCGTATGAAACTGTTTAATACATCTTAAATGAGCATAATATCGTGATTCAAATAAGTATTTTCTGTTGACATGTCGGGCACTAGTACTTCTACTCGTACCTTACTGTCTGTTAATAACAAACGAAATAAGGAAAAGAATTTACCTTTACATAATTAATTGCAGCAATATCATTTATGATATTTATGATTATTTATCATCATCATTATCAACGTATTATACTTCCCATTGCTGGCCGAAAGCCTCCTCGTGATTATTATGGTTATTCCTTGTTATATAGGTCAAATGAAACATTAGGCATTATGGCTATATACACTAGGGTGCATTTTTTAGGGTTCCGTTCCTCAAAAGGAAAAAAACGGAACCCTTATAGGATCACTCGTGCGTCTATCTGTCCGTCTGTCACAGCCGATTTGCTCCGAAACGACTGGACCGATTGAGTTGTAATATGTAAATTGGTGACCCAAAGATGGACGCGTAAAGTAAAGTAATGAAATCTGAACAAGGGGGCCACTTTTGGGGGGTAAACTGGAAAATAAAATAAAGAGTTTCGCAAACTGTATTGTGTAACATATCAAATGAAAGGGGTTGTTGTAAGCATCTCAGATATATATATTTTTTATAATTTTAGCATAAACAGATTTGAAGTAATTTAGGAAAAAAGACGAAAATTGACCATTCCCCCCTTATCTCCGATACTACAAGGCTTAAAATTCTGAAAAAAATATGGAAAATAGTTCCTTGCCTAAAGATTACAGGAAAACCTATAAGAAGTTTGAGTACTCAAAGTAACGGGAAAATTCTCAATATTTTACGGAATCTTCACCACGCGAGTTGAACTCGCATTTGTGCGGTTTTCTTAAATAGTAAACTATAAAGAATTATTGCTAAACAAACCTAACTTAATCGCTGGCTTAACGATGCTTGTATTCGGGTCGCTGCACCTGCCGTCACTCCAACCATCCCGACTGCAAAACCTGAAGCCGGGTCCGCTGCGACCTGTTTTTGTGTTTTTCTAACACCTAACATGTTATCCGTCAGTTTCGGCAAACAAATAGGGTTTTGTTTTGATTGGCAAAACATGTTAGGTGTTAGAAAAACACAAAAACAGGTCGCAGCGGACCCGGCTTGACAATCCCGTCCTATCTTGGCTCTACGGTGTATCGGGCAGGAAGCTGTTGCCTGGGGCTGGGCGGTAGAAGTTGGGTCAGCATGGGCAAAGAAGCCCGCTTACATGCAGTATACAGGGTGGAAATAGATTTTGGGTCAGTGAGGGCAGCTACCAGATCCCGTGTTGCTAGGCGAAAATGGTCTTAGGAGACCTTGCTTCGAATTCAAATTAATGAAGATTGGCGTTTGCAGGTTTTGGAAAAAACATACAAGATGCGAGAAAATGGTAATTTTTGAAAAACTTTTTTTTTGATGCCAATCAATCTCATTCCTGTCTAGGATCAAAAGCTTGTATGGGACCGAAAAGAAATTTCCGGCCAGAAAAGCCATAAATCGAGAAAAACTTTCCCCATATATATTGTATGCAAAATGAAAAAAAAAATTACATGTATTTTTTTATGTCAATCGATTCCACTTTCGAAAAAGCCAGAAATTAAAGAAATCAAGACGGCCTCCATTTTGAACACTTAATTTCGTAAAAAGGTTAGTTGTTAGAGTCTTCTGTTGTTGATATTTAATGCTCATAAAAATATAAATAAAGTTCACTTTTTCCCCATAGTAAATGTATGAAAACAGTTTTCATTTACCATTTGCTTGCACCCTGTATGTTTTTTCCAAAATCTGTAAACGCCAATCTTCATGAATTTGAAATCGAAGCAAGGTCTCCTAAGACCATTTTCGCCTAGCAACACGGGATCTGGTAGCTGCCCTCACTGACCCAAAATCTATTTCCACCCTGTATAGTATAATACAAATTAAAATACGTGACTGTACCTCGCGATGATTAGAAAAGCTAATAACTACTACGAATGACATTGACTCTAAACTGACGTTGTGACATACAATATTGCATATTGCACAATATTGTAGACAATTTCGGGCCACAATCGAGTCTATTGTCCGTAATGAAAGTTGCGCAAGAGTCGAATGGGTTTCTAAGACAATATCGATTTGCAGTGGCCTTATTCTTTGACATAGGTAATCAATGTTTCTATTAGAGTTGAGAGGTTACAGTTATGACTTATGGAAATAGACATATGTAACAATACTTTAAGTAATCAATAAACATAACTCACGAAAATAAATAAAATAAAATAAATAAATATCGTGGGACAATTCACACCAATTGATCCCAAACTAGGCAAAGCCTGTACTATGTGTACTAGACAACGGATAAACATACTTATATAGATAAATAAATATTTAAATAGATATTAAACATCCAAGACTCGAGAACAAACATTCGTATTCATCATACAAATATCTGCCCCGACCGGGAATCGAACCCGGGACCTCAAGCTTCATAGTCAGGTTCTCTAACCACTAGGCTATTCGGTCGTCAATGCTCTGAAAACGCCGCTATATTTGCTATTTTAAATCAAACAAAACTAAACATTTATTCTGCAAATAGGCCACAAGGGAACTTTTGTATGTCAAACAATTTACAATAAAAATAAAACATAATTATCTTATAACAATAATCATTTCAAAGTTCCGCAGGTTGACAGAACCAAAAATGTCATTAAATGAAAACACAATTGGCTACTTTCCTAAAAAAATGATATTTACTCCGTCAGTTAGATTATCAAAAAATATTGGACACGTATTTTTTTGTTTGTCAATTAATCAAAAAATGATGAAGATATAGCCCGTTAAGGTTCCGCGTGACGTCACATTATGGTACATTTTTTAGCATAATGTGACGCCGCGCGTAACTTTAATAAACTATATCTTCATCATTTTTTGTTTAATTGACAAACTAAAAAAATCGTCTCCAATATTTTTAGATAATCTAACCACGGGATCGGAACCGGTTTTTTCAAGTCCCCGAAGTAGTCTAATACCGTCAACCGGGGGTATTAGGGATGGCGTGGGGAATAGGGACGAAAACCGAGAATGACTTTTACCCGATAATTTCTCGAAAACTACCAATTAGAAGTTTTATCGTGTTATTTAAAATAGTAGTAGAATAGTTGGTTTCAGTAAGGGCAACACTGGAATGGCATGAAGGTGGTTCTAGATTGTCAAACTAACCGTGTGAAGTTGGGTCTCGGTGACAGCAGTTTTTTTGCTCTGCAAACCTTCCTTGTTATTTAATAGTTTTAATGAAAGTAGATGCTTTTAATGGTGCAAAAGGTGTTTAGAATTTAATGCAGAACCTGTTTTAAGCACGGTAAGTCAACATTATCTTTGTTTTGTAAGTAAAACTGCAAAAATAGTGATGCATGGAAAATTTTGAAAAAATCCGAGGTTTATAGGGACGCAACGAGGGTTATTAGGGACGAGTGTGAGATGAAAAGGCACGCCGTTGGTAGTTAATAGGGACGTAATAAGTTGAAATCGGGACGGTAAAGGCTGTACAGGGACAGGGCTGCCAAAACGTAGTTTCGTTTTGGTATAAACCTACCGTGGTAGTTTTTACCCGACCGCGAAAGAAAGAGGATTATGTTTTGAAGTTAGTATGTGTGTACGTATGTATGTTTATGTATATATGTACAACTCTTTATAAATAAATATTATATGTAGTATTTATATGATGTATATATAAATAATATTTATTAAAAAAAATTGTATGTAGGTATATATAAATTTCATTAGGTGAATGGTTTTTTTAAATAAATGAATACAGATTAAAAGAAGAATGTTTCTGAATTAGGATATAGGTAACTAGTAGGTATAGATGAATTATCGAAAACGTGGAATTTCATTTGTAGTGGTGCTATGCTAATAGTACGAGAAAATAGAAAATTCAAATATAGAATGCCTGTAAACATACAATACAACTACGTATGCAATTTTATGCTCTCGTGAATTTATCTATAGGTAGTAGGTATTTTATTTGAATTTATTCTACGATAATAATTAATTAGGTACATTCAGAGCTAGTAAGTACCTACATAAGCATCACCTATGTTAGGTTACCTACTTATTTGCCAGCATATTATATTTGTGACAGCCCTAGCCATTTTTCCCTATTGGTACCCTTATTCGTCTGTATTGACCCCATATCCAGTATGAATAGGGACGGCCTGTTTTTTTTTTAAAAAGTGGGTTTAAATTATTTTTTTATGTAAAATATTATTATAAGTGGGTTCTCAAACACAAGATAAAAAATTTAAAACCTTAACTTTGTAATCGCTTATAGAAATATTTCGCTATAATCACGTTCAAAGTTCAAAATTGTACCTAATCACCCCGGTTGACGGTATTTTGAATTATTTTAGTCTCTTAATGTAGGGGACTCTCTATCATGTATTTAGGTAACATTTTTGTATTATTAGACAGCCTGATCAAAAATGATATTATAAACCAAAGAACAAAATAAAACCGTTATTTTTGTATGGTGAAAATACCAGTATCCGATCACTGAATCTAACTGATGGACTAAATATCATTTTGAGGAAAGTAGCTAATTACAATATATCCATTACATGAAATATACCTAAGGTATATCAGAATTGACAAGAAGTATATGAAATTAATTTAATATTCCAGAGATGTATAAGGTCTCTGAGCGTCCAGATGCAATTAAAAATAATCATACGAATTTTCTTAGTGATGTATACGGTCTCTAAGCGTCAAAAGAACGATTTCTAAATACAATACAGATTACAAAATGGTTTGAACACCGAAAACGTACAAACTTGTTCCTATTTCCCCACAAACTTCTTAGTACCACATCGTTTTTGACGTAGGTATCATAAAAAGTCGTGTGCATTAGGACGGAACAAAAATTTTAATTTAAGGATTTAATTCTATTTTTTATTTAACGAAGGTAATTTAAATAAACTACTATTAAAACAAGTCGAATCGATCAATTCTGTTTCATATTTTCCTCTTCTGTTGATGAAAATTCATGGAAACATCTAAGTGAAGCTTTGGGAATGTAAATTTCATTCGTACACTCATTCGTTTTGTGAGACCCCATCTGATGCCGTTTTAGGGGTCAATGGTGAAATATTATAATGGAAAAACGCTTAGGGAGATTGTGCAGTGATACAAGCTTGCCGTAACGTAGTTTTCACATCGACTCTATATTTGGAGGGGAGGGAGGCGTTCAAGAAAATAAAACAACATAAATATGCATATAATGACACTAATATTCTGGTTTATTGTAATATTTTCACTTGGGGCAAGCATACGCAGTGTCAAGATATATTTGTGGGTGAGCGATGAGGTGAGTTTAAAACAGCGTCACCTAACGAAACTAGACCTCTACCTACGCTTAGCTACTACGCACCGCAGTGTCAAGATATATTTGTGGGTGAGCGTTGAGGTGAACTTAAAACAGCGTCACCTAACAAAACTAGACCTCTACCTACGTTTAGCTACTACGCACCGCAGTGTAAAGATATATTTGTGGGTGAGCGTTGAGGTGAACTTAAAACAGCGTCACCTAACGAAACTAGACCTCTACCTACGCTTAGCTACTACGCAGCGCAGTGTCAAGATATATTTGTGGGTGAGCGTAGAGGTGAGCTTAAAACAGCGTCACCTAACGAAACTAGACCTCTACCTACGCTTAGCTACTATGCACCGCAGTGTCAAGATATATTTGTGGGTGAGCGTTGAGGTGAACGTAAAACAAGTTACAGAATAGGGGGGCAGGAGATAATCGCGTGTGCTGACTTCTGGCCGAAGGGTGTCGTGTTCCGTCGGTCCCGAGGCAACCTACCGAATTCTTCAACGGACTGGACGACGCAACGGGACTACTAACAGCTTCCGCCCGCAACTTCGTCTGCGTGGACCCGGGAAAAAACTACCCTATATTCAAATCCAGGCTATAAACTATCTTCTTGCTAAATTTCATCCAAATCGGTTGAGTCGTTTGAGCGTGATTGAGTAACAAACATCCAAACATCTAAACTCCAAACAACCATCATATAACACATCACATCATAATTATATAATACTAGCTTCCGCCCGCGACTTCGTCTGCGTGGACCCGGGAATGAACTACCCTATATTTTAATCCATGCTATAAACTATCTTCTTGCAAAATTTCATCTAAATCGGTTGAGTCGTTTAAGCGTGATTGAGTAACAAACATCTAAGCTTTCGCATCCTAAATACTAATTCTGCTTAATATTACAAATGCGAAAGTTAGGATGTTTGTTGCACAATCACGCAATAACGAATTGTGGTATACATATAGTGTATAGCCTGGATTAACATATAGAATACTTTTTATCCCGGTAATCATCGTCTAAGGGGGCGAAGTGGGGGGCGAAAGTTTGTATGGAGCTACGATATAAACGAGTTCCACGACGAAGTCGCGGGCAGAAGCTAGTTTATAATATTAGTAGGGTAGGATTCTATGTATGTTAGTCTTCAAGGTATTTGTAACTATGGACCGTAGATGCCTGAAATGGATGGTATAATATTATTAGAGTTAGGAATTTTGGTGGCATTGGGTGAACAAAGAGCAATGGAGTCCTTGTTATATTTTTTTTGATTGAATGAATAAATTATTGATAAATGATAAATCAATAATGCATAATAAAGTGAATATGAAACATATTGCCATAGTGTATGCTTTTTATAATCTTGACAACCATTTAACATCAGATGAAGATAACATGCAAGATTTTGAAACTTTAATTCCAGTTGCAAGTTGTTCAAGGTCTTGAATACATAATCATTTTAGTTAAATAGTAAAATTTATTGACATGTAATATTTTGAAATCTACATAATATATGGCTTTATCATTCAGTTATTCAATTATTCAAATAAAATAAAAATACAATGGCGATTCCACTGCACTACTTGTGCTAAAAATGCCACCAGAATCCTAACCCTAATTATTATACATGTACTGTGATAGGAACTTATTAAGCTCTACGGAACCCTTTTTAACATCGCCGACTTATGCTTGACCGTCTGTAAATTGCTTTACAAGAGGAACATTCGGCGTTACATCTTATTATATATAAGTATATATATTCTAGAAGCCCTAAACTAGACCTTACAGAACCTTCGAGAGGCGATATTTGAAAATTGAATGGCATATTGTAGATTGATTGGATCTATCCATAGAGAAAAGCACTGAAGGTATTTCGAAAGAAAGAAGATATTTATTCACTACACAAAAGACACACAGAGACAAAGGGAGTAGACATACAATACAATTGACACATTGTGTGTGTCTTCGCGGCAGTGAAACGGTCGCTGTCTCAGCATTGTGCCGAGGCGTCAGACAGACACCTACAGCGCTGGTTTTCAGACAGCACCGTAACCCACGGAACGCAACAAAACATACTACTAGATAAAAAGTAAGTAGATACATAATGAATAAATAATTAATGTTATAAATTTGAAAAAAATAAAAATAAAACAGTAGCACAACGGGATGAAAAACACAAAGCATAAAACGCGACACGGTTGGGATGTTAAAAGTGCTGGATGGGTTAGGGTTGGAATTTTTGGAGCGTCAACAAATAGCCTTTAAGATGGCGACTTCACAGAAAGGGACTCTTCATAGGTTTCAATAATGGCTATGTCGACATGATTATAAAATATACCCTATTTATTATTCTTATTTACAGGGCTCGGATTTTTCATCGCACGGTAAGACGAAAGAAGACTATGGAGTCGATATTAACATGAAAACTTTACTCATACTCATACTCACTTATTTTCTTAGGCGGCTTTAGACCTGGCTAAATGCAGTGCACTAACTGGGGGAGGGAATGGAGGGATGATAAACCATGTCACTCTAATCAGTCAGTGTGAGTGCAGTTAGTGCACTGCATTTAGACAGGTCTAAAGGCCGCTTTAGTTACGTACCTAGGTCATCATCATCATCATATCAGCCGAAAGACGTCCACTGCTGGACATAGGCCTCCCCCAAAGAGTGCCAAATTGACGTACCTAGTTATACATACTATATTGTTGTGATATATGTACCTAACATCGTCATTTATTTATATTTGCAATCGGTACGTTTGGTATTAATTAAATGAATAAGTATAAGTATGAATATGAGTAAAATTGTAATGTTAATATCGAGTCCATAGTTCTCTTTCGTCTTAGCGTGCGATGTAAAATCCGAGCCCTTTTAATTACACTATAAAAATTACAATATATCATAATGTCAAAATTACAAGATTTTCTACCATGATCGTCAATAATAATAAATAGGTAATAAGACAGGCCCCCCACCTCTGGCTTGCCTTAACCGGCCGTCCAGAGTGGAGTCGCAAGAGCTGTTGCTCGAGGGTAGATGTGGACACCTAAGTGGCGAGTTGGCTATATGTTTAAAGTCCAGTGCCACCTCTCTACCCCTCCAGCTCTCTGACCGGTGTTGCCCTTAGGCCATTTTTTAATGTCGCTATTAATAGGGGCCCATCTAGCAGTTGGCGAGTCACCGTCTGCCAGAGATAAAAAGTGAAACAGTTTTATTAGGCAGGCGTCCGATGATTCACCAATAGCCCAGTCACTAGTCCATCATTTTCACCCAATAACCCGTTTTATTTAGATTCCATCAACCAGTAATAGTCCCTATACACCCCAGGGGGTGCTGTCTCCGTGCGCGTCCCGTGACACGGGCAGGGACAGCATCCGCTCGGTGTACTCCTTGCATTCCATTAAATTGTCAAAAGGGCCTCTACGTGTTGGCTCAGTTGGTACTTTGTAGGTACCTAGCCCCACGCACGCCTCCCAAAGGTCCGGGACATCATGTCCCGTGAGCGGGAAAGACATACATAATAGGTAATAAAAACTTAATGAGTCAATTGTAAAGACAAAATATTATACTATCTCCCGAAAAACATCGTAATTGTATACACACAATAACATAATATTTTGTATACTCGTCGACTTTAATGATTGAATTAAGACTTCGTACACTAAACTAAAACCACATACTTTTTTTCTATGGCGCTCCCAACTCACTTTAGACAAATAAAATAAATTCGACCAATCACGTGGCGCCTTTAAGAACTATAATGAATTTGACCAATGGGACGTCGCGTTGACTTCAATACAAAAGACATCAACGACGTTGAGCCGGCGCACCTCTGACTTGCACTTCGTTTCAGCAGGGCTTACATTTTCATTAGATACCAAGTCTGTTTAATTATTTCTGTCGACTCGTATAAAAAGTATTGTATACAATAGTTACACAATTAGCTCTTAAATTCTCGTACCTTACTTAAGGCACTCGGCAAGCCTCGTGGCCTAAACACGGGATTGTATACACACAATAACATAATATATTAATGTCACCATAATAAACAAGTGCAGTCAAATGATTTTTAGCTTTAGTGGTACTATCGCCCAAGTGTACGGGTCACACCTCTAAGATAATTTTCGGGCGTTTTCGGTATGCATGTGCAAACGATTTTGAAAAGAAAGTGTGAACCCGTACCCTTGGGCAATAGTACCGCTAACCGCTCTGAGACTTTTGAAATCGGAAATCGTTTAGTCCAAACAAAAACCGGAGCAATTAAAAGTAAAACAATGCAACATATGATACGATTCTATAATGTGATAACAACAGTATACAGTGCAGTCAAATATCAACCTTATATTCTAGTAGAGAAGATTCAATTCGTAATGACAGTTTATGCAGGTTTTTGATCGGTGTAAGTAATTTCAAGTACACAACCAAAATTTATACGTCCGAAAACTTACTAAGCTGCTATTGTAATTTGGACCTCCTAGTCTGGGTAGTACAGTCGCAAATTGAGTGGCTTACTTTGTTAACAATACGATAACATAACATGCTTAATTGAAATGTTTATGTCTGACAATTAGCAAGAACTGTTATTACAATTTCAACCTTCCAGCATTACGAATACAGTCTTAAATTGAACGAACTAGTTGGCTGCAATTCGGCCAATTTAAATAATGTCAAGCGTACTTGCGACTATTTGGAATTGTACTGCAATTGTTACGAAAGTACTGGATTGGACAGTAACTCGTTACTATTGCAAATAGTATTTTGTGCTGTCATTTGGCTAAATTGGTGTAGAAACAGTATTGCAAACTACAACATTAAAATTGCCTTTGGATATTACCCCGTCATACAACTTAACAGACCTCGTTAGCTAACTTATGTTCTGTCTCTATCATCATCATCATCATCATCATATCAGCCGAAAGACGTCCACTGCTGAACATAGGCCTCCCCTAGAGAGTGCCAAATTGACCGGTCCTGCGCCACCCGCATCCAGCGGACTCCCGCGACCTTTACCAGGTCATCAGTCACCTTGTGGGGGGCCTACCCACGCCGCGCGTTCCGGTACGTGGTCGCCACTCGAGAACCTTTCCGCCCCAACGGCCATCGGTTCTACGTGAAATATGCCGCCCACTGCCACTTAAGTTTAGCAATTCGGAGGCTATATCGGTTACCTTGTTTCTGCTGCGGATAGCCTCATTTCTGATGCGATCACGCAGAGAGACTCCTATAACATAGCCCTCTCCATTGCCCTTTGGGTGACTTTGAGCCTTCTTATGAGGCCCATAGTAAGCTGTCTCTTTCGCACAAACACAAATATGTCAAAATAGTCGATCTAATCTTGTTTCCCCATACAAACTTTGGAACCCCATTTTACCCCCTTAGAGGGTGAATTTTGAAAAATCCTTTCTTAGTGCACCCCTACACCTTGTAAGGAAACTACGTGCCAAATTTGGAATATCTAGTACCTACCAGCGGTTTGGGCTGTGCGTTGATATTTCGTGCGCAGTCGGCGTTCGGAACAGGACAACGAGTCACACTTTTTCGTGCGTTCATCGATTTATAAGACGTTATCACGTCAAAACTCAACTGTTTTTTTCACACACAATTATGAGGAATCCAACGACACCTCATTATTCCAAAATCCATGGACTTCATATTAGTAATCTGCACATTGACCTGTAATGTGTTATTACCAATAAATTATGTCTATTATATGTATGTCCATCAAGCCGTTTGGACCATAGCCCGTGAAATTGGATCTGGGGGCACGGTAGTGCCACCGCCTAGACGAGCCAAGCGAAGCGTAAAGCTAACCTAGCTTTTCTCGTAGCGCTTCGTCATTTTTTTGAACCCTCATAACTTGTGTTTGGATTATAAGTACTAAATAAATAAAAAACTCGGGATATGATGTGAATAGTGGACTTATTTGACATATAAAGTTTCAATTGCATAGCTCTTATACTTGCTTTAGATTTTATTGATATCTAAAAACGCCGGTTTCTTCACGACTCACTCATTCACCAAAACTCATCATCAAAACTCTTAGGGTACTTCCTGAAGTCCTAGAAAGCTGAAATTTGGTATGTAAGCTAGTATCAGTACACAAATAACAAATAAATTCTAAAAATTGGAACTTTTACCCCCCAACGCCTTAAACTAGGGAATGGAATTTTGTATGAGACCTCCGCCAATTTTGATACTAGAGGTCTGAAAATTGATATAGGGACTCCTTGTTATAAATAATTAAATACATATTTCAGGATTTTTTTTAATCACCCCAGACCCTATAAATTAGGGGATGGAAGTTTGTATGGGTCTGCCCATTTAGTGGTACGCGAAAAAAAACCCTTTAAACAGGTTATACTTTTTAGCCAAGGTGTAGTATTTGTAGAGCGTGGCTGGTAGAGTTAAGCCGTGTGGAGTAGGAAGCTTAGCGCTACTTGCGATCCGATAATCTTTTTAACGCTGAAAACTATATGAACTAGGGAGTCTTGGCAATCACTTTACATGTAATGTTTTTAGTGGGATCTCATTCCTTTTTGTAAGTAATTAACCCTTTGACAGCTAAAGACGGCCACAGCCGCGCGTGCGCATTTTCGTTAATTTTATGTAATAAAAAGCTTTACAAGTAACTTGACCCATTTTTTTTTATTAGTTCATGATACGTACATTAATTTTGACATGACAATATTTATAAATATATATCAGAAGTTTCATTTTATTCATTGTTTTGTTTGGCACCCTCGCTGTCAAAAGGTTAATAGCCTGTTTTAAGGGTTGTACTTTTTATTTCGCGTACCACAAAATGGGAAAACCCATACAAACTTCCATCCCCTAATTTATGGCAGAAGCTACATTATCAAAAAGAGTAATTAAAAGTCATACAAATTTATTAAAGTACAATTGGTGATAAAAATAGAAATTTGAAATTACGCTTAATTGACGTGCTTTTGATACAAACTTAATTAGAAATGCTCATTTATGCCGTGCAAAGATGTACTATAATTAAATTAAACATTTTAAACTCCAACCCTTCGAAATACTCAAATAAAAATAAAAGATAAAACAAGATGTCTGCCGATGGCCCCCGCTGTTTCGAGCATTAATTGTTTATAGTCACGGTTCTTAACGGACTTATAAAACTACTGTTCTGGCCTTGCTTTGCTTGAAATACCTACTATTAAATGTTAATTTTTAATTGGTCCATCCGTCTCTCTGTCACCAGGCTGTATCTCAAGAACCGTGATAGCTAGAGAGTTGAAATTTTCACAGATTATGTATTTCTATTGCCGCTATAACAACAAATACTAAAAAACCGGCCAAGTGCGAGTCGGACTGGGGCTCCCATACAACAGACATGGATTTTTTTTGCCGTTTTTATAGATAATAGTACGGAACACTTCGTGCGCGAGTCCGACTCGCACTTGGCCGGTTTTTTTAAATTACGCGAAAACACTCATCCGGAAGAATAACTACCGAAGTGTTCGAAACATGTCGCCCATAATGACATTTATAATACGTGATTTGCCGATAACCGTGGATTTATTAGTAGTATTTTACATATGTCTCACGAAAGTTTAAATTCGATTATTGCTTTGCTTGTTTTATGTTTGTCTGTCGCTATTTATCTAAATCACATTTCTGTTTGGCGAGTTTTTTACAAGTTTTATATTAACTTGACCTGTTCGTATGTAACTAAGTAAGTAAATATGCAAGTTGTCCGTCAAAATTTGCAATCCATTCTTCAGTCACTTGCCGTTATTCGATTGAGCTAACGGTTAGTAGTATAGTTTGGATGACAATTTAATATTATGGTGATCTGATGATGGAGACAGAAGGTGGCCATGGGAATTCAGTATTTAACCGACGCTACCCCGTTGTGTTTGGGCTCGTAAGAATCGTCTTAATGAGTAGTTGATGATGGTACACAGAAAAGTACAGTCGGCAATAAAAGCTTGTACCAAAAATTTAATTTTTGACCCACAAAAACGGTCTCGGTCAACTAGCATATTACTGCCTGCTTAAAATGCTGGCACTGTAGACGCTTGCGTTTCCAGAGCAGTCACAAGCGCGTTGCTACTTTATTGATTTGAGGATTCGGGACACACTAGCCTATGGACGCTTGTGATCAGAGCACAGGCGCGTGGCAGCTTTACTGGTTTGAGGATTCGTTGTCCTCCGTTAGAGACAAACTCTGGTAGGGACATAGTCAGGGCGTGTGTGGCGAGGAGGATGAGACTATGGAACACTTACTGTGTGAATGTCATGCCCTTGCCAGAAAAAGAATGAATCACTTTGGCAACGGCTACCCGCAACCAAAGGAATTCAAGGTGCTCCCGCTGAGCTGCATCATCCGCTTTGTGGAAATGATGGAGCGAGCTTGGGAGTAGGTATAAAGGAGAGGGCAAATGCACAAAAGATCCCGCTGGGTCGAAGTGTATCCGAAAGGGCCCTTATCTAGATAAGATAAGGGACACAGTGAGGGTACTCTCAACACAGCGCTACTTGGCTAAGCCTAGAGAAGGTGATGAGAATGCTTAGAGGGAGTCCTCAGAAGAGGGTTTTAGTGCGTTAAACCTGACATCCTATAGAGTCCTCCAAATAACATAACTCAGATGGCGGCTGACGTGCAGTTATGTCATCATCTACGTCATCATGTCATCCGAAAGACGTCCACTGCTGGACACAGGCCTCCCCCAAAGTGTGCCACAATGACCGGTCCTGCGCCCGCATCCAGCGGGCGCCCGCGACCTTTACCAGGTCACCAGTCCACCTTGTGCGTTCTACCCACGCTGCCCCTGCCGCCACTCGAGAACCGTTCCTCCCCAATCGCCATCGTGCTAAGTGCCCCGCCCACTGGCACTTTAGTTTAGCGGAGTTTTTAGCCTTAAGTCTCATCTCGTAGCCAGATTTGGTAGCTAGCTTCGAAATGGGAATTGCGGTTTCCCGTCTCATAGCCAGGTACGAGACGTCAACGATATTTTCCCATCTGGTAGCCAGATTTGGTAGCTAGCTTCGAAATGGGAGAAATCATTTCCACTTCGAAGCTGGCTGCGAAGCAGGAATCTTTTAGGATCATCTCGTAGCTACCAAATTTGGAGGTGGGACTAGAGGATTCCCGCTTTGCAGCCAGCTCCGTATTGGGATTATTTCTCCCAATTCGAAGCTAGCTACCAAATCTGGCTACGAGGTGGGACTGAAGGGTTTCAGTGGGTAGAAATACATAATCCAAACTTCTGGGGACTACAGGTTTTCTCCGCGGAAAAAAAGAAAAGAAAAGTATATTTGTGATACAAGAAACATTTAAAAGTTTCTTTTTAAAGTTTTGCTTGACTATAAAACACCGTGGAAACATCTTAGGTAGAGGATATCCTAGTTTAAACTGTAAAGTATGACCATGTCAAACACTTGAAACTCGACAAGCAACGCTTTTTGCACGGTCTGAATCAATATTTGGTGTTTATTCTCAAAGGGCGGCGCCTTTGTGTGTATGTAGCGTTTGGAACAAATATTTGAACGATGATATTTGTCAGGATACATCGGCGCATGAGTTTAGACTTGAGGCACGCGCGTGCGCAGTCGAGTTAAGGTTAGAGGATTAGATACCTTTTTAATCATCTAAAAATGCCATAATGTAAACAAAACATGTTTCTCCCAAACCAAACTAACCCTTGTACAAAAATACTGAATGATATTGTTAAACTATACTCGGATTCATAATTAGGCAAACTAACTTGACAGTTCACTGCACACGTCTGTTGCCACAGTTTCGCTAGTGCTGTTAATATCAATATTAAAAAGGTTTAGTTAAGAAGCAGTGTTTGAAATCAAACTAATAATTTTAATAAAAAATCGGTTCGAATTAAAATCATCGAACATAATTTTAGGTGGCCTGATGACCTGGTAAAGGTCGCTGGAGTCCGCTGGATGCGGGTGGCGCAGGACCGGTCATTGTGTCACTCTTTGGGGGAGGCCTAGCTATGTCCAGCAGTGGACGTCTTTCGGCTGATATGATGTTGATGGTGATGATAATTTTAGGACATCGCTAAGAACACTGTCCGCCATTTTGTTTTGTTGACAGTTCCAGCCATTCATTAGCCAAGCCATTCGACTTTCCATCATCGGTCTTTTAATTAGAGGATGTTCAAAATATTTATTCATGCAAGGACTGCGCCAGTCTGTGAGATGCATCATGCCTGAATCCCACTGGCGTGGCCTGCGGTAGCGGTTCATAGTAAATTTGACAGCTAATGACAATTTACTATTGACCGCCGTGGCCAGGCCGCGCCAGTCTGTGGAAGCCTTAATATTTGGCTGTGCGGTGTCAGTAAGCTGTCACCGAGACAGTTCCTGATTACTTCACGTCTATACGATTGAAGCGGGATGCCGGAAGTGGGGCGGCACGGTACAGGCAGGACCGGACTTTAATTGTTGAGCTATTTGAAGCTCATTTTATACTGGACACTTCATAGTTCAACTATTGAAAAACCAAAATTAGTTGACACCTAAATGGCTCATTAATAAAAGTCCTTGAGCGTACAAATGCATGCGTACCGCATATATCTACTGCGCAAATGTAATACTGACAGTATACGGACAATTCAGGAAATCCGGCCTACGTCAGTAAGCCTTCGGTAGAATATAAAATACCGCATAGCGTTTCCGCCCCGACAAATGCGGAAGTGGCCTTAAAAACATAGAATTTAATTTTTATCAAAATGTAATCATCCTCCTAACATTTTCACGGTTGTATTGTACCCTAAAAAAATTCAGGTTCCGTTATGGCACGTGGTATGTTATTCCAACATTTAGCGTAATAGACACTGTTAGTTAGACTTTCCAAAGTGGGAAAACTAGACCTTTTTGAGATTAGACCGGTTTCCTTCGCCGAAAAGCTTCTGTTAACCATTTAAGACTTACATTTGACATAAATAACGAGGATCTAACACGGAATCCATAACGAGAACACACCCATACTCAGTATGACACACTTATGTGCCTGTTTCTCAGAAACGTTTCTCGATTATGATTACTAATACGAAGGGTTATGCAAAAACAATTAATACGGCCTGGGAAAGATCGCTTTTTGAGATAAGGCAGGTTTTATTTGGCCTTTTTCTCTGATTCTTGTTTCTCTGATTCCTGACTCTTATATTCTCCCTATCTATTAACAATGAATCCTTAAGTCAATAAAGGGTTGGCAACGCGCTTGTGATTCTTCTGGACATCACAAGCGTATAGGTTAAGGTGTCTGCTTGTCATCAGGTAGACCGCGTGCTTGTTAGACACTCTCGTAGTTTAAAAAACTCGTAGGGGGCAAGGAACTATTTTCCATATTTTTTTCATAATTTTAAGCCGAGTAGTTTCTCAGATAAGGGGGGGGGATGGTCAATTTTCGTCTTTTTTCCTAAATTACTTCAAATTAGTTTTCGCTAAAATTATTAAAAAATATATCTGAGATGCTTACAACAACCCCTTTCATTTGATATGTCACACAATACAGTTTGCGAAACTTTTTTTTTAAATTATCCAGTTTACCCCCCGAAAGTGGCCCCCTTGTTCAGAATTCATTAATTTACTTTAACCTGTCCATTTTTGGGTCACCAATTTACATATGTGTACCAAATTTCAACTCAATCCAGTAGTTTCGGAGCAAATCAGCTGTGACAGGCGAACAGACAGACGCACGACTGATCCTATAATTCCGTTTTTGTCCTTTTGAGGTACGAAACCCTAACAAGAATACTCAGTTGGCTATCTGGCCCCGTAGCATGGTTGGCCTTGTCACGCGATAGGTGATAGGATCGAGCGTGCGTCTCGTTCTATCGAACGGTGTCAGCCAGTGACGCACGCTCTATCCTATCACCTATCGCGTGACAAGGCCAACCATGCTACGGCTCCTGGAGCCGTAGCATGGTTGGCCTTATCACGCGACAAGTGACAAGATAAGGGCGTCGTCTCGTTCTATCGAACGGTGTCAGCCAGTGACGCACGCTCTATCCTATCACCTATCACGTGACAAGGCCAACCATGCTACGGCTCCTGGAGCCGTAGCATGGTTGGCCTTATCACGCGACAAGTGACAATATAAGAGCGTCGTCTCGTTCTATCGAACGGTGTCAGCCAGTGACGCACGCTCTATCCTATCACCTATCGCGTGACAAGGCCAACCATGCTACGGGGCCAGATTGCGGTTTGAACTACCTAGACCTATTGGGTGACAGTTTAGACTAAGTTTTCGATGGCTGCTTTTTTTCTTGAACAAACCTTACTAGTCCTACCTGCGATCTAAGACATTCTTTGTTTCACCGCTCAATACATGAGTAATGTAATATTAAAAACCGCTTGACACAAAACATGACCACAAACGCAAACAAACAGTCAAGTCATTGTTAAAACGAAAAACCTCAGTATTATTCATCCAAGCTTACTCAACGCATACAAAGATATCGACATATTTGCATATGACTGTACTTTATACCTATGACATGTTCTTGGAAATATTTTCATTTATAGGACTTGAACGAGAACTTACTTAAGGTACAAAATATAATTGTAGACCACAGACATCATGTGACCAGTGTTGCCAGTGATGACATATGGTATGACATATGGAGTTGGTCTAAGTATGAACATGGATAAGACGAAGGTCATGTCAAATGCCCATGCAATAGCCTAGTGGTTAGAGAACCTGGGCAGATATTTGTATGATGAATACGAATGTTTGTTCTCGAGTCTTGGATGTTTAATATCTATTTAAGTATGTATTTATCTATATAAGTATGTTTATCCGTTGTCTAGTACCCATAGTACAGGCTTTGCCTAGATTGGGACTAGATCCATTGGCGTGAATTGTCCCACTATATGTATTTATTTATTTATTTATAATGTAGTACCAACTCCAATTACAATCGGACACTTTACGCTCGAAGTTGTAGACGATTATGTATACCTAGCACAGACTGTCTAGTTATGTAGGCCCAACTTCGAGAAAGAGGTCAATCGTCGAATCCGACTCGGCTGGGCAGCGTTCGGGAAGCTCCGGCACATCTTTTCGTCCAATATTCCGCAGTGTCTCAAGACGAGAATCTTTGACCAGTGTGTGTTGCCAGTGATGACATATTGGTACTGAAACGTGGTCGCTTGCTGTGGGCCAAACTTGGGAGTTTCTCTGCGTGATCGCCTCAGAAATGAGGCTATCCGCAGCAGAACCAAGGTAACCGAGGAGATTAAGATAGACAGACAGATTATGGTATTCAGTAGTAAATTAGGTAACTAATTAATTATCCGCGAAAATACTGTATACCGTATTTCTTATACAGCTTTGTGCTTTCATAAAGTTTGAGACGAATTGTAAAGCTTATTCCAAAAATAAAACTACCGGGACTCATTTTTTCCACATAAAGGAGCTACTAAACGCTAATTACTAGAGTTTGAAAGGAATTCCGTTAAAAAACCCATTCAGCTTCGAATTTAAAAAGTTCGAACCGCGTTCCAAATTTGAAAATAAAAGGCGCTCGTGACAGTGACCTCCTTAGTTGACCTCTAATGTTTAACTGGATAGCTGATGTACGTCGTAAGTGTGAGGAAGTTAGGTATGTCATATAGTTAAAATCAATGACTATTATTAATAATTCTTGCATTTCACGAAGGCGAGTGGATTTCACGAAATAGGACTAACATCATAATAATATGAATGCACTCACTCGCCTGTGTGAAATGCAACAACTGTATCAACAAATTAGAGAGGTGGGCACAGCGAAAATGTTTTTTTTTTCATACACCGTTTGAAAATTAGAGGGGAACACACAATTTTTGTGAACTTAATCAAAAAAATTGCTGAGAAACCTTGTATTTATTTTGAAAGGCCTATCGATTGATATGCCACACATTGACTTACAATGTATTTTTTTTGACTTGCAGTTACACGGAGTGCACCCCTAAAAATATTTTTTTGGTCATTTCATTACAGAACTATGTAGCGGCTAACAAATACACCTATCCTCCAAATTTTATTCAACCTTATAGTTTTCGAGTAACATGCCTGTGACATACCGACGAAAATTACAAACTATAAGGGTTCCGTTTTTGCCATTTTGGGTACGTGTAACCCTAAAAATTGATGTCGAGGAGAGAGCAAAGTGAAGAAGGGAGATAATTAAAGCTGACGGGATATTATAGCAGAGAAGAGAGAGATGGTATAAAATGAATCAATAGGTACCATGACAAGAACGAACCTTGGAGCATTTATTCGTTCTAAGCTAGCGATCCAAACAAACCTATCGTCGACCAACTGACCCGTGTGAATCTTTGACATCGTGACGTTCTATCGAAATTCAAAATCCGAACGTCATGGCCGTCCGATCACGAACGGTTGGAAAAAATATTGATTACTTTCACAACGTCTTTTTGTTTTTCAATTGTTTCGATAATTGGGATGTTGTTCGGAGCGGTCTAAAAATTTTTGAGATGTGTTCCATGTGTTCTGTCATAACGAGCTTCAAATCTTCGATATGACAATTCAGTTTCACAGCAAGAAAGAGATTTTTTTTTAACATGAACCTAGTTGGTGTTGATACTTCGTATAGAAATTGCACGTATGAACAGAAAAGTTGTAGGTACCTACTTATATGCCATGTCTATCACACTACATGTTAAACTGTAAAGAGGTCCCGGGTTCGATCCCCGGTCGGGGCAGATATTTGTATGATGAATACGAATGTTTGTTCACGAGTCTTGGATGTTTAATATCTATATAAGTATGTATTTATCTATATAAGTATGTTTTCCGTTGTCTAGTACCCATAGTACAGGCTTTGCCTAGTTTGGGACTAGATCAATTGGTGTGAATTGTCCCACAATATTTATTTATTTATTTATTTTTATTTAAGACCAGAGGGGTGATTACGTAGATAACATTTTGAAAGCGCGTTAGGTAGATCCAACTGTCGTATTCTATTAAAAAATTGACATTTAGATCTACCCGACGCGACCAGGAGCCGTAGCATGGTTGGCCTTATCACGCGACAAGTGACAAGATAAGTGCTTCGTCTCGTTCTATCGAACGGTGTCAGCCAGTGACGCACGCTCTATCCTATCACTTATCGCGTGACAATGCCAACCATGCTACGGGGCCAGCTGAATCACACTGATACGGCCTGCGATGGCGGTCCACAGTAAACTTGACATTAACCGTCACTGTGTGTAGTGTAAACTTGACAGTTAATGTCAAGTTAGCTATTGACCGCAGCCGCAGGCCGCTCCAGTCCGTGACTTGCTTCACCCATTTAACCAACTTGACAATTGAGAATTCACAGTGCAATTCTAGATTGATGAGTAACGATGGTGCCTGACTATTTTTATTATCAAGATACAGGAAGACAGAAGTAAAACAACAGGCGACGCTATCGCTTTAGAGCGATCTCATCCAGACCAGTGGAATATATCACAGTTTCTTGCAAAGTATCCTGGTTTCAAGTAAAAGCTTAAAAATCGATAATCATAATGTCACAATATTTAGTCCGTCGGTTAGATTCTCAAAACATATTGGACACGTATTTTTTTTGTTTGTCAGTTAAACAAACGTCGTGACGTCACATTATGGTACTCCTTTTAGCATACCGTGACGTCACGCGAAACTTCAACGGGCTCTATCTTCATCATTTTTAGTTTAATTCATCATCATCATCATCATATCAGCCCAAAGACGTCCACTGCTGGACATAGGCCTCCCCCAAAGAGTGCCACAATGACCGGTCCTGCGCCACCCGCATCCAGCGGACTCCAGCGACCTTTACCAGGTCATCAGGCCACCTTGTGGGGGGCCTACCCACGCTGCGCCTTCCGGTCCGTGGTCGCCACTCGAGAACCTTTCCGCCCCAACGGCCATCGGCTCTACGTGCAATGTGCCCCCGCCCACTGCCACAAACAAAAATTTAATTCGCAAACAAAAAATTACATGTCCAATATTTTTTAATAATCTAACTGAGGGACTGAATAGAATTCAATTGTTTTTACCCGGGAAAGTACCCGATTCAAAACGCTCCTAATCCAAATATAAAAAGTTTTCATCTATTTATACCCCTTTTAGAGGCATCTCAATTTCATCCCCTGGGCTTTTGCTCGCCCCTCTAAGGATTAAGTCAGATTCAACATGCGTATGTTTAATATGATATTGGATTTAGATGCATAATGTTTGGATCTATTCATGTATTGTATGTAATGACGTCTATTAGGTTAGGGCTACCAACTAGGGGTGAACATTTTTGGTAGCGCAAACTTTGAAACATGAGGATATATTAAAAAAATTGGCAGCGCGCTTGTGCGCTCGGAGACGTTATACAACTCTTTTTTTTTTTTTCTGGCTTTACTAAAATTAGCCAAAGTCACGTTATACAACTCTAGCTACGCTAGAAGCTACGGTAGCCTAGTGGTTCAGGCATGCGGCTGTCAAGCGGCGGTCGTGGGTTCGAGTCCCGGCTCGTGCCAATGAGCTTTTCGGAACTTATGTACGAAATATTTACCGTTAGATTTTCGGTGAAGGAAAACATCGTGAGGAAACCGGTCTAATCCTTTCACGCAAAATAGGCACGTTGGATGTCGATTTGCGGAAAATGCCCAGTAAAATTAACTAACTATACAACTCTAATAAATATAGATTGTATTTTTTTTTATTTCTTAATGTTTTTGACACGTAAACTTTGATGTAGTTAATTTTACTACACTACACTATTTAGGCCATGGTCTCATGCTTACTATGGAGATGTACTGCTGTGGTCGCGGCCACAGCAGTACATCTCCATAGTAAGCATTGTGACGCAGCGTACGGCGTGATTTATACCAGACCATAGCCTTAGAGTCTGTAGATATACATTTTGACTTGCAAAAGTTCCCTTGTGTTGTGACCTATTAAGCTTTGTGACCTATTAGCTGGGGCGTAAGTGGAATATTGCGAACAAGAGTCTATCAGAAGCCCGACGCCGAAGGCTTTTGATGACTCGAGTGGGTCATTGTCACAGATTTAGCTTCGCGTCTATTCTGTGGACATTGCCAAAGTTAAGGGCTATAAAGCCTAATTTGTGGTTGAACTCTGAATCCGCATAAACCGCGTCGCCTCTTTTATAATTATATGCGATAAACACATATTATACAAGGTGAGCAATCCAAATGGGTCAGTATGGCGGTTTTGGAAACCATAACAGATAGCGAAATCTTGGCTTAGGAACCATGACGTTGATTTTAGTAAAAAGAAAAACTGCATTCATATACTTACAAAAATACGTGTACTCGGCCCAGGAATCGAACCTGGACTTTTTGAAAAATTAAATTTCGTTATTTAAAAACAATGAATTTTATTAGTTTTAGATATCATGTTTCTTAGTAACATTTACTATTTAAGAGCTACATAACCGATATTCAAAGGAAAACAACGAAATTTAATTTTTCAAAAAGTCCAGGTTCAATTCCTGGGCCGAGTACCTACACGTATTTTTGTAAGTATATGAATGCAGTTTTTCTTTTTACTAAAATCAACGTCATGGTTCCTAAGCCAAGATTTCGCTATCTGTTATGGTTTCCAAAACCGCCATACTGACCCATTCGGATTGCTCACCCTGTATATTCGATACCCTAGTTCACAGTCTTACTAATTACATTTTTTTTGTCACTGAAATTGTAACTTTATGATTTGTGCACTATCGTCCTAATTACGCCACTTTTCTCCCCGTAATTAGTACGATTGTGAACTACGGTATCGAAAAACCAGAAGTCCTTAACTATTTGACCACAGAAAAGACGAATTTTATTTTTTGGACTGACAATGACCCGTGTTTGCAATATTCTTACGCCCATGTTATATACAAATGTTTTTCATCACATTTGCGAGGAAATAAATAACTACAAAAGACAGAAAAATCTAAGTTTCATACAGCCGCACCAATCAAAAATTTTCGAAATTGCTGACAACTTCACTTCCAGATCAGTGCTAGTGGAGCGCGCAGCTTCAATATTTCAACCAATCACAGAGCAGTACCTATTCTTGCGGCGCGTGGCCAACTAGATTTTTTTTTCAACCAATTACAGAGCAACTAGATTTGCTTAAGCCAATCAGATCACACACAAGCTCATTACTCCCTCTAGGGAATACAAACTCGCCATAACTACCACAGGAACAATTTAGGCCATTGTCCTTCTGTAGACAGGCATGGAATAACACCATTTACGAGCAAGTGTGATGAAATACACATTACATACCTAAGGCGGTGAATTCGTGAATGTCCCAGATCGCAGGTGTTTGTGGCTTTACGAATTACCGCCCGTAGTTTGTCTAAAGTTTTACGTCTTGTCTGGGCCTGGAAGTCGCGTAGCGGGCAGAAAATCCCACTTACGGCCTAGGGTGACGTAAAGTAAGTAAGGTTTTAAACGTAAGATCTGTTAAGTTTGACATTCACCTGAACCCTTTTTAGGACTTAATCCGGACATATGCACGTGTTTACGCGTTATCAGATTTGGACGCAATGTGTTTGGGATCTCTTTATACGAGGGTTCGCTAGGGTTGCCACTGATTTCAATTGATTGTACAAATTATTATTATCGAGGCTGTTATAGGTTAAAAAACTTAAGTAAAGTCTTGTATGTAGTGATAGCGTACCCTGCTTTTTTTTTTTTTTTTTTATTGTACCATTTTGTCGGCGTGATTGATTTATATACCCATGCCGAATTACAGCTTTCTAGTAAGGGTCATTGGAGCTAAGCCGCAGACGGACAGACGGACGTGGCGAAACTATAAGGGTTCCTTTTTGACTACGGAACCCTAAAAACGAGAATTTAATTAGCGTGGGAGATTAAGAAAATAATAATCAAAATTATTTTACAATTAAAATATTGATCAATCCGAGTCCGACTAGATCAATAATTTAATTATTCATGTTTGATCTTCGTTTCAATAATAACAAAGTACCTGCCTACTTAGTGGAGCATTCCACTTTAATAGGTACATAAGATAATCGTAATAGTAAGAAATCGGCCAAATGCGTATCGGACCACGCACAATGAAGGGTTCTGTACCTTTTACTAGCTAACCCACATTAAAAAATCACTATCCTATACCGTAAGTTGCCAAAGGTCTTATCTGCATTGAAAACTCACGGCACTTACGTCTTTTCGTTAAAGAAGGCCGTTTTACAGCAGTAACTCAAAAATCTTTGGACAGATCTTGGTCAAAATAATTTTCGCTTCAAAAGCCACTAAAAAGTACGTCCATGTTTTTGTGTCTCAAAGTCAAAAAAGTCAAAGTGAATTATTCTTCAATGCCCTTGCCAGACAAAGAATTTTGAACTCTTTGGTAACGGCTACCCGCAACCAAAGGAATTCAGGGTGCTCCCACTGAGCTGCATCATCCGCTTTGTGGAAATGATGGAGCGAGCTTGGGAGTAGCTATAAAGGGGAGGGCAAATGCACAAAAGATCCCACTGGGTCGAAGTGTATCCGAAAGGGCCCTCAACTAAATAAGGTAAGATAAGATAAGATTCTTCAATAAGGCATAGGTATTTACATGCACCTATGAATGTCGATAAACTACCACCGTATCATTTTTTCAAAACAGTATACAATACGAGTGTATCATTTCAGTATCAGAGTATTATATAATTTTAAATTACATTGCTACAGTAGAAAGCCTATTTATTTTGCGATAGATTTCTAGTGCAGGATTTTATCACTGCCAAATATCCCTATCCATGATGTAATCGTTTATCTTATAATATGCTTCCGAATATATTCACTTACAAAGCACATAGGTACTTATTTATTTTTTAATTAACTAGTGACAACCCTACCCCGTTTATAAATCGAATGACCGATTCGAGCAAATCCGCTCGAATGCGATTCGATTAACCGAATTTTACGGTTCGTGGGTATTTCAGCCCCTAGTGTTTTATTTGTGTACCTGAGCCTCAAATTTTCAATTCTTTTTTGTATACCCTTCTTGGTTATCTCTTGACCTAATTGTGGTCATCATGTTGGTAGAAAAATAAAAAAAACCGGACTAGTGCGAATTCAACACGCGTGGTGAGGGTTCCGTAAAATTGCTATGCTCTAAGGTCAGGCGCTCCATACAAAATATACAAAAATATTGAACCTGAAAAAGGAAAGAAACGGAACCCCTTATAGGATCACTCGTGCGTCTGTCTGTCCGTCTATCACAGCCGATTTGCTCCGAAACTACTGGACCGATTGAGTTAAAATTTGACACACGTATGTAAATTGGTTATCCAAAGATGGACGCGTAAAGTAAATTAATGAATTCTGAACAAGGGGGCCACTTTTGGGGGGTAAACTGGAAAATTAAAAAAAAAAGTTTCGCAAATTGTATTGTGTGACTTATCAAATGAAAGGGGTTGTTGTAAGCATGTGAGATATTTTTTTTTTATAACTTTAGCAAAAACACATTTGAAGTAATTTAGGAAAAAAGACGAAAATTGACCCTTCCCTTCCCTTATCTCCGAAACTACTAGGATTAAAATTCTGAAAAATATATGGAAAATAGTTCCCTGCCTAAAGATTACAGGAAAACCTATAAGAAGTTTAGTTGTAGCTTGACGTCATACGTCACATCTGTCATCGGCACCATAGTTTCGCTCCCTGGTTATAACGAAAAAATCATAACCTAAAACTACATTGAATACAATTTCCACATCCGTAGATAATGACATAGTAGAACTATCAAAGGCACAGGCTGTGTTTACCGTTTTTTGGAACTCGACTATTTAGACCAGTAATGGTGGGTTTGAAGCGGGGTTAGGTAGAGTTATGAAGGTGTAGAGCTTTGCACGAAAGAATGTAAAAATAAAAAATGATCTATTCGTTTTCTTAAGTCGGTAGGTACTAATACCTATTATACAGGGTGGGCCCTGTAACAGGAGCAAATATTTAAAAGGAGGCTTCCTTAGAGCATCTGTTGTGTTTTGTACATTAAAAAAAAAACTCGGAGAAAAATTGATCTAAAGTTATGACCTCCGAGTAATATCTTGGCACCACGAGATCATAGCACAGTAGTCAATGCAGATTTTGAGGTGACATAATGTAGTGAGTTATAATATTTTTTGCATTTTTGTTTTCAAAAGATATTTTTGTGATTTTTTTAATAAAAAAAATTTGTGTTTCAAAATAAAAAGTAACTTATATCACACTTATATCACTCCAGAAGAGTAAAAAAGTCCACGTAAACTTAAGTTGAAGAAAAAATTTTTTTAATTTTTTTTCAATTAAAACCACTTAGAAATAATTGCTCACAAGCATAATAATCTACTGTTTATACAGTCGTGGCTAGATAAGACCAAGATTTTCCCCGTACAACTGCATACAAATATGACTTTTCTAATTTTATAATGATTTAAAATATGTTTGGCCAATTTTATTTCTGATTATATGGAGGTATCTGTGTATAAATAAGATTTAATTTAGTCAACATGAAGCTTCTGTACAAGTTGTGCTTAAAAACTACGGATAGTCAAATGGACAGTTTTTACAAGTTCATACTGTAATTAAGGGATCCCACCAAAAACATAAATGTTAAAAAGGAGAGCCAAGTTCAATACAAAAATTATGCTTGACTGTGGGCTTCGCCGCATAAAGAACGGAGATCTAAATGAGTGCCAAGTTCTATGCAAAATCCAAATATGTATTTATAGGAACAAAATAAAATTATGAACAAGTATTAAACTCTATTTCTATGCTTTATTGGATACCTATAACAATTGCTGTTATTTAAAAATGTGAGATCTTAAAGTAGGTTAGATTTGACTTGGCCAGTGTTCATTACATCAGTCATTTTATAAAGTTATTCAACATATATATTTTTTTTTAGTTCTGATAAAAATTCTGATAAAGTCATACTGACCAACTTTTCCATGGGACCAACCACGAAATCGCAAAAAAAAAAAATCAGCTGTTCCATACATTAACTCTCAATTAACTCACAGTTAACTCTTAATTGGCTCTTATTTTTTTACAATTTCGTGGTTGGTCCCATGGGAAAAGTTGTTCAGTATGACCGTCTCAATCCCTTTTGGTCTTCTTGCTCCACGACCCCTAAATCACTCTGTAGTACCTATTCGCAATCATTCTCATCATTACCCTAAGATTTATTGAAATTTAAAGATAATGGTACATTAATATGTGTGTCCAGTGTGTTTGTGAATAAATTTATTGGTCTTTCTTTCTTTCTTTCTTTAATCTGTATGATTCAATGTGTTGATGAATAAATTTTAAAGTATTTGTATTATATACAGTATTGGTGTGGTACATC
This sequence comes from Epinotia nisella, assembly GCA_932294315.1. Lineage (NCBI taxonomy): Eukaryota > Metazoa > Arthropoda > Insecta > Lepidoptera > Tortricidae > Epinotia > Epinotia nisella. The sequence goes on from OW028699.1 coordinate 1,676,888, forward strand.
TACAGCTTCATATGTCTACCCATCAAAAACAGAGCCCGGGGTTAGGTTACGTATCTATGGACAAGAAACGAAATTATTAATAGTTACCAATCATACTATAGCTATTGTGTCTAAAATACACGTATTGCCCACTTAAGTTATGATTCACTGTATTAAGCATGTTACACATTGACGCGGCCCGCGGTGGCGGCCGCGGTGGCTGTCGTGAATAGTCATGATTCACGATAGTATACTTACATTTATGACGATGTTAATAATGATGTCTCAAACAGCCGATTTATTTCATGTAGCAACACCTACAAGAAATCATGTTTATAATGGACGGGTAGGCGAGGAGTTTGAGTTCCTGACAGCTAGATTGTGAACGAACAGTTACGTGCAGATTTGTAGTGTTAAATTTGGAGGAAAACCTGGGTGAGCTCTTTCCATAATCACTTTCGATGCATCCTATGATATTGTTACGATTTGGTATCATTTACACAGGTCGGACGATGACTGTTTATGATGTGATGTATTTATGTGCGGCTACATGTCTTATTCTCTTTGAGAGGCGTGACGGTTTATCATGTATATGAATAAGGTTTTCCTACAGATCACGGACATGCGATAACACGGTTCTTAGTGTGGAGTTCTTTAGTGTTAGAGGATTAGTAACAAGTGTAACAACAGCGTCTCAGGTTCGGTAGTCTCAGCCTCAGTCCATATCAGTATCAATCAGGGGTGCACCCGGGTGATTATAACTGGATCAGTAGCGTGTGGATTGGAACAGTATCAGTTGTGTGGTTAGGGATGTCTATAAGGGGAGGTTGGAGGACATTCTCGGGGACAAAGGTCCCCACACCTCATATGGAGCTGGTACGCACGAGGCGGCAGCCCATATGTCAGATATATAAAGGATTCCGCAAGTTGTTAGAGTATGTTTATAGATGCATATGTGCTAATACATTCACCTAAGCTAGAGTGCTATAGGTACTCATTCGCGGCCACGAGAGTGATCAGAAGTGGCTTCGCGACATGGTGGAGGTGCTGGGATGTAAGCCAGTCTTAAGCAGATTAGTCGTTTCTGACTTTACAGAAAACATACATACAGCAAACTGTCACTGTATTATGCCAGTAGGTGCTTCATTTACAAAATTGACAGTTAAAACTGTTGGGTATATTATTTAGCAGTAGATTAACGCAGATAAAACAGGATAAAGTGTATAAGGAATTTATTAGACTGCTCACATATGAGATGTTATAGACCGACTGACAATACAAAAAGTAAACAAATCAACCATGGAACGGTTACTAGCTAGAATACGAATTTGACACACTTCTATCTATGCCAGTATGCAAGCCACTACCTGTAAGTAGGTTTCGATAAAGTGAACAGATATCACATTAAATATATTCAATAAAAACCAGGTGATCTAACAGAACAATACAATTGATAAATGTTTAGTGTGACGAAAACTTTTTAGACATCATAAATAATTAATAATGGGCGGCTGATGGATTCAAATTACGTGAAAATAATGTCGAAAGACACGTGTTATATGTATATGACTACAATTGGCTTTAAAAAAAAATGAGAACATAATTGAAAAAAAAAGTTGGAGAAGTTCATATTTTTTTTCTATTAGATACTTTCAGTCAGTAATGAATCAGAAAACGGAGAAACTAAGCTCTGAAGCTTATGTGGTTTATAAATAGACAACTACAGCGAGATTAGTCTACTTCGCATATTTTCATAGTCTAATATCTGGAATCTTGTTGTGAGGTGCGGCTGCGGACATGCGTGCTATTCGTGCCATATATGAGATGCGTTTTCGCGACTCCTCAAGAGAACTCTTCAAAGAGATAAACATACCGACCCTACCATCCTTGTACATCTATGAAAACATCATGCACGTGCGTAAAAACTTATATAAATTTAAATTAAATAGTGACAATCATAATTTTAATACTAGAAATAAAGATAAAATAGCTGTACCTACGTTTGGGCTATCTAAAATAAAATAAAAATCTTTCTAGGAAACTATACGGTTTTATAATAAAAACCCTAATGAAATCACTAGGCTCACAGAACGTAAATTCAAGAGTCATGTAAAATCTTCTTTATTAAAGAAAGCTTTTTACACAATTAGCCAATACATAGAAGACAAAGATGCCTGGAAGCTTCAGTATGACTACCACCACCAAATGTAACTTAATCAAGTATAAACGTTGAATCCGTTTTGAATTGCAAAAGTGCTCTCTGAAGGCCTATTTGAATAAACATAAACAATAAATATAAGACGGTGGGAGTTAAAGAGTTAAGGAAGTGAGTCCAAACATATTAAGTATCGCATAGTGATGTACTGTGTTGGGTCATGCGTGATGCTCAGCTGTGATCCAACAGGAGATGTATCTCAGTGGTAGAGTATCTGTCACACAATAGATTAGGTGGAGCCTTGAAATATAAATCAATGAAGATTCATTGGATACGTTGACAATGTTGTCAATTACACTATTGACCATAATCAATATAATATATATAAATATGTATATTGATATTAATCGTTCAAAGATTCCCACCATAACAGAAAGCAAAATGTAATAGTAAAATTACTTACATTTTAATCATGAATATATCCTACACGCGTAACCACAGTCACAGCAATTTGGTATATACAACAAGTCTACACCACAAAATTGTAAACACTTAGTTTGGTCGACTCCGATACTATACTCTGAATTAGGATCTAAAATGGTTATGAAAGCTTTATTGTAGTTTATTTTAATCCGTTAGCTGTACGAGTAAACCATTACTTACATAGTAGTGCCCAGAGTTATTGTATAAATATAAGTCATTTGTGACTAGGAAGTAAATACTCAGATCACTCACGTGACTATGTTAAGTGATCACATACATTCACAAATACGTTTTGTAGGTGCAACTGAAAAGTTCGACTCATGGGTAGAATACGTCTACCAACTCGATTATCATCAAATGTTATTGTTTCAGTAATGTTATGCAAAGATTTGTAATTCGGACTGTTATAATATTACGTAATTGGACTCTCATGCAGAGGCAAATTAATATTAGATTTCAGATTATTTATTCATAAATAAATAAATATTAGGGGACATTCTTACACAAATCAAACTAGCCCTATAGTAAGCTCGGTAAGGCTTGTGTTATAGGTACTAGACGACGATAAATGTACAATTACAAGTCTAAAGACCAATATTCCAAATATTTTATTTCAAAATAGTTTAAGTATAAATACATAGAATGTACCGTTTTTGGACTGTGTTAGGGTCAATGATCATTCTGAAGAAACTCATTTACAAGCATCACTCTCAGCTGTTTTAATGTGTTCGGGAAAAGATATATATAATTATATATATGTGAGTACCGCGCGAGCTTTAGCCAGGCACCGGCACGAGGGCTTTAACAGGTGCCGCCGATTTTATAGTTATGTAGGTTTGTTCGTATGTATGAACAAGCAGTCAATATGTATACACTTGGCACTTGTACACGACAAGTTTATTTTTGACCCTAGCCAAGTTGCGAATTTTTTAATGGAACTAATTTCTTTTACTGGCAAGGATAGTCTTTGAAAACAGACGTTAAAAATCATCGAATGTCAACGATGTAAACAAACAGCAAGGAAGACGAAATACTTCTCAATTGAAAAATAAATTACAAAAAATATGCTGAATGCAATCTATAGCGATGTCAGAAAGCCTCTTTTTAATAAATTTAAATAATTTACAGCATAAAAAGGATGCCGGGTTGTCTAATATTTCTATAAACAATGTCTTGAAATTGGTTGTTGACATTATTAGTACTGACATGTTATAGTGCGGTCGTAGGTATTGCTTGAACTGGTTAGTTTGGTTGGATGGATGGAACTAGTCATTCCGTTCATATTAAAATATTGTAATATAAATTGAAGACGCATAAAGAAAAAGGGTCCTTTAGTCGAATCCTAGACAGAACGTTTTATAATTGAGGTTGGCGGTCTTGAAAGCGAAACTTAAGGTTAGAATCTTCGGAGTCACATATCGAATTCGTACTTGGAATCAGATATGGATGAATAGGTATTTATTTTTAACCATAGAATTTTTACATTCAACAAAGAACTCAAAGCCAATACTCACTGCCCCGACTATACATGACGTATGTACATTATTGCCATATATTATGCGGTTTACAGCGACATTGCCTCAGGGTCAAATAGCACCTAGTCTGGCTATAATGATGTTATTTTGTCTAAGTATGACTGTCACGAGATGGTGTACCCGGTTTTCGGTCGATGATGCGCAAGGTTCGCTTTAGAATTTGAACACTGTCACGATTGGCAGATATTGCCCACAGATCTGATGATGAATTAGAATCAAGGTGAAACGACTGAATTAAGCTTTCCTCAAGTTACTGGGAAACAATATTATAGGTCTAGACAGTGCGTAAGCATGCTGCGGACAGCTTGTCACATACCATAGTCATTTTGTTATGACCTGATGTTCATGTCAACCCTGAACCGAGCACGAAGCCGAGGTACCGGGTTGCGTCTACCTGAGGTACAATGGTGTTGTGGGTGGTTATGTTTAGTGGGCTATGTTTTATTTTTAAACTGCATTAGTTAGTGTAATGTTTATTAGCAATCAGGTTTATCAGACACATACACGATGTGGAGGCCGATGAGTCTAACGCCTCTCTGGGAGGCAAATCTGGGCCCAAGTATAATTATAAAGGCTGCATCTGGCACTTGGTTTTTACAGCTCACAAATGATTTCAAAGAAAATTTTAAAGTAGCTCCAATCGAAGACAAGCTTCTCGAAACCCGTCTGAGATGGTTCGGACACACTCAAGAAGGAGGAAAAGACCATAATATAGTTAACATTGCACTTAGCCTTCCCAAACATACGAGAGGAAGAGGTAGACCAAAATCCACGTGATAGTCCAATATATGAGAAGATGTAATGTAAATACACAGTAATTTGACAAAAAAGAAAAAAAAAAAGCATACAATTCGGTAAAAGAGTATTTAGTTGACATGCATAACTTAGACATAGGAATGCCTTATACTTATTTACCAATTAATTGCGTTATTTTTTTTAGTTTTCAATATACAATTGAAAATTATGAGTTATTACAATTAATATTATTTATTTTTTAAGTATTTGACATTGCATTTTTGTTTTAATGTATGTATTATTGTGATCGTAATGAAGTCGTAATTTTAATTCGGTTGAATTTTATACGCCTTGTGGCAAAACACAGAGACACGTGTTTTTTGATACCCTACCATATCTACGTTTGTATACCTGTTTCACAAATAAAATATTTGAATTTCAAAAAAAAAAAGAAAAAAAAGAACCTGATCGTAGTTGAACAGACAACCCAGAAATTAATCGGTCTGGTGCAAACTGACAAGGAGACCCGACCTTACATAGGTGGTAAAAGAGAAGGAATAGAAAGTGAGACTAAATACCATTAGTATTAAAGTGACAATAGAAGTACACACTGATGGTGACCGACCAAAAATAAACTACTATTTTAGCGAGCGGGCGTTATATAACTATTTGACCAAATCCGTAATGAATACAGTACTTATAAGGAGAAGAGAGAAAAATCTCTACAAACATTGATAACCAATATAAGGACCAAACTGATCCAAAGCTCACAATTAAGTATTTCCTTATACCTACGAAGACCTGAACGTTGCGCTAGATGTCGCAAACACTTTGGACTGCACGTCCACACCAATGTATATAAACTGAGATTCATACGGAAACTATCCATCGATAACTAATGAAAATAATGAAATACGAACCGTTGCAAGTGACACTTAAGTCAATAGCAGACGTAAATTTTATAGCATAGAAGTGTAAGTGTAATCCGAGAAATGATTTACAAAATAATTTAATTTATTAACTGATGTCATTTTATAATTTTGTCAAGGCTGTGAAAGATACAGTGCATGATTATAAACAAAAGAGGTTGAGTTGAATAGCGAATGTTTGAACTAGTTTAACATCATTCATAAAAGATACACTATGGGATGGGACGTCATGTGACGTTGCACGGTCATAACAAATAATGTAATGGCGCCTATTGACGATATGCGATGATTGAAGAAACGCAATATTCGGTCTCTGAAACATGCACATCGCCGGACATCTTATTGAAAAATCACATAGTGAAAAACACCTGCCTTAATATATATATAGCGCTCTCGGTGGCTCTTGGCAGAGGTGAAGAATATAAAAATAGTTGAAAATAATGATTATCATGCTTTCAGCTCAGAAACAAAGTGTATATTTAAAACTCAACCAATCTAACTAGGTAGCGATACTCAAAATTATGACTAAGTATCACTCAAAACCAACATATCATTGATACACTTTGGGAGTGCTCAGAATACAGGTTTGGCAGTGCTCAAATCAACTTCACGGTCCTCAGAACAGTTTTGTGACGTTTCGTCCTCAGAATAGTTTTCATAGGGCTCAGAGGCCTAGGTTTAGTGGTCCTCAGAACAGTTTTCGTAGGACTCAGAGGCCTAGATTTAGCGATCCTCAGAACAGTTTTCGTAGGGCTCAGAGGCCTAGGTTTAGAAAGGAAGAAAGAAAATAAGAAAGAAAAAAAAAATCTTTATTCGTGACAAAATTACAGTCAAAATACAGTGCGGTCCTCAGAACAGTTTTCATGGTGTTGAGAATCCTCGTTTTGGCAAACCTCAGGCTCGAGCACAATTAAGCGTGTTCTATAGTGCTTTAACATTTCAATACACGAATGCTTTGCAACTGTGAAGAACACCAGTTCTTTGGAAATACTCACTTATCGCTGCTGGTTTGGGGTAGCTCAAAATGCTCAGGCAACGTCTAGTTAAACCTTATGAATAGTGGGTCAACACAACAGAGCTTAAGTTCTATTTTAGCTATGATCAGACGCAAAGTAAAAAAAAAAAAAAATGGGCTGTTAATACCACTGGTCAGATCAATCATATTTCTAACAGTCGTTAAATGCATGACTCGACCACTGACAGAGTTAAAGTTAGTAGATACTACTTTCATTGTTAATTTAAAACGTATACAACTGCGCGTAAAAATAAGCAAGATCCGATAAAGATATATACACATATACAGTGAAAGAAAGATAGAAAGAAAGAAAGAAAGATACAGTGAAATCATCAATCATTTTTTTTTTCAAAGATAATAGATAAAGTCATTTACAACGGTTTGTACCAATACTTTGAAACTGACAACCTATTTGCGGCAGAACAAAAAGGCTTCAGAAAAGAAAAAAATAAGTATCAATATGGCAATTTTCGATCTTTTACAAATAATTATGAAAGAAGTCGATAAAAAGAGACCAGTCTGTGCATTATACATGGGCATGTCAAGGCGTTTGATTTTGGCGACCATACCATACTGTTAGACAAATTATATTATTATAGCATACGCGGTAACGTCCACGATCTACTTAAGTCATACTTAACTGGACGAAAACAAGTGGTTAAAATTAATAAACTTTGTACTAAAACAAAAACAGAAATGTGTGTATCATCAGATTTTAAAGAAATAAAATACGGGGTGCCTCAAGGCAGTGTCTTGGGCCCGTTATTTTTCACTAGCTATAGATCATCCCATGATTCTTTTCGCCGATGATAGTACGATTGTATTTACTGGAAACGACCCGCACACATTGCAGATCAAAATAAATAACGCATTAGAGACAGTAATAGAATGGCTGAAAAATTATAATTTAGGTATCAACTTGAATACAACAAAAATTATGAGTTTCAAGCGAAGAGTTGAAAGATTACCTAATCTTACTGTGACATACAAAGAACACCAAATTGATGAAACGGACATTACAAATTTTTAGGATTAAGTTTAGACAATAGGTTGAGTTGGAAGGATCAGATTGACATTGTATGTAAGAACTGTAAGAAGCTTAATAAATTTTCGTATGCTTTTTATAACCTTAGTAAAATAGTAAGCTGGCCAACTGTATTAACCGCCTACCACGGGTATGTTACCTCAACTCTGAGATACGGCGTCATATTTTGGGGCAATTCCACAGACCGAAAGATCGCCTTCAAGGCACAAAAAAAAAATGTTTATGATCAGTATGCAGGTTACCAAGCACAGAATCGTGTAAAACACATTTTGTTAGGCACAACATACTGACATTACCATGCCTATATATTTATGAAACAGCAGTATACGTCAAAGCCAATATGGGCCAATTTTCTGTTGTTAAAAGTGCTCGCCGCTGTAACAAAATGTATGTGAAATCTGTAAATACAGCTTTTCTTGCTAAAAGTATTTTCGGGATAACACCTAAAATATACAACCGACAGTTAGAAGGATTGGTAGAGTTCAAAACAAAAACAAAAAAGCTTGTTCGAATTCCTAGTTTAAAAAAAAATCCTGGTATTCACTAAGGGAATCCATGACAGATGAAGAATTATAACTGTTTACGCATGCTCCATCTTGACTTAAAATATTTGTATACCTGATGGCAAAACATAGAGATACACTAATATAAATGATTGTAAGACCTATGAACCTATGTTTATAAATTAATATTTTGTCTTTGTTTTTGAAACCTTGAAATAACTGGAACTTCAAGGGACCGGCAAATGTGTCTCACTTAAAGAGGTATTCCATTTTACTAGTGCCTCAGATATTCAAGTGTAATTAATATCTGTCTCATTTACAGACGGTTCCGTTGATAGAAGTGAGATAATAGATTATTTTCGTAAAAGAGGTGCGATTTTTAAAGATATAACAAAAAAGTTTATAAACACATAATACCAAGAACGTTTTTATTAACAGTACAAAGATGTATACAGAATAAATAATAATTAAAAAAAAGTGTAATTTTCGTTTGATTTTTGGAAGTAACTTGAGGTCATTTAGGCACGAATAGTCAAGTGCGGAATTTGCGGGAAGACAAAGAATTAGTAAACAAGACAAAAATATAGCAGCAATAAAGTCTGAGTTAGAGATTAGAGATCTGAGTGAAAATTGACGTTATCTCAGTTATAGAGGTATACTTATGAAATAAAAGAAAACAATTTAGCAAAAGTATTCTTAAAAATATAGTCTCAACAAATGAGGTAAAATATACTCGCTGTCTCAAATATAGAGGTAATTATGACGATAAAATCGAAGTCATTAATCACAGATATACAGGTTTGTTTTTTATGCCACTAACAGAGGTAATTCAGTACTAAACTGTTGGGACCTCAGCAGGAGTACCAGCTATGGAGGTTTGTCACTTATTCAGGTCCCACTAAAGCACGTTTTACTGTATGTTAGGAATACAAATTATTTAATTTAATGGTAAAACACATAAAAATATACAAAATACATTGTATATATAAGTAAAACTAGATTTCAAATTAAATTAAAACTAAGTTAAAAATAGCCTAAGTATATAAAGAGGTTTTACATAAAGTATGAAACATTGCTCATTTCATATATTGAGACTGAGAGCTCACTCCACGGTCAAACTTAGTTTGTGGTAGTACGTATTGTAATTAATTAATTTTACTCTTGGTATTTTAAAATAAATAATGATAGCAAGATCTTAAGAAAAGACAAAACACAAAAGAAGAAGATAAGACAGCCCGATGCCCAACTAAAGATTCATGTTCTATCTTATGTTATTTTTTGAGGTGTACAATGAAGTGTAAGAAAAAGCTTTAAAAAAATGCGCAGATAATTTTAAAGTTTTTACATTAATTCGAGGAGAAATCAGGAAATTGATAAAATTAATACGCAGCTAAATTGAGATAAGTCGTGGTAATGGACGACCTTTTAATAATAAGTAACGAATTTGCCCGCGGGGGAGGATTCCATTCCATGGAAAAAGCAAACAAATATAAAGATGATAATAAAATCTGGCAAGACATTTGTTTCAATCTAGCAAGGTATTAACTCGCGGCAGCCTAAAGTATGTACATGAACCAGCAATGCACAATGTACAGAAGTATTTTTTCAGTTCTTTGTCGTTCCGTAACTCTCAGTGTCGTGGGAGTCAAAGACGCTGATGCTGATATTCAGTATGCAAATAGTTTTTTATAATACCAGTGTCGTAGGGATAACAAACAGTTTGGCCACCATTCTACTAACCACCTACCAGACGTGGTCCAATTGGACTGTTCAACACTGCTACATATCATGATATAGATTATAGGTATAGTGTAAGATATATTTTGCAGACGTCATAAATTTTCGGGACGTTTTTGCCATAAAACAAATCACGTTAACATCATAACACTAGCAAATCCAACATATGTTTTTACGGTATATATAGGATATGACTGATAACTTATTACGACATGAAGCTTCGTTGGTCAAAGTCTCAAGAATAAAGGACCTAGCAGTTAGCTAGTATACCTTAGGTCTCACGAAACGTTTGGAACGGATTTAGGAAAGTACGCAATGGGAAAAGAACGGTCATATCAAAGATCTGAGGCAGAGTTAAATAGAGCTGTGAAATATTATTATATTACTCTACTGGAGATACGATCGCCAGTTTTCCGGGGGCCGGGAGTGTCGTGAATAGTCATGATTCACGATAGTATACTTACATTTATGACGATGTTAATAATGATGTCTCAAACAGCCGATTTATTTCATGTAGCAACACCTACAAGAAATCATGTTTATAATGGACGGGTAGGCGAGGAGTTTGAGTTCCTGACAGCTAGATTGTGAACGAACAGTTACGTGCAGATTTGTAGTGTTAAATTTGGAGGAAAACCTGGGTGAGCTCTTTCCATAATCACTTTCGATGCATCCTATGATATTGTTACGATTTGGTATCATTTACACAGGTCGGACGATGACTGTTTATGATGTGATGTATTTATGTGCGGCTACATGTCTTATTCTCTTTGAGAGGCGTGACGGTTTATCATGTATATGAATAAGGTTTTCCTACAGATCACGGACATGCGATAACACGGTTCTTAGTGTGGAGTTCTTTAGTGTTAGAGGATTAGTAACAAGTGTAACAACAGCGTCTCAGGTTCGGTAGTCTCAGCCTCAGTCCATATCAGTATCAATCAGGGGTGCACCCGGGTGATTATAACTGGATCAGTAGCGTGTGGATTGGAACAGTATCAGTTGTGTGGTTAGGGATGTCTATAAGGGGAGGTTGGAGGACATTCTCGGGGACAAAGGTCCCCACACCTCATATGGAGCTGGTACGCACGAGGCGGCAGCCCATATGTCAGATATATAAAGGATTCCGCAAGTTGTTAGAGTATGTTTATAGATGCATATGTGCTAATACATTCACCTAAGCTAGAGTGCTATAGGTACTCATTCGCGGCCACGAGAGTGATCAGAAGTGGCTTCGCGACAGTGGCGGCCAGTTGAAGACTATGATAATTAAGACCGCGCGTGTCTGAATCATTGATAGGATTATCATAGTGTACAACTGGCCGCAACCGCAGATGAGTTTAGGAATGGAAAAGCTGTCAGTTCTTAATAATAAAAATATTGAAGTATATACGGGGTGGGCCCTGTAACAGGAGCAAATATTTAAAAGGAGGCTTCCTTATAGCATCTGTAGTAACCCCTTTTGTCCATTTCTTTTAAAAAAAATTAACTCGGAGAAAAATTGATCTAAAGTTATGACCTCCGAGTAATGTATCTTGGCACCACGAGATCATAGCACAGTAGTCAATGCAGATTTTAAGGTAACATCATCATGTAGTAAGTCATAATAGTTTTTACATTTATGTTTTCAAAAGATATTTTTTGATTTTTTTTTGTATTTTTAATATAAAAAAGTTACTTATAGAACTTCAGAAGAGTAAAAAAGTACACGTAAACTTAAGTTGAAGAAAAAAAAACCAAAAAAAAAAATTTTTTTTTCAATTAAAACCACTTAGAAACAATTGCTCCCAAGCTTAATAATCTACCGTTTAATTTATTGCTCCTATTACGGGCAATGTATATAGCAAAACTAATATAACAATATAACCTCGACTAATCTCAATCTGTACCCCTCCTATAGTCAACTGCCCCCGGTCTCCCCTACTTCCTCAATTGGGCTACTTCGAGTTACTGCGAGGTGACATTCCTCTGTCTCCCAAATAAATCTAAATACAGGTAAATAAATAAAATAGATAAATGAGATGTTAATGCATTAAGTACAATAATTCTTTAGTTATCTCGATAACTAAAGGATACAAATGTATAACATTTATATGGACTTTTAGTACGTTTTAGTATTAAGTAGTGTAAAGTATGCGCAAACGCAGATGAAGTGAAGGGGAACCGTGTGGGTCACGGAGTTAAGGGGGAGCTATATGCCAATATGGTGGCAAACAAGAGCACGGAGCATGTGTCTACTTCTACATCAATAACTAAAACTTAGCGATATTTTTGACGTGATAACGTCTTATAAATTGATGAACGCCGGCTGCACGCACGAAAAAGTGTGACTCATTGTCCCGTACGGCTGACATATCAACGCACAGCCCAGCCCCAAACCGCTGGTTCTAGAGATTCCAAATTTGGCACGTAGGTTCCTTATAAGGTGTAGGGGTGCACTAAGAAAGGATTTTTCAAAATTCACCCTCTAAGGGGGTGAAATAGGGGTCCGAAGTTTGTATGGGGAAATAAAATTAGATCGACTATTTTATTTGAAACTTCACAGGAGTATTCCTAACGATAAATGAGTAAATACGTGTTAGGCAATTTTTCATCAATGTTTTCATATATTATCACGTCAAATTATCGCCCGTAAACCGACTTCAACCATTTTTTAGGGTTCCGTACCCAACGGGTAAAAACGGGACCCTATTACTGAGACTTCTGTCCGTCCGTCCGTCCGTCCGTCTGTCTGTCACCAGGTTATGTATTTTCACAGATTATGTATTTTTGTTGCCGCTGTAACAACAAATACTAAAAAACCGGCCAAGTGCGAGTCGGACTGAGGCTCCAGATCTGACAATGGAGACAGAATATGCCGGGGGCCAGTCCAGTCTTTCGTGGATTTCCTTTCAAGTGTGTATTCTTTCTTACCCAACGCACCGCGTTACTTTATCATGACAATATTTGTACAAAGTTTCTGCTAAGGATATTGGATTTGAATTATTTATTTATTGACAAATACGTTTACATGACATTACAGTAATAACCAATGCGTCACGAAACTAATACAACAAATATTACTATATAGGCGACGAAATGGCGTAGCCCCGTTGTCATCTCAGGTGTAGGATTCGGCAGATTGCCCCGGAACTGCCGAAACACGACACCCTTCGGCCAGAAGTCAGCACATGCGATGGTCTCCTGCAGCGGCCGCGGCACGCGCACCACGAACGAGCTGAAGTGCACATAGTGGCGCGAACGCAGCTGGAACACCCTCAGCGCGAAGCCGGTCTTCTGACGAACGTACCCACATCATCAGCCGTGGCGGTGTAATGCAGCGATACATATAGCGCCTTGCTCGGTGTGGCAACCCACAGACCGGAACCAACCAGTTCTGCAGTACCACACTGACTCTTGCGCGGCTTGCGCTTCCTCGACACCGTTGTATTATCTTGAAGCGAGGCGCAACTGCGTACTAATAACGGGTGGTTGTAAAATGTTACGTGGCGGTTCTGACTGCCCCGAACTGGTGGAGCAGATAGTACCCCTCTACGGGTAAAGGCCTTCAAAGAGAGCCAGTCTTCTCTGGATGTTGCTGTTTGTATCCAGTTTGGACCCGCTGTGTGTTTAATTTCATCCTCCTACCTGTTGCAGGGTCTCCCTCTTTCTTTTGCCTACTGCCCCCCTCCATACTGTCACACTTTTTGTCCGGCCCACTTCCAATTTAATGCGCTTGTGCCAGACCATCTGTTGCTTTTGTGATGTTTCGTATTTTTGTATGTCTTATTTTTTTTAATACGCGACGTGAGTAGGTATTTTTAAAAATGCTATCTGTTTCACACCGCTCTGCCTCGTGTCTGTATCGTGTGATAGAGAGAGTTGCAAGTCCTGGAGGCAATTTCCTACATTTCCTTGTTGAAATATTGTTCCGGTGATAACGTTTTTACCCCCCTAAACCTTTATGAAATGTAACAATTTTGGTATTATTAAATTAAGTACACTTTAATCTATGCCTGTACGTTTTCCTTTTTTTAGTAAATCAGTTTAGATTAATTAAAAATAAATAAAACGACAGACAAAGTTTTTAAGTCAAAAATATAGATTTTTAGATGCTAATAACTTTTAACGTAAGCATTATTTCTTAAAAATCAAAACGTACAGACCTAGTTTTTTATTATATCTACAACATATCCAAGAATTATAAAAATCGAACTATGTTTACGGGGTGAAAAACGTTATCGCTTTTTGTATGAAAATTTACAGGTTCACAATCCTCTTAAAGGTCTATCGATAATTATTCAGAAATGTTGTAAGGCATTTATTTCAACGTACTAATGGTTGTTATTCATATCGTATTAATGCCTAAAGTGAATTATGTCTAAGGATCCAAATCTATAACATCCATAGGTATATAGATAATTACTCAGAAACATTTCTAGACATACATTTGAAAGTGCTAATTAATTTCATTATGACTTTCGATAGTCTGACTTATAATAATTATGATGAAAAACGTTATGGATTAAAAATTCCTAAATATAAATTTTATGGAAAACAATACAGACTGTATTTCATTACTTACCGTAAATTATGTCTAAGCGATCAGTATAGAAACGAACTACCTACTACCAGGAAAGTAGGTGAGGTTAGGTTTCTTTAAAACAAAAAAAACTTATTTCCTCAGGTAGGTCCGTTAGTTACCTTGTGTCTCTCAGGGCGGAAATAGGAGCCCCGCGAAGCAACTCATTGGCGGGACGAAATAGCTTGATAAGCTACATAAGAAATGGAAATGGCGGGCTGACTTCTCCGCTAAACCAAAAAAAGGTGTCCCGTCGTTTCACCAAAAAACATTTCGCAAATTTACACTTAACAACCAACGATTAGCAAAATTTTGTATTGACAATTTTTTTCTACAACTCAATTTTCTACAAATGACTCATTTGACCAAATAATCAATAGGCAAATTAACATTTTATAAATGATCGATAGGACAAATTAAATTTAAGTAACTAATTTACCTGTAAAAACTACTATCAAACATATCAAAATGTAGAACCTATCAAAATAAAACAGGAACAGGGACTTTGTGGCAAAACCGACTCGGATCGCGGATAGGTTAGAAGACGGAAGCGGGAGCTTTGCTCCCGCTTTCATCTTCGAGGTTATTTTTTTTATAAAAGAGCGCAAACACTTGTTTGCAAAAAATATTGTAAGTTTTCAACACAAACATTGTAATTTTTATCCTACGCACTATTCAAATTGGGATATAAATCGTATGCCATTGCAATAATTTTGGATTAGTATGTTATAAAAAACCTATACTGACTCGTATCGTACAACCACTTGGGTAGGTTCGTTAGTTCAAGAACAACAGTTTATTTAGAACAAAATTTTATACCTTTTTATAATTATTGCGAGTGTTTTTATTGACTGTAACATTATGAAGTCTGACACCACAATGACATTAAATGTTATGACTAATTAACCACGTGACTACCCATCATTATGACCTGCGAAAAAAGACCTTATATCAATTATAATAAGCAAGTTTATTGCCTTCAATAATATGAAATGGCATACCATCTGGACATTGAATGTTATGACTAACCAATTTTATGACTAACAATAATGATGACTTGCAAAAATCGGAATTCCAATTTATATTGTTTAATTTTATGACTTTTGACAATATGACTTATAACAATTATGTTGGGAATCGGTATGGACTGAAAAAATCGGAACTTAAATTTTATGGGAACCAATAGAGACCCGTTACAATTATGTTACAGAGATATATATTCGGATCGATATTTACCTATTCTTGGCAAAATCCCGGAAATTGTTGGGAAAATATGGAGTCGGCTTCTTTTTTATTATAAATTTAATAAATATGCTCCGGGACTCCGGGATCGCACAAAATGATATAAGATGGTACAAATTTACCTGCATGTTTAGTTTATGGCTATTTTTGACTATTTTTCTAAGGAAATATGTTGCTATATAGATCTAACAAGAACAGTGTATGTAGTGTAGCCGCAGCGTGAATTGGCAAAGTAATGTAAGCATTTCTCTATAGAGAGGTTAGTCATATATTATAGTAGATTCAAGGGTTCTGTAATATAGGAGAATAATAAAGAACAATATAGGAGAAAAATTAATATTTCCCCATAGTAAATTACATTAAGTAAATAATAATCATGTCATACGATTACGATTAAATAAGAAGTGAAACCAAAACATTTTTCGAAAAACCCAAATGCTTTTTTGCAAATATTAATGCCTATGTCACTCCTACGATTAAGAGGAATCCAATGACACCTCACATGCCAAAATCCGTCAAACGGTTTAGGCTGCAGGGCGTGTCAAAGAATAAGACATACCCACATACATACATACATACTTACATACATACATACATGCATACGCTCGAAATACATAACCCTCTCTGCTTCGGCAGTCGGGTAAATACAATGTTAGTTTGATGTTAACTAAAACTGTAAGTACTGTAAGTTAAATGTAACACACATGAATTAAAAATATTTTATAAATAGGAACCACTAAAATAGTTTATTTAAATACTTTAATACGAATGTGTTTATGTTATCCTAATTTTCGGTATTCCGGGAAATCCCGAGAAGTTTATTAGTATAATTATATTGAGTCCGCCTCCATGCTACGCAACAACAACGCGGTGTAGGTACTGAGGCCCAAGAATAGGTAAATATCGATCCGAATATCCGATGTATGTATGTATTATTATTACATTTCTAAATGGCTTAAATAACTTTAATTGACTTAAATTACAACTTTTTAGATAACGTCACCGTAATAACTAACAATAAACATCAATAAAACAATTCAGTTTAACCATTTTCTCTATGGTTTAACGAAGTGTGGCTGTTTAGGTTTCTGCCATTGTTTTTTTTTTTTTTTAGCCCTAGGGGCGACATGCCTCACTTTCAAGTTTCAACCAGGGATCGGAACCGGTGTTTTCAAAAGTCCCCGAAGTAGTCTAATATTTTGAATTATTTTAGGCTCTTAATATAGGACTCTATCATGTATTTAGGTAACATTTTCGTATTATTAGACAGCCTAATCAAAAATGATATTATAAACCAAGGAACGAAATTGAACGAAATAAAACCGGTATTTTTGTTGGTGAAAATACCGGTATCCGATCCCTGGTTTCTACCCGCTATTCAGATAAACATTGACCTACTTTCAGAGTATGAGAGATGAAAATTATTTTTCTGCATTTAGTGACTTTTGCTTGTCACCCGACGAAATAACTTTGACTTTGACTTTTGAGTTATTACCGTATCCATAAATTTGAAACCACCATTGCCCCGGTTTACTTCCCATGCTAACCCCTATGCTGTAATAAGATTATTTTTTACCCAAATTAGATTAATATTATCTATTGATTCTATTGTTATTGACTACTATTGGATTAATATTACGGTAAAATATGCATAGGGGTATTCAGTGCGGGAAATAATATATTCATATTTATGTGTAGTAAAAGTTCAAGAGGTCATGAGATCGGGTGTTACCAATAAAGTTAGAAAACTACTAAATACTCGCGCATCCTTGGAACGTAACTACAGACGTTCCGAGGACGCGCTGCGTTGAGAGTGAGGGACCTGCACGTCTCTAGCTGTGTTGAGAGTGAGGGACCTGCACGTCTCTAGCTGTGTTGAGAGTGAGGGACCTGCACGTCTCTAGCTGTGTTGAGAGTGAGCGACCTGCACGTCTCTAGCTGTGTTGAGAGTGAGGGACCTGCACGTCTCTAGCTGTGTTGAGAGTGAGGGACCTGCACGTCTCTAGCTGTGTTGAGAGTGAGGGAACTGCACGTCTCTAACTGTGTTGAGAGTGAGGGACCTGCACGTCTCTAGCTGCGTTGAGAGTGAGCGAACTGCACGTCTCTAGCTGTGTTGAGAGTGAGGGACTTGCACATCTCTAGCTGCGTTGAGAGTGAGGGACATGCACGTCTCTAGCTGTGTTGAGAGTGAGGGACCTGCACGTCTCTAGCTGTGTTGAGAGTGAGGGACCTGCACGTCTCTAGCTGTGTTGAGAGTGAGCGACCTGCACGTCTCTAGCTGTGTTGAGAGTGAGGGACATGCACGTCTCTAGCTGCGTTGAGAGTGAGGGACCTGCACGTCTCTAGCTATGTTGAGAGTGAGCGACCTGCACGTCTCTAGCTGTGTTGAGAGTGAGCGACCTGCACGTCTCTAGCTGTGTTGAGAGTGAGCGACCTGCACGTCTCTAGCTGTGTTGAGAGTGAGGGACCTGCACGTCTCTAGCTGTGTTGAGAGTGAGCGACCTGCACGTCTCTAGCTGCGTTGAGAGTGAGGGACCTGCACGTCTCTAGCTAGGTTGAGAGTGAGGGACCTGCACGTCTCTAGCTGTGTTGAGAGTGAGGGACCTGCACTTCTCTAGCTGTGTTGAGAGTGAGTAACTCCACGTCTCTAGCTGCGTTGAGAGTGAGGGACCTCCACGTCTCTAGCTGCGTTGAGAGTGAGGGACCTGCACTTCTCTAGCTGTCAACGCAACGAAACCTGTACCTAAAAAGGGTCAATTTTTGAAGAGTACGTTTTTTCGACATTTGTATGGCTTTTTATTTTTTTTGGAATATTTGATTCTTACCGACAACGTCAGGTAGGCTTTCTAAAAAGAAAAAATATGGTGCATGAGGCACCACTCTGCTTCTAATGGTTAGCTAGATATAGATGCTTTAAAAAAACCGTGCCATACAAATGTCGTCAGCGCCATACAAATGTCGACAGCGCCATACAAAAGTCGATTTAGTGCCATAAAAATGTCGGTTCTGCCATACAAATGTCAATAGCGGCATAAAAATGTCGGCAATTGCCATCAAAATGTCGATTTTGCCAGAAAAATATTGAAAAAGCTTATTAAGATTTGTAGAAATACTAAAAAAACTCACTATTTAGATATAGTACGTGAGTGACCCGTCTTCATTATATATTTTTTTAATTTCCACGAGGCCATTTTCACAACGAGTCCGGCGGAACAAAGGGGCCTTCTCGGCCGCCTGGATTGACTACAAGAAGGCCTATGATTCAGTGCCTCCAAGAGTACCTCATTAATGGCTGGGGAGGATCTTAAAGCTGTAGATATAAAATTGTAGCAGTTCTGAGATCATTCTTAGGCGCTTGTATGGGACAGTGGACCACAGTCCTTCGTCAACCGTGAGGAGGAGACGGCCTTCTGGCCCGCAGGACTATCAGAATTGAGCAAGGGACCATCCAGGGTGACAGCCTGAGTCTTCTGTGGTTCTGCCTAGCGCTGAATCCGCTCAGCACCCTGCTGAAGGATTCAGGGCTAGGTTGCCAGCTTCGTCTCCGAAGTGAGGGGGTGAGGTCATTTCTCATCTGCTCTATATGGATTACCTTAAGCTGTTTGCAACTTTGCACCAAATAGGCATGACCTGTTGAGCTAGGTACTGAAAACAACAGAAGTCTTCAGTAGCCCCATCAAAATGGAATTTGGTGTCGATAAGTGTGCGGTTATGCATGTACAGCGAGGAAAAGTTATAAATTTAACAAATTTCAGGCAATGTCCCTCCATCTCCGAAATCTATGATCTATCTCCGATGCAGAAATAAGTAGGTACCTTGGTATGTCACAGTCATTGGAAATTGAGTGTGAGGACGTAAGGCAGGCGGTGTGGGAGCGTTTCTTCTTTTGCCAGACAAAAGTACTTAAACATGTAAAATAAGTATTATTTTATTCTTTATTTTTGTACTTGTTTTTCACTACCTAACATGTAGTTAGTTAGATTTTCTTAGAATTTAAACTTTTAAAACTCAATTTGGTAAAGCAGCAAGGTTTTATTTATACCAATAAGGGCCTTTGGTACATAATCTTTTCCACAAATGCATCAAACGCAGTAATCTAGATATCGTACAATATCTCCCAAAATAAGTACAATAATAATAGTAATCAAAAAAATTGATATTAATGGGCATGGACACGATATTTCGTGTTTTATTTTGATTTTGTTTTGAATCGACATTTGTATGCCACATTCGACATTTGTATGGACAAAATAGCCGTACAAATGTCGCCATACAAATGTCGACATTAACGTTTTTTGCCGGTCTTTCGTACACTATTAATTGAATTCATTAATTAGCCAAACACGAAACTCTTACCCCATATTGCTAACTATTGTTATGAAAGACACATTTTTATTTCAATCGTATATGAATAAATAAACGCCCATACAAATGTCGTGATAGCCGTACCAAATTACATCGTTATAAAGATTGACCTGTTTCCTCCGTAAGAAATATCGGCACTGAATCCATTCCATTGGCGATTGAAGCCCAACTAACTCG
This sequence comes from Epinotia nisella, assembly GCA_932294315.1. Classification (NCBI taxonomy): domain Eukaryota; kingdom Metazoa; phylum Arthropoda; class Insecta; order Lepidoptera; family Tortricidae; genus Epinotia; species Epinotia nisella. The sequence continues at coordinate 1,697,349 of OW028699.1, forward strand.
TTATCGTATAGTTAAGTAAATGTAACGGTGGGCTAATAGAAAAAACCAGATTTTAAGGGCCTTGAGCTTGAGTCCTAATAAATGGGTCGGCCGTGGGACAACTACTAAAATGCTTCACTAGTGTTAATTACTCATGCATTAATTATTTAAAATACTTTAATTAATACGCTAATAAATGTTCTTTATTACAGTACAAGTTATACATTTGTACGATGCTGTAGTACATAGTTATGAATTTTTGTTTGAGCAAAACCGCAAGTGTGACACGCGAAAAAGCGGTAAATTTCGCTGTTTTATGATTTCAAACAATTTTTTTTTCTAAACAATTAATATTTAAGGTATTGTAATATATATTTTAAGTACTTTATAATACACAGAATGGAAATATATATGTATCAATACTCCATATTAAACTGATTTGAAATTATAGCCGTGTGACAGCAAAAACAGCCCGTTTGAAAATTGACCCAAAAATGAAAGGTCGTCCACTTGCTTGTCATCTTTCTGCAGTCCGAAGCGGCAATAAGCTACGGTGTCCGCTCGCCATCAGGCGGGCCGTATTCTTCTTTGCTACCGTGTTATTATGGCTGTGGTCTTCCGTAAGGTGGAGTTACTTCCCCAGTTTAGTTCAGCTGTTCCAAATATGATCGAGATGAAATTCCGTTGTGACTTACCTATTCAATATATCATAAAAGTAAAAAGCGGACTGACTGACATAACAACAGGTTAGCAATTAAACTTTTTAGCGCGTGCTTTATATCGCAAATCAAAAGTAAAAGTGTTAAAGAAAGTTTATCATCATTTGTTACACTTAAAAAATCATCCGGCCATCTTTGCAAAAACGTTTTCCTAATCATCGAACCGTCAACTAATTCTACCATATCGATTGAACAATGTCCATTGACGGTTTAGTATGCAAGGATTCTTGCAAACTGCTTAAACAACTGTCAATGGATTTCGAATTTAGAGAAACGGTTTTCGTGGTGCCGTATTATTCAAATTTGGAACATCCAATCGTGTGTCGGAATCGTGACTATACGGAAAGCATATGATCCGGTTGCTTACCGAAACTCGTATATCTTTTTAACCATCACTTAGAGTTTGAATTCTATTACAAAGTGATAAGGTTGGTTTTACAAATAGAAAAGTGAATTTTAGTGAGAATTTCAGTGAGAGATACGGATGACGGTAAATCGATATTTAAAAACTCGAACATAACATTGCTAGTCTACGTGAGAAATAGCTACAGTAGGTACTATCGCCCAAGGGTACGGGTTCACACTTTCTGTTCAAAATCGTCTGCACATGCATAGCGAACGCTCAAAAATGACCCTAGAGGTGTATACCCGTACCCTTGAGCGATAGTACCTACCTACTACAAAGTATGCAATTTGGGTTGGCAAAGGGTTTGGGTAAAAAGTGTTTTAATTTTTTTAGGCGTAAAAAGGTGGTAGATTATGATAGATCTATTCAAACCAAACATATGTTGTTATAAAATGTAATACTCTAAAATGCATCGGAGCCGAGATATTTGCAATATATATTTTCACGGGTCATTGAAAAGATGTACCTAAAACAAAACTTGAAACTTATCTATCTCGGCTCCGATATTGTTTAACGCGAATTTTATACGGGGTGGGCCCTGTAATAGGAGCAAATATCTAGAAGGACGCTTCCTTAGAACATCTGCAGTAATCCGAATTTTTCGTATTTTTTTTAATTTTGAGAAATTTTGATCTTCAATTTGAACTCCAAGTAATACTTACATCAGGCACCACGTGATCCTAGCACAGTTTGGGGTCCACCAGGTACTGTTTTTATTTGTAAATATGTATTTCTGATCAATAAATCTTATTTTATTTATTTATTTATCTCTTGAACAGTATACTTAATAAAATTGATACTTAATATTCATACCCATAATGTGTTTTTGCAACACACAAGCCTTTGAAATGAAATCATAAAAAAAATAGCACAAATTGTGGAAAATTATAGCTTTGATCTAAGATCTAATCTTTAAAAATATCTCGCAACTTGCCTATGTAATCTAGTAAAATACGCAGAAAATTACAAATAAGTAGGTATTATAAAAGTAAAACATTTATGATGTTGTCAGTTTGTTTGTATGCATGCAGGGGATGATCTAGGCAACAAATCTGATTTGATCCAAACTATACCTTTACCCAAAATTTCAGCTCTAGCTTCAAAATTGAGTTGCAAATTTTAACGGACAACTTACATATATTACGGACGTCAAGTTTTATTTAAAAAAACCGGACAAGTGCGAGTTCAACTCGCGCGGTGAGGGTTCCGTAAAATATTGAGAATTTTCCCGTTACTTTGAATGCTCAAACTTCTTATAGGTTTTCCTGTAATCTTTAGACAAGGAACTATTTTCCAATTTTTTCTTTATAATTTTAAGCCTAGTAGTTTCGGAGATAAAGAGGGGGGGGGGGGGAATGGTTAATTTTCATTTTTTTCTTAAATTACTTAAAATCTGTTTTTGCTAAAATTATTAAAAAAAAAACCGAGATGCTTACAACAACCCCTTTCATTTGATATGTCACACATTACGGTTTGCGAAAGTTTTTTTTTTAATCTTCCAGTTTACCCCCAAAAAGTGGCCCCTTTGTTCAGAATTCATTAATTTACTTTATGCGTCCATCTTTGGGTCACCAATTTACATTATGTGTACCAAATTTCAACTCAATCGGTCCAGTAGTTTCGGAGCAAATCGGCTGTGACAAACGGACAGGCAGACGCACGAGTGATCCTATAAGGGTTCCGTTTTTTCCCTTTTGAGGTACGGAACCCTAAATTTAGGTACTTATATAAAACAACACTAAACAGAAAAAAAATTCGTCTTTTTTCCTATATTACTTCAAATCTGTTTTTGCTACAATTATAAAAAAAATATATATATCTGAGATGCTTACAACAACCCCTTTCATTTGATATGTCACACAATAGTTTGCGTTTTTTTAAAATTTGGCAGTACCCCCCAAAAGTGGCCCCCTTGTTCAGAACTCATTAATTTACTTTACGCGTTCATCTTTGGGTCACCAATTTACATATCTGTACCAAATTTGAACTCAATCGGTCCAGTAGTTTCGGAGCAAATCGGCTGTGACAGACGGACAGATAGACGCACGAGCAAAATTATTTTCGTCTTGGGCGTTAACACTTGAATCCCTCACTACGCTCAGGATTCAATACACCACCCTCGCCGTAAATATACTATTTTGCTCCCTTGTGACACAAATAACTATAGTCCGTCAGTTAGATTATCAAAAAAATATTGGACACGTATTTTTTTGTTTGTCAATTAAACAAAAAATGATTATGTTATAGCCCGTTAAAGGTTCGCGTGACGTCACATTATGGTACACTTTTTGATAATGTGACGTCACTTCTTGATAATGTGACGTCACGCGAAACTTTAATGGGCTGTAACATCATCATTTTTTGTTTAATACAAACTTTCCACCAGCCCTGCTAGCATAACTTGACTCTCTACTCTACTCGCGCGCGTGATAGACTATCTGTCACTTTTTGACAGCATTAATAAGAAAGTGACGGACAGTCTATCTCGCGCGCGAGTAGAGTCGAGATTCAAGTTATGCTATCTGCACTGGGTGTAATATTATAGATTTAAATGAAGCATTTAAGTGTTTTTTTTTTGTATATTTAGTATTCAATATCAAGTATAGAGATAAAACAATCAATTCAGAAGTTTCGTGATATTTTTTGACGTCATTTTGTCGGCTTTTTTGTTATTTAAATGATGATAATGATAATATATCGCCCACAAGATGGAATGATCACCTGGTAAAGGTCGGACTGGTCATTGCGACACTCTTTGGGGGAGGCGTATGTCCAGCAGTGGACTTTTGACTGATATAATGATAGCCGTTACGGAAATTAAAATGGCTGGACTATCTAATACTCTACTCCAGGCAAAATACGGTTTCGAAAAACGTTAATTTATAATAGCGTTTTTTTTGTTTATTTCATTCTAAAACGTTATTCTAAGATGCTTTCTTCAAGAATCCAACAAACTCTCCACCCGGAAGTAATTATATAGATTTAAATTAAACATTCAGTGTCTTTTTTATTTTATTTATATTGAATATTTTAAAGCAAATGTAAATGAAACCTAAATAAAGATAAAAAAATATTAATATTTATCCGGACTTCTTAGGAGCTAATTAATTTTTTTTTTGATGTCTGATTTTTTGTTGGATTTTGCCTCTAGGTAACTATTTAATTGATAATATATCCGTTATAAAAAAATAGCTATTATAAATTATTTCCAAATTTGAATATAATTACTTCCATACAAGTTGTCAGTTCATTGCCTGGACTACTCAGGCGAAGCCGCGCGCGCAGCTAGACACAAATAACATTGAAACGCTTTGAAAGCGAATTTGTGTACATTAAAGCATTTACCATTTATCAATACTAATAGCATTATGTTCACTACATTTAACACGAAAAGGAATATTGTAAGGGCGGATTTGGAATCTGATAAGACATACTTAGACGGGTTTTGAATTTAGTTTGATAATGGGTTTAAAATTATAGCTTAATGTGTATATAGAATGTTTAAACGTTATCAGCGATCGCTTAATCCGACTGTATAATTGATCACCAATTCAATACAATGGGGAATGGATGATTTTAGAAATGCCTGATTATTTTTTGGTGATATAACCTTCCTTAGCACCAGAAAAAAATCAGATTTGTCAGCTGTGTCAATTTTTTTTTCTGTTTAGTGTTGTTTTATATAAGTACCTAATTTTTTTAGGGTTCCGTACCTCAAAAGGAAAAAAAACGGAACCCTTATAGGATCACTCGTCTGTCTGTCCGTTTGTCACAGCCGATTTGCTCCGAAACTACTGGACCGATTGAGTTGAAATTTGGTACACATAATGTAAATTGGTGACCCAAAGATGGACGCGTAAAGTAAATTAATGAATTCTGAACAAAGGGGCCACTTTTTGGGGGTAAACTGGAAGATTAAAAAAAAAACTTTCGCAAACTGTATTGTGTGACATATCAAATGAAAGGGGTTGTTGTAAGCATCTCAGTTTTGTTTTAAAATAATTTTAGCAAAAACGGATTTTAAGTAATTTAAGAAAAAAAATGAAAATTAACCTTTCCCCCCCCCCCCCCTCGTAGTAGTTTCCTTATAAGAATTCAAAATTCACCCTCTAAGGGGGTGAAATGGGGGTCCAAAGTTTGTATGGGGAAACTATATTCGACTATTTTATTCGAAACTTCACAAGAGTATTCCTAACGAAAAATGAGTAAATATCACGTAAAATTATCGTCCATAAACCGACTTTACAGACAACCATTTTTTTTATGTAATAAATATGTCCAAAGTGGTCGTTAGAATGTAGGTATGTTAATATTAAACTAAATCTGCTGTAGGCAAATTACAATTAAGTATTTGAAAAAACAATTTTTGCTCCACTTATTGTTCTTTCGACTCTAATATTAAACCTCAATTTCTTATTCAAATTACAAGAACCTACGAATAAAAGATACCTACATACGAAATGGCTAAACTGAATTAATTAAAAAAACAATAAAAATACAAACAGTAGTCAATAACACAACGATTCCACATAAACTTCTCAAAATGATATACGCTAAATAAAATAATCGATTCGAATTAGCATAAATAGATAATCGAATCGATCAAAATCGCTTACAGGCCGCTCATTACGTTAAATGGAACGTTTTCTGCGAATTTTTTGAATTTGGAATAGCGTTTTGACGGTTGGTAAAAAACGTGAATGTTGTTGATCAGCCAAGTTTGGTATAAACAGCAATTCCGATGAGTTCGAGAAAGAAGTGCATGATAAGTGGTTTTAACAAGTTTGATATTTGACAATGTATGTTGCTAATTATTAGAGATGCGCCGAATATGGGTGTCACCGGATACGAACATTCGGCCGAATTATTTGGATCAACGTAATGCGTAAATTCGTCCGTTGTTCTAAAACAGACTAATTCAATGGTAAAATGTTTGTTCATTATCAAAGCGAAATATTGACTATTGTGTTGTATTGTGTAAGACTATTAATTTCAAGAAGCAGTAACTATTTTACATTCTTGTAACTTGTAACAAAAATTTGTTACAAGACAATAAAAAAATTAAAAACAACATTAAAAACATGCCGAATATGCCGAATACCGAATAATAACCGAATATTCTGTACATCTCTACTAATTATTGTTAATAACACGTAAAAAAAATGTTTGGATATCAAATTAAATATTTTTCTGAAATGACTGTAATTTAAAAATTATAATCGGTGTATTTAATCAACAAACCACTTTAATACATTTGTTAGAAATTCCTTGCAAATGATAGGTAAGTATACAAACACTTGTTTTTTTAAGCACATTGACAAGAAAATTCTCTAGTCAAATTTAATTAGTTCCACTACATCTAGAAAATTAGCTATTCAGTACTATTATAGGAAACTATCGTGACGTAAGTAGTTGAAGAAACCAATATCACTAATTAAAGTTTTTAACTACATAATGTGTATTTTGGTTGAAAAAAACTGACAAATAATAAAAACTGAAAATTACTCTTGCTCTTTTAAAAACAGTAGGTATACCCCAGGCAACACACGGTTTCGAATAACATTAATTTATAATAGCGTTTTTTTTTCTTTATTTTATTTTAAAACGTTACTCTAAGATGCTTTATTCAAGAATCCAACAAACTTGCCATCCGGAAGTAGTTATATAGATTTAAATTAAGCATTCATTGTTTTTTTGTTTGATTTATATTTAATATTTTAAAGCCAATGTAAATGAACCAACATAAAGATTAAAACATTTATTAATATTTATCCCGACTTTTCGGGAGCTAATTTTTTTTTTTTTGATGTCTGATTTTTTGTTGGATTTTGCCTCTAAGTAACTATTTAATTGATAATATATCCGTTACAATAAAAAAATCTGCTATTATAAATTATTTCCATATTTGACATTTTTTCCACACAAGTTGTCAGTTCATTGCCTGGACTAGTATGGCTAATCCGAAGATTTGGCGTAGGCACTAGTTTTGCAAAAGCCTAGATTTAGACCGGTTTCCCCACGAATGCATGCATAATATATTCATAAAAAAATGGCACTCAAACTTGGCACATTTTTTCCTACATCCCTATTCGAAACACACAATCCTATCCCAACACTATCATTTGACGTTTGCGTTCCGTTCCACGTTGTCTCTCGTTTTTATTTTTTTTGGCGTCCCATCACCGTCCATTACCAGTCATTATGTTCCGGCGTCCCTCTGTGCTGGCGTCCTGCTGGTTTCGCGTGTTCTTTTTTAATAAGGCTGTGGTACGGAGTTGGAAAATAACTTAGTTAAAAGTTATTTTAGCACGTTCTAAATTCACTTCGGCTACTCCCGTGGACACAGCCGGGTTATGTATTTTGTTCTGTCATATAATTATGTATTTAAACTTTAATACAGTAAAACAAAATAGGTATTACAAATGGCGGAATTTAAAATCACATTCAGTCATTTGAATTACAATCTAATGCTACAAAAATCCTTATTAGGGTTCCTCAGTCAACAAGGAATATCTTGTGCAAAATTTCATCCAAATCGGTTGAGGCGTTTAACCGTGATTGAGTAACAAACATCCAAACATCTAGAAACATCCAAACTTTCGCATTTATATTATTAGTTGCATTCATCATCATCATCATCATATCAGCCGAAAGACGTCCACTGCTGGACATAGGCCTCCCCTAAAGAGTGCCAAATTGACCGGTGCTGCGCCACCCGCATCCAGCGGACTCCCGCGACCTTTACCAGTCCACCTTGTGGGGGGCCTACCCACGCCGCGCCTTCCAGTATAGGTGCCGTCAAACAACTTGAACACGCGGGACGAAGTGGGGGGGCAGTTTGCACGTACAATTCGCCTTTGCGCAGGCAAGGTCATTTGCTCAAGTTGTTTGACGACTTTGACGGCATGTATACCACTCGAGAACCTTTCCGCCCCAACGGCCGTCGGTTCTACGTGCAATGTGCAATGTGTTAGTAGGATAATTATATTAAAGAAAGAAAGAAAGAAAATATTTTTTTAGCGAAAATAGATATATACGCAAAATATTCATCATAAAGCTTCCCGCTACCCGCTGCACGCTGTCCGTTTGACCACAACCCAGCAAATTTAAAAAAACATGGATATAATCCGACTAAATAAAGTACAAGCAACACTACATATCTCGTATTCATAATACTTAGCTCACCTCCACTAACCAGCTTAAGCTGACCTCTGCTTACATTCAGTTACTATGAAGCACAAGACCAAGTAACGTCGGTAACTAGTGAGTTGAGTTTAAGTTTAAATTGTACATCGTCTCTCGATTACGCCTTCACCATTATAACACGATCAATTATAATAAACGCTAATTTCAAAAACGTCTTATCTTACAATGGCAGCCGTATAAAGATACGCCATTGTGTAATTAAAGATTTTAAATGTATGATAATCCTTTCTGAAGCTATATGACATTACTGTGTGCGTAATAAAGGTTATTTTGGCGTGATTTTGTGTAATTGCAGTTGCTAAATTATTATAAGAAGCTGTATCTACACGAATTTGACTTTTATTTTTGACTAGAAATCCCTGGCCATTCATTCTCTTAGTAGCCATAGTATGTATCCGATAACTACATACATACTCATGGAACATTATTCAAAATAAAAATAGATTAGATTTGAATAAGAATAAGTTAACTTCATTCAATTTGCTCACATAAGAATTATTCACGGCGAAATTATTTGAGTAAATTTGACGGGAATAAAATTAACGTGATTTTATTCTTGCGAATTCTTATGCAAATAATGATTTTATTCTTGAATGCCCAACACTGATTCATTACAATCATTTCGTAGCGCTACCCTCATGGCGGATAACATGCGAAAAACCGTATGTAGAGGAAAGCGCACCTAGCGGGGCATTGAAAGTGTTAACTTTTAGGCCGCTACTATAAAAAAGTTCGCGGACAAAGTCGCGGGTTAGAGTTAGTCTATAATAATATTATAAAGAGGAAGTGCCCGTGAGATTTGTAAGTTTATATAATTTTGTAAGTTTATATAATTTTGTAAGTTTATATAGTTTTGTAAGTTTATATAATTTTGTAAGTATATAATTCTGTAAGTTTACATAATTTTGTAAGTTTATATAATTTTGTAAGTATATAATTCTGTAAGTTTACATAATTTTGTAAGTTTATATAATTTTGTAAGTTTACATAAATTTTGTAAGATTATATAATTTTGTATGTAATGGGTTATCTCCGGAACCGCTGACCCGATTTAAAAAATTCTTTCACATGGGTGTAGAGTGGACTTATAACCTGTATTTTGTACCGCGGGTTTGCCTGCGTTCTTTGCAATACACGGACGAAGACGCGCTGGCCACTTGTATTAAATATAGAAGAAATAGAGCCCCTAAAAATAATGTCCATCATTTTGCATACACCATTGTTAGAATATATCCGCGCATGCGCACAATAGCCGCTGCCTGCCGGCGCCGCGATAATATTGTTCTAAACATTACTTTACTAAAAGTCGTAACTCACGTTTACTTACTTTGGAGATACGACCTTTTGAAAAATCGCTGTAATATTGTTCAAGTTACTTTACTAAAAGACGTAAGCTACTTGTAATGGCTAACGAGATACGACTTTTTGGAAAAAGCGTCTTTGTTTATCACTTCGGAGTCACGTTTTTGAAGACATTGTGCCGTCCGCAGCATCTTACAGAAGACCATTGGCCGCAATAATTTAGGGTCGGCAACGCGCTTGTGCATTGGTCGTTGGGGCGGAAAGGTTCTCGAGTGGCGACCACGTACCGGCGCGGCGCGGCGCGGGTAGGCCCCCCACAAGGTGGACTGATGCCCTGGTAAAGTTCGCGGGAGTCCGCTGGATGCGGGCGCAGGAGCGGTCAATTTGGCACTCTTTGGGCAAGCCCGTATCCAGCAGTGGACGTGTTTCGGTATGGGGGTATCTTCTTTCTTTCTTTCTTTCTTTCTTTAGGTACCTACCTACTATTTGGGGGAGGCCTATGTCCGGCAGAGGACGTCTTTCGGCTGATATGATGAACCGAATCTGGGGTGTGAGTGGTAAAGCGACACTGGGAGTACAGAGTCCGAACCTACTCCCTCCAGGCCCCTATTTCACCAACTTGACAATTGTCACCTGTAAACGACAATTCTGTAAAAAACTAGCCAAGTCTCGATGGAGCTGCTTGTTTATCTCTAAAAAGTAATGAAATCTAGACAAAGTCGTGCCAAGTCTAAGGTTCCTTACTGCGATTTCTTTATTATTGTAGTTAATGTTGTGTGACTTTGCCGTTGAAGGGTTCTGGCGACAGATTGGTGCAATGGTGTCATGGAGCACCTGGTTTTGTACCCTTGTGTACCCTTCAACGGCCAAGTCACACAACATTAACTATAATAATAAAGAAATCGCAGTAAGGAACCTTAGACTTGGCACGACTTTGTCTAGATTTCATTACTTTTTAGAGATAAACAAGCAGCTCCATCGAGACTTGGCTAGTTTTTTACGGAATGTTTTGGTGGGATTTCACTTTTTTTTTGTAGAAACGGGACGCTATAGGCTAGATTAAATATATTTGGAATGGCGCCTAGAGTTTACAATAAGTTACCAAGATCGATCTTAGACATACACAACGTTAAGAATTTCAAAAAAAGCCTATTTCAATTTTTGGCACAAAAAACCTACTATTCCATACAATAATATTTAATAGACATAGACATATAATATAACATAACAGTATAGGTATACATTTTGAAAATCTTAATCTTAATTATTATTATTCTATTTTGCGTAATTTGACATGAATTAATTTGAGCATGATGCATGATTAATATGATTATTTAATAATTTTGTTTAATATATTCTCATTTTTGTGTCATAGGTACATATTTATGTTATGACTATTTGTATGCCTTATGGCGAAGACATAGTGAGACCTGTAAATGTTCATAACACCTATGTATACGAACCTATGATTTACGAATAAGCGATTTGATTGATTGATTGATTAAATTAGAAGATGTGTCCCACTACGCAGGATTTTTGCAATGACAGTCGATTTTTTTTTATGTACCAATAGTAGAAGGGGGCATTACCATATCTCTAATACAGCTAAGACCAGCTGAGGGTTCTTCATCAGATACGTCAGACCTTCGATTTTTGACATCAAATGAAGCGGCCCACCAAGTTGAATATTTTTTGTAAAGGCGGTATGTCGATCTCTAATAGTTTGGTTGGGCTCTTGTGTTTTCTAATCAAGGTCACCAGGTACTCCAGATCTTCGATTATCCTAGTTTTTATAGTTTTCCCTTTATGTGACCATTACACCCTAACTCTGTACCAAATTTCAGCTCTCTGAGTTTATGGGAAGTACTAGTTCTATTCTGATGATCATGAGTGAGTGAGTGGCTGAGTGTCATAAATGCGAAACTTTGCTTTCGCTTAACTTTGGAACTAAACGACCTACAGACTTGAAATTTTGGATTTTAAGCATGTGATTATAGCTTACTGGATGATGAAAATTTCTGCGTTCTGGTCTTATCCAGAGGTTCTCAAATAGGGGCCTGAAAATGCGGCGAAATGGTTCCAGTAAAGGATGGTACGGCAGTGTTTGCTTCGCGCTCGACTTTGGCGGGGGCACTGCCGTGCCCCCAGATTCTCCGTACATTGCTGGCTCTACAAGTAACCTAGCGACCATATTAACTTCTAGAACAAGCAATACAATACAATACAAATGCTCTTTATTGCACACAAGCAATGTATGGCGAATTGTCATTTTCAGGTGACTTATTTGTCATGTTGGTGAAATAGGGGCCAGATTGAAAGTCCGCGTCACTTACCACTCGGCTACACTTGGATTCCATCTACATGTTCATATTGTCGACGATTCTGAGTGTCTCTGATGGGTCGTCGAAAGCGGCAGCATGTGTTTATGTTGTAGCATTGTTTTTCTCAATGGCACTTTATCTTGAAGACGAAGACGTAGGTTTGCTGGATGTGTTACGAAATAGTTTATAAAAATGTGGACAATCTTACACAAATCAACCTAGTCCCAAACTAAGCAAAGCTTGTACTATGGGTACTAGACTACGAGAAACATACTTATATAGATAAAAAAATACTTAAATACATAGTAAACATCCATGACTTATAGGAACAAATATTCGTGCTCATCACACAAATTAATGCCTTATCCGGATTCGAATCCAGGACCTCTAACTTCGTAGGCATCGCGTTTTTCAGTTGAGGTTAAAATTATGAGATTTGTCAAAGGCCATTGCTGAAAGAAACAATAAAGAATAGTCTATATTATAACCTCAAATCGATAAAGGGTTGGCAGCGCGCTTGTGATTATTCTGGTGTCACAAGTTTCCACAGGCTACGGTGTCTGCTTATAATCTTATCTAGATGAGGGCCCTTTCAGATACACTTCGACCCAGTCAAACTCAAACTATACATACTCTACATATCGACTCTACATATCGACTCTACATATCAACTCTACATATAGAATCTACATTACCGACTCTACATACCAACTCTACATACCGACTCTACATACCAACTCTACATACCGACTCTACATACCGACTCTACATATCGACTCTACATATCGACTCTACATATCAACTCTACATATAGAATCTACATTACCGACTCTACATACCAACTCTACATACCGACTCTACATACCAACTCTACATACCGACTCTACATACCGACTCTACATATCGACTCTACATACCGACTCTACATATCGACTCTACATATCGACTCTACATATCGACTCTATATATTGACTCTACATATCGACTCTAGATACTACTCTACAAACTCAAACTCAAAATGATCTTAATTCAAGTACTAGTAACAAGCACTTTCAAATCGTTAGTAAATTTTTTAGAGTAATTTATTCATCATCATCATATCAGCCGAAAGACGTCCACTGCTGGAGTAATTTATTAAACATAAAGAATAAAAAATATATGAAATAAAAATTGTATAAAAAATACTAGTAGAATTTTTCTAGAAAAACAATCTAATGTCAAAAAACAAAATATAGCGAAAATAATAGATTAAAAATTCAGCCACAATTAGTTCCATGGAGTTTTATCATTCATGTAGTCTTGTGTGCTATAACAAGCTTTCGAAATAAGTTTACGCTTCACATAGTTCTTGAATTTATTAATAGATATCTGTGGAATCTTTTGTGCATTTGCCCTCCCCTTTATAGCTACTCCCAAGCTCGCTCCATCATTTCCAGAAAACGGATGATGCAGCTCAGCGGGAGCACCTTGAATTCCTTTGGTTGCGGATAGCCGTTACCAAAGTGATTCATTCTTTGTCTGGCAAGGGCACGGTGTCTACTTACCATCAGGCAGGACACAGGAGACATAACCCTACCTCGAAGGCAGTTAAGTTAATAAAAGCCGTCTCTTCCAGTATCCCTAACCCCATCGCCTACAATAAATTCGTACATGCAGACAATGGCCGCTCACGTTTACTGCTCATTGTCTGCTTATTACGCTTACTTACGCTTACTTACGCTCACTTCCGCTTATCGCTTTTGAAGTAACAACCCGTTGTCAATATTGTCGAAGGATATAACTAGCACTGAATGTAGTCATGAATTGCTTACAAGTGACTCAGTTTGTCCTGTGGCAAATCTTTTTAGGGATCCCTAACTAAAGCAGAAATCCTTAAAGTTTCGTCATCTGTCTGTTTGTCTGAGTATACCTGCAGGCCTTCAGCCATGGGCGAGAGGGAACGAATAAATGATTATAAAATAAAACAAGTGCGAGTTTAACTCGCGTGGTGAGGGTTCCGTAAAAATATTGAGAATTTTCCCGTTACTTTGAATACTCAAACTTCTTATAGGTTTTCCTGTAATCTTTAGACAAGGAACTTTTTTTCAAATATGACACATGATTTCTGGACCAGCCCTATGATACTCAGGACAAGCTACACATGATGCCACAATGAGGGACGGGAAGGCTTTATGCAGCTAAATTAAGAACTAATCTTAAAATGGCTGACGGCTTACCATAAACAACCTACTTAATTTAGGCGTGTAGTGGTTTTTTTGCCTTCATACGAAATCAGTTGTGGCAAATAAAAAAAAGTGGAACTATGACAAGGACAACGAATGATAATTCCTTTTCTGTCAAATTATCAAGATTTGTATGTAATATCTCGCTCGGACGTGGTATTATTATTACCATAGTTTGTCCTGAGTATCATAGGTCCATGGGTCTTACAGATATTATAATTTAAATACTCAAAAACAAATATTCATTCTCAAGACACCAATATTTGCCTTTGGTAATTAACCCCTCGCATCCGTGCCAAATATTTGAACCTATTTATTGTATTACATCTCTTACAAGTTGACCAATACAAAACAACAAATTACCGAAACACTGTTTATTCAATTCCAAAACTTTGCTCAAAACTTAATATACATTGTTTACTTTTTCGATGACGCGCAGACTGGCAGCGGTTTTGTCGGCGGAGGTATTTGAGGCAAATCCCTCTCACACGGTACACGCTCTCTCAGAGTCCAATCAGTTCCAAAATAGAAGTTATACACCGGAACGAAGGCCTTACCAAGCATGTACATTAGCGTCCTAGCAGTCTCATCTGTGGCCTGAGGGTAGCAGATGCTCCCCGTTATGAACAGACCCAGACCAGTGTATAACATCTTGCGAGGAATCGTAGTCCCCATACGCAGACCAGCGATCGCCCCAGCTGTCACCAAAAGCATACGCGCATTGTGGTTTTCTGGACACCTCATTTTGTTCAGCAGCTTCGTTCTGGCTTTGAAAAAATCCCCACTGACTTCGTCAACTGTGTCCGCCATGCCTGTTCTCAAATCATTGATGCCGCCAGCGATCTGCTTGCGATAGTCCGAGACTATTGGCTCAAAAAACTCGTGAACTGTTTTTCTGTTCAGATCTGGACAGGCGAGTTTGTCGTTCTCGAATTCTTTGTAGCGGAGATGAGGGCAGTCGTAGATGGGTAGGTCTTTGTATTTCATCGGAGGCGGACGCTTTGGTGTGTCGTCTTTAGCAGCAGCGGATATTGTTGGTATGAAGCAATTTTGAGCGCCGTCTAGCACAGTTTTTAAAGCAACAACGCTTAGTTTGCCGGCGATACACAAGTTTACTTCATGATCGATCGTGTCTTCAGTGGGAGCGGTATTAATTTCTATTATTTTTTTCATTTTCGAGTTACTATAAATTTTAACAATGACACTGTCAAATGATAGACGTCTATGGAACACGACAAAACAATATTTTTATGACCTTGTCAGAAGAAAATAGTTCTCATGTAACATCAAAATCCGTTCAGTCACATGGAGGCGTTTTGCCAGTCATGAAGTAATACCCTTTCGTGACAGCTTGTCCTGTATGATATGAGACATTCCTTATTATGTCATCAGTTTCTTTAGGAAAACAAAGCAAGCCTGTCGCAGTGAGTCCACAAGTCGACACAAACAGCCTTGTGGTTAGACCACCAGACTTTAGAAATCCTAGAAGTCCTGCAGAATAAACTAAGCGGTACCTAGCATCCAGTTTCTCTTCATCCCTAAAATACTTCTTAATTCTAGCTTGAGCTTGAAAAAAATCATTCGTTACTTCATCCACTGTATCGCTTATCTCTTTTCTAGCACTCCTTAATAATTCTTGGCAGGTCTGTCTCATATAGCTCACGTGAGGTAGCAAGGCGTCAAAAACTGGTCTCACATCACACCGTTGTTCTTCCAACAGTGGTGGACAGACGTAAACAGAGAGCTCAGAGAGTCTCAGTTTGCCTGTCCTTTCTTCTGGTGGGCAGGGCGGTATTTTTGGAGCACAAGCAGCTACAGGACACAACTTTGAACCGACCAAGAAAGACCTGAGCGTGTCAATCCACAGTTTGCCAAGGACTCCCAAATTCCCATGGCATATCTTGGACATGGAATGGCTCATATCTTCTTGAGTGTTGATGCTTGTCTTCTGACACGGCAATGATTTGTCGGACATGATTGTTAGCCTGTTCGCACCGTCCTTAAGCGCGAACAGGCTTTTTGTTAACTAAAATTTATGATTTGGCCGAAACGGTGTTGTTTACGCGATATCGCTTGGCAGTATCTAATGACAGTTGACAGGTTAGTTTTTTTGAGAGGTTCTTGTTATGAGTATGCATTTGTTCTGGTAAAGGTTTTAGTGTATGTGCAATAATACACTTACTAATATTATAATAAAATAATAAAAATAAAATAAAAAGCGTTTATTTTCAGACAATTTAAAGGTCCATAGCGTTGTTCATAAACAAACTAATTTTTTAAAATAATAAAGAGGTAAAGTTGCGATTTTTAAATTTGTGAGCGACAGGTAATTTCCAAGCGTTCTACAACATGTCTTGAACCGAAAATCATACACAACGCGTGTAAGTATATTTAATATGGGTGCGCATGCCGCGGCCGCTGCAGGAGACCGTCGCATGCGCTGACTTCTGGCCGAAGGGTGTCGTGTTTCGACAGTTCCGGGGCAATCTGCCGAATCCTACACCAGCCCTGCTAGCATAACTTGACTCTCTACTCTACTCGCGCGCGAGATGACTGTCCGTCACTTTCTGATTAATGCTGTCAAAAAGTGACAGATATTAGATAGTCTATCACGCGCGCGAGTAGACTAGAGAGTCAAGTTATGCTAGCAGGGCTGAGATGACGATGCAACGGGGCCACGCCGTTTCGTCGCCAAAATAGTGTAATTATATGTGTTTTGTTTTGATTAGTTTCGTTCCATGGCGCATTGGTTTTTTTACTGGAATGTCGTGTTAACATGTTTTTAATAAATAAATAAATAAATTACAAACTTAATTTATTTGATAAAACATAATGTCTAATGATATGACTAAGCCTACTTAGCTACTTACATACTTCTTATTACAAATTACTTACTCAAAGTACCTAAAAAAAAAACAGGAGACGGTAAAAAAATACGTAAAAATAAAAAAGGAAATATAAAAAAAAAGATAATTTAGAAAATAAAAAAACCCGACTGCAAAAAAGCTATCTTTAGAAAAAAAAAACTGAAAAGAAAAAAACAAGTTCAGTAGTCGAGAACATTGAATCAGTTTCATGATTAACATTTCGTATGTCAATTTGGACCTTGGAGACAGCAACTTCAACAGTCGGGACCCATTAAAAGTCTAGGCTGCGGCACTAATGTTGACGACAATAACGGGTCCCGACTGTTGAAGTTGCTGTCTCCAAGGTCCAAATTGACATACGAAATGTTAATCATGAAACTGATTCAATGTTCTCGACTACTGAACTTGTTTTTTTCTTTTCAGTTTTTTTTTTTCTAAAGATAGCTTTTTTGCAGTCGGGTTTTTTTATTTTCTAAATTATCTTTTTTTTATTTAACACTTTTTAGTTAGTAGTAAAAGACGGCAAATTTCACAATCTTGTCATTTCATTGAGGGAGTTAATATCGTGAGGATTATTAAGTAGCTTACGGTGGTCTAAACTACTGATAATTAATCCATTTAGAGACCTAACGCGGCTCAAAACTATATATGCTTGACCTTTTGCAAAAATGCGTGAACTTAAATCAACCACAGCTCGGTCTAAAGTCGTTCCTTGTAGCTTATGCAGTAACATCCCAGCACAATATCAACGGCAACTCCTTTGCGTCGCGCAGTGCAGTATTAATACTGAACAGAATTACTATAACTTTATAACGTTATAGATTTTAAATGGTCACTCTAAATGAAAAACTGTAAGAGAAACCTATAACTGATTTTTAAATACCTATTCAGTGATACCCCACTCGACATATTTCGTTAACTTTTTTTTTTTTTTTTTTCAATTTTGGCGTCTGGTTGTCGCCATATTGAATTTTGATTACCGTCATGTCTTTAGTGACACTCGCAAGAGTAAGACGGTTCGATTGACGTAAGAATTATCAAAATCGGTTCACGCGTTTGGTCTCTGGAGTGCCACATAGGAACAAACATACATACATACATACATACATATATAGGCTGATAAACACATTACCCTCCTTTGCGTCGCGCAGTCGGGTAAAAAGAACACCGCTTCTAGGAGGTCGGATTGCGGCATGGACCCCATAACGCTGGCGGCATTACCTATTGCTATGGAAATTCGTTGGAAGAGGTAAGCGCCAGCTCTGCGGTCTCCAGTTGTTTGGACCAGCCGCGAAGACAAGGCCTTGAAGGATGTCATATCGGACGACCAGGGACGCAAGCCTCGTGGCCTAAACACGGTACTCGACTTTAAGAGCCTGTGGCGTCTCTCCTGTCAGTGTCATGTCTTGACATGTTCTGCATCGCGCTATCGAAGTTTCGTGCCGTGCTCTATTGCCGTGTCTCCTATATTGGTGACTTCCGACAATGGACATAAATCGCAACCTCTGAAAAATACCTGACGCAGACATGACAGCACGCCACAAAAAAAAAACTCTCTCTCTCTCTCGCTTGTCCTCTACGCTCACCACGCTGGCTCTGAGCACTGCCTCGCCACGCTGGTTCTGAGCACTGCCTCGCCACGCTGGCTCTGAGTACTGCCTCGCCACGCTGGTTCTTAGCACTGCTGTTCTGTACATAGTTCTTCTTACGTCGTTCTCGTTCACTGACCCCTCCGTCTCAAAGGGGGGCTGATGTGGCGTCTCTCCTGTCAGTGTCATGTCTTGACATGTTCTGCATCGCGCTATCGAAGTTTCGTAAGTCAGTTGCATAAATACAACTTCCCGTCAACTCTCATTGGACTTCGGTCCCTGAGAGATCTCTCTATTGCCGTGTCTCCTATAAGCCCTTATTGTGTAACGATTGTATAAAATACTATTGTAATGACCAACAGCCTTACAAATCTGGGCACACACGCATCGGGTAGGTACCAATTATAGTAGGTATCTAATGTCAGAATAAACAAAAACATAAACACGTAGGTATACCTATCATATGTATAAATAAAGTCTCCAATGTCAGCATGGCTAGCATAAGGCCTGTCACAGTCAATAGTAAACTTGTCATTAGCTGTCAAATTTACTATTGACCGCCACCGCAGGCCGCGCCAGTGTGGTGCAGGCTTAAGATCGCCCGCGGCCTGCCACGCGCGCGCGTTATAGACCATCCGTCTTTTTCTAATTAGGACACCCAGAAAAATAAGGGTGGTCTATCTCGAAGGAGAGACAGTTCCAATACATTTATCTATCAATGTATGTTGATATGTACGTACGTATGTAAAACAGCCATTCACTTCAAAGAATCATAGTACCAATAATCCAACATCGGCAGAAATAAAAGCAGGCCGATGGATAATGAAAACCTATCTGCACTTTACACAGTGCAGATACTACCAGTAAGGTAAGCATCCTTCTAATATTAAAATGCGTCAGTTTGGATGTTTATATCCAAATATACAAACTTTCCCTCTAATTTTTGAACGGTGTATTTTAAAAATATTATTCAATTCTTTCACCGAAAATTATTTTGAACAAGATCGGTTCAAAGGTTTTCGAGATATTGCTGAAAAACTGCCTTCCTTAGAGAAAATGACGTAAGTGCCGTAAGATTTCTGTGACGATACGACCTTTTTAATAGGCACGGAACCCTTCGTTTTGCGTGGTCCGACACGCACTTGCCCGGTTCTTTTATTACATCATTGATAGAAAACATCCATGACATGACTAAGGAATTCGTGCTCATCACACAGATAAATGCCCTCGCCGGGATTCGAACCCAGGACCTCTTGCTTCGTAGGCAGGGTCACTACCAACCAGGCTAAAGCGGTCGTCAGTGTCTGTTTACCATCTGGTTGGCCGTATGCTCGTTTCTCACCTTCGCGATATTTATAAGTACAACTTAGAAAAGTTGAAAAACCCCCGACATTTTCATTTCAAAGTTAAATATCTCAAAAACGGCTAAACTGATTTTGTTGAAACGTAGCTAAGAACACTCGGGTTAAAATTATCTATGACACAAAAAAAACCGCATTCAAATCAGTCCATCATTCATTCATTCATTTATTCCTTGATAAAACATAGTTTTACATGTCAGTATATATATATATATATATATATATATATATATATTATAGTTTAGGTCATTCTTAAATAACATTTAGGGACATAATATCATCATCCGTTTGGGAGCTACGATACCACAGACAGATACACATATACACAGACACGTTAAACTTATAACACCCCTCACTTTGCAATGGGGGTTAAAAATCAACCTGGTTACTGTTTTCAGCTATTCTATATCCACCGAATCGTTCCAAGTACAATTCAATTAACAACCGATACGCTCAATCTGAAGCTGTCGAAAAAAAAACCCCTGTGACAACCCTATTGATACCAAGTTCGCTTCACGGCTTGCCAACAATACTATAGACCTTAAGTCATTTGGGGAAGGCTCAGATTTGAATGTGAGTGTTTTGATCGGTAGGTATAAAGTGCTTTGTCGGGAGTTTAGGGTTGTCAATTTTGGTGTTAAATCATGTTACAGGTTCGGTTTGAAATACTGGAACTTGTTTTGAAGATATGTGTACTCGTATTGTTTAAATGTATGATTAAGTTTTCATGATATAATTTTATTAAGTAGGTACATAAGTCGTACATAACTAGGTACTTTTGTAAGGAATGCTGAAATCTATTTTATGCCATGAAGTACTAATAAAAACTGAATATTAAAAATGTAGTATTTTAAATGTATTAACGGTTAATATTATACTGATTAGCTCAAGCATTTCTTCTTCTTCCTTTTGACTGAAAATCAATTCTACGCGGCACATGCGCGGCCAACTACACTGACTTGTGCTAAGGTAACTGTCAACGCGTGCCTGTGTAAATGCTTCACATGGGATGTTAGTACGGATTGGTTTTATTGCTTTATGCTATCAAAGGTGGCGCAGGACCAGTCATTGCGGCACTCTTTGGGGGAGGCCTATGTCCAGCAGTGGACGTAACAAGTAACTACGTAATTCCCAACGAGTGACGATGACCAAAAAAACGACCGTCAGTGAGTGTTATAGATCGACACGTGTATCATACAACATTTTACAATGCATCATGCAAGGAAAAAAAAAACATAATAGGTGAAATTTTAACTGTCATGAAATCTCATTCCCGCACGGTGTGGGAATATAGGCCCGAAATCTATTCCCGCACGGTACCGCCCCGCCGCCGTTCGCTGTGCGGGCATAGAGGAGTTCGCGTGTTTATCTTGAACCATATAAAGGCGCACTTTCAGAGCAAGTGCATTGTAAAAATACTAATAGTCCAAAAAACCATATCCTATATGGAAGTTGGTTGGCACAAATTGACACATCGGACACATGTATCTCGCTTGTATCAATGTTAAGAAAGCATTAAATCCTGTGACGTCATCAGACAGGTCCAATAACAATTCATTCGGTTATCAGTGGACGTGGGTTACATTAGGAATTCAATATGGCGTCCGGAACATGAGCGATGGCGGTTTAAAATGTGCAATCATACCCCTTAGATTTAGATTTAATTTATTTCACAACATTATAATTGCAATTGAAATAAAAATGAAAAATAGTTTATTCAATAACTTATAGGATACTTAACTAAATACAGGTTGGTATCTCTTTTTATGTATCGAGATACCTGTGTCAAGGGACACCGCTCTTCCACAAAGTGTAACTTGACATGTTAAAAGGTGCATAGAACATGATCAAATATAAAATAACAAATAAAAAAACTAGAGTTTGTTTACAAAAGGAGTAAAAATATAAAAGGAGTATTTTTTGATATTTATATTTTGATTGTCAGATAAACAATGTCATCTATTAAACGAACAATATTTGTATTTACGTACTCGGATACGGCTCTAACGATTTCAATAAAATTTGGAATATAGGGGTTCACGGGGGCGAGAAATCGATCTAGCTAGGTCTCATGTCGGGAAAAATTCGTTTTCACCGTATTTTCTCTATTTTCACCCGAGCAGAGCTTGGTCGCCGAGGGACTTATCATAATAGTAAATAATACAAGCATTATGTCAACAAAATACAAAATACTACTAATATAAATACCAAAGTTTGGATGTTATGATGTTTGTTACACAATCCCGCTTAAACGGCTCAACGGATTTTGATGAAATTTTGCGCGAAGATAGTTTATAGTCTGGATTAATATAATATATATCGTTTTTATCCCGTATCCATGCAGAAGAAGTCGCGGGCGGTAGCTAGTGAGTTGTAAACTAAGATCATCTTTCGGGTCGTCAATAAACTAGATATAAACTACAGCAAACAAAATTTACAATATTACGTACAATTCAGATGTCAATACAATATAAAAGATCTAATTGGTAATGGTTAAATTAAAATGTATTTTATTTCATCGCAAATGCTATGAAAAACATTGTGTTGTGTTGTGTACGACACGAATAGTGAGAATTTTACAAACTCGGAGTCATTAAAGGGCATCTAATAGTCTCTTTCGTAAATATCTCTTACCGTACTTGTATGATCGTGTACAATTTTTACCCGACTGCCAAAAGAGGAGGGTAATGTTTCTCGAGTGTATGTAAGTATGTCTGTCTGTTTCTTTGTGGCCTCCTGTAGCCTAAACGGCTCGATGGATGTTGATGTATGAGGTGTCGTTGGATTCCTCTTAATCGTGGGAGTGACATAGGCTATAATATTTGTCAAAAAGCAGTCGGGTTTTTCGAAAATTCTTTTGATTTCACTTGTGTACATTGAGCTTACTGACTTGCATGAGCTTACTCGCAGTTTTTTACTGAAAACGAATCTATTAAGCTGACCTGAAAGTATGTCTAGTACAAGAATTTAGAATGCAATATCAAACTAAGGCTCCATATACCAAAACTCCTGTGCCTTGTGCCACATTAACTTATGCCACCTAGAATGTGGGACGGGATGGTATGTCCGTTTGTCCGTACGTTTGACATAGTAAACAGTACATATTGGATATATCGCTAGGCTTCCCTGGTGCATTCTGTAACCACCATATACAAGGTGACAACATATCTGAAAACCTGATAACTATGTAGATTTTTAATATTCAATATCGTATTCAATTACGTAATTTGAGAAGCAAGTGCCAGAGTAAAAATTGCTATGCTCTAAGCATCAGGCGCTCCATACAAAATACACAATAATATTGATAATTTTCCCGTTACTTTGAATATTTAAATTTCTTGTAGCTTACAGGAAAACCTATAGTTTTCCTGTAATCTTTAGGCAAGGAACTATTTTCCATATTTTTTTCAGAATTTTAAGCCTAGTAGTTTCGGAGTTAAGGGGGGTGAGGGGGGGCGGGGTCAATTTTCTTCTTTTTTCATAAATTACTTCAAATCTGTTTTTGCTAAAATGAAAAAAAAAAATGAGATGCTTACAACAACCCCTTTCATTTCATATTTCACACAGTTAGCGAAACTCTTTTTTTTAATTTTCCAGTTTACCCCCCAAAAGTGGCCCCTTGTTCAGAATTCATTAATTTACTTTACGCGTCCGTGTTTGAGTCACCAATTTACGTATGTTTACCAAATTTCAACTCAATCGGTTCAGTAGTTTCGGAGCAAATCGGCTGTGACAGACGCACGAGTGATCCTATAAGGGTTCCGTTTTTTTTTAAGGTACGGAACCCTAAAAAGCATCGATAATTGAGTGTATCGATATAGGAACTCCCTACCTGTCATAAAATTTTGCCCCCTTGATTCCTATGTCTTATATGGAATGTTGTCACATTTATGTCGGAGATATATTTGTCCCTCTCGTACTACTTTCTTGATTACACAAATCGTGGTACCTGATCTGTATCTTTTATCAGCTTACAAAGAAACATTTTCCCGCCAAAAATAGCCTAAATTTCCGTTTTCTCCTTTAAAGGCGAACTGACATGAACCCATTACTAGAACCCAAAACATTGTCCATTTCTTTGTACCAACAAAGCACCTACAAAGTTACGTTTACCATCAACTATTCCAGACAGTCGCACTAAAGTCAAAATAATGTATGAAGCGCTGATTTGACCAACCGCGAACGTAACTTTGCCGAGTCTCAATAAAAAACTTATCGTTAGATTGAGACGTATGATACAGCAATGTGACGTCACTAAAATCACTTAACGTTGATCCAAGCCAATTTCGACCTTAAATCAAAGCAGTAAGGAATAATTAGAACGCAAACACATTGCGCTCTATTTTTTTAATGCACTGTTTTACGAGCGGCTAGTTTTATATTGTTGTCTTTCGAGTTCTTATTTCAAACTGTGCTAGTTTACTGGTGCAGTTTGAAAACCGTTTGCCATTTAATATTAAACTTTAAAGCTAAGAAATAAGGACGAGTGTCTTGGGATTGAGCTGCATTAGTTAAATTGGTTTTCACACTCGATTTTTTAAATTTTATTGCTGTGTATACGGCTCCTTGTCGCATAATGACATTCTTGATTTTTTGTTTTTTTTAAATGTCAAAGGCCGTGGGCAGGTATGTGGTCAGTGTTGACAAGTTTTTAACTTTATATGTGAACATTGACATTATATACATGCCATATAGGGGTCAATATACGAATTTCGTGTTTTTGTTAGAACGGCTAAATACGATTACAAAAAAAAGTGGACAAGTGCGAGTCCAACTCGCGTGGTGAGGGTTCCGTAAAATATTCCCGTTTTGAGAATTTTCCCGTTACTTTGAATACTCAAACTTCTTATAGGTTTTCATGTAATCTTTAGGCAAGGAACTATTTTCATATTTTTTCGGTTTCGGAGATAAGGGGAGGAATGGTAATTTTTCGTCTTGTTTCCTAAATTACTTCAAATCTGTTTTTGCTAAAATTATAAAAAAAATATATCTGAGATGCTTACAACAACCCCTTTCATTTGATATGTCACACAATAGAGTTTACGAAACTTAAAAAATAAAAACCAGTTTACCCCCCAAAAGGGGGCCACCCTTGTTCAGAATTCATTAATTTACTTTACGCGTCCATCTTTGGGTCACCAATTTACATACGTTTACCAAATTTCAACTCAATCGGTCCAGTAGTTTCGGAGCAAATCGGCTGTGACAGACGGACAGCCGTCACACTAGGAGGAACGGAACCCTAATTATGTCTAAAATTTAACCCTTGAATCACTAGCTATAGTATTGATCGAGTAAACTTCATAGTTATGTAGATACGGAAAGCATGCGAAAGATATTGACAGGAGAGTGATAGCAGGGAATCGAGTGAATGGGGCACTGAACGCCTTTATGGGCAGCCAGAAAATATCACAAAAAGCGCGCGTGGCTGTGCATAGAGGAGTGTTGGTGCCCACACTTATGTATGGTAGTGAAAGTTGGGTGTGGCAGAAAAGACATCAAAGTCGAGTGAATGCAGTAGAAATGAGAGCGTTGAGAAGTATGTGTGGAGTGAAATTGAGTGATAGAGTCAGAAACAGTGTGATAAGAGATAAGTGTGGAATGGAGGAGATATAGTCACGAAAATTGAGAAGGGTATGTTGAGGTGGTTTGGGCATGTAGAGAGGATGGATGAAAGAAGATTAACGAAGAGTGTATGTAAAAAGAGTGGAAGGGCAAGTTGGAAGGGGAAGACCTAGGCGAACTTTCTCCGATCAAATTGAAGAAGTCTTACAAAAAGGCCAGGTCAAAAGTACCCTAAACCGACGAGCATGTATGAGAAATATTATGAAGGTGAGTGAAGCGAAAGTGGTTTGTCAGGATCGTAGCAAATGGAGATCCGTGATCTCTGCCTACCCCTCTGGGAAAGAGGCGTGATTATATGTATGTATGTATGTTATGTAGATATACTATGGCGGATGTAAATTTTATGGTGTCTATGTATTTATCACCTGGGTAGGCAGAAACAATTAAAAAGAGCGTTTTATGCTAGTATTAATATCGCTATAAACTTGGAATGTTACATTGTGCAAGTAACTGGCATGATTAACTTGTACGCTGTATTCATTTTCATCACACTTGCTCGTCAATGGCGTTATTACTTGCGAGCGTACAGAGCAGTTATGGGTTTTATCTCCCACGGGCTGTTAAGTTTAGTTTTAAAATATAGAACCCTCTGATTGGCTTAAGCAAACCTGGATGCTCTGTGATTGGTTGAAAAAAATATCTAGTTGGCCAAGCCGCCCCGCCCCGCAAGAATACTGCTCTGTGATTGGTTGAAATATTGAAGCTGCGCGCTCCACTAGCACTATCTAGAAGTGAAGTTGTCAATTTTTGATTGGTGCGGCCGTATGAAACTTAGATTTTTCTGTCTTTTGTAGTTATTTATTTCCTCGCAAATGTGATGAAAAACATTGTGTATAACACGGGCGTAAGAATATTGCTAACGAGAGTCATCAAAAGCCCTCCGCCTTCGGCGTCGAGCTTCTGATAGAATCTTGTTAGCAATATTCCACTTACGCCCCTTGTTAAACAATGTACTATTATAAATACGTATTATTTACACAAAACAACATAATGTCCAAATTGGCCAAGTGGCGTCCGCCACGCCACTATCACCAAAGGCGTTAAACTAAAAAAAAAAACTAAGATTTTAGGTGCTGGTAGTACATTGCACGTAGAACCGATGGCCGTAGGGGCAGAAAGGTTCTCGAGTGTCGACTGCGTACGGAAGGCGCGGCGTGGGTAGGCCAGGGATCGGAACCGGGTTTTTCAAAAGTCCCCGAAGTAGTCTAATATTTTGAATTATTTTAGGCTCTTAATGTAGGACTCTATCATGTATTTAGGTAACATTTTCGTATTATTAGACAGCCTGATCAAAAATGATATTATAAACCAAAGAACGAAATTGAACGAAATAAAACCGGTATTTTTGTATGGTGAAAATACCGGTATCCGATCCCTGGGGTAGGTGGGCTGATGACCTGGTAAAGGTCGCTGGAGTCCGCTGGATGCGGGTGGCGCAGGACCGGTCATTGTGGCACTCTTTGGGGGAGGTCTATGTCCAGCAGTGGACGTCTTTCGGTATGGGGTATCTTCTTTATTTCTTTCTTTCTTTAGGTACCTACCCTTATACGCATTTATTATATCCGTAGCAAGGAAATCCCGTTTCCAATTTTTGACTGGTCCCGGCGAAAATCCCGGTTCTTCAAAATAGTACCGGTTCTGCAATCCCTAGTAGGTATCTATATACCCACAGCATATTTACGAAAAATCATAAACAATACCAATTTTCGCCTCCCTACCTAACTTTTTGCAACAAAACTTGCCTTGACCATAATCCCATTCATTGTCCTCAAAAAGAACCTTAAAAAAAAACTTTTGCGCGGAAAAAACTTATAATAATTAATCAAAGGCATTTAAAAAAAAGTTTTACATCGATGCATTGACGCTATTCAGAGTGTCGGGAGACATCTTGATTTATGAATCCTTTTGTGGTGTTCGGCTGTTCACAAAGCTTGATATTCGCCTCACCGGGACCAGTGTAATTCAGCTGGTCGATCACGTAACGCATTGTACGCACGTCATGCTTAACTTATGTTGAGGGCCCTTTCGGCTACACTTCGACCCAGTGGGATCTGTTGTGCATTTGCCCTCCCCTTTATAGCTACTCCCAAGCTCGCTCCATCATTTCCACAAAGCGGATGATGCAGCTTAGTGGGAGCACCTTGAATTCCTTTGTTGCGGGTAGCCGTTACCAAAGTGATTCATTCTTTGTCTGGAAAGGGCATGACATTCACACAGTAAGTGTTCCATAGTCTCATCCTCCTCGCCACACATTCTACAGTCTGTACTGTTCGATAGTCCCATCTTGGCCAAGAGATCCTTGACGCCGAAGTGACCTGTGAACACCCCAGATATAATCCTGAGTTGCTTCCTGCTGGATTTCCAGAGTTTTTTGGTCCAGCCCGAGTCCACTGCTTCTATGAAGAGCTTTGAGTGCCTTAAACCCGCCTCATTCCTCCACTCGTGCTGGTGTTTGGTTTTGGCGTAGGTTTTAAAGGCCGATATTATGGTTCCCTGTGAGAGTCCCACAAACGGTTCTGGACCTGCAAAGGGATTTGAGACCCTCTTCTTGCAAGCTCATCTGCTCTTTCGTTGCCGATGAAGCCCTCATAGCCGAGGCAAAATACGGTTTCGAAAAACATTAATTTATAATAGCGTTTTTTTTTGTTTATTTCATTCTAAAACATTATTCTAAGATGCTTTATTCAAGAATCCACCAAACTTTCCACCCGGAAGTAATTATATAGATTTAAATTAAACATTCATTGTCTTTTTTATTTTATTTATATTGAATATTTTAAAGCAAATGTAAATGAACCTCATCATCATTCGCTTGTCCTTATCCCATTTACTTGGGGTCGGCGCAGCATGTTTTTTTCTTCCATACCTCTCTATCGCCCGTCAGCTCATCACACACTTCCTTCCTATTCATATCGTCTTTCACGCAGTCCATCCACCTTTTCTTTGGTCTACCTCTTCTCTGGCAACCCTCAACATTCATACTTAATGCCCTTCTAGCAACATTACTATCATCCCTCCGCATAACATGTCCATACCACCGTAGGCGATTCGCTTTCAGCTTTTCAGTTATGGGTGCTACTTTCAGGCTTCCTCTTATATACTCATTCCTTATTTTTTTTCATTTCATTTCATTTATTCCTTGATAAAACATAGTTTTACATGTCAGTTTATATATATCAATTTTTTTTTTTTTTTTTTTTTTAATAGTTTAGGTCATTCTTAAATAACATTAGGTACATAATATCGTTTGATCTATAACAGTTATGTCTTAAGTTACGCAGCACGCGGTCAATACGATTTGATTATTATGTAGTAGGTACATTTATAAATTGTCGTTTTTCTAGGAGAACAGTTAATATTATTTTATCGTAGGCCCTTAAACATCACAGTATCGATTGATTGGGTAGTAAGTCAGTTGAAAAGATGTTTGGCCATCAGTGTACATAATTCAGGAATTCGTCTATGCAATAGTATGCATCGGATGCTAGTTTAATTTTAAGTTTATTCACAAAACACCTCATACTCGGCGCGTTTTTTACTTCTTGGGGCAACTTGTTGTATATCTTGGGGCCTATCGAGTGGAGACATTTGTTGGCCTTTGCGAGACGTGTGGCGGGTGGGCGCAGGTCGCCGCGTCGCCTGAAGTTGTAATTGTGTGAGTCACCACGCGTCGGGAACTGTTCAAGGTTACCTCTCACGTACTTGGCTACTTCAAGGACATACAAGCTCGGGAGGGTGAGAATTTTGGTTTCCTTGAACAGTTCACGAGCCGGATGATCCCAGGAGACTCCGCATATGCAACGAATGGCTCGTTTCTGAAGCCTAAACGGTCTCTCGCGGTTGGCTGCGCTTGCCCATAGATCGATACCATATGTTAATAGAGAGTGAAAATAACCGAAATAGGCTTTTCTAACACTACTGTGATCCAGACTGGGGCGCAGCCTAACGAGTGCAAAGCACGCGGATGACAAATATATAAATATTCGATCCATTCTCGTCACGCCACACATCCATCTCAACATTCTCATCTCTGTAACATGCAATCTCGTTTCATCCGTCATCTTTGTGGCCCAACATTCTGATCCATGCATGACGACAGGTCTTATAATGGTCTTGTAAATTTTGCCCTTCAGTCGAAGGGGCATTCGGCCGTCGCAGACGGTTCCCGTAACCTGTCGCAATTTCATCCATCCTGCGCTGATTCGGTTTCTAACGTCACGGTCAATATCGCCATTACACTGTATGAGTGACCCGAGGTATCGAAAATCGGAGCAGACCGGCAGCGTTACGCCATCAAGCTCTATGTGCCTAAAATTTGAGAGACCGCCGAAATCGCAAAACATGTGTTCAGTTTTTGACCTGCTGATTTTCAAGCCCACATTCTCCAATTTTAGCCGCCACTGCTCTAGTCTGCTCTCAACCCCGAGTCCATCTTCACCGACAAGGACAATATCATCGGCGAAGAGCATGAACCTAAATAAAGATATAAAAAAAAATATTAATATTTATCCGGACTTTTTAGGAGCTAATTAAATATTGATTTTTTTGATGTCTGATTTTTTGTTGGATTTTGCCTCTAGGTAACAATTTAATTGATAATATATCCGTTACATTAAAAAAATCAGCTATTATAAATTATTTCCAAATATGTCATTTTTTCCATACAAGTTGTCAGTTCATTGCCTGGACTATCATGCTTAGTAGCATCAGTAGCATGATATGTTTTATCGGTAGCTGTATGTTTTACGTGACGTTTCAGTACATTTGGGACGTTAGGTGGGTGGGTTTGTTTTTATGTATTTTTGTCACGAATATATTTTTCTTTCTTTATTTAAAACGTGCCGATATATGACGTACTAGCTGGGCAGGTACAGTAAGGGAAGTGTATTCACGTACCACCGTAGAACCCTGTCGCAATTGACAGGCCGCCGTCACTCAAACTCGAGTGGTATGTCACCTTATTGCGATAGGGTTCTACGGTGGTACGTTAATACATTTCCCTTACTGTACATTTAAAAGTCACTTTTTGTACAGAAAAATGGCAGTTGAGTTGTCCTAACGTGCGTTCGAAAATTTAGGTGTATATCCCTCTAATGTACATACCCGTAATTGTTACTTTTAAGTGACTTTTTTTCATAACATAATGTGAAAAAAAAAAGGTTAAGTAAAGGTCAGTTGCAGAGAAACGAGACCTTTTCTGTTATAAGTTTGTATGACAACAATAAGGTAACTGCCCCCCCTCCCACCTGGGTGCTTTTCTTCTTATATTTTTTTTAGAATTTTAAGCGTACCTAGTAGTTTCGGAGATAAATAATAATAATAAAAAAAAAACCTAAATTACTTCGAATCTGTTTTTGCTAAAATTATAAAAAAAATATCTGAGATGCTGACAACGACCATTTTCATTTGATATGTCACACAATACAGTTTACGAAACTTTTTTTTTAATTTTCTAGTTTACCCCCCAAAACTGGCTCCATTGTTCAGAATTCATTAATTTGCTTTACGAGTCTATCTTTGGGTCACCAATTTACATATGTATACCAAATTTAAACTCAATCGGTCCAGTAGTTTCGGAGCAAATCGGCTGTGACAGACGGACAGACAGACGCACGAGTGATCCTATAAGGGTTCCGTTTTTTCCTTTTGATGTACGGAACCCTAAAAAAGTCCACAAAACACATCCTATATATCTTGTATACACAAGGGGTCAAGGTATACAGGGTGTACTTACGCGACTCAAAAAAACGTCGTGAATTGTGTTCGGTTGGCGCGAAACGCCATTTATCGCTAATGACAGTAATGGCGTTTAGATCCAAGATGGCGGCGTGTATATCTTATTTGCGTTCGTTGAACTGGTTCGGTAATTAGTTATTAAATTTAGTTTAGCGGTAAATACAAGACCGTCCAAGTGCGAGCTTCCTATGCAAGCTTTGAGGAATATAAACGAGTATCTACTGATGTTCCCAACATTCCCATTCCCGGGAACATAATATTTAACTGAGAAAATTGTATGTGTTACTGGGACACGAAATGTGAATGTGATATTTTCTTGAGTTTTAATGAAAATACAATTTAAAAAACTAGCCAAGTGCGAGTCAGACTCGCGCACGAAGGGCTCCGTACCATTATCTATAAAAACGGCAAAAATACGTTTATTGTATGGGAGCCCCCTTAAATGTTTAATTTATTCTGTTTTGTAGTTGCTGTTATAGAGGCAACATAAATACATCATCTGTGAAAATTTCAACTGTCTAATTGTCACGGTTCATGAGACAGACAGACGGACAGACAGACGACCGGACAGCAGAGTATTAGTAATAGGGTTCCGTTTTTTCCCTTTGGGTACGGAAGCCTAAAAACGACTCTAAATAACTGTGGGGTATGCGGTGATGTATGTATGTCGGATCTTTTTTAATGACACGAAGCTTGCCGTAGCTTATGGACACTTACACCTGCAGGGGAGGCACATAATAATAATAATAAATAAATATTACGGGACATTCTTACACAAATCCAACTAGGCCTATAGTAAGCTCAATAAGGCTTGTGTTATAGGTACTAGACGATATATAACATATATAAATACTTAAATACATAGAAAACATCCAAGACTCAGGAACAATCATGCTCATCACACAAATATTGGCCCTTACCGGGATTCGAACACAGGACCTTCAGCTTCGTAGGCAGCGTCACTACCCACTAGGCTAACCGGTCGTCAAAATGCATGAAACTGAAACAAACAAATAAATTGCATGAAAGTAATCCATTCAAAAGGCAACTCTACCAGGTACCGTCCAAAGTTGAAGATCCAATGACAGTTATATAAAGTTGGCCACATCAAAAAATCTCAATCTGATATTACCTCCGATTAGAGGTGTGCGCCGATGGCAAAATCATCGGCGGCGGCGTCCGGTGGGATTTTGATCGGCGGCGGCGGCGTGATCGGCGTGAAATCGGCGTGGCACTTTTTTTTCGGTTTATGGTTAAATAACTATAAAGCGTAACTTCTTATGGTGAAATAAATTAGTTTTAAGATATTCTGAAATCGAATTGCACCAAAAAAATTAAAAATCAATTAGGAATCGTGATTTTTCTTCTTCTTTGTCGGTTCCTCAAGGATGAGGGTCGTGACTACCAAGAGCGCAGTTCTTCAAAAACATTCTCCAAACCCTTCTACTTTGGGCTAGTTGTATTACGCCTGGGATATTGACGCCCGCCGGATACATCAATCTATCATATGGGTGCTCTGTCTCTACTCCTCTTTCCTTTAACGCACCCAACCATTATCATTTTCTCCAAGCTGGACTGGTCTTGGCCGGCCACGTGTAGTTGAAAGCTGGATGTTGATACAAAGCTCTTTGAGTGTCGACACATAAGTGTGCCGTTGTATACATGAGATGACCAATATTCTACGCCAGCATCACATTTCAAATGTATCTGTTTTGCTCTCAAGCCTGGCTTCCAAGTCCATGTTTCAGAGGCATGAAGAAAAATGGAGAAGAGAAGGGTGCGCATAAGTCTGACTTTGGTGTTGCGGTAGATGTTCCTGTTCCTCCATATATTTTCCAAGCGCTTTACTGCTGTTTAGGCAATTTTCGATCTTCTGATGACCTCTTTCATACAGTCTCCGTCGTATGAGATCTGTGAGCCTAAGTAGACAAAGTTTTCAACTAAGTCCAGGTCATGTAGTTCCTGTGCCCTCTGCATCAACCCAGCTCTGTCTATGAACATTAGCTTCGTTTTTTCCTGGTTAAATGGAGGCCGTAGTGTACACTGATCAATTCAACTTTCTTTAGAAGTGTAGCTAGCTAGTTTGGTCTCATAGGCAACTATTTATTGCAAATTGTTATTCGGATGCCACCCTGCCAGCTCTCAAGCACTCTGCGTAGTCCGCGCATTATGTGTTCTTAAAGCCTTGATTGTTCTTAAAGGGTATGGACTCCATGTCTTCCAGCCGGACACGAGATTTGCCGTCCAAGTATAGGTTTTTCACCAAAAAGGTCTGAAATGTTCAGGTATAAAACCCACCCATTTCCCCAAGCACTACAAACATTTTTCGCTAATCTATGCAGTCGCACGTTTTGGCGTAATCGATGAAGAATAAGGCCATGGGTATGTTAAATTCTTTGATCTTCTGAATTAACTGCCTGATATTTAACATCTGCTCTCTTGTGCCTCTACCCTTAACAAATTCCGTTTGCTCTATTGCGATTTGTCCGCTTCTGTAGTACTCCAGACGTTTGTTTAGAATATACTATAGAACTTTACCAACAAGGGATATAAGTGAGATAATTAGTTCGATAGTTGTCAAATTTACGTGTAGAACATTTTTTATGTAGGGGGCCAACCATAGAATCTGCCCTTTGTGGTATACCCACACCCGACCGACGTATTAGGGAACAGATTCTTCATGGAATGAGTTAAAATACTTTTAGCTACTGGAATATGCCCCAGTTGATTATGATTATAGATTGTTAGCTGAAAAAGGTCACGTGCTCAAGCATTAGAGGAACGAATGCACATTTACTTATTGGCTGAAGCCGCAAACCTTTTAACTCTATCTGGTCCAATTTTACAGGAGGCACAAAAAAACCTGTTTAATTTACATCAAGGTTACATCACCATAAAATTAATGAATAAGTAAGGATTTGCGGCAGTAGTACTTATAACTTATAAATATCATTACAAGATGTCCAATTGTCCATTTGTTTTTTTATGCTTTTATGTTTTTAATACATTACTTGTTCTTATTTTCTATTTTTTTCATGACGTTTACGTCCCAAAGGACATCAAACAAGAATAATCATACAAGTTATGTAATACAACATTTACATAACTGTGCCATAACATGATTTGATAAATGGAATTAAGAGGTTTGTGACTTTAGCCGACGATATTTGTCATGGTGTGTATGTTCGCAAGAATGTTATAATCATGCGTGTAGACATATACTGCAGAATTGCCGATTTTTATTTTATTGCGATGTGAATTAAAGCAAACTCTTTAATGTAGAAAATTACAAAGATGACATGTACCGTGGAGACTCCTTCCTTATTCGGCATTGGAATTAAAATTACTTGAATAAATTGCATAGAATAATTAACACTTTTCGGAAAAAAACGCAATTACGCCACGCCGATTTCACGCCGGTCAAATCTATCGGCGGCGGCGGCGTGGAAAAATCATCGGCGGCGGCGGCGCGGCGGCGCGGCGCACACGTCTATCCGATATTACGATGCCCATCCTGTATATAATTTCCATGTTAGACAGTATTAAGTCATAAAACTATTGTTGTACACTCAATTTTCACACTTGTTCGCTAGAATGTTGCCACAGTAGAAATAATAGACAGTAACAGGCTGAAAAACAGTAAAATTTAAACTTTGCAATGCTTTTTTGATATAAATGTACCTAATCATATTTATTTCGTGATAATATTACAGAAATATTGTTTTTTTTTATTTTTTTATTTATTCATTAACAAATTACATTGTGTTTGAATGTCATGCCTTAAACCTAAGAATATATACAAATATGATACACCATTCAAATTGATATAATACACAGATTAGGAGCATTTACAATGTCAAGGTTCAACTTAATACATAATCAAATTATACATAATAACCTAAAATAAAATATATATATATATACTTTTTTTTAAGTTAGGTTTAGTTTATTATATTATTAATTAATGTTCTCCAACATATATAATAAAGAATTTGTTTCTAGAAAAAAAAAAGTTACATGTCACAAATCTTGTTTGTCTTGTCTTGAATTTATTTATTTTATTTATTTGAAAATATGTTTACATGCCCTTACAGATAGATCCAATGATGAGACTTAAAATTAACATATACAACAGTACAATATAAGTTATTAAAAATAACAATCAGGTACAAACAAATTATTACAAATAAAACCGTTACAAATTATTGTCACCAATTACTCTTTCACGGATGTAGGCCTCGCATCCATCATCTCACAATTGGGAATGGATGAAAATTTTAGAAATGCCTGATTATTTTTTTGGTGACAGGAATAACCTTCCTTAGCACCAGAAAAAAGTTTCAGATTTTCCAGCTGCGTCAATTTTTTTTGAAAAATATAAACAGTTTCCTCACTTACGTTTTGGGTCAGTTACGGCACCTTCCTCGATCGGTCTCATATTACAAAAAATATATGAAATATGAGTGGTAAACTGACACTGGCAATGATATTGACACTTGCAGCAGCTATATTGGTCATTACCAGTGTCAGTTTACCACAGATATTTAAGATAGTTTTTTGTAATATGAGATAGATCAAGGAAAGTGTCTATTTACCGTTCTTGACCCAAAACGTAAATGAGGAAACTGTTTATATTTTTCAAAAATAATTGTCGCAGCTGAAAAATCTGAAACTTTTTTCCGGTGCTAAGGAAGGTTATTCCTATCACCAAAAAAATAATTAGGCATTTCTAAAATTTTCATCCATTCCCCATTGATCTCACAGATAAAAATATGAGTATACAGTTACTAAATATCAATATTAATTGTTTTAAACTATTGTTTTATACCAGGTCATCAGTCCACCTACCCACGCCGCGCCTTCCGGTACGTGGTCGCCACCCGAGAACCTTTCCGGCCCAACGGCCATCGGTTTTACGTGCAATGTGCCCCACCCACTGCCACTTAAGTTTAGCAATTCGGAGGTCGCGGGAGTCCGCTGGATGCGGGTGGCGCAGGACCGGTCAAATTGGCAGTCTCTGGGGGAGGCCTATATCCAGCAGTGGACGTCTTTCGGCTGATATGATGATGATGATTGTGTACTACGCATCTGTCTTTTACGCTCACTCTTAAACTGAAAGAGATAGTAGTACTCGTCAATAGAAGTGCGAGCATTTTTCTTTTAACATAAATAACCTTTTTGTGCCAATGTTGTCAAAAATCTCTGACAAGGAGATAAAATAAAATGCTTTTTTGCCGTTAAAACAATGACGGGTATATCGAACATTCAGAATGCTTTTAGGTATCCTAAAGGGTATTGTTATATCTCTCATAATGGAAGCAGTTTAGTCATTTATGCATTTGTATTTTGGCGGGGTTCATATTGTTATCAAAAATAATTGGGACCGAGCGCGACGACAGCGCCACGTGACAGGTGGCCATTATGGAAAATATTGTCACCGCTGTCAAACAAGAAGTAAGGAAATATTGTGAAAAATATTAATGAAATCTTGTGTTATTTTACTATATTACACAATTTTTGACAATGGTAGGTAACATTATTTTTATCTCAAAAACGATTAGAAAATGTTTACTGCAATATGGATTTGACAGCTCAAGTCAGCGACAAAAATGACAATTTTAGCCGTAGCGAGCGCTGTGATCGTTTAGGCTACCCCCTCCCTCCACCCGCTTTGCACTCTGCCAATACGTTACTGTCATATTAGGGCCATGTACTTATTGTTCTTTTTGTAGAAAATTATTAAGACGTATGTCAGGCCTGTGAGAGCGTTGCGATTTAGAGGGCCTAAGGCTCCAAGGTAGTTCATAATTAATTTGATTGTTTTAAATAAAAGCTAAAGTATTATTTAAGTAACAGAACAATTTACTAAACTCACAAAGATCTGTGTAAAATCGAAAGAACAAAAGACGTATAGATCTGATATGCGTGTGTTGATGTATGAGGTTCCCCAGGGTAGCGTTTAGGGCCACTTTTATTCTTGCTCTACATTAATGACCTTCCTAGATGGAATAGCCTACGGTCTTGTTCGCAGATGATAATCGAGTGTAATGATAGTAGCATTTATGAAACTGAAAATAATCAAACTCTTACAAAGTTAAAAGGCTACCTAAATGTTCACTACGACTATGATCTCTGTGAGACCAAGTTCCAACGCCATTGGGTATTTAAAATCTTCACAAGGTTCCATTTTTCTACCTGTGTCAGACAGAACAATGCCGGTTCGGGTGGTACTAGTAATTGGAATCGCCTAGAGCTCGTTCTATGCTTCTATGGGCGATCTGACTATTAATGGTGAGGGCTGTCACCAATCCTAACCCATGAGCAACCATATTTTTTAAAGTTTATTGTTCGTGATTATTTTTCAAATGATAACTTTTGACAAGTGGGTCAATCAACGTTTTCTTGTTGTAATCCTATCCCGGTTAGCCAAGAGACAACAGTGACAGACTTTTTTAGAAAAAAAAACTACTATAAATTGGGATTCTATCACGGTAAAGAGTTGCCCCACCATGGAATGGGTTTAACAATAAGTATAACAAAAATACGTGTATACTGGATTTAGCAACAAAAAATAGTTAAAAGTCAAAGTCAAAGTGATTTATTCTTCAATTTAGGCATATTACATGCACCTATGAATGTCGATAAACTACCACCGGTTCGGAGAGTAAACCTCTGCCTCGAAAAGAACCGGCGTAAAAAACTCGGCGAGGTGTCATTTTTACAAAACAGTATACAATACTTATACGAGTATCATATCAGTATCAGAGTATTAGATATAACATTACATTGCTACAGTAGAAAGTCAATTTATTTTGCAAAAGATATCTAATGCAGGACTTGCTCACTGCCAAATATCCCTATCCATGATGTAATCGTTTATCTAATAATAATGCTTTTGAAATAAGTGTCCGTTTTACGACAGATTTGAATTTAGATTCAGCAAGTTCGGTAATGTGTTTTGGAATTTTATTGTAAAATTTTATACAATTTCCTAAGAACTACTTTTTCGCTGTTACTAGCCCAAGTAATATAGGAGCCACTGATAGCTGAGGTGGTAAGGCAAGTGACGTTCAATGTGGAGGTACTGGGTTCAAAACCCCGTACAACTGGGTTTTTAGGGTTCCAAAAAATTCAAAAAAAAAAAAAAAAATCAAAATTATTTATTCGCTTTAACACGTAAGTATAAACAAAACAGAGATATCCGGCGGACCCCAAACTAGGCTGAGCCTGTATCTTCGGGCCCTAAAGTGCAAATATGTGAAACAGGTTTAGTAGATGAACATAGAAAGTATAGAAGCATTTTACAAGCAGAAATCTACAATACAATACGAGGCGACAATACAAGTGTGTGTGTGTGTGTGTGTGTGTGTGTGCGCGCGCGCGCGCGCGCGTGTGTGTGTGTGTGTGTGTGTGTGTGTGTGTGTGTGTGTGTGTGTGTGTGTGTGTGTGTGTGTGTGTGTGTGTGTGTGTGTGTGTGTGTGTGTATGTATGTATGTGGAGTGTGTTGTATGTGTTAGCAGGCAAGGAGAAGGACCTCCGTGTCATGATATGATAGTTCCACTAACCACTTTTTAATAATCACCTTAACTTTACCTATTGCGTAGCGCTGAATGGCATGAGTTTGGCAGATATTATTATAGATGCGTAAATGCATATAGTCCGGAGAGCGCCTGGCAAGGGCTGATCTGTAATTTGGCAACGGAACTCTAAACTTACGCTTGCCCAGAAGTTGCCCATAAATTGGTAAATTTGTTATTACCGCATGAGCTCTAGCTACTGCTTTCAAAATATATAACCGCCTTACACTCAAAAGTTTTGTCTCTCGATAAAGATCCACCGTTCCGTACCCAAAGGGTAAAAACGGGACCCTATTACTAAGACTTCGCTGTCCGCCCGCCTGTCACCAGGCTGTGACGGACGGACAGAGGACGGACAGCGAAGTGATAGTTAGACAGTTGAAATTTTCACAGATGATGCATTTATGTTGCCGCTATAACAATAAATACTAAAAAAACATAATAAAATAAATATTTATGGAGGCTCCCATAAAACAAACGAGATTTTTTTGCAACTTTTAATATATAATGGTACGGAACCCTTCGTGCGCGAGTCCGACTCGCACTTGGCTGGCTTTTAAATTGTATTTTTCAATCAAACTCAAGAAAATATCACATTCACATTTCGTGTCCCAGCAACACATACAATTTTCTCAGTTAAATATTATGTTCCCGGGAATGGGAATGTTGGGAACATCAGTAGATACTCGTTTATATTCCTCAAAGCTTGCATAGGAAGCTTGTAAACTTTATTTGTTTGTAGGAAATGAATGAAGATGCAGTGCAGATCTAACGGTTCAAATCTGCACTGCATCTGGTCGTCAGTTTGTTTTTGATAAACTGGCGAGCCCGTTTTAGCGTTGCAGATATTATCCGATGATCATGAACGCTCGCTCGTAAATATTGGATTTTTTATATGCGTAATCGCTTGTCTATATACAGCCTTGGTCAAAAGTGTGCACCCATGCGTTTTTCATACAAAAGTCTAACTTTAAAAGGTGCATTTATATATTTTATAATAGAAAGTTGTGTATCTATCGGAAAAAATCGTCATATTTATTGACGTTAAGGGAAATTTTTGTAAGCTTTTATTTAAGTTTCAATATATGTTTGTTCGGGTGGAATCTTGCAACTCAAATTTGAAGCAGATAACCTTAAATTTACGGTCACACGCTGTAGATTCGTTTGAGATTAAATCAATGATTTTCTAGTTAGAGGCAAATGTCTACTGCAACCTTAGAGCATACATAACTGGAGTAGCCTTTCAGTAACTTACCCCTCTGTAAAAAAACCTTGCACTATGTGCAAAAAATCATACAAAGACAATTTCACAATCGATCATAAAATCGCCTCGCAAAAGAACACTGATCATAAAAATGGCATCATGTTGCTGTAAGCACTTGATATTATAAACGTTCAACCACTTCAAGCTTTTAATATATAATTGAGTTTCAATATCCTATTAAGATCCCCCTAAGAAGAGCCCCCCGCCCCCGCAAAATTCGGCAGACATTTTTGTACGCAAATACGACATAAGGCTACTCCAGGAGCCGTAGCATGGTTGGCCTTGTCACGCGATAGGTGATAGGATAGAGCGTGCGTCACTGGCTGACACCGTTCGATAGAACGAGACGACGCTCCTATCTTGTCACTTGTCGCGTGATAAGGCCAACCATGCTACGGCTCCAGTTATGTATGCTCTAAGAACTTTAAATTACATAACAGAAAAAAAAAACACTATCATATTTGTACACTCAACTCCGAATGCCTCCGACCACTACGTATAAATATTGTGTCAGTGACTTCGCAAATAAACTCCAAAAGAAACATAATCATAAAACACAATGAACATCGCGAAATCACACATTCACAAGGAAGATAAATCACTATTTACAATACAACAGCTTCTTAGAACCGCCTCAAACAAAAGGTTATAAAAGAAAAAAAAAGGTACTAAAAACTCGCTCCTGCCAACCCTGCGTCGATTTTAACGATCAGTGGACTAAAAATTTGAAAATCGAACGCGGATTCAGTTAGGAATACATTGGCAGTTGGTTGTGAATTTTTGAATAGGGAACAGCTTTTGAGCCGGCAATGGTTGGTGAGCGTTGGAAATGTTTGAATTTTAATTTTGCGTTTTGGGGTTCTGTGGTGAAATGTAGTTTGATAGGTTTTTTTCCTAGGCTAGGTTTGAAGAGGCACAA
The DNA here is from genome assembly GCA_932294315.1 of Epinotia nisella. Taxonomy (NCBI): domain Eukaryota; kingdom Metazoa; phylum Arthropoda; class Insecta; order Lepidoptera; family Tortricidae; genus Epinotia; species Epinotia nisella. The sequence goes on from OW028699.1 coordinate 1,738,442, forward strand.
GATACGGAAGAGTGTCTTGTGTCAGAGGGCAAAATGTTCTCTGGGTAGTTCGAAATGTTTGATTCGGCGTAGTACGTTTCAAACTTTGTGTACTGTCAGAAATAGATAGATATTGGTTAGGTACAAAGAGAAGACAAAGCTAATGTCTTTTTAACCCACGACGCAAAGAGAGAGGTGTTATATTACAAGTTTAACGTGTCTGTGTATCTGTCTGTGGTATCGTAGCTCCCAAACGGATGGACCGATTTGAATGCGGGTTTTTTGTGTCACAGATAATTTTAAGCCGAGTGTTCTTAGCGATGTTTCGTCAAAATCGGTTCAGCCGTTTTTAAAATATTGAACTTTTAAATGAAAAACCGGCCAAGTGCGTGTCGGACCACGCAAAACGAAGGGTTCCGTGCCTATTAAAAAGGTCGTATCGTCACATAAATTTTACGGCACTTACGTCCTTTTCTTTGAGGAAGGCAGTTTTTCAGCAATATCTCGAAAACCTCTGAACCGATCTTGTTCAAAACAATTTTCGGTGAATGAAATTAATAAGCCCTATGTCCATGAATTTTTCCATATTTTTAAAATACACCGTTCAAAAATTAGAGGGGGGGGGACAGAATTTTAGTGACTTTCGGGGCGATTATCTCCGACCCTATTCACTTAATCAAAAAAAATGCTAAGAAACCTTATATTTATTTTGAAAGGCCTATCGATTGATGTGCCACACGGGGGGTCACAATGAAAAAAAAATTTTTGTCTTTTAGTTTTATGTATGGAGTGCACCCCTAAAACATTTTTTTTTTGTAATTTTAATTACAAAACTATGTAGCGGCTAACAAAATACACCTATCCTCAAAATTTTATTCAAATACACTTTATAGTTTTCGAGTAAAATGCCTGTGACATACGGACAGACGGACAGACGGACAGACGGACAGACGGACAGACGGACAGACGGACAGACGGACATGACGAAACTATAAGGGTTCCGTTTTTGCCATTTTGGCTACGGAACCCTAAAAATCGGGGGTTTTTCAACTTTTCTAAGCTGTAGTGATATTGTTAAGTGTAACCGTTAATTGTTTGCGTTGGACTAGGTATCCTTCAACTACTAATAGGAAGTCGTTAATACGGATATACTTATGTTTTGTTTTAATTTGAACCTTGCTACTTTAACAATAAAGTCACTATTCGAGTAAGGTGGCCAATTCCGTCTGCGGGGTATTTCCGTACGACGGCGTTTGCGGCAATTCGAACCACAATACGCACTTGCCGACTCGATCGATAAAGCAGCGACTGTATTTGCTACCAACAGTCAAAAACAGATGGCGTTCTGTTATATAGTTTCGTCATGTCCGTCTGTCCGTATGTCACAGGCATTTTACTCCAAAATAAAGGTGTATTTGAATCAAATTTGAAATTACAAAAAAATATGTTTGTAGGGGTGCACTCTACACATGTAACTGCAAGTCAAAACACCGGCCAAGTGCGAGTCGGACTCGCGCACGAAGGGTTCCGTACCATTATCTATAAAAACGGCAAGAAAATCATGTCTGTTGTATGGGAGCCCCAGTCCGACTCGCACTTGGCCGGTTTTTTAGTATTTTTTGTTATAGCGGCAACAGAAACACATAATCGGGGAAAATTAAACTCTATAGCTATCACGGTTCTTGTGGTACAGCCTGGTGACAGACAGACGGACGGACGGACGGACAGCGAAGTCTTAGTAATAGGGTCCCGTTTTCACCCTTTGGGTACGGAACCCTAAAAAAACAAGTCCACGTGGGGGTACATCCATCGATGCAGCATCGTCAATATAGTCGGATCGGAGATAATCTCTCTGAATGAAAGTCATAAAAATTAATGTTATTTAATATATATGGATGTATAATGCAGAGCGACATCGTCACTCTTTAAATAAAGACAAAAAAGTCATAAAAATTGTGTCCCCCCCGCCCTCTAATTTTCGGTGTACATAAAAAATAAAAAAACAGACATAGTGCTTGATTTCCGTGTTTCCGTGAGTCACCAGTGCTGGCTGAAAATCAGCATACTACTGAGCCGGTGTCCGGTTCACTGCCGCAGAGACACGTTGTTTCATGTTTTATATAAATAAATAAATAAATATTGTGGGACAATTCACACCAATTGATCTAGTCCCAAACTAGGCAAAGCCTGTACTATGGGTACTAGACAACGGATAAACATACTTATATAGATAAATACATACTTAAATAGATATTAAACATCAAAGACTCGAGAACAAACATTCGTATTCATCATACAAATATCTGCCCCGACCGGGAATCGAACCCGGGACCTCAAGCTTCATAGTCAGGTTCTCTAACCACTAGGCTATTATGTCGTTACCACCACTGGCGCGTACGAATATAATATAATTATTTACTATCTTTGCTATGCTGATGTAGGTAAGTATTCTGTGCTGTGCTGGGCAATATAAGTATGTATGTTTTTATACTATACTCTTCAGCCCACCTGCTGCACCACTCCAGCGTATGCTGGGCACTCTACTCTAGACAACTCTAGGCAACTAGACCTCTACCTACTTAGTTACTACGCACCGCGGAGTCGAGATATATTTGTGGGTGAGCGTTGAGGTGAGCAACAAGTTAGAGAATAGGGGGGGGATGGCGGCAGTGTGTGATGCGAATAAAAACGGAACGCTGCTAGATATACCCCGGTTCGTTCTTGACCGACCCGCCCCGTTCCGTTCCAAGGGCGGGGCGCGTTTTTGCAACCTTCACAAATTGAGAATATGCCTGACCGTGAAAAGGAACGCATTTTATTTGATACTTGCCATGATAAAATCGAATGTTTTTGCAAGTTAAAATGTTATTTATAGTGTTTTTTTAGGGTTCCGTACCTCAAAAGGAAAAAAACGGAACCATTATAGGATCACTTTGTTGACAGTCTGTCTGTCAAGACGCTTTATCTCGGGAACGCGTAAAGGTATCGGGTTTAAATTGAAACCATATAAACTAAGGTCCCTTGAAGGTGAAAAAAATCAAACTAAACGTCAAAAAAAGATACGGCCGTTTAAATATAGACGACCGAATAGCCTAGTGGTTAGAGAACCTGACTATGAAGCTTGAGGTCCCGGGTTCGATCCCCGGTCGGGGCAGACATTTGTATGATGAATACGAATGTTTGTTCTCGGGTCTTGGATGTTTATCTATTTAAGTATGTTTATCTATATAAGTATGTTTATCCGTTGTCTAGTACCCATAGTACCTACAGGCTTTGCCTAGTTTGGGACTAGATCAATTGGTGTGAATTGTCTCACTATATTTATTTATATTTATTTTATATCGCAAAAAACGTATATTTCGACTCTCTCAAAAGGGGGGTATCAAAATTTATAGGGTACTTTCCGTTGACCTAGAACTATGAAATTTGGCAAGTAATATCGTCTTATACTACAAATACAGGGCAAAATCTGAAAATTATCCATTTGTCAATTTGTACGGAACCCGCGGTCGGCGAGTCCGACTCGCACTTGTCCAGTTTTTTTCTATTTATCTTTTATGGATTTAATGCTATTTTGTAACTGACCCTAAATTTTCCTGTCAAATATTTTAATAACTTAAGGGGTGTTACGTACTTGCCTTAAAATGACATTTTTGGGCATATTCAAAAATCAGCGTGAGATGTTAAACAAAAATTAACTCAGTGTCAGTTTTGTGACGACAATTAAGCATTCATATGATGTGAAAATGATTTTGTTTCACATTAAAATAACGTGGTTATGCATATTATTTATAAAATGATTACAAACTGAATACTTATTTGTCGTCACAAAACTGACACTGAGTTAATTTTTGTTTGACGACTTGCGCTGGTTGAACGTCATGTTATCATGATTATGTTATGAGTGGGGACTTTTATCTTGCTATCTGGATTATACTAATATTATTAAGAAAAATCTCCGGAACAGCTTATCCGATTTTATAAATTCTTTCCCCTGCCTGTAGAATACACTTTCCGGATAAACTAACGAAAAATAATGCGTTATTTTTTATTGCACAATTCAAAAGTATAATCCAGCGGAATATCAACTGTAGCATTAAAACTTTCTTACGATTTTTTTTTCTGATGTTAAAGGCATTTGAAATCTGACACCCACCGATAACGTTCTATAAAAAATGACGTCACAATCCATATTCTGGACGCGTTTAGTATAGAGTTAGTCATTAATTTGCAGTTTCCTCCTTAAACTTTGCGTTTCAGTCTATACTTGTCATACAAAATATCATTTCTAATTCAATATTTAATTCTGTCTTAGTGTTATGTAATTTTATCGAAAATTAATTTTTAAAAAAATTAGTGATTTTAACGTGAGATAGGTACAATGCAATAGTTTTTTTTTTAATATATATATTTCTGTTGTATGATATGTCTACGTATATCCGCATCGATTGAGTGCAATTTATTCAAAATTTAAGTCCCATGCATATTCCCTACTGTGAACGGCTTTGACAGTTCACAATTTTTCGCCAGTTTATAATATCGCGAGTAAGATTATAAACTGACGGTGTTCACAATCTGACGGTGACATATATAAGTATTTATTTACCTTTATAAGTATGTAAATCGTCGCCTAGTACCTATAGTACAAGCTTTGCTTAGTTTCGGACAAGGTATTTTTTAGGGTTCCATACCTCAAAAAAACAGAACCTTTATAGGATCACTCGTGCGTCTGTCTGTCCGTCTGTCACAGCCGATTTGCTCCGAAACTACTGGACCGATTGAGTTGAAATTTGGTAAACATATGTAAATTTTATTGGTCATCCAAAGATGGAAGCGTAAAGTAAATTAATAAATTCTGAGCAAGGGGGCCACTTTTGAGGGGTAAACTGGAAAATTAAAAAAAAAGTTTCGCAAACTGTATTGTGTGACATATCAAATGAAAGGGGTTGTTGTAAGCATCTAAGATGTATTTTTTTTTTAAATTTTAACACAAACAGATTTGAAGTAATTTAGGCAAGAATCCCCCCTTATTTCTGAAACTACTAGGCCTTAAATTCTGAAAAAATATGGAAAATAGTTCTTTGCCTAAAGATAACAGGAAAACCTATAAGAAGTTTGAGCATTCAAATTAACGGGAAAATTCTCAATATTTTACGGAACCCTCACCACGCGAGTTGAACTCGCACTTGTCCGGTTTTTTCTTTTTTGTACCACGTCGGTGGCAAACAAGCTTACGGCCCACCTGATGGTAACCAGGCTGTGTAAGATTATTCCCAAATATCTATTTATTTAATTTGAGCAACTTTATAATAAAATAAAGGAAATTAATTATACCATATCACCTTTCGCATCTAAACCGTGTGTTCTAACCTTCATAAAACAAATTGGGTAGTTTCCTCATGTTAAAATTGATAATGAAGTGTTGCTAAGTGGATTGTAAACCATCACATAATTGTAATAAAGTGTAAATTACAAAATATAATTAAGATCATAAAAAGATATATGGACCTTGAAAGTTTGGAAAAAATATGCATTTTTTATAGTCCAAAAGTAAATTCAAAGCTACCAATAGAATCCTTACGCTTTTATAGAAACAAAATTTTACTACAACCTATGCCTTAACGCAGTATTTCGCGACCGGAACAGCAATTTACTTGATTTCCCATACAACGATTAGTACAAATATCACATTGTGACGTCACGATTCAATGTTAATCAGTATGAAACGTTTTCGGCTGCCGCCAGCGAGGTCCGCATTCAACTTAATTTTTTGGGTATTTATGTTCTATAATTGTAGTTGCTCCCATACAAACATTTGTTCCTCTCCAAAAACTGGTTCGAAAGGCATCGTAAAAAAATTAGGACACAAGTCTATTACTTATTTTCGATCATGTCAGTGTTTCAACGGGATCTGAACCCGCGACCCCACAGCTAAATACATTACAGCAACAATGAGCAACAATTTGTGAACGATTAATAAGTTGAAAAGCTGAATAGTTGTAATTTGGTCGTAATTTAAAATAACTCGTTAAGGAGCCGTGTCATCAATCAATACGGGTGACGGGTGTTAAGGAAGGCGCACACTGGCAGTATTGATGGTCTTGAATATTTCTAGACACCTTTTGGGTCGTGGAGACGAACTGATGTTAAACGCGTTGTTGAACGCGCAAGCGAACGAAGTTCTCCGTTTCAGTTTGGGCAAAAAATATTTCGTATCTCCGGCTGTGTGTGTGTGTGTGTGTGTGTGTGTGTGTGTGTGTGTGTGTGTGTGTGTGTGTGTGTGTGTGTGTGTGTGTGTGTGTGTGTGTGTGTGTGTGTGTGTGTGTGTGCGTGCGTGCGTGTGTGTGTGTGTGTGTGTGTGTGTGTGTGTGTGTGTGTGTGTGTGTGTGTGTGTGTGTGACTTTATCGGACTTACACCGAATTCCACCAAAGCTATAGGAATATGAACTTATTTCGAATTGACACTAAGCTATATACGTACGATCAACCAATTTGATTTATGGGCCACTTCGTTCGTACCTTGTCACAGTGAAAATCAATATGAAAGCCCCTAGATATTTCATATCATTGTCACTGTGACAAGGCACGAAGTGGCCCAGAAATGAAATTGGTTGACTGTACTTAGTACGTACTTATGAATGACAGTGTACCCCTGACTTAAGCAACAGAATCGTTGTACGTTTTAATTATTGGTAAGTCAGTTATAACGGGCGCTTAACTCTAGAGGGATCGCCAACCTAAGGGGCTACTTTTTAAGTTAATGGGAATAAGTTTTCGCATTAAACTAATCTTTAATTAATAATTGCAATAGCGCCTCGGCTATTTAATGTTTGTTGGTGAACGATAATAAGTGCGGTAAAATACATGTTTTATACCAATGGTGCTTATGTGTATAATTGGTTTTAATCATTTGTGTCGCTAGTCTCTATATGTTAATAAATATTCTATGTCATATTTCATTTCATCATTTGCCCCATCTTTTGCCTAAAAAACGTTTGGTTAGAATACAATAAGATGAAATACCAAATATTTTTTTTAAATATATTTTCCGCCGTCGTTACATATATATGAAAAAGAGCGAGAGCGATTAATAAAAAACCGATTTCTAATCAGTACGTTAAGTCGAATAGAGTCCCGGGTAGCAGTTTTTCTTTAAGTAATTCTAAAGGCTCCTAAGATACGACACTCCAGGGAAAGCCACGTCTTAAATGTACAGAATAATTTACAGTCAGCTTTATTTATATTTAGAAAAAAGGGTATACCTATAACTTGTATGTTGTAACTTGTAATCTATGCTTGGTTTGCGAAAAATACGGTTTTGGCTACAATAAAAACGTCAAAGGAGACAGATTACAGAACATCTTGAATACGAATGTCTTAAAGTAACGTTGTTTAAATCAGTTTTATGCGTTCTCTTCATATAATGATTTTTTTGAGAAACTTACTGCAGATACTTTGTAAAACTATAAGTTACCTTAAATGTGTATTTGTAAAGAGCTGGCGGCTTTCTCGCGCAACGCATCAGCATTGCAATTCAGCGAGGAAATGCCGCCAGCATCCTCGGTACAATGCCTCGAGGGCCTTTTTTAGATTTAACTTAGTTTTAATTTATCTTAGTTAATGTTAATTATAATCTTGTATTCACTTGTAATAAAAAAAAAAAAAAAAAGTTTTCATATTTTGCTTCAAAGTTCAGATAACAAACAATTTTTGTGAATAAGATTGCAACATTCGCGAGTTTTTTTTTTTTTTTTCAATATATTTAGAGACTATTAACATGTTTCGAACAGCGAGCGAAAACCGCGTACGGTTTATCTGTCGCCATTGTCGCTCGTTTAACAATAGTAGTTATACCATTTAAATAAGCGGGTGACCTGGAGGTTAAAGTAGCTAAGGGGTATTAGTTTAAGTACATATTTATCTTTCTCATATATTATTATCTGTAATAAATCCTTTCGTATTATGGAAAAAAATCTAGGTATTACTAGATTAAATAAACAAGAATCAAGATCGCTCCGCTCTGGTTTATCTTAAAAAACAACATTATTTAGGAAATTATAATAAAACCGATAAACATGAAAGTACTTACGAAAAATATTATTTTAGCTATATGTAAAGTACATCAAATTATTTATGAACTTTAAACTAATAAGATAATTTGTGACTTGGTAAAACCTAAAAATGTTGTTGATCCCTGCCACTAAATTATGACTTTTGTTTAGAAATTTAATTTTGGACAACGCGCTGCTACCGCTTCTTACTGGAGGAGATAGCTCCAAGGGAAAAGCCCACCTTTGTCTATTAAGAAATATGGCTTTCTTAATTACCTACACTATTAACCAAGGAATAACCGCGTCCTTAACGGTAACTATCTAGGTAATTATTAAAATGATGATATACCAATCTATCCGTTACGCAGAAAAATCTGCTGTCAATAATTATTTCCTAATCCTATTATATTATAAATGCGAAAGTTTGGATGTTTAGATGTTTAGAGTTTGTTACTCAATCGCACTTAAACGGCTTAACCGATTTGGATAAAATTTTGCAGGAAGATAGTTTATAGCAGGGATCGGATACCGGTATTTTCTCCATACAAATGAAATCGGTATTATTTAGTTCTTTGGTTATTATATCATTTTTGATCGGGCAATCTAATAATACGAAAATGTTACCTAAATACATGATAGATTCCTACATTAAGAGCCTAAAATAATTCAAAATATTAGACTACTTCGGGGTATTTTTGAAAAAAACCGGTTCCGATCCCTGGTTTATAGCCTGAATTAAAATATGTGATAGTTTTTATCTTTGGTCCACGCAGACGAAGTCGCGGGCGGAAACTAGTTTGAAATATTTTACAATCTAGTCGTCAATAAAATTACTGGACTAGAGCGTAAGACTAAGGATGAATATCCAACGAAGTTGTGCGTATAAGTCAAGCTTATTTTGTATCGAAAACCGACGAAAGCATGAAATAGCTAACACTTACCTGTGTCTAGATTCGGCAATATAAGGTAGGTTTATCACCATCCGACATCGTAACGACGCTGTTCCCGTTTATTAAGGCGCGCCATTCACGCTCAGTCTTTGTATACTTGAGATTATCTGAGTTGGCTGAATCGTGTCGACGGTATAAGATTCCAATTCCAATGACAGTTTTATTAAAGGTCGGCCACATTCCATAATTTCAACCGTAAATGTATTTTCATCACACTTGCTCGTAAATAGAAAGAACGAAAGAAAGATACATTTATTCACAAACACACAGGACACACATATTAAACAATAAAATAAACAAGAGATAAATTGTTTAATGGGTGTGATCTGATTGGTTTAAGCAACTTGTTGGCCGTGGGCCACTCAAGAATTTTGCTCTGTAATTTTTTTGAAAAAAAATCTAGGTGGCCACTAGCCGCTGTACTGCTCTGTGATTGGTTGAATTAAATATTTGAGCTGCACCGCTCCACTCGCAATGATCTGGAAGTGAAGTTGCCGATTTCATCAATTTTTGATGGTGCGGTTGTATGAAACTTAGATTTTTCTGTTTTTGTAGTTATTTATTTCCTCGCCAATGTGATGAAAAACATTGTGTATAAAGCACAAAAAAAGTTTTAGAAAAAAGTGCTAAAGGGCAACTAAAAAATGTGTGCATTTTTAGATACGCTGCCAATTTTTGGGTTAAAATGGACGTAGGCTATTATTATATGCCGCGGCTCTGCCTGGGTTCTCTGTAAAACGGGAGTGGAGCTGCGCGAACAGTTTGTGTAAAATAATCTGCGTGCTGCTATGTATTATTAAACATGCTTATAAAAATAGTAGCAGAACCAAGGCAAGCGATATTGTTCGGGCCACACATCGTGTGTAAGGCCCTTAGGAATTTTGACATGGCAACACCTGTCAGTTGTAGGAAAAAGTTGAAACTTGTCTACATATAGGTATACTTCCGTTGGTGGAGGCCTATGTCCAACAGTGGACGTCTTTCGCCTGATGCCTATGATAACAAGTGGAATTAAAATATTTTTCAAAAAACCCGACTGATTTTTTGCAAATATTATAGCATATGTCGACTCCCACGATTAAGAGGAATCTAACGACACCTCATATATCAAAATCAGTTAAACGATTTAGGCTACAGGGCGTGCCAGAGAATAAGACATACACACATAGAAACATACATATATACATACATACGACCGAATAGCCTAGTGGTTAGATAACCTTATTATGAAGCTTAAGGTCCCAGGTTCGATCCCGGTTGGGGCAGATATTTGTATGATGTATACGAATGTTTGTTCTCGAGTCTTGGATGTTTAATATCTATTTAAGTATGTATTTATCTATATAAGTATGTTTATCCGTTGTCTAGTACCCATTTGCCTAGTTTGGGACTAGATCAATTGGTGTGAATGGTCCTACGACATTTATTTATTTTTATTTATTTACATACATACGCTCGAAAAACATAATCCTCCTTTCCTTCGGCAGTCGTGTAAAAATAGCAGTGATTCAGCGATTAAAAGTCGCACGAACCGTCGCCCTTGAACAGCTAGCCTTTCCCACCCATCCTGTCATCGCCGCTGAATAAAGCATGTCCCGTGAAAGCGTTTATCCTCAGCCGTGTTTGCGCGCGCACTGCCCATTCACGGTACGACTTAACCACCACACACTTCCCTACACATACGCCCTTATTATGAATCTTACGTTTATCTCAAAACGACGTAAGTTTTGTGTTGTTTAAGTACAGATACGATGTTTTGTGAAGTATGTAGTGGTTGAGATAGCGTCGTAACTAGATAGCTTAAGAAAGTCTTTAGATAAAGAAAATTTCTTTAGGACGGTCTTAAGGAAGGCGTGCAAACAGCCGTTTATGGGATGCTGAGGTGTATTGGCATGTGGATAATTATTTAAAAAAAATCTTTTTTTCACAATCTTACGCAGACCGACTGAGTACTTGTATTCAACTAAGCAATACTTGTATTTTACTTTTAGGACGTAATTAAATTCTAGCATTAAAGCAATACTTTTTGTACTAGACATTAGAACTAGTGGCTCAGAACTTTAGAACCAGTCTTTTTTTTTCAAAAAACAAAAAAATATTTAAAAAACTGTATCGACCAAAAAACTTTTTTTTTTACAAAAAACAAAAAAATGATTTAAAAAAAACTATATCGACCAAAAAACTATATAATAATTATAATAGGACCTGCTCACACCATTTCACGAAAATCGGTTCAGAAATGCGAACACCCGGACATCTGGACATCCGGATATACGAAATTTTTTTTGGCTGAAACGGAGAACTTCGTTCGGTTCGCTCGCTCGTTTATCCCGCTGAGCGCCCTATTGACACGGTGTGCCAATAGGATTTTCAACCTATCTATTATACTTATAAAGTTAAATTTCCAATGGTATTTTGACTTCGATTGTCGTTCGACGGGTTAATATTAGAAAAATAGGGTAACAAAAAAATCTGGATACAAACATAAATAAACATCCAAAAGTTAGTGATAAATTTACGTGATAATAACACAAATACATTCCCTTAGCAATATGCGTACTCGGGACCTTTATGCCAATTTATGATAAATTCGAGAAACTTTGCAATAGGCTATTCTACGTTTTTTTTTAATATATTCTAAAATGTTTGTGTAGATTCGATAGTCAACTGGTATTTTCATTTCCTCAAAATAATATTGCTGTAAATAAATAAACATAATAAATAGTTAAATATTAGAGGACAATCTTACAGAAATCGACCTAGTCCCATAGTAAGCTTAATAAGGCTTGTGTTATGGGTACCAGACGACGATATATTTAATCGGGAACAAAATATGTTCATGCTCATCACACACATATTTGCCCTTACCGTCATCATCACATAAATGTTCCATTTTGTAACTTATATCTGTCATACAAATAGTTTGTTAATATTGGTTACTAAATTGAACATTTTTAACTTACTCGGTGACGTCACTAACGATGCATCTCGTCTCACGAAAATGCCCTTTAATGATCGTGAAAATGGGAATATTCCCGTGACATCTCAGGGACACGACACATTCTGTCATCTAGAATCTAAATCCAGTTAACCTTGACTAGTCGATATAAAACTTTGTAGTCTCAAACCATGCTGTCGTTATTGAGACATATAAACTTTACACCATGTAAGTGGTCCTTTCAAAAATGCATGTACCCAATTACCGTGAGTCGTTAAACTAAAATTAACTCAGTGTCAGTTTTGTGATGAAAATTAAGCATACAAATTATGTGAAAATGAACTCGTTTTTACATTTAAATAACGTGTACATATATGCATACCATTATAAACTGAAAGGAACAGGTTATTTTATACACACTGAATACTTATTTGTCGTCACAAAACTGACACCGAGTAAATTTTCGACAACTCACGCTAATTACGTAAACGATTTTTTGAAAATGCCCAAGTATAAATACTAAAACCACTTGCGGTATAAAAGTCACGCACGACACTTATAAAATAAATAATACTTAAACGTTAATTAATATTAAAGCAACATCGAGGATTCGTTTAACATCTAATTCCCGGGCCGTCCATAAACAGTTAATAGAAAACAATAAATTAGCAAATGGCGCCGCCAATTTTCAAAATGGCCGCCTCTCTAAACAAGCCTTATTACTCGACTACTTAACTATGGTCCCTCTTAGTTTGGATCGCCGGCTAGCACGTAAGGTTTAATGATAAAGTTAACGCCCTAAAATGGCCCAATTCGGTACGTAAAACATGACCACAAAACATCTATAGCCTTGTCTTGTTGCAGGCAAGTGATGATAGTTGATAGCCATTTTAAATCCTGAAGCAAATGATAGGGTATCTGTGATATCGTAGCTTCCGAACGGACGAGCCGAATGAAGTGCGGTTCACACTCTATAATAGTATTCAAATACACTTTAAATCCTCAATGATGTGTTCGGGATAACCGCCATTGCACCGCCATGGCCGTCTAGATTTCAAATCATGACCAACCAGATTTCCATAACACGCCACGCTTCGAAATTTGAAAGTCGTTAATTTATCAATATCGATATCATAATGAAAATACGTACACCTACTGCCAGAGACAAGTTTATTATTTTTACAAATCTTATTGACATGATACTGGTAATTACTGCCAGTTTCTGAACGCATTAGCGGGTTTATAGTATGTGTGTAGATAAAGATACGTTACGACGTGACGTGGTTTATTTATGTTTTTGGGTGTTTGACCCCAAAATCCGCATCCGCATCCGCGGATGTTAGTCTCAAAATTCGCATCGGCAACATCCCCTGGTCAAGACGTATTTTGACATAGCACCCCAAGCGACGTAACTCAATTAACCCGCCAACACGGAACAGATGTCGGTTAAAAAAAGAAAATTATTACTTCATAACAGCGAAACGGTGTCTTTACGGTGCTACAGTTGTTAATTTTTATCTTTTTAAATTACAAATGGCGAGAGATATCGAACGAGGCGTTTTGGCGGTTTATTAAGTTTTTAATTGGGTTCTGTTATTTCGCAAAGAAATGAAAAAAATGCGGCTGGCGATGAAAGTGCCTTAATATTGTGACCGCGGCGTTTTTTATTTTCCATTTACATTTTGGCGGGTGGCGCAGGACTGGTCAATTTGGCACTCTTTAGGGGAGGCCTATGTACAGCAGTGGACGTCATTCGGCTGATATGATGATGATGATGATGACATTTTCTTGAATGACGTCGCGTCTCGGCTATGCTAACCCTTCTGTAATCATCATCATCATCATATCAGGCGAAAGACGTCCACTGCTGAATGTAGGCCTCCCCCAAAGAGTGCCAAAGTGACCGGTCCTGCGCCACCCGCATCCAGCGGACTCCCGCGACCTTTACCAGGTCATCAGTCCACCTTGTGGGGTGCCCACGCCGCGCCTTCCGGTACGTGGTCGCCACTCGAGAACCTTTCCGCCCCAACGGCCATCGGTTCTACGTGTAATGTGGCGCCCACTGCCACTTAAGTTTAGCAATTCGGAGGGCTATATCGGTTACCTTGGTTCTGCTGCGGATGGCCTCATTTCTGATGCGATCACGCAGTACTCCTAACATAGCCCTCTCCTTGGCCTTTGGGTGACTTTGAGCCTTCTGTAATAGCCCGATAAAATCAACCCTTAAATCAGTGAATGCTAATTCACAGCTATTCATTGCTAGTGACAGCTATGTCACTGGGGAATAAAGTCGTCATGATTTTATTCGTCATTAAAGTCGTCGTTAACGGCGTAATGTGCTCTGGGTTTGAACCTGCTAATTCGAACACCTTGTCTTTACGATGCCGGATAGATCTACGATCATCCAGACATTACTAATTCGTACATCTATCTATACTTCTATACTAATACTAGAAATTTTGAAATTTTATAATACTCTGATACTGAAATGATATATTGTATACTGTTTTGAAAAAATGACACCTCGCCGAGTTTTTTACGCCGGTTCTTCTCGAGGCAGAGGTTTACTTTCCGAACCGGTGGTAGTTTATCGACATTCATAGGTGTATGTAATATGCCTAAATTGAAGAATAAATCACTTTGACTTTGACTTTGACTTTAACGGGAAATGTCTGTGTGGTTGTAAGCTTGTTCGTAAGCGGCAATTTGCGAAACTACTACGATTTTTTTTTAAAGTGCGAGTCGGACTCACCCACCGAGGCTTCCGAACAAAATTACAAATGTATAGTTTTCCGTTTTTTCCCGTTTCTATAGTATTGAAGTATTAATATAGAAGTATAAAATGTACGAATCAGTAATGTCTGGATGATCTTAGATCTATCTATCATCATCATCATATCAGCCGAAAGACGTCCACTGCTGGACATAGCCCTCCTCCAAAGAGTGCCAAAGTGACCGGTCCTGCGTCACCCGCATCCAGCGGACTCCCGCGACCTTTACCAGGTCATCAGTCCACCTTGTCCAGCCTACCCACGCCGCGCCTTCCGGTACGTGGTCGCAACGCGAGAACCTTTCCGCCCCAACGGCCATCGGTTCTACGTGTAATGTGGCGCCCACTGCCATTCAAGTTCAGCGATTCGGAGGGCTATGTCGGTTACCTTGGTTCTGCTGCGGTCATATATTTCTGATGCGATCACGCAGAGAAACTCCCAACATAGCCCTCTCCATTGCCCTTTGTGTGACTTTGAGCCTTCTTATGAGGCCCATAGTAAGCGACCAAGTTTCAGTGCCATATGTCATCAGGTCATCACTGGCAAGCTGGCAATACACACTGGTTAAAGACTCTAGATATGGTTTTACTATTGTGTCATGAACATGTTGCGCTGTTGGTTTTCACGTGTTAATAAATATATAAAACCGTCACAACTTCGAGTTCAACTCGCGTGGCGAGGGTTCCGTATATAATACACAAAAATATTGAGTTTTTCCCGTTACTTTGAATAGGTTGACTTCTTATAGGTTTTCCTGTAATCTTCAGGCAAGGAACTATTTTCCATATTTTTTTCAGATTTTAAGCCTAGGAGTTTCGGAGATAAGGGGGGGATGGTCAATTTTCGTCTTATTTCCTAAATTACTTCAAATCTGTTTTTGAAAAAAATATAAAAAATATATATCTGAGATGCTTACAACAACCCCTTTCATTTGATATATCATAAAATACAGTTTGTGAAACTTTTTTTTAATTTTCAGTTTACCCCCAAAAGTGGCCCCCTTGTTCAGAATTCGTTAATTTAATTTACGCATCCATCTTTGGATCACCAATTTACATAATATATGTATCAAATTTCAACTCAATCGGTCTAGTAGTTTCGGAGCAAATCAGCTGTGACAGACGGACAGACAGACGCACGAGTGATCCTACAAGGGTTCCGTTTTTTTCCTTTTGAGGTACGGAAATCTAAAAACACTAAATAAAACTTGCTCGCTCGCATGAAACTTGTGAATAGGTTTTTGTCAAATTGGATAATTTATAAAAAAAGTGAACAATGATGTTTTATTGATTTATTACTATATATTGATTATCCACGCCTCTTTTATTTTTATATTGTAACGTCATTTCTGTCTGTTCGTCTGTCTGTGCGACGCAGCGTTCTCGTATGTAAATATTTACGCATGAGTCAGAGCCAGCTAAAATGGCGCTTTGACACGAATTTCAACAGAGAAGTTCATTAGCTCTTTAAATACCGAAGACAAAGCACAGTAATCCGTTTTTTATGCCACGGCGGTGGCAAACAAGCATACGGCCTGGTATGCGGACACCGTAGTTTATGGACGCTTGCAGCTCCAGAAGTGCCAAAAAAAAGGCGCGGAGACCCTTTATTGAAAACTAGCGTCCGCCCGCGACTTCGTTTGCGTGGATCCAGGATAAAAATTATCCTAAAAGGGATGTCATAAATTATAGCCTATTAAATAATATATATTAGAATTTTGGTCAAGTGCGAGTCGGATTTTAGTTTTCCCATACATTTTGAGACCCAGCGCCTGATCAAGGCAACGAGCAATTCGGTCTCCATACCAGGCCTTTAGAACGTTATGAAAATAGCGATATTATTACGATATAACTCCGTTATTTGCTTAAATTTATATAGAAATTTAAGCAAATAACGAAATTATATCGTTATAATATCGCTATTTTCATAACGTTTGAAAGGCCTACTCCATACAAAGTTTCATTCCCTTTTTCGTCCCTAAAAGAGATTAAATTTTACATAAATTATAGCCTTTGTCCTGTTCTGATATATAAGGTACATAACTGGAAAGTTCCATATAGATTCGTCCAGCAGTTTTTGAGATTAGGTGGAACGTACATCCATCCATCCATCCAAACTTGCACGTTCATAATATTAGTAGGATTAGTAGGATAAGTGTCCGTCAAAAATGGTATTTTTACAAGCTTTTAACTTGACCTGTTCATTTATTAGTGAGAAACAAATCTTGCAAGTTAAATTTGACCCACTCCCCGGTGACCGATTGAGCTGAAATTTTGGGTATAAGTATAGTTGGATGACAATTCAATATTATGGTACCATCGGGCAGATCTGATGATGGAGACAGAAGGTGGGAATTCAGTACTTAACCGACGTAACTCCGTTGAGTTTGGGCTCGTTAGAATCGTCTCAACGAGTAGACGGCATACAGAAAAGTGCAGGCGTTAAGCTTGTAGTACTGAAAATGAAATTATTCGCAGAAACTACAAGCTTTATTGCCAACTTTATTTTTGGCGCAGTCATTAACTACTTATTTTTATTTATTTATTTATTTATTTAAACTTTATTGCACAAATACTATTATTTGTATAAAAGTACAATTGGCGGATTTAATGCCATCAGGCATTCTCTACCAGTCAAGTACAATTGGGCTAAACAACAGTCAACCATTGGGCTAAACAGAAACTCTAGTGGTGCAGGATCCTAAATACTGAGACTAGAATAAAAACACAAATCAATTAATTACATGAATATACATACTTATATAATGCATACAATATAAACTTACTTAGGTATAAATACAAACAATTATATGTACCCGTACAAAGATATCACGAGGATCATCAATCTTAAATATTAGAAAAGAGATGCTTACGCAACTTGCGTTTAAAGGACAATTTGCTCTGAGCTTGCCTTACGGTAAGAGGGAGATCGTTCCACAGACGAATAGCCTGAACAGTGAAGGAGATACTTAGAGATTATCAACTTTGATTGTATAACTCGTAATTTTATGTAAGGCGTCATTTTACCGCCATCTCTCGACCGTTTGATCAACGTTTGTTGCCCCGGATGCTTATGAAACTTATTGTTACTGAATACAAGCAAATCCGCGGAATTGGGATGTTATCCGGCACAACGTACTAAAATTAGCTGCTGGGTGCTTTGCTCGGCGTTTTCTGTGTGTTTTTGACAGCATATCCGAAAATTAAATAAAAGTAAATACAAATGTTAGTTGCAAAATTGCAGCCACATTTCTACCGATAGAATTGAATACGAGTGGTCAATTACCACTCATTTAAAAAAAAACTACCGCTATTTTAAAATAGCATTTAATCATAATTTTGTACAGTTTTCGAGTGAAAGAGTGCTCGTTCGAAACTCAAAAATAGGTCCTCAGCACAAGTGAAATTGAAAACTTTTCCGAGAAATGCAACTGCTTTTTTACTTTTTTGGTCTATGTCACTCCCCCAACAAGGTGGACTGATGACCTGGTAAAGGTCGCGGGAGTCCACTGGATGCGGGTGGCACAGGACCGGTCACTTTGGCACTCTTTGGGGGAGGCCTATGTCCAGCAGTGGACGTCTTCCGGCTGATATGATAATGATGATGTCACTCCCACGATTAAGAGAAATCCAACGGCACCTTATAATCGTCAAAGTGGTCAAAATCCATTAGGTTGTTTGGACTGTAGTAGCCCGTGAAATATAATTATTTTTATCCACATACATGCTTAACTTAACATACATACCTACATATTTATTAATACGGTCTATTTATACGCTCAGGTAAAAACTCGAATTAAAAATTTAGTTATATCGCAGGTTTCGAATACAAACTTCTCATTTTTAGGGTTCCGTATCCAAGGGTAAAAACGGGACCCTATTTACGGGACTAAGTCTGTCTGTCTGTCACCAGGCTGTATTTCATGAACCGTGATAGCTAGACAGTTGCAATTTTCACAGATAATGTATTTCTGTTGCCGCTATAATAACAAATACTAAAAATAGGATAAAAGGGGCCCATACAACAAACGTGATTTTTTTGCTCGTTTTATAGATAATGGTCCGACTCGCACTTGGCTGGTTTTTATATTCCGAGCTTCAACCACTAGAATACACAGTCTAGTCTGCGAAATTGAGCGCAAACATCTTACCTATGCATGGCGATGCATATACAAGATGTTTACGCTCAATTTCAAACTAATACACATACTGTAAACAATTCTAACTGCTATTATGTACAACCATCTAGGAGAAGGAGGGTACCTTGCCTTGATACAGTACAAACTAATACGAAGATGCTTACTTTAACTTAATGTATACATACATACATACATATAATCACGCCTCTTTCCCAGAGGGGTAGGCAGAGATCACGGATCTTCATTTGCTACGATCCTGACAAACCACTTTCGCTTCACTCACCTTCATAACATTTCTCATACATGCTCGTCGGTTTAGGGTACTTTTGACCTGGCCTTTTTGTAACATTTCTCCAATTTGATCAGAGAAAGTTCGCCTAGGTCTTCCCCTTCCAACTTGCCCCTCCACTCCTTTTATATACAGTCTCTTCGTTAATCTTCTTTCATCCATCCTCTCTACATGCCCAAACCAACTTAACATACCCTTCTCAATTTTCGTGACTATATCTCCATCCATTCCACACTTATCTCTTATCACACTGTTTCTGACTCTATCACTCAATTTCACTCCACACAACGCTTTCATTTCTACTGTATTCACTCGACTTTGATGTCTTTTCTACCACACCCAACTTTCACTACCACACATAATGTATATATATCTTATAATTATCTTATCTAGTTGAGGGCCCTTTCGGATACACTTCGACCCAGTGGGATCTTTTGTGCATTTGCCCTCCCCTTTATAGCTACTCCCAAGCTCGCTCCATCATTTCCACAAAGCGGATGATGCAGTTCAGTGGGAGCACCTTGAATTCCTTTGGTTGCGGGTAGCCGTTACCTATACTTAGGTATATCCTAAAACAGAATATGGTTAGTTATATATGGTTAGGAATATATATACCTATAATTTACCTATGTTATGTAAAAAATGTGTAGTAAGTAAGCTGAATACATAAAATGAAGTGACTTCTTTTTCCAATAATAAGGCAAGTAAAGTTTTTATCTATTCGTAACATGGACCTATGGTACCCAGGACAAGCTATGGTAATAATAATACCACGTCCGAGCGAGATGGTAGCATACAAATCACCAAAAGTGTATCAGAAAGGGAAATGTCATTAGTTTTCCTTTTCATAGTTCCACTTTTTTTTAACCACTACCCGCCCAAATTAAGTAGGTTGTTTATGGTAAGTCATCAGCCATTTTAAGACTAGTTCTTAATTTAGCTGCATAGAAACTTTTCCGTCCCTTATTGTGGCATCACGTATAGCTAGGCCTTTGAAACGTTATAAAAAAAGAGATATTATAACGATATACATAACGATATGATTAAAATTTCTATAGAAATTTCAGAAAATAACGGAATTATACTGTTATAAAATCGCTATTTTTAGAACGTTCTAAAGGCTTGCGTATAGCTTGTCCTGAGTCCTGATTATCATAGGCCCATGATTCGTAAAAAATCCAACTGCAACACACACACACATATAGCTAGTACAAAACCCATCACACACCTATTTATAAAACAACTCTATAAATACAGAAAATAAATTACCACAAACATACTAATACACTCCTTAGCGTGCATTTAAGCAACAAATTAAAAAAAATACTGGCTTCACAAAATGGCGTCCTCATTTTTATACTCTCTAGGCATGTAACGTCGTTGTTGTAGAAATATTTGACAGCTCACTCGTAAATACGGATTAAAGAGCAGATTAGAATAATATACGGGTTTCTTATTATGATATTGGTATTTGATTTTTTAGGTTGAGCTTTAAAATGTTCGAGTTAGCTCGTTATTTACCGAATTATTGGAAATATGATATCATATTGTGCTATTCATAGGGGGTATATGCCATAATCGCCACGCTTGGCACATGCGGGTTGGCGATCGCAGTATTTCCACCGTACTCCAGGGATGCTGCTGCCCATCCCCCGGTGGTCTTGGTCGTAGTTTTAGGACATACCCGGGTCCACAAGGTGGACTGATGACCTGGTTAAGGTCGCGGGAGTCCGCTGGATGCGGGTGGCGCAGGACCGGTCAATTTGGCACTCTCTGGGGGAGGCCTATGTCCAGCAGTGGACGTCTTTCGGCTGATATGATGATATGATGATGATGATGATATCATATTTCTACTTTTACATGGAGGAGAGATGTCTCAAAATTTTAAAAGGACAAGACCACTTTTTTACTTGACTTTTGCTTTTGTTTCTTGTACAGTTAAGTGCCAAAATATGTATCGATTTAATCCTCCCTTCAACCGCTGATATAAGAGCGATGGGAAATATTTATGAGTAATTTGTCATGCCAATATTTATACACTGGACTGTATTTTGTGCAATAAAGAAATGAACCCTGCCTGGAGCCGTAGCATGGTTGCCTTATCACGCGACAAGTGACAAGATAAGAGGCGAGCGACGTCTCGTTCTATCGAACGGTGTCAGCCAGTGACGCACGCTCTATCCTATCACCTATCGCGTGACAAGGCCAACCATGCTACGGGGCCTGCAAAGCAATGTTGCCTGCAATGCTGAAACATAATTATAGATATTATTATCTAGCTTAACAATAGATAATAATAATAATAAATAAATATCGTGGGACAATTCACACCAATTGATCTAGTCCCAAACTAGGCAAAGCCTGTACTATGGGTACTAGACAACGGATAAACATACTTATATAGATAAATACATACTTAAATAGATAAACATCCAAGACTCGAAAACAAACATTCAATAATATTTTTTTATATCTGATTTTTTGTTGGATTTTGCCTCTAGGTAACTATTTAATTGATAATATATCCTTAACATTAAAAAAAATAGCTATTATAAATGATTTCCAAATTTGACATTTTTCCATACAAGTTGTCAGTTCATTGCCTGGACTATATAGGCAAAATACAAGGTTGGAAGTTTGTATGGATTTTACTTGCGTATGTTCTGTGAAAAGCCGCGGTTGAACCTAGTAAGCAATAATTTAAATAATTCAACAATAA
This sequence comes from Epinotia nisella, assembly GCA_932294315.1. Lineage (NCBI taxonomy): Eukaryota > Metazoa > Arthropoda > Insecta > Lepidoptera > Tortricidae > Epinotia > Epinotia nisella. The sequence goes on from OW028699.1 coordinate 1,760,277, forward strand.
TTTGATTCTTTAGATGTTTATCTTAGTATTGTCAGCTGTCATTATTAATAGAGGAAATAATTTATAGTTATGGCGGCAGTTTATACTAATTTATATGCTTTTGATTATAATAATCAATATGTTTATACGTTGGTATGTTTGCTAATCGGTCAGGGTGCGGTGCGGCTCCAACCCGACTGCCAAAGGAGGAGGGTAATGTTTTTCGAGTGTATGTATGTATGTCTGTTTCTTTGTGGCCTTTTGTAGCCTAAACGGCTTGATGGATTTCGATATATGAGGTGTCGTTGGATTCCTCTTAATCGTGGGAGTGACATAGGTTATAATATTTGTCAAAAAGCAGTCGGGTTTTTTCAAAATTCTTTTGATTTCACTTGCTTTCTACAATGTTAATCGACCCCGTTCCAAAATAAGCAAAACTTGCACTATGGGTACTAGACAACGATAAACATACATATAGGTATACCCAAATACATAGAAAATATCCACAACTCAATAACAAATATTCGTGCTCGTCACACAAATAAATGCCCTCGCCGGGATTCGAACCCGGGCCCTCCGGCTTCGTAGGCGGGGTCGCTATCGCTACCCACTAGACTAAACCAGGCATCGATCATCATCATATCATCCAAAAGACATCCCCTGCTGGACATAGGCCTCCCCCAAAGAGTGCGACAATGACCGGTCCCGTGCCACCCGCATCCAGTGGAATTGAGATATATAATTATGGAATATAAAAAATGTTGGGGTGTGTAATAAGTTGTATAAAAACAAATTATTTAATTTCATATGAAAGTAAACGATATTCATTAGTATAAATTAAACGCAATCTTTGCCTATTTATTTCGCCTATAGGTTGGCGCTCGTTTAGCACCACCCGGTGCTCATGTGTAGGGTTGTGGTAGGTTATTTCCAATAAACCCACGGGATTGTATCGCCCCGATATTGTACCGGGGCGCTCTCCCTGGTCGTGTCCGCACAAACGGGCCAGTCGCGAGGGCCAAAGTAGAATGCGTCAAGCGAACTTTTGGCCCTCCTCGGCAGCGACAAGGTTGGACAAATCGTTGGGGGCTTAGTGGATAGTCTGTGGCTTCTGTTCGGGACACACACCCGTCCGGCCCCCTCCGACCGGGCGGACGGTGCCTCAAAGCATTCCCCCAACGTAACAAAAAAAAGGTTACTCCTGCGGACTCTAAGGCTGGAAACAGTGCTCGACCGACGGTCAGCGCGTATGCTCGGTCGGGCGTAGCTATAGCTGTAGAAAGCATACAGGAGCCGTAGCATGGTTGGCCTTATCACGCGACAAGTGACAAGATAAGAGCGTCGTCTCGTTCTATCGAACGGTGTCAGCCAGTGACGCACGCTCTGTCCTGTCACCTATCGCGTGACAATGCCAACCATGCTAAGGCTCCTGTGCGTTCAGACCAATGCTCACCGTCAGCGCGTATGCGGCCATAGTAAAACACGTGCGACCGACCATACGCGCTGACGTCGGTCGAGCACTGTTTCCAGCCTAAAGTCGCCCAGTGCCTGCAATACGGCCACATTTCAAATGTATTTTTCACTTCTCATGCTCGAAAAGTGTGTCATATTAGGCTTAGCAAGCGGGGCTAAAGTAGTACATGTAGCCCCTAGGGAAAATATGTATAAATATTTATGATTTTTAAAACATTTAATTTGACCAATCAAAACACTTCGCTGTAGTAAATCCTACCAATCACCACTCTTTAAAAAAACATTTGTATTATTTTGCTGCAGAAACCAGAATTAATTTCAAATATCAGGTGTTTTTTAGTCCCTAACTCACAATAATTATTAAAACAAAAAACGTCTCTGGCCGTCAACGACGCACCTGTAGACGGTCAGGCGGCCAATACACAGTGATTAAATACTGATGATCCACCATAGTTGTCTCTTTCTATAACATGCAATGAGAAAGAGACAGCGCGTGGATCGAGTGATAATACTTCACCGTGTATTGGACGCCACAGAGGCGTTTAATCGTGGTGTCAATATTTTGTATCTATGTCAAAGCAGTTTATTTAAAAAAAATATGCCGTCAAATCGAATAATCTTTGCGCCGTAGAATTTATTATTGATTGTGAATCTTTGTTTTACTATTTTCTCGCAGTCGAAGTGAAAAGTAGAGTGTATAACTCGGGTCTAAAAGCCATATTACCCCTCGAAATATTTTCCCTCACTTCGCTCGGGAAAATAACCATCTCGTGGTAATATGGCTTACTTTAGCCCCTTGTCATACAATCTACTATTACTTTTGAGATGTGACTCAATTGTGTTTTAATTTTGAGATGTGGCCTTATAGCAGGCATTAGGCGAAGTAGCGTATTATTTGCCTATTTTACGATAAAATAAAATATATAGAATTAAAATTTGTCCGTGTCATTAAAAAAAATATCATAATTTTGTACTACTACAGCAATAATCTTGATCTCAAGATACATCTGATTATTATGATATTTAAAAAAAAGATTGTACCTAATTTCTAATTTGCTAGAAGCTATTTCGCTTGCTCGTAAAATCATCATCGTTTAACTATTCGTACAAGTCATATATTTAATGATCGAATTATAATCGGATCGTAAAGTAAACAGCCATAAAGGAGGTAAGTTGGGCATAAATTAATTTAGAAGATTGAGCCGGTGTTAACGTGCTATATAATCAACGTTTAACGGGTAATACAAAAACTTGAATATCTAGCCACCGCAGTTCCCTATTACACACATACATATGGTAAGGGAATGTAAGTATTCACGTACCATCGTAGAAGCCTGTCGCAATAGGCTTGTGTCCTAAATTTTTTTTACGATGCCATTCGAACCAGTTTTTGGAAAGGAACAAATGTTTGTACGGGAGCAACTACAATTAGAGAACATAAATACCCAAAAACTTGAGTTAAAAACGAACCTCGCTGGCGGCAGCCGCAATGCTTCATACTGATTGACTCAAAAGTATGACGTCACAGAGTGATATTTGTACTAATCGTTGTATGGAAAATCAAGTAAATTGCTGTTTCGGTCGCGAAATACTGCGTTTAAGACCATAGTCGTTGTACAATTTTGTTTCTATAAAAGCGTAAGGATTCTATTGGTAGCTTTAAATTTACTTTTGGACAATAAAAAAATGCATATTTTTCTAAACTTTCAAGGTCTATATATTTTTATCATTTGAATTATATTTCTTAATTTATGCTTATGTACATTTATTTGATGGTTTACTATCCATTTAGCAACACTGCTTTATCAATTTTAACATGTGAAAACTACCCAATTGACAGGTCGCCGTCACTCAAACTCGAGTGATACGTCACCTTATTGCGATATGGTTCTACGGTGGTACGTGAATACATTTCCCTTATTGTACATATTTTATAATAATGCCTATATCCCCGAGGGGTAGGCAGAGATCACGGATTTCCACTTGCTACGATCTTGACAAACTTCCAACCTATTCACTCACATTCGTCCAATTAAGAATAATAATAATTTATTAGACAATCAAGCACATGATTACAAATTATACAGACATTATCCGTTGGGACCCAAATACAAAAACCAAACGACAAAGCAAACGTGCGACCAATTGTGACGAAAAATAAAAACCGGCCAAGTGCGAGTTGGACTCGCGCACGAAGCGTTCCTTACCATTATCTATAAAAACGGCAAAAAAATCATGTCTGTTGTATGGGAGCCCCAGTCCGACTCGCACTTGGCCGGTTTTTTAGTATTTGTTGTTATAGCGGCAACAGAAATACATAATCTGTGAAAATTTCAACTCTCTAACTATCACGATTCTTGAGATACAGCCTGGTGACAGACAGACGGACGGACGGACGGACAGCGAAGTGTTAGTAATAGGGTCCCGTTTTGACCCGTTTCCAACGGAACCCTAAAAACCGACTAGAAAATAAAAATCGGCACGTTAATAAGAGTTTAAGAGTTTTAGTACAACCGGCCCGGGCCCGGGCTGACGGCGTAATCAAAGGTAAAGATTAACTTCCTTGTAACAATATTTACTTTAGTTTTATTGTTCGCGAATCCATCCTAGGTACAGTCCGCTTCTTAAAATTTGAAAATTAGAAAAAAATATTTTGTTATGTCTAAGAAGATGTCTTGTCTTTTGCCTAGTTAGTGACCTTGCCGAATTCCAATCATGGGCATTTATTCGTGTCATGAGCACAAAAATCATTCCTCCTAAGTCATCATTCTTTGACGACCAAATAGCCTAGTGGTTAGAGAACCTGACCATGAAGCTTGAGGTCCCGGGTTCGATCCCCGGTCGGGGCAGATATTTGTATGATGAATACGAATGTTTGCTCTCGGAGTCTTGGATGTTTAATATCTATTTAAGTATGTATTTGTCTATATAAGTATGTTTATCCGTTGGCTAGTACCCATAGTACAGGCTTTGCCTAGTTTGGGTCTAGATCAATTGGTGTGAATTGTCCCACTATATTTATTTATTTATTCTCCTAGCTACTGTAATAATATAAATATTACTCTGAAGAGTATTAGATATTTAAGTATTAATTTATCGATATAATAATCGAATCTGCTGGATGCGGATTGCGCATGACCGTCTGTTTAGCGCTCTTTGGTGGAGGCCTATGTCCAACAGTGGACGTCTTTCGGCTGATATGACGACGATGATATCTTCGTCTAGTACCCATAGTAAACATCAGCATTGCACTTAGATTGGTACAATTTCGATTTCTATAAAAATATTCATGCTCATCATACAAATATTTGCCCTTACCGGGATTCGAACCCAGGACCATCAGCTTCGTAGGCAGCGTCACTACCCACTAGGCTAAGCGGTCGTCGGTTATTGTTTATTATTAAATAAAATTAGCACTGACAGATAATCCTTACGTGCTAATTGTTAATATTATGCATTAACATTACATTTCAATTATAACTATTATAACTACTACCTATTTATATTATTACATTACTACATTATATTTAATTACATTATGTCATATTAAATTATATTACTATATATAGGTCAATCACGGTACAATTTTTACATTTTGGTTATACAATACAATACAAATACTCTTTATTGCACACCTCACACAAACAAAGCAGTTACAGAGAGAAAAAATACAATAACATGTAGGTAGAGGTAGACAACAGGCGGACTTATCGCTGAAGAGCGATCTCTTCCAGACAACCTTTGGGTATCGGGGAAAGAGATAAAACTAGATTAAGCAGTAGGTGGTGCAGAGATTATTATTAATCAAAAATCAAAAAAATATAAACCTCTATATATAAACATACATACACAATCATACATATATACAAATAACACAAACACAAATATATGATACATAAACAGTCAGCCAAAAAATACAATTAGGGTTAGGGGAGAGACAAATAATGTTATTTAAGAAGGGATTTGAGGTTGCCGATAGATTACGATGGTTGCATTTCAGTTTTGTCCAAATATCTGTATATTTTGTCGCCTAATATTCAATCAACTCTCCATCAAACCACATTTAATTATCACATAAATTTTAATTATCAATCTTATATTCACTGCTAATTAGTTATTTCCATTAAAGGCATGAAACTCTTCCATAAATCGCTCCCAGTCCGGACTTGAACCTTCGACCTACGATTATCTTTGTTGCGTTCTAGCCGCACTGCTACTTTGTAAATTATGATACACTAAAAATATATTTCAATTACTTTATGGTAGTTTTGTGTCTCCAGGGGCCACAATGGTAATTATATTTACAGCGTGGGCGGTATATTGAATCTTGAGTGAAGCGAAAGATTCTACAATACAAGTAATCATGAGCTACCCAGTGACACATACTGTTTTTCACACCTTAAATTAGGAAAATTAAAATCCCTCATTTGAGTGTAACAATTACTATTTTCCTGATTAGCAGGATTAGGGAAGAAAAGTTCAACTTTGATCCCTCATTTGAGGGCAACAATGACTCTTCTGAATAGCAGGTGTGAAAAGTATATATATATAGCACCTGGGCGACCGGGCTTGGCTCGGCGTTTATCGTGTTTTGATAAATAATAAATATTAGGGACAATCTTACACAAAACGAACTAGCATAGTTGGCTCAATAAAGCTTGTGTTATGGGTACTAGATGACGATATATTTAATAAGTATATATAAAAACTTAAATACATAGAAAACATCCAAGACTCAGAAACAAATAAGTATTCATGCCCATTACTCAAATATTCGCCCTTACCGGGATTCGAACCCAGGACCTTCAGCTTCGCAGGCAGTGTCACATGGGGTATTTGACGACCAGTTAGTCTAGTGTCATGGTTATAATTTTGGAGTTCAGTTATGTGGTAGGTACGTCAACAACCCAATCTCACTCTAAGATTGTCTATTGCAAAAAAAATACAGCAGCGATACCACGAACTTCGAAACTCGAAGTTCGTATATCTGCCTCCCTGTCACTCGAGTATTGTAAGTGCGATAGAGATGGAGATACCCAAACTTCGAATTTCAGCATGGGTAATAAATAGTCCAGGCAATGAACTGACTACTTGTATGGAAAAAATGTCAAATTTGGAAATAATTTATTATAGCAGATTTTTTTAATGTAACGAATAAAATATCAATTAAATAGTTACCTAGAGGCAAAATCCAACAAAAAATCAGATATCAAAAAAATATAAAACTTAAGTAGCTCCTGAAAAGTCGGAAAAAATATTAATAAATATTTTAATCTTTATTGTGGTTCATTTACATTTGGTTTAAAATATTCAATAGAAATAAAAAAAGCATAATTTAAATGGATTCTTAAATAAAACATCTTTGAATAAAGTTTATAAATGAAGTAAACAAAAAAACGCTATTATACATTAATGTTTTTCGAAACCGTATTTTGCCTGGAGTAAGTGGACCTTCCTTTAAAAATATATTATTAGATTAGTCAGTGGATCTCGTCTGTCTTGTCACTAAGTAAAGTTGAGTGATAAAGTATACAATGCTGATGGCAGACTGAATCCACTGACTAATTGGAAGATTTTTTTATATTTTTCTAAGACGCGTGAGGGCGTCTCGTCAGACATCTTTTATTTTATTTTATTTTATTCATTACACGGGACACCAACAGAGTACATAAGATAAGGTAACAGTTGTCTTTGGCATAGAATGTGTTGGGGCTTATGTACCCCAATTACAGGTGAACACATCGTTTTACAGAACAAGATAACACTATGAGAGATTGATTTTAAATAGGTATACAAATTATATGACAGGGTTATTTATGTATAAAGGCAAGGGGAAATTCTTATCTAATTTCTTAAGTATTAAATTAAACTAAACTAAATACAAAATTACGTATTTTTAAATTATTACAATTATGATTCAATTTGGGTTATTAATTGACGAAGCTTTTCGAGAGAGAGAGAGTGAATGAAAGTCGACAGTGACCGAATGTAACTGCTGACTAAGGATACGGAAATAAACTACAGAGTGCAGGGTTGTTGCTTAATGTTGCTAGATTACAAATATCACAATAATGCAATTCCTAAACACTAGTATAATAGAAAATTACCTTCCAAAATACCTAATAATACCTGTAACTCAACTTATACTTTCCTGATATCCCGTAGCCAACTGTACCGATGATTGATTGTGACAGACGAGTAAACTTGGAACGAGTGTACCTACCCAACACCTTGTTTCTAGGCCAGATGGTGCTTAACTTCGGTATATTTGGTTATATTAGACGTAAGTAGTGCTCATTTTCTCCGTCTGCGTAAACATCTAATCGTGTTCCCATACAAACTTCCACCCCTTGTATGCTCTTAGTGGATAGTTCTAAAAAAATTGCGGACAATCTTACACAAATCGACCTAGTCCCAAACTAAGCAAAGCGTGTACTAGGTTAGTTAGTTAGTTAGTTTTACTGGGCATTTTCCGCAAGTCGACATCCAAATGTGCCTATTTTGCGTGAAACGGCAGGGTGGCGCTACTCTAACCACCCCAGCTCCTCTAAAAAGTTTAAGAGTGCCTTGGTATTACTGACTGCGTTCCGTAGTGTGTCCGGAGACCCTAGGTGCTTTCTCCTGTATACTTCTACCTGCTTACAATCCAGTAGAATGTGTTTAGTCGTTTCTTCTGCCTCCATGCACGCTCTGCACATGGGGCTGTCTGTGATACCTAAATTATAGAGGTGTCTGTTCAAGGTGTTGTGTCCGGTTATCATCCCTACTATCTTGCGTAGTTGGTTTCTGTGCGTCTTCATTAGTGCAGTTGTGAGTTTGTAGTCGCGCTTCGACAGAATCTCTTTGGTCTGTCTGCATGTGTCTATTTCCTCCCAGTATCTTTGGTGTAGGTCTTTGGTGTATTGGTCTAGTTTGTTATATATGTAGCTTTGTGGCAGGGGCAAGCGTGTACTAGGAACCAGGGATCGGATACCGGTATTTTCACCATACAAAAATACCGGTATTATTTCGTTCTATTTCGTTCTTTGGTTTATAATATCATTTTTGATCAGGAAGTCTAATAATACGAAAATGTTACCTAAATTCATGATAGAGTCCTACATTTAGAGGCTAAAATAATTCAAAATATTAGACTACTTGGGAGACTTTTCAAAAAACCGGTTCCGATCCCTGCTAGGAACTAGACGATGATAAACATACTATTAAATACATAGGTATCAAATTATATTTCGTTAATATACAGCAAATACATTAAGTATACAATTAAAACTAGATTTAAAATTACAACTAACTTAAAAATAGCCTACCAAAAAATTAAATATACATATATATATAACTCTTTGGGGGAGGCCTATGTTCAGCAGTGGACGTCTTTGGGCTGATATGATGATGATGATGATATATATATCAAATATATAAGTACTATATAAATAAATACTTACATAGAAAACATCCATGAATCGGGAACAAAATATTCGTGGTTATCACACAAATAAATGCCCTTACCGGGATTCGAAACCAGGACCTCTAGCTTCGTAGGCAGGGTCACTACCAATTAGGCTAAGCCTGCATCACATTGGTGCGGCCTGCGGTGGCGGTCCATAGTAAATTTGACAGCTAATGACAAGTTTACTATTGACCGCCGCGGCTAGGCCGCGCCAGTCTGTGAGAGGCCTAAAGCGGTCGTCAATTTTTTTATTTTTTATTATTGATTAAGACAAAAAGAAAATATATCATTATAATTCAAACTCAAACTCAAAATGATCTTTATTCAAGTAGGGCCAGTAACAAGCACTTTCAAATCGTCAGTTAATTTTTTAGAGTAATTTTTAAACATCAAGTTTAAAATATATATGATTTAAAAATTGTATAACAAATACTAGTATAATGTTTCTAGAAAAACAATCTAATGTCAAAAAACATAATAATATTATGAAAATAATAAATTAAAAATTCAGTCAAAATTAGTTCCATGGAGTTTTATCATTCATGTAGTCTTGTGTGCTACCTATATAATAAGCTTTCGAGATAAGTTAACGCTTCACATAGTTCTTGAATTTATTAATTGATAACTCAGTTAAGTTTCCTGGAAGTTTGTTATAAAACCTTACACAATTACCCATGAATGATTTTTTTATTTTTTGGAGCCGAGTGGTGGGCACCGCGAGCTTATGCTTATTTCTAGTATTAATATTATGTATGTCACAGTTTTTCCTAAAATTGACAATGTTTTTATGTACATACAAAAGGTTTTCATAGATATATTGACAATGTAATGTCATTATATTAATATTTTTAAACTTATTTCTAAGTGAGATTCAATACAATGCCCATCTTGGCAAAACCTTGAGTAGGTTTGTTTGCCGATGGGGAGTTCTTAACTGATCTAAAATAAAATCTTGCGCCATTTTTTTTTCACAGAACCTTATTTAAGAATCGGATAAAAATAAATTCTCAGTTCACCGCCTGCATTCTGCAAGCCCCTTATAATCCTTTGAAATCCTTATTAGTGTAAAAAACCGTTTAAGTAGCCGATCGACTTGGCGCGGCCATTTTGAAAATGTGTCCGAAAATGACAGTGATACTTATTTGCGATTGACTCTTTATTACTTTGGAATACTAATGTTATATGTAGTATCTGTTTTGAAGAAATGTAGACCTTTAAGCTATGGCAGGATGATACAAATTGGAATAAATAATAAATGTGAGATGGGACTCATATTTGTGTAAAATTATGATATCAGTGGTTTAGTTTTTAAGGCTTTATAATGTACGAGCACGATACGATTACATTAAGACAGTTTAATAGAATAAAAACTAAATTTAATAAGCATTTCATGTAAAGCATCCGCTAGACGGTCGCCAACAAGCCCCACCGACCGAGCGACCTTGGTCGGCACCGACCGTGTAGACAGTTTGCAGCAAAATTTCATACTACAACGGTCGGTGCCGACCAAGGTCACCCGGTCGGAGGGGCTTATTGGCGACAGTCTAGCAGAACCTTAACTGGCTTTACGTAGGATTTCACAACTTTTAAGGAAAAATGGATGGATTTTAGATTCTGACACATAAAAAACTACAACTTAGAAAAGTTGAAAAACCCCCGACTTTTGCATTTCAAAGTTCAATATTTAAAAAACGGCTAAACCGATTTTGATGAAACATAACTAAGAACACTCGGGTTAAAATTATATATGACATAAAAAAAAAACCGCATTCATATCGGTCCATCCGTTTAGGAGCTACGATACCATAGACAGTAGGGCTTCCAATCCCGGGATTTATTACTATACTACAGATCCGTGGTATTGTAGTAGTAATAAATCCCGGGATTGGAAGCCCTGACAGACAGACACATAGACACGTTAAACTTATAAACCCCTCTTTGCGTCGGGAGTTAAAAAAATAATACTCAGTTGGCTATATAATTGCGGTTTGAACTACCTAGACCTCATCATCATCATCATCATATCAGCCCAAAGACGTCCACTGCTGGACATAGGCCTCCCCCAAAGAGTGCCGCAATGACCGGTCCTGCGCCACCCGCATCCAGCGGACTCCAGCGACCTTTACCAGGTCATCAGTCCACCTAGACCTACTGGGTGACAATGACTTAGTTTTTGATGACTACTTTCTTTCGTGAACAGGCCTTAGTCAGGGTCACTACCTATTAGGCAAAATCGGTCGTCTAAATAAGGGAAACAATAGTAGTTTATGTGACTGTACATAATGAGAGGCCTTAAATCACAAGTGTTTTAAGGCCTAATTATGTACAGTTGCATACACTACTTTATCTACACACATATAATAAATCCTCAATTATGTGTTCGGGAACCATTAGAATAACCGCCATTGCACCGCCATGGCCGACTAGATTTCAAATCGTGTCCATAACAAAATCTAGTTGGTCATGATTTGCTCTGACCTCTGGGCCACGCTTCAAAATGTGAAAGTCATTACTTTATCAATATCGATATCATAATGAAAATACGTACAAAATTACCTACGGCCAGAGACGAGTAATTTATTTTTATAAATAATTTATTGAATCAGGCGTTACTTTGCGGAAATTCATGATGTATTACGAGGACAATATTACTTTGCTATTCCGCTAAAAAACGTGCAGGTCGATCAGCGGAGATCAAATGCAACTATTTGCGTATAAACATGCAAATAATTACAGCAAACCACCACCAATAATGAAAAAACCTCGACACGTGTTTCGCCTCTCTACGAGGCATCATCAGGAGATGCTGGCAGATGTTGCTTGCGCGACGTCCACTGAGCAAATGCACGTTTTTTTGCGGAATAGCAAAGGAATATTGTTCTCGTAATATTTTTATAAATCTTATTGGTATAATGCTGGTCATTACTGATAGTTTCTGAACGCATTTTAGCGGGTTTATAGTATGTGTGTAGATAATATTTACTTTGTTATCATAAGTAATATGTACTTTATCATGTGGCTTCACTTATTTTTCATGACCTCTGAAAGGTCAGCGAGTTAATCTACCGACAGAAATTGTTTACGACAAAGTTTTATTACTTCAATTAGGAAGCTTGCCAAAAGCTATTGGTAAAGCTCAGACCGTGAGCAGAGGAAACTATAGCCCTTATTCTTTCATTTATATTCACTATCCGTGGTTATGGAAATCTATTGAATCTCATCTCAAGTAATGTAAAGTGAAATATTTATAACATACTAGCTTTTGCCCGCGGCTTCGCCCGCGTACTAAGAGTAGTGTTAACCGTCTACAAAAAAGGTGCATCTCAGTTTCAGTCTTTTATATATTTAGATCGACTCTACATATACTCTGCATATGGAACATAGACTTTACATATCAAATCTACATATCGACTCTACATATCGACTCTACATATCGACTATAAATATCGAATCTACATATCAACTCTACATATCGACTCTACATATTTAGATAGATGTCCACTGTGTACTTAGATGTCGACTCTACATATTGACTACATATCGACTCTTTATATCGACTCTACATATCTACTCTACATATCGACTCTACGTATCGACTCTACATATCGACTCTACTTATCGGCTCTACATATCGACTCTACATATCTGGACCCCCATATAAAATTTCATCCCCTCTTTTAAGGGTTGTGTGCAGATTTCCAAAAAAAATGATGCACGATTTTTTTGTTAGTCACAAATAGTCCGCGTATCAATATTTAGCTTTCTACCTTGAAAATTGCGGAATGCTCCATACAAACTTCCACCCCCCATTTTGAGGAAGTGGGGGGTTAGAAAGAGACAAAAAGTAGCCTATGTCACTCTCCATCCCTTCAACTGTCTCCACTTAAAAAATCACGTCAATTCGACGCCCCGTTTTGCCGTGAAAGACGGACAAACAAACAAACAAACAAACAAACAAACACATACACTTTCCCATTTATAATATTAGTATGGATGATGTAATATTGACCTCTAATGATTTATTATGAGCCGAAAGACGGCCACTGCAGGACATAGGCCTCCCCCAAAGAGTGCCACAATGACCGGTCCCTGCGCCACCCGCATCCAGCGGACTCCAGCGACCTTTACCAGGTCATCAGTCCACCTTGCGCCTACCCACGCTGCGCCTTCCGGTACGTGGTCCCCAATTACCCACTCGAGAACCTTTCCGCCCCAGTGGCCATCGGTTCTACGTGCAATTCGGAGGGCCGTATGGTTGGTTAGAGGACAATCTTACACAAATCGACCTAGTCCCATAGTAAGCTCATTAAGGCTTGTGTTATGGGTACTAGACGACGATATATTTAAGAGATACAAATATTTAAATACATAGAAAACATCCAAGACTCAGAAACAAATGTTCATGCTCATCACACAAATATTTGCCCTTACCGGGATTCGAACCCAGGACGATCAGCTTCGTAGGCAGCGTCACTACCCACTAGGCTAACCGGTTAATCAAAAGCCTTCAAATGTCTTCAGTTTGCTATACGATATTCCACCTTAGGTTGGTCCCAAATTAAAGTTCTTGACTGTACCTTAATAGGGGCTTTATTATCATTAGATAAATAAAGCCCCGTCACAACTAAAATGTTTAAGACCCATCTCGTCAGACAAGACTTTCTGAATGTGTCGTGATGTATAAAAAGTTTTGTGACACATTTTAAACTCCAAAATATTATATTTTGCAATTACTATAATTAGATTTAGCTGCTGCCGTTAACGGCGGTAGGTACTTGAGTTCGATCCTAACGCCTTGGCCACGACTTTGGTCTTAAGCGACCTGCGGCAGCGTTTTATCTGTTCATTGCGCGGTCGAGACGCGCAACGCACTGTGTTTAGTTGGGATCACGCGCAATGAATTAGAAAAACCGCTGCCGCAGGTCGCTTAAGACCAAAGTCGTGGTCAAGGCGTAAGCTTGCCATTAACATAATAATGCACTAATTTATTTGCCACTTGTGTCCTTTATTAAAATAAAATAAATATAATGGGATAGGTAATCTTACACAAATCGAACTAACCCTATAGTAAATTTGAATTTTGTTTTGAAGATTTTTGTGTTAAGTGGAATATCGGCAAACTATAACGTAAACGTATACGTTTCATCATCATATCAGCCGAAAGACGTCCACTGCTGGATATAGGCGTCCCCCAAAGAGTGCCAGAGGGCCGAGGGCGCCACCCGCATCGAGCGGACTTCCGCGACCGTAAATATATATTATCTCCGAAACTACTAGGCTTAAAATTCTGAAAAAAAATATCGAAAATAGTTCCTTGCCTAAAGATTACAGGAAAATCTATATAAGAAGTTTGAATATTCAAAGTAACGGGAAAATTCTGAATATTTTTGTGTGAATTTTGTATGAAGCGCCTAATGCTTAGAGAAGACTACATGAATGATAAAACTCCATGGAACTAATTTCGACTGCATTTTTAATCTATTATTTTCGTAATATTTTGTTTTTTGACATTAGATTGTTTTTCTAGAAATATTCTACTAGTATTTTTTATACAATTTTTATATCATACATATTTTATGTTTCAAAATTACTCTAAAAAATTAACTGACGATTTGAAAGTGCTAGTTACTAGGCCTACCTGAATAAAGATCATTTTGATTTTGAGTTTAATAGGAATTTTACGGAACCCTCACCACGCGAGTTGAACTCGCACTTGTCCGGTTCTGTGAATCTTAGGACTATGTTACATCGCAATTAATTCTCAATTACAATTATAGGAATATCTGTCCAGTATTTTTAAGTACTTACATGTACTTACAGCAAATATGAATGCTGTGTCAATACCGACAATGTCACCAAACGAGTCCAATCCCAACCCCAAGGTGAAAAGTGAACCCACAAGACATTAACCTGAAAAGGGTCATGACTTAAACAAGTAGCCAACCCGCACAAAATGCGTGGCTGGGCGATATTAACAAACTGACCCGGTTATACTACTTATTATGGAAAGTTGATGTTAGTATGGAAAGTGAAGGCGGTTAGGGCTTTTTAAATGATAAGGGTTACGTTAAAGGCTGGCTGAAAACGTAAGTTAGGTGAATGGGTTCACATCAAGTACGAGAGGGACTGGAGTAAAGATGGTTCCGTATCGTTTGGAAATTCTGCTGTATTAAATACTAGCTTGCGCCCGCGACCTCGTCTGCGTACACCCGGGATAAAAACTATCCTATATTTTAACCAAGGATTTTAGGGTAATGAATAATTTAAAAAAAAAACTGTCGACAAGAGCCTTAACGCTTCAAAACCTAGTACCTAACCTTAAACGACTACATCATGGATAGGGATATTTGGCAGCGATAAAATCCTGCACTAGAAATCTGTCGTAAAATAAATAGGCTTTCTACTGTAGCAATGTAATCTTAAATTTTATAATACTCTGATACTGAAATGATATATTGTATACTGTTTTGAAAAAATGACACTTCGCCGAGTTTTTTACGCCGGTTCTTCTCGAGGCAGAGGTTTACTTTCCGAACCGGTGGTAGTTTATCGACATTCATAGGTGCATGTAATATGCCTAAATTGAAGAATAAATCACTTTGACTTTGACTTTGACTTAGCATTTTTCATATCTACTTTGCCTTGGTGGTTTGGTACGTACTTAACCGAAGTCATCGATAATCCTACTATCCTACTAATATCATAAACTAGCTTCTGCCCGCGACTTCGTCCGCGTGGAACCCGTTTATATCGTAGCTCCATACAAGATTTCGCCCCCCATTTCGCACCTTTTGGGGATAAAAAGTATTCTATATGTTAATCAAGGCTATAAACTATCTTCGTGCAAAATTTCATCCAAATCGGTTTAGCCGTTTAAGCATGATTGAGTAACAAACATCCAAACATCTAAACATACAAACTTTCGCATCCTACTTCCTAATCCTAATATTTTAAATGCGAAAGTTTGTATGTTTAGATGTTTGGATGTTTGTTACTCAATCATGCTTAAACAGCTGAACCGATTTGGATGAAATTTTGCATGAAGATAGTTTATAGCCTGGATTAACATATAAAATACTTTTTATTCCGGGAATCATCCCCAAAAGGTGAAAAATTGGGAGCGAAAGTTTGTATGGAGCTACGATATAAACGAGTTCCACGCGGACGAAGTCGCGGGCAGAAGCTATATTATAATATTAGTAGGATAGTAGGATTGGCGATGACTTCGTTTAAGTATGTACCAAACCCTCAAGGCAAAGTTAGTATGGAAAATGCTAGTTTTTGAAGCGTTAAGGCTCTTGTCGTCGGATTTTTTTTTAATTACTCATTACTCTAAAATCTTGACATAGGTATTTCCGAATTAATATTTTTTTACTAAATCTGATGGTTCATTTCATTGGAGTACGGATGTGGACATAGTTATTTCCGATTTTTTTTTTACAAAATCTGATGGGTCATTGGACGGAACCCTAAAGACACTTACGTCATTTAGCAGGAACACAGTTATAGTGTGAGAGCATGGCGGCTTGACACGCAATACGCGGTTATTGCTTCAGTCAGTATTCAATTATAAAACGGTGTTTAAAGGCGAAATCGGCATACAAGCAACGGGATTGTATATAATCCAAACTCCATACAAAGAAGCTACTGTTACACATGCTGATTACTAGCACGAAAGCATGCCACTATTGAGCAATTGCTACTTACTAGCATGTGTGTATAAACATTGCTAATAATGAGCATGCTCATTTCGAGTTTGCTCAAAAATCGCCAGTCGTGCGATTTTTAGGCATGCTACCTGCAGCGCGGGTGGAAGGGGGCGTGCTTTTAGCACGTATGAACAGGTTTGCTTATTGAGCATGCTACTAATATCGATCAGTCTATTTTTATTTGTCACTTCCTATTGTTTTTTCCTCTTTCTAGCCGAGAGAAGTTTTTGGATCGACAGCAAAAGGATAATTTTATTCAGCTCCATGCGTATGGATGCTTGATTTTCCATGGTTTTCTTTGAACTGGCAGAGAGCACGCTATCAACTGGCATGTGTATTGGAGTGTTTGCTTTGAGCATGCTTATTCAGGAGCGAACTTAAAACTAGCATGATTATTGCTAGCAAATTTAAACAGTTCATAAGCATGCTCATATTAAGCATACTGATAGCACGCTTTTTAGCATGCTATTCTAGAGCATGTGTAACAGTAGCTTTAGTTTCATATTTCAAACCGGCTTGCTGGAATGGCTGTTAACTAGTTTCCAACCTAGCTATGGCGGATCTCATTGTGTATACAAAGTTTCATGTTATTATAGCCTGTCTTTTTAAAATGGGATCAAACTATTTTTGTATGGACGACCGGATAGCCTAGTGGGTAGTGACGCTGCCTACGAAGCTGAAGGTCCTGGGTTCGAATCCCGGTAAGGGCAAATATTTGTGTGATGAGCATGGATATTTGTTTCTGAGTCTTGGATGCTTTCTATGTATTTAAGTATTTAAATCTATTATATATATCGTCGTCTAGTACCTATAACACAAGCCTTATTGAGCTTACTATAGGCCTAGATCGATTTGTGTAAGAATGTCCCCTAATATTTATTTATATTATTTATTTATTTATGGAGAGTCGAGCGTCATGGCGACCCATAACAACTAGTGCTTACGACAAATCTTGGGATCAGGTGCCAAACTGGGGCCCGGGCTCCTAAAGCACCCTCTACCTGTACCTTTGTAGGGTTCCGGTACCTCAAAAGGAAAAAACGGAACCCTTAATCACTCGGTTGTCTGTCTGTCCGTCTGTCACAGCCGATTTGCTCCGAAACTACTGGACCGATTGAGTTGAAATTTGGTACACATATGTAAATTGGTGACCCAAAGATGGACGCGTAAAGTAAATTAATTAATTCTGAACAAGGGGGCCACTTTTGGGGGGTAAACTGGAAAATTTAAAATAAAGTTTCGCAAACTGTATTGTGTGACATATTAAATGAAAGGGGTTGTTGTAAGCATCTCAGATATATATATTTTTATAATTTTAGCAAAATAAGACGAAAATTGACCACCCCCCCCCCTTAACCTGAAAGTACTAGGCTAAAAATTCTAAAAAAAATATGGAAAATAGTTCCTTGCCTAAAAATTACAGGAAAACCTATCAGGAGTTTGAGTATTCAAAGTAACGGGAAAATTATCAATATTTTTGTGTATTTTGTATGGAGCGCCTAATGCTTAGAGAATAGGAATTTTACGGAACCCTCACCACGCGAGTTGAACTCGCACTTGTCCGTCCAGTTTTATCATAAAAGTCTTATGTCATTTTACTTCAAAAAGGGTTACAAACCTACCCTTTTGACACTCCCCTGACAAATTAATCTGAAGCTAACTCATTAATCCTACCCTGCAGATGTCCAGTCGGGGAGATTGTGCTTTATACAGTACAGTTCTAGCCTGTGGCCGTGGCGGCAGCGGGGATGGTAGCGGAGCGGGCAAAAGGATGACTAAATTAATGTTTTTTTGTAAGCTTTCGCAGCCCTTCGTCTGCGTAGACTTGGGAAAATAAAGGAATTGATATGTAACATTCCAGGCGGCCTGCAATGTTTTTTATTTTTTTATTTTGATCTGCCCTGAAACTATACACTTTTCACGCCACTGCTCGGAAATGTGGCAAAAGATGGTCAGAATTCAGGCTTCAAAGCTGGGGATAGTTGGACGTCGCACGAACAGGCCATCTATGACTTCAAACTGGCCAACAATGTTTTTGTTGGACAGTTTGAACAGCAATCGACCAATCACAGGGCACCGCGCGCGGTCGGCCGGCGTGCGCCCGTTCCTCCTCCTCCGCGCCGGGCGCGAGACAAGCGAGCCTGTTTAGTATTATGATCTTCAATTAGATACTTAATTTTGATTTTAAATTATTATTATTTAAATTATTATTTGCAATTTCCTCGCAGTAGGCGTGAAAAGCACTATGTTAAGCCTCGGCCGAAAGGGCAATAGCTGGACTCGTACTTTCGAGGGCCTCCGCTACGCGTCGGCCCTCGAACTAACTTTTCCATCTATTGCTTCCTTTCTAGCCTCTTCAACAATGTACCTTCCAATATGTAACGACTAATGTACACTTTGCGGGCCATTTTTGAGAAAAGATTATTGCAAAACTGTGTCAAATTAAGTTCTTCTTCCGATAAATTCAATGGAATAGTTTTTCACTGACAAAAATGTAAGACCACAGCCTTGCCTTGATGGATAGCGTTATTAAATTTCAATTTAAATATTATTTTTGTGTGCTTGTTTACCTACCCTGCGGTCGGTGCGTATATTAATAATATTAATTATTTCACCGCAGTCGTATTGGTTTCGGCTATTTGATATTTTCACATAAATTTAAATGAAAAACGGCATAAGTAACGAAGATTTCAAGGGTTTTACATCATTTTTGAAATATTTAAGTTTAATGTGTGTGAACAGTTCAGTAATGATAACGAAATTCGTTGTAAATATTACATTATTGGTCAATATTTAATGTCATAGTAATAGTAAAACATTATTACTCCAAAATCCTTTGCCAGTTCAATTTAACAAGAGCTTAGATTATGATATGACTAAAAAAAAATCACAATGCCATTCGAACCAGTTTTATATTATATATATTCATTTTTATTTATTTATTTATTTATATATTCTTATGGACTTAAAGTTACCCAAAACGTCCAGAAGATAGTTATTTTACACGTTTACTTAGGCGCTAAACTTAAAACTACTTACTAATTGTAGCATTTTACTAAAAGTGCGAGTTCGACTCGCGTGGTGAGGGTTCCGTATATAATCTAAATTTCATAAGTGTTTTTGAATACTCAAACTTCTTATAGGTTTTTCTGTAATCTTTAGGCAAGGAACTATTTTCCGTATTTTTTTCAGATTTTTAATCCTAGTAGTTTCGGGTGGGTGGGAGGGGTGGATGGTCAATTTTCGTTTTTTCCTAAATTACTTCAAATCTGTTTTTGCTAAAATTATAAAAAAAAAATATCTGACATGCGAAACTTTTTTTTTTTAATTTTCGAGTCCATCTTTGGGTCACCAATTTACATATGTGTACCAAATTTCAACTCGATCGGTTCAGTAGTTTCGGAGCAAATCGGCTGTAATAGACGGACAGACAGACAACCGAGTGATCCTATAAGGGTTCCGTTGTTCCTTTTGAGGTATCGGAACCCTAAAAAAGTGAGACCATATGCGAAAATAACAATTTTAACACCTCTGGCAGTAGGTGCGTTGCTGGCTTGCAAAGTACGAGTTTTACTCGTAAGGTTCCGTACCCGCCTTCCCTTACCCCACC
Organism: Epinotia nisella; assembly: GCA_932294315.1. Lineage (NCBI taxonomy): Eukaryota > Metazoa > Arthropoda > Insecta > Lepidoptera > Tortricidae > Epinotia > Epinotia nisella. Next base: position 1,780,495 of record OW028699.1, read on the forward strand.
CATACATTCATACATAAATACGCTCGAAAAACATAATCCTCCTTCCCTTCGGCAGTCGGGTAAAAAAGCATTTTGCGTGACCCTTACGCGCTACTATGACAAACAATTTAACACAACAATATACTTGTACAAAGTCATATTGTATGTGAACTCGTTAAGCCCCGTTTTTTGTCTAAAGCTGGCAACAAATTCGCCGTGACTGGCCGAATGTGGTAATAATTAAATACTTTCATAACACGGCAACACTGGGCGCACCTCCCATAAATCACAGGGAAGAGTCCGTTTCCGTTGCTGTTATGGATGCGGTACGGCATTTTAAAGCACGTATGTAAATAATTAATACAATACAATTCTTTATTGATAGCATAAGTTGTAGGTCACTTGGCATGGTATAAACACTTTAAATTAAATTTATCAAATTAAAATGTTACTAAAATATTTATGTTAATTATAAATACAAAAAAAAAATTACCGGTGGAATACAATTCAGACGGCAAATAAAATGTCATCATCATATTAGCCAAAAGACGTCCACAGCTGGACATAGACCTCCCCCAAAGAGTGCCACGATGACCGGACCTGCGCCACCCGCACCCAGCGGACTCAAGGGACCTTTACCAGGTCATCAGTCCACCTTGTGGGGGGCCTACCCACGCCGCGCCTTCCAGTACGTAATAATAAATATTAGGGGGCATTCTTACACAAATCGAACTGGGCTTATAGTAAGCTCAATAAGGCTTGTGTTATAGGCTCATCACACACAAATTAGCCCTTACCGGGATTCGAACCCAGGACCCTCAGCTTCGTAGGCAGCGTCACTACCCACTAGGCTAACCGGTCGTCGTATGTGAAGTTATTGTAATAAGAAGTAAATGAAGATTGGCATTGGCTTTAAACGAACGCTATCTAGATCTAAGCACATATAATAAATAAATAATAAATTAATATCCTGGGACAATTCACACCAATTGATCTAGTCCCAAACTAGGCAAAGCCTGTACTATGGGTACTAGACAACGGATAAACATACTTAAATAGATATTAAACATCCAAGACTCGAGAACAAACATTTGTATTCATCATACAAATATCTGCCCCGACCGACCGGGGATCGAACCCGGGACCTCAAGCTTCATAGTCGGGTTCTCTAACCACTAGGCTATTCGGTCGACATAAAATATGTATAATAAAAATCGAACTTAATATACATGCTTTATATTTTTATTATTTTTTAACTGAAATGTATGTCAGCAAATCATTAATTAATTATTGGTTAATTTAAATTGCTTTGCCCTATCAGGGTTCATGTTTTTTTTGTGTTAAGATCTTAGACATATTTTAATCAGTACTTATGATAATATTATATAAATAAATAAATTGTAAAATAGAAAACTGTATTGTTGCACTACAAAGGAAAAAGTACAAAATAGACTACAATTGAACAAGTAACAACAACTGTGTAGCAGGATTTTTTAAAATATATAAGTCTTTTTTTAACTTTTAGTAGGTAATTACAATATTTCTACATATTTTGTTCTTAAATCTTTTCTTTTTTTAATTATTAGTGCAATGGAAACACACCCTTTCATAAGGGGTAAATTCATAACCACCGACAACTCGCCTTAGGGGCGCTTTTGCACTTTACTAAAAATAGCACAATATTATCAAAAGTTGAACCTTAGCTCTTATTAACGTAGATAATAAGGGTGATAATTGTATGTTTTGGAAGGCATTGTTGTCAATTTGGCAGTGTGTAAAAAGTTTTGGATGAATTAGTTTTTAATGATCGAGGGGCTTAAAGTAGTGTGAAAATGTAATAATTATCAACTTTTTTTTTTTTTCAAGATGGCATTTGAACCAGTCTTTAAAGAAGTGAGTATAACTCGCAAGCCTATCTTTTTTACATTAAAAAAAAATCTTATGTTGTCGACAAAAAAGTTATTGAATCTGCTTACAAAATTTCACGAGATTCGGTTGAGGAATGCGACCTATAGATGAGAACAGCCGGACATCCAGACATACGAAAGAATTTTTGCCCAAGCTGAAACGGAGAACTTCGTTCGCTTCGCTCGCTTGCTCAATTAAAGCAGGTTTGACCACTAAATAATTCTCATTTTAATATAATTATAACTTTGTAGAATCTTATTTCTACGGATTTCTTTGTTTTGTAGCCAAATAGTGGCAACGTAGGTACCTATTCCTATAATTGCTAGCGCATCTGTCTGTCTGTCTGTCTTTCACAGGACTATCTTGTAAACTGTAGTGTAGACATTCGTAATATCACGATCACGGCGAGATCACAAGTTTTTTTAAATCAAAAACAACACCGAATCATGTCAAAAAAATCACTAAATCCTATTAAACTTCATCAACACGGAAATACAAATTATAATCAGATAAGAAAAAAAGCTAATCCTAATTTATAACTACTTATCCATGTCTAGACAAAACATTACAAAACCAAATTATTATTCGGTCGCATTCTACCTTATTACAAGAACTTAAGGATCAAAACTGTCTGAGCACACTTTGATAATCATTTGCATAGTAAACGGCCAAACCAAATTGTTTATACGCTCACATTATGCCTTATGTGAAAGCAGTAGAATTCAAATTCCTAAAAATCGCAGCAATAATTTTACTATCGACATTAAATTGGCGAGTAAAAACTACATACGTAGTTCTAAAGAATTCTGGAATGTCTATAAAAACACAATTACAACCTCATCGAGTTTACGACTGACTGTTAATAAAACACAAAGTTGATTTTACAGTCGCATTGAATCTTACTCAGGAGTAATAGAGTTGAACTTTGAATGATCGATTTAAATTTAAATTTGGTAGCTAAATTGGTTGCTTAGATAAACGAGCGTATATTTATAGAATTATCAAGTCGCTTACGCCGTTTCTTGTAAGAACGTAATTATCAGACGAACTTATTTGAATTTACAGTCGTGTGACGTCTTATCTCAAGGCTTTAGAGTTGAAAATTGTTTGTTTCATTGTCGTTTTTATTTCGTTTTCCAACGGCGTTGAAAGACTATTGATGATTAAATTAATTACAGTTTTTTGGCACTTTTTTGTTTTTGACATTAATGACATATTAAACGACGCAAACGAAAAAAATACTGTCTTCATTAGGCAAAGTGATTTAACAAGTATATTTTGGTACCTAATCGAATCTTATGGTCGTAGAACTTGTAGATGGATTTAATAGATGAAGTGGCAGTGGGCGGGGCACATTGCACGTAGAACCGATGGCCGTTGGGGCGGAAAGGTTCTCGAGTGGCGACCACGTACCGGAAGGCGCAGCGTGGGTAGGTCCACGAGGTGGACTGATGACCTGGTAAAGGTCGCTGGAGTCCGCTGGATGCGGGTGGCGCAGGACCGGTCATTGTGGCACTCTTTGGGGGAGGCCTATGTCCAGCAGTGGACGTCTTTGGGCTGATATGATGATGATGAATAGATGAAGTCCTAGCGAATACCCAAAAGGGATAGAGGTAAACTAACCTGACTAAATTGAGAAGGACCAGAAGACTAATACATCCTCGACATTTCATGTCTTATACTTTAGTCGTATTATATCCGTGACGTCAGTTTCAGTACACGTATGACGACTGAATAGCCTAGTGGTTAGAGAACCTGACTATGAAGCTTGAGGTCCCGGGTTCGATTCCCGGTCGGGGCAGATATTTGTATGATGAATACGAATGTTTGTTCTCGAGTCTTGGATGTTTAATTATGTATTTATTTATATAAAAGTATGTTTATCCGTTGTCTAGTACCCATAGTACAGGCTTTGCCTAGTTTGGGACTAGATCAATTGGTGTGAATTGTCCCACAATATTTATAAAAAAAAAAAAATATTTTGACAGGTGATGACAAACAAAAAAACGGGACAAGTGCGAGTTCAACTCGCGTGGTGAGGGATCCGTAAAATATTGAGAATTTTTCCCGTTACTTTGAATACTCAAACTTCTTATAGGTTTTCCTGTAATCTTTAGGCAATGAACTATTTTCCATATTTTTTTCAGAATTTTAAGCCTAGTAGTTTCGGTGATAAGGGGGGAGGGGAATGATCAAAATTCGTATTTTTTTTCTAAATTACTTCAAATCTGTTTTTGCTAAAATTATAAAAAAATATATCTGAGATGCTTACAACAACGTCTTTCATTTGATATGTCACACTACAGTTTGCGAAACTTTTTTTTAAATTTTCCAGTTTACCCCCCAAAAGTGGCCCCGTTGTTCAGAATTTATTAATTTACTTTACACGTCCATCTTTGGGTCACCAATTTACATATGTGTACCAAATTTCAACTCAATCGGTCCAGTAGTTTCGGAGCAAATCGGCTGTGACAGACGGACAGACAGACGCACGAGTGATCCTATAAGGGTTCCGTTTTTTTTTCTTTTGAGGTACGGAACCCTAAAAAGCCTATACGCGCTAAGGAAGAGGAAATTTGACATTGTATCTCGTCTCGTTCCGATTTGTGGTATTGTCTATGCTTACACCTTTGTCACACATGTGTGTATGTGTGAGTGAGTCCCTCTATTCTATCCTTTCTCTATGATCTTGGTTTAAAAACCTCGCGAGGCATGAGCTGTTTAAACCATTTACATTACGCACGCGCGCAGTGCGACGCCGTAGTCCGTAGCAGTTAAACTCCATATGTAGAGAAAAGCGTCCGTTGCGCTCATGTGAGATGCTTGTGTGTCCTGATTGGCGCTGAATGGGTCCTATATTTATTTTTTATATTATATTATATTCTATACTTACGGACAAAAAAATCGACTCATGCAATTTTCTTTTTAAAGTTTATTATTTCTAATTAAAATTAGTTTCTGAGATATTGCACATTGAAACCAAAATAATGTTTGAGTCGATGTTGTGTTGTTGTCCGTAAGTGTATTCTATTATATTCTAAATGTCCCAGTGCTTGACACTGACCTAATATGTAACACGTGCAAACTTGGGTAGCTATTATTGTCTCAAATATTAGGACGCTTACTTTACTTTAATTCTTAAAATAATATATACTCTACCGTCTTATTAACAAAATAAAGAAAAAACTTCAAAAGATAAGACGCGAGTTTAAAAAATAATATTCATGAGAAATAAGAACAAGAGTTGTACAAGCCCTACACCGGTACCGCAGACACCCAGGGTTGGCACCTACGAGGAAATAAAAATGTTTGCAATTATTTAACAGCAATTCATTATTTAACACCTCGATAAGAAAAACTGCACTCTCTTACTGCTGTGGCACAACGACCCAAACGACCCAAAACCCAAATTATACGTGTACGCGGGCTGGGTTCCGCAACTCGACGTCATAGATGCGTCTATTTTGCGTATGGGTTATTACTACTGTTATTCGTGCCATCCCAGTTCCACCAGGAAGCCCAGCAGACCCTTTATGTTGCCGACGGCCTCCGGCAGTGACCCCGGTGTCAGGTGCTTTGCCCGGTAATCTGCCACCCCAGGGCACGTCAGGATGACGTGGGCGGCTGTCTCCTCCTCTTCCATGCAGGCTCTGCAGAGAGGACTGTCTGTAACACGTAGGGTGAAAAGATGTTTGTTTAATAGTGCATGAACAGTTAAGGTTCCTGTCTGAAGACGGAGTGCCGGCCTCTTTAGCTTCTTTGACAATCCATTGGTTAAGGTTGCCTGGAAAATTATCGCTTCTTAGCGAAAAGAACGCCTGTTATTTACCTCTACCTGACTTTGAATTGAATGTTCTGTATTGTGTTAGGTAGTTTCTGAGGTGTGCAATAATAGTATTTTATATAATCGTTACACCATAAGGCCTGTTAAAGTTGAATGCCGTAAGTAAGGTACGAGAATTTAAAAGCTAATTGTGTAGCTATTGTATACAATACTTTTTATACGAGTCAACAGAAATAGGTAATTAAACAGACTTGGTGTGTAATGAATATTATTATAAGCCCTGCTGAAACGAAGTGCAAGTCAGAGGTGCGCCGGCTCGTTGATGTCTTTTGTATTGGTATCAACGGGACGACCTATTGGTCAAATTCATTATAGTTCAGTAAAGGCGCCACGTGATTGGTCGAATTTATTTGTATAAAGCGTTCTTATAATTATTATAGTTGAGTTGGGAGCTCCATAGATAGAAAAAAAAGTATGTGGTTTTAGTTTAGTGCTACGAAGTCTTAATTCAAACATTAATGTCGACGAGTATAAAAAGTGTATTTGTATTGAAGCTGTAGGTATATCGATTTTTATACTGCGCGTCGAACACCAGGCCCCTATTTCACCAACTTGACAATTGTCACCTGACAACGACAATTCTCCGTACATTGCTGGTTCCACAAGTAACCTAGCGGCCGCCTTACCTTCTAGAACAAGCAATGTACGGCGAATAGTCAGTGTCAGGTGACAATTGTCAAGTTGGTGAAATAGGGGCCTGGTTTTATTTTTGTTGAGTGGCAACCCTTGCCGGTGAGCGGTTCCCATACCGCGCGATATGCGGACACGCGGTTAAAGTCGTGTTAGGTATTATTTAATACCTTAAACAGGTCGGCGACCCGCAATTTGCGCTTGCGCAGGTCTCATTCAAGTAAAGAATTTTAGGTACCTATATAATTATATGTATAGTGTCATATCAGCACGGCTATCAAAACAGAAGATGGCGCGCGAGCTCTCCATTTTTCTCGCACTATATCTTTATTTCTAAGTTTTCTAATAAGATAGTATATGTACATTAGTCCAGCCAATGAACTGACGACTTGTATGGAAAAAATGACAAATTTGGAAATAATTTATAATAGCTATTTTTTTTTATGTAACGATTATATTATCAAGTAAATAGTTACCTAGAGGCAAAAGCCAACAAAAAATCAGACATCAAAAATATATTTAATTAGCTCCTAAAAGTCCGCATAAATATTAATATTTTTTATCTTTATTTAGGTTTCATTTACATTTGCTATAAAATATTAAATATAAATAAATAAAAAAAAGACAATGAATGTTTCATTTAAAATCTATATAATTACATCCGGGTGGAAAGTTTGTTGGATTCTTGAATAAAGCATCTTAGAATAACGTTTTAGAATGAAATAAACAAAAAAAAAACGTTTTCGAAACCGTATTTTGCCTGCCCTGCTAGCATAACTTGACTCTCGACTCTACTCGCGCGCGAGATAGACTGTCCGTCACTTTCTGTTTAATGCTGTCAAAAAGTGACAGATAGTCTATCACGCGCGCGAGTCATGAGCGATGTCATGCCCTTGCCAGACAAATAATGAATCTCTTTGGTAACGGCTACCCGCAACCAAAGGAATTCAGGGTGCTCCCACTGAGCTGCATCATCCGCTTTGTGGAAATGATGGAGCGAGCTTGGGAGTAGCTATAAAGGGGAGGGCAAATGCACAAAAGATCCCACTGGGTCGAAGTGTATCCGAAAGGGCCCTCAACTAGATAAGACAAGATAAGATCACGCGCGCGAGTAGAGTAGAGAGTCAAGTTATGCTAGCAGGGCTCGAGTACATATAGGATGTTGTATTTAGGGTGCTGTAGTAATTATGTATACTTATACTAGAGAGGACATCTCAACTAGATTTTTTATAACACAGTTACAGTTAGAGCTAATTGGCCCTAACGTGTTCAACATATATGCCACTGAAACGTGGTCGCTTACAAAGCTTACTATGGGCCTCATAAGGAGGCTCAAAGTCACTCAAAGAGCAATGGAGAGGGCTATGTTGGGAGTTTCTCTGCGTGATCGCATCAGAAATGAGGCTATCCGCAGCAGAACCAAGGTAACTGATATAGCCCTCCGAATCGCTAAACTTAAGTTGCAGTGGGGGGCACATTTCACGTAGAACCCATGGGCGTTGGGGCGGTGGACTGATGACCTGGGTAATGGTTGCGGGAGTCCGCTGGATGCGGGTGGCGCAGGACCGGTCAATTTGGCACTCTTTGGGGGAGGCCTATGTTCAGCAGTGGACGTCTTTCGGTTGATGTGGTGATGATGAATTTTACAAAAAAGGGCTGTTAGAGCAATTTATAACCTCGGGTCGCGTGAGTCATTAAGAGAATTTTTCAAGGAAACAGATATTCTAACACTGCCGTCGCTATACGTATTTGAAATAATTATGTATGTTAGGAAGAATTTATACAACTACCCAACAAACACTGATAGGCCCAAGGTTACCAGAAGCGCAGGGAAGCTCAAAACAACTTTTTACAGGCTAGTAAAAGCGAAAAAGTCGTTCTTGGGAAATTGTATAAAATTCTACAATAAAATTCCAAAACACATTACCGAACTTACTGACTCTAAATTCAAATCTGTCGTAAAACAGACACTTATTTCAAAAGCATATTATAAGATAAACGACTACGATATTTGGCAGCGATAAAATCCTGCACTAGAAATCTGTCGCAAAATAAATAGGCTTTCTACTGTAGCAATGTAATTTTAAAATTTTATAATACTCTGATACTGAAATGATATATTGTAAAAATGACACCTCGCCGAGTTTTTTACGCCGGTTCTTCTCGAGGCAGAGGTTTACTTTCCGAACCGGTGGTACCTAGTTTATCGACATTCATAGGTGCATGTAATATGCCTAAATTGAAGAATAAATCACTTTGACTTTGACTTTGATGATGATGATGAAATTATCAACTTGTATATACTTTAAAAAATAAAATATTACGTTTAATTGCATGTTTGCTCTCTGGGTGCCTTCTACCCTGTATATTAAAAGACTATATCGTAACCGACCCATAAGGTCCCTTTTCGTAACGCACGCGTTTAATGTAACTTTTGCGTGTACAGTAGAATTGTACAACCATAATCGCATAAACGCTACTTAGTATGAAATTACACATTATTGCAGTGCTCTATATTATATGGTTATAAAAAAATTGTTTTATAGAATAAATTCAGGTTTAAAAAAAACCGGCCAAGTGCGTGTCGGACCACGCAAAACGAAGGGTTCCGTGCCTATTAAAAAGGTCGTATCGTCACAGAAATTTTATGGCACTTACGTCCTTTTCTTTGAGGAAGGCAGTTTTCAGCAATATCTCGAAAACCTCTGAACCGATCTTGTTCAAAACAATTTTCGGTGAATGAAATTAATAATCCCTATGTCTTAGAATTATTCCATATTTTTAAAATACACCGTTCAAAAATTAGAGGGGGGGGACAGAATTTTAGTGACTTTCGGGGCGATTATCTCCGACTCTATTCACTTAATCAAAAAAAATGCTAAGAAACCTTATACTTATTTTGAAAGGCCTATCGACTGATGTGCCACATGGGGGGTCACAATGAAAAAAATTTTTTTGACTTTTAGTTCTATGTATGGAGTGCACCCCTAAAAAATTTTTTTTTGTCATTTTAATTACAAAACTATGTAGTACACCTGTCCTCAAAATTTTATTCAAATACACCTTATAGTTTTCGAGTAAAATGCCTGTGACATACGGACAGACGGACAGACGGACATGACGAAACTATAAGGGTTCCGTTTTTGCCATTTTGGCTACGGAACCCTAAAAAGAGCCAATTGTGAGTTAACTGTGAGTTAATTTAGATGGAACAGCTGTTTTTTTTACGATTTCGTGGTCGGTCCCTTGGGAAGAGTTGTTCAGTGTGACCATCTTATTCGGTTTTGGTCATTCTTGCCCACGATCCCTAAATCACCCTGTATATTCGTCAGACATACACATACCGTATGCTTGTGTGACCCAGTTGTGATAAAAAAAAAGTTAAATGTAATGAAGAAATAACACGTTTATCATTGACAATTAATGTTCATAGGTATCTGAAAATCGTGAAAGTTTAACTAAATATAATAGTACATTGTTTAACGAGGGCCGTAAGTGGAATATTGCTAACGAGAGTGTATCAGAAGCCCGACGCCGAAGGCGGAGGGCTTTTGATGACTCGAGTTTGCAATATTCTTACGCCCGTGTTATACACAATGTTTTTCATCACATTTGCGAGGAAATAAATAACAACAAAAGACAGAAAAATGTATGTTTCATACAGCAGCATCAATCAAAAATTGACAACTTCACTTCCAGATCAGTGCTAGTAGAGCGCGCAGTTCAATATTTCAACCAATCACAGAGCAGTATTCTTGCGGGGCGGGGCGTCGTGACCAACTAGATTTTTTTATTCAACCAATCACACAGCAACCAGATTTGCTTAAGCCAATCAGAGGGTTCTATTATTTAAAAAAAAAACATAACGCCCATGGGCGTAATATAGCCCATTACAGCTCAGTACGCTTGCGTATAATAACACCATTTTCGAGCAAGTGTGATGAAAAATCAATTACTTAACACTTACGAAATTGAATTTAGTACCTAATTTAAAACCATGCGGCTTCTTAACAGGGTAAATGAATTTTGACTTAATTACTTAGCATACATAACGCTAAAGGTCTGAGTATATTCTTGAATCGCTTAAAGAAAGAAAATAAAGAAAGAAAGAAGATATTTAATCACTACACAAAAGACACAGAGATATAGGGAGTAGACATACAACACAATTGACACATTGTGTGTCTTCGCGGCAGTGAAACGGTCGCCGTCTCAGCATTGTGCTGATGTGTCAGACAGACACCTACAGCGCTGGTTTTCAGATAGCACCGTAAGTGACCCACGGAACGCAACACGTATACAATTAGATAATAAAAACCGGCCAAGTGCGTGTCGGACCACGCAAAACGAAGGGTTCCGTGCCTATTAAAAAGGTTGTATCGTCATAGAAATCTTACGGCACTTACGTCCTTTTCTTTGAGCAAGGCAGTTTTTCAGTAATATCTCGGAAACCTTTCATCCGATCTTGTTCAAAACAATTTTCGGTGAATGAACTTAATAAGCGCTGTGTCCATGAATTTTTTCATATTTTTAAAATACACCGTTCAAAAATTAGAGGGGGGGGACAGAATTTTAGTGACTTTCGGGGCGATTATCTCTGGCTGTATTCACTTAATCAAAAAAAATCCCGAGAAACCTTATATTTATTTTGAAAGGCCTATCGATTCATGTGCCACACGTGGGCTCACGATGAAAAATTTTTTTTTGACTTTTAGTTTTATGTATGGAGTACACCCCTAAAAAAATTTTTTTAGTAATTTTAATTACAAAACTTTGTAGCGGCTAATAAAATACACCTATCCTCAAAATTTTATTCAAATACACCTTATAGTTTTCGAGTAAAATGCCTGTGACATACGGACAGACGGACAGACGGACAGACGGACAGACGGACAGACGGACAGACGGACAGACGGACATGACGAAACTATAAGGGTTCCGTTTTTGCCATTTTGGCTACGGAACCCTAAAAAGTAAGTAGACCCATAATAAATAAATAAATAATTAATGTACTAAATTTATATATAAAACAGTAGCACAACGGGATAAAAAACACAAAGCATAAAACGCGACACGGTTGGGATGTTAATAGTGCTGGATGGGTTAGGGTTGGGATTTTTGGAGCGTTAACAAATAGCTATTAAACTGGCGCTTAAACTTTCTAGACGCTCCTTGGATAGGTGGAGGGAGATCATTCCAACACTTGGCTTTCATATTTCTCTCTCTCTCTCTCTCTCTCTTTTTCAGTCATCGCCGGATGTAAATAAAGGTACAGGTTTTGAACGTCTTAAACACTTGTGGCTCTGTGAGCTGTAGATCTCATGTGCCTATTAAAAAAAATTAAAATTAATTGAATTAAAAACTAATTTGACAAAAAAAATATGTTTATCAAAAATGCTCACAAAAGTTAACGAGAATGAAAACCAATTGGAAGCACCCTTGCCTTGATTGCCAGTCGAATTGACTGCCTCATACTACAGCACTTGATAGAAAGAAAGAAAGAAGACATTTATTCACTTCACAAAATACAGAGACAAAAGGAGTAAACATACAATACAACTGACACAATATGTGTGTCTTCGCGGCAGTGAATCGGTCGCTGTCTCAGCATTATGCCGAGGTGTTAGAGACACCTACAACGCTGCTTTTGAGCAGCTCATGTTTAGGATAAGTCTTTTTAAATTCACAAGCGGAGGCGGATGAGTAATATAACACGATTCTAACGCCCTTATCTTAAGGTGACCTATGTAAATGAGGCGTAAATCCTCCGAATCTGACACCGCTTATGGCCGTATAAGTAATGCGGGCAAATACGTTAGCGGACTGTACTGCAGACTGTTTGTATGTAAGCGGCAGTCGAGGGGTTGAGTGTCAAATGTATATCTGTACACTGTGCATACAAATAACTGAATATTTGTGCACACAACAGGCATGACTCATGTTAAAATTAATAACATAGTGTTGATAAATGGATAGTAAACCATCAAATTATTGTAATAAAGTATAGATTAAAAAATATAATTAATTTATTATTAAAGTTTAGAAAAAACTTGCAATTATTTTTATCGTCCAAGTGTAAATTTAAAGCTAACAATAGAATCCTTACGCTTTTATAGGAACAAAATTGTATGACAACTATGGACCTAAACGCAGCATTTCGCGACCGAAACAGGTATTTACTTGATTTTCCATACAACGGTTAGTTCAAATAGCTAAGTGTGACGTCATACTTTTAAGTCAATCAGTATGAAGCGTTTGGGATGCCGCCAGCGAGGTCAATCTTTGTCACAATTTTTTGGGTATTTATGTTCTTTAATTGTAGTTGCTTGCTACCATACAAACATTTGCTCCTCCCCAAAAACTGGTTCGAATGGCATCGTGATTTTTTTTTAAGTCATCATGCCTATTCAATTCAACTCAATTTATTTATTTCAAGTTTGAGACCTATGGTTTGTCAACGATAAAAACCGGCCAAGTGCGAGTCGGACTCGCGCACGAAGGGTTCCGTACCATTATCTATAAAAGCGGCAAAAAAATCATGTCTGTTGTATGGGAGCCCCAGTCCAACTCGCACTTGGCCGGTTTTTTAGTAAGTATTTGTTGTTATAGCGTCAACAGAAATACATTATCTGTGAAAATTTCAACTCTCTAGCTATCATGGTTCTTGAGATACAGCCTGGTGACAGACAGACGGACGGACGGACAGCGAAGTCGTCTTTCGTCCCTAAAAGGGATGAAATTTGTCATAAATTATAGCCTATATCCTATTCTGTTATACAAGGTACATAACTGAGTTTCATATAAATTCGTCCAGTCGTTTTTGAGACTAACTGGAACGTACATCCATCCATACATCCAAGCTTTCACGTTTATAATATTTTCACGCCACTGCTCGGAAATGTGGCAAAAGATGGTCAGAATTCAGGCTTCAAAGCTGGGGTTAGTTGGACGTCGCACGAACAGGCCATCTATGACTTCAAACTGTCCAACAATAACATTGTTGGACAGTTTGAACAGCGATCGACCAAATCGTCGCGCCGGCGTCCGCCCGCTCCTCCTCCGCGCCGGGCGCGAGGCAAGCGAGCCTGTTTAGTATTGTGATCTTTAATTAGATACTTAATTTTGACTTAAAATCATAATTATTTGCAATTTACTCGCAGTAGGCGTGAAAAGTACTGTGTTAAGCCTCAGCCGAAAGTGCAATAGCTGGACTCGTACTTTCGAACTAACTCGTCCATCTATTGCTTACTTTCTAGCCTCTTCAACAATGTACTATAGTAGGATAGGATTAGTAGGAGGTATTCGCCCTAAAGGGCCACCTATTCAATCTCGCATAGATACCCTACTGTCAATATTAACAGTTCAGCCACGATACAATAGCCAGTCAGACTAGTTAACTAAAACAGTTTGAATAGGCCGTCTAAAGGATACTAACTAGAACTCTAACTCTCTAGGGAGGAAACTGTGTTACGTGGCTTTGTTTAGGGTGGTCTATTTAAGGGTGGTTATACACCACAGGTGTGCAATGCAGCAGCAAAGCTGTGCAACAGCGTGACCAAGACACGTGACAACACAAGTGACAAGTGACAACAAGTCAAGTGACGGTCCTTTTTGTTAGTTTAGTACGTATTGCTGACGAAGCCTGTTGCGGATTCTATTCTTTGACTTTGACTTATTAAACTGCTATTTTTTTTTAATGAAAAAAAAATTATCGATAGGTACATCTAATGAAATTACCACTTAGTACGAAATCTGCGAATATAAGTGACATGTGACAAAGTGACAAGTGACAACACAAGTGACAAGTGACATTAAAATATTTTTCAAAAAAGCCAACTGCTTTTTTGCAATTATTATAGACTATTATGACACTCCCGTGATTAAGACAAATCTAACGATACCTCATACATCAAAATCCATCAAGCCGTTTAGGCTACAGGGGGCCACAAAGAAACAGATATAGGTACATACATACTTACATACACTCGAAAAACATTACCCTCCTCCTTTGGCAGTCGGGTAAACATGAGTGAAGCGAGGATAAGTAAAGTACCTACTCATAATTAACTTTAAAAAACCGGCCAAGTGCGAGTCGGACTCGCGCACAAAGGGTTCCGTACCATTATCCATAAAAACGGTAAAAAAATCATGTCTGTTGAATGGGAGTCCCAATCCGACTCGCAATTGACCAGTTTTTTAGTATTTGTTGTTATAGCGACGACAGAAATACATAATCTGTGAAAATTTCAACTCTCTAGCTATCACGGCCTGGTGACAGAGGACGGACGGACGGACGGACAGCGAAGTCTTAGTAATAGGGTCCCTTTTTTACCCGTTGGGTATGGAACCCTAAAAACAAAGTTTTAACCGACTTCAATTTAATACTCCAAACCAAATGAATATTTCTACATTTTGCCTTCCACTTTACCACATGGACTGCTTTCCGAGGGTAAATACGTTGATTATTACAGACGAAAACCATATCACTGTATGGGGGCCGTTTATATTTGAGGAGTTCCGTCGATTTGGCACACTTGACATTTAGGACTTCATTAGTTGCTATTTCAACGGAACCATTTCAGAATTAGTAACGTACTTTTACAGTTTTGAGTACTTGTTCCATCCATAAGTCATCTGTGGTCTTCATCATCAGTTCCACTTCAACAAATTTGTGATTTCCGGGTGTAATTACACTAGTTATAATAGAAAATATCGGAATTCTATATTTGAGGAGTTCCCTCAATCCCTCATGGTTCCCATCATCCAACTGAATTTTTGATAACAATGGGACCAACCTGGAAGGATATACTTTCACATAAAAAAAAAAATTGTACGAATCGGTTCATAAATGACGAAGTTCTGAGGTATTGTTACCTCATAAAAAAATATAGAACCGGATTGAGAACAATACAATACAATACAAATACTCTTTATTGCACACCTCACACAAACAAAGCAGTTACAGAGAGAAACAATACAATAACATGTAGGTAGAGGTAGACAACAGGCGGTCTTATCGCTGAAGAGCGATCTCTTCCAGACAACCTTTGGGTATCGGAGAAAGAGATAAAACTAGATTAAGCAGTAGGTGGTGCAGAGATTATTATTAATCAAAAACCGGCCAAGTGCGTGTCGGACCACGCAAAACGAAGGGTTCCGTGCCTATTAAAAAGGTCGTATCGTCACAGAAGTTTTCACGGCACTTACGTCCTTTTCTTTGAGGAAGGCAGTTTTTCAGCAATATCTCGAAAACTTCTGAATCGATCTTGTTCAAAACAATTTTCGGTGAATGAAATTAATAAGCCATGAATTTTTCCATATTTTTAAAATACACCGTTCAAAAATTAGAGGGGGGGGGGGACAGAATTTTAGTGACTTTCGGGGCGATTATCTCCGACTCTATTCACTTAATCAAAAAAAATGCTAAGAAACCTTATATTTATTTTAAAAGGCCTATCGATTGATGTGCCACACGGGGGGTCACAATGAAAAAAAAATGTTGACTTTTAGTTTTATGTATGGAGTGCACCCCTAAAAAAATTTTTTTTGTCATTTTAATTACAAAACTATGTAGCGGCTAACAAAATACACCTATCCTCAAAATTTTATTCAAATACACCTTATAGTTTTTGAGTAAAATGCCTGTGACATACGGACAGACGGACAGACGGACAGACGGACAGACGGACATGACGAAACTATAAGGGTTCCGTTTTACGCTACGGAATCCTAAAAATCAAAATAATTATAAAAATAAACGTACATAAATACCTCTATATATAAACATACATACACAATCATACATATATACAAATAACACAAATACAAATATATGATACATAAACAGTCAGCCAAAAAATACAATCAGGGTTAGGGGAGAGACAAATAATGTTCACCTCCTTCTTTTTGAAGTCGGTTAAAAACCAACCAATATCGACATATTTATTTTGTTTTTTTTTTTTTTTTTTTTTATAATAATTTATTAAAAGTGCATACAAGATTATAATTAACATTAACTAAGATAAATTAAAACTAAGTTAAATCTAAAAAAGGCCCTCGAGGCATTGTACCGAGAATGCTGGCGGCATTTCCTCGCTGAATTGCAATGCTGATGCGTTGCGCGAGAAAGCCGCCAGCTCTTCGGTCACCAGTTACATCGACCTTATTTTGTTTAATTCTTATCTTCAAGTTGGGTTGTAAAACAACTACGCATAAACAATAGAACAAACAGTAGCTACTCCGACACACGTGCCACACTTCGGTCAATTTAATGACGTCTCTTTGTTATCTTTTCCTTTGTGCTAAGTGCATTTTCGTAATTTAGTATATAAGAAAGAAGACATTTAAACACTACACAAAAGATACACAGAGACAAAGGGAGTAAACATACAATACAATTGACACATTGTGTGTGTATTCGCGGCAGTGAATCGGTCGCTGTCTCAGCATTATGCCGAGGTGTCAGACAGACACCTACAGCGCTGGTTTTCAGACAGCACCGTACGTGACCCACGGGCCGCAACACGACATACTATAGATACAAAAGTATAGATATGAAATAAATAATCAATGTAATCAATTTTGTAAAATATAGAACAGTAGCACAATGGGATGAAAAACACAAAGCATAAAATGTGAAACGGTTGGCATGTTAAAAAGTGCTGGATGGGTTAGGGTTGGGATTTTTGGAGCGTCAACATATAGCTGGCGCTTAAAGGTATATACTTGCTAAACGCTTCTTGGATTGGATTTAAAGCAATCTACATTTTGTTCTAAAAGTCAAACTCAAAGTCAAAAACATTTATTGCAAGTCACATTACAGTTAATGAGATGGAATTATGAGTAGGTATACATGTGACGCCCTGCAAGGGCACAGCAACATAGGACTAATTTATAACATAATTTTTACTTAAATATACTACTATCTATACAAACTACTGTCTATACATATAACTATCAATACATAGCTTTATTATTATTATAGAGTTCCTAAAACTAGAATGGCACAGAGAATAATAGAAAAATTTTTAGCTATCAAAGCAGTTAATAAATGAATTCTGAATGAAGCACTGTTACTTAAACATTAAAAAAATCTGTTAAATTACAAAAACATCTATCGATGAGGTATTTTTTTAAATGTTTGTTGAATTGTGTATTTTTTTCAATGTTTTTTATAGAGTTCGGTATATGATTATATATTTTGATTAGCATGAAATGGGGGCTTGATGTTACTTCTTCGGGCTTCTATTTACTAAGTCATAATAATCCCAGCTTGGGTTGGGTTGTAATAGGTATTATCAAATTATCACACGTCGTCGACCATCTTAGACTCATTATAAACGTTATGACAAACCGGAGGTATGTTTGTGTGTGTGGCTTCCAATCCCAATCGTGTGTCAATTGCTGGCGGCATTTCCTCGCTGAATTGCAATGCTGATGCGTTGCGTGAGAAAGCCGTCAGCCCTTCGGTCACCAGATACATCGACCAGACGTTTCGCGATTTCCGCAAATAGGTACTAACGTATGCTCAGAACTCGACCGGTACACCTTTGGCGTCGAGTTTTTAAAGTTCTATCGATTGACATACCAAATATTAACCGACATACAGACAACAGAAAGGATATGACGAAACTTTGGGTTACAATTTGAGCGTTTTTCAATAAAAGTGTACATGAACTTTTTTTTCAGAATTCGATTTTTTGGGTTTTTCTTACTCAGAATCATTGATACTATCAAATCAAATCAAATCAAATCAAACTTTTGTTTGTAACACAACACAACATACATTATTACAAGACAAAGACACAGGAAAAAATTGTATCTGTGCCATGTCACGAAATGGGCCCAACTCAGCATGATGCTGGCTTTGCAGCCAGCGCTGGTCTTCCGTTGGGTCCATCCTATCGATCCTCATACAAGAAAAAAACTGTCCCAAATATTCCATTCCAGATCGTCACATTTTTGTATGCAGTCTTTTTTTATTTATATGGTCGTGACGCACTGGAAGAAAAAACATAAATAGTAAAATCCGGGACACTTTTTTTCTTGCATGAGGATCGATAGTATCAACGATTCTGAGTAATAAAAACCCAAAAAAAAACAAATTCTGAAAAAAAAAGTTCAAGTACACTTTTTTTGAAAAACGCTCATTTGCCATTTTGCTTACCTAAAAATGTAACACCATTGAAATGTGATTTGGATGCGAAAGTTATAAACAGAATGTTGGTAATATACAAAATGGCGATTACCCGAGGACCCCGCAATCTTGAAACAATACACGATATTAAATTAAATGTGTCTTGAAACAACAATAATACTTAGTTTACATCTAGGGGGCTATTCGGCTGAACGTATTTTGTACAAGTTTGATATTTGATTTAAGCTTGAACATTGGAAGCGAGTGCGTTTTTTGCTAATTTCATCAATGATAATAAAATTTACCTCCTTTAAAAACAAAGTTTTAACCGACTTCAATTAAGTACTCCGCCAAGCCACACACATGAACGTTTCAACTTAAGTACCACATAAACTGCTTTCCGAGAGCAAATTCGTTGATTATTACAGAAAAAACCCATGTCGCTGTATGTGGCAAAAAAATCATGTCTGTTGTATGGGAGCCCCAGTCCGACTCGCACTTGGCCGGTTTTTTAGTATTTTTCATTATAGCGGCAACAGAAATACATAATCTGTGAAAATTTCAACTCTCTAGCTATCACGGTTCTTGAGATACAGCCTGGTGACAGACAGACGGACGGACAGAGGGACAGCGAAGTCTTAGTAATAGGGTCCCGTTTTCACCCTTTGTGTACGGAACCCTAAAAAAGATTCCGACGAATTAAGAAGTTGAGTACCTTCTCCTTTTTTGAAGTTGGTTAAATATAGACCAGACCAGAGTACCTACTCAGAATATAATTTTCTATAAAATTATTATGATCTCGGATACTCTCTTACCAAACTGTTACTTTTTTGGGATATTCATTTAAGGCAAAACTAGAAGATACATTCATAATTACATACTAACCTGTCTAACCTATTAAATAACACAATCATCCATGCGATCCAAACAAAAATCGTTTTCAAAACAAACAATATCAACGCATTCAAAATATATAAAATAGACAATCTCAAATTCCAAAGCATGATTCATAAAACAAACCTATTCTGAACGCAACCATTCTTATTTCAAAAATTCCTTCCATTGAGCGAACTTTTTTAAGGCAAAGGCAAGTGAGTTGATTTCCTTTATGCCAGACACTTTTTCTCGAGGATATTATTTAGCGGCGCAGAACCCGTTCTGATGGGCCGTGACCTTTAGGGATGTGGATGTCGATATCGATTGTTGCTGAACTTATAGACTATATACCCTGGGGATATTTTATGTTTTTGTTTGATTATTAGAATAGGGTAAATATGTCATAAAGGGTTGGTTGTTAGACATAGAGGAAATATGCAATGCATTTTATTTTGATGTGATAGGTACTCTCAAAGTAGAATCCTTCTAATATCCTACTAATTTATAAATGCGAAACTTTGGATGTTAACATCTAAATGTTTGGATGTTTGTGATTGAGTAACAAACGCTTAAACGGCTAAACCGATTTGGATGAAATTTTGCACGAAGATAGTTTATAGCCTGAATTAACATATAGAATACTTTTTATCCCGGGAATCATCCCCGAAGGATGCAAAATGGGGAGGCGAAAGTTTGTATGGAGATACGATATAAACGAGTTCCACGCGGACGAAGTCGCGGGCAGAAGCTAGTGTATAATAAATATGTGTAATTAGGTGAGTAGATTCTAAATTAACGTTTTCGTTAATTAACCAGGCGATGAAAATAAGTCTACACAAAGTTATATATCACTGTTTAATTTCAAAAATGACATACTATTATATTATTATGTGATTACCTATTAAATTGTAATCCCTTGAAGACAATAGGCTTGTGACCTAAGATTTTTTTATGCCATTCGAACCAGTTTTTGGAGAGGAATAAATGTTTGTATGGGAGCACCTACAATTAAAGAACATAAATACCCAAAAAATTGAGTCAAAGACGGACCTTGCTTCATAATAATTGTTAAACAAGTATATATAACGTGACAGTTGGCTATTTGTTCTAATCGTTGTATGGAAAATCAAGTAAATTGCTGTTTCGGTTGCGAAATAACGCGTTTGAATCCATAGTTGTCAAACAATGTTGCTTCTATAAAATCGTAAGGATTCTATTGGTAGCTTTAAATTTACTCTTGGACAATAAAAAATGCATATTATTATTTCTAAACTTTCTGTATCTTTTTATGATTTTAATGATATTTTGTAATTTATACTTTATTACAATAATTTGATGGTTTACTTTTACTATCCATTTAGGAACTTTAACATGAGACTTGTAACATGAGGCAACTGCCCTATTGCTATGTTCAGATTTTTAGTATGTTGATGCTCGTATAAATTATACACTGTTTAATACACTGTTTAATGTGCCTAATGGCAGCAATTTATAGGTAATAGAGGTGGTAAAAAAAAGTTTTGAAGAATAGGTTATTAAACCTAGTTACAGTGAAACATAGCGTTCTTCAAAACTTTTTTTTACCACCTCTATTACCTATAAATTACATTGTCTTTGACTTTACAAAGTCAAACGAACCCATTATAATTTATGCGAATTATAATTGGGAATGGATGAAAATTTTAGAAATGCCTGATTATTTTTTTGGTGATAGGAATAACCTTCCTTGGCACCAGAAAAAAGTTACCGATATTTTAGCTGCGTCAATTATTTTTGAAAAATATAAACAGTTTCCTCACTAACGTTTTGGGTTTAGGACTTCGAATAAGAAATTTTCCTTGATCTGTCTCGTATTACAAAAAAATATCTTAAATATCCGTGGTAAACCGACACTGGCAATGATATTGACAGCTGCAGGAGCTATATTTGTCATTGCCAGGGTCAGATATTTAAAATATTTTTTGTAATATGAGACGGATCAAGGAAAGTGTCTTTCTTATTCGCCGTCCTAAACCCAAAACGTAAGTATGGAAACTGTTTATATTTTTCAAAAAAAAATGAGTCTGCTGAAAAGTCTGCACCTTTTTTATGGTGCTAAATAAGGTTATTGCTATCACCAAAAAAATAATCAGGCATTTCCAAAATTGTCATCCATTCCCCATTTGCGATTTTCAATTCCACGTACCTACCGATAATTTTCCCATCACTAAAGCGCGCGTCACTTTCGTGTTCATCTTTACACCTCCCATACGCTGTCCCGCTCGCACGGACCTCTCGTTCGCCCCCGGCCTTTCAACAAGTTAACTCCATGTTTTATAAAACGTTTTGATAGAATTAGGTAGAATAAAATCCATACTAATATTAATAGTAAGAAAGTTTGTCTGTTACATTATCACGTTTGATCGCTGAATTACTGTGGATGTCGTGTGGATGTTGACTTATATTCAAAGTCAAAGAGGTCCAAAGTGTCAAAACCCACCAATCACGTTCATGTTTAATCAGCATCAATTTGATTAGTGGATTTTTAAAGCTGCTGTCATAAAGTCCTCTCGTCACAGTGCTGCTGGCTGGTGTCATTAATCTTTTCGACGCCAACGACGCATATATCCGCACCGCAGATTCAACGCCAACGACTGATATATGCGTCAAGAGCCCAGCGCGATAGCAACCTTATGTCAGGTTTAACTCCGCAAACGTCTTGTTGATTTGGCGTGTGGTTGACAACTTCTCTCTTTGACAGAGCGTTGAAAAGGTTAAGGCCTCTCTCACAGACTGGCGCGGGCTGGCCGCGGCGATAGTAAACTTGTCATTAGCTGTCAAATTTATTATGGACCGCCACCGCATTCCGAAAACCCTGATCACAATTTCGGTACCAGCATTTATAGATTCCAATCCGCTAAAGTAAAGCGTTATTCAACCAAATGATACTTACAGTAGGTGTCGTTTACGAACATCATCACCATCATATCAGCCGAAAGACGTCCACTGCTGGACATATACCTCCCCCAAAGAGTGCTACAATGACCGGTCCTGCGCCAACCGTATCCAGCGGACTCCCGCGACCTTCACCAGGTCATCAGTCCACCTACGTCTATCGACGCGTCTTCCGGTACGTGTTCGCCACTCGTGAACCTCTCCGCCCCATAGACCTTCGGTTCTACGTGCAACGTGTCCCGCCCACTGCTACTCAAGTTTAGCGATTCGAGTATACGAACACAGGAACAGTGCAAGCTAAATAAAAGCTTGTAAAATGACATGCATCATAAGATCCGTTTCAGTGCTCCAAACTAAATGCCACGTCAGATTTATCGCAAATTTGTCCGCTTGTACGTCTGTGCGTCTGTCGTATTATTTACGGTGCGAGACGAAAGGTTCAACTCGTTAATAAGTTGGTACATGAATATATCCCAAGCCATTGGTGGTGCAAGCGACAAGCGAATGAAGGAAAGAAAACAGAATTGTATGCATTTACTCTACACTTTGAGTACTCTACACAAGGTAGACTGATGACCTGGTAAAGGGAGTCCGCTGGGTGTGGGCGGCGCAGTGCCAGTCATTGTAGCACTCTTTGGGGGAGGCCTATGTCCAGCAGTAGACGCCTTTCAGCTGATATGATGATGATGACTCTAAAATGCTTGGGGATGATATACAATACAATACAAATACTCTTTATTGCACACCTCGCACAAAAAAAGCAGTTACAGAGAGAAACAATACAATAACATGTAGGTAGAGGTAGACAACAGGCGGTCTTATCGCTGAAGAGCGATCTCTTCCAGACAACCTATATACAGGCTACCAACGGGGTTGGTGGTAGTGAACGGCCATTTGATACAGGCAGTTTCCGTGACTGTATCACATAAACAGTCCCCGATCAAGCAGCAGGGTCATCAGGGCTTAGTGGTTTGAACGATACGACGGGTCGGGTTTCTAAATAAAAGATGGGTACATAATCCTGATGACGACTCCGTGACATGGCGACTAAATGAAGCCATCAAATAGGTACTCCCCTAATACCAGCTCTCAGTATAGGAAGAGGGTCGAAGAAGCGGGGTCTGCTAGTCCTTCCAAACAATACATTGACCAAACAATAGTCATCATCATTCATCATCATATCGGCCTAAAGACGTCCACTGCTGGACACTGGCCTCCCCAAAGAGTGCCACAATTACCGGGCACACGCCACCCGCATTCAGCGGACTCCCGCGACCTTAACCAGGATCAGTCCACCTTGTGGACCCACCCGCGCTGCGTCTGCTGGATGAAACTGCGATGCGAAAGGCAAAAGTAAAATAAAGATTTGAGTTTTAGGTTAGAGTTAGTTGAGGTGTCGATGTTCGACACCTATGTCGAACATCGGTTCTGTTAAGGTGAGTTGCACCCTGTGGTTGCACCAGACAGTAGGTATGTAATCGTAATCGGTGTTCGTTTAAATCGGAATGTATGGAAAGTTTGTCAAATGTTCACGCCATATTTAAGTAGATCGGTCTGTAAGCGTAATTTGGTGCAACTAATGCCTTGATCACACGTGCCGAGTATAGCGGCCGAGACAGTGCTCTCGGCCGAGCAAAATGGCGAGCGAGTCAATAAAACAAGGTCCGAGTGACTCGCTCGCCACTTTGGTCGGCCGAGAGCAGTGTCTCGGCCGAGCAAAGTGGTAAGCGAGTAAATAAAACAAGGTCCGAGTGACTCGCTCGCCACTATGCTCGGCCGAGAGCACTGTCTCGGCCGCTATACTCGTCGCGTGTGATCAAGTCAATAGTAGTCAATAGTGTTTATTTTGTAAACATAGGTACAGAGGTACATCAAATAGAGGTGTATAGTTAAAAAAAAAACCGGACAAGTGCGAGTTCAACTCCCGTTACTTTGAATACTCAAACTTCTTATAGGTTTTCCTGTAATCTTTAGGCAAGGAACTAATTTCCATATTTTTTTAAGAATTTTAAGCTTAGTAGTTTCGGAGATATGGGGGGGGGGATGGTCAATTTTCGTCTTTTTTCCTAAATTACTTCTAATCTGGTTTTGCTAAAATTATAAAAAAAAATGTATCTGAGATGCTTACAACAACCTCTTTCATTTCAGCCTGCGAAACTTTTTTTTTTTTGCCAGTTTATCCCCCAAAACTGGCCCCCTTCTTCAGAATTCATTAATTTACTTTACGCGTCTATCTTTGGGTCACCAATTTACATATGTTTACCAAATTTCAACTCAATCGGTCCAGTAGGTTCGGAGCAAATCGGCTATGACAGACGGACAGACAGACAACCGAGTGATCCCATAAGGGTTCCGTTTTTTCCCTTTGAGGTATCGGAACCCTAAAAATCATCAAAAGCTTATCATTTGCACCAAACAAAAAGATCATTTAGCGATAAAGAATGCCAACATGATTTTTTCACCACACACTGCAGAACCGCGCTCCATAATAAAACGTCATAACCGCCAAGGATTTACTACTAACTTACTACTTTTACTTCCAAGAAACTCAGCACTCCACTCCATACAAAAAGAGCATAAGTGCCAATAATATACAAGCCTTTTACTACCTTTATTTATAATGCTTTGTATGACTAACGTCCGACCTTGGTAATATTAAAAGATTTTAATTTAGATAGCGCAAGTGATGATCGAAGATGGTTTTTGATGGTTTTTAAATAATAAGCGGGTTCTAGTACTAGTAATTAACCTAGAATATTGTAATTGGCATTGTTGAATATCTTCCAGCAGAAAACGTAGGTAATATGTTCAGATCTGTATAGGTATATTTTTAAACTGAGGGATTTGACTTTTTAATACCAATATGATGACAAAACAGCTAACGGCCTGCGTGATGGTTAGCTGTTACGATAACTCATGGACCTGCAACTCCAGGGGAGTCCAAAAGTTTATTCGTTTTGTTGACAGCTAGAGACAATGCAGGAGCCGTAGCATGGTTGGCCTTGTCACGCGATAGGTGATAGGATAGAGCGTGCGTCACTGGCTGACACCGTTCGATAGAACGAAACGACGCTGCTATCTTGTCACTTGTCGCGTGATAAGGCCAACCATGCTACGGCTCCAGGTTGACTCCTGCGCATCCTTGGTGGGAGCTCTGTCAAGTGGCGACCTTGGGCGAATATTCAGCGTTTTTAAGGCGTTTTTTTGTCATTGTCGTCGCCGGAAAATATTAAAAGAGATGAATATCAGAGTCCAGTTTTGATGACGACGTATGGCAATTTTTGATTAAAGTTTCCACAGTCTGTTTTCATCATCATCATTTTCAGCCTGTAATCGCCCACTGCTGGGCATAAGCCTCTCTTCGAGTACGCCACTTATTCCGGTCCCGTGCTATAATGCTTTTCCTTCACAATTCTGTACACAGATACCCAGTGAATGGCTAATGATGAGGCAATTGTTTTTGCAATCTCATTGTGTGAAGCGTGTGGAGTCTTCTATAAAAAAAAATCGTACAAGTTTTGTACCATTGTCTTCTCTTGTGACGAGAAATGCCTTAAACGCCTTTTTTTCGTCACATTTGGCGGGTTTTCCATATTTTAACAAAAAATTGTCCAATAACAAGCTGAGTCACAGAAGAAGCAGAAAACAGTTCGATAAACAAGCCGAGTCACAGGTTAAATAGGAAACAGTCCAATAAACGAGCCAGGTAAAAATTTGTAACCAAAGATAAGCACTTGAAAGCGTCCACACCGTACGAGCGACAGATGTTGACTACATTTTGACAGGCATGTAAACCTACCTTGTGCCTGTGCATAGCAAGTGGCAGTGGGTGGGGCACATTGCACGTAGAACCGATGGCCATTGGGGTGGAAAGGTTCTCGAGTGGCGACCACGTACCGGAAGGCGCGGTGTGGGTAGGCCCCCCACGAGGTGGACTGATGACCTGGTAAAGGTCGCGGGAGTCCGCTGGATGCGGGTGGCCCAGGACCGGTCAATTTGGAACTCTCTGGGGGAGGCCTATGTCCAGCAGTGGACGTCTTTCGGCTGATATGATGATGATGATGATGAAATAATCTTCAGCTGACAATGACGTTATAACTGAGCTGTTCAAACGCCAGGAGATTCGCCCCCTTTCTTACCATCTGGAACACAGCCCTACGTACCAACAGAGCACGTATAGTGTTGTTATTTATTTCATCATCATCATATCAGCTGAAAGACGTCCACTGCTGGACATATGCTTCCCCCAGAGTGCCACAATGAGCGGTCCTGCGCCACCCGCATCCAGCGGACTCCAGCGACCTTTGCCAGGTCATCGGTCCACCTTGTGGGGGGCCTACCCACGCTGCGCCTTCCGGTACGTGGTCGCCACTCGCCACTCGAGTACCTTTCCACCCCAAAGGCCATCGGTTCTACGTGCAATGTGCCCCACCCACTGCCACTTTAGCGATTCGGAGGTTATTTATTTATTCAATCTATAAAGATTTGTGCAATAATGCACAAAAAAATAACTTAAGGTACCAAAGGCAGACTTATTGCCATAAAGCATTCGCTACCAGTCAACCTCGAGGCGAAGCAGATAAATTTTGGGCAGTGCGACTGTGCAGTTGTATTATTAATGGCTACCCCAGCCGGGGCATTTTTAACTTTGAGCGCTCGACTCTTTCACTCGAGAACTGACAAGTATGATGAAATGCTATTTTGAAGTAGCGATAGAAAATTGAAAAACGAGTGCTATTGACCATTTGTTATCGATCCTATAGGTAGATAGTAGTGTATATCAGTAAGTGCCTGACCTTACAATCGTATTATTACAAGCTTTAGATTAACAGCAATGTTGTCTATACGAAATTGCGTGGTTAAAAATGGCTACCAAATCTGACAGCTAAAACACGAATTGACGACTCGAAACTGAGGCAAGTTTAATTTTATTTTATTTTGGAGAGCTTATAACCCATCTATACGACCTTTGTAATAGGCACGGAACCCTTCGTTTTGCGTGGTCCGACACGCACTTGGCCGGTTTTTTCCAATCCAATAGAGCTGAGGGCCTACCGCGAAACGATATTCGTTTTCGTTCATGTATCTCCCTCTTTGTCGCTCGAACTAGCAAGTGCGACAGAGACGGAGATACACGAACGAAAACGAAAATCGTTTCGCGGTAGGCCCTCTGGAGTCGTAGCATGGATGGCCTTGTCACGCGATAGCCTGATAGGATAGAGCGTGGGTCACTGGCTGACGCCGTTCGATAGAACTAGACGACGCTCTTATCTTGTCACTTGTCGCGTGATAAGGCCAGCCATGCTACGGCTCCAGGCCCCGTAGCATGGATGGCCTTGTCACGCGATAGGTGATAGGATAGAGCGTGGGTCACTGGCTGACGCCGTTCGATAGAACGAGACGACGCTCTTATCTTGTCACTTGTCGCGTGATAAGGCCAGCCATGCTACGGCTCCAGGCCCCGTAGCATGGATGGCCTTGTCACGCGATAGGTGATAGGATAGAGCGTGGGTCACTGGCTGACGCCGTTCGATAGAACGAGACGACGCTCTTATCTTGTCACTTGTCGCGTGATAAGGCCAACCATGCTACGGCTCCTGGAGTCATATAATTAAGTTAGAGCAAGTGTTCACTAACGTACCACCATGCGATAAATATCGCAATCATTATAACCATTATGTGAGATTACGGAACCCATTTTCACACGTTCATTACTAAGCGAAATACTTAGGAGCTACGGGTGGTCCGAATTTGCCGTGTTGAGTATTTATAAACATGTTTTGACAAGTGTTTAATATTGCATTGAAAGGATTTCGACGGGATTGCTTAAGGATTATTTTGATTAGGGTACCGTATTCTGATATTGAATATTTAGGTTTCTGTCTCATTTGGTGGGCGAAATCGGTAAGTGTGCGATATTTTGTCATTTGTAGCTTACTGAAGTCGCACAGGCTTCCTTACTTGTTATATACGATCTTTTTCAAAAAAATTTACATGTACTTTTTATTCACATTTTGATTTTTTTGGGTTTTTTTTTTACTCAGAATCGTTGATACTATCGATCCTCATACAAGAAAAAAAGTGTCCAAAATATTCCATTCCAGATCGTCACATTTTTGTATTGTTTTTAGGGTTCCGTAGCCAAAATGGCAAAAACGGAACCCTTATAGTTTCGTCATGTCCGTCTGTCCGTCTGTCCGTCTGTCCGTCTGTCCGTATGTCACAGGCATTTTACTCGAAAACTATAAGGTGTATTTGAATACAATTTTGAGGATAGGTGTATTTTGTTAGCCGCTACATAGTTTTGTAATTAAAATGACAAAAAAAATTTTTTTTAGGGGTGCACTCCATACATAAAACTAAAAGTAAAATTTTTTTTTTTCATTGTCACCCCCCGTGTGGCACATCAATCGATAGGCCTTTCAAAATAAATATAAGGTTTCTTTAAGGTTTTTTTGATTAAGTGAATAGAGTCGGAGATAATCGCCCCGAAAGTCACTAAAATTCTGTCCCCCCCCCTCTAATTTTTGAACGGTGTATTTTAAAAGTATGAAAAAATTCATGGACATAGGGCTTATTAATTTCATTCACCGAAAATTGTTTTGAACAAGATCGGTTCAGAGGTTTTCGAGATATTGCTGAAAAACTGCCTTCCTCAAAGAAAAGGACGTAAGTGCCGTAAAATTTCTGTGACGATACGACCTTTTTAATAGGCACGGAACCCTTCGTTTTGCGTGGTCCGACACGCACTTGGCCGGTTTTTTATTTATATGGCCGGCCGTGACGCACTGGAAGATAAAACTTATATAGTAAAATCTGGGACACTTTTTTTCTTGTTTGAGGATCGATAGTATCAACGATTCTGAGTAAGAAAATCCAAAAAATCTAAATGTGAAAAAAAAGTAAAGTACATTTTTTTAAATGCTCAAGTAAAAACCCAAAAAAATCGTAATCTGAAAAAAAAGTTCATGTATAGTTTTGTTGAACAAAGCTCACTTTACATTTGCAACGCATCCAGTACCGTATGCTTCCGCGCATTAATTCAGTGCTAATCGGTTTGTTCCCAATTCTACAGATTTCTATTACAGATTTCCAATTCTACAGATTTCCAATCCTACAGATTCCCAATTCTACAGATTCTCAATTCTACAGGGTCCCAATTCTACGGATTCCCAATCCTACAGATTCCCAATTCTCCAGATTCCCAATTCTACGGATTCCCAATTCTACAGATTTCCAGTTCTACAGATTTCCAGTTCTACAGATTTCCAGTTCTACATATTTCTGATTCTACAGACTCCCAATTCTAGTCTAACTATCGCAAAATATATACACATACCTACAAGTGTGAGCATGTGATTAGAATAAGAACATTTATAAAAATCGGAGCTTGTACCTTTTTTCCGAAGAGATAAAACCTATTTCTCTAGATTAATAATTACTGGTTGGTAGTACATGACAGACATGAGAATCTGTAGAATTGGGAATCTGTAGACATGGGCCCAAAGGTGCTAATCGGAACTAAAGGAAGCACTCATTGAAATTTAGGCGCGAAGTAAAGACTGACTAGACTGATAGTATAAAGGATGACTCACGCTAGAACGGGCCGTGTCCAACCCGGGCCGTTTTTTAAGAACAACGGCGCTGTTTTTGGGCGATGGAGCCATACCCACGCGTAGACGAGCCACGGCCGTGGCTCGAAAACGATCGACGCTTTAGAGATTGTTGTTGTTGAGGTTGTTGGGGTCCAGGAGTCATGCCTAATAAAAGATGGCGCTGATGTCCAAAAGTGAAATAAATTCCCGTAACAACATGCACTAATATACCTAGAATGGACTTTCAGAATGCACACAACACAAGCTATATTTTCCCCCCGACTTCGCTAACTTTGTGAGACGCAGACGGAGCTGCGCGGACGCGGACAGCTAGCGCATAATAAGCACTAGGTACTTTTAATCTTCTATACAGGGTGGCTCATTCAAATCGGTCAGTATGGGAATGTCTGAAACTATAAGACATACGAAGATTTGTTCTTAGGAACCATGTCACCGATTTTGATAAAAAGAAAAACTGCATTCATACTTACATTTGAAAAAAAACTGTACCCAGCTCGGGAATCGAACCCGGTTGTTGTGAAAAAATAAACTTACACTTTTCCTATTTAAGTATCGATTTAATGCAATGCTAATGCCACATGATAAGGTGTATGTAACAAGTAGAGAGGTACATACAAACAGCCATAGAGACAATTTTACATGCCTGAACTTGTTGAATATTGTAACGGTGGTCACTTCGAACACCTACTATGATAAATTAAAGTATGTCAAAACAATGCATTTTATTCATTTTAGACATCATGTTTCTTAGAGACATTTACAGCTTAAGACCTACACAATCGATATTTAAATACAAAAAGTGTAAGTTTATTTTTTCAAAACAACCGGGTTCGATTCCCGACTTCCCGAGCTGGGTACAGTTTTTTTTTTTTCAAATGTATGAATGCAGTTTTTCTTTTTATCAAAATCGGTGACATGGTTCCTAAAAACAAATCTTCGTATGTCTTATAGTTTCAGACATTCCCATACTGACCGATTTGAATGAGCCACCCTGTATATATAAACGTCAAAGTCCTGACTGACTGACTCACTTAAATCAACGCCAAGCCCAAACCGTTGAACCTAGAAAGATGATTTTTTTACACTAGGTAGTTTATATAACGTCAGTACTCACTAAGAAGGGATTTTTGAAATTCCGCCCTCAAAGTGGTAAAAAGGGGATTGAAAGTTTGTATGGGGATGGAGTAAAATTTGAAGTGAGAGACTTGAAACTTTGTGTATGGTATCCATATTACAATACAAGAAAAGTAATTTTAGGGTTTCGGAAAAATCCACCCCTAAGCGGGTTAAATAGGGGTGCGAAGTTTGTTGTATGGAGCTACGATATAAATGAGTTCCACGCGGACGGAGTCGCGGGCAGAAGCTAGTTTTATTATACTTTTATAATAACAAGTGGATTTAAAAGATTTTTCAAAAAACCCAAGTGTTTTTTTTGCAAATATTATAGCCTATGTCACTCCCACGATTAAGAGGAATCTAATGACACCTCAAATGTTGAAATCCGTCAAACGGTTTAGGCTGCAAGGCGTGTCAAAGTATAAGACATACACACATAAATACAAAACATAATTGGGTTGTGTCCTAAAATTTTTTTACGATGCCATTCGAACCAGTTTTTGGAGAGGAACAAATGTTTGTATGGGAGCAACTTCAATTAAAAAACATAAATACCCAAAAAATTGAGTTAAAGACGGACCTCGCTGGCGGCAGCCGAAAACGTTTCATACTGATTAACATTGAATCGTGACGTCACAGGGTGATATTTATACTAATCGTTGTATTGAAAATCAAGTAAATTGGTGTTTCAGTCGTGAAATACTGCGTTTAGGACCATAGTTGTCATACAATTTTGTTTCTATAAAAGCATAAGGATTCTATTGGTAGCTTTAAATTTACTTTTGGAGAATAAAAAAAAATGTATATTTATTCTAAACTTTCAAAGTATCTTTTCATAATTTTAATTATATTTCTTAATTTATACTTAATTACATTTATTTCATGGTTTACTCTCAATTTAGCAACACTGCGTTATCGATTTTAACATGTGGAAACTACCCAATTCCTTCGGCAGTCGGGTAAAAATCAGCAAGGATTAAAATTTACCTTTTTTTAGAACAAAGAACCCGCTCAATTAATTTCGTTCCGCGCCTGAATTAAATTCCAATACCATCGTTACACAGCAATATTACTTGCAGTAAACTCCTAATCCGCCTGTAAAAACTGCATCAAAATGAACACAGCCGGCAGCTTAAGCGTGTTTAAGCGGAAAATATTTTAATGGTATTTTTACTTCATATTGCTGGGAACAATTTGCATTTTAAGATGCGGTTGCGTTTAGCTTCTTAACTTATTTTATTTTCTAATGCAAACTTATGGTTGAGATTATAATGTGGCAGACTTTTTATAAAACTGTCATTGGAATTGTAATCTTCTACCTTGGACGATAGAGTTGCTTTTTGAATGAACTACTTTGATGTAACTCGGCCAACTCTAATAATCGCAAGATAAAAGGTCGATATTCACTTTCTTGTTGGTTATTTTTCGTCAGAATGGTTTAAAAGTATCTCGAGGAATGACATTCTAAATTAAATCGTGTCAGATATTTATGCGTGGTTTGGTATAGCAGATATGTTTCCTTAAGGGTCTGCTAGACGGTCGCCAGCAAGCTCCTCCGACCGAGCGACCTTGGTCGGCACTGACCGTGTGGACAGTTGTTTGCAGCAAAATTTCATACTACAACGGTCGGTGCTGACCAAGGTCGCTCGGTCGGAGGAGCTTGCTGGCGGCCGTCTAGCAGATCCTTTGTCAATAGTCAATAGTCAATAGTCAATAGTCAATAGTGTTTATTTTGTAAACATAGGTACATCAAATTGAGGTGTATAGTAAAAAAATCTCGTTCCACTATGTTTTGCCTTTCGGCATACAAAAACATGCTGCATACTAACATAATATTAGTGTACAATTAATAAATTATAAATATTTAGATAGAAGTCTACAACAACAACAATAATTATAATTAATTTATTTTATGGAATTATTCAATATGTCAGCGTAGTAAGTTATTATAACAATTTCAATTTTTACATGTCAATACCTATTTAATTAAATGTATATTATTAAATCTTATAACTATAGACTGTCGCATGTCAAGAAATCTGATATTGTATAAAAACATTTTTTAGTAAGCAATTTTTTTAACTCTGTCTTGAATATTGGCAATGGTAAGTTTTTGATCCTATCGGGAAGTTTATTAAATATTTTACTAGACACACAGAACATACTTTTTTGTTTTAATGCAGTATTTGCAGGCTCTGTGAATATATATTCACCATACCTAGTGCTCCGCGGAAAGAACTCAGAGACCGTCTTAAAAAGAGTTGGGTTTGCTTTGACAAACACCGCGGCCTCAAATACATACAGACAGGGCAATGTTAGTATTTTTAAATTATCAAAATGTGACACACAACTGTCTGTTTGCTTGAGTCCGCGGATTGCCCTTATGCACCTCTTTTGTGCCTTGAAGACAGTCTCTCTGTTTGTGGAGTTTGCCCAGTACATGGTGCCATAGCGCAACGTCGATGCCACGAAACCATGATATGCCGTCATGACAACCTCAACACTTGCCTGTTTCGCAAGTTTGTAGAGAGCGTAGGCAAACTGGTTTAGTTTCCTACAAGTTTCTTCAGTGTGAGGTTTCCATGTCAGCCCACCATCTATGTGAAGCCCCAGAAACTTGGTATCATTAACCACTTCTATTGGAGTTCCTTGGTAAACACAAGTAATGGGAGTAGTCAGCGTACGTTGGCGTTGACTAAAATGAACAATTTTGGTTTTTTTTAAATTAATCATTAAGTTATTATTATCGAGCCAGCTGATGATACGACTTAAGGTATTATTAATTTCTTTTCCGTAAGTATTGATATCCTTGCATTCGATAACTACTGTACTGTCGTCTGCGAAAAGAACCATTGGATATTCAATGTATTGTGGGAGATCATTGATGTATACCAGGAACAAGAGTGGTCCTAATACGCTACCCTGGGGGACTCCACGTATGGTTTGTCGCATTTTAGATCTATAGGTCTCTTGTCTTCTTGTTTTTAAGCATATCTGTGTCAGCTCGGTGTATTGTGTTCTATGACTTAAAAATGATTTTATGAGGTCCAATACATTTCCGCGAATGCCATAGCTGTTAAGTTTCCGCAAAAGGATCGTATGATCGACATAGTCAAACGCCTTCGTCATGTCCATAAAGATGGCGCATATTTGTTTTCGCCTATCCACAGCGTTAATTATAGGGTGAATAAGATCAAAAACGGCCATATTCATGGTTTTTTGTTTTCGAAAGCCTTTCTGTTCGGGTACCAGTAATCGGACCTTTTAGCCTGTTTAGGTGTCCCACTGCTAGGGAAAGGCCTCCCCCTTTCCCTCCACTCGGTAGGTACTATATCGCCCAAGGGTACGGGTTCATACCTCTAGTTAAAATAAAATAATAAATAAATATTTTTTTACGGACAATCTTACACAAATCGACCTTTTTTTTTTTTTTTTTTTTATATGGGAGGAAAATCCGTTATGGATACCTCCACGCCACGGGGATAGCGCGGAGGTTATGTCGGACTCGCACCGACTAAAAACCCCCCGATGGTCCTCCTAGACGCACTTCGGACGGCTCTGGGATCTCCTACGGAACGCACCAGTGCCGCCCTAGCGTCATGCCTCAGTGGTATCTACCCTTTTTTTTTTCCGATTGCAGCCCCCAACTGCAACCGTGTACCACCCCGAGGACCCCTTTTAGTCGCCTTGTACGACAGGCAGGGGATACCGTAGCCGTATTCTAATGCCCGGGCTACAGGGCGCACACAAATCGACCTAGTCCCAAACTAAGCAAAGCTTGTACTATGGGTACTAGACGTCGATTAACATACTTTGGTATATAGATAAATACATACTTAAATACATAGAAAACATCCATGACTCGGGAACAAATATTCGTGCTCATCACACAAATAAATGCCCGTACCGGGATTCGAACTAAGGACCTCTTGCTTCGTAGGCAGGGTCACTACCAACTAGGCTAAAGCGGTCGTCAATATTAGAGTTACAATAGACAAGTTATAATAGAGTAGTTAAAATAGAAAATACCGGAATGACTACATGCGTGCCTTCTATATTTGAGGAGTTCCCTCAGTTCCTCATGGTTCCCATCATCTAGCTGAAGTTTTGATAACAATGGGACCAACGTGGAAGCATTCTGCTTTCAAGTAAAATAAAAAAGTCATCAGTTTATAAATGACGGAGCTCTGAGGTAACAAACATTAAAACCGGCCAAGTGCGTGTCGGACCACGCAAAACGAAGGGTTCCGTGCCTATTAAAAAGGTCGTATCGTCACAGAAATCTTACGGCGCTTACGTCCTTTTCTTTAAGGAAGCCAGTTTTTCAGCAATATCTCGAAAACCTTTGAACCGATCTTCTTCAAAACAATTTTCGCTGAAAGAATTTAATAAGCCCTACGTCCATGATTTTTTTCATATTTTTACAATGCACGGTTCAAAAATTAGAGGGGGGGGACAGAATTTTAGTGACTTTCGGGACGATTATCTCCGACTCTATTCACTTAATCAAAAAAAATGCTGAGAAACCTTATATTTATTTTGAAAGGCCTATCGATTGATGTGCAACACGGGGGGACACAATGAAAAAAAAAAATTTGACTTTTAGTTTTATGTATGGAGTGCACCCCTAAAAAAAATTTTTTTTGTCATTTTAATCACAAAACTATGTAGCGGCTAACAAAATACACCTATCCTCAAAATTTTATTCAAATACACTTTATAGTTTTCGAGTAAAATGCCTGTGACATACGGACAGACGGACAGACGGACATGACGAAACTATA
Source organism: Epinotia nisella (assembly GCA_932294315.1). NCBI lineage: Eukaryota > Metazoa > Arthropoda > Insecta > Lepidoptera > Tortricidae > Epinotia > Epinotia nisella. The sequence continues at coordinate 1,816,318 of OW028699.1, forward strand.
AGGGTTCCGTTTTTGCCAATTTGGCTACGGAACCCTAATAAAAATCGAGTCGGCAAGTGCGTATTGTGGTTCGAATTGCCGCAAACGCCGTCGTACGGAAATACCCCGCAGACGGAATTGGTCACCTTACTCGAATAGTGACTTTATTGTTAAAGTAGCAACGTTCAAATTAAAACAAAAGATAAGTATATCGTTATTGACAACTTCCTATTAGTACATAGTTGAATGATACCTAGTCCAACGCAAACAATTAGCGGTTACACTTAACAATATCAGTACAACCACTTTCAAAGTTCAATATCTGAAAAACGGCTGCACCGGATTTGATGAAACATGGCTAAGAACACTCGGGTGAAAATTATCTATGACACAAAAAAAATCGCATTCAAATCGGTCTATCCGTTTGGGAGCTACGATACCACAAACAGATACACAGACACGTTAAACTTATAACACCCCTCTCTGCGTCGGGGGTAAAAAATACAACCGAATTGAGAACCTCTTTTTTTTTTAAAACGGTAAAAAAATAGACAACGTGAGTGCTACCAAACGGCGCCTTGTGACCCGTCAAACATCAAAAAGCAACTTTTTGTCAATCTCCAAACCTCAAATTTACGACACGCCCCATGCAAATGCTGTTTTTATATGGTCTCTGTTAAATAAATGTTGGTTTAGTGCCGAATAGGCGCCACGCATCCGTTGCGACAAAAAAATATGGAATATTAAACTTGAGAACTTCAACAAGTGTGAAGTTTTTGAATACTCGAGATCTTATGATCTTTCAGCCCTGCTAGCATAACTTGACTCTCGACTCTACTCGCGCGCGAGATAGACTGTCCGTCACTTTCTGATTAATGCTGTCAAAAAGTGACAGATAGTCTATCACGCGCGCGAGTAAAGAAGATAGTCAAGTTATGCTAGCAGGCCAGATAGGAAAACCCTCGAGTGATAGGCCCGAACGACTACCCGCCAAATTGCGGACTGAGTCTCTACATCAGGATGAGGGTCTCAGAAACGGGGCAACCACGACCGCCCGGTCTAGTGCGGCAAAGAGGAAGGGGAGCCTTCCCGAGATGGTGCCTTGCCAGTCTCAACCGGGGATATAATGTAATAATAATGTATGTTAGGAAGAATTTATACAACTACCCAACAAACACTGATAGGCCCAAGGTTACCAGAAGCGCAGGGAAGCTCAAAACAACTTTTTACAGGCTAGTAAAAGCGAAAAAGTCGTTCTTGGGAAATTGTATAAAATTCTACAATAAACTTCCAAAACACATTACCGAACTTACTGACTCTAAATTCAAATCTGTCGTAAAACGGACACTCATTGCAAAAGCATATTATAAGATAAACGACTACATCATGGATAGGGATACTTGGCAGCGATAAAATCCTGCACTAAAAACCTGTCGTAAAATAAATAGGCTTTCTACTGTAGCAATGTAATTTTAAAATTTTATAATACTCTGATACTGATATGATATATTGTATACTGTTTTGAAAAAATGACACCTCGCCGAGTTTATTACGCCGGTTCTTCTCGAGGCAGAGGTTTACTTTCCGAACCGGTGGTAGTTTATCGACATTCATAGGTGCATGTAATATGCCTAAATTGAAGAATAAATCACTTTGACTTTGACTTTGACTTTGAGCAGTGGAGGAGGCGGCGATGGTGGAGGCGAGATGGGGACCCAGACCTGACAGAGAGCGGTATGTGGAGGAGCGGGCCAGAGAATTCCGCGTATCACTCACCGTAGTGTGCGATGCAGGCATACTAGTGGTTTGTTTGTTTGTTTGTTTGTTGGTTTCACGGCAAAACGGGGCGTCGAATTGACGTGACTTTTTAAGTGGAGATAGTTGAAGGGATGGAGAGTGACATAGGCTACTTTTTGTCTCTTTCTAACCCCCCACTTCCCCAAAAAGGGGGGTGGAAGTTTGTATGGAGCATTCCGCAATTTTCAAGGTAGAAAGCCAAAAATTGGTATGCGGACTATTTGCGACTAACAAAAAATCGTGCATCATTTTTTTTTGGAAATCTGCACCCAACCCCTTAAAAGGGGGGGTAGCCGATAGGTAGAGTCGATATGTAGAGTCGATATGTAGAATCGATATGTAGATTCGATATGTAGAGTCGAAATGTAGATTCGACGTGTAGAGTCTGTTCTATATGCAGAGTCTATGTAAAGTCGATCTAAATATATAAAAGACTGAAACTGAGATGCACCTTTTTTGTAGACGCTTAACATTACTCTTAGTACGCGGGCGAAGCCGCGGGCAAAAGCTAGTCATCACTATAAACATGACTCATCCACTTTCACAACGCCATAATATTATCGCTATATCTCCAAACATGCATATCTTAGTCTAAACCGTATAATTTATATTCTCCATACCTACATTCTATAGTCAATTAATGATAAGCAAATTATTCGCGTAACATATCAGCTGGCCCCACGCATTGATTCGTCATCAACCGGACAAGAGTGAGTCGTATTTGCAATAAGAGTGTTCGCTGACTTGGCATCAACACCGGAATGCGAGTTGTTTGCGTGGCGATGATGGGCGGCCGTGTCTAGTGAATGATTAGTCCAGGCAATGAACTGACAACTTGTATGGAAAAAATTACATATATGGAAATAATTTATAATAGCAAATTTTTTTAATGTAACGAATATATTATCAATTAAACTGTTACCTAGAGGCAAAATCCAACAAAAAATCAGACATCAAAAAAATCAATATTTAATTAGCTCCTAAAAAGTCCGGATAAATATTAATATTTTTTTTTATCTTTATTTAGGTTCATTTACATTTGCTTTAAAATATTCAATATAAATAAAATATAAAAGACAATGCATGTTTAATTTAAATCTATATAATTACTTCCGGGTGGAAAGTTTGTTGGATTCTTGAATAAAGCATCTTAGAATAATGTTTTAGAATGAAATAAACAAAAAAAACGCTATTATAAATTAATGTTTTTCGAAACCGTATTTTGCTTCGGCTATGCTTGAGATTCTGTGAGGCGATGGATGATAGGTGCTCAACTGTTCCAATTTAATTTATTTTTTACTTGTTTTTGTGTTACGTATATTTTTAATTGTTAGTCTAAGTTTCGTGATGCATTGGTGTACACTGTAATGTATCAATAAATAAATAAATAAAATAAATAAATATAAATTTAAGAGGGCGTCACAGTGCATACTAGCGCCTGTGGTAAACAATTGTGATTACTTATTGAAATTTAACAATGGATATTTAAATAAGTATATCTAAAATGACATTTATAGCTTTTATTGCCGTCTGTACTTCGCTGTATACCGTCACCAACTACTCGTTGAGACGATTCTAACGAACCCAAACTCAACGGGGTTACGTCAGTTAAGTCAAAGTCAAAGTCAAAGTCAAAGTGATTTATTCTTCAATTTAGGCATATTACATGCACCTATGAATGCCGATAAACTACCACCGGTTCGGAAAGTAAACCTCTGCCTCGAGAAGAACCGGCGTAAAAAACTCGGCGAGGTGTCATTTTTTCAAAACAGTATACAATATATCATTTCAGTATCAGAGTATTATAAAATTTTAAAATTACGTTGCTACAGTAGAAAGCCTATTTATTTTACGACAGATTTCTAGTGCAGGATTTAAGTAAGTACTGAATTCCCATGGCCACCTTCTGTCTCCATCATCAGATCAGCTCGATGGTACCATAATATTAAATTGTCATCCAAAATGTACTAATACCCAAAATTTCAGCTCAATCGGATAACGGCAAGTGACTGAAAAATGAATTGCAAATTTTGACGGACAACTTACAAGTCAAGTTAATATAAAGCTTGTAAAAAAGATTAGTATTTAAGTACCTTGTGACAAAAAAGTTATTCAGTTATTCCTCTTTGAAGTCGGTCAAAAAGTATTTTGCTACACAGTTTATACCTATCTAAGATTTGAGTCATTCTGATTCCTGATTGTGGTATGCAATCAAATCTACTTTACGACATCCGATGTCAAAAATGTTTAACATCACATAATCGCTAAAATTACCGTGTTGTTTACGAGATACCGACGGACTGACAGACCACATTGTTGACTCACTGTGGTTATAGGGTAAAGTTTAAGTTGTATTAACAGTATATTGCCTTGTGAATGGCCCAACAAGAGACTATAGAATTAGACTTAAATTTTTTTTTTATACTACGAAGGTGGTAAAGAGGCATACGGCCTGCCTAATTACAATGAGATACCGAAGCCTTTGGACGCTGGGACGACTCCAGAAGAATCATAGTCCGTTGCCGACCATTTATTTGATAATTTATTTACTCGGACTCGGCCCACCCAGGGTTCCGTACAAAATTACAAATATATAGTTTTCAGATGTTTCCCTATACCTGTAGTATAAGACGATATTCCTTGCTAAATTTCGTAGTTCTAGGTGAACGGAAAGTACCCTATAAAATTTAGTTGAGAGTGTCGAAATGTAAGTTTATTGCAACATAAACGCCCGTATCTTGTTTTTACGTTAAAATTGAAGTTTGATTTTATCACATCTTCAAGAAGCTGTAGATTTGAGTAAATGGTTTTAATTTCAACTTGATACCTCCACACGTTTCAGAGATACAGGGTCTTGAGCTTGCTCACCACCAGGAACACCTACAGAGCAAGTAGTGACGTCATTATGGCTGCCGTCTTCTGTAAAGTGGGGGTACTTCCTCAGATAAGCTGCTCCAAATATGAGTCCGCTGGATGCGGATGGCGCAGGACCGATCACTTTGGCACTCTTTGGGGGAGGCCAACTCGCGTGGTGAGGGTTCCGTAAAATTCATATTCTCTAAGCATTAGGCGGCATACAAAATAAATATTGAGAATTTTCCCGTTACTTTGAATACTCAAACTTCTTATAGGTTTTCCTGTAATCTTTAGGCAAGGAACTATTTTCCATATTTATTCAGAATTTTAAGCCTAGTAGTTTCGGAGATAAGGAGATAATATTTCCTAAATGACTACAAATCTATTTTTGCTAAAATTATAAAATATATATATCTGAAATGCTTACAACAACCCCTTTCATTTGATATGTCACACAATACAGTTTGCGATACTTTTTTTTTTAATTTTCCAGTTTACCCCTCAAAAGTGGCCCCCTTGTTCAGAATTCATTAATTTACTTTACGCGTCCATCTTTGGGTCACCAATTTACATATGTGTAATAAATTTCAACTCAATCGGTCCAGTAGTTTCGGAGCAAATCGGCTGTGACAAACGGACAGACAGACGCACGAGTGATCCTCCGACGAGAGTTCCGTTTTTACCTTTTGAGGTACGGAACTCTAAAAAGAGGTAGATAATTTTCCCATTAATTTGATAAATTTCGTTAGCATCTTACCAGTGCTAGTTACGCGGTATTGCACACTATCCCCTACGATATGTCCAACAGTGGACGTCTTTCGCCTGATATGATGAAGATACTGATGAAACATGAGCGAGATGATCCGCTGTGACTAACACCCAGCTGGAGCGAGTACGCTTTCGCTAGCGACAAGTTAAAACACTGGTAATAAACTAACTGCGGTTTTAGCAGTACTAAGTTAAATTGTGCTGTTCAGTTCAATGCGGTTAGCAGTGACATTTACTTAACCGCGTGGTTAGGTACTTTACGACGGGTGATAAAATTAAGGGGTTTAAACTTTAAAGTTAACCACATCGCCGCGAAATTAGCAAAAAGGTTTGAATAATATCAAACATCACACACTCTCGGTGTAGTTATTGCGGTTTCAGAAGAATCATACGCGTTGTCGACGTTTATTGATTTGAGGATTCATTGTGTTATTAGGGTTAATCAACTTTTTCTTGTTGTTATTCTGTCCCGGTAAGCCAAGAGACAACAGTGACCGAGTTTCTTAGAAAAAAATACTATAAATTGGGCTCCTATCATGGTAAGGAGTTGCCCCACCATGGAATGGATTTACATGTAACAAAAATACGTGTTTAGTCTATTTAAGCCCCATAAATAGACAAAAAAAAAAAAAAACAAATGTGTAACAACAGCCCCCATTATAAATGTATTTTAATCACGAATAAAATTCCAAATTCAATAAAATTAGAATCCCGAAATGTATTATTTAAGCGCAAATTAGAAATGTTATTAATTGATAAATGTTAACTCGGTCAAGGATTTTCTTAATGATGATAGTTCATAAATATATGTAAAATGTAATCTAATGTAATTAAATGTTTAGTTTTTAAGTATTATTGTGTGCCCTTACAGGGCGTCATGGTCTGACTTGTAAATATCTTAACATCCTCATTATTATGTACATGACTATACAATTATCAAATATACAAATAAAATCTGTAGGCGCGTAGGTATATACACACTAGGTGGATTATGGCCCAGGTTGGCTGAATGATGTGGATGGCAGGTGCTTACATGACGAAGGCGGCGTTCAGCGAATTAAATACTTTTAATTTGGTATTTTTTAACATGGTTTTTAGGGTTCCGAATACCTCAAAAGGCAAAAACGGAACCCTTATAGGATCACTCAGTTGTCTGTCTGTCCGTCTGTCACAGCTGATTTTTCTTTTGAGGTATTCGGAACCCTTAAAACAGCTTTTTGGTAAAGGAATACATCCTGAGAAAACTGGTCTAGTTTAGATAAGGTCTAGTTTTCTCTCTGAGTGGAAGGTCAGGAGGGTACCTAATCACGTATAACATTCCGAACGCGCGTCGGTAGATCCTTGGTATATAATCAATCATCTATTGTCAATAATCTCTCATCTATTTTAATATTGGTAATGGTTCTGCTATTACACCTATTTTATTTTATGTTGTATTCAATGTAGCTTGTCTGTCGCATTAGGTGCCGCCTGTAATGATCGACTTAAGTTGTTTAAATAAATAAATAAATAAATAAATAAGTAGTCATATACCTATATTACCAAATACCTACTAGGAGTGTTGGGCTTCAACTCCTTACAGGTCAGACGTTATATCGAGCTTTTGTCCACTGCCTGTCAGACTTTGAGAGGTGAGTCAGATTGTTCTGACGTGGTCGCAAGAACATGTTGCCTCTTCGTTCCTGATAAGTACCTGCGCGGGCGCAGCCACCGACTCCTGGCAGAGGAGGCGACTCGCACGGCGGCGCACGATCACTCACCGGTTGTCCATGCCCAGGCGCTACTACTAAATCAATTTATTTCTTATGCACCGAATTGCGACCTGTTTGCCTGTAAATGGAGCAAACTTCGCCCGACTCTTTTACAGTTTTTGAAAACTATTTTTAATTGTTACTATTACCTTTATCATTTACCTTTATTCATTGTACGATATGTATGTACTCACTAAGTTACTTTAAGTTTACCAACGCCATGGCGTAAGTTGTTAAATTGTATTTACAAATACATAAATATTTCAACTGCAAAGTAAATCAGACTTATGTACATACATAAAAACATTTCTTAAACCTCTTTACCATTCACCAACTTAATAAGGGTAGAGATCAATTGAAAATAGTCCTTAAAACCATGTACATATGACCTTCGGTATGTTATAATTAAGTCGGTACAAATATCTCTTGTTTAATTAAAAAAATGGCTCGCGGTTGTCGAAATGCAATAAGAAAGTGAAGATTAGCCCAGTCAAAAAGGCTGTCAGAATATTATAAAGGTTAAACCACATGCTGCGGCGTTTGAGTTTAACTTATCACTGTCAACATGTAGATAATATTATGATTTTATACGTCTCATCTCACAACTCGAAAACAGCTCTCGTTTTAGTTATACGAGGAAAGATTCACCAATGATAAGTAATGTGTGAGCAAGGCAAGAAATGCGATTGATGTTTTTTGACGTGATAACGTCTTATAAATCCATGAACACCGGCAGCACGCACGAAAATGTGTGACTCATTTTCCCGTACTGTTCGTTGACTGACTGACATATCAACGCACATCCCAAACCGCTGGTTCTAGAGATTCCAAATTTGGCACGTAGATTCCTTATAAGGCCCAGGGGTGCACTAAGAAAGGATTTTTCAAAATTCACACTCTAAGGGGGTGAAATGTGTTCCAAAGTTTGTATAGGAAAACAAGATTAGATGTACAAACGAATGCAGCACAATATTTTCTTATGACGTATCACGTAAAATTATCGTCCGTAAGCCGACTTCACCGCTTCGCTACTTCGCACAGGTCTAGAATGATCTGTATACTGTATTTTCTCCTTAAAATTAAACCGGTATTATTTCGTTCTTTGGTTATTATATCATTTTTGATCGGGCAATCTAATAATACGAATTTGTTACCTAAATACACGATAGAGTCCTACATTAAGAGCCTAAATAAATTCAAAATATTTCAGGGATTTTTGAAAAAACCGGTTCTAATCCCTGGTTTTAGGACTTTTAGGTGGGTGTGCGAGTAACTTTTGTATGGACTCGCACTGATCATTGTGTAAACACCAACGTGTTTTAAACAGGCGTTAAGTCTAAGTGCGGCTATACTCACGGTGATTTTTTTGCAGCAATACAAACCCGCGTTTCACGAACACGAGACTGTCACGCGACACTAGCCATAGATCACTTGTCAGAATCAACTGTTTCGATACTGTATCACGTTTCATCATTATCATCATATCAGCCAGACGTCCACCGCTGGACATAGGCCTCCCCCAAAGAGTGCCACAATGACCGGTCCTGCGCCACCCGTATCCAGCGGACTCCTGCGACCTTTACCAGGTCATCAGTCCACCTACCCACGCTTCGCCTTCCGGTACATGGTCGCCACTCAAGAACCTTGCCACCTCAACGGCCATCGGTTCTACGTGCAATTTGGCCCGCTCACTGCCACTTAAATTTAGCGATTTGGAATCACGTTTATAGCGCTGCAAAAGTCGTTGTGTGTACCGCTCTAAGATACACGTAAAATAATAAAATAGTCTTCGTTGATTGGGGTATAAAGGGTGTACTTAGTTATAAGCGGGGCGGTGCGTCAATCCGAATCAACACAGATGCTATTAACGCGGCCCATCTCTAGTCCGAGAGCCAGAGTCGGAAAATGAAACGAACTCCATAAAATAAAACAACAGACTTTTGGTCATTGTGAACATTTGCAATATCATTAATTGGGTAGTTTCCACATGTTAAAATCGATAACGCAGTGTTGCTAAATTGAGAGTAAACCATGAAATAAATGTAATTAAGTATAAATTAAGAAATATAATTAAAATTATAGAAAGATATAGACCTTGAAAGTTTAGAATAAATATTCATTTTTTTTTATTCTCCAAAAGTAAATTTAAAGCTACCAATAGAATCCTTATGCTTTTATAGAAAGAAAATTGTATGACAACTATGGTCCTAAACGCAGTATTTCACGACTGAAACACCAATTTACTTGATTTTCAATACAACGATTAGTACAAATATCACCCTGTGACGTCACGATTCAATGATAATCAGTATGAAACGTTTTCGGCTGCCGCCAGCGAGGTCCGTCTTTAACTCAATTTTTTGGGTATTTATGTTTTTTAATTGTAGTTGCTCCCATACAAACATTTGTTCCTCTCCAAAAACTGGTTCGAATGGCATCGTAAAAAAATTTTAGGACACAACCCAATTACTAGTTGTTACCATTCTAACGAGCCCGCTATTGATGGGGTTTTTGTTGTTCTTACAGCTGGCACCAAATCGTTGACAACCCAGCAGTCTGTGAGTGAAGTCAATATAATTACGTCCATCTATTTGGATGCTGCATCAACCCAGAATAGTACGGCGGATTGTCATTGTCGGTGACAATTGTTAAATTGGTGGAATACGGGGGTACGCTACATAATTCCGAAGAGTCATTTGTCCGAAAGCATAATTATTTCCAAAAACCATGTTCGGATTATTTGATTTTTCAGGATCCTAAAACTAACCTTTTTATATATTCCATTATATGAAAATTATTCAATTTTTAATATATCGCAATAGTTGGTTTACTATTTTATTGATAAAAAATCCAAACTTATCCAAATGCAGGTCTGTGTATTGTACAGACTTGATCAAAAGTGTGAATTTAAAATCACTAATAAATTATACACCGAGCTACTTTTTTTGTTCTCATTCTCATAATAATTTTATTTTACACGCTTTATGCCGTTAATTTACTAAATTTAACTGTGGTTAATTTATTTATTTTTCATATTTGTCTGAAATAACAAACGAACACAATAAGTAAAACTTATAAACTAACTAAAACTAACTTAAACTATGGTAACCTAAACTAGCAAACTAACTAACTACCTACTTTTTGTTCTTGAATTAGAACTTGCAACTTGCTGAGCTGGGTCCATTTCGTGACATAACCTGTGTTATTTTTATTTATTTATTTCTTCTTTTATTTTATTTATTGTCACGAATAAAAGTTTGTATTTGAACTTGAAGTCGGAGTTTAGTATTTAATACGCCTACCTCTTAGCCTACATTCGTGATAACCTCTTATATTTCAAGCGTACAGACACGCCCAAAATTTAGATTGCAATGTTCCTCGACCCATGTCTCTTGTCACTTCGTAATAAGGTCCACTTTCGCTCACCCCGTCTTAATAACAGGTAGCAAAATAAACGCACATTTGTTATTCTTTGTGAATTTTTATTAAGTTTAATCTTTATAGTCAACATTGGGGAGTTATGTTGGGAAGTACGAGTATAAGGTGCTTGTTACAAGAACGAGTAATTAAAGAGTTGACTCAGAAGATGGAGACTCAGTAACTCGGTGTGTACTAACCCATTTTTAGGGTTCCGTAGCCAAAATGGCAAAAACGGAACCCTTATAGTTTCGTTATGTCCGTCTGTCCGTCTGTCCGTCTGTCCGTCTGTCCGTCTGTCCGTCTGTCCGTATGTTACAGGCATTTTACTCGAAAACTATAAGGTGTATTTGAATAAAATTTTGAGGATAGGTGTATTTTGTTAGCCGCTACAAAGTTTTGTAATAAAAATGACAAAAAAAAATTTTTTAGGGGTGTACTCCATACATAAAACTAAAAGTCAAAAATTTAGATCGATAGGCCTTTCAAAATAAATATAAGGTTTCTCGGGATTTTTTTTGATTAAGTGAATACAGTCAGAGATAATCGCCCCGAAAGTCACTAAAATTCTGTCCCCCCCCTCTAATTTTTGAATGGTGTATTTTAAAAATATGAAAAAATTCATGGACACAGTGCTTATTAAGTTCATTCACCGAAAATTGTTTTGAACAAGATCGGATGAAAGATTTCCGAGATATTGCTGAAAAACTGCCTTCCTCAAAGAAAAGGACGTAAGTGCCGTAAGATTTCTATGACGATACGACCTTTTTAATAGGCACGGAACCCTTCGTTTTTCGTGGTCCGACACGCACTTGGCCGGTTTTTCCGTTATGGATCCCACCCGGCTCGGGAGAAGCCGAGCGGGTATGTCCGACTATCACGGACTAAAACCCCTAAGGTGTTTCACCGCTCGCTTTTGGACAGAGCCCCGGGAACGCTATTGCACACATCCGGAACTCTGTCAGCGTTACCCTTGCGGGCCCAGGTAGGTGGCTGGGTATGGTGCCCCACCCACTCCGCTGTTGGCACCCCAGAACACCGTGGGGGCCTTCCTGCTCGGGACCTTTTCTAGGCGGGTGATGGAACTGAAAACCAAAATAACCAAAATGGAGTGATACCAGGGACGGTTCACTCTTTGATTTCGTCGCGCCGCACAAAAACATGCCGGCCGGCCGCCTTTAGGCGGTCTATCAGTGGTTGCCGCGCGCTGTTACGGGACGTACGCGCTCGCGCTTTGCATTGTATCGTCATTCGCCTCGTAAAATAAATATGCCGCGTCATCTATTTATATTGGTTGAAAAGGTTTTTTTCTTCACATTACATCATCATTTCAATCCATTTTCATTCATCATTACATTTTCATTCTTTACATTATGCTTATGTAAGTAACCCCGGGTTGTGTGTTTTCGTCTTGCATTTTGCAGAAACAACCAGTTTTGATGTCATAACCTAAAGCCAAATTACACAGCTTTTGTGTAGTTGGGTGATCCTAAGTAAATAAAGAATAATCGTAATATCGTTAATAAAATACACTATTATACTAACGTACCTATAATTTGATAGGTCGAGCTGGCGGTAACCCTAGCTCTAAGGCTCCGCCTCCGAAAGAGCGCATTGCATGCGATAGAAAGAAATAGCTACATTTAGGCTCGTTTCGCGTACCTATAGGTTATAAACAGTGAATTTGTTAACAGAGAACCTTCTGTACGTAGTACTATTACTTTTTCTGTGCTAATACTAAGAAATAAGGCGAAAAATATAAAGTGGACTGTATCAAAACGAGTCCTTGCGCAATCGGCGTGATTTTACAGAATGGATGGAAACTTCTGATTAGATTGCGTCTCGGCTTACCTGGAGATCTTCAAGGCGAGGCTCAGCATCCGATGAAGGCACTCCCTAGGGCTAAACTCAGCGCTGGATCCAGATAAGCGGTACCCTCGGTCCTACCACTTCCAGATGCACACACAGATAAACATGCCGCACCGCAATCTTGTTATGAAAATGTGATTGACATCAGGACTTGACCCACCCGCAGGACCCTGTCATGGCGGCAGCATACGGCCCGCGAAGGCACTTCGCCTCCTGCCTGGCTTCCAGCGGCGCTGCGGGGACGAGTTGACGTCGTCCTCGCGTGTCTGCTTTGCTGCCTCCTTCTGCGTCAAGACCGACGCTGAAGGTGGCCACTGCCGCCCACGCCTCCTCACTGCGAACCATCCGGCTGATCAACGCAGACAGGGAAAAAAATAGAAAAAAATCAAAGCTGCACAAATAAATTAAAAATCGGTATTGATCGATAGAAACGAATTGGTTTACTTTTGGACCATGGGGGTAGTGGACTATAATTGTGTGCTTTTACGGTACCCCTATACAACATATTTACACAAATATATATAGGTACAGAAATAAAATAAATACATACATACACAAACAAATTTATACATAAATATACAATACACATATACTCACAAGCGAAATTCTCAAACCTAATACCTATCTATGCTCACCGGCAGAAAATTTGGACCAAATTAAAAAAAGTTGAAATTACGATAAGTTTTTGGGCCAAATTTTCTGCCGGTGAGAGTATTATGGCTGCATTGATTTGTTATTAAGTATTAGTGCTGATTGAATTGAACCGCTGCAAAAAGTTGCCTTTGCATTATGTAAAGATTTATGCATATTTGTGTACACTCATTATGTAAATAATCAATTGTCCAAACGGGTTGGTACTACCGTAATGCCCTCATAATGTGAGCGTGTATTGTCACTGCGCGCACGCAGCTCGCAGGTAGGTTAATATGGATTTCAACCTGCCTTGAAATGGTATTGTACGTTTCACTCAGTTATTTACATTTGGGTGAATCAACTTTTTTCCGTCACCAGTTGCCATGGTTACGTCTCCTGGATCACTTTTTGGGGTTCCGGTACCTCAAAAGGAAAAATGGAACCCTTATAGGATCACTCGGTTGTCTGTCTGTCCGTCTGTCACAGCCGATTTGCTCCGAAACTACTGGACCGATTGAGTTGAAATTTGGTACACATGTGTAAATTGGTGACCCAAAGATGGACGCGTAAAGTAAATTAATGAATTCTGAACAAGGGGGCCACTTTTGGGGGGTAAACTGAAAAATTAAAAAAAAAATCGCGAACTGTATTGTGTGACATATCAAATGAAAGGGGTTGTTGTAAGCATCTCCGATATTTTTTTTATAATTTTAGCATAAATAGATTTGAAAATTGACCTTCCCCCCCTTATCTCCGAAACTACTAGGCTTAAAATTCTGAAAAAAATATGGAAAATAGTTCCTTGCCAAAGTTTTCCTGTAAAACCTATGAGAAGTTTGAGTATTCAAAGTAACGGGAAAATTCTCAATGTTTTGTATGGAGCGCCTATATAATGCTTAGAGAATAGGAATTTTACGGAACCCTCATCACGCGAGTTGAATTCGCACTTGTCCGGTTTTTAAAACTGCAATTTTATTTGTTGGGTTTCTAGTCATGTGCATATTTGGAATTGCAATACACTACCGAATCTGACCGTAATGGGCTCACACCCCATTTTCGTTACACTCTGTAGATAGTTCTTAACAATAATTGCTGACCTCTCAACCCGTAATAATTGCTCCAAGTAGGAGATCAAGTAGGTTAGACACCTCAGACGTTGTAAACATTGACATACCAGCACTGATCTCTCTTCAATAGTTGTTATGAAAAGAGATTTCGATCCATAGACACGAAGATGCCTTGCCTCATCCACACTATTCGCCGCCATTATGTTTACATATCATAAACAGCACAATGCTCTAGCATTGTAATGAGTGCGCCTACGCAACGAGGAGCTTAGGGTGGTGCATTCGATGAGCGGAAGCGATATCATTAGCGGTAGCGGGTGGGAGTCAGTGACACCTCTGCCGTGTCAATCCTAATCTCATGTATCTTGAGATACATGAATTACGCGTAACAGGTCTAAATCTGTTTATTTTCCATGCCTTTACGACCTACATTTTCAGTTTTTTTAATTTAACTTACTTCCTTATACGAGCCTGTCACGTAACTCATGTAACTCTGTTTTTGCCATAGTAAATCATGGCTAAATACTGTACAAAAAAAAACTTCAAACTGCGTTTTCTCAAAACTATGCTTTTTGAGATACATGAGATAGGCTTGACACGGCAGACCTGTCTTAATCGCACTGTGGAAATTAAAAAGGGGAGAGTAGATTTTTTTCGTTCCGTGTCCAGCACGGCTATCACAAGACGGCGCGCGAGCTCTCTCGATTTTTCTCGCACTATCTCTCTCTTATTAGAAAACCTAGAAAGAGAGGTATAGTGCGAGAAAAATCGAGAGAGCTCGCGCGCCGTCTTGTGATAGCCGTGCTGGCGGAGCGTGAGTCTCCCTGTAAGCGTTTCAGGGCGTGAATTGGAAGAGAGATTTTTTTTATAAATAAGTAGTTCATTTCAGGATATAATATGTATCTGTACTACCTATTTATTTTGTTGTTTGTTAGAAGAAGCCAAAACGCGATTGGATACATCTTCTTAAGCCTCAATGTCAAAAGGTGCGAGTCGGAGTCGCGTACCGAGGCACAGTAAATCACCTCACCTGCGGCTCGGACCTCGAACCAACTCGTCTATCTATTGCCTACTCTCTAGTCTCTACAACAATGTAATATAGTTAAACCAGTATCTCAGCTAGAAACTCTTAAGACCTTTTTACACCTGCACTCCAATTCAAACCAGTTCTCGGCCATTCTCAATTTTTTTTGTGGTTGTGTCTAATTACTAACCACGACTATTTTACGAACATTGTATATGAAGTCGTGGCCATTAGACGCAGACACAAATCTGGAGAATCGCCGTTCTACGCGCACCCAACGCGTACCTGAGAAAAAGGGATTTGAAAGAAAGAAAGAAAGAATAGTACATTTCGATGCTAGTGCGGAAAGTGTGTCATTACGTCACAAGTACCGGGACGAGTGAAGAATGACATTTCCGCACGTGTATCGAACGACATTTTTTTAATACAGTTGAGTAAAAATAAAAAAAACAACAAGTAAGGAATTCGAAACTCTTATATTACTAATTATGTAAAATCATTGTAATACAGATGAAAATAATGAAAATGTTCAAAAAAAATGGTTTTTAATGGTACAGTTCTATCTTATTTATTTTTTATTGACATAATAATTAATGGTACAATTTGTACAAGGAAAAGTGAAAAGCACTAGTTCGCGAAAACCAACTTTCCGCACGCTAAACAGTTACGTAAAGTAGCAATTGTTTTAAAATAGTTATTTACGATACAAATGAAAAGAATAGGAAATTCGCACGTGTATCGTACAACGTTTTACAGTACATATGGCTCTTTAAAGTTTCAACATATGCACGGAAAGTGCTCATTTTCGCACTAGTGCGGGAAAGCAACACCATGTGTACTGTAAAATACACTTATTGAACGTCACAAATTACACAATTAAACAAACAAAGCAAGCAAAAGAAAAAACTAAATAAGACGACGGTAAACAGGATCCCCCCCCCCCCCCCCCAGCCCTCCCGCCATTCAGCATAAAACCACAGCAAGACACAGCAAGCTGAGGCGCTGATTCACACAGATTGACTGGCAGTGATACTGTGTTTTTTTCTCTATAAGGTACGGAACCCAACATATGAAGAGCTATATCTTTGGACCACACACCCAGCAATAACTTACCGTCTACCGAGTTCATAAAGAGACAGTCAAATGCATCTATATGGGAGTATTTAAACTATTCCGTCTTGGGTTGTAGGTGTTAATATTGTCAGCTGTGTCACCTTTCTGGTAACAGCTTCTGTTACCAATGTATACACCACAAAGTCTCAAAAATATGTACACAGACCTTATTTCTGCAATGTAATAAATATAGAGGCCTCGGCAGAGAGTACGACTTTGTACCCTTTGGCGTCGAGACACTCGGTCCGTGGGGTCCCAGTGCGCATAACTTATTTGCAGAAATCGCGAAACGTCTGGTCGATGTAACTGGTGACCGAAGAGCTGGCGGCTTTCTCGCGCAACGCATCAGCATTGCAATTCAGCGAGGAAATGCCACCAGCATCCTTACAATGCCTCGAGGGCCTTTTTAGATTTAACTGAGTTTTATTTTATTTTGTAATGTTAATCATCATCTTTAGAAAATAAATGTACAGTAGGTACCTCAATTTTAATTCCTAGACATAAGTTTGTAGTCGTTATTTGCATATACGCGCGTGGAGCCAGGCTGGCAGCTAGTGCATTATAAATCAACGTTTAAAAAAACTAGTTACGTCTAAAATCATCAAAGCCATTCTCAATGTAGTCATTTCGTCCATAAAATTCAATATGGCGTCCGTTTTTGTGTCCGGAATTAATGTTTGCTCTGTTAACAGAACTGATTGCTTTATTGGGCGCAAATATGGAAATGTTGGATTTTTGTTTATTAATATGACAGCTCGGTGTGATAGGTTTTATTCGAAAGGTCAGCGTACGTAAATTTAATTGTGTCTTTTTTAAGTTTGGACGGTTGCAAACGAGCTTACGGCCTGTCTGACCATAAGTCACCGTCGCTAATGGACGCTTTGTCACTCCAGATGTATGAGAAGTATCACACACGAGTTGGTCAATCAGCCCAACAGCAAACAGGGAAAGTACCTTTATAATGCACTTGCTCTGAAAGTGCGCCTTTTAGTCCAGGCAATGAACTGACAACTTGTATGGAAAAAATGACATATTTGGAAATAATTTATAATAGCTAATTTTTTTAATGTAACGGATATATTATCAATTAAATTGTTACCTAGAGGCAAAATCCAACAAAAAATCAGACATCAAAAAAATCAATATTTAATTAGCTCTTAAAAAGTCCGGATAAATATTAATATTTTTTTTTCATCTTTATTTAGGTTCATTTACATTTGCTTTACAATATTCAATATAAATAAAATAAAAAAGACAATGAATGTTTAATTTAAATCTATATAATTACTTCCGGGTGGAAAGTTTAGTGGATTCTTGAATAAAAGATCTTAGAATAATGTTTTAAAATGAAATAAACAAAAAAAACGCTATTATAAATTAATGTTTTTCGAAACCGTATTTTGCCTCGGCTATTTATATGGTTCAACATAAACAGGGGAACTAGTCTATGCCCGCGCGGCGGGGCGGCGCGGGGCGGGGCCGTGCGGGAATGGATTTCGGGCCAATATTCCCACACACGTGCAGAATAAGATTCCATGATAGTTAAAATTTCACCTTTTATTTATATTTTTTTCCTTGCATGATGCATTGTAAAATGTTGTATGATACACGTGCGGATAGGTAATTGCCTACTTTTCGCACTTGTATCATAATAGTGATTTACGATACAAGTGCAGAAAATAGGAAATTCGCAACGAGTGGTGATAAATTAAAACACGACCGAAGGGAGTGTTTTAAATCGACACGAGTTGCGAATTACCTATTCGCTCGTGTATCGTACAACGTTTTACAGTACATATGGCTCTTTAAAGTTTCAACATATGCACGAAAAGTGCTCATTTCCGCACTAGTGCGGAAAAGTAACACCATGTGTACTGTAAATAACTATTATCTTACAGAAGACCGCAGGCATAATGACGTCACTACTTGCTCTGTGGGTATGTGGTGTTGTGTTCCAAGTGATGAGTCAGGTCGCCAGAGCTGCCGAGGATGTGTTGTGTTGAGGGACTCGCGTTCGTCTCTAGCCATCAACACAACGAATCCTCAAACCAATAAGGGGTCGGTAACGCGCTTGTGATTCGTAATCGAAAGCTTCACTTACCATCATGCAGACCATGTATGCTTGTTTGTTGGGTACGGAACCCTAAAAATGATTCTCTGTAAAGTCGGTTTACGGACGATAATTTCACGCGATAACGTCATAAGAAAACATTGATGAAAAACTTTGGACCCCCATTCCACCCCCTTAGAGGGTGAATTTTGAAAAATCCTTTCTTAGTTAGTGCACCCCCAAAACCTTATAAGGAACCTACGTGCCAAATTTGGAATCTCTAGAACCAGCGGTTTGGGCTGTGCGTTGATATTTCGTGCGCGCATCCGGCGTTCGGAATGGGACAGTGAGTCACACTTTTTAGGGTTCCGTACCTCAAAAGGAAAAAAAACGGAACCCTTATATTAGGATCACTCGTGCGTCTGTCTGTGCGTCTGTCACAGCCGATTTGCTCCGAAACTACTTGACCGAATGAGTTGAAATTTGGTACGCATATGTAAATTGGTGACCCAAAGAGGGACGCGTAAAGTAAATTAATGAATTATGAACAAGGGGGCCACTTTTGGGGGGTAAACTGGGAAATTAAAAAAAAAAGTTGCGCAAACTGTATTGTGTGACATATCAAATCAAAGAAGTTGATGTAAGCATCTCAGATTTTTTTTTTATAATTTTAGCAAAAACAGATTTGAAGTAATTTAGGGAAAAAGACGAATTTTGACCATTCCCCCCCTTATCTCCGAATCTACTACTCACCACGCGAGTTGAACTCGCACTTGTCCGGTTTTTCGTGCGTGCAGCCGGCGTTCATCGATTTATGAGACGTTATCACGTCAAAAAACATACATACAAAATACTAGCGACTCGCCTCAGTAAGTGACATAACAGTGGCATAAGCCACGTTGGTCCAATGTAGAGCAGGGAATCAATTCGACGCGCGTTCAATTCGTGACATCTGATTAGGATTGGATGCTTGTGTAATAGGATAGCGTAGCTTTTTTATGCGTTTTGAACGCTTTAGGTTTAAGAATGATATTATGTTCTTATCTTAATAATTTAATAGCTGCCTGAATAACATAATGCAGCATGTGTATTCGCGGGACTCAGCACAGATTCAGATCTGTAATAGTTATTTACGATACAAGTGCAGAAAATAGGAAATTCGCAACGAGTGGCGATAAATTAAAATTTTAAATCGATACGAGTTGCGAATTACTTATTCGCACGTGTATCGTACAACGTTTTACAGTACATATGGCTCTTTAAAGTTTCAACATATGCACGGAAAGTGCTCATTTCCGCATTAGTGCGGGAAAGTAACACCGTGTGTACTGTATATATATAATAATACATTTCGATGCTAGTGCGGAAAGTGCCCAAATTGTAACTTATTACTCGACTGCCGAAGGAAAGAAGGGTAATGTTTTTCGAGCGTATTCTCGTATATATGTGTGTGTCTTATTTTTTGGCACGCCCTATAGCCTAAACCGTTTGACGGATTTCGACTTATGAGGTGTCGTTGGATTCCTCTTAATCGCGGGAGTGACATAGGCTACAGTATTTGTAAAAAAAGCAGTTGGGTTTTTCGAAAATTCTTTTGATTTCACCTTAACTTAGTACCTAAACTGGGCTTCAAGGGTGTCACATCTACGGTGCCATTTTAACATTCTTATATAGTACTAGCTTTTGCCCGCGGCTTCGCCCGCGTACTAAAAGTAATTTTAACCATCTACAAAAAAGGTGCATCTCAGTTTGACCCGTATGTTCCAATTGAATTGCAATTTGGCACAAATACTTTCAAGAATTTTCATGTCCACAATGTTAAATTTCAAAATCGATGCCATTTTCGTATTTAACACCGTCTCAAAACACTATAAAAATGACACCCATATTGATATTTCGACATTTCAACCCCATCGCACCCCAACAGGGGAGATGGTATTTCACGTCCGCCACGTTGAATTTTAAAATCGTTGTTGTTTTCGTAATCAGCGACCAGCGACCCGATAAACCATAGAAACAATACCCACGTTGATTTTGAGATATTGTCACCACATTTCCCCCGTTTAGGGGTTGAATTTTCAAAAAACCTGAAACACGTGTTTACTGATTTATCGTTAGGAATACTGCTGTGATACTTAACAAAATTATTGTACGAATAATATATTTTCTTTTTTATACGTGTTATGCACATTATGAATGACATTTTTATAACACCTAACCCGCAATTAAATATACACAAAATTCTTCGTTGAAACAAACCGACGTTTAAATACAAAAATACTTTTTTTTAAATATCGGTTACCAATCCGCCTCTTTCTCCTTAAAGAAGGATACATCTGGTACAAAAAAAAGGATTTATTACGTTTCGGAGGCGGGTACACGTCGACCACATAGGTTCCGTTGGCTTTCTAAAGCGGCAATTATTTTGTTTCGATCTATTGACAGTAACATAAAACCGACTTCAAACAAAAAAAACCGGACAAGTGCGAGTTCAACTCGCGTGGTGAGGGTTCCGTATATAATCTAAATTTCATAAGTGTTTTTGAATACTCAAACTTCTTATAGGTTTTCCTGTATAGTCCAGTCCAGGCAATGAACTGACAACTTGTATGGAAAAAATGACATATTTGAAAATAATTTATAATAGCTAATTTTTTTAATGTAACGGATATATTATCAATTAAATAGTTACCTAGAGGCAAAATCCAACAAAAAATCAGACATCAAAAAAATCAATATTTAATTAGCTCCTAAAAAGTCCGGATAAATATTTATAATTTTTTTATCTTTATTTAGGTTCATTTACATTTGCTTTAAAATATTCAATATAAATAAAATAAAAAAGACAATGAATGTTTAATTTAAATCTATATAATTACTTCCGGGTGGAAAGTTTGTTGGATTCTTGAATAAAGCATCTTAGAATAATGTTTTAGAATGAAATAAACAAAAAAAAACGCTATTATAAATTAATGTTTTTCGAAACCGTTTTTTGCCTGGAGTAGTAATTTTTATGCAAGGAACTATTTTCCATATTTTTTTCAGAATTTTAATCCTAGTAGTTTCGGAGATAAGGGGGGGAATGGTCTTTTTTCCTAAATAACTTCAAATCTGTTTTTGCTAAAATTATTTAAAAAAAAATCTGACATGCTTACAACAACTCCTTTAATTTGATATGTCACACAATACAGTTTGCGAACAAAGGTTCAGAATTCATTAATTTTACGCGTCACCAATTTACATTATGTTTACCAAATTTCAACTCAATCGGTCCAGTAGTTTCGCAGCAAATCGGCTATGACAGACGGACAGACAGACAACCGAGTGATCCTATAAGGGTTCCGTTTTTTCCTTTTGAGGTATCAAAACCCTAAAAATGCAGTAAAAATCAACAAATAATTGGGTATTTTTGTTTCTAGAACTTACTTACAATCAACCTATTTTTTCTATTCAATGTATTGTCTTAGTATTTACCACACAAGATTGTAGTAGACGTTGGGTAGGGTAGTTGGGTCCCAGTATAATCATCATTCGCTTGTCCTTATCCCATTTACTTGGGGTCGGCGCAGCATGTTTTTTTCTTCCATACCTCTCTATCGCCCGTCAACTCATCACACACTTCCTTCCTATTCATATCGTCTCTCACGCAGTCCATCCACACTGAGAAAACTGTGGCACTATAAACTAATGTGATTGCACATATTTTTGACCAATCGTGCAAGCACGTAAAGTTATGCTGCCGGCTGTGCACAAGAAAATATAATTCCACCGTGACGTCATCAATTTAGTGACGTCACAAGCTCTTTCGCAACTCGCAATATAAAAGATAGTTCAAGGAATCATAATGTATTGCCTTAAGCAAGAAAACTTATAGTGCACCGCTTCAAAATACTTATTTTGGAGGCACTTTATATTATAATGCATTGCGATAACTTATAGTTCCGTATCATTATACTATTATGTGCGTTTGCATTTTACTAATTGGTTCATATCAAATCGTGCCCCGTAATATTTCGTGCCTGCCCATGATATTATTTGATTTTTTGGAACCATGTTTTAACATGCGAGTGCACTAAATGTTTTAGTGCTTTTCTACCTCGGCATCATCCCTTTACGTGCCCGAGCACTTTTTTCCGCACTATTAATTATCGTGATAGCATAATACATTTTCAGGATTTGCATCGAAATTTATACAAGGTTACATCAAAATAGTGAACGAAAGTTCACAGGGTGTTTCTAGTGCTCATTCCCAACAACTTTCCCCAAGGACCATTAAATCGAAATCTCAAAAAAAAAATGGACCGTTCGTACTGTTGCAAGTTTATTCTTTGAGATTTCGATCTACCCTTGGGGAAAGTTGTTATAGGTATGAGCAGTAGAAACACCCTATGAATACGTTCACTGTTTTAATGTAATCTTCTATAATTCCAATAACTCTTGCGATACCCAAAGCTTAAATATACCTACAGCTTTAAGCAATGCGATGCACTAATATTATATGTAATATAATATTATAATGTAATATTGTGAAGCTTTTTTTAAGCGAGACAATGGCACATCACATTGCTTCAAGATATACACCTAGGAAATTGCAAGCCTAAAACTATGTACTTAGTATTAGCTAAAAAATTAAGTATACAATGCCATCACAATATAATATAGTAGTCAGAAAAAATGTACGGAAATTCACGATACCTGTAGCAGTATGCACACACAAAGGATATAGGGTAAGAAAAAAAAATGATTTTTAATTATTTATACCAACATTTATTTTTCTTAAACTTTAAACACAATAACAGTCTAATTAAGAAAAGAACAATTATAACTTATACGAAAATAAGTAGAAAAGAGTAGCCTGGATTAACAAGGTAATTTGACAGTGACAGACATACAAAATGTGTGCGGAAAAGAAAGTGACAGTAAGTAGAGATTAAACTCTAGCGTAAATGTTTTAAACAGTCCGAATTTATGTGTGCTGGTGTCGTGTAGAGCCACATATTGATATGCCTTATTTACAAGATATATTTTGTTTTCGCAATAGGCCGTGAAGTTGTCTTACAATATAATTACACAAATTTGGGTTAATTTGATAATGTTTTTGATATTATTTTAACGAAAGGTATGGTTGAAGTGTCAAAGCAAGACCCAAATCTAATAGTAGCTGTTTTAGCGATCGGCTGTAGTCATCGTAAATTGTTTTAATGTGATAAAATGCCATTTGAATGGCGAGCCAGGTTGAACGTTGAGTACGGACATGCAACTGCGTGAATTATTTTGAACTTCCAAAATGTTGTTTCGGTCAAACAGAAGAAAACACTGGTTATAATGTTCTATGCCTCACCAACTGCAATTAGAAATGGCTGGAAAGGACCCTGTGTTGCTAAGGCGTGCTCTTGTATCGCCCCAGTGACGTCGTTTTTGGACGGAACGAAAGATAATAGGCTCTTCAGCACTTCGGGTCGGCTTCCAGTACCCCCCTTCCTGCTTGCAGCCGGCAAAATCTTGTACAAGCAACCCAGCAATATCTTGTCATCGTCATCATCTGAAAAAAAAACCATTCAATGAAAACTAGAGAAAGCTGTCAACCATATTCTAAATCGCTAAAACTTTTTACTTTGCCTTGTCTCTATATTTTAGAATGTTGTATGTTTGTAAAGTGTAATCCTGGCCTATTTTCCGTACAGTTAAGGGCACCCAACCTCCGTCAGGGGAAACATAAACTAAAAATGAACGTGGGAAACACCGCTCTCATGGAAAAAAGCTTTATGGTTATGGCTCCAAAGATATTTAATAAGCTTCCCGAGACCATCAAACTAAAACCAACAAATAATTTTAAGTACTTACTAAGTCAATTATTGATAGGGAAAAGTTATTATAGTATTAAGGACTACTTTAACGACTAGGCACAGACATTCGCCTCTCATTGCATTATAGATATTTATTGACATGTTAATTATAATTGTAAACTAATTCGTATTATTCTATTGTATTTTTTAATGTTAATTTAAATTTATATAAACGTTGACACTTAAATTCGGATTCTATTACGTAAATAATTTTATTCATCATATGTTATATACCAAATTTTCGTACGCCACACGGCACATCATAGCTGAACTGAATACTTATAACTGTCACCTATTTTTACCTATGTTTGACGAAATAAATGATTTGATTTGATTTGATTTGATTTGAAAACTCAGTTTTCCGAATAAATTCTCAGAAATAAAGACGGCTATACATTTGAATCGTCTGGATGCGGGTGGCGTAGGACCGGTCATTGTGGCACTCTTTGGGGAGGCCTATGTCCAGCAGTGGACGTCTTTCGGCTGATATGATGAATGATGACACACGTTTGAAACGTTTCGTATACGCGCGGCTCACGCACGCACCCCGTTTCGAAGTTCCGTGGGGTGTCTCCGAAGTCCATCATCAGGTCAGCTAAGTTATCCAGCATGTAAGTGCTCCCGAATACCAACAAAATAAGCCCAAACTCAAGAAACCGACCTCTAGCCTTTTCGAAGTTCCGTGGGGTGTCTCCGAAGTCCATCATCAGGTCAGCATAGTTGTCCAGCATGTAAGTACTCCCGAATACCAACAAAATAAGCCCAAACTCCAGAAACCGACCTCTAGCCGTTTCGAAGTTCCGTGGGGTGTCTCCGAAGTCCATCATCAGGTCAGCATAGTTGTCCAGCATGTAAGTACTCCCTAATACCAACAAAATAAGCCCAAATTCCAGAAACCTACCTCTAGCCGTTTCGAAGTTCCGTGGGGTGTCTCCGAAGTCCATCATCAGGTCAGCATAGTTGTCCAGCATGTAAGTACTCCCGAATACCAACAAAATAAGCCCAAACTCAAGAAACCTACCTCTAGCCATTTCGAAGTTCCGTGGGGTGTCTCCGAAGTCCACCATCAGGTCAGCATAGTTGTCTAGCATGTAAGTGCTCCTGAATACCAACAAAATAAGCCCAAACTCTAGAAACCTACCTCTAGCCGTTTCGAAGTTCCTCCAGCAGCGGCAGCGGGATGTTGCGCACTTGTGGTAAGTTGTGACTTAGGGGCTCAGTCAGCGCCTCCAAGTCAATTAAGGGCTCCTTACTCCTTGATTATCTAAGTCAAGGAAATCCTGTTCCTCCCTGCCTATAGCAGACCGCAATAGCGACGAAAGATCATTAAAGCTGGTACTCGCCTGAAATACCAAATAAAATTGATTTAAATTACACAAATAAAACAAAACCTAGGTTCTCCAATCTACACCGAATGTCGGTTCCAGGTCTATGATATAAAGGTTAAAGCATCTAGGATATAAAGGTTAGTTACTAATTATTGTAAACACAAATACATTTTTCAAAATACCTACTTAATATGAGTTTAGCAAGTGGGTACATAACTAATATGAGTTTATCATAAAATTAAATTAAAACCCGAACACGGTTCTTTGATACGGGATGGGACGGATCTTGGCGGGTTCTTAACACCGCTGCGTACATGTTCCCGCCCTAAATCTGTCGTCTTCAGTGAATAATAAAAAATAGGTAACTAAGTAGGTACTTACTAGCAAAGTGTTCGACGACTTCTTCATTAAAGCCCCATTTTCTAAGGAGGTCTCCCATTGGATCCATATTAGATCGACACTGAATCAACACATTAAAAACGCACGTCACGCTAGGTCAAATCAAAATGCGAACTGCAAAGAGTGCAAATGCAAACTGCCCAATTGCCATCGAATCCACCCGCCACGACCTCTGCCCGCGCTCCCCTCGCCCCGGCTCGCCCAAAACTTTATGTGCATACGCACGATTTAATTTCGGGCTTTGCAATAAAACTTATAACACGCATAATACATTTATGTGCTTCATTAAACTTTTTTGTGTTGCATTATTTTTAGCAATTGTAATAGGTAGGTATAAGTAGGTTAGGTCGCCTGCACTGCACCATGAGGTACGTAAATATGTACTTTTTTTTTGCTGCACAATACATAGATTTCAATAATATACAAAACATATTGATGCTGGCGACTACAAGCCGTACCTACTTACTTGGTTGACTTGTGTGTGGCATGGCATATCTTACACGTGGATCCACCAACCAAAACCGCCAACCAAGGTCAAACCAAATTTTGTGGAGGGCACTATCAAACTTGCTGCATAGTTTGAAATATATACATGCATTGCACTAAATGCCATGGTGCAACTCTTCAAACCATAATTTTCTACGCAAAGAACGATATTTTATGGTGCATTTGTGACGTCACTAATTTATCGTGCATTGATCACTGTATATTATGATGCTTATTCCGCAATTTTACTATGCATAAGTGACGTTATATCTTTTTGTGCTATGTGCATAATATTGTATACTACTTGCACGATAAAAGATAAATCATTTGTACTTTATGTTTTGGTGAGGTTTCTTGCACAATGAAGTTCAATGCCCAACCGATTAGATTTAGATTCGTGTCACTATTTAAAGTATTGCGCACTGTTTTATTAGTGGCAAGCAGTGTATTTTAGAATGTTTGCACAATATTTTATTACCTCGTCTTCAATCCATTTTTCTCAGTGCACCTTTTTCTTGGTCTACCTCTTCTCTTGCAACCCTCCACATTCATACTTAATGCCCTTCTAGCAACATTACTATCATCCCTCCGCATAACATGTCCATACCAACGTAGGCGATTTGCTCTCAGCTTTTCAGTTATGGGTGCTACTTTCAGGCTTCCTCTTATATACTCATTCCTTATTCATCCATTGTCGTCACGCCACACGTCCATCTCAACATTCTCATCTCTGTAACATGCAATATCGTTTCATCCGTCATCTTTGCGGCCCAACATTCTGATCCATGCATAACTACAGGTTGTCTTATGGTCTTGTAAATTTTGCCCTTCAGTCGAAGGGGCATTCGCAGATGGTTCCCGTAACCTGTCGCCATTTCATCCATCCTGCGCTGATTCGGTTTCTAACATCACTGTCAATATCACCATTACACTGTATGAGTGACCCGAGGTATCGGAAATCGGAGCAGACCGGCAGCGTCCCACTAATGTACAATTAAATACTGCTATTTCTAGAGATATCGCTACGGGCCGATAATATTTGAGGAGTGCCATCGATTTGGCATGCACACTTGACATTTAGCACTTCATTAGATGCTATTTCAACGGAATCATGTCAGAATCTGGAACGTACTTTTACAGTTTTAAGTCAAAACCACTTAGTTACACTTAGTTAGTTAGGTATACTAGTTTCTTCTTTTTAGGTACTTCTTACTTCTGTTAGGTATACCCATTTTGTTGAATAAATGATTTCAGTTTTGGAAATACAAAAAAAAAAGTAAAAACCATCAACTAGTAGTAGTGAGTTCCATAAGTCATCTGTGGTCTTCATCATCAGTTCCACTTCACCAAATTTGTGATTTCCGGGTGTAAATACAATAGTTATAATAGAAAATACCGAATTACTAATAATTTCGTGTATAATATTTTAGTGTGAAATACAATTCAATTTATGAAACACAATAAAATTCAATTTAGGTATCTGCCACCCTCAGGAACACTCTCACTGATGACCCTCAGGATGGAGTTGTGGCTCCCTCGCACCCTGCGCACGAGTGATGCAACACGGTGACGAATCACCGCGCTGAACCCCTCCGTGCGCGCGTGCGCAAACAATGCTGAAGCGCTGCAGTAGTGTGGGAATTTAGAGCTAAGTAAATATACATGTTAATGCAGATACTAACTTAGATAATAACATTAAAAAATTTATTAACATAAAATTAACACTGATAGAATCCGCAACAGGCTTCGTCAACAATACGTACTAACTTAAACTTAGATTAAGATTAACTAAGATTATACGGATGTTCAACGCCTGAAAAAAAAATGTAATTTAATTTATTAGGATAATAATAATAATGTATTTTGTAATGTAATTTTTTATCATGAAATTATTTATCTAATCGTAGACACACTGACACCGTCTCACCTCCAACGGACTACTTCTAAAGCGGGTGCAGCGGCGGAAAACGCTGAAAATCTGAAATGTAATAAATATTTTTGGCGTCGAGACCCTGGGTCCGTGGGGTCCCAGTGCGCATAAGTTATTTGCAGAAATCGCGAAACGTCTGGTCGATGTAACTGGTGAGCGAAGAGCTGCCGGCTTTCTCGCGCAACGCATCAGCATTGCAATTCAGCGAGGAAGTGCCGCCAGCATCCTCGGTACAATGCCTCGAGGGCCTTTTTAGGGTTCCGTAGCCAAAATGGCAAAAACGGAAACCTTATAGTTTCGTCATGTCCGTCTGTCCGTCTGTCTGTATGTCACAGGCATTTTACTCGAAAACTATAAGGTGTATTTGAATTAAATTTTGAGGATAGGTGTATTTTGTTAGCCGCTACATAGTTTTGTAATTAAAATGACAAAAAAAAATTTTTTAGGGGTGCACTCCATACATAAAACTAAAAGTCAATTTTTTTTTTCATTGTGACCCCCCGTGTGGCACATCAATCGATAGGCCTTTCAAAATAAATATAAGGTTTCTTAGCATTTTTTTTGATTAAGTGAATAGGGTCGGAGATAATCGCCCCGAAAGTCACTAAAATACTGTCCCCCCCCCTCTAATTTTTGAACCGTGTATTTTAAAAATATGGAAAAATTCATGGACATAGGGCTTATTAATTTCATTCACCGAAAATTGTTTTGAACAAGATCGGTTCAGAGGTTTTCGAGATATTGCTGAAAAACTGCCTTCCTCGAAGAAAAGGACGTAAGTGCCGTAAAATTTCTGTGACGATACGACCTTTTTAATAGGCACGGAACCCTTCGTTTTGCGTGGTCCGACACGCACTTGGCCGGTTTTTAGATTTAACTTAGCTTTAATTTATTTTAGTTAATGTTACTCATAATCTTTGTATTTACTTTCATTAAAAAAAAACCTACAAATTGATTAGGTTATTATATATAATCTAATCTATCAGAATGAAGTCGTGAACCGAGAGGATCGCCATAAATGTTCCATTATTGGGCGTCAATCTCACCACGTGCGGTCGGTGTGCACCCGCGCTGTTATAAAGGCAGAACATAACCGCCAATCCGGCTCGACACCTACAATTATATTTTCAAGATATTTATATCTCTCATCGTAAATTATATGAGACTGCGGTGGTAATAGGGGAACTCACCTTTAACTCGCTTGAAAGACAACTTAAACAAATAGGTATTTGTAGATAGTTAGTCATTGTATAATTCTGGTCAGTTATAATCAAACCGAATATTTATGTTATTCAGACAGCAAATATTTGATATTTTGTTTCATTCATTCATAACAATATACATTGTCCCGAATAGTAGTACCTACTTACTTAGTATATTAAAATTAATTACAAAATTAACAAGAGAACGAGAGAAACATTAGCCGAATTTATGCATGGTAAATAATATAATGTACATACACAGAAATGCTACAATTGTAAATAAGTCTGGAAAGAAAACTTTTTTCAAAATAACTTGAATGATTGTGTCATTCTCAAGTAAAAACTCCCTCTTTGTCGATGTCAATAACAATGATGGGAGTGGGACACTGATTGAGAATAACACAATGACGAGCATGTATTTTTTTTATATACCTAATAGCTTTGGATAGTATGTATGTATATACACAGGTAAAAATACCGACAAAATAGGTTAAATAGGTACAAAGGCATACTTATCCCTGTAAGGAATCTCTACCAGTTACCTAACCTTTGAGCAATTGAGTGGAAATCAGGAACAAAAAGATAGACAAACTAACACGTGTACATAAATCTCAATTAATCTCAATGGAATACTACAAGCTAGTACAAATAAAATAAAAATACAATACACTTACTATAAACATATTTATATAAATATTTTAACACCTGAAAAGGTAGGGCTTGGTCATGATGCAAATGTGTTTGTGTGTATTGTGTCTATACAGTTTGTTTTTATGTGTTTTGTCACAAATAATTTTTTTTTGTTTTTTTTTTTATTTAAAGATAAGCAGATTAAATTATTTTAAGATCCCAGAGAACTATTTGGTTTTTAAGGCACAGAATAAGTAATAGTACCTACAATCGTGTGTTTACAAACCTCGTAATAAATAAGAGAAATTAGGTACGCGCGGTTCGTTGCGTTCAAGTCGGCGCTGGCGGCGTATTACAGTGTGACGCACATGTGCTCGCTCGCGCGGCGCCGGCCCTCGACTGACTGGCTGCCTCAGGCTACGCGAGCGCTAGGTGTCTAACGCGACGCGCCCCGCCCACTGCAAGCCCCCTGTCTAAAGGTACAAACACCGGGACAGGTGTAACTAAATCGAAACCTGTAAAACACCAAATGAGTTCCAATAGTAACTCACCTTACCCTTCGAACTAAATACTCGACGTACGAATTTGACATTTCATTTACAGTTTACAGTTCGCTGTTAATGTCAAACCGTGATATATGCCGGTAACGGAGTCTTTGTGAATTAGCCATATTCACGACTTTAATTCGCAAGGTGTAGGTAGGGGCAGCTCATTATGAAAAAAATATTACACACCAAAGCTACTTTGCCTTTGTAGCAAAATGGGTTAGTGGTTTTTCATAGACCATAATGTGTTCGGGCAACGTTTAGTTTAGGAGATCATAATTTAATAAACTTTTTGACGGTCTGGCCCCGTAGCATGGTTGGCCTTGTCACGCGATAGGTGATAGGATAGAGCGTGCGTCACTGGCTGACACCGTTCGATAGAACGAGACGACGCTGTTATCTTGTCACTTGTCGCGTGATAAGGCCAACCATGCTACGGCTCCTGGTCTTTTGAAATGTGATACATGTGTTTCTTATATCAGACGGGCATAATCATAAGACTATGAAATATAACGCCATAAATATTGCCAGCAAATGGTGAACTGCAGCTCCTTCAACTTTAGGTGAGACTAAAGTTTAAAAGATTTGGTTAATGGTTAGACGTATATATACAGGGTGGAAAGTTAAAACGGGGCAGTAAGGGCAGCTACTAGATCCCTTGCCGCCACGCAAAAATGGCACTAGGATTTCATTCCTAACTTTTTAAATTATAACTTTTTTCCTATTTGAAATAGGTAAATGAATCTTATTGTCAATCATACCATTTTCAATCTCCACTTAACCGACGTATCGCATTTATAAAGTATACTTTAAGCGACAGGTTCGGCCGCGGTAAGGAGTGTCGCTTAAAGCAATTAATTAACAACGTAATTTTTCGTAACATTCATTTAACCGACAATCGTTTTATTAAGCAGTTTTGAAGAACCACTTAAGTACAGAATTCAAGATATATGTGCCCGGAATAATCAATTAAGGGACATTACATCGGAAACGAACTCTTTTTAAAAATAATTTATACGACTGTGGTAATATTGGAGTAGGTTTTAAGTGACACAGATAATATTTTATTCAAATTGTGTGTCGCATAAGGGGTGGTTTTTCAAATTCAGACCTCATTCGTGAATTACTTTAAGCGACATACCTAAGTCATCGGATCGCCGTGAAACCCAATTCAAACGACGCAGAAAAAAACCCTGATTCTAATGATTTATAACTCATTTTCGACCAAAATGTCGCTTAAGTGGTTCTTCCTTTCCACCGTCGATATTATGAAAATTTACACAGACAATGGAACCAATTGGGTTGAGTCCTAAATTTTTTTACGGTGCCATTCGAACCAGTTTTTGGAGAGGAACATATGTTTGTATGGAAGCAACTGTAATTAAAAAACATAAATACCCAAAAAATTGAGTTAAAGACGGACCTCGCTGGCGGCCGCCGAAAACGTTTCATACTGAGTAACATTGAATCGTGACGTCACAGTGTAATATTTGTACTAATCGTTGTATTGAAAATCAAGTAAATTGCTGTTTCAGTCGTGAATACTGCGTTTAGGTTCATAGTTATTATACAATTTTGTTTCTATAAAAGCGTAAGGATTCTAATTGGTAGCTTTAAATTTACTTTTGGACAATTAAAAAAATTGTTTTCTAAACTTTCAAGGTCTCTTCGCCCGCGTACTAAAAGTAATTTTAACCGTCTACAAAAACGGTGCATCTCAGTTTCAGTATTTTGTATATTAAGATCAACTCTACATGTCGAACATAGACTCTACATATCGAATCTACATATCGACACATATCGACTCTACATATCTGGACCCCCATGTAAAATTTCATCTCGTCTTTTAAGGGGTTGCGAGCAGGTTTCAAAAAAAAATGATGCACGATTTTTTGTTAGTCACAAATAGTCCGCACACCAATTTTTAGCTTTCTACCTTGAAAATTGCGGAATGCTCCATACAAACTTCCACCCCCATTTTAGGGAAGTGGGGGGTTAGAAAAATACAAAAAGTAGCCTATGTCACTCTCCATCCTTTCAACTATCTCCACTTAAAAAATCACGTCAATTCGACGCCCCGTTTTGCCGTGAAAGACGGACAAACAAACAAACAAACAAACACATACACTTTCCCATTTATAATATTAGTATGGAATGGATTACATTTGTTTGGTATCAATTGGTTTACTACGAGTATCAATTTAGCAACACTGCGTTATCATGTTATCAATTTTAACATGTGGAAACTACCCAATAGGCTTGTGTCCTAATTTTTTTTTACTATGCCATTCGAACCAGTTTTTGGTGTGGAACAAATGTTTGTATGGGAGTAAGTACAATTAAAGAACATAAATACCCAAAAAATTGAGTTAAAGACGGACCTCGCTGGCGGTAGCCGAAAACGTTCCATACTGATTAACATTGAATCATGACGTCACAGGGTAATATTTGTACTAGTCGTTATATGGAAAATCAAGTAAATTGCTGTTTCGGTTGCGAAATACTGCGTTTAGGACCATAGTTGTCATACAATATTGTTTCTATAAAAGCGTAAGGATTCTATTGGTAGCTTTAAATTTACTTTTGGACAATAAAAAAAATGCATATTTTTTGTAAACTTTCAAGGGCCATATCTTTTTATGGTTTTAATTATATTTCGTAATTTATACTTAATTGCATTTATTTGAAGGTTTACTATCAATTTAGCAACACTGCGCTATCAATTTTAACATGTGGAAACTACCTACCCAATTTTGTTGGTATTCAATGGGCATCTCTCTCCTGGTAAGGTTATGCCAGAAGCAAGTCACGTCAACTGCCTACGTGTATTGTCCGGGACTACAACCCGCACACAGGAGCGGTAAGACTCGCTTAATGTTCCCGGTATGTAAAACGAGCCGATAGGCTGCGGGCATGGGCATGAGCGATAGCGATTTTGAAACTACTTAATTAGTTACTTAATTAGTTTTATAATATATATACCTTACTAACATAGCTTAAGTCTTATGTAATTAATTAACTAATAATCATATGGATCTTGTCCGAAATAAACAAATTTTATTTTAATTTTTTTTATAAGATGATTTCAAAATAGTAACGCTACTGATTTTTTTTTTGTGAGTAGATACTTTTTAAGATCGGATATAAAAGGATTTAGCGCCTAACTAATGAATATACTGATTTAAATTCTCGTTTTTAGGTAATTACTTTCATAGATAGATAATATTTATATTATTTAATTCATGATAAAAAAACATATTTATTTACAAAAGCTAAAAAAACATACAGAAATATGAATACCTCTGCTCTTTTTAGGGTTCCGATACCTCAAAAGGAAAAAACAGAACCCTTATAGGATCACTCGGTTGTCTGTCTGTCCGTCTGTCACAGCCGATTTGCTCCGAAACTACTGGACCGATTGAATTGATTTTTTTAATTTTCCAGTTTACCCCCCAAAAGTGGCCCCCTTGTTCAGAATTCATTAATTTACTTTACGCGTCCATCTCTGGGTCGCCAATTTACATACGTTTACCAAATTTCAACTCAATCGGTCCAGTAGTTTCGGAGCAAATCAGCTGTGACAGACGCACGAGTGATCCTATAAGGGTTCCGTACCCAACGGGTAAAAACGGGACTCTATTACTAAGACTTCACTGTCCGTCCGCCCGTCTGTCTTTCACCAGGCTGTATCTCAAGAACCGTGATAGCTAGAGAGTTGAAATTTTCACAGATAATGTATTTCTGTTGCCGCTATAACAACAAATACTAAAAAACCGGCCAAGTGCGAGTCGGACTGGGGCTCCCATACAACAGACATGATTTTTTTGCCGTTTTTCGGGAAAAAAATCATGTCTGTTGGAAAAACGGAACCTGCGTGAGTCCGACTCGCACTTGGCCGGTTTTTTCCTTTTCAGGTACCTACGGAACCCTAAAAACGCCTTAAAAACGCTGAATATTCGCCCTTCCGCTCCCGCTCATCACCCTGCCCTGTCCCTCTATTACATATTGTAATTATTACAAAACAATTGGCAATTAAGTCCTGGCTCAAACTGCGTTTTAATTACTTAACACCGCGAGTATTAGCATGTGCATTAGCACCGTAATGCTGATTTAGGGTTCCTTGGGCATTTTTTTTCGGTTGGCAACGCGCATGTACTCTGCAGTTGCAAGTGACCATAGGCTGTGTCATCAGTCCACCTCGTGGGGGGCCTACCCACGCCGCGCCTTCCGGTGCGTGGTTGCCACTCGAGAACCTTTCCGCCCCAACGGCCATCGGTTCTACGTGCACTTAAGGGTGCCTGGTAAAGGTCGCTGGAGTCTGGTCATGGCATATCAGCCGAGAGACGTCCACTGCTGGACATAGGCCTCCCCCAAAGAGTGCCACAATGACCGGTCCTGCGCCACCCGCATTCAGCGGACTCCAGCGACCTTTACAAGCACCCTTAAGTGGAAGTGGGCGCCACATTGCACGAAGAACCGATGGCCGTTGGGGCGGAAAGGTTCCCGACTGGCGACCACGTACCGGAAGGCGCGGCGTGGGTAGGCCCCCCACAAGGTGGACTGATGACCTGGTAAAGTTCGCGGGAGTCCGCTGGATGCGGGTGGCGCAGGACCGGTCATTGTGGCACTCTTTGGGGGAGGCCTATGTCCAGCAGTGGACGTCTCTCGGCTGATATGATGATGATGATGAGGCAGAGGGCACATCGACATGTCATGTCGCTCATAATATTTGGAGCAGCTCAATCTGGGGTGTACAGTCGCCATCAGATATATCGGAGCGGCGAAAGCGCTCACAAATATCTGAACATGTCTCTATTGTCGAGGCATTAGAGACGTGTGAGCGCTTTCGCCGCTCTGATATATCTGATGGCGACTGTACCTCCAGACCTCCACCTTACAAATGAAATGAAAATGAAAATGAAATCATTTATTTCGGACACACACACACCCGAATCCGAATCACACACGAACTTACCGACTCTAAATTCAAATCTGTCGTAAAACGGACACTTATTTCAAAAGCATATTATAAGATAAACGACTACATCATGGATAGGGATATTTGGCAGCGATAAAATCCTGCACTAGAAATCTATCGCAAAATAAATAGGATTTCTACTGTAGCAATGTAATTTTAAAATTGTATAATACTCTGATACTGAAATGATATATTGTATACTGTTTTGAAAAAATGACACCTCGCCGAGTTTTTTACGCCGGTTCTTCTCGAGGCAGAGGTTTACTTTCCGAACCGGTGGTAGTTTATCGACATTCATAGGTGCATGTTATATGCCTAAATTGAAGAATAAATCACTTTGACTTTGACTTTGACACACACACGAACATCCGAATTATGTTAGTAAGAACATACTATCTATAAACTATCTTCGTGCTAAATTTGAGCTATTCAATTCAATTCAATTCATTTATTTGTTTGTAAAACATAGGTAGGTAGTACATTGGTGTTACAAGAAGTCTAAAATCACTATGTTTTGGCCATGAGGCCTACAAAAAGTCATTAGCAAATGGGCCAAAATTCTTTTTGATGCCTATAAAAACGTCCCTTGTACATTTTAACCCATATTTTTTTACATATGTGATAATACAATTGTGATGAAGTGATGATTCAACTCACGGCGTAATACCTAATGGCATTAACACCAACGATAATAAGGTAATTTTTCTTTGAGAACGACACACTTAATGGGTGTCTCAATAAGAGTGCACTTAATGAAATGAAATGAAATTATTTATTTCGGACATCGGGTATCCATATAAACACAAAAAAAAAAGAACACAAAATTATGTTAGTAAGAACATACGCTACAAAACACTGCGAAGTAAGAAAATCAGAAAAGTCTAATTTTACAAAAACATAAAGGTTCATAAAACGCACTCCTAATAGGCAAAACCTAGCAACAGCTAGTTTGATAAACTTAATCTACTAGAAACCAATAAAAGACCGAAATCACCTTTAAACCGAAATCATGGCTATAATTTGTGTATCTAACTAATTTCATTTTCGACTTTATGACTATCACTTTAAGGTGTACATTGGCTTGGAGCGTAGGTGTAAATTGCATTATCTATTTTAACGTTGTAATTTATTTTGACAGTTTATTGGCGTTTGGAGGTGTCGTTGGGTGTAGGGTGACATGGATATTGGATAACATTGGGACAGGTCTTTTGTATGACAATATTTTATGTATGCCATTATTAACGATTTTGACTCATAATTACCTCAATGCATGATTTACCGAATATTTTATTTTTTATATTGTTTAGGTAATAATTTATTAATACCAAGTAACTTTGTCATTTGGGCCAAAATTCTTTTTAGTGCCTAAAATAGAGATTAAAACTTATGAACACTTGTAAAAAATTGTAGATGTCTGGAAATATTTTCCTAGTTTTTTATTACAAAATAGTCACATTTGGTACTCAAATTACCAGTCCCCATGACCCGTCGAAAATAATGTCCACTGCGTTACCAAACATTTTTTTTTGTGCCCAAATATTTCGATAATGGTCATCGTTTGGGTATGCATCTATGCGTATGTCATTGTGAATTAGAAAATAATAGTTTTTTGAAGAATTCATTTATTTGTTTGTAAAACGTAGGTAGGTAGTACATTGGTGTTACAAGAAGTCTAGAATCACTATGTTTTGGCCATGAAGCGTACAAACAGTCATCAGCAAATGGGCCAAAATTCTTTTTGATGCCTATAAAAACGTCCCTTGTACATTTTAACCCATATTTTTTTACTTATGCGATAATACAATTGTGATGAAGTGATGATTTAACGCACGGCGTAATAATGGCATTAACACCAACGATAATAAGGTAATTTTTCTTTGAGAACGACACACTTAATGGGTGTCTCAATAAGATTGTACTTAATGAAATGAAATGAAATTATTTATTTCGGACACCGGGTATCCATATAAACACACAAAAAAAAAAAACACAAAATTATGTTAGTAATAAGATATTAATTGCCTAGGTTAGTTAAATACAAAATGCTCATTAGAATGCACATGCAAAGTCATCCAATGAGTAAGGATAGGACTGTCCATCATTTCCGCGACCACCTTCAGGAGAGTGTTGGTGCTCGCGCGCACGCGGCCCCACAGGAACGCCACGCGCTTGCACTTAAATAATGTGTTATTAGGATAATTAATAGTGCATTATTGAGACACCCGTTATAATTTTACCTTTGTGTGCCTCTATGTGGTTCTCAGAGAGACAGAGAGAGAGAGAGAGAGAATGAGATAAAAATAGTCTTCTTATACAAACGAAACATGGTCACCCTAGCCTCAGGCCATTAGGTTTACTGAGGTGTGCTTATAAAAAACATATGGCAGAGAAATTAAACTCAATAATTATAAATTGAACTCTATCATCAGTTTATTTTATTTTTATTATTAACGTTTATTGACACCTTTAATAATACATTATACATAACTCTTTATTGAATAATTATTATGAAGAAAGATACCTCATCGTTAATCGAACGAAAAAAATATCAATATCGAAAAGTAAATATTCTCTCAAATAGATAAACTTCTTTTTTAATTCGGTTAAACATGGCCCCGGCTCAAACCTGTCAAAACAATTCAAAGATAAAACAACTTCTTAATTATCACCTAAAGTGACTGATTCGCTTTAAAAAAAACATTAGTGACCCCAACCCACGCGAAGACCCCTGAATCCATCAATTGATATCAGAATATCTAACTCTTCGAACAAACAAAAACACGTAGTGTAACAAGGTCCTATCTTCATGCAATACTTAAAGTAAGATAAGCCCTTGCCGCAGTAAAATAATGATAAGAAAACCAAGTTGCTCTGTCGTTGACTGAAGCAACTTGGTTACTAAATTAAGTTGGCCGAGTTGTGTCAAAGTAATCTACTCAAATAGCGACTTTGCTAGTTAGATAGAAGGTTCAAAATCGAATAACAGTGAAACAAAACGGCGGCCACAAAAATAATTTCAACTATCCAAAACGTGACTCATTTCTAGTATAAAATGAGCTTGATATTAGTAATGATATAATGTATTCAGATATCTGGCTTAAATTAGTCGTGTGCTGTCGGTAAATCGTGAATAACAGCTTTATTGGTTGTAAAAAGGTTTCCGTGAGTGTATTTGTAATTTGGTTGTGGGTTATAAACATTTTATTGTGTCTCTTTTATTGGTATTTGATTGGTGTGTTGTAGGATGGAGACTGGTATAATAAAACAGATATGAAGTAATGAAAGAGGTTTCATATATGGTCGTTATTCGTTATCCACTTGGAATGTTTAAGTGGACGCACTAGAGACGTAAGGGCACAGTGGAATGTCATTTGGCTTATATCTGGACTGTCCAACTGTAAGTTACACCTTACAGAAGACCGCAGTCGCCCTCTGAGACAGTAGTACTACCACAAAGTTCAAATGATACACACTAGGGTCACTGTTACTACAAAAAAATTGAAATCGAAATAATTTTCCATGCCCATGTCACTCTCACGATGGAGAGGAATCCAACGACACCTCATATGTCGAAATCCGTCAAACGGTTGAGGCTGCAAGGCGTGCCAAAGAATAAGACATACACACATACATATCTGCATAGATACATACATACATACGCTCGAAAAACATGATCCTCCTTTCCTTCGGCAGTCGGGTAAAAATACAAGAAAATCACTCGGGTTTTGTCATAAACGACAGTGTTAAAAATTCAACTGGTTGTACATATGATACACATTGCAGAAAATATGAACATATTTAAAAAAATATATATAATTGAGTAGATTAGTTCGTTAGGTATCTTCAGATGCCCGAAGACCAGAAACCACCACCAGACCAGAAATAGGAGCCACGCACCGCGGGGCTCCGTTAGAACTGTCAGAATACCAGGATACCATACACCGGCAACACATTGCACGTAGAACCGATGGCCGTTGGGGCGGAAAGGTTCTCGAGTGGCGACGACAAGCGTGGGTAGGTGGGCTGATGATCTGGTAAAGGTCGCGGGAGTCCGCTGGATGCGGGTGGCGCAGGACCGGTCACACTAAATTAATTACTCTTTGATGGAGGCCTATGTCCAGCAGACGTCTTTCGGCTGATATGATGATGATGACGAACACGCCTATGTCTAATTGCGTAGGTATTAAAAGAGACTTGAACAGAGTAATTATAAAAATACTATCATACGAGTTAAGTGTAAACATAGTATTTATTTTAAGTAATGCAATTAAGTGAAACAAATAAAGTCCCACTAACGACGCGAAAGCAATTTCATACAGACGGCCGTTCGACGGCCGTGCATGGCGGATTTAAATTAGTCGTAAACGCGAATCGGTCGTGAATGGAAATTTAACGTGTATTTTTTATCACCTGCGCTATTCTCAAAAGCGTTATTGAGTATTTTTTGCGGCGACCCCCATTTTGGTCTGAAAAATATTTTATATTTCCGGTTTCTTTTTACCGCTGGATGCCGGTAGCATTTACTGGTCATTGTGGCACTCTTTGGGGGAGGCCTAAGTCCAGCAGTGGACGTCTTTAAGCTGATATGATGAGTGCTAACCAGCACGTGCCAACTGACAAGCTGCAAGGAGCTGACCGAGGGGTGTACAGCGTGTACTTTTTCGGGCGATTTGGAGGCCGATTAAATGGGTGTAAAATAGTTGGAACTTCGCCGCGCGTTGCTTACTTAACACGTTCACAGGCACAGCACACACACGGCCACAGGCGTAAATTGAGACCCTCGTGATACGGCACTACGGCTGTGGCCGGTGATCTTCACCGCGACATATCTGCCACTCCGTCCACGGGCGACAAATTCTCATAGGATTGTAATGAAGGCGGACATGTTGTGCCGCTTTAGGTACATTACAATTTTTCCTAGTGCCGCGGCAAAAGCAGGGCCACCTCAATTTTACATGAGGGGAATGACGCGTGCTGTGACACAATACGTCTGTAGACGTTACGGCTGTGGCCGCGATGCCACAAGAGGGGAGTTTGAGTTTGTAACAAATTACATACATACCTGGACGAAACAGCGGCGGCACAATATTTGCCTAAACAGTGATGTCGCAGTACGTCCATGGCCGGACAAAAAAATGTATGATTTTTTAGGGTTCCGTACCTCAAAAGGAAAAAAACGGAGCCCTTATAGGATCACTCGTGCGTCTGTCTGTACGGCTGTCACAGCCGATTTGCTCCGAAACTACTGGACCGATTGAGTTGAAAGTTGGTGAACATGATGTGTAATTGGGTTGTGTCCTAAATTTTTTTACGATGCCATTCGAACCAGTTTTTTGAGAGGAACAAATGTTTGTATGGGAGCAATTACAATTAAAAAAACATAAATACCCAAAAAATTGAGTTAAAGACGGACCTCGCTGGCGGCAGCCGAAAACGTTTTATACTGATTAACTTTGAATCGTGACGTCACAGCGTAATATTTGTACTAATCCTTGTATTGAAAATCAAGTAAATTGCTGTTTCATTTGTGAAATACTGCGTTTAGGACCATAGTTGTTTTAATATTTTGTTTCTATAAAAGTGTAAGGATTCTATTGGTAGCTTTAAATTTACTTTTAGACAATAAAAAAAAATCTTTTTTTTTATAAACTTTCAAGGTCCGTATCTTTTTATGATTTTAATTATATTTCTTAATTTATACTTAATTACATTTATTTAATGGTTTACTATCAATTTAGCAACACTGCGTTATCAATTTTAACATGTGGAAACTACCCAATTTGTTGACCCAAAGATGGACGCGTAAAGTAAATTAATGAATTCTGAACAAGGGGGCCACTTTTGGGGGGTAAACTGAAAAATTACAAAAAAAGTTGCGCAAACTGTATTAAGTGACAATATCAAATGAAAGGGGTTACTGTAAGCATCTCAGTTTTTTTTTTTTAATAATTTTCGCAAAAACATTTGAAGTAATTTAAGAAAAACCGGCCAAGTGCGTGTCGGACCACGCAAAACGAAGGATTCCGTGCCTATTAAAAAGGTCGTATCGTCACAGAAATTTTACGGCACTTACGTCCTTTTCTTTGAGGAAGGCAGTTTTTCAGCAATATCTCGAAAACCTCTGAACCGATCTTGTTCAAAACAATTTTCGGTGACTGAAATTAATAAGCCCAATGTCCATGATTTTTTCCATATTTTTAAAATACACCGTTTAAAAATTAGAGGGGGGGGGACAGAATTTTAGTGACTTTCGGGACGATTATCTCCGACCCTATTCACTTAATCAAAAAAAAATGCTAAGAAACCTTATATTTATTTTGAAAGGCCTATCGATTGATGTGCCACACGGGGGGTCACAATAAAAAATTTTTTTTTGACTTTTAGTTTTAATGTATGGAGTGCACCCCTAAAAAAATTTTTTTTTGTCATTTTAATTACAAAACTATGTAGCGGCTAACAAAATACACCTATCCTCAAAATTTTATTCAAATACACTTTATAGTTTTCGAGTAAAATGCCTGTGACATACGGACAGACGGACAGACGGACAGACGGACAGACGGACAGACGGACAGACGGACAGACGGACATGACGAAACTATAAGGGTTCCGTTTTTGCCATTTTGGCTACGGAACCCTAAAAAGACGAAAACTTACCATTTCCCCCCTTATCTCCGAAACTACTATACCTGGGCCGTTAGCATCTGAGCGTTAGGGTAATAAA
This sequence comes from Epinotia nisella, assembly GCA_932294315.1. NCBI lineage: Eukaryota > Metazoa > Arthropoda > Insecta > Lepidoptera > Tortricidae > Epinotia > Epinotia nisella. Next base: position 1,858,710 of record OW028699.1, read on the forward strand.
ACCCGCCGGCAACTAAGCATGAGTGCGAGCGAGAAGGCGATAGCAGAGTTTTATTACCCTAACGCTCAGATACTAACTGCTCTATTATAGGACCGAAATTCTGAAAAAAAATGTGGAAAATAGTTCCTTGCCTAAAGATTACAGGAAAACCTATACGAAGTTTGAGTATTCAAAGTAACGGGAAAATTCTCAATATTTTCCACGCGAGTTGAACTCGCACTTGTCCGGTTTTTTTTAAAAACTGTGATTTTGCTGGTTAAACTCCACCCAATGTGGGGTTTTCGTGACATTTTCGACCTTTTCTTAATGGAAGAGATGAGAGATGGCTTTTAATAGAGCCATCGTCTAAGCTTGTTAGATGTCCTTGTTGTAACACACAATTTTCAGAATGGTGCTGTGTCCGTGAACGTGTTATAGTGTTATTGTGATATTTGCGTAAAAGATGTGCATCCCCTGATACGCAGAGTTCGCGATAGTGCTAACAGCATCCTGCGCGTGGTCGCAAATTGAAGGATTTATGATATGTGTGTAGGTAAAGTAGTGTATGCAACTGTACATAGTGATTTAAGGCCTCTCATTATGTACAGTCACATAAACTACTCAAAAAACCGGACAAGTGCGAGTTCAACTCGCGTGGTGAGGGTTCCGTATATAATCTAAATTTAAGTGTTTTTGAATACTCAAACTTCTTATAGGTTAGTTAGTTAGTTAGTTTTACTGGGCATTTTCCGCAAATCGACATCCAACTATTTTGCGTGAAAGGATTAGACCGGTTTCCTCACGATGTTTTCCTTCACCGAAAAGCTAACGGTAAATATTTCGTACATAAGTTCCGAAAAACTCATTGGTACGAGCCGGGATTCGAACCCACGACCGCCGCTTCTTATAGGTTTTCCTGTAATCTTTAGGCAAGGAACTATTTTCCATATTTTTTCAGAATTTTAATCCTAGTAGTTTCGGAGATAAGGGGGGGAATGGTCAATTTTCGTCTCTTTTCCTAAATTACTTCAAATCTGTTTTTGATAAAATTATAAAAAAAATATGTCTGACATGCTTACAACAACCCCTTTCATTTGATATGCCACACAATACAGCGAAACTTTTTTTTAAATTTTCCAGTTTACCCCCCAAATGTGGCCCTCTTGTTAAGTATTCATTAATTTACTTTACGCGTCCATCTTTGGGTCACCAGTTTACATATGTGTACCAAATTTCAACTCAATCGATCCAGTAGTTTGGGAGCAAATCGGCTGTGACAGACGGACAGACAGACAACCGAGTGATCCTATAAGGGTTCCGTTTTTCTTTTGAGGTAACGGAACCCTAATAATGTCCAGATACATTACTTACTTTATACTATACCTTTCCTTTGCTTCCTTTGTATTTTTCACTTTTTGTCAAAAAAGGCGGAGTTTCTCAATTCGACTGTATTTTTGTTTGTGTGTTTGTTTCGCGATAACTCGGCAATTTATGAACCGATTTGAAAAATTATTTCTTTGTTTGAAAGCATAATATTTCCGGATTGATCCCGTTGTCACCAAGATGCAGTTCTGATGATAGGATCCTGGAGAAATCGAGGGAGACATCGAACTCTTCAAATTTTATAGGCAAACTTGAAGCAATTTGGCTACTGATTTGAAGTCGGTTAAAACTTTGTTTTCAAAGTAAATTATTTATTAAACTGTCATTGAAATTTGAATCTTTTACCTTGGACGGTAGAGTTGCTTTATGTATGGACACTTTAGAGCAATTGGGTATGTTAAATAATATCGAATATACTAATATAAGTCAGAAATAGTAAAAGTTAATTTATAATATACAAATAAAAACATTAATTACTAATCTACTGCTTTCAACTATTCGCGATACAGACTAACAATGAACAAAAGAAAAGTAATTATGGTATCACTTATATCATATTTTATATTGTAAGGTTAAAGTCCTAGTGTAAGAATATAATAGAATAGAATAGAATAAAATGATGCATTAATCAATTTTATTAAGATAAAATATTGTACAATAAACTACAACGTATTAAACTACTAAAATTACAATATAAATAAAATATAAAAGACAATGAATGTTTAATTATAATTAAAATTTAAAACATTAATTTAATCAAATGTAAAAAAACTGATATATAAAAACTACTCAAATAGCCCACCCCGCGTCATTCCCGGTGCAAAGGTGCCCATTACGCTCGCCGCATTGCCGCGTTGGATTGCAATGGACAACCTTTGCAATAAGAATGACCCGGAGCGGGGGTCGAGGCCTTTTTCCCGCAGGCGGCGCCCCACTTCCCTAAGGAAAGATTTTCCTTCGGAGCACCAGCATCCCGAAGTCTCTACGGCAAGAGGGACAAGTAAGTAGTGTGAGAGCACTGCGTACTTGTCCCTCTTGCGTGTAGCCGCCCACTCAGCGGCAGCTCCTGCGACTCGCATTGTGCGGTCTAAGTGAGATGCTGCAAAAGTGCTGACGCATGTTGAAGAATAAATTGATTTTAGAACAACAACAGGAATATACATCACATAAGGCTTAAATCTCTGATGACCTGGTAAAGGTCGCTGGAGTCCGCTGGATGCGGGTGGCGCAGGACCGGTCATTGTGGCACTCTTTGGGGGAGGCCTATGTTCAGCAGTGGACGTCTTTGGGCTGATATGATGATGATGATGATGAAGGCTTAAATCTAAAAAAAAAAACTAATAGTGTTGTTTCAAAAAAGGAGTCAACTCAGCATGAGTAACTCAACGTGCAGCTGAAAAAGAATCTCCAATATTCAACTCATTTAATGGAGCTGTAAGCGGCATATCAACATAAAACCGATTATCTTGCAAGCTTACGGACTCATTAAAAACCTCTTCAGCCTTCTGAAATTCAGAATTTAATTTATTTGACACTTCAGGGACTTTTTCGCTCAGCCAAAACTGCTCCATTACATTTTCTAATTTTTCATTGTTTGAAATAACAAAGTTATTTACAGTATCAAGTGTTTTTTCAGTACCTTTTTCAGGGATATTGCCCGCTATTATGTAGCGTTGAGCAACTAACGTATTAATCTATATAAGAGTATATTAACCTAAGCTAAGAGATACGGTATACAGAGATATTTTCATTGCAGTGTGCAGTCCATGCTATGTCCAGCGAAAAACCAAACCAAAACCCGAGTTGCAAGTAATTAATATAATAATATCGATGGGAACCTGTAATTGGCAAGCCAATTACCAATCCCATCCCAAAATAGTCTTATCAATGTCCTATTTTTTTATGTTTGCATGCATGGTATATCATATTATGAACATTCAATCCACGTTTTAAACAGCAAGTTTTTCTATACCTTGTATTTTTACAATACTACAAAGTAGTCAGGGATAATCCGAACCTGACCACGTAACTGACTTTTGTGCAGAAAATTTAAGTTATTGTGGAAAAAAAGATAAAATAGAATAAAATGTATTTACCACAAGTTTCAGTGATAATATCCTAAGCAACTTAAAAACAATAAACGATATATTTTTTATTTTATAACTGAAAATTTGAGTCTGAACACAATTGAACCTCTCGAAATAATAACCCGCTTATTGTATTCTATCTATATAATATGACATTTTTATTCTTATAATTGACGCTATTAATAAGTTTTATTTATATGTATTAATATTGAATATGTCAGGTATTGGATCAGTGCCAAGCACTGGAACGATTACTGCATGTTATTAATTATAATATTATTAAGAGTTAAACATAGGTACAACTTCTAAAAATGCACGTTTAAACCTAGTGCATAGTGGGTAAAAACAAAAGTAACTTATACTAAAACATCACTTAGTTATTCAACGTTAGATTCAGATTGGTTATGTACTGCACCCTCACTACACATGACTGAATCGATGTGGTCCGTGTACCCTTGATTCCATAGCGACTGAACCACTTGCCGGTTCAGGTACGTGTCGGGTAGGTAGTGCGCCGAGCAGGCCCGGATCTTCTTAATCACTCCGTTCTTGACAACCATCTCCCCTGCTCCCGCAACCGGGTTACCAGCGAAAAAGCTCGATGTATGTAACCATCCTCTTCTATGCACATTAGACAGCAGGATTCTGCCATCCGGCCCCATAGCAAATATGGCGGCCGGCCCTGCGTGTCCCTCGTCTGCAGCACTGGTGTCTACTAAGGTCCCCTGGGAATTGTATAGCCTGCCTTCTTTGACGTGGACTTCTAGAACGTCCCTCTGATGGGAGTTATAATATGTTATCCCAGGTGGACATTCGGACTTGCTCTGCCACAGACAACCTCTATCTTCACCGCTGTATTGACTCTGCATCGCGTATGTAGCGTAAACAAACGCTATACTGTACGTTTTAATGTTGTTTCTGTATTCGGTGCAAGTTATGTTATTCTCCCATTGACAAACATAAATGATTTTACCATATGTTGCCGTATACAAGCTGCCATCGAATGTTGCAATGTCTATCGGGTAGTTATAGCCTAAAGGCGAAGATTCACAGGAGTCCATGGTATCGGTTTTTCTAACACATTTCCACATAATGTTTGCTGCATATGATACTGCGAAAATGCTATTCCCCACACTTGAAAAACCCGTGATGCCTTTGCTCAAGGTATACATAAGCGTACAGCTGCTCCCTGTTCCCAGGGAACAACGCATCATTTTTCCATCCCATAAGCTGACATAGATATATTCATTTTCCTTCATCAAAGCATATACTGGACTTTCAAAGTTATGGAATGGCCGACAGCTGTTGAATTCGTCAAGTCTACAAGTTAAAACTGTACCATCCTCCATGCCACCGTACAGATTCCCGTTGGCAGTAGTAAGAGACTGAACATAAGTATCGCACGTTTGGTAGGTCTGGCACGACTCTGCTTTGTTGAGGTTGCATCTTATAATTTTCGTATACAGACCTGCATATATAAACTCCCCGACGAGGAGCAGAGACTTAACCTCAGTGCCGGTGGTGTACAAAACCTCGCACAGTTTAGGATCCTTGTGTAGACACCGCAGCAGCTGACTATCTGTACCGATAAGCACTACTGCAGGAGTAGTATACCGATGTTCAGTGACGCATACCTGGTAGTCTTTTATTTCAACAAATGGAGACATCACGTTGGTGTTGGATGCGCCGTTGTCTCCGTTTGGTGAAGAGGCATTCAGCGGTGATGCGGCGGCCGCGGCCAGCAGACTCACGAACAAGAAGAATTGCATGGTGAGATGTGGGCGGTGCGGATCAAAATCACGGACTGAATGCACCCGCGCTGCGTGGGGCTTAAATAGAGGACAAAGTAAAAACGGATAAGAGCCAGTGACGTGGAGGTCACAGGGTCACAACAGATAAAATTGGACGTTGTTTTGGTACACGCAAATCGCAAGCGTTTCATTGATAAGAAATTAAACTTGTTTGTTTACTTGGGTTTTGCCACTTCGCGACCAAGCGGATGGCCTGCCTGATGGTCGCCTTTGCTTTGCGAAGTGGTGGAGCGCGTCCTTAACACCTTGTGAAAAACTTTCGTCTGATGCTTGTGTACGTCGCACAGCAAGAGCCAACGGAAAATAAAATTAAAACATAGTTTTTCAGACAAACTTTCTCCCCCCCGTCTAACGTGAAAGAGGTATTTTGAATAGATCTTCAAGGAGGACCAAGGCCTATACTATACCATCAAAACAAAAACCTTTGGAAGGTCGCAGACATTCATTATCAACTTATCATCATCAGTCAATGCACATCAGATTATTAGCAAAAGCCTTTTGTCATGTATGAGAGGGATATATGAATACCTGTAATCCCCACGCTGGCCCAGTGCGGGTTGTGGACTACATTCACCTTTTTATTGCTTTACAAATAAATATTTTTACTACGACGGTGACAAACAAGAGTGCGGCGTCCTTGATGATAAGCTGACAACGTAGCCTAAGGACGGTTGCGATTCCAGAAAAATCACAAGCCTGTTGCCGACCCTTTATTGATTTGAGGATTCGTTGTGTTGATAACTAGAGCGACGTACGCGGCTCCCTCACGCTCAACACAACACATCCTTAGGAGCTCTGGGTGGGGATTCACCACCAGGAACACTACACCACATACATACAGGGCAAGTAGTGGCAATATTATGGCTGCGATCTACTGGTAGGAAGGTGAGTGGTACTACTCCAGTTTCTCCAAATATAAGCGAGATGAGATTCCGTTATTGTGCCCTACCTGTCTTTAAAAAAAATCATTGTTTACATTTTACCTGACTGCCGAACGAAAGGAGAGTTATGTTATTCGAGCGTACGTATGTATGTATGTATGTGTGGATGTCTTATTCTTTGGCACGCCCTGCAGCCTAAACCGTTTGACGGATTTCGACATATGAGCTGTCGTTGGATCCCTCTTAATCGTGGAGTGACATATGCTATAATATTTATAAAAAAGCAGTAGGGTTTTTTGAAAAATCTTTTGATTCCACTTATTTAAAATGGCATTAGTATAGAAGATTAGTCAAAGTTTGATGATGAAATCCACGAGAAATCGACTAAGGAATACACTATGCTCACACAGATGGCCTGTGGGTGGACCTCCTCGATTCATTCCTGAAGACCTCCCAAATAGTTCGAAGCATGTCGCCACTAGTAACCATAAATACGTGCGGTAACCTGTAACCGTGAAACATATAATTATTAGTATAATTCTCATTTCTGGCCCCTGTTTAATCAACTTGATACTTGTCGCCTGATAATATTGACAATTAATACTCAATACTCAATAATTTATTGCAATATCACAAAAGTAGGTAGGTACTTACGGATGGTAACTCACAATTAACACACACATGATGACAATGTCAATGGACATCACAGCAACAGATATTTAATTTCTGTACAATGCTGCGTAAACAAGTAAAAATGGTTATTGGCTGACCCATAGATACATGTACTCTAACAAATTATAAGTAACTTAAAAAAATAATTTAAATTTTGGTCTGGCGTTTAACGTGGCAGTAACATTAAATTTGTGTATTTATTTTAAACGTACTTGGAGCATACGTACGTTAATTAACTTACTAGAAACTTCCCGTCTATTTCTTTACTTAATAGCGTTAAATAATAAGCGTTAATCAATAGGTTAAAGCGAAAGATCCATACATAAGTCTGCTAGAATTGATCTCAGGGAAAATTAACTACATTGTCAACGCAATTAATTGCTGATACGTTACAATAACCTTATTTGAAAATATTGTGGCTCAATATTAAATCAATATCCGTGTTTAATAGGTACTAGTCCTGAAATATTAATTTTGATTAAACATATTTCATTCATGAGAGGAGACTTGTGCCCAACAGTGGGACGTATATAGGCTGATGATGATGATGATGAACAAAGAAATGAAAATAACCCATAATAATAGGCCATGGGCTTTCTTAGGACTATTAAACTGAAAAGTTGCAATTAATTTATTATTTATAGAGGGTATGAGAATATCAAACTAAATTAAAATAAATTATAAATGTAGGGATAATTTATAACAGTTTTTACAAATTAAAATTGAAGTAATAGATTTGTATGTGCTTTTACGGATACAAGTGAATAAAGAGATATTATTGAAGTAAAGTTTTATATGAAATCGCACTACATGTCTTATGTGTCTTTATCAATTTACATACATACATACATACATATAATCACGCCTCTTTCCCAGAGGGGTAGGCAGAGATCACGGATCTCCACTTGCTACGATCCTGACAAACCACTTTCGCTTCACTCACCTTCATAACATTTCTCATACATGCTCGTCGGTTTAGGGTACTTTTGACCTGGCCTTTTTGTAACATTTCTCCAATTTGATCAGAGAAAGTTCGCCTAGGTCTTCCCCTTCCAACTTGCCCTTCCACTCCTTTTATATACACTCTCTTCGTTAATCTTCTCTCATCCATCCTCTCTACATGCCCAAACCACCTTAACATACCCTTCTCAATTTTCGTGACTATATCTCCATCCATTCCACACTTATCTCTTATCACACTGTTTCTGACTCTATCACTCAATTTCACTCCACACATACTTCTCAACGCTCTCATTTCTACTGCATTCACTCGACTTTGATGTCTTTTCTGCCACACCCAACTTTCACTACCATACATAAGTGTGGGCACCAAGACTCCTCTATGCACAGCCACGCGCGCTTTTTGTGATATTTTCTGGCTGCCCATAAAGGCGTTCAGTGCCCCATTCACTCGATTCCCTGCATTCACTCTCCTTTCAATATCTTTCTCATGCTTTCCGTCTCCAGTAAATAATGTCCCCAAATACACAAACTCTTTTACTTGTTCCAGTCTTTCTTCACCAATCATTATTTCGCAGTCTGTCATAATTTCATCTTTTTCAAATACCATCACTTTCGTCTTACTTACATTCATCTTCATCCCTTTCCATTCAAAAGATTCATTAATCTTCGTTACCATCATTTGTAACTCCTCAGCTGACGATGCAAGTAGTACAAGGTCGTCAGCATATAGGAGACATTTGACGCGTAACCCTTCCATTCTCAAACCACATTCATCACCTTTCAGATCCTGCAGACAGCTGTCCATGAATAGATTAAACAGCCACGGAGACGCTACACATCCCTGTCTAACACCCTTTTCGATGTTAAACCAGTCAGTATATGACCCGTTTATTCTCACGCAAGCACTGGAATCCTTATATAAAGATTTCAGTGCTTGAACGAGGCGGCTGTCTACTCCATACGTGCACAACACCGACCATAGTTCATCCCTCATCACTCTATCATAAGCCTTTTCCAAGTCCATGAAAGCGCAATAGACCTTTTGACCTTTAGCCAAATACTTCTCGGCTATGCATCGTAAGGAAAAGACTTGATCCGTACAACCCATACCCTTTCTAAATCCTGCTTGTGCATCCCACACTTTCTCATCGGTCACTTTCACTACTCTTTCAATCAACACTTTTGCATACAATTTGCCGACGATGCTGAGTAAACTAATGCCCCTGTAGCTTTTGCAGTCAAGTTGTGACCCTTTGCCTTTGTAAAGAGGGACGATTACGGCCTTGCACCAGTCCCCCGGTACACGGCCGGTGCTGTAGCACAAATTGAAGAGGCGATACAACTGACTCGCTACGACGCCCTGTCCTGCCTTCAGCATCTCAGCGGAAACTCTGTCATACCCTGCCGCCTTACCCGATTTCATTCCTCTCAATGCTTTCATAATTTCGTCCATGCTAATATTACTTTCATCCTCGGTTGCGCTACCATTTAGACTTGAGGTTAGACCATTTCCTTCCTCCCTATCATACAAACTTTCAAAATATTCCTTCCACCTCCCTAATATGCATTCTGTCTCATTAAGCAAACTTCCATTCCTGTCTTTGACTGACTTCAGCTCAGAGTTCTGGCTCTTACCTCTGGCTAGTCGAACAGATTTCCAGAAATATTTTATGTTAGTCTGGAAATCCCGCGACAGCCTTTCATTCAAATGATCATTCTGTTCATCTTTCTTCCTTTTTACTACTTCTTTTACCCGCACTTTCATTATTCTATATGCCTTTTTTGCTTCATTGACTTCGTCAAAGGAGGCTTTATTGACTCTTTGGTTAGCTCTTGCAGCTAACCAATCCCGCCACAACTTTTTCTTCTCACATACAGCTTCTTGTACTTCCTTATCCAACCACACATTCTTCTCCTTTCTTCCTTTGCTCCTTTGACTGACACCACACACTTCCTGAGCCACACTCACAACTTTATTTTTAAAGTTGTGCCACAAATCATCCATCTCGCTTAAACCATCCATTCCTTCGAATTCAATCTTCAACTTACTGACAAACTCTTCACTTATTTCTTTTTCTTGCAAATTTTCTACTTTTATTCTCTCTAACACGCTAGTAGTAATACGGGGTCGGTGTCGCCATCCCTTGAACATACCTCTTATTCGGCTCATTACCAGGAAGTGGTCAGTGTGGACACCGGATCCGCGATATACTCTAGCGTCTAGAACATTCTTTCTCATTCTTTCATCAACTATTATAAAATCATTCATACTTTTCCTTACATTCTCTGCCTCTCGAGTGTACAAATGGATCCATTTATGGGCAAACATTGTGTTTGCCACACAAAGATTCCACTCGAGGCAAATTTCTAACAGACTTCTTCCATTCTCATTAACTCTTTTATCACCATGCATCCCTAACACCTTTTCAAATCCATCTCTCTTCATTCCTACCCAGCTATTAAAGTCACCTAACATTATTAACCTTTCGTTGTCCTTGCATAGCCCTAACACGTCCCTCAATTCGTCCCAGAACATCTGTCTTTCATCCTGTGTACGCTGTGAGCTTCCCGCACCCTGGTCTACCGGTGCGTAAACCCCAACGACAAAAATCCGCACCAGGCCCACTTTCATTCTTACCCATATCAGTCTGGGACTCACGCAGTCAAACTCATTCACGCACTCAGCCATCCTAGCGGAGAGTATAACACCAACTCCCTTACAGGCCCGTTCTGAGCTTGGCACCCCTGACCAATAAGCCGTGTAGGGTCCGTGTGTGGTGGTGTCACATCCCTTCCGCTTTGTCTCATTCACGCATAATACATCAATCTTTCTTTCATCCATCATCTGTAACACCTCATCAACTTTCTCACTCATACCTCCTGCAACATTCAACGTAGCAAAACGGCTTTCCGTGAGCCGCTTCTCGCCCCCGTGAGAAACGAGACGTGACGGGTGGCGTACCACGTCGCCGCCATTCGGATGATTTTTATATATAGTCTCCATAGCGTTCCCACGAGTAATAGGGATGTACGAGTCCACCCCAGCAGAGCCCTGATACTGAGGTAAGACGGATGAGAGTAGTGCCCTGTGACCGCCAACACAGACACCCTCCGTTATCAACCAGACTCCCTCTGGCTATGCATCCCTTAGCACGGGTCGGTTAACACCTTGGATTGGGGGTTTATATTCGAAGTTTTCCGTCTCCTAGACAGGTTGCAGCACAATGCTAACGAGGCCCATCTCTCCCCTCCTTTATCAATTTGTGTTTCGATTTACACATTTATTAATATAGGTACATTACATACTGTATCAATGACAAATACATTTAGTAATTATGATTTCTCATTAAACAATTAATTATAGATAAACTAATACTTTAACGTGCTCTCGTTAAGATAATTAGCTTCTAATGTTTGTTCAGTATAAATAGTACTTACTTAATTACGAGCAGGATGTACGGTATTAGTTTTGTCATTAGCTTTGTATCGATATTGTTGATTTTAAATTGTTTCCACTCATTTCCTCTCTGTTCTCACTCCCTGATGATTAGAGAAGTTCACTCATTCACTGCCAGGAACCCGCCTAGCGGGCGCCTACGACCATAGGTGCTTTACGCTGCATAGCGGGAAAACCACGGGATTGGCATATACTCTTATAGGACATGCACAACACAGCAAAGTATGACTGAATGTCCAGTAAAGCATACTTTAATACTTAAGTACTCTTAATATATTACTGTTTCAGGGAAAGAATTGAAGAATTTGCCCAGGAGCCGTAGCATGGTTGACCTTATCACGCGACAAGTGACAAGATAAGATCGTCATCTCGTTCTATCGAACGGTGTCAGCCAGTGACGCACGCTCTATCCTATCACCTATCGCGTGACAAGGCCAACCATGCTACGGCTCCTGCCCTTATTGCCGACAATTATTAATCTGACTTAATATGCAATAGGTTACTTCGTTCCAACAAGATCCGAAGCTGTTGATGGTAGGGGAATGGTAGGAGTTTACCCCTGTAAGAAAACCTCGGTGTGAATAATTAATGATAACAATTTTTTTTGCTTTAATTTTAAACCTAACTGTATCAATTGTAATGTAATGATGCCGTATATTATGTTTTTATACCACGCTGGTAGCAAACAAGCGTACGGCCCGCCTGATGGTAAGCGACCGCAGCCTATGGACGGTTGCGATTCCAGAAAAATCACAAGCGTGTTGCCGACCCTTTATTGATTTGAAGATTCGTTGTGATGATAGCTAGAGACGAACGCGGATCCCTCACGCTCAACACAACACATCCTCGGAAGTATGTATGTATGTATGTATGTATGTATGTATGTATGTGTGTATGTCTTATTCTTTGGCACGCCCTGCAGCCTAAACCGTTTGGCGGATTTCGACATATGAGCTGTCGTTGGATCCGTCTTAATCGTGGGAGTGACATAGGCTATAATATTTGCCAAAAAGACGTAGGATTTTTTGAAAAATCTTTTGATTCCACTTGTTTAAAATGGTATTAGTATAGACGATTAGTCAAGGTTTGGTTTGTTAATGAAATCCACGAGAAATCGACTAAGGAATACACTATAGGTAGGTATATGCTCTGTGAGTGACTCACAGATGACCTGTCAGAAACCCGCCTAGCGGGCGCCTTCGGCCGTAAGCGCTTTCCGCTGCATAGCGGGAAAACTACCGGATCGGCATATGCTCGTATAATCCATGCACAATACAGCAAAGTATGACTGAATGTCCAGTATTATATTGGGTAGGGTTGGAGAGCCGTTTATCTACGCTAGTAAAGTATGCATGCATGTATAGATGTAAATGCATTATTGTACACCATACACAGTTAATAAAAAACACTGACTTGTAGCTTATATATATTAGCTTATAGCATATTTTAATACATACTCGTAATATATTACTGTTTCAGGGAAAGAATTGAAGAATTGGCCAGTCCTTGCCGTATTACAACAGCATATTGCCGACAATTATTAATCTGGCTTAATATGCAAGATCCGAAACTGTTGACGGGACCTCGGTGTGAATATTATGTTTTTATACCACGTCGGTAGCAAACAAGCTTACGGCCCGCCTGATGCTAAGCGTTCACCGTAGCTTATGGACGGTTGCGATTCCAGAAGAATCACAAGTGCGTTGCTGACCCTTTATTGATTGGAGGATTCGTTGTGTTGATAGCTAGAGACGATTGCAGATCTCTCACGCTCAACACAACACATCCTTAAAAGCTCTAACGACCTGATTCACCACCAGGAACACTACACCACATACCTACAGAGCAAGTAGTGGCGATATTGTGGCTGCGGTCTACTGGTAGGTAGGTGGGAGGTACTACCCCAGTTTCGCCAGATATGAGCGAGATGAGATTCCGTTGTGCCCTGCCACTTAAAAGAAACATTATATACTTCTTTAAAATGGTATTATTATAGACGATTAGTCAAGTTTAGATGATGAAATCAACGAGAAATCGACTAAGGAATAGACTATGCTCTGTGGGTGACCCACAGATAACCTGTGGGTGGACCTCCTCAATGATGATTAGAGTATTTCACTCATTCACACCCGCCTAGCGGGCGCCTACGCCCGTAGGCGCTTTCCGCTGCATAGCGGGAAAACCACGGGATTGGCATATACTTAAAGGGCAATCCATGCACAACATAGCAAAGTATTACTGAATGTCCAGTATTATATTGGGTAGGGTTGGAGAGCCGTTTATTTATCTACGCTAGTTAAGTATGCATGCATGTATAAATCGACGGTGGAAATTTCAAATGTCGTAAGGGACAAGCAGGCTGTTGTCCCTTACGACATTTGAAATTTCCACCGTCGAAATGTAAATTCTTTATTGTACACCAGACACAGTTAAAAAAAACACTGACTTCGCATATATATGTATATTAGCTTATAGCATACTTTAATACTTAATTACTCTTAATGTATTACTGTTTCAGGGAAAGAATTGAAGAATTTGCCCAGCCCTTATTGCCGACAATTATTAGTCTGGCTTAATATGCAATAGGTTACGTCGTTCCAACAAGATCTGAAGCTGTTGATGGGAGGGGGAATGGTAGGAGTTTACCCATCTAAAAATCGAAAAATTATTTCTTTGTTTGAAAGCATAATATTTCCGGATTGGTCCCGTTGTCACCAAGATGCAGTTCTGATGATAGGATCCTGGAGAAAACGAGGGAGACATCGAACTCTTCAAATTTTATAGGCAAACTTGAAGCAATTTGGCTACTGATTTGAAGTCGGTTAAAACTTTGTTTTCAAAGTAAATTATTTATTAAACTGTCATTGAAATTTGAATCTTTTACCTTGGACGGTAGAGTTGCTTTATGTATGGACACTGAAGCAATTCGGTCAGCCTAAATAATATCGAGTATACTAATATAAGTCAGAAATAGTAAAAGTTAATTTATAATATACAAATAAAAACATTAATTACTAATCTACTGCTTTCAACTATTCGCGATACAGACTAACAATGAACAAAAGAAAAGTAATTATGGTATCACTTATATCATATTTTATATTGTAAGGTTAAAGTCCTAGTGTAAGAATATAATAGAATAGAATAGAATAAAATGATGCATTAATCAATTTTATTAAGATAAAATATTGTACAATAAACTACAACGTATTAAACTACTAAAATTACAATATAAATAAAATATAAAAGACAATGAATGTTTAATTATAATTAAAATTTAAAACATTAATTTAATCAAATGTGAAAAAACTGATATATAAAAACTACTCAAATAGCCCACCCCGCGTCATTCCCGGTGCAAAGGTGCCCATTACGCTCGCCGCATTGCCGCGTTGGATTGCAATGGACAACCTTTGCAGTAAGAATGACCCGGAGCGGGGGTCGAGGCCTTTTCCCCGCAGGCGGCGCCCCACTTCCCTAAGGAGAGATTTTCCTTCGGAGCACCAGCATCCCGAAGTCTCTACGGCAAGAGGGACAAATAAGTAGTGTGAGAGCACTGCGTACTTGTCCCTCTTGCGTGTAGCCGCCCACTCAGCGGCAGCTCCTGCGACTCGCATTGTGCGGTCTAAGTGAGATGCTGCAAAAGTGCTGACGCATGTTGCGTCCCACGATAAGCATTTACCCCTTTGCCAGGGTACTAAGGTGAGGCCGTCAGGTCTCTTTCCGTCGGACCGACTGAGGCCTGGTGGTTCCGTTCCAGTACGCAAGGGATATTGGCAGATACCAGCGCCCTCCGGATGATGTCGTTCAGGGCGTGATGGCGAGGGAATCTGCCAGCACATCTGAAGCAGCTGAGAGCGTGGTGGCCATTGCTCTCCACTGTGGCACCGCAGATGCATATATAGGGTTCGCAGACATATATTAGGTAAACTGGGTCAACGTAAACCACATAGGCGCGGCGTGGGTAGGCGACGAAAAAGGGGATGAAATATTGTATGGAGACCAAATATTTTTGCTCGTTGCCTTCATCAGGCGCTGGGTCTCAAAATGTATGGGAAAACTAAAATCGAACTCGCACTTGACCAAAATTCTAATTGATGATTATTTAATAGGCTATAATCTTTTAGGATAGTTTTTATCCTGGATCCACGCAGACAAAGTCGCGGGCGGACGCTAGTTAGATATATAAAAATTTACACAGACAATAGAACCAATTGGGTTGTGTCCTAAAAATTTTTACGATGCCATTCGAACCAGTTTTTGGAGAGGAACATATGTTTGTATGGAAGCAACTGTATAATTAAAAAAACATAAATACCCAAAACATTTAGTTAAACACGGATCTCGCTGGCGGCAGCCGAAAACGTTTCATACTGAGTAACATTGAATCGTGACGTCACAGTATAATATTTGTACTAATCGTTGTATTGAAAATCAAGTAAATTGCTGTTGCAGTCGTGAATACTGCGTTTAGGTTCATAGTTATCATACAATTTTGTTTCTATAAAAGCGTAAAGATTCTAATTGGTAGCTTTAAATTTACTTTTGGACAATAAAAAAAATTGTTTTCTAAACTTTCAAGGTCTCTTCGCCCGCGTACTAAAACTAATTTTAACCGTCTACAAAAACGGTGCATCTCAGTTTCAGTATTTTGTATATTAAGATCGACTCTACATGTCGAACATAGACTCTACATATCTGGACCCCCATATAAAATTTCATCTCCTCTTTTAAGGGGTTGCGTGCAGGTTTCCAAAAAAAATGATGCACTATTTTTTTGTTAGCCACAAATAGTCCGCATACCAATTTTTAGCTTTCTACCTTGAAAATTGCGGAATGCTCCATACAAACTTCCACCCCCCATTTTAGGGAAGTGGGGGGTTAGAAAAAGACAAAAAGTAGCCTATGTCACTCTCCATCCCTTCAACTATCTCCACTTAAAAAATCACGTCAATTCGTCGCCCCGTTTTGCCGTGAAAGACGGAGAAACAAACAAACAAACAAACACACACATACACTTTCCCATTTATAATATTAGTATGGAAGTATGGAAGTATGGATTTATACTTAATTACATTTGTTTGGTATCAATTGGTTTACTATCAATTTAGCAACACTGCGTTATCATGTTATCAATTTTAACATGTGGAAACTACCCAACAGGCTTGTGTCCTAATTTTTTTTACGATGCCATTCGAACCAGTTTTTGGTGTGGAACAAATGTTTGTATGGGAGTAAGTACAATTAAAGAACATAAATACCAAAAAAATTGAGTTAAAGACGGACCTCGCTGGCGGTAGCCGAAAACGTTCCATACTGATTAACATTGAATCATGACGTCACAGGGTAATATTTGTACTAGTCGTTATATGGAAAATCAAGTAAATTGCTGTTTCGGTTGCGAAATACTGCGTTTAGGACCGTAGTTGTCGTACAATATTGTTTCTATAAAAGCGTAAGGATTCTATTGGTAGCTTTATATTTACTTTTGGACAATAAAAAAAATGCATATTTTTTGTAAACTTTCAAGGGCCATATCTTTTTATGATTTTAATTATATTTCGTAATTTATACTTAATTGCATTTATTTGAAGGTTTACTATCAATTTAGCAACACTGCGCTATCAATTTTAACATGTGGAAACTACCTACCCAATTTTGTTGGTATTCAATGGGCATCTCTCTCCTGGTAAGGTTATGCCAGAAGCAAGTCACGTCAACTGCCTACGTGTATTGTCCGGGACTACAACCCGCACACAGGAGCGGTAAGACTCGCTTAATGTTCCCGGTATGTAAAACGAGCCGATAGGCTGCGGGCATGGGCATTAGCGATAGCGATTTTGAAACGACTTAATTAGTTTTATAATATATATACCTTACTAACATAGCTTAAGTCTTATGTAATTAATTAACTAATAATCATATGGATCTTGTCCGAAATAAACAAATTTTATGTTAATTTTTTTTATAAGATGATTTCAAAATAGTAACGCTACTGATTTTTTTTTGTGAGTAGATACTTTTTAAGATCGGATATAAAAGGATGTAGCGCCTAACTAATGAATGTACTGATTTAAATTCTCGTTTTTAGGTAATTACTTTCATAGATAGATAATATTTATATTATTTAATTCATGATAAAAAAACATATTTATTTACAAAAGCTAAAAAAACATACAGAAATATGAATACCTCTGCTCTTTTTAGGGTTCCGATACCTCAAAAGGAAAAAACGGAACCCTTGTAGGATCACTCGGTTCTGTCTGTCCGTCTGTCACAGCCGATTTGCTCCGAAACTACTGGACCGATTGAATTGATTTTTTAAATTTTCCTGTTTACCCCCCAAAAGTGGCCCCCTTGTTCAGAATTCATTAATTTACTTTACGCGTCTATCTTTGGGTCGCCAATTTACATATGTTTACCAAATTTCAACTCAATCGGTCCAGTAGTTTCGGAGCAAATCAGCTGTGACAGACGCACGAGTGATCCTATAAGGGTTCCGTTTTTAGGGTTCCGTACTCAACGGGTAAAAACGGGACTCTATTACTAAGACTTCGCTGTCCGTCCATCCGTCCGTCTGGATGTCACCAGGCTGTATCTCAAGAACCGTGATAGCTAGAGAGTTGAAATTTTCACAGATAATGTATTTCTGTTGCCGCTATAACAAAAAATACTTAAAAACCGGCCAAGTGCGAGTCGGACTGGGGCTCCCATACAACATGATTTTTTTGCCGTTTTTATAGATAATGGCACGGAACCTGCGTGAGTCCGACTCGCACTTGGCCAGTTTTTGCCTTTTCAGGTACGGAATCCTAAAAACGCCTTAAAAACGCTGAATTTTCGCCCTCCCGCTCCCGCTCGTCACCCTGCGCTGTCCCTCTATTACATATTGTAATTATGACAAAACAATTGGCAATTAAGTCCTGGCTGAAACTGCGTTTTAATTACTTAACATCGCACGAGTATTAGCATGTGCATTAGCACGTAATGCGGATTTAGGGTTCCGTGGGCATTTTTTCGGTTGGCAACGCGCATGTACTCTGCAGTTGCAAGTGACCACAGGCTGTGTCACCAGTCCACCTCGTGGGGGGCCTACCCACGCCGCGCCTTCCGGTACGTGGTCGCCACTCGAGAACCTTTCCGCCCCAATGGCCATCGGTTCTACGTGCACTTAAGGGTGCCTGGTAAAGGTCGCTGGAGTCTGGTCATGGCATATCAGCCGAAAGGCGTCCACTGCTCGACATAGGCCTCCCCCAAAGAGTGCCACCATGACCGGTCCTGCGCCACCCGCATTCAGCGGACTCCAGCGACCTTTACAAGCACCCTTAAGTGGCAGTGGGCGCCACATTGCACGTAGAACCGATGGCCGTTGGGGCGGAAAGGTTCTCGAGTGGCGACCACGTACCGGAAGGCGCGGCGTGGGTAGGCCCCCCACAAGGTGGACTGATGACCTGGTAAAGGTCGCGGGAGTCCACTGGATGCGGGTGGCGCAGGACCGGTCACTTTGGCAATCTTTAGGGGAGGCCTATGTCCAGCAGTGGACGTCTTTCGGCTGATATGATGATGATGATGAGACAGAGGGCACATCGACATGTCATCTCGCTCATAATATTTGGAGCAGCTCAATCTGGGGTGTACAGTCGCCATCAGATATATCGGAGCGGCGAAAGCGCTCACAAATATCTGAACACGTCTCTATTGTCGAGGCATTAGAGACGTGTTCAGATATTTGTGAGCGCTTTCGCCGCTCTGATATATCTGATGGCGACTGTACCTCCAGACCTCCACCTTACAAATGAAATGAAAATGAAAATGAAATCATTTATTTCGGACACACACACACCCGAATCCGAATCACACACGAACTTACCGACTCTAAATTCAAATCTGTCGTAAAACGGACACTTATTTCAAAAGCATATTATAAGATAAACGACTACATCATGGATAGGGATATTTGGCAGCGATAAAATCCTGCACTAGAAATCTGTCGCAAAATAAATAGGCTTTCTACTGTAGCAATGTAATTTTAAAATTTTATAATACTCTGATACTGAAATGATATATTGTATACTGTTTTGAAAAAATGACACCTCGCCGAGTTTTTTACGCCGGTTCGTCTCGAGGCAGAGGTTTACTTTCCGAACCGGTGGTGGTTTATCGACATTCATAGGTGCATGTAATATGCCTAAATTGAAGAATAAATCACTTTGACTTTGACTTACGCTACAAAACACTGCGAAGTAAGAAAATCAGAAAAGTCTAATTTTACAAAAAAAAAAGGTTCATTAAACGCACTCCTATAGGCAAAACCTAGCAACAGTTAGTTTGATAAACTTAATCTACTAGAAACCAATAAAAGACCGAAATCACCTTTAAACCGAAATCATGGCTATAATTTGTGTATCTAATTAATTTCATTTTCAACTTTATGACCATCGCCTTAAGGTGCATATTGACTTGGAGCGTAGGTGTAAATTGCATTATCTATTTTAACGTTGTAATTTATTTTGACAGTTTATTGGCGTTTGGAGGTGTCGTTGGGTGTAGGGTGACATGGATATTGGATAATATTGGGACAGGTCTTTTGTATGACAATATTTTATGTATTATTAACGATTTTGACTCATAATTACCTCAATGCATGATTTACCGAATATTTTATTTTTTATATTGTTTAATAATTTATTAATACCAAGTAACTTTGTCATTTGAGCCAAAATTCTTTTTAGTGCCTAAAATAGAGATTAAAACTTATGAACACTTGTAAAAAATTGTAGATGTCTGGAATTTTTTTCCTAGTTTTTTACTACAAAAAAGTCACATTTGGTACTCAAATTACCACTGCGTTACCAGTCCCCATGACCCGTCGAAAATAATGTCCTCTGCGTTACCAAACATTTTTTTTGTGCCCAAATATTTCGATAATGGTCATCGTTTGGGTATGCATCTATGCGTATGTCATTGTGCATTAGTTTTTGCGC
The DNA here is from genome assembly GCA_932294315.1 of Epinotia nisella. Lineage (NCBI taxonomy): Eukaryota > Metazoa > Arthropoda > Insecta > Lepidoptera > Tortricidae > Epinotia > Epinotia nisella. The sequence goes on from OW028699.1 coordinate 1,878,927, forward strand.
TAGTGATCAGGAGCAATAATTTAGCGTTAGGAAACGCGACAAGTGCCTTGAAGGAAGCGAAGGACTCATCAGTCGAGTAGACTCAGGTGCCAGGTAACAGGTGAGTCTGTTCAGTTCGAGCCAGGTCTCAGGGTCCTACGCCTGACGAAGGAGCGTCCCGGCAGCTCCTGGCAAAGGTGAGTGTCCTTTTGGTGACTTCAAGGCTCTATATCGTTGTCAGTTCTGAAATTGATTCTCAATCTCGTTTTTATACTACCTACAGTCCACTATTTAACATTTTGGTAGCTATGTAATAGTTTTTTGAAGATTATCCGAATAAGTAAAAAAAAATGGGTTAAAATGTACACGGGACGTTTTTATAGGCATCAAAAAGAATTTTGGCCCATTTTCTAATGACTGTACGCCTCATGGCCAAAACATAGTGATTCTAGACTTCTTGTAACACCAATGCACTACCTACCTATGTTTTATAAACAAATAAATGAATTGAATTGAATTAAATATAACGCTATTCAGGAGGAAATTTATTTATTAGTAGGATTAGTAGGATAGTAGGACTAGCTTCCGCCCGCCACTTCGTGTGCCCGGGATAAAAACTATCCTATAGTTTAATCCAGGCTATAAACTATCTTCGTGCTAAATTTGAGCTATTCGGGTCGTTCTTCTTTTCGACCGACAATAGCCTGTCCTTCGTCTTATTACGGCATCTCATTTGAGTAATGATGTTTACGGTTTTATAATGTTCGAATGAACGTCCATATTATTTTATTAATTAGTGATATTTAATATTTAATTTTCTCTATCTAGCATTTTTTTTAATGTTTTTTTTTCGTAGAATGCCGTGACAGAGTGGTAAAATAAAATGTTGTCCCCACTGAAAGAGTCCACTTTGTCACATGTTTTTTTTTAGAAACCAACCGTAAATAAATATTTATATTGGCCAGAAAGGAAACTTTAATGAGTTCTAATGAAGAAACCTATGCATTTTTTTTAAAATCGCACTTCAAAACCACAATTTTCGATAGTTCAAAAACCAAAAAAACAGAAAAACCTCGGTTCATTGTCGGTAAAAAAGAAGAACGACTCATTCAATTCAATTCATTTATTTGTTTATAAAACATAGGTAGGTAGGTAGTACATTGGTGTTACAAGAAGTCTAGAATCACTATGTTTTGGCCATGAAGCGTACAAACAGTCATTAGCAAATGGGCCAAAATTCTTTTTGATGCCTATAAAAACGTCCCTTGTACATTTTAACCCATATTTTTTACATATGCGATAATACAATTGTGATGAAGTGATGATTTAACTCACGGCGTAATAATGGCATTAACACCAACGATAATAAGGTAATTTTTCTTTGAGAACGACACACTTAATGGGTGTCTCAATAAGAGTGCACTTCATGAAATGAAATGAAATTATTTATTTCGGACATCGGGTATCCATATAAACACACAAAAAAAAAAATAACACAAAATTATGTTAGTAATAAGAAATTAATTGCCTAGGTTAGTTAAATACAAAATGCTCATTAGAATGCACATGCAAAGTCATCCAATGAGTAAGGATAGGACTGTCCATCATTTCCGCGACCACCTTCAGGAGAGTGTTGGTGCTCGCGCGCACGCAGCCCCACAGGGACGCCACGCGCTTGCGCTTAAATAATGTGTTATTAGGATAATTAATAGTGCATTATTGAGCTTTTATTGAGACACCCGTTATAATTTTACCTTTACATGCCTCTATGTGGTTCTCAGAGAGACAGAGAGAGAGAGAGTGGTAAAAAAAATAGTCTTCGTATACAAACGAAACATGGTCACCCTAGCCTCAGGCTATTAGGTTTACTGAGGTGTGCTTATAAAAAACATATGGCAGAGAAATTAAACTCAATAATTATAAATTGAACTTTATTATCAGTTTATTTTATTTTTATTATAAACGTTTATTGACACCTTTAATAATACATTATACATAACTCTTTATTGAACAAAATAAACATTGTATATAATTATTATGAAGAAAGATACCTCATCGTTATTCGAACGAAAAAAATATCAATATCGAAAAGTAAAATATTCTCTCAAATAGATAAACTTCTTTTTTAATTCGGTTAAACATGGCCCCGGCTCAAACCTGTCAAAACAATTCAAAGATAAAACAACTTCTTAATTATCGCCTAAAGTGACTGATTCGCTTTAAAAAAAACATTAGTGACCCCAACCCACGCGAAGACCCCTGAATCCATCAATTGATATCAGAATATCTAACTCTTCGAACAAACAAAAACACGTAGTGTAACAAGGTCCTATCTTCATGCAATACTTAAAGTAAGATAAGCCCTTGCCGCAGTAAAATAATGATAAGAAAACCAAGTTGCTCTGTCGTTGACTGAAGCAGAGTATAGGGGAATGGCGGCCTTCGGTATTGATACTAAATTAAGTTGGCCGAGTTGTGTCAAAGTAATCTACTCAAATAGCGACTTTGCTAATTAGATAGAAGGTTCAAAATCGAATAACAACGGAACAAAACGGCGGCCACAAAAATAATTTCAACTATCCAAAACGTGACTCATTTCTAGTATAAAATGAGCTTGATATTAGTAATGATATAATGTATTCAGATATCTGGCTTAAATTAGTCGTGTGCTGTCGGTAAATCGTGAATAACAGCTTTATTGGTTGTAAAAAGGTTTCCGTGAGTGTATTTGTAATTTGGTTGTGGGTTATAAACATTTTATTGTGTCTCTTTTATAGGTATTTGATTGGTGTGTTGTAGGATGGAGACTGGTATAATAAAACAGATATGAAGTAATGAAAGAGGTTTCATATATGGTCGTTATCCACTCGGGATGTTTAAGTGGACGCACTAGAGACGTAAGGGCACAGTGGAATGTCATTTGGCTTATATCTGGACTGTCCAACTGTAAGTTACACCTTACAGAAGACCCTGCTGCCCTCTGAGACAGTAGTACTACCACAAAGTTCAAATGATACACACTAGGGTCACTGTTACTACAAAAAAATTGAAATCGAAATAATTTTCCATGCCCATGTCACTCTCACGATGGAGAGGAATCCAACGACACCTCATATGTCGAAATCCGTCAAACGGTTGAGGCTGCAGGGCGTGCCAAAGAATAAGACATACACACATACATATCTGCATAGATACATACATACATACGCTCGAAAAACATGATCCTCCGTTCCTTCGGCAGTCGGGTAAAAATACAAGAAAATCACTCGGGTTTTGTCATAGACGACAGTGTTAAAAATACAACTGGTTGTACATATGATACACATTGCAGAAAATATAAACATATTTAAAAAAATATATATAATTGAGTAGATTAGTTCGTTAGGTATCTTCAGATGCCCGAAGACCAGAAACCACCACCAGACCAGAAATAGGAGCTACGCACCGCGGGGCTCCGTTAGAACTGTCGAAATACCAGGAGACCATACATCGGCAACACATTGCACGTAGAACCGATGGCCGTTGGGGCGGAAAGGTTCTCGAGTGGCGACGACAAGCGTGGGTAGGTGGGCTGATGATCTGGTAAAGGTCGCGGGAGTCCGCTGGATGCGGGTGGCGCAGGACCGGTCATACTAAATTAATTACTCTTTGATGGAGGCCTATGTCCAGCAGACGTCTTTCGGCTGATATGATGATGATGACGAACACGCCTATGTCTAATTGCGTAGGTATTAAAAGAGACTTGAACAGAGTAATTATAAAAATACTATCATACGAGTTAAGTGTAAACATAGTATTTATTTTAAGTAATGCAATTAAGTGAAACAAATAAAGTCCCACTAACGACGCGAAAGCAATTTCATACAGACGGCCGTTCGACGGCCGTGCATGGCGGATTTAAATTAGTCGTAAACGCGAATCGGTCGTGAATGGAAATTTAACGTGTATTTTTTATCACCTGTGCTATTCTCAAAAGCGTTAATTTTTTGCGGCGACCCCCATTTTGTTCTGAAAAATATTTTATATTTCCGGTTTCTTTTTACCGCTGGATGCCGGTGGCATTGACTGGTCATTGTGGCACTCTTTGGGGGAGGCCTAAGTCCAGCAGTGGACGTCTTTAAGCTGATATGATGAGTGCTAACCAGCACGTGCCAACTGACAAGCTGCAAGGAGCTGACCGAGGGGTGTACAGCGTGTACTTTTTCGGGTGATTTTGAGGCCGATTAAATGGGTGTAAAATAGTTGGAACTTCGCCGCGCGTTGCTGTCTTAACACGTTCACGGACAGTACGGCCACAGGCGTAAATTGAGACCCTCGTGATACGGCACTACGGCTGTGGCCGGTGATCTTCACCGCGACATATCTGCCACTCCGTCCGCGGGCGACAAATTTTCATAGGATCATAATGAAGGCGGACATGTTGTGCCGCTTTAGGTTACAATTTTTCCTAGTGCCGCAGCAAAAGCAGGGCCACCTCAATTTTACATGAAGGGAATGACGCGTGCTGTGACACAATACGTCTGTAGACGTTACGGCTGTGGCCGTGATGCCACAAGAGGGGAGTTTGAGTTTGTAACAAATTACATACATACCTGGACGAAACAGCGGCGGCACAATATTTGCCTAAACAGTGATGTCGCAGTACGTCCATGGCCGGACAAAAAAATGTATGATTTTTTAGGGTTCCGTCCCTCAAAAGGTCTGTGCTCCTGCGTCTGTCTGTCCGTCTGTCATACCCGATTTGCTCCGAAACTACTGGACCGATTGAGTTGAAAGTTGGTGAACTTGTGTAATTTGTTGACCCAAAGATGGACGCGTAAAGTAAATTAATGAATTCTGAACTAGGGGGCCACTTTTGGGGGGTAAACTGAAAAATTACAAAAAAAGTTGCGCAAACTGTATTAAGTGACAATATCAAATGAAAGGGGTTATTGTAAGCATCTCAGTTTTTTTTTAAATAATTTTAGCAAAAACATTTGAAGTAATTTAAGAAAAAAGACGAAAATTTACCATTTCCCCCCCTTATCTCCGAAACTACTATACCTGGGCCGTTAGCATCTGAGCGTTAGGGTACTAAAACCCACCGGCAAACTAACGATGAGTGCGAGCGAGAAGGCGATGGCAGAGTTTTATTACCCTAATGCTCAGATGCTAACGGCTCTATTATAGGACCGAAATTCTGAAAAAAATGTGGAAAATAGTTCCTTGCCTAAAGATTACAGGAAAACCTATAAGAAGTTTGAGTATTCAAAGTAACGGGAAAATTCTCAATATTTTCCACGCGAGTTGAACTCGCACTTGTCCGGTTTTTTAAAAAAACTGTGATTTTGCTGGTTAAACTTCACCCAATGTGGCGTTTTCGTGACATTTTCGACCTTTTCTTAATGGAAGAGATGAGAGATGGCTTTTAATAGAGCCATCGTCTAAGCTTGTTAGATGTCCTTGTTGTAACACACAATTTTCAGAATGGTGCTGTGTCCGTGAACGTGTTATAGTGTTATTGTGATATTTGCGTAAAAGATGTGCATCCCCTGATACGCAGAGTTCGCGATAGTGCTAACAGCATCATGAGCGTGGTCGCAAATTGAAGGATTTATGATATGTGTGTAGATAAAGTAGTGTATGCAACTGTACATCGTGATTTAAGGCCTCTCATTATGTACAGTCACATAAACTACTTAAAAAACCGGACAAGTGCGAGTTCAACTCGCGTGGTGAGGGTTCCGTATATAATCTAAATTTCATAAGTGTTTTTGAATACTCAAACGTCTTATAGATTTTCCTGTAATCTTTAGACAAGGAACTATTTTCCATATTTTTTTCAGAATTTTATCCTAGTAGTTTCGGAGATAAGGGGGGGGGAATGGTCAATTTTCGTCTTTTTTCCTAAATTACTTCAAATCTGTTTTTGATAAAATTATAAAAAAAATATGTCTGACATGCTTACAACAACCCCTTTCATTTGATATGTCACACAATACAGCGAAACTTTTTTTTTTAATTTTCCAGTTTACCCCCCAAATGTGGCCCTCTTGTTCAGTATTCATTAATTTACTTTACGGATCCATCTTTGGGTCACCAATTTACATATATGTGTACCAAATTTCAACTCAATCGGTCCAGTAGTTTCGGAGCAAATCGGCTGTGACAGACGGACCGACAGACAACCGAGTGATCCTATAAGGGTCCCGTTTTTCTTTTGAGGTAACGGAACCCTAATAATGTCCAGATATATTACTTACTTTATACTATACCTTTCCTTTGCTTCCTTTGTATTTTTCATTTTTTGTCAAAAAAGGCGGAGTTTCTCAATTCGACTGTATTTTTGTTTGTGTGTTTGTTTCGCGATAACTCGGCAATTTATGAACCAATTTGAAAAATTATTTCTTTGTTTGAAAGCATAATATTTCCGGATTGGTCCCGTTGTCACCAAGATGCAGTTCTGATGATAGGATCCTGGAGAAATCGAGGTAGACATCGAACTCTTAAAATTTTATAGGCAAACTTGAAGCAATTTGGCTACTGATTTGAAGTCGGTTAAAACTTTGTTTTCAAAGTAAATTATTTATTAAACTGTCATTGAAATTTGAATCTTTTACCTTGGACGGTAGAGTTGCTTTATGTATGGACACTGAAGCAATTCGGTCAGCCTAAATAATATCGAGTATACTAATATAAGTCAGAAATAGTAAAAGTTAATTTATAATATACAAATAAAAACATTAATTACTAATCTACTGCTTTCAACTATTCGCGATACAGACTAACAATGAACAAAAGAAAAGTAATTATGGTATCACTTATATCATATTTTATATTGTAAGGTTAAAGTCCTAGTGTAAGAATATAATAGAATAGAATAGAATAAAATGATGCATTAATCAATTTTATTAAGATAAAATATTGTACAATAAACTACAACGTATTAAACTACTAAAATTACAATATAAATAAAATATAAAAGACAATGAATGTTTAATTATAATTAAAATTTAAAACATTAATTTAATCAAATGTAAAAAAACTGATATATAAAAACTACTCAGAGAGCCCACCCCGCGTCATTCCCGGTGCAAAGGTGCCCATTACGCTCGCCGCATTGCCGCGTTGGATTGCAATGGACAGCCTTTGCAATAAGAATGACCCGGAGCGGGGGTCGAGGCCTTTTTCCCGCAGGCGGCGCCCCACTTCCCTAAGGAAAGATTTTCCTTCGGAGCACCAGCATCCCGAAGTCTCTACGGCAAGAGGGACAAATAAGTAGTGTGAGAGCACTGCGTACTTCTCCCTCTTGCGTGTAGCCGCCCACTCAGCGGCAGCTCCTGCGACTCGTATTGTGCGGTCTAAGTGAGATGCTGCAAAAGTGCTGACGCATGTTGAAGAATGAATTGATTTTAGCACAACAGGAATATACATCACATAAGGCTTAAATAAAAAAAAAAACTAATAGTGTTGTTTCAAAAAAGGACTCCACTCAGCATGAGTCGACACACAGAGTGCAGCGACGCTGATTTTCAGTGGATCCGTTCGATAAACTAAAACTAACGTATTAATCTATATAAGAGTATATTAACCTAAGCTAAGAGATACGGTATACAGAGATATTTTCATTGCAGTGTGCAGTCCATGCTATGTCCAGCGAAAAACCAAACCAAAACCCGAGTTGCAAGTAATTAATATAATAATATCGATGGGAACCTGTAATTGGCAAGCCAATTACCAATCCCATCCCAAAATAGTCTTATCAATGTCCTATTTTTTTATGTTTGCATGCATGGTATATCATATTATGAACATTCAATCCACGTTTTAAACAGCAAGTTTTTCTATACCTTGTATTTTTACAATACTACAAAGTAGTCAGGGATAATCCGAACCTGACCACGTAACTGACTTTAGTGCAGAAAATTTAAGTTATTGTGGAAAAAAAGATAAAATAGAATAAAATGTATTTACCACAAGTATCAGTGATAATATCCTAAGCAACTTAAAAACAATAAACGATATATTTTTTTATTTTATAACTGAAAATTTGAGTCTGAACACAATTGAACCTCTCGAAATAATAACCCGCTTATTGTATTCTATCTATATAATATGACATTTTTATTCTTATAATTGACGCTATTAATAAGTTTTATTTATATGTATTAATATTGAATATGTCAGGTATTGGATCAGTGCCAAGCACTGGAACGATTACTGCATGTTATTAATTATAATATTATTAAGAGTTAAACATAGGTACAACTTCTAAAAATGCACGTTTAAACCTAGTGCATAGTGGGTAAAAACAAAAGTAACTTATACTAAAACATCACTTAGTAATTCAACGTTAGATTCAGATTGGTTATGTACTGCACCCTCACTACACATGACTGAATCGATGTGGTCCGTGTACCCTTGATTCCGTAGCGACTGAACCACTTGCCGGTTCAGGTACGTGTCGGGTAGGTAGTGCGCCGAGCAGGCCCGGATCTTCTTAATCACTCCGTTCTTGACAACCATCTCCCCTGCCCCCGCAACCGGGTTACCAGCGAAAAAGCTCGATGTATGCAACAATCCTCTTCTATGCACATTAGACAGCAGGATTCTCCCATCCGGCCCCATAGCAAATATGGCGGCCGGCCCTGCGTGTCCCTCGTCTGCAGCACTGGTGTCTACTAAGTTCCCCTGGAAATTGTATAGCCTGCCTTCTTTGACGTGGACTTCTAGAACGTCCCTCTGATGGGAGTTATAATATGTTATCCCAGGTGGACATTCGGACTTGCTCTGCCACAGACAAGCTCTGTCTTCACCGCTGTATTGACTCTGCATCGCGTATGTAGCGTAAACAAACGCTATACTGTACGTTTTAATGTTGTTTCTGTATTCGGTGCAAGTTATGTTATTCTCCCATTGACAAACATAAATGTTTTCACCATTTTCTGGCGTATACAAGATGCCATCGAATGTTGCAATGTCTATCGGGTTTTTATAGCCTAAAGGCGAAGATAAACAGGAGTCCATGCCATCGGTTTTTCTAACACATTTCCACATAATGTTTGCTTCATGTGATACTGCGAAAATGCTATTCCCCACACTTGAAAGACCCGTGATGCCTGTGCTCAAGGTATACATAAGCGTACAGCTGCTCCCTGTTCCCAGGGAACAACGCATCACTTTTCCATTCCATAAGCCGACATAGATATATTCATTTTCCTTCATCAAAGCATATACTTGACTTTCAAAATGATGGAATGGCCGACAGCTGTTGAATTCGTCAAGTCTACAAGTTAAAACTGTACCATCCTCCATGCCACCGTACAGATTCCCGTTGGCAGTAGTAAGAGACTGAACATAAGTATCGCACGTTTGGTAGGTCTGGCACGACTCTGCTTTGTTGAGGTTGCATCTTATAATTTTCTTATACAGACCTGCATATATAAACTCCCCGACGAGGAGCAGAGACTCGACCTCAGTGCCGGTAGTGTACAAAACCTCGCACAGTTTAGGATCCTTGTGTAGACACCGCAGCAGCTGACTATCTGTACCGATAAGCACTACTGCAGGAGTAGTATACGGGTGTTCCGTGACGCCGTTGTCTCCGTTTGGTGAAGATGCACTCAGCGGTGATGCGGCGGCCGCGGCCAGCAGACTCGCGAACAAGAAGAACTGCATGGTGAGATGTGGGCGGTGCGGATCAAAATCACAGACTGAATACTGCACCCGCGCTGCGTGGGGCTTAAATAGAGGACAAAGTAAAAACGGATAAGAGCCAGTGACGTGGAGGTCACAGGGTCGCAACAGATAAAATTGGACGTTGTTTTGGTACACGCAAATCGCAAGCGTTTCATTGATAAGAAATTAAACTTGTTTGTTTACTTGGGTTTTGCCACTTCGCGACCAAGCGGATGGCCTGCCTGATGGCCGCCTTAGCTTTGCGAAGTGGTGGAGCGCGTCCTTAACACCTTGTGAAAAACTTTCGTCTGATGCTTGTGTACGTCGCACAGCAAGAGCCAACGGAAAATAAAATTAAAACATAGTTTTTCAGACAAACTTTCTCCCCCCCGTCTAACGTGAAAGAGGTAGGGCACAGCGGAAGAGGAGCCCATCTGGGGAAGCACCTAGACCGCAGGGGTAGGCCGCAGCCATTATAACGCTACTTGCTCTGTAGGTACCGTCAACTGGGGTGTATGGGCACGGTTTTAAACTTTGACATGAGATTTTTAACGGAATATATCCGTAAGTGCTAACTATGTTAAGGTTTAAAAAAATTGGTCTTATGTTTGAGAATACGGTGGTATTAGTATATTTCGATACCGTAGTTTACAATCGTACTAATTACGGGGAGAAAAGTGGCGTAATTAGGACGATAGTGTACAAATTATAAAGTTACAATTTCACTGTCAAAAAAATTGTAATTAGTACGACTGTGAACTAGGGTATCGATTTCATAATAATTTAATCTAAAACCCTAATAAAAAAAAAATAGGTCGTCTCTATTTTTACTGAAAACGGGGTCAATAGAGATGAATAAGGGTACGAATAGGGAAAAGCGACCAGGGCTAACACAAACATCGTATACTGACTCGTAGGTACCTAACCTAGGTCGTGCTTATAACTACCTACAAACTCTAAATGTAAATAAATAACAGGTAACACTGACTGACTGGATCCCCGCTCTGAGTCCTTTCTGGTGCAAAGATTAGCCGTAGCTGTTCAGCGTGGCAATGCGGCTAGTGATGGGCACCTTTGCACCTGGAGGGACGCGGGGCGGTTTGTTTGACACTTAGTTTTAAGTTTAGCTTAATTAGTGATAAAATTTTAGTTTTAGGTGCCTATTATTATAGTAATTTTTAAATGTATTTGACCTATCGTGTGTTTAACTAAAATAAAATACCTATCTTTATTAAATAGCTATTGTAGAATAAAACGCGAATTAAAGTACAGGCCTGTCCCTATATTATGTCTTTAAGGTATTTGTAACTATAGAGCTTAGTTGCCTGAAATAAATAGTTATTGTTATTATTATACCCTTCAGCGTCCGGATTTCCATTTATACGTCCCTATCAACTACCGTGTGCCTTTTGACCCCTCACGTCGTCCCTAATAGTCCCCGTCGCGTCCCGATAAGCCCGGGTTTTTTTCAAAATTATTTATACATTATTTACTAACAAAACAAAGAAAATTTTGACCTTTCGTGTAAAACCCATGTTCTGAATGATTTATTAAACAACTTTGTCACAATTCAATGTGTAAACTTTAAGTGACACTATTACTTTTTGGTAGTTTTGGAGGCCATAAAACTGCTGTCAAAGCGGTCCAACTTCAAACTGTTGGTTGTACAATCTAACACCAACTGCATGCTCGTCCAATGTTGGTTGCCATTACCGAAATAAACTATTTTAGTATTAACTTCAGTTGCATAGTAACGTTTGCGGTACAATACAATACAATACAATACAAATACTCTTTATTGCACACCTCACACAAAAAAAGCAGTACTTAGTTTATGAAAACTTATTAGGTAAACGTGATTCCCGGTTTTCGTCCCTATTCACCACGCCATTCCTAATTCCCCCCGGTTGACGTATGTATATAATACAATATTATGTTAGTGAAATAATACCTTAATCGTTGACATTTGATTTAGTTATAATTAGCATATAGACCTAAGTCTATATTGTACGCCTCTATGACGCAGGATATGGCCTTGCGTTTTTCATAGAAAAATCAAACTTTAAAGGGTGCATTTATATATTTTATAATAGAAATTTGTGTATCTATCGGAAAAATTCGTCATATTTTTTGACATTAAGGGAAATTCCGTGAAAAAAATATACAGTTAAACCTTTATTGTAAACCCCGACTTTTTCTAGCTTCAGTTTTCACACGTAAATCGCTATTTCAAAATGATATATATTAATCACTTGCACATGTTCAAACACTTAATTTTACGTCTTCGTGTATTTGTGAAATTGAAAAATAATACTTTATCCATAATTTAAAAAGGAAAACGTGGGGTGCTCAATACTTTTGGCCAAGGCTGTATTAGCTCTGTAAACCCATAACAATAAACATGTAATAAAATTATTTGAATTTGAATTTGAAATTGTACCAGGAGCCGTAGCATGGTTGGCCTTATCACGCGATAAGTGACAAGATAAGAGCGTCGTCTCGTTCTATCGAACGGTGTCAGCCAGTGACGCACGCTTAATCCTATCACCTATCGTAATAACCTGAAGTAAGTATGTTTCTAATTTTAAACTGTTTTTGTATTCCAAAAACCCTCTACCGCTTAACTTTTTTGTGTTATGTTATCACTAACAAGCATTTGTTTTTAGTCAATACCTTTTCTTTTGTCACATGGAGGGTAGCTTATCCCTGTAGCACAGGTTTAAACCTATTACAGGTGTCAGCGTCACATTATGATTACTCGTCTAGTTTAACTGAATAGTAAATGTGTAGTTATATAAATTTGTACAAGATTTTTGTTGAATAAATTATTATGATTTATCTCCTACGGCTCCTGGGGATGTGTTGTGTTGAGAATGAGGGACCCGCGTTCTTCTCTAGCTATCAACACAACGAATCCTTAAATCCATAAAGAGTCGGCAACGCGCCTGTGATTTTTCTGGAATAGCATATATATTCCTAGGTACCTATGTGTCGCGCCCTGTAGCCCGGGCATTAGAATACGGCTACGGTATACCCTGCCTGTCGTACAAGGCGACTAAAAGGGGGTCCTCGGGATGGTACACGGTTGCAGTTGGGGGCTGCTATCGGAAAAAAACCGGCCAAGTGCGTGTCGGACCACGCGAAACGAAGGGTTTCGTGCCTATTAAAAAGGTCGTATCGTCACAGAAATTTTACGGCACTTACGTCCTTTTCTTTGAGGAAGGCAGTTTTTCAGCAATATCTCGAAAACCTCTGAACCGATTTTGTTCAAAACAATTTTCGGTGAATGAAATTAATAAGCCCTATGTCCATGAATTTTTCTATATTTTTAAAATACACCGTTCAAAAATTAGAGGGGGGGGGGACAGAATTTTAGTGACTTTAGGGGCGATTATCTCCGGCTCTATTCACTTAATCAAAAAAAATGCTAAGAAACCTTATATTTATTTTGAAAGGCCTATCGATTGATGTGGCACACTTGGGGTCACATTGAAAAAAAAAAATTGACTTTTAGTTTTATGTATGGAGTGCACCCCTAAAAAAACTTTTTTTTGTCATTTTAATTACAAAACTATGTAGCGGCTAACAAAATAGCTTTCCTCAAATTTTTATTCAAATACACCTTATAGTTTTCGAGTAAAATGCCTGTGACATACGGACAGACGGACAGACGGACAGACGGACAGACGGACAGACGGACAGACGGACAGACGGACATGACGAAACTATAGGTAAGGGTTCCGTTTTTGCCATTTTGGCTACGGAACCCTAAAAAGGTAGATACCACTGGGGCATGACGATAGGGCGGCACTGGTGAGTTCCGTAGGAGATCCCAGAGCCGTCCGAAATGCGTCTAGGAGGACCATCGGGGGGTTTTTAGTCGGTGCGAGTCCGACATAACCTCCGCGCTATCCCCGTGGCGCGGAGGTATCCATAACGGATTTTCCTAAGGTACCTATACGTCAGTCGGTGCCTACAGGATATTTTATATTGCTAATTGGACAATACCAGTTGAAAAAATATTTCGCAGAAATGATTGCGTGACTGATACGAGTAAGAGCGTTGTTTTAAGAAACTTTATCTTGATGACATATAGGTCAAGAATACACGTTACATCGTATTTGATTGTCAGTTTGTTGTTTAGGAAAATCCCAGATCAAACTGAAAGGGTCTCATTAACACATAGGTAAACTACGCTTGTAGCAGATCTCGTGATTTTTTTCCGTATGTATAGTGGAAAACGTGGAATTTTTTAAGGTTTTTAAAAGCTTTTATTTAACTTAACCTGTTCGTTTGTTAGTGTGTTAGTTTGTTAATGTGTAATCTTGGAACTGATTTTTACCCGACTGCCGAAGGAAAGGAGGGTTATGTTTTTCGAGCGTATGTATACAAGTATGTATGTATGAATGTATCTATGTGTGTATGTCTTATTCTTTGGAACGCCCTGCAGCCTAAACCGTTTGACGGATTTCGACATATGAGGTGACATAGGCTATAATTATTGCAAAAAAACAGTTGGATTTTTGAAAAATCTTTTAATTCCTTTTGTTGAACCAATTAATCTCAACCGATTGAGCTAAAATTTTGCGTATAAGCATGGTTTGGACGACAATTTATTTACCTATTTATCGTATGGCATTTTGGTCACTGGATTACATATAAAAGCTATATAAGAAAATAATAATAATAAGATTGATTAATTCAAAGGTTAAGATTAGTCCTCTTCGAGTACTCCGTAGCAAGTTGAGTAAGATTCTTGAGGTCCTCCGTCCGTCCTGAAAATTTTGTTATCGGGCATTCCAGAACCATGTGGTTGACTGTCTGATCGGGGTTTCCACACACACCGAGAAGAGTCGCACCGATGACAATTCAATATTATGGCACCATCGAGCTGACCTGATGATGGAGACAGAAGGTTGCCATGGGAACTCAGTAATTAACCGTCTCAATGAGTAGTTGATGATGAACAGAAAAGTACAGTCGGCAATAAAAGCTTGTACCAAAAATGAAAGTTTGTCAGAAACTTATTTTTTTGCTAATTGGACAATACCAGTAGCAATAACATTTCGCAGAAATGACTATGTGACTGATAATAGCGTTGTTTTAAGAAACTTTATCTTGGTGACATATAGGTCAAGAATACACGTCTCGTCATAATTTGATTCTTGTTTGCTGTTTAGGAAAATTCCAGATCAAACTGAAAGGGTCTGATTAACACATAGGTAAACTAAGCTTGTAGCAGATCTCGTGGTTTTCTCCGTATGTAGTGGAAAGCGCCTACACCGTAGGCGCCCGATACTCGGGTTCCTACCAGTGAATGTTTTAAGGTTTTGTACAACCTTTTGTTTAACTTGACCTGTTCGTTTGTTAGTGTGTTAGTTTGTTCATGTGTAATCTTGGAACTGATTTTTGAACCAGTTACCCTCAACCGATTGATCTGAGATTTTGCGTAATAGCATGGTTTGGATGACAATTCAATATTATGGTACCATCGAGCTGATCTGGTGATGGAGATAGAAGGTGGGCATGGGAACTCAGTAATTAACCGACGTAACCCCGTTGAGTTTGGGCTCGATAGAATCGTCTCAATAAGTAGTTGATGACGGTATACAGAAAAGTATGTACAGGTGGCAATAAAAGTTTGTACCATAAATTAAATTTTTGACAGTAATTTATATTGAACTCTTGACGAAAACGAGGGACGTTACAAGTTCAACATGTGTATTTGACATCGTAACATCCAAATGGATGAAACGATTTGAATGCAGTTTTTTTTAAATCATAGTCTTGTCTGCCGATGCTTCTTAAGCTATGTTTGTCTTGTCAGAGATGTCTTAAATACAATATCTAAACAGTACGTCCACCGACATCAAATATAACTACAACTTGGAAAAGTCAAGAAACCCTCGATTTTTTTCATTTCAAAGTTCATCTCAAAAAACGGCTGAACCAATTTTGATGAAACGTAGCTAAGAACTATCTCGATCACGTCAGCTTTCGGAAAAAAAACAACATTAAAATCGGCCCATTCGTTTAGGAGCTATGATGCCACAGACAGACACACAAGAGAATTTTTCAACTTTTCTATGTTGTTAATTATCTACCGACTTAGACACATAGACACGTCAAACATATAACACCCCTCTTTTTAATTCGACCCACTGGTCGATCACGTAACGCATTGTACGTAGGTAAGTAAGACGACCGGTTAGCCTAGTTGGTAGCGACACTGCCTACGAAGCTGAAGGTCCTGGGTTCGAATCCCGGTAAGGGCAAATATTTGTGTGATGAGCATGAATATTTGTTTCTGAGTCTTGGATGTTTTCTATGTATTTAAGTATTTATATCTATTATATATATCGTCGTCTAGTACCTATAACACAAGCCTTATTGAGCTTACTATAGGCCTAGTTCGATTTTGTGTAAGAATGTCCCCTAATATTTATTATTAAAAAAAAAAAAAGTTAGGTAGATCTAAATGTAAATTTTTTATATGGAAAAATGACAGTTGGATTGTCCTAACGCGGGTTCGAAAGGTTACGTGATTCCCCTCCGCTAGTCGATCACGTAACGCATTTTACGCGCGTCAGGTAGATCTAAATGTCAATTTTAGTATGGGAAATGGACAGTTGCATTGTCGTCACGCTCGTTCGAAACGTTACGTGTTACCCCTCTGATTTGCACGGCTAAAATACTAATCGATATCAAATTTCGGTTCTGATGTGCAATTGTAATTTTTTTATTTTTTTTTAGTTACCACACAACTATCTTTACAGGTCGTTTTTCTATCTTTTTATCTTTTTTAGGGTTCCGTAGCCAAAATGGCAAAAAACGGAACCCTTATAGTTTCGTCATGTCCGTCTGTCCGTCTGTCCGTCTGTCCGTATGTCACAGGCATTTTACTCGAAAACTATAAGGTGTATTTGAATAAAATATTCAGGATAGGTGTATTTTGTTAGCCGCTACATAGTTTTGTAATTGAAATGACAAAAAAATTTTTTTTAGGGGTGCACTCCATACATAAAACTAAAAGTTAAAAAAAAAAAAATATTGTGACCACCCGTGTGGCACATCAATCGATAGGCCTTTCAAAATAAACATAAGGTTTTTAGCATCTTTTTTGATTAAGTGAATAGGGTCGGAGATAAACGCCCCGAAAGTCACTAAAATTCTGTCCCCCCCCTCTAATTTTTGAACGGTGTATTTTAAAAATATGGAAAAATTCATGGACATATAGGGCTTATTAATTTCATTCACCAAAAATTGTTTTGAACAAGATCGGTTCAGAGGTTTTCGAGATATTGCTGAAAAACTGCCTTCCTCAAAGAAAAGGACGTAAGTGCCGTAAAATTTCTGTGACGATACGACCTTTTTAATAGGCACGGAACCCTTCGTTTTGCGTGGTCCGACACGCAATTGGCCGGTTTTTTTCTTTTTATTTTGATGTGCAAGTCAGTGTTTTTTGGTAAGCGATTGATATACGAATAGAAATCATTTGTTCTGCAAATAGGCCATGAGGGCACTTTTACAGGCATGGCTTTGTTTATATATTTGTATGCATAACTGCAATAATATCAGCCACATAATGTCCCAATTTAAACCGGCAAACATAAAAACAGAATTACAATTAAACTGACACTTAATTAACCGAGACCAATCAGGACGCGCCGTAAAATGGCGTCATAAAGTTCAAATAATACGGGCATTTTTTCCATTCAGTTTTTAAATTTATCGCCAATTTCGGCCATTTGGCCTTATTACACCCAATTATGGCCTGCGGTAAAATTTGGGGGTATATTTAACTGTAATGAACTCATACGAGTTTGATACCTTACTTACAAGGGCCAGAAGGGTTCTGCACTGCAACACATTGGCAAAAGCAATGGGATTTGCGAGCACAGTCCTTCAATAACTTCGCGTTATGAAATGAAAATGAAAATTAAATTAAAAATGAAATGAAAAAAGTTTATTCAGATAAACAACCCTTGCTTTACATTATTTTCTTCTGCCAAACTGCAGGACAGTTTGTTGGCAGAGGGACTCCCTTACAGAACAATAGATGGGTAGGCTTAGCTAATAGCTAGTTACTTTATCTACATAGTTTTATTTGATAATGGTTACAGTATAGCTCACGTGATCACTTTACTTAGACTACATTTCCAGTTTAGATTTTAATTTTTCTAAGAAAAACTCCTTCACTTTATTTTTAAACATTCTAAGTCTTTTACATTCCCTTATATCTAGGCTTAGGACATTTGGTAGCATACCGTGGTTCTAAAATCCATGGAGTCGCCGAATGTGAAATTTTCGAAGTGAACTTCGAAGTATGAAGTTTTATTAAAAGGCTTAGGACTTTTTGAAACATATCATGCTTCTATATTCTATGGAATTTTTAGTTGTAAAATAATATATAATAAAGAAAAAAGGACATTTAATAAAAATAGTATAATGTAATATATTAATTTACAATGCATTTTATAACGGTGATATAAAAATTAAACCTAGAAAATATAACGTTAATTTCAACAGACGAAACGTGATCGGTCGAAACGTCGCTAAGCTTTACTCAACAAATCAAACTTAAACTGACGCTTCTAGGGGCTATAACAAAATTAATTAATGAAACATTTTTAGGTCAACTCTATCAGTTATTTATAAGCAATAATTCTACATATTTATGTTAATATTTTTTAATTTTAAATTCCGATTTAATGGGCACTACTCACTAAACACGGGCATTAAAGAGGATTTATAACTGGATAATAGTAGATTGTATGACAAGGGGCTAAAATAAGCCATATCACCACGAGATGGATATTTTCCTGAGCGAAGCGAGGGAAAATAATTCGAGGGGTAATATGGCTTTTAGACCCGAGTTATACACTCTACTTTTCACTTCGACTGCGAGAAAATAGTCAAACAAAGAGTATCCATCCACAATCAATAACAAATTTCACTGCGAAGAGATTGTTCAATTTAGCGTGAGGCGTTTTCTTTTTTAATGATTTGGAATTAGGGACTAAAAAACACCTGATGTTTGATTGGTCGATTTTAATATGTAGCTGTATTCTGGTTAGTTGATAGCAAAGAGAAATGTTTTTTGATAGAGTTGTGATTGGTGGATTTAAATGATTTGGAATTAGGGACTAAAAAACACCTGATGTTTGATTGATCGATTTTAATACATTCTGGTTGGTTGATAGCAAAGATAAATGTTTTTGAAAGAGTTGTGATTGGTGGATTTAATATGGTGAAGTGTTTTGATTGGTCAAATTCATTGTGTTAAAAATCATAAATATACTACTTTAGCCCCGCTTATTAAGCCTAATATGACACACTTTTCGAGCATGAGATGTGAAAATAATATTGTAGCATCACATGTGATCAGTAATTCGTTTTATTATATAGGTTTATGATAACATTAATAACGTTCGATTAAAATGCACTCACTAACGAACGATGTGACAGTATGTACAGCCGTAGTATGGTTGGCCTTGTCACACGATAGGTGATAGGATAGAGCGTGCGTCACTGGCTGACACCGTTCGATAGAACGAGACGACGCTCTTATCTTGTCACTTGTCGCGTGATAAGGCCAACCATGCTACGGCTCCTGCACACTACTACAACCTACAAAATGCCACAACAAATTCGCGCCTACAAATGCGGTAGCGGCCTAAGAGTCCAAAATGGTGATACCAAAGATCCGCCTAAGAGTCAAAAATGGTCATATCTTAAAACTAAATTTCAAATTGTTACACCCGTCCTGGTTGCGAGCTCCGTACATACAGGAGTCTTAAACTCTCTGTCCTGTCTCACCGTACTGGTTTCCTATCAAATTCCTTCGCTGTTCAGGCTTTTCGTCTGTGGAATGATCTCCCTCTTACCGTCAGGCAAGCTCAGAGCAAATTGCCCTTTTAACGCAAGTTGCATAAGCATCTCTTTTCTACTATTTAAGATTGATGATCCTCGTGATATATTTGTACGGGTACATATCATCATTATCATATCAGCCGAAAGACGTCCACTGCTGGACAAAAGGCCTCCCCTATAGAGTGCCAAATTGACCGGTCCTGCGCCACCCGCATCCAGCGGACTCTCGCGACCTTTACCAGGTCATCAGTCCACCTTGTGGGGGGCCTACCCACGTCGCGCCTTCCGGTACGTCGCCACTCGAGAACCTTTCCGCCCCAACGGCCATCAGTTCTTCGTGCAAAGTGCCCCGCCCACTGCGACTGCCACTTAAGTTTAGCGATTCGGAGGGCTATATCGGTTACCTTGGTTCTGCTGCGGACAGCCTCGTTTCTGATGCGTTCGCGCAGAGAAACTCCTAATATAGCCCTCTCTATTGCCCTTTGGGTGACTTATACATATGATTGTATGTATTTAAGTATGTATAAATGCGGGTGGCGCAGGACCGGTCATACTAAATTAATTACTCTTTGATGGAGGCCTATGTCCAGCAGTGGACGTCTTTCGGCTGATATGATGATGATGACGAACACGCCTATGTCTAATTGCGTAGGTATTAAAAGAGACTTGAACAGAGTAATTATAAAAATACTATCATACGAGTTAAGTGTAAACATAGTATTTATTTTAAGTAATGCAATTAAGTGAAACAAATAAAGTCCCACTAACGACGCGAAAGCAATTTCATACAGACGGCCGTGCATGGCGGATTTAAATTAGTCGTAAACGCGAATCGGTCGTGAATGGAAATTTAACGTGTATTTTTTATCACCTGTGCTATTCTCAAAAGCGTTAATTTTTTGCGGCGACCCCCATTTTGTTCTGAAAAATATTTTATATTTCCGGTTTCTTTTTACCGCTGGATGCCGGTGGCATTGAATGGTCATTGTGGCACTCTTTGGGGGAGGCCTATGTCCAGCAGTGGACGTCTTTAAGCTGATATGATGAGTGCTAACCAGCACGTGCCAACTGACAAGCCGCAAGGAGCTGACCGAGGGGTGTACAGCGTGTACTTTTTCGGGTGATTTCGAGGCCGATTAAGTGGGTGTAAGTAAAATACTTGGAACTTCGCTACGCGTTGCTGTCTTAACGTGTATTTGTGATATTTGCGTAAAAGATGTGCATCCCCTGATACGCAGAGTTCGTGGTAGTGCCAACCAGGGATCGGAACCGGTTTTTTCAAAAATCCCCGAATTAGTCTAATAGTTTGAATTATTTTAGGCTCTTAATGTAGGACTGTATCGTGTATTTAGGTAACATATTCGTATTATTAGACTGCCCGATCAAAAATGATATCATAACCAAAGAACGAAATAATACCGGTTTAATTTGTATGGAGAAAATACCGGTATCCGATCCCTGGTGCCAACAGCATCCTGAGCGTGATCGCAAATAGGCTGGACTGCCCGTACTTGAAGGATTTATGATATGTGTGTAGATAAAGTAGTGTATGCAACTGTACATATTTAGGCCTTAAAACACTCGTGTGCAACACTCGTGATTTAAGGCCTCTCATTATCACATAAACTACTTTAAAAAACCGGACAAGTGCGAGTTCAACTCGCGTGGTGAGGGTTCTGTATATAATCTAAATTTCATAAGTGTTTTTGAATACTCAAACGTCTTATAGATTTTCCTGTAATCTTTAGGCAAGGAACTATTTTCCATATTTTTTTCAGAATTTTATCCTAGTAGTTTCGGAGATAAGGGGGGGGGGGAATGGTCAATTTTCATCTTTTTTCCTAAATTACTTCAAATCTGTTTTTGATAAAATTATTAAAAAAATATGTCTGATATGCTTACAACAACCCCTTTCATTTGATATGTCACACAATACAGCGAAACTTTTTTTTTTAATTTTCCAGTTTACCCCCCAAATGTGGCCCTCTTGTTCAGTATTCATTAATTTACTTTACGCGTCCATCTTTGGGTCACCAGTTTACATATGTGTACCAAATTTCAACTCAATCGATCCAGTAGTTTGGGAGCAAATCGGCTGTGACAGACGGACAGACAGACAACCGAGTGATCCTATAAGGGTTCCGTTTTTTCCTTTTGAGGTAACGGAACCCTAATAATGTCCAGATACATTACTTACTTTATATTATACCTTTCCTTTGCTTCTCTTGTATTTTTCACTTTTTGTCAAAAAAGGCGGAGTTTCTCAATTCGACTGTATTTTTGTTTGTGTGTTTGTTTCGCGATAACTCGGCAATTTATGAACCGATTTGAAAAATTATTTCTTTGTTTGAAAGCATAATATTTCCGGATTGGTCCCGTTGTCACCAAGATGCAGTTCTGATGATAGGATCCTGGAGAAATCGAGGGAGACATCGAACTCTTCAAATTTTATAGGCAAACTTGAAGCAATTTGGCTACTGATTTGAAGTCGGTTAAAACTTTGTTTTCAAAGTAAATTATTTATTAAACTGTCATTGAAATTTGAATCTTTTACCTTGGACGGTAGAGTTGCTTTATGTATGGACACTGAAGCAATTCGGTCAGCCTAAATAATATCGAGTATACTAATATAAGTCAGAAATATAAATAAAAATATACAAATAAAAACATTAATTACTAATCTACTGCTTTCAACTATTCGCGATACAGACTAACAATGAACAAAAGAAAAGTAATTATGGTATCACTTATATCATATTTTATATTGTAAGGTTAAAGTCCTAGTGTAAGAATATAATAGAATAGAATAGAATAAATGGTGCATTAATCAATTTTATTAAGGTAAAATATTATACAATAAACTACAATGTATTAAACTACTAAAATTACTAAAACTAACTTAATATGACATACATTCCTAAACTAAAAAAACTAAGGTACAAGGCAGAATAAAAAACTGATATATTAAAATTACTCAAATAGCCCACCCCGCGTCATTCCCGGTGCAAAGGTGCCCATTACGCTCGCCGCATTGCCGCGTTGGATTGCAATGGACAGCCTTTGCAATAAGAATGACCCGGAGCGGGGGTCGAGGCCTTTTCCCCGCAGGCGGCGCCCCACTTCCCTAAGGAGAGATTTTCCTTCGGAGCACCAGCATCCCTATGTCTCTACGGCAAGAGGGACAAATAAGTAGTGTGAGAGCACTGCGTACTTGTCCCTCTTACGTGTAGCCGCCCACTCAGCGGCAGCTCCTGCGACTCGCATTGTGCGGTCTTAGTGAGATGCTGCAAAAGTGCTGACGCATGTTGAAGAATGAATTGATTTTAGAACAACAACAGGAATATACATCACATAAGGCTTAAATCTAAAAAAAAAAAACTAATAGTGTTGTTTCAAAAAAGGACTCCACTCAGCATGAGTCGACACACAGAGTGCAGCGACGCTGATTTTCAGTGGATCGGTTCGATAAACTAAAACTAACGTATTAATCTATATAAGAGTATATTAACCTAAGCTAAGAGATACGGTATACAGAGATATTTTCATTGCAGTGTGCAGTCCATGCTATGTCCAGCGAAAAACCAAACCAAAACCCGAGTTGCAAGTAATTAATATAATAATATCGATGGGAACCTGTAATTGGCAAGCCAATTACCAATCCCATCCCAAAATAGTCTTATCAATGTCCTATTTTTTTATGTTTGCATGCATGGTATATCATATTATGAACATTCAATCCACGTTTTAAACAGCAAGTTTTTCTATACCTTGTATTTTTACAATACTACAAAGTAGTCAGGGATAATCCGAACCTGACCACGTAACTGACTTTTGTGCAGAAAATTTAAGTTATTGTGGAAAAAAAGATAAAATAGAATAAAATGTATTTACCACAAGTTTCAGTGATAATATCCTAAGCAACTTAAAAACAATAAACGATATATTTTTTATTTTATAACTGAAAATTTGAGTCTGAACACAATTGAACCTCTCGAAATAATAACCCGCTTATTGTATTCTATCTATATAATATGACATTTTTATTCTTATAATTGACGCTATTAATAAGTTTTATTTATATGTATTAATATTGAATATGTCAGGTATTGGATCAGTGCCAAGCACTGGAACGATTACTGCATGTTATTAATTATAATATTATTAAGAGTTAAACATAGATACAACTTCTAAAAATGCACGTTTAAACCTAGTGCATAGTGGGTAAAAACAAAAGTAACTTATACTAAAACATCACTTAGTAATTCAACGTTAGATTCAGATTGGTTATGTACTGCACCCTCACTACACATGACTGAATCGATGTGGTCCGTGTACCCTTGATTCCATAGCGACTGAACCACTTGCCGGTTCAGGTACGTGTCGGGCAGGTAGTGCGCCGAGCAGGCCCGGATCTTCTTAATCACTCCGTTCTTGACAACCATCTCCCCTGCTCCCGCAACCGGGTTACCAGCGAAAAAGCTCGATGTATGTAACCATCCTCTTCTATGCACATTAGACAGCAGGATTCTGCCATCCGGCCCCATAGCAAATATGGCGGCCGGCCCTGCGTGTCCCTCGTCGGCAGCACTGGTGTCTACTAAGTTCCCCTGGAAATTGTATAGCCTGCCTTCTTTGACGTGGACTTCTAGAACGTCCCTCTGATGGGAGTTATAATATGTTATCCCAGGTGGACATTCGGACTTGCTCTGCCACAGACAACCTCTATCTTCACCGCTGTATTGACTCTGCATCGCGTATGTAGCGTAAACAAACGCTATACTGTACGTTTCAATGTTGTTTCTGTATTCGGTGCAAGTTATCTTATTCTCCCATTGACAAACATAAATGTTTTCACCATTTTCTGGCGTATACAAGCTGCCATCGAATGTTGCAATGTCTATCGGGTCGTAATAGCTTAAAGGCGAAGATTCACAGGAGTCCATGGTATCGGTTTTTCTAACACATTTCCACATAATGTTTGCGTCATATGATACTGCGAAAATGCTATTCCCCACACTTGAAAGACCCGCGATGCCTTCGCTCAAGGTATACATAAGCGTACAGCTGCTTCCTGTTCCCAGGGAACAACGCATCACTTCTCCATCCCATAAGCCGACATAGATGTATTCATTTTCCTTCATCAAAGCATATACTGAACTTTCAAACGTATGGAATGGCCGACAGCTGTTGAATTCGTCAAGTCTACAAGTTAAAACTGTACCATCCTGCATGCCACCGTACAGATTCCCGTTGGCAGTAGTAAGAGACTGAACATAAGTATCGCACGTTTGGTAGGTCTGGCACGACTCTGCTTCGTTGAGGTTGCATCTTATAATTTTTTTATACAGACCTGCATATATAAACTCCCCGACGAGGAGCAGAGACTTAACCTCAGTGCCGGTGGTGTACAAAACCTCGCACAGTTTAGGATCCTTGTGTAGACACCGCAGCAGCTGACTATCTGTACCGATAAGCACTACTGCAGGAGTAGTATACCGATGTTCAGTGACGCATACCTGGTAGTCTTTTATTTCAACAAATGGAGACATCACGTTGGTGTTGGATGCGCCGTTGTCTCCGTTTGGTGAAGAGGCATTCAGCGGTGATGCGGCGGCCGTGGCCAACAGACTCGCGAACAAGAAGAACTGCATGGTGAGATGTGGGCGGTGCGGATCAAAATCACAGACTGAATACTGTACCCGCGCTGCGTGGGGCTTAAATAGAGGACAAAGTAAAAACGGATAAGAGCCAGTGACGTGGAGGTCACAGGGTCGCAACAGATAAAATTGGACGTTGTTTTGGTACACGCAAATCGCAAGCGTTTCATTGATAAGAAATTAAACTTGTTTGTTTACTTGGGTTTTGCCACTTCGCGACCAAGCGGATGGCCTGCCTGATGGTCGCCTTTGCTTTGCGAAGTGGTGGAGCGCGTCCTTAACACCTTGTGAAAAACTTTCGTCTGATGCTTGTGTACGTCGCACAGCAAGAGCCAACGGAAAATCAAATTAAAACATAGTTTTTCAGACAAACTTTCTCCCCCCCGTCTAACGTGAAAGAGGTAGGGCACAGCGGAAGAGGAGCCCATCTGGGGAAGCACCTAGACCGCAGGGGTAGGCCGCAGCCATTATAACGCTACTTGCTCTGTAGGTACCGTCAACTGGGGTGTATGGGCACGGTTTTAAACTTTGACATGAGATTTTTAACGGAATATATCCGTAAGTGCTAACTATGTTAAGGTTTACAAAAATTGATCTTATGTTTGAGAATACGGTGGTATTAGTATATTTCGATACCGTAGTTTACAATCGTACTAATTACGGGGAGAAAAGTGGCGTAATTAGGACGATAGTGTACAAATTATAAAGTTACAATTTCACTGACAAAAAAATTGTAATTAGTACGACTGTGAACTAGGGTATCGATTTCATAATAATTTAATCCAAAACCCTAATAAAAAAAAATAGGTCGTCCCTATTTTTACTGAAAACGGGGTCAATAGAGATGAATAAGGGTACGAATAGGGAAAAGCGACCAGGGCTAACACAAACATCGTATACTGACTCGTAGGTACCTAACCTAGGTCGTGCTTATAACTACCTACAAACTCTAAATGTAAATAAATAACAGGTAACACTGACTGACTGGATCCCCGCTCTGAGTCCTTTCTGGTGCAAAGATTAGCCGTAGCTGTTCAGCGCGGCAGTGATGGGCACCTTTGCACCTGGAGGGACGCGGGGCGGTTTGTTTGACACTTAGTTTTAAGTTTAGCTTAATTAGTGATAAAATTTTAGTTTTAGGTGCCTATTATTATAGTAATTTTTAAATGTATTTGACCTATCGTGTGTTTAACTAAAATAAAAAACCTATCTTTATTAAATACCTATTGTAGAATAAAACGCGAATTAAAGTACAGGCCTGTCCTTCATTACGTCTTTAAGGTATTTGTAACTATAGAGCTTAGTTACCTGAAATAAATAGTTATTGTTATTATTATACCCTTCAGCGTCCGGATTTCCATTTATACGTCCCTATCAACTACCAACTGTGTGCCTTTTGACCCCTCACGTCATCCCTAATAGTCCCCGTCGCGTCCCGATAAGCCCGGGTTTTTTTCAAAATTATTTATACATTATTTACTAACAAAACAAAGAAAATTTTGACCTTTCGTGTAAAACCCATGTTCTGAATGATTTATTAAACAACTTTGTCACAATTCAATGTGTAAACTTTAAGTGACACTATTACTTTTTGGTAGTTTTGGAGGCCATAGAACTGCTGTCAAAGCGGTCCAACTTCAAACTGTTGGTTGTACAATCTAACACCAACTGCATGCTCGTCCAATGTTGGTTGCCATTACCGAAATAAACTATTTTAGTATTAACTTCAGTTGCATAGTAACGTTTGCGGTACTTAGTTTATGAAAACTTATTAGGTAAACGTGATTCCCGGTTTTCGTCCCTATTCACCACGCCATTCCTAATTCCCCCCGGTTGACGTATGTATATAATACAATATTATGTTAGTGAAATAATACCTTAATCGTTGACATTTGATTTAGTTAAAATTAGCATATAGACCTAAGTCTATATTGTACGCCTCTATGACGCAGGATATGGCCTTGCGTTTTTCATAGAAAAATCAAACTTTAAAGGGTGCATTTATATATTTTATAATAGAAATTTGTGTATCTATCGGAAAAATTCGTCATATTTTTTGACATTAAGGGAAATTCCGTGAAAAAAATATACAGTTAAACCTTTATTGTAAACCCCGACTTTTTCTAGCTTCAGTTTTCACACGTAAATCGCTATTTCAAAATGATATATATTAATCACTTGCACATGTTCAAACACTTAATTTTACGTCTTCGTGTATTTGTGAAATTGAAAAATAATACTTTATCCATAATTTAAAAAGGAAAACGTGGGGTGCTCAATACTTTTGGCCAAGGCTGTATTAGCTCTGTAAACCCATAACAATAAACATGTAATAAAATTATTTGAATTTGAATTTGAAATTGTACCAGGAGCCGTAGCATGGTTGGCCTTATTACGCGATAAGTGACAAGATAAGAGCGTCGTCTCGTTCTATCGAACGGTGTCAGCCAGTGACGCACGCTTAATCCTATCACCTATCGTAATAACCTGAAGTAAGTATGTTTCTAATTTTAAACTGTTTTTGTATTCCAAAAACCCTCTACCGCTTAACTTTCTTGTGTTATGTTATCACTAACAAGCATTTGTTTTTAGTCAATACCTTTTCTTTTGTCACATGGAGGGTAGCTTATCCCTGTAGCACAGGTTTAAACCTATTACAGGTGTCAGCGTCACATTATGATTACTCGTCTAGTTTAACTGAATAGTAAATGTGTAGTTATATAAATTTGTACAAGATTTTTGTTGAATAAATTATTATGATTTATCTCCTACGGCTCCTGGGGATGTGTTGTGTTGAGAATGAGGGACCCGCGTTCTTCTCTAGCTATCAACACAACGAATCCTTAAATCCATAAAGAGTCGGCAACGCGCCTGTGATTTTTCTGGAATAGCATATATATTCCTAGGTACCTATATGTCGCGCCCTGTAGCCCGGGCATTAGAAATATTAGAATACGGCTACGGTATACCCTGCCTGTCGTACAAGGCGACTAAAAGGGGGTCCTCGGGATGGTACACGGTTGCAGGTGGGGGCTGCTATCGGAAAAAAAACCGGCCAAGTGCGTGTCGGACCACGCGAAACGAAGGGTTTCGTGCCTATTAAAAAGGTCGTATCGTCACAGAAATTTTACGGCACTTACGTCCTTTTCTTTGAGGAAGGCAGTTTTTCAGCAATATCTCGAAAACCTCTGAACCGATTTTGTTCAAAATAATTTTCGGTGAATGAAATTAATAAGCCCTATGTCCATGAATTTTTCTATATTTTTAAAATACACCGTTCAAAAATTAGAGGGGGGGGGATAGAATTTTAGTGACTTTAGGGGCGATTATCTCCGGCTCTATTCACTTAATCAAAACTATTCACTTAATCAAAAAAAATGCTAAGAAACCTTATATTTATTTTGAAAGGCCTGTCGATTGATGTGGCACACTTGGGGTAACATTGAAAAAAAAAATTTGACTTTTAGTTTTATGTATGGAGTGCACCCCTAAATAACTTTTTTTTGTCATTTTAATTACAAAACTATGTAGCGGCTAACAAAATACACCTATCCTCAAAATTTTATTCAAATACACCTTATAGTTTTCGAGTGAAATGCCTGTGACATACGGTCAGACGGACAGACGGACAGACGGACATGACGAAACTATACGTAAGGGTTCCGTTTTTGCCATTTTGGCTACGGAACCCTAAAAAGGTAGATACCACTGGGGCATGACGATAGGGCGGCACTGGTGCGTTCCGTAGGAGATCCCAGAGCCGTCCGAAATGCGTCGAGGAGGACCATCGGGGGGTTTTTAGTCGGTGCGAGTCCGACATAACCTCCGCGCTATCCCCGTGGCGTGGAGGTATCCATAACGGATTTTCCTAAGGTACCTATACGTCAGTCGGTGTCTACAGGATATTTTATATTGCTAATTGGACAATACCAGTTGCAAAAATATTTCGCAGAAATGATTGCCTGACTGATACGAGTAAGAGCGTTGTTTTAAGAAACTTTATCTTGATGACATATAGGTCAAGAATACACGTTACATCATATTTGATTGTCAGTTTGTTGTTTAGGAAAATCCCAGATCAAACTGAAAGGGTGTGACTAACACATAGGTAAATTAAGCTTGTAGCAGATCTCGTGATTTTTTTCCGTATGTATAGTGGAAAACGTGGAATTTTTTAAGGTTTTTAAAAGCTTTTATTTAACTTAACCTGTTCGTTTGTTAGTGTGTTAGTTTGTTAATGTGTAATCTTGGAACTGATTTTTACCCGACTGCCGAAGGAAAGGAGGGTTATGTTTTTCGAGCGTATGTATACAAGTATGTATGTATGAATGACGAATGTATCTATGTGTGTATGTCTTATTCTTTGGCACGCCCTGCAGCCTAAACCGTTTGACGGATTTCGACATATGAGGTGACATAGGCTATAATTATTGCAAAAAAACAGTTGGATTTTTGAAAAATCTTTTAATTCCTTTTGAACCAATTAATCTCAACCGATTGAGCTAAAATTTTGCGTATAAGCATGGTTTGGACGACAATTTATTTACCTATTTATCGTATGGCATTTTGGTCACTGGATTACATATAAAAGCTATATAAGAAAATAATAATAATAAGATTGATTAATTCAAAGGTTAAGATTAGTCCTCTTCAAGTACTCCGTAGCAAGTTGAGTAAGATTCTTGAGGTCCTCCGTCCGTCCTGAAAACTTTGTTATCGGGCATTCCAGAACCATGTGGTTGACGGGGTTGTCGGGGTTTCCACACACACCGAGAAGAGTCGCACCGATGACAATTCAATATTATGGCACCATCGAGCTGACCTGATGATGGAGACAGAAGGTGGCCATGGGAACTCAGTAATTAACCGTCTCAATGAGTAGTTGATGATGAACAGAAAAGTACAGTCGGCAATAAAAGCTTGTACCAAAAATGAAAGTTTGTCAGAAACTTATTTTTTTGCTAATTGGACAATACCAGTAGCAATAACATTTCGCAGAAATGACTATGTGACTGATAATAGCGTTGTTTTAAGAAACTTTATCTTGGTGACATATAGGTCAAGAATACACGTCTCGTCATAATTTGATTCTTGTTTGCTGTTTAGGAAAATTCCAGATCAAACTGAAAGGGTCTGATTAACACATAGGTAAACTAAGCTTGTAGCAGATCTCGTGGTTTTCTCCGTATGTAGTGGAAAGCGCCTACGGCGTAGGCGCCCGATACTCGGGTTCCTACCAGTGAATGTTTTAAGGTTTTGTACAACCTTTTATTTAACTTGACCTGTTCGTTTGTTAGTGTGTTAGTTTGTTAATGTGTAATCTTGGAACTGATTTTTACCCGACTGCCGAAGGAAAGGAGGGTTATGTTTTTCGAGCGTATGTATACAAGTATGTATGTATGAATGTATCTATGTGTGTATGTCTTATTCTTTGGCACGCCCTGCAGCCTAAACCGTTTGACGGATTTCGACATATGAGGTGACATAGGCTATAATTATTGCAAAAAAACAGTTGGATTTTTGAAAAATCTTTTAATTCCTTTTGTTGAACCAATCTCAGCTCAATCGGTTGAGATTAATATCTCAACCGATTGAGCTGAGATTTTGCGTAATAGCATGGTTTGGATGACAATTCAATATTATGGTACCATCGAGCTGATCTGGTGATGGAGATAGAAGGTGGCCATGGGAACTCAGTAATTAACTGACGTAACCCCGTTGAGTTTGGGCTCGATAGAATCGTCTCAATAAGTAGTTGATGACGGTATACAGAAAAGTATGTACAGGTGGCAATAAAAGTTTGTACCATAAATTAAATTTTTGACAGTAATTTATATTGAACTCTTGACGAAAACGAGGGACGTTACAAGTTCAACATGTGTGTTTGAGATCGTAACTCCCAAACGGATGAATCGATTTGAATGCAGTTTTTTTTTTAAATCAAAGTCTTGTCTGCCGATGCTTCTTAAGCTATGTTTGTCTTGTCAGAGATGTCTTAAATACAATATCTAAAAAGTACGTCCACCGACATCAAATATAACTACAACTTGGAAAAGTCAAGAAACCCTCGATTTTTTTCATTTCAAAGTTCAATATCTCAAAAAACGGCTGAACCAATTTTGATGAAACGTAGCTAAGAACTATCTCGATCACGTCAGCTTTCGGAAAAAAAACAACATTAAAATCGGCCCATTCGTTTAGGAGCTATGATGCCACAGACAGACACACAAGAGAATTTTTCAACTTTTCTATGTTGTTAATTATCTACCGACTTAGACACATAGACACGTCAAACATATAACACCCCTCTTTTTAATTCGACCCACTGGTCGATCACGTAACGCATTGTACGTAGGTAAGTAAGACGACCGGTTAGCCTAGTTGGTAGCGACACTGCCTACGAAGCTGAAGGTCCTGGGTTCGAATCCCGGTAAGGGCAAATATTTGTGTGATGAGCATGAATATTTGTTTCTGAGTCTTGGATGTTTTCTATGTATTTAAGTATTTATATCTATTATATATATCGTCGTCTAGTACCTATAACACAAGCCTTATTGAGCTTACTATAGGCCTAGTTCGATTTTGTGTAAGAATGTCCCCTAATATTTATTATTAAAAAAAAAAAAAGTTAGGTAGATCTAAATGTAAATTTTTTATATGGAAAAATGACAGTTGGATTGTCCTAACGCGGGTTCGAAAGGTTACGTGATTCCCCTCCGCTAGTCGATCACGTAACGCATTTTACGCGCGTCAGGTAGATCTAAATGTCAATTTTAGTATGGGAAATGGACAGTTGCATTGTCGTCACGCTCGTTCGAAACGTTACGTGTTACCCCTCTGATTTGCACGGCTAAAATACTAATCGATATCAAATTTCGGTTCTGATGTGCAATTGTAATTTTTTTATTTTTTTTTAGTTACCACACAACTATCTTTACAGGTCGTTTTTCTATCTTTTTATCTTTTTTAGGGTTCCGTAGCCAAAATGGCAAAAAACGGAACCCTTATAGTTTCGTCATGTCCGTCTGTCCGTCTGTCCGTCTGTCCGTATGTCACAGGCATTTTACTCGAAAACTATAAGGTGTATTTGAATAAAA
This sequence comes from Epinotia nisella, assembly GCA_932294315.1. NCBI lineage: Eukaryota > Metazoa > Arthropoda > Insecta > Lepidoptera > Tortricidae > Epinotia > Epinotia nisella. The sequence goes on from OW028699.1 coordinate 1,911,190, forward strand.
TATTCAGGATAGGTGTATTTTGTTAGCCGCTACATAGTTTTGTAATTGAAATGACAAAAAAATTTTTTTTAGGGGTGCACTCCATACATAAAACTAAAAGTTAAAAAAAAAAAAATATTGTGACCACCCGTGTGGCACATCAATCGATAGGCCTTTCAAAATAAACATAAGGTTTTTAGCATCTTTTTTGATTAAGTGAATAGGGTCGGAGATAAACGCCCCGAAAGTCACTAAAATTCTGTCCCCCCCCTCTAATTTTTGAACGGTGTATTTTAAAAATATGGAAAAATTCATGGACATATAGGGCTTATTAATTTCATTCACCAAAAATTGTTTTGAACAAGATCGGTTCAGAGGTTTTCGAGATATTGCTGAAAAACTGCCTTCCTCAAAGAAAAGGACGTAAGTGCCGTAAAATTTCTGTGACGATACGACCTTTTTAATAGGCACGGAACCCTTCGTTTTGCGTGGTCCGACACGCAATTGGCCGGTTTTTTTCTTTTTATTTTGATGTGCAAGTCAGTGTTTTTTGGTAAGCGATTGATATACGAATAGAAATCATTTGTTCTGCAAATAGGCCATGAGGGCACTTTTACAGGCATGGCTTTGTTTATATATTTGTATGCATAACTGCAATAATATCAGCCACATAATGTCCCAATTTAAACCGGCAAACATAAAAACAGAATTACAATTAAACTGACACTTAATTAACCGAGACCAATCAGGACGCGCCGTAAAATGGCGTCATAAAGTCCAAATAATACGGGCGTTTTTTTCCATTCAGTTTTTAAATTTATCGCCAATTTCGGCCATTTGGCCTTATTACACCCAATTATGGCCTGCGGTAAAATTTGGGGGTATATTTAACTGTAATGAACTCATACGAGTTTGATACCTTACTTACAAGGGCCAGAAGGGTTCTGCACTGCAACACATTGGCAAAAGCAATGGGATTTGCGAGCACAGTCCTTCAATAACTTCGCGTTATGAAAAGAAAATGAAAATTAAATTAAAAATGAAATGAAAAAAGTTTATTCAGTTAAGCAACCCTTGCTTTACATTATTTTCTTCTGCCAAACTGCAGGACAGTTTGTTGGCAGAGGGACTCCCTTACAGAACAATAGATGGGTAGGCTTAGCTATTAGCTAGTTACTTTATCTACATAGTTTTATTTGATAATGGTTACAGTATAGCTCACGTGATCACTTTACTTAGACTACATTTCCAGTTTAGATTTCAATTTTTCTAAGAAAAACTCCTTCACTTTATTGTTAAACATTCTAAGTGTTTTACATTCCCTTATATCTAGGCTTAGGACATTTGGTAGCATACCGTGGTTCTAAAATCCATGGAGTCGCCGAATGTGAAATTTTCGAAGTGAACTTCAAAGTATGAAGTTATATTAAAGGCTTAGTACTTTTTGAAACATATCATGCTTCTATATTCTATGGAATTTTTAGTTGTAAAATAATATATAATAAAGAAAAAAGGACATTTAATAAAAATAGTATAATGTAATATATTAATTTTGCAATGCATTTTATAACGGTGATATAAAAATTAAACCTAGAAAATATAACGTTAATTTCAACAGACGAAACGTGATCGGTCGAAACGTCGCTAAGCTTTACTCAACAAATCAAACTTAAACTGACGCTTCTAGGGGCTATAACAAAATTAATTAATGAAACATTTTTAGGTCAACTCTATCAGTTATTTATAAGCAATAATTCTACATATTTATGTTAATATTTTTTAATTTTAAATTCCGATTTAATGGGCACTACTCACTAAACACGGGCATTAAAGAGGATTTATAACTGGATAATAGTAGATTGTATGACAAGGGGCTAAAATAAGCCATATCACCACGAGATGGATATTTTCCTGAGCGAAGCGAGGGAAAATAATTCGAGGGGTAATATGGCTTTTAGACCCGAGTTATACACTCTACTTTTCACTTCGACTGCGAGAAAATAGTCAAACAAAGAGTATCCATCCACAATCAATAACAAATTTCACTGCGAAGAGATTGTTCAATTTAGCGTGAGGCGTTTTCTTTTTTAATGATTTGGAATTAGGGACTAAAAAACACCTGATGTTTGATTGGTCGATTTTAATATGTAGCTGTATTCTGGTTAGTTGATAGCAAAGAGAAATGTTTTTTGATAGAGTTGTGATTGGTGGATTTAAATGATTTGGAATTAGGGACTAAAAAACACCTGATGTTTGATTGATCGATTTTAATACATTCTGGTTGGTTGATAGCAAAGATAAATGTTTTTGAAAGAGTTGTGATTGGTGGATTTAATATGGTGAAGTGTTTTGATTGGTCAAATTCATTGTGTTAAAAATCATAAATATACTACTTTAGCCCCGCTTATTAAGCCTAATATGACACACTTTTCGAGCATGAGATGTGAAAATAATATTGTAGCATCACATGTGATCAGTAATTCGTTTTATTATATAGGTTTATGATAACATTAATAACGTTCGATTAAAATGCACTCACTAACGAACGATGTGACAGTATGTACAGCCGTAGTATGGTTGGCCTTGTCACACGATAGGTGATAGGATAGAGCGTGCGTCACTGGCTGACACCGTTCGATAGAACGAGACGACGCTCTTATCTTGTCACTTGTCGCGTGATAAGGCCAACCATGCTACGGCTCCTGCACACTACTACAACCTACAAAATGCCACAACAAATTCGCGCCTACAAATGCGGTAGCGGCCTAAGAGTCCAAAATGGTGATACCAAAGATCCGCCTAAGAGTCAAAAATGGTCATATCTTAAAACTAAATTTCAAATTGTTACACCCGTCCTGGTTGCGAGCTCCGTACATACAGGAGTCTTAAACTCTCTGTCCTGTCTCACCGTACTGGTTTCCTATCAAATTCCTTCGCTGTTCAGGCTTTTCGTCTGTGGAATGATCTCCCTCTTACCGTCAGGCAAGCTCAGAGCAAATTGCCCTTTTAACGCAAGTTGCATAAGCATCTCTTTTCTACTATTTAAGATTGATGATCCTCGTGATATATTTGTACGGGTACATATCATCATTATCATATCAGCCGAAAGACATCCACTGCTGGACAAAAGGCCTCCCCTATAGAGTGCCAAATTGACCGGTCCTGCGCCACCCGCATCCAGCGGACTCTCGCGACCTTTACCAGGTCATCAGTCCACCTTGTGGGGGGCCTACCCACGTCGCGCCTTCCGGTACGTCGCCACTCGAGAACCTTTCCGCCCCAACGGCCATCAGTTCTTCGTGCAAAGTGCCCCGCCCACTGCGACTGCCACTTAAGTTTAGCGATTCGGAGGGCTATATCGGTTACCTTGGTTCTGCTGCGGACAGCCTCGTTTCTGATGCGTTCGCGCAGAGAAACTCCTAATATAGCCCTCTCTATTGCCCTTTGGGTGACTTATACATATGATTGTATGTATTTAAGTATGTATAAATGCGGGTGGCGCAGGACCGGTCATACTAAATTAATTACTCTTTGATGGAGGCCTATGTCCAGCAGTGGACGTCTTTCGGCTGATATGATGATGATGACGAACACGCCTATGTCTAATTGCGTAGGTATTAAAAGAGACTTGAACAGAGTAATTATAAAAATACTATCATACGAGTTAAGTGTAAACATAGTATTTATTTTAAGTAATGCAATTAAGTGAAACAAATAAAGTCCCACTAACGACGCGAAAGCAATTTCATACAGACGGCCGTGCATGGCGGATTTAAATTAGTCGTAAACGCGAATCGGTCGTGAATGGAAATTTAACGTGTATTTTTTATCACCTGTGCTATTCTCAAAAGCGTTAATTTTTTGCGGCGACCCCCATTTTGTTCTGAAAAATATTTTATATTTCCGGTTTCTTTTTACCGCTGGATGCCGGTGGCATTGAATGGTCATTGTGGCACTCTTTGGGGGAGGCCTATGTCCAGCAGTGGACGTCTTTAAGCTGATATGATGAGTGCTAACCAGCACGTGCCAACTGACAAGCCGCAAGGAGCTGACCGAGGGGTGTACAGCGTGTACTTTTTCGGGTGATTTCGAGGCCGATTAAGTGGGTGTAAGTAAAATACTTGGAACTTCGCTACGCGTTGCTGTCTTAACGTGTATTTGTGATATTTGCGTAAAAGATGTGCATCCCCTGATACGCAGAGTTCGTGGTAGTGCCAACCAGGGATCGGAACCGGTTTTTTCAAAAATCCCCGAATTAGTCTAATAGTTTGAATTATTTTAGGCTCTTAATGTAGGACTGTATCGTGTATTTAGGTAACATATTCGTATTATTAGACTGCCCGATCAAAAATGATATCATAACCAAAGAACGAAATAATACCGGTTTAATTTGTATGGAGAAAATACCGGTATCCGATCCCTGGTGCCAACAGCATCCTGAGCGTGATCGCAAATAGGCTGGACTGCCCGTACTTGAAGGATTTATGATATGTGTGTAGATAAAGTAGTGTATGCAACTGTACATATTTAGGCCTTAAAACACTCGTGTGCAACACTCGTGATTTAAGGCCTCTCATTATCACATAAACTACTTTAAAAAACCGGACAAGTGCGAGTTCAACTCGCGTGGTGAGGGTTCTGTATATAATCTAAATTTCATAAGTGTTTTTGAATACTCAAACGTCTTATAGATTTTCCTGTAATCTTTAGGCAAGGAACTATTTTCCATATTTTTTTCAGAATTTTATCCTAGTAGTTTCGGAGATAAGGGGGGGGGGGAATGGTCAATTTTCATCTTTTTTCCTAAATTACTTCAAATCTGTTTTTGATAAAATTATTAAAAAAATATGTCTGATATGCTTACAACAACCCCTTTCATTTGATATGTCACACAATACAGCGAAACTTTTTTTTTTAATTTTCCAGTTTACCCCCCAAATGTGGCCCTCTTGTTCAGTATTCATTAATTTACTTTACGCGTCCATCTTTGGGTCACCAGTTTACATATGTGTACCAAATTTCAACTCAATCGATCCAGTAGTTTGGGAGCAAATCGGCTGTGACAGACGGACAGACAGACAACCGAGTGATCCTATAAGGGTTCCGTTTTTTCCTTTTGAGGTAACGGAACCCTAATAATGTCCAGATACATTACTTACTTTATATTATACCTTTCCTTTGCTTCTCTTGTATTTTTCACTTTTTGTCAAAAAAGGCGGAGTTTCTCAATTCGACTGTATTTTTGTTTGTGTGTTTGTTTCGCGATAACTCGGCAATTTATGAACCGATTTGAAAAATTATTTCTTTGTTTGAAAGCATAATATTTCCGGATTGGTCCCGTTGTCACCAAGATGCAGTTCTGATGATAGGATCCTGGAGAAATCGAGGGAGACATCGAACTCTTCAAATTTTATAGGCAAACTTGAAGCAATTTGGCTACTGATTTGAAGTCGGTTAAAACTTTGTTTTCAAAGTAAATTATTTATTAAACTGTCATTGAAATTTGAATCTTTTACCTTGGACGGTAGAGTTGCTTTATGTATGGACACTGAAGCAATTCGGTCAGCCTAAATAATATCGAGTATACTAATATAAGTCAGAAATAGTAAAAGTTAATTTATAATATACAAATAAAAACATTAATTACTAATCTACTGCTTTCAACTATTCGCGATACAGACTAACAATGAACAAAAGAAAAGTAATTATGGTATCACTTATATCATATTTTATATTGTAAGGTTAAAGTCCTAGTGTAAGAATATAATAGAATAGAATAGAATAAATGGTGCATTAATCAATTTTATTAAGGTAAAATATTATACAATAAACTACAATGTATTAAACTACTAAAATTACTAAAACTAACTTAATATGACATACATTCCTAAACTAAAAAAACTAAGGTACAAGGCAGAATAAAAAACTGATATATTAAAATTACTCAAATAGCCCACCCCGCGTCATTCCCGGTGCAAAGGTGCCCATTACGCTCGCCGCATTGCCGCGTTGGATTGCAATGGACAGCCTTTGCAATAAGAATGACCCGGAGCGGGGGTCGAGGCCTTTTCCCCGCAGGCGGCGCCCCACTTCCCTAAGGAGAGATTTTCCTTCGGAGCACCAGCATCCCTATGTCTCTACGGCAAGAGGGACAAATAAGTAGTGTGAGAGCACTGCGTACTTGTCCCTCTTACGTGTAGCCGCCCACTCAGCGGCAGCTCCTGCGACTCGCATTGTGCGGTCTTAGTGAGATGCTGCAAAAGTGCTGACGCATGTTGAAGAATGAATTGATTTTAGAACAACAACAGGAATATACATCACATAAGGCTTAAATCTAAAAAAAAAAAACTAATAGTGTTGTTTCAAAAAAGGACTCCACTCAGCATGAGTCGACACACAGAGTGCAGCGACGCTGATTTTCAGTGGATCGGTTCGATAAACTAAAACTAACGTATTAATCTATATAAGAGTATATTAACCTAAGCTAAGAGATACGGTATACAGAGATATTTTCATTGCAGTGTGCAGTCCATGCTATGTCCAGCGAAAAACCAAACCAAAACCCGAGTTGCAAGTAATTAATATAATAATATCGATGGGAACCTGTAATTGGCAAGCCAATTACCAATCCCATCCCAAAATAGTCTTATCAATGTCCTATTTTTTTATGTTTGCATGCATGGTATATCATATTATGAACATTCAATCCACGTTTTAAACAGCAAGTTTTTCTATACCTTGTATTTTTACAATACTACAAAGTAGTCAGGGATAATCCGAACCTGACCACGTAACTGACTTTTGTGCAGAAAATTTAAGTTATTGTGGAAAAAAAGATAAAATAGAATAAAATGTATTTACCACAAGTTTCAGTGATAATATCCTAAGCAACTTAAAAACAATAAACGATATATTTTTTATTTTATAACTGAAAATTTGAGTCTGAACACAATTGAACCTCTCGAAATAATAACCCGCTTATTGTATTCTATCTATATAATATGACATTTTTATTCTTATAATTGACGCTATTAATAAGTTTTATTTATATGTATTAATATTGAATATGTCAGGTATTGGATCAGTGCCAAGCACTGGAACGATTACTGCATGTTATTAATTATAATATTATTAAGAGTTAAACATAGATACAACTTCTAAAAATGCACGTTTAAACCTAGTGCATAGTGGGTAAAAACAAAAGTAACTTATACTAAAACATCACTTAGTAATTCAACGTTAGATTCAGATTGGTTATGTACTGCACCCTCACTACACATGACTGAATCGATGTGGTCCGTGTACCCTTGATTCCATAGCGACTGAACCACTTGCCGGTTCAGGTACGTGTCGGGCAGGTAGTGCGCCGAGCAGGCCCGGATCTTCTTAATCACTCCGTTCTTGACAACCATCTCCCCTGCTCCCGCAACCGGGTTACCAGCGAAAAAGCTCGATGTATGTAACCATCCTCTTCTATGCACATTAGACAGCAGGATTCTGCCATCCGGCCCCATAGCAAATATGGCGGCCGGCCCTGCGTGTCCCTCGTCGGCAGCACTGGTGTCTACTAAGTTCCCCTGGAAATTGTATAGCCTGCCTTCTTTGACGTGGACTTCTAGAACGTCCCTCTGATGGGAGTTATAATATGTTATCCCAGGTGGACATTCGGACTTGCTCTGCCACAGACAACCTCTATCTTCACCGCTGTATTGACTCTGCATCGCGTATGTAGCGTAAACAAACGCTATACTGTACGTTTCAATGTTGTTTCTGTATTCGGTGCAAGTTATCTTATTCTCCCATTGACAAACATAAATGTTTTCACCATTTTCTGGCGTATACAAGCTGCCATCGAATGTTGCAATGTCTATCGGGTCGTAATAGCTTAAAGGCGAAGATTCACAGGAGTCCATGGTATCGGTTTTTCTAACACATTTCCACATAATGTTTGCGTCATATGATACTGCGAAAATGCTATTCCCCACACTTGAAAGACCCGCGATGCCTTCGCTCAAGGTATACATAAGCGTACAGCTGCTTCCTGTTCCCAGGGAACAACGCATCACTTCTCCATCCCATAAGCCGACATAGATGTATTCATTTTCCTTCATCAAAGCATATACTGAACTTTCAAACGTATGGAATGGCCGACAGCTGTTGAATTCGTCAAGTCTACAAGTTAAAACTGTACCATCCTGCATGCCACCGTACAGATTCCCGTTGGCAGTAGTAAGAGACTGAACATAAGTATCGCACGTTTGGTAGGTCTGGCACGACTCTGCTTCGTTGAGGTTGCATCTTATAATTTTTTTATACAGACCTGCATATATAAACTCCCCGACGAGGAGCAGAGACTTAACCTCAGTGCCGGTGGTGTACAAAACCTCGCACAGTTTAGGATCCTTGTGTAGACACCGCAGCAGCTGACTATCTGTACCGATAAGCACTACTGCAGGAGTAGTATACCGATGTTCAGTGACGCATACCTGGTAGTCTTTTATTTCAACAAATGGAGACATCACGTTGGTGTTGGATGCGCCGTTGTCTCCGTTTGGTGAAGAGGCATTCAGCGGTGATGCGGCGGCCGTGGCCAACAGACTCGCGAACAAGAAGAACTGCATGGTGAGATGTGGGCGGTGCGGATCAAAATCACAGACTGAATACTGTACCCGCGCTGCGTGGGGCTTAAATAGAGGACAAAGTAAAAACGGATAAGAGCCAGTGACGTGGAGGTCACAGGGTCGCAACAGATAAAATTGGACGTTGTTTTGGTACACGCAAATCGCAAGCGTTTCATTGATAAGAAATTAAACTTGTTTGTTTACTTGGGTTTTGCCACTTCGCGACCAAGCGGATGGCCTGCCTGATGGTCGCCTTTGCTTTGCGAAGTGGTGGAGCGCGTCCTTAACACCTTGTGAAAAACTTTCGTCTGATGCTTGTGTACGTCGCACAGCAAGAGCCAACGGAAAATCAAATTAAAACATAGTTTTTCAGACAAACTTTCTCCCCCCCGTCTAACGTGAAAGAGGTAGGGCACAGCGGAAGAGGAGCCCATCTGGGGAAGCACCTAGACCGCAGGGGTAGGCCGCAGCCATTATAACGCTACTTGCTCTGTAGGTACCGTCAACTGGGGTGTATGGGCACGGTTTTAAACTTTGACATGAGATTTTTAACGGAATATATCCGTAAGTGCTAACTATGTTAAGGTTTACAAAAATTGATCTTATGTTTGAGAATACGGTGGTATTAGTATATTTCGATACCGTAGTTTACAATCGTACTAATTACGGGGAGAAAAGTGGCGTAATTAGGACGATAGTGTACAAATTATAAAGTTACAATTTCACTGACAAAAAAATTGTAATTAGTACGACTGTGAACTAGGGTATCGATTTCATAATAATTTAATCCAAAACCCTAATAAAAAAAAATAGGTCGTCCCTATTTTTACTGAAAACGGGGTCAATAGAGATGAATAAGGGTACGAATAGGGAAAAGCGACCAGGGCTAACACAAACATCGTATACTGACTCGTAGGTACCTAACCTAGGTCGTGCTTATAACTACCTACAAACTCTAAATGTAAATAAATAACAGGTAACACTGACTGACTGGATCCCCGCTCTGAGTCCTTTCTGGTGCAAAGATTAGCCGTAGCTGTTCAGCGCGGCAATGCGGCTAGTGATGGGCACCTTTGCACCTGGAGGGACGCGGGGCGGTTTGTTTGACACTTAGTTTTAAGTTTAGCTTAATTAGTGATAAAATTTTAGTTTTAGGTGCCTATTATTATAGTAATTTTTAAATGTATTTGACCTATCGTGTGTTTAACTAAAATAAAAAACCTATCTTTATTAAATACCTATTGTAGAATAAAACGCGAATTAAAGTACAGGCCTGTCCTTCATTACGTCTTTAAGGTATTTGTAACTATAGAGCTTAGTTACCTGAAATAAATAGTTATTGTTATTATTATACCCTTCAGCGTCCGGATTTCCATTTATACGTCCCTATCAACTACCAACTGTGTGCCTTTTGACCCCTCACGTCATCCCTAATAGTCCCCGTCGCGTCCCGATAAGCCCGGGTTTTTTTCAAAATTATTTATACATTATTTACTAACAAAACAAAGAAAATTTTGACCTTTCGTGTAAAACCCATGTTCTGAATGATTTATTAAACAACTTTGTCACAATTCAATGTGTAAACTTTAAGTGACACTATTACTTTTTGGTAGTTTTGGAGGCCATAGAACTGCTGTCAAAGCGGTCCAACTTCAAACTGTTGGTTGTACAATCTAACACCAACTGCATGCTCGTCCAATGTTGGTTGCCATTACCGAAATAAACTATTTTAGTATTAACTTCAGTTGCATAGTAACGTTTGCGGTACTTAGTTTATGAAAACTTATTAGGTAAACGTGATTCCCGGTTTTCGTCCCTATTCACCACGCCATTCCTAATTCCCCCCGGTTGACGTATGTATATAATACAATATTATGTTAGTGAAATAATACCTTAATCGTTGACATTTGATTGAGTTAAAATTAGCATAATAGACCTAAGTCTATATTGTACGCCTCTATGACGCAGGATATGGCCTTGCGTTTTTCATAGAAAAATCAAACTTTAAAGGGTGCATTTATATATTTTATAATAGAAATTTGTGTATCTATCGGAAAATTTCGTCATATTTTTTGACATTAAGGGAAATTCCGTGAAAAAAATATACAGTTAAACCTTTATTGTAAACCCCGACTTTTTCTAGCTTCAGTTTTCACACGTAAATCGCTATTTCAAAATGATATATATTAATGACTTGCACATGTTCAAACACTTAATTTAACGTCTTCGTGTATTTGTGAAATTGAAAAATAATACTTTATCCATAAGTTACAAAGGAAAACGTGGGGTGCTCAATACTTTTGGCCAAGGCTGTATTAGCTCTGTAAACCCATAAGCATGTAATAAAATTATTTGAATTTGAATTTGAAATTGTACCAGGAGCCGTAGCATGGTTGGCCTTATTACGCGATAAGTGACAAGATAAGAGCGTCGTCTCGTTCTATCGAACGGTGTCAGCCAGTGACGCACGCTCTATCCTATCATACATCCTATCGTAATAACCTGAAGTAAGTATGTTTCTAATTTTAAACTGTTTTTGTATTCCAAAAACCATCTACCGCTTAACTTTTTTGTGTTATGTTATCACTAACAAGCATTTGTTTTTAGTCAATACCTTTTCTTTTGTCACATGGAGGGTAGCTTATCCCTGTAGCACAGGTTTAAACCTATTACAGGTGTCAGCGTCACATTATGATTACTCGTCTAGTTTAACTGAATAGTAAATGTGTAGATAAATTTGTACAAGATTTTTGTTGAATAAATTATTATGATTTATCTCCTACGGCTCCTGGGGATGTGTTGTGTTGAGAATGAGGGACCCGCGTTCTTCTCTAGCTATCAACACAACGAATCCTTAAATCCATAAAGAGTCGGCAACGCGCCTGTGATTTTTCTGGAATAGCATATATATTCCTAGGTACCTATATGTCGCGCCCTGTAGCCCGGGCATTAGAATACGGCTACGGTATCCCCTGCCTGTCGTACAAGGCGACTAAAAGGGGGTCCTCGGGATGGTACACGGTTGCAGGTGGGGGCTGCTATCGGAAAAAAACCGGCCAAGTGCGTGTCGGACCACGCGAAACGAAGGGTTCCGTGCCTATTAAAAAGGTCGTATCGTCACAGAAATTTTACGGCACTTACGTCCTTTTCTTTGAGGAAGGCAGTTTTTCAGCAATATCTCGAAAACCTCTGAACCGATTTTGTTCAAAACAATTTTCGGTGAATGAAATTAATAAGCCCTATGTCCATGAATTTTTCTATATTTTTAAAATACACCGTTCAAAAATTAGAGGGGGGGGACAGAATTTTAGTGACTTTAGGGGCGATTATCTCCGGCTCTATTCACTTAATCAAAAAAAATGCTAAGAAACCTTATATTTATTTTGAAAGGCCTATCGATTGATGTGGCACACTTGGGGTCACATTGAAAAAAAAATTGACTTTTAGTTTTATGTATGGAGTGCACCCCTAAAAAAACTTTTTTTTGTCATTTTAATTACAAAACTATGTAGCGGCTAACAAAATAGGTACACCTTTCCTCAAATTTTTATTCAAATACACCTTATAGTTTTCGAGTAAAATGCCTGTGACATACGGACAGACGGACAGACGGACAGACGGACAGACGGACAGACGGACAGACGGACATGACGAAACTATAGGTAAGGGTTCCGTTTTTGCCATTTTGGCTACGGAACCCTAAAAAGGTAGATACCACTGGGGCATGACGATAGGGCGGCACTGGTGAGTTCCGTAGGAGATCCCAGAGCCGTCCGAAATGCGTCGAGGAGGACCATCGGGGGGTTTTTAGTCGGTGCGAGTCCGACATAACCTCCGCGCTATCCCCGTGGCGCGGAGGTATCCATAACGGATTTTCCTAAGGTACCTATACGTCAGTCGGTGCCTACAGGATATTTTATATTGCTAATTGGACAATACCAGTTGAAAAAATATTTCGCAGAAATGATTGCGTGACTGATACGAGTAAGAGCGTTGTTTTAAGAAACTTTATCTTGATGACATATAGGTCAAGAATACACGTTACATCATATTTGATTGTCAGTTTGTTGTTTAGGAAAATCCCAGATCAAACTGAAAGGGTGTGACTAACACATAGGTAAATTAAGCTTGTAGCAGATCTCGTGATTTTTTTCCGTATGTATAGTGGAAAACGTGGAATGTTTTAAGGTTTTTAAAAGCTTTTATTTAACTTAACCTGTTCGTTTGTTAGTGTGTTAGTTTGTTAATGTGTAATCTTGGAACTGATTTTTACCCGACTGCCGAAGGAAAGGAGGGTTATGTTTTTCGAGCGTATGTATACAAGTATGTATGTATGAATGTATCTATGTGTGTATGTCTTATTCTTTGGCACGCCCTGCAGCCTAAACCGTTTGACGGATTTCGACATATGAGGTGACATAGGCTATAATTATTGCAAAAAAACAGTTGGATTTTTGAAAAATCTTTTAATTCCTTTTGAACCAATTAATCTCAACCGATTGAGCTAAAATTTTGCGTATAAGCATGGTTTGGACGACAATTTATTTACCTATTTATCGTATGGCATTTTGGTCACTGGATTACATATAAAAGCTATATAAGAAAATAATAATAATAAGATTGATTAATTCAAAGGTTAAGATTAGTCCTCTTCGAGTACTCCGTAGCAAGTTGAGTAAGATTCTTGAGGTCCTCCGTCCGTCCTGAAAATTTTGTTATCGGGCATTCCAGAACCATGTGGTTGACTGTCTGATCGGGGTTTCCACACACACCGAGAAGAGTCGCACCGATGACAATTCAATATTATGGCACCATCGAGCTGACCTGATGATGGAGACAGAAGGTTGCCATGGGAACTCAGTAATTAACCGTCTCAATGAGTAGTTGATGATGAACAGAAAAGTACAGTCGGCAATAAAAGCTTGTACCAAAAATGAAAGTTTGTCAGAAACTTATTTTTTTGCTAATTGGACAATACCAGTAGCAATAACATTTCGCAGAAATGACTATGTGACTGATAATAGCGTTGTTTTAAGAAACTTTATCTTGGTGACATATAGGTCAAGAATACACGTCTCGTCATAATTTGATTCTTGTTTGCTGTTTAGGAAAATTCCAGATCAAACTGAAAGGGTCTGATTAACACATAGGTAAACTAAGCTTGTAGCAGATCTCGTGGTTTTCTCCGTATGTAGTGGAAAGCGCCTACACCGTAGGCGCCCGATACTCGGGTTCCTACCAGTGAATGTTTTAAGGTTTTGTACAACCTTTTGTTTAACTTGACCTGTTCGTTTGTTAGTGTGTTAGTTTGTTCATGTGTAATCTTGGAACTGATTTTTGAACCAGTTACCCTCAACCGATTGATCTGAGATTTTGCGTAATAGCATGGTTTGGATGACAATTCAATATTATGGTACCATCGAGCTGATCTGGTGATGGAGATAGAAGGTGGGCATGGGAACTCAGTAATTAACCGACGTAACCCCGTTGAGTTTGGGCTCGATAGAATCGTCTCAATAAGTAGTTGATGACGGTATACAGAAAAGTATGTACAGGTGGCAATAAAAGTTTGTACCATAAATTAAATTTTTGACAGTAATTTATATTGAACTCTTGACGAAAACGAGGGACGTTACAAGTTCAACATGTGTATTTGACATCGTAACATCCAAATGGATGAAACGATTTGAATGCAGTTTTTTTTAAATCATAGTCTTGTCTGCCGATGCTTCTTAAGCTATGTTTGTCTTGTCAGAGATGTCTTAAATACAATATCTAAACAGTACGTCCACCGACATCAAATATAACTACAACTTGGAAAAGTCAAGAAACCCTCGATTTTTTTCATTTCAAAGTTCATCTCAAAAAACGGCTGAACCAATTTTGATGAAACGTAGCTAAGAACTATCTCGATCACGTCAGCTTTCGGAAAAAAAACAACATTAAAATCGGCCCATTCGTTTAGGAGCTATGATGCCACAGACAGACACACAAGAGAATTTTTCAACTTTTCTATGTTGTTAATTATCTACCGACTTAGACACATAGACACGTCAAACATATAACACCCCTCTTTTTAATTCGACCCACTGGTCGATCACGTAACGCATTGTACGTAGGTAAGTAAGACGACCGGTTAGCCTAGTTGGTAGCGACACTGCCTACGAAGCTGAAGGTCCTGGGTTCGAATCCCGGTAAGGGCAAATATTTGTGTGATGAGCATGAATATTTGTTTCTGAGTCTTGGATGTTTTCTATGTATTTAAGTATTTATATCTATTATATATATCGTCGTCTAGTACCTATAACACAAGCCTTATTGAGCTTACTATAGGCCTAGTTCGATTTTGTGTAAGAATGTCCCCTAATATTTATTATTAAAAAAAAAAAAAGTTAGGTAGATCTAAATGTAAATTTTTTATATGGAAAAATGACAGTTGGATTGTCCTAACGCGGGTTCGAAAGGTTACGTGATTCCCCTCCGCTAGTCGATCACGTAACGCATTTTACGCGCGTCAGGTAGATCTAAATGTCAATTTTAGTATGGGAAATGGACAGTTGCATTGTCGTCACGCTCGTTCGAAACGTTACGTGTTACCCCTCTGATTTGCACGGCTAAAATACTAATCGATATCAAATTTCGGTTCTGATGTGCAATTGTAATTTTTTTATTTTTTTTTAGTTACCACACAACTATCTTTACAGGTCGTTTTTCTATCTTTTTATCTTTTTTAGGGTTCCGTAGCCAAAATGGCAAAAAACGGAACCCTTATAGTTTCGTCATGTCCGTCTGTCCGTCTGTCCGTCTGTCCGTATGTCACAGGCATTTTACTCGAAAACTATAAGGTGTATTTGAATAAAATATTCAGGATAGGTGTATTTTGTTAGCCGCTACATAGTTTTGTAATTGAAATGACAAAAAAATTTTTTTTAGGGGTGCACTCCATACATAAAACTAAAAGTTAAAAAAAAAAAATTGTGACCCCCCGTGTGGCACATCAATCGATAGGCCTTTCAAAATAAATATAAGGTTTTTAGCATCTTTTTTGATTAAGTGAATAGGGTCGGAGATAAACGCCCCGAAAGTCACTAAAATTCTGTCCCCCCCCCCCTCTAATTTTTGAACGGTGTATTTTAAAAATATGGAAAAATTCATGGACATAGGGCTTATTAATTTCATTCACCAAAAATTGTTTTGAACAAGATCGGTTCAGAGGTTTTCGAGATATTGCTGAAAAACTGCCTTCCTCAAAGAAAAGGACGTAAGTGCCGTAAAATTTCTGTGACGATACGACCTTTTTAATAGGCACGGAACCCTTCGTTTTGCGTGGTCCGACACGCAATTGGCCGGTTTTTTCTTTTTATTTTGATGTGCAAGTCAGTGTTTTTTGGTAAGCGATTGATATACGAATAGAAATCATTTGTTCTGCAAATAGGCCATGAGGGCACTTTTACAGGCATGGCTTTGTTTATATATTTGTATGCATAACTGCAATAATATCAGCCACATAATGTCCCAATTTAAACCGGCAAACATAAAAACAGAATTACAATTAAACTGACACTTAATTAACCGAGACCAATCAGGACGCGCCGTAAAATGGCGTCATAAAGTCCAAATAATATGGGCATTTTTTCCCTTCAGTTTTTTAATTTATCGCCAATTTCGGCCATTTGGCCTTATTACACCCAATTATGGCCTGCGGTAAAATTTGGGGGTATATTTAACTGTAATGAACTCATACCAGTTTGATACCTTACTTACAAGGGCCAGAAGGGTTCTGCACTGCAACACATTGGCAAAAGCAATGGGATTTGCGAGCACAGTCCTTCAATAACTTCGCGTTATGAAATGAAAATGAAAATTAAATTAAAAATGAAATGAAAAAAGTTTATTCAGATAAACAACCGAATTGCTAAACTTAAGTGGCAGTGGGACACATTGCACGTAGAACCGATGGCCGCTGGGGCGGAAAGGTTCTCGAGTGGCGACCACGTACCGGAAGGCGCGGCGTGGGTAGGCCCCCCACAAGGTGGACTGATGACCTGGTAAAGGTCGCGGGAGTCCGATGGATGCGGGTGGCGCAGGACCGGTCAATTTGGAACTCTCTGGGGGAGGCCTATGTCCAGCAGTGGACGTCTTTCGGCTGATATGATGATGATGATGATGATGAGATAAACAACCCTTGCTTTACATTATTTTCTTCTGCCAAACTGCAGGACAGTTTGTTGGCAGAGGGACTCCCTTACAGAACAATAGATGGGTAGGCTTAGCTAATAGCTAGTTACTTTATCTACATAGTTTTATTTGATAATGGTTAGGTACAGTACAGCTCACGTGATCACTTTACTTAGACTACATTTCCAGTTTAGATTTTAATTTTTCTAAGAAAAACTCCTTCACTATATTTTTAAACATTCTAAGTGTTTTACATTCCCTTATATCTAGGCTTAGGACATTTGGTAGCATACCGTGGTTCTAAAATCCATGGAGTCGCCGAATGTGAAATTTTCGAAGTGAACTTCAAAGTATGAAGTTTTATTAAAAGGCTTAGGACTTTTTGAAACATATCATGCTTCTATATTCTATGGAATTTTTAGTTGTAAAATAATGTATAATAAAGAAAAAAGGACATTTAATAAAAATAGTATAATGTAATATATTAATTTACAATGCATTTTATAACGGTGATATAAAAATTAAACCTAGAAAATATAACGTTAATTTCAACAGACGAAACGTGATCGGTCGAAACGTCGCTAAGCTTTACTCAACAAATCAAACTTAAACTGACGCTTCTAGGGGCTATAACAAAATTAATTAATGAAACATTTTTAGGTCAACTCTATCAGTTCTTTATAAGCAATAATTCTACATATTTATGTTAATATTTTTTAATTTTAAATTCCGATTTAATGGGCACTACTCACTAAACACCGGCTTTAAAGAGGATGTATAACTAGATAAATAATATTGTAGCATCACATGCGATCAGTAATTAGTATTATTATATAGGTTTATGATAACATTAATTACGTTCGATTAAAATGCACTCACTATCGAACGATGTGACAGTATGTACAGCCGTAGTATGGTTGGCATTGTCACAACCATGCTACGGCTCCTAAACACTACAACATCATATCTTAAAACTAAATTTCAAATTGTTACACCCGTCCTGGTTGCGAGCTCCGTACATCCAGGTGTCTTAAACTCTCTGCCCTGTCTCACCGTACTGGTTTCCTATCAAATTCCTACGCTGTTCAGGCTTTTCGTCTGTGGAATGATCTCCCTCTTACCGTCAGGCAAGCTCAGATCAAATTGCCATTTTAACGCAAGTTGCATAAGCATCTCTTTTCTACTATTTAAGATTGATGATCCTCGTGATATATTTGTACGGGTACATATCATCATCATCATATCAGCCGAAAGACGTCCACTGCTGGATAAAAGGCCTCCCCTAAAGAGTGCCAAATTGACCGGTCCTGCGCCACCCGCATCCAGCGGACTCCCGCGACCTTTACCAGGCCATCAGTCCACCTTGTGGGGGGCCTACCCACGCCGCGCCTTCCGGTACGTGGTCGCCACTCGAGAACCTTTCCGCCCCAACGGCCATCAGTTCTACGTGCAATGTGCCCCGCCCACTGCCACTGCCACTTAAGTTTAGCGATTCGGAGGGCTATATCGGTTACCTTGGTTCTGCTGCGGACAGCCTCGTTTCTGATGCGTTCGCGCAGAGAAACTCCTAATATAGCCCTCTCTATTGCCCTTTGGGTGACTTATACATATGATTGTATGTATTTAAGTATGTATATGTAAGTTTATATTATATGCATTATATAAGTATGTATATTTGTATATTCATGTAATTAGTTGATTTGTGTTTCCATTCGAGTCTCAGTATTTAAGATCCTGCACCACTAAAGTTTCTGTTGAGCCCAATGGCTGATAGCATTAAGTCCGCCAATTGTACTTTTATCGGTATATTTGTGCAATAAAGTTTAAATAAATAAATAAAATACCACCGACAATCTGACTAATTCTGAAATATAAACTGAACAGCACCACACCTCAAGATCGGCGATGTGCGAAGCTTCCAAAAAGCATAGCCGAATAGCGCCCCAGATCATCCAAGCGGCTCAGTACAAAGTACATGTACATCGTAGACATGCCCAAGCCATCGATATGTGCTCAGTAGGAAGCAGGCATGTTAATATGCAAAGCAGAATGCGCTGTAATAGTTGTGCAGTGCGGTTATAGGAAATTGGCTCGTGACAATTTTTTTTAAACTTAGCTTCAAAATACTGAGTCGTGTGTGCTTGTTCACGAAAAAAAAGTAGCCATCGAAAACTAAGTGTCCGCTGTCACCCAGTAGGTCTAGGTAGTTCAAACCGCGATTAGATAGCCAACTGAGTATTCTTTTTTATGTGTAAGAATCTAAAATCCATCCATTTTTCCTAAAAGTTGTGAAATCCTACATAATGCCAGTTAAGGCTTAGAGCTAAAATTATTGCATAGAAATGTGTCTACTTCTGGCATGATTTAAAACAATTCATGACCTGGAGCCGTAGCATGGTTGGCGTTATCACGCGACAAGTGACAAGATAAGAGCGTCGTCTCGTTGTATCGAACGGTGTCAGCCAGTGACGCACGCTCTATCCTATCACCTATCGCGTGACAAGGCTCCAGCATACGGAAATTAAGAGTCTGCAAAGATATTCGCGGAACATTATAGCATCGATAATCTATTTGAGTAAAGGAAAAAGAAGAACCTCTATAATCCAAACGTGAAAATTAAAAAAAAATCTAAGAGAAAGTTTGCCCAAAAATGATTGGCAGCTGATATAAATATCCATAACGCCACTCACCTTTTTATAAGTAAATTCTTTAAAAAATGTCATTTAATATTGAAAATTTATGGGCTCTTTTTCCTAACTATGTATATTTTTTTTGCAATCCACCCTTATATTGCAAATTTTATGTATGCAAATATGTAATGTAATTTTTTTATCATGAAATAAATAATCTAATGTAATCTAATCTTAATGCAAAAACATAATGAAAAATAAATCTGTTTTCCTTGTGAGTTAAATCTGGCGTGAGTTTTGGGACGCCTTAGAATATAATGACTAATATTGTAAGTAGGTACATTATGTTTTTACAAAATCAACTTGTTAACTTGTACTTGGCTACTTTCCTAAAAAATGATATATTTAGTTCGCCAGTTAGATTATCAAAAAATATTGGACACGTATTTTTTTGTTTGTCAATTAAACAAAAAAATATGAATATATTATAGCCCGTTAAATTTCCGCGTGACGTCACATTATGGTACACTTTTTAGCATAATGTGACGTCACGCGGAATTTCAAGTGGGACAATTCAGACCAATTGATCTAGTCCCAGACTAGGCAAAGCCTGTACTATGGGTACTAGACAACGAATAAACATACTTATATAGATAAATACATACTTAAATAGATACCAAACATCCAAGACCCGAGAACAAACATTCGTATTCATCATAAAATAAATTGTGCCCCGACCGGGGATCGAACCCGGGACCTCAAGCTTCATAGTCAGGTTCACTAACCACTAGGCTATTCGGTCGTCAAACAAAGAAAAACTCATTGGTACGAGCTGGGATTCGAACCCACGACTGCCGTTTGACAGCCGCACGCCTGAACCACTAGGCCACCGTAGCTTAATACAATACCTACCTGAGATAAACTATTTCTCCCGAGTGGCCAATCCTCACCGACCGACTACAGCATTAAGCATGCATGGCAGTGGTTCCTAAAATTCGGACAAAGCGATGAGGGGGGTTTATGGCTTCCGGCGAGTTGCGGCAGCTAACTCGAGGGCTGACGTCATGGTGATCAATACTTCCTTGGTAATAAGTATTTGAAGATGCAATTAGCCTAGTTGCATGCTATGACGGTATAGCTAGGTTTAGGATGCATTGCAAAAATGATTACCTATTCTATCCGAACTAGAAATAGTGATTTGTGTCTCAAGGGAGCAAAATGACGTATCGTATTTACGACGAGGGTGGTACATTGAATCCAGAGCGAAGCGAAGGATTCTACGATAGAATCCTGAGCGTAGCGAGGGATTCAAGCGTTAACGCCCATGGCGAAAATAATTTTGCTCCTGAGTGACACATATAATTTTTCATACCGACTATGGGGAAAATATAACAGTCATTGATAGTTTTGACTTCAGTAAAATGTATAATTTATTGTGACAACTTTATTAAATATTTGCGAAAAATTTATACACATATAATCACGCCTTTTTCCCAGAGGGGTAGGCAGAGATCACGGATCTCCATTTGCTACGATCCTGACGAACCACTTTCGCTTCACTCACCTTCATAACATCTCTCATACATGCTCGTCGGTTTAGGGTACTTTTGACCTGGCCCTTTTGTAACATTTCTCCAATTTGATCAGAGAAAGTTCGCCAAGGTCTTCCCCTTCCAACTTGCCCTTCCACTCCTTTTATATACACTCTCTTCGTTAATCTTCTCTCATCCATCCTCTCTACATGCCCAAACCACCTTAACATACCCTTCTCAATTTTCGTGACTATATCTCCATCTAGTAAAGTTAAAACTTGAAATAATTATGTTCGTTTGTAATCGATTACGTTGAAATTACAATCGATTATTTTATTAAGATCTGTGTTCAATTGGCACTTTGTTAAATGGCAACTAAATTTTAAAAAAAGTAGCTTGAACAGAAAAGTAACATTCTGATCCCTCTCATCATGAAGCAAAACTTACTTTTCCGAATGAAAGGTGTGAAAAAAGAATTAACCTCTCGCTTGGCGTATTTCCTTTTCTACCCTGTAGGTTCAAACTGTGCGCCGCATTTAGTAACTTTACTAAAACAGTGACAGGAAAGCCTGTAATAGAAAAAAACCGGCCAAGTGCGAGTCGGACTCTTAGCTGGTCATTTTAAAATGAGAACCAAACTATGTTATTATGGAGCGTGCGTCCCGACGACCCTTAAGTCGTTAACTGTATTTTTTAAAAGTCGGTTACCTATAATAAAAGTAGCTATACAAACAAACGAAAATCACCATATACATATACCGCCCACGCTATGTAAATCGACTTAACAATATAATTATAATATATGTAATGTATGCGTGTGATAATGATATGATTGATCGGTATAGTGTGGGAGACGGTACTGGCGAGGACACAAGTGAATTCCAAAATGTATAATATTGTGTATGTGTATTTCGAAGAACTAATAAATTGAAATTCACCATCAAAAGTTTTACACACATATATTAGACACAAAATGATAAATTGAATTAGGTAATATATTAATAACTACAACTTAGAAAAGTTGAAAAACCCCCGACATTTTCATTTCAAAGTTCAATAACTCAAAAACGCCTGAACCGATTTTGTTGAAACGTAGTTAAAAACACTTGGGTTAAAATTATCTATGACACAAAAAAAACCGCATTCAAATCGGTCCATCCGTTTGGGAGCTACGATACCACAGACAGATACACAGATAGACAGACACGTTCAACTTATAACACCCCTCTCTTTGCGTCGGGGGTTAAAAACACTTCTACACGCCGCTCTCCGTCATGCCCAGTCCAAAGGTCCCCAAAATGCTCGCGGCATTATTGCCTCATCATCATCATCATCATCATATCAGCCGAAAGACCTCCACTGCTGGACATAGGCCTCCCCCAGCCACAATGACCGGTCCCGCGCCGCCCGCATCCAGCGGATTCCAGCGACCTTTACCAGGTCATCAATCCACCTTACCTACCCACGCTGCGCCTTCCGGTACGTGGTCGCCACTCAAGAACCTTTCCGCCCCAATGGCCATTGGTTCTACGTGTACTTAAGGGTACCGGGCACCCAAGGTCGCTGGAGTCTGGTCATGGTATATCAGCCGAAAGACGTCCACAGCTGGACATAGGACATAGGCATCCCCCAAAGAGTGCCACAATGACCGGTCCTGCGCCTTCTGCAGCCAGCGGACTCCAGCGACCTTCAAAAATTTTACACGCATATAATAGACACAAAATGATAAATAGAATTAGATAATCTATACAAATAATATAAAACTCTTGCGTTACTGACCGATTGACTAAACCTCAGCCTAAACTGCTAAAGATATAAGCATACAATTTGGAACATATATGCTTTACAGTAAGTGGATATTTACAGTACGTGGAGACTATGAAAGGATTTTCGAAATTCAACCCTTAAGGGGGGGAAATAGGGTTTGAACCGTTTTATGGAAATAGTTCATTTGGAAAGTTATAGACTTGAATCTTTGTATGAAGGTTCCTTACTGAAAAACACAACAAATGATTTCGCGTTATTATAAAAAAATCGTCCTTTAAGGGGCTTAAAAAAGAGTTGAAAATTTGTATGGGAAACATGTCGTTTTTAAAGTTAGACGTTTAAAACTTCGGTCACAATAATCCTAATGTACAGTTAAAACATCGATAAGGGCACTTTTTTCTAATTCATCCCTTGAATGGGTTAAGAAGGGGGTTGAAATTTCACATAAGTAATGTATGATTTTTAATGATAAACTGTGGATAGAAACATGAAAGCAGCACAGCATATTTCTTTTGTAATATGTAGATCTATCCAAAAAAAAATTTTAAACTTGCCCCCTAAAGGGCTGAACTAGGAGTTGTACCGAGAACACGTTCAAAGTTCATTTACAAACTTAGAAATTTGAAAGTTTGTATATTACGACGAAGAGTTATTTATAGGGGACTTCCCCTATAAATAACTCTTACTTACTTAAGTAGTAGTAGGCCGTTACAAGCGTAACAATTAAACAATTATTTCAAAATTTACACTTAACTATTACGCGGGCGAAGCCGCGGGCAAAAGCTAATATATACTAAAATACTAAACTAGGTACCTAAAATTAGAAGTATAATAACGTACCTTCTACAGCCCGCTCTCCGTCATGCTCAGCCTAAAGGCCCCCAAAATGCTCGCGGCTTTGCCTCGCTAAACAGCAATTAAGTACGACCTTTTTAAATTCAAATTAAAAATGTTTTATTTCAGACCCGCTGCTCGTATGTGTTAAGTTTTGTACGTACTTTAGGCAGATCTAAATGTCATTTTTTACAAAGTGCCAGTCGAGTTGTTCAACGCTCGTTCAGGTCACTTGTTCCCTTTTTTTAAGAACCCCATTTTAACACATATAATTAACCAAATAGCTCACGAAATTTCACGAGAATCAGTGCCGTGTAGAGAAGAACAGCCGGTCAGCCGGACATTCGAAA
This sequence comes from Epinotia nisella, assembly GCA_932294315.1. NCBI lineage: Eukaryota > Metazoa > Arthropoda > Insecta > Lepidoptera > Tortricidae > Epinotia > Epinotia nisella. Next base: position 1,935,081 of record OW028699.1, read on the forward strand.
GATTTTTTGGCCAAAACGAAACGGAGAACTTCGCTTCGCTCGCTCGTACAATAGATTAGACTAGATATTTTATTACAAATTTGCATACATTTAAAAAAAATATGAATTTTTATCACGATCGTCAAAAACAATGAAAACTATAGATACAATAATAGAAAAATGACAACAAATGTAATGTATAACGGAAATAGAAAAATAAAAAAAACACAAAAAAAGTATATCAACCGGTGATGTCATTCAATTTACCTACAATATTAATGTCCATTAGAAAATACGTGACACAATAGTTACATTTAATAAATTTATTTTGTTCAACAGTCCTTATCTGTGTGAAGATAAGGACTGTTAAATAACATCACGGTCAAGAACAGTAGATACTTAGAGCAAAAATTCATCATAAATCATAAGTAACAAAAATCGGACAAGTGCGAGTTCAACTCGCGTGGTGAGGGTTCCGTAAAACTCATATTCTCTAAGCATTAGGAGCTCCGTACAAAATACAAAAAAATATTGAGAATTTTCCCTTTACTTTAAATAGTCAAACTTCTTTAAGGTTTTCCTGTAATCTTTAGGCGAGGAACTATTTTCCATATTATTTTCAGAATTTTAAGCCTAGTTTCTGAGATAAGGGGGGAATGGTCAATTTTCGTCTTATTTCCTAAATTACTTAAAATCTATTTTTGCTAAATTTATAAAAAAATATATATCTGAGATGCTTACAACAACCTCTTTCATTTCATATGTCACACAATTCGGAAACTTTTTTTTTTAATTTTCCAGTTTACCCCCCAAAAGTTACTTTACGCATCTTTGGGTCACCAATCTACATATGTGTACCAAATTTCAACTCAATCAGTCTAGTAGTTTCGGAGCAAATCGGCTGTGACAGACGGACAGACAGACAACCGAGTGATCCTAGTTCCGTTTTTTCCTTTTGTGGTACCGGAACCCTAAAAAAAATTTAAATTCATTAACACTTTTATACTCACCACTACAAGTACAGTCAGAGCCAGATTTCGGCCGTCCCCCGGTATTCCGACTTTTGTCTTCGGACGCGTTTGCATGTCCAATGCCTCATTTGAAATTGTAATTTTACAATACCTTAGTTTTTAAAGCTAAATACCGTTAAGATATTTTTGCTATTGTTTTTTTTTTACTACTGCAAAACATTTGGGTCGTTCTTCTTTTTTACCGACAATGAACCGAGGTTTTTCTGTTTTTTTGGTTTTTGAACTAGGTATCGAAAATTGTGGTTATGAAGTGCGATTTAAAAAAAATGCATAGGTTTCTTCATCAGAACTAATTAAAGTTTCCTTTCTGGCCAATATAAATATTTATTTACGGTTGGTTTCTAAAAAAAACATGTGACAAAGTGGACTCTTTCAGTGGGGACCACATTTTGGTTTACCACTCTGTCACGGCATTCTACGAAAAAAAACATTAAAAAAAATGCTAGTTAGAGAAAGTGAAATATTAAATATCACTAATTAATAAAATAATATGAACGTTCATTCGAACATTATAAAACCGTAAACATCATTACTCAAATGAGATGCCGTAATAAGACGAAGGACAGGCTATTGTCGGTCGAAAAGAAGAACGACCCATTTCCGGACGTCTAGTTTCCCCTCTAGTGTCGGTGGCCAAAAACTAGTGCCTATGACAGTTGCTGCTCCGGGCGCCAAGATGTAACCGGGATAACGTGAAGACTAAAACTGCGAAGGTTTTCAGTGGAATAAAATATTGTGAGGAATCTTGGATATTTATTATATTCTGCCATTAATATGGGTATTAATAACTAATATAAACTAAAAAGTATTACTTTTACTTAAAAAGGTACATGTTAAAATTAGTACTTAAGAAAACGAATAAATCATTTTTCAATTTTACAAGTTAAAACTCAAATCAATTAAGGATGAGCAACGCGCTTGTGACTTTTCTGGCATCCGAAGCGTCCATAGGCTACGACGACATGGTATTAAACATGGTATCCAGTGGGGGCGGGTAAGCGGAGATTCATTTCAATATATAAAATGTCGAATAGTCATTGTTAACGATTTACAAGCTCAAATGTGACAAACGGACAGAATACAATATTTCGTAAAAAATATGCCAAGCCGCGCTAACACTCTTGCGAAGTAGTGAGTTCTCATGTAAGGCCAAGTCTGCACATATTCTTATCCAACATTATGCTATGACATAAACTTTTTATATACACAATGCTTTATAATTTTCGTGTTTGTATATTTGTAGGGACTAAGACGTAGGTGACAACTTTAGTCAAGTTAGTAAATGGGCCAAAATTCTTTTTGATGCCTATAAAAACGTCCCTTGTACATTTTAACCCATAATTTTTACTTATTCGGATAATCTTAAGAAAACTATTATTTTCTAATTCACAATGACATATTCATACCCGAATGATGACCATTATCGAAATATTTGGACTCAAAATAAAATTAAATAAATGTTTGGTAACAGTGGACAGTGGTAATTTGAGTACCAAATGTGACTTTTTGTAATAAAAAACCCAGGGTGGTGGGAAAATTTATAATAAACAATGAGGCCCAGTTGAGAACTAACGTAACACTACTAGGAAAATATAACGAGACATCTACAATTTTTTATAAGTTTTCATCTCTATTTTAAGCACTAAAAAGAATTTTGGCCTAAGAAGGTACCTCTGCCAACGAAGTAAGTGATCTTGTGGGTCGATCACGTAACATTTCTTACGCGCGTTTGGTAGATTTAATTCTAATTTTTCCATTTAAAAAGTGACATTTAGATCTACCTGACAATGCGTTACGTGATTGACCCCCTGGATTCGAATCCTCTTAAGGGCAAATATTGGTATTATTAACACGAGTCTGGAACAATATGTTGCTGAGTCTTGGATATTTAGTACTAATACCTATTTCTTGTTGTCATTCTGTCCCGTTAGCCAAGAGACAATATGACACAGTTTTTTATAAAAATTGTTACAACATGGACATCTAATTAGCTTAGACGATGGCTCTATTAAAAGCCATCTCTCATCTCTTCCATTAAGAAGAGGTCGAAAATGTCAAGAAAACCCCTAGAGTTTAACCAGCAACATCACAATTTTAAAAAGTGACCCAGGAGACGTAACCATGGCAACTAGGACAGAAAAAAGTTGATTTAAGTGCCGTGAATGCGGGTTACTTTAGCCCTGGGGGGTAACTTTGGCTTTCGCAAATTATTCTATCCACCGCTTTTTTAAGAATTTGAACAGGATCAAATCAGCATAGTTTTAATTTCAGCTAACTGCTCACGTTGTTACTTTTTTTATGTGACATTGCTATGTGTGGTTTTTATGCGGGTCAAAGTAGCCCTTCAGTGGGTCAAAGTAACCCGAGTTTACGTGCGTTTTTATCCATATATGTATATCCACCGTCGTCTAGACATACTAAGTACAAGCTTCGTTTAATTTGGGACTATTGTGGAATCAAAACCAACGTGCCGGCCGGGCCATAAATCTCCGGGCCGGCCACGTGCCTTTTCTATAGCTCGTTTTATTGCCCGGCCGGCAAGTTGGTTTTGACTCCACAATAGTTCAATTCGTCAAATAATAATAATAAATATTTGCGGACAATCTTACACAAATCGACCTAGTCCCAAACTAAGCAAAGCTTGTACTATGGGTACTAGACGACGATAAACATACTTATATAGATAAATACATACTTAAATACATAGAAAACATCCATGACTAAGGAACAAATATTCGTGCTCATCACACAAATAAATGCCCTTACCGGGTTTCGAACCCAGGACCTCTTGCTTCGTAGGCAGGGTCACTACCAACTAGGCTAAAGCGGTCGTCAAAATTATTGATATAAGTGTCGATGGATTTGCGAAGCACTTTTTTGTCATTATTATACTAATTAACATGAAAGTGACTGATTGAGTTACTTCGAGAATATAGTATTACGGCTGCGCCTCTTGAACTTAGCGGATGCACTACCGTGCCCCTAATTCCCAAAACGTCGTTTATATACGGAGCCCGAATATTTTTTAAAAGAGCGTTAATGAAGACAAACTAATAATGGTTATTTAACTAATGATTCTTTTTTCATTGTCAGCCATTAATACTAATACAAGTTTTAGCGTGGGCGAGGTTTGTTGGCCTTGTCCATAAAGACTCGATTTTATAACTCTAAAAAATGTTTTGAATTGGATTGTCGAATCTCGCCTTTAGAGAATTGTCTACATTTCAATGCTGACATAGTGAATATAAAATACAATACAAATACAAAATATTTTATTTGGTTAAAAGACAGTGGTTTACAGACAGGGCAAGGTTGAGGCCTCTCATTAGGTATATATGTACCTGTGTTGAGAAGTCTCGCTCTTCCAAACCCAAACATAGTGCATTGTAATGATCCACAATTTTGAAAATATAGATTTATAGGATTATACTAACTTAATCTAAGTTTATTGCATGTGTGTGTGTGTGTGTGTGTGTGTGTGTGTGTGTGTGTGTGTGTGTGTGTGTGTGTGTGTGTGTGTGTGTGTGTGTATGTGTGTGTATGTGTGTGTGTGTGCGTGTGTGTGTGTGTGTGTGCGTGTGTGTGTGTGTGTGTGTGAGCGTGTGTGAGCGCGTGTGTGTGTGTGTAATTTGTCATTTCAATTTTGAACAGGCTTTCTAAAAAAATCAAACCTCTCAATTGATGTTTTATATGTGAGAATGAAAGAGTCGTTACAAATCCAATTTACATTTGAATTTAGGAATAGAATGGAGGCGAAAGTTACAATTAATTATAACTAGTTACACGCTGACGGTTTGTCTGTTTAAAGTTAAATATGATAAAGCACTAGATTATGTATGTCTTGTTTGTGTGTAGGTAGTACTATATTATACTAATGTTACAAGCTGTAGTTAATGAAGCTTAGACGTTGGATATTCGTTCACGCTAAAACAACTAAAATTTATAGTGTATCATTTGATATTTACCAGTAGTTGTGGATGATGGAGCGAGCTTGGGAGTAGCTATAAAGGGGAGGGCAAATGCGCAAAAGATCCCACTGGGTCGAAGTGTATCCGAAAGGGCCCTCAACTAGATAATATAAGATAAGATAAGTATTCTGCCTAAAATTAACCTGTTAAATACCGCCATTGACACAGCATGATTTATTGTCAGTAGATACCGGACCGGTTTTAGAACGGTCGCGAAAACGTATTAGCATAGGACATAGTAGTTCGTTATAATGAAGTTGTACCAAAGAACTGTCATTTATATAGGGTCCCGTAGTTTGCGAGTGTGTCTGTCTGTCTGTTACCTCTTCACGCTTAAACAAATGAACCGATTTAGATGGGTATACAGATAGTTTGAGCTTCGGGAAGACATAGGATAGTTTTTATCCCGGAAATCACCCCGTAATGGGGTGAAATCGGGGTGAAAGTTTGTATGGAGCTACGATATATATGAGTTCTACGCGGGCATAAGCTAGTAACTATAAGCCAAAATTGAACTTAATGAAAATGAAAACCCTTGCTAAACTTAAGTGGCAGTGGGCGGGGCACATTGCACGTAGAACCGATGGCCGTTGGGGCGGAAAGGTTCTCGAGTGGCCACCACGTACCGGAAGGCGCGGCGTGGGTAGGCCTCCCACAAGGTGGACTGATGACCTGGTAAAGGTCGCGGGAGTCCGCTGGATGCGGGTGGCGCAGGACCGGTCAATTTGGAACTCTCTGGGGGAGGCCTATGTCCAGCAGTGGACGTCTTTCGGCTGATATGATGATGATGATGATGATGAAAATGAAAAAAAAATATATTTTTATACAAACACAAAGTATTTTATACCGCCAAGTGGCCCAAAACATGTTTGCAATTTTCAGAGGACAACTTACATACAAATAAGCAGTGTAAGTTAAATAAAACCTTACAAAATATGACGGGACCCTCTCTCTTCAATCGCGATAAAACTTAACCGGTTTATGCTAATCATTTTTTATTAACTACGGGTATTAAGCATTATTATGTCTCGCCATATCAATTTGGCACCAATCCATACAACAGTAGTAATTAATACTTCGGCATGATATTGTCGGCCATGATTGATTGAAATGTCAAATAATTTTTATTCAAACTAGCTTGCCCGCGACGGCCGCGACTCCGTCCGCGTATAACTCGTTTATATCGTAGCTCCATACAAACTTTCACCCCCTTTGGGGATGATTTCCGGGATAAAACTATCATGTCGTTCCCCGAAACTCAAACTATCCTTATACCATCATCTAAATCGGTTCAACGATTTAAGTGTGAAGAGGAAACCGACGGACAGACACACGTTCGCATTTATAATATTACTGGCTTCCGCCCGCGACTTCGTCTGCGTGTATCTGGGATAAAAACTATCCTATATTTTAATCCAGGCTATAAACTATCTTCGTGCAAAATTTCGTCGAAATCGGTTAAGCCGTTTAAGCGTGATTGAGTAACAAACGTTCAAACATCTAAACATCCAAATATCCAAACATCCAAACTTTTGCATTTAGTACATAAGTAGGATATATTTGATAAATAAAATGTTTGTATGGATGGCAGAGATACTAAAAAGGTCTGTTGTCTCCTTTTCTTAAATCGCGGACTAAAACTGTAATATTATTTTAAAAAAAAAAGAAAAAAAAATATTCAGCTTTACAGTATTTTCTTCTGCCAAACTGCAAGACAGTTTGTTGGCAGAGGGTCTCCCTTACAACAAAATAGATGGGTAGGCAAAATGGATGGGATTCCTAAAGAAATCCATAATTTCATCTGCCTTAAATGTAATGTGCATGGCAATCATCATTTGCCCCAATTAGATGTTTTCAGAAACTGTTAACTTTCAGGATTTTTATAAAACAAACCTAACCTACAAGGTTCTATACAAAGTTTATATAAATCGTCCTGAAAATGTTACCGTTTAAGACAAAAACACTATTATGGCAATTGTCTAAGCGTTATGGTACATGAAATTATGGATATCAGACAGAATACCAGCCTAAACTATAGTATTTATATGATTCCTCAATAATAAAAAAATTGCTTGGTGCATATTTAAAAACTGGAAGATCCCAAAATTATTTTGATAGCTTTTATACAAGGTGCTAAAAAATCTTAAACTATAAATTAATAATATTGAAAATTAAATTTTGTGCCAATTCTGTAACAGATAAGAGATTTCATTAGATAATTAAAAGTACCTAAAAAGTTAGCACCTTTTATAAACAAATGATCTCAAAAGATTTTTCGAAAAACACAACCGCTTTTTGGCAAATATGTCACCTATGTCACTCCCACGATTAAGACGAATCCAACAACACCTCACATGTTGAAATCCGTCAAACGGTTAAGGCTGCAGGGCGTGCCAAAGAATACATACACACATACATACATACGCTCGAAAAACATAACCCCCCTTTCCTTCGGCAGTCGGGTAAATAAGAGGGAACGATTTATACACACTCTGACTATAAAGTGGTATTTTTAACATAATATATTAACATATCAATATCGGTTGTGGATGTCCAAACGTTATCTCCCGCGGCACTACAAAGCTTAAGTACAGTCAGATAATGCGTCATCAGTCTTGTTTGTTTGCCGACTGTACTTGATGGATGGGTTGGTGATAAGATAAGTTTATATGTAAACAGTTTTAGGAGCAGGTATGGCTTTGAGCAATGAGCACACACATCTATTCGACAATGAATAGGCATCATCATCATCATCATCATCATCATATCAGCCGAAAGACGTCCACTGCTGGACATAGGCCTCCCCCAGAGAGTTCCAAATTGACCGGTCCTGCGCCACCCGCATCCAGCGGACTCCCGCGACCTTTACCAGGTCATCAGTCCATGATGATAGGCATGATGACTTAGATTTTTTCACGATGCCATTCGAACCAGTTTCTGGAGTGGAGCAAATGTTTGTATGGGAGCAACTACAATTAAAGAACATAAATACCCAAAAAAATTAGTTAAAGACGGACCTCGCTGGCGGCACCCGAAACGCTTCATGCCGATTGACTCAAAAGTATGACGTCACAGTTAGGTATTTGAACTAATCATTGTAGGGGAAATCAAGTAAATTGCTGTTTCGGTCGCGAAATACTGCGTTTAGGTCCATAGTTGTATTATAATTTTGTTTCTATAAAAGCGGAAGGATTCTATTGGTAGCTTTAAATTTACACTTGGACAAAAAAAAACAAGTTTTTTTTTAATTTTCAAGGTTCATATCTTTTTAGGATATTCATTATATTTTTTAATTTATACGTTATTACAATAATTTACTGGTTTACTATCCATTTAGCAATACTATGTTATCAATTTTAACATGCCTATTGGAATCGGTTTAAAATAAAATCAAAAAATCATTTATTTCAGACCTTAATTTAGTTTAGTAGTGTTAGTTAGGTTTAGTAGCTTTAAGCCTGCCGAAACAGAATAGCCGCACGCAATAGAAATTAAACTCTAATTCAACGGATGATTATATTTATTTATTTATTTATTTATTTATTTATTTATTTATCAGCTTACTTAAACTAAACATTTTTGCATGATATCTTAGGTAAGTGGGTCGTTCTTCTTTTTTACCGACAATGAATCGAGGTTTTTCTGTTTTTTTGGTTTTTGAACTATCGAAAATTGTGGTTTTGAAGTGCGATTTTAAAAAAAATGCATAGGTTTCTTGATTAGAACTAATTAAAGTTTACTTTCTGGCCAATATAAATATTTATTTACGGTTGGTTTCTAAAAAAAACATGTGACAAAGTGGACTATTTCAGTGGGGACAACATTTTGGTTTACCACTCTGTCACGGCATTCTACGAAAAAAACAAACATTAAAAAAAATGCTAGTTAGAGAAAGTGAAATATTATATATCACTAATTAATAAAATAATATGAACGTTCATTCGAACATTATAAAACCATAAACATCATTACTCAAATGAGATGCCGTAATAAGACGAAGGACAGGCTATTGTCGGTCGAAAAGAAGAACGACCCAAGTAAAGGTAAACATATTAAGAAACTAATCATATGTTGTTTTACGATACAAGTGTAGGTATTACATTAAGTTAAAGTAAGCCACCTTCCGTACTAGTTAAAACTGTATCACGGCAAGGTACCCTCCTTCTCCCCATGATATTTTATATGATATTCATATTTTTTATTCTCATATAGTATTTAACTATTTAGTGTCCTGCCAGACATGGAAAAGTATGATAATAAAATATTGAAGATTAATAGTTACATTGTATGACAAGGGGCTAAAATAAGCCATATGAAAGAAAGAAAGAAGAAAGAAAAAAACACGTATTTGCCACGAAATGGTCACAACTCAGCGTGATGCTGGCAGCGCCAGCGCTGGTCTTCCGTTATCCATATCACCACGAGATGGTTATTTTCCCGAGCCAAGTGAGGGAAAATTGTTCGAGGGGTAACATGGCTTTTAGACCAGAGTACTACACACTACTTTACACTCTACTTTACACTTCGACTGATCCACGATCAATAACAAATTCCACGGCGAAAAGATTGTTGAATTTGGCAGCATTTTATTTTTTAATAAACTGCTTTGACACATATATTAAAATATTGACACCACGAGAAAACGCCTCTTGAAGCCGCGTCCAAACGGCCCAGCAGTCTAACCCCGCTCAATCTCATAGCTTATGCCCTGTATGCAGCCAACCACGCTTGAACGTTTGGACGCGGCTACAGACGGTCAGAGAGGCGTATTTTTTTTAATGATTGTGAATTAGTGAATAAAAAACACCTAATGTTTGAAATTAATTATGTCTCCTGATTAGTCGTCGTAGCTGTATACTGTTTAGTTCATAGCGAATACAAATTATGTTTTTTTAAAGAGTTGTGATTTTAGTACGGTGAAGTGTTTTGACTGGTCAATTAAAATGTTTAAAAAGTCATAAATATGTATACATATTTTCCCTAGGGGCTATTCATGCGCATGGGGGCATGCGGCTGTCAAACGACGGTAGTGGGTTCGAATCCCGGCTCATACCAAAAGGAAAAAACATAGTGATGAATGGTCTGCGTACATCTGCGAAGAAATTTAAAGATGTAAGTATGTGATTTTATTTTTATTTTTTTATAATGGCATCCAAGCACTGAACAAGCCTGGAAAGTACAATAAGGTGCAACTTGTTTGGATACCAGGGCACGAGGGCTTCATCGGCAACGAAAGAGCAGATGAGCTTGCAAGAAGGGGGTCTACAAATCACTTTGTAGGTCCAGAACCGTTTGTGGGACTCTCACAGGGAACCATAATATCGGCCTTTAAAGCCTACACCAAAACCAAACACCAGCACGAGTGGAGGAATGAGGCGGGTTTAAGGCACTCAAAGCTCTTCATAGAAGGAGTGGACTCGGGCTGGACCAAAAAACTCTGGAAATCCAGCAGGAAGCAACTCAGGATTATATCTGGGGTGTTCACAGGTCACTTCGGCGTCAAGGATCTTTTGGCCAAGATGGGACTATCGAACAGTACAGACTGTAGAATGTGTGGCGAGGAGGATGAGACTATGGAACACTTACTGTGTAAATGTCATGCCCTTGCCACAAAGAATGAATCTCTTTGGTAACGGCTACTCGCAACCAAAGGAATTCAGGGTGCTAGCTATAAAGGAGAAGGCAAATGCACAAAAGATCCCACTGGGTCGAAGTGTATCCGAAAGGGCCCTCAACTAGATAAGATAAGATAAGATGTGAAATCCCCAACCCGCACTGGGGCAGCGTGGGGACTTCAGCCCGTTCCCTTTCATCCTTGAAAGAAGGCCTGCGCCCAGCTGGGACATATAGGCTGTTTTTTTGTTAGCCTTATGAATATTGCGACGTCTCTACACGCTGTGCATGTGAACGAGTTAAGATATATTATTTATTTATTTATTGATAAGGACGTTTACATGACATTACAGTGTACACCAATGCATCACGAAACTAAGACTAACAATTTAAAATATACATAAAACAATAACAAGTAACAAATAAATTAAATTGGAACAGTGGAGCACCTATCATCCATCGCCTCACAAAATCTCAAGCATTCACTAGACACAGCCGCCCATCGCCACGCAAACAAGTTGCATTCCGGTGTCGATGCCAGGAGCGCATTCAGCTGGGAGAGAGCGCGAGGCAGAGGGGAGTTCCTGCACGACACAGTGCGCGCTGGCGGCACCGCCAACAGCTCGCGTCGCCGTGCTCTGAGGGCTATCCGAGGGACATCCGGGACAATCAGTCTCACAAGTCGCATTCCGGTGTCGATGCCAGGAGCGCATTCAGCTGGGAGAGAGCGCGAGGCAGAGGGGAGTTCCTGCACGACACAGTGCGCGCTGGCGGCACCGCCAACAGCTCGCGTCGCCGTGCTCTGAGGGCTATCCGAGGGACATCCGGGACAATCAGTCTCACAAGTCGCATTCCGGTGTCGATGCCAAGAGCGCATTCAGCTGGGAGAGAGCGCGAGGCAGAGGGGAGTTCCTGCACGACACAGTGCGCGCCGGCGGCACCGCCAACAGGTCGCGTCACCGTGCTCTGAGGGCTATCCGAGGGACATCCGGGACAATCAGTCTCACGAGACGCTCCACCAGTTCGTGACCGTCAGCCTCACCACGCAAGACACGACATGCTGAGATCATTAAATGATTGTTTCGTCTGACCTCCAGAGAGTTGTACCCGAGAGATTATAATATATGAATATCCTAAAACCCCTTAAAAACGTTCTCACGTTAAATTGGCAAGTGTCATGTCGTGATGTGATACGCCGGATTGATGTTGTACATAATTTAGTCGTAGAAAGTGTAGTCATCGCGCGTAATGAGGCACTCGCTGTAATGTTATGGTGACGGGGATGAGGTGACGCTGGATGTGTCATGAATAGTTATTGTAGTCATAGTATATAGTCATAGTATTATAGTCATAAAAGTATAGTATTTATTTAGAATAACAACACAGGTATTGTGTTTGAAATACAGCCTTAGATTAAAATCATTACGAACTTAAAAATAATGATATTAATGTTAAAAAATAAGAAAGAAAAACTTAGCCTAAATGTAATACATTATATTCGACGACTGAATAGCCTAGTGGTTAGAGAACCTGACTATGAAGCTTGAGGTCCCGGGTTCGATCCCCAGTCGGGGCAAATATTTGTATGATGAATACGAATGTTTGCTCTCGAGTCTTGGGTGTTTAATATCTATTTAAGTATGTATTTATCTATATTATGTATGTGTGGTGGTGTATGTTTTGTATTCGTTGTCTAGTACCCATAGTACAGGCTTTGCCTAGTTTGAGTCTAGATCAATTGTTGTGAATTGTCCCGCCATATTTATTTATTATTTATAATATTATCAAATATCTCATCCACGGTGTAAAAGCAACCTCTTAATAAAAATCTTCTCAATTCCCTATGAAAATACGTATCCGTAATTCCGTAATGGTTTTTAATTCAGTAGGCAACCTGTTATACAGTTATTTATTATTATTATTGTGACCCTGTAGTGTCCCACTGCTGGGCAAAGGCGTCCCCCACTTTTTCCAATGCTCCCGATTCTGAGCAATCTCTGGCCATTCTTTTAAAATAGTACCTCATGAAAAGTACCTTTTACCCCCCCCAGCCGGGGAAGCTATAATGAGGGGGGTATGTGGTACTCCACATACCCCCCTCATTATACACACCCTCCCGCCATCTCTAATTAAAGATAAGGGGGAGAAAGTCTACCCACTAAAACCACTCCGGCGTTTCAGCCTCTGCCTAATGGGATCGCGAGCATATCACCATGTCACCACGATGCCCCCCGACGGCCATGGCTAACTTGTGCGGGGGGGGGGGGGGGGGATTATAAGTAACAATTAAATAAATAGTATTTTATATAATTGTTACACATTAAGGGCTTTTAAAGTCGAGTACCGTGTTTAGGCCACGAGGCTTGCTGTTCAACATAAACACGGGAACGCCTCTATGCCCGCATGGCGGAGCGGTGCGGGGCGGGGCCGTGCGGGAATGGATTTCGGGCCAATATTCCCACACACGTGCGAGAATGAGATTAGGTACGTCCGTCCGACCGTCCGTCCGTCTGTCTGTCACCAGGCTGTATCTCAAGAACTGTGATAGCTAGAGAGTTGAAATTTTCACAGTTAAAATTATGTATTTCTGTTGCCGCTATAACAACAAATACTAAAAAACCGGCCAAGTGCGAGTCGAACTGGGGCTCCCATACAACAGACATGATTTTTTGCCGTTTTTATAGATAATGGTACGGAACCCTTGGCCTGTTTTATATATATTTTCTATTTCCTTGCATGATGCATTGTAAAATGTTGATACACGTGCGGATAGGTAACTCCCTGAGGGTCGTGTTTTTGGTCATCGTCACTCGTTAGGAATTACCTACTTTCCGCACTTGTATCATAATTAACTACACCCTCCTTCTGGGGTATTCGGGTAAAATGGGTATTGTGAATGATGACATCACGATGGCACATCCAGTATATATATATACAGACGCACGGACGGACCGCTTGTCGCATGAAGCGTTATGTGGGTTTTCACTTAGCGAGGATTATGCGTTCCTAACAAATTTGCGCATAAACCTTTTACACGCCTTTTTGGTGTTATGGGACGTGTTTCAAAATGCTACAAGGTCATAATACGAAGCAATGCACTGGGGGGGGGGGGGGGGTTTAGAAAGGTCCCAGTTGTCAATAGAACCTACACCTTACAGAAGACAGCAGCCACGATAACACCCTGTAGGTAAGGCTTGTTCACGAAAAAAACACTCGGGTCGCGTGAGTCATTAAGATAATTCTTCAAGGAAATAGATATTCTAACACTGCCGTCGTTATACGTATTTGAAATAATAATGTATGTTAGGAAGAATTTATACAACTACCCAACAAACACTGATAGGCCCAAGGTTACCAGAAGCGCAGGGAAGCTCAAAACAACTTTTTACAAGCTAGTAAAAGCGAAAAAGTCGTTCTTGGGAAATTGTATAAAATTCTACAATAAAATTCCAAAACACATTACCGAACTTACTGACTCTAAATTTAAATCTGTCGTAAAACGGACACTTATTTCAAAAGCATATTATAAGATAAACGACTACATCATGGATAGGGATATTTGGCAGCGATAAAATCCTGCACTAGAAATCTAAAAAATTATAAATAAAATAAATAGGCTTTCTACTGTAGCAATGTAATTTTATAATACTCTGATACTTAAATGATATATTGTTTACTGTTTTGAAAAAGTGACACCTCGCCGAGTTTTTTACGCCGGTTCTTCTCGAGGCAGAGGTTTTCTTTCCGAACCGGTGGTAGTTTATCGACATTCATAGGTGCATGTAATATGCCTAAATTGAAGAATAAATCACTTTGACTTTGACTTTGAAAAGTAGCCATCGAAAACTAAGTCTCCACTGTCACCCATAAGGTCTAGCTAGTTCAAACCGCAATTAGATAGCCAACTGAGTATTCTTTTTTATGTGTAACAATCTAAAATCCATCCATTTTTCCTTAAAAGTTGTGAAATCCCACATAATGCCAGTTAAGGCTTAAAATCTAATAGTCCACAACAACAACTTCAACTTCAACTTGTATGGAAAAAATGTAAAATTTGGAAATAATTTAAAATAGCAGATTTTTTTATATTGTAACGGATATTTTAACAGTTAAATAGTTACCTAGAGGCAAAATTTGATTTTCCTTACATAGTTCAAATATGTGACGTCATACTTTTAAGTCAATCAGTATGAAGCGTTTCTATCTATGTCACGTTTTTTGGGTATTTATGTTCTTTAATTGTAGTTCCTCCCATATAAACATTTGTTCCTCGTCATAAACTGAGTCGAATGGCATCATTAAAAATTCTTAGTCATCATGCCTATTAGTTGTGCGTAGTTGACAATCAATACGTCAATAGAGAAATACCTATACTGGGGATAGCACAAATAGTTGTGCATACGTAGTTGTTCCATGAGGAAAGCGGGACACAACACAACAAATCCACAAATCAATAAGTCGGCACTGTTTTTGTTTAACTCTTTCTCTTCAAGCGTTCCTAGGTGTCATACCATTGAGCGGATATGGCTAGCCACCATCGCCAGGTTAGAAAGCTTTTACTAGTCATTGTTTTTAAATCTGCGTAAAAACATTTTATATACGTAAGCACTTATTCTAAACACTTTTACGGCCTGCATATAACATTGTTGGGTGGTTAGAAGTTTTCTCACGCCGTCGTCTTTGTAGAAGCCGTAAAATGCATTCCTGGATAGTTTCAATGCGCACGGGAGTAAAACCAGCGTTTTGCTACTTTGTCGTTAATGCGAATTTAGAAATGGATTCAGAAGCGAATTCAGATTGGATGTTTTTAGCTCTGAAGGCGATCTGTGACAAACATCGGTAGAAATGCCAACCTGCAGTTCGGTCTTCCAGGGAATCGGTCTATATAACAAACTGCCGCGCGAATTGAAATTATTCACAAATACAAACATGCTTACTAAGAAACTTAAGGTAATTTTGTTAGAACAATGCTTGTATTCGGTAGAAGAATTTATGAAAAAGGTGTGACTAAACTGTTTATTGGGACTACGATACGCTAGTAGAGTACTTACAAAATGACATTGAATTTTATATTGAACTTGTAATTTAAATATTTTAATAGAAAATTTAGTGATATTAAGACTGAAAATGTAGCTAATTTTTATTATGATGTGTCCTATTTTTAATGTATTTTAATTTATTTGATTGATTGAGTTATGTATTAGGATATTTACTGTTGGTTTTAGTCTTAAGTAAGTTCAAACACAATCTTGTATTGTTTAATGAAAAATTAATGATATGAAAATAAAATGAAAAAGTCACTTAACGCATTGAACGTACGCTAGGTAGGTCCAAATGTCAATTTATATAAGGAAAAATGACAGTTAAACTGTCCCAACATCTCTGGCTGGCTATTCAAGTCGCTAGATAATTAACAACTTGGAAAAGTCTGTGGCATCGTAGCTCCTAAACGAATGGACCGATTATAATGCAGTTGTTTTTGGCCGAAAGCTGACGTGATCGAGATGGTTCTTAGCTACGTTTTAACTAAATCGGTTCAGCAGGTTTTGAGATATTGAACTTTGAAATGAAAATGTCGGGGATTTTTCAACTTTTCTAAGTTGTTAATTGTTACTCGAGCATTAGTTCTAGGGTCAAGGTGACATTAAGGCTGGCGTCCACTAGGCTCGCCGAGCCGAGTCGAATCGAATCGCAAAAATTCGCCTTCATACATTACTAAGAAAGTGCGTCCATTGATGCGCGCCGCGGCTCTGCGTCAATCGACGCACTTGCATAGTTAATGTATGAAGGCGAATTATCCTTACCGACTTACTATTTACGACCGCTTTAGCCTAGTTGGTAGTGACCCTGCCTACGAAGCAAGAGTTCCAGGGTTCGAATCCCGGTACGGGCATTTATTTGTGTGATGAGCACGAAAATTTGTTCCCGAGTCATGGATGTTTTCTATGTATTTATCTATATAAGTATGTTTATCGTCGTCTAGTACCCATAGGCTTTGCTTAGTTTGGGACTAGGTCGATTTGTGTAAGATTGTCCGCAAAATATTTATTTATTATTTATTTATTTACCTTCCTTAGCACCAAAAAAAAGCAGACTTTTCAGCTGCGTCATTGTTTTAAAAATTTAAGTAGTTTCTTCACTTACATTTTGAGTTTAGGACGGCGAAGAAGACGCTTTCCTTGATCCGTCTCATATTACAATAAATATTTTAAATATCTGACCCTGGCAATGATAACAGCTGCTACAGCTTTCAATATAATTGCCAGTGTCAGTTTACCACGGATATTTAAGATATTTTTTTTGTAATATGAGACAGATCAAGGAAAGCGTCTTCTTTGCCGTCCTAAACCCAAAACGTAAGTGAGGAATCTGTTTATATTTTTCAAAAATAATTGACGCAGCTGAAAAATCTGAAACTTTTTTCCGGTGCTAGGGAAGGTTATTCCTATCACCAAAAAAATAATGAGGCATTTCTAAAAAAATCATCCATTCTCAATTGTTTGCCAACATCGTAGTACCTAATAAGAAAGGTCCGTCGCCCATCCAAAAGTGTTTGCCCATTTGGGTGGTCCACTTGACACCTGACCACCATTAACTTTAGAACGTAACCGCCGTATAAACTAGTAGAAATCTCGTCTTTTTTGTACTGTTAGAGTGACAAGTGTTTAAACGTACCAATTTTATGTCACGGCCCGTGATGTAAAAGCGTTTGCTGTGTTACGCATTCTTGTGTTACCGAATTTTAAGGTTGTTTGCTAAGTGTCGGCGAGTTGGGCTTCTGTTTGGAATAGTTAGATCGGTTCCCTCAAAATTATTGATTATGTCTCAGCACAATTTAGTAGCAATTTAGTGTCCATGTAAAATATTTTTAACTGTGATTTTAAATCATGGCTGTATGCCGAAGGGACGACTGACATTTTGTAGTTTTTATTACGATTAGTAACAATTTGGTTAAAAATGTAATGGTTTTCTCGCAAATGTGATGAAAAACATTGTTTGCGCACGTACGGTAAGATGTTACAAACTCGAGTCATCAAAGCTGTATCCCTCCGCCTTCGGCGTCGGGCTTCTAATACAGTCTCATTCGTAATTCATATCTTACCGTACTTGTAACACAATGTACTATTCTTTTAAATTCATTAGCCGGCCATTTAGCCGGGTTGGGAGTGGGGTTGGAGAGCGACGGAAGGGGGGTTAATTTTTTTTTTAAAACCCATAATATATTTGAGCAAGCTATACAACGGTACCCCACGCCATGGGTTTAAAGAGAAAATAAAATTACATCCCCAATTTATTAAGTGCAGGTGAGGGACACTGAAAAAAATATTTTCAAGATTTTATTCCACCATTTTGCTGGTGTAATTGATTTATACCTAAGCCGAATCTAGTGGTCAGGGTCACTGAGCTAAGCCGCAGACGAACAGACGGACAGACAGGCGAAACTATAAGGGTTCCTTATTGACTACGGAACCCTAAAAAGGTGTTGACCGTTGGCTCGGAGATGTTTTTGCGGGGCCCTGTCGAGTTACCGAGGATGCCTTGGAAGCCATAACTGCGTGGACACGCGATGTAGGAGCTGTGGCGGTGTGGAGGTGGCTTCTGTATCAAATTTTGTATGCTTAACTTACCTGTGTCTGTAGCCTCTGCGGGAAAATACGGTAGAGCCTCGGTTTTAACGTCGCTGCTGGTTCCAATTTTTAAGTTCTCAATTCAGTTGTTTTTTTTTAATGTTTGTTAGGTACCTCAGAACTCCGTCATTTATGAACTGATTCGTACAACTCTTTTTTTGTTTGATAGTAGGTAGATAATATGCTTCCAGGTTCGTTCCATTATAATCAAAACTTCAGTTGGATGATGGAAACAATGATGCAAGCATGTCGTAATTTCGGTATTTTCTATTATAACTAGTGTATTTACACCCGGAAATCACAAATTTAGTGAAGTGGAACTGATGATGAAGACCGCAGATGACTTATGGAACTCGTACTATAGAACTGTAAAAGTACGTTACTGATTCTGATATGATTCCGTTGAAATAGCAACTAATGAAGTCCGCACTGTCAAGTGTGCCGAATCGACGAAACTCCTCAAATATTATCGGCCCACATATGCAGTGATAGGTTTTCGTCTGTAATAATCAACGTATTCACTCTCGTTCATTTGGCTTGGCGGAGTACTAAATTGAAGCCAGCTACTTAATTATTGGGCCAAAATTCTTTTTAGTGCCTAAAATAGTGATTAAAACTTATAAACACTTATAAAAAGTTGTAGATGTCTCGAAATATGTTCGTTCCTAGTAGTGTTATGTTAGTTCTCAACTGGGCTTCATTGTTTATTATGAATTTTCCTACCACCCCGGGTTTTTTAATACAAAAAACTCAAAAAAGTCACATGTGGTACTCAAATTACCACTGCATTACCAGTCCCCATGACCCCTCAAAAATAATGTGTCCACTGCGTTACCAAACATTTTTTTAATTTTATTTTGAGCTCAAATATTTCGATAATGGTCATCATTCGGGTATGCATATGTCATTGTGAATTAGAAAATAATAGTTTTTTGAAGATTATCCGAATAAGCTAAATGTACAACGTTTTTATAGGCATCAAAAATAATTTTGGCCCTATTAATATTTATGAAAGCCGTCTCCATGCTAACTGTGCGCGCGTCTTGGCCTCTCACCACAACCCCAGGATATGCGTGCCGCATTCTGTGCACAGGGTGATGCCGTAGCAGTTAGCTCACTAACTACTATTGTAGACCTTATGCCGTTGACATAAGGGTGGCTATCGTGAGTAATTAATGTGTTTTTTTTAATTAGCGAGACACAGTAAGATCTCGATTTTGACATGTTTATTTGTGCACTGTTTATTTTACAAGCCTTATACCCATGTTGTTGTTGTTGCACGTAGAACCGATGGCCGTTGGGGCGGAAAGGTTCTCGAGTGGAGAACACGTACTGGTACAAGGTGGACTGATGACCTGGTGAAGGTCGCGGGCGTAGGACTGGTCACTTTGGCGCTCTTTGGGGGAGACCTATGTCCAGCAGTGGACGTCTTTCAGCTGATGAAGCAACTAGTAGTTTTTATAAGTGACTGTTTTGTTTGGCATCACCCTGTACACGTGACTATCGTGTTACTCATGTTTTGACAGGCGTTTAGAGAAGCCCTAGCTCATCGGAGCGTAAACCGCCCGCGACAAATCACGCCAGCCCACCATTGGGCATAAGATAATTGGGTTTACAGGCTAGTAAAAGCGAAAAAGTCGTTCTTGGGCGTTTTTCAAAAAAGTGTACCTATAGGAATGATTTTTTTCAGATTTCGATTTTTTTGGGTTTTTCTTACTCAGAATTGTTGATACTATCGATCCTCATACAAGAAAAAAAGTGTCCCAAATATTCCATTCCAGACCGTCACATCTTTGTATGCAGTCTTTTTTTATTTATATGGTCGTGCGTGGCACTGGAAGAAAAAACTTACAATAGTAAAATCTGGGACACTTTTTTTCTTGTATAAGGATCGATAGTAGGTACCAACGATTCTGAGTAAGAAAAACCCAAAAAAATCGAAATCTGAACAAAAAGTTCATGTACAGTTTTTCTGAAAAACGCTCTCTTGGCAAACTGTATCAACTTCTACAATAAAATTCCAAAACACATTACCGAACTTACTGACTCTAAATTCAAATATGTCGTAAAACAGACACTTTTAAAAGAATATTATAAGATACACGATTACATCATGGATAGGGATATTTGGCAGCGATAAAGTCCTGCACTAGAAATCTATCGCAAAATAAATAGGCTTTCTACTGTAGCAATGTAATTTTATAATACTCTGATACTGAAATGATATATTGTATACTGTTTTGAAAAAATGACATCTCGCTGAGTTTTTTACGCCGGTTCTTCTCGAGGCAGAGGTTTACTTTCCGAACCGGTGGTAGTTTAACGACATTCATAGGTGCATGTAATATGCCTAAATTAAAGAATAAATCACTTTGACTTTGACTTTGATAAGGCTAAGGCTTAAGAAAGTAGCCATCGAAAACTAAGTCTCCACTGTCACCCAGTAGGTCTAGGTAGTTCAAACCGCAATTAGATAGCCACATGAGTATTCTTTTTTATCTGTAAGAATCTAAAATCCATCCATTTTTCCTTAAAAGTTTTGAAATACTAAATTTGGCTAGAATCGAAGTCACAGGGTAGTGTGCCCAGAAGGCTGGCAGCATTGCCACGCTGGATGGCAATGCTCACTCTTTGAGCAAAATATAGGCCAGCCCTCTGGTCACCGCTGGCGTCTATTAGGCGCGCCGACAAATCCTTATATAGTGGGCGCGCGCTTGGACCCATGGTCCCAGTGTTTCGACCCCAAACGCCTCAAATAAGTAACCACTCCCTAGGGAGGCATACTTGCGGCGTTTGAGGTCTTCGGCGGAGGATGCAGCCGAGCCAGCATTGATTCTGGTGCCCGGAAGGTGGGTCGGCGCCAAAGTGTCTAGACACGTAGCGTCCCATACCAAGGGACGACCCAACTTCCAGCCTTCATTTACCACATGAACTGCTTTCCGAGAGCAAATGCGTTGATTATTACAGATAAAACTCAAGTCGCTATATGTGGCCTGATAATATTTGAGGAGTTCCGTCGATTCCTCAAGGATCTCAGAATTGACATTCTACGGATTCAAGTCAGACAGAATCTTTGACGTACTTAACATCTTTAAGGAACATAAGGTCATCTGTGGTCTTCATCATCAGATCCACCTCAACAAAATTGCGATTTCTGAGGCTACACGAGTTACTCGTATAATAAATAAATAAATAAATATAGTGGGACAATTCACACCAATTGATCTAGTCCCAAACTAGGCAAAGCCTGTACTATCGGTACTAGGCAACGGATAAACATACTTATATAGATAAATACATACTTAAATAGGTATTAAACATCCAAGACTCGAGAACAAACATTCGTATTCATCATACAAATATTTACCCCGACCGGGGATCGAACCCGGGACCTCAAGCTTCATAGTCAGGTTCTCTAACCACTAGGCTATTCGGTCGTCAAATAATAAAATACCGAAATATATAACATTTTGAAGGTTTCCCTCAATTTCCCTGGGATCCCGTAATTATATGCTGACTTGGTGACGATGGGACCATCTCAAGAGTAGATATACTCATTCGAATAAAAAAAAATCGCTCCATTTGAAGTCGGTTTGAAATAGCTTCGCGCGGTGGGACATTTAACCTTACGAGGTCGAACAACGAATTTCACCTCACAGGTATATCATTTAAAAGATAAGCCTAGTTATCTCTTGAAAACTTGTTCTTCTGAAAATAAGTCAGTAGATTATATTATTAATTATTTTACTAATCTTTGAATAAATAAACACATGATAAAACTGCATTGCGTTTATTCCAAAGTTAATTACGAATCCAACACACTCATAAAGCTATCCTTAGTAATTACTAATTACTTCGAGATTTACTGAAAAGAATTAACTGAGAATTCCGAAAATCACATTAGTTTTTGTCCACATCAAAACGAAGTAAGTATAAAAAGAATGCGTTCAATTTTGAACTTTGCGCACCATGTCATAAGGATTGAAATTGTTTTGCAGATATTAATTTTATCGTTGATATAAATACGACTTACAGAGAATTTACCCGCGTTTGTTGAATTAATTTGATCGTTCAAAATCTCAAAACTCCGAGCCTAATACCAAAAATAACAATGAGAGGTCAATGAACCCAAATTGCAATTTAGATAAGTCTGCAAAGTACTGTACCTACAAGTCCTATGCGAGACTGAATCTTACTTCGAAATAATGTTTAATTTTGTGTATTGACATTTATAAATTTAAAAATACAGTTAAGTCATGGATTTAAGACAATTTTTTCTTTAATTTAAAGGAATGCATGGAGCTTTTACATTATTTTGTTTGGTGCAATTATTCTATTTTTAATTATTTAACATTACTGGTAAAAGTTTTATCCAAAATTGATGACATTTTACACTGTAGGTAAGTTACTTCAATAATTATGATTCTATGCAATATTGTTGACATTTTAACTGAAAGTCTACGCCTGAAAAAGTAGAGGTTCAGTGAAACTTTCTTTATGCTACTGCATCTGCAACTATAACCTTTCTTTTTTCATTTTAATTTTTTCATTTAATTTCATTTCATTTCAAATTTTATTTCATTTCATTTTATTTCAAATTTCTTTATTTTTAGGGTTCCGTAGCCAAAATGGCAAAAACGGAACCCTCATAGTTTCGTCATGTCCGTCTGTCCGTCTGTCCGTCTGTCCGTCTGTCCGTCTGTCCGTATGTCACAGGCATTTTACTCGAAAACTATACGGTGTATTTGAATAAAATTTTTGAGAACAGGTGTATTTTGTTAGCCGCTACATAGTTTTGTTGTGACCCCTCGTGTGGCACATCAGTCGATAGGCCTTTCAAAATAAATATAAGGTTTCTTAGCATTTTTTTGATTAAGTGAATAGAGTCGGAGATAATCGCCCCGAAAGTCACTAAAATTCTGTCCCCCTCTAATTTTTGAACGGTGTATTTTAAAAATATGGAAAAAATCATGGACATAGGACTTATTAATTTCATTCACCGAAAATTGTTTTGAACAAGATCGGTTCAGAGGTTTTCGAGATATTGCTGAAAAACTGCCTTCCTCAAAGAAAAGAACGTAAGTGCCGTAAAATTTCTGTGACGATACGACCTTTTTAATAGGCACGGAACCCTTCGTTTTGCGTGGTCCGACACGCACTTGGCCGGTTTTTTAAATTTCATTTCATTTTAAATTTCATTACATTTCGTTTCCTTACAAATTTTATTGAGATAATATTTATTGAAATAAAAATACAAGATTATAATTAACATTAACTAAGATAAATTAAAACTAAGTTAAATCTAAAAAAGGCCCTCGAGGCATTGTACCGAGGATGCTGGCGGCATTTCCTCGCTGAATTGCAATGCTGATGCGTTGCGCGAGAAAGCCGCCAGCTCTTCGGTCACCAGTTACATCGACCAGACGTTTCGCGATTTCTGCAAATAACTTATGCGCACTGGGACCCCACGGACCGAGGGTCTCGACGCCAAAGGGTACAAAGTCGTACTCTCTACTCATTTCATATAATTTCAAATTTGATTTCATTTCAAATTTCATTTCCTTACATAATACTACTCGCTCTGGTGGGTATGTGGTGTTGTGTTCCTGTTGGTCTATCACGTAACGCATTGTACGCGGGTCGGGTAGATCCAAATGTAAAATTTATATGGAAAAATTACAGTTGGATCTACCTAACGCGCGTTCGGAACGTTACGTGACTACCCCCCTGGTGTTGAGTTGTTATTGGGACTGTTGGGAGTGAATAATGTTTCCACATGTTAAAATTGGTAACGTATTGTTGCTAAATGGATAGTAAACCATCAAATATTTAATAGTAGATTATTAACCAAGGGCTGAAAGCCACCCTTTTCTGATGAGATATTTTGGTGCTCGAACGAAGTGAGAGCACCCCAATGGTTCGAGTCAGAAATGGGTGACTTTTACCCGAGTTGAACACTCTACTTTTCATATGGAATACGAGGAAAGTAAAAAAAAACGGAAAATTTTACAATATGTTTTGTATTTATTATTAGTATTAGTTGAAGAGTCGAATGCGTATATCTGCCTTAGCTCACATGCACACCTTCAAGTTAAAAAAGGTCTGTGGGTGTATTCAATTTGTCTCCACGTCATAGAGCCCAGTGAATATTTTAACTAAATTAAAAGTAATAAATTTACAACATAAACTTATTTTATATTTAATAAAATAAATTCCATGAACTAGTAAGAATAAAATTATTTCCCTTCGTCAGTGGCGGGGTAAGTATTGATATTTATTAAAATTAGTTCCCGCATAATGCTTAAAAGGCGAGGACTTATTGGAACACACTACTTTTCTGCATTAGAGCAGAAACGTATCACTTTCTGCGCACTTTTTAGAACAACAACGACCCACTTTCAGAGCATGAGATATGAAAAATATCATTAAAATCACAAAATTATATGGACCTTGAAAGTTTACAAAAAATATATGCATTTTTTTAAAGGCCAAGAGTAAATTTAAAGCTACCAATAGAATCCTTACGCTTTTATAGAAACAAACTTTATTAAAAACTATGGACCTAAACGCAGTATTTCGCGAACGAAACAGCAATTTACTTGATTTTCCATACTGTGATAGACTAAGCCCCCTACAAGGTGGACTGATGACCTGGTAAAAGTCGCGGGAGTCCGCTGGATGCGGGTGGCGCAGGACCGGTCACTTTGGCACTCTTTAGGGGAGGCCTATGTCCAGCAGTGGACGTCTTTCGGCTGATATGATGATGATGATGATGACAGGGTAATATTGCTGTTAAATCTCACAGAGTAACCTAGACCCATCATAAAATAAATGATGCAAGTAGTAGTGTTAAAATCAGAGCAGGTGAAAAAGCTAGTTAACTATATATTTGTCTATACTAACGGTCGTAGGCCCCAACCCGCATCAGACACACGTGGGCGGCGCGCTGTGATGTATATATAATTGTGACGCCCTGCACACGCCCATACGAATTTGGTGCACCTTGAAGAACAGAGATGACGATGGAGACGCCTTCGTTATTTTTTTTTTTTATTATAGCATTATGATATTCAAGACTTTCTTTTTAATGACATGACAGTGGTAAATAGGCACACGGCCTGCTTGGTGGTAAGCAGACTTGCGATTGTCAGTTATACATATCGTATGTACAGTAAGGGAAATATATTCACGTACCACAGTAGAACCCTGTCGCAATTGACAGGCCGCCGTCACTCAAACTCGAGTGGTATGTCACCTTATTGCGATTGGGTTCTACGGTGGTACGTTAATACATTTCTCTAACAGTACGATGTCGATGCTGTACTGAAATTAGAATAAGCTTGTGATCTAAGATTTTTTTACGAAACCATTCGAACCAGTTTTTGGAGAGGAACTGTTTGTATGGGAGCAATTAGAGAATATAACTACCGAAAAATTCGAGTCAAAGTCGGACCTCGCTGGCAGCAGCCGAAACGCTTCATACTGATTGAATCCAAAGTATGACGTCACACTTTGCTATTTGAACTAATCGTAGTATGGAAAATTAAGTAAATTGCTGTTTCGGTCGCGAAATACTGCGTTTAGGTTCAGCGTAATATTATGACACCGTTATACAATGCAATATTATGACACCGCTGAACTGATTTGTGGACAGAAGTTTTAACAACTCATAAGTTTTAACTCTGGCATCCTCTCAAATGTTGGTATAATCCAAAAATCCAAGAATACCTTTCATTCGTTTATCATGTAAATACAATCTGTCATTCGTTCACTCAATCATTAAATTTTTCGGTGTTTATTGTGTTAATTTTTTAGCTTTCACATGAAAACATCGTGAGGAAACCTGCATACATCCGAGAAGAAATTCAAAGAGGTATGTGAAGTTTTCAATCCGCACTGGGCCAGCGTGGGGACTACTGCCCGTTCCCTCTCATTTCAGGAGGCCTGTGCCCAGCAGTGGGACGTATATAGGCTGATGATGATGAAGATTGTATTGGATGCACTTTTTGCATTTTGAAGGTAACGTTCTACTCTGCTGATGATGATGATGATAAATAAATCTATATAAATAAAAATGAATTGCTGTTCGTTAGTCTGATTAAAACTCGAGAACGGCTGGGCCGATTGAGCTGATTTTGGTTTTAAAATGTTTGTCGTAGTCCAGGGTAGGTCTAAACGGTGAGCAAACAAGGAAAAATTGCGAGAAAGATAGAGTAAAACAACAATTCCATTTTCCCATATAAAAGTTGACCACTTACTTGCTGTCATAGGTACTTTATATTATTCCAGCACTAAAGTCGTTAAGGCGATAGTTTCTTACAAATTGTTAATAAATTAGCCCTTATTCCCTAAGATACGGCTGTCAAAATCTCTATTGAATGACAAGAGACACTGCTGAGTTTTCCGTGTCATGTATAATTCCGCGTTCAGATTTAATAGTAAATAAGAATTTTAAATCATATGTTTAAATTTAAATTGTGGATGCGTGGAACAAAAAAAAATAATGCTTTGGCAGTTCCGTTTTACGCCTGCTTTAATCGTAGTTTAAAATGAATTAAAACAAATCTTTGTCATTATATTCGTGGAACGACAGATATTTACACTGGCCACTTAGCCATCATTTTTTAGCGTTTGGCGTGTGACAACTCACTGTTGTCAATCTCACTGTAGCAGCTTATTGGAAAAAAGTACAAAGTCCCAAAACATTATTAATTAGTCTTTAGAAAAATCGCTACTTTTGCGGCATAGTATTTTAGTTTTGCCTAAGTTTATCTTAGTGTTTTGCGGATGCCATAAATATAAACGAAAGAAAGAATGCCGAGGAGAAAACGACCTGACATAGGTCGTCGAAGTCGTTTAAATGTGCAACGAGCTACCTTACGATCCGACCGCACTGATGACCAGCGAGAGGCTGATAATGATAACAGTCGTACAAGTATGGCAGATTTACGTTCCAGAGTAAATAACAATGCAGTGGATAGGCAGAGAATGGAACGAGTTCGTGCACATCGATCACAACAGCAGCGAGCACGGGATAATGAATTTAATCGATTCCGCAGACGCAATGCTCCTGTAAATCTGGAACGAGGAGCATTTTCCTACGATCCGGAAATTGATTATAGTGCCGACAAATCTGTAACGATTGGAGAAATGTCAATCATTTGTCAACATTGTAAAGCATTAAAATACAGTGGTGAACCTGCAGGATTATGTTGTGCTGGTGGCAAAGTAAAATTGCCACAATTGGTTCCACCACCTGAACCGTTACACTCATTAGTTAATGGGATGGAAAGTGAGTCTAAACACTTCTTGGCTAACATCCAAAAATATAATAATTGCTTCCAAATGACATCGTTTGGTGCAACGCATATTGTACAAGACGGGTTCATGCCCACTTTCAAGGTAGTATACCATAATTGTTTTAGTAAAATTCTAATTTGTATTTGTATCACAATTAATTTAACCAGTTCATAAACAATTACAGATACAAGGACAAATTCATCACCTACTGGGGGCACTGCTGCCAGTGCCAGATGCGGATCATCAATTCTTGCAAATTTATTTTATGGGCAATCAAGATGCGGAAGTAGATACACGTTGTGCTCATAATCCAACCGTCAAGCGAAGCATTGTCCAACAACTGCAAACATTTCTTCACGAGAACAATGAATTAGTGAAAGTGTTCAAAATGGCACTGGAACGGATGCCATCAGACAGCCATAATATTGTAATAAGAGCCGACAAAACACCTGCTGGAGAGCATGCAAGGAGGTTTAATTCACCGACAATAGATGAAGTGGCTATTGTCGTTGTTGGAGAGAATTTGCAATCGAGAGATATTGTACTTCATTGCCGGAACAATGAATTGAAGCGTGTATCTGAAACGCATAGAGCTTATGATGCTTTACAATACCCATTAATCTTCTGGCAGGGAGAAGATGGGTACCATTTTAATAACAAAATGGTTAATCCAACAACAGGTAATTAGATTATACAAAATGAAATACTATTTTATAAATTCAATATATAAATGTAATTTTTTTATCATTTGTACTTCCAGGTGCTGATACACACAAAAAAGTCAGTGCCATGAATTATTATTCATACAGACTCATGATCCGTGAAGATGAAGTAAATCACATTTTGATGTGTCAACGGCTCTTTCATCAGTATGCAGTTGACATGTATGTCAAAATTGAAACTGAACGATTGACATACATTCGTCTAAACCAACAGCAGCTTCGATCTGAAGAGTACATTCATCTTCGCGATGCTATTAATGCTGATGGCAATGTAAATAATGTAGGAAGAATGACAATTTTACCGGCCACTTACATCGGAAGCCCGCGCCACATGCACGAGTACGCTCAAGATGCGATGTCTTATGTTCGAAAGTATGGCCGTCCAGACCTATTCATTACATTCACCTGTAACCCACAATGGATTGAAATAAAAAAAGAACTGCTACACAGCCAAACACCACTTGATAGGCATGACATCACAGCCAGAGTTTTCAAGCAAAAATTGAAATCTTTAATGAATTTCATTACAAAGCATCGTGTGTATGGCCAAGTACGTTGTTGGATGTACTCTGTTGAGTGGCAAAAGCGTGGTTTGCCACATGCTCACATATTAGTCTGGTTGGTTGACAAAATAAGGCCAGAAGAAATTGATTCCATCATTTCAGCCGAAATTCCTGATGAAACGGTTGACCCAAAATTGCATACAATAGTAACTAAACACATGATACATGGACCTTGCGGAGTTGTCAACAACAACTCACCCTGTATGATCGACGGCAAGTGCTCCAAGCGGTACCCGAGAAACTTGGTTGCTGAAACCATCTCGGGAAACGATGGTTACCCATTGTATCGTCGGCGATCAGTTGAGGACGGTGGACGATCTGCAGATGTCAAGATAAAAGGACAAGATTTTCATGTAGACAATCGTTGGATTGTGCCGTACTCGCCCATATTGTCCAAAACTTTTGAAGCTCACATCAATGTGGAATTTTGCAACTCTGTGAAATCCATAAAGTACATATGTAAATATGTTAACAAAGGTAGCGACATGGCCATCTTCGCAGTAACAAACACAAATGATGAAGTATCTCACTATCAGATGGGTCGCTATGTAAGCAGCAATGAAGCTATTTGGCGCATATTTTCGTTTGCAATTCATGAAAGACACCCTACAGTAGTCCATTTGGCAGTTCATTTAGAAAATGGACAACGAGTGTATTTCAACCCAGACAACGCTGTGGATAGAGCGGCACGTCCACCTGTGACCACATTGACAGGTTTCTTCTCAATTTGTGAAACTGATGAATTCGCTCGCACTTTGCTGTATGCTGATATGCCACGCTACTACA
Source organism: Epinotia nisella (assembly GCA_932294315.1). Lineage (NCBI taxonomy): Eukaryota > Metazoa > Arthropoda > Insecta > Lepidoptera > Tortricidae > Epinotia > Epinotia nisella. Next base: position 1,964,671 of record OW028699.1, read on the forward strand.
CATGGAACGCATCATCAAAGTCTTTTCAGCGTCGTAAACAAGGAACACCACTTGAAGGACATGAAAATGTATTTGCCACAGATGCTATAGGCCGTATATATACAGTACATCCAAATAACGATGAATGTTATTATCTTAGATTGTTATTGGTGAATGTTCCTGGTCCGACATCTTTTCAACAATTGAGAACAGTTGATGGACATCTGTGTGCGACTTACCGTGAGGCGTGTCAACTATTACGGTTGCTCGAGAACGATTCGCATTGGGATGATACGCTCAAGGATTCCGTCATATCTTCATCACCGCATCAAATTCGTACACTGTTTGCGATTATAATATCGACATGTTTCCCCTCAAATCCGGAAGATTTGTGGATGAAATATAGGGATGACATGTCTGAGGATGTGTTGCATCGCGTGCGTTGTGAAACTTTGAATCCTACATTGGAAATTACGGCAGAGATTTACAATTACACATTGATCATAATAGAAGATATGTGCTTATTGATGGCAAATAAAGTATTGTCGTGTTTGGGCCTGACAGCACCAAATCGTACTATGCAAGATGCATTAAACCATGAGTTGCAAAGAGAACGCCAGTACGATACTGAAGCTATGACCGAAGTAGTTCGCACAACTGTTCCGCAATTGAACGAAGAACAAAAGATTGCGTACGATCGTTTGATACAAGCTGTAAACAGTGGATCTGGAGGGATTTACTTTCTTGATTCTCCTGGGGGTACTGGGAAAACGTTCCTAATTTCATTGCTATTAGCAAAGATCCGATCGCAAAATGAGGTAGCCCTAGCGTTGGCTTCATCTGGAATAGCTGCAACTTTACTAGAAGGCGGACGAACTGCACATTCGGCCTTGAAATTACCATTAAACATGCAAATCAACGAAACGCCAGTTTGCAACATCGCCAAAAATAGCGCTATGGCGAAGACTCTCCAAATATGCAAATTGATCATTTGGGACGAATGCACAATGGCCCACAAGAGGTCGCTGGAGGCACTAGATAGGACGTTAAAATATTTACGTGATAACCAAAACATTTTTGGTGGAGCCATGATTCTGTTGTCAGGTGATTTTCGTCAGACTCTTCCAGTTATTCCTCGATCGACTGTTGCTGACGAACTAAACGCATGTCTAAAATCATCAAATTTGTGGCGGCACGTAAAGACACTCCAATTAACAATTAACATGCGAGTGTTTTTGCAACAAGATCAAACTGCGACTGTGTTTTCGAAGCAGTTGCTGGATATTGGCAATGGTAAGGTCGCAGTTGACAGCTCGACCGGATTAATGACTTTTCCCACAGATTTCTGTCACTTCACAGAATCGAAAGAGGAGCTTATTCAGCGTGTTTTTCCGGACATTAAACAACAATATAATAACCACGATTGGCTAAGTGAACGAGCAATATTGGCGGCAAAAAACAAAGATGTCGATGATCTCAATGCGACCATTCAGAATTTCCTTCCAGGAGAGTTGTTTACATACAAATCAGTTGACACGACTACAAACCAGGATGACGTAGTCAACTATCCTACAGAATTTTTAAATTCATTGGAGTTGCCTGGACTACCACCACATAATTTGCAATTAAAAGTAGGATCAGTTGTCATCATGCTGCGTAATATTAATCAACCTCGACTTTGCAATGGAACGAGATTGGCTGTGAAGAAACTCATGAATAACATCATCGAAGCTAAAATAATCAAAGGAAAATACAAAGGAGAGGATGTCTTAATCCCACGGATACCTATGATTCCAACGGATTTGCCATTTGATTTTAAAAGGTTGCAATTTCCCGTGCGTCTAGCTTTTGCAATGACCATAAATAAATCGCAAGGCCAATCGTTGCAAGTTTGCGGTATAAACTTGGAGTTTCCCTGTTTCGCACATGGACAATTATACGTTGCGTGTTCGCGCGTCGGAAAACCAACATCCTTATTTATTTACGCACCGCAAAAAAAAACTAAAAATATTGTCTACCAGAAAGCACTATATTAATTAACTGTATATATGTACAGCAGTGGACATTTATTGGCCGATATCATGATGATGATAACTGTGTTGTATTTAATTTAAGCAAAGATTTGTTTATCACGTTCACAGTCCAGAAACAATCACATCCAAGATTTTTTTTTTTTGTATATGGAGTGTAAAGATATAAATAAATGACTTAATATGTATACAATATGTGCATTTGGATCCTTACAATTATAAATGTTGTATATATCTAAAATAAAACTCAATTTGATACAACTATTTTTTTTATTTCAAAATATATTAATCACTCTTTTCTTTTTCTTTTCAAATTATGCCTTCCATCATTGCTTGACGATGATTTTGCCAATGTCACTCTTTACTTTAGGAACCACTTGGCTCGCCAGCACTTGATAATATGGCGGAAGTACTAGGCGATTCGGACAAATGTGGTTCAACCAGAACATTGTTAATGTTGAGCTGCTGGCTGTCTTCAATAACATCAATATTGTTTGTGTCTACCAGAACATTCTTGGTGTTGAGCTTCTGGCTGTCTTCAATAACTTGAATATCCTGTACGTCTTCGGCCGATAAATTTAATTCACAAAATATTTCCTCAGATGATGTAGATGGCATTGTAGAAACGTATTTTGGTTTAGATAGCAGCTTTTGCTTTAATATTTTTTTTTGTTCTTTTGCCCTGTTCATGCGTATTATTCGTTCTACATTCTTACCACACTTGGTACAAAAGCTGAAGGTGCCAGCAATTATGCTGTAGCATTCGTCGCATCTTAGTAATGGTTTATTACAACCAGGACAGGTATTATTTTTGTTCTGCCGTTCCATCCACTTTTTACAAAATGGACAATGCATTTTAAGGAGTTATATATAACTTCACTATAACTTCTGGAAAATAGTTTTTAAATTTCAACAATCTTTTCATCAAAAGTAGGTGACAGTGACACTGACAGTATTGCCAGATTACTAAACTACTATTAGGCCGCCTCGACACACGTCAATCCAGATCGCGATCCATGATCCACGACCAATCACGCAGTTGTATCCGTCACATCAATCCGTCAAGCAACTTCGTACACGATCAATCTGGATTCTGATCATTGATCGTAATCACGGAACACAATCTGGATTGACGTGTGTAGAGACGGCCTTACGGTTTAGTAATGTGGCGAAATCGATACAAATCTTTTATGAATAAAGGTGATATGGTTTAAATAAATTTGGTTTACATTAATAGGTAAGTGATACGAAGTTCACCGGGTCATCTAGTAAATAAATAAATATTAGGGGACATTCTTACACAAATCGAACGAGCCCTATAGTAAGCTCAATAAGGCTTGTGTTATAGGTACTAGACGACGATATTTATAATAGATTTAAATACATAGAAAACATCCAAGACTCAGAAACAAATATCCATGCTCATCACACAAATATTTGCCCTTAAAGGGATTCGAACCCAGGACCTTATGATGATGATACTGTCCTGACCGATTTCGGCCACAGCGATTGTGTGTTCTGGATTTGGTGTTACCGATTTGCACTATGACTAGAGTGCTGTTGTTCTACTCTCTGGTGCGCTCTCATGTGGCTTGCATACCCTATCTTTTTTGCAAAGGTACGAGCGCAATTTGGGCAGGTTAATACCCCGCCAATTAAGTTGTAGTGGATGGTTGCCGGCAGGCGAGCCTTGAGCTCGTCTCGCTTTTTATCGAGCTTGTTACGACGCTCAATCTCGAAGGCATTAGCATGTTGATTTTGAAGATAAAGATAAAGATAAAATCATTTATTTGTCCAATATAGGTTACAGGATGTTACAGAATTATGGTCAGTTTCACTATGTGGCGCCTTATGGCTTACAAATTGTTGAGCGTGCATGTCAAAGTCACTATCAATTATAAATTCATTTATGGTATAATAACTTCTATGAGCTAGAACATTGTTTAAAGCTTTTTTAAATGTATGTAGTGTATCTATTGAAACATTTTGGTAATATTGAATATCTTCGGAGCCATACCGACTACATTTTTTTGGAATAACGTTGTTTTGGGTACACTTGGGTTGTTTATTCTATGACGTAAACGGGTGCTCTTAAAGTTTAAAAATAAATGGGAGTTACATTTCACGAAGACACACATTTCATAGATATACAAACTAGGAAGAGTTAGTATCTTAAGTTTTTGAAAATGGGGCTTACAAGATTCCAAGGAACTGATACCACATAAAGATCTTAAGACACCTTTTCTGCGCTCGAAACGCAGTTTCTCGATCTGTCGACGTTCTACTCTAAGCATGTTGCTGTGCCAACAAATCGCCGCGTCCATTCCCACGGCGCATTCCCTCTAATTATTGACTTATTCTCCAGTTTAAACGGAACGTATCACTTTTAATTGTCTTTAGAATAGTTCTGTCTGTTAGAAACGCATTGTCATTGGTAGAAACAAACTTTTTTCCTTCGGGTTATTGTCTATTTATTGTTTGTAAGTTTAATAACAGATTGTCTAACATCTTAATAAATATTATTGGTTGTGAGTTGTAGAACCTCGCGAGAGTATTTAATAGTTTTTTTTTCCAAAAACTGAGTCGAATTAAAAATAACTTTTTAATACAGTTGCACAAAAAGTGCTACTTTATCTTATCTTATCTTATCTATTTGAGGGCCTTTTCGGATACACTTCGACCCAGTGGGATATTTTGTGCATTTGCCCTCCCCTTTATAGCTACTCCCAAGCTCGCTCCATCATTTCCACAAAGCGGATGATGCAGCTCAGTGGGAGTACCCTGAATTCCTTTGGTTGCGGGTAGCCGTTACCAAAGAGATTCATTCGTTGTCTGGCAGCTACTTTACGTAGCTGTTTAGCGTGCGGAAAGTTGGTTTTCGCGCACTAGTGATTGTTACTTTTCCTTGTACAAATTGCACCATTAATTATGATGTAAATAAAAAATGAATAAGATAGAACTGTATTAGGTAAACTTATTTTTTTTCAACTGTATTTTCGCAACTGAATTAAAAAACGTCGTTCGATACACGTGCGGAAATGTCATTCTTCACTCTTCCCTCGGTGCTCGTGACGTAATGACATAGGTACTTTCCGCATTAGCATCGAAATGTACTATAAAGGCGGTACGAGGTTCTATTCTACTCGTGCTTAGAAGCACGTGGAAATCTTCCCGAACAACGACAGCAACTCAGCGCGCGTGATTGGTATATATATATATATATATATATATATATATATATATATTGGCAGAGTGCAAAGCGGGTGGACGGGGTAGCCTAAACGATCACAGCGCTCGCTACGGCTAAAATTGTCATTTTTGCCGCTGACTTGAGCTGTCAAATCCATATTGCAGTAAACATTTTCTAATCGTTTTTGAGATTAAAATGTGGTCCTGGTAAGATGTGTTGTTGTGAATTGTAATAACACAAGATTTCATTAATATTTTTCACAATATTTACTTACTTCTTGTTTGACAGCGGTGACAATATTGTCTATAATGACCGCCTGTCACGTGGCGCTGTCGTCGCGCTCGGTCCCAATAGTACATATAATTTGTTATCGGAATTATGCCTAAGGCTGGTACCTAACCTCCAAACTCCTTTATAATTTTATGTCCCAAGCACGGTCGCATGAGTTTTTAGCCCTTGTTCGGCGACGACAGTGTTATGACATATATTTATTAAATATTATGTTTTTTACAATAATTGGGTGTGTGAATTCGCACCACGTCTCGTTATGCAGTTTTCCGTCTCATTTTTGTGCTCTTCCAGCAATTAGCAGCCATCAACATTCAGATTCAGGATTGGCATTTTAGGGTCCCGTGTAAAAAATACCGGACAATGCGAGTTCAACTCGCGTGGTGAGGGTTCCGTATATAATCTAAATTTCATAAGTGTTTTTGAATACTCAAACTTCTTATAGGTTTTCCTGTAATCTTTAGGCATGGAACTATTTTCCATATTTTTTTCAGAATTTTTATCCTAGTAGTTTCGCAGATAAGGGGGGAGGATGGTCAATTTTCGTCTTTTTTCCTAAATTATTTGAATCTGTTTTTGCTAAAATTATATAATTATATGTCACAACAATACAGTTTGCGAAACTTTTTTTTTTAATTTTCCAGTTTACCCCCCAAAAGTGGCCCCCTTGTTCAGAATTCATTAATTTACTTTACGCGTCCATCTTTGGGTCACCAATTTACATATGTGTACCAAATTTCAACTCAATCGGTCCAGTAGTTTCGGAGCAAATCGGCTGTGTGTGACAGACAGACAGACAGACAGACAACCGAGTGATCCTATTTAAGGGTTCCGTTTTTTCCTTTTGAGGTATCGGAACCCTAAAAAACCGGGATTTTCGATAAGGGGAATCCCGGGATCCCGCGACCATCTCAATGTGGTTATTTGTAGGAGCATGGTAAAATCTCGGGTTTTCGCTTACCTACCGACCTATTTTTTTTACATGATTTATAGTAACTTGACCTGTGCGTAAGTTACAAGTAAGTATGTAAGTTGTCCGTCAAATTTGCTATCCAGTTTTCAGTCACTTGCCGTGATCTGATCGAGTTTAATTTTTGGGTAGTATAGTAGTATAGTTTGGATGACAATTTAATATTAAGGTACCATCGAGCTGATCTGATGATGGAGACAGAAGGTGGCCATGGGAAATCAGTATTTAACCGACGTAACCCCGTTGAGTTTGGGCTCGTTAGAATCGTCTCAATGATCGTATACAGAAAAGTATAGTAGGCAATAAAAGCTAGATATAGAAAATATATACTTTTTTTTACATACCTAATCTCGTTTCCTGATTTCTATTACCTACTTATAGTCTGATTTGTCGCTTCACATTGATTAGCATAAGATAATATAAATGTTGTGTTTGCTTGTAATTGCATAAACAATGCTTGGTTTTTGTACCAAGTTTCGTTCCTAAGTCACACGGTGTTGACGGTGTTGTATCTGAATTATCTGAAGGCGAACCTTAAATTGCATGTGGCCGTTGGGGCGGAAAGGTTCTCGAGAGGCGACCAAGTACCGGAAGGCGTAACGTGGGTAGGCCCCCCACAAGGTGGACTGATGACCTGGTAAAGGTCGCTGGAGTCCGCTGGATGCGGGTGGCGCAGGATCGGTCATTGTGTCACTCTTTGGGGGAGGCCTATGTCCAGCAGTGGACGTCTTTCGGCTGATATGATGATATGATGATGATGAAACCTTAAATAAATAACTAAATAAATGTTGTGTCCGTCTGGGTCATCAATTCATCATCATATTTTTACGGAACCGTCGTCGTGCGAGCTAGTGGAACTTGGCTCAGTTTTTGCGTGTACAATATAATCGGCGGCTTGTCTGCGCGCGCCGATGACAACATTTTCGAGGGTTACTTTTTGTGTGGTCCGTTCAGTAATGCTGTAGGTACAAATAGTTTTTAAAACGGTATTTGGCAGTAAAATAAATTATTTTTGGGTGAATCAACTTTTGCGTACCTAGTGGTCATGGTTACGTCTCCTGTGTAACTATTTAGAACTTTTCTATGTCAATGTCAAAATTGAAACTTTATTTTAAAATCTAAAACACACCCGAAACTATAAACACACGTCAATTGGTTCCCGGCCAAGAAAAATAGTAGATTGTATGACAAGGGGCTAAAATAAGCCATATTACCACGAGGTGGATATTTTCCCGAGCGAAGCGAGGGAAAATATTTCGAGGGGTAATATGGCTTTTAGACCCGAGTTATACACTCTACTTTTCACTTCGACTGCGAGAAAATAATAAAACAAAGATTATCCATCCACAATCAATAATAAATTCCACGGCGCAAAGATTATTCGATTTGGCGGCATACTTTTTTTAATAAACTGCTTTGACATAGATACAAAATATTGACACCACGAATAAACGCCTCTGAGGCGTCCAATACACGGTGAAGTATTATCACTCGATCCACGCGCTGTCTCTTTCTCATTGCATGTTATAGAAAGAGTCAACTATGTTGCATCATCAGTATTTAATCACCGTGTATTGGCCGCCTGACCGTCTACAGGCGCGTCGTTGACGGCCAGAGGCGTTTTTAGGGTTCCGTAGCCAAAATGGCAAAAACGGAACCCTTATGGTTTCGTCATGTCCGTCTGTCCGTCTGTCCGTCTGTCCGTCTGTCCGTCTGTCCGTCTGTCCGTATGTCACAGGCATTTTACTCGAAAACTATAAGGTGTATTTGAATGAAATTTTGAGGATAGGTGTATTTTGTTAGCCGCTACATAGTTTTGTAATTAAAATGACAAAAAAAAATTTTTTTAGGGGTGCACTCCATACATAAAACTAAAAGTCAAAAATTTTTTTTTCATTGTGACCCCCCGTGTGGCACATCAATCGATAGGTCTTTCAAAATAAATATAAGGGTTCTTAGCATTTTTTTTGATTAAGTGAATAGGGTCGAAGATAATCGCCACGAAAGTCACTAAAATTCTGTCCCTCCCCTCTAATTTTTGAACGGTGTATTTAAAAAATATGGAAAAATTCATGGCCATAGGGCTTATTAATTTCATTCACCGAAAATTGTTTTGAACAAGATCGGTTCAGAAGTTTTCGAGATATTGCTGAAAAACTGCCTTCCTCAAAGAAAAGGACGTAAGTGCCGTAAAATTTCTGTGACGATACGACCTTTTTAATAGGCACGGAACCCTTCGTTTTGCGTGTTCCGACACGCACTTGGCCGGTTTTTGTTTTAATAATTATTGTAATTAAGTGAGGGGCTAAAAAACACCTGATATTTAAAATGAATTCTGGTTTCTGATTGGATTAAAGAGTGGTGATTGGTGAATTTAATACAGCGAAGTGTTTTGATTGGTCAAATTAAATGTTTTAAAAATCATAAATATTTATACATATTTTCCCTAGGGGCTACATGTACTAGTTTAGCCCCGCTTGCTAAGCCTAATATGACACACTTTTCGAGCATGAGAAGTAAAAACACAATTATAATATCATATCAGTATTATCTAGTATATCATAGTCAGCAAAGTGATTGGTGGTCTCAGGTTGCAGTCATTAAATATATTTTTCCATATATATAATATTAACAATTGTAAGTTTTAGGGTTCCGTACCTCAAAATGAAAAAAAGGAACCCTTATAGGATCACTCGTGCGTCTGTTTGTCTGAGCCGATTTGCTTCAAAACTACTGGACCGATTGAGTTGAAATTTGGTAAACATATGTAAATTGGTGACTCAAAGATGAACGCGTAAAGTAAATGAATTCTGAACAAGGTGGCCTTCTTTTGGGGGGCAAACTGGAGAATAACAAAAAAAAGTTTCGCAAACTGTAACAAAAGTATCACAAAAGTAATTTATTGAATCAGGCATTACTTTGCGGAAATTCATGATATATTACGAGAACAATATTCCTTTGCTATTCCGCTAAAAAACGTGCAGGTCGATCAGCGGAGATCAAATGCAACTAATTGCGTATAAACATGCAAATAATTACAGCAAACCACCACCAATAATGAAAAAACACCTCTCTAATAGCAAAGGAATATTGTTCTCGTAATATATCACAAAAGTGCCAAATACAGAACAATACATGACACAAAAGCAGATTTACGTCAAAAAAAAACGCAAATTTCGACGGCCTTACCCTGCTGGCAATTTAAATGTGGTTAAAAAATTTATAAAATCAGAATTTTAGGTAATTCATAACAAACTTTAAAAACTACGTTAATTTACCCTACCTTTATAAAACATTTACCGGTAACGCACTTGTATAAACAGAGAACCTAACGAATTAAATATCAACTTGAAATATCCACTTTCACGAGCTGTCAGATATAAGGGAAAACTTTGAAAACTCATAAGATCACCGACATGACAGCCCTCACCTCAGTAACGTATTGGGAAACGTAAGGAGACACGGATGCGTGTTCACACTGAGCGACTATTTTTAACCCCCGACCACGGAGTAAGTTAATAGTACTACGTACGGAAGGTTCACTGTTAATAGTTGCATTGACAAGCGAATTTATAAATGACCGGCCGAGCCACGCGCGAGGCTCGGAAGCGGCTCGGTGTCGGCACGGCCCGGCCGTGGCTCAGGCATGGCTGAGTCACGGCCGTGGCTCGGAATCGGCTCGGTTTAGGGGCCGTAGCTTGTGTCCACCGTCCCACCACCACCACCACCACCGTCGTATAAAAGAACCGGACAAGTGCGAGTCGGACTCGCCCACCGAGGGTACCGTACAAAATTACAAATGTATAGTTGCAGATTTTTCCCTGTACCTACTCATATTATAAAATAAATAAATAAATATTTTGCGGACAATCTTACACAAATCGACCTAGTCCCAAACTAAGCAAAGCTTGTACTATGGGTACTAGACATCAAGACGAACATCAACAAAGCTAGCAGGAGCGGGTATAGTTATACCCAAGCTGCATGAAAGAGTATTTATCCCACTGGGGAGGTATGCAAGCGTCTTTCAAGCAGAAGTGTGCGCGATAATGAGGTGCGCACAGATGATAAAGGAGACAACGCAGCAGACTGGAAGGGTAGTGATCTATACGGACAGTCAGGCAGCGCTGAAGGCATTAGAAAAGGCAACGGTAACATCCGCCTTAGTGAGAGAATGTAAGGAAGAGCTCAACAAGATAGGAGCATACCCAGGTGTCACAGTGGCATGGGTGCCAGGACATCAGGGGATAGCGGGTAACGAGAGCGCGGATGAGCTGGCAAGAGAGGGGGCGGGACGGGAGTTTATAGGCCCAGAACCGGTCCTTCCGTTCTCAGCTCAGGTCACAAAGGGGGTCATAGAAAGGCTAAAAGAACAAGATGTGGAGAGAGAATGGAGAGAAGAAACTGGGTGCAGACAGACAAAGATGATGATAGGAGGTATGGATCACAGAAGAACCAGGTATCTGCTGAAACTGGGTAAGAGCAATTTGAGGTTGCTGACTGGCATCGTAACTGGTCACAACACTCTAAATAGACATCTGAAGGTAGTAGGTATTAGTAGCGACGCTTCCTGCCCACACTGTGGGGAGGAAGAAACTAGTAAGCATGTATTAGCGGAATGTATTATGTACGCGGCACCGCGGTTTAATACATTCGGTAAAGATGTGTTAGAGGAGAGGGAATTGAGGGATGTCGACCTTAAAGATGTCCTTCTGTTCTGCAGGAAAACGAGAAGAATGGAAGAATTTGATGTGGGAACGCTGCCGGGACAGTAACCTTAGCGCCAACCTGAGGGAAATGGGCTGAATGAACGGGACAAGCGATCGACAGCCCGCCTGTTTCCGGCCAGGCGTCCCTTCACAACATCAACATCAACATGGGTACTAGACGACGATAAACATACTTATATAGATAAATACATACTTCAATACGTAGAAAACATCCATGACTCGGGAACAAATATTCGTGCTTATCACACAAATAAATGCCCGTACCGGGATTCGAACCCAGGACCTCTTGCTTCGTAGGCAGGGTCACTACCAACTAGGCTTAATTTATAAGACGATATTGCTTGCCTAATTTCATAGTTCTAGGTCAACGGAAAGTACCCTAGACATTTTGATTTCCTTGAGTGTTGAAATTTTCTTGATCTTTTTTATACGTCAGTTTAGAAGTATGATTTTTTCACAGCTTCAAGGGACTGTAGACATGAGTATATCATATTTACTTCAACTCGATACTGCTACGCGTTCCCGAGATAAAGGGTCTTGCAAACAGACAGACAATAGGGCAACAAAGTGATCCTATAAGTGTTCCGTTTTTGGGATACAATTTTAGTGACTTTTGAGGTGATTATCTCCGACTCTATTCACTTAATCAAAAAAATTGCTGAGAAACCTTATATTTACTTTGAAAGGCCTATTTTTGTCATTTTGGCTACGGAACCCTAACGAACAGAATAAAATAAATAATAGAGGGGGCTCCCATACAACAAACCTGATTTTTTTCTGGTTTTTATAGATAATGATACGGAACGCTTCGTGCGCGAGTCCGACTCGCACTTGGCCGGTTTGTTCCTTTTGAGGTACGGAACCCTAAAAAGGAGTCAAACGTAACATTTCCAAATGTGAACAATGTGGACGAGTACAAGTTAGTGAGCTATGTGTCCGCATTGACAAGGGTCCTGAGATACTAGATAAACGTGACGGACGGACAGAGCAGACGAGCGCGTTTCTAACCGCTCGTTCTACTTAAAAATGAACTTTAATAACAATAGGGAATATGCATAGGAATTCATTTTTGAATAAATTGCACTCAATCGATGCGGATATACGTAGAAATATCATACAACAGAAATATATATTTAAAAAAACTGTTGTATTGTTGTCTCACGTTAAAATCACTCAATATATTTTTTTAAATTTTTCTGTAAAGTTACATAACAGTAAGACAGAATATTGAATTAGAAATGATATTTTGTATGACAAGTATAGATTTAAACGCAAATTTTAAGGAGATAATTACAAAAGAATGACTAACTTCATAGTAAACGCGCCGAGAATATGGATTGTGACGTCATAGTCTATGCCCCTTTAATATAGAGCGTTATCAGTGGGTGCCGGCGCGTGCAGATTTTAAATGCCAATAACATCAGAAAAAAAATTCGTAAGAAAGCTTTAATGCTACAGTTGATATTCCTCTGGATTATACTTTTGATTTTCGCAATAAAAATAAAGATGCATATTCCGTATTGTCAAAAAATTGACAATTCTGTGTAACAATCCTGCACGATCGTATCAAGTCGGTTGTAAAGGGTTATTAGAAATAGGTACTATCGCCCAAGGGTACGGGTTTACTTACACCACTAGGATCATTGTTCGAGCGTTCGCTATGCATGTGCAGACGATTTTGAACAGAAAGTGTGAACTCGTACCCTTGGGCGTTAGTACCTACGTACCTTGGTACCTACTCGTTACTAATTTTATCAGGTCTTGAATTTCTAGACCGAACACCATTCTTAGACCAGAGATACACCCTACTCATCATTCGCTTGTCCTTATCCCATTTACTTGGGGTCGGCGCAGCATGTTTTTTCTTCCATACCTCTCTATCGCCCGTCAGCTCATCACACACTTCCTTCCTATTCATATCGTCTCTCACGCAGTCCATCCACCTTTTCCTTGGTATACCTCTTCTCTTGCAACCCTCAACATTCATACTTAATGCCCTTCTAGCAACATTACTATCATCCCTCCGCATAACATGTCCATACCACCGTAGGCGATTCGCTCTATTCCAGATATAACTAAACGTTTGAGGCAATTTGACGCTAAATCTTGATTATTAGCTTCGTCAATTAATAACCCAAATTGAATTATAATTGTAATAATTTTAAAAATACGTTATTTTGTATTTAGTTTAGTTTTATTTAATACTTAAGAAATTAGATAAGATTTTCCCCTTGCTTTTATACATAAATAACCCTGTCATATAATTTGTATACCTATTTAAAATCAATCTCTTATAGTGTTATCTTGTTCTGTAAAACGATGTGTTCACCTGTAATTGGGGAACATAAGCCCCAACACATTCTATGCCCAAGACAACTGTTACCTTATCTTATGTACTCTGTTGGTGTCCCGTGTAATGAATAAAATAAAATAAATAAATTATTGTGTATAAGATTTAATGACTATTCTGAAACTTGAAACCTTTTTAGGACGGTTAGCCTACCGACGACCGGTTAGCCTAGTGGGTAGTGACGCTGCCTACGAAGCTGAAGGTCCTGGGTTTGAATCCCGGTAAGGGCAAATATTTGTGTGTTGAGCATGAATATTTATTTCTGAGTCTTGGATGTTTTCTATGTATTTAAGTATTTATATCTATTATATATATCGTCGTCTAGTACCTATAACACAAGCCTTATTGAGCTTACAATAGGCCTAGTTCGATTTGTGTAAGAATGTCCCCTAATATTATTTTTTTCTATTAAAAAAACGAATATTATATTTATTTATTTATTTAAGAATCATCAATAGACAATACATATGCTAAAAAACTAATCGATCTAGCTAGTTCTGATGTCTGGGAAAATTAGTTTTCTTCGTATTTTCACCCGAGCTGAGCTCAGTCGCGCAGGGACTATTTATTTATATCACAACGCCGAATAAACGTATTGTATGCAAAAAAAAACACGACCTTGTATACAAATCGCATTTTTTTTATTCAATACATTTTATTATAAATAGTTACAGTGTTGCACATAAAGCCACTATTTAAAATCTGGATGGTTTAGGCAATAATTTAGATCCCTAATAAAAAAAAAACACGCTTTCCAACCGCCCGTCTACCCTACCTCTGTCAAAACAGTCCATAAAAAACGTGTCGTTTTCCGTGACAGTAATTCAGTGGCTACTTAAACCAGTTTTTTTTATATGTACTGTCCTCTGCAAAAGGAGACCTTCGTGCAAAGCGCTAAGGTCCATTATTGCAGAAAGCGTGAAAGGCTGTCAGTTAACCAAATTTTTCAATAGTTTAATGAGGTGCGCTTGGGCATCCGACATTGAAAGTTAGAGCCATTAATAAGAGTGAATGAAATCGTTGACCTCAAGAATAACATATACAGGGTGGCCAGTTTACATGGGTAGGTTGGTTTATACTCCAGGCAAAATACAGTTTTGAAAAAAAAAAAATTAATAGCGTTTTTTTATTTATTTCATTTAAAAACGTTATTATAAAATACTTTATTCAAGAAAATTGCCACCCGGAAGTAATTATATAGATTTAAATTTAGCATTCATTGTCTTTTTTTGTTTGATTTAGGTATATTGAATATTTTAAAGCAAATAGAATATAAATAAATAAATAAATAAATATCATGAGACAATTCACACCAATTGATCCAGTCCCAAACTAGGCAAAGCCTGTACTATGGGTACTAGACAACGGATAAACATACTTATATAGATAAATACATACTTAAATAGATATTAAACATCCAAGACTCGAGAACAAACATTCGTATTCATCATACAAATATCTGCCCCGACCGGGAATCGAACCCGGGACCTCAAGCTTCATAGTCAGGTTCTCTAACCACTAGGCTATTCGGTCGTCAACATATAGAATACCTGATGCCACCATTCTGCAATTTATTTTAGCCATCTTATTTTATCAGATAAATTCGTGTAAGTATAACTGGCTGTCTTAACCGTAATACTGATCCGTAATGAAGCTAATTGATACTGTTGTTGGTCCCGGGTTCGAATCTCGGGAAAAAAAATCGTGACTCAAACAAAAATCATCACACAAGTATTTGCCCAACCTTACGGGTTTTTGAAAGTAATTATAGAACAGTGGCAGAAACCCTAATAATAGTGCAGGCAATGAACTGACAACTTGTATGGAAAAAATGTGAAATTTGGAAATAATTTATAATAGCAGATATTTTTAATGTAACGGATATATTATCAATTAAATAGTTACCTAGAGGCAAAATCCAACAAAAAAAATGACATAAAAAAAAACTTAATTAGCTCCTGAAAATCGAGAATAAATATTAATAAATGTTTTAATCTTTATTTTGGTTCATTTGCATTTGCTTTAAAATATTCAATATCAATCAAACAAAAAAAGAAAATTAATGCTTAATTTTAATCTATATAATTACTTCCGGGTGAAAAATTTCTTGAATAAAGCATCTTAGAATAACGTTTTAAAACAAAATAAACAAAAACAAAAACGCTATTATAAATTAACGTTTTTCAAAACGGTATTTTGCCTGGAGTAATTGGCGCGGCCATTTTGAAAATGTTAGTAGGCTACAGAGGTCGTCAACCTAACATCAATAGAGGGTAAATAAATTAGTTTACTATTCTTACTCGTTACAAACTTTATTTTAACTTTCACTGATTGGTATGTAAATATATAATGTAGATAAGTTGCTCTGCAATAAGCAAACCATTTTTCTTCCATTTAGCTAAGTTCGGTGAAAACGCAATATTAAAACTACAATTAAATAAAAGTAAATACGAATTCAGTGTGGAAATTGCGGGCAGTTACTTTCTATCGATATAATTAAATACAAGTGGCCAATACCACTCGTTTTTAGGGTTCCGTATCCAATGGGTGAAAACGGGACCCTATTACTAAGACTTCGCTGTCCGTCCGTCCGTCCGTCTGTCTGTCACCAGGCTGTATCTCAAGAACCGTGATAGCTAGAGAGTTGAAATTTTTACAGATTATGTATTTCTGTTGCTGCTATAATAAAAAAATATTAAAAAACCGGCCAAGTGCGAGTCGGACTGTGGCCCCCATACAACAGACATGATTTTTTGCCGTTTTTATAGATAATGGTACAGAACCCTTCGTGCGCGAGTCCGACTCGTGGCCTAAACACGGTACTCAATTTTTAGAGCCCTTATTGTGTAACGATTATTTAAAATACTATTTCATCACACTTGCTTGTAAAGCACACAGAGCTGTAATAGCCTTTATTAAGCCCATGGTTTTTTTCTTAAATTGTATCTGTCACTCTTACGTCAGTTATAAAGCAAGGAGGTTTTAACTCTAACACGATGTTTAAAAACGTATTTATAAATAAATTTAAACGTAAAAACACGAATGATGAATTATGATTAACAGAATGATTTAAAACTTAAATGTAGCAATTTAGGGTCCGTGTAAAATATTTTTAACTGTGATGTTAAATCGTGGCTGTATATATGCAGAAGGGTCTTTGCTCTACGCGCCTCACGTCAAATTCGACAAAATGGACGACTGACATTTTGTAGTTTTTATTACGATTAGTAACAATTTAGTTAAAAATGTATTGGTTTCCTCGCAAATGTGATGAAAAACATTGTATCGCACGTACGGTAAGATTGTTAAAAATTAGAGTCATCAAAGTACTCAGCCTTCGGCGTCGGGCTTCTAATATACTCTCGTTCGTAATTCGTATCTTACCGTACTTGTAACAACTATTTTATAATGGAGCTGAGAACTCAAAGGTGTATGTGAAATCCTCAACCCGCACTAGGCCAGCGTGGGGCCTTTGAAATTGAAATGAAATTATTTATTTTTTGCGAGAACATACACAGGTGTTAATAGTACATGTCTGTGAAATACAATGTTTTACATGAATGCATGTTCCGCCACAATATGGCATGCAAAAACTTAAACTAATGAAAAGAAATACAAAAATCAAAAAGTCAAATTATCAAAATATTCATTTAAATTATAAAATGGTCTAGTCAGCAAAAATGATTTTAAGTTTTTAGAAAAGTCATTAATATTATTATTATTTTTTATGTCATCATTTAAGAAATTGTAAATTTTAATTCCATTATATTCCAGACTTCTTCTAAAATGCATATAGTTCTTGCAGCAGAATGTCAGACTTATATCTTAGCCTACTGCCCATTCCCTCTCGTCTATGAGAGGAGGCCTGTGCCAGTGGACTAATGATGATGAACGATGAAGCTGTCAAAACTACTAACATAAAAAAAAACCAGAAGGCCCACTCGGCAGGCTTTTAACAGAAAGCACCAACCATTGTCGCCTGCAAAGAGCAAATAGCAAATGAAAATAAAAGGGGAACGCAAAAAGTAAAAAAGTTGACTTAGACGCTTTTGCCGCGGCCGTAACCGGTCCCGGGTCTTTGTTTTATTGACTTACGTTTGTTTTGAGGTGTGAGATATTAAAATAGAGTTGTGGCAACTCGTTTTTATGGTCATGAGTGTTTAACGAAGGTTAAATTATTAATAGCAGGTCTGTTCCTTTTTACCGCTTCGGCTGGACTGACGCACCTCCGAGGTGTAATCTACCCAAACGTGATTCCGTCATTTGAGTTTATAGCTGTGCTTATATGTATGGTGTGTGCATGAAATGGGGGTAGATTAATAATTAATTATCTACCCCCCATTTCATGCAGCACCATTATATTTGGAAATCTGCATGTTTGTAAAGAAACAAGTAACAGCCTGCAAGCTTGCAACCAAGAGGGGTGTAGACACGAAATAAATTAATAAAACACTTGTTTCAAAAGCATATTATAAGATAAACGATTACATCATGGATAGGGATATTTGGCAGCGGTAAAATCCTGCACTAGAAATCTATCACAAAATAAATAGGCTTTCTACTGTAGCAATGGAATTTTAAAATTGTATAATACTCTGATACTGAAATAATATATTGTATACTGTTTTAAAAAAATAACACCTCGCCGAGTTTTGTACGCTGGTTTTTCTCGAGGCAGAGGTTTACTTTCCGAACCGGTGGTAGTTTATCGACATTCATAGGTGCATGTAATATGCCTAAATTGAAGAATAAATCACTTTGACTTTGACTTTTGAATCAATAATGTTGTATTTTCTCGATTATTGGATTAAAAATGTAGTCAAATGGAGAAAAAATGAACGTAAGAGGTTAAATAATCACAAACTTATGTGTCCAAAAAATTTAATTAATATAATTCTGTCCCTTTTCCGCGAAACGCGCCTTCATATGAAACGATTATCATTTACTATGACGCTCGATGGTCGTGACGTCACAATCTACGAGCGTTTTCTACAAGCAATATTAAAACGGTTGTAGCTTCGTAATTTTTTGAGATATTTGAATGGGATTCTCGTCATTAGGCATATTTTTTTCCCGTCTTTCTTTTGAAGTAAAAATAAAAATTTGAGTCTACACCCGTATTCAACTAGAAGTCAACGGAATCCTGGACGGTTGGTCCATAATAACATTCCAAGGACAATACTCAAACCATTGCTTTGTAATGTAATGTGTATCAAAGTTTTCAACAATTTACCAAAATACATTACAAACAACACATACATACAAAAGGGTATACAAAAGCTGCCTCTAAATAGATTTAAACATTAAATTATTCACGTTTTTAACTGAAAAAAACTATTATACTGACCGACCTGACTGGGTCAGGTCGGTCAGTATAATAGTTTTTTTTCATACACGATCAGGGTCCCTGACCGTGTATGACCTGATTGACATTGTATCAAAATATTGATCCTACTAATATTATAAATTCTAAAGTTTGGATGTTTAGATGTTTGTTACCTACTCAATCACGCTTAAACGGCTCAACAGATTTGGGTGAAATTTTGCACGAAGATAGTTTATAGCCTGGATTAAAATATAGGATAGTTTTTATACCGGGACCGCGCAGACGAAGTCGCGGGCGGAAGCTAGTCAGTAATATTCGGATAGATATTTGCATGCTAGTATTTATTATAAATTGCAGAATAAGCTACCCTTTGTCACCTTAGAGCAAACATAACTGCACGGCTATCACAAGACGGCGCGCGAGCTCTCTCGATTTTCCTCGCACTATACCTCTCTTTCTAAGTGTTCTAATAAGAGAGAGACGGATAGTGCGAGAAAAATCGAGAGAGCTCGCGCGCCGTCTTGTTATAGCCGTGCAAGAGTAGCCTTAGGTCGTATTTGCGTACAAAAAAAGTCTGCTGAATTTTGCGGGTGCGGGGGGAGCATCTTAATAGGATATTGAAACTCAATTGTATAATAAAAGCTTGAAGTGGTTGAACGTTTATAATATCAAGTGCTTGCATTTTAATGATTTTTATTACGATTAATAACAATCTAGTTAAAAATGTATTGGTTTCCTCGCAAATGTGATGAAAAACATTGTATGCGACACGTACAGTAAGATTGTTACAAACTCGAGTCATCAAAGTCTCTTGCCTTGCGAGGCGATTTTGTGATCGATTGTGAAATCGTCTTTGTATGATTTTTTTCACATTGCTCATCAAAGTCTCTAGCCTTGCGAGGCGATTTTGTGATCGATTGTGAAATTGTCTTTGTATGATTTTTTGCACATTGCTCATCAAAGTCTCTTGCCTTGCGAGGCGATTTTGTGATCGATTGTGAAATTGTCTTTGTATGATTTTTTGCACATTATGCAAGGTTTTTTACAGAGGGGTAAGTTACTGAAAAGCTACTCCAGTTATGGATGCTCTAAGTTTGTCGCCTACTTCTAAAATTTAGTCTGGGATTCGACGGAAATTTAACCCTTCGATGCATAATGCTCCCGACATCGTCCTGCATTCCGTCGGACAGGAGACGGTGAGTTTTTTTTTTGTTTCTAACACCGCCGCGACATCCGAGACGGCGTTGCGAATACAAGGAAAAAGAGAAAAAAAACATATTTATTTATAGGGGTTCAGTATATTTAAAAAGTTATCTAACTTCCCATGTTCGGAAGCTAAACTTTAATTTAAATTGATGAATACAATACAAAATAGTTTATTTCACAAAAACAAATATTAAGTAGGTACATTGAATCGAGGCTGTCTGTCAGTGACCAAACTACGCTGAGCCTGTATCTTGGCCTACTGCGAGTGCGATTAACAGATTGTACTTGAATTACAGTAAGATTTCGAGTAGTTAAGAAGAAAAAAATGGCAGAATGAGTGAATCTGATGATTTTAAATCAGACAGACCATTTATTTGCTGGAATTGCGAAAAGTTTTTAGGGTTCCGGACCCAAAGGGTAAAACGGGACCTACTAAGACTCCGCTGTCCGTCCATCTGTCTGAGCATTTTTCAAAAAAACTGTACATGACCTTTTTTTTCAGATTTCGATTTTTTTGGGTTTTTTTTACTCAGAATCGTTGATACTATCGATCCTCATACAAGAAAAAAAGTGTCCCAGATTTTACTATGTAAGTTTTATCTTCCAGTGCGTCACGACCATATAAATAAAAAAGACTGCATACAAAAATGTGACGATCTGGAATGGAATATTTTGGACACTTTTTTTCTTGTATGAGGATCGATAGTATCAACGATTCTGAGTAAGAAAAACCCAAAAAAATCGAAATCTGAAAAAAAAAGTAAATGTACACTTATTTGACAAACGCTCCTCTGTGTGTCTGTCTGTCACCAGGTCTTGAAATTTTCACATGATGTATTTCTGTTGCCACTAGAACAATAAATACTAAAAAACAGAATAAAATAAATATTTAAGGGGGCTCCCATACAACAAACGTGATTTTTGCCGTTTTTTTAGATAATGATACGGAAGCCTTCGTGCGCGAGTTCGACTTGCACTTGGCCGGTTTTTTTTAATTAGTTCAGTGCCATTGGTTTGTTGAGACCTTTTCTATGCCCACACTTATTCATTCTGGTAGCCCTTTGTAACTTTTGGCTGTTCTGTTTGTTTGTTTGTGTTTTTGTTTTGTGCCTCCTGGTTATAGCTAACAGGCTGGACAGACCAGGGATCGGATACCGGTATTTTCTCCATACAAATTAAACCGGTATTATTTCGTTCTTTGGTTATTTTATCATTTTTGATCGGGCAATACGAATATGTTACCTAAATACACGATAGAGTCCTACATTAAGAGCCTAAAATAATTCAAAATATTAGACTACTTCGGGGATTTTTGAAATAACCGGTTCCTATCCCTGGGACAGACAGCCTCTTCTTCATACGTTGGACTAGGGTACCTCGTACACGTGAGTGACCTTGACCTTGACAGAACTAACACTAGTAATTAAGTAAAGATAAAAAAAATACCATTTATGGACCCCTGGTTGTCTATTCCATATCCATACTATCCATAATCCTATTCTTCTTCCTACTAATATTATAAACGTGAAAGTTTGGATGTATGGATGGATGGATGTACGTTCCTCTTAATCTCAAAAACTACTGGACGAATTTATATGAAACATTCCAGTTATGTACCTTATATATCAGAATAGGACATAGGCTATAATTTATGACAAATTTCATCTCTTTTAGGGACGAAAAAGGGGATGAAATTTTGTATGGAGACTTTTGCTCTTTGCCTTCATCAGGCGCTGGGTCTCAAAAAGTATGGGAAAACAAAAATTCTAATTGATAGGTATTATTTAATACTAGCTTCTGCCCGCGACTTCGTAGGCGTATAAATTATGGATGACATGATATTCTTATGTTTCACCTTACGATACCTACTACACTGATAAATTAGATTATTACGATTTCATTTCTATAAATTATGCGTGTAACAGTTCAAATCCTCATAAACTTTGTCGTCAATAATATTTAATTATATTGATTTACTTAATCTTTATTTCAAACTAAGTACCTAAGTACTTATAGTAGAAGAAAAATTACCAAAACCGGAATTTAAATAGGTATAAGATTTCATAATTGAAACAAATGGCCCGAGGGCGAGACCCCAAAGATACTCTATATCTCCGGGTGTCTTGTCAAACTACCCCTGAGAGCCAAAGTCCCGAAGGTAAACGGGGAGGCCAGCGAGCCCAAAGGCTGAGCTTTTCGTAGGAATGAAAAGCCCAACGTACCTACCCTTATAGATAGCGCTCCATATGCGAGCCAGAGCATCGAAGGCCCGAGGGCGAGACTCCATGGATACTTACTATCCACAGGTGTCTTGCAAGCGAAACATGAGCCTTAGGTCCCAAAGGTGAGGGGTGAGGCAAGCGAGTCCGAAGGCCGCGCTTTTCGTATGAATGAAAGGCCCAAACCAACCCTTCAGAGAGCGCTCTCTATGCGAGCCCGAGGGCCAAAGGCCCGAGAGCGAGCTTTTCGTAGGATTGAAAGGCCCAAACCAACCCTTCAGAGAGCGCTCTCAATGCGAGCCCGAGGGCCGAAGGCCCGAGGGCGAGCCTTCACGGACACTAACTAACCCCAGGTGTCTTGCAAGCGAAACCGGAGACCAAAAGTCCCGAGCGAGAGAAGTCAGAAGTAGAGCGGCAAGGCAAGCGAGACCAAAGGCCGGGCTTTTTGTCGGAATGATAGGCCCAAAGAACCGATTTAGAGAGCGTTTCCTATGCGAGCCCGAGGTCTGACGCACACTATCTCCAAGTGTCTTGAAAGCGAAATCTGAGTTCCAAAGTCCCGAAGGTGAGTGGCGAGGCAAGCGAGCCCGAAGGCCAAGCTTTTCGTATGAATAAAAGGCCCAATACATCGCTTCAGAGAGCGCTCTCATGCGGACGCTCACTATACCCGAGTATTCATAACAATATTTCTGAATGTCACGCACGCTGAAGTTTTATACATAAAAAAATTGGTACCTCCTTAATTCTCCGCGGAATGCCGTTGTGTCCAAATTTTATACCCACATCTCTTGACGTTGGTGAACTATGCTAATTCGACGTAATTATTAAACTCAATCTATCATACATCTTTAGATGACGTATGAATGAAAGGCCCAAACCAACCCTTCAGAGAGCGCTCTCTATGCGAGCCCGAGGGCCGAGCTTTTCGTATGAATGAAAAGCCCAAACCAACCCTTCAGAGAGCCCGAGGGCCGAAGGCCCGAGGGCGAGCCTTCACGGACACTAACTAAGCCCAGGTGTCTTGCAAGCGAAACTGAAGACCAAAGTCCCGAGCGAGAGAAGTCAGAAGAAGAGCGGCGAGGCAAGCGAGACCAAAGGCCGAGCTTTTCGTTGGAATGATAGGCCCAAAGAACCGTTTTAGAGAGCGCTTCCTATGCGAGCCCGAGGACTGACGCACACTATCTCCAAGTGTCTTGAAAGCGAAATCTGAGTTCCAAAGTCCCGAAGGTGAGTGGCGAGGCAAGCGAGCCCGAAGGCCGAGCTTTTCGTATGAATGAAAGGCCCAGGCATCGCTTCAGAGAGCGCTCTCTATGCGAGCCCGAGGGCCGAAGGCCCGAGAGCGAGCTCATGCGGACGCTCACTATACCCGAGTATTCATAATAATATTTCTGAATGTCACGCACGCTGAAGTTTTATACATAAAGAAATTGGTACCTACTTAATTTTCCGCGGAATGCCGTTGTGTCCAAATTTTATACCCACATCTCTTGACGTTGGTGAACTATCCTAATTCAACGTAAGTATTAAACTCAACCTATCATACATCTTTAGATGACCTCTGAATTCATAGCAATTATATAGGAAGACGGAGATCAAGGTTGCTGGATTTCAATATCAAAACCAACAGCGCCGTTGTCAGCGACTGAGTTTCCAAAATAATTAGGTCTCTTATGTCTAACAGCTACTATCGGTTGAGATATCAACCATTTTTGGTTATTATATATATAGTCTTTAGCCATCTAGCACTCTTTTTCATCCCGTGTTTTTTCACGTTTTATCTATATTTTTTATAATGTTTGAATGGAGTTCTTTTTATTCTCCAGTCAAGTGTATGCTCGTCAATTTTCAAGGCTTGAGCTCATGGATTTAAGGAGTTCCTATACAAAGTATAGCCCCATTTTTTACCCCATTTAAACTAATATTTATCATTTTTACAGCCTATGACCTGGCCGGGGATTTTCTCGACCGATTAAGTAAAAGTTGCATCAAAATCCTCTATTCACTAAGCTTCTCTGCGTTTTTGAAAATGTATCACAAAAAAATTAAAACTACAAAAAGTGCATGCCAATCGCCTCGGGGACACCGACTCCGCAAGCTATGGGTCAAACCACTGGACTAACTATCAGTTCTAAGAACACGATGAATTTTAGAATATCTTGACGACATGTTACCATGGTAATGATATTGTTATAACCCCGCTCTTGCAACATTATATAGTTTCTAGTCGCCTCAGAACCTATTTTCATCCCATATTTTTCACGTTTTATCTATAAATTGCTAAAAGTTTGAATGGGGTCGTTTTTACTTTCCAGTCAAGTTTATGGTTACCAATTTTCAAGTCTGTAGCTCGTGCATTCAAGGAGTTCTCATACAAAGTTCAACCCCATTTTCTACCCCCTTTGAACCCTAATCTTTAAGATTTTTATAGCTTTAAACCTGGCCGGGGATTCTCTCGACAGATTAGTAAAGTTTGGATCAAAATCCGTTTAGCCGTTTTCACGTGATGCTCTGTCAAATAAACAGACAAACAGATAAACAGACAAAAATTCTTAAAACTGTTGGAACGTGTTCTGTTATCAATTCTAAGTATCCTCAGCCAACTTTTTTTCGTTTATCTTCCATGTACAGACTTTCGACCCTCTTCAGCTTTATTATATGTATAGATAGATAGATAGATAGATAGATAGATGCTATATTTTATGTCATCCCTTTTAGGACGAATCATAATCATGTAATCCATAATTTATACGCGTACGAAGTCGCGGGCAGAAGCTAGTAATATTATAAATGCGATGCTGTCTTTCTGTCTGTCTGTTACCGCTTTACGCTTAAAGCGCCGAACCGATTTAGATGAAAATGGGTTTGGAGATAGTTTGAGTCTTGGGAAAGGACATGTGATAGTTTTTATCCCGGAAATCATCCCCTACGGGGGCGAAATGGGGGTGAAACTTTGTATGGAGCTACGCTATAAACGAGTTCCAAGGTGACGGAGTCGCGGGCAGGAGCTGATACCTTATATATGGAGAAGAAACGTCACAGAAAATAAAACTGGACATTTCCACGCTACAATTCACATTACCACGGAACCCCAAAAATCACCAAAAAACGACTTGCCCAAGTTCACCACGCGAACACCTAACAAGATATGTGGTGTTAGTCGTATCGCTTTACATTGCGTCTGCAAACTTAACTTTACAGTCAAAGGATCCCTAATAACAACTCTATAAGATTCAATTTAAGAAATACATTGTGTGAAAAAGTAGCTTTTTTTGGGCGAATGTCGTCGCTGAGTTGTTATGCCGATTGTGTGGAGTTTTTGTCAAAGTTTGTCTTGAATTTTAAAATTTGAGCGCCATCTTTTGCCAATCCCGAATTCTCTAGACGCTAAAATGTGGTTAGGAGAATGTTCTAAGATTTTGGAGGTTTTGGAGTTTTGCAAAAGCATTGTGTATTTTTATTCTTTAGTCTTTCGTAATCGAGAGTCTTTGACCAGTGTGTGTTGCCAGTGATGACATATGGCACTGAAACGTGGTCGCTTACTATGGATGGGCCTCATAAGAAGGCTCTAAGTCACCCAAAGGGAGAGGGCTATGTTGGGAGTTTCTCTGCGTGATCGTATCAGAAAGGAGGCTATCTGCAGCAGAACCAAGGTAACCGATATAGCCCTCCGAATCGCTAAACTTAAGTGGCAGTGGGCGGGGCACATTGCACGTAGAACCGATGGCCCCGAAAGGTTTCCGAGTGGCGACCACGTACCGGAAGGCGCGGCGTGGGTAGGCCCGACAAGGTGGACTGATGACCTGGTAAAGGTCGTGGGAGTCCGCTGGACGCGGGTGGCGCAGGACCGGTCAATTTGGCACTCTTTGGGGGAGGCCTATGTCCAGCAGTGGACGTTTTTCGGCTGATATGATGATGATGATGATTCTTTAATCTTGTAAAATCTTGGGATTAGGTACCAAAGCGGACCCGGCTTTATGGCACAACCGCGAATAAACGCATGAATCTTGTAAAATTTTGTTTGTAGGATTGTAGCTTTCCACTTTTTTTGTGGCACAGGTTAGAATAGGTTTAAGGTTAGATTTTTAAGACCAGGATAAAGTCGATAGGTCTTTCGGAAACAAAAATATATTATGTTAATAGAAAGAAAGAAATTGTGTATTTATTTGGTGTGACAAAGAAATTATACATCTGAAATGCACCAAAATGGATGCCACTCAGCATATGCCAGCAGCAATATATGCTAAAGGCGCTGGTTTTGAAGGTACCCAAGAGAGAGATACAAAACTTAAAATATAACTTATAAATTATAACTTATACGTAACAAAACCTAATTAATGAGAAGGAGAGGTCGCTGGTCAATTAATTAATTCAGAGCTAAGTGTTTACAAATCTGGTCTAAGGAAAGTATGATGAAATGCAGGTGTAGGTGTGATGTCAATTACAGGTATTGGAATCCAAGAGCTATGTGGATTCTCCTCTGATGCATTAGATATTTGTAGGTTGATAAGGTACATTTTAATTTTGTTTAGGGTTCCGTACCTCAAAAGGAAAACACGGAACCCTTATAGGATCACTCGGTTGTCTGTCTGTCCGTCTGTCACAGCCGATTTGCTCCGAAACTACTGGACCGATTGAGTTGAAATTTAGTAAACATATGTAAATTGGTGACCCAAAGATATACGCGTAAAGTAAATAAATGAATTCAGAACAAGGGGGCCACTTTTGGGGGGTAAACTGGAAAATTAAAAAAAAAAGTTTCGCAAACAGTATTATGTGACATATTAAATGAAAGGGGTTGTTGTAAGCATATTTTTTTTATAATTTTAGCAAAAACAGATTGAAGTAATTTAGGAAAAAAGACGAAAATTGACCATTCCCCCCTTATCTCCGAAACTACTCGGCTTAAAATTCTGAAAAAAAAAATGAAAATAGTTCCTTGCCTAAAGATTACAAGAAAACCTATAAGAAGTTTGAGTATTCAAAGTAACGGGAAAATTCTCAATATTTTACGGAAGTTGAACTCGCACTTGTCCGGTTTTTTTTTTAATGGATATACAGTTCTTGATAGGTGGTGGAATATCATTCCAACACTTCGTGGCTGCATACCGAAAACTGCCACGAAAAGCGGACGTGTTGTGTTGGTTACTAATCAGTCTTAAGGCTCCTCGCTTTCCACGTGTGGAGATATTTAATTTGCTATACAGTATGATGGTTGTGTTGTATGAATGATTCCAAAAGTTTATGAAGCAATGTGTGAGGTCCGTCTGGTAAATTTTATGCGAAAAAACATATCAGACATTGCCTACGCAATAGAAATATTACTGAATGCACCTGACTAATAATTTCAACACAACCTTTTCTATTCAATCGTCAAAAAATAAAAACTAGTCTCCAAAATATTTCGCACAAGCGCTCTCAAAAACCTCATTTTCTGAGTTAAACAAAATCGTTGAAATTTTGGAGCTGGGCCTTGGCACGAGTCAAGAAATTAATTAAGTTTAGCATTAAGGGACTCTTGGCACCTCTTCAATTATTTGGATTTAAATTTGAGTGGTTTCTGACTTACCCTGCTTTGCTGCGGCCGTAGACAATGTAAAGAAGATGGTGCACTCGGAACACCTAATTTTTGACGTCATAACATCTTATAAATGGATGAACACCGGCTGCACGCACGAAAAAGTGACTCATTGTCCCGTTCCGTTGACTGACATGTCAACGCACAGTCCAAACCGCTGGTTCTAGAGATTCCAAATTTGGCACGTAGGTTTCTTATAAGGTCTAGGGGTACACCCTTATCACTACTAAGAATAGTCAGTCAGTCAGTTTATTCTTTTATATATTTAGATTACAGACCTAGATATATCTCATGCCATTGTATATGCAAAGTTTCGTTACAATCCAACACGTAGTTTTAAAATGAGAAAGAAACTCCGTTTGTACGTAAAGGTGAAATTCGGCTGAGCTTGCTGCGGACTGTTAAGTCATTCTGTCCCTTTTGGCAGGAGACAATATAGAAATAAAGAAAGAAAGAACACATTTATTCACTATATACACAAAAGACACACAGAGATAGATAGACACACAGAGATGATAGTTTCTTAGGTGCAAGGATTTTTCAAAATTCACCCTCTAAGGGGGTGAAATGGGGGTCCAAAGTTTGTATGGGGAAACAAAATATTCGAAATTTCATAGGGAGTATTTCTAACGATAAATGAGTAAATACGTGTTATGCAATTTTTCATCAATGTTTTCTAATGACGTTATCACGTAAAATTATCGTCCGTAAACCGACTTTACAGACAACATTTTTTACTAGTGGCCGTGTCACCACTCTAGTGACCCTGTTTTGACACTCATCCTGAGGAAAAAATCCTGTAGGATCCGTAGCCTGTCGTCCGTAGTGACAATCAAAATCAACTCATCTTATTTCATGCAAATTGTGTGAAAGTGACACGGCAGTGGTGGTTACGCAAACTTCTCTAGACGTAGAGTTTCCCAAACTCACAATCGATATTAACAATACAATACAATACAATACTGTTGCGCCGGTGGTATAGGCATAAACTTCAAACTTGATTATCCATGCTTTAGAAGCGTTTTCAGCAGGCTGAAAAGTGATTTCAGGCCGTTTCGGAGGTAGCTCTTCCACATACTAGAAAATCGGAAATTCACCCTAGTTGCCGTTGTTTTCAGGCGCCTGAAACATGTTTTCAGTCCGTTTCAGGACATCCTCTATCAGATGGCGCAATAACCTGAAGACCCGTTTTCAGGCGTTTTCAGGACCCTTTATGGACCTTTGAAGTACACTTCAGTATATGGTGAAATTTCTCGAAGGAGTGAAAGAGACAGCACTATTAGAGAGAGACAGCTATATTGAGAAGGTTCGAGAAGTGTGTGAAAGAGACAACTAGAAAAGGACAGCATAGTCAGGAATGTTCCAGTCGGGTCAAACAAGTATCGAACAATCTAGACGATCTAGAACACTCACGATGCGAGGGGTCGCCGTTCCTGGAATTGAACTTGGGACCGATTATTCGAGATTTCTCCGGAATGTTCTGGAGCGAAGGTTTCCGGCTATATAAGCCGCGCGCCCACACTGCAGGGGCAGTTCGGAACTACACCGCGAACAGTGCGAGTCTCGAAGCGAATAGCGTGAAAAGCGAATAAGTGCGTTATAGTGAAGTGATTCAGTATAGTGATTTATTAAGTAAGAAAGCCTTGTTAATTAGTAATTTTGTAATAAAGTTTGTGTTTTTAATTAGTGGTCAATTAGTGTATTTTCTATCACGTTACCTACCCCGTAGACGTAACATTTTGGTGTCAGAAGTGGGATAGAAAATGCCGATTACACCACGTGAGAACGAGCCGAAGGGAGTGCAGACCCGGAGCCAAGCTGCAGCAGGTGAGGACCCTGCGCCGGACACTGGCTCATCAGACTCACCGGCCCCATGTAAGCAAGAGATGGACGTCAATGCCATCTTAGTTCTCTTAAAAGAGCAAGCTCGTCAACAACAAGAACAAGCTCGTCAACAACAAGAACAAGCTCGTCAACAACAAGAACATGCTCATCTACAAGTAGTCGTTCCAAGGAAAAGAGTGAAAGATGTTTTGGAAAGTTTCCACGACGGCACTTCTGGTGGACACCTTGGAGTGAAAAGAACCTTAATGAAAATCCGACAACGGTTTTATTGGATCCACTGCCGTGAAGATGTCGAAAACTGGTGCATGAAGTGCGTTAATTGTTCAGCAGTTAAAGGACCGCACACCCGTAGTAGAGGAGCGCTCAAACTGTACAATGTTGGAGCACCTTGGGAAAGAATTGCGCTAGACGTCGCAGGCCCGTTCCCGACATCTGACTCCGGAAACAAGTACATTCTTGTCGTGATGGATTACTTCACCAAATGGCCTGAAGCGTTTGCCATCCCTAATCAGGAAGCAGTCACTATAGCGGAGAAGTTAGTAAATGAAGTTTGTTGTAGATTTGGAGTACCTCTGGAAATTCACAGTGATCAAGGCAGGAACTTTGAATCTGCAGTTTTTCAAGAGACTTGTCGTATCATGGGAATGCATAAGACGAGGACTACGGCATATCACCCACAATCGGATGGAATGGTGGAGAGATTCAATCAGACTTTGGAAAGACATCTGGCCAAGGTTGTTGAGAGTCACCAAAAGGATTGGGACCGGCATATTCCTCTTTTTTTGATGTCATATAGGTCAGCAACCCACGAAAGTACGGCAGTTACTCCGGCATATGCGAATTTTGGAAGAGAGCTTCGTTTACCAGCAGATCTCTTAACTGGACGTCCTCCTGATACTCCAAGATCTATCACAGAGTATGCAAGTGATTTAAGGGATCGGATTGATGACGTTCACAGTCTTGTTCGTGAACACGGGCTTCAAGCTAGCACGAGAATGAAGACCCGGTACGACAGGAAGGCTAACCAAATTGGGTTCGAAGAAGGCTCTTGGGTGTGGTTACATAACCCGATGCGGAAAAAAGGAAAATCTCCAAAACTGTCCCCAAATTGGGAAGGGCCATATAGGGTAGTTACAAAGATCAACGACGTCACGTATCGGATACAGCGAAATCCACGTAGTCCATGCAAGGTTGTTCATGTTGACCGACTGGCGAGGTACCACGGAAGTAATGATGCTCGGGACGAGCAAGTCCTAGGAGGGGGTAGTGTTGCGCCGGTGGTATAGGCATAAACTTCAAACTTGATTATCCATGCTTTAGAAGCGTTTTCAGCAGGCTGAAAAGTGATTTCAGGCCGTTTCGGAGGTAGCTCTTCCACATACTAGAAAATCGGAAATTCACCCTAGTTGCCGTTGTTTTCAGGCGCCTGAAACATGTTTTCAGTCCGTTTCAGGACATCCTCTATCAGATGGCGCAATAACCTGAAGACCCGTTTTCAGGCGTTTTCAGGACCCTTTATGGACCTTTGAAGTACACTTCAGTATATGGTGAAATTTCTCGAAGGAGTGAAAGAGACAGCACTATTAGAGAGAGACAGCTATATTGAGAAGGTTCGAGAAGTGTGTGAAAGAGACAACTAGAAAAGGACAGCATAGTCAGGAATGTTCCAGTCGGGTCAAACAAGTATCGAACAATCTAGACGATCTAGAACACTCACGATGCGAGGGGTCGCCGTTCCTGGAATTGAACTTGGGACCGATTATTCGAGATTTCTCC
The DNA here is from genome assembly GCA_932294315.1 of Epinotia nisella. Taxonomy (NCBI): domain Eukaryota; kingdom Metazoa; phylum Arthropoda; class Insecta; order Lepidoptera; family Tortricidae; genus Epinotia; species Epinotia nisella. The sequence continues at coordinate 1,996,155 of OW028699.1, forward strand.
GGAATGTTCTGGAGCGAAGGTTTCCGGCTATATAAGCCGCGCGCCCACACTGCAGGGGCAGTTCGGAACTACACCGCGAACAGTGCGAGTCTCGAAGCGAATAGCGTGAAAAGCGAATAAGTGCGTTATAGTGAAGTGATTCAGTATAGTGATTTATTAAGTAAGAAAGCCTTGTTAATTAGTAATTTTGTAATAAAGTTTGTGTTTTTAATTAGTGGTCAATTAGTGTATTTTCTATCACGTTACCTACCCCGTAGACGTAACAATACAAATACTCTTTATTGCACACCTCACACAAAAAAAGCAGTTACAGAGAGAAACAATACAATAACATGTAGGTAGAGGTAGACAACAGGTGGTCTTATCGCTGAAGAGCGATCTCTTCCAGACAACCTTTGGGTATCGGAGAAAGAGATAAAACTAGATTATGCAGTAGGTGGTGCAGCGATTATTATTAATCAAAAATCAAGAAATTATAAAAATAAACGTACATAAATACCTCTATATATAAACATACACACACAATCATACATATATACAAATAACACAAACACAAATATAATGATACATAAACAGTCAGCCAAAAAATACAATCAGGGTTAGGGGAGAGACAAATAATGTTCTTTAAGAAGGGATTTGAGGTTGCCGATAGATTTTGCTTGTCTGATGTCAAGAGAGATTAACCCTTTATGTAAGGAGAAACTTCGCCTCATTATGTCTGTTCTATCGCTTTGTTTCTATTGAGACCCTGGGAATGGCGTAAGTTATTTGTTCGTGCGATGTCCAACTATTATCTATTTCAGATTGGAAGAGTTCGGTGACAGATGTCATCTCAGTACAGTTTATGTCATCTTTGACGTTTGATAACATAAACTGTACTGAGATGACATCTGTCACCGAACTCTTCCAATCTGAAATAGACTATACCAGCTTTGAAGTCTGAATTCTGACCATCTTTTGCCACATTCTTTACGCGTCCAGTAAAGTAAATTAATGAATTCTAAACAAGGGGGCTACTTTTGGGGGAAAAACTGGAAAATTAAAAAAAAAATTGCAAACTGTTTTGTGTGGCATCAAATGAAAGGGGTTGTTATCTAGGCTTAAAATTCTGAAAAAAATATGGAAAATAGTTTCTGGCCTAAAAATTACAGGAAAACCTATAAGAAGATTGAGTATTCAAAGTAACGGGAAAATTCTCAATATTTTACGGAATACTCCAGGCAAAATACGGTTTCGAAAAACATTAATTTATAATAGCGTTTTTTTTGTTTATTTCATTTGTCTGTACATATACGAGATAGCTGTGTTTGTTCGTGGAAATCAACAATACTTTAAAAAAAATGGCGAGGTCTTAACATATAATAACCGAATGTCAAGGCAAAAAAATCTACTTTACGTACCAAAGGCTCGTCTAAAACAAACCAGTCGTACCCCGTATTTTATGTGCATCAAAATATTCAACAAGCTTCCTAGAGACATAAAAGACCTACCCCTGAAACAATTCAAGAAGAAACTGTTTATATGGCTATCCGAACTATGTGTCTACTCTGTTAAAGAATTTCTAAACATAAAAACTAGTAATAAGTGATCCTTCTATTTTGTTTGTTCTTAACCGACAGCAAAATAAAGGCTATTATTTTGCATGCTTATTTAAGTAGAGTACGGCGGACTGTAACGTTTATTTGTACCAACATAATGTGACCCGTATTCCGCAAATAAATATTTCATTTCATTTCATTTCATTTGATACCGTTATCCTAAGATGCTTTATTCAAGAATCCAACAAACTTTCCACCCGGAAGTAATTATATAGATTTTTTTGTTTGATTTATATTGAATATTTTAAAGCAAATGTAAATGAACCGAAATAAATCTTGAAACATTTATTAATATTTGTTCCGATTTTTCAGGAGCTAATTGAGTTATATTTTTTTTGATATCTGATTTTTTGTTGGATTTTGCCTCTAGGTAACTATTTAATTGATAATTAACCGTTACATTAAAAAAAATTGCTATTATAAATTATTTCCAAATTTGACATTTTTTCCATACAAGTTGTCAGTTCATTGCCTGGACTAGGAACCCTCACCACGCGAGTTGAACTCGCAATTTTTCCATAAAAAAATTGACTTTTACATTTACCTGACGCGCGTACAATGCGCTACGTGATCGAACAGCTGGTATAAAAAAGTGAACTATCTTCACGCAATATTAGCTACACGGCGCCTCATTAAGGCGAGGACAGACCGGGGTCATACACAAGGGTGGCTCAAGTGCTCATACACGCGTCCGCCCTCCCATACATGCACGCTCTATTTTATAATTACAAAGTTTTAAATTTACCCATGGTCAATTAAAGGGTGTCTCCATATAAGGCAGAAGTACTAGTGCCCGACGCGGTACTAGTACTCGATGAATATAATTAACTAGCGAATAATAAACTAAGATTGATCACGACATCATTTTTAAGTTACTAAATGTTAGTGACTTCAATATTTCTTACCACAAGACAAATAACTTATTTATAAGTTATGAACATATTTATTAAAACCAGCTGCCATCAATTGGGACATTGAGTTAAACCTTCAAGTCCCAATAAATGCCAGTCTGTCATTCATGACATTTGTACTGAAATGACATCTATTGGGACTGCCAGCATAACCGCCTGCCATTTACTCGTACATTCGGATTGATTACCTAATTCTTATATTATCAGGATTTTTTATATATCTCAAATCAGTAACTTGAGTAAATACCTCGTCTCCCAAGCCGTATGAACTGTTTAATACATCTTAAATGAGCATAATATCGTGATTCCAATAAGTATTTTCTGTTGACATGTCGGGCACTAGTACTTCTACCTTAATCGTAGTTTGGTTCTTATTTTCAAACAGAATGCTGAACCTAATGACATGGAACTTTGCCTATAAAACGGTATCCGCCATATCAAGGTAGAAGTTTTTCATAGTCAACTACACCCCTCTATTTCTCTATTTTTTTTATTATAATTTCTAGCAACAGATAAAAATTTCCGACTATACGCTAAATACACTCGGACACTGTGTAAATTGGGTTGTGTCCTAAATTTTTTTACGATGCCATTCGAACCAGTTTTTGGAGAGGAACAAATGTTTATATGGGAGCAACTACAATTATTAAGAAACATAAATACCCAAAAAAAATAGTTAAAGACGGACCTCGCTGGCGGCCGCCGAAAACGTTTCATACTGATTAACATTGAATCGGGACGTCACATCACAGTGTAATATTTGTACTAATCGTATTGAAAATCAAGTAAATTGCTGTTTCAGTCGTGAAATACTGTGTTTAGGACCATAGTTTTCGTACAATTTTGTTTTTATAAAAGCGTAAGGATTCTATTGGTAGCTATAAATTTAATTTTGGACGATAAAAAAAAAAATTCAAAACTTTCAAGGTCCATATCATTTTATGATTTTAATTATATTTCTTGATTTATACTTAATTACATTAATTTGATGGTTTACTATCAATTTAGCAACACTCCATTATCAATTTTAACACAAGGAAACTACCCAATTGAGTGATTTTTACTAAACGGATATTAATTGCATTTTTATACCTACTACATCATAATAACTCGCGTGGTGAGGGTTCCGTATATAATCTAAATGCTATGCTCTAAGCATCAGGCGCTCCATACGAAATACACAAAAATATTGAGAATTTTCCCGTTACTTTGAATACTCAAACTTCTTATAGGTTTTCCTGTAATCTTACCTGTCTTATCTTTCCTGTTATCTGCCTAAGCAAGGAACTATTTTCCATATTTTTATCAGAATTTTAAGCCAAGTAGTTTCGGAGATAAGGGGGGAATGGTTAATTTTAGTATTTTTTCAAATCTGTTTTTGCTAAAATTATTTAAAAAAAACTGAGGTGCTTACAACGACCACTTTTATTTGATATATCACACAATACAATTTGCGAAACTTTTTTTAATTTTCCAGTTTACCCCCTAAAAATGGCTTCCTTGTTCAGAATTAATTAATTTACTTTACGCGTCCATCTTCGGGTCACCAATTTACATATGTTTATCAAATTTCAACTCAATCGGTCCAGTAGTTTTGGAGCAAATCGGCTGTGACAGACGGACAGCGCGCGAGTGATCCTATAAGGGTTCCGTTTTTTCCTTTTGAGGTACGGAACACTAAAAAACGTTATAAAGTCCCCAACAAATAAATTAACACCATTATTGTTAACCAGTGTTAACTAACATTAACACCGATTTAACCAGTATCACGAGTAATGAAGTGTGAGCGAAACGGCTGCATCCGCCGATATGTTTGATTCATAATATCATAAGTCATAAATAATCTCTCGAGTTAATGCTGCGTTTACATTGCTGTCATGTCTTGTCAATGTTGTGTGTGTGGTCAATTTGGCACTCTCTGGGGGAGGCCTATGTCCAGCAGTGGACGTCTTTCGGCTGATATGATGATGATGATGATGACACATTGGTGAGACTGTTAGTCAAATAGAAAGAATTTTCAAAAAACCCAACTGCTTATTTGCAAATATTATAGCCTATATGTCATTCCGACGATTAAGAGGAATCCAACGACACCTCATATGTCGCAATCCGTCAAACGGTTTAGGCTGCAGGGCGTGCCCAAGAATAAGACATACACACATACATACACAGAAACATACATACATACGCTCGAAAAACATAACCCTCCTTTCCTTCAGCAGTCGGGTAATAAGGCCTAATTTAGAGCGACCGAAGAAATCCAAATTGCCTTCTTTTGTGTAGAACTTGGCCACAGATTATATAATAGTTCTAACGAACAGATACATGACTCTGAATAAAAAAGCGCATACCTACCGCTTTCCATGCCTACTAAATTTAACAATGGAGCGACCTTGAACGCGCCGGTCGTTGCCCGCACTTGCCGGCCAATAGACGCTAGGGTTGACACCGCTTAGAAATGAAGTTATAAATTAATAGTTGAGTGAAATAAAAAACGGTTTATTCTTTGAAATATTTTTTGTAATGAATGATGTATGTAACCAACTACAATTGCTTCACCTTGATGTAATGTTGCACGAATTGTTGTTATAATTCTGAGTTCCCACGGCGCAGTTAGGTAGCACTGACTTGGCTCCTAAGGTCCCGGTTTCTCTAACTACAGATAGGAGAAGCGGACAATGGGGGGTTCTTGCCGACGCCATTAAAGACTTGTGCCTTCATCAGCGAACGAAAAAACCATGGAAGTCTAACTAGCGCCGAGAAGTGGCCCCACAAAAAGGATGCACATTGTCATTATGCGGTCGTATGCGGACGTGAGGGCGGGGTGTCAGAAGGATGCCAAGCAGCCGTTTAGTTCGAACATGCGCACACATGCGCATACCGAATTTTGGGCACCTGTATGTGTAGAATTTTGCAGGGAGTTCGCCTTCAATGGTTTTTTCCTTCGCCGGCCTTCGTGTATTTGGTCATATCGTTGGTGACTTGGAAATACCGTATCACCGCGAGCGCGTCCACTGCTGGCAGTGCCGGAGGCGCGCACGGCATCGCACAGACATTCGCCGCTCCCGCGCGCGCTCACGGTACTTTGCTCAATGCGCTCTTGACATCGGCACCTGTAACTTGTTTTAAGCTCACCTCAACGCTCACCCACAAATATATCTTGACGCTGCGGTGCGTAGTAGCTAAGCGTAGGTAGAGGTCTAGTTTCGTTAGGTGACGCTGTTTTAAGCTCACCTCAACGCTCAGCCACAAATATATCTTGACACTCCGGTGCGTAGTAGCTAAGCGTAGGTAGATGTCTAGTTTCGTTAGGGGACGCTGTTTTAAGCTCACCTCAACGCTCACCCACAAATATATCTTGACACTGCGGTGCGTAGTAGCTAAGCGTAGGTAGAGGTCTAGTTTCGTTAGGTGACGCTGTTTTAAGCTCACCTCAACGCTCACCCACAAATATATCTTGACACTGCGGTGCGTAGTAGCTAAGCGTAGGTAGATGTCTAGTTTCGTTAGGGGACGCTGTTTTAAGCTCACCTCAACGCTCACCCACAAATATATCTTGACACTGCGGTGCGTAGTAGCAAAGCGTAGGTAGAGGTCTAGTTTCGTTAGGGGACGCTGTTTTAAGCTCACCTCAACGCTCACCCACAAATATATCTTGACACTGTGGTGCGTAGTAGCAAAGCGTAGGTAGAGGTCTAGTTTCGTTAGGTGACGCTGTTTTAAGCTCACCTCAACGCTCACCCACAAATATATCTTGACACTGCGGTGCGTAGTAGCTAAGCGTAGGTAGAGGTCTAGTTTCGTTAGGTGACGCTGTTTTAAGCTCACCTCAACGCTCAGCCACAAATATATCTTGACACTGCGGTGCGTAGTAGCTAAGCGTAGGTAGAGGTCTAGTTTCGTTAGGTGACGCTGTTTTAAGCTCACCTCAACGCTCAGCCACAAATATATCTTGACTTGACACTGCGGTGCGTTGTAGCTAAGCGTAGGTTGATGTCTAATTTCGTTAGCGCGTAGCGAATAACAGCTCAGAATGTGACTTGTTTGCGTAGAAATGGGCGACTGTGTGCCGTGAATGTCTAAGGTTTTGTGAGTCGATGGATGATAGACTGTCCAGCACTTTTGTTTGATGTCACCTAGATGTTGTCCATGTTGAAGTTGAATTTGTTTTGTATATTGTTATTATAATGTTTTAATTTCTCGGCGTATTGTCTTGTCTGTAATGCCGTGTAAATATATTGTATATAAATGAATCAATAAATCGTTCTGGGAGCTCGCGCTCGGAGGCGGTTTGTAGGGCTGTTTTTCGGAACGCGCTAATGCGCTTCACCTCACCCGACATGCCTAACGAAACTAGACCTCTACTTAGTTACTACGAATCGCGGCGTCAAGATATATTTGTGGGTGAGCGTGGAGGTGAGCTTAAAAACCAGTAACATAATTGGCTACTTTCTTAAAATAGTATACTCACCGGCAGAAAATTTAGCCCATATTAAAAAATGTTTATTAAGCAGAAAAAAAAAGTTCAATTTATAGTTCGAAATCACGAAAAGTTTTTGGGCCCAATTTTCTGCCGGTGTGATTAGGTACATATTCAGCCCGTCAGTTAGATTATCAAAAAATATTGCACAAATATTTTTTATTTTGTCAATTAAAAATCGCGCATCTATGGTGGATGATCCCTTACCGTACAAATAGCTTGTACCGGAAGCCGCGGCAGACAGCGCGGCACATCTGCGCACGAGTCGATTTCCTTTTTTTTTATACGCGACGGTGGCAAACAAGCATACAGCCTGCATGATGATTACAGAATAAAGGGTAAATTCAGATTATTCGGAGACTTGATTGAAAGAGAAAATTGACAGTGATGATATTCAAAAATAAGTCAAAAATGAACTTTAATGACAATTGTCAAAAAATTGACAATTCAGTGTAACAATCCTGCACGATTGTATCGAGTCGGTTGTAAAGGTATAATAGTCAATATTGAGCTAGTCCGACAGCTGTGCTGTATAACACTAAGTTAGTTATGTTTCAGGGTCAATTATTTATTATATCCTTAAGAGTCCGCAGTAAGCAGTTTATTTTAATAATTATTTTGATTTTTGATTAATAATAATCTCTGCACCACCTACTGCATAATCTAGTTTTATCTCTTTCTCCGATACCCAAGGGTTGTCTGGAAGAGATCGCTCTTCAGCGATAAGACCGCCTGTTGTCTACCTCTACCTACATGTTATTGTATTGTTTCTCTCTGTAACTGCTTTGCTTGTGTGAGGTGTGCAATAAAGAGTATTTGTATTGTATTGTATTGTATTGTAAGCTCGGTTCTCCATACAAACGTAGTTACGCTCTCATTTTAAAACGACTAGCTAGTGCTCTAAAACTTTGTACTTAGAATAAGTTAAGGTATATCCAGGCCTGTAATTAGTTTATGTAGCTTCAGATGTCATAGTAAAAAAATTCCGCGAATTTAAGTTTTTCATACAAAACTTGTTTTTGCTCTATTTCGTTTGTTTTATAAACTGGCCATATAAACTAATTAAAGACCTAGATATACCTCTGTCATTGTATAATATGCAAAGTTTCGTTAAGTAACACGAAGTATAAATGAGAACGAAACTCAGTTTGTATGGGAAGGTGAAATTCGGCCGAGCTTGCGGACTCTTAAGTTATTCTGTCCCTTTTGGTAGGAGACAATATAGAAATAAATAAAGAAAGAAAGAAGACATATATTCATATTATTAAAAAAAGGATTGTACCCTGAATAATAAATATTGTTCGGAGTGTGGCCAACTCGGCCTTATTTATAAAATGTGTCCCAGAAACAAGTTTAAACCTTTAAACAGACAAATGTCTTGTATGTGACAATTAATGATCAACTAGCTTTCGCCCGCGACTTCGTCTGCGTGGACGCGGTATAAAAACTATCCTATATTTTAATCCAGGCTATAAACTATCTTCGTGCAAAATTTCCTCCAAATGGGTTCAACTGTTTGAGTGTGATTGAGTAACAAACATCCAAACATCTAAACATCCAAACTTTCGCATTTATAATAGTACCTACCTAGTAAGATTAGTAGGATAGGGCTTGTGCACGAATCACGCGAGGTTTTTTCGGCTACTTTTTGACACCCCCCCCCCCCTCCCCCTTGGTGATATTTGGTGAGGTTCTTGTCTACCCCTCTCCCCCCCCCCACATAACCTCACGTATATTTTTTTCCTTCGACCTAATTGTAAGGTAAATAGTGTTGTAATATAGTAAATCTTGTTTATTTTTTTATTTTTACTCGTGTGGTAGATATTTTTTCTTAGCTTCGTTCACTGTAGAAAAATATTATTCCTTATACCCCCCCCTCCTCCTGATCTGTCGTGATTTTTTCCTAACCCCCCTCCCCCCCCCCCCCCCGATCGAACCTCGCGTGATTTGTGCACAAGATCATACACAAAAGACACACAGAGATAGATAGACACACAGTGATGATAGTTTCTTAAGAAAAATGTAACCACATGGACTTCTAACATATTTAAAAGCTAACCACCCATATAAAAAAGGGGTTTAAAATGTGAACAAAACTTTACATTTGGTGGTTTAACCTACATTTTAGAAAACCTACAATAGAGACGTTGATTCACTTAGCATTTTCCCGCTAAAATATGTAATAAATTTGAAATAATTGCACTTTTTACCAGGAAAGTACTGTGAAAGTACACAGAGTTGTACTACAATTAAATTTTCGTGAGAATCAACGAGAATTTATTTCTTACTAAATGCGAAAATACGTAATTATCGTCACTCGTACATTCCGAAAACAAATACATAATTAGTCAAATAAACAAAAACACCACCCAACCAATTTACAAACCGAAGAAATTAAGATACAAAATTACATTTTCACTCCGTGTCACTGAAATTCGCTCCTAGCTTCAAGCACTTGAAGAGTAAAAGCTATTTTTGGATTGCATAATTAAGTTTGTTAAATGGTATCTCCAAATCCAAACAGGCATGAAACAATTTTTGCACATTAAAAAAAATGCTAAGGTGGCGACGAAATTATTTGAAATCATTTAACACACTTGAATCTCGCCCTTAATACACTAAAATTAAGGTGTGTTTTTCTTTAAGAAGGTATGTATTAAAAAGCGAATAGCGCGCAGAATACCGAAAGAAATTTGTCCCCGCGGTAATGTTTTTTTTTAATGTTCGAAATGTTTTGCAAAAAGTTGACATTGTTCGGGTGGTGCCTTGAATTTGGCGCCAATTAATTATTGAAAGAATCAACATAGAGTAGAGCTAAGGCATAGATCTATCAACAGAACTGGGAGTAGACTTTATGAACTGACAACTTGTATGGAAAAAATGTCTAATTTGGAAATAATTTATAATAGCATTTTTTTAATGTAACGGATATATTATCAATTAAATAATTACCTAGAAGCAAAATCCAACAAAATATCTGACATCAAAAATAACATTATTTAATTAGCTCCTAAAAAGTCCGAATAAATATTAATATATTTTTTTTTCTTTATTTAGGTTCATTTACATTTGCTTTAAAATATTCAATATAAATAAAATAAAAAAGACAATAAATGTTTAATTTAAATGTATATAATTACTTCCGGGTGGAAAGTTTGTTGGATTCTTGAATAAAGCACCTTAAAATAACGTTTTAGACTGAAATAAACAAAAAAAACGCTATTATAAATTAATGTTTTTCGAAACCGTATTTTGCCTGGAGTATTGACACTTTTATTAAAGCCAAAACCAATTGATCATAATGGGTTATTATGCCATTTAAAAAAAAGAATTTGAACCGACAATTTTATTTGATAGCATTAGAGTCTGTGGCTTGTTGTGTATACTAGCTTCATTAGTAATATTATACATATTATAATAGACTTCAAATATTTGTTCAAACTAAAAACACTTAGTGATCCAGAATTCATGTTGTAGAAACACTGATTAAGGAGCCAAGTAGGACGAATGCTTAACTCCGACATATCCGCATTTGTGTATTTTTAAGTTTGTATTTTAGTAATATAATAGTCCCTTTTTATTTGTTTTTTATATTTATTATTATTTGTTTTATGTCATTTATTCAAATAAGACCTGTCGTCATGCATGGATCAGAATGTTGGGCCGCAAAGATGACGGATAAAACGAGATTGTATGTTACCGAGATGAGAATGTTGAGATGGATGTGTGGCGTGACGAGAATGGATCGAATAAGGAATGAGTATATAAGAGGAAGCCTGAAACACCCATAACTGAAAAGCTGAGAGCAAATCGCCTACGGTGGTATGGACATGTTATGCGGAGGGATGATAGTAATGTTGCTGGTAGGGCATTAAGTATGAATGTTGAGAAGAGGTAGACCAAGAAAAAGGTGGATTGACTGCGTGAGAGACGATAGGAAGGATGTGTGTGATGAGTTGACGGGCGATAGAGAGGTACGGAAGAAAAAAACATGCTGTGCCGACCCCAAGTAAATGGGATAAGGACAAGCGAATGATGATTTGTTTTATATCATTTGTGCATCTGTCGTTGTTGCCCACCATACCCTCACCGAATGGACCCTGCGGAAGCCTTGACTAGAGCTGGCTGTAAAGCTATTAGCAACATGCTGATCTGGGTCCATTACGTGGCAGTCTAATGTTTTTTTTAATTATCTTTGTTATTTTTGTCACAAATAAATGTTTGAATTTAGTAGCTATGTTGTTGATAATTGTATATTTTACGAGAGGTAGGGCAAAGTGGTCTGTCATCTCGCACATGTTAGGATACAATTCAATTGGAAAAGTGAAGGAGGCCCCTTACAGAAGACCGCAGCCATTGTAACACTTCAACCTGGTCTGTAGGTATGTGAGGGGCAAGTTCCTAGTGATGAGTAAGGACGGCAGACCTTTCAATGAGACCAGGGACCGGAACCGGTTACCCTAATCAGGGTTTTCCATAGGCTAATTGTAGAAGTAGTTTTTAAAACCCTATCCATAATGCTAACCTTACTGATAGTGTAACCCTATTGTTATGGTAAGCATATCGGATGTGGTACTCATAACCACAAATGAACCCTAAAGAAACCCAATGAATAGGGTTACTTAACCGTCCTGATATCATAAAAGAGTAATAAAAATGTAATTGTCGTACAATTAACTATCGCGGGTTCTACTGAAACCTCTGTACCCCACTCTACTCTGCGCAGATTCCTGTGCGGCCATCTTGTGAGATGCCGACGCCATTTTGTTGATCGTAATCTGTCTTGATAAATTATTGAAAAAATGGAATTGATTATTTAACATCACCTGATTTTAATCGTTTCCAAGTTTAATTGGTAATTATTTAGTTTAAAACCCAGTTTTAAGATGACTATCTTCAGTTTGGAAACATTTACAGGGGACTTATTTATTGGGTATTTTGTTAGATTTTCGACATAGTTCTCTATGCGGAAATATGCTGTTAGCTAGCTGTTTCCCGCGGCTTTCGCCGCATTCACTTACTAGGAATGTGCTTAGCTGTAATTAGTATTTTCAATACAGGTGACACCAGCAAGCGAGGTGTTATATATGAAATCAAAGCATAAGGCTTGTTCACGAAAAAAAGTAGCCATCGAAAACTAAGTCTCCACTGTCACCCACCCAGTAGATCTTGGTAGTTCAAACCGCAATTAGATAGCCAACTCAGTATTCTTTTTTATGCGTAAGAATCTAAAATCCATCCATTTTTCCGTAAAAGTTGTGAAATCCTATATAATTTAAGGCTTAAAGATAAAATGATTGCATAAAAATGTGTCTACTTCGGGCATGATTTAAAACAACTTATGATCTGCATATGGTAATTCATCGATAATCTATTTGAGTTAAGGAAAAAAATTTACCTCTATGGCCCAAACGTGAAAACTAAAAAAATCTAAGGCAACAATTTAATACATGTTATAATTACATTACAATGTTACATTAATCCTTTATATTATTTATACCAAGTATGTCAAATATGATTACAATAGGAAACTAGGACAACATGGAAAAATATAATAATAATGCCCAACCATAAAATAAAAATACAAGTAGAATGTGTAAATTAGAACGCGCTCGACTTGGCGGGGGCACTGTCCTGCCCCCCGGTCATGTCAATTTGAATAAATTAAAGCAATAATACAAGATTATGATTAACATTAACTAAGATAAATAACATAACTAAGGCCTCGGCAGAGAGTACGACTTTGTACCCTTTGGCGTCGAGACCCTCGGTCCGTGGGGTCCCAGTGCGCATAAGTTATTTGCAGAAATCGCGAAACGTCTGGTCGATGTAACTGGTGACCGAAGAGCTGGCGGCTTTCTCGCGCTTTTTAGTTTTAGATGTTTGTATACATACAACGTAACATGTATTTGCGGAAATCGCGAAATTAGTTTGATGTAGGTAACTGGTGACCGAAGAGCTGGCGGTTTTCTGGCGCAACGCATCAGCATTGCAATTCAGCGAGGAAATGCCGCCAGCATCCTCGGTACAATGCCTCGAGGGCCTTTTTTAGATTTAACTTAAGTAGTTTTAATTTATCTTAGTTAATGTTAATTATAATCTTGTATTCACTTTTAATAAATAGATTAGATAAATTAAAACTAAGTTAAATCTAAGTTAAATCTTATCTAAGCAATAATTAAATTCTCTGATGTCAAATATAATTTTACATAACAGTTACATCATAGTAAAATGGAATGTGTCCTTAAACTTAGTATTAGTACCAGGATTCATGACAATTTACTGATACTGTACTAAATAACTACTCATCTGTATCAAATATATTACCTACTCAACTACTGAACATCATTTTGATAAAGTAAGTTCGTCTACGATAAAGCTTAAGCTGCACCATTTAGCGTTGTGACTAAGAACAAACGTCATTTTGTGCTAAATCATACGTCTTAGGGTACTCCTCCACTAAATGAAGCCTAGGGCGCTGCATCAACCTTTGTGCTGCCGCAATAGGCAGAGCTGCCTCCGTACGACGACCCAGATCTCGATCTATCAAGTAAAGAATCCTCAGCCATTCCTTCTGCACAGATGGCACCGCGTTGATCATTACGTTCGCCATGTTCACCGCCATCCTATTCCTCTTTCCTTCCGTGTTCACGTAATGATTGTAGAAGTAAGAAGAATCTTGGAGATCAGGTGATTGTCTGAACTTGACTGCTAGAGTCTCTTTAGGCTTGGATTCATCTACAAACGGGACGGGTCCGTTGAAGGAGTTCTGGTAGTAATTGGGTGCGTCTCGCGTATTATCTAAAACAGGCGGCACACCATCTCGGTTGTAAGTCTTTCTATATTTTGGCCGGTTGACTTCAATATTGTTGTGATTGATGCCTAGGCGGTAAGCTTGGGCGTCTCTATACGCAAACCTTCTTGCTCTGAACACATCGTCTACTGGTCCAGGGATTCCGGGAACCAGATTTCCAGGGTTGAACGCGGCTTGTTCTACGTCCTTGAAGAAATTGTCGCCATTTCTGTTTAATACCAAGCGTCCAATTGTCACTGTTTTGTAGGTTCCGTTCCTCCAGAGAATGGTCACGTCAAATGGATTGTAGTTCAGTTTAGGGATGTGGCTCTTTGGTATAACGTCCATGTCTAGTCTCCAGGACGGGAAGTTCCCTGCGGCTATGTTGTCGTAGAGATCTCTGGTGGAGTAGTCAGGGTCATACGCTCTTATAGCGGCGGCTGCTCGATCAGAAAGCAACTCCACACCCTGCTCGGTTCTGAAGTTGAACCTCACGAAGTAGCTATCACCATGTTTGTTAACAATCTCGTAAGCATGATAAGGAAAGTAGTCCATTTTTCTATAACCATTAAAGATGCCATAATCCGACTGCAACCACAATATATGGTGTATGAGTTCAGGCAACTTCGTAATAAAGTCTAAACGCATTGTATAATCAAATATGTTTGTCTTAGGGTTTCTTTTCAAAGCATGCGCTAAAGGACTAAATGCATGAGGCTGGTTGTAGAGAAACACTGGAAAAGCGAGACCTAGGAAATCCAAATTGCCTTCTTTTGTGTAGAACTTGGTTACTAAGCCCCCGGTTTCTCTGACTACATCTAAACCACCGACGCTCTGGCTTTGATAGGAGAAGCGGACGACAGCGGGGGTTTTCTTGCCGATGCCATTAAAGACTTCTGCCTTCGTGTATTTGGACACATCGTTGGTGACTTCGAAATAGCCGTAGGCGCCGGTACCCCTCGCGTGGACTTGGCGTTCTGGTATACGCTCGTGCTCGGAGGCAGTTTGCAGGTCCCAGAAGTACTGGTTGTTGAAAACGTCGGTGTTGAGGGTGATCGTCTCCCGAACCTCTACCGGCTTGCCAGCAGATGTTGTAAGCACCCCTATAGGTTTCTGAAACAATATAGGTAATATTAGATCCCTTTGATCAGCAGGACATTTAGCAGTTCCAACTGTTATAAATTCGATAGGTATATTTGCGGATTGTTACTACTTATAGTTGTCATATCATCATAATCGCTCTCCCTTATCCCTCTTACTTCTGGTCGAGACAGCAGGTCTCCATCTTCCTTACCTCTTCATCACCCCTCACCTCCTTCCTATTTATACAGTTTTCCATGTAGTCCAACCCTTTCCACGTTAATATTTATCAAAACTCCGACATTTAAGAACCGATGCGTACAATTAATTTTTATCAAAACTATAATATGCTTCTCTAACTAAATAATATTTGCCTGGATGCGGGTGGCGCAGGACCGATCACTTTGGCAATATTTGGGGGAGGCCCATGTCTGGCAAGGGACGTCTTTTGGCTGATATGATGACGATAACATGCTTCCAGATTGGTTCCATTGTTACAAAACGCCAGTTGGCTGATAAGTTCCATGAGGAATTTAGGGAACTCCTCAAATATTATATTAGGCATGCGTGTAGTAATTTAAATATTTCCTATTATAATTTGTGTATTTATCTTATCTTATCTAGTTGAGGGCCCTTTCGGATACACTTCGACCCAGTGGGATCTTTTGTGCATTTGCCCTCCCCTTTATAGCTACTCCCAAGCTCGCTCCATCATTTCCACAAAGCGGATGATACAGCTCAGTGGGAGCACTCTGAATTCCTTTGGTTGCGGGTAGCCGTTACCAAAGAGATTCATTATTTGTCTGGCAAGGGCTGTGTATTTACACCCGGCAATCACAAATTCACTGAAGTGGAACTGGTGATGAAGACCACAGATATGGTCCATATCTGATTGTCTGTGTACTTTAGGAAAACACGATGCAACGCGGCGCCGTAGAAACTCACAGCGCGGCGTGAATTTCTGCGCTGCCGCAACGCGAAATTTTGCGTTGCGGCACCGCACCGCAGACATGTGGCCAGGCCAGACTCTTGTTCGTAAACAATCTCTTACAGTACGTATGGCAAAATGTAATTAGTCTTACCGGATGTCTTATCTTGAAGTCCAGTAGCTGATTCGCAACAGCATCCAAACTATTATTATAATAGATCCCGTAAGCATGATCTGCTATAGCAAAGCAGAGGACCGCTATTACGCGCTTCATGGCTGGTAATGTTACGCAAGAAACGGTGTCGGAATACATTACGGGTATATATTGCAGTTGGCATAATGTGTTGCTTCCGAAACTACTTGTAAATAATTGCTAGTTAATAGTTCAAGCAATTTATCCATTATTTATTTAATAGAAAACGCTAACTTGAGAGAACCGTGACATACTAGAAATGCTCGCGGTTCTGTCTGCGGAATCTGATCGAATTATTCTAACTATTTGAATAATTCGCTAAATAAATGATTATAAATACTTTTGACGATTGACAAGCTACGGGAGCCTATTAGTTGTTTCATGCCACAGCTGACACTAAAAAAATAGAGTAGAATAGAATAGAAATATATTTATTTGCTGTGACAAAGAAATTACACAAGTGTATAGTTACATCTAAAATGCACCAAAATGGATGCCACCTCAGCATATGCCAGCAGCAATATATGCTAAAGGCGCTGGTTTTCAGGGCACCCAGAGAGATACAGAACTTAAAATATAACTTAAAATTATAACTATACGTAAGAAAACCCAAATAATGAGAAGGAGAGGTCGCTGGTCAGTTAATTAATTCAGAGCTAAGTGTTTACAAATCAGGTCAAAGGTAAGTGATGAAATACAGGTGCGATGTCATTTACAGATATTGAAATTCAAGAGCTATGTGGATTGTCCGCTTATGCATTAGATATTTGTAGGTTGATAAGGTACATTTAAATTTTGTTTTTAAAGGATGCAATGGATGGATTGTGTTCGCCTTTTACACTGACACAACATTGCGTGCCGTCTGAAGATTTGTGTTGTGATGTAAATAGGTAATATTTCCGCCTTCTTCGGTACCTATTTATCTTAGAAATCAACTCACTGAAAACTGCGTAAATAATTAATTTCATACTAAATCAATTTTACACCAAACTATACATCACAACTCAAATCTTCATCTGTTTTATACCATAGACCAAAAATATTCTTCTAAACTACGTAGGTATTACAGGCAGCTAGGACATTAAAGCCTTGGTGGCTGTCCGTGGAGTGGAAATGAGGGAGTGCATGCGGAGGGCGGAGGTAGCCGTGGACCTCATGGTCACCCGCATAAGGCTGCTGGGCTTAAAGGTATCCCTCCCGAAGACGGACGCCATTATCTTCGGGGGGAGGGCCTGGCGACCGCCAGCAAGGTGCTTCCTGAGGGTGAGTGGCGAACAGGTCCAGGTGAAAGCCCACATCAGGTATCTTGGCCTCACCCTTGACCGCAGGTGGAATTTCGGGGAGCATTTCCGCCAACTTGCTCCCCGAGTTACGGCAACGGCTGCAGCCCTGAGCCGATTGCTGCCTAACGTGGGTGGGCCGGGCCATCCACGGCTTGCCGCCGCTTATATGCTGGCGTCACCCGCAGCATGGCCCTTTACGGAGCCCCGATATGGGCGGACCGGCTCAATACGGCAAATAAGGCCCTGCTAAGAAGGCCACAGAGGGTGGTGGCTATCAGAATTTGCAGGGCCTACGTGACGGTGGCATGGGCGGCGGCATGCGCCTTGGCAGGAACTCCTCCGTGGGAGCTTGACGCGGAGGTGCTAGCTGAGGCACATAGGGAGCGGTCGAGGAACAGGGCCTCTGGAGAGTCCCCCGCTCCCGAAGAGGTGAGGGCTGCCCGTAGACAGGCCGAAAGAAGAATTAGGGATAGATGGAAGAGCGACCTCGAGGACTCCCCTTATGGAGTCCGCACTATAGGGGCTCTGCTGGGGTCCTTCGACCTATGGCTGGAGAGGTCCCACGGTAAGGTGGGCTTTAGGTTGGCGCAGGTAATGACCGGACACGGGTGCTTTGGTCATTACCTGCACAGAATTAGGAGGGAAGCCAGTACTGCTTGCCACGAGTGCGGGGCAGAGGACGACACGGCCCAACACACCCTAGCGGAGTGCAACCACTGGGCCGCGGAGCGCCGCACAATGGTTGCAGTCCTTGCAGTGGATGATCTCTCGCTGCACAGCGTTGTTACGGCCATGTTGAGCAGCGAGAGATCCTGGGAGGCAGTGGCCTCCTTTTGTGAGGCAGTCATCTCGCAAAAGGAGGCCGCGGAGAGGGAGCGCGAAGACAGTGCGGATGCGCTCCCACTCCGGCGCAGACGGAGGGGTAGAAGACGCGCGCGGTTTGCTGCCGCGGGCCGCGTCCTGCCCCAGTAGGGCCAGAGGGTTGGGGACCCTCATAGCACGGCCTTACACGTCTGGGGGGATGGTCAAGCGTTCCTGACCATCCCCTCCTTTGGCGCGGGTGTCCTGGCACATGTTAGCCAGGACCGCCGGGGGGTGTCGTGGTGACATGCTCGCGATCCCATGGCGCTCCCATTAACGGCAGAGACGGAAACGCCGGAGTGGTTTTGGTGGGTGGGTGTGGGTGGGTGGGGGGTGGGTCCCCCATCTCTTTCAATAGAGTTGGCCGGAGGGTGAGAGTCCCACATACCCCCCTATATAGCTTCCCCAGGCTGAGGGGGGATGCGTAAGTGCATTTCCACTCCGTCAAAAAAAAAAAAAAAAAGGACATTAAAGCCTTTTTACAAATACAACTATCTCTCTCAACTCTATATTTTGTTCTGCTCTGAACACCGTCATACAGGAGTTTTATTAACTTCACAAACTTAGCCGTGCATCCCAGCTTCGCCAGCACCTTCCACAAAACTCCACGAGGCACACTGTCAAAAGCTTTCTCCAGGTCCACCGCATAACTGCGTTCTATGCTGCCACGACGGCCCAATACAATACAATACAAATACTCTTTATTGCACATCTCACACAAAATAAAGTAGTTACAGAGAGAAACAATACAATAACAAGTAAGTAGAGGTAGACAAGACAATTGGGAATGAATGAAAATTTTTGAAATGCGTGATTATTTTTTTGGTAATAGGAATAGCCTTCCTTAGCACCAGAAAAAAGTATCAGATTTTTCTGCTGCGTCAATTTGTTTTGAAAAATATAAACAGTTTCCTCACTTACGTTTTAGGTCAGTTACGGCACCTTCCTCGATCGGTTTCATATTACAAAAAAATATCTATCTATACATATAATAAAGCTGAAGAGGGTCGAAAGTCTGTACATGGAAGATAAAAGAAAAAAAATTGGCTGGGGATACTTAGAATTGATAACAGAACACGTTCCAACAGTTTTTAGAATTTTTGTCTGTTTATCTGTTTATCTGTTTGTCTGTTTATTTGTCAGAGTATCACGTGAAAACGGCTGAACGGATTTTGATGCAAACTTTACTAATCTGTCGAGAGAATCCCCGGATAGGTTTTAAGCTATAAAAATCTTAAAGATTAGGGTTCAAAGGGGGTAGAAAATGGGGTTGAACTTTGTATGGGAACTACTTGAATGTACGAGCTACAGACTTGAAAATTGGTAACCATAAACTTGACTGGAAAGTAAAAACGACCCCATTCAAACTTTTAGCAATGTATAGATAAAACGTGAAAAATATGGGATGAAAATAGGTTCTGAGGCGACTAGAAACTATATAATGTTGCAAGAGCGGGGTTATAACAGTATCATTACCATGGTAACATGTCGTCAACATATTCGAAAATTCATCGTGTTCTTACAACTGATATTAGTTAGTCCAGTGGTTTGACCCATAGCTTACGGAGTCTGTGTCCCCGAGTTCAAACCCAGCGATTGGCATTGCACTTTTTGTAGTTTTAATTTTTTTGTGTCTGCGTTTTTACAAATGTATATTTTCAAAAACGCAGAGAAGCTTAGTGAATAGAGGATTTTGATGCAACTTTTACTTAATCGGTCGAGAAAATCCCTGGCCAGGTCATAGGCTGCAACCCAGCATCCAGCAACCTTGATCTTCGTCTTCCTGTATAATTTCTATGAATTCAGAGGTCATCTAAAGATGTATGATAGGTTGAGTTTAATACTCACGTCGAATTAGCATAGTTCACCAACGTCAAGAGATGTGGGTATAAAATTTGGACACAACGGCATTCCGCGGAGAATTAAGTAGGTACCATTTTTTTTAAGTATAAAACTTCAGCGTTTGTCACATTCAGAAATATTATTATGAATACTCGGGTATAGTGAGCGTCCGCATGAGCTAGCTCTCGGGCCTTCGGCCCTCGGGCTCGCATAGAGAGCGCTCTCTGAAGCGATGTATTGGGCCTTTCATTCATACGAAAAGCTCGGCCTTCGGGCTCGCTTGCCTCGCCACTCACCTTCGGGACTTTGGAACTCAGATTTCGCTTTCAAGACACTTGGAGATAGTGTGCGTCAGTCCTCGGGCTCGCATAGGAAGCGCTCTCTAAAACGGTTCTTTGGGCCTATCATTCCAACGAAAAGCTCGGCCTTTGGTCTCGCTTGCCTCGCCGCTCTTCTTCTGACTTCTCTCGCTCGGGACTTTGGTCTCAGGTTTCGCTTGCAAGACACCTGGGTTTAGTTAGTGTCCGTGAAGGCTCGCCCTCGGGCCTTCGGCCCTCGGGCTCGCATTGAGAGCGCTCTCTTAAGGGTTGGTTTAGGCCTTTCATTCCTACGAAAAGCTCGCTCTCGGGCTCGCATAGAGAGCGCTCTCTGAAGGGTTGGTTTGGGCCTTTCATTCATACGAAAAGCTCGGCCTTCGGGCTCGCTTGCCTCACCCCTCAACTTTGGGACTTAAGGCTCATGTTTCGCTTGCAAGACACCTGTGGATAGTAAGTATCCATGGAGTCTCGCCCTCGGGCCTTCGATGCTCTGGCTCGCATATAGAGCGCTATCTATAAGGGTACGTTGGGCCTTTCATTCCTAAGAAAAGCTCAGCCTTCGGTCTCGCTTGCCTCCCCTTCCTTTCCTCCTTTACCTTCAGGACTTTGGCTCTCAGGGGTAGTTTGACAGGACACCCGGAGATATAGAGTATCTTTGGAGTCTCGCCCTCGGTCCATTTGTTTCAATTATGAAATCTTATATTTAAATTCCGGTTTTGGTAATTTTTCTTCTACTATAAGTACTTACGTACTTCGTTTGCAATAAATATTAAGTAAATTAATATAACTAAATATTATTGACGACAAAGTTTAGGTATGAGGATTTGAACTGTTACACGCATAATTTATAGAAATGAAATCGTATTAATCTAATTTATCAGTGTAGTAGGTATCGTAAGGTGAAACATAAGAATATCACGTCATCCATAATTTATACGCGTACGAAGTCGCGGGCAGAAGCTAGTATTAAATATGTGTGGTAAACTGACACTGGCAATGATATTGACACTTGCAGCAGCTATATTGGTCCTTACCAGTGTCAGTTTACAACAGATATTTAAGATAGTTTTTTGTAATTTGAGACAGATCAAGGAAAGTGTCTATTTACCGTTCTTGACCCAAAACGTAAATGAGGAAACTGTTTAATTTTTTTCAAAAATAATTGTCGCTGCTGAAAAATCTGAAACTTTTTCTGGTGCTAAGGAAGGTTATTCCTATCACCAAAAAAATAATCGTGCATTTATAAAATTTTCATCCATTCCCCGTTATAAAAATGATGTAGAGGAGTATTTAAACTTTTTAAAACTGTCACTGTATGTGTTCTAATCTATTTATTGGCAATAATCTAAGCATAATAAAAGCTAAAACCAAGCCAAATCTGGTAAGGGTCGCGGGAGTCCGCTGGATGCGGGCGCAGGACCGGTCGGTGTGGCACTCTTTGAGGCAGACCTATGTCCAGCAATATACGTCTTTCGGCTGATGTGATGATGATGAATCTAAGCTAATATATAATAAAGCGTATAATATGTGCATTGTAGTATATAACTACCTTGCAGCAGATATAAGACGAATGGATTATAATAAATTTGTAAAAGAAATTGCCTAATGGCATTAAAGTATTTATAGACTTAACTTCGGGTACTTTAGGTAGGTTTTAATTATTACTTTTGTGCTGTTGAAATTAATCCCACCAAAAACATAAATGTAAAAAAGGAGAGCCAAGTTCAATACAAAAATTTTGCTTGGCTGTGGGCTTCGCCGCAAAAAGAATGGAGATCTAAATGAGTGCCAAGTTATGCAAAATCCAAATATGTATTTATAAGAACCAAATAACATTATGAACAAGTAATAAACTCTAAATCTTTGTTTTATTGGATACCTATAACAATTGCTGTTATTTAATAATGTGAGATCTTGCGCCATCCGCATCCAGCGGACTCCAGCGACCTTTACCAGGTCATCAGCCCACTTTGTTGTCCTACCCGCGCTGAGCCTTCCGGTACGTGGTCGCCAGTCGAGAACCTTTCCGCCCCAACTGTCATCGGTTCTACGTGCAATGATAACTGTGGAAATCCAGCAGGAAGCAACTCAGGCTTATATCTGGGGTGTTCACAGGTCATTAGTCATTAGTCATTATCATTTATTGCAACCATAGTTTTGTACAGATCTTAATAACTAGGTACATTGAGTCTCATATGGGCCCCGGTAGGGCATGGCAATGTCACAACACATAATATTTAGATTCATGTCAAAGAATGTCATAAAATATTTTAACATAATTTAAAATAATTTCACTTTAAACACATTATTAAAGAGCATAAGTACAATATAATAGAATAGAATTGTTAATTAAAAATATTTCATGTCAAATTTTTGTCATTTAAGAATTCGTGGACTGTATAATACGCTTTTCCCTTCGGCGTCAAGGATCTCTTGGCCAAGATGGGACTATCGAACAGTACAGACTGTAGAATGTGTGGCATGGAACACTTACTGTGTGAATGTCATGCCCTTGCCAGACAAAGAATGCATCACTTTGGTAACGGCTACCCGCAACCAAAGGAATTCAAGGTGCTCCCACTGAGCTGCATCATCCGTTTTGTGGAAGATGGAGCGAGCTTGGGAGTAGCTATAAAGGGGAGGGCAAATGCACAAAAGATCCCACTGGGTCGAAGTGTATCCGAAAGGGTCCTCAACTAGATAAGATAAGATAAGACGTGCAATGATGACATATGATGACATAAATTGTACTGGGATGACATATTAATGTGACATAATGGAATAATAGATTATTGGATGTAAAGAGCATTTTCACTTTAGCCGTCATCCTTGTACTGCCTAATAAAAACCTTATTAAACACGATGCAATGGAAGCCGCTTGGCAATTAACATCAATGCACAACCCTATAAGTCAACTTGTTTAAGTATCGTTAGGGCGCTGATACAGTGGCTAAGAATGCTATACTATATTTTACAGGTGCTTTGGTCCAGTTGGTAGTTTGTTTTAGTTAAAATGTCGAAAATGCATATATTTGTAGTCAATAGTCAATAGCGTTTATTTTGTAAACATAGGTACATCAAATTGAGGTGTATAGTTAAAAAAATCTCGTTCCACTATGTTTTGCCTTTCGGCATACAAAAACATGCTGCATACTAACATAAGATTAGTGTACAATTAATAAATTATAAATATTTAGATAGAAGTCTACATTCAACAATAATTATAATTAATTTATTTTATAGAATTATTCAGTATGTCAACGTAGTAAGTTATTAGAACAATTTCAATTTTTACATGTCAATCCCACTTTGATTAAATGTATATTATTAAATCTTATAACTGTAAGAGTATTTGTATTGTATTGTATTGTGTTTTTAGAACTCTTTTTAGGGTTCCGTATTTTTAATACAGTTGCTAAAAAGTGCTACTTTACGTAGCTCTTTAGCGTACGCAAAGTTGTTTTTCGCGCACTAGTGCTTTCCACTTTTCCTTGTAGAAATTGTACTATTAATTATTTAGTCTATACATATATATATGATGATGTTGATGATGATGATGATGGATGAAATGAACCTAAGCATAGCTTTTAATTTTTATTGGCATATCAGTGTGCCACAAGGTTTAACAAAATAATTAGTAGCAAAAACATCCAATTAGTTGTACAAACGATGCTGTTTAATCGCTTGTTGTTTCTACAGGTTTAGTTTTTACTGTGGAAACACGTGTTTTTCAATTGTCGCTCGTTTTGTAATTTCACGACGCTGTGCACAAGTTTTTAGGGCGGAAAGGTTCTCAAGTGGCGACACGTACCGGATCCACAAGGTGGGCTTGATGACCTGGTAAAGGACGCGGGAGTCCGCTGGATGCGGGTGGCGCATGACCAGTCATAATGACCACTGCCACCCGCATCCAGCGGACTCCCGCGTCCTTTACCAGGTCATCAGTCCACCTTGTGGGGGGCCTACCCACGCTTTGCCTTCCGGTACGTGGTCGCCACTCGAGTACCTTTCCGCCCCAACGGCCATCGGTTCTACGTGCAATGTGCCCCGCCCACCGCCACTTAAGTTTAGTGATTCGGGGTGCTACGGTTACCTTGGTTCTGCTGAGGATAGTCTCATTTCTAATGCGATCACGCAGAGATACTCCCAGCATTGACCTCTCCATTGCCTTTTGGGTGACTTTGAGCCTTCTTATGAGGCCCATAGTAAGTGACACTAAATAAAAATTTGGAATATTTTTAATTGTGATTTTATATCGTGGCTGTATGCCGAAACGTCTTTGCTTCACGCGCCTCACGCTCACGTCAAATTAACAAAATGGACGATTGACACTTTGTATTTATTATAGCGATTACCGTAAAACCACACAACTATAATAGTCCAGGTCACCCAACTATGGTCCAAATTAATTATCATATTACTTGCTCAGGTGGGACTGTTTTCATGGGTGAACTTGAAGACAGGCAATATAATAACACAAATTTAAATAAAAACCTATAAAATCACAAATACAAAATCGGTATTGATAGAAACGAATGAGTTTACTTTTGGACCATAGTGGGGGTAGTGGACTATAGTTGTGTGCTT
The DNA here is from genome assembly GCA_932294315.1 of Epinotia nisella. Classification (NCBI taxonomy): domain Eukaryota; kingdom Metazoa; phylum Arthropoda; class Insecta; order Lepidoptera; family Tortricidae; genus Epinotia; species Epinotia nisella. The sequence goes on from OW028699.1 coordinate 2,021,028, forward strand.
TTACGGTACCTATTAATTTGGTTTCAAATTATTTATTTCCTCTCAAATGTGATGACATTGTGTGGGACACGGATGGAAAGATCTTTTACATCACCCTAGGCCGTAAGTAGGATTTTCTGCCCGCTACGCCCATGTATGTAATGTATTAAGTATTTTATTACACTTGCTCGTAAAGAGCTTTATAACACGCAGTATACAGAGCTGCAATAGCCTTTATTATATACGCCCATGGGCATCATGGATTTTTCCTTAAATTGTATCTGGCCACCTGGCACTCATGCTTCAGAAAAAAAAATGTAACGTCTGCGTAAAATATTTTTAACATAGATTTTAAATCGTCGCTGTATGCCGAAGGGACTTTGCCCTGCGCGCCTCACGGCAAATTCAACAAAATGAGCGATTGACATTTTGTATTTTTTATTGCGATTTCATTTAGTTTCAAATGTATTTCGGCGTCGGGCTTCTAATATACTCTCGATCGTAAAAAACAACTTACCAACCTCGTGTCACAATGTACCTACTATTACAAACTCGAGCCATAAAAGCCCTCCGCCTCAAGCATCGGGCTTCTAATATACTCTCGATCATCGTAAAAAACGACTTACCAACCTCGTGGCACAATGTACTATTTCATCACACTTGCTCGTAAAGGGCTTCATAACGCGCAGGCATACAGAGCTGCAATCGCCTTTATTACGCCCATGGGCGTAATGGTTTTTTTCTTAAATTGTATCTGTCACTCTTACGTCACTTAAAAAGTAAGGAGGTTTTATCTCAAACACGATGTTTGAAAACGTATTTATAAAAGAATTAAACGTAAAAACACGAATCAAATATGATTAACAGAATGATTTAAAGAATAAAAAAAATTAAATATAGCAATTTAGTGTCCGTGTAAAATATTTTTAACTGTGATTTTAAATCGTGGCTGTGTGCAGAAGGTCTGCTCTAAGCGCCTCGCGTCAAATTCGACAAAATGGACGACTGACATTTTGTAGTTTTTATTACGATTAGTAACAAATTAGTTAAAAATGTATTGGTTTCCTCGCAAATGTGATGAAAAACATTGTATGCGCACGTACGGTAAGATTGTTACAAACTCGAGTCATCAAAGCCCTCCGCATCCGGCGTCCGGCTTCTAATAGACTCTCGTTTGTAATTCACATCTTACCGTAGGTACTTGTAACACAATGTACTATTTCATCACACTTGCTCGAAAATGGTGTTATTATACGCAAGCGTACTGAGCTGTAATGGGCTATATTACGCCCATGGGCGTTATGGTTTTTTTTTTAAATAATAGAACCCTCTGATTGGCTTAAGCAAATCTGGTTGCTGTGTGATTGGTTGAATAAAAAAATCTAGTTGGTCAAGACGCCCCGCCCCGCAAGAATACTGCTCTGTGATTGGTTGAAATATTGAACTGCGCGCTCTACTAGCACTGATCTGGAAGTGAAGTTGTCAATTTTTGATTGGTGCTGCTGTATGAAACTTACATTTTTCTGTCTTTTGTTGTTATTTATTTCCTCGCAAATGTGATGAAAAACATTGTGTATAACACGGGCGTAAGAATATTGCAAACTCGAGTCATCAAAAGCCCTCCGCCTTCGGCGTCGGGCTTCTGATAGACTCTCGTTAGCAATATTCCACTTACGCCCCTCGTTAAACAATGTACTATTTCCGCATTGCGGGCGCGCGGGCGGTAATTCCCACATTATGCCAAGGTGTGAAGAAAAATAAACAACACATTATGTTCCATACCATTGGCTATCGGAGTTTAAATTATGTACGAAATCCTTTGAAAATAGAACTGGCTCCCGTCTATCCTCCCCCACTATGTGTCACTCACCGTCCGTCTGTCTGTCTGTCCGCTGAATTTGTACCTATCTGTGTGGACAGACCTATAGGGAATCGGTAATGCTCGAGGAATGTTGAATGAATCGAGTTAGATTTTATCAGGATTCTGAACTAGACTTGGACTTTTTGTAACGAGCTAGCGAAACGAACGAAGTTCTATGCTTAAGCTTGGAGCTAAATTCTTTCGTATGTCCGGCTACAGGTCGCATTTCTCAAGCGATCCTCGTAAATTTTTGTAAGCAGGAGCCGTAGCATGGTTGGCCTTGTCACGCGACAAGTGACAAGATAAGAGCGTCGTCTCGTTCTATCGAACGGTGTCAGCCAGTGACGCACGCTCTATCCTGTCACCTATCGCGTGACAAGGCCAACCATGCTACGGCTCCAGGTTCGATAATTATACAGGGTGTCCCAGAAGTACCACGTCACAGTGGCACCGGAGTTAGGTCAGCTCAAGACGAACCTAACCAGCCTAACATGACCCCAGTAAAAGTGGCACGGTTTTCGAGTTATTTCTCTATCCGGGAGTCCCACACACCATATTCCGTACCTCAAAAAAAAAACGAAACCCTTAATAGGATCACACGTAATTTTACGTTGGGTCCCAGGGCATGCAGGTATCGAGGGAAACGAGAAGGCCGACGAGCTTGCACGAGCGGGGGCAAAGGGGACACACTGCGGACCTGAACCGTTCTGTGGTGTCCCCAAAAGCCTGACCATCTCACTCTAAAGACCTTACAAGACCATTCAAGCCTGGAGAGCTATTCTAGGACTGAAACATTCCAAAGCGCTCATTAGAGCCTTTAGCAAAAAGGCTTGAAAAACTCATCCACTCACGCCTTGGCACTAAGCAGGAACCGGCTACGCATGCTGGTAAGGGTGCTTACAGGGCATTGTCGCCTAAACAAGCACATGCAAGTGTTGGGGCTGTGTGACAGAAGGCAGTGCAGACTCTGCCTTGAAGCAGAGGAGACGCCTACACACATCCTCACCGATTGCCCTTGTCTTATGCGCAGCCGTAACTCCATTCTGGGCAAACACCTCATGTGCCCGGAGGAGATCAAGTTTCTTGAGTTCAACAAAATCCTGCAATTCTTCGAGTTCGCACGACTTGACCAAGAATTGTAGTAAGTGCCGATCACAATAGATCAGCAAGTCGCAGTGATACAATAGCCACTACCAGAATAATAATAGGATCACACGTGCGTCTGTCTGTCCGTCTGTCACAGCCGATTTGCTCCGAAACTACTGGACCGATTGAGCTGAAATTTTGTACACATATGTAAATTGGTGACCCAAAGATGGACGCGTAAAGTAAATTAATGAATTCTGAACAAGGAAGCCATCTTTGGGGGGTAAACTGGTTTTTTTTTTAAGTTTCGCAAACTGTATTGTGTGACATATTAAATGAAAGGGGTTGGTGTAAGCATCTCAGATAAAAAAAAATATAATTGTAGCAAAAACAGATTTGAAGTAATTTAGGAAAAAAGTCGAATTTTGACCATCCCCCCCCCTTATCTCCGAAACTACTAGGCTTAAATTTCTGAAAAAAATATGGAAAATATTTCCTTGCCTAAAGATTACAGGAATAATAAGAAGTTTGAGTATTCAAAGTAACGGGAAAATTCTCAATATTTTCCGGAACCCTCACCACGCGAGTTGAACTTGTCCGGTTTTTTTTTTTGCGATATCATGGTTGGTCCCATGTGATAAGTTGTTCATTATGACCATCTTATTCGCTTTTGGTCTTCTTGCTCCACGACCCCTAAATCACCCTGTATATTGTATACTGTTTTGATAAAATTATACCTCGCCGAGAGATATCGGCAGCAGAGGTTTTCTTTGAGAACCGGTGGCAGTTTATAGACATACATAACTTAAAAAATTAAAAAATAAAGAAAAAAGTTAAAGAATAAATAACTTTACTCTATATTTATATGCAATGCAATACACGCTGATACACAATCTATTAGCTATGCATACAAAAAAGCGTTCGCACCACACTTCACGGTTTCGGCAGCCACAGATAGACAGACTGACGGGCGTGAATGGCGCACAGAGGACGCGGCGCGACAGATGCGCGGCTTTTTGTTGGTATAGTCGACCTGATATATGAAATGGTTCTACGTTTATACAACATTGCCCACCTATAGCGCGTCAATACTCGACATGGGCAATGTTGCTAATGTTGGCTAAAAGTCCAGATAACTTTACAGTTGATCAAAATCGATAAAAATGTGGATTAGATGTTGTTTTTAATACAGTTGCTCACAAAGTGCTACTTTACGTACGTAGCTGTTTAGCGTGTGGAAAGTTGGTTTTCGCGCACTAGTGCTTTTCACTTTTCCTTGTACAAATTGTACCATTATTTATTATGCCAATAAAAAATAAATAAGATAGAACTGTATTAAACTGTATTAAACTTAATTTTTTTCAACGAAAGAATGAACAGTATAAAAGTTTCGAATTCCTTACTTGTTGTTTTTCTTATTTTTTCGCAACTGTATAAAAAAAATCGTTCGATGCACGTGCGGAAATGTCATTCTTCACTCGTCTCGAGTCTTGCCACGAGCCGTAGGCGAGTATATCTCGGAGCTCGTGACGTAATGACATACTTTCCGCACTAGCATCGAAATGTACTTTCTCTTCGTGAACACATCCGTACTACGAAGGATTCGGCAAGCAAATAACAATCATCCTATCATAGAAAAAATATGAGACATTATTGGGGACCATGCCGTAGGCGGATCCTTTGGATGGTGTATTCTTTTTATAGTTGGGTATGTACCTATGTTGTTTTCTTTTTTTTTCTATGTTTATATTTGATTATAAATAATAATGTAAACAATAAAAGTTAAAATTGTAATTATGAGACATTCATGTTTTTCCGAAAAAAGCGGGCAAAGTAGGCGTTCTATGGTCAATATATAATATGACTTATATTATTGACATTATAGCTCAAAAAAATAGTTCCACTGATTTCATTTGGACTGTTTTGGATGCATTATTAGTCAAGTAGTACCGAACAAAAAAAAAACGAGTCGGGAACCTCCATCTTATTGGAAGGCGGGTAAAAATACTTTCATGAAATTCTTTTTCTACTTTTTGACGATCATGATATAAATTCATATAGATTAAGTTAGCATTCATTTATATTGTAATTGTGTATTATGGAATAAAAAAATCTAATCTAATCATGCTTTTTTATCACCGTTGTAAACTACAGCAAAAATGTCTATGATAATATATACGTAAGGTAAACGTTCTAGTCGTAGTATAGTACATTACTGACCTAGGACGGTAAAACAAGGAATGCCCCAAATCGCAGGTATTTGACGCCCGAGCCGAAGGCAAGGGCGATAAATATGCGATCTAATACAATAAAACTAGTATTCAAGTTGACTGTACTCCAACAAAAAAACCAATCTATGTCACTATAACACGACGTAAGTTAAACTTTAACTCGACACAACGAGTTTTTTTAGCTTCCATGTTTTTAAGTCACGGGAGACAGATATTTTGTAGTTTTTAGGGTTCCGTACCTCAAAAGGAAAAAAACTGAACCCTTATAGGATCACTCGTGCGTCTGTTTGTCCGTTGTCACAGCCGATTTGCTTCGAAACTACTGGACCGATTGAGTTTTGTAAACATATGTAAATTGGTGACCCAAAGATGGACGCGTAAAGTAAATTAATGAATTCTGAACTAGGGGGCCACTTTTGGGGGGTAAACTGGAAAATAAAAATAAAAAGTTTCACTGAAGATGAAAGGGGTTGTTGTAAGCATCTCAGATATTTTTTTTTACAATTTTAGCAAAAACTGATTTGAAGTAATTTAGGAAAGAAGACGAAAATTGACCATTCCCTCCCTTATCTCTGAAAGTACTAGGCTTAAAATTCTGAAAAAATATGGAAAATGGTTCCTTGCCTAAAGATTACAGGAAAACCTATAAGAAGTTTGAGTAGTCAAAGTAACGGGAAAATGCTCAATCTTTTACGGAACCCTCACCACGCGTGTTGAACTCGCACTTGTCCGGTTTTTTGTTAATAACTCAATACGGTGAAATTGTTTGTTTTTAACATACTTCAGATTTTTTTCAAGACATCTGTTGCGGGTTAAATAACTTGTAAGGTTTTGATATGACATGACAACGATTCTTGTTTCGAGATAAAAATAAAAAACCGGCCAAGTGCGTGTCGGACCACGCAAAACGAAGGGTTCCGTGCCTATTAAAAAGGTCGTATCGTTACAGAAATTTTACGGCACTTACGTCCTTTTCTTTGAGGAAGGCAGTTTTTCAGCAATATCTCGAAAACCTCTGAACCGATCTTGTTCAAAACAATTTTCGGTGAATGAAATTAATAAGCCCTATGTCCATGAGTTTTTCCATATTTTTAAAATACACCGTTCAAAAATTAGAGGGGGGGGGACAGAATTTTAGTGACTTTCGGGGCGATTATCTCCGACCCTATTCACTTAATAAAAAAAAATGCTAAGAAACCTTATATTTATTTTGAAAGGCCTATCGATTGATGTGCCACACGGGGGTCACAATGAAAAAAAAAATTTGCATTTTAGTTTTATGTATGGAGTGCACCCTTAAAAAATTTTTTTTTGTCATTTTAATTACAAAACTATGTAGCGGCTAACAAAATACACCTTTCCTCAAAATTTTATTCAAATACACCTTATAGTTTTCGAGTAAAATGCCTGTGACATACGGACAGACGGACAGACGGACAGACGGACAGACGGACAGACGGACAGACGGACAGACGGACATGACGAAACTATAAGGGTTCCGTTTTTGCCATTTTGGCTACGGAACCCTAAAAAGTCGGCGGCAAGTAAAATTCATATTGTTTAGTTTCGGAAATGAGTTTTTAGGGTTCCGTAGCCAAAATGGCAAAAACGGAACCCTTATAGTTTCGTCATGTCCGTCTGTCCGTCTGTCCGTATGTCACAGGCATTTTACTCGAAAACTATAAGGTGTCTTTGAATAAAATTTTGAGTATAGGTGTATTTTGTTAGCCGCTACATAGTTTTGTAATTAAAATGACAAAAAAAAATTTTTTTAGGGGTGCAGTCCATACATAAAACTAAAAGTCAAAAAAAAAAATCATTGTGACCCCCCGTATGGCACATCAATCGATAGGCCTTTCAAAATCAATATAAGGTTTCTTAGCATTTTTTTTTGATTAAAGTCGGAGATAATCGCCCCGAAAGTCACTAAAATTCTGTCCCCCCCCCCTCTAATTTTTGAACAGTGTATTTTAAAAATATGGAAAAATTCATGGATATAGGGCTTATTAATTTCATTCACCGAAAATTGTTTTGAACAAGATCGGTTCGGAGGTTTTCGAGATATTGCTGAAAAACTGCCTTCCTCAAAGAAAAGGACGTAAGTGCCGTAAAATTTCTGTGACGATACGACCTTTTTAATAGGCACCCTTCGTTTTGCGTGGTCCGACACGCACTTGGCCGGTTTTTTTTTCTTTTCACGTTGGTGAATCAGAATCAGAAATTTTATTCATATAAACAAGAGTACAAAATGATGTTACATAAATGATTAATAGCCAATCTTGTTTTACCATGACATGGTGTACAAATATTTAAATGTGTTGTCATGCATGCAGTTTTTAAAGGAAATAAAAAAACAGGTACTATCGCCCAATTTTTTTATTTTTATTTTTTATTTTTTTATTTTATTTATTGCACTCATGATTACACAGTTTTACAGTATAATGCACGAACCCTTAGAAGTGTTGCAAAAATTTACAAATTAAATTAGTGAAATGGTACGGGTACACACCTCTAGGATCACTTTCGAGCGTTCGCTATGCATGTGCAGACGATTTTAACAGAAAGTGTGAACCCGTACCCTTGGGCGATAGTACGTGCAAAACTCAGCTTAAGTAATTTAAATAATAAAAAAAAATTAAAACAATTAGGATCTGGGTGGTAATTTAGATTATTGCCCGACTGCCGAAGGAAAGAAGGGTTATGTTTTTCGAGCGTATAGTATGTATGTATCTATCTATGTGTGTATGTCTTATTCTTTGGCACGCTGCAGCCTAAACCGTTTGACGCATTTCGACATATGAGGTGTCGTTGGATTCCTCTTAATCGTGGGAGTGACATAGGCTATAATATTTGCAAAAAAGCAGTTGGGGTTTTTGAAAACTCTTTAAATTCCACTTGTTGTTTATGGGGTACTTTCCGTTGACCTAGAACTATGAAATTTGGCAAGTGGGTCGTTCTTCTTTTTTACCGACAATGAACCGAGGTTTTTCTGTTTTTTTGGTTTTTGAACTATCGAAAATTGTGGTTTTGAAGTGCGATTTAAAAAAAAATGCATAGGTTTCTTCATTAGAACTAATTAAAGTTTCCTTTCTGCCCAATATAAATATTTATTTACGGTTGGTTTCTAAAAAAAACATGTGACAAAGTGGACTCTTTCAGTAGGGACCACATTTTGGTTTACCACTCTGTCACGGCATTCTACGAAAAAAAAAAACATAAAAAAAATGCTAGTTAGAGAAAGTGAAATATTAAATATCACTAATTAATAAAATAATATGGACGTTCATTCGAACATTATAAAAACGTAAACATCATTACTCAAATGAGATGCTGTAATAAGACGAAGGACAGGCTATTTTCGGTCGAAAAATTTCACGAGAATCGGTTGAGAAATGCGATATGTGGAGGTGAACAGCCGGACAGCTGGACATACGAAATAATTGTAACAGAAAACTTCGTTTTCAATTAACACCGATTTATCACTTTAAAGTCAAGTGGTCATACACACAACAATAGACCAACATTAAAATTCTCTAACCCCAGACGTGACGGTTCATATTCTAATGCAACAACGGGACTTGAACCCGCGACCTCTGAATTTTATTCTTCCTACTGTGTCGTGACAATGGGGAGATATTTGCGCTGATATATGAGCCCTGCAAGTGCTTGGTGAAGTCGCACATTTCCATACATGTATATGTATGTTTTCGTCAGAAATACAGATCTGAAATACAGATAAAGTTGGTAGAAAATTCATACTTCAATAGTACGTGTAATCCTACTTTCTACTAATATTATAAACGTGAAAGTTTGAATGGATGTCCAATATCTATACAGACAACCTTTCAAAAATATCTATACATGTGCCTTATGTCAGTAATAATAAAGCCTGTGTACAGATATTTTTGAAAGGTTGTCTGTATTGATATTGGAGAACTCGACTGTACGTTCCAATTAATCTCAAAAACTACTAGACGAATATATACGAAACCTTCCAGTTATGTACCTTATATATAAGAATAGGATAGCTATAATTTATGTCATATTTCATCCCTTTTAGGGACGAAAAAGGGGATGAAACTTTGTATCGAGACCAAATATTTTTGCTCGTTGCCTTCATCAGGCGCTGGGTCTCAAAATGTATGAATCTCGATTTGACATGTTAAACTTTTATTATAATTATTTGTTTGAAATCATTTATTTAAACTTGAATTGATATTATTGACGATACCTAATGGTTGATATATTTGCTTTGCTTTGTGGTTTTGTTTTATTTTACAATTTCCAAATTATTGTGTAGTATACACATTTATTGACATCGTCATATTATTGTATATATATTTTTAATTAATTTTGACGATCGTGATAAAGAATATTATTTTTTTGACATGTATACAAATTTGTAATGTATTTTCTATCATGAAATAAATAATCTAATCTAATCTAATCTATGGGAAAACTAAAATCCGACTCGCGCTTGACCAAAATTCTAATTGATATTATTTAATAGGCTGTAATTTATGTCATCCCTTTTAGGAAGAATCATAATCATGTAATCCATAATTTATATGCGTACGAAGTCGCGGACAGAAGCTAGTATTACAAATGCGAAAGTGATATCTCTGTTACGTTTGCACGCTGAACCGATTAAGATGAAATTCGGTATGTAGATAGTTTGAGACACTGAAAAGAAAAAAAGAAAAGAAAAGAAAAAAACATTTATTCGTGACAAAACACATAAAAACAAACTGTATAGACACAATACACACAAACACATTTGCCACGAAATGGTCACAACTCAGCGTGATGCTGGCGTGAAAAGGACAATGGTACATCGTTGTAGAGGCTAGAAAGTAAGCAATAGATGGACGCGTTAGTTCGAGGGCCGACGCGTAGCGGACGCCCTCGAAAGTATGAGCTCAGCTATTGCACTTTCGACACTTCTAACACGCTGCTTTTCACGCCTACCGCGTGGAAATTGCAAATAATTATAAATATAAATCAAGGCCGCTTTTCAAGACATGCGACACTGAGTGACATAATCCGCCGGTCTCTTGCCAGCATCAATGTGCCTGCTCTTCTTGAGCCGCCTGGCATTGTCAGAGATGATGGCAAAAGACCTGATGGTGGGTCTCTGGTTCCGTGCAGGTTGGGACGGATGCTTGTGTGGGACGCTACGTGTGTACACACACTGGCACCGTCTCACCTCCAACGGACTACTTCTAAAGCGGGTGCAGCGGCGGAAAACGCCGAAACCCTGAAATGTAATACATATAGAGGCCTCGGCAGAGAGTACGACTTTGTACCCTTTGGCGTCGAGACCCTCGGTCAGTGGGGTCCCAGTGCGCATAAGTTATTTGCAGAAATCGCGAAACGTCTGGTCGATGTAACTGGTGACCGAAGAGCTGGCGGCTTTCTCGCGTAACGCATCAGCATTGCAATTCAGCGTGGAAATGCCGCCAGCATCCTCGGTACAATGCCTCGAGGGCCTTTATTAGTTACTAATCTTCTTGTATTTACTTTAAAAAATAAATGGCATTATAGTAAAAATCAAAATTAAGTACCTATTAATGATCATTACTAAACAAAAGAGCGCGGTCCCTTGCGCCGGCGCGGCGGGGAGAAGTCAGACATCAGGAGCAGCGCGCGACGGCGCGGGTCCTGTGATTGGTCGAATCGCTGTTCCAACTGGACTACAAAAACATTCTTGGACCGTTTGAGTTTGTCAGATGCCTGTTCGTGCGACGTCCTTAGGTCTACGGCGTAGCGCTAGTAGCGTTGCTTGGCAGTGAATGAGTTAAAAAAAAAACATTATCAATAGTTAATTTTTTTAAATGTTTTTTTTTATATAACAAGGGGAGGTGTGGTGTATGCATGAAATGGTGGGTATATTAATAATTATCTTTTAGTGGGTAAACCCAAAAATAAATCAGTTGTGTCGTTGACTTGGTTTTGCTTTCGTCACGTTCCCAAAATAATACATAAAATACTACTGGAGACGTCCAGCTTTGAAGCCTCAATTCTGACCATATTTTGCCACATTTCCGAGAAGTGGCATATTTTTTATCTTGGAAATTATCCCTAAAAGAGCTGGAAAGTGGAGTGGAAGTTTCTATAGGAGTGATCTTAGAGCATACATAACTGGAGTAGCCTTTCAGTAACTTACCCCTCTGTGAAAAACCTTGCACAATGCAAAAAACATACAAAGACAATTTCAGAATCGATCACAAAATCGCCTCGCAAGAGAACACTCATCATAAAAATGCCCGCAAGTTGCTGTAAGCACTTGATTATTATAAACGTTCAACCACTTCTAGCTTTTAATATATAATTGGGAATGGATGAAAATTTTAGAAATGCCTGATTATTTTTTTGGTGATAGGAATAACCTTCCTTAGCACCAGAAAAAAGTTTCAGATTTTTTAGCTGCGTCAATTTTTTTTGAAAAATATAAACAGTTTCCTCACTTACGTTTTGGGTCAGTTACGGCACCTTCCTCGATCGGTCTCATATTACAAAAAAATATATTAAATATGTGTGGTAAACTGACACTGGCAATGATATTGACACTTGCAGCAGCTATATTGGTCATTACCAGTGTCAGTTTACCACAGATATTTAAGATAGTTTTTTGTAATATGAGACAGATCAAGGAAAGTGACTATTTACCGTTCTTGACCCAAAACGTAAATGAGGAAACTGTTTATATTTTTCAAAAATAATTGTCGCAGCTGAAAAATCTGAAACTTTTTTCTGGTGCTAAGGAAGGTTATTCCTATCACCAAAAAAATAATCAGGCATTTCTAAAATTTTCATCCATTCCCACTTGAGTTTCAATATCCTATTAAGATGCGCCCCGCCCCCGCCACCGCAAAATTCGGCAGACTTTTTTGTACGCAAATACGACATAAGGCTACTCCAAAGAATGTGATAATTGATGCTGGGCATGTGGAAAGTCTAAGTCTATACCATATTTACTATTAGATATTGTACAAATGCGTAGTATAGTGCACCAAGGTGCCGATAGATGGCGCTGGCGTCGAAATAGAACGCGCTAACGAAATGTCGACGTAGAATCCTTAGTACCGTTGTGTAAAATATCATTCGGTGACTTCTGTTAGGCGCAAGTTTGTACCTGGTTGGCTGCATTCAAGCTATTGAACACCTTCCATTGCAAATCTTTGCTATAGGAACCACCTGGAATGCAGTACGGTGTCTCTGACGAATCGCCTACTGTAGGACAGCTCTAGTTAAAGTAAAATTACTACTTTGTATGAGTTCTGAATACAATTTACCTTTATCTATATCTATTTGACGTCGTTTTCTTAAGAAGAAGGTAGTCACCCTTACAGTAGTATTAATCCCTTAAGGAAATTGACTGTCGCGGGTTCATATATAAAACTATACGTATTCAGAAGCGCGCTTTTTAGGGTCACCACGCAGCCCTTATACAGGGTGATTTCGGGGTCGTGATCCCAACCATTTTTTTCTGACTCAGTAAATGATTGCGATGCTACCTGTATTTATTTTAATTGAAACAAAGATGATTCGTTATTTACGTATTTTTATTTAAAAATTATTATTAACTCAAAATGCGTGGTCACCCTACTTTTAATATCGTCATAACAACCTTACTGCAACGATTGTTAAGTCCATGCACTTGACATAAGTTTTCTTAGGAAATAGTAGGGTGACCATGATCTCGAATTATCGCAGTTTTTTTTTGCTGACTAAAATAAGTCGCTGGTGTACTGTTAGTTCTAACCTATCGTGATCCTTAGGAGAAAGTAAGTTAAATGCTTCTTTCTTGTTCCACGATCCCGTAATCACCCTGTAGTTTCGCCATTTCCGTCTGTCCGTATGTCGGTCTGCGGCTTGGCTCAGAAACCCTTACTTACTGGAAAACTGTAATTTGGCATGGGCATATAAAATCACGCCGATAAAATTGGTAAAATAAACTCTTAAACATTTTTTTAGGGTAACCACCCACAGAGACGTATGTTTTCCTCGTAAATCCTATGGTGTGGTTATTTATTCAAAAGTTGCCTCAACACACGTCATATCCAAATCATTAAAATCGAAAACAAAACTCAATCATCGCCGAACAAAGCCAAGTAAAAAAAAAAACAAATATAAAGGATGAATGACGTATGCTCAGAAGTGTTTGACGGGCAAATTGCGGGGTGCGCAAGCGCCGGTGTAGTCTAGGAGCTCGTGTTTTAAATTGACTACACGTTTCTTTAAAAAAAACATTACGACGGTGAACTACTAACCGAGGACATTCGACACGAGCCTAAATAAAAAAAATTTGTGATGTGCCAATAAGCTTAAAAAATATATATAACGACATCGAAGACATCACGAGCCTAAATAAAAAAATAACCTAAATTTAAGGGAGTTTTTACAAGTATCCACTTCTTCTCAAGCATTGTGTTTGCAGAAATATGGATTGGAATGACACTTTTGGTGTAAAGTATAGTTAATAAATTACAATCAACGTAACGCAAAATAACATTTATTGTTATTTTTACTTCAGTTTATATTTTCGAATTGATTTATATCATATGTTGATAGAAGCCGGTGCTGTTTCCTAGAAACTAATTTAAAAGCATGTAGTGTAAATAAATCAACGTCAATCAAATCCACAAAAAAAAACCAGATACAAACCAAAGCTAAAATATAATCTTATTCATTTATTTACTTAACCTTTATTGTACAAAAGAAGAAATTATCGTACTAAAGGTGGACTTAATGCCGTAAGCACTATCAACTTTTGGGCAAAGCAGCCAGATTGTTGGCGGAACTTTAGATATAAACACACAGTGGTTATACATACATAATAAATGACACATATACAAGGTGGGCCCTGTAACAGGAGCAAAAAATGAAACGATAGATTATTAAGCTTGTGAGCAACTATATATAAGTGGTTTTAGATGAAAAAAAAGTTTTAATTTTTTTACTCTTTTGTAGTGATTTCAGTAACTTTTTAATAAAACAAATTACAAAAAAATATATTTTGAAAACAAAAACGCAGAAAATATAATGACTCATTACATGATGTTACCTCAAATCTGCATTTACTGCTGTGCTATGGTCTCGTGGTGCCAAGATACGTTACTGGTCATAACTTTAGATCAAAATTTCTCCGAGTAAAAAAAAAAAATTGGACACAAGGCTGGACTGCAGATGCTCTAAGGAAGCGTCCTTTTAAATATTTGCTCCTGTTACAGGGCCCACCCTGTATAAATTCCTATATATATTGTATCTACATTTGGCCCCTGACTCTTAGACTATCATAACTGATTAATAAAATATTCCTCGACAGCGTTTGTTCCATTTCTTTCAAATGCCAACCAATAAAAGGGGTTATGTTCGAATTTTTTATGACTTTAATTCTCAGTTACAACAATTATGTTTAATTGGTTTCGGATGTAAATATGTATTTTTAATGATAGAGTTGGTTTATGATGTTTTTTTTATGTCTGCCTGTCCATACTATCCATACTTATGATGAATAGGAAAGCAAACTCTGTATATCTGACTGTGTCTATGTGTTCCCAACCAAAGTGACGACTGAGGCCATAAAGAAAGACAATGCAAAAGAAACGCGAGCCTATGGTTTTATGACCTCAGTCGTCACTTTGGTTGGGAACGAGTATAGTAAAAGTGACCACTTTGAGGATTTTAGTTTAAAGTTAAATGCATTTTTAAAAATGTGTGGAAAATTACGTAGAATGGGTTTTTAATACTAATCAAATCAAATCAAATCAAAATATTTATTTTGCAAATACGCTTATGCTAGTCTTTTACACGTCATGTTTTAACTTAACTACAGGTATTTTACATATAAATGCTTCTTTATCGTCTATAAATTCCTTTACAGTTAATTTCTGCATAAGATGGCGTTTAACGCTGGACTTAAATCTATTCATTGTCAATTTTAGTATATCAGAAGGTAACTTATTGTAAAAACGTACACAGTTCCCCATAAACGAGATATTCACTTTGCTGAGACGGTATCCGGGAATGGCAAATTTATTTTTATTTCTAGTGTTAAAATTATGAACATCACTATTTAATTTATACATGTCAAGATTTTTACGAAAATCGGTTATTAATACCTTAAATGTCATAAATTTTTGATGATAGTAGATTAACTTGGTACCAATCATTCCATAACTTCCTAGTAGAAGTGTATTATTTTTTTTAGGAGTCCAAGTTATAATATTTTTCTAAGAAACTCTATCACTGTTGTCTCTTGGGTTACCGGGACAGAATAACAACAAGAAAATGTTGATTGACTCAATTACATCAGTGGTAATTAAGTGCCTGCAATTTTGACACTTTCGTATTTACTTTATTTAATTTTACGAAAGTATTTTTCCCAATCTGAAGCGGAGAACTTCGTACACTTCGCTCGCTCGTACAATATAACATTTTATTTCGAATATCATCCCTAAAAGGGGTGAAAGGGAGAGAAAAGTTTCAATGGGACTGCTATTCATACTGCGCCTGTGGGAGGTCTAATATCATTTATTTGCTTTGCGACTTTTTAGGGTTCCATAACCAAAAT
This sequence comes from Epinotia nisella, assembly GCA_932294315.1. Lineage (NCBI taxonomy): Eukaryota > Metazoa > Arthropoda > Insecta > Lepidoptera > Tortricidae > Epinotia > Epinotia nisella. The sequence goes on from OW028699.1 coordinate 2,036,761, forward strand.
AGCAAGAACGGAACCATTATAATCGTCTTCCGTATGTCACAGAAATTTGACTCGAAAACTGCAAAGTGTATTCGAATAAAATTTGGAGGAAAGGTGTATTTCGTTAGCCACTACATAGTATTGTAATGAAATGACTAAAAACTGCAAGCCAAAAAAAGCGGCCAAGTGCGTGTCGGACCACGCACAACGAAGGGTTCCGTGCCTATTAAAAAGATCTTATCGTTACTGAAATCTTATGGCACTTACGTCCTTTTCTTTAAGGAAGGCAGTTTTTTAGCAATATCTCAAAAACCTTTCAACCGATCTTGTTCAAAACAATTTTCGCTGAAAGAATTTAATAAGCCCTAGACATGTCCATGATTTTATTCACATTTTAAAAATCACGGTTCAAAAATAAGAACACAATTTTAGTGACTTTCGGGGCAATTATCTCCGACTCTATTCACTTAATCAAAAAAAAAAATGCTGAGAAACCTTATATTTATTTTGAAAGGCCTATCGATTGATGTGCCCACACATGTGTGGCCACATCATTCCATTCAGGTAAGGGCTTGCAATGAAAAAAAAAATTGACTTTCAGATTTATGAATGAGTGCCCCCTAAAAAAATTTTTTTTAGTAATTTAATTACAAAACTATGTATCGGCTAACAAAAAACAACTATCCACAAAATTTTATTGAAATACACCTTATAGTTTTCGAGTAAAATTCCTGTGACAAACGGAATTCTGAAACCACAAACCACACACACACACGCACACACGCACACACGCACATACACACACACTCAACACACACACGCACACACACACTAGCTTAGGTTAAGATTATTTAGTAAATTAATAATATAAATAATGTTACTTACCTATTTAGCATGACTGCATTTGTAAGAAACCCTCTATTTTTGGAAGAGCGGAATCTCCTGATACAGGTACTCGAATACCTACTAGGAGGTTTCAACCTTTGTACATGTATAAACTCCGCAGCTACATGAATAAAGTTTTTATTTTTTTTTATTATTTAAACGGACGGACAGACAGACATTACGAATCCATAAGGGTTCCGTTTTTGCCATTTGGCTACGGAACCCTAAAAATAGTATACAATCGTTACACAATAAGGGCTCTTAAACTCGAGTACCGTGTTTAGGCCACGAGGCTTGCCGCGTGGCCTAAGTAAGTTACGAGAATTTAAGACCTAATTGTGTAACTATTGTATACAATACTTTTTATACGAGTCAACAGAAATAATTAAACAAACTTGCATGGTATCTAATGAAAATCTAACGCTGCTGAAACGAATTGCAAGTCAGAGGTGCCGGCTCAACGTTAGTAGCCAACGGCAACGTGATGTGCCATTGGTCAAATTTATTTTAATTCAGTAAAGGCGCCACGTGATTGGTCGAATTTATTTCAGTTATGTGAACAGTTGTGAAATAACTTTTTTTCAAAAATGGCCCGCAAAGTGTACATAAGTCGCTACATATTGGAAGGTAAAGTGTATAGTTTCAGGTCAGATCAAAATAAAAAAATAAAAAACATTGCAGGCCGCCTGGAATGTTACATATAATATAAATTCCTTTATTTGTCGAGTACCAAACTTTTTAAAAAGTTGAAACCGGCATATAAAAGACGGCACAGGTCGTATTCAGCCAATTCAATTCGTATTTTTCTGTTGCAAACGCGACGTTTTTCTATGTGTCTCAAATATTTTGCGTTTTTCGGTGGAAAAATACACTTGCGATTCGCTTTAAAAAGAAAAACGGCGGGAAATTAGTAATATTTTCAAGTTGTGCAATGATATTTAAAGTTTATTATTCCCCCATTTTTGAGAAAAGCACTATATTATCCTCAGCCGGAATGGCAATTGCAGGCTTCGTATTATAATTAAACGGACTCGCAAGTTCGTCCGTTTAAACAAATACTCAGCCTGCAATTGCCTCCTTCCCGGCCACGGCAATAATGTACTATTTCAGTTGAGTTGGGAGCTCCATAGAAAAAAAGTATGTGATTATAGTTTAGTGTACGACGTATAAAAAAACATTGTAAGTCCACGTATGGCAATTAATCGATAGGCCTTTCAAAATAAATATTTTTCACTTCTCATGCTCGAAAAGTGGGTCATATTAGGTTTAGCAAGCGGGGCTAAAGTAGTACATTTAGCCCCTAGGAAAAATATGTATACATATTTATGATTTTTAAAACATTTAATTTGACCAATCAAAACACTTCACTGTATTAAATCCACCAATCACAACTCTTTCAAAGAACATTTGTATTCGCTATCAACTAACCAGATTCCAGCTAATATTAAAAACAACCAACCAGAAAACAGAATTAATTTCAAATATAAGGTATTTTTACCCGACTGCGCGACGCAAAGGAGGGTAATGTGTTTATTTAATCACTAATTCACAATAATTGAAACAAAAACGCCTCTGGCCGTTAACGACGCGCACAGGTAGTACTGTAGACGGTCAGGCTGCCAATATACGGTGATTAAATACTGATGCTCCACTATGGCTGTCTCTATCTATAACATGCAATGAGAAAGAGACAGCGCATGGATCGCGTGATAATACTTCACCGTGTATTGGACGCCTCAGAGGCGTTTATTCGTGGTGTCAATATTTTGTATCTGTGTCAAAGCAGTTTAGTTAAAAAAAATATGCCGCTAAATTGAACAATCTCTTCGCCGTGGAATTAGTAATTGATTGTGGATGGATAATCTTTGTTTTACTATTTTCTCGCAGTCGAAGTGAAAAGTAGAGTGTATAACTCGGGTCTAAAAGCCATATTACTCCTCGAAATATTTTATTTTATCAAAATAACCATCTCGTGGTAATATGGCTTATTTTAGCCCCTTATTTATTTATTTATTTATTTAAACTTTATTGCACAAAATACAAAAAATATATGTACAAATGGCGAGCTTAATGCCAGATGGCATTCTCTACCAGCTAACCATTGGGCTAAACAGAGACTTATAACAGGTGCAAAGAAAAAAGTATGATAATTTCTGTTACGAATATACTTGAGGAGAGAGGAAAAAAATACAAATGTATTATACACTACATATAGACATACATAAATAAAAATATATAAGATACATACAAAAAGATATACTACTACATATTCAATATATACTACCATTATGTGGATGGATTTTAGTCGAATTCTTGTTTAAGCAGATGCTTACGCAGCATCCGCTTGAAAGCAAACTTGCTTGGGGCTTGTCTGATGTTGAGAGGGAGTGAATTCCAGAGACGGCTTGCCTGTACGGCGAAGGAGTGAGTCATAAAACTAGTGCGGTGCGAAGGTATGGATATACAATCCTTATCGTACAATCTACTATATTGATTACTAATCCCGGTAGTATTGGGGTCCACGAGACATGCCTAACAACATACAAAAATGGCGCTGGTATCCGAAAGTGAAGCGTCCCGTAACAACATGCACTAAAAGAAACACAAACCAAATTAATAATTTTAACAATTAGACCTTTCGTTACATATAAATGTACAAAAAAACTTTAACGCGACGTACTGAAGCGTTGAAACAATGTGTAGAGGTTATAAAAACGTTAATACGATCCGACAATCTGGCCGCCATCTTGTTATTTAAACTAAACATTCACGCTTCAGTGGGCCTTGTTAACGGAGCAGGGTTGCCACGTCATTGTTTATTTGTTTATTTATTATTAAATAAAATTAGCGCTGACAGAATATTCCTTACGTGCTAATTGTTAAAATTATGCATTAGGTATATAATAAATAAAAATAAATAGATATCGTGGGACAATTCACACCAATTGATCTAGTCCCAAACTAGGCAAAGCCTGTACTATGATAAACATACATAGATAGATAAATACATACTTAAATAGAAATTAAACATCCAAGACTCGAGAACAAACATTCATATTCATCATACAAATATCTGCCCCGACCGGGGATCGAACCCAGGACCTCAAGCTTCATAGTCAGGTTCTCTAGCCATTAGACTATTCGGTCGTAAAATTACATTTCAATTATAACTATTATAACTGGGTACTAACTATTTATATTATTACATTTGGTTATATTTACTTATATTATATCATAATTATATTATTGACTAATAGTAGGGATATTAACTCAAATAAAACCAGTGTCGGTTGTAAACTTCGCGAGTCTGTATTATTTTCAATTCTTTTTATTTTCCAAAACAATCGAAAAAAACCAGCCAGGTGCGAGTCGGACTCGCGCACGAAGGGTTCCGTACCATTATCTATAAAAACAGCAATCTCGTTTGTTGTATAGGAGCCCCCTAAAATATGTATTTTATTCTGTTTTTTAAGTATTTGTTGTTATAGCGGCAACAGAAATACATCATCTGTGAAAATGTGAACAGTCTAACGCAAGTTGCGTAAGCATCTCTTCAACGATTTAAGATTAATGAACTTGCAAGATATCTTTGTACGAGTACATAAATAATTGTATGTATTTAAGTAAGTATAAAGTAAGTTTATATACATATACCTAGTATGTATTGTATATGTATGAATATTAATGTAATTAATTGATGTGTGTTTCCATTCGCGTCTCAGTAAGTACTTAGAATTCTGCACCACTAAAGTTTTTGTTCAGCCCAATGGTTGACTGTTAGAGAATGCCTGAAGGCATTAAGTCCGCAAATTGTACTTTTTTTATATTTGTACAATAAAGTTTGAATAAATAAATGTGTATTTTTATTTAAAACACTATTAGTGCTTTTGTGACAACCCTACAATAAAAAAAGTCGGAGCACCGCACCGTTTCGGTGGCACGAAGGAATTCGATACTCGCGATACGGCCCGGGTTCAATCCCGGTAGCAGCCCTAGGTGGCCGTGGCGTGACCGGATTTTTACGTCACGTTTTTGCGAAACGGCTGATTTGAGTAGACAAGCGATCATCTGAACAGCCTAGCTAGATGGTTTTATGTCGGACATAAAACATAATCCAAATTTAAACTTTCGTGAGATATGTGTTTTAAGTTAGATACTAATAAACGATCCATCATCTTTGTTTAGCTATTCAACTGTATTACAATGATGTTACAGAATTAATAATATAAAAGTTTTGAATTCCATAAACGATTAAACTCACGTAATTGGTACCTCCTTATGAGGCCCATAAGAAGGCTCAAAGTTACCCAAAGGGCAATGGAGAGGGCTATGTTAGGAGTCTCTCTGCGTGATCGCATCAGAAATGAGGCTATCCGCAGCAGAACCAAGGTAACCGATATAGCCCTCCGAATTGCTAAACTTAAGTGGCAGTGGGCGGGGCACATTGCACGTAGAACCGATGGCCGTTGGGGCGGAAAGGCTCTCGAGTGGCGACCACGTACCGGAAGGCGCGGCGTGGGTAGGCCCCCCACAAGGTGGACCGATGACCTGGTAAAGGTCGCGGGAGTCCGCTGGATGCGGGTGGCGCAGGATCGGTCAATTTGGCACTCTCTAGGGGAGGCCTATGTCCAGCAGTGGACGTCTTTCGGCTGATATGATGATGATGATGAATTGGTACCATTTCCAGCAATGATATAATATAAAAACCGGACAAGTGCGAGTTCAACTCGTGTGGTGAGGGTTCCGTAAAATTGCTATGCTCTAAGCATCAGGCGCTCCATACAAAATATACAAAAATATTAAGAATTTTCCCATTACTATGAATACTTAAACTTCTTATAGGTTTTCCTGTAATCTTTAGGCAAGGAGCTATTTTCCATATTTTTTCAGAATTTTAGGTCTAGTAGTTTCGGAGATAAGGGGGGTTCAATTTTCGTCTTTTTTCCTAAATTACTTTAAATCAGTTTTTGCTAAAATTGTAAAAAAATATATGTGAGATGCTTACAACAACCCCTTTCATCTTCATTCAAACAAATAGGTCCATCTTCGGGAGCTACGATACCACAGACAGATACACAGACGTTATAGTACATTGTTTAACGAGGGGCGTAAGTGGAACATTGCTAACGAGAGTCTATCAGAAGCCCGACGCCGAAAGCGGAGGGCTTTTGATGACTCGAGTTTGCAATATTCTTACGCCCGGTGTTATACACAATGTTTTTCATCACATTTGCGAGGAAATAAATAACTACAAAAGACAGAAAAATCTAAGTTTCATACAGCCGCACCAATCAAAAATTGACACCTTCACTTCCAGATCAGTGCTAGTGGAGCGCGCAGCTTCAATATTTCAACCAATCACAGAGCAGTATTCTTGCGGGGCGGGGCGGCTTGGGCGACTAGATTTTTTTTCAACCAATCACAAAGCAACCAGATTTGCTTAAGCCAATCAGAGGGTTCTATATTTTAAAACTAAACTTAACAGCCCGTTAAAACGGCTATAACTGCTCTGTACGCTCGCAAGTAATAACGCCATTGACGAGCAAGTGTAATGAAAAATTTATAACACCCCTCTCTTTTTTTATTTTTTTTATTTATTTATTCAGTAACAATACAAATATTGTGTTTGAAATATCCACATTAAAATTAAAATTACTTAAATATACATAAAAAATTATTATACATAAAAAAATTGCTTAGCTAATTATAATTTGTACATTTTATTTAACTTAATACATGTCATGTCTTTAATTACTGCATTACTGGTCGTACAAAAAAGCTCATACAACGAGTGCAAAACGCATGCATTCGTTTCTGTTTCCGAGTCCCACCTCGCTCCCATATCACTCCCTACTTGAACGCCGCTGGTCTGCTGAACATGCCTGCACGCAGACGGCTTCACCTCGCCACTCTTCTCTTTGGCATAGTACGATCTGGGGTCCCAGCATATTTGCTGAGTAGACTTGCATGGCCCAAGAGTGCGCGTAGGTGTAAGGCGATGATTCTGGTGCCAGAGCATCGGACCGCGGCGTTTCGAGGAAGTTTTAGGTTCGCGGCGTCCAAGTGTTGGAATGATCTCCCTCCACCTATCCAAGGAGCGTCTAGCAAGTATACCTTTAAGCGCCAGCTTAAAGGCTATTTGTTGACGCTCCAAAAATCCCAACCCTAACCCATCCAGCACTTTTAACATCCCAACCGTGTCGCGTTTTATGCTTTGTGTTTTTTATCCCGTCTGTTCTATATATATATATTTTTTTTTTTCTTCAATATTTTGCATTAATTATTTATTTATTATGTGTCTACTTACTTTTTATCTAATGCTGTGTTGCGTTGCGTTCCGTGGGCCACTTGCGGTGCTGTCTGAAAACCAGCGCTGCAGGTGTCTGTCTGACACCTCGGCACAATGCTGAGACAGCGACCGTTTCACTGCCGCGAAGACACACAATATGTGTCAATTGTATTGTATGTCTACTCCTTTGTCTCTGTGTGTCTTTTGTGTAGTGAATAAATGTCTTCTTTTCTTTTCTTTTAATTGGGAATGGATGAAAATTTTAGAAATGCCTGATTATTTTTTTGGTAATAGGAATAACCTTCCTCAGCACCAGAAAAAAGTTTCAGGTGTTTCAGCTGCGTCAATTATTTTTCAAAAATATAAACAGTTTCCTCATTTACGTTTTGGGTCAGTTACGGTAAATAGACACTTTCCTTGATCTGTCTCATATTACAAAAAACTATCTTAAATATCTGTGGTGAACTGACACTGGTAATGACCAATATAGCTGCTGCAAGTGTCAATATCATTGCCAGTGTTAGTTTACCACACATATTTAGTATATTTTTTTGTAATATGAGACCGATCGAGGAAGGTGCCGTAACTGACCCAAAACGTAAGTGAGGAAACTGTTTATATTTTTCAAAAAAAAATGACGCAGCTGAAAAACGTGAAACTTTTTTCTGGTGCTAAGGAAGGTTATTCCTATCACCAAAAAAATAATCAGGCATTTCTAAAATTTTCATCCATTCCCAATTCTTATAACTAAGATATCACGCACAAAAATCTCGTCAATACTGTAGAAGCACCCTCTCAATAAAAATGCTTTTAATTGTCTATGAAATACCTTATAATTTGTGATATTTTTTAAGTCAGAGGGCAGTTTTGTTAAAAAAAATTACAGCCTGATGTTTTGTGCTGTGCTGCGCCACTTTGAGCGTCGGGAAAAAACTTTTCATCACACTTGCTCATCAATGGCGTTATTACTTGCGAGCGTGCAGAGCAGTTATAGCCGTTTTACCTCCCACGGGCTGTTAAGTTTAGTTTTAAAATAATAGAACCCTCTGATTGGCTTAAGCAAATCTGGTTGCTGTGTGATTGGTTGAATAAAAAAATCTAGTTGGTCACGACGCCCCGCCCCGCAAGAATACTGCTCTGTGATTGGTTGCAATATTGAACTGCGCGCTCTACTAGCACTGATCTGGAAGTGAAGTTGTCAATTTTTTATTGGTGCTGCTGTATGAAACTTACATTTTTCTGTCTTTTGTTGTTATTTATTTCCTCGCAAATGTGATGAAAAACTCGAGTAATCAAAAGCCCTCCGCCTTCGGCATCGGGCTTCTGATAGACTCTCGTTAGCAATATTCCACTTACGCCCCTCGTTGAACAATGTACTATTGTGTAACGTTTTTTGTTCGTGTTTGTAGGCGCAAATCTTGTTCTTGCGTCGGGGGTTAAAAATTTACGTTTAGATCTACCTGACGCGCGTACAATGCAATACTTGATGGATCAGCAGCTATGCGTGACCGGATCTGTACGTTATAACGTTAACAGCAAAAAGATTTCATTGTAACGCGCTAATTTCTCAAGGCGAATAGATCATCATCATCGTCGGCCTTATACATCTATGAAAAGATGATTTAAACAGCGTCCATATGCCCTTGTGGCACTGGGTCACCACGGACTTTGTTGTCAAAAAAGTGCAGGCCGCTTTTCAAGACATGCGACACTAAATGACATAATCCGCCGGTCTCTTGCCAGCATCAATGTGCCTGCTCTTCTTGAGCCGCCTGGCATTGTCAGAGATGATGGCAAAAGACCTGATGGTGTGTCTCTGGTTCCATGGAGGTTGGGACGGATGCTTGTGTGGGACGCTACATGTGTAGACACACTGGCACCGTCTCACCTCCAACGGACTACTTCTAAAGCGGGTGCAGCGGCGGAAAACGCCGAAAATCTGAAATGTAATAAATATAGAGGCCTCGGCAGAGAGTACGACTTTGTACCCTTTGGCGTCGAGACCCTCGGTCCGTGGGGTCCCAGTGCGCATAAGTTATTTGCAGAAATCGCGAAACGTCTGGTCTATGTAACTGGTGACCGAAGAGCTGGCGGCTTTCTCGCGCAACGCATCAGCATTGCAATTCAGCGTGGAAATGCCGCCAGCATCCTCGGTACAATGCCTCGAGGGCCTTTTTTAGATTTAACTTAGTTTTAATTTATCTTAGTTAATGTTAATTATAATCTCGTATTCACTTTTAATAAATATTTTCAAGTAAAACAGCGTCCATATTAGAGGTGCGGCACTTACGTACGTGGCTTGTAAGGCCAATACGGGAGTGACAGCCACGGCCGCATAATTGGCAAGTAAATGTCCTGCCCGGAGATGAAAGAGGAAGAGCAGCGCGTTGGTGTCTTAATTCGCGTCTATAGGATAACAGATCAAACCACGCTTTATCGTGTTCCACCACTCCATTACGTAGGGTCTCCCTCCAATGGTCTCGATCTTGGGAATGTTCTTCCCAAGTTGTGGGGTCGATCCTAAAGGACACCATGTCCCGTTTGGCACTGTCCTTGAAACGCAACATTGGTCGCCCGACCGGTCGTTTTGAGGCGAATAGATATACTACTTATTATGCTCTTTTTAGGGTTCCGTAGCCAAAATGGCAAAAACGGAACCGTTATAGTTTCGTCATGTCCGTCTGTCCGTCTGTCACAGGCATTTTACTCGAAAACTATAAGGTGTATTTGAATAAAATTTTGAGGATAGGTGTATTTTGTTAGCCGCTACATAGTTTTGTAATTAAAATGACAAAAAAAAAAATTTTTAGGGGTGCACTCCATACATAAAACTAAAAGTCAAAAAAAATTTTTTCATTGTGACCCTCCGTGTGGCACTTTAATCGATAGGCCTTTCAAAATAAATATAAGGTTTCTTGGAATTTTTTTTTGATTAAGTGAATAGGGTCGGAGATAATCACCCCGAAATTCACTAAAATTCTGTCCCCCCTCTAATTTTTGAACGGTGTATTTTAAAAATATGGAAAAATTCATGGACATAGGGCTTATTAATTTCATTCACCGAAAATTGTTTTGAACAAGATCGGTTCAGTGGTTTTTGAGATATTGCTGAAAAATTGCCTTCCTCAAATAAAAAGACGTAAGTGCCGTAAAATTTCTGTGACGATACGACCTTTTTAATAGGCACGGAACCCTTCGTTTTGCGTGGTCCGACACGCACTTGGCCGGTTTTTTTATTATTTGCATCAGGCAACAAAGGCCCGTATTGACAAGTACCTTACTGACTACGTGTCAATATGTGACTGTCTGTAAAAGTACGTTACTACTGAATCTACTGATTCTGAATTCTGGCCCATATTTCACCAACTTGACAATTTTGTCACCTGACAATTCGCCATTGCTTGTTCTAGAAGTTAAGATGGTCGCTACCGGTCAAATTATTTAAAAAAAATATTTGCCTTTTCAAACCTTGACGTTGGCCGAATCATCGACAACACCGATGGGGCCATAGCAAAAAAAAGATTGAAAATTAAGATGGTCGCTGGTTACCTGTGGAACCATCAATGCACGGAGAATTGTCGTTGTCAGGTGCCAATTGACAAGTTGGTGAAATAGGGGCCTGATAATGATTCCGTTGAAATAGCAACTAATGAAGTCCTAAATGTCAAGTGTGCCAAATCGACGGAACTTCTTAAATATTATCGGCCCACATACAGTGATATGGTTGTCGTCTGTAAATTGAAGTCGTTTAAAACTTTGTTTATTAAAGTTAATTACCTATACCATGTATTACATAAAAGGCGTAGTTAGTTAGTTTACTGGGCATTTTTCCGCGAGTCGACATCCAATGTGCCTATTTTGCGTGAAACGGCAGTGTGGCGCTACTCTAACCACCCCAGCTCCTCCAAAAAGTTCAAGAGTGCCTTGGTATTACTGACTGCGTTCCGTAGTGTGTCCGGAGACCCTAGGTGCTTTTTCCTGTATACTTCTAACTGCTTACAATCCAGTAGAATATGTTTAGTCGTTTCTTCTGCCTCCATGCACGCTCTGCACATGGGGCTGTCTGTGATACCTAAATTATAGAGGTGTCTGTTCAAGGTGTTGTGTCCGGTTATCATCCCTACTATCTTGCGTAGTTGGTTTCTGTGTGTAAAACATAAAAGGCGTAATATTATAAGCTAATATTTTTACACGAATCAGTGAATGCGCCTTGGACCTATCAAGTCTGCAAAAGAAGCCTTCAAATCAAATCAAATCATTTATTGCACTCATGTTAGTATACAGTTCTTCAATTAGAGATTACAGTTCAACATGAACCCTGTAAGGGCACAGCAATGAAATAAAATAAATTATAATTTAAATCATAATAATTGTAACTTTCTAATTCTATATTTCTTCGCAAGTAGTAATGTTAAAAATGTAGGTAGTTGATAAAGGTATAAAATTTCACATAATTTATATATTAAAATTAGAATTAAAAATGTAGGTAACAATAATTAATTAATAATAATTCATAATATAAATTTGTTACAATTGCGTCCACTCTTCATTCTCATCATTAAAAAATTCATCTATTGTATAATAAGCTTTCTTTGTAAGATATAATTTTATTGTATTTTTAAATGTTTTATAATTGTCAATGTTTTTAATATTATTGGGGATTTTATTATAAATTTTTATTGACATGCCATAAGGGCTTGAATGGATCATTTGCAGCGCTGAATTAGGTCTAGCTAGTTTGTTTCTGGGTCGTAAGTTTTGAGAGCGGGTATATTGCGGGAAAAGGCTGTAATTATTTTTGACAAATAAACATACGTCTAAAATATACATAGACACTAAGGTCAGAATTTTTAACCTTATAAAATATGGTTTGCAGCTTACCATGGGATCTATATTTACAAGTATTCTAATACAACGCTTCTGTAATCTAAAGAGATGGATAATATTTGTACTATTGCCCCACAACACAATGCCATACTGTAACCAGGCGTGTGCGTAAGCATAGTAAGCGCTCGTTGCTATTTTTATGTCTGTGCATTTTTTTAGATTATACAGTGCATAAGTGAAGCTGCTCAATTTATTATTAATTTTATTTATGTGGTCTTTCCAGTTTAGAGTCGAGTCGATGTTAATACCTAAAAATGTAGTTGATGTGACTGATTCTAATTTCGTGTTTCTGTAAGAGTAGTTAATATTTATTGTCCGTTTTTGATATGGCCTTCCTTTGTATTAAAATTTTAAGTTAACTTATTCCAAAAATCTTTTAATCATACAAAATAATTAAAAAGCACCGCGCCTCAATATTCAGCCTTTCCGTAAAGTTAAGAAAAAACTCCAAAACTGCGGTTTTGCTAAATAAACAGTAATGAGATAGCATCGGACGTTAATGACGGGTTTTCTGCCCGCATGAAATATGCGCAGGCGCGTATCTGCGATCTTAACATTCGTGGACTAGGGCGGCAATGGGACGGGTCTTTTGGTGGACACTTTACGATTCGCAAGAGACAGTATGTAAGTAATATATATAAGTAATTCAGATCAGGGGCGGTTTCACAGAATTTTTATTTTTATTTACTTAAGGTTAATTACAATGACTTTGTACCTTTGTAGTTTACAAAATAATCATAATCATGATCAATTTATTGGTAATATAAATTACATGTCAGAGTAATAAAACGGCGTCGTTGAACCAATGTTGGTTGGTCTCGATGCACGATACCATATCTACTATATTATAAGCATGCATATAGGTACTAAAATCACTTCATCACAGGATCCAAGATCCAATTATGTGGGAAGGGCACCTACAGTCGTGGCCAGATAATTAAGAACACGATGTTTTTTATGTTATGATGATAATTTATAATGTGTTTGATTAATTTTGTTTCTGATTATACGGATGTAACCGTGATTAAACAGTATTTAATATAGTGCACGTACAGCTTCTGTAAAATTTAGTTTAAAAAAAATACAGGCGATCAAATCAACACTTTTTATAAGTTCATACATTGTCCCTAATTACAGTATGAACTTGTAAAAGCTGTCCATTTGACCATCGGTATTTTTTATAGAAGCTTTATATAAACAAAATAAAATCTTATTTATTTATATACCTCCATAAAAACAGAAATGAAATTGGCCAAACATATTTTAAGTCATATTTGTATGCAGTTATATGGGAAAAAATCTTAAGTATAACGAGCGAACGTGGACTTTCTGGATGATTTTAGGCTATATTTTATCTCGCAGGTTTGCCTGCGTTCTTTGCAATATGTGGACGAAGCCGCGCGGGTAGCTAGTATTCATTTAAACTTACAATTGCTAGTAATGGAACTGAAATTTAATTTAATCTTTTTTCGATTTTTCTAGCTCTATACCTCTCTTTCTAAGATTTCTAATAAGAGAGAGACGGATAGTGCGAGAAAAATCGAGAGAGCTCGCGCGCCGTCTTGTGATAGCCGTGCTGCTGTTATTACAGCTTATAGCTTATGTCATGTTACTTCGAGATAAGGAGGAGTGTCCTTACAAACTTCTTAGCATGGTCACCCTAATAATTTGTATTATTGCACTTGCGTAATTTTCGTTCCGCAAAAGTGTTATCGTACCAATAAAAATAATAATAAAAATCAATGTTTAACCTCGTCTCGTCTTACGGCATATTTTATTTATCTTAATCTTTTGTATAATATTAATAAAGTTATGAGATTAAGTGGGTACCAGATTTAGAGGCTTTTCGTATTAAAAAAACAGTATTCAAATATCATATTCCATGCAGCCCATTTTAGGAAGTATGTCCACTTCTTTTTAGGGTTCCGTCTCTCAAAAGGAAAAAAAACGGAACCCTTATAGGATCACTCGTGCGTCTGTCTGTCCGTCTGTCACAGCCGATTTGCTCCGAAACTACCGGACCGATTGAATTGAAATTTGGTAAGCATATGTAAATTGGGGACCCAAAGAGGGACACGAAAAGTAAATTTACGAATTCTGAACAAGGGGGCCATTTTTGAGGGGTAAACTGGAAAATTAAAAAAAAAGTTTCGCAAACTGTATTGAAACCATATCAAATGAAAGGGGTTGTTATAAGCATCTCAGATTTTTTTTTATAATTTTAGCAAACACAAATTTAAAGTAATTTAGGAAAAAAGACGAAAGTTGACAATTTCTCACCTTATCTTCGAAAGTACCAGGCTTAAAATTCTGAAATAAATATAGAAAATAGTTCCTTGCCTAAAGATTACAGGAAAGCCTATAAGAAGTTTGAGTATTCAAAGTAACGGGAAAATTCTCAATATTTTTGTGTATTTTGTATGGAGCGCCTGATGCTTAGAACAACAACTTTACGGAACCCTCATCACGCTCTTGGCGCATTCAGCCACATATTCGGTGCAGCCCATTTTAGGAAGTATGTCCTCTTTTTTTATGGCATCGCGCTCTTGGCGCATTCAGCCACATATTCGGTGCAGCCCATTTAAGGAAGTATGTCCACTTTTATTTATGGCATCGCGCTCTTGGCGCACTCAGCCACATATTCGGTGCAGCCCATTTAAGGAAGTATGTCTACTTTTTTTATGGCATCGCGCTCTTGGCGCACTCAGCCACATATTCGGTGCAACCCATTTAAGGAAGTATGTCCACTTTTATTTATGGCATCGCGCTCTTGGCGCACTCAGCCACATATTCGGTGCAGCCCATTTAAGGAAGTATGTCCACTTTTATTTATGGCATCGCGCTCTTGGCGCACTCAGCCACATATTCGGTGCAGCCCATTTAAGGAAGTATGTCTACTTTTTTTATGGCATCGCGCTCTTGGCGCATTCAGCCACATATTCGGTGCAGCCCATTTAAGGAAGTATGTCCACTTTTATTTATGGCATCGCGCTCTTGGCGCACTCAGCCACATATTCGGTGCAGCCCATTTAAGGAAGTATGTCCACTTTTATTTATGGCATCGCGCTCTTGGCGCACTCAGCCACATATTCGGTGCAGCCCATTTTAGGAGGTATGTCCACTTTTTTTATAGCATCGCGCTCTTGGCGCATTCAGCCACATATTCGGTGCAGCCCATTTTAGGAAGTATGTCCTCTTTTTTTATGGCATCGCGCTCTTAGCGCGTTCAGCTTCATATTCGGTGCAGCTTATTTTAGGAAGTATGTCCACTGTTTTATGGCATCGCGCTCTTGGCGCATTCAGCCACATATTCGGTGCAGCCCATTTTAGGAAGTATGTCCTCTTTTTTTATGGCATCGCGCTCTTAGCGCGTTCAGCCACATATTCGGTGCAGCTTATTTTAGGAAGTATGTCCACTGTTTTATGGCATCGCGCTCTTGGCGCATTCAGCCACATATTCGGTGCAGCCCATTTTAGGAAGTATGTCCTCTTTTTTTATGGCATCGCGCTCTTAGCGCGTTCAGCCACATATTCGGTGCAGCTTATTTTAGGAAGTATGTCCACTGTTTTATGGCATCGCGCTCTTAGCGCGTTCAGCCACATATTCGGTGCAGCTTATTTTAGGAAGTATGTCCACTGTTTTATGGCATCGCGCTCTTAGCGCGTTCAGCCACATATTCGGTGCAGCTTATTTTAGGAAGTATGTCCACTGTTTTAGGGCATCGCGCTCTTGGCGCATTCAGCTTCATATTCGGTGCACCCCATTTTATGTCTACTTTGCAGAAGTCCACAGCCATAATAACACCACTAGTTGCGCTGATAGCGTTTCCTTTTTAGGGTTCCGTAGCCAAAATGGCAAAAACGGAACCCTTATAGTTTCGTCATGTCCGTCTGTCCGTCTGTCCGTCTGTCCGTCTGTCCGTCTGTCCGTCTGTCCGTCTGTCCGTATGTCACAGGCATTTTACTCGAAAACTATTAGGTGTATTTGAATAAAATTTTGAGGGAAGGTGTATTTTGTTAGCCGCTACATAGTTTTGTAATTTAAAAGACAAAAAAAAATTTTTTTAGGGGTGCACTCCATACATAAAACTAAAAGTCAAAAAAAAAAAATCATTGTGACCCCCCGTGTGGCACATCAATCGATAGGCCTTTCAAAATAAATATAAGGTTTCTTGGCATTTTTTTTGATTAAGTGAATAGATCCGGAGATAATCGCCCCGAAAGTCACTAAAATTCTGTCCCCCCCCCTCTAATTTTTGAACGGTGTATTTTAAAAATATGGAAAAATTCATGGACATAGGGCTTATTAATTTCATTCACCGAAAATTATTTTGAACAAGATCGGTTCAGAGGTTTTTGAGATATTGCTGAAAAACTGCCTTCCTCAAAGAAAAGGACGTAAGTGCCGTAAAATTTCTGTGACGATACGACCTTTTTAATAGGCACGGAACCCTTCGTTTTGCGTGGTCCGACACGCACTTGGCCGGTTTTTTTAAGTCTTATTGACTAAGGCTTATTTTTGAGCGGGCGAAGCGAAAGTTCTCAATGTCCCCTTGGGCCAAAAAACTTTCGTATGTCCGTATGTCCAGAGGTCGCGTTGTCCGGCATTTCTCCTTCACAGGTCACATTTCCCAACCAATTCTGGTGAAATTTTGTGAACAGATTCAATTGTAGTTTTTTTCTTTATATTTTCTTTCGAAAAATAAAAAAGTTTTTGAAAAAAAACAGGCTCACGTGTTCTACAGTTCACAGAGCCACTATTTTTTTGTTAAGTTTTAATCAGGAAAAATTATTTTAGGTAATCTCCAGCTATGAATTAATCACTTTAGTCATCGATTATTTAAAAAGGCTAGGTATAATCACCGAGCGCCCTGTAGCCCGGGCATTAGAATACGGCTACGGTATCCCCTGCCTGTCGTACAAGGCGACTAAAAGGGGTCCTCGGGGTGGTACACGGTTGCAGTTGGGGGCTGCAACCGGAAAAAAAAGGTAGATACCACTGAGGCATGACGATAGGGCGGCACTGGTGCGTTCCGTAGGAGATCCCAGAGCCGTCCGAAATGCGTCGAGGAGGACCATCGGGGGGGTTTTAGTCGGTGTGAGTCCGACATAACCTCCGCGCTATCCCCGTGGCGTGGAGGTATCCATAACGGATTTTCCTCCCATAAAAAAAAGGTATAATCACCGAATAAAACAATGAAGTCAATCAAAATTAGTCATCATCTTTCTAGCGTTATTCCCGGTTGTGCCCTAAAGGAGCCCGGGGTCCGCTTTGACACCTAATCCCAAGATTTGGCATAGGCACTAGTTTTACGAAAGCGACTGACATTAGACCGGTTTCCTTACGATGTTTTCCTTCACCGAAAAGCTAACGGTAAATATTCGGCACATATAAGTTCCGAAAAACTCATTGGTACGAGCCGGGATTCGAACCCACGACCGCCGCTTGACAGCCGCATGCCTGAACCAATAGGCTTAGCTTGTCAATAGTCAAAAGTAATTTATTTAACTAATTAATTGAGACCCTCGGTCCGTGGGGTCCCAGTGCGAATAAGTTATTTGCAGAAATCGCGAAACGTCTGGTCGATGTAACTGGTGACCGAAGAGCAGGCGGCTTTCTCGCGCAACGCATCAGCATTGCAATTCAGCGAGGAAATGCCGCCAGCATCCTCGGTACAATGCCTCGAGGGCCTTTTTTAGATTTAACTTAGTTTTAATTCATCTTAGTTAATGGTAATCATAATCTTGTATTTACTTTCAATAAAATAAAAAACTAATTATTCAAATATTTATAATATTCATTCGATCAGATTCCGCAGACAGAACCGCGAGCATTTCTAATACGTCACGGTTCTCACAAGTTAGTTTTCTTTTAAGTAAATAATTGTTTCAATTCAGGATGGATAAATTGCTTGAACGATTAAGTAACTAAACAAGAAATTAACTAGCAATTATTTACAAGTAGTTTCGGAAGCAACATATTATGCCAACTGCAATATATACCCGTAATATATTCCGACACCGTTTCTTGCGTAACATTACCAGCCATGAAGCGCGTAATAGTGGTCCTCTGCTTTGCTATAGCAGATCATGCTTACGGAATCTATTATAATAATAGTTTGGATGCTGTTGCGAATCAGCTGCTGGACTTCAAGATAAGACATCCGGTAAGATACATTCTGCCATATGTACGGTAAATAATGTTTAAATGGAGGGCTTTGATTACCCGAGTTTGTAAAGTTCTTACTGTGTCACACACAATGTTTAAGGAGAAATAGTACATTGTTTAACGAGGGGCGTAAGTGGAATATTGCTAACGAGAGTCTATCAGAAGCCCGACGCCGAAGGCGGAGGGCTTTTGATGACTCGAGTTTGCAATATTCTTACGCCCGTGTTATACACAATGTTTTTCATCACATTTGCGAGGAAATAAATAACAACAAAAACAAAAAAAATGTAAGTTTCATACAGCAGCACCAATCAAAAATTGACAACTTCACTTCCAGAGCAGTGCTAGTAGAGCGCGCAGTTCAATATTTCAACCAATCACAGAGCAGTATTCTTGCGGGGCGGGGCGTCGTGACCAACTAGATTTTTTTATTCAACCAATCACACAGCAACCAGATTTGCTTAAGCCAATCAGAGGGTTCTATTATTTTAAAACTAAACTTAACAGCCCGTGGGAGGTAAAACGGCTATAACTGCTCTGCACGCTCGCAAGTAATAACGCCATTGACGAGCAAGTGTGATGAAAAATACATTTTACAATGCACTTGCTTTGAAAGTGCGCCTTTATATGGTTCAACAAAAACACGGGAACTCCTCTAAGCTCGCACAGCGGACGGCGGCGGGGCGGGGCCGTGCGGGAATGGATTTCGGGACAAAATTCCCACACACGTGCGAGAATGTGATTTCATGAAAGTTAAAATTTCACCTTTTATGTATTTTTTTTATTTCCTTGCATGATGCGTTGTAAAATGTTGTATGATACACTTGCGGATACCTACTTTGCGCCTATTAAACGAAATTAATACGGATATACTGTAGATAACGTGTATACCGATTTTGCCAAAGCATTTGACAAAAATCTGTCACAACACAATAATTATGGCGACTCGGTATACATGGTGACCTATTTAGATGGATAAAATCGTACGTCAAAAAAAGGACTCGGGCTATGTCCTTGTCCGGATATACTCGTACATTACAATAAAAGTCTATCACTTACGGAGTTCCTCAGGGCTCTCACTTAGGACCAATACTTTTCATGTTATATTTAAATTATATAATAGACTTATACAAATTTCTAACGTTATACTTTATATAGATGACACTTAAATTTTTAGACTCATTAGAAATATTTCAGACTGTAATCTATTGCAACAAGATTTACTAGAATCTTGAATTGACTAGAACTGCGGTGATATTAAACTTTTCTTAAATAATAACAAGTGTAGCGGTATAACCTTCTCAGGGAAAAAGAAAAATAAAGACTATAGGTACGTACTTTGCGATTCAGTTTTAAAAAGAATAACAGAAATTCTGGATCTCAGAGTCACAATCACAATGGATGATAAATTATTGTTGGTTCAGCATACAGAAAAATGTACTTACAAAGTATTTTTAGAAGTTAGCTTTCATTTTACGAGTCGGTAAACCTTTCAAAAATTCTTCGACCTATAAAATACTGTAAAAGAGCTATGTCCATGAATACCGGAATTCCGGAATCTCGAAATACCGGAATCTCGCCTTGATTTTTCCGTTATTTAAATACCGGTATTGCAATGGACTAATACCGACATACCGGAATTCCGGTATTCCTTTTCAAGTTACAACTGAGATTCACTTTTTTATTTTTTTTGTTATAAAGATTATTTAAGCTAGTAAACTGATAACCATACCTTGTGAATATTTTATTATTGCCATTATAATGCCGTGTATATGGTTTAGGGTGATTATGACAACGTAATATTTGTTTAGAATGGCAAGCACCCATATCGGTCAGCGAAGGTATTGGGAATTCCTTCACAGGTTAACGGGCCGATCAAGGTTTCAAGGTCAATGGAAAGGATTTGTCGTTATCCCACTTACTTTGGCATTCAGGGTGGGAAGACAAAAACACCATGATGACAAATATCAATTTAGTCGCAAAATAGCCATAGATATCGAAAGTTATCAAGACTGTCTTATGTTGTCCGGTTCTTTTGGGCACTTTCCGTTTCGACTGTTGTGATAAGTGATTGTGATTTTTAGTGAATGTGGGCAGAATCCAAAAATGTAAGTAGTATATTTGTTATTTATATGACTATGCTTATTTTTAAAATATCTTTTTATAAATTCAAACCTAGACACAGGGTGGTATTCATTGCAAGAGTCACACAAATATCATTTTACATGAGAAAAATATATAAATAAAATCATTTTTTTCAGACCTTAATTTCTATTCATAAAGTTTTTTGTTAAGACATTTGAAATCTTACGAGCTATGTTAGTTACACAAAGAAATAAAAAATAAAATAATGAAAAATGTGAAAAAGAAAAAACAAAAATGTGAGCTATTGAGAAAGGGAAGACAGTTCTATTTCGCTCTCCCAATAGCCACCTCAACCCAAGCCTTGGTGATTGGGCAGTCCGACCTCTCGGCCACCACCCTGAGAAGACTGTTGCTGCTGCCGCGCACTCGCCTCAGCATGGACGTGACTCTTTTTTGCCATAAGGCAAAAAAGTCATCCAGTCGCGCTTCCGCGAACATGCCAGATGCACTGCAGTACTTCGGCAGCCGCAACAGCATTCTCAGGATGTTGTTGTACTGCACGCGTAACGCATTATATGCCCCCTGCGTAAACCCCACCCACAGGCTGCACGTGTAGAATGTCTGACAGTAGGCTCTACTTCAATTTAACTGATTCGCTACAACGTGCAAACTGCGGGCGAGCATGTTACCCCTCACGGCCATCATATACGCCATATACGCTCGAAGTAGCAAACTTAGTTGAGATCAGAGAATCATTAATCATTACTATTCCAATCACTTTCAATAGGTTTGGATAACCTAACATTAAATATGTATTGAGTTTATAAGTAATAGATTATACAGGTGTAATCGTTAAGTAAACCTAGATGGTTTTTCTGTCAAAACCGTGAGTCAGGTATCCAAAACTTTTTAATCAATCGGATTTCATATAAACTTTACCTAATGACTTAATAAAACAGCCGTAAGGGGATTCAAGAAATAAAACATGTACGCAAAGCGAATGAACTGCCTAGAAACAAATATTGTTGAGTATGACGTTCAATTGCCTTAGTAATATCGTATTTGAAGAGAAAAGTTTTTAAGTAAAGGTGAAAGGGGTATGACATATCTAACGTCAAGGACGTTAATTCGAACAGTTAAACACTTGAATAATTTTGAACTTCCTTGAAAGTATAACCCAAATAAAACATTTATGTTGAGGAACTCTAACCTCGCGACTAATGTGACACTAATAGTAATGAAACTATGGATATATCTAATTCTATTTTTAAAAACTTTTTGTGTAGCGTAAGGTACTAATTAGGTACGTACTATCAATATATTTGATTGCCTTAATAATTACCCGACTGCCGAAGGAAAGCAGGGTTATTTGTAATATAAAATACTTATTATATTTTTCATTTCAGGTTTACGTCCAAAGTGACGTACAACGAGTTTATGGTCAAACTGCAAAATGCGAGCATTGCACCAAAGTTTTAATAACTACAACTTTGTAAAGTTGAAAAACGCTCGATTTTTTCATTTCGAAGTTCAATATCTCAAAAATGGCTGAATTTATTTTGTTAAAACATAGCTAATAACTATTTCGATCACGTCAGCTTTCTGACAAAACATTAAAATCGGTCCATTCCTTTAGGAGCTACGATACCACAGACAGAGACACACAGATACACAGACACGTCAAACTTATAACACCTCTCTTTTTGCTTGGGGGTTAAAAACGGCTGGCGGATCGACCACAGGAATGCGTGTACATATAAGATCCAGTCATCCCTATCTAACAACGAATATATGGAACCTCGGCGAAGGCTATTCGACAACGATCGTTTCAGCTGGCACTGGCGCACCACCAGAGGTTATCACACCGGGGACATCCACGTCGGCAACAGATAAGCAGCCACCCAGGAAAACATGAAAACAGACGACCAATTACTTCAAGTCTTCTGACTCAATGGAAGTCATCAGCTTCAGACTTTTTATCGAAAGTAGAGATTAACGGCAGTTGTTTAAAATTTAAAACAGTGGCCATGAACTGCCCCAATCAGCCAACACGACAGCCAACTGAAGACATAAAAAAGATGTAATGAAAACAATTTCCAATATGAAAATGCTGGGCTAAAGATTCTCAACATCATTAGACGAATGAACTTCTTTACGAAGTAAACGATACATTGAAGATAAACATGTACTGCAGACAATTTGAGGGCTCCTTTTTCAAAAATCTAGACCTTGTGAGAATTTCAGGCAGAATGCCAACCACCATCCTCTTAACCATATTAAAGGAACACGTTGAGAAGTTTGGTATTTCTCTCGAAGAAGACGTGGTCAGCTTGTCGACTGATGCCGACGTCATGAAAACGATGGGCACATATTTTGAAGGGCATCATCAATTATGTCTGGCCCTTGGTGTACAGTTAGCAGTCATCGATACGATATACATATAAGACTTCAACTGAACCTGAAACCTACCACACAGACTTTTGTGACCCCACAGAGACTGAAACAGATGAAGACGAGAACTTAAATACAGATGAAGATGGTCAATTCGAGATTGAAATATCACGCGTGAGAGCCGATACAATATTGTGTAAAGAGTCTATACAGAAAGTGCGGCAGGTGGTTAAAATGATAAAAAATCATCCCTTAAAGCTGATTTTTTATGAGATTATGTCGTGCAAGAATTCAATCATAATATTGAGCTTCAGTTGGATTGTAAGACCCGATGGCCGTGCATGGCAACAATGATTGGGTCGTTTTTGAAAATAAGAAACGCAGTGTGTAAAGTCTTAATCTACATTAATTCAAATATAATTTTTCTAGAAGAGGAAATTCAATGTTTAGTTACGAAAGCCTCGACATTGTGAGAATCACAGTATTATCTATTTGCCGTCGCGAAGCAACGTTGTACGCAGCTGACACAGCATTAAGGTTTATGCTGAGCAAACGAGCAGAAAAATATGCGATAACGCATCAAAGAAAGGCGTTTAACAGTAGCTGGTGTACTACGCTACCTCCACGATGCCGAGGACTTTTATGGGACAGCCGGCGAGGAAATTTGCCATACCATTACCTCTACACTGAAACGACTGAAATATAGAGAGAACCCAAATCCGCCTGTGATGACTGTAGAAGAACCGAGCCCAAACACTGATGAAGCAGCAATAGGTACTAGTAGCGCGAGCCAGCTAACCTACAAGAAGAGTTGGAAAAGTGTTGGAAAAATGCAAAAGCATTACTAAAACAACAGAAGCGACTGCTTGTTTTGACCTCCATAGATTTGTAATGACTGAAAAGACAATATTTGGTAACAACAGAGAACGACACGTTCATTTAACAGGAGCCTACCAGTATCTCTTGTCAATTTTACCAACTAGTGTGGAAAGTAGGGTCTTTTCATCCGCCGGATTTTTTTTGCGCAAAACTAAGAAGTTCTTTGTGAGATCGAATGCTAGACTCTCTGTCATTTTTAAGAGCTTACCTCCAAGAAAAATGCTTTCTAGATAATAAATAAGTCTAGTCGTTTATTAAGATGTTTTCAATTACATTTTGACACTGTTTTAATCAAGGTTTTTTTGTACTGTTCATTTGAAGTTGTTGATTTTTTATTTAAAGTTGTTGTCTTTAGTTAATCAATCAAAAGTCGACAATAATGTTTTTATGGTGTTTTGCGTATATATGCCTACAAACTCACGGGAGAACCTGCCGTTGTTTACTGAGTGCCTCAGTGCGTTATCAGCGGTCATAGAAGAAAATAGTGACGTGCAAGCTGCTTATGTACTGGGTGATTTTAATGCTCACACGAGTGAGTTATTTTATCGAGAAATGGTTGATTTCTGTGAGGAACCAAGGTGGCTATGTGCAGATGTTGAAAAGTTAGGTGTAAACTCGGATACTTATACATATATAAGTGATGTATATGGGTGTCGGAGATGGTTAGACCACTGTCTAGTAACTAATTGTGCGTGGAACACCGTACGCAATATTTCTGTCATGTATGACGTATACTGGTCTGACCATTTACCGATGCTTATTGAGTGTTGTATAGGTATGTTAAAACCAATTTCATGTCCACCTAACAAAGTAGATAATAGGGTGAAATGGGGGGTCAGAACACAGGATCAAGTCGAAGACTATCACAGGCTTTGCCATAGCAGCTTGGGAAACGTGGATTTCCCGTACCAATTACGAGAATGCGGTGACAAGGTCTGTGCCAATGGTGATCATTTCCTAGTCATAGATAATTTGTATAATAGTATTATAAAATGTTTATCAAATGCCGCGGTTTCCACATATACATGTAATAGGCGTAGGAAAGGTGGCTATGTGGCTGGATGGAATAAATATGTACGAGTATCTCAGTCGCACAGGGAGGCTAGGCTTCACTTTCAGTTGTGGGTGTTAGTGGGGAAACCTATGCAAGGTAGGTCATATGACCAAATGGCAGAAAGTAGAAAGGAGTTTAAATCTAAACTTAAGTGGTGCCAGGACAGGCAGGAACAATTCAAAATGGACAAACTCGCCTTGGCCCACAAGCAAGGTAACTTTAAAAAATTCTGGAAGGAAACACAAAATATGAATGTGAGGCCTGGCCTGCCAGCAAGTGTGGGGGGTAGAAGCGGGTCGGTCGAAGTAGCGGAGCTATTTAAAGACCATTTCAGGGTCAAGACATTGCTGGACCCGCAATTGAAGTCCGACGTAGTAAGTGGTGCGGAGGCCGTCGGGGGGGGATTATCTTTTCTGCTAAAGCTATTTCTAAAATCGTAAATAAGATGCAGAGAGGTAAGTCTCCGGGCCACGACGGGCTCAGCATAGAGCACTTTAAATATGCTGGTGTGCATTTGCCGCGTGTTCTTGCCATGCTGTACAGTCTATGTGTGAGCCATTCATATCTGCCCGCTGCCTTGATGAGAACGATTGTTGTGCCGGTCATCAAAAATAAAACAGGGGATCTCTCTGATAAAGACAACTATCGGCCCATCTCGCTTGCGACAACAGCCGCAAAAATACTCGACGGTGCGCTAGACACAGAACTCGAAAAGCATGTTAAAATACAGGATGCCCAGTTCGGTTTTCGAGCTGGGTTATCCACTGAAAGTGCAATTCTGTGCTTGAAACACACCGTCGGGTATTACACTGAAAGATATACCCCGGTATATGCTTGTTTCCTCGATTTGTCAAAAGCTTTTGACCGCGTTAATTATGACATACTGTGGAAAAAGCTGGAGGAAACGGGCACACCGGCAGGATATGTCAATATTCTGAGATATTTGATATTGATATTGGTATCGAAACCAGATTAATCAGGTGAGATGGGCGGATGGTTTGTCTGCTGAGTACAAGCTGGAGCAGGGTGTGAGGCAGGGGGGTCTTACGTCTCCCAAACTGTTTAATTTATATATAAACAATCTGATAGGCGAACTCAGTAGCACGTATGCGGGCTGCTATACGGATGGTGTTTGTGCCAATAACTTTAGCTATGCCGATGATATGGTGCTGCTGAGTCCGTCTATCAGCGCACTAAGAAAACTGCTAGCGGTTTGTGAGACGTATGCTGAGGCGCATGGATTGCGGTACAACCCTAAGAAGAGTGAGGTGCTATTGTTTAGGGCTGGAAGGTTTATGCCGACCTCGATACCACCTATCGTGCTGCATGGAACAACACTTTCGAGTGTAGACAAAGTAAAATATCTAGGTCACATCATTACACAAGACCTAAGTGATGACCTAGATATAGAACGCGAGCGTAGGGCGATAGCAGTAAGGTCAAACATGCTTGCCCGCAGGTTTGCTCGATGCACTGTTGATGTTAAAATAACTCTGTTTAAAGCCTTCACTCAGTCATTTTACTCGAGCAGCCTGTGGGTGAAGTACACTAAAAGAACCTATAATGCCCTACGAGTGCAGTATAATAACGCGCTCAGAATGTTGTTGGGGCTGCCCACATGGTGTAGTGCATCTCGTATGTTCGCCGAGGCCCATACGGACGATTTTTACGCCGTTATACGGAAAAAAATCGTCTCGATGATGGGTCGACTTAGGGGCAGCTCCAACAGCATTCTGGGGGTGATTGCGGGCCGCTATGCTAGTCCAATCTTGGCTCACTGGATAGGTATGACGAAGAGCCTACTATCATATAGGAAATAAGTTAGATTTATTTAGTATTATTAGTTACTAACACTAGTCTTAAGTCTTCACTAACAAAATATGGATGTGATATCTGAAATAAAGATTAAAATAAATAAATAAAAATAATCAGCGAGAACTAATAGATCTCATACTAGACTCCTAAGAAAGACTTCATCCTAGGATGTAAGCTTAGGATGATAAGAATAGGTTTATTAAATTAGATAATATTTATACACATATTTTATTATTTGATTATTTCTTTATTTTAGATGTTTTTGAGGTTTTTGAAGTCCAAGTTGAATGTTAATGTTAATAAAAGAAATGGTTGTTAAAGAAATATAATACTAATAGAAAAATATATACATATTAATTTCAATTATATATAAATTTAAAAATATTTATTAAAAGTGAATACAAGATTATAATTAACAACAGAAATTAGCTGATGATTAATTAATTAAAATTATCAAATTATACTACACAATTTATTATAAGTATTTAAGAACTAAGGAATGAAATTATATAAATTAAATTAAGATAATTAAATCATTTAATAACTGTAGATCTTGACATGTAATATTTTAAAGTATTATCAAAATATGAGTATTAGTATGAGTATGAGTATATTTCTTCAGTCAACAGTAGAGTGGTATGATTATTATTGAATATTCTGTTTGTTAATTGCAACTAATCTTTAAATTTATACTAGTTCTAAATTATTTAATAAATAATTTATGGCAATGTTGGTGACGACATATTACTTTTGTATGTTTGGTGTCTGTATTATATTAAACAGATTGTTGATATTGAAAACATGTTTTATATATAAAAGGTGGTGGATTTTTATCACTTATTTTGGTTCAATTGTTTTGTAATATATGTATTAATGCCATATTATTATTGTATCCTCCGAAGGCCCATGGTACCTAATAAAAGGACTTATTCGTTTAAAGTAATTTAAATCATTTTCAATCGGAACAGGGTTGCATTTGTTTTGTTTTGTCTTTGTTTTGGAACAAAAGAAATTCAATTCTATTTCCTACTGTAGTTGATTAAAATTTCAATAACATTTTGTTTTGTATGGTGGGCCTTAGGAGGATATAATATTAATTTGAATTTAAGAACTGAGACTCCTTTTATTAATAATTAAACTGATTTTGCCAAAAAGTTTGTTTTATGTTTGATTAATTTATAAAATATCCCAGTACCGGTATTAACACTGGAATTCCGGTATTGAGGCTCAATACCGAATTTCAATACCGGTATTGAGAATCGTCCGGTATTGCATGCCCTAGGCGAGACGGACATGAAGAAACTATAAGAGATCCGCTTTTGCCATTTTGGCTAGGGAACCCTAAAAAGCTTAATATTCATATAACTAATATACAAAAGACGATTCTTACGGTATTCTGGTTTGGGGTAAAGCAGCTGACGTTCAGAAAAGAGTTATATTACAATAATATTTTACTTTAAAACCGACTTCAATTTAGTACTCCGCCAAGCCACATACCTACAAGAACATTTCCACATTTCCTTACCACTTTACCACATGAACTACTTTCCTAGAGCAAATATGTTGATTATTATGGAAAAAACCAAATCACTGTATAACGACGGGCCGATAACACTCGAGGTGTTCCATCGATTCCGCAAGGATTTTAGAATCACCTTTGGGATTTCATTAGTTGAACGGGATCATATCAGACTCTGTGATGTACTTTTATGTTTTAAGCACATCAATGAGGATCTTCATCATCAGTTCCACTTCAGCTAATATGTGATTTCCGGGAATAATACACGAATTATAATAGGAAATACCAAAATTACTATACGGATATTATATTACTATATTTACGGAGTTCCCTCAATTCCTCATGGAACCCATCAGCCAACTGGGGTTTTGATAACAATGGGACCAATCTGGAAGCATATAGTTAAACAGTATTATACAAATCGCTTCTTAAATGTCAGTGATTTGATAAATATTAATGTGGAAAGGGATGGACTACAACTGTACAAATAGGAAGCAGGTGAGGGGTGATGAAGAGGTAAGGAAAATAAAGACCTGCTGCTTTGACCCAAAGTAAGAGGGATAAGGGAGAGCAATGATGATGATATGGCAACTATAAGTAGTAACAATCCACAAATGTGTCGAATTTATAACGGTCGAAACTGCTAAATAAGTGATCTAATATAACCTATTTTGTTTCAGAAACCTATAGGGGTGCTTACAACATCTGCTGGCAAGCCGGTAGAGGTTCGGGAGACGATCACCCTCAACACCGACGTTTTCAACAACCAGTACTTCTGGGACCTGCAAACTGCCTCCGAGCACGAGCGTATACCAGAACGCCAAGTCCACGCGAGGGGTACCGGCGCCTACGGCTATTTCGAAGTCACCAACGATGTGTCCAAATACACGAAAGCAGAAGTCTTTAATGGCGTGGGCAAGAAAACCCCCGCTGTCGTCCGCTTCTCCTATCTAATCCAGAGCGTGGGTGGTGTAGATGTAGTTAGAGAAACTGGGGCCTTAGTAACCAAGTTCTACACAAAAGAAGGCAATTTGGATTTCCTAGGTCTCTCTTTTCCAGTGTTCCTCTACAACCAGCCTCATGCCTTTAGTCCTTTAGAGCATGCGTTTAAGAGAAACCCTAAAACCAACATCATCGATTCTACAATGCGTTTAGACCTTATAACGAAGCAGCCTGAACTCATACACCAGATCTTGTGGTTACTGTCGGATTATGGCATCTTTAATGGTTATAGGAAACAGGACTACTTTCCTATTCATGCTTACGAAATTGTTAACAAACATGGTGATAGCTACTTCGTGAGGTTCAACTTCAGAACCGAGCAGGGTGTGGAGTTGCTCTCCGATCGAGCAGCCGCCGCTATAAGAGCGTATGACCCTGACTACTCCACCAGAGATATCTACGACAACATAGCCGCAGGGAACTTCCCGTCCTGGAGACTAGACATGGACGTGATACCAAAGAGCCACATCCCTAAACTGAACTACAATCCATTTGACATGAACATCCTCTGGAGGAACGGTACCTACAAAACCGTGACAATTGGCCGCTTGGTTTTGAACAAAAATGTCGACAATATCTTCAAGGATGTAGAACAAGCCGCGTTCAATCCTGGCAATCTGGTTCCTGGAATCCCTGGGCCGGTAGACGATGTGTTCAGAGCAAGGAGGTTTTCGTACAGAGACGCCCAAGCTTACCGCCTTGGCATCAATCATAACAACATTGAAGTCAACCGGCCAAAATATAGCAAGACGTACAATCGAGATGGTGTGCCGCCTGTTTTAGATAATATGCGAGACGCGCCGAACTACTACCAGAACTCCTTCAACGGACCCGTCCCGTACGTAGACGAAGCGAAGCCTAAAGAGACTCTAGCAGTCAAGTTCAGACAATCACCTGATCTCCAAGATTCTTCTTACTTCTACAATCATTACGTGAACACGGAAGGAAAGAGGAATAGGATGGCAGCAAACATTGCAAATATAATGATCAACGCAGTGCCATCTGTGCAGAAGGAATGGCTGAGGATTCTGTACCTGATAGATCGAGATCTCGGTCGTCGTACGGAGGCAGCCCTGCCTATTGCGGCAGCACAAAGATTGCTGCAGCGCCCTAGGCTTCAATTAGTGGAGGAGTACCCTAAAACGTATGATTTAGTACAAAATGACGTCTGTCCTTAGTTTCAACGCTAAAGGGAGCAACTTAAGCTTTATCATTATCTACTATCTTATTTATATTCTCTTTTTTATCTTCTATCAATTCAAATCCAGAAGCAAAATGGCCTTACGCTTTAGATTACGCGTTGAGATTATTTAAGTTGGCCGTTTGCATCGAAGTAGTCCATTCAAAAATCAACTCT
Source organism: Epinotia nisella (assembly GCA_932294315.1). Lineage (NCBI taxonomy): Eukaryota > Metazoa > Arthropoda > Insecta > Lepidoptera > Tortricidae > Epinotia > Epinotia nisella. Next base: position 2,067,072 of record OW028699.1, read on the forward strand.
ACCATCGAAGGTAGAAAATTCTAATTCTAATGACAGTTTTATAAAAAGTTAGCCACGTTTAATAATCTCAACCATACAGTCAAGTTAAAATAAGTAGTTTATTGGCTATTTTATTTCATTTTGTACCAGTTAGTGACTTGTTTTTTTTGTATTCCTAGATTACGCGTCATGATTTTTTAATTCAGTGTCATTGGTGAGCTAGTGTGGCATTGGTAGCTGATAGAAATTAAAACTTCAATAGTAATTATTTTGTTTTTATTATATATTACTAATTAAATTCCTTTGTTTTATTCCTGCGTTACATCGAACTTTGGAATGTAATCCATGCAAATTGGGGATTGATCGCGATTATTCCCGGATACGGAACATCTCTAATCCCAATGCTCCATTCTATAAACTGGTGAATGAAAGCTAGTGGCAAAATGTACATATTTTTGACAAAAACTCATCTTTATTATTTAATTGAAGAAAAAGCTATTAGTTGACGAAGAGCTGTTTGGTTTAAACCCTCAATTGCTCGTATAATAACATTTAAAATTAAAATAATTATTAAGTTATAATAATTAAAATACTATGAGAGTATAAAATTATTAACCCATATACGCCCTTTGATTCGAACATGATATGTACCTTCATATGCCCAGAACCGTATTATTTTCATTGCGTTTTCGAATCAATGGGCATATAGAACACCATTAAGCGACCTAGTTCTGGGCACAAGGGCTGTTGATCTATTTCGAAACAATGGGCAAATGAGATACCAAAAACCAGCATAATTCTGGGTATATATGGGATTTTTTTTGATCTGTAATTGTTATTTGAATAAACATTTTTCTATTGTACAGTCGAGTTCTCCAATATCTATACAGACAACCTTTCAATAATATGAACACATGCGTCTTATGTTAGTAACAATAGAGACTGTGTTTAGATATTTTTGAAAGGTTGTCCGTATAGATATTGGAGAACTCAACTGTACTAGTTTTACTTAGGTATTTCGAGCATTACCAAGTGCTTTCCAAACACAACATTACTCCGTTTTGATTGTGTTTACACCACAATACACCACAAGAAACGGACAAAATAAATAAAAACATACAAACGAACTAAACCTAACTTAAACTATGTGAACCTAAACTATAAATACATATTTCCCCCAAATCGCTGCCACCAGGCAAAGTGCCCATAGGACTGGCTGCGTTGCCCCGCTGAATGACAATGCCAATTCGCTGTGCGAGGAACGAGCCAGCCCTGCGGTCACCAGAGGACCGGATGAGCATATAGTTTAGCTTTTTAAAAAGCTTAATTGCATCCGGTTCCCAAGGACCCAGCGTCTCCACGGCAAACGCCGCAAAATATGTAATCCTCGCCAAGAGTTGCATATTTGCGGCGCTTTGCTGCCTCAGCCTCGGCGGCCGCTCTGCCAGCCCTCGACGACGTCGTGCCCACAGGTGGGACGGCGCTAAGGTATCAACACACGTAGCATCCCAGACTAAGGGCCACCCCTGTTGCCAAGGCACGCGAGTCATCCCGTCGGGTGCTAGGCGATTAGGCTCTAATGTGACTGGCACGTTGACACTGACCAGAGCCCGACGGATGATGTCGTTGAGGCAGGAGTGACGGGGTATGCGGCCGGCGCTTTTTCTATTCTATTCCATATTCGCTGATAGTACAGGGAAAGTAGAAGAGAAAAGAGCACTTGTTTACCATGTACAATTGGTCTTAATAATAAGTATGTGGTATGTGAGTGGCATGGCATGAAAATCGCGCCCAAAGCTCAACTACAATTATACGCACAATTGGCTCTGGGCTGTTATTCGCTACGCGCAAATGCGGCTCACCCCGCCGGTCACCCGTTATGAAACTAGACCTCTACCTACGCTTAGTTACTACGCATCGCGGTGTCAAGGTATAATCGTGGGTGAGCGTTGAGGTGAGCTTAAAACAAGTTCCAGAATAGGCGGGCAGGTCAGCTTTAGTGTGCTTTCTGCGACCAAGTGTCCAAGAGTAAGTATGGCTTTGCAAGCCGTATCAGGGCTCACGCCCGCAACTAGCTAGGCCTATCGACGGCCATGGCGTGGATAGCTATAATTTATTCAGAGTTTTAGATGTTTGTATACATACAACGTAACATGTATTTGCGGAAATCGCGAAATTAGTTTGATGTAGGTAACTGGTGACCAAAGAGCTGGCGGTTTTCTGGCGCAACGCATCAGCATTGCAATTCAGCGAGGAAAAGCCGCAAGCATGCTCGGTACAATGCCTTGAGGGCCTTTTAAGATTTAACTAGTTTTAATTTAGTTAAGTTAATGTTAATTCTCATCTTGTATATACTTTAAAAAATAAATGCATTCTATATTAAGGTTAGTTTAGTGTTAATATATTCCATTAGAACAATGAACAATTATGCAACAAAAGATTATGCGATATATCCGGTATTCCATTCAAAGTTCAAAACTGTTCGGCCAAAAGAATTTGGGACAATCAATTTTATGCCACACAAAGGACACCCCTTTTAAGCCAATGTATTTTTGTTTATAATAAGTGATAAGGGACGGGCTGTATGAAAAACGGTATAAATAGAAAGGATGAGGATGAGTTAAGGGGTGATGAAGAGGTATGGAAGAAGAAGACCTGCTGCGTCGACCAGAAGTAAGAGGGATAAGGGAGAGCGACGGTGATGATATGACAACTATAAGTAGTACAATCCTCTGGCACGAAACATCCACAAATGTACCTATCGAAGTTATTAATGTTGGAACTGCTAAAAAGCAATCTAATATTAAATGTTTGTTTCAGAAACCAATAGGGGTGCTTACAACATCTGCCGGCAAGCCGGTAGAGGTTCGAGAGACGATCACCCTCAACACCGACGTTTTCAACAACCAGTATTTCTGGGACCTGCAAACCGCCTCCGAGCACGAACGTATCCCACAACGCCCAGTCCACACGAGAGGTACCGGCGCCTACGGCTATTTCGAAGTCACCAACGATGTGTCCAAATACACGAAGGCAGAAGTCTTTAATGGCATCGGCAAGAAAACCCCCGTTGTCGTCCGATTCTCCTATCAAGTCCAGACCACCGATGTGGATTTAATTAGAAGAACCGGGGCCTTAGTAACCAAGTTCTACACAAAAGAAGGCAATTTGGATTTCCTCGGTCTCTCTTTTCCAGTGTTCATCTACAACCAACCTAATGCCTTTAGTTTTTTGAAGCATGCATTGAATAGAAACCCTAAGACAAACATAATTGATAATACAATGCGTTTAGATATTATTACGCACATGCCTGAACTCATACACCAGTTATTGTGGTTACAGTCGGATTATGGCATATTTAATGGTTATAGAAAAATGGACTCCTTTCCTTATCATGCTTACGAGATTGTTAACAAATATGGTGATAGCTACTTTGTGAGGTTCAACTTCAGAACCGAGCAGGGTATGGAGTTGCTCTCCGAACGAGCAGCCGCCGCTATAAGAGCGTATGACCCTGACTACTCCACCAGAGATCTCTACGACAACATAGCCGCAGGGAACTTCCCGTCCTGGAGACTAGACATGGACGTGATACCAAAGAGCCACATCCCTAAACTGAACTACAATCCATTTGACATGACCATTCTGTGGAGGAACGGAACTTACAAAACAGTGACAATTGGACGCTTGGTATTAAACAGAAATGTCGACAATTTCTTTAAGGACGTCGAGCAAGCCGCGTTCAACCCTGGCAATCTGGTTCCCGGAATCCCTGGACCAGTAGACGATGTGTTCAGAGCAAGAAGGTTTGCGTATAGGGATGCCCAAGCTTACCGCCTAGGCATCAATCACAACAATATTGAAGTCAACCGGCCAAAATATAGAAAGACTTACAACCGAGATGGTGTGCCGCCTGTTTTAGATAATACGCGAGACGCACCCAATTACTACCAGAATTCCTTCAACGGACCCGTCCCGTACGTAGATGAATCCAAGCCTAAAGAGACTCTAGCAGTCAAGTTCAGACAATCACCTGATCTCCAAGATTCTTCTTACTTCTACAATCATTACGTGAACACGGAAGGAAAGAGGAATAGGATGGCGGTTAACATGGCGAACCTAATGCTCAACGCGGTGCCATCTGTGCAGAAGGAATGGCTGAGGATTCTTTACTTGATAGATCGAGATCTCGGTCGTCGTACGGAGGCAGCCCTGCCTATTGCGGCAGCACAAAGGTTGCTGCAGCGCCCTAGGCTTCAATTAGTGGAGGAGTACCCTAAAACGTATGATTTAGTACAAAATGACGTTTGTCCTTAGTCACAACGCTAAAGAGAGCAACTTAACGCATTCACTGCCACCGACGCATATGCGTCACCGTGACTTTTACCCTGTGCCTTTGACGCACAGACGCGTTCATAATATTTAGCAACTTTCACCCTTTGCCTTCGACGCGTATATGAGTATGAGTAGAGTACTAGATATGAAATGCCCTAAATTATACTATAAGTAAATACTATTATTATGATTACTTTTAGTAAAAATATTTGAATTATTAAACGTCAATCATCACAAACACTGAATTGTTTTTCTGGTGATCAGTATAAATGTTATCAAATATATTGTTTTTTTTTGGTGTAAGTATCCCAATTTCAATGGTGTTTTGTTAGTTATTTAGTTGTATTCGATTTAGTTCAGTTTTAGTTGTGTATATGAAGCACAATTAAAATCGATATTAAAGGTTCAATGTGATTAAAGAATATAAAATGTTAATTACCATGTTTTATTCCTTTTGTTAGCCTACCTAATTCCAATGCTAACAAACCAATGTCAAATTAGTATGAATATGAACTCATATTGTGCGTAGGAGGCACTGGGTAATTACGCCAGGCAATGAACTGACAACTTGTATGGAAAAAATGTCAAAATTGGAAATAATTTATAATAGCTAATTTTTTTAATGTAACGGATATATTTTTTTGTATTGAATAAATTTATTACGTTAAATACAGTATATATATAAAATATTATCATAGGGGGAATTTAATGTTCTATGATGGGTATTCCGCAGCCGTCTTCATATCCAAATCTTTCGATTCTTCTTCTCGTTCCTCTAATTCTCATAGAGACCGCTCTGATGATTGATATTTGTATTTTTACTTTGATCCAGCTTATTGTTTGTGAGTATGGTTTGGACCATTTTTCGCATAGCTTTAGAGATGTTTTCTTTATAAAGGATTCATATTCTATTCCGACAATGCCAATCAGGAGACCACAAGGGGAGTAAATGAGGCTCTAAGATCTTCTGCAGCCAGATCGTATTTGCGATGTTTTTCACGAGCGTTTATTAATATATTATCATAATCATAATCATAATCATAATCATAATCGTTTATTGCACCATGGTAAAATAAAAGTTCTTACAATATACACGATGATTTTTAATCCGTGAACAGGAGTGGGAAAATATTAAAATTTAGCCCAAATTAAACTTATTCGGCGAGGTCTGGCGTTATTTCTCCACTGTTTAATTAATTAAAAGTGAAAATATAGTTAAAACAAGTAACCATTGAATACATGGTCATCCTACGGTATAATAAAGTTTAACTACGATACGTCAAGTACCATCAGTATGGCGGGAAATTTGACGGATCTTATGTCAATAAATACTTGTAATCTTATCAGCTTATCAGTGCTGCACTGATAACGACGAAAATAATTGGTAGGTGATTACCATAAAGTGCATTACCTAACTATTAATTTTCAAGCTACTTAACAAGTTAAATCTTGAACAAGTAAAATGATTTGTTTTTAAACTGTACAATTTAATAAATAAATACAAAACAATAAAAGCAACTGCATACCTGACCAACTAAAACATAAAAAAGATTATTTTAAACATAATTTAACAGGTGTTCAAAATGACCACCGTGTTGTTCTTGACACAGCTCCGCTCGACGCCTGTGATTATTTATTTTTAATTCTGCGAAGAGAATTGCTAGCCCTTATTTCGTCAAATGCGTTGCATATTCTTTGGCGGAGTTCTTGTACAGTATTGGACTCTTGTTCATAAACAATTCGTTTTACGTCACTCCAAAGGTAAACATCCAATGGAGTGAGATCTGGACTGCGTGGAGGCCATGCGATAGGGCCGCCGCGGCCGATCCACCGCCCAGGGAATTCCGCGTTCAGGTAGTCGCGAACCCTATGTTCAAAATGTGCAGGGGCACCATCATGCTGGAAATGCAGGTTATTCAAATTCCGCAATGGCACTTCGTCCAACAGCTCTGTTACCATATGCCTTAGCAAAGTTAGGTAGTTTCCTCCATTTAATCTCTCTTCTATGAATATGGGTCCAATTAATGTCTCATTCATTATCCCTGCCCACACATTTACCGAGAAACGCACTTGAAACGCGTTTTTTCGGGTGAGCCGTGGATTTTCAGCAGCCCAAAAGTGTTCATTATGGACATTAAATTGACCGACGCGCGTGAAGGTCGATTCATCCGACCACCAGATATTGGTTTCGATGTTTCTCTCGAACCACTGACAGAAAGCAACCCTCCCTGCAAAATCTGTTGGTAGAATATCTTGCACAGGTCAAAAAGGAAAGGGATGTAAATCGGACAAGTTAAGCAGCAGCCACACGAAGGATTGACTCACTCGAAATCTTCTCGCTGCTTGCCTAGTGCTCCTTCGAGGATCCCGAGCAAAGAATCTTAAGATTCGTCGATCCGGATCGTCAGGATGACGGTCGTCCGGGTGCTTGAGCATGTTGCGGCACTGTAAACTGCCCGAAGTCACGTAGGTTTTGGTGCATGCGGTTTATCAAATTGTGTCTGGGAATCGGGACGTTTGGATGAAGTTCGTGAAATAACTGTTGGGTTCGTCTTGTGCTGTTCGTTTGTATCGACAAACGTACAATATCGTAACGCTCGATATTTGAGTACGGATTTATGGTGGAGGCATGATTTTTGGACAATTAGTAATTTTCTCATTCAATATCCACGACTCTGACTTTGTTTATGCGTATGACAAAAGTGATTGACAATGTCAAGGACAGGGTTTACTCATAAATTGTCAATTGCTAATAAGTTTGTAAAGAGGTTACAAACTCATTAAAACCGATAAGGTAGTAGAGTGACAAGGATTTTAGGATAAAATTTAACTCAACATTAAAATTATGATTAAAAAAAAACAAGTTTGTTTCCACGTAATTACTACTTTATCGTAATCCCCATCAATTACTGAGTTAGAAAAAATGGTTCCTGTTCACGGATTAAAAATCATCGTGTATATATAAGTGTCTCATGGACCCTGGTCGGGTGTAGCAAACTTAATAACTAAGTACAGCAACTCACATACGAGTATTTTATATTATTAAATTGTTATACCTACATTACCTAGTGTTACAAAAACTGCTAAATACAAAGCAAAAACACACAAGCTTACATATATCTAAATTATGTTGGATATAGTATATATTATATAGTAGTGTTATTATAGTAGTTGAGTATATTTATACATGCCATATAATCAAAACAAAAAATCTCGCTCTTATTATCTATGTATCGCTAAAAAAATCTTCTACTGTGTAATAGGTTTTGTTTAGAAGATATGATTTTAATTTTTTTGCGTATGTTGTGTATTTTTCTTCTGCTTTTAAATAGTTTGGGAGTTGATTATAATATTTAACTGCTGCATAATGTGGGCTGTTTCGGAATATTTCAAGATTTGGGACAGGTAATATAAGTTTATGTTTGAATCTTTTATTTTGTTGCTTCTCGAACAGGTGAAAATTCTTCCGCACAAATATACATAATTCCAGTATATACATACATGGCAAGGTTAACACGCCGTGTTTGGTAAAATGGGGCCTGCAACTATCCCGGTTTCGTATGCCAACCAGTACACGTATGCATTTTTTTTGCATTATAAATAGGTCATGAGCATCTGTACTGTTACCCCACAAAATAATGCCGTACCTCAACCACGAGTGGGCATAGGCGTAGTAGGCAGAGAGTGCTGTGGCAAAGTCTGTTGTTTTGCGGAGCGTGAATAACCCATACAGAAACTGGGATATTTTTGTTTTAGTAATTGAAATGTGTGTTTTCCAATTCATGTGACTGTCTAAATTAATACCTAAGAGTTTAAAGTTTCCTACTTGTACGATTTCTTTGTTGTTCAGCTCAAGTTTCAGAGGCGGTGGTGTCCTTTGATGAGGATAGAATTGAATTAAATTAGTTTTGTTGATGTTAATTGAAAGGTTGTGATCATTCATCCAGTGATTAATTTGGTGCAAGGTTTTTGATAGTACTTCGTTAAAATCGTCATTATTATGGAAATCAAAAAGGATAGACACGTCATCTGCAAATAGAGTACAATTGGCATCTATTTCTCTGGGAAGATCATTAATATATAATAAGAAAAGCAGGCATCCCAGCACACTTCCTTGTGGAATAGAGCCCCTTAATTCAGTAATGTTAGATCGGACTATATCCAACGTATTAGACGTCGGATTGAGATATTCAACCTGAACGAGCTGCATGCGCTTTTCTAAGTAAGACTTAAACCAGTCGTATGCTATGCCCCTAATTCCCGATCCATATAATTATTAACTAGCTTCTGCCCGCGACTTCGTACGCGTATAAATTATGGATGACATGATATTCTTATGTTTCACCATACGATACCTACTACACTGATAAATTAGATTATTACGATTTCATTTCTATAAATTATGCGTGTAACAGTTCAAATCCTCATAAACTTTGTCGTCAATAATATTTAGTTATATTGATTTACTTAATCTTTATTGCAAACGTATCTAAGTACTTATAGTAGAAGAAAAATTACCAAAACCGGAATTTAAATATAAGATTTCATAATTGAAACAAATGGACCGAGCGAGGGCGAGACCCCAAAGATACTCTATATCTCCGGGTGCCTTGTCAAACTACCCCTGAGAGCCAAAGTCCTGAAGGTAAACGGGGAGGCAAGCGAGGCCGAAAGCTGAGCTTTTCGTAGGAATGAAAGGCCCAACGTACCCTTATAGATAGCGCTCCATATGCGAGCCAGAGCATCGAAGGCCCGAGGGCGAGACTCCATGGATACTTACTATCCACAGGTGTCTTGCAAGCGAAACATGAGCCTTAAGTCCCAAAGTTGAGGGGTGAGGCAAGCGAGCCCGAAGGCCGAGCTTTTCGTATGAATGAAAGGCCCAAACCAACCCTTCAGAGAGCGCTCTCTATGCGAGCCCGAGGGCCGAAGGCCCGAGAGCGAGCGTTTCGTAGGAATGAAAGGCCCAAACCAACCCTTCAGAGAGCGCTCTCAATGCGAGCCCGAGGGCCGAAGGCCCGAGGGCGTGCCTACACGGACACTAACTAAACCCAGGTTTCTTGCAAGCCAAACCGGAGACCAAAGTCCCGAGCGAGAGGAGTCAGAAGAAGAGCGGCGAGGCAAGCGAGACCAAAGGCCGAGCTTTTCGTTGGAATGATAGGCCCAAAGAACCGTTTTAGAGAGCGCTTCCTATGCGAGCCCGAGGACTGACGCACACTATCTCCAAGTTTCTTGAAAGCGAAATCTGAGTTCCAAAGTCCCGAAGGTGAGTGGCGAGGCAAGCGAGCCCGAAGGCCGAGCTTTTCGTATGAATGAAAGGCCCAATACATCGCTTCAGAGAGCGCTCTCTATGCGAGCCCGAGGGCCGAAGGCCCGAGAGCTAGCTCATGCGGACGCTCACTATACCCGAGTATTCATAATAATATTTCTTCTGAATGTCACAAACGCTGAAGATTTATACATAAAAAAATGGTACCTACTTAATTTTCCGCGGAATGCCGTTGTGTCCAAATTTTATACCGACATCTCTTGACGTTGGTGAACTATCCTAATTCGACGTAAGTATTAAACTCAACCTATCATACATCTTTAGATGACCTCTGAATTCATAGCAATTATATAGGAAGACGGAGATCAAGGTTGCTGGATTTCAATATCAAAACCAACAGCGACGTTGTCAACGACTGAGTTTCCAAAATAATTAGGTCTCTTATGTCTAACAGCTACTATCGGTTGAGATATCAACCATTTTTGGTTATTATATATAGTCTTTAGCCATCTATAGCACTCTTTTTCATCCCGTTTTCTTTCACGTTTTATCTATATTTTTTATAATGTTTGAATGGAGTTCTTTTTACTTTCCAGTCAAGTGTATGCTCATCAATTTTCTAGTCTTTAGCTCATGGATTTGAGGAGTTCCCGTACAAAGTATAGCCCCATTTATTACCCCCTTTGAACTAATATTTATCATTTTTACAGCCTATGACCTGGCCGGGGATTTTCTCGACCGATTAAGTAAAAGTTGCATCAAAATCCTCTATTCACTAAGCTTCTCTGCGTTTTTGAAAATGTATCACAAAAAAATTAAAACTACAAAAAGTGCATTCCAATCGCTGGATTTGAACTCGGGGACACCGACTCCGTAAGCTATGGGTCAAACCACTGGACTAACTATCAGTTCTAAGAACACGATGAATTTTCGAATATCTTGACATGTTACCATGGTAATGATACTGTAATAACCCCGCTCTTGCAACATTATATAGTTTCTAGTCGCCTCAGAACCTATTTTCATCCCATATTTTTCACGTTTTATCTATACATTGCTAAAAGTTTGAATGGGGTCGTTTTTACTTTCCAGTCAAGTTTATGGTTACCAATTTTCAAGTCTGTAGCTCGTGCATTCAAGGAGTCCTCATACAAAGTTCAACCCCATTTTCTACCCCCTTTGAACCCTAATCTTTAAGATTTTTATAGCTTTAAACCTGGCCGGGGATTCTCTCGACAGATTGGTAAAGTTTGGATCAAAATCCGTTTAGCCGTTTTCACGTGATGCTCTGTCAAATAAACAGACAAACAGATAAACAGACAAAAATTCTAAAAACTGTTGGAACGTGTTCTGTTATCAATTCTAAGTATCCTCAGCCAACTTTTTTTCGTTTATCTTCCATGTACAGACTTTCGACCCTCTTCAGCTTTATTATATGTATAGATTAAATAGTTACCTGTTACCTAGAGGCAAAATCTAACAAAAAATAAGACATCAAAAAAAAATTAATTAACTCCAAAAAAGTCCGGATAAGTATTAATTTTTTTTATCTTTATTTAGGTTCATTTACATTTGCTTTAAAATATTCAATATAAATAAAATAAAAAAGACACTAAATGTTTAATTTAAATCTATATAATTACTTCCAGGTGGAAAGTTTGATGGAGTTGAAGTTGAAGCCCATTTGCTCCGAAACTACAGGACCGACTGAGTTGAAATTTGGTAAACATATGTAAATTGGTGACCCAAAGATGGACACGTAAAGTAAATTAGGTACTGAATTCTGGACAAAGGGGCCACTTTTGGGGGGTAAACTGGAAAATTAAAAAAAACTTTCGCAAACTGTATTGTGTGATATATCAAATGAAAGGGATTGTTGTAAGCATCTCACATATATTTTTTTATCGTTTTAGCAAAAACAGATTTGAAGTAATTTAGGAAAAAAGACGAAAATTGACGATTCCTCCCCTTATCTCCGAAACTACTATGGAAAATAGCTCTTTGCCTAACAATTACAGGAAAACCTATAGGAAGTTTGGGTATTCAAAAACACTTATGAAATTTACATTATAATACGGAACCCTCACCACGCGAGTTGAACTCGCACTTGTCCGGTTTTTTTTCTCAATTTCTTTCTGCTCAAATTTCTTTGTTTTACGAAAAAAAATATTTTCAAAACACATAAATTAGAATGAATTCGACCGAACTCAAAAAAATCTATAAAATGAGTTAGCAACACATCTTGATGCAATATGTAATTTTGAGTCGATATTGTGTTGCTAACTCATTTTGTCGATTTTTTTGAGTTTGGTCGGTTTTATAGGGTGGTGCGATAAGTTAATCGCGAAAGACCAAAACGCACTTTTCTTACAACGTCACGATTACCAAAATAAAAGAATATTTGATAGTTTTGTAGAATTGTGTAGGAAATAGGAAATATCCCAGTCGTCAGGTGGTCAGATCGTCAACGGCCAAAACACCCTTAAATATTAATTTTCAAAGTGCACCCACGTGTAAACGATATAATAATAAACTAAAATTTTAATTGACTAAATCTCACCTGCACAACACCTGCTGTACCATAAATAATATTGTCAATAACTTTTAAATAACAATCCAACGACACGCCGCTTTATTATTTTGACATTACGGAAGACACCTTTTCAAAAAAAATGGTTAAAGCTGTTTGCTTTTGGATGGTATGGTTCTGTTGTGCCGTAATTTTTATTATAACGAATTTGCATCTGAAGGTCATTAGTTTATTATGGAATATAGTCTACCAATAAATAGGTCTACATAAATTAAGACAATTTGGTACGTAGTGGTGCCAAAACCAAGAAACCGGCCAAGTGCGTGTCGGACCACGCAAAACGAAGGGTTCCGTGCCTATTAAAAAGGTCGTATCGTCACAGAAATTTTACGGCACTTACGTCCTTTTCTTTGAGAAAGGCAGTTTTTCAGCAATATCTCGAAAACCTCTGAACCGATCTTGTTCAAAACAATTTTCGGTGAATAAAATTAATAAGCCCCATGTCCATGAATTTTTCCATATGTTTAAAATACACCGTTCAAAAATTAGAGGGGGGGGGACAGAATTTTAGTGACTTTCGGGGCGATTATCTCCGACCCTATTCACTTAATCAAAAAAACAAGTGCGTGTCGGACCACGCAAAACGAAGGGTTCCGTGCCTATTAAAAAGGTCGTATCGTCACAGAAATTTTACGGCACTTACGTCCTTTTCTTTGAGGAAGGCAGTTTTTCAGCAATATCTCGAAAACCTCTGAACCGATCTTGTTCAAAACAATTTTCGGTGCATGAAATTAATAAGCCCTATGTCCATGAATTTTTCCATATTTTTAAAATACACCGTTCAAAAATTAGAGGGGGGGGACAGAATTTTAGTGACTTTCGGGGCGATTATCTCCGGCCCTATTCACTTAATCAAAAAAAATGCTAAGAAACCTTATATTTATTTTAAAAGGCCTATCGATTGATGTGCCACACGGGGGGTCACAATGAAAAAAAATTTTTTGACTTTTAGTTTTATGTATGGAGTGCACCCCTAAAAACAATTTTTTTTGTCATTTTAATTACAAAACTATGTAGCGGCTAACAAAATACACCTATCCTCAAAATTTTATTCAAATACACCTTATAGTTTTCGAGTAAAATGCCTGTGACATACGGACAGACGGACAGACGGACAGACGGACAGACGGACAGACGGACAGACGGACATGACGAAACTATAAGGGTTCCGTTTTTGCCATTTTGGCTACGGAACCCTAAAAATGCTAAGAAAACTTATATTTATTTTGAAAGGCCTATCGATTGATGTGCCACACGGGGGGTCACAATGAAAAAAAAAATGACTTAGTTTTATGTATGGAGTGCAACCCTAAAAAAAATTTTTTTTGTCATTTTAATTACAAAACTATGTAGCAGCTAACAAAATACACCTATCCTCAAAATTTTATTCAAATACACCTTATAGTACATACATACATACATACATATAATCACGCCTCTTTCCCAGAGGGGTAGGCAGAGATCACGGATCTCCATTTGCTACGATCCTGACAAACCACTTTCGCTTCACTCACCTTCATAACATTTCTCATACATGCTCGTCGGTTTAGGGTACTACCTAAACCTTATAGTTTTCGAGTAAAATGCCTGTGACATACGGACAGACGGACAGACGGACAGACGGACATGACGAAACTATAGGGGTTCCGTTTTCAAAATCATTTTACTCAAATACTTCTTTGTTGAGACATACTTTAACTTTGTATTTATCGTTTATTTTCCGTATTTTTTATACCATATGACCAGTTTTAATTTTACCATCGAACTCAATTCTATGTAAATTTTTACAAAATATTTTTTTGTCAAAATCTATAGGTAGGTATGTGCTATCGGCCTAAGCCAGATTCGACCAGTTTCAAAACAGGATATCTTGCAGGCTGGAACCGAAACGCGCCTTTAAGATGGTCGATTCTGGCTTGGGCCGAATGTACTTACATAGTTTTTTTTGTCCTTACAATTTTTTAATATAAAATACGCATTTTTTTTTCAAGTTAACTTACCAAGCCCTTTTTTTCTATACTAGGTGTGCGTAGTTAACGTCAAAAAGTTTTTAATAAGGCGAAAAATGTACGTACATTTTGCAAACGGATTATTTGTGATGTCAACGTTCAATACTTGCCGAAATACAATACAATATTTAATTTGTTACACCGAAATGGGGACCGGGGTAAACATAATAAATTAAATCCTTTATTGTGTCGCACCTTATTTGTCAAATTGTGAAACTCGAGGGGTGTAAATTCGTCTCCTTACAATTATCAACCCCTACCGAGGTCGCCATTTCTCAGCAACCTAAAGCTATAGGACTGACATAAAAAAATATATATCTATAGTCGTTAAGTTGGACAGTTTTTGCTTTATATAAAAAGATTTTTCAAAAAACCCAACTGCTTTTAGCAGATATTATAACCTATGTCACTCCCACGATTAAGAGGAATCCAACGACACCTCATACATCAAAATCCATCAAGCCGTTTAGGCTACATGAGGCCACAAAGAAACAGACATACATACATACAATCGAAAAACATTACCCTCCTTTGGCAGTCGGGCAAAAATATGGCAGAACGCGAGGAATAGACACTTTTCGGTTTTTTTTTAAATACTTTCGGGATTTTATCTATGGATAAATTTTATCAAAGAAAAAATATGCCCGTCTTGTTAACTCACACCTAATTATGCACTTACGCAATACGGAGAGCATGAATCAAGACAATTTTAATGACATAATTATTCACTTTTACATTTGGTTTCCATGGATAAAAGTACGTCAACGCGATCCAATACTAACTTCATTGAGGGTTTTGGTAGATCGATTGAACGCATTATACCTGGGTAAGCCGCAATGTAACTTATCTATGCGATAACGTTTGGAAATCGTGCTTAAATAAGACGATTCCGGGCCTGGGTCACTATTGTCACCACCCTGTCCCCACGGACCCCTAAATTCCCCCAAATCACAAGGACACTTCATTTAATGTCAATTATTACCTACTCGACTTTGCCTCTCGACTCACAATACATATTTGCGAACATCTGCTTGTGTAAAAAAAATATCATTGAAAAAGAAAAAGTACAAAAGAATGTTGAAAATCTTTGAAGCGTTAAATTTTGATCTTCGAACGTTACAAAGACATGTCGTTATTGTTTAGAAAACCAAAATAAACCTGCCGTTCGCAAAACCCAGCTGAGACTTTATCGCGTTGGTTTAAAGTTAAATTTTAAATGGCTTTGATTTTAAAATGTTGACAGCTATATTTGCTTTCCAAATTCGGTCAATTTTAATGAACACTTTTTCTAAATCACATTATGACCTTTATTTATTTATTCTCAAGGATTATATTTGATGAGTTTTTACTTCTTCGACAGCAACGTTAAGTTTGCAAGTTGGTTTTACGCTAAGTTTATCTATGAATGACTATTTTTTTCTAAATTTAAACTTTTTAAATTGGAACTTGTAAGCGGAGACCGTTTTGTTCCTGTGAAGTTTCCAAGTATTGCTTTTCGTTGCGGTACTAAGGTTTTGCTAATTGCTTTGAAATTTGATACTTGTATTGGTTTAATTATTAAAGCTGCGGACATGGTAACTTGATACTTTCTCAACTCAATTATGTTGTAGGTACTTGCATGTTAATTAAATTGCACAAACGTATGTGATGTTTTTGATCGTTATATTAAATTTTAAAAAGGGTTTGTATAAGTGGTTGGATTACCTTGTAACACCATTTTTTGGTGTTGATGTCATTTCGGCATATTTATGAATGTTTTATTCGGTCAAATTATTCGTTTCAATTGATGACCGGTTAGCCTAGTGGGTAGTGACGCTGCCTACGAAGCTGAAGGTCCTAGGTTCGAATCAGGGTAAGGGCAAATATTTGTGTGATGAGCATGAATATCTAGTGGTTTCTGAGTCTTGGATGTGGGCGTCTCTTCTGTCAGTGTCAGTGTCATCTCTTGACATGTTCTGCATCGCGCTATCGAAGTTTCGTAAGTCAGTTGCATAAATACAACTTCCCGTCAACTCTCATTGGACTTCGGTCCCTGAGAGATCTCTCTATTGCGGTGTCTCCTATTATTGTATATTTGTATATAATATGTACATAACTCTTTCCTGTATAATAATATATTCATCATTGTACATTATTCCTATAGATGTTTTCTATGTATTTATATCTATTAAATATATCGTCTAGTTTCCATAACACAAGTCTTCTTGAGCTTACTATCGGGCTAGTTCGATTTGTGGGTCGTTCTTCTTTTTTACCGACAATGATCCGAGGTTTTTCTGTTTTTTTGGTTTTTGAACTATCGAAAATTGTGGTTTTGAAGTGCGATTTAAAAAAAATTGTATAGGTTTCTTCATTAGAACTAATTAAAGTTTCCTTTCTGGCCAATATAAATATTTATTGACGGTTGGTTTCTAAAAAAAAACATGTGACAAAGTGGACTCTTTCAGTGGGGACAACATTTTGGTTTACCACTCTGTCACGGCATTCTACGAAACAAAAAAAACATTTAAAAAAATGCTAGTTAGAGAAAGCGAAATATTAAACATCACTAATGAATAAAATAATATGGACGTTCATTCGAACATTATAAAACCGTAAACATCATTACTCAAATGAGATGCCGTAATAAGACGAGGGACAGGCTATTGTCGGTCGAAAAGAAGAACGACCCTTGTGTCCTTTTAATTAATTTATTTAATTGCCGATTAATTTTAGACGCGTTCCTTTTTATATTTAATAGTATGGATCATGTATGTGCAATGTAGGTATAATAATATAAATTATTTTTTCGAGATTAATAATCAAGCAATAAAACAAGAATAAGGACTTAATCTGAGAATAAACGTCAATACCGATTTCTTGTTGAATTAAATTAACACCAATTAAAATCCTTATGTGAATTTCACACGAAATGTAAAAGAGTAAGTACACAAGACTATCTGATCAATGACACACTTTCTAATTGACACACAATTAGACAGATTTATATTGTCAAACAAATACCGACCACACACAAAATATAATAAATTAACACTAAAACGGAATTCCCTTCAATATAGATAAAGATAAGTGTTTGATGGAAGACACAGCTTAGAGAGTAACCAGAGAGTACACTTTGGTTTGAAAAGTTAACAACGATGATTTTGGAACGAAGCGCAAAAGTATAACGGTTAAAACCGCGATATAATAAAATTATATCCCTACCCTGTATACGAGTTTTTTTTCGTTGAAATTTGATTCAACTATAATAGGAAATAGAGGAGTTTGATTTGTTTAAAAATCGTACGATGCAGAAGAAAATGCAACGCTGTTCCAATGGGCAAAAAACTTTAACCAAAATATCACATCACAAACATTTTTTTTTTCAAAATATTTGGCAAGAATCATCAAAGTTAAAACTACTTATCGCAATTTTACAGTTACCAAAATTTATTTTGACAAATTATTGTTTAACAAATACACTCGCGAGCAAAAGTATCTAATCACTTAGCATTATTTCATGTGCACCCACCCAATATCTTTGTAAATCGGTTTATTTTTCT
Source organism: Epinotia nisella (assembly GCA_932294315.1). Classification (NCBI taxonomy): domain Eukaryota; kingdom Metazoa; phylum Arthropoda; class Insecta; order Lepidoptera; family Tortricidae; genus Epinotia; species Epinotia nisella. Next base: position 2,084,796 of record OW028699.1, read on the forward strand.
AAATTACTTAAATGTAATTATGTTTCTTCTTAGATATTGAAATCTGCCGCTGACCCCCATAAAATAAGACCATGAGTAAAGCCCATGGTAAATAATTGTGATTATTTAAATTTAACGATAGATATTTAGAAAAGGAGGCCACTACTCCCTGTATTTTGTATTTAAGTACCTTGTGAATCATACATCAAACTAGTTTTTACGTTGCTGGATTCGTCAATCTATGCGTCCAAAGTTAAAACGGCCGGTTTACTTTTGGGTTCATAGATCGACGAATCCAGGACATAAATACCAGTTTGATGTATTCACAAGGTACTTAAATACAAAAAAACAAGCAAAGCTTAAGAGGGATACCTCTCTTAAATTCTATTTTATTTTATTCAGTGACTTATCTTCACACCAACTAATCTGTTTTAAAGTGTAGGCGCCTTATCTTTGACCGAGCCCGTCTGTATTCTCCGATTGTCTCATTTCTGATGTTAAAAGTGAACGTCCTTTCTAAATAAACTAAAAAACGTCCAAAGTATTTGTTTTTGGAATACATCAAGCTACACTCGAGAGTAGTGGAGACATGTCAATTTTTATGGGAGTTCAATGAAAAGTACACACCTCTTTCTTTTCAAATTCAAAATAATCTATTTGCTAATATGTACTATCGCCCAAGGGTACGGGTTCACACTTTCTGTTCAAAATCGTCTGCACATGCATAGCGAACGCTCGAAAATGACCCTAGAGGTGTGTACCCGTACCCTTGGGCGATAGTACATCCAGTGTTCCATTCCAAAGTTCCTAATTAAAGTGTACATTTGGAGTATTGCCCTTTATGGCAGCGAAACGTGGACAACACACAAAGGGACAGAGAAAGACTGGATCGTTTGAAATATGGTGTTGCAGACGGATGGAAGGCATACGCTGGACTGAGAGAGTAACAAATGAGGATGTGTTGAGATGTAAAAGAGAAGAGAGCGATCTTAAACACCATCAGCAGTAAGGGGGAAAATGATTGGTCATTTGATACGGCACGACAACTTCTTTAAAACCATAATGGAAGGAAAGATAGAAGGAAGGAGAGGCAGGGGAAGATCATGGCGCAGTTATAAGGTAGAAGTACTAGTGCCCAACGCGGTACTAGTACTCGACGAATATAATTTAACTAGCGAATAATAAACTAAGATTGATCACGACATCATTTTTAAGTTACTAAATGTTAGTGACTTCAATATTTCTTATCACAATTTCAAGACAAATAACTTATTTATAAGTTATGAACATATTTGTTAAAACCAGCTGCCATCAATTGGGACAATGAGTTAAACCTTCAAGTCCCAATAAATGTCAGTCTGTCATTCATGACATTTGTACTGAAATGACATCTATTGGGACTGCCAGCATAACCGCCTGCCATTTACTCGTACATTCGGATTGATTACCTAATTTTTATATTATCAGGATTTTTTATAAGATCACCATATGAAACGAATTCCATATCAGTAACTTGAGTAAATACCTCGTCTCCCAAACCGTATGAAACTGTTTAATACATCTTAAATGAGCATAATATCGTGATTCAAATAAGTATTTTCTGTTGACATGTCGGGCACTAGTACTTCTACCTTATAGACCAAATAAAGGAGAAAGCTGGTGTCGTGTCGTATCAGCCAATCAAAGGGCTGGCATGCGACGGAGAGAAATGGAAAATACTCCACCGACAAGAGGATGACTCTTAAATTTAAGAAGATATTCTGTGTAAACTGTATAGTTTACACTGGTTGTACAATATATCATATAAGAATGTTAAGTATAAATAGAAAATGTTAGATATAATTAAATAGGTTATTCTAGTATAGAACATGAGCGTTTCTCGCCATCAAACGTTACAGTTTGGCGAGTTTATATAAATATTATAAAATGTAATTTCTTTTTATTACTTAAATAAAAAAAAATAAAAAAAACATATTAATTGCTCTGTGAGACGCACCCGCTGGCCACCCTTGGGGCATTTAACTAAATATTTATTGTCTAAAGATTTTCTGCTTTAATAAAGTATTTGATAAAAGACCAAATGCCGGAACGTTATCTTCCGTGGTAATATTTTTGTCTTTATACTTTTTAGGGTTCCGATACCTCAAAAGAAAAAACGGAACCCTTATAGGATCAATCGGTTGTCTGTCTGTCCGTCTGTCACAGCCGATTTGCTCCGAAACTAGTAGACCGATTGAGTTGAAATTTGGTACACATAATATGTAAGTTGGTGACCCAAAGATGAACGCGTAAAGTAAATTAATGTATTCTGAACAAGGGGGCCACTTTTGGGGGGTAAACTGGAAAATTAAAAAAAAAGTTTCGCAAACTGTATTGTGTGACATATCAAATGTTAGGGGTTGTTGTAAGCATGTCAGATTTTTTTTTTTATAATTTGATCACAAACAGAGTTGAAGTAATTTAGGAAAATAGACGAAAATTGACCATTCCCCCCCCCCCCTTCTTTTCGAAACTACTAGGACTAAAATTCTGAAAAAAATATGGAAAATAGTTCCTTGCCTAAAGATTACAGGAACACCTATTAGAAGTTTGAGTATTCAAAAACACTTATGAAATTTAGATTATATACGGAACCCTCACCCTGCGAGTACCACTTGTCCGGTTTTTTGTCATAACAATTCATTTCACTATTATGTTTATTGTCTAAAGATTTTCTGGTTTAATAAAGTAATTGATAAAAGACCAAAAAACGTTATTTTCCGTTGTAATATTATGCTGAGTGAAAATTTGACCAAATGAAAATTTGCCTACTAAAATTAATCCAAAGATTGAATTACGAACCACAACGGTTGCCAAAATTAGTTTGGGTAGTGAAATTTACAATAACTTTGGCAAAACGGCAGGATCCCGTCTTTGCACTCATCACACTAATATCATAAATGCGCAAGTTTGGATTTTTGGATGTTTAGATTTTTAGATGTCTAGACGTTTGTTATATAATCAAGCTTGTTACTCAACCGATTTGGATGAAATGTTGCATTTTTATCTAGGGTCCACGCAGACGAAGTCGCGGGTGGACGTAAGTAATACTTATAAAAAAAAACTGTAGACCTTAACACGTTAATGGACACTAGGTACTTCAATTAAATGTTGGTTAGCATACATTTGACGACGCCTGCAGGCGTTGAGCTCTGTAACGTGTTAATTGCAAAATTGTGTTCGTTACAGGTGTTTCCGCAATTTTTGTAACTTTTGTTTTTAATTTCAGATTTTAAATTTCACCGTTTTGCTGTTTATCATGTTTAATTATGTTTTATGTTTAAAGTAGTACTCTAATCTGCTCATCTTGTTAACTTTTCGCACCTACTATGTTTATTCACTTTCGAGATGGCTACCTACAGGACAGGCGGTTCCTACTTCCTAGTGTAGGGGTCAGTGTATATTTCTCTTCTAAAAATTGTATGTTATGTAATAAAAAAAAATTAAAAAAAAATCTATACATAATGCTTAAAAATACATAACAGTGTATCAAGTTATGTATTTGGATCTATTTGTTTTGATTTTAATTACTTTTACGTGGTGTCTGGTTAGTCTGAGAAGTCGGAACAATGAGTTTTGGACACTCGTAGCGCCATCTAGTGAGCAGTTGTGAAAACAAATACAACTTTAAATGGGTTACTATTTAACCTTTTGAGAGCGAGGGTGCAAAACAAAACGGTGCCCAACTGTGGCCAAAACAAAACAATAGCCAGACAAAATATGAATAAAATGAAACTTCTGATAAATATTGTCATGTCAAAATGACAATATTTATCAATATTATCATGTGGCCGTCCGTGGCTTCAGTGGCACGAGTTTTCGTCCGCGTCCACAGCTGTCTTTAGCTCTCAAAGGGTTAAAGTCACGTCATAGGAAAATACCTAGCATCCTTAAAAATACCTACAACAGTACCTACTGGCACACCTAACATAGGTACTAATCATTCATCAAAGTTGAATGATGTGCAATTGTTAAAAAATTGATGTTCAATTTATTTCCCTGTAGTTAAAATACCCTTACATCCAATATTTCACAGCTGTTATTCCAGTACAATATATGTCATCATATGCCCTCATTGACGTTTATTGTACCGGGATGACGTCAAATATCGGCTGTTAAAAAAATCGAATTGGATTCAGATGGACTGCTTCAATTCAAATATGAGCGAGTTGTCAGTCCGCTGTCTGTGTATCTGTTATATACATAATTTTCATTTACTTTTCCGGCGCTTTATATTCAAAACATGTTAAACAGAATAATGATCACCGTGTGAAGTTATAATTCAAAAAGTTCCTGAATATTTGGTAAAAGTTACATTTCATTTTCAAGTTCCGTATCTTTTTATGACTTTAATTATATTTCGTAATTTATACTTTAAGACAGTTATTAGATGGTTTACTATCCAGTCCCTGGACGACCGAGCGCAGCTCGGGAAAAAATAAGGAGAAAACGAATTTTCCCAGACATGAGACCTAGCAAGATCGATTTCTCGCCACCGTAAACAAAACTCTAAAATCCTCCGAAAAACCGTTTACATTTAAATAACATACTAGAAAACCTAGCAATCCCCGAACGCCATTCTTAAGGATAAAAAAAGTTAACATTTAAATAAGAACTAGAAAATCTTGTAACTCCAATCCACCATTTTCGGTGATAAAGTTTTTTCACACCTTTCATTCGGAAAAGTAAATTTTGCTCCGCGACGGGACGATCAAAATGCTACTTTTCTGTTCAAGCTACCTACTTTTTTTAATTTATTCATTGGCATTTAGCGTTTCAATGTGCCAATGAACACAGATCTTAATAAAATAATCGATTGTAATTTCATCGTAATCGATTAAAAACGAACATATTTCAAGTTTTAACTTTAACGTTATGAAAATATATGAATTATTCGTAATATTGAAAAAAAACACACTATAAATTCTATGTTTTACTGAACCCACCGCCCTTGCCGTAAATTGTTTATATTATTTTATATTTGTTTATATCATTATGCTCCCTTGAGACATAAATAACTATTTGTGTCTCCTGTAAAATTGGATCAGATTGAGTTAAGAGGTTTGCAACTTTAGCCAACATTACTCTCTTCGCCAGGCCAGTAATGAAGCAATTATATTCCTATTTATGTGAAACCTATTTTGTGTCAGATTTAGAGAAAACGACCTCCCGATACAACATGGAATTGTCGCTGACAAAAAAAGAGCTTAGAATTTCTCATGATTTTTTCTAATTAATAACACTTTTAGGACCCGCAGGCGCTATCCTATGCAAACGGGTTTTCCCGTGTTATCAGCGTAGCACAACAAAATTGTTGGTAGTGAATGTGTAAGACACTAACAAGGTCTGCACTTTTTGCAATGTTTTATTGATAATATATCCCAATACCACATGGAATATTGTTGGCGTTTTAGATCTTTGAAATAGTATTCTCATGATTTTTCTAATTAATGCCGTAGAGGCATTTCCAACAGGTATTCCCGTGTTATCAGCGTAGCACAACGAAATTGTTGGCAGTGAATGTGTAAGACACTAACAAGGTCTGCACTTTTTGCAATGTTTTATTGATAATATATCCCAATACCACATGGAATATTGTTGGCGTTTTAGATCTTTGAAATAGTATTCTCATGATTTTTCTAATTAATGCCGTAGAGGCATTTCCAACAGGTATTCCCGTGTTATCAGCGTAACACAACGAAATTGTTGGCAGTGAATGTGTAAGACACTAACAAGGTCTGCACTTTTTGCAATGTTTTATTGATAATATATCCCAATACCACATGGAACATTGTTGGCGTTTTAGATCTTTGAAATAGTATTCTCATGATTTTTCTAATTAATGCCGTAGAGGCATTTCCAACAGGTATTCCCGTGTTATCAGCGTAGCACAACAAAATTGTTGGCAGTGAATGTATAAGCCACTAACAAGGTCTGAACTTTTTGCAATGTTTTATTGATAAGCTGCAGTTTGGCTAGAATGAGTAACGCGTGGTAAATTCCCCGCATGCCCAGACTGCTAAATTGCCTGCTTTGTTATTATAGTCCAAGAGCCAATAATACACGATAACGCAGTAGCTGACAATTAAATAGTTGAGTTGAGTCGAGTTGAGTTGTTACCACCAAACAAAACCTACGAAAATATTCAAAAAAATCACGCTTCAATTTATTGACCCTGCCTACGAATCTAGAGTTCCTTTTTTTAATTTTTGTTGTTGACGCAGAAGGAATGCATTTACCCATCCCCCCGGACCAGGGGAAGGCCCAGGGGGTATGTGGGATCCGCCCTTATGAGGGAATACCCACTAAACGACTCTGCGGCGTCTACCTTCACTGCCGTTAAGGGGGGCATCATGGGATCGCTAGCGTTCTACCACGATGCCCCCCGAAGCTAAAGGTCCTGGGTTCGAATCCCGGTAAGGGCATTTATTTGTGTGATGAGCAAGAATATTTGTTCCTGTGTCATGGATGTTTTCTATGTATTTAAGTATTTATTTATCTTTATCATCGTCTAGTACCCATAGTACAAGCTTTGTTTAGTTTGGGATTAGGTTGATTTGTGTAAGATTGTCCCCAAATATTTATTTATTTATTTTATTGTTGCAATTATTTTCAATGGATTGAGACTGACCGAAGTAAATCGTGACGTTAGAAAGAAATTTAGTTTCATACATTTACAAATTATTTAAGTAAATTATATAATAGTTAAGTGCACGAATTGGACACTGATGCTCGGTAATTTTTTGCCTTGAATCTGGATTTATGCTCTGCCGAGCTGAGGAATGTCAAGACTTCTATGTATGTAGTCATCACAATATAATGATATACATAAAAAACCGGCCAAGTGCGTGTCGGACCACGCAAAACGAAGGGTTCCGTGCCTATTAAAAAGGTCGTATCGTCACAGAAATTTTACGGCACTTACGTCCTTTTCTTTGAGGATGGCAGTTTTTCAGCAATATCTCGAAAACCTCTGAACCGATCTTGTTCAAAACAATTTTCGGTGAATGAAATTAATAAGCCCTATGTCCATGAATTTTTCCATATTTTTAAAATACACCGTTCAAAATTAGAGGGGGGGGGGGACAGAATTTTAGTGACTTTCGGGGCGATTATCTCCGACCCTATTCACTTAATCAAAAAAAATGCTAAGAAACCTTATATTTATTTTGAAAGGCCTATCGATTGATGTGCCACACGGGGGGTCACAATGAAAAAAAAAATTTGACTTTTAGTTTTATGTATGGAGTGCACCCCTAAAATTTTTTTTTTGGCATTTAATTACAAAACTATGTAGCGGCTAACAAAATACACCTATGCTCAAAATTTTATTCAAATACACCTTATAGTTTTCGAGTAAAATGCCTGTGACATACGGACAGACGGACAGACGGACAGACGGACAGACGGACAGACGGACAGACGGACAGACGGACATGACGAAACTATAAGGGTTCCGTTTTTGCCATTTTGGCTACGGAACCCTAAAAAGGTAGAATAAGCGTAAAGTCATACTAATTTATTTCATAACCTTTTACGCATCTGCAAGGGAATCGTATGGCGATGATGTCATAAGTTATATTAATCTAAACGAGATGGTAAAATCTACACTGTAAAATATAAAATAGCGAGTGTTTTAAATGATAACAAACAGTTATGTCAAATGCTTAAAAGTTGTGTGATGTCACAGCCCAGATAATCTAAAGATCATGGCTGATGTTTTCGCCAGTTAATGAAATGTAAACTTTTACAATATAGTTTTTGGTTTTAGGTCCCAAACAATGTGGTAAGTTATATGTTTATCCTTCCTACTAATCCTACTAATATTATAAATGCGAAAATTTAGATGTTTAGATGTTTGTTACTCAATCAAGCTTAAACCGCTCAACCGATTTGGATGAAATTTCGCACGAAGATAGTTCATAGCTTTGATTATAATATAGGATAGTTTTTATCCTGGGTTCACGCAGACGAAGTCGCGGGCGGAAGCTAGTTATTATTAATAATAAATATGTTAAATAATAATAATAAATATAAATATTTAATAAATAATAATAAATATTTTGCGGACAATTTTACATAAATCGACGTAGTCCCAAACTAAGCAAAGCTTGTACTATGGGTACTAGACGACGATAAACAAACTTATATAGATAAATACATACATAAATACATAGAAAACATCCATGACTCGGGAACAAATATTCGTGCTCATCACACAAATAAATGCCCGTACCGGGATTCGAACCCAGGACCTCTTGCTTCGTAGGCAGGGTCACTGCCAACTAGGCTAAAGCGGTCGTCGAAATGCAAGACTACTTTAAAAAAGAGTCAATTAGCCTTTTCTTATCGTCGCTCAGTTTTCCACAGTACGAAGCCTGGAACTTGAGTAATTTGATCCCAGCTCTTGGACTATGTGTCTGCTTTTCAAAATAATTATTAATGACACGAACTTAGTCTTTCATGATAGTTGTATAACTCACCAATATTAAACAACTTTAAATGCATTTGTAATGGATTCTTTCTTTCTGTTTTAAATAGGTAAATAAAACATCGTTTAATATATATTTTTAGCGAGTCATGTTTTTAAATTATATTTTTTTTATATTTAGAACACAAAAAAAATATATGGGGACACATAGAGTACCAACAAACATCCTACTAATATTATAAATGTGCAAGTTTAGATGTTTGGATGTTTGTTACTCAATCACGCAAAAACGGCCAAACGGATTAAGATGAATTTTGGTATACATTATAGTGTATAACCTGAATTAACATATAGAATACTTTTTATCCCGGGAATTATCTTTTAAGGGGGCGAAATGGGGGGCGAAAGTTTGTATGGAGCTACGATATAAACGAGCTCCACGCGGACGAAGTCGCGGGCAGAAGCTAGTAAAGCATAAAGACCTGGAGGTTCATTAATGTATGATACTTATGTTAACAAAACAACCTAATAATAGGACATCTCCGTTTCTGTCGCACTTGCTAGTTCGAGCGACAGAGACGGAGATACACGAACGAAAACGAATTTCGATTCGCGGTAGGCCCTCTGTTATTTTTTTAATTTTGATAAAATCGGATTTTTCCTTCTTAGAATCGAAAGCACTTTCGAATGTTATAGGAGAAAGTGTCTCAAGATTTTTTATTCCATTCCGCTACCGTTTCCATAGGTAGGTACTAAGTTTGTATGGTGGTAACGGAATGAAAAACCGAAAATTGTATCGCACCCCACAAATAGAGAAAGCAACACATCTTGATGCAATATGTAATTGTGAGTCGATATGTGTTGCTAACTCATTCTCTCTCGGTCCGTTTCATTCTAAGGGTGCGGTATGTATTATAGCCCGTTCACACAGGGTTTCCGTTTTACTGTTCCGTTTTATCGTATACGTTTTTTTTCATTGATGGCGTATGGAGTTGTATGAGCGACTTCACATATGACACAGTATTCAGTATACAGTAAAAAATATCGGTCCGTTAAATTATGACATTCCGTTTTGTTATCGAATACTGGATGAACGGAATACGTATCCGTCATGTATGCGTACGTTTTTACTGGATATAAACTGTGTGTGGGGTGCGGGGCGGGGGGAGCGGTGCAGTTAGACAAACAAGTTTGAACATGCACGCATTGTCTATTTTGCATTTATTAAGAACGCGTGCTATTGTTGCGACCGACCATGTCAATGAAGGAGTAGGATAACTTAATAGACAAGGAATTGTTAATTAGTTTAGTAGAAGAGAGACCAGTTCTTTGGGACAAGACGCTGGATAAATACAAAGACAAGACTGCTAGTACTGCTGGTTGGCGTGAAATATGCGTAATTTTAAACCAAAATTTTGTAGTTATGGAACAAAAACAAAGACAAGAGTTCGGTAAGTTTTCGTTTTTATATTTGAATTGAGGTATATTCTAGATAGATTCTTCCTGCCATGAAACCGATCCAGCTTCAGACAAAAAATAGTTCATAAATTCTGTTCGAACTGAATTGGCAGCATTACCACCTCGTGTCCTTCTCTCATTAGGTAGGTTTTCGAGTTGAACTTCTTCAGATACGCTGATATTATCACTGTTTGAGATTAAACCCTCCTCATCCCTGATAAAGTTGTGTAGAACAGTACATGCCTTAACGATCCATACAGCTGTTGTTTTATGAGTGTCTAAAGGTCGATGGAATATTCTCCACTTATTAGCCAAGATACCGAAAACACACTCAACGTATCTCCTAGCTCTAGTTAAGCGATAGTTAAATATTCACTTATTTTTATCCAGGTGCGTCCCGCCGAACGGCCTAAGTAAATTTTCATGTAATCCGAAACCTTCATCTCCTATGATCACATATGGAACTCTCAACTCTGAGTTTGTTGATAATGAGCATGGTGCTGGTATTTGTAAACTGCCGTCTAGCATCATTTTCCAAAATGTTGTCTCCTTGAATATTGATGAATCACATTCTTTCCCATAAGATCCAACACTAACGTATACAAAGCGATAGTCAGAGTCTACGATCGCTAATAATACGATGGAAAAAAAATCCTTGTAATTCATATACATTGAACCGCTATTTTGTGGTTTTTTAAGTCTGACGTGTTTGCCATCTGCTGCACCAAGACAGTGTGGAAAATTTGCTCTTTTGTCAAATCCATCTGCTATTTGTTTCCACTCATCGACTGATGTAGGAAGTCGCATATATAAAGCACTCAAATTATTCCATATGCATCTTGAAACCTCTTTTATAATGTTGCTAACGGTCGATACACCAACACGATAGGTATAATGTAGATCTTTAAAAGAACATCCGGATGCTGCATATCTGAAAGAAAAAAATATTATTTGTTTCAGGAAAATTTGTTACAAAAAAGTGGAGACAGATTAGAGATGCTTGGGTGAGAACGTTAAAAGATAAAAAGAATTGCAAGTCATCTGGTTCTGCTGCCTCAAAGACAAAGCTGTACAAATATCATCATCAGATGTTATTTTTAAAAAATATTATTGAGCCTGGTGAAACGCACGAAAGTGCCTCTGCTGAAAAAACTGACACGCACGAAAGTGCCTCTGCTGAAAAAACTGACACCACTGCAGTAAACGAAAATCATAAAACAAACGAAGATGACAGTGACGAGATAGAACATCTTCGCAATGACAACCAAACAAAATCTTCCCCGACAAAACGAAGAGCACCAAAAAAAAATTTAATGAATTAGATGCTAAAATGATGACCTACATAGACCACCAGATAAAACCCAAGAAACTTGAACCGGATGATCGTAATCTCTCATTCTTCAAAGGCGTTTTGCCATCCTTGACTGTGCTAAATGATGATGAAATTCTAGAATTTCAGTCTGGAGTTATTAAACTATTGCAAGATATTAAAAGAAGGAAAGTTAACCAGCCCAACTCCAACTGTTTAGCTCCATATACGCAAGCATCTGGTGCTGGTAATCACCAAACACAAGGGTATTTTACCCAAGCATCTGGTGCTAATAGTAACCAAATAACAATTTTACAAGACCAGATTGTAATGTATAGTGATAATACACCATCGCCATCAGTACAATCTCCGTACAGTGATGAGAATACGCTAGATATGTCTGGGTTTTAATATTGTAAACGTTTTTATAAAAATAAAAAGTACTTACCTTAAAAATATTGCTAATTTTTCTTCAGGGCAGATACTTTTCCTTGTACGTTTTTACTGGATATAAACTGTGTGTGGGGTGCGGGGCGGGGGGAGCGGTGCAGTTAGACAAACAAGTTTGAACATGCACGCATTGTCTATTTTGCATTTATTAAGAACGCGTGCTATTGTTGCGACCGACCATGTCAATGAAGGAGTAGGATAACTTAATAGACAAGGAATTGTTAATTAGTTTAGTAGAAGAGAGACCAGTTCTTTGGGACAAGACGCTGGATAAATACAAAGACAAGACTGCTAGTACTGCTGGTTGGCGTGAAATATGCGTAATTTTAAACCAAAATTTTGTAGTTATGGAACAAAAACAAAGACAAGAGTTCGGTAAGTTTTCGTTTTTATATTTGAATTGAGGTATATTCTAGATAGATTCTTCCTGCCATGAAACCGATCCAGCTTCAGACAAAAAATAGTTCATAAATTCTGTTCGAACTGAATTGGCAGCATTACCACCTCGTGTCCTTCTCTCATTAGGTAGGTTTTCGAGTTGAACTTCTTCAGATACGCTGATATTATCACTGTTTGAGATTAAACCCTCCTCATCCCTGATAAAGTTGTGTAGAACAGTACATGCCTTAACGATCCATACAGCTGTTGTTTTATGAGTGTCTAAAGGTCGATGGAATATTCTCCACTTATTAGCCAAGATACCGAAAACACACTCAACGTATCTCCTAGCTCTAGTTAAGCGATAGTTAAATATTCACTTATTTTTATCCAGGTGCGTCCCGCCGAACGGCCTAAGTAAATTTTCATGTAATCCGAAACCTTCATCTCCTATGATCACATATGGAACTCTCAACTCTGAGTTTGTTGATAATGAGCATGGTGCTGGTATTTGTAAACTGCCGTCTAGCATCATTTTCCAAAATGTTGTCTCCTTGAATATTGATGAATCACATTCTTTCCCATAAGATCCAACACTAACGTATACAAAGCGATAGTCAGAGTCTACGATCGCTAATAATACGATGGAAAAAAAATCCTTGTAATTCATATACATTGAACCGCTATTTTGTGGTTTTTTAAGTCTGACGTGTTTGCCATCTGCTGCACCAAGACAGTGTGGAAAATTTGCTCTTTTGTCAAATCCATCTGCTATTTGTTTCCACTCATCGACTGATGTAGGAAGTCGCATATATAAAGCACTCAAATTATTCCATATGCATCTTGAAACCTCTTTTATAATGTTGCTAACGGTCGATACACCAACACGATAGGTATAATGTAGATCTTTAAAAGAACATCCGGATGCTGCATATCTGAAAGAAAAAAATATTATTTGTTTCAGGAAAATTTGTTACAAAAAAGTGGAGACAGATTAGAGATGCTTGGGTGAGAACGTTAAAAGATAAAAAGAATTGCAAGTCATCTGGTTCTGCTGCCTCAAAGACAAAGCTGTACAAATATCATCATCAGATGTTATTTTTAAAAAATATTATTGAGCCTGGTGAAACGCACGAAAGTGCCTCTGCTGAAAAAACTGACACGCACGAAAGTGCCTCTGCTGAAAAAACTGACACCACTGCAGTAAACGAAAATCATAAAACAAACGAAGATGACAGTGACGAGATAGAACATCTTCGCAATGACAACCAAACAAAATCTTCCCCGACAAAACGAAGAGCACCAAAAAAAAATTTAATGAATTAGATGCTAAAATGATGACCTACATAGACCACCAGATAAAACCCAAGAAACTTGAACCGGATGATCGTAATCTCTCATTCTTCAAAGGCGTTTTGCCATCCTTGACTGTGCTAAATGATGATGAAATTCTAGAATTTCAGTCTGGAGTTATTAAACTATTGCAAGATATTAAAAGAAGGAAAGTTAACCAGCCCAACTCCAACTGTTTAGCTCCATATACGCAAGCATCTGGTGCTGGTAATCACCAAACACAAGGGTATTTTACCCAAGCATCTGGTGCTAATAGTAACCAAATAACAATTTTACAAGACCAGATTGTAATGTATAGTGATAATACACCATCGCCATCAGTACAATCTCCGTACAGTGATGAGAATACGCTAGATATGTCTGGGTTTTAATATTGTAAACGTTTTTATAAAAATAAAAAGTACTTACCTTAAAAATATTGCTAATTTTTCTTCAGGGCAGATACTTTTCCTCCAATTAGTGTCTTGCTTTTTTAAATCCTTTTCCAGTAGTTTAAGTAGATGATCAAAAGAAGACATCGACATACGAAAGTAATTGAAAATTTTTGAGTCGTCTCCCCGCAATTGACTCATGAGTAAACGGTAAGCACCTGCTCTAGCTCTTTGCACCAAGAGCACGCCGATTGTACCGTCTCCGCCGGCGGTAGTACCAATACATAACGACAACGTCCATCCTGGTAGACTAGCGGTGCTATACTGCGAATTTTGTACCGTAAATACGGAGACTGTGTGAACGGGCTGTAAACGGGCTCTCAGTTAATGACGGATACGTTAAACGCTATACGGTGCCTATGTGTGAACAAAGCATACGGTTTTGTTGTATCCGTTAAAACGGGTACCGTAAATACGGAGACTCTGTGTGAACGGGCTGTTAAGGTTCGAAAGTGCTTTCGATTATGAGTAAAAAAAAACCCGACTGCAAAAAAGCTATCTTTAGAAAAAAATAAAAAAAAAACTGAAAAGAAAAAAACAAGTTCAGTAGTCGAGAACATTGAATCAGTTTCATGATTAACATTTCGTATGTCAATTTGGACCTTGGAGTTTAAAAATAATGTCCAAATCGCTTTTGACGGATCCGGAACGAGGCATACGAATCGTTAGTTATGACATAAAACAAACTATACATTCTTATACGAAACAGCAACTTCAACAGTCGGGACACATTATTGTCGTCAACATTAGTGCCGCAGCCTAGAGACTTTTAATGGGTCCCGACTGTTGAAGTTGCTGTTTCGTATAAGAATGTATAGTTTGTTTTATCTGTGTCATAACTTTCCCAAATATGTATAAATATGATACCTATACTTACAACACATATAAATATGATACCTATACTTACAACACATTGGCATGTATCAATATCAAATTTACGACACGAAGTGCCGAGCCAAATGTACCTCCTTCCTGATTATTTCCAACTAATTAACTTCAGACTGAATCTAGCTCTCATCAGTGCATTTCACAAGCTGTCTCGACCACACCACTGAAGTTCCATAATTGACCCCCAGACTAATAGTAACTGTATGTAGTCGGAGCTCATGTTTTATTGGTTTGTCTGAGGCGAGTTGTTGGAATGCTTAGTGAATAGCAATCAATAATGTTCTCATAAAACTGTCTAGTCCAGTCAAAAATCGCATTAATCTTTGGCACGTTTAATAGAAGCTTCTTTGTTCATTAAGTTTTTAATCCCCAACGCCAAAATAGGGGTTATAAGTTTGACGTGTCTGTGTGTCTGCGAGTCTGTGTGTCTGTCTGTGGCATCGTAGTTCCTAAACGAATGGACCGATTTTAATGCGGCTCTTTTTGTCCGTTTCAACAAAATTCAGCCGTTTTTGAGATTTAACCTTGAAATGAAAAAATCGGGGGTTTTTCAACTCTTCTAAGTTGAAGTTATTATATAGTGTATTTTTAAAGTTACTAGCTATACGCGCGGCTCTCCCTATGTATGACAGAGAACCCAAGCGGAGCCACGGGATAAAATAAAAGTCTCTGTCAAAAAAATCATTTTCGGTAAAAAAAAATGCTGACTGTACTTTTCTTTATACTGTCCTCAACTACTCATTGAGACGACTCTAACGAGCCCAAACTCAACGGGGTTACGTCGGTTAAGTCCTGAATTCCCATGGCCACCTTCTGTCTCCATCATCAGATCAGCTCGAAGGTACCATAGTTGAAGATATCTGCTTCAAAATTGAGTTCCAAGGTTCCACCCGGACAAACATAGTTAACATATATTGCAAGTTAAATAGAATCTTGTAAAAAATGCAACCTACATAATCTAGTACATATGTCCATTCCGAACATACTAATACATTCCAATGCATATTAATAGTTTGTTGAAGTTAAATTGACAAAAATGCACTTAACGTGGGATTTAACAACTTCTTTTGTTGCTGAATATGAAAGGAAAAGATAACAAAGAGGCGTCATAAAACTGACCTAAACTGAATTGCGCCACGTGTACGGGGTAGCTACTGGTTGTTCTATTGTTTATGCGTAATTGTTTTAAAATCACAGTTAACAACTAAACAATAGATGTGTTAAAATAGGTAATGGTTGGTTTTTACTACTTTTCGTCATCTAGGTAAACTAAAAAAAAACTATACCAGTGAGGGAACTTTTAAAATCGGATGAGTAATCTCGGAGATCACCCCTTACATACAAACTTACAAAACTACAGGCTTTCACAGACAGTATGTACCATGTACCTATTAGGGACCTTTAAATGCTAAATCCAGGGAAAAGCTTTTGTATAAAAATTGAAGCGAAGCAAACCTTAAATCAAGATTCTAATCACCATTTTACCCTAACATTACAAAAAATATCCATAATTCATACAAATTTTCCATGAATGTCATATCAATGAGCCTTTTCATGGTCCCCTTCGTTAAATCAGCTTTTTAAACCATTTACTACCTTGTCACATTCACTCGTTCTACATAACCGTAAGTAGCCCGTGCGAAACTGAATATGACATAATTATAAACGAACGTTTGCATTCAAATTTTAATCCCCAAAATCGATGTACATTTCGGCTTTGGGCTATTTTGGGCTAATTACGCGTCAGAGGTGAAGTGGGTATAGCAATTGAGGGTTACTATTGATTCTCGATAATAATTACCCATTAATTAAAACAATCAAAAATGGTACATTTTTAGGGTCCCGTACCTCAAAAGGAAAAAACGGAACCCTTATAGGATCACTCGTGCGTCTGTCTGTCCGTCTGTCACAGCCGATTTGCTCCGAAACTACTGGACCGATTGAGTTGATGGTATACATATGTAAATTGGTGACCCAAAGATGGACGCGTATAGTAAACTAATGAATTCTGAACAAGGGGGCCACTTTTGGGGGGTAAACTGGAAAATAAAATAAAAAAGTTTCGCAAACTGTATTGTGTGACAAATCAAATGAAAGGGGTTGTTGTAAGCATCTCAGATGTATTTTTTTTATAATTTTAGCAAAAACAGATTTGAAGTAATTTAGGAAAAAGACGAAAATTGACCATTCCCCCCCTTATCTCCGAAACTACTAGGCTTAAAATTCTGAAAAAAATATGGAAAATAGTTCCTTGCCTAAAGATTACAGGAAAACCTATAAGAAGTTTGAGTATTCAAAGTAACGGGAAAATTTTCAATATTTTATGGACCCCTCAGCACGTGAGTTGAACTCGCACTAGTCCGGTTTTTATTCATAAATACCTATAGCTTGAAATCTGATTTAGGTTATTAACTACTTGCTTACGCAGAGTAAGTAATCGAATGCTTAGGTCTGAGAACAATCTGACACTGATAATGATAAATATAACTTCTGCATCTGTGAATATCATTGCCAGTGTCAGTTTACGACAGATATTTAAGATATTTTTTTGTAATATGTGACGTATCGAGGAAAATGTAAGTGAGGAAACTGTTTATATTTTTCAAAAATAATTGACGCAGCTGAAAACTCGGAAACTTTTTTTCTAGTGCTAAGGAAGGTTATCACAGAGGCTTTAAAAATATGAATCCTTGTGTTTTGCATTGCCTAGATTCTTTAGAAAACTCTAAGAATCTATTCCCATAGTTTGAAGTAATACCTCGGGCATGCTAATGTATTTGAAGTGTTTACCCAATCTCATGGTAGATGGCGCTGTTTCGTGCATAACTCGCCCATACTAAATTGTACATCACGCTGTTAAGATTTTTCCTGATTTAATGACCCGAGTCACCTACCTTGAATTGGTTTAGGAGATGAGTTGTGTACGCCTAGTGTACCATACTGGACCTTGGCGGACCTTCTTGGCTATCAGTTAACCCCAACTCAACTCAAAATGATCTTCATTCAAGTAGGCCTAGTAACAAGCACTTTCAAATCGTCAGTTAATTTTTTAGAGTATTTTTTAAACATTAAGAATAAAATATATATGATATAAAAATTGTATAAAAAATACTAGTAGAATGTTTCTAGAAAAACAATCTAATGTCAAAAAAAATATTACGAAAATCATATATTAACAATTCAGTCAAAATTAGTTCCATGGAGTTTTATCATTCATGTAGTATTGTCTGCTTTAATAAGCTTTCGAGATAAGTCTAAGAATCCGACTCCCCAACTAATTCATATCATAGGCACTTCTAAAATTTTCATCCATTCCCAATTCGAATAAGAGTTTTATAATAATTAGGAATCTCATTACTGTAACTGTGATCCAGTGAGTTCGTGTCGAGAACCAATAGTAAATCGGGGGTAATCAGACAAGCGTATTCAGGGTGCAGTCAGGGAGAAAGTTACCGATACCGGTGCCGAGACAGCGGGGGGGTTAATTGGTAACTTACCGGTTACAGCCTCCTAAGTCCAAGATAATCGCTGGGTCTCAAAATGTATGGGAGAACCAAAATCCAACTCGCACTTGACCAAAATTCTGATTGATATTATTTAATATGCTATAATTTATGTCATCCCTTTTAGGAAATTTTTTATCCCGGGTCCACGCAGACGAAGTCGCGGGCGGACGCTAGTATATAATACATTGAATTGAAACTTTTGTGACTCACGTTTAAATTATTCTAATAATACTCGGCAAAATACGGTTTCGAAAAGCATTAATTTATAGTAGCGTTTTTAGGGTTCCGTAGCCAAAATGGCAAAAACGGAACCCTTATAGTTTCGTCATGTCCGTCTGTCCGTATGTCACAGGCATTTTACTCAAAAACTATAAGGTGTATTTA
Organism: Epinotia nisella; assembly: GCA_932294315.1. Lineage (NCBI taxonomy): Eukaryota > Metazoa > Arthropoda > Insecta > Lepidoptera > Tortricidae > Epinotia > Epinotia nisella. Next base: position 2,103,402 of record OW028699.1, read on the forward strand.
AATAAAATTTTGAGGATAGGTGTATTTTGTTAGCCGCTACAAAGTTTTGTAATTAAAATTACTAAAAAAAAAGTTTTTAGCGGTGTACTCCATACATAAAACTAGAAGTCAAAAAAATTTTTTTCATCGTGAGCCCACGTGTGGCACATGAATCGATAGGCCTTTCAAAATAAATATAAGGTTTTTCGGGATTTTTTTTGATTAAGTAAATACAGTCAGAGATAATCGCCCCGAAAGTCACTAAAATTCTGTCCCCCCCCTCTAATTTTTGAACGATGTATTTTAAAAATATGAAAAAATTCATGGATTATTAAGTTCATTCACCGAAAATTGTTTTGAACAAGATCGGATGTAAGGTTTCTGAGATATTGCTGAAAAACTGCCTTCCTCAAAGAAAATGACGTAAGTGCCGTAAGATTTCTATGACGATACGACCTTTTTAATAGGCACGGAACCCTTCGTTTTGCGTGGTCCGACACGCACTTGGCCGGTTTTTTTGTTTATTTCATTCTAAAAAGTTATTCTAAGATGCTTTATTCAACAATCCAACAAACTTTCCACCCGGAAGTAATTATACAGATTTAAATTAATCATTCATTGCCTTTTTTATTTTATTTATATTGAATATTTTAAAGCAAATGTAAATGAACCAAAATAAACATTAAAACATTTTTTAAGATTTATTTTGACTTTTCAGGAGCTAATTAAGTTATGTATTTTTTGAAGTCTGTACTATTTAATTGATAATAATATATCTGTTACATTTAAAAAATCTGCTATTATAAATTATTTCCAAATTTGTCATTTTTTCCATACAAGTTGTCAGTTCATTGCCTGGACTATAATAATAACGGTTGAACTCACTCATTAATTGTCACTACGGACGCCATGTTTCGAACTCTTCGGGAATTCTTCTTGGTGTTCGTGGTTGTATCGCCTCGCCTGCACATTACTGCATTTTAAAGAAGAACTTCTGGAAGGAAAAATATTAAGGGGCTCCTGCGCTTGTTGTCGAGTTTTGACGAGTTTTGAGTTGATTTTCCTCCGTCAAAACTATAGATATATTTATGGCACAAACGCTTATCTTTTCTTCAAAGTCAAAGTCAAAGTCAAACATGATTTATTCTTCAATTTAGCCATATTACATGCACCTATGAATGTCGATAAACTACCACCGGTTCGGAAAGTAAACCTCTGCCTCGAGAAGAACCGGCGTAAAAAACTCGGCAACTTCAATCTTTTATCTACATTTGTATCAGGGTTTTTTTGAAAATAATGAATATTGATTTGTTTATGATTTATTCAAGTATGGTCCAAAAAAACTCTGTTTTCGATATTAGTATGTTGTTGCACTTTTATGTATGAAATCTATATGTTTCAGTTCCTTATTGACGTCTCAAACAACCCATCAGAGATATTTATTTTTAATTCATTTTCACAAAAGTTACGTCCAATGAACTGGTTTTTTGGCCTGAACGTATGCGTTCAGGCCAAAAAATTAATACTATTATGTAAAATATAGTTATAAGTTTAGCATTTCCGTTAATGTTTCTGTATAGTTTAGGCAGACCTGTTATTGGCTAAACTGTATCTAAAATGTAAGACTATCATTATTTGTTAAAGCTGTTGGTTTTCTAAATAAAATAAAATAAAAAATAAAATGAATATAAATTTGCCAAGGTTTGGTGTCATATATATAGAAAACTGTTAGTTTTGAAGTAAATATGGGATACTATTTCGGTAAATCTCGTTGTTGTTGCGATAAGCCATAAAAAAACATGAAAAAATGGACAGTTTCAGATGGAAGCTGGGAGCCCCTTAAGCTTTAACCTAAATTTTGCTATTATAAAGATCCAGAAATACGAGTAGATGCTGTTGAATCCTGACGATTTTCTATGATCCCAACAAAGTGCAGTCAGCATCAGTAGTAGCTAAGCAAAATAACACGCTCAAAATAACCAACACAGATCCTTATTGCAGCATCCGCAGTACCTTGCACGTAGAACCGATGGCCGTTGGGGCGGAAAGGTTCTCGAGTGGCGACCACGTACCGGAAGGCACGGCGTGGGCAGGCCCCCCAAAAGGTAGACTGATGACCTGGTAAAGGTCGCGGGAGTCCGCTGGATGCGGGTGGCGCAGGACCGGTCAATTTGGCACTCTCTAGAGGAGGCCTATGTCCAGCAGTGGACGTCTTTCGACTGATATGATGATGATGATGATGATGAAGTATCAACTCACCGCCGCCCCCTCTTGGTCCTTGCGCCCTAGGCTCTAGCCATACTAACCTGTGGATAAGTCAGGCCCTGCCAACAAAGTACAGTCAGCATCAGAATTATCTAAGCAAAATAACACGCTCAAAATAACCAACACAGATCCTTATTCCCTTGACATTAGAGTTGGTGTGTACATCATTTTGAGCACTATACTATCCGCAAAACCAGATGGCGAGTCAGGTCGTAAAATATTACAATCATGCTACGAGTATTATCACCCACAAAAAGGTTTCATTGTTACTTTTATTGCCCGACTCGCCACTTAGTTTTGCGGATAGTATAGGACCGCTTAGCAACTTCTGCTGCTGCCTGTACTTACCTACTAGCTCGGCGTTTTTGATGCGACATAAAAAAAGTTACAGATTTAAATCAGTATTAGCGATTTCAAAGGGTGCAAAGTTACACGAGGATGTCAAATCTAAACTTTTATTCGTACACTGTATGTGTCTAGTATTGTATGTTCCATATCTATATGTATGTTCATCATAGTACTTTTCTCAAAAATGGCCCGCAAAGTGTACATTAGTCGCTACATATTGGAAGGTAAAGTGTATAGTTTCAGGTCAGATCAAAATTCAAAAATAAAAAACATTGCAGGCCGCCTGGAATGTTACATATAAATTCCTTTATTTGTCGAGTACCAAACTTTTTAAAAAGTTGAAACCATATAAAAGACGGCACAGGTCGTATTCAGCCAATTCAACTCGTATTTTTTCTGTTGCAAAACGCGACGTTTTTCTATGTGTCTCAAATAGTTTGCGTTTTTCGGTGGAAAAATACACTTGCGATTCGGTTTTAAAATAAAAACGGCGGGAAATCATTAATATTTTCACATTGTGCAACGATATATAAAGTTTATTATTCCCCCATTTTTGAGAAAAGCACTATATTAGCCTTAGCCGGAATGGCAATTGCAGGCTTCGTATTATAATTAAACGGACTCGCAAGCTCGTCCGTTTAAACAAATACTCAGCCTGCAATTGCCTCCTTCCCGGCCACGGCAATAATGTATTATTGTTGACCCTCCGAATTTACCATCCATATTTATTAAACGACTTATCTTTTAGAACATTCCTCTCTCAGTGTGTTTAATAACAACAAATACATTTTACCCATTATAGCACCCTCAATAAAAATAAAACTAATAGTTCCATAATTGATCTAAAGTACCCTTAAAATGTTTATGTTTTTAACGTGACATATTTAAGTGTCCTTAACGGCAAGCTGAAATATAACATATCTCATAAGATGGAAGGTTTGTTATTCAATGGAACATGGTTAACAAGGATATTGTTTATTGTAGTCATCTTGAATTTAGTTTTAGGGTTCCGTTTGTGAAAAATGGGGGAATAAAATAAAAAAAATATTCGCTTTAAAGCCTATAAACCTGGGATGTATTACCGGTAAAATTAAACTTTGCATGCATGATCTTTGAAGTATTCTGAAAATGTTTATCTTACGGTTGATTGATAGAGATGCTTTTGTACTACAAGTTTTTCTTTTGTTCAGTAAAAATTAAAAATTAATAATATTTATAATAAGATGTCATGTTTTTTTAAATGTGTTTATATTTTGTATTATTTATATTCTTATTAAACTTTTATACCCATATTATAAAAAATGTAACCTGAGATGAAAAATAAATATAATAAAATAAATAAATAAAATAAAAATAGCCTTTATTCTAACACATGCAACGATTACATATTTTCGTATTTCCTGTTTTATTGTTGAAAATTTCTATTTTTATGTGTATACTACCCCAGTTTCCACCATCTTTCTCTGTCTTTAGCTTGTCTTCTCCAGTCTGGTCCACAGATAAATAAATATAGAGTGTATAATATCTATTTAAGTATGTATTTATCTATATAAGTATGTTTATCCGTTGTCTAGTACCCATAGTACAGGCTTTGCCTAGTTTGGGACTAGATCAATTGGTGTGAATTGTCTAATGTATGAATTAATTAATTAATTTATAAAAATTAATTAATAAATTTTTAGGGGACAATTTTAATTAATAATTTAATTTAAAATCAAAGTTTTAACCGATTTCAGTTTAGTACTCCGCCAAGCCAAATGAATATTCTCACATTTCCTTTCCACATGGACTGTGTAAATAAGTTGATTGTTACAGACGAAAACCATATCACTGTATGTGGGCCGATAATATTTGAGGAGTTCCGTCGATTTGGCACACTTGACATTTAGCACTTCATTAGTTGCTATTTCAACGGAATCATGTCAGAATCAGTAACGTAGTTTTAAGTACGAGTTACATAAATGAGAGCGTTGAGAAGTACCTATGTGTGGAATGAAATTGAGTGATAGAGTCAGAAACAGTGTGATAAGAGATAAATGTGGAATGGATGGAGATATAGTCACGAAAATTGAGAAGGGTATGTTAAGGTGGTTTGGGCATGTAGAGAGGATGGATGAAAGAAGATTAACGAAGAGAGTGTATGTAAAAAGAGTGGAAGGGCAAGTTGGAAGGGGAAGACCTAGGCGAACTTTCTCCGATCAAATTGGAGAAATGTTACAAAAAGGCCAGGTCAAAAGTACCCTAAACCGACGAGCATTGTATGAGAAATGTTATGAAGGTGAGTGAAGCGAAAGTGGTTTGTCAGGATCGTAGCAAATGGAGATCCGTGATCTCAGCCTACCCCTCTGGGAAAGAGCCGTGATTATATATACATAAGTCATCTGTGGTCTTGTGATTTCCGAGTGTCAATAAGTACACTAGTTACAATATAAAATACCGGAATTGCTACACGCGTGTCTTCTATATTTGAGGAGTTCCCTCAATTCCTCATGGTTCCCATCATCCAACTGAAGTTTTGACAACAATGGGACCAACCTGGAAACCATATTACTTTCAAATAAAATAATAATTGTACGAATGGGTTCATAAATGACGGAGTTCTGAGGTAACAAACATTAAAAATAAAAAAATAAAAATACAACCGAATTGAAAACCCCCTCCTTTTTTTAAGTCGGTTAAAAAGTAGTTAGTACGTTTTCTTTAAATAATTTAAAAAAAAATGATATAAAGTATTATTTAAATAAAACTGTAAAATAAATAAAAAATCTGGTTTTTTTAATTCCTTATGAAATGTAATAAAAACATGACATTCTTGTAGTACTTATTCAATTGAAATCAAATTGTCTAAAAAGGTTTCAAATACCGATTATATACATGCCCAAAAACTATTTTTTTTTTTATTTATTCAGAAAAAAGTAAGGTACGATTACATTTGTTTAATTTTCGCCAAACATTACGTTCATCGGCGAATAGTACACTCACTTCCATTTATGTACCAGCGGGTTGACTACGCAACACTCCGTACGCGCGCCAATCAGGTCTAACTATTATTTTTAGTCATGAAAAGTGATATATCTTTACAGTTATCAGTACAGTTAGTAACATAAGAAAAAAATGTCCTAAGTACATGGGTCTGAACGAATTTAAAATAATAGTACTACCAGTAGGACCATGGGTTTGCAGTGACTATGAGCAAAATTTTGCGTTGGGCCTTAGGAGGTTAATCCAAGCATCGTTGCGTCGGGACCTCTAACTAAATGCCTTCATGTCTCAGTTTTTTCAAAACCAATATGTCGGAGGGCTATGCTGGGAGTATCTCTGCGTGATCGCATCAGAAATGAGGCTATCCGCAGCAGAACCAAGGTAACCGATATAGCCCTCCGGATCGCTAAACTTAAGTGGCAGTGGGCGGGGCACATTGCACGTAGAACCGATGGCCGTTGGGGCGGAAAGGTTCTCGAGTGGCGACCACGTACCGGAAGGCGCAGCGTGGGGCCCCACAAGGTGGACTGATGACCTGGTAAAGGTCGCTGGAGTCCGCTGGATGCAGGTGGCGCAGGACCGGTCATTGTGGCACTCTTTGGGGGAGGCCTATGTTCAGCAGTGGACGTCTTTGGGCTGATATGATGATGATGATGATGACATTTAGTAAGTCAAAACACCGGTCTGATTTTGTGCTCAATAACCGTTTTTTTTTGCTACATTTTATCTCAACACGTGTTTCTGGAAGCACTTTCCAGTGCCACTTCACCTCGAGTACCTTTTACACTATTATTTATTGCTTTTTAGTTAAAAGCATGGAAACAGACTATGGGAACCGTTTTTTGCGAGTGTGAACTCAGAACGGGTTAATTTTGGTACCTTGGTCGTTTTTCTTTTCGACCGACAATAGCCTGTCCTTCGTCTTACTACGGCATCTCATTTGAGTAATGATTTTACGGTTTTATAATGTTCGAAAATGAACGTCCATATTATTTTATTAATTAGTATTATTTAATATTTTAGTTTCTCTAACTAGCATTTTTTTTAAACGTGTTTTTATCGTAGAAGTCCGTGACAGAGTGGTAAACCAAAATGTAGTCCCCACTGAAAGAGTCCACTTTGTCACATTTTTTTTTTTAAAACCAACCGTAAACAAATATGTATATTGGCCGGAAAGGAAACTTTAATTAGTGTTAATGAAGAAACCAATGCATTTTTTTTTAAATCGTACTTCAAAATCACAATTTTCGATAGTTCAAAAACCAAAAAAAAAGGAAAACCTCGGTTCATTGTTGGTAAAAAAGAAGAACGACCCAGCTGTGTTAACTTGAAACAGAATCAGGAAATCTGTCGGAAATCGCCAATACTTGCCTAAAGATTACAGGAAAACCTATAAGAAGGTTGAGTATTAAAAGTAACGGGAAAATTCTCAATATTTCACGGAACCCTCTCCACGCGAGTTGAACTCGCACTTGTCCGGTTTTTTTTTTAAATTTCGACCAAAATTCACAAGACAAAAAAAACTATAACAAACGCAGCTGCTCACAAAATTTCACGAGAATCGGTCGAGAAATGCGACCCGTAGAGGAGAACATCTGGACATCCGGACATACGAAAGAGTTTGGCCCAAGCGAAACGGAGAACTTCGTTCGCTGCGCTCGATCGTTCAAAAAGCTTCTAAAATGACAGCGTTATGTTTTCAAGATTCTCTCTCTTCAGCGTCCCTTTGCGAAAGGTAAAGAAAATGACAAAAACAACTCAATACCTTATCACAAAGCTATGTAGCTATGTATACATATAAAAGATTAAGTATACATAAGCAGGCTTAATGAGGACAGGTAAATGACACCGGGGACATCCTGACTGCGAGGGTGCGCTCCACTTGGGGCCCATGTTATTTACTAGAACAATATTATTTACGAGCTAGCCGCGCCACTCCAGGAAAGTATTACAGAGGACCCAGACGAAGCCACGGGATATGAGACCCTGGTAAATAGGATGTTTTTACACACTGACCATTAACCTCTTGACAATCACAGTCACGTATAGATGACGAGAGCTGCCGTGGTTGTCTATCGTTTGCCCGAATTTCATTTATTTTGTATTACGCAGTATCGCTGCTAATGAAATGTATAAATTTCTAATTAAAGGAAAAATTGAAAAATTTAATGCTCCGAGCCGGATTCGAACCGGCGACCACAAGCATACATGGCCCGTCGCTAGTGTCGCTACTAACCACCTGAGCTATCGGAATAATCTGTCTCGGCCACTAAATCTTTCAATCAGTTCCTTCTGACAGATTGTTCCGATAGCTCAGTTGGTTAGTAGCGACGGGCCATGTATGCCTGTCGCATGTATGGTCGCCGGGTCGAATCCGGCTCGGAGCATTAAATTTTTCAATTTTTCCTTTAATTTGCAATTTACAAATTCCGTAATTTCGTTTGCCCGAATTTTATTTGCCATAATTTTATATTCCATAACGTTTAATTTACCATTATATTCATTTGACATATTATTATTTTCCATAATTTTGTATGCTCGTATCATTCATACGCCATAAACTTTATTTGCCATAATTTTATATGCAATAATTTTACTTGACAGAATATTAATTTGCCATAAAAAAACTACATTTCCGCGAGCCGTTCGAATGTTGCGAATGTGCGGTTCTGGCGCTTCGATAGCCACTACCGCGGCACGCTCGCTTCGCTCGCTCAGCTCGCGCGCTGTAAGGGACACCTAATTTTCGAAATCTCTGGATTATCTTGGTGGTCTTAGATTTTGTAATAAAATTACAAACGTTTGGGTAAAGGTTCTTTTTTTCCATTACTCAAATAGATTATCAATGCTATAATGGTCCGCGAATATCTTTCCAGACTCTTAATTACCGTATGCAGGTCATAAATTGTTTTAAATCACGCTAGAAGTAGACATGCACAATTTTAAGCAATCATTTTAGCTTTAAGCCTGGCATTATGTAGGATTCCACAACTTTTAAGGAAAAATAGATGGATTTAAGATTCTTGCACATAAAAAAGAACACTCAGTTGGCTATCTAATTGCGGCTTGAACTACCTAGACCTAACTGGATGACAGCGGACACTTAATTTTCGATGACTACTTTTTTTCGTGAACAACCCTTAGAACCGCCGATATAATAGAGCCGTCCACCGAGTTCCAAGGTTAGATTCACTCGCGCGCTCTGACGTGCCGGCCCCCTTGTATCACGTCAGATCAGAACGCATCACAGAGCATCACGTCAGATAAATTCCGAATAGATAGCCGTCAACGCGGTACCAAGGGTAGCACACCGCCGCCTCCCCTCCCCGCCGGATATTGATTTTGGTTGTTAGGGATTTATTTATGACTATTAGCTCGTGAGGGGAGCGTAATGAGTACAGATTCCGTCGTCTGCCGAAACGTTAAGGGTTTTGGGGCCGGTAGATAGGTCAGAAATATACTTAAAGAAGATAGATAGATACAAATGTTCTTTGGTTTTAGCGATTGTTAATTTATTACTCACTAGCATCCGCCCGCGGCTTCGTCCGGCCTCGTTTATATCGTAGCTCCATACAAACTTTCATCCCCCATTTCGCCCCCTTAGGGGATGATTCCCGGGATACAAAGTATTCTATATGTTAATGCAGGCTATAAACGATGCTTTCCTGTAGTATTTAAAAGAACAAATAATAAAAACAAACAATAAAACAACAACTTAACCTACAAAGACAAAAAAAGACTATAAATTAAAACTTAAAGATAAAAAACTGGACCCAAATCGCTGTCAGAGGGTAGTGTGCCCAGAAGGCTGGCAGCATTGCCGCGCTGGATGGCAATGCTCACTCTTTGAGCAAAATATAGGCCAGCCCTCTGGTCACCGCTGGCGTCCATTAGGCGCGCCGACAAATCCTTATAAAGTCGGCGCGCGCTTGGACCCCATGGTCCCAGTGTTTCGACCCCAAACGCCTCAAATAAGTAATCACTCCCTAGGGATACTTGCGGTGTTTGAGGTCTTCTGCGGAGGATGCAGCTGTCGCGAAGCCACTTCTGATCACTCTCGTGGCCGCGAATGAGTACCTATAGCACTCTAGCTTAGGTGAAAGTATTAGCACATATGCATCTATAAACATACTCTAACAACTTGCGGAATCCTTTATATATCTGACATATGGGCTGCCGCCTGGTGCGTACCAGCTCCATATGAGGTGTGGGGACCGTTGTCCCCGAGAATGTCCTCCAACCTCCCCTTATAGACATCCCTTACCACACAACTGATACTGTTCCAATCCACACGCTACTGATCCAGTTATAATTACCCGGGTGCACCCCTGATTGATACTGATATGGACTGAGGCTGAGACTACCGAACCTGAGACGCTGTTGTTACACTTGTTACTAATCCTCTAACACTAAAGAACTCCAGACTAAGAACCGTGTTATCGCATGTCCGTGATCTGTAGGAAAACCTTATTCATATACATGATAAACCGTCACGCCTCTCAAAGAGAATAAGACATGTAGCCGCACATAAATACATCACATCATAAACAGTCATCGTCCGACCTGTGTAAATGATACCAAATCGTAACAATATCATAGGATGCATCGAAAGTGATTATGGAAAGAGCTCACCCAGGTTTTCCTCCAAATTTAACACTACAAATCTGCACGTAACTGTTCGTTCACAATCTAGCTGTCAGGAACTCAAACTCCTCGCCTACCCGTCCATTATAAACATGATTTCTTGTAGGTGTTGCTACATGAAATAAATCGGCTGTTTGAGACATCATTATTAACATCGTCATAAATGTAAGTATACTATCGTGAATCATGACTATTCACGACACTCCCGGCCCCCCGGAAAACTGGCGATCGTATCTCCAGTTAATATTTCACAGCTCTATTTAACTCTGCCTCAGATCTTTGATATGACCGTTCTTTTCCCATTGCGCACTTTCCTAAATCCGTTCCAAACGTTTCGTGAGACCCAAGGTATACTAGCTAACTGCTAGGTCCTTTATTATTGAGACTTTGACCAACGAAGCTTCATGTCGTAATAAGTAATCAGTCAAATCCTATATATATCGTAAAACCATATGTTGGATTTGCTAGTGTATTGTTGATGTTAACGTGAATTTTTTATGGCATAAACGTCCCGAAAATTTATGACGTCTGCAAAAATCTATCTTATACTATACCTATAATCTATATCATGATATGTAGCAGTGTTGAACAGTTCAATTGGACCACGTCTGGTAGGTGATTAGTAGAATGGTGGCCAAACTGTTTGTTATCCCTACGACGCTGGTATTATAAAAAACTATTTGCATACTGAATATCAGCATTAGCGTCTTTCACTCCCACGACACTGAGAGTTACGGAACGACAAAGAACTGAAAAAATACTTCTGTACATTGTGCATTGCTGGTTCATGTACATACTTTTAGGCTGCCGCAATAGGTTAATACCTTGCTAGATTGAAACAAATGTCTTGCCAGATTTTATTATCATCTTTATATTTGTTTGCTTTTTCCATGGAATGGAATCCTCCCCCGCGGGCAAATTACTTACTTATTATTAAAAGGTCGTCCATTACCACGACTTATCTCAATTTAGCTGCGTATTAATTTTTTCAATTTCCTTATTTCTCCTCGAATTAATGTAAAAACTTTAAAATTATCTGCGCATTTTTTTAGAGCTTTTTCTTACATACATATACACTTCATTGTACACCTCAAAAATAACACAAGATAGAACATGAATCTTTAGTTGGGCATCGGGCTGTCTTATCTTCTTCTTTTGTTTTTTGTCTTTTCTTAAGATCTTGCTATCATTATTTATTTTAAAATACCAAGAGTAAAATTAATTAATTACAATACGTACTACCACAAACTAAGTTTGACCGTGGAGTGAGCTCTCAGTCTCAATATGTGAAATGAGCAATGTTTCATACTTTATGTAAAACCTCTTTATATACTTAGGCTATTTTTAACTTAGTTTTAATTTAATTTTAAATCTAGTTTTACTTATATATTCAATGTATTGGCTGTATTTTGTATATTTTTATGTGTTTTACCATTAAATTAAATAATTTGTATTCCTAACATACAGTAAAACGTGCTTTAGTGGGACCTGAATAAGTGACAAACCTCCATAGCTGGTACTCCTGCTGAGGTCCCAACAGTTTAGTACTGAATTACCTCTGTTAGTGGCATAAAAAACAAACCTGTATATCTGTGATTAATGACTTCGATTTTATCGTCATAATTACCTCTATATTTGAGACAGCGAGTTTATTTTACCTCTTTTGTTGAGACTATATTTTTAAGAATACTTTTGCAAAATTGTTTTCTTTTATTTCATATTTAAGTATACCTCTATAACTGAGATAACGTCAATTTATTACTTAGATCTCTAATCTCTAACTCAGACTTTATTGCTACTATATTTTTGTCTTGTTTACTAATTCTTTGTCTTCCCGAAAATTCTGCACTTGACTATTCGTGCCTAAATGTCCTCAAGTTACTTCCAAAATACAAACTAAAATGACACTTTTTTTTTTTTTTTTTTTTTGACTGACGGATTCTGTATACATCTTTGTACTGTTAATAAAAACGTTCTTGGTATTATGTGTTTATAAACCTTTTTGTTATATATTTAAAAGTCGCACCTCTTTTGCGAAAATAATCTATTATCTTACCTCTATCAACGGAACCGTCTGTAAATGAGACAGATATTAATTACACTTGAATATCTGAGGCACTAGTAAAATAGAATACCTCTTTAAGCGAGACACATTTGCCGGTCCCTTGAAGTTCCAGTTATTTCAAGGTTTCAAAGACAAAAAATATTTATTTGTAAACATAGGTTCATAGGTCTTACAATCATTTATATTAGTGTATCTCTATGTTTTGCCATCAGGTATACAAATATTTTAAGTCAAGATGGAGCATGCGTAAACAGTTATAATTCTTCATCTGTCATGTACTCCCTTAGTGAATACAAGGCTTTTTTTTTTTTTTTTTTAACTAGGAATTCAAACAAGCTTTTTTGTTTTTGTTTTGAACTCTACCAATCCTTCTAACTGAGTTATATTTCTTGGCAATTTATTGTATATTTTAGGTGTTATCCCGAAAATACTTTTAGCAAGAAAAGCTGTATTTACCGATTTCACATACATTTTGTTACAGCGGCGAGCACTTTTAACAACAGAAAATTGGCCCATATTGGCTTTGACGTATACTGCTGTTTCATAAATATATTGGCATGGTAATGTCAGTATGTTGTGCCTAACAAAATGTGTTTTTCACGATTCTGTGCTTGGTAACCTGCATACTGATCGTAAACATTTTTTTTTTGTGCCTTAAAGGCGATCTCTCGCGGTCTGTGGAATTGCCCCAGAATATGACGCCGTATCTCAGAGTTGAGGTAACATACCCGTGGGAGGCGGTTAATACAGTTGGCCAGCTTACTATTTTACTAAGGTTATATAAAGTTCCAACTCAACCTATTGTCTATACTTAATCCTAAAACTTTGTAATGTCCGTTTCATCAATTTGGTGTTTTTTGTATGTCACAGTAAGATTAGGTAATCTTTCAACTCTTCGCTTGAAACTCATATTTTTGTTTTATTCAAGTTGATACCTAAATTATAATTTTTCAGCCATTCTATTACTGTCTCTAATGCGTTATTTATTTTGATCTGCAATGTGTGCGGGTCTTTTCCAGTAAATACAATCGTACTATCATCGGCGAAAAGAATCATGGGATGATCTATAGCTAGTGAAAAATAACGGGCCCAAGACACTGCCTTTTTTCTTTCTTTAAAATCTGATGATACACACATTTCTGTTTTTGTTTGAGTACAAAGTTTATTAATTTTAACCACTTGTTTTCGTCCAGTTAAGTATGACTTAAGTAGATCGTGGACGTTACCGCGTATGCTATAATAATATAATTTATCTAACAGTATGGTATGGTCGCCAAATCAAACGCCTTGACATGCCCATGTATAATGCACAGACTGGTCTCTTTTCATCGACTTCTTTCATAATTATTTGTAAAAGATCGAAAATTGCCATATTGATACTTATTTTTTCTTTTCTGAAGCCTTTTTGTTCTGCCGCAAATAGGTTGTGAGTTTCAAAGTATTGGTACAAAACGTTGTAAATGACTTTTTCTATTATCTTTAAAAAAAAAATGATTGATGATTTCACTGTATCTTTCTTTCTTTCTTTCTATCTTTCTTTCACTGTATATATGTATATATCTTTATCGGATCTTGCTTATTTTTACGCGCAGTTGTATACGTTTTAAATTAACAATGAAAGTAGTATCTACTAACTTTAACTCTGTCAGTGGTCGAGTCATGCATTTAACGACTGTTAGAAATATGATTGATCTGACCAGTGGTATTAACAGCCCATTTTTTTTTTTTTGCGTCTGATCATAGCTAAAATAGAACTTAAGCTCTGTTGTGTTGACCCACTATTCATAAGGTTTAACTAGGCGTTGCCTGAGCATTTAGAGCTACCCCAAACCAGCAGCGATAAGTGAGTATTTCCAAAGAACCGGTGTTCTTCACAGTTGCAAAGCATTCGTGTATTGAAATGTTAAAGCATTATAGAACACGCTTAATTGTGCTCGAGCCTGAGGTATGCCAAAACCAGGATTCTCAACACCATGAAAACTGTTCTGAGGACCGCACTGTATTTTGACTGTAATTTTGTCAGGAATAAAGGTTTTTTCTTTCTTATTTTCTTTCTTCCTTTCTAAACCTAGGCCTCTGAGCCCTACGAAAACTGTTCTGAGGATCACTAAATCTAGGCCTCTGAGTCCTACGAAAACTGTTCTGAGGACCACTAAACCTAGGCCTCTGAGCCCTATGAAAACTATTCTGAGGACGAAATGTCACAAAACTGTTCTGAGGACCGTGAAGTTGATTTGAGCACTGCCAAACCTGTATTCTGAGCACTCCCAAAGTGTATCAATGATATGTTGGTTTTGATTGATACTTAGTCATAATTTTGAGTATCGCTACCTAGTTAGATTGGTTGAGTATTAAATATACACTTTGTTTCTGAGCTGAAAGCATGAAAATCATTATTTTCAACTATTTTTATATTCTTCACCTCTGCCAAGAGCCACCGAGAGCGCTATATACATAGTAAGGCAGGTGTCTTTCACTATGTGATTTTTCAATAAGATGTCCGGCGATATGCATGTTTCAGAGACCGAATATTGCGTTTCTTCAATCATCGCATATCGTCAATAGGCGCCATTACATTATTTGTTATGACCGTGCAACGTCACATGACGTCCCATCCCATAGTGTATCGTTTATGAATGATGTAAAACTGGTTCAAACATTCGCTATTCAACTCAACCTCTTTTGTTTATAATCATGCACTGTATCTTTCACAGCCTTGACAAAATTGTAAAATGACATCAGTGAATAAATTAAATTATTTTGTAAATCATTTCTCGGATTACACTTACACTTCTATGCTATAAAATTTACGTCTGCTATTGACTTACAAGTGTCACTTGCAACGGTTCGTATTTCATTATTTTCATTAGTTATCGATGGATAGTTTCCGTATGAATCTCAGTTTATATACATTGGTGTGGACGTGCAGTCCAAAGTGTTTGCGACATCTAGCGCAACGTTCAGGTCTTTGTAGGTATAAGGAAATACTTAATTGTGAGCTTTGGATCAGTTATATTGGTTTTCCGAATCTTTCAGACCTTGGTTATCAATGTTTGTAGAGATTTTTCTCTCTTCTCCTTATAAGTACTGTATTCATTACGGATTTGGTCAAATAGTTATATAACGCCCGCTCGCTAAAATAGTAGTTTATTTTTGGTCGGTCACCATCAGTGTGTACTTCTATTGTCACATTAATACTAATGGTATTTAGTCTCACTTTCTATTCCTTCTCTTTTACCACCTATGTAAGGTCGGGTCTCCTTGTCAGTTTGCACCAGACCGATTAATTTCTGGGTTGTCTGTTCATCTACGATCAGGTTCTTTTTTTTTTTTTTTCTTTTTTTTTGAAATTCAAATATTTTATTTGTGAAACAGGTATACAAACGTAGATATGGTAGGGTATCAAAAAACACGTGTCTCTGTGTTTTGCCACAAGGCGTATAAAATTCAACCGAATTAAAATTACGACTTCATTACGATCACAATAATACATACATTAAAACAAAAATGCAATGTCAAATACTTAAAAAATAAATAATATTAATTGTAATAACTCATAATTTTCAATTGGATATTGAAAACTAAAAAAAAAAATAACGCAATTAATTGCTAAATAAGTATAAGGCATTCCTATGTCTAAGTTATCATGCATGTCAACTAAATACTCTTTTACCGAATTGTATGCTTTTTTTTTTCTTTTTTGTCAAATAACTGTGTATTCACATTACATCTTCTCTAATATTGGACTATCACGTGGATTTTGGTCTACCTCTTCCTCTCGTATGTTTGGGAAGGCTAAGTGCAAGGTTAACTATATTATGGTCTTTTCCTCCTTCTTGAGTGTGTCCGAACCATCGCAGACGGGTTTCGAGAAGCTTGTCTTCGATTGGAGCTACTTTAAAATTTTCGTGGACGTTACGTTTTGTTATTAGTGTCATTATCATTGCCATGCACGCATGATATCTGTTCTGAGAGTTTTCTTCTAGGAGGCAAAGATTTTCGCCAGTTTTTCTGCGGTTCCCAAGATTGGAACAATATACGTTGCTACGTAGGACATCAAAGTTATTTAGTAATAATCGTCTCTTTTGTTGTGTCCTAAATGTGTCTCATCATCTTAAGATTATACAAACGTGGCATTAAATAATATTCTCCGTAATACATATTTATTACCTGTCGGAGCAGCAACCACCAGGCGTTCTTATGTGCCCAAGTGATGTATCTTCTAAGTGTATATATTATTTGATATTATCAAGTATTTCTAATTATTAAGTGCCCGACTAGCCTTATTCCTAGAGATACAAATTGCTTTGAAATCATTTGTGAGCTGTGAAAACCAAGTGCCAGATGCAGCCTTTATGATTATACTTGGGCCCAGATTTGCCTCCCAGAGAGGCGTTAGACTCATCGGCCTCCACATCGTGTATGTGTCTGATAAACCTGATTGCTAATAAACATTACACTAACTAATGCAGTTTAAAAATAAAACATAGTCCACTAAACATAACCACCCACAACACCATTGTACCTCAGGTAGACGCAACCCGGTACCTCGGCTTCGTGCTCGGTTCAGGGTTGACATGAACATCAGGTCATAACAAAATGACTATGGTATGTGACAAGCTGTCCGCAGCATGCTTACGCACTGTCTAGACCTATAATATTGTTTCCCAGTAACTTGAGGAAAGCTTAATTCAGTCGTTTCCACTTGATTCTAATTCATCATCAGATCTGTGGGCAATATCTGCCAATCGTGACAGTGTTCAAATTCTAAAGCGAACCTTGCGCATCATCGACCGAAAACCGGGTACACCATCTCGTGACAGTAATTCTTAGACAAAATAACATCATTATAGCCAGACTAGGTGCTATTTGACCCTGAGGCAATGTCGCTGTAAACCGCATAATATATGGCAATAGTGTACATACGTCATGTATAGTCGGGGCAGTGAGTATTGGCTTTGAGTTCTTTGTTGAATGTAAAAATTCTATGGTTAAAAATAAATACCTATTCATCCATATCTGATTCCAAGTACGAATTCGATATGTGACTCCGAAGATTCTAACCTTAAGTTTCGCTTTCAAGACCGCCAACCTCAATTATAAAACGTTCTGTCTAGGATTCGACTAAAAGACCCTTTTTCTTTATGCGTCTTCAATTTATATTACAATATTTTAATATGAACGGAATGACTAGTTCCATCCATCCAACCAAACTAACCAGTTCAAGCAATACCTACGACATGTCAGTACTAATAATGTCAACAACCAATTTCAAGACATTGTTTATAGAAATACTAGACAACCCGGCATCCTTTTTATGCTGTAAATTATTTAAATTTATTAAAAAGAGGCTTTCTGATATCGCTATAGATTGCATTCAGCATATTTTGTGTAATTTATTTTTCAATTGAGATGTATTTCGTCTTCCTTGCTGTTTGTTTACATCGTTGACATTCGATGATTTTTAACGTCTGTTTTCAAAGACTATCCTTGCCAGTAAAAGAAATTAGTTCCATTAAAAAATTCGCAACTTGGCTAGGGTCAAAAATAAACTTGTCGTGCTATAGTATACAAGTGCCAAGTGTATACATATTGACTGCTTGTTCATACATACGAACAAACCTACATAACTATAAAATCGGCGGCACCTGTTAAAGCCCTCGTGCCGGTGCCTGGCTAAAGCTCGCGCGGTACTCACATATATATAATTATATATCTTTTCCCGAACACATTAAAACAGCTGAGAGTGATGCTTGTAAATGAGTTTCTTCAGAATGATCATTGACCCTAACACAGTCCAAAAACGGTACATTCTATGTATTTAGACTTAAACTATTTTGAAATAAAATATTTGGAATATTGGTCTTTAGACTTGTAATTGTACATTTATCGTCGTCTAGTACCCATAACACAAGCCTTATTGAGCTTACTATAGGGCTAGTTTGATTTGTGTAAGAATGTGCCCTAATATTTATTTATTTATGAATAAATAATCTGAAATCTAATATTAATTTGCCTCTGCATGAGAGTCCAATTACGTAATATTATAACAGTCCGAATTACATATCTTTGCTTAAGATTACTGAAACAATAACATTTGATGATAATCGAGTTGGTAGACGTATTCTACCCATGAGTCGAACTTTTCAGTTGCACCTACAAAACGTATTTGTGAATGTATGTGATCACTTAACATAGTCACGTGAGTGATCTGAGTATTTACTTCCTAGTCACAAATGACTTTTATTTATACAATAACTCTGGGCACTACTATGTAAGTAATGGTTTACTCGTACAGCTAACGGATTAAAATAAACTACAATAAAGCTTTCATAACCATTTTAGATCCTAATTCAGAGTATAGTATCGGAGTCGACCAAACTAAGTGTTTACAATTTTGTGGTGTAGACTTGTTGTATATACCAAATTGCTGTGGCTGTGGTTACGCGTGTAGGATATATTCATGATTAAAATGTAAGTAATTTTACTATTACATTTTTCTTTCTGTTATGATGGAAATCTTTGAACGATTAATATCAATATAAATATTTATATATTATATTGATTGTGGTAAATAGTGCAATTGACAACATTGTCAACGTATCCAATGAATCTTCATTGATTTATATTTCAAGGCTCCACCTGATCTATTGTGTGACAGATACTCTACCACTGAGTTACATCCCCTGTTTGATCACACTGAGCATCACGCACGACTCAACACAGTACACTCACTATATGCGATACCTAATATGTTTGGACTCACTTCCTTAACTCTTTAACTCCCACCGTCTTTTATTTATTGTTTTTGTTTATTCAAATATGCCTTCAGAGAGCACTTTTGCAAATCAAAACGGATTCAACCTTTATACTTGATTAAGTTACATTTGGTGGTGGTACCAGGTGGTAGTCATACTGAAGCTTCCAGGCATCTTTGTCTTCTATGTATTGGCTAATTGTGTAAAGAGCTTTCTTTAATAAAGTAGATTTTACGTTCTCTTGAATTTACGTTCTGTGAGCGCAGTGATTTCATTAGGGTTTTTATTATAAAACCGTATAGTTTCCTAGAAAGATTTTTATTTTATTTTAGATAGCCCAAACGTAGGTACAGCTATTTTATCTTTGTTCCTAGTATTGAAATTATGATTGTCACTATTTAATTTAAATTAATATAAGTTTTTACGCACGTGCATGATGTTTTCATAGATGTACAAGGATGGTAGGGTCAGTATGTTTATCTCTTTGAAGAGTTCTCTTAAGGAGTCGCGAGAACGCCTCTCATATGGCACGAATAGCACGCTTTTGCAAAATAAATATAGTCTCGATGTCCACAGCCGCACCCCACAACAAGATTCCAGATATTAGACTATGAAAATATGCGAAGTAGACTAATCTCGCTGTAGTTGTCTATTTATAAACCACATAAGCTTCAGAGCTTAGTTTCTCCGTTTTCTGATTCATTACTGACTGAAAGTATCTAATAGAAAAAAAAATATGAACTTCTCCAACTTTTTTTTTTCAATTATGTTCTCATTTTTTTTTTAAAGCCAATTGTAGTCATATTCATATAACACGTGTCTTTCGACATTATTTTCACGTAATTTGAATCCATCAGCCGCCCATTATTAATTATTTATGATGTTTAAAAAGTTTTCGTCACACTAAACATTTATCAATTGTATTGTTCTGATAGATCACCTGGTTTTTATTGAATATATTTAATGTGATATCTGTTCACTTTATCGAAACCTACTTACAGGTAGTGGCTTGCATACTGGCATAGATAGAAGTGTGTCAAATTCGTATTCTAGCTAGTAACCGTTCCATGGTTGATTTGTTTACTTTTTGTATTGTCAGTCGGTCTATAACATCTCATACGTGAGCAGTCTAATAAATTCCTTATACACTTTATCCTGTTTTATCTGCGTTAATCTACTGCTAAATAATATACCCAACAGTTTTAACTGTCAATTTTGTAAATGAAGCACCTACTGGCATAATACAGTGACAGTTTGCTGTATTGTCATGTATGTCTACTCCTTTGTCTCTGTGTGTCTTTTGTGTAGTGAATAAATGTCTTCTTTTCTTTTCTTTTTTTTTTATGTATGTTTTCTGTAAAGTCAGAAACGACTAATCTGCTTAAGACTGGCTTAGATCCCAGCACCTCCACCATGTCGCGAAGCCACTTCTGATCACTCTCGTGGCCGCGAATGAGTACCTATAGCACTCTAGCTTAGGTGAAAGTATTAGCACATATGCATCTATAAACATACTCTAACAACTTGCGGAATCCTTTATATATCTGACATATGGGCTGCCGCCTGGTGCGTACCAGCTCCATATGAGGTGTGGGGACCGTTGTCCCCGAGAATGTCCTCCAACCTCCCCTTATAGACATCCCTTACCACACAACTGATACTGTTCCAATCCACACGCTACTGATCCAGTTATAATTACCCGGGTGCACCCCTGATTGATACTGATATGGACTGAGGCTGAGACTACCGAACCTGAGACGCTGTTGTTACACTTGTTACTAATCCTCTAACACTAAAGAACTCCAGACTAAGAACCGTGTTATCGCATGTCCGTGATCTGTAGGAAAACCTTATTCATATACATGATAAACCGTCACGCCTCTCAAAGAGAATAAGACATGTAGCCGCACATAAATACATCACATCATAAACAGTCATCGTCCGACCTGTGTAAATGATACCAAATCGTAACAATATCATAGGATGCATCGAAAGTGATTATGGAAAGAGCTCACCCAGGTTTTCCTCCAAATTTAACACTACAAATCTGCACGTAACTGTTCGTTCACAATCTAGCTGTCAGGAACTCAAACTCCTCGCCTACCCGTCCATTATAAACATGATTTCTTGTAGGTGTTGCTACATGAAATAAATCGGCTGTTTGAGACATCATTATTAACATCGTCATAAATGTAAGTATACTATCGTGAATCATGACTATTCACGACAGCAGCCGAGCCAGCATTAATTCTGGTGCCCGAAAGATGGGTCGGCGCCAAAGTGTCTACACACGTAGCGTCACATACCAAGGGACGACCCAACTTCCAGGCTATAAACTATATGTATACCAAAATTCATCTTAATCCGTTGAGCCGTTTTTGCGTGATTGAGTAACAAACATCTAAACATCCAAACTTTCGCATTTATAATATTAGTAGGATTAAATAAAACGATCAAGTTACAGTGGCCTAGTGGTTCAGGCATGCGGCTGTCAAACGGCAGTCGTGGGTTCGAATCCCAGCTCATACCAATGAGTTTTTCGGAACTTATGTACGGAATATCATTTGATATTTACCGTTAGCTTTTCGGTGAAGGAAAACATCGTGAGGAAACCTGCATACATCCGAGAAGAAATTCAAAGAGGTATGTGAAGTCCCCAATCCGCACTGGGGCAGCGTGGGGACTACTGCCCGTTCTCTCTCATAAAAACATTATAGTTTACACTTCAGCCCAGAAATAGAGTCAACTTGAACGATCCATAATTTATTTTTGGTTTTTACGTGCATTTATAAAAGCGTGTTTTTCTAGTGTTTTTTAAACTATTATTTAGTTATTTAAAGATAGGTATATCGATAAACAAATATTTTTTTTTCATTTCATTTCATTTTTCATTTTTTTTCATTAACAATACAAGATTGTATTTGAACTTACTTTAGACTAAAACCAACAGTACATTTCCTTATACATAACTCAATCAATCAAATAAATTAAAATACATTAAAACACAAACAGTCAAATAAATTAAAATACATTAAAACACAACCAACCAAGTAATTTAAAATTCATTAAAAATAGAACGCATCATAATAAAAATTTGCTACATTTCAGTTTTAACTAATATCACTAAAATTAAAATTAAAATATTTAAATTACAAGTACAATATAAAATTCAATGTCATTTTGTAACAGTTTAGTCACACCTTTTTCATAAATTCTTCTACCGAATACAAGCATTGTTCTAACAAAATTACCTTAAGTTTCTTAGCAAGCATGTTTGCATTTGTGAGTAATTTCAATTCGCGCGGCAGATGCTATAACTATCTACAACTTTAAAAAGGAGTCCAACTCCCGCAATCGAAGGATTAGTAACTGTAAATTTAAAAAGACTTTATCACGCAATCCGAGCCGACTGCACGATTATTCGGCCCCCGGATCGAAGGATCTTAGCAAACGGACAAATCACACTTGACATATTTTTCCGCGAATTACTTGGGGGTACACTGGGCGCTAAATTACTTAATAGTACATTTCGATGCTAGTGCGAAAAGTATGTCATTACGTCACGAGTACCGAGATATCTAGCCACGAGCCGTAGGCGAGTTGCAAGACTCGGGACGAGTGAAGAATGACATTTCCGCACGTGTATCGAACGACGTTTTTTAATACACTTGCGAAAAAATAAAAAAAACAAGAAGTAAGGAAACTTTTATATTATTAATTCTGTAAAATCATTGTAATACAGATGAAAAGTAATGAAGTTGTTCAAAAAAATTTTTTTTAATACAGTTCTATTCTATCTTATGTATTTTTTATTGACATAATAATTAATGGTACAATTTGTACAAGGAAAAGTAAAAAGCACTAGTTCGCGAAAACCAACTTTCCGCACGCTAAACAGCTACGTAAAGTAGCACTTTTTGAGCAACTGTATTAAAAAATGTTTTTTTGCCGTAGAAGGTTGCCCAAGTAGGTATGTAGGTATTTTTTATTATTATCTTCTATGTTATTAGTTTTTTCTCCCCGGATTCACAACACTTCAAGGACTGACTTACTCCGAATGATGTTTATGTATAAAAGTAATATGTGGTGAACGGTGTTGGTCACACATATTGTATTTATGTATAAGGATAATTAATATTAAGATTTCCTTGTATTGACTGTTTCTTTACCTAAAAAAAAAGAAAAAAAAAAGAAAAAAGTTGAAAGAAGTATCCTATACTATTAAACGAGCAATCCTTCTAATCTAATCTAATCTAATATTATAAATGCGAAAGTTTGAATGTTTAGATGTTTGTTACTCAATCATGCTTAAACGGCTCAACGGATTTGGATGAAATTGTGCACGAAGATAGTTTATAGCCTGAATTAAAATATAGGATAGTTTTTATCCCGGGTCCATGCAGATGAGGTCACGGGCGGAAGCTAGTATATACATATACATATTTAAACTGGGTGGAACAGATCGATGGACTTTTAAGCAAATGGGATGTAGATCAGGTTTAGTACTTTACTTCTCACCTAGTAACCATATTAATATTTCTAACAGTTACCGAGATACAACTTGTTAAACTTTGGTGAAAAAAACTGTATGTTTCAACCCTATCCAGTAGATTTAATGACGTCAGCAAGATCAAGTAAATTACAAACAGCAACATTATGAACTGACCGTTGACAGACCTTATGTCATTGCAATAAGGTTTAAGAATAATTAGTTCACTGTATGTGATGGTATGACTTGTGACATTGTGTCAATTTCAAATGTAAATAATAACTAAGTATAGAATTAGGGTTGTCACTAAGATATTACTATTTATATATATTTACAATCACGTTCTCGGAAACGGTTCTAACGATTTCGATGAAATTTGGAATATAGGGGTTTACGGGGGCGAGAAATTGATCTAGCTAGGTCTCATGTCTGGGAAAATTCGTCCGTATTTTCATCCAAGCAGAGCTCGGTCGCCCAGGGACTACAAGTCAAATGTGGTTGTAATCACGCTCAAACCACTGGAACGATTCAGATGAAATCTGGTATGTAATGGAGATGGTTTTTATCCCGGGAAAGAACATAGGATACCTACTTTTTATCCTATAAGTCATCCCCTAAAGGGGTGAAATGGGGGGGTGGAAGCTTGTATTCGTATAGAATAATAACAAGTTCCACGCGGGCAGAAGCTAGTAAAAAAATAATTGGGAATGGATGAAAATTTTAGAAATGCCTGATTATTTTTTTGGTGATAGGAATAACCTTCCTTAGCACCAGAAAAAAGTTACAGATTTTTCAGCTGCGTCAATTTTTTTTGAAAAATATAAACAGTTTCCTCACTTACGTTTTGGGTCAGTTACGGCACCTTCCTCGATCGGTCTCATATTACAAAAAAAATATATATTAAATATGTGTGGTAAACTGACACTGGCAATGATATTGACACTTGCAGCAGCTATATTGATCATTACCAGTGTCAGTTTACCACAGATATTTAAGATAGCTTTTTGTAATATGAGACAGATCAAGGAAAGTGTCTATTTACCGTTCTTGTCCCAAAACGTAAATGAGGAAACTGTTTATATTTTTCAAAAATAATTGTCGCAGCTGAAAAATCTGAAACTTTTTTCTGGTGCTAAGGAAGGTTATTCCTATCACCAAAAAAATAATCAGGCATTTCTAAAATTTTCATCCATTCCCCATTTAATCCCCTCCCAGTGTGTATCCAGCCCGTCATCCGGATCACAGTGAAGTCCTCTCAACGGATTCCAGTTCGCGATTCGGGACATTTTTCCCGGAATCCTTCGGAATTATCGGCTCGAGGGCTGTTTGGAACAATTGGTGCGATGTGATCGAATGTACTTTTATTTTACGAATTAGAGATACTAGTAATCGAGAGTAGGGACAAACACTTAGGCAAAAAATAAAAAAATAAACGAAAAACCCGACTGCTTTTTGGCAAATATTATAGCCTATGTCACTCCCACGATTAAGAGTAATCCAAAGACACCTCATACATCAAAAGCCATCAAGCCGTTTAGGCAACATGAGACCACAAAGAAACAGACATACATACATACATACTTACATACACTCGAAAAACATTACCCTCCTCCTTTGGCAGTCTGGTGAAAACATAGAATATCGGGTTATTGCGAATTGGAATATTATATTCGGAGAGATAATTTTACATACCTATTTATACCTACATTAAAGACATCAAAGCGTTTTAAAAAAAAACTGTAGGTACATTTTTTTTTTCAGATTTCGTTTTTTTTTTTGTTTTTTCTTACTCAGAATCGTTGATACTATCGATCCTCATACAGGAAAAAAAGTGTCCCAGGTTTTACTATGTAAGTTTTTTCTTCCAGTGCGTCACGACCATATAAATAAAAAAAAACCGGCCAAGTGCGTGTCGGACCACGCAAAACGAAGGGTTCCGAGCCTATTAAAAAGGTCGTATCGTCACAGAAATTTTACGGCACTTACGTCCTTTTCTTTGAGGAAGGCAGTTTTTCAGCAATATCTCGAAAACCTCTGAACCGATCTTGTTCAAAACAATTTTCGGTGAATGAAATTAATAAGCCCTATGTTCATGAATTTTTCCATATTTTTAAAATACACCGTTGAAAAATTAGAGGGGGGGGACAGAATTTTAGTGACTTTCGGGGCGATTATCTCCGACGCTATTCAGTTAATCAAAAAAAAATGCTTAGAAACCTTATATATATTTTGAAAGGCCTATCGATTGATGTGCCACACGGGGGGTCACAATGAAAAAAAATATTTTGACTTTTAGTTTTATGTATGGAGTGCACCCATAATTTTTTTTTTGTCATTTTAATTACAAAACTATGTAGCGGCTAACAAAATACACCTATCCTCAAAATTTTATTCAAATACACCTTATAGTTTTCGAGTAAAATGCCTGTGACATACGGACAGACGGACAGACGGACAGACGGACAGACGGACAGACGGACAGATGGACATGACGAAACTATAAGGGTTCCGTTTTTGCCATTTTGGCTACGGAACCCTAAAAAGACTGCATATAACATACATACTGTAACGATCTGGAATGAAATATTTTGGACACTTTTTTTCTTGTATGAGGATCGATAGTATCAACGATTCTGAGTAAGAAAAACCCAAAAAAAACGAATTCTGGAAAAAATATTAATGTACACTTTTTTTGAAAAACGCTCAGCAGTGTCATTCTACTTTTTATTATCAAGATAGGGTTTTTTACGGTTAACTTATGGTTACCTTTCTGTGTGGTAACCACCACATCCGATATACTTAGCATAGCAATAGGGTTACCCTATCAGTAAGGGCCTTATCATAAGGTTACCATTATGGATAGGGTTTTAAAAACAACCACTAAAATTAGCCTATGGAAAACCCTGATTACGGTAACGGTTCCGGTCCCTGGAGCCGTAGCATGGTTGGCCTTGTCACGCGATAGGTGATAGGATAGAGCGTGCGTCACTGGCTGACACCGTTCGATAGAACAAGACGACGCTCTTATCTTGTCACTTGTCGCGTGATAAGGCCAACCATGCTACGGCTCGTAGGTACATGATGTTTTCCTTCACCAAAAATATATCAAAAGTTTTTTTTGAAAAACCTAGTGGGTTTTGAACCTCCATATTGGTAATGCCCATATACCATGCACGCGTACACTTCTTGACTATAGTTTTCTCTAACCCTTAGAGCATACATAACTGGGGCAGCCTTTCAGTAACTTACCCCTCTGTAAAAAACCTTGCACAATGTGCAAACAATCATACAAAGACAATTTCACAATCGATCACAAAATCGCCTCGCAAGAGAACACTGATCATAAAAATGCTCGCATGTTGCTGTAAGCACTTGATATTATAAACATTCAACCACTTCAAGCTTTCAATATACAATTGAGTTTCAATATTAAGATATTCCCCCCGCCCCCGCAAAATTCGGCAGACTTTTTTGTACGCAAATACGACATAAGGCTACTCCAGTTATGTATGCTCAAAGCTCTACCCATACAAAACGCATTACATACTAAATGACTTCAAGACATAATGTCATAATTGATTCAATGATCAAAGAATCGACGTAAAAGCTTACCCGGGGCTCCTAATGTCAATTTCAGTACATTATCATAAGCAGATTATTAACATAATAATAAATTGGATGGATGAAATGAGGGCTTGCTTGAGTTCGCATGAAGGCCAACTTGTCATCAATTGTTTATCTGTATTGTTTTTCTATACTGATATTAACATTATAACATCAGTACAAATACAGATAGAGGTAAAGTTTGTGAATGTGTAGGTATGCATCTTTGTAAGGGTAATCTCGCGAACTACTGTTCGAATCTGAAATGTAATAAATATAGAGGCCTCGGCAGCGAGTACGACTTTGTACCCTTTGGCGTCGAGACCCTCGGTCCGTGGGCACAGATTATATAATCGTGGGGTCCCAGTGCGCATAAGTTATTTGCAGAAATCGCGAAACGTCTGGTCGATGTGACCGAAGAGCTGGCGGCTTTCTCGCGCAACACATCAGCATTGCAATTCAGCGAGGAAATGCCGCCAGCATCCTCGGTACAATGCCTCGAGGGCCTTTTTTAGATTTAACTTAGTTTTAATTTATTTTAGTTAATGTAAATCATAATCTTGTATTTACTTTCAATAAATAAATTTACTTTCTCATCCGATTTCTAAAATTATTTCATGAGTATCGTGAGGTCGGTTTATTAGTACCTAATGTACTTTTTTTCTGTTGTCAAATACCCTATTGAATCTTTTTAGGGTTCCGTAGCTCAAAAACAATAAACGGAACCCTTATAGGATCACTCTGTTGTCTCTCTATCAAGACCCTTTATCTCAAAAACGCGTGAAGGTATCGAGTTGAAATTAAAACCATAATATATAGTCTACAATCCTTGAAGCGGTGAAAAAAATCAGTTCTAAGTTAACGTAAATAAAAGATACGGTCGTGTATGTCGCAAAAAAATTGTATTTTTCGATGCTAGTGCGGAAAGTATGTCATTACGTCACGAGTACCGAGATATCTTGCTACGAGCCGCAGGCGAGTGGCAAGACTCGGGACGAGTGAAGAATGACATTTCTGCACGTGTATCGAACGACGTTTTTTAATACTGTCGCGAAAAAATAAGAAAAACCACAAATGAGGAATTTTAAACTTTTATATTATTCATTCTGTAACATCATTGAAATAGAAATGAAGTTAATACAGTTTAAATGCAGTTTAATACAGTTCTATCTTATTTATTTTTTATTGACATAAAAATTAATGGTACAATCTGTACAAGGAAAAGTAAAAAGCACTAGTGCGCGAAAACCAACTTTCCGCACGCTAAACAGCTACGTATAGTAGCACTTTTTGAGCAACTGTATTAAAATACTTATTTACGATACAAGTGCAGAAAATAGGAAATACGCAACGAGTGGTGATAAATTAAAACACGACCGAAGGGAGTGTTTTAAATCGACACGAGTTGCGAATTACCTATTCGCACGTGTATCGTACAACGTTTTACAGTACATATGGCTCTTTAAAGTGTCAACATATGCACGGAAAGTGCTCATTTCCGCACTAGTGCGGGAAAGTAACACCATGTGTACTGTTAAGTATATTTCGACACTTTCAAGGATTCTCAAGGGAATCAAAATTTATAGGGATTGAAATACTGCATAGTTTTCCGGTGATCTAGAACTATGAAATGTCTTACGTGTACGTTCGGTTGCGTGTGTTTAAAAATACATGTTTTTTTGTAACAAATAACTGGGGGAGGTGAGGCTTTTTGTTAACAATAAACAAAACGAATGTACTAAAACATCTACCTACACTTCAAAATTCAAATTAAAGGAAATTAACAGCTACCTAGTGAGAGCTTCATTTTATTTTAAAATGTCCTTTTTTTATGACGTTTCAACGCTATGCTACACACAGCAATACATACTTTAAAAAAATACTCCAATTACGGTTTGAGTCAGAAGGGTGAAAGGATATATTATCACCCGGATGGATAGTTTATCACCCGGATTAAAATATAGGATAGTTCTTATCCCGAGTCCAAGCAGACGAAGTCGAAGGCGGAAGCTAGTATTTAAATAAAAAAATACAGTACCTAATTTTTTTTTCTATATCATTTAAAATTTGCGTAAATGGGACAACATTTAAGGTAGAAGTACCTACTAGTGCCCGACATGTCAACATAAAATACTTATTTGAATCACGATATTATGCTCATTTAAGATGTATTAAACAGTTTCATACGGTTTGGGAGACGAGGTATTTACTCAAGTTACTGATATGGAATTCGTTTCATATGGTGATCTTATAAAAAATCCTGATAATATAAGAATTGTAATCAATCCGAATGTACGAGTAAATGGCAGGCGGTTATACTGGCAGTCCCAATAGATGTCATTTTTTATTTCAGTACAAATGTCATGAATGACAGACTGACATTTATTGGGACTTGAAGGTTTAACTCATTGTCCCAATTGATGGCAGCTGGTTTTAACAAATATGTTCATAACTTATAAATAAGTGATTTGCCTTGAAATTGTGATAAGAAATATTGAAGTCACTAGCATTTAGTAACTTAAAAATGATGTCGTGATCAATCTTAGTTTATTATTCGCTAGTTAAATTATATTCGTCGAGTACTAGTACCGCGTCGGGCACTAGTACTTCTACCATAGTTACAGATGAAGTTAACATAATGCTATACTAACATAATGAAACCATCACAACACAAAACTATGAGTCACAAACGTAAGTGGCCGTATGTTTGTGGTCCTGTTAGCGACGACCGTTTTAACACCTTAACCTTGTTTGCTCTACGCCCTTTTAAACGCCGAGTACTTGCCGCCTTTTAGTCGTTTTATCGATAGCTTTGTGAGTGGGCTTCCGAATATTTCGAGCTTGTCGCAAGATTGACTTTTTTTATTTTTTTTATTTAAAGTTCCAAATAATTCTAGTTCTTACGTATCGCAGAGTTTCATTGTATTACTTGCTAAAGCCATTAATGGCTTATTTACAGCTAGAGTTCGGATTAACTATTTACTAGGTATGTAGTTTACATTCAAATATTTTTTAACTAAACGAGACTTAATCACATATGTAATCTATTTATATTAACCTATGTGGTTTAGTAAAAATAATGTGTGTGGATCGTGACAGTTTCCATAAACATTGTGTACTTGCATTCCGTTTACTGTATCACTGGTGAACAATAACAAAACTATCATTAGGTTACATATAAATATAACTTACAAGGCGTAATCATAGTTGTTACTTGACATATAATGCTTGTTTACATCTTTAGCTGATGTAGGGTTGGATAGGTATAAATCCTGTATGTGTTTTAGGAAACTATTTATTATTTTTGGAAGCATTTATAATGATTGGTTCTCATACCGTAAACATTTTTCATTCTCGGTAATAAAAATCTGTGTGCATTAGATAAACTCCTTAGCCTATCATTACGGTGGTATTCATTCAGCTTGGTTATATATTTATATTCTTCCTTGAGTATAGAAAGTAAACTGTTTTTAGGGTTCCGTACCGACAACCCAGGAAGTCGCCTAAGCTTAAAGCGTCATGAATAATATTATTTTCTATCTTTTCTCACTTTCTTTATAAATAGCAGCGCATCAATGGCGCATGCGCTAAAGAGGCGCGGACAGGGCATGCGTGTACGCACCTCGTTAGCGACGCTAATGGCGGCCGGCGGGAGGGAAAAAGGGGGAGATGGTCACACAGAAAAATACTTAAATCGAGAAATGCATTAGGAAAATTGCGAAAGTTTGGATGTTTAGATGTTTGGATGTTTGGATGTTTGGATATTTGGATGTTTGGATGTTTGTTACTCAATCACGCAAAACCGGCTGAACGGATTCAGAAGAATTCTGGTATACATGTAGTGTATAGCCTTTTTTTTTTGTTTAGGAGGGGAAAATGCGTTACGCATACCACCCGGGTGCAGGGGGTGACCCGAGTGGTTATGTGGGACTCCCGTATGGGCTAATGAGACCCACGGTGTACCCACTAAAAACCGCCCACTTGCCGCCACGCCGCCTTGTGGCGAGGTCACGGGAACGCTTGCGCACACATCCGCGACCCCGCCGGCGGCAGCCGCCCACAAGCGGCTCCTTCGCGGATGCCCGAGGGCCCTCCACGACAGGCACGCCAGATGTTTCGGCGCGCCTGCCTCCTCGATCTCCACCAGTTCAGTAGCGGACCCCCCTGAGTCCGCTACGAGGAGATCATGGGTGCGGGAAATTCCAGCACCCGGTGGCGGATCAGGTCTGTGGTTCCGCCACCGACCACGCCTCGACCGCAGAGGATAGGGAAAGTGGCGCACCGTAATACCGGCATTCCTCTTCCTCTGCGGTCCCACCAATGCCGTTTCAGCGGAACGGCCCCGCCAAGTTCGCAGGGGGTAGGGAGAGTGGCGCACCGTTATACCAACACGCCTCTCCCCCTGCGATCCCGCCTCGGCCGCAGAAGATAAGGAGGTACTCCTTTTCTTCTGCGGTCCCTCCCCAACGCATCCTAAGCGGGCTTAGGCAAGCCCGCTAGGAGCGCCCTCCTCGAGCCACACAGGCCGGCCCTGGGTGCCTCTTAGCTTCGCCGTGGGTGACCAGTCCACGGTTACTAAGCCCCCCCGCCCCGACAAGGCGGGCACCCTCGAGGGGGATGTAGTGTATAGCCTAGATTAACATATAAAATACGTTTTATCCCGGGAATCATTCCCTAAGGGGGCGAAATGGGGGGCGAAAGTTTGTATGGAGCTACGATATGAACGAGTTCCAGGCGGACAAAGTCGCGGGCAGAAGCTAGTCTTGAATAAATCGAAAATCATTTTGATTTAATATTATTCTCTCGAAGGTATAACCATCTTGGCTTCTTCAAACTCAAACTCAAACTCAAACTCAAAATGATCTTTATTCAAGTAGGCCTAGTAACAAGCACTTTCAAATCGTCAGTTATTCTTAGTAACGGTGGACTGGTCACCCACAGAGAGAACTAAGAGGCACCCAGGGCCGGCCTGTTAGGGCTGCCGGCTGGCCCGAGGAGGGCGCTCCTAGCGGGCTTGGCCGCTTAGGATGCGTTGGGGAGGGACCGCAGAAGAAGAGGAGTGCCTCCTTATCTTCTGCGGCCGAGGCGGGATCGCAGGGGGAGAGGCGTGTTGGTATAGCGGTGCGCCACTCTCCCTACCCCCTGTGAACTTGGCGGGGCCGTTCCGCTGAAACTGCATTGTTGGGACCGCAGAGGAAGAGGAATGTCGGTATAACGGTGCGCCACTTTCCCTATCTTCTGCAAAACATCCGGCGTGCCTCTCGTGGAGGGCCCCCGGGCATCCACAAAGTAGCCACTGTTGTATAATTCAGGTTTTGAAGTCGATACTTCTTTGCTTGCGTTCTTGTATAGGGGTACAGTTCAAAATGTATCACGTGACTACCGGAATAACTTTTTATAGAGAAGCCTAATCTGATTTCAAATAATTGTTTGTTACATGTTTTAATTCTTCTTTATTTGCCATTAGTTGTTAATCACAAAATGTTATTTAGTTTATGTGGCGGACATGAACATAATGCTGAAATGTATCACAAGTCAAATGAAAATGAGCTACGTCAGTCAATGTTGCCATACATACCGATTTATCTATACTTATACAGATTTTAGTGAATTAATTCAGATAATTATATATTTTACGGGTACAAGGGTTCTATAGCCAACAAATAAGTATCCACTTAAACTTAATTAACGGTTGTATCTCCGACACAACCCGCTTCTTTTCAATATGAAATGACATTTTTTTAAAGAATTTAATTAAAAAAAAGGTCTTTTCACTTATCGTTTTGAGCGGCGTTATGGATATTTATGTCAACTGCTATCCATCTTTGGTCTAACTTTCGAAATCTCTGGATTGTAGTCTTAGATTTGGAATTTTCACGTTTGGGTCCTTTTTTTCCTTTACTCAAATAGATTACCGATGCTATAATGTTCCGCGAATATCTTTCCAGACTCTTAATTACCGTATGCAGGTCATAAATTGTTTTAAACCATGCCAAAAGTAGACACATGTTAGGTATGCACCTCACATATCGCTTAGCGACGTCATCGGTACATTGTCATCATACGTCACAGAGAAACGTCATCAGCACCGCGGCCGCAGCGTATGCGCCTACGTCACTTCATTACGTTGTCCCAGCCGCGCCGCATCATCGATATTGGGCAATCGTCCTGATCGCCTTGATAAAACGGAAGCACACGGTCGCTCCTCGCCTTGTTGATACCTAACATCGGGTCTTGGGACAACACGAAATCGATCGTGTTTAGAATTGTAATTCTTATTTTAATTAAACTTTATTCATTCGCCATCGCATTATAATTTATCTCCTCCACTGCTGCCTCCCTATATAATTCAAATGTCTATGCAATCATTTTAGCTTTAAGCCTTAACTTGCATTATGTAGGATTTCACAACTTTTAAGGAAAAATGGATGGATTTTAGATTCTTACACATAAAAAAGAATACTCAGTTGGCTATCTAATTGCGGTTTGAACTACCTAGACCTGGGGTCGGCAAACTTTCTCAACAAAAATTAAGAACCGTAAAGAGCCATATACTACACAATGTTCGATCTCACATTTCCTTGAACTTATCTTTATGAGGAGTCCTCGAAGAGCCGCAATTGACCCTTCAAAGAGCCGCATGCGGCTCGCGAGCCGCAGTTTGCCGACCCATGATCTAGACCTACTGGGTGACAGTGGAGACTTAGTTTTCGATGGCTACTTTTTTTCCTGAACAAGCCTTAGTACTCCAGGCAAAATACGGTTTTGAAAAGCATTAATTTATAATAGCGTTTTTTTTTTGTTTATTTCATTTTAAAACGTTATTCTAAGATGCTTTATTCAAGAATCCAACAAACTTTCCACCCGGAAGTAATTATATAGATTTAAATTAAGCATTTATTGTGTTTTTTTGTTTGATTTATATTGAATATTTTAAATCAAATGTAAATGAACCAAAATAAACATTCAAACATTTTTTAATATTTATTCCGACTTTTCAGGAGCTAATTAAGTTATGTATTTATTGAAGTCTGCTTTTTTTTAGATTTGCCTCTATATGAGTTACATTTAAAAAATCTGCTATTATAAATTATTTCCAAATTTGACATTTTTTCCATACAAGTTGTCAATTTATTGCCTGGACTATAGTAACCTCCGTACATTTCTTCACTCCTATACATTTTCTACTTTCGAAATCCTCCCTATTACTATGCACAAAGGCACTCACAGAGACACTAATTTCTTAATAACACAAACACATTTCAAAACTGATATAGAGATGTCAGAATACTAATTTGTAACATTAGGGTAAAGTATGCCTCAGTTTACATATATCTACAATTTTGTATGTCTGTAATAATGTGCCTCTAGGACAAGAAATGATTGCACGTAGAACCGATGGCCATTAGGGCGTAAAGGTTCTTAAGAGGCCACCACGTACCGGAAGGCGCGGCGCGGGTAGGCCCCTCACCAGCGGGGCTAGCGCAACTGACGCCGCACCGCGACGCGAGTCGAGAAAGCTCTACCCCCCTTTTTCTAATTTGTACGGTGCGAGTGAGATAGGGGACGCTTAGTCGCGCGAGAAGCGACTGAACAGCAAGTTGTGCTAGACGTACAGGAGCCGTAGCATGGTTGGCCTTATCACGCGACAAGTGACAAGATAGCAGCCGGGACCGGGCATTGTGGCACTCTTTGGGGGAGGCCTGTGTTCAGCAGTGGACGTCTTTCGGCTGATATGGTGATGATAAGCGCACTTGTGATGGTGTCTGTTTATAGGCAGACCGGCCAAGTGCGAGTCGGAGGCGAAGGGTTCCGTACCATTATCTATAGAAACGAGCAAAAAATTTCGTTTGGTGTATGGGAGCCCCCTTAAATATTTATTTTATTCTGTTCTGTGAAAATGTCAACTGTCTAACTATCACGGTTCATGAGATACAGCCTGGAGACAGATGGACAGATAGACAGACAGACGGACAGCGAAGTCTTGAAAAATTAAAGTGTTAGTTATTACTAAAAATAACCTAAAAATCACAATAACTTATGCCGTTTTTCTGTCGACGTAGTTGTATAAAAATAGAGCCGAGTCGTATTAAATCTCATTATTCTCATTATTTGTAAATATCGCCCGTGAGCGATTTAAATCATGACACAGTCAAGAGTTTCTCAGTAATACACTCATCGAGCCAAGATAAAGTGTATACAGGGTGCTCAAGGCAAATAGTCAGTCACCAACAAAACCCAAAAAATCGTTCTAAGTTAGATTGCACGTAAATTAATATCGCGAGTGAATTCGTCGCTAGAGGCGCTAGTCGCGCGTCGGGGCTTCAAAATGTCAAATGTTTGTGAGTGGATTTTGCGGGTTTTTGCATAATTCCTAATAATGTTGTAAATATTTTGCATCATCATCATCATCATCATATCAGCCCAAAGACGTCCACTGCTGAACATAGGCCTCCCCCAAAGAGTGCCACAATGACCGGTCCTGCGCCACCCGCATCCAGCGGACTCCAGCGATATTTTGCATAGGTAGCTGAGATTAATAATGGCAATTATGTGTTACGGGTCAATGAATCACAGTGATTTAAAAGCGAATCTAAGAAAAACTCGTGCAAAAATAAATCGGAGGAATTAATTATTACATATTTTAAATTATTGATTTACTCTTTTAAGCATGATTCAAATGAAAATTTTGTTTTACGCCAATAATAACAAATCTTAAGAGCCATATTTCTGGAAACGACACGTCAGTGGCGCCAACTGGTGAGCGCAAAATGGTAGCCCTCAATGCAAGTTAGGTGACAATGTTATTTTATAGTGCCTATAGTCGAGTTCTCCGATATCAATATATTGTACATATACAAACATCAAAAACCAAAAATCAGTAACAATTAAGACTGTATATAGATATATTTGAAAGGTATTCAATATAGTTATTTGAGAATTCGACTGTGTCTTTCTACTTTTTAGGGTTTTACCTCAAAAGGAAAAAACGGAACCCTTATAGGATCACTCGGTTGTATGTCTGTCCGTCTGTCACAGCCGATTTGCTCCAAATCTACTGGACCGATTGAGTTGAAATTTGGTACACATATGTAAATTGGTGACCCAAAGATGGACGCGTAAAGTAAATGCCATCAAAAACATCCTGTAAAAAAACCCAAGGTTGTGAGATCCATGTAATACCAAGTCGGTTAATCTATTTAGTCTCTACTTAAACGACCTTCTGTCTTAAGTTATTAGATAAGTTATTATCATGCCAATATTAAAAATATTTTACGTTTTAAACAAATAGATCGACTTGGACATCGCATGATTTGATTAATAGTATTTATCACACTACACAGCACGACGGGCCAGCAACCAACAGCAACGAGAGTTTCAATCGCGTGAGGCGCGATTGACTAAAGAATCTATCTAATATAATTGTAATATTCATTGTGTTTTCATGCGATGTCCAAGTCGATCTATTTGTTTAAAACGTAAAATATTTTTAATATTGGCATGATAATAACTTAATGTAATAACTTAAGACAGAAGGTCCTTTAAGTAGAGACTAAATAGATTAACCGACTTGGTATTACATGGATCTCAAAACTTTTTACGGTAGAAAGACTGAGCTGCGAGACTTGGGTTTTTTTACAGGACGTTTTTGATGGCATCTCACTTCTTTTTGTAGAGTCCTACTTTTTTGTACCATCTACTTCTAACGAATTTTGTTAAAGGCTTTGTCTTATGATATTTTTTTTATTTTGACTTGGCGGGGGCACTGCCGTGCCCCTAGATAGGTTTTCCCATGATTAAGACATTAAACTCTATTTGTATTCTAAATTTGAAGCTTCTATGTCTGCTAGAAGTGCCTTGGACTTTTGATGATCGGTGAGTCAGTGAGTGACAAAATTTAGAAACTTTAACAAGTTGTCATTCATAAACTACTGGTTCAAATTGACTGAAATTTTAAATCTACCGTGTTTATATAATGCCTGATTAGTTACTGAAAATTCAGGTTTCTTGTTTTATCCACAAAGAAATTATAGGGGGGTCGAAAATGGCCTGAATTGCTTCGCGAAAAGGATGGTACGGCCGTGCCGCTTTTTTTTGCTCGACTTGGCGGGGGCACTGCCGTGCCCCCAGATGAATTCTGAACAAGGCCACTTTTGGGAAGTAAACTGGAAAATTAAAAAAAGTTTCGCAAACTGTATTGTGTGACATATCAAATGAAAGGAGTTGTTGTAAGCATCTCAGATATTTTTTTTTTATAATTTTAGCAAAAACAGATTTGAAGTTATTTAGAAAAAAAATACGAATTTTGACCATTCCCCCCCTTATATCCGAACCTACTGAGCTTAAAATTCTGAAAAAAATATGGAAAATAGTTCATTGCCTAAAGATCACAGGAAAACCTATAAGAAGTTTAAGTATTCAAAGTAACGGGAAAATTCTCAATATTTTACGGGACCCTCACCACGCGAGTTGAACTCGCACTTGTCCGGTTTTTAAATACTAAAATACCGTAACATACGAGAATTCCGTGGATGTAAGCATTACCTGATAACTGTGCCAGAAAACCTAAGTACAGTCGACAACAATAGACAATGGTTGAATGGTAGAGAATGCCTTATTATGGCATTAAGTCCGCCATTTGTACTTTATCTTGTATTGTGCAAAAAAGATTACGCAAGTTGCGTAAGTATCCTTTTCTACTATTTAAGATTGATGATCCTCGTGATATCTTTGTACGGGTACATATAATTTTTGTATGTATTTCATTATGTATAAGTTAGTTTATATTGTATGCATTATATAAGTATGTATATTCATGAAATTAATTGATTTGTGTTTCCATTGGAGTCTCTGCTAGTATATAGGGTCCTGCACCACTAAAGTTTCAGTTTTAGCACAATGGTTGACTGGTAGTGAATGCCTGATAGCAGAAAGTCCGCCAACTGTACTTTTATTTGTATATTTGTGCCATAAAGTTTAAATAAATAGCCCATCATCATTATCATCATCATATCAGCCGAAAGACGTCCACCGCTGGACATAGGCCTCCCCCAAAGAGTGCCACAATGACCGGTCCTGCGCCACCAGCATCCAGCAGACTCCAGCGACCTTTACCAGGTCATCAGTCCACCTTGTGGGGGGCCTACCCACGCTGCGCCTTCCGGTACGTGGTCGCCACTCGAGAACCTTTCCGCCCCAATGGCTATCGGTTCTACGTGCAATTGCACGTTGAAGCCCCTCCCAAACCAAAATCCTGAATACGCCACGCCACTGGTCGAAAATACGACCAGAAATTTGACAGTTTTCTTTATTTCTGTGTGGTGAACAGCAACTATTTAATTATTCTTCGTTTGACCTGAAGATTGACTGTGGATTTTCTTTAGTTCCCTTTTGACGTGATAACGTCTTATAAATCAATGAACACCGGCTGCACGCACGAAAAAGTGACTCATTGTCCCGTGACTGACAGCCCGTTCACACAGTCTCCGTATTTCAGGTACCCGTTTTAACGGATACAACAACAACAATTTACTGTATACTGAATACTGTGTCATGTGTGAAGTCGCTCATACAACTCCATACGCCATCAATGAAAAAAAACATATACGATAAAACGGAACAGTAAAACGGAGACGATGTGACAGTGTGAACGGGCTCTGACGTATCAACGCACAGCCCAAATCGCTGGTTCTGGAGATTCCAAATTTGGCACGTAGGCTCCTTACAAGGTCTAGGGGTGCTATTAGAAAGGATTTTTCAAAATTCACCCTCTAAGGGGGTGAAATGGGGGTCCAAAGTTTGTATGGGGAGACAAGATTAGATCGACTATTTTATTCGAAACTTCACAGGAGTATTCCTAACGATAAATGAGTAAATACGTGTTATGCAATTTTTCATCAATATCACGTAAAATTGTCGTCCGTAAACCGACTTACAGAGAACCATTTTTTTGTATATTTAACTTGTTACTGAGCAACTTGATATAAATAAATGAAAGCTTGTCTCTAAATTTTTTTTTTGGCCAGTAGTCTAATCTCACCCTGTATCCGACACAGACCGGACTCGAACCCGCGAGTTGCCAGGATGAGAGCTAATACGACATGATGCCTGATAGTTACATCTCAGATGCTGCCAGCAACGTATGCATTCTAGCGGGGCGACCATGATTTGGAAGATTTAAGAGACGAATTTAACGTACAGTAAGGGAAATGTATTCACGTACCCCCGTAGGACCCTGTCGCAATTGGGAATGGATGATTTTTTTTGAAGCCTGATTATTTTTTTGGTGGTAGGAATAACCTTCCTTAGCACCAGAAAAAAGTTTCAGATTTTTCAGCTGCGTCAATTATTTTTGAAAAATATAAACAGCTTTTCACTTAAGTTTTGGGCTTAGAGCATACATAACTGGAGTCGCCTTTCAGTAACTCATCCCTCTGTAAAAAACCTTGTACAATGTGCAAAAAATCATACAAAGACAATTCTACGATCGATCGCAAAATCGCCTCGCAAGAGAACACTGATCGTAAAAATGCCAGCTTGTTGCAGTAAGCACTTGATATTATAAACCATTTCAAGCTTTTAATATATAATTGAGTTTCAATATCCTATTAAGATGCTCCCCCCCGCCCGCGCAAAATTCGGCAGACTTTTTTGTACGCAAACACGACATAAGGCTACTCCAGTTATATAATATATGCTCTACGGTTTTGGGTCAAGGACGGCACTTTCCTCGATCCGTGTCATATAACAAAAATATATCTTAAATATCTGTGATAATCTTTAATATTTATTTACTCTCTATTATCGATTTGACGATTCATTTTGTGAACAGCTTGAGTCAAGTGCAGGTCTCAGTTGAAAGATTTCATCATCATCATCATCATATCAGCCGAAAGACGTCCACTGCTGGACATAGGCCTCCCCCGAAGAGTGTCACAATGACAGTTGAAAGATTTGAAATCACAAAATTTTATCCCTTATCTTTCCAAAAGCCTGGCCACCCCACCAACTCAGCATTGAATGCGCTAGCGCAAGCCTCAAAATTCAAATCAGTCTCATGCGCACAAGGATTTACATACACACCCCACCCAAAAACGTCTCAAACGCCGCCTCACCCATACACCCTTACACCCATTCAACCAACCGGGGCAAGATACTTGTTTCGAATGTAAAACTTTGCGTTTATACTAAAACTTTATTTTTATTTACGTTGCGTTTCCCAAGCTAACGATTGCCATTTTTAGCGGGGTGAATGACCTGTCTGTCGCTGTCAATTTGCATGGAGTTTATGGGATCCATCTCCTGGATTTGAATAAAATAGTTTTTTGTGATTGTTTATATGTTTATCTCGAGATTATATGTACAGTAAGGGAAATGTATTCGCGTACCACCGTAGAACCCTATCGCAATAAGGTGACATATCACTCGAGTTTGAGTGACGGCGGCCTGCCAATTGCGACGGGGTTCTACGGTGGTACGTGAATACATTTCCCTTACCTGATCTCTCAGCTGGACTATCTCAGACTATCCGTAGGTATCTTTCTAAGCGTTCTAATTGGGTAGTTTCCACATGTTAAAATTGATACCGCAGTGTTGCTAAATTCTAAATTGATAGTAAACCATCAAATAAATGTAATTAAGTATAAATTAAGAAATATAATTAAAATCATAAAAAGATATATTCTGTAAACTGTAAATTATTACCTACCTTTAAATTAGCTAATATAAATTAAATCAGTAGTCAAGAACTCCCCATCGCCAAACAAACCGACTAAAGGTTTTGCCAAGACGAGCATTGTATTGAATTGTAATCATGTATTTTCTTTTTGTGTTATAGGTTATAGGTTATAGGTGTAAGCGGGCTGGGTTTCCGCAACTCGACGTCATAATTGCGCCTATTTTGCGTGTGGGTTGGCACTACTATTATTCGTGCCAACCCAGTTCCACCAGGAAGCCTAGCAGACCCTTTATGTTGCCGACGGCCTCCGGTAGTGACCCCGGTGTTCCGAGGTGCTTTGCCCGGTAATCTGCCACCCCAGGGCACGTCAGGATGACGTGGGCGGCTGTCTCCTCCTCTTCCATGCAGGCTCTGCAGAGAGGACTGTCTGTAACACCTAGGGTGAAAAGATGTTTGTTTAATAGTGCATGACCAGTTATGGCTCCCGTCAGGAGACGAAGTGCCGGCCTCTTTAGCTTCTTTAGCTTCTTTTTGTGTTAATCAATAAATAAAAAAAATAAATAAAATGCATTTTTTTATTGTCCAAAAGTAAATTTAAAGCTACCAATAGAATCCTTACGCTTTCATAGAAACAAAATTGTATAACAACTATGATTCATTGAATGAAACAGCATTTTTTTTATTTATAAATAAGTTTACGTCCACAAGGTAGACTGATGACCTGGTGAAGGTCGCGGGCGGGAGTACGGATACGGGTGGCGCAGGACAGGTCATTGTGGCACTCTTTGGGGGAGGCCTATGTCCAGCAGTGGACGTCTTTCGGCTGATATGATGATAATGATGACGAAGTTTCCGTGTATTTTAATACTACTTACTTCCTATTTCCTATCCTATCCTCATTATCATCATCACCATATCAGCCGAAAGACATCCACTGCTGGACATAGGCCTCCCCCAAAGAGTGCCACAATGACCGGTCCTGCGTCACCCGCATCCAGCGGACTCCAGCGACCTTTACCAGGTCATCAGTCCATCTTGTGGGGGGCCTACCCACGCCGCGCCTTCCGGTACGTGGTCGCCACTCAAGAACCTTGCCGCCCCGCAACCAAGGTAACCGATATAGCCCTCCGAATCGCTAAACTTAAGTGGCAGTGGGCACGTAGAACCGATGGCAATGTTTTCTTAAGTCTTACCAATTATGAGCCTATTGTGTGGATTTTTTTCCAAACAAGGTAAAAAAAAAATTGTAAATCTAGTAAATGTCCCTTCCCACGGTACCCAGCGCATGCGCATCTTTTAAACATGTCCTCTGCGTTGACTAAATCATGCTGTCAAGCGAGTTTAACATACTCGCCAGCCTGATATCTCCATACTATACTTGCATGGTTATTTCAGGGTCTCATTTAAAACCTCAAGTGAAACCTTAAATAATAAGTTTCTGTGAAAAAAATCCTTTTTTTGTCAACTATACTTTTCTGTATTATACCGTCATCAACACAGCTCGGACAAGTCATCGCAAAACAATCGCAACACGGTAATATAACAAGATTAATAGAGTCGTATTATGTACAGTATTATTTAATTATATTTTTCAATTACATTTATAACGGTAAACCCAAATTCACTATATGTTTGTGAAGGTATTTCCATTAACATTTTGTTAAATGTTAATGGAAATACCTGAACAAATGTTAAATTTCGATAATATCCGCTTTAGATAATCACAATCTCGTATCGACTCTATAGAGTCTTGTTCTATTTTCATATCTGTTTTTGCGATGACTTGTCCGAGCTGTGGTCATCAACAACTTATTGAGACGATTCTAACGAGCCCAAACTCAAGGGGTTTACGTCGGTTAAGTGCTGAATTCCCATGGCCACCTTCTGTCTCCATATGGTACCATGATATTGAATTGTCATCCAAACTATACATATATGTCGAGATGACAATTGTCATCCAACCGATTGAGCTGAAATTTTGGGTATAAACCCAAAACTTTCAGCTACGCTACATTAGCTAATAAATATAATCAGAAGGCGCAGCGTGGGTAGACCCCCCACAAGGTGGACTGATGACCTGGTAAAGGTCGCGCGAGTCCGCTGGATGCGGGTGGCGCAGGGCCGGTCATTGTGGCACTCTTTGGGGGGGTGCCTATGTCCAGCAGTGGACGTCTTTCGGCTGATATGATGATGATGTTGATGATTGTTACAATCAACCGTAGGGTGAGGATGATTGTAACAAATTCCATCTCTCACTGAAAGCTATTTTTCTATAAAACCAAAGGATACAGTGCACGTTCTTCTATACTAAAACGTGTGTGAATGATGTCTGCACAATATTTGTAGCCATAAAATCAATGATGTAATATAAATAACTACAACTTAGAAAACTTGAAAAATCCCCCATTTTTTCATTTCAAAGTTCAATATCTCAAAAACGGCTTAATTTTGATGAAACATAGCGAAGAACAGTCGGGTTAAAATTGTCTATGACAAAAAAAAACCGCATTCAAATCGCTCCATCCGTTTGGGAGCTACGATACCCCCGACAGATATACAAATTCCGTGTTTAAAAATGGCCACCAAATCTGACAGCTAACGTTTCCATTGACGACTCGAAACTGAGGCAAGTTGTGCCAATTGACTTAATTTTAGTGTGCCATTTTTCGAGCGCGTATAACCTGTCTACTTCTTTTTTGTATTACATCATTGCATAAAATTATATAAATTGAAGCAATTCAAACATATGACACAAAAACTGTGAATTGTTACATTCGTTCCCGGTCGCCGCTATTTTGCGATTACAATATGGCGATTTTGCCAGTGGCAAAATTCCTAGGAATGAGAATATTGGCAACGGCAAATCAGTAATTTTACCTTCAAAACCTCAAATTTCTCGTCAAAGCAACATACCGAAAATAATTATTAAACCAGCGTGATACCAACGTAATAGGCATCTAACATATTATCCTAAATAGCATACCGTACCACAGTAAATATCCTACTAATTTAATATTATAAATGCGAAAGTTTGGATGTTTAGATGTTTGTTACTCAATCACGCTTAAATACTCCAGGCAAAATACGGTTTCGAAAAACATTAATTTATAATAGCGTTTTTTTTTGTTTATTTTATTTTAAAACGTTATTCTAAGATGCTTTATTCAAGAATCCAACAAACTTTTTTTTGTTTGTCTTATATTTAATATTTTAAAGCAAATGTAAATGAACCAAAATAAAGATTAAAACATTTATTAATATTTATTCCGACTTTTCAGGAGCTAATTAAATTTTTTTTTTTTGATGTCTGATTTTTTGTTCGATTTTGTGTGTCTGATTAGGTAACTATTTCATTGATAACATATCCGTTACAATAAAAAAATCTGCTATTTGACATTTTAAATTTGTCATTTTTTCCATACAA
Organism: Epinotia nisella; assembly: GCA_932294315.1. Taxonomy (NCBI): domain Eukaryota; kingdom Metazoa; phylum Arthropoda; class Insecta; order Lepidoptera; family Tortricidae; genus Epinotia; species Epinotia nisella. The sequence goes on from OW028699.1 coordinate 2,147,637, forward strand.
GTTGTCAGTTCATTGCCTGGACTATAAACGGCTTTACTTTTATTTTACCAGTTTTACGCATGCGCGGCACCACACATGACTGATGTACCGCCGAGTCCGACGTAGTCCGCTTATCACGATCACGGACACAGCATCATTCTGAAAATTGTGTGATGTGGCACATAAAAAAATCGTACATTTTTTTGTCCCGGTGAAGATCACCGGCCACAGCCGTAGTGCCGTATCACGAGGATCTCAATTTACGCCTGTTGCCGTACTGTCCGTGAACGTGAGTCAGTGTAAGTGCATCAAACCTGACATTTTTTTACGGTTTGATTTTACTGCTTTATCTCGTATTTACTGTGACCGAACTAAGGTTATTATGACATCATATCGTTCAAGATGAGCAAAATAACTTAGTGGTGTCGTTATTTTTAAGTATTGATAAATTGAAACGATAAGTGGGTTTGATTTGCATTTTGTAAAACCGGGTGCTGACTTGATTTTTGCAATGGCTTGATTCCCCTTCATCCGCGTAGCCGTGAGACACCCTGTATAGCATCCGAGTAAAGTGCCTTTGACCTTTATTTCAAGACTAACTGTTAATGATTCACAAAGTAATCTACTGTCAAGCCTCTATTATATCTAGACACACAATCAACTTACAAAAGATCTTCTTAGAACAATTAATATTTATAATGAGGAAATGAAACGGCAATCTTACAGTTAATTTGAGTCATAGATTTAGCAAAAAGCGTTTGCGGTTTTGGCGGCAAGCGATGATGTTAATGATAAACATGTATTGAGCAGCCCAATTGAGGTAGAATCGATAAACTTAAATAGCAGTAGGCGGACATTGCACGCAGAACCGATGGCCGTTGGGGGGGAAAGGTTCTCGAGAACGTTCACGAGGAAATTAAATGAAATAAGAGAACACGAGGTACTGTTTAAGAACCTTTTTCATCTCGTTTTTTATTGGTTTGTAGTACAGTCAGCATCATAAACATGTATACACTTATCGACCTTATCTCCAAGCAATAAGGTCCTAGAATGTATACATGTTTATGATGCTGACTGTACCTACTTTTATTTTTGTAGTTTCAGAATAGAACTTTATTAGTAATGTAAAAGCAATACAGCAACTGTTTTTGTATGAGGACAAACATCCCAGTGCTCGACACTGGCCCATTTTCATTAACACTTTAACTTTTAGTAAATCAATTAAATTGAACTTTATATGTCAACTATTGAGCACTATAAGGTTTCGAGCATAGGGATTTTTGGCTTACGTATCTATACTTATAAGTTTTTGAATTATATTGGAAACTATAGGTCTTTTTAGTATTAAGGTAGCCTGTACAAATATCTTTGTATGACTGTTTGTTTCATAATAAATAAATAAAAATAAAAAATGAAATGAAATATATTGTTAATAACAATTATCAAACACAACAACAATAACAACAATTGTTAACAATTGTCGAGGTTGACAGTTTATTTACTCTTAATTTAATATTTTGGACACAGTTTTTACGTTGGTATAATTATGAAACTTATATTTCCAGGAAGTTTTAGTTTCATAGATTTACACAACCGTTAGGGTGACAATGATTTTTAATTAAATCATAATTCCTAATTCAGTTTTATGCAGAAAAATTACTGTCAAAAAAATCATTTTTGGTACAAGATTTTATTGCCGACTGTACTTTTCTGTATACCGGCATCAACTACTCATTGAGCCGATTCTAACGAGCCCCAACTCGATGAGGTTGTGTCGTTTCATTGCGAAGTTCCTATGGCCACCTTCCAGCTCCATCATCAGATCAGCACCATGTTACCATATTATTGCATTGTCACGCGTTTTACACATGTATACAAAATTTCAGCTCAATCGATTACCGGGAAGTGGATCAAATTGAATTTAGAAAGAAAGAAAGAAAACATTTATTCACTACACAAAAGACACACAGATATAAAGGGAGTAGACATACAATACAATTGACACATTGTGTGTGTCTTCGCGGCAGTGAAACGGACGCTGTCTCAGCATTGTGCCGAGGTGTCGGACAGACACCTACAGCGCTGGTTTTCAGACAGCACCGTAAGTTTAGTGACCCACGGAACGCAACACAGCATACTATTAGATAGTAGAAACATAATAAATAAATAATTAATGTAATAAATCTGATTTTTTTTAAATATAAAACAGTAACACAACGGGATGAAAAATACAAAGCATAAAACGCGACACGGTTGGGATGTTATAAGTGCTGGATGGGTTAGGGTTGGGATTTTTGGAGCGTCAACAAATAGCCTTTAAGCTGGCGCTTAAAGGTATAGGTACTTGCTCGACGCACCTTGGATAGGTGGAGGGAGATCATTCCAACACTTGGACGCCGCGAACCTAAAGCTACCTCGAAACGCCGCGGTCCGATGCTCTGGCACCAGAATCATCGCCTTACACCTACGCGCACTCTTGGGCCATGCAAGTCTACTCAGCAAATATGCTGGGACCCCAGATCGTACTATGCCAAAGAGAAGAGTGGCGAGGTGAAGCAGTCTGCGTGCAGGCATGTTCAGCAGACCAGCGGCGTTCAAGTAGGGAGTGATATGGGAGCGAGGTGGGACTCGGAAACAGAAACGAATGCATGCGTTTTGCACTCGTTGAATGAGCTTTTTTGCAAGATTTGATGACAAACATCGGGACAGGTGGAACTAAATTAAAGCTTGTAAAAAGAACGTTTGTTTTAAGTAACTACGAGTTAATCGTGTTTGGTATTATGTACTCAATTAAAAAAATTGGTTCCTGATCACGAATTAAAAATCACCGTGTAGGTATTAAGCATCAATAATAGTTGTGGGGTTTTTAATCTTTTGTAAAGCAAAACACGCGGCATCGTTTGCAAGCTGCGTATATGCTTGACGATAAAAAATGTTAGACGTGGAACTATTATAATATAATGATGGATGCGTTAGTTATAATGGTATCCTATCGCAATCACTAAATTTCATTTTCCAACTGTATCGTTTGTCTGAATTTTAATTTCGGCAAAAATTAAGCCAGTTTTATCGAAGACCGCAATGTTTTTGATTCTTTCTACCCGACTGCCGAAGGAGAGTAGGGTTATGTTTACATGTATGTAATGAATACATGTATAAAAAAAAAAAAAAATATTTTATTTACTTAACAATGTACATGAGTGGCGACCACGTACTGGAAGGCACAGCGTGGGTAGGCAAAAGGTGGACTGATGACCTGGTAAAGGTCGCTGGAGTCCGCTGGATGCGGGTGGCGCAGGACCGGTCATTGTGGCACTCTTTGGGGGAGGCCTACGTCCAGCAGTGGACGTCTTTCGGCTGATATGATGATGATGATACATGTTTACATAAGAATGAGGCTGAATCTTGGGACCCCGGAGTGCAATTCGTAAAACAATATGAAGTTATTCGCTCACACATTCAGTCCATAGGTGTTTTGTTCTTCCTTGCACGCCGCGCAGCTCTTCATACTCACCTTTAAACCTAAGTATAAATGATCTTTTAAGTATGCGAAAACACGAGAGTTAAGAGTTTATAACAACGGGGCACATTGCACGTAGAACCGATGGCCGTTATGGCGGAAAGGTTCTTGAGTGGCGACCACGTACCGGAAGGCGCAGCGTGGGTAGGCCCCCCACAAGGTGGACTGATGACCTGGTAAAGGTCGCTGGAGTCCGGTGGATGCGGGTGGCGCAGGACCGGTCATTGTGGCACACTTTGGGGGAGGCCTATGTCCAGCAGTGGACGTCTTTCGGCTGATATGATGATGATGATGATGAATAACGATCACGTTGAAGATAATTATGCCGCATCCATGAATAAGTCGTCGTGAATCCATGTGCGAGTGACCGGTCGCGAATGCCGGGCAAACGCTGCGTCATCATTATAATACAGACGGACAAACCTATAGAATATATATATTCATATACATCACATTAACGATAATCCTACAACCTACTTAGGGTTCCGTACATCAAAAGGAAAAAAAGGAACCCTTATAGGATCACTCGGTTGTCTGTCTGTCCGTCTGTCACAACCGATTGAGTTGAATTTTGGTACACATATGTAAATTGGTGACCCAAAGATGGACGCGTAAAGTAAATTAATGAATTGTGAACAAGGGGGCCACTTTTGGGGGGTAAATTGGAAAATTAAAAAAAAAAGTTTCGCAAACTGTATTGTGTGACATATCAAATGAAAGGGGTTGTTGTAAGCATCTTAGATAATATTTTTTTATAATTTTAGCAAAACTAGAAATTGACCATCCCCCCCCCATATCTCCGAAATTACTAGGTGTCGCGAATCATGATATGGAGATGATATCGCGATGACTTTAACTCGTGGTCGGATCGTGTAGTGCCGCCTTAAGAGATTATTTGCACTGGCAAGGTTATGATATATTTGTGACTATGGGTAGACTAAGGTTGTAGTCTTGGAATATTTAAGCGTGTGTTCCGTTGGAGGAGCCTCATTTGATGGTCTACCGTTGGCGAGTGTCGAAGAAGTAGTCTGAGGTGTTCTCGCCAAGGAGCTGGAGGCGGAGGACTACGCAGCCGGTGTCAGAAAGCTAAGTGTCTCAGTTTCTCAGCACTTTATATTATTTCTTCTATTTGCTTTATTGTTCTACGATAAATGTGTTCTATAATTTACGTATTATACCTAGATGGTTCATATCATGAGAGTCATGATTTCTGCGTAATGATACTGATCTATGTCTCATGCTAACTGAGTGTCTCAATATCCTGATATCTCGTCTGTTCTTAATGTCTCAATTACGCTCATACTTACAGTAACTTTATAACTCGCTACCCAAGTGAAACTACCCTGTTTTGCCACCATTAGGGTGTTGGATTAGGTAACGACCTCTCTTAATGGTACTCTTTGACATTGATAGATACTAGCTCCCATAGCTTTGTCCCTGATGGTCTCACCTAGGAAAGTAGAGGTGGGACCCCACCATACACCGTGGAGGCACGGCCCGCGTTGTATGGTGGTTAGAAGGAGGGATTCCTGGTCTCAGCCGTGTAAGATGGTGCGAGACGCTACCGTACTATTGCTTGATAGGTGGAGGCATTGGCCCGCCTTCCATAGCTATGATGTGTGGTCGTCGCATAGTACGGTGGTAGTGGAGCTGTAGTCGGTGGGGTCGTTCTGAATCTGATACCTCCCTGGGACTCGGCCCGGAGGTGCATAGGGAGTGCTGTAAGACCTGTTAAGCAGGCAGTAAGGTGCGCTAACGTTAGTGGCTGGCCACGCCAAGGTGCCTCATAGGTCTGGTAAGGAGGACAACTCGAATGTAGAGGCAGCCTTAGCAGGCACCGCTAGATTCGTGGAGAATCGCTTAAGGGGAACTCAGTGGGCTTATTAATACCTAATAACTTGACTGACTGACTTACTTATCGAGCCCATAAGGATGACCTCTTTACTGTGATGACGTAATATATTCTAGTTGCTAATATGAAGTCATCTCAGACTGCTACTTGAGACTACTTGTATATAATCCTTTGTTTGTGAGAGCGAGTTCAGTATAAGAGGAGGCTCATAGTTGCTCGGCCGATAGGCGAGAACATGAGGAAGTATAAAGCACGCACATGGTGTGTGGCTAACCTCCTATATATAGCACAAGGACTTAGTATCATGTAATTGAGACTGGTAGGGTGATTAATCTAATCACATGAAATTACTCAACTCCATTTTGCTTGGTAGTTGGAACCCGCAGGTGCTGAGTTCTAAGACCTAAGCGACAGTAGTGTCATAAAATACTTCTAACCCACAGGTGGGGCATGCGAGACTCGTCGTGTTGGATAGCGAAGCAGATATACGTAGACTGCGTTGGATGATAAAGGTAGGATTCAAATTATCCCTCCTTTGATCATATTTGAACTTTCGCGCCGCCCTCTAGTTTTGCGCAGTCTAACCAGAGTATGTCATATACTGTAATATCACATATAGTGTGATGTGTTACATTCCTATATAAAGAGGGGCGGTCGCGACATGGTGGATGTAGTGCTGGGATATTTGAATCCGTGCCTATCGTTTATATCGAGATGATAGGCAATTTGATTGGGCATTTTGTTTCAGTCTGTTCTGTCTGAACCTGTATTATGGCAATTTACAGTCGTAAAAGTGTATGGTGCAGCATATCGATTATTTGTTGATGCACGTACGATTCCTTGATCGATTGAAACACACAAACAGCAGTATGATTTATTTGTCCCAATTTTACATTTGTTTGAGAACAATGCAAATTTTCAGCTAGATACATCATACAGTATGTATCAAATACAATATCAGTTGAATAATGATACATTAAATTAAAGCTTGTATGGAACACTAATGGTGATGTCAATCCAGCCGAGGATCCCGGCTGGTTGCGTCTCGATCAGTGCTTCAATGTTGTAAAAGAAGATTCCTTTTCAAGTGCTTCCATGGTTTCATAAGCATTAATGTTGGTTTATTACTATTTTTTACGTACATGATTTGTAGAATCTAAGAAACAGTTACCATGGATAAACAAAGCTGAAAAGCAGCAGATTAAACTGTTTTGATCATAAATTTGCATCACAGATCAATGATTTTTTCAGTCGAAAATATTATGTTCATATTTATGGTAATATGTGTATCAAAGAATTGTGCTAGCGCTGCCGTTAGATGGCGATTGGAGTAATTCCGTGCAAATTAATGAACTTTATTGTGACGGCAGTTCGATATTTCGCAGTGATGGGCCGAACGAAATATGAGGGTAGTTCGATATTTCGTAGCGATGGGCCGAAATTTTTCTAAAGTGTGTTGAATTTTTCATAAGTGTTGAAAACAATCTAGAAAGTCGTGATTTTGGAAGGTGCAGTTCATTTGAAAGTGGTACGAGGAACGCGGTACCTTTGGATAGTAAAAGTTAAGAAAATTGGCTTAAGTATCTACTACGTGAATCTCGATGTCAGATTCTGTTTTCGACGATTGTTTTGAGGTATAGACTCAGTTTGTGAGGATTTTCTTGAAATAGGACACTGATATGGAGATCGGAATAGAATCGATGGTTTCTACGACAATGATTGTTACAGCAGTGGTACGAGATATAGCTTGTATAGTGTGTGTTGTGTACTGTGTAGGTACATACTATCTTTGTGAAATGCTAGAAAATTTCCTTCCAAGATTTGATTCTTACTAGACTTGCAAAGTAACTAGTAGCACTACGCCGTAGCGCGCTGCAGCTTAATTTTGGAAGAAGTGAAGTTCGTTGGTTGTTCACAACGCATATGGGTGTTATCGTAATTTGTGTTGAATTGATAGATCTTTCAATTGGATGCTAGTGTATTGATTTGGCCTGTGAGCTCAAACGGTTTAGTTGTTGTGATGTAGAGGTACATCATTCTTTATTGAAGTATTTGAGTGTCAAACAAAGAGTTTACTTGTGTGAAATGGCTTCCTTGGTTTCGATTAATAAACAAAGTACGTAGCTCGGTGTTTGTAAATAGACAACTTGATTTGCAGTAAATTTGATGTTACTCAGATAGATTATTACTTAACGTGTAAAATTTAAAAGGCGAAAGACACATTATTTATAGACAAAGAGATGAATAAGTACTACTACTGTGACTAGGTCACATAACTTCAGTTTCGTACATTATTCCATGAGTGATTAGCTTGTCTATTACGTAATGACGTTGTAAATTGAAATATCGTTTCAATTCTACACAAGCTTAGAGAAATCGTTTCACTTCTATACGAGTCCCAGCAATTAGAGAGATTAGGTTAATGTTAAGTATCCATAACATATTTACATTCAACGTTACTATTTTGAGTTACACAATACCATTTACATTTATGTTGAGCATTCATATTCAATGTTCATATATTTATTGGTAAAAGTATAACATTTTAATTTTCAAGTCAATTTGTTACATTTCTCGTTGGTTACATAGATTTAATAGTTATATTTTTTTTCTTAAAATAAATGCATCTATGCTATAGCCTGCTTGGTCAACTATAAGAGTTTTTATCCTATTAATAAATATTTCAGTACAGTAAAGAGATTTCAAAGAACTTAATAACTCATTGAAGACTTATTCTTAACAAGGTTAGAGGTAGTATTACATAAAACGAAACATGTCATGGAACAAATTAATTAGCCAGTATTTTTCTTGGACCATATATGTAAGTTAGTTAACTTTGTAATGAGTTTGAAATCAGGATTAACCAATATTCTATAATCATGCGTGCGAATGACTATGCATACATAGTATGATTCATTATAGGTGTATTATGTATGTTGGATATCAAACTAAAATCAAGATAACTTGTCAGACTTTTGATTCAGTGTGGTCAGTCATAATTTGTAGTAAAGCTCTTGCTTTCTTTTTACGTTCTTCTTTTAAGAAAATATAGCAGTCGATATTTTATTTCAGCCGGAACTTTAGCGAGATTTTTATGACATCTTCATTTTCAATTCAATATTTTGATTCCAGTGTCGGACAAGTACTTTATAGATTACGTAATTGAAATTTTAATTTCTTCAAATAACGATAGAAAGTAAAAATACGTGTGAGAACAGAAAGAATCATTATAGTTATACATATAGAGTACGTTTAATCATAGAAATAATTAGACATCTAGCGGATGAATATGGATTAGAAACGGAAAATTCATTCTGTCATTTCAATTAAATTCAATGGGAGTCGATACTTATTGTCTTCATGTTATTTTGGGGTTACATTTAAATTACTATTGCGATAATTGACAAGTGTTATAGTGCCTAATTACTTATGTGGATTAGAATATCGAATTATACTCAGTTAAAGGGAGAACTTAGAATGAATTTGCCTAGTGCACAGACTAGCATAGTTGTAATAATTACATGAGTTAAACAGGAATAAATACGTATAGGTCAGTACCTAATGGTAGATTCATTTTAAAGCTGATTACTGACGTCGTACATATTAAGATTGAATAAGGATGATGATGATATATAATAGTATACCTATCTAGTAGTAGTTAATCTAAAGGACGCGATCCATACATTTTCAGTGCGAAAATTAAGTATACGTTCGAAATATTTATTCAGTATCATGTTTTACTTCATTTGCATACTGTACGAGTAAAGTATTGTTTCTATGAAGAAGGGTTTCATGCAAGTTTGAAATTTAAACCGTGGTTTGTCAGTATGTGTACTATATTCCAAACTTAGAAGATTTTCGGCCTAGACATTCCATTGCAGGATGGATGTATGATTGGAACAGTTTATCTTTCATGCGGTTTAGGAACGATTATAGGTAGTATTAATGTTACGTTCTAATCGAGCAGTTTCTTTGACAAAGTTGGAACACTCTTGTTGTTAAAGCGTTTTTAGTAGTTCCATCTCTTCCCTTCGATTCGTCATGCTTATATAGGGAGATATAATGCCGAAAATTAGATTTCGTGTTATTGTGTATTCTGATAGAAACTCGTTTCAGGTTTCTGGGAACTACTGCATTAAGTATGAGTGAATGTTTGATTTTCTAGCATATGAAAGTTTCTTCTACAACGATCTGAAAATTCTAGCAGTAATAATTGTCTTTGTTTACTTTCCGAACCGGTGGTAGTTTATCGACATTCATAGGTGCATGTAATATGCCTAAATTGAAGAATGAATCACTTTGACTTTGACTTTTGAAGTTCTCTGATACAATGGCGTAACAGTAGGTAGTCAATGTAGTAATGTATAGATGAACGATATATTCATTGAGTAGTGCGATATGTGTACATATGAGGATTTATACAAAGGAATCAAGTGGGTATTTTCTTCATTTGACAAAGTTCTTCGACTATATTCTCATTTCTAGTTTCAAGTTCGATTGTAGTGGTGTTGATGAAACTGTTCAGATCCCGGATTGTGTTTGAGTATACTGAATTAGTATTGAGATTGAACTATGAATTTCTCGGTTCCTTGCATAGTTACGTACTAAGGTACTCGCATATCTACATAGGCAGAAGTAAATGTATAGGATATATAGTTACCTATATATATGTATAGGCAATTGAATTACGGTGCAAGTAATACTTACCCACGAGTTATAATTCAGTGAACATACTTCAATAATACTTAAATACTTCGCTATGTATTATAATTAAGTTTCTGGTTACGTTTGTCAGTCTAATGAGTAGCTAACCAACTCGTGATACAGTCCAGTGATTAATTTAACGCGGTTTTCACTTATGAGTAGTTTTATCCTCAGGATATACTTGATCATCTTATTTATGCATTGGTAGGTATTGCGTGCATAATGTTTCACGAATCGCCTGTAAAAGTTTAATACCTACTCAACTAGTTATTTGGAATTCTAATGGTTAAGTACTGTATTGATCGTAATATCTACGCGAACTGTAAGTACAGTATATTGTTGTAGCTAATACATGAACTATAGGCACAGTGAAAGGTTATTAAACGTTTTCATCTCCTTATTGAAATAAGTAGTATATATATTTCAAGTATAATAATTATTCGAATATTGAAAGAAAGTGAGGATTGTCGTTACTACCTACCTAAGGATAATTACAACCAGTTGAAGTAAATTAGTAATTGATATTCTATACAAATAAGTCAGTATTCTGCAAGGATTGTTCGAATGAATTTAAATATTGCCTATTGTTAGATGCGAAATGGACATAGTTCTACAACGCTGAATATTAGACATAGTATATACCAATATAGAGATTTGTATGTAGAATCAAGTACCGAAGTAGAATTCGTTTAACTTATCGCCGATGGTTTAATGCATGGTATCATAGATTATCTTGAATCGTGTTCAATACAATAGGTATCCAAGTATGGATATAGATGACTAAATAGTTTCAATTTAACATATAGGTAATGACGGGTCGTTACTTCAGTAATACTTGTAGATGTACTTGTACCATCATTTACATTGATTTTCCTATTTGGTTAATATACCTTTCGTTAAATAATTTTATTGTTGAAGTTTACTATTAAAGTCGAAGCATTGAGATTTAGAAGGTGTTATTATTAAACGAATAGACTTAATAGAACTATTGGAATTAATTGACAGTTAAGGTATTACTTGTTTGCAAGACTTAATGGAAGTAAAGCTTACATTATCTAGTTTTCTCTGAGGGACAATGTATTGAAACTTGAAACGTCTGGTTAGAACTAACAATCCAAAGAAGGGGTTCAGTTACTTAAATGAAAATGAAATTTTTACATGGTTATCTAATATATATCGCAATCTTAATTTGAAACTTGCTTATTTAGCAAGTATGGTGAATCTATTAGAGTATGTTATGATTGGTAAATAAGTCTAGTCCAATACCTAGGTATTGTAAATCGTATGATGTTCAGAAATAGGAACTTAGTCGAAGTTCAGCTCTTGCAGTAGAAGTCTGCACTTAAAATGAGAAATGGTTACATAAATAGTGGGTTTTAAGTAGAAGATCGTAACACTATTTATCCTTGTACTCGTAGGAGTCCTGATTTTTATTCAACCGATTGATGTCACTAATGATATCGTATGAAGTAGGTAATCTGTAGCATCATCGCTAGTCCATTCCAGCTATAGATTCGAAGTCAATACTTACTCGCGGATTCTAGTTTAGAACATTAGCGAAACATAGCCGATTTGGCTAGTCATTTGGCATTTGGAGTATAGGAGATAAGTCTACATCTAAGTTGCACTACTAATGAACAGCATCTGGTGACATGCTGTTATGAGTTTTCCTGTATTACACCTGTCCAGATAGCATATTCGTAATCTGAACGGACATATGATATGTATCGAATTGTTTATAGAATGGTACCAGGTATTAGTAGTGAGGAGTCGTTGACTAGGTCGGAAGCTAGTGAGTAATTAGAAGGTGGTTATGAATTCGAACAAGAGTTGACGTAATAGTATATCGTAGTAAGAGTTGAAGTGTTAGTACGTCGAGGTATGTGGAAAGGTTGATGAACATTTGCAAAAACACCGAGTGACTCGAATAGTCATCTTCAACGTTCGAATTACTTGTTTAGTTATATTGTCAGTCTGCTTTGTAGAAAGATACCTACATGAATATAGGACTACATGTTATCTGTTGTATTAACAGGTCGTAGTATACTTGTCATTTAGACATCTGTAGCTATTTGGTAATCTACTCTGTAGAGTGGTACGTGATACTTGTTGTCTGTTGTACTAACTAGAGTGATGGAAGGATAGTATCATTTTAAGGTAGATCAACTTGTGTCGTTGAACCATAGGCCAATCTGAAGCTACATTGTTTACATTAACTCGAAATGGTTACAGGCTGTTTTGTTCGTTATATCACAAGATTGTTTAAGGGGATGTAACTGAATTGATCAAGGTGTCTAAGTCTTTGGTAACTGCAGATAGAAGTTGAAGGATGAGGGTTCGCTGGAGCTCAAACTTGTGGATGTCTATATAAGATCTTATCAGCTGTAGAAAGAATAAGAGATTGATAGCTGGTATAACCATCTTAACTTTTTGTAGTTATCGTTGGGAAAGGCAGTTTTCCTTTGGCTGGCGAGGGTCTGTCGAGTATGTTGAGGACAACCTTGCCAGAGACTGTGGAGATAGACTTAGATAGGTGCGCACATGGATAGATGTGTTGATGCTATAGTTGGTATAGTTTGAAGAGTGATTACTGTGGGAATTACAGTGTTTAAGATTGTGAGAGAGGCAGAAGCAGGATTGTTTTGTTCTGAATAACTTTGGAAGGATCGATATTGCAGATGTGGTTAGATAAATAACTAGAGATGTTTACCTACTTCGAGAAGTAGATTAGACAGTTGAAGTTAGCAACGTAGCATTGCAGTTCAGGAATGCTGCAAAAGCACAGAATAGCGTTGACTCTATTTTATTTCGATTGAAAGAAAGAAAGAAAGAAGACATTTATTCATTACACAAAAGACACACAGATATAAAGGGAGTAGACATACAATACAATTTGCTGATTTTCTTTTGGTCTGTTCATTCGGATGAACAGAATTTGAGAATTTATTTGTTGATTTGAACTTCTAGAATTGAGAAGAGTAATAGCTGCAGTTCATGGAGATAATTTTAATGAAGCTTTGTAACGAGATGGATGACGTTATTGCTGGAGTACTAATGGCGTGCAAGTTCGAAGTCCTTTCAGTTTCTAGTAAACTGAATGGAAGAAAACCATGTAATGACTTGCGAAAATAAGGTCAAGGAAAGGTGATGAGTATTCAAGATATTTAGTACAATTGTGCCAACTTGGGATTGGTAATTTGCTTGTTTCTAATGGTCGTTAGGAGTGTCGTAAAGGGTGACGTCGCGATGACTTCAATTATTTTGGTCGTCCAGAGTGTAGCGGACAATCGCGATGGTTTCACTTCTTTTGGTTGTTGGGAGTGTCGCGAATGATAACAGTCGATGGTGTCTTGATGACTGTCGTGACAATCACTTCGCGATGGCTCCACTTCTTTTGGTTGTTGGGAGTGTCGCGAATCATGATATGGAGATGATATCGCGATGACTTTAACTCGTGGTCGGATCGTGTAGTGCCGCCTTAAGAGATTATTTGCACTGGCAAGGTTATGATATATTTGTGACTATGGGTAGACTAAGGTTGTAGTCTTGGAATATTTAAGCGTGTGTTCCGTTGGAGGAGCCTCATTTGATGGTCTACCGTTGGCGAGTGTCGAAGAAGTAGTCTGAGGTGTTCTCGCCAAGGAGCTGGAGGCGGAGGACTACGCAGCCGGTGTCAGAAAGCTAAGTGTCTCAGTTTCTCAGCACTTTATATTATTTCTTCTATTTGCTTTATTGTTCTACGATAAATGTGTTCTATAATTTACGTATTATACCTAGATGGTTCATATCATGAGAGTCATGATTTCTGCGTAATGATACTGATCTATGTCTCATGCTAACTGAGTGTCTCAATATCCTGATATCTCGTCTGTTCTTAATGTCTCAATTACGCTCATACTTACAGTAACTTTATAACTCGCTACCCAAGTGAAACTACCCTGTTTTGCCACCATTAGGGTGTTGGATTAGGTAACGACCTCTCTTAATGGTACTCTTTGACATTGATAGATACTAGCTCCCATAGCTTTGTCCCTGATGGTCTCACCTAGGAAAGTAGAGGTGGGACCCCACCATACACCGTGGAGGCACGGCCCGCGTTGTATGGTGGTTAGAAGGAGGGATTCCTGGTCTCAGCCGTGTAAGATGGTGCGAGACGCTACCGTACTATTGCTTGATAGGTGGAGGCATTGGCCCGCCTTCCATAGCTATGATGTGTGGTCGTCGCATAGTACGGTGGTAGTGGAGCTGTAGTCGGTGGGGTCGTTCTGAATCTGATACCTCCCTGGGACTCGGCCCGGAGGTGCATAGGGAGTGCTGTAAGACCTGTTAAGCAGGCAGTAAGGTGCGCTAACGTTAGTGGCTGGCCACGCCAAGGTGCCTCATAGGTCTGGTAAGGAGGACAACTCGAATGTAGAGGCAGCCTTAGCAGGCACCGCTAGATTCGTGGAGAATCGCTTAAGGGGAACTCAGTGGGCTTATTAATACCTAATAACTTGACTGACTGACTTACTTATCGAGCCCATAAGGATGACCTCTTTACTGTGATGACGTAATATATTCTAGTTGCTAATATGAAGTCATCTCAGACTGCTACTTGAGACTACTTGTATATAATCCTTTGTTTGTGAGAGCGAGTTCAGTATAAGAGGAGGCTCATAGTTGCTCGGCCGATAGGCGAGAACATGAGGAAGTATAAAGCACGCACATGGTGTGTGGCTAACCTCCTATATATAGCACAAGGACTTAGTATCATGTAATTGAGACTGGTAGGGTGATTAATCTAATCACATGAAATTACTCAACTCCATTTTGCTTGGTAGTTGGAACCCGCAGGTGCTGAGTTCTAAGACCTAAGCGACAGTAGTGTCATAAAATACTTCTAACCCACAGGTGGGGCATGCGAGACTCGTCGTGTTGGATAGCGAAGCAGATATACGTAGACTGCGTTGGATGATAAAGGTAGGATTCAAATTATCCCTCCTTTGATCATATTTGAACTTTCGCGCCGCCCTCTAGTTTTGCGCAGTCTAACCAGAGTATGTCATATACTGTAATATCACATATAGTGTGATGTGTTACATTCCTATATAAAGAGGGGCGGTCGCGACACTAGGCATAAAATTCTGAAAAAAATATGGAAAATAGTTCCTTGCCTAAAGATTACAGGAAAACCTATAAGAAGTTTGAGTATTCAAAGTAACGGGAAAATTCTCAATATTTTACGGAATCCTCACCACGCGAGTGACTCGCACTTGTCCGGTTTTTTTTAGTATACAAAGTGAGACGGGTAATGAACAAGCGTAGAAACAGACGTTCCTATTTTTCATAATCTCAGAAATAAAATTCTATTAACGCGTATGTTTTATTTATTATGTATATTCTAGTTTCGGCTCACGGCTAGCGAATTTCGCTTATCTCTCTCTTTTTCGCTCAAATGTGTAAGTAGAATAGAGAAGGCATTATAGCCCGCGAGCTAGAAACAAATTTTCGTCACCCATCAACCCCCATGGACGTCAGCTGTGGCTCCGTCGGTGGGTTGACCAGCAGAACACGTAAAAAAAAAATTATCATTAAACGTTAGTTAATCCAATATCATGACTAAAAAAAACGTCAGCTGACTGTTCAGTGGTGAATAGTCCGTCAACTGGTCACACAAACAAGAAAAAAAATGTTTTTTCAGTCATTTTCCCTCAACTGAAATTTTGTCAGATGACAGTTTATATGTTACTAGCTTCCGCCCGCGACTTCGTCTGCGTGGACTCGAAATAAAAACTATCCTATATTTCAATAAACTATCTTCGTGCAAAATTTCATCCAAATCGGTTGAGCCGTTTAAGCGTGATTGAGTGACGAACATCCAAACATCTAAACATCCTGCTGGGACCGGTTCACGGGTAACTACCGATGTACTCGTAAATGGGTTCTATTCTAGCAGGTGTACTCATGACATTAAACTTCGTCTCTAAAGAGCCTCTACGTGTTGGATCTATATCCCCACGCACGCCTTCCAAATGACCGGGGTTCGTCCCGTGAATTTAAATCGGAGATACATAGGATGAATAAAACGTCAATTCTAATAGACTCCAAGCGCAACATCCCAAATTTCCAAATGCGTGTTGAGAGCTGCCTCGCAGAACAATAGCTATTATTGTCGACACTGGCGAGATATCGACGAGATACGCCGAGATCTGGCGAGATCCGATCTCGGGTCAGCTTACAATACAATTTGAATGGACAGGTACATTGGTCAAGATGTAATGAATGAGACAAAGGTTTTAGATGGCAAATAAGTGTATAGAAACTGAGGTATATGGAAATGACGTTTGTAACTCAACTAATAAACTTAACTATCTTTTATAGGGTTCAATACCTCACCGTACCGTTGCCGTTGCGTTTGCCAGACAAAGAATGAATTACTTTGGTAACGGCTATCCAAAAACAAAGGAATTCAAGGTGCTCCCGCTGAGCTGCATCATCCGCTTTGTGGAAATGATGGAGCGAGCTTGGGAGTAGGCATAATTGAGGGAGCAAATGCACAAAAGATCCCACTCGGTCGAAGTGTAAGTGTGTGTCGAAAGAGGAGGGGAGGTATCTACATAAGACAAGAGGGTGGAGGAAGTACCTACCTACTTTATATCCTGCCTGACATGTAAAATAATGTGTTTTACCAATAAAATTCTGATTCTGATTCTGAAGTTCAGAATCCTAGCTGAGTTTCTTGCTGGATTCTTCTCAGGTAGGGTAGGTTCAGCGAACCAGCAATCCCAGTAGTTCATTACCATTCACACATCAGATTCGGTTGAAACCGTTCAACCAATCTCACTGGAGCGCAAACTCTTAGAGTATTCCAGTGTTATATCCCCCGCGTGGTCGTGCCGGAGAGTTCCCCCTGGATTTTCCCCAGGATACTCTCCAACCGTGCAGTTCGACAGCTATATTGGGTCCGTCCTATTAAAGCAACAGTCAGGTTCCAAAAAAAAAGTTCAGAATCAGGTTTGATTGCATGAATACCTGTTAACGGCCACTCTCAAATTTTGTGTCTGCGGTTGTCTAATTACCACGAGCATTTTATACGGAGTCGCGGCAATTAGAGCAGACACAAATCTGGAGAATGGCCGTTTAAAGATGTTATAATAGAAGATTACAGTCTTCTTCCCCGGTTAGGTGGCTCCAAATATTAGTGAGATGATGTTTCGCTGTGCCTACCAGTCCTACCAAAAAGTATATTTTAAATTTGCAAAAATCATGTTGATTATTGCAAATTTAAAATATATTTTTGACTATGATGATGACTATGACTGTCAGCATATAAACTTTTAATGGTTAGTTAATTTTAATAATAATATAACCCACCCAAAATATTTTGTAAGTAATTTCTTTTTTGATCTTGTATATTGCAATGTAGTTTTAGTGTATTGGATCTCCTCAAACTGTCTAATGTTATTTATCATTTAGCTAATTTCTGTTTCTAAAAGTTATGTTTGCCGCGTATTGGAGCGTTCTCTTGGACTTACTTTATCAAATTGATGTTCAGTAGTTGAGTAGGTAATATATTTGATACAGATAAGTAGTTATTTGGTATAGTATCAGTAAATTGTCATTGTAACTGTTAGGTATGTAAAATCATATTTGACATCAGAGAATTTAATTATTGCTTTAATTTATTCAAATTGACATGATTATAATTTACACATTCTACTTGTATTTTTATTTTTATTTTATGGTTGGGCATTATTATTATATTTTCTTATGTTGTTCTAGTTTCCCATTGTAATCATATTTGACATACTTGATATAAATAATATAAAGGATTAATGTTAACATTGTAATGTAATTATAACATGTATTAATTGTTTAAATTTGACAACTATTAAATATAATCATATGGTGTATGCATGGAATCATAAATTGTAACTCTGTCTTACACTAATAATTCAAACACAATGTATATTGTTCAATGAATAAATGACTATGACTATGACTATGACTATGGAAGGGTATCCACGGAAGACCAGCGTCAAGGTACTCACAAGGTGCCTTGACATAAAGCTGAGTGGAGGCCATTTCAATGACGATTTAAAATTTTCACTACTGTTTCTTCTCTTATTTATTAGACTAAGTTTTATAACGTCATGAATAAACTTATTTTATTCTTCTTCTTTCTATCACTCAAAAATTGTAGGTACTACATACCTACTTACATACCTACATCAAATTTAGACCATACAAGTTAGACGACAATGCGTAATTACTTCGAGTAACTGAGATTGCCGAGACAAAGTAACTCGATACTTAAAACTAAATTCGAAATTCTCATTAACTTTAATTTGTCCCCTAAGTCTATAGCTGATAGGGTAAATATTTATATTTTCCCAATTTCTTAGCCAGCTTAAACAACTAACTTAAATTGTTTCATTATTGGTAAGGCACCTTGGGAAAGTATCATAAAGTGAAGTGGTCTATGCAGGGTTTCAATTTGATAAAGATATACGGCCTTATTTAATAGTTTAGGGCTTATTGCCAGACCTTCTACGCCAGCAGCCTGTGGGTGATTCATACGCAGCGCACGTACAATACGCTCATGGTCCAGTATAATAACATATTCAGGATGCTGATGAAACTGCCGCGACGCTGTAGCGCGTCAGGTATGTTCGCAAAGGCGCACACTGATGGCTTCCACGCAATCAGAAGGAAGAGAGTTGCGTCTCTGTTGAACAGTGCGCGGCAGTTCTAACACCATCCTGGGTATGTTTGCTGAGCGACTGGACTGCCCTATGACAAAACACTGGGTAAAGATTATCACTGGCCAAATAAAGTAATGATCTTTACCCTGTGTCGCAAATATTTAATAGTGATTATTTATGTTACATTCTTTTTTATGATTTTTTGATTATTATGCCAATTGATTTTGTTAAAATGTAAAAATATGGGTTGCCTGAAATAAATCTTTTTTTTTTTAATAAAAAGCTTAAAAAACCGGACAAGTGCGAGTTCAACTCGCGTGGTGAGGGTTCCGTATATAATCTAAATTTCATAAGTGTTTTTGAATATTCAAACTTCTTATAGGTTTTCCTGTAATCTATAGGCAAGGTACTATTTTCCATATTTTGTTCAGAATTCTAATCCTAGTAGTTTCGGAGTTAAGGGGGGGGGGTCAATTTTCGTATTTTTCCTAAATTACTTCAAATCTGTTTTTGCTAAAATTATAAACAAAATATATCTGTCATGCTTACAACAACCCCTTTTATTTGATATGTCACACAATACAGTTTGCGAAACTTTTTTTTAAATTTTCCAGTTTACCCCCCAAAAGTGGCCCCCTTGTTCAGAATTCATTAATTTACTTTACGCGTCCATCTTTAAATCACCAATGTACAAAAACGTTGTTCAACGGTCTTTTTAGGGTTCCGATACCTCAAAAGGAAAAAACGGAACCCTTATAGGATCACTCGGTTGTCTGTCTGTCCGTCTATCACAGCCGATTTGCTCCGAAACTACTGGACCGATTGAGTTGAAATTTAGTACACATATGTAAATTGGTGACCCAAAGATGGACGCGTAAAGTAAATTAATGAATTCTGAACAAGGGGGCCACTTTTGGGGGGTAAACTGAAAAATAAAAAAATTATAAAAATAAAATTGAGTAGAAATTTGGTACACATATTATGTGTACCAAATTTCTACTCAATCGGTCCAGTAGTTTCGTAGCAAATCGGCTGTGACCGATGGAAAGATAGACAACCGAGTGATCCTATAAGGGTTCCGTTTTTTTCCTTTTGCGGTATCGGAACCCTAAAAAGACCGTTGAACAACGTTTTAGTGGAAATATTAAATGAAAATTAACTGTTATAAAGAATAAAACAATATTTGAATAGGGGTGTAGACATTAAATAAAATAACCAACAATGTTGTATTTTCTCGAAAAAGGATTAAAAATGTAGTCAAATGGAGCAAAAAGCAACGCAAGAGGTCAAATAATCACAAAGTTATAAGTGTCAAATAAAAAATAAACACAAAAGTATTTTACAATAACTTACTTCTAAAGCGGGTGCAGCGGCGGAAAACGCCGAAAATCTGAAATGTAATAAATATAGAGGCCTCGGCAGAGAGTACGACTTTGTATCCTTTGGCGTCGAGACCCTCGGTCCGTGGGGTCCCAGTGCGCATTAGTTTTTTGCAGAAATCGCGAAACGTCTGGTCGATGTAACTGGTGACCGAAGAGCTGGCGGCTTTCTCGCGCAACGCATCAGCATTGCAATTCAGCGAGGAAATGCCGCCAGCATCCTCGGTACAATGCCTCGAGGGCCTTTTTTAGATTTAACTTAGTTTTAATTTATCTTAGTTAATGTTAATTATAATCTTGTATTCACTTTTAATAAATTTTGGGTTTTTTATAATTTCCACATATACTTATATTTTGTGCATAACTTTAAAACCCATTATTTTAACTGCTAACTTGGATTCTCGCACGAGTAATCCTGGTATTAAGTGTAAGTAATTAAAATAGTGGTCACAGTAGAACTAAGATTAATAGTCGCTGGATAAGATTGATGGGGCTAAACTAGAGATATCATTTTAGGGTTAACTTTTGTAGAGTAAGCCATTTTTAGGGTTTCAGGCGGTTTGCTACGAAACTACTAGGCTGATTGAGTTGAAATTTGGTACACATATGTAAATTGGTGACCCAAAGATGGACGCGTAAAGTAAATTTATGAGTTCTGAACAAGGGGGCCACTTTTGGGGGGAAATCTGGAAAATTAAAAAAAAAGTCTCGCAAACTGTATTTTGTGACATATCAAATGAAAGGGATTGTTGTAAGCATGTCAGATTTTTTTTTTTTAATTTTAGCAAAAACAGATTGGAAGTAATTTAGGAAAAAACGAAAATTGACCATCCCCTCCCCCCCCCCCCCCTCCTCCCTTATCTCCAAAACAACTAGGCTTAAAATTCTGAAAAAAATATGTAAATAGTTCCTTGCCTAAAGATTACAGGAAAACCTATAAGAAGTTTGAGTATTCAAAGTAACGGGAAAATTCTCAATAGTAAATAAATAATAATAAATAAATAAATGTTAGGGGGCATTCTTATACAAATCGAACTAGGCTCAATATTTTTGCATCCAGCGGACTCCCGCGACCTTTACCAGGTCATCAGTCCACCTGGTCCCCCCTACCCACGCCGCGCCTTCCGGTATGTGGTCGCCACTCGAGAACCTTTCCGCCCCAACGGCCATCGGTTCTACGTGCAATGTGCCCCGCCCACTGTCACTTAGTTTAGCGTTTCGGGAGGGCTATAACGGTACATAATTAGCTAGGTCATATTTTTATATATTTTTTAATCGGTTTTAGTACACAATTATACAATCAGGCATAGACTATTTCACCAATTTAATTCAAAATAGGTACGCCTTCCGTACCTATTGCGTGAATGAAATACATTTGCCCGTGCCTGAAGGGTAGTGCTGTTAATTTCTCTTTGTGTCTGAACTCAAAACTGATTTCGCGCCGCGACGCTGTCTGTTGTGCTGGTATAAGACTGGGTATACACTCGGAGCATTTTTTTTCACTTCTCATGCTCGAAAAGTGTGTCATATTAGGCTTAACAAGCGGGGCTAAAGTAGTACATGTAGCCCCTAGGGAAAATATGTATAAATATTTATGATTTGTAAAACATTTAAATTGACCAATCAAAACACTTCGCTGTATTAAATCCACCAATCGTCACTCTTTGAAAAACATTTGTATTTGCTATCAACTAACCAGATTACAGCTAATATTAAAAACAACCAATCAGAAACCAGCATTAATTTCAAATATCAGGTGTTTTTTAGTCCCTAACTCACAATAATTATTAAAACAAAAAACGCCTCTGGCCGTCAACGACGCGCCTGTAGACGGTCAGGCGGGCGAATACACGGTGATTAAATACTGATGATCCACCATAGTTGTCTCTTTCTATAAATGCAATGAGAAAGAGACAGCGCGTGGATCGACTGATAACCGTGTATTGGACGCCTCAGAGGCGTTTATTTGTGGTATCAATATTTTGTATCTGTGTCAAAGCAGTTTATTAAAAAAGTATGCCGCCAAATCGAATAATCTTTGCGCCGTGGAATTTATTATTGATTGTGGATGGATAATCTTTATTTTACTATTTTCTCGCAGTCGAAGTGAAAAGTAGAGTGTATAACTCGGGTCTAAAAGCCATATTAATATATAGGTAATATGACTTATTTTAGCCCCTTGTCATACAATCTACTATTATATATCTTAACTGATAAGCAATCATCTGATATGCTTTGTGGAAATGATAGAGCGAGCTTGGGAGTAGCTATAAAGGGGAGGGCAAATGCACAAAAGATCCCACTGGGTCGAAGTGTATCCGAAAGGGCCCTCAACTAGATAAGATACGATAATCATCTGATATATATCACCGATCTAATCCCAGCTAGGTATAATTTTACGTCAGCAATTCGATCACGTAACGCATTGTAAAACTACATGGAAAAGCAATAAATGAATTATGAATTATGTATGCGCGTCAGGTAGATCTAAAATATCTAAATGTCACTTTTTGTATGAGTAAATGACAGTTGAGTTGTCCTAACGTGCGTTCGAAAATTTACGTGATTATCCCTCTGGTTTGGAAGGTCTGGTAGATAGCTTTAAATTCACTTTTGGACAATAAAAAAAATGCATACTTTTTCTATACCTATTTTTTTATACCTAGGACAGACTGTCCAGTTAGGTAGGTCCAACTTCGAGAAAGAGGTCAATCGTCGAATCCGACTCGGCTGGGCAGCGTTCGGGAAGCTACGGCACATCTTTTCGTCCAATATCCCGCAGTGTCTCAAGACGAGAGTCTTTGGCCAGTGTGTGTTGCCAGTGATGACATATGGCACTGAAACTTGGTCGCTTACTATGGGCCTCATAAGAAGGCTCAAAGTCACCCAAAGGGCAATGGAGAGGGCTATGTTAGGAGTTTCTCTGCGTGATCGCATCAGAAATCAGGCTATCGCAGCAGAACCACAAGGTAACCGATATAGCACTCCGAATTGCTAAACTTAAGTGGCAGTGGGCGGGGCACATTGCACGTAGAACCGATGGCCGTTGGGGTGGAAAGGTTCTCGAGTGGCGACCACGTACCGGAAGGTGCGGCGTGGGTAGGCCCCCCCACAAGGTGGACTGATGACCTGGTAAAGGTCGCGGGAGTCCGCTGGATGCGGGTGGCGCAGGACCGGTCAATTAGGCACTCTCTGGGGGAGGCCTATGTCCAGCAGTGGACGTCTTTCGGCTGATATGATGATGATGATGATGATGATATTTTTTCTAAAGTTCAAGGTCTTTTATGATTTTAATTACATTTCGTAATTTATACTTTATAACAATTATTTGATGATTTACTAACCATTTAGCAACACTACGTGAGTTTGAACCACCTATTGAGGAAACTAACCTATTGTGGACCAATTTCCAAATTTTTTTTTTTATTCGGAATAGTATACTCTTGAAGTGGTCCCATGTCAGGATCTGATGATGAGATCCCAGTTAACTCACCATCTGTGCACTTTATGTGCATTGTGATAAGGTTCAAAATGCTCTCTAACACTCTTTTTGTTTAATTGTTTTTGTCACGAATATTTGTCTCTCCTTTTTTCAATAAATACAGGACTGTACGTTACATAGATCTAAATGTCACTTTTTGTATGGGAATATGACAGTAAGATTTGTCCTAACGTGCGTTCAAAAAGTTACGTGATTACCCCTAAGGTCATCAGTCCACCTTATCCGGTCTACCCACGCTGCGCCATGTGGTATGTAATATTTCTATAATGTTTATGAATAATTGGGTCATTGTCACCTTTAGGTTCGCGTCTATTCTGTGAACATTTCCTAATTGCCAAAGTTAAAGGCTATAAAGCTTAATTTTTCGTTAAACTCAGAATTCCCATAAACGGTAACGCCTCTTCTATAATTATATGCGATAAAAACATATTATACGGTGTGGGCCCTGTAACAGGAGCAAATATTTAAATGGACGCTTCCTTGGAGCATCTGCAGGAACCCCTTTTCTCCATTTTTTTTTAAGTCGGAGAAATTTTGATCTAAATTTATGACCTCCAAGTAATGTATCTTGGCACCACGAGATCAGCACAGCAGTCAATGCAGGTTTTGAGGTAACATTGTATAGTCATAATAGTTTATGTATTTTTGTTTTCAAAATACAGTTTTGTGATTTTTTTTAATATTTTTTTTATGTTTTTAATATAAAAAGTTACTCATATCACTCCAGAAGAGTAAGAGAGTACGAGTAAACTTATTTGGAAGAAAAACAATCAAAAAAAATATATTTTTTTTCAATTAAAACCACTTGGAATATTTTTTTGCTTCTGTTAAGGGCCCTCCTGTATATAAACATAATTCCTTAACGATTTTTTTTGACTGGCAATGACCCAATTAGGTAAGTATGAGACATACTAGTTAAGATAAGACCACAGGAAGACATTAACAGGAAAATTTATAAGTTCAGACATGTTTTCGGCCTCAGTGTATCCCAACCCACCCGCTGCATAGGTGCGCCGGCGGTAGCCGTAGTAACAGACGGCCGGCTTTGGGTATCGATCCCGACGCTAGTGATGCGACACGATTTATCGATAAAAGGTTTGTATATGTCTTGAACACCTCAAAAAAAACCCTCTTGAGTATAGTATACTCCATCAATGGACAGAACAACCTCTCATGTCATTAAAGAAAAATAGAACTGCCTACTATACAAATATAATAAAGAGCAAAAGTCTGTGTGATATAGCGTTATGAGTTTGTATGTAGGCTGGAATCTTCGGAAAAGCTTATCTGATTTAAAATAATCCTTCAACAGTATATAGATTCGTCTATAACTGGACGAGGATTTGCAATACGCGGAAGTTACATATACAAATGGCTAACTTAATGCCATAAGTCATTCGCTACCAGTCTCAAATTTTCTAATACAAGTCAGCCAGTCAAGTCGACATCGGCCCGGGTACTGCAAATCGTATCAATCGAAAGTATTTTGTATTTTATTAGCAATAAAGTTGCACCGCCACAATTTATCCGCTTTACCTTATGGTTGACTGGTAGAGCATGCTTTATAACATTAAGTTCGCGTTTTGTACAATAAGTTATTATTGTGTAATAACGATTAAAGAAAAAGAAAAAAGAAAAGTAGACATTTATTCACTACACAAAAGACACACAGAGATAAAGGGAGTAGACATACAATACAATTGACACATATTGTGCGTCTTCGCGGCAGTGAAACGGTCGCCGTCTCAGCATTGTGCAGAGGTGTCAGACAGACACCTACAGCGCTGGTTTTCAGACAGTACCGCAAGTGGCCCACGGAACGCAACACAGCATTAGATAAAAAGTAAGTAGACACATAATAAATAAATAATTAATGTAAAATATTAAATAAACCTTCCTATACAGCGAGTAGCAAAGTGCCGAAAGCCACTCAGTATCATTGGCCCCATTTATAATATGGTTCCGAGCCACATAATATCATCAGAAAGTGACATAATATTTACAAAAAAACTCAATACAACTATTGTAGATGTATCATGTTACGGTGTGGATGAATTTTTACAGGTAGCATATTGACTGATTGACCATCATCTTAAATGTCATTATTAATTGTACTTTGTACAGTATTGCTTCTGCATATTTTATGTATTATTCTGTCCAATTTATAAATGTGTACAACTTTAGTATAGATATATTATTAAGACGAAATTATGTTGTAAATATATACTCTAATACTCTACTCTCTATCTGTAATCTATACTGTGCGTAGGTGGGATTTATATATCACTTTCCATGACTAAAAATGATAGTTAGACCTGATTGGCGCGCGTACAGAGCGTTGCGTAGTCAACCCGCTGGTAGATAAATGGAAGTGAGTGTACTATTCGCCGATAAACGTAATGTTTGGCGAAAATTAAACAAATGTAAATCGCACCATACTTTTTTCTGAATAAATAAATAAAAAAAAATAAAAAATTTATATGAAAATGAATATGAATATGAATATTATGACCTGTAAATGTATATTTACCAATAAAGAAACTGAAACCGTTATTTAAACGTGTTAAACATTTCAAACAATATTGTTGCAACATTAATGCTGAATCTTTAGCCTAGCTATTCTTTATAACACACATTGCTGAACTCATAAGATCTTTGTTTGTTTTTTTATGTTTATATTTTAAGTTTTAACTTTTTTGTTCTGTATTGTGTGCTCTAACTATTTGAATAAACAATTTTCTATTTTATTCCCTCTATATTCAATAACTTATTTCACTTAAACGACCGCCAATGCAATTATCCCGACATTCGATAGCTGCAACGAGATTTCCAAGAATAGGTAACTCAATTATCGATTACATCCCATCCCTAGTTGGCTGATATTTTTATAATTAAAGCGCAGGACAGAGCTGTATTGAACTGGTTGGAAATTATAAGTCAATGCTACAGTATGGATCGTTCAGTTCAGGTAGGTACGCGAATATTTTTTAAACAAGCGAGCGAAGCGAACGAAGTTTTCCGTTTCAGCTTGGGCCAAAAATTCTTTCATATGTGGACCTGCAGGCGGATCACGTAACGTATTGTACGTACGTTAAGTAGGTCTAAAAGTCATTTTTGCATGGGGAAACCGGCCAAGTGCGTGTCGGACCATGCAAAACGAAGGGTTCCGTGCCTATAAAAAAGGTCTTATCATCACTGAAATCTTACGGCACTTACGTCCTTTCCTATAGGGCAGGCAGTTTTTCAGCAATATCTCGAAAACCTTTGAACCGATCTTGTTCAAAATAATTTTCGGTGAAAGAATTTAATAAGCCCATCATCATCTTTATTATCATATCAGCCGAAAGACGTCCACTGCTGGACATAGGCCTCCCCCAAAGAGTGCCACAATGACCGGTCCTGCGCCACCCGCATCCAGCGAACTCCAGCGACCTTTACCAGGTCATCAGTCCACCTTGTGGGGGGCCTACCCGCGCTGCGCCTTCCGGTACGTGGTCGCCACTCAAGAACCTTTCCGCTCCAACGGCCATCGGTTCTACGTGCAATGTGCCCCGCCCACTGCCACTTAAGTTTAGCGATTCGGAGGGCTATATCGGTTACCTTGGTTCTGCTGCGGATAGCCTCATTTCTGATGCGATCACGCAGAGATACTCCCAGCTTAGCCCTCACCATTGCCCTTTGGGTGACTTTGAGCCTTCTTATGAGGCCCATAGTAAGCGACCACGTTTCCGTTGGTTGGATCATCTTGTTCGCTATTGGTCATTCCGGATCATGACCCCGAAGTCAACAAGTGCATAAATAAAAAAATAAAAAAAATTGCATTCTAATTTCACCGTTTCATCAAATTCACAACATTTCAAGCCACTCCAGCATTCGCAGTCACGGTTAACCTGGTTAGTTTAAAAACCGGACAAGTGCGAGTTCTACTCGCGTGGTGAGGTTTCCGTATATAATACACAAAAATATTGAGAATTTTCCCGTTACTTTGAACACCCAAGCTTTTTATAGGTTTTCCTGTAATCTTTAGGCCAGGACCTTTTTTCCATATTTTTTTAGAATTTTAAGCCTAGCAGTTTCGAAGATAAGGGGGGGGGGGATGGTCAATTTTCGTATTGTTTCCTAAATTTCTTCAAATCTGTTTTTACTAAAATTATAAAAAAAATATCTGAGATGCTTACAACAACCCATTTCATTTGATATGTCACACAATACAGTTTGCGAAACTTTTTTTTTTAATTTTCCAGTTTACCCCCCAAAAGGCCCCCTAGTTCAGAATTCATTTTTTGTTATGCGTCCATGTTTGGGTCACCAATTTACATATGTTTACCAAATTTCAACTCAATCGATCTAGTAGTTTCGGAGCAAATCTGACAGACGGACAGACAGACGCACGAGTGATCCTATAAGGGTTCCGTTTTTTTCCTTTTGAGGTACGGAACCCTAAAACGCTGAAAATACAATTAATTATTTAAAATGCACTTTGCACCAGAAAAAGCATTTATTGTAAGATTTCTGTAGATCCCTTGGCAGTCCTAATTAGGTAAAAAAACATTTTAAAGCGCGATGTCAAAGAAATCCTTTGAATTACTTTTACAGCGAAGTTAACAATCTGAGGAGCCAGTACTACAATTAAACTGTGGCTGGCTTCAAAATAATCATAGAATAACCCCGTTTGGTGGGTGAGAATAATTCCACCCCCTTTATTCTGTGGGTGTAGTAGGAATGGGCTATTGGAATAGGGTCGCAGTGTGTTGTGGGCGACCAATGATGTAATATAAAAAAAACCGACCAAGTGCGTGTCGGACCACGCACAACGTAGGGCTCCGTGCCTATTAAAAAGGTCGTATCGTCACAGAAATCTTACGGCACTTACGTCCTTTTCTTTAATGAAGGCAGTTTTTCAGCAATATCTCAAAAACCTCTGAACGGATCTTGTTCAAAATAATTTTCGGTGCAAGAATTTATTAAGCCCTATGTCCATGATTTTTTTCATATTTTTTAATTAGAGGGGGGGGGACCATTATTCCGTTAAACTTCTAACGTTATATATGCAACGAGGTATATGTTAATTTGATTCTAAAGATGCGGCAATAATAATTAACTGTTGCCAGTAAAGAACACAAATGATGAACACCCCTAATTACAATTTATAAGTTTTATCATTCACATCTCACAATAGATAAACTATGGTCGTTCGGTTAAATAATGCTGTATGTGTCCGTTTGTGGCAACAGAGGAGAAATGACAGAGTCGCGGGGCACGTTTCCGTTGACACTGACCGACCGGTATTTATTTATCGTATGGCATTTTGATCACTGGATTAAAGTCAAAGTCAAAGTGAAAGTGATTTATTCTTCAATTTAGGCATATTACATGCACCTATGAATGTCTATAAACTACCACCGGTTCGGAGAGTAAACCTCTGCCTCGAGAAGAACCGGCGTAAAAAAACTCGGCGAGGTGTCATTTTTTCAAAACAGTATACAATATATCATATCAGTATCAGAGTATTATAAAATTTTAAAGTTACATTGCTACAGTAGAAAGCCTATTTATTTTACGACAGGTTTCTAGTGCAGGATTTTATCGCTGCCAAATATCCCTATCCATGATGTAGTCGTTTATCTTATAATTATGCTTTTGAAATAAGTGTCCGTTTTACGACAGATTTGAATTTAGAATCAGTAAGTTCGGTAATGTGTTTTGGAATTTTATTGTAGAATTTTATACAATTTCCCAAGAACGACTTTTTCGCTTTTACTAGCCTGTAAAAAGTTGTCTTGAGCTTCCCTGCGCTGCTGGTAACCTTGGGCCTATCAGTGTTTGTTGGGTAGTTGTATAAATTCTTCCTAACATACATAATTATTTCAAATACGTATAGCGACGGCATATTAAATATAAAAGCTATATAAGAAAATAATAATAATAAGATTGATTAATTCAAAGGTTAAGATTAGTTCTCTTCACTGACCGACGGGTTTAACCAGCGTACGAAAAAAACTGTAGAAGGCGAACCCCTTACAAATGTCTACCCAAACACATGCTAATGCTAATGTTAAATTATCTTTAATAAAGTGGTGTCACAGGACAGGCTTAGCCTAGTGTGAGCCACATTTTTTTGGAAGGGCATAATTTTTTTTTTGTTTTTTAATTAATTACACAGCATTACAGTATTAGAAAAGAAAAGAAAGAAAGAAAGAAAAAAACATTTATTCGTGACAAAACACATAAAAACAAACTGTATAGACACAATACACACAAACACATTTGCCACACTACACACTTTTTATTACACTAAGCCACTGTGGAATTTAAGACACAATATACAATATACAAGTAAAATATAAAAGTTACACATAAAAAAAAAATATAATACCAATAACTTTCTATGGACAAATTTTACAAACACGAACAGAAGTCGGGCGGTCATCCATCGCTTCACAGAACGTCATACATTCACCACACACATCCATCCACTTGTCCATAATGTGAATGGATCTACTCTGAAATAAATTTTACTTTACTTTACTTTAAATAAATAGGCTTTCTACTGTAGCAATGTAATTTTAAATTTTATAATACTCTGATACTGAAATGATATATTGTATACTGTTTTGAAAAAATGACACCTCGCCGAGTTTTTTACGCCGGTTCTTCTCGAGGCAGAGGTTTACTTTCCGAACCGGTGGTAGTTTATCGACATTCATAGGTGCATGTAATATGCCTAAATTGAAGAATAAATCACTTTGACTTTGACTTTGACTTTTGACTTTTACTTTACGTGCCCAAAACCCGGAGTGCGCATGTGTGCTCATGGTCGAACTACTTAAAGGGCTTGCTTTGCATCTTCTTGAGACCCCGCCCCCATGTCCACATAATGGCAATGTCCTTTTTGTGGGGCCATTTTTCAGCGCTAGTTAGATTTCTATGGTATTTTCGTTCGCTGGGTTTCAGTGTTTTGCCCCCGAGGGGTCGCGTTGCCTCTTGCGAAAGCTAATCCGAAATTCCGAAATACACAATCCGAAAGTTTTTCCCCATACATTAATCTCTAAACCAAATGTTTTATATTAAGTAGTTTATTATGGGTTACACTTACCACTTCTTGTTTTTGGAAGAGCGGTGTCTCCTGACACATGCAAAATTACTTGCTTACTAGGAGGAGGCTCCAACCTTGTCTAATTTTAAAAATCCTTTTATAACCTAAATAAAGCATTTAACTATAAAACTTTGACATTAGTAAGATAGTAAGATTATTCTGCTCTGCTTTGACATGAATCCGTCATATACGTCAAATCTCGTACCGTACAAAAACGGGCACGTACCAAACAAGTCCGCGCTTAATCGAGAGTTCTATTAAACTAACATATGCGCGTATTACCATAAGTTATTCGCGCCGTTGACGTCTCTATCCGCGCGTATTAAACAGACAGGGACAAATAGCGTCCACTGTGCGAATACATGAAATAAATACTAGTCGTTACACGTGATTCTGTCTGTGTTAAATATCGTATAGCCTTCTTTTGTATTTAGCTTAGCAGAACGAAATGTTTCTCTAAATAAATCTTCTCAAAATCCTATTCCTATAGGTACTAATATTATAAATGCAAAAGTTTGGATGTTTAGATGTTTGGATATTTGGATGATATAAAAAAAACTGGCCAAGTGCGTAGGGTAGTAGGGTTCCGTACTTGTAATTTAGGAAAATTGACCATCCCCCCCCCCTTATCTCCGAAACTACTAGGATTAAAATTCTGAAAAAAATATGGAAAAGAATAAGAAATTTGAGTATTCAAAAACACTTATGAAATTTAGATTATATACGGAACCCTCACCACGCGAGTTGAACTCGCACTTGTCCGGTTTTTTTATTATAGCGGCCACAGAAATACATCAACTGTGAAAATTTCAACTGTCTAACTATCACGGTTCATGAGATACAGCCTGGTGACAGACGGTCAGACAGAAAGACAGCGGAGTCTTAGTAATAGGGTCCCGTTTTTACCCTTTGGGTACGGAACCCGAAAAGCAACCCAAGCATTCCATAATTAGGACTGACTTTATGGTCATCATTGTAACTAAGTCATCAACATTAACATGACGAATCGTGTCGAAATGAACTGATTATCCTCACTGATTCAGCTCAGAGCTAAAAATATTGGCTACTCCGTAACGAAATAAAAAAAAAGACGCGGATTTCTCTCATTAGGTGATGAAATCCTTTGATGTGGCATCGGGTGTCGATGCTGCGGCCACATCGGCGTTAAAACACAGTCTTTTCACATTAAAAAAATATATATATAATTTTACGTGTTCTTTTGAAATCATTAGTGAATCCAATTTTACATCAAAGAGGATTTAAGTACTCTTATTGTTTTAATATGTTAGGTCGAGCAAAATAATTTTTAGGGTTCCGTTAGTTTTAGTTAGTTTTACTGGGAATTTTCCGCAAATCGACATCCAGCGTGCCTATTTTGCGTGAAGGGATTATTAGACCGGTTTCCTCACGATGTTTTCCTTCACCGAAAAGCTAATGGTAAATATTTCGTAGGTACATAAGTTCCGAAAAACTCATTGGTACGAGCCGGGATTCGAACCCACGACCGCCGCTTGACAGCCGCATGCCTGAACCACTAGGCTACCATAGGGTTCCGTACCTCAAAAGGAAAAAAACGGAACCCTTATAGGATCACTCGTGCGTCTGTCTGTCCGTCTGTCACAGCCGATTTGGTCCGAAACTACTAAACCGATTGAGTTGAAATTTGGTACACATATGTAAATTGGTGACCCAAAGAGGGACGCGTAAAGTAAATTAATGAATTCTGAACAAGGGGGCCACTTTTAAACTGGAAAATTTAAAAAAAAGTTTCGCAAACTGCATTGTGTGACATATCAAATGAAAGGGGTTGTTGTAAGCATCTCAGATATATATTTTTTTATAATTTTAGCAAATCCAGATTTGAAGTAATTTAGGAAAAAAGACGAATTTTGACCATTCTCCCCCCTCCCCCCCTTATCTCCGAAACTACTAGGATAAAAATTCTGAAAAAAAATTGAAAAATAGTTCCTTGCCTAAAGATTACAGAAAAACCTATAAGAAGTTTGAGTATTCAAAAACACTTATGAAATTTAGATTATAAACGGAACCCTCACCATGCGAGTTGAACTCGCACTTGTCCGGTTTTTTAACTAATTATATTCGTTATAAGATTCGTTATTTGTATTGTATTGTATTGTATAATCACGTATATATTGCGTTTTTAACTCCTTTTCTATTAGACATCTTCTAAGCACGATATGAGTTCATGTTGTATTTATTTCTCTCAGAAACTGTCAATGCATCGCGGAGAAGTTTCCAAAGTTGTAAAAATTCTAATAAGGAAAGTTCTCAGAACTTAAATTTTTAAACATTAAAAACATGTCAAAAACTCTCTGGATACATACATTACCAGCTGTTTAATTTGCCTGGGTTAGATAATAGTAGATTATACATGTAATAAATGATACATGCATAAAAAAATCTCAGCAGAAACGTTCTAAAGGAAACTAATTTTTAAATTCTCATGTAAGTTACTGGAAATTTCTGAGAGCTTCCCTGATATTTTTGAGAATGTTCTGCAACTTGTACATTGCTACATATATCTACACGGACAGAATATCACCAAAAAATAGTTGATAGACCCATTTAACTGGTGATTCTTCCTCAGATTTAAATAATTCATTTTAACAGCTACGTTTTGCACTGCAGTGTAGCCACAGCATAACAATTAGGCGAAATACGGACGTCGCACATCTGGCGATTCTGTAACTGTAAAAGCTCACTTCCGATGCGTTTATTGATGCGAAGACATACGGGAATGCTATTTATAACCATTTCTTATTAATATGTCAATATTATTGATCGGTAGAACTGTTGGACTTTATATTATTTCACAATAATTACAATAATGTTTTTTATCTAGCAGTTGGCGAGTCACCGTCTGCCAGAGATGAAAAGTGAAACAGTTTTATTAGGCAGGCGTCCGATGTTTCACCAATAGCCCAGCCACTAGTCCATCATTTTCACCCAATAACCCGTTTTATTTAGATCCCATCAACCAGTAATAGTCCCTATACACCCCGGCGACTGTCTCTGTGTACGTCCCATGACACGGGCAGGGACAGCATCCGCTCGGTGTACTCCTTGCATTCCATTAGATTATCAAAAGGGCCTCTACGTATTGCCTCAGTTGGTACTTTGTAGGTACCTAGCCCCACGCACGCCTCCCAAAGGTCCGGGATATTATGTCCCGTGAGCGGGAAAGACATAAAATAATAAATACAAACAATATAACAATAACGTACCCTACAAACATAAAAAATACTTCTTATAAATTAAAAATTTGGCCCAAATCGCTGTCAGAGGGTAGTTTGCCCAGTGTGCAACTTATATGATATATATGTACACAATTTTTGACAATAAACGAATCTTATCTTATTTTATCTTATCACACATTACTACGCTATAGAAAATACAAACTAATTAGTATCCTACACCTAGAGTGGGGCGCGTTTACGTCTTGTAAATGATCTATTGTCTTTGGATCTATTAAAAATAGCAGTCAAACTTCTCTAACCTCTATGGTAGCTGTGAGTTTTCGTATAGGTACCTCGAACACTAAAAGGACGTTTCTAAAAAAAAATACTGGGCAAGTGCGAGTTCAACTCGCGTGGTGAGGGTTCCGTAAAATATTGAGAATTTCCCCTTTACTTTGAATACTCAAACTTCTTATATATTTTCCTGTAATCTTTAGGCAAGGATAGTTCCTTTTTTTCCATGTTTTTTTTCAGAATTTAAGCCTGGTAGTTTCGGAGATAAGCGGGTGAATGGTCTTTGTTCCTAAATAACTTGAAATCTGTTTTTGCTAAAATTATAAAAAAAACTGAGATGCTTACTTACAACAACCCCTTTCATTTAATATGTCACATATGACATAATACGATTTGCGAAACATTTTTTTTTAATTTTCCAGTTTATATTCCCAAAACCCTCTTGTTCAGAATTCATTAATTTAGGTACTTTACGCGTCCATCTTTGGGTCACCAATGTACATATGTTAACCAAATTTCAACTCAATCGGTCCAGTAGTTTCGGAGCAAATCAGCTGTGACAGACGGACAGATAGACAGACTAGAATTAGGTACTAAATAAATTGTACCAAAGGGGAAAACATAAAAGTATGAGGCATACTCTATTGATGACTAATGACGTCCTTAATTGATGAAAACTTATTTAGAAATGAATTCATTACTTTACAGAATTCGGTGCTACATTAAACAACTCCTCAATAATAAACTTCGATTCGTCCATCACCTATCACGATTCTGCAGAGAACATTCCTGAAAAACTGACATTTAGCAATTTTGTAAAAGCTTCACGCCTACATCCGATGGACTTGCAGTCGCGTAGACTTAAGAAGGTTTGGAAGAGATATAACGATGGATAACGGATGATAACGACCGAATAGCCTAGTGGTTAGAGAACCTGACTATGAAGCTTGAGGCCCCGGGTTCGATTCACGGTCGGGGCAGATATTTGTATGATGAATACGAATGTTTGTTCTCGAGTCTTGGATGTTTAATATCTATTTAAGTATGTATTTATCTATATAAGTATGTTTATCCGTTGTCTAGTACCCATAGTACAGGCTTTGCCTAGTTTGGGACTAGATCAATTGGTGTGAATTGTCCCACAATATTTATTTATTTATAACCGATTTCTAATGTAATTTTCAAACCTTCTGCGTAAGGATCATTGTTATTTTCAACCCCTGACCCTGACGCAAACGAGGGGTGTTATTAGATTAACATTTGTTCTCTGTGTCTATATGTGTATCCGCGTGGAATTCGTTTATAACGTACGTCCATACAAAATTACGACCCCATTTCACCCCCTTAGAGGATGATTTCCGGGA
Source organism: Epinotia nisella (assembly GCA_932294315.1). Taxonomy (NCBI): domain Eukaryota; kingdom Metazoa; phylum Arthropoda; class Insecta; order Lepidoptera; family Tortricidae; genus Epinotia; species Epinotia nisella. The sequence continues at coordinate 2,183,208 of OW028699.1, forward strand.
TGAAAACTCCTGTGTCCTTTCTCGCGCAGACACTAAATAAAATAACCAATAATGTTATAAGTTCTCGAAAAAGGATTAAAAATGTAGTCAAATGGAGAAAAAAGCAACGCAAGAGGTTAAATAATCACAAAGTTTTAAGTGTCCAAAGTTTTAAGAACGCAAATCTCAATTCATATGAAACGATTGTCATTCCCTATGACGCTCGAGTGTCGTGACGTCACGATCTACGAGCGTTTTCTCTCTCTAACAAGCTGTATTAAAACGGTTGTAGCTTCGTATTTTTTTTAGATATTTGAATAGGTTTTTCGTCATTAGGCACATTATTTTGCCTTCTTTCTTTTGAAAATATAAATTTAGAGTTACATTAATTGTGTGGAATGGATGGAGATATAGTCACGAAAATTGAGAAGGGTATGTTAAGGTGGTTTGGGCATGTAGAGAGGATGGATGAGAGAAGATTAACGAAGAGAGTGTATGTAAAAAGAGTGGAAGGGCAAATTGGAAGGGGAAGACCTAGGTGAACTTTCTCCGATCAAATTGGAGAAATCTTACAAAAAGGCCAGGTCAAAAGTACCCTAAACCGACGAGCATGTATGAGAAATGTTATGAAGGTGAGTGAAGCGAAAGTGGTTTGTCAGGATCGTAGCAAATGGAGATCCGTGATCTCTGCCTACCCCTCTGGGATAGAGGCGTGATTATATGTATGTATGTATGTATTAATCGTTCACCAGTTTAAGCATGAAAAGGTAATAGACAGATTGAGTTACTTTCGCATTATGATAAGAATGTAAGTTATTTTTAACTGTTGTTAAGTACCGTATTTAACTTTTTGCGCTGTCTTTCTGTTCGTAACTCTCCAAACAATCGCCGACGCCTCGAAATGGCGTTTTCCGGTCGCGTGGCAAGATGGCAGACATCCGGTCAACGTCAAACGTTTCACCGGATCATTGCGATATCGGTTGTTTTAACAAATTGACGCGGTTTGACGGCCGGTTAGCCTAATGGGTAGTGACGCTGCCTATCAAGCTGAAGGTCCTGGGTTCGATTCCTGGTAAGGGCAAATATTTGTGTGATGAGCATGAATATTTGTTTCTGAGTCATGGATGTTTCCTATGTATTTAAGTATTTATATCTATTAAATATATCGTCGTCTAGTATCTATAACACAAGCCTTATTGAGCTTACTATAGGGCTAGTTCGATTTGTGTAAGATTGTCTCCTAATATTTATTTATTTATTTATTTATTTGTTAACCAGTGTTTGCCGGTTATGCGCAGGTTAAAAGGATGAGATGGAGATGATTTTTCTTCATTCGAATATAAGCCATGTCACCTTGAGATAAAGTTCCCTTGTCATACACTAGTACAACGTGAGTGCAACGTCGAGAACTAGGACGTATCCCTTACCAAATACCATTTTGGCTACGTAACCTTTAGGGTGGCGACCACGTACCGGAAGGCGCGGCGTGGGTAGGCCCCCCACAAGGTGGACTGATGACCTGGTAAAGGTCGCGGGAGTCCGCTGGATGCGGGTGGCACAGGACCAGTCAATTTGGAACTCTCTGGGGGAGGCCTATGTCCAGCAGTGGACGTCTTTCGGCTGATATGATGATGATGATGATGATGAACCTTTAGGGTTATCAAAATGGTATTTAGTTACGATCCAAACCGCTTGAGTTTTTTTTGGTGAACATAAGCGAGGTTCTTTAAAACGACAATTATTTCTAAAGATTCAAGAGAATTGAATAATTTTTACAAGCTTTTATTTACTTTCACCTGACCGTTGTCTGTAATCAAATCTTGCATGTTAAATTTGATCCACTTCCCGGTTTCCGGTTGAGCTGAAATTTTGCATACATGTGTAAAACGCGTGACAATGCAACATTATGATGACATGGTGCTGATCTGATGATGGAGCTGGAAGGTGGCCATAGGAACTTCGCAATGAAACGACACAACCTCGTCGAGTTTGGGCTCGTTAGAATCGTCTCAATGAGTAGTTGATGACGGTATACCGAAAAGTACAGTCGGTAATAAAAGCTTGTACCAAAAATGAAATTTTTAACAGAAACTTGTTTCGATTTAAAATATATATCGCTCCCCCGCGGCTTTAGATGTGGGTTAGTTCCACTTTGTGATTTTAAATAACTTGCCGCCATATTTTTCTGGATCTTTTTTGCTGATAGATAGTCTAGGTAGACCATTACATACTTAACACGTTCACGGACACAGCACCATTCTAAAAATTGTGTGATGTGGCACATAAAAAATTCATACATTTTTTTGTCCGGCCATGGACATACTGCCACATCACTGTTTAGGCAAATATTGTGCCGCCGCGGTTTCGTCCAGGTATGTATGTAATTAAATTTGTTACAAACTCAAACTCTCCTCTTGTGGCAGCACGGCCACAGCCGTAACGTCTACAGACGTATCGTGTCACAGCACGCGTCATTCCCCTCATGTAAAAATTGAGGTGACTTTAAGCTCTTGCTGCGGCACTAGGAAAAATTGTAATGTACCTAAAGCGGCACAACATGTCCGCCTTCATTATAATCCTATGAAAATTTGTCGTCCGTGGACGGAGTGGTAGATTTGTCGCGGTGAAAATCACCGGCCACAGCCGTAGTGCCGTATCACGAGGGTCTCAAATTACGCCTGTGGACGTACTGTCCGTGAACGTGTTAACAACATCATACTATTCCAATTCATGCCCTTCATAATGTGTTACATTATAACGACCTTATCACAATTCGACGTCAATTTCCTCACGAAAGCTATCTTTAACACTTTAGATACGATCCGACATTATTAGCTTACATCTTAAATAATGCTGAACAATTTCCGATACAATGCTTGCTGATTGATAGCATGACATGGGTCGTGTGAACGATAAGGTCATGGAAGGGTGGCTGTTCGCGGGCGATTGCTGGTTGCGATTTGCGATTGCGACTAACGCAAGTAAAATTGAAGTGGTTTTGAGTTGTTGTTAATTTATTTAACCATACGACAGATGAGAGTGTAAAAGACGTAGCGGCGCAAGAGTCCTAACAGTGTCCTGCTACGAAACTAGACCTCTACCTACGCTTAGCTACTACGCACCGCAGTGTCAAGATATATTTGTGGGTGAGCGTTGAGGTGAGCTTAAAACAGCGTCACCTAACGAAACTAGACCTCTACCTACGCTTAGCTACTACGCACCGCAGTGTCAAGATATATTTGTGGGTGAGCGTTGAGGTGAGCTTAAAACAGCGTCACCTAACGAAACTAGACCTCTACCTACGCTTAGCTACTACGCACCGCAGTGTCAAGATATATTTGTGGGTGAGCGTTGAGGTGAACTTAAAACAAGTTACAGAATAGGGGGGCTGAAGTTATTCGGTATTCGTTACCAGCTACCGGTATGGTTCAAAAACCTTTTTACTAAATCATATTAAAAGGCCGATTCAGTTACATACTAACCCACAAATCGAAGTTCTCCAATCAAAAAGTGGAATCAAAAGATTTTTCGAAAAACCAACTGCTTTTTTACAAATATTATATGTCATTGTCACTCCCACGATTAAGAGGAATCCAACGACACCGCATATGTTGAAATCCGTCAAACGGTTTAGGCTGCAGGGCCAAAGAATAAGACATACATATATACGCTCGAAAAACGTAACCCTCCTTCGGCAGTCGGGTAAAAAGCAACTCTACCGTCCAAGGTAGGAGTTAGAATTCCAATTACGGTTTTATAAAAGTCGATCACATTAAGTAAGCTCAAATAAAAAGTGTTGCCAGTGATGACGTATGGCACGGAAACGTGGTCGCTTACTATGGGCCTCACAAGAAGGCTCAAAGTCACCCAAAGGGCAATGGAGAGGGCTACGCTGGGAGTATCTCTGCGTGATCGCATCAGAAATGAGGCTATCCGCAGCAGACCCAAGGTAACCGATATAGCCCTCCGAATCGCTAAACTTAAGTGGCAGTGGGCGGGGCACATTGCACGTAGAACCGATGGCCATTGGGGCGGAAAGGTTCTCGAGTGGCGACCACGTACCGGAAGGCGCAGCGTGGGTAGGCCTCACAAGGTGGACTGATGACCTGGTAAAGTCCGCTGGATGCGGGTGGCGCAGGACCGGTCATTGTGGCACTCTTTGGGGGAGGCCTATGTCCAGCAGTGGACGTCTTTCGGCTGATATGATGGTGATGATGAAATAATAATTGTGTAAAATAATTCGAGTCGCAACACTCGTGGCCAGTCTGTCCGTGAATGGCCCGCCAACAAGGTAACCATCACAAAGGGCCGGCGTACAAAAGAGTGTTAAAAGACTGTTCGGCTGAATGAACGACTGATTGCGTGTTTTGATCTCTTACACCTTGGGGACTGGGTTATGCAACATGTGGTCAGTGAAGTAGTTCGGTTCGTGTTTTTCACATCTCAAGCTCGAAAAGTGTGTCATATTAGGCTTAATAAGCGGGGCTAAAGTAGTACATTTAGCCGCTAGGGAAAATATGTTTACATGTTTATGATTTTTTACACATTTAATTTGACCAATCAAAACACTTCACCACATTAAATCCACCAGTCACAACTCTTTCAAAAAACATTTATCTTTGCTATCAACCAACCAGAATACAGCTACATATTAAAATCGACCAATCAAACATCAGGTGTTTTTTAGTCCCTAATTCCAAATCATTTAAATCCACCAATCACAACTCTTTCAAAAAACATTTATCTTTGCTATCAACCAACCAGAATACAGCTACATATTAAAATCGACCAATCACACATCAGGTGTTTTTAGTCCCTAATTCCAAATTATTAAAAAATAAAACGCCTCACGCTAAATTGAACAATCTCTTCGCAGTGAAATTTGTTATTGATTGTGGATGGATAATCTTTGTTTTACTATTTTCTCGCAGTCGAAGTGAAAAGTAGAGTGTATAACTCGGGTCTAAAAGCCATATTACGCCTCGATTTATTTTCTCGTGGTAATATGGCTTATTTTAGCACCTTGTCATACAATCTACTATTGTTTCTCAGCCTAATCGTATTTAAATGTGTGACAAAGAAAGAAAACATTTGGTGTAGTTAGTTTTGTTTGAGATGACTGGTATCAAATAAAATGAATCCACCCGGAAAGCAAATTGAATGTTGAAATTAATAGATTCATATTCCACTGACAGTTTCACAATAAAGTCGGTCAACTCAAATAATCTGAACTGCACCATGTTGTTAATTCTCTGTAGCATGCTTGAATGCTTCCACATTGCTTATCTTAGGTAAATTGATAATCTCTGTTTTTCTTTTTCTTATTTAATTAACGGATAACTGTTATTGGCCTATAACTATTATGTAAGCAAACAAATGTAAACTGTATATTTACGGCTGTTGTTATCCTGAATACCAATAAATAAATAAATAAACACATTTTTCACTTCGCATACGTAAAGTTGATATTATTGATATAAATAATGACTATTCTTTTGGGTGAACTTTGACAACTCTGACATTGTCAAGTTCACTTTTGAAATTAAGTGGACTTGGTTAATTATATTTAAATTGTTATTATTATAATTTTTTCGTGTTTTTTTTTCTCTCCAAGTGGAGGAAGCTTTAATTCCATAATCGCGGGCTTTTGGCCAAACGTGGACGGAATGGTAGATCCTACTGTTCTATAGCTAGAAATTGACGCACTAATCGACACGCGTTCATGATCACTGCTTTTTGGAGAAGGATATATCTGCCCTGGTAATCGCAAATGCAGTACTTGCAAAATGGCGGTTTCGAGATAAACGCGGTGAACATATTTTGTGATATCTATACAACAAATCTATGTGGTATAACTTTTGAAGTATACTGAATAATACTTAAAAAAATCAAGCTTTCTATTGACATATTTTTTCCTTTACTTTACTGCCTTATTTGGATAAAATGCGCAGTACTGCAATTTCATCAACTATCTGGGCTTGTGGGCATTACAGTATTACTAAGGATAAATGCAGTATTTGTGTTTATTACTGCAAAATCACCTAGCACGTGTTCAATACTGCGTTTCTAGTTCGCAATCATGCCCTATTTTAATGCTTAGTACTAGTTAAAAATGTTGTTAAGGCTTCTTCTGGCAAATATTTTAAGTGACGGAGAGATGAAATAAAACCGATTTTAGGTAAGTTTTAGAAAACTGTTTTTATTATCGAAATAACTGAACTTAAAAATACCTAAGATAATGTAGCCAACTTCCTAAATCTATTGGTCTACAATTCTTAATTATAATATCGGACCCAACAACTCTATATTAGACTTATTATCACAACCAAGAAGGACTTAATTTTAATCAGTAATTATAATCAGTCTATAAAATTGACTTTGTCTCGTCCGCGAATGACGTCGACGCTCTGATTTGCTAGCATGAATCGCGGCACTGTACCGTGCGGCTTCGACGCATGCGAAGCTTTTTGTTACTCTCGTTACTCGTGAACGCAGCACTGTAGTATACTGCGTTTAGTTTTAGCATCGCAAGAGGAGCTCTTTATTATTCTCGCTACACTGAAATGCAGTAATGTTGAATACTGCGTTTGGCTTTAGTTAGTATTCGTTGCAAAAAAGTGTATTCCTAATGAATCTGCAGTAAACGTAGCAAGTACTGCACAAACTTCTAGCACATGCTGAATGCTGCAGATCTTGTTAGCAAAAGATATATTTTTGTGCAAGTACTGCGTTTCTGGTTGGAAAAAAACATGTTTCTAATTAAAAAAAAACTGAAATTAATTTTTTTATGTATAGATTAGGCTCTTGGGATGTCATTTCTGCAAAAAAGTGAAAATCCCAAAAATGTCGATTACTGCAAGTACAATTATCAGGGCAGATATGTGAGAGAGTGAATATCAAGGGTTTTCAAGCTGGCGTGAAGAGTGCGAGGGATAACTCCTGTAGACGAAATGACGATCGGAATTCTCTTTACTGTGTTCACCTTCCACTGGGCTTTAACTTCTATGGATAAGTCTGTGTTATTATTATTCTTTCATCGACGATCACGATGGGGAATCTTATAAATTTACATATAATTTATAATGTAATCTTATATTGTGAATAAATGAATCTGAATCTGAAAAGTAAAATCAGCCCACCGCCCCACCGCGCGGCCGTGTCCTCTCTGCAGCACCCCATGAGATCGTTCAGTTCAATCGGTTAAAGATATCTGCTTCAAAATTGAATTGCCAATTTCGACGGACAACTTACATACATGCGAACAAGTCAAGTTAATTATAAAGCTTGTAAAAATGGCGTAGCACCTTGACACTTCCAGCATGTTCAAAGAGCTTGATTAGTTTGTAATTATTTTAGATGCTAATCAAAATCAAAATGATCTTTATTTAATTAGGCCTAGTAACAAGCACTTTCAAATCGTCAGTTAATTTTTAGAGTAAATTATTAAACATAAAAAATAAAAATTATATGACAAATTTTGACGGACAACTTACATACATGCGATCATATAAAAATGGCGTTGCACCTTGACACTTCCAGCACGTTGAAAGCGCTTGATTAGTTTGTAATTATTTTGGATGCTAATTCAAAATTAACATATAATCCAATTAACAATGTCCCTTAATATTTATTACATACATACATACATAGATTCACGCCTTCTTTCCCAAATGGGGTAGGCAGAGCACATGAAAATTATGTTCCAGTACCACTTTTAGCATAAATGTGGGTATAAAAATCGACAAAATGTGATATCGCAGTGATAGGTTGCCAGCCCATCGCCCACAACACACTCCAACCCTGCTCCCTTATATTTATTTATTTATTTACCTAAATTATTTAATAACGCATGCTGCGCTGCCGCGTCAATCCTTTTAGTCCAGGCAATGAACTGACAACTTGTATGGAAAAAATGACAGATTTGGAAATAATTTATAATAGCTATTTTTTTTATGTAACGGATATATTATCAATTAAATAGTTACCTAGAGGCAAAATCCAACAAAAAATCAGACATCAAAAAAATCAATATTTAATTAGCTCCTAAAAAGTCCGGATAAATATTAATATATTTTTTATCTTTATTTAGGTTCATTTACATTTGCTTTAAAATATTCAATATAAATAAAATATAAAAGACAATGAATGTTTAATTTAAATCTATATAATTACTTCCGGGTGGAAAGTTTGTTGGATTCTTGAATAAAGCATCTTAGAGTAACGTTTTAGAATGAAATAAACAAAAAAAAACGCTATTATAAATTAATGTTTTTCGAAACGGTATTTTGCCTGGAGTATATCTCATGTATCTTGAGATACGTGAGTTACGCGTAACAGGTCTAAATCTGTTTATTTTCCATGCCTTTATCGACCTACATACTCAGTTTTTTTAATTTAACTTACCAATTCCTTATACGAGCCTGTCACGTAACTCATGTAACTCTGTTTTTACCATAGTAAATCATGGCTAAATACTGTACAAAAAAAAAACTATGCTTTTTGAGATACATGAGATAGGCTTGACACGGCAGTGAAAGAAAAAGAAAGAAAAGAAAAAAGAAAGAAAAAAACATTTATTCGTGACAAAACACATAAAAACAAACTGTATACACACAATACACACAAACACATTTGCCACGAAATGGTCACAACTCAGCGCGATGCTGGCAGCGCCAGCGCTGGTCTTCCGTTGTGACCATTAAGTGAGACACGCACAATGACGCCACGATCGCACACGAGGACAATTTACAAAAATAATCATAAAAATAAATAAATAGGAAGAACATAACTATTAAAAGGAATATACAATAAATGAAATATAAAATAAACATAAAAGTGCATATACCCATCCAAAAGTACAGCCAGCAGGTATGTGATTTCCGCTGCACTTTCTTTGGGCACCGTCCCATTGTGGGATATAATAGAGCTTTTGTCTGTTCTGATTTATTTGGCGATGGTACTTGATTGGATTGGGGCTGTCGGCTGACCTTTTTAGGTACAGTTATTTTAATGTATTAACATTCCTCACTCTAAAGGCATGACGAAGCCTCCACACCGCATATCATCATCGTATCAGCCGAAAGACGTCCACTGCTGGACATAGGCCTCCCCCAAAGAGTGTCAAAGTGATCGGTCCTGCGCCACCCGCATCCAACGGACTCCCATATACTTATATATAGGTTCCGTACCCAACGGGTAAAAACGGGACCCTATTACTAAGACTTCGCTGTCCGTCCGTCCGTCTGGCTGTCACCAGGCTGTATCTCAAGAACCGTGATAGGTAGAGAGTTGAAATTTTCACAGATTATGTATTTCTGTTGCCGCTACAACAATAAATACTAAAAAACCGGCCAAGTGCGAGTCGGACTGGGGCTCCCATACGACAGACATGTTTTTTTTGCCGTTTTTATAGATAATGGTACGGAACCCTTCGTGCGCGAGTCCGACTCGTTTTGATTCGACGACGGTGGCAAACAAGCACACGGTCTTTCTGATGGCAAGCAGTCATCGTAGCGTATGGATGCTTGCGATTCCAGAGGAATAGTTAATAGTTAATCTAGTAGCTACTCAAAATTGGCGTAGGCACTAGTTTTTGCGAAAGAGACCTCTATACATATATTATGGAGTCCCAACCCAAAACTAGACCTTTTTGGTTCAATGATAATTCATCAAGCTACATACAAATCGCTCGTGCTACATTAGTGGTATTATCAGACAACTTCGAAAAGGACATAAGTTGCACAGCTTGTTTAGAAAGATACGATCTTCGGTAAATTATGTACAGTTGGTAAACTTAATAAAAGATGTAAGTGCCATAGTTTGGCTGGAGAGATACGACCTTTTTATGAGGTATGGTGCTGTGGAAATGTTTGATGGATCGCGCGGTGGATATTAATGCCATTTGGGTACATATACAGGCTGATTCGAGTTATAGATATTGAACATAGAATAAAAAGGCTCTACCTCTTTTGTGAAATGTAGGTAAGTTTGGAGCTTCGTAAGTTTTTGTCTAGGGGGTTATCGTAGTTATACCCATACTCATTATTTATTGATAATAAAAATTACATGTCAACATAAAATAATACACCAACACACATACACACACACACACATAATCTCCGATATAATAGAATGGCCATCCTTCCCACTCCTACTAAAATTATAAACGTGAAAGTTTGGATGTATGGATGGATGTACGTTCCCTTAATCTCAAAAACTACTGGACGAATTTATATGAAACATTCCCGTTATGTACCTTGTATTTCAGAATAGGACATAGGCTATAATTTATGTCGAATTTCATCCCTTTTAGGGACGAAAATGGGATGAAACTTGGTATGGAGACCAAAGTACTCGTTGCCTTCATCAGGCGCTGGGTATCAAAATTTATGGGAAAACTAAAGTCCGACTCGCACTTGACCAAAATTCTAATTGATATTATTTAATAGGCTATAATTTATGTCATCCCTTTTAGTATAGTTTTTATCCCGGGTCCACGCAGACGAAATCGCGGGCGGACGCTAGTAGGCTTGAATGAATGAATGAATGAATGATTTATTTAAAATGTATGTGGCTTTATTTAATCCTGCGGCTTTTCTTGCTTCTTTGTAGGCAGCTAGTGTTGAAATATAAAGGATATTGTATGGCAACTATATATTTAAACGCAGTATTTCAAAAACAAGCAGCAATTAACTTAGTAGTAGACCGTTTTCCAAAAAAATTGTACATGTAGTTTTTTTTCTGAATTCGTTTGTTTTTGGTTTTCCTTACTCAGAATCGTTGATACTATCGATCCTCATACGAGAAAAAAAGTGTCCCGAATGTTCCATTCCAGATCGTCACAGTTTCCAGTCTTTTTTATTTATTTATAATATGGTCGTGACGCACTGGATAATAAAACTTACATAGTAAAATCTGGGACAATTATTTTCTTGTATAAGGATCGATAGTATCAACGGTTCTGAGTAAGAAATACCCAAAAAAAACGAATTCTGAAAAAAAAATCATGTACACTTTTTTTTTCAAACGCTCAGTAATCATAATATTCTTATTAGTTTAACTTGTAGTTATTCTTTCCGTTTTTATTATAAATTATAAAGCATATGATTGTTTATATGTTTCTTTAGATGTAGGTACATAAAGTTGCGGCAATAAAACATTTTTTTTTATTTATCACAAAAACGGAGCATCCTGTAACGCCGTCCATGTTACCAAATGATCTATAATGAAATATCACTCGGCTGGCTGCGTGAAATATGAAGTTATTTTGACCTGCGCCACAACTCTGCACAAAGTGAACACTTTCCCACTGTCATGTCACCACATGTCACGTGACTTTCGGGAAAATGGGCCATTTAGATCAGCTTTAAATTGTTATAAACTAAGTTTTTTTTTTTAATTTATTGATTAACACAAAAAGAAAATGCATATTACAATTCATTACAATGCCCATCTTGGCAAAACCTTTAGTAGGTTTGTTTGCCGATGGGGATGAAGTACATGCATGTACGGCCAATCAATTTGATTCCTGGCCCCGTAGCATGGTTGGCCTTGTCACGCGATAGGTGATAGGATAGAGCGTGCGTCACTGGCTGACACCGTTCGATAGAACGAGACTACGCTCCTATCTTGTCACTTGTCGCGTGATAAGGCCAACCATGCTACGGCTCCTGGGCCACTTCGTACCTTGTCACAGTGAAAATCTAGGAAAGCCCCTAGAGGTCTCATATCACTGTAACTGTGACAAGGTACGAAGACTACGAAGTGGCCCAGAAATCAAATTGGTTGACTGTACTCCTAAGTCCCACATTCTCAACACAGCCACAGAATAAGTAATAGTACTACGTACAGAAGGTTCTCTGTTAACAAATTCCCTGTTTAGATACGCCAAACGTGCCTAAATGTGGCCATTTCTTTCTATCGCATGCAACGCGCTCTTTCGGAGGCGGAGCCTTAGAGCTAGGGTTACCGCCAGCTCGACCTATTAAATTATAGGTACGTTAATATAATAGTGTATTTTACTAACGATATTACGATTATTCTTTATTTATACTTAGGATCACCCAACTACACAAAAGCTGTGTAATTTGCCTTTAGGTTATGACATCAAAACTGCCTGTTTCTGCAAAATGTAAGACGAATACACAACTCCGGTTTACTACATACATAAACATAATGTAAAGAAGAATTATTTTCAACCAATAAATATAAATAGACGACGTAGCATATTTATTTTACGAGGCGAATGACGATGCAATGCAAAGCGCGAACGGGTGCGTCCCGTATTTTTAGGGTTCCGTACCTAAAAAGGAAAAAACGGAACCCATATAGGATCACTCGTGCGTCTGTCCTGTCCGTCTGTCACAGCCGATTTGCTCCGAAACTACTGGACCGATTGAGTTGAAATTTGGTACACATATGTAAATTGGTGACCCAAAGATAGACGCGTAAAGTAAATTAATGAATTCTGAAGAAAGGGGCCACTTTTGGGGGGTAAACTGGGAAATAAAAAAAAAGTGTCGTAAACTGTATTGTGTGACATTTCAAATGAAAGGGGTTATTGTAAGCATCTCAGATATATTTTTTTTATATAATTTTAGCAAAAACAAATGATGATGATGATGACATACAAACTTACAAAGCTGGCACATTCAGGAAACTACACAACAAATTACCTGTTTATAATTAAATATTAAAGTATAGATTACAAATAAAGTGGACATTCTTCTTCAACGCAGTCTTCATACCTGTTCTTAGAGAGCTGTCTCAATGTAAAAACAGCCTAAACGCATAGTAACTTCACAGTTCATACGCTGTTTCACCTTTCGACCCGCGAAAGAAATCGGAATGCATGTAAATAAGATATCGCATAAATCCAGTGTCATAGGTCACGTGACAGCGTTGTTTATGCGTTTGACAAAATGTCAGTTGTAAAATAGTGTTGCCAGAGTCGACAATAAGTGTATGGTATTATAGTCATCGTCGACCCCATATATAGTTGAAACTATTTAAAATCAAGATTTCCACTTCGGAGATTATCTGCGATGAATGGCATTGTTATCCTTTGTAAACCCAACCGCTAATTACCTGTGCGAAATAAATACCATAAATAACAAAAGGTGATAGATAAATAACAACAGTATTTCTTCATTGATAAGGTTCAATTTCTCATAGCATGCACTCAACGTATAACCTTTTGAAATTAATCTATTTATGTTAGTTAAAGTGTGTGATGATTATTGTAAGTTTTCTGTGTTCTATTCGAATTTGAGCCTTATTCTTAAGACGTTAAAGTTACAATTCATATTACATCTTTTGCTATTAATGCATTTCATTTTGTACAGGTCATTAGTGGTTGGGTTTAACAAAAGATAACAATGCCATTCATCGCAGATAATATCTCAAGTGGAAAACGTGATTTTAAATAGTTTCAACTATACACGCACAACCAGGCCCCTATTTCACCAAACCGACAATTGTCACCTGACAATGACAATTCGACTTACGTGGCTGCGTCGACAGGTTAAGGTGATGTAGGTTTGTGGTCTTCTCTCCCTCTCACTGAGCATAAGCGTGAGCGAGATGGATGCGTGTTCGGAAGAGTAGATGTGATGTTTTTTTTAATTTTAATTTTTTGTGCGTTTAAATAAATAAAAAAGTAATAGCTAAGTTCCCTCAAACATGATAAAAAATAAATAAATATCGTGGGACAATTCACACCAATTGATCTAGTCCCAAACTAGGCAAAGCCTGTACTATGGGTACTAGACAACGGATAAACATACTTATGTAGATAAATACATACTTAAATAGATATTAAACATCCAAGACTCGAGAACAAACATTCGTATTCATCATACAAATATCTGCCCCGACCGGGAATCGAACCCGGGACCTCAAGCTTCATAGTCAGGTTCTCTAACCACTATGATATTGCCGATTTTTAGAAGCAATTTTAATTATGACTGCATAGATGAATGCCCCAAATTTTTTTTTCCCGGTATTTTTAGTTCCATTCGCGTTTTTCCCCATTTTCTTTATTCTCTATACATTATTTCTACCAACAGATAATTTCGTCACACGCCTTTTTTTCTAGTCGTTATTTTGGCTACACGCATCTTTACCAATGCAATTTTTCACCAATCTGTTTTTTTCACATACGTTTGGTTACCCGTAGAATATATTTCCACTAATTTATTTTTGTCATACGATTTAATATCTAATCTTTTTTTCGCAAGACGCAACTTTATACCATGTTTTAGCATACCTACACACTAAGCGGGCGGGGTCGTGAAAACTTCTTAGAATTATTATAGGCATAGATAGGTGACGATAATAAAATAATAAGCACTAGAAATAAACCTTTTTAGATAAGTAACGAGTTTTATTCTACTTCACCGTGATTATCTGGACATTCTGAACAACGTAAAGTGTATTTTAAGTAACGTAAAGTGTGTTTTTTTTGTGTGTTTTAAGTGTATTTTAGACCTATGTTCGTGATTTTTTTCTATCGAGCGAAAGTCAAAAACTCAGGATTTGAATAGCTATAGACCCTCGAGAAAGGCCTCAAGATTGCTAATTAAATTTAGGGCAGCCGTTTTATGATCCAAACAAGCGCTACGACTTTTTAAAAATTCGTTTTCTGGCCCTACGTCGCCTTAAGGTGGTTGCTGGGCAGCTTACTGACCCAGCAATGTACGGAATTGTCATTGTCAGGTGACAATTCTCAAGATGGTGAAATAGGGCCCAGGACGACCTGGGAGCTCAAAAAAAACAATTTAGAAGATTTTACTTGGGACTGTCGATTCTATGTCCTTACACATAAAATCGACGAAATGTAATATTTTAACAATTAAAGCACTACTGAAGAGACTGTTGATCCCAAAGTCAAACTGTTACTACAGTTTTAATGGGTTGTTTTTAGGGTTTCGTTCCTCAAAAGGAAAAAGGAACCCTTATAGGATCACTCGTGCGTCTGTCTGTCCGTCTGTCACAGCCACAGCTGATTTCCTAAGAAACTACTGGACCGATTGAGTTGAAATTTGGTAAATTAATGAATTCTGAATAAGGGACCACTTTTAGGGGGTAAACTGGAAAATTTAAAAAAAAGTTTCGCAAACTATATTGTGTGACATATCAAATGAAAGGGGTTGTTGTAAGCATCTCATATATATTTATTTTATAATTTTAGCAAAAACGGATTTGAGGTAATTTAGGAAAAAAGACGAAAATTTACCATCCCCCCCCCCCCCCCCCATTAGCTCCGAAACTACTAGGCTTAAAATTGTGACAAAAATAGTTCCTTGCCTAAAGATTACAGGAAAACCTATAAGAAGTTTGAGTATTCAAAGTAACGGGAAAATTCTCAACATTTTACGGAAGCCTCACCACGCGAGTTGAACTCGCACTTGTCCAGTTTTTTCTTATTAAGTAAATTGTGAATATTAAATAAAATAAATCAATAAACTTACAGCATATAGTGACGATAAGGGATTTTATAACAAACAAGAATCTATTAGATGCTCGTCACAAAAGGTCTTCAAAAAAAATTTTGAACTGTTTATTTCATAAAAAAATACGAAAATAAATATAATCTTAACTTCTAATCTTAAATGTTAAAGATTTTTCAAGTTGAGGAGTAGAGTTCTTAACATCATTTGTTATGTACTTGTTGTTTTTTTGTGCAATAAAGCGTTTACTACTACTACTAATATTTCCACACATCAAGAACATTTCAATTTCAACCCATCAACGCGTAAAATCGTCGAGCACATGACGTCACCGATACATTATAGCCCGCTGTCTCCACCTGTACCAATCATGGTAATAATAGAATAGCTAAAGCCTGCACAATTAAGCCTCTTTGTGAAGCTAATCGATTGGATATGCTAGTCAATTTGCTAGCTTTAGGGACCAAGGGGCATAGGGAAACCCCTCTATAACGTTTTTCATCGCGACGATAAACAAGCATATTCGACGACCGAATAGCCTAGTGGTTAGTGAACCTGACTATGAAGCTTGAGGTCCCGGGTTCGATCCCCGGTCGGGGCAGATATTTGTATGATGAATACGAATGTTTGTTCTCGAGTCTTGGATGCTTAATATCTATTTAAGTATGTATTTATCTATATAAGTATGTTTATCCGTTGTCTAGTACCCATAGTACAGGCTTTGCCTAGTGTGGGACTAGATCAATTTGTGTGTATTGTCCCACTATATTTATTTATTTATTATTTTATATTGCCAGCCTGAGAGTACGCAGATACCGTAGCCTATGCTATGGACGCTTGCGACTCCAGCGGGCCTAAAATGGGTGCCATTTCATTTTATCACGATAATAAATTAAAATTTATAAAAATGCTGATGCGAATATGAGCGAGTTGCCTATCTTGAAATTCTTGAATGACCGCTGTACATATTGGGCCAGCGCGTTGGGCCAACGTGTAGAGAGCTACTTGGCTATATGTTGGTAGTTGGCGCCAACACTGGCCTGCCAGTCGAACGGTGTCGGTATTTCGTGCACACATCAGAGGATCTTGGCGCGCCAACTACCGACCTACATACGAGTAGCTCTGTACACGGTGGCCCAATGTGCTGGCCCACTACCTTGGTCCAATGTATACATTCGATTACATTCTTTTTCGTTTCGATTCGTTACAGCAGCAGCCATTACACATTCAGTGCCAAGAATCGCTACGCGCTACGCCCGCAGCCAATCCCGTAGATTTCCTCGTATGTAGCGGAAAGCGCCTACGGCGTAGGCACCCGTTACGCGGGTTTGCGGCACTAAATGTGTGTTCCAGTTAAGGCGAATGTAACCCTGCAGCATACTATCGTCTACGAAATGTATTAAGTTGTATACGGGACCCTGTACAAACGAAGCTGCGCGCGCGCATGAAAAGATATTAATGAGTCAGTCCGTCTGTCTGCTCACTCGCTCAATGCTTTTTATTCCCGCGACACAATGAGCGAGTAATTGATGAGTTTTATCAACAGTCCTGCAGTCACACCGACGCGTAACAAACGGTCAAATTGAAAAATTTGTACGAGTACGGTCAGCGTAACTGTACATTTTAGGTGGGTCTAGCTGGGACCTTATTGATTAGAGGTAAGTTCAGTTCGGGTTTATGATGCTGCCTATACATACCTTTTTCCCCCTTTGAGTTTAAGTTCTCGTATCCCGCATACCTAAAGGTACGTAGAAATTATTCCCAGGGACGTACACGTACAGCAGTACAGTTATCTATATTTATAGTTTGTCCACAAAAGAATTCGCTGACAAACTGCCCTCAGTTTGGTGAATCATGAAATGTATACTTACCGTTAAGCTGTTTTTAGGGTTCCGTACCTCAAAAGGAAAAAACGGAACCCTTATAAGATCACTTTGTTGTCCGTCTGTCTGTCTGACAAGACCCTTTATCTTGGGAACACGTAGAGGTATCGAGTTGAAATTAAAACCATACACTCAAGTCTCCAGTCCTTTGAAGCTGTGAAAAAAATCAAGTTGGAGTAAAAAAATATGGCCGTTTATGCCTCAAAAAACGTATATTTCGACACTCTCAAGGGAATCAAAATTTATAGGGTGCTTTCCGTTGACCTAGAACTATGAAATTGGGTAAGTTATATAGTCTTATACTATAAATACAGGTAAAAATCTGAAAACCTGAATCTGATTTGTCATTTTGTACGGAACCCTTGGTGGGTGGGTCCGACTCGCATTTGTTTGCTTTTTAAATAAATGAATTAAAAATAAATTAAAAACTGTCACCACAGCCTTTGATCGCTTGCAAATCCAGGAAGTGTTCAAACGTATTGCAAGCGACATCCACGTGATTAGAGATGAACCCGAATCCTAGATTGCTTGATAGGTAAATTGATCGATTTTTTTTGTAACGAACTATTTACCTAGTTGGTTCACAGTGCCACCAGAAGAGGGCGCTGTTTTAATTATAGACATGGATTGTTAAACTTAGCATGTAGATCACTTTCCTAATACACACGATAACACACGCACGAAGTCTCTCTCTGCCCCCTTAAAGTAACCCCGCTACATTTGACATTATTCTAATTTACACATTCTACTTGTATTTTTATTATATGGTTGAGCATTATTATTATATTTTCTCATGTTGTCCTAGTTTCCCATTGTAATCATATTTGACATACTTGATATAAATAATATAAAGGATTAATTTAACATTGTAATGTAATTATAACATGTATTAATTGTTTAAATTTGACAACTATTAAATATAATCATATGGTGTATGCATGGAATCATAAATTGTAACTGTGTCTTACGCTAATAATTCAAACACAATGTATATTGTTCAATGAATAAATGACTATGACTATGACTATGACTACAACCACGTGGCAACAGGGGGTATACACTGCTTTCTTGATTCTTCATGGGGTTTTGCCCGTACTGTAGTCCCCCGAAAAAAAGGCAAGGGCATGGCACGCTAAATACTGTTACTCGTACCGACAGTTTCACTCAACGTTTTCACACATCGGTGTGACAGGCAGCCCCTTTAAACGGTACCAAAACTATCGCCGACAAAGCCTCGTAACAACTTCATAGCAATTAAACACGGTTCCAAGCCTTTTGTCTAATCACAAATATTACCATTCAGTCGGCTCTTTTGTGACAAACGTTGGAAGTTCACCGACTGGCTATATTGTTATACCACTGCGGTCGCTCTCGCAAAACTAGTGCCTACGACAAATATTGGGATTATAAATAAATAATGGGAAAATCTTACACAAATCGAGCTAGCCCCATAGTAAGCTCAATAGGCTTGTGTTATGGGTACTAGACGACGATATATTTATAATGGATATAAATCCGACTAATATTATAAATACGAAAGTTTGGATGTTTAGATGTTTGGATGTTTGTTACTTAATCACGCTTAAAGGACTAAACCCAATCATGTAATATAAAAAAGGTAGATATTATGTTATCTATACGCAATTCCGTGTTTAAAAATGGCCACCAAATCTGACAGCTAACGTTTCCATTGACGACTCGAAACTGAGAAAAAATTTGTGCCAATTGACTAAATTTTAGTGTGCCATTTTTCGAGCGCGTATAACCTATCTACCTCTTTTTTATATTACATCATTGACTAAACCGATTTGGATGAAATTTTGCACGAAGATAGTTTACAGCCTGGATTAAAATATAGAATAGTTTTTATCCCGGGTCTGGGTTAAGAACTAAAAAATGATGGAGTTTGGAAAATATTTAGAAGTGGAAAAACATTTTCTTATTTTCTATGGATGAGTACGTAGTATTCTCCCCTCTTAACTGGTGGTCTTTAGTAACGAGATAGTTAAATTTAGCTCCGCACCGTTCCGCACAATTATATTTTATCGATTAACGATAAAATAAAAGAATGTGTAGGTACCTCTAATTTGTTCGGCTGAGTCAACTGGGTTCGGTATAAGGTCAATGTTCGGTGAATTCTGCATCTTAGTGTACGCCTAGCACAGTACAACCGGCGGTTGTCGCGTCGCGCGCGAGTATGGACCTATGATACTCAGGACATATACGTGATGCCACAATGAGGGACGGAAAGGCTTCTCTGCAGCTAAATTAAGTCCCCGGCAAGCTCGGCCGAATTTCACCTTCCCATACAAACGGTCGCTTACTACGGGCCTCATAAGAAGGCTCAAAGTCACCCAAAGGGCAATGGAGAGGGCTATGCTGGGAGAATCATACAAAATTCGGGCGCGGGAGTCCGCTGGATGCGGGTGGCGCAGGACCGGTCATTGTGGCACTCTTTGGAGGAGGCCTATGTTCAGCAGGGGACGTCTTTCGTCGCGAATGATTATATATAGGCATGTTTTCTATTTAACAATACTCGATATCGATAAAAGACACGTTTCTAACACTAGCTAGATTGCGACAGTCTTCTGTTTTGCCGCGAAAATTCCGACCTCTGGTTATGTGTATATTCATCCATTTATATTTTAATTCATCTCACGCTTAATTCAAACGATTTTCAAAACAAGCCGTTAATTTCACCTTAACTTTTTTGACACGCTGTAATAGAAATTAGAAACTTGACGAGGGTAATTCGGGATTGTATTAGAAATGAGCGGGTAATTTTAGCGGTGGACATCTGTCAGGCGGGCACGGCCTCTTGACGGGGGGCGTTTACACGATACGATATACACAAACATACGAATACTCTCAGACAGTAAATCGGTACTACAAGCACTGAGTAGTGACAACATCACATCTAGCTTGATATACGAATGCCACCAAAAACTCACAGAGGTGTGTGCAGATAGGAACAAAGTTACTATACAATGGATCAAGGGGCACAGTGGCTCAAGAGGAAACGATGGAGCGGATGAACTGGCCAAGAAAGGGTCAGAGACAACGGCATACGGACCGGAGCCAATCTTGCCCCTGCCGCAAAGCTACATATATAACAAACTAGACCAATACACCAAAGACCTACAGCAAAGATACTGGGAGGAAATAGACACATGCAGACAGACCAAAGAGATTCTGTCGAAGCGCGACTACAAACTCACAACTGCACTAATGAAGACGCACAGAAACCAACTACGCAAGATAGTAGGAATGATAACCGGACACAACACCTTGAACAGACACCTCTATAATTTAGGTATCACAGACAGCCCCATGTGCAGAGCGTGCATGGAGGCAGAAGAAACGACTAAACACATTCTACTGGACTGTAAGCAGGTAGAAGTATACAGGAAAAAGCACCTAGGGTCTCCGGACACACTATGGAACGCAGTCAGTAATACCAAGGCACTCTTAAACTTTTTAGAGGAGCTGGGGTGGTTAGAGTAGCGCCACCCTGCCGTTTCACGCAAAATAGGCACATTTGGATGTCGACTTGCGGAAAATGCCCAGTAAAACTAACTAACTAACTAACTAACGATACGATATAGATCGGTTACACACGGTGACTTTGCAGCTCTTAAATCGGATACAGTATCGATCGATACAGCATGGTTAGCACTCAGACCAAGAAATGTTTGTCAAAAATTCAAGTTTCGTACTTCGAAAGGAAAAAAACGAAACACTTATAGGATCACTTTGTTGTCTGTCCGTCCGTCTGTCAAGACCCTTTTTCTCAGGAACGCGTGGAGGTATCAAAGTAAAATTTATGTCAAATACTCAGGTCAACTGTCCTTTAGAGCTGTGAAAAAATCAAACTTCTAAGCCAACGCAATCAAAAGATGCAGCCGTTTATGCCGCAAATTTCCGCAAATTTTCGAAACTCGCTAGGGAATCAAAACCTAGACCTACAGGGTAGGTAGGTACTTCCCGTGAACTCAGAATCTTGTGGTACGAAGCAACGTCTTATAGCACAGGATAAAGGAAAAATTGCGAATAATTTTAAAGTTTAATTGGAAAAATGTAATAAAGTACTATTGCAGTGCCCTTGCAGGGTTGTGTTGATACATATTATGTAAGATAATAGTGATAAGACCCTTTTGTACACACAAAGCAATGATTAAATAAATAAATAAAGTTACTACCCCTTTCCTCATACTTATATACCTATAGGTTTTTACTGGTTTGTACGGAACCCTCGGTGCGCGAGTCCGACTCTCACTTGGCCGGTTTTTGGGACAAGCTTTTCTGTACATATACATAACAGTCATCGACTACTCATTGAGACGATCCTAACGAACCATAACTCAACTGAGTTACGTCGGTTAAGTACTGAATTCCCATGGCCACCTTCTGTCTCCATCATCAGATCAGCTCGATGGTACCATAATATTAAATTGTCATCCTAGTAAAGTAAATTAATGAATTTTGAACAAGGGGGCAAGTTTTGGGGGTAAACTGGAAAATTTAAAAAAAAATTCGCAAACTGTATTGTGTGACACATCTAATGAAAGGGGTTGTTGCAAAAACAGATTTGAAGTAATTTAGGAAAAAAGACGAATATTGACCATTCCCCCCCACACTTATCTCCGAAACTACTAGGCTTAAAATTCTGAAAAAAATATGGAAAATAGTTCCTTGCCTAATTTACAGGAAAACCTATATGAAGTTAGAGTATTCAAAGTAACGAGAAAATTCTCAATATTTTTGTGTATTTTGTATAGAGCGCCTGATGCTTAGAGCATAGCAATTTTACGGAACCCTCACCACGCGAGTTGAACTCGCACTTGTCCGGTTTTTCTTGACTATATTTTAGCATGTGCCCTGTCCATGTTGCTCAATGAATGGGTCCTGTGCTGGCCCTATTGATTGTGCAATTAAAACGCAACGGAAACGTGTCGTCGCGTCTTAAAACACTGAAAACATCATCTAAACTGAGTTTTGGCGTTAAAATGATTTAGACTACGAACCGACTGCTGAAATTTACGAGTGTTCCAACCAAAATAAATACCAGCTTATCTGGATCCCTCGATGCTGTGACAATCCCTTGATTCCCGAGCTCAGACTCACTGGTCTATACACCAATGTAACTTGAGCTTTGGTGCGTATGGGGGATGATGTTTATTAGGGCTCAATTAGTTTGGTTTATCGTTTCTTTGCGTGTTTTTGTTTTAAATTAAGTAGTTTTAAACAGGTCGACTCGGTTCAGTAAGTATTTCGGTATTTTAGTGGTTTAGGCAAGTTTTATGAGTACTCGGAATGGAACCTGAGAACGTCGAAAAGTAGTCCAGTCAACGAAGACTGGTTTTATTTATTGACAGATTAATACAGATGTAGTGCATAATTTTTTTCTATCGTATTTTCACGGAGACGTACGAACGTGTCTTGCTATTTCAGTCGGTCACAGTACAAAAAGTACTGAGGCTGACTGAAGTAGCATGACAAATTCGAATGTTTCCGAGAAAATACGTTGGAAAACAATTATGCACTACATCTGTAGATGAGCGAAAATATTTGATTAAAGTTTTTCTGTCCATCAACACCAGTGATGTAATATAAAAAGAGGTAGATATGTTGTCTATACGAAATTCCGTGTTTAAAAATGGCCACGAAATCTGACAGATAACGTTTCCATTGACGACTCGAAACTGAGGCAAGTTGTGCCAATTGACACAATTTTAGTGTGCCATTTTTGGAGCGCTTATAACCTATCTACTTCTTCTTTATATTACATCATGGAGCAACACAATATAATTCAAGAGTTATATCTACTCAAAATAAAAAGATTATAGACGTACCTATTTGCAGTTGGTAAACTTGCCGCGACCTAAGTTAATGTATGAAGACAACATTTTCCAACGTCGCAGTTAAGTTGTCCCTCAATTAGGTGCAAAAAAAATCTTTGATCCTGTGGATGGACGGAGCTAGAGTCTGGCCAACCAAATTTTACCCAAATTTTTGGCGGGAAATTCAAAAAATCTTGGGCTGGTCACAGTTTGTGTAGTATGAATTATAGTTTTGATACTAGAAAATATTTTTGATTTTCTGTGCACACGTGAGGTACCTAAAATAGTTATTTACGATACAAGTGCAGAAAATAGGAAATTCGCAATGAGTGACGATAAATTAAAACACGACCGAAGGGAGTGTTTTAAATCGACACGAGTTGCGAATTACCTATTCGCACGTGTATCGTACAACGTTTTACAGTACATACGGCTCTTTAAAGTTTCAACATATGCACGGAAAGTGCTCATTTGCGCACTAGTGCGGGAAAGTAACACCATGTGTACTGTAAAATAAGTTAAATATACGTTGAGTGATAGAAATTATGTGAGCTGACTCAAAGTCAGCTCACATAATTTCTATCACTATATACAGTACACTTTCTCACCGTAAGTATATCATTGTAGGAAGGCAAAAAATGAAATGTAGTGTAAATAAGACTTAGCTCGATAATAAGTAAGTACTAAGCCAAATATCAACTCGATCGGAAACTGCGGAGTGGGTCAAGTTCAACTTAATACATTTGCATGTTTCTTTCTTGCTTGCTTGCTTACAATCAATACCGGAATATGTAAAACCACTACTACTCACGTACCTAATCAAAGTTATAGGCAAATGTTAGAACTAGTACATAAAGTATCAAAATATTTATGCAGCACCAACCTACTAAGTTGTTTACGACTTGTAAACATTGCAGTTTTTCGTTATATACTTCTGCTTCACGTCGGGTTCTCACATTGTCGTAATTATTTACGAGCTAAACAATAGTTTGCGGACCTCACTCGGTATACAGTCATTGTTAATATTATTTAAAATAAAACATAAACCGTGAACCATTTGAATGAATGACATAAATTGATAATGACTTTTAGCCTTTTTTTTTAATTATAGACAATTGGTGATACCACAAGGAAATATCTGTCAACAAAATTTGGTTAGCCAGACTATATCTATAAAACTGCCAATTTGTTTGGAACCCTCGGTGCAAGAGTAGACTCCACAGGGATCGCAAGCATGTTGCCGACCCTTTATTGATTTGAGGATCCTTACTCATCACCAGGAACATAACACCACATACCTACAGAGCAATAAGTGGCAACATTATGGCACATTAGGTATATTAGTTCGGCTGCTCCAAATAAAAGCTAAAACAAAAATGAACCTTTTCCCAAACCGATGTCTCCGAATAATACACTCGAATTCCAATACCTATTTACAGCATAACTAAGTTCATCTCAACGCAACAAAACACCCCATAAAAATCCCCCATGTCTAATTTTAACCCCCGAAATTAACCGTAAACGTGAACCGGTAACGGACACCGCCTAATTGATACTTTCCCATCTCTGACGCAGTTAATTGCCTCGAAAATACATTAAAGTACACATATATTTGAAGGGTACACAGTTACAGAGAAAGTGAGAAAAATGTATCCCAGTCTAGTATTCTTTGATCTATGATCCCAGTCAAAGTCTTTATGACGGTTTACAAACTTTTGGCACTGATAAAACCTGCAGTCAAAGTCTTTATGACGGTTTACCAACTTTTGGCACTGATAAAGCCTGCAGTCAAAGTCTTTATGACGATTTACCAACTTTTGGCACTGATAAAGACTGCAGTCAAAGTCTTTATGACGGTTTACCAACTTTTGGCACTGATAAAGCCTGCACCACACTGGCGCGGCCTGGCCGCGGCGGTCAATTAAATAGTAAACTTGTCATTAGCTGTCAAAATTACTATTGACCGCCACCGCAGGCCGCGCCAGTCCGTGAGAGGCCTAACTAGGTAAGTAGGTATGCGACATTAATTATTTAGGGAAGAGCGTTTTTCAATAAAAAGTGTACATGAACTTTTTTTTTCAGAATTCGTTTTTTTGGGTTTTTCTTACTCAGAATCGTTGACACTATCGATCCTCATACAAGAAAAAAAGTGTCCAAATCATCCTTTCCAGATCGTCACATTTTCGTATGCATTCTTTTTTTATTTATATGGTCGTGTGACGCACTTGAAGGAAAAACTTACATAGTAAAATCTGGGACAACTTATTTATTGTATAAGGATCGATAGTATCAACGATTCTGAGAAAGATAAACCCAAAAAAAACGAATTCTGAAAAAAATGTTCAAGTACACTTTTTTTGAAAAACGCTCTTCCCTAAATAATTAATGTCGCATACCTACTTACCTAAGTTTTATTTTACATTCCTTTTACTATTTTTGTCTGAAACGTAAATATTTCACAATTGTTTTATGAAACAAACCTCATGGGCTCTATGTCATGTTTTTTTAAAGTCCTGAAAAGTAAAAAATATAAGTAGATATGCAAAATTAAAACATGCGAAAAATGGCTTGCCCAATGAAAGACCCTTTATGACATTAACACATACCTACTTAGGTTAGGTACTACCTAAGAAAATATACCTACCCACTTCAATATTATTTGTACCGGCCACACATTCAATGTTCCCGACAATATTTCCGGTAAAGTATCTATGCGAGAATGGAAATATTTGCTACGAGGAAGCAAAGTGCCATTCACGTCAATGTGCAATCTAAACTATTATTTTATGCCTAACCAACACTTCCTCTTTATGGCTTCAATTTAATTCATCTCTTTCACACATTCCAATCACCGACTCGTATTTGACGACCGATTAGCCTGGTGGTTAGAGAACCTGACTAACAAGCTTGAGGTCCCGGGTTCGATCCCCGGTCGGGGCAGATATTTGTATGATGAATACGAATGTTTGTTCTCGAGTCTTGGATGTTTAATATCTATTTAAGTATGTATTTATCTATTAAGTATGTTTATCCGTTGTCTAGTACCCATAGTACAGGCTTTGCCTAGTTTGGGACTGGATCAATTGGTGTGAATTGTCCCACGATATATAGATATATAAATACATTTCAATTATTATGCGTAGATAGGTAATGTACCTATTCATTCGTAGGTACACTAAGCCCAACGTGTGTATAAGCTAGGTCGCGAAACATTGAAATGTAATTAAGATTGGAAGCGTCCAACAAAAATAGGCCGAGTCACACGCAAATCAAATTTCCCGACTACTGAGTAAAATAAAATAAGATGTTCATTTTATACGCGGTTAGAAGGAAGTTTGTCTTTTGTAATTCGACGCGGGGACATCAAAGAGCTATTCTGGACGCCATTTTGAATTTATTCATAGATCCATTGAAAATTGGCGGGAAGACGGATCAATCTGTCAAGTATTACGGCAATGTATTGTACGGCGTAATTAAATATCTAGTACTACTACGCGCTGCTGCTACTAGCCACTAGGTATCAAATATTTAACTTAAATTAAAAGAGAATAGGAGAATATTAAACTTTCCAGTACCTAAGGTAGGCACCAACTTAGTTCGAGCGGCACGAATACTTTAAACTATCCGACAGAAACGAAACGACGTGTAAGTACAGACAAAGAAGCGTTTATTATCAGAAGGCCTACCGCGAAAGGCATTCGAAGTTTTCCCTCTCTGTCAGACTTGCGAGTTCGTACGTAAGTGCAATAGAGAGGGAAAACTTCGAATGCCGTTGGCGGTAGACCCCCTGTTGTATTGCACAATACCTAATATAAACATAAAGTATCCATCTTATAATAAAAAACCGGCCAAGTGCGTGTCGGACCACGCAAAACGAAGGGTTCCGTGCCTATTAAAAAGGTCGTATCGTCACAGAAATTTTACGGCACTTACGTCCTTTTCTTTGAGGAAGGCAGTTTTTCAGCAATATCTCGAAAACCTCTGAACCGATCTTGTTCAAAACAATTTTCGGTGAATGAAATTAATAAGCCCTATGTCTATGAATTTTTCCATATTTTTAAAACACACCGTTCAAAAATTAGAGGGGGGGGACAGAATTTTAGTCACTTTCGGGGCGATTATCTCCGACCCTATTCACTTAATCAAAAAAAATGCTAAGAAACCTTACATTTATTTTGAAAGGCCTATCGATTGATGTGCCACACTGGGAGTCACAATGAAAAAAATTTTTTTTGACTTTTAGTTATATGTATGGAGTGCACCCCTAAAAAAATTTTTTTTTGTCATTTTACTTACAAAACTATGTAGCGGCTAACAAAATACCTACACCTATCCTCAAAATTTTATTCAAATACACCTTATAGTTTTCGAGTAAAATGCCTGTGACATACGGACAGACGGACAGACGGACAGATGGACAGACGGACATGACGAAACTATAAGGGTTCCGTTTTTGCCATTTTGGCTACGGAACCCTAAAAAAACCGGCCAAGTGCGTGTCGGACCACGCAAAACGAAGGGTTCCGTGCCTATTAAAAAGGTCGTATCGTCACAGAAATTTTACGGCACTTACGTACTTTTCTTTGAGGAAGGCAGTTTTTCAGCAATATCTCGAAAACCTCTGAACCGATCTTGTTCAAAACAATTTTCGGTGAATGAAATTAATAAGCCCTATGTCTATGAATTTTTCCATATTTTTAAAACACACCGTTCAAAAATTAGAGGGGGGGGGACAGAATTTTAGTCACTTTCGGGGCGATTATCTCCGACCCTATTCACTTAATCAAAAAAAATGCTAAGAAACCTTACATTTATTTTGAAAGGCCTATCGATTGATGTGCCACACTGGGAGTCACAATGAAAAATTTTTTTTTTGACTTTTAGTTATATGTATGGAGTGCACCCCTAAAAAAATTTTTTATTGTCATTTTACTTACAAAACTATGTAGCGGCTAACAAAATACACCTATCCTCAAAATTTTATTCAAATACACCTTATAGTTTTCGAGTAAAATGCCTGTGACATACGGACAGACGGACAGACGGACAGACGGACAGACGGACATGACGAAACTATAAGGGTTCCGTTTTTGCCATTTTGGCTACGGAACCCTAAAAATGAATGATTTCTCATTCATAAAGTAGGTATATTTTACGTAAATCATGTCCACTATTACTACTAAAAATGAATGATTTCTCATTCATAAAGTAGGTATATTTTACGTAAATCATGTCCACTATTACTACTAAAAATGAATGATTTCTCATTCATAAAGTAGGTATATTTTACGTAAATCATGTCCACTATTACTACGATTTTCATACTGCATATACAACCTTAGAGCATACATAACTAGAGTGGCCTTTCAGTTACTTACCCCTCTGTATAAAACCTTGCACAATGTGCCAAAAATCATGCAAAGGCAATTTCACAATCGATTAATGGTCATTCACAAAATCGCCTCGCAAGAGAACACTGATCATAAAAATGCCCGCATGTTGCTGTAAGCACTTGATATTAGGTATAAATGTTCAACTTCAACCACTTCAAGCTTTCAATATCCTATTAAGATGCTCCGACAAATACGACATAGGGCTACTCCAGTCATGTATGCTCTAAGATTACAACTTACTGAACTAAGATTGATTCAATAAACTTAAATTACAAAACAAGTTGTAGGTAAGTAAATACAAGCGGAAGTAAAATTCCAATACAAGGAGTCGAAAAGAAAAATAACAAAGTTACAAGTATTTGCAGTATAAAGCTTTGTAGTATAAAGTAGAAGCAAAATGAAACTTAAACCTTATATCCTGAAGCCAATGTCTGATCTTTTCGAATAGGCGGACTTTCCGGTAGCTAATATTTCAAGTTACAAACAATTAAGTTTTTGTGTTGACTCCTGCCATCTACCGTTGACTACTACAAACTAAATTGTGAAATAGTGACGGAGCTGAATAAGTATAGCTTATTCTTTCATTGGTTATAATTATCCCTTTCCCTCTTTGTATTAAGATGTTGGCTGAAATTGTACATGGGAACACTGATAGGGCGTTTTCCAAAACGTTGAAACAGACCTTTCTTTATAAAAGCACTTTTTTACAGTGGCAATTTGATTAAGATGAATGTTGCCACTATTAAAATGTACCCATAGCTTGCAGGTACTAAAGCTTCTTAGCAGGTAAAAGTTTTCCTTTCTTATCTATTGCTGGGATTTGCGATAGTTCATACTACTACACGAAAATAATAAAACTTATCTTATTTTAGTATATTTTATTATTCCTTGTTTTTGCTCTGAAATCAATTTATTAACATAGGTACGTATAATGCGGAGTTTGTAAATATAAGTCTGGCAATCCTATCTACCGACACGTCAAAACTCCACACGTCACGTCAACTCTTGTAAATAAAGTTGTAGCTCTTTATTGCAAGGAAATTCATATATAACACAAATCTAATTAAAGTATGGTCCACACAACCATGGAGGGATCTTTATTTGTAAGTATTATTCAAACATTTGTCACAGAAAAAGCCACAAATGAACGAAAATTGCAATATCAATATGACGAAAGTCGTGCAATATCAGCATGTTTTAGAGATATTAAAGTGATTTCCGTGTTACATTAAATGCTGAGCATATTACAGTTAATATGTTGTCTTTTATATTCCTAAAGATTTCTTTACATGCACTGTTTATGACGAAATTTGTGACTAAATCCAACAAGAGCAGCCTCTAGCACTTACATACTAACTAGTAAAGGATGAATACTAACTAGGAAGATGGGAATATATCTGAATTAATTTTTAGTTAAATAATAACTATAACCTATTCATTCATTTGTTCTAATTTTGGTTAATATCACAGATTATTATTATTATTGGGAGCCTGTAGTGTCCCACTGCTAGGCAAAGGTCCCCTTGGTTTCCAGTATTCACTCTTACGGCCCGGCCACGACTTCACGCGACTAGCGGCGGCTACCGCAGTGAGCGGAGAGCATTCCAAACAGTCTGGAATCTGTTTGGAATAATTGGAATGCTCGCTGCTCACCGCGGACGCCACCACTGGTCGCGCGAAGTTGTGGCCGGGACGTTAGTACTTATCATAAGTAATAACAAGAGCTTATGTAAAATAAGTAGTGTCCGACTGAAGATTCGGTTCCGGCCTGTTTCGGCCAAAAAAATCATGCTTTGTCCGAAGGTTCTTTCGGCCGGGCCGAACCTTACGAAATGGTACTTCGGGTCGCGTTTGGCTGACTTATTAAATTTCGTCTTGTAGTAAACCTTGTTTTATTTTATTCAACCTTCACGAGTTTCAGGTGTTACATTGTTAATATGTCTATGAAATCGGTTTTAGGTAATTTTTTAACAATCTTAACAAGTCTACAAAAGTTTCAGTTTCGGCCGAAACTAGAGCCAAAGCCGCTTCAGTTTCGGTAAAAAAACATGTTTCGGTTGGTTGATTAGAGCCATTTTTGAGCACCAATAAAAACAAGGGGTGTTATAAGTTTAACATGCGTTTCTGTCTCTGTGGCATCATTGTTGCCACCCAGGCAAACCAATTTGAGTGTTTTTTGATTAAATTTATTTATTTAATTAAGGATTGCCAACGCAGTTCACAATGTTATATTTTATAAAAAAACAAGCACCCATATAATGTCTAATAAAATCATTTATTTTCTAAAGTAAATACAAGATGATGATTAACTAAATTAAATTAAAACTAAGTTAAATCTAAAAAAGGCCCTCGAGGCATTGTACCGAGGATGCTGGCGGCATTTCCTCGCTGAATTGCAATGCTGATGCGTTGCGCGAGAAAGCCGGCAGCTCTAATTGTAACCTTAATAATAGGGAACCACAGCATGCGTTACAATTTTAAGCATTGATGCAATAACTAATTACCTAAGCTTATAAATAAAATAAAAACTGAATCATATTCAGTCGGACTATGATTCAAGGTTCAACAACAAATCCCTGATTTTGCATTTGAGGCTATTATGAGATGTCTATAAATGAAAGTCTTGTCTGTCAAGATGGTTTATCCCGCCGGCGGGGACGTCCACCGCGTGACTGCGACAATACAGACACATATAGTCCCTACTTGTCCCGGTACCGCCGCATACCGGGCAAAGTCAATCTAACGCAACCCGACCCGGGTCGGGCCTAGCTGAGTTTCCTGCTGGATTCTTCTCAGCTAGGGTAGGTTTAGCGCACCAGCAATCCCAGTAGTTCATCACCACTCACACATCAGATTAGGTTGAAACCGTTCAACCAATCTCACTGGAGCGCAAACTTAGAGCATTCCATTATACCCCCCGCGTGGTCGTGCCGGAGAGTTCCCCCTGGATTTTCCCCAGGATACTCTCCAACCGTGCAGTTTGACAGCTATATTGGGTCCGTCCTATTACAGCAACAGTCAGGTCCAAAAAAAAAACCAAGATGGTTTAATCTATGTTTGTTGTGTCAGAGGCTGTTTTAAATGTATTAATATGAAATGGACCACTTACCTACATATGAACATTGCAAGTTTGTATAATATCCTTGTGAAACCATTTCAGGAACCTACACTGTACATCGTGAAGGGTATGTGCATCCTTGACAACGAGGGTAACAGAATACTGGCCAAGTACTACGATAAGAACATACTCCCAACGGCTAAGGAGCAGAAGGCCTTTGAGAAGAACCTATTCAACAAGACACACAGGTAATTGGGTGAAACAACTTTTTTGTGGCTTTCATGGCTCAAATACATACATACACAAGTAATACAATTGCCATCGGTCACTATGAAAGGATGGGTGACTTTTTAAAACTTTTTCCAGGTTTTCCATCCAAATATACTGGACTAGTTACCCGCCGGGCTAGAAATCTATCGCAAATTAAATGCACAGGCATACTGTAGCAATGTAATTTTATAATACTCTGATACTGAAATTATATATAATATTGTATACTGTTTTGAAAAAATTATATACCTCGCCGAGTTTTTACTCCTTTTTTGAGGCAGAGGTTTACTTTCCGAACCGGTGGTAGTTTATCATGGTGCATATAAAGGTGCGGACGAATTTGAGCAGCCTCGGGTTGAGGCACGCACGTCTCACATCATCATCATCATCACCATCAGCCGAAAGACGTCCACTGCTGGACATAGGCCTCCCCCAAAGAGTGCCACAATGACCGGTCCTGCGCCACCCGCATCCAGCGGACTCCAGCGACCTTTACCAGGTCATCAGTCGACCTTGTGGGGGGCCTACCCACGCTGCGCCTTCCGGTACGTGGTCGCCACTCGAGAACCTTTCCGCCCCAATGGCCATCGGTTCTACGTGCAATGTGCCCCCGCCCACTCTCACCTATATTGCTCTAATTCGTACTCGCTCGCGCGCCGTGCGCGAGCCGTCCAGAGGCGGTCTTTTGACCGTGCTTAAAGGTCGTGTGCGTGCCTCGCGTAATTTGTACGTGTATAGGTGCGTACGAATTAGAGCAGCCTCGGGTTGAGGCACGCACGGCGCCTACTTTGCTCAAATTCGTACGCGCTCACGCGCTGTGCGCGAGCAGCGCGCGGCGAGCCGGCCAATGGCGGTCTTTTGACCGTTCTCAAAGGCGCCTCAGTGTGCGTACCTCGCGTAACTTGGACGTGTATCTGAGCGTGCCGCGGACAGAGCGACAAGACCGAACATGTTTGTGTGCGAGGCGCGTACGAATATGAGCAAGTGGCTGAGCCGTGCGTTTGTAATAGTTTGTTAGTAAATTTGGAACAATTATTGATACAAATACATGAAAAGCAAAAGGTATTATGAGATCCGATATCAATCAGCTGTCATCGTGTCGACGCCATTTTGAACGACGCGCAATGTGCAACTATTTGGCTCGCCGCGCGGGGTGAGCATGCCTCAGGCGGAGCCGTTCAAATTCGTACTCAGCTTTATATGCCTAAATTGTAGAATAAATAACTTTTACTTCGTCCGCGTATTGCAAAGTACAAAGCAAGAGTAATGGGAGCCTATGTCCATCCTGATGGACCATTCTATATATAGTTGAAATTTTTTGAACTGAGCCGATCTACTTACCTTCAAAACAATAGCATGTGGTCGACGCGTGCCAACAGACAATGAAGGAAAATTCTTGTTTATACCAGCCCTGCTAGCATAACTTGACTCTCTACTCTCCTCGCGCGCGGGATAGACTATCTATCACTTTTTGACAGCATTAATCAGAAAGTGACGGACAGTCTATCTCGCGCGCGAGTAGAGTCGATAGTCAAGTTATGCTAGAAGGGCTGGCTCGCTGAGCGGGTTTCTTATCTTTTAGTCCATTTTGAATATATTGAATAAGACGATAGAGTTCATTATTCAATGAACATTTAATGTGGCGGTAACTTCTTTTTTGCAGTTTGGCACACGCCAACCACACAATCATATTGTTTAACTTGAATGCTATTGTTTTGAAGATGACGAGGGCTCAGTTCAAAAAATTTCAAGTATACTAATGAAAGTTTTTTTTTTTTTATTGTATGAGTAGTTCCGGAGATTACCCCCTGTGAAGTTGTGGGACAGGGTGAGATTGTACCTTTGAAAGTTTGTATTTAGGGGATAATCTCTGGAATCACTTGTCCGATTTCAAAAATTCTTTCACCGGTGTAGAGAGTGGGCTATCTGGATGCACATAGGCTATATATTATACCACAGGTTTGCTTGCGTTCTATGTATAACACAGACAGAGCAGCGAGCATCTAGTGATATTATAACTTGTATGTTTCAGAGCCAACGCCGAGATCATAATGCTAGAGGGGTTGACCTGCGTGTACAAGAGTAATGTAGATCTATTCTTCTATGTCATGGGCAGCTCACATGAAAACGAGGTAACTTTATAGTTAGGTGACGTTATTGTCAATTTGTCATATACAGGGTGGAAAGTTGAGATGGGGCAATAGGGGTAGCTACTAGATCCCTTGCTGCTACGCGAAAATGCTCTTATTAAATTGTATGGAGACAACTACAATTAGGATATTAGAAATGAAAAAAATCGGTAATAATCACTTAATCAATCATCGAGGTAGATCATATTTGTACGGAACCCTCGGTGAGCAAGTCCGACTCGCACTTGTCCCCAGTTTTATTACAATATTACTGATGTTTCTCATTTCTAATAACCTAATTGTGGTAGTCTTCATACAATTTAATGATCTTTAAGCTAAACGAAATCTTTGATTTCTGGATGTTCTAGTACTCTAAACCTTAGTTGGTCTCAAAGAGTATTTTAATCCTTGATAGAAATGCAACCGATTGGTATAAAAAAAAATGAAAATCTGTCGATTTTGTCGATGACTGTACATTTTATCATTAATCTGTGAATGTCGATTGTCATCACTTAAAAAGTTAGCCAAAGTCTCCTAAGAGCATTTTCGCGTAGCAGCAAGGGATCTAGTAGCTGCCTTTACTCCCCCATCTCAACTTTCCACCCTGTATAGTCAACTAGCTTCCGTCCGCGACTTCGTCTGCGTAGACCCGCGATAAAATTCAAACTATCCTATATATTAATCCAGGATATAAACTATCTTCGTGCAAAATAACAACGGTTCAGCCGTTTACGCGTGATTGAGTAACAAACAAGCATCCAAACTTTCGCATTTATAATATAAGTAGGAATAAAATAATAGTCATACATAGGGATTATATAGACGATTATGTATACCTAGGACAGACTGTCCAGTTAGGTAGGTCCAACTTCGAGAAAGAGGTCAATCGTCGAATCCGACTCGGCTGGGCAGCGTTCGGGAAGCTCCGGCACATCTTTTCGTCCAATATCCCGCAGTGTCTCAAGACGAGAGTCTTTGACCAGTGTGTGTTGCCAGTGATGACATATGGCACTGAAACTTGGTCGCTTACTATGGGCCTCATAAGAAGGCTCAAAGTCACTCAAAGGGCAATGGAGAGGGCTATGTTAGGAGTTTCTCTGCGTGATCGCATCAGAAACGAGGCTATCCGCAGCAGAACCAAGGTAACCGATATAGCCCTCCGAATTGCTAAACTTAAGTGGCAGTGGGCGGGGCACATTGCACGTAGAACCGATGGCCGCTGGGGCGGAAAGGTTCTCGAGTGGCGACCACGTACCGGAAGGCGCGGCGTGGGTAGGCCCCCCACAAGGTGTACTGATGACCTGGTAAAGGTCGCGGGAGTCCGCTGGATGCGGGTGGCGCAGAACCGTTCAATTTGGAACTCTCTGGGGGAGGCCTATGTCCAGCAGTGGACGTCTTTCGGCTGATATGATGATGATGATGATGATAGGGATTATATTTGGTTAATATTATCATCCTCCAAGTAGCAAAATGCCAA
The DNA here is from genome assembly GCA_932294315.1 of Epinotia nisella. Classification (NCBI taxonomy): domain Eukaryota; kingdom Metazoa; phylum Arthropoda; class Insecta; order Lepidoptera; family Tortricidae; genus Epinotia; species Epinotia nisella. The sequence goes on from OW028699.1 coordinate 2,218,686, forward strand.
AGAGCCATGGAGAGGAATTTCTTATCTTATCTTATCTAGTTGAGGGCCCTTTCGGATACACTTCGACCCAGTGGGATCTTTTGTGCATTTGCCCTCCCCTTTATAGCTACTCCCAAGCTCGCTCCATCATTTCCACAAAGCGGATGATGCAGCTCAGTGGGAGCACCTTGAATTCCTTTGGTTGCGGGTAGCCGTTACCAAAGAGATTCATTCTTTGTCTGACAAGGGCATCTCGGTTCTATTACGAAGGTCTTTAAGACGCGTCAGATATTGTTGCCTGCATTTTGATATTAATGCTGGTGACTGTACCTAATAAAATGGAGAGGAGTATATTGTGAGCTACGTTTCAAGACAGGATTCCCATTTCAGACATCAGATCTAGAACCAAAGTGGTAGACATTCTAACTTGTATAGACGAGCAGAAATGGAGATAAGCGGGACACGGTTAGGGTATAAAGTCAAAGTCAAAGTCAAAGTCAAAGTGATTTATTCTTCAATTTAGGCATATTACATGCACCTATGAATGTCGATAAACTACCACCGGTTCGGAAAGTAAACCTCTGCCTCGAGAAGAACCGGCGTAAAAAACTCGGCGAGGTGTCATTTTTTCAAAACAGTATACAATATATCATATCAGTATCAGAGTATTATAAAATTTTAAAATTACATTGCTACAGTAGAAAGCCTATTTATTTTACGACAGGTCCATGATGTAGTCGTTTATCTTATAATATGCTTTTGAAATACGACAGAATTGAATGTAAAATCGTATATAAAAAACCGGCCAAGTGCGTGTCGGACCACGCAAAACGAAGGGTTCCGTGCCTATTAAAAAGGTCGTATCGTCACAGAAATTTTACGGCACTTACGTCTTTTTCGTTGAGGAAGGCAGTTTTTCAGCAATATCTCGGAAACCTTTCATCCGATCTTGTTCAAAACAATTTTCGGTGAATGAACTTAATAAGCGCTGTGTCCATTAATTTTTTCATATTTTTAAAATACATCGTTCAAAAATTAGAGGGGGGGGGGACAGAATTTTAGTGACTTTCGGGGCCATTATCTCTGACTGTATTCACTTAATCAAAAAAATTGCAGAGAAACCTTATATTTATTTTGAAAGGCCTGTCGATTCATGTGCCATACGTGGGCTCACAATAAAAAATTTTTTTTGACTTTTAGTTTTATGTATGGATTACACCCCTAAAAATTTTTTTTTTTGTAATTTTAATTACAAAACTTTGTAGCGGCTAACAAAATACACCTATCCTCAAAATTTTATTCAAATACACCTTATAGTTTTCGAGTAAAATGCCTGTGACATACGGACAGACGGACAGACGGACAGACGGACAGACGGACATGACGAAACTATAAGGGTTCCGTTTTTGCCATTTTGGCTACGGAACCCTAAAAAGGGGGGCCGGTTTTTGGAGTCAGATTTTTTTTTTTTTATTGGGTCATTGTTGTTTAATTTTCTTTTCCTATCGTAAAAAATGCATTGCGAACCTTTTTTTTAATTTCCAGTTTACCCCCCAAAAGTGGCCCCCTTGTTCAGAATTCATTATTACTTTACGCGTCCATCTTCGGGTCACCAATTTACATATGTGTACGAAATTTCATCTCAATCGGTCCAGTAGTTTCGGAGCAAATCGGCTGTGACAGGCGGACAGACAGACGCACGAGTGATCCTATAAGGGTTCCGTTTTCTGAGGTACCGGAAACCTAAAACACACACAATGTTACATTTCAGTTAAAATAAATTTTCAATAAATTATTATATTCTATTCTATTCTATTTCAGTTGATCCTGCTGTCAGTATTGAATGCCCTGTACGAATCTGTGAGCATTCTGTTGCGTCGCAACGTGGAGAGACGAGTGCTATTTGATAATCTGGACGCGGTCATGCTAGCCTTCGACGAAATCTGCGATGGCGGGTGAGTGACGTCTATAGTGGTCAAGAACGTTTATAGTGGTCCCTAACGCCTGGAGCGAATACCGATCAGTTTTTATAGAGATTAACGTATGTAGGGGTCACTGACGCTTTTAATGGTCAGCGACGCTTATAGAGGTCGTCGACACTTTGGAGGTAAAGGACGCTTTTAAATCATTGCGATCACAGGTATGTGATTAATGATCATGCCTATAGTATGCCTATATGACGTCTATAGCGTGACCACTAACGACGTATATAGTGGTTAAACCAAAACGCCTATAGTGGTCGGTTCCCCGTATGACTTCTATAGTGGTCATACTAAAGACGTCTATAGTGGTCATAGTACCCTTACTTTGACGCCTACAGTGGTCAGCGCGGGTACCAGATTTTGCCATTCGTACTACATTAGCCCTGTACGAATCTGTGAGTATTCTGTTACGTCTATTTGATAATCTGGATTACTGATGTGCCGACGGAAAGTTTCCTATATTGCGAAATGTTTCTGCAATTTAACATAGGAAAATTTCGGAAATTTTCCTTATTTTTGTATGAAAATTGAAACTTCATTTCCAACATGGAAATTTTCTTAATTCCTTGTGAAACTTTCTAGAAATTCCTGAGAACTTTTCTAACTTTTTGGAAACTTCCCGCAATTTGCACATCACTAATCTGGATGCGGTCAAACATCCAAACTTTTGCATTTATAATATTAGTAGGATATTAGTAGGATTACAATAATTCGATGGTTTACTATCCATTGAGCAATACTAAATTATCAATTTTAACATAAATCACCCCTAATTGTCGACCCTTCGGCCACTTTGGAAACCAAATTATTTTTCTTTTTTAGGGTTCCGTAGCCAAAATGGCAAAAACGGAACCCTTATAGTTTCGTCATGTCCGTCTGTCCGTCTGTCCGTCTGTCCGTCTGTCCGTATGTCGCAGGCATTTTACTCAAAAACTATAAGGTGTATTTGAATAAAATTTTGAGGATAGGTGTATTTAGTTAGCCGCGACATAGTTTTGTAATTAAAATATCAAAAAAAAATTTTTTTAGGGGTGCACTCCATACATAAAACTAAAAGTCAACATTTATTTTTTTCATTGTGACCCCCGTGTGGCACATCAATCGATAGGCCTTTCAAAATAAACATAAGGTTTCTTAGCATTTTTTTTGATTAAGTGAATAGGGTCGGAGATAATCGCCTCGAAAGTCACTAAAATTCTGTCCCCCCCCCCCTCTAATTTTTGAACGGTGTATTTTAAAAATATTGAAAAATTCATGGACATAGGGCTTATTAATTTCATTCACCGAAAATTGTTTTGAACAAGATCGGTTCAGAGGTTTTCGAGATATTGCTGAAAAACTGCCTTCCTCAAAGAAAAGGACGTAAGTGCCGTAAAATTTCTGTGACGATACGACCTTTTTAATAGGCACGGAACCCTTCGTTTTGCGTGGTCCGCACGCACTTGGCCGGTTTTTGGAAACCTGGTTTCGAATGAAGAAAAATAATTCTCTTTTCTAAACTGGTTTCGAACCTTTGGTTTCCAAAGTGGCCGAAGGGAACTTGTGGTCGACAAAATAATGACGTATATATCCGTCACATATATGTTCCAGTGTGATCCTGGACGCGGATCCGACGTCTATAGTGGGCCGAGCCGCGTTACGCACCGAGGACGTGCCGCTAGGCGAGCAGACGGTCGCGCAGGTAATGCAGCAGGTCCACAGGATGTTTAGGTGACCTGTATACTGGTCATAGCATTAAACGGTGAGGCCGTCGAAATTGTCAATATTTTCCAACCAACGTCTGCATTTTTAATCCCCGACGCTGTTATAAGGGCCAATCAACTGTTTTTTGTGGCTCGTTGCCATGGTTAAGTCTCCTGGGTCACTTTTTAAAGCTATGATTTTATGGGGTTTTAATCCACCGAACACTGTTTTTGTTATATTCAGTGATCGGAATTTTCACGGCAAAACAAAAGACTGTCGCAAATTTACTAGGGTAAGAAATATTTTTTTTTCGATATCGATAGTAAAATACACCAAACAAAACACCAAATAAATATAATATATTATAAAATATTAAGAAATTTTAAGTGTCTGTTATTGTCAATGAGGTGGTATAGTCGCTATATTTCACCTCTTTACTACTCAACTTCGGCAAAGCCAAAAGGACGGGTTATCCAATATTTTCATTAAAAACAAGATGTCGTTAAGGCTTAAATAATAACTTTTACACTGAATAATCTGTGAATTACTGTTTTTTTTTGCATATTATTTTAAATTATAAAATATTCCATAGTAATTCTCGATATCGATGAAAAATTATTTCTTACCCTAGTAAATTTGCGACAGTCTTTTGTTTTGCCGTGAAAATTCCGAACACTGAGTTGGTAAACCCATTCCAAAGTGAGGTAAATTCTTTATCATGATAGGAGTCCAATTTATAGTATTTTTCCTAAGAAACTATGTCGCCGTTGGCTTATTACCGGGACAGAATAACAACAAGAAAATAAAAAACAACTTAGAAATGTTGAAAAACCCCCGATGTTTTCATTTCAAAGTTCAATATCTCAAAAACGACTGAACCGATTTTGATGAAACATGGCTAAGAACACTGGGGTTAAAATGATCTATGACACAAAAAAAAACCGTATTCAAATCGGTCCATCCGTTTGGGAGCTACGATTCGGCAGATAGCGGTATGGAATACAAAAATAAGACATAAAGTTTTGTATTCCAATATAGACCCGGTCCCACACTCAAGAAAACACATCCCCGGTTGTTCTGGCGACGTTCTGCTTCTGTGTTACAATTTTTGTGTTCGGTGCTTTTGTGTTACACGCAATACGAAATGTAACAAAAGCAGATTTTGGTTCTAAAAGTGATAATTTTGACGGCCTATGACAAAGCAGGCGGAAATGCCTGATACATCTTAGAAATAGATTCGTGTTCGATATTTATGCGCATTTTGTTGTGGCAGATATTGATGCTAGTGATTAGACGAAACAGCGTCATATACAGGGTGGGCCCTGTAACAGGAGCAAAAAATTAAACAATTATTTCCATGGTTGTAATTGAAAAAAAATTTTTTTTTCTTAAAAATAATCTTACGTGTATTTTTTTACTCTTCAGGAGTAACTTTTTATTTGAAAAACACTAAAAAATAAACACGACAATTTCTTCAAAATCTTTTTTTGATTTTTTTTCTTCAAAATAAGTTTACGCGTACTCTTTTACTCTTCTGGAGTGATATAAGTACCTTTTTATATTAAAAACACAAAATTTGATAAAAAAAAATTACAAAGCTGTCTTTTGAAAACAAAAAAAAAACTATTATACTCACTACATGATGTTACCTCAAAATCTGCATTGACTAATGTGCTATGATTTCGTGGTGCCAAGGTACATTACTTGGAGGTCAAAAGTTTAAATAAAAAACTGAATAAAAAAAATTGGACCCTTATTGCTTTCTGCATGCTCTAGGGAAGCGTCCTTTTAAATATTTTCTCCTGTTACAGGGCCCACCCTGTATATGTGACAATGAATAAGCATTGACCATTTAGAAATAGAAATAGTTTATTGCCATATAAAACACGATAGTAAAGTTTAAAAAAAACATATTAAGGTATGATGGCTCGTAATTGATACACTGCAAGTTTCGTCAATGATATGCAGGGTTCTAAATTATCGCGATAATCCTACTCTGGAATAAGTATCGCGATAATTAATAATCGTGTCAGATATTTTCGCGCTGTCTTGTCAGATATTATTACACATGTCTACATTTATTTTCTTAACTCTCGATTCTTTCCTATCGCATCTTGCTGTATTTGTGGCTTGTGTTTTAAAAAACAATTATTACAGATAGTTATTCAACAAGTCAATTTAAACAGTATTGTTAACCCTTTGAACGCCAAGAACGCCTTTAAGTATTACGACGTCCGCTGTCAAAACAACCTTCAATCTTTCTTATAAGGTTCATATTCACTCTTTTTTGGAAAAAAGGTTGGCGTGTCAGTTAAATTTTAGTACGTGAAAAATAGCGTTCAAAGGGTTAAATTGTTATTTTGTAATCATCATTTTTAATATTAATATATGACAATAATCATCGGTAATATATACGCTAATCTGCTACTAAGTAATTAGTACTAATCAAAGTGTTTGTCCACTTGTATTCTCTACCCTATGGCAACCTTATATGGCACCTTACTTTTTCGATAGGTAACTTGTGGTTAAAGGGTTCTAAGGTTACTAGCCACCGTGTTACTTTAAACCTATGTTTAAATCTATATTTATGACTATTTTTAACCTAATGCTATGCACAATAATCTTCTGTTGAACTCTAATCATTGACATCTCATTGTAACAAATACCATTTGTAAAAATACTGTGACGTTTGTGAAAGGGTTAAATAAAAAAATGTATGACACATTTTTTAAAACGAACGTTAAGTGTATGTTTAATGCATGTAAGTAAACTAACTTTAATTTATGCATTCTGACATTCGATCTCGAAAAATCAGGTTGTCAAAATTAAATAGGTTATACTATTGACATATCAGCTGACGACCACTATAGGCGTCATCGGCGTTAAAACGGTTACTAATATTGACCCTATTTTAATTTTGGCAGCGTACAGATATTATAAAGGGCACATTCTTTTACTAACCTATTAAGTTTTTTTTTCTTCATTTTATTTGGGACCTTTCGGCCGCGTACGAAACCAGAAGTTCGTAACCAGTTACGATCGAATAATTTTTATTCTTTGTACAAAACCTGTTGCGATCGAAGATTTTTTATTCTTTGTACGAAACTAGTTACGTTTTTTTTTCGTATTTCGACAGTTTCGATGGAGCCCCGCTGAGCTGGGCTCCTATTTCTGGTTTATTAGGCTTACAAATCTAACCTACCTAGTGTATTGTAATCGTAACGGTCTCCAACAAGGAAGAAGAATTCTTCAATCGCAACTGGTTTCGTACAAAGAATAAACATTCTTCGATCGTAACTCGTTACGAACTTGTGGTTTCGTACGCGGCCGAAGGGGATTTCGAGCATAAAGTATACAAAAAATAAACAGTTCATCAGTGCGAGAACAACAACATTGTCCACAGATTACTAGATTATTAATAACTAATCTACAGCCTTGGTCAGAAGTGTTGCGTTTTTCATAGAAAAGTCAAACTTTCAAAGGTGCATTAATACATTTTATAATATAAAGTTGTGTATCTATCGGAAAAATTCGTCATATTTATTGACGTTAAGGGAAAATCCGTGAAAAAAAATATAATTAAACCTTTATTGTAAAACCCGATTTTTTTCTAGCTTCAATTTTCACACGCAAATAGCAATTTCAAAATGATATATACTAATGAATTGGGAATGTTCAAACATTTATTAAGCTGCGTACGAATTTGAGCGGCTCAGCCTGAGGCATGCTCGCCCCGCGCGGCGAGCTGCTCGCGCGTCAAATAGTTCCACATAAACATGCGCGGGCGAGGCAGCGTGCTCGCGGCGAGCCGACATTTGTGCGTTGTTCAAAATGGCGTCGGACACGGTGACAGCCACGGCTGCGTTTATCATAATTTACCGAATTATTAACAAGAAAAAGAAGAAATCGCCACGGTGGTGTATAAGCAGTTGTACAAAAATCGTAATTCATGTGGTACTCATTTACTTCACCCAATTACATTTGAAAATCAGGCGCATGAAAAAGTGAATTTTCATTGAATGTCAAGTAACTTCTCATTGTTCCACATTTTAATCACTTAATCTTTTATTATTTACCAACAAACACACGCACGCTCAGCAACTTGATCAAATTTGTACGCGCGGCGCCCACAAACAAGTTAGAACTTGTCGTTCTGCTCGCGGCACGCTTAGATACACGTCCAAGTTACGCGAGGCACGCACACTGAGGCGCCTTTGAGCACGGGCAAGAGACCGCCTCTGGGCGGCTCGCCACGCGCTGCTCGCGCACAGCGCGTACGAATTTGAGCAAAACAAGCGAGCCGTGCGTGCCTCAATCCGAGGCTGCTCTAATTCGTACGCGCCTTAATATTTTACGTGTTCGTGTATTTATGAAATTGAAAAAACACACGCACGCTCAGCAACTTGATCAAATTTGTACGCGCGGCGCCCACAAACAAGTTAGAACTTGTCGTTCTGCTCGCGGCACGCTCGGATACACGTCCAAGTTACGCGAGGCACGCACACTGAGGCGCCTTTGAGCACGGGCAAGAGACCGCCTCTGGGCGGCTCGCCGCGCGCTGCTCGCGCACAGCGCGTACGAATTTGAGCAAAACAAGCGAGCCGTGCGTGCCTCAACCCGAGGCTGCTCTAATTCGTACGCGCCTTAATATTTTACGTCTTCGTGTATTAATGAAATTGAAAAATAATTCTCCGTAAGTTACAAAGGAAAACGTGGGGTGCTCAGTACTTTTGGCCAAGGCTGTAGTAATCAATTAATCTACTTACTGTATTTTGCGCTAGATAACAAAATAGTGTATGTAGTAAGGTTTTATTATATTATAAACGCTTTATATTGCCCATTTCAGATTCTCTACAAGATAATGAATGATAACTAATTTGCACAACGGATTGGAACTAAAATATGTATTGTAGCTTTATATTATTACCTATAAATATATACTTTTCTTAATTTTTATTTTCATTTTATTTATCTCGATATAGACTAGAATGAATAGATTTCGCAAGGATTTGTAGTTTTATCTTATTATAACTTGCGCTATTTATGTTCGGTCGTAGATCTGGGACATTTTGGGAGAAATAACTGATATAATCTGGTTATATTGTGGCTGTCACATCAACTAATCAGTTAATGTGTCAAAACCACAGAGCACTAAATACTATAGAAAGGCGATGTGGGCGTGGCACGCGCGCCACTACTTTGCGCATGCGCTGTTAGCTTCCGCGCCAACGTCACCTGATCGCCGTGCAGTCGCGCGCACAGTTGTAGGCGACGTGGAGGGGATGAGGCGACACCGCTCCCGATACAAACCGCGCTTGATACCCCTTCTACAGTATTTAGTGTTCTGTGGTCAAAACTATAGGAAAATCACGTCGTTAGGGTTATAATAAATATAATAGTAATACTTTATTCATTCACATCTATTACAAAAATAGAAACTCTGCTTAGTTATAAACTTTGTATACTTACCTAAGTACACAACAGTGGTTGCGCGTGAAAATTTTGCAATAGACAAATAGCAAAAAAATGTATGAAATAGTTAAGAGTATATATATATATACTTGACTCTGTGAGCTGTAGAACCAGTAGAAATCGCGACTGTTTAAAAATAAACATTTTTTTCATTTAAAAAAAAGTGACGACGAAAAAAAAAGGGAAATTTTAAAACTAACAAACCTGCTCACAAAATTTCACGAGAATCGATCGAGAAATGCGGAACTGCAGAGGAGAAATTTAGAAGATTATCAAGATAATTACGCTTCTTGATAATTATCGTGATAATTATCATTGATAATTATCCTTTCGAACCCTGCCGGACATACGAACGATTTTCGGCCCAAACTAAAGCATAGAACTTGGTTCGTTTCGCTGGCTCGTTAGATAATAGAAATTTCATGTTATTCCAGTATGACGTATTAAAATGAGAACCAAACCATTTGGCATGGGCACTCTATGTCAAAGCAATATGGGTTAAATTCGAACTAAGAGGATTTTGCTTCATTCGAATTTAAGCCATGTCACTTTGACATAGAGTGCCCATGCCATATACTAGTACAGCGTCGAGCACTCGGACGGTTACCTTACCATTGTTAAATTTGCCATAGTATCTCAAACCCAAGTCCTGTCATAAATTGTGCAGGTTATAAACTCTTATTTGGGTGAATTTCAAAAATATTGTACATAGTTAAGGGCCTTAATCTAACTACGCTTTAACTTTTTTCCAATGTGTAACGAAAGTTACCCATATAAAATGTATGGGTAATTGCCGTTACACAACGGAAAACAGAAAAGACATCAAAGTCGAGTGAATGCAGTAGAAATGAGAGCGTTGAGAAGTATGTGTGGAGTGAAATTGAGTGATAGAGTCAGAAACAGTGTGATAAGAGATAAGTGTGGAATGGATGGAGATATAGTCACGAAAATTGAGAAGGGTATGTTAAGGTGGTTTGGGCATGTAGAGAGGATGGATGAGAGAAGATTAACGAAGAGAGTGTATATAAAAGGAGTGGAAGGGCAAGTTGGAAGGGGAAGACCTAGGCGAACTTTTTCTGATCAAATTGGAGAAATGTTACAAAAAGGCCAGGTCAAAAGTACCCTAAACCGACGAGCATGTATGAGAAATGTTATGAAGGTGAGTGAAGCGAAAGTGGTTTGTCAGGATCGTAGCAAATGGAGATCCGTGATCTCTGCCTACCCCTCTGGGAAAGAGGCGTGATTATATGTATGTATGTACAATTTTCAGCGCTTAGTGACGCCGGAGCCGCGTTGGTAGGAAGTCCACCTTAAAATAGTATATTGTTATCATCAGGGAGCGAAACTTTGGTGCCGGTGACGTCATTATGACGCAAAGTCGCATATAGGTGTTTTTTTTAATAATGTAATAATGTAAAATAAATATTAATGTTTAGTTATAAAAATGCTTAATATTTATACAAAAAATTATCTAGTTAAATATTAAGAAACGATACGAATAACACTTTTTATTGGGTAATGTAATTCTAACAGAATATATTTTTCAAGTAAATGAAACAACACAACAAATGTTCGTTGGATGACGAAGTATGCATAACGCTTAAAGTTTTAACATAATATCGCATCTTCTTTCTTATTGACATATATATATATTTCACACGTACATTCAGGGCAATATAATAAAAAAAACGAAAAAACTTCTGCAAATACGGCTGCATGGACTCCATCCCATAGCGACTTCGCTCAAGCGAAACAATAATACTTCGATTATATTTACAACATACAAATAAAAAAAAAATTAAACGGAGATTGGTTTTCCAACAATCTTGTTGAATTGAATAAGTTGTTATTTGATTAGGTATCTATAATCTAGATAAAAACACTCTGTATGTAGCTTGACGTCATACGTCTGTCATCGGCACCATAGTTTCGCTCCCTGGTTACCATCTACTATTCCCACTGGTAAAAGATGGGAAATAAATTCCCAGCCGTTACCACTGGTAACATATTGTAGTAACAGGTGGGAATACGGTTCCTAAAGGTGAGTATCCACCAATAGCATTGCTGGCCTCGCATTCGCTTCCTATTGGTGCATATTTTCCTCACACAGCACGGTTAGCACAAGGCGCGCGAGCTGTCTCGCGGCGAGATAGGCTATCCATCTCTTTCTTACTTACAAGCTTTTATTTAACTTGCAATGCATGTAACTATGTTTGTCCGGGTGGAATCTTGCAACTCAATTTTGAAGCAGATATCTTCAACTTCGTAAAACGTCACTGTTACCTATTTTATAATCAAAGAAGTTAGTAAGTATGATATACCAATAAATTATACGATATTATGTCTATCTGTGTGATATTATGTCGTATCAATAGGGACCGTCCACATATTACGTCACGCAAAATTCCGACTTTTGGACCCCCCACCCCTCACGCTTTTTCCGACCCATTCAACACTTACTTGTCACGTTTGTCATCATATCCCGTTGCTGTTATGTATTATGTGGATGTTCCCATACTTCATATTGAAAATAAAAAGGGCATCTACATCATAAGGATTCCCTTGGCCTAGTTGATAGTGTCCTGCCAACGAATGTTTGTTCCGGGTTTGAATATTTGTAAGGGCATCTATTGTACATAGTTTGTTCATAGCCACACAGTGCAGTCTACTTCAAAACTGTTTTTTTTTTGGAAAAAGGAGAAAAAATTATAAATGTTTTTGGCGTCGACTGTACTGGGACTAGGCTGATGCGTGATAGTCCCCAAATATTATGGTACTTATTTCACAAAAGATGCTAATTCTAAAGATGATAATGACATTTTTACAGGTCTTGCAATCGGCGAAGGAGCAACTAAAGTGGTCGCTGCTGAAATGAAAAATGAGAAACATGGTATAACTTTATTTTGATCTATTTAAGTTCCATTATAATTAATTAAAATAAAACATATTTACAAGCGGTATATACACTTTACATTTAGTAACTTACATATAAGGGCTTGTGCACACATCACGCGAGGTTCGATAGGGGGGTCAGGGGGTCAGGAAAAAATCACGACAGATCACGTTGGGGGGGGGTATAAGGAAACCTCACGTGTAGTTTTCTACAGTGAACGAAGCTAAGAAAAAATATCTACCTACCACACGAGTAAAAAGTAGCCGAAAAAACCTCGCGTGATTTGTGCACAAGCCCTAAGTTGAGTACCCAAAAAACTTAAGTCTATTTAAAACCCGCCCAAATAAAGATAAAAAATGTAAATTACTCATCTAATGCGGTAAAACAAGGTATCTCAGACCGCAGGTAGTCACGGACTTTAGTTGTTGAGCAATTAAGAGCTCAGTTTATACTGGACAACAGCTTTACTGTTACAAAACCAAAATTAGTGGACACCTAAATGGCTCAACAATTAAAGTCCTTGACCGTACCTATGTGACCCTTGCCTTCGGCTCGAGCGATAAATATGCGATCCAAGGCTTTCTTTTGTAACGCCCTTGGTGCGTACAATACTGCGACTCCCATATGGTCAGGTGTGATCTGATATAATTTAGTATATTGCTGTTCTAGGCCGGTAAAACATTACCATCTTAGGAGTAAGTATAAAACGGTATACAGAAGTGTATAATATGTATACTAATAAATATTTTCTCTGTAATCTTTTTGCACTTAGTAATTGAAATTTTGCATACTCATGTAATGAGTAAATTACATATTATAGCATATCTCGTGATGTAGACAGGTGGAACCAGGGATGTCGCGGATGCGATTTTTTTGACATCCGCGAATTCGGATATTTGGGGGCACAATTCAATTCAATAATTTATTTAAAAAAATACATGTCAATTGGGAATGGATGAAAATTTTAGAAATGCCTGATTATTTTTTTGGTGATAGGAATAACCTTCCTTAGCACCAGAAAAAAGTTTCAGGTGTTTCAGCTGCGTCAATTATTTTTGAAAAATATAAACAGTTTCCTCACTTACGTTTTGGGTTTAGGCCGGCGAATAATATTTTTCCTTGATCTGTCTCATATTACAAAAACTATTTTAAATATCCGTGGTAAACTGACACTGGCAATGATATTGACAGCTGCAGCAGCTATGTATATGTCATCGCCAGGGTCAGATATTTAATAGTAGATTGTATGACAAGGGGCTAAAATAAGCCATATTACCACGAGATGGATATTTTCCCGAGTGAAGCGAGGGAAAATATTTCGAGGGGTAATATGGCTTTTAGACCCGAGTTATACACTCTACTTTTCACTTCGACTGCGAGAAAATAGTAAAACAAAAATTATTCATCCACAATCAATAATAAATTCTACGGCGCAAAGATTATTCGATTTAGCGGCATACTTTTTTAATAAACTGCTTTGACACAGATACAAAATATTAACACCACGAATAAACGCCTCTGAGGCGTCCAATACACGGTGAAGTATTATCACTCGATCCACGCGCTGTCTCTTTCTCATTGCATGTTATAGAAAGAGACAACTATGGTGGATCATCAGTATTTAATCACCGTGTATTGGCCGGCTGACCGTCCACAGGCGTGTCGTTGACGGCCAGAGGCGTTTTTGTTGTAATAATTATTGTGAGTTAGGGACTAAAAAACACCTGATATTTGAAATTCATTCTGGTTTCTGATTGGTTGTTTTTAATATTCGCTGTAATCTGGTTAGTTGATAGCAAATACAAATGTTTTTTTTTTTAAGTTGTGATTGGTGGATTTTATACAGCGAAGTGCTTTGATTGGTCAAATTAAATGTTTTAGAAATCATAAATATTTATACATATTTTCCCTAGGGGCTACATGTACTACTTTAGCCCCGCTTGCTAAGCCTAATATGACACACTTTTCGAGCATGAGAAGTGAAAAATATTTTTTTGTAATATGAGACGCATCAGGGAAAGTGTCTTATTCGCCGTCATAAACCCAAGATAAGATAAGATAAGAATCATTTATTGTCAATAACTGTGTACAAATAGATCACATCATAAATATAAAGTCCAACACGTAAGTGAGGAAACTGTTTTTATTTTTCAAAAAAAAAATGACTCAGCTAAAAAGTCTGCAACTTTTTTCTGGTGCTAAGGAAGGTTATTCCTATCACCAAAAAAATAATCAGATTTTCATCCATTCCCAATTGCTTTTACTGTATAGATAGGCACTTAGCTTATGTATTCTAGTTACATCAAGGCCGAGTCAGCGAACCAGTTACGTTATGGTGTTTATTAGAGTTGCGAAGTGTGCACCTTAAGGGGATGAATTGGAATTTGGAAATTATCGCGTTCCTCGAAACGCCGTTCTGACTAGATTAGGAAACAATAAGGGCTGATTTTCAGACATCACCACAAGGCATAAGCGTGTCTCTGTCGAGGGGGCGTGGTTTTCTCGAATCGACTCGAATCAAGGCATCGCCTTAAACTTAGAAGGCCTTTCACAGACTGGAGCTGCCTGGCCGCGGCGGTCAATAGTAAACTTGTCATAGCTGTCCAATTTACTATTGACCGCCACCGCAGGCCGCGCCAGTGTATTGCAGGCTTAATCGGACTGTGTAGTGTTCCATGTCTGTTTAGATATTAATGCACGAACTATCACGTTCCCCTTTCGCCCCGAACCGTGCCTGTGTGAGTTACTCGTGTCGTCTTATTCTGTAATAATCCGAGATACTATTGATAAGTTTCAACAATTTGACGACTGTATTTGCTCCGTATATTTATTGCAATATATCGGTGCACATATTGAGATCCTGAGTTTGATTTCGTCACCAGCGCTAGCCCTGCCAGAAGGTACGGAACCCACGGGATCCTCGGTAAATTAAGAGTCACTCACATAACCTAAAATATGGCAGCCAGGACATATTAACGCGACCAAGCTTGTCCAGGAAGGATTTGGGCGGCACCTTGTCCCTGTGGCAACGGGCCAGCGGCTCGGCGACCTCCGGGGACCCGTAGGACAGCCTGAAGCTCTGGGCCTCCCGACTGCCGAGGCCGCCCTCCTTATTTCCGCAATTTGTGCGTTCGGGATCCGGCTCTGGTTCGGCGATCCCTTGCCTGTAGGTCCCAGCAGCAGGGGCAGTCTTCCGTGGTGCTTCAGGAGTCTCGTGGCGTTTGCGGCGATTTGGAGCCGTATTTGGAAACCGTCATGGCGTCACCTGTACCTGGGGCTGGCCGTTGGCCGACGGGCCAAGACCCTGCGTCCTGCATGCCCTGCTGCTGTGGCTTGCATGATGGCTTTTGGAAATTGGTGGAAGACGGAGCAACGGCGGACTATGCGCGGACCAGCGCGCCCTTGCCAATGTCTGCCGGTAAAACCCGCGACGTATTAATATGTAAGAACCGCAGAAACAGCTCGAGAGGCGTGGAAGAACCTCTCAGACGTATTCGAGGACTCCGGTTTGGTACGGCGAGTCCTGCTGGCGGCAATTACATCGTGTGGAATATGCTAACTTCACCAGTATGACAACAGTACAACAATTAGGGGACATTGGGAAGCGTATAGAAGACAAGGAGGTTGCTGACATACTCCTGAGCGGCCTTCAGAATATGACTCTTTGGTGTCAAACTTGGTAACGCCCAACATGACTACACTGCTACAAGAGACAAAAGATCTACCGATGACAACACAGCATTTGTTTCTACGAAGAAAGACATCAGGGTACTGAAAGAAGACCGGTCATCTTCAACGGAAACGTGAAAGCAAAACGTGGACCAAGCTTTGTCTGCTTCAGCGATGTTAGTTCATGCTAAAGACAATTTTTACCTCGAGTCAGGGTCAACGAGTCACATGGTCAATAGTAAGCACAATTTTCTATTAACACCCTATGTCAGTAAAGTTAAAATTGCAAATAGTGACGACTTGGACTGTGTTGGTACTGGTGGACATTTGTAATGTTCTATATGTTCCCAAGCTGTCCACATAACCTAAAATATGGCTCACGGGGCGGCAACTTCGTCAGGAAATGGCTCGTTCTACGCTCATTTTGAACGATTGGAAGGCGCTCGTAATTATTATGAGTGGAAATTTGCCGAGCACATGTCTCTAATGCATGATGGACTTTGGAAACTGGTGGATGACAGAGCAACGGCCCTTGCCCGTACATGTCTGGCGGTAAAACCCACGATGTATCAATATGTAAGAACCGCAGAAACAGGTCAAGAGGCGTGGAAGAACCTCTCAGACGTGTTCGAGGACTCCGGCTTGGTTCGGCGAGTCCTGCTGGAGGCAATTACATCGTGTGGAATATGCTAACTCCACCAGTATGGCTGAGTATAGAGTCAGTCATGACAACAGTACAACAATTAGGGGACATTGGGAAGAGTACAGAAGACAAGGAGGTTGCTGACATACTCCTGAGCGGCCTTCAGAATATGACTCATTGGTGTCAAACTTGGAAACGGCCAACATGACTAGCACGTTTACCACTGAAGTGGTGCGGGCTAGACTGCTACAAGAGACAAGAAGATCTACCGATGACAACACAGCATTTGTTTCTATGAAGAAAGACATCAGGGCCTGATGCCATTACTGCAAGAAGACCGGTCATCTTCGCCGAAAAACGTGATAGAAAGCAGAACGTGGACCAAGCTTTGTCTGCTTCAGCGATGTTAGTTCATGCAAAAGACAATTTTTACCTCGATTCAGGGTCAACGAGTCACATGGTCAATAGTAAGCACAATTTTCTATTAACACCCTATGTCAGCAAAGTTAAAGTTGCAAATAGTGACGACTTGGACTGTGTTGGTACTGGTGGACATGTATTTAAAAACCTAGATGAAAAGCACAGACTTTGTAATGTTCTATATGTTCCCAAGCTGTCCACATAACCTAAAATATGGCTCACGGGGCTGCAACTTCGTCAGGAAATGGCTCGTTCTACGCTCATTTTGAACGATTGGAAATCGCTCGTAATTATTATGAGTGAAAATTTGCCGAGCACATGTCTCTAATGCAACAATTAGGAGTACAACAATTAGGAGAAATTGGGAAGCGTATAGAAGACAAGGAGGCTGCTGAAATACTTCTGAGCGGCCTTCAGAATATGACTCATTGGTGTCAAACTTGGAAACGGCCAACATGACTAGCACGATTACCAGTAAAGTGGTGCGGGCTAGACTGTTACAAGAGAAGAAGATCTACCGATGACAACACAGCATTTGTTTCTATGAAGAAAGACATCAGGGTCCGATGTCATTACTGAAAGAAGACCGGTCATCTTCAACGGAAACGTGATAGAAAGCAGAACGTGGACCAAGCTTTGTCTGCTTCAGCGATGTTAGTTCATGTAAAAGACAATTTTTACCTCGATTCTGGGTCAACGAGTCACATGGTCAATAGTAAGCACAATTTTCTATTAACACCCTATGTCAGCAAAGTTAAAGTTGCAAATAGTGACGACTTGGACTGTGTTGGTACTGGTGGACATGTATTTAAAAACTTAGATGAAAAGCACAGACTTTGTAATGTTCTATATGTTCCCAAGCTGTCCAGATAACCTAAATCACGGGGCTGCAACTTCGTCAGGAAACGGCTCGTTCTACGTTCATTTTGAACGATTGGAAGGCGCTCGTAATTATTATGAGTGGAAATTTGCCGAGCACATGTCTCTAATGCATGATGGACTTTGGAAACTGGTGGAAGACGGAGCAACGGCCCTTGCCCGTACATGTCTGGCGGTAAAACCCACGATGTATCAATATGTAAGAACCGCAGAAACAGCTCAAGAGGCGTGGAAGAACCTCTCAGACGTATTCGAGGTCTCCGGCTTGGTACGGCGAGTCCTGCTGGCGGCAATTACATCGTGTGGAATATGCTAACTTCACCAGTATGGCTGAGTATAGTCAGTCATGACAACAGTACAACAATTAGGAGACATTGGGAAGAGTATAGAAGACAAGGAGGTTGCTGACATACTCCTGAGCGGCCTTCAGAATATGACTCATTGGTATCAAACTTGGAAACGGCCAACATGACTACACTGCTACAAGAGACAAGGAGATCTACCGATGACAACACAGCATTTATTTCTATGAAGAGAGAGATCAGGGCCCGATGTCATTACTGCAAGAAGACCGGTCATCTTCAACGGAAACGTGATAGAAAGCAGAACATGGATCAAGCTTTGTCTGCTTCAGGGATATTAGTTCATGCTAAAGACAATTTTTACCTCGATTCAGGGTCAACGAGTCACATGGTCAATAGTAAGCACAATTTTCTATTAACACCCTATGTCAGCAAAGTTAAAGTTGCAAATAGTGACGACTTGGACTGTGTTGGTACTGGTGGACATGTATTTAAACTTAGATGAAAAGCACAGACTTTGTAATGTTCTATATGTTCCCAAGCTGACCACATAACCTAAACTATGGCTCACAAGGCAGCAACTTCGTCAGGGAATGGCTCGTTCTATGTTCTACGCTCATTTTGAACGATTGGAAGGCGCTCGTAATTATTATGAGTGGAAATTTGCCGAGCACATGTCTCTAATGCATGATGGACTTTGGAAACTGGTGGATGACGGAGCAACGGCCCTTGCCCGTACATGTCTGGCGGTAAAACCCACGATGTATCAATATGTAAGAACCGCAGAGACAGCTCGAGAGGCGTGGAAGAACCTCTCAGACCTGTTCGAGGACTCCGGCTTGGTACGGCGAGTCCTGCTGGCGGCAATTACATCGTGTGGAATATACTAACTTCGTATGGCTGAGTGTAGAGTCGGTCATGACAACAGTACAACAATTAGGAGACATTGGGAAGAGTATAGAAGACAAGTAGCTTGCTGAAATACTCCTGAGCGGCCTTCAGAATATGAGTCATTGGTGTCAAACTTGGAAACGGCCAACATGACTACACTGCTACAAGAGACAAGAAGATTTACCGATGACAACACAGCATTTGTTTCTACGAAGAAAGACATCAGGGTACTGAAAGAAGACCGGCCATCTTCAACGGAAACGTGATAGAAAGCAGAACGTGGACCACGCTTTGTCTGCTTCAGCGATGTTAGTTCATGCTAAAGACAATTTTTACCTCGATTCAGGGTCAACGAGTCACATGGTCAATAGTAAGCACAATTTTCTATTAACACCCTATGTCAGTAAAGTTAAAATTGCAAATAGTGACGACTTGGACTGTGTTGGTACTGGTGGACATTTGTAATGTTCTATATGTTCCCAAGCTGTCCACATAACCTAAAATATGGCTCACGGGGCGGCAACTTCGTCAGGAAATGGCTCGTTCTACGCTCATTTTGAACGATTGGAAGGCGCTCGTAATTATTATGAGTGGAAATTTGCCGAGCACATGTCTCTAATGCATAATGGACTTTGGAAACTGGTGGATGACGGAGCAACGGCCCTTGCCCGTACATGTCTGGCGGTAAAACCCACGATGTATCAATATGTAAGAACCGCAGAAACAGGTCGAGAGGCGTGGAAGAACCTCTCAGACGTATTCGAGGACTCCGGCTTGGTACGGCGAGTCCTGCTGGCGGCAATTACATCGTGTGGAATATGCTAACTTAACCAGTATGGCTGAGTGTATAGTCAGTCATGACAACAGTACAACAACTAGGGGACATTGGGAAGATATAGAAGGCAAGGAGGTTGCTGCAATACTCCTGAGCGATCTTTAGAATATGACTCATTGGTGTCAAACTTGGAAACGGCCAACATGACTAGCACGCTTACCAGTGAAGTGGTGCGGGCCAGACTGCTTCAAGAGACAAGAAGATCTACCGATGACAACACAGCATTTGTTTCTATGAAGAAAGACATCAGGGCCCGATGCCATTACTGCAAAAAGACCAGTAATTTTCAACGGAAACGTGATAGAAAGCAGAACGTGGACCAAGCTTTGTCTGCTTCAGCGATGTTAGTTCATGCAAAGATAACCCGTCTGTCTTGGCCCAGTTGAATTTATTTGTACCTGACAACTATACATAGGCCGTGGGTCGCAAAGGAAGGCGGGTACGGAACCTTTTCACTTTTACGAGTAAAACTCGCACTTTGCAAGCCAGCAACGCACCTGAAAGATCCATTGCATTATTGAATGAGTTCTTGCACAAATCCAGGATGCCGATGTGTTTGCGGATAGTTGGTCATCACTGAGATTTAAAATTGTTCTTTTCGCAAAATGGTCTCATTTTTTTGTAAAATGCTACAATTAGTAAGTAGTTTTAAGTTTAGCGCCCAAGTAAACCTGTAAAATAACTATCTTCTGGACGTTTTGGGTAACTGTAAGTCCATAAGAATATGATTATAAATAAATAAATAAAAGACAATTTTTACATGGTCAATAGTAAGCACAATTTTCTAAATTTACCCAATGTCAGTAAAGTTAAAGTTGCAAATAGTGACGAGTTGGACTGTGTTGGTAACTTTGGCGGTTGCGAATGTCTGCAACATCCCCGATTGGAACCCTCGGAAAGTGTAATAGGTATAAAAAAATCAATGTAATTTATTTTCCAAAGTCGGGGCGCCAAATTCGTCCGGGGTGGGGCTCGCATTAAGTTTGGATATCTGTTTGAAGGCCGGGTTGCTTTTGTCTTTCAGTAGCTTGAATAGGACGTTTTCTGACGTACCGACGAAACAGCCGATTGTATGGAAACGCTGAAACAAATACAATTGTTTAGTTAGTAGAAGCTTTGGTAGCGTAGTGGTTGTTAAACATCGGAGTTCGGATCCCGGCTGGTACCAATGAGTTTTACAGAACTTATGTACGGAATATGATTTGATATTTTAATCATCAGCTTTGCGGTGATGGAAAACATCATAAGAAAACCTACATACCCACATCTTTGAAGGAATTCAGCGTGGGGTCTAATGCTCATTCTCTCTCATACATGATAGTTTACTCGGAATTGGTTGAATCCGGCTTAAATCGCAGCCGTCTTGGGGCAAAAAGGCGTAGGAGTAGTAGGTAGTATTTTTTTTCGTTATGGAAGGATTTACGGGGGAGGATTTAGTCATATTTTAGAGAAAAATGCGGTAACTTGATCTTGACAGCTGTCATCTCTGTACAATTGGGTTGTGTCCTCATGTTAAAATTGATAGCGCAGTGTTGCTAAATTGATAGTAAACATTCAAATAAATGCAATTAAGTATAAATTACGAAATATAATTAAAATCATAAAAAGAGATGGCCCTTGAAAGTTTACAAAAAATATGCATTTTTTTTATTGTCCAAAAGTAAATTTAAAGCTACCAATAGAATCCTTACGCTTTTATAGAAACAATATTGTACGACAACTATGGTCCTAAACGCAGTATTTCGCAACCGAAACAGCAATTTACTTGATTTTCCATATAACGACTAGTACAAATATTACCCTGTGACGTCATGATTCAATGTTAATCAGTATGGAACGTTTTCGGCTACCGCCAGCGAGGTCCGTCTTTAACTCAATTTTTTGGGTATTTATGTTCTTTAATTGTACTTACTCCCATACAAACATTTGTTCCACACCAAAAACTGGTTCGAATGGCTTCGTAAAAAAATTAGGACACAAGCCTATTTACGTTACGTTTTAAGGTTATAAATTGTACGGAGATGACAGCTGTCATAGGGATCAAGATTCGCCGCGATACGCATAGTGACATTTGCAGACACCTCCCCTTTTCCCAAGTGAGATTCGGCCTGCCCCCCAATCTCACGTAATTAATGGACAACCACTATAATGTACGGGCAAAATACCTAATTTCTCTAAAGTTTTGAAAGCGTGTATCCAAGGGTATCCACAGTGGGTTCTTTATTCAATTTAGATATGTGTTTGAATACAGGATGATTTTTGTCCTTCATCAATTTGAAGAGGACGTTTTCCGCCGTGCTTACAAACGCGCCAAGGGATTGCATGCGCTGAAATTAAAAGGAAATAGGTAAGTCAGTTGGTCGAAACAAGTAAGGTAAGTTAGGAATGAAATAAGCAAGAAATCAAGACAGAACAATAGTGTACCTAAAGATGGACGAAGGTATTCGTATAGTTAATGAACCTTGAACGTCAAAGTTGGCCTAGTTGGTAGTGACGCAGCCTACGAAGCTAGAGGTCCCGGGTTCGAATCCCGGTACGGGCATTTATTTGTGTGATGAGAACGAATATTTGTTCCTGAGTCATGGATGTTTTCTATGTATTTAAGTATTTATTCACCTATATAAGTATGTTTGTCGTCGTCTAGTACCCATATAAGCTTTGCTTAGTTTGGGACTAGGTCGATTTGCGTAAAACTGATGAATGATCACTTTGTTGTCCGTCTGTCTGTCTGTCTGTCAAGACCCTATATGTCGGAAACGCGTGGTGGTATCAGTTGAAATTAAAACCATATACTCAAGTCAACAGCCCCTTGAAGCTGTAAAAAAATGAAACTTATAAGTTAACGTAAAAAAAGATACGGCCGTTTATGCCTCAAAAAACGTATATTTCGAGACTCTCAAAGGAATCAAAATGTATAGGGTACTTACTGTTGACCTCGAAGTATGAAATTTGGCAAGTAATGTCGTCTTATACTTAAAGGGGAAAATCTGAAACTATACATTTGTAATTTTGTGGGCACAGGACGAGTTCGACTCGCACTTGTCAGGTTGTTTTTTGGTCATGTTCTATGTCTCCGATTTCACCGTGTCTAGTAAAATGAGGAGAGCATCACCTGTAAAGCCAATCCTCGGTCCATCAGAGACCTGGAGGACACTCCATCAGCCAGCACATGCACTGCGATGTTTTCGTTCAACAGATCAATGACTGTCTGCTCGATGCATACATGGGCCTGAAACCATAGGTTATAATAATGAATAATAGCATAATCCTATCCCACTAATATTATAAACGTGAAAGTTTGGATGTATGGATGGATGGATATACGTTCCACTTAATCTCAAAAACTACTGGACTAATTTATATGAAACTCTCCAGTTATGTACCTTATATATCAGAATAGGACATAGGCTATAATTTTTGTCAAATTTCATCCCTTTCAGGGACGGGAAACTTTGTATGGAGGCCTAATTGCTTGTTGTCTTCATCAGGCGCTGTGTCTCAAAATGTATGGGAAAACTAAAATCCGACTCGCACTTCACCAAAATTCTAATTGATATTATTTAATAGGCTATAATTTTTTAAGTTTTTTTATCCCGGGTCTATTATAGGACTTTTTGATATTTTCCATATGCTCTACTCTTCCTTGCCATGCAAGTCATGCAACCAATAATCCTACTAAAATTATAATCCTACTAATATTAAAAATGCGAAAGTTTGGATGCTCGGATGTTTAGAACTTTGAAAATGAAAATGAAAAAAGTTTATTCGGTTATAAAAAGGATTTTTACAAATAGGCAAGGTTGGAGCCTCCTACTGAGCAATTAATTTTGCTTGTGTCAGGAGACACCGCTCTTCCAAAAACAAGAAGTGGTAATTTTAACCCATACTAAACTACTATTTGGTTTAGAGATTAGGGTAGGTACAAATATAACTTAAGCTATACTAAACTAAACTATTTTAATTTAGAAGTAACATATATAATCCAAATAGGTTTAATCCAGGCTATAAACTATCTATATAGGATAGTTTTTATCCCCGGACACGCAGACAAAGACAAGGCTACAATTATATAAATGGTTAAAAAATGATTTTAATTTTAATTTATATTCAACCCACCTCAATCCCAAACAGCACTACAGCGTCCAAGCTCGGCACATCTTTCCTCAACCGCTCCTGCAGCTCCGGAGTGTACATGGAGAACTTTGTCTTCTCGTACACTAGAGCTGCGTCGCACACATTGATGTCCTTAGTAGTGTGACCGAGCCCTTTGGGGTACTGTTCGGACACGTAGACGGGGATTTTGAAGTGTTTCGCAGCTTCCATCTGGACATTGGAATTTTAGTTTATAGACTTTTTTTGCAGTGGATTTTAGTTTAACTTGACGTTGGTTGGGTGGGAGGAGATTTTTTAGGACTAAGAAGCTCCTTGGGGGAGGAGGGAGCTTACCTATCTAAAGTTCCTACAAAATGGAATTCCAAATACCTACCACATTTCGGCCTAGGCATCACCTTAACACAAAGAAATCAATAAAGCATGTACAAAAGAAAACACAGAAATACAAGGAGATAGAGGTAAAACAACAGGTGGTCTTATTACTATAGAGCAATCCCTCCCAGACATCCTTTTGGTAGTGGAGAAATTAATAATAAAACTAAGTAGTAGGTGATGCAGAAATGAATGTGATGTTGAAAAATCACTTCTTAAAGCCGGGTGTTCATTAGGCAACATTTGTCAATAAACAAGTATGATGAAACATTGTCGCATAAACATGTTGCTGTGCTCCCCACTCTAGATGGAGAACATGGCGATACATTCGGTTTATAAACAAATGTCATCAGGTGTGGACGTGTGTACAACAAGTTTAAAAACATGGAAATAGTGTGCTCCAACAACCAGATTTCAATGCTCATCGAGCTATATCAACAACGCAATATTCTTTGGGATGCCTCAAATAAAGAATATAAAGATAAAATAAAAGGTAATTAATTTAATAGATAAAATAAAGGAACAAACAAATAATTATAAATTGATTATAAAATAAATTAACTTAACTAACCTAACCCAGTTATAGAAAAAATACCCCGTCCAGCAGTTCCGTCTGCGGCATGGAGCCGATAACGCTGGCGGCGTTACCTCTCTGTATTGCAAATAAAATAAAATAAAATTATGCTCGGGCCGATATTGCTACAGAATTAAAATTAATTAATTATTATTCATTAATTTCGGGCGACATCTTAGCAACAACTGACTAGTGTAGACTGCGAAGTTTCAGAAACAATGTTTACTTAAACTTGTCGCGAAACATTGTGATCAAATTCGTAAACAGTTTATTGACAAATGTTGCCTAATGAATACCCGGCTTTACAAGATAACATTCATTTAGATAACAAAAACTTAATTTCTTAGAGTTATTGAAAGATAAAAAGTAATTTGAATTATGGTACATATGTACTTGATAGTTCCCTTCATTTTCTTGTGATATTCCAGGTCAATCTACTGTCACTACGCAGGTCGACCCGGCTTACAACCAGTACCGGTCGAAGTATATACTAGTAAACCATCATAAACATTACATTTTGCATATACATATTCATTAACAAAACCCAAAAACACAGGTAAGTAACCAAATAATATAGTTATCTATTACGTAACCATCACTGTTTATCAATACTTACCATTTTATTTGCTACTTTGACTACTTCCCCAAAATGTTTCACATGCGGTCTAAATGTCTCCTGAACATCACACAGTAAGAAGGCCGTTCTTTGGGCTTCTAGAGCCCCTAATTTAACAAGATTACGAGCCATGGTTAATTATTTATGAACCGGCGAATATGGAAAACAATTCTGAACCAACTTGAAGACGAAATGAAAACACACTTTCAACCCAAGATAACTTATCCTAAGGATATTTTGTTATCTTAATACCTGTCATATAAAGATTTGGAGGAATTGCATTTTGGTCTTTATATTGTTTTAGTTAAAGTTAATTTTAATACAAAGTCTAAACGCATATGAAAGTACAATAACGTAAGCAAGGAAAAGCGCGTGGAGCTATTTTGACAGATGAAACGGAACGTAGTCATTTTGACGTACAGAAACCGCCAACGGCATTCGAAGTTTTCCGTCTCTGTTGCACTTAAGTACGAACTCGCAAGTCTGAGGGCCTACCGCGAAACGATATTCGTTTTCGTTCGTGTATCTCCGTCTCTGTCGCACTTGCTAGTTCGAGCGACAAAGAGGGAGATACACGAACGAAAACGAATATCGTTTCGCGGTAGGCCCTCTGACAGAGGGAAAACTTCGAATGCCCTTCGCGGTAGGCCGTCAGAGGGCCTACCGCGAAACAAAATTCGTTTTCGTTCGTGTATCTCCGTCTCTGTCGCACTTGTTAGTTCGAGCAACAGAGACGGAGATACACGAACGAAAACGAATTTCGTTTCGCGGTAGGCCCTCAGTCCTTGGGGTTACGTGTTCGCGTTACATCGTTACCTCTCTTTCATTCGTCGTAGGAAGGAAAAAGATGCAACACGAATATTTGGGCAAATACCGCCAAGTGTGGTGCCACCATAAAATAAGAATTGTTTGTACCGTATGGGGCTAATTAAGACCTGCGAGGCTATTTGGAAAAAAAAAATATAAGTTTTGAGTCCATTTATTTTTTGTCATGGAAATGGTAGAAACGTAGATCTTCGTCTGGACACCGTAAGTCTAATGTGAAGTTGGTTAGTGGTCGCAGTGTCGCCGAGGACTTAGCACGAGTGCTTAAAAAAAATCTTGATTGTATCGCTGGAAAATCAGTGCAATTAAACATCGTCCTACTTCTATTCAAATGTTGGCTGGCTGTGGGGTAAGCTTTTTTTTAGTATACATACCTAAGAGTACATATTGTCGGGAGTTTTTTAAGCTATATCACATAATTTTAGCCGTTTATTTTGAATTAGATTTTAACGGTTTTTTTAAATGAGGCTATTTGACACGGCTTTTGGGGTTATTTGGTTACTAGTACCAAATATCCCCCTTACTGTAAAGGTAGGTTAACCATCTTTTTTTTCAACAGGATAATGGTGTATTTCAACCCTACATTACACGTCATATACTCAAGAAGCATTGGCTAATGCTATGGCTGACGTGGCAGCTGGCCATGTCTTTGGCAGAAGCTGGCGAGAAACATAATTTACCCAAGAGTCGCTATCGCGGAAATGTAGGGGGTTTAATAATACACAAGATAAAGCAGGAGACCCAACTCTATTCACGCCTGCTGAGGAGAAAGCCTTCATTCAGTACGTGAAGGTAGTTACTAGGTGATTGGGGCTTTCCGTTTGATACTTTGGACTTAAGAATTTTTGCCTTAGAAGTTGACTTAGAAGTTATAATTTTTTAAATATATAATATGTAGTTGATTTACTGTTGTCATGGACGTTTATTTTATGTTTATATTAAAGAGCACATTTTGGGTTAATATAATTGTAACTACGGTTCCTTAAATGTGTGTTACAGGTAAAAAAAGATTTTAATAAAACTTGACTTTGTTAGTACAACTTTGTGATTTTTTTTGTCCCAATTTTTTTGTTGAAAATATGGTTACACCGCTTTTAATACCTTCGGCGGTCGTTCCTAAAGCGTCCCAAATAGCACTTGTTATGTTTTAAATAACACAAGCTTCAAAATTCAGCTAAAACCAGTTTTAAACCCGTCGATTCCCAAAAAGCCACAAACACCAGGTTATTTGGAACACCTCTTTAAAAAAATAATACTCATCCTGTGTTAACAATTAAGACACGTGCAGTACATAGAATGACGGAGCATTATGCGTTTTATCTATTAAAAATATTATGTACGTTTGATAAACACATAAAACATGAATTTATTGATGTTTTAGTCAAAAAATTGTGCCAAATAGCCCCATTTTACGGTAATTTTAAAACTGTTCGTTTACGTTACGTTTCATTTGTCATTGAATAATTCCATTGCATTAATAATTATTATTTAAAGTACCTATAGCGGTATCATCATCATCCTTTCAGTCGAAAGACGTCCACTGTTGGACATAGGCCTCCCCCGAAGAGTGCCAAACGTCCGGTCCGGTATATTTTTGTTTATTTCGCTTCTGATCTCTATCGCATTTCAATATGTTTCGCGCGTTCGCTCCAACGCGCACGAAGCTAATGTGTTATAGTGAAAAAATGCTAAGGGCATCCAATATTTGACAGCTCCCAGTACAATTTATGTCATCATATGCCAGTGACGGCTGTAAAATATAGGCTGTTAAAAAAACCTAATTATAGTAAAATACAAAACAAGTGTACTAAACATATTATTGAAATACGATTAGGATGCATCCATGTGTCAGGGATAAACCGAATTAATTTCATAATACAAAGTAGGTACAACATTTATCAAACAAAAATATGTTTTCGAGTGTACGCCTAAAAGAACTGTCAAGGCAATATGAATAACTTTCAAAAATGTTGTTGCTATAACAAAAGACGTAGGCACTGAAGCACTTTTGAATTGATTATCTGTGATATTGCTGTCTACCTGCCTTATTTTTGTTTACTCAGACCGCGTTTATGTAAAAGCAGAGTGATTGGTGACATGGAGCGACATCGGAAGTCACCCAAACACAAGATGGTGTTGTTTAGGAGTGGTTACGTACAGGGTGGAGCATTTATTTCCGCGCTAGGCTGACAGTACACGTATTACGACGCACAGAGGGCCTACCGCGAACGGCTTTCGAAGTTTTCCCTCTCTGTCGCACTTATGTACGAATTCGTAAGTATGACAGAGAGGGAAAACTTCGAATGCCTTTCGCGGTAGGCCCTCAGGGCCTTAGCAAAGCATGTGTTGTCCTCTGGGAAAAGGTACTTTAGTGCTAGATGCCTTTTCCCAGACACAACATATTAGTAGATTGTCATGATCACGACATAGTTATGGTTTCAGCTCATATTGATCTTCTGAAATTGTCGATCAAAACATGAGCTAATTGCACATTTTACTTGGAGATTTATATTGTATAGTGCTGACATCACTCACATTGACTTGTGATTACTTGATTAATTTGGCTGGTTTTTTTTAGTGTACCTTAATATTCGCATTCGCACATTCGCATTCGCATTCGCTAGTTACAGACTAGCATAGCTTCAATAAACCATGGGACACATGAACCCTAAAATCGATCTCACGCACTTTGGAAGTTTTGGCGTATATTATACGCTATCATCAGATGGTTCCCATTTTTATCACTTCACCACAACATAATATGAAAATACAACATACAAAAGAATCTTAACTTAAACTAGAAAAACAGAAAAAAAAGAAGACTGGTGGGTGCTGCTACAGTGGCCGCAAGTGGACACCACTTAGCATAATGCTATGACATTTAGTAATGCCACAGCGCTGGTCTTGGCTGCAGGATAGATTTCAAGGAGCAAAAAGTGGCAGCCGTGGTACTACACATATTTTGTTAAAAAATAATAACAATAACTAGGTACATATGAGGAGATATTAAGGGAGGTGCTTGTACGTGGAAAATTGCATGCATATTAAATACTCGTACTATGTACTTAGCATCTATAAATAAAATGTAGGATAATCCAGGATAAATTATTACGATTTGAGAGACCAACGTAACGCTACAGCTACATTCAAGTAATAAGTACATATATATCTATATATATAATGGTTGTTAACGACCCGGGCTAGGAGAGTGTAGTTGAAATAAATATATTTTAAAGTGTAGCTTAAAAGTACCCAAAGTTGCACAATTACGAATAGGCGGAGGGATGTTGTTCCAGCATTTCGCGGCTGAGTAGCGAAAACTGCCACGACATGCTGCCGATTTAAAGTGTTTCGGGCAAACAAGACGGATCGCATCTCTAGTCGGTCGTGCAGAGAATGTCAGCTTCTCGTATAGATACTGAGGCAGACGATCGTACACTACACCAAACAGCAAAGTGGCAAAATGAAGAGAACGACGGGCCTCCATTTTCAACATCCCGCCTTGGTTAAGATAGGGTGTGACGTGAGTACGTGGCGGGATAGGGAAACAAAAACGGGCACAGGCATTCTGGATCCGTTGAATAAGTGCCTTGGACCGAGCCAAAAGGCATCCGCTAATTACAGTGTCAACGTAGTTTAACTTTGACAGGATTAATGTATCGCATAACTTGATCCTAACATCAACACTAAGGTACGCCCTTACCTGGTACAACACTTTTAGCCTAAAGTAGCAGTTCCTAATGGTATCCAGTACATGTTGTTCGAAACGTAACTGATCGTCCATGAGTAGGCCGAGATTGCGTGCCATGGTAACACGCTCAAGACGTTCCGTTCCCAACGTCACACTAAAGTTGAGTCTAGATATTTTGCTCACCTGGCCCTTTGTGCCAATCACTAAGAATTTAGACTTAAGTGGGTTAAGAACTAGGGCACAATCTCTAGACCAGTTGTCAATGCGTAACAAGTCTTCGTTTAGCAAGTCTACGGCTCTTAACGTCTCCGAGGGGTGAAAAGTTTTGTAAATTTGTAAGTCGTCCGCATACATGTGATAGTCGCAATTCCTAAGGCTGTTAGTGATGTCAGCCACGTATAAGATAACCTTATCGTTGTGGATTAAGATTTCCGTCACTCTCGCATACCTAGGTAGGTACTTATCAGAACGTGACGGATGTCTTATCCACAGCCACAGTGATAAATGATAAAATGTCAACCATGCCATGCTATACGCCCGCAGAAGATACCTTCAAGCCTGCATCACACCGGCGCGGCCTGCGGTGGCGGTCCATAGTAAATTTGACAGCAAATGACAAGTTTACTATCGGCAGGCCGCGCCAGTCTGTGAGAAGCCTTACCTATCTGTCTGTAGTTTTTTCTCTTCACGTTTCTTCAAAGAGGTGTAGGTACGTACCTACATTTATGTAAATCTTCTCTTCCCTATCTTTGTTTCCAAAATTCGCTCAAAATTATTTTATAATAGCCCTCAGACCAACAGTAAAAAAATCAAGCCCATTCTCAAAACCGCAGACGTATTATTATACAAAAGCACGCAATTTCTCCAAAAAAATCTCCCAAATCTTTAATTTGCCCAAAAAACTGTATCATTCACGGGCCTTTTACATTTTTTTTTCTTTTTCCGACGCGTGACTTTTGACTGACTGTTTGCCCCGCGGCCGTAGCCTATCCCGAACTCCCAACTTTAAAAAAAATAAACAAAATATGGCGCCGGCTCGCGTGCTCGCGGCGCAAGCTTTTAGAAAAAACCAAAACCGTAGGTTTACCTGTGTCGCGGCTAAGACAAAGTAGAATTTAATTTTAATAATTTAATTGAGGAAATGGGTATTAGAAAATGTCAGGATAGAAAGTAGTTTGACATGCGAGCAGGTAGGTATGTAATAACATAGTGCGGATTCTAGCGGATCTTTGCGACGTCAATAAAAGTTAATATGTGTGGTGGGTCCCATAATAAAAGAAAAGCAAAATGATATTTTGTATAAGTAAACGATACAATTTGTCACACCAACTTAATATAGTTAGAATGAAAGGTAAGGGTTGTAGTGATAAATTGCTAGGTAGGTGTTTTAATGACCAATTATGTTTAAAGTGTGTGATAGGTGTACTTTGAATGAATACCTATAGAATGAAAGTTAGTCTAAGTAGAAATACTAATTAATGAAATGTCACAGGCAAAGAAAAGTTTCTAAATTCCAATAAAAAAAATCCTTCTTTTGACTTTTATAATAGGTAGGTAGGTAACTTAAGTGGCAGTGGGCGGGTCACATTGCACGTACAACCGATGGCCGTTGGGACGGAAAGGTTCTCGAGTGGCGACCACGTACCGGAACCGGAAGGCGCGGCGTGGGTAGGCCCCCCACAAGGTGGACTGATGACCTGGTAAAGGTCGCGGGAGTCCGCTGGCTGCGGGTGGCACAGGACCAGTCAGTTTGGCACTCTCTGGGGGAGGCCTATGTCCAGCAGTGGACGTCTTTCGGCTGATATGATGATGATGATGAGGTAGGTAGGTACATTTCGAGCAGCAAAACATTATAACAACACTACTCGTTCTATGTGGTGATGTGTTATGCTAAAAGTACCTAATAAAGTATAGACAATGTATAGAATCAGTAGGTTTAAATCACAATCATATCTATGGCTTGTGCAATTCTAGGATACCTGAACTTTAGGATCGTAAACTAGTATCCGCTAGCAATGAGCACGTTCGGTATGTCGACTAAATGATTTATGTATGTCATGACTCAGGACACTAGTACTTACTTAAGATTACTACATAAATACTTCGTTATATAAAATAAAATTTAATAAATTATAACGTAGCGGGAACTGTTTAGAAAAGGCTTCTAAAAATGTTATGATAACGCAAGATACCTAGAAAGTCGAATTGCTAACACATTGATTATGATTTTTTAGGGTTCCGTACCCAAAGGCTAAAAACGGGACTACTAAGACTCCGCTGTCCGTCCGTCCGTCTGTCTGTCACCAGGCTGTATCTCATGAACCGTGATAGTTAGATAGTTGAAATTTTCACAGATGTATTTATGTTGCCGCTATAACAACAAATACTAAAAAACCGGCCAAATGCGAGTCGGACTGGGGCTCCCATACGGAACGCTTCGTGCGCGAGTCCGACTCGCACTTGGCCGATTTTTAAAAATATTATTTGAAACTAACTTGATTTGAGCAACATTTGGTTAAATCTCACGTTGCTGCGTGGCCACTTTACATTTAAAAAACCGGGCAAAGTGCGAGTCGGACTCGCCCACCGAGGGTTCCATACAAGATTACAAATGTATA
Organism: Epinotia nisella; assembly: GCA_932294315.1. Classification (NCBI taxonomy): domain Eukaryota; kingdom Metazoa; phylum Arthropoda; class Insecta; order Lepidoptera; family Tortricidae; genus Epinotia; species Epinotia nisella. Next base: position 2,251,143 of record OW028699.1, read on the forward strand.
GTTTTTAGATTTTTCCCTGGTACTTTTAGTATAAGACGATATAACATGTCAAATTTCATAGTTCTATCTAGGTCAACGGAAAGTACCCTATAAATTTTCATTCCCTTGAGTGAGTATAATATCGTCTTATACTACAAGTAGGTACAATACACAATACAATACAAATACTCTCTATTGCACACCTCACACAAACAAAGCAGTATCCAAGCTTAGGTACCTAAACAGGGGAAAAATCTGAAAAAGTATAGGTACATTTGTGATTTTGTATGGAACCCTTGGTGGGCTAATCCGACTCGCACTTGTCCGGTTTTTACGTTAACTTAGAAGTTTGATTTTTTCACACCTAGAGACCGTAGACCTGAGTGTAGTTTTAATTTCAACTCGATACCTCGCGTTCCCGAGATAAAAGTCTTCACAGACAGACATACGGATAACAAAGTGATCCTAGAAAGGTTCCGTTTTTTCTTATTTAGGTACGGAACCCTAAAAATACAAGAATTAAATTAAATGAGTAAATTTTAACAAAAAATAATTTGTAATGTATTTTTTGAATCGCTCCAAAATGATTACTTACTTTAAAAGTTGATTCACCCGCGACCATTTAGGATACCTACTCGAAATGAAATAATATAATTTTGTCCTGGCTATACAATATAAAGAATAATATACAAAGTATCTATTTTACACTTACGTTATCCCAGTACAATTTATGTCATCGTATGTCGTCATTGACGTTTATTGTACCAGGATGACGGCTATCAAATATCAACTGTAAAAAAATCGAATAATTGGATCAATATAGGAGTTTGTTTGTGTAGTGACGTAGCTGTCACGTCGACTTGTCAATACCTACTACCTATAGGTTAGGAATCTTTCATCCAAAGTGTCCCCCAATTGACTAAAATAACCCATTGAATGCACCTCAAGTTTAGATGTTATTATGCTAAATAGATACCTACATAAATAACTCGGCAATAACAATTAAAACCTTAACCTAAAATTAGCGAACTTAGACCGCTAAAACTTAGACCGGTGGCGCCCTCTCAGGCGGTGCCTTTGAGGTTATGTTCTGTTTTTAAAACCGTTATTAGATGGTTTACGTATTCGCGGCTAATGACTGGCCAGTGTGGATATTTTGAGTTCGTGATGCTGGCATTCTAATTTTGAATTTCTAGGTTGTTGTAAGTATAACGGTTTAAGAGGCTTAGTAGAACTTCATTCATCATTTTGATATGCTCTATTTAAATGGGGAACTTAAAGCCTTAGAGCAATATCTACCAATATTATGTTAATTTGCAGTTGACGCTTTTCTTGATCGCTAAAGACTAAAAGGACAAAAACCTTGACAGTATGTTATCATAATGTATATATATATGTAGGTACTGTACCTGCTCATACAAGCATATAGGCATACCTATAGGTAATAGAAAATAAGCTATTAATTTATACAGTACTTAAGACAAACAAAAGATACTGTTTAATACCGACACAGCAATATAATAATAAATACCTAATAATAAATATCGTGGGACAATTCACACCAATTGATCTAGTCCCAAACTAGGCAAAGCCTGTACTATGGGTACTAGACAACGGATAAACATACTTATATAGATACATACATACTTAAATAAATATTAAACATCCAAGACTCGAGAACAAACATTCGTATTCATCATACAAATATCTGCCCCGACCGGGGATCGAACCCGGGACCTCAAGCTTCATAGTCAGGTTCTCTAACCACTAGTCTATTCGGTCGTTATTATGGTCATTATTTAACACCTAAACGTAGGTAAATAAATTATTGTTGGCAAAAACTATTGAATGTTGATTGTAACATTAATATCATGAGATGTGAATGGTATAAAATCAACACGGTAATTTTTAACTTCCTAAATAAATTATGAAACCATTAATCCGCTTCAAATGAGGTTATAATTGCCAAAAAAACTAAACACTAAAGCAACATGGCGGCGACGCGCCAAAATCCATGTCACAATCTATTAATTAAATTATCGGTCGGCTCTAACGCCTTGGCCCCGGGGCGTCGCTTTAAAAAAAATAAACGTCAAAGAAAGCCACGGCGCCACTGACACTCGGCTTTATAGAGAGACACGCCCATGGCGCCGTTGAAATGCCGTTTTTGTTTTAAGGATAGTAAAACACCTTTATGGTGCGCATTTGTTTTTAATTTTTTTTCTCATTATGTAACTGGCTGATTGAAGATGGCGGTTCAAATCCAGTAGCATGATGTACATTTTTTCATCGCATCATGCCACTTGTAGTGAGATAGGTATTAAGTTTTTCTAATGGGACATTATCATTAATTAACATATCGTACGGACTACAGTAACTTTGTACCTATATGGTACAGACTAACCCGCACCTCCACCACCTGTAGGGAAGGTGCTTAGAGGTAGAGGAATACACAATATACTTTTAACACGTTTATTCAAGTAGGACGTCGCGAGAAGTATGAGTTTCGTGGCCCAGAGGCCGAAGCCTCGGGGGGCGACTCCTTGAAGTCTTCAAATTTTCTTGTATTTATATACTTATAGAATAATGACCGCGTGCACCAGAGATATGCGAGGAAAATGAGCGGAGCGAGGATGCGTAGCGAAGCTGTGAAGCGGCGTGACCGCGTGCACATGAGATATGCGAGGAAAATGAGCGGAGCGAGGATGCGTAGCGAAGCTGTGAAGCGGCGTGACCGCGTGCGCCAGAGATATGCGAGGAAAATGAGAGGAGCGAGGATGCGTAGAGAAGCGGTGAAGCGGCGTGACCGCGTGCACCAGAGATATGCGAGGAAAATGAGCGGAGCGAGGATGCGTAGCGAAGCTGTGAAGCGGCGTGACCGCGTGCACCAGAGATATGCGAGGAAAATGAGCGGAGCGAGGATGCGTAGCGAAGCTGTGAAGCGGCGTGACCGCGTGCACCAGAGATATGCGAGGAAAATGAGTAGAGCGAGGATGCGTAGCGAAACTGAAGTGAGTGCGTTTTGTATATATAAGTACTTGAGATCATTTGAGTTGGCCGAATTGCATTAAAGTAGCCCATTTAAAAAGCAACTCTACCGTGCAGAGTAGGAGATTCCAATTCTAATAACAGCTATATAAAAAGCCACATTAAATAATAACAACCATATAAACCTCGCTCCGCATAGCCCATATCCACCGGTGCTGTGCTAAGCGAGGATAGGAAAATGAATCTTTCCTATTGGTTGATTTCTTCCTCGCTCAACAGCCTCACCGCGGCTTGCAAGCTCGCGCCCTAAAACGAAACCTTATTGTACTTGTCACAAGATACAACAAGGTACTTGCAGCAGGGAAATCACGTACCTACCTACCATTTCGAACGCGTGTTAAGACTATCGACCTAACCTAGCTAGTATACCTAAGTACTATATTATATTTCGAAAAGAAAACCTTTAAACTGAAAGTTGATTAACTATCCCCTACTAGATACATGTAATAGATATAAATACGTAATGAATATCTCCTGGGCAGACCGTGTCAGGAACACGGAAATTCTACGTCGTGCTAATGTCAGCGGCATTGAAGCCTATCTAATGCGTAGACAGCTGCGATGGAGTGGTCATATCTCCCGCATGGCCGAAGAACGAGTGGCTAAGCGCATCTTTTACTCAGAACTGCAGGAAGGCAAGCGAAAACAGGGCGGCCAGCTTCTGCGCTATAAAGATGTGCTGAAGCGCCACATGCGGAGGTGTGATATTGACCCATCGCGCTGGGAGATGTTGGCTCAAGATCGGTCAAAGTGGAGGCATACAGTAAAGGTTAATGTGCAAGCCTTCGAAGAACGAAGACGTAACGAACTCGATGCTAAGCGCGAGGAGTTGAAGGCTCGACCACCTGCGGCCATACACTACAATTTTGTCGGAGGGGTGCTGACCTGTAGGGAATGTGGTCGCACATTCTCTGCAAAGATAGGCTACGTCAGTCACCTGAGAGCTCACGAACGACGCTCCAGTTAGCCAGAACTCTTCTCTTTTTCCAGTCGCCGTGGCCGAAATCGGCCAGGATGATGATGATGATAAATACGTAAATAATTAAATTAGGTACCAGGTGTACTCGACACGTCATAAAATTCTTTAAATCAAGAATTTTTATTACGATTTATGACAGAATTAAAATGCCTAACTTAGTTATCTACTTCATTACCATACAATTGGTTCATGACTTATTAGGAACATAACCTAAAAGGTCTGAAATGGCATATAATGTTACTGAAAAATCATCTTTAAATATGAGGCATTAAAGTCTAAAAGTAGAAAATTAATGGGACACAAAGAACCTTTTCGAGATGAATCATTTTGATTAGTTAGTTAGGGTTCTTTGGCAGTTGGCGGTTATGATTGAATATAACTTTTTCACTTCTAAGCAATAGCATATACGTGGTAAGTACCTAAGTACTTACTTATTCTGTTGCAATAGTGTTTTGTGTTGTGTTGTGACGAACCACTAAATAAAAATTATGTAAGTACTTAATGAAAATACTTTAATGCGTGTGCGTGTGCGTGTGCGTGTGCGTGCGTGCGTGCGTGCGTGTGTGCGTGTGTGCGTGTGTGCGTGTGTGTGTGTGTGTGTGTGTGTGTGTGTGTGTGTGTGTGTGTGTGTGTGTGTGCGTGTGCGTATGAATATGACGATGATGTTTATCATTGAGGTGATTGTGTAATCGAAATCGCTCTTTAGCGATAAGACCACCTGTCACTCTTTGGGGGAGGCCTATGTACAGCAGTGGACGTCTTTCGCCTGATATGATGATGATGATATTGAAGTGTGCAATAAAGAGACCTATTCGTATTTTGTTTTATGACCGCGGTGGTGGCGGAACCATGGTAACTCGCCAGACTCGCGCTTCATCGTTTTTTTCTCACCCAAGAAGAAGCCAACGATTGTCCATTGTGTTATTGCGATTTTCCTCTAATTATCGAGGCGACAAACAATAGGAAACGTTTCTTGGTCCGTTTATAGAAACATCACTTTGACAGCTTTTAAAATTCCGATAAAATTGTGACAGGGTCTCAGTTGGGTAGTTTCCTTATGTTAAGAATTATAACAGGTGTCACTAAAAGATAATCCCACTAAAAACATTACATGTAAAGTGATTGCCAAGACTCCCTAGCTCATATAGCCTTCAGCGTTAAAAAGGTATGAGATCGCAAGTAGCGCTAAGCTTCCTACTCCACACGGCTTAACTCTACCAAGCCACGCTCTACAAATTCTACATATTGGCTAAAAAGTATAGCTTTATTGGGCATCCCGGTCGCTGCATAGACTCGCGCGTGCATATGGTATGAATTTTTGATATTTTAATCAGCGAGGGGTGTATAGTTTTTAGCCAAGATATAGAATTTGTAGAGCATGGCTGGTAGAGTTAAGCCGCGTGGAGTAGGAAGCTTGGCGCTACTGAAAGCTATATGAGGTAGGCAGTCTTGGCAATCACTTTACATGTAATGTTTTTAGTGAGATTATCTTTTACTACACTTGTTATAATTCTTAACATAAGGAAACTACCCAACTGAGATCCTGTCCCGATTTTAGCGGAATTTTAACAGCTGTCAAAGCGATGTGGCCGGTTTTTTTAGTAACCAGTTGGCGTGTCCCACTGCTGGACACCCCTGGATTCCCGCACGTCTCTTTTCCCCGCAACTTTTGGCCAGTCACTTGCGAACGCGTCCAGATCATCACGTCATCTCTGTATAATATAAACCTGCCTCGCTACCTGTGTCCGTCCTATGGTCACCACCAAATAGCTCCTACATTTGCGTAGGCTCACTGTCTCTGTGTGGGAGTCAAATCTCTGTGGTTGCATAAGGCAAAAATGGCCGGCTCAGTTCCAAGCAAGGCGGTCTTCTTGCCCAGGTCTGCTTTTCAAGTTCAGGAGCGCAGTGTGCTGAGGTATTCCCAACTATCAACAACTTTAAAAAAAATCGAGACACCAAGGTCTCCCAACTGCCTGCCCATCCCTGATTTGCATCACCAGCTCGGGAAACCATCAGTACAGGTCCTCTTTGTTGTATTGTTTAAATACTAAATAAATTCAAGTAAAAATGTTAATATTCAAAGTATTTCGTCTCGTAGGTTGGCGGCACTGTAAAGGCCGAATGCCGCGCGGTCAACGACAGATCTCACTCGCCTTGAGAAAAAAAAGTTGGATCGTGTTGCCAGGATGAATTAATTGCGCGTTTTTAATTGTTTTACGTATAAATTATGTTTTACGTACAAGAATGTGTTGCTGTATTGTGGCCAGAACACATAATTACAAAATTAATGGTGTTGAATCAAGTTCAGAAATTACAAAAGTATTATTCATCATCGTCCTAGCATTATTCCCGGTTGTGCCCTATAGGAGCCCGGGGTCCGCTTTGACACCTACAAAAGTATGAATGCTTAATATACTTAATTTTATTAATCTTTGTTCTCCAGGTCATTTGGTTTACCGATAAAATATTTTTTAGCTTCGGTAGTAATTGTTTTAAGTGGCAACTCAAGAATTCAAGTATTTAATTTGCATTCATGTTGTTATAGTATAGTACCTACATAGTTGACACATGTTACAGTAAGTCTCAAACTTGAAGCCTGTAAGGGCATCGCAATAGGTACATAGGTATTTATAGATTAACTTAGAACGAATATTCTAACAGAATAACATAAGCCGTAGGCACTTAACGGTATACACAGTTATTTCTAGGCATTTTGTGTGTATTTTTATGCATTTGTTGTTGATGTTAGTATTTAAATTATTAAAATGTATGTGTATATACGGTGTTGAGACAAAAATAAGTAGATATATAAGTAGATTAGATTCCTGAGCCGAACTATATAGATAATGAAATGACGATATTTTCTACATTTATCTGCAGTATTATGTAGGTAGGTTTAACTTTTAGGAAATTTTCATGAAATATAATTCAAGCACCTGGCAACCCAGCGCATTGCCGCGCAAACGTCACTCAGCATGCCGCATCCAAAATGGCGAATTAAAAAGTAATTAATCTCGCGCTCATGCTTTTGTTTTATTGCGTGTGAAAGTAGCTTATTTCATAAATCATTTAAACACGACTGGTACTGTTTCCGTTTGATGAATGAGCAATTGTGTGTACAGAGTTTACATTTTTTTTTTTTAAAGTTAGATTTTTTGTTTAGAGTTAGTTAAGATAAGATACAGGGACCAAAACGGAAACTTTTGCATACAAGTTTCTTAACAGTGATATAACCCTGTCATGACCTGACCAGTATCATGGCCGCTCCAAATTCGCCAAACGCTCGAAAACTAAGCGTGAATGTGGAGCCGATTCGCATATTTTTCGCGGTGTTTGTTAACCACTTTTTGTCTGTTTTTGGTCCGCGTCAAAGAGCCTGCGAACGCGAACAATTGTGAACACTACGAATGTGGAGCCAAGGAAGAGTTCACGCGCGATTCTCGCCGAGATACGCGCTGCGATACGCACCGTGGTTCGCGCGCGAATGAGGAGCGGGCATTAGGTACATCGGCTGGTTCATTTGGCATTTAGCTGAGGACCTCCTCTGGGTCCAACTTCAGAAGTAGGTAATGATAGAAAAAAAAACCGGCCAAGTGTGAGTCGGACTCGCGCACGAAGGGTTCCGTAACATTATCTATAAAAACGGCAAAAAATCATGTCTATTGTATGGGAGCCCCAGTCCGACTCGCACTTGGCCGGTTTTTTAGTATTTGTTGTAATAGCGGCAACAAAAATACATAATCTGTGACTCTCTAGCTATCACGGTTCTTTTGAGATACAGCCTGGTGACAGACAGACGGATGGGCGGACGGACAGCCGCTGTCCGTACGTCCGTCCGTCTGGCTGGTGGCTGGTAAAAACGGGACCCTATTACCAAGACTTCGCTGCAAAGTCTTGGTAATAGAGTCCCGTTTTCACCCGTTGGGTACGGAACCCTAAAAAGGCTCGCTAAACAACTCAAATTTATAACCATAGACAAATGTATAGAGGGACTCACACACACATACACACATGAGTGACAAAGATATAAGCATAGACGAGAAGAAATAACACAAGTGGCAACGAGATACATACAATGTCATATTTCCTGTCCCTCATGGGATTGCCTATAGGAATTTTTGTTTGTCAAAAATAGTACTTACTGAAGCAATCACATCCATAGAACCAATTAGTTCAAAAAATCATTAAATACGTTCTGTACACATTATTATACTATATCCATTAATATATATCCATTTTATTACATATTATGTTATATGTGTGCAATGAACGTTTTGAGTTTGAGTTTCAATTCCAGACCCACGCCCACGACCGATAATTAGCACCAACCATTCACTATTTCTTTCCCTCTATTCTATAAATCATTGCGTAGTCAGATAGAGGCAATAAATCTAGTTCTAGACATAACGCGATAGTCTACAAAAAATGCTATAGTTGACAATAACAAGCATTGCTGGTATTCCCAGGGGCATAGACGATTTGTCAAAACTTTTTAAGGCAACACGAGAAACAACATAATATCATTGTGCGTTATCTACTCTTTTATATTACCGTGGACGACGGTGGCAAACAAGCGACACGAGCGTATAGGTACGAACTACGACCTGTGGTCCATTTCACAATGTTACAAGTTAAGATTTATTTATTTAATCCTATGGCAAACAGTACCACGTACCGGAAGGCGCGGCGTGGGTAGGCCCCCCACAAGGTGGACTGATGACCTGGTAAAGGTCGCGGGAGTCCACTGGATGCGGGTGCGCAGGACCGGTCACTTTGGCACTATTTGGGGGAGGCCTATGTCCAGCAGTCAACGTCTTTCGGCTGATACGATGATGGTGGCAAACAGAATGAAACAGTAGCAAATATACATAATCAACTATAAATTAATATTACGGCTAATCAGCCACTTGATGGCTTCGTCGCTAAGGACGATCAGGTCTTCTGGAGGGCCACCGGCGTAGCGCGTTATGGGGCAGTCCTCGATGATGTGCTGGATAGTCTGTACATCGGCACCGCAGGGGCAAGCTGGTGACTCCACCCACCCGCAACGATGTTTGTATTGAGCGCAACGGCCGTGGCCAGTACGTAGCCGGTTAATATTGCACCAATGTCGTCTTGGGAGATCTGACCCTTCTATTACGGAACCTGGAATGATCCCGGAACCTAGTGTCCCGCCATTTCCGAATCCCATAACTTCACCACTCCTGCTTCAGGTTGAAATTATTGTTAAGATATTTTGACGGGTCGGTACGCATGCAGTACTGTATTAACGTCGCTCCGCTTCCGCGCCAGTCACGAAGCACTCATATATCCACCGTGTCTTTAAGGATCTCGGCGTGGTCTTCGATATGCGGCTTACTTTCCATGAGCACATATTATCACTTGCTGAAAGCTGCTATCGAAGATTAGGCTTTGTCATTCGCAACCTTCGTGACTCTCATGATCCCGGGGCCATAACGCTAGTTTATAATGCACTCGTTAGAAGCAAGCTTGAGGCCTCGTCAATTATATGGAACCCTTACGAATTAACTTACGCCCTATTATTGGAAAAAGTTCAAAAAATACTCCTACGGTTTTTATATAGGAAAGTTTTTGGGTACTATCCATTCCTGTATCCCACCAGATACCTGTTAGGAACCTTAGGTTATAATTCGTTGGAGGTAAGGCGTAATCACAATTTGTTGGTGACTGCGTGTCGGATCATACGCGGTGAGTCAGATTGTCCTGAGCTGGTGAGTCGCCTTGTGCGACTGTATACTCCGGATATCCCCAAGATAAACGCTCAGGAGCCGTAGCATGGTTGGCCTTGTCACGCGATAACTAGGTGATAGGATAGAGCGTGCGTCACTAGCTGACACCGTTCGATAGAACGAGACGACGCTCTTATCTCGTCACTTGTCGCGTGATAAGGCCAACCATGCTACGGCTCCTGGGCACGCCGACGCGATTTATTGGCGGTGCCGGCAGCGCGCACTGTGTCACGCAGGAACTCGCCGCTGATCCGCGCTCTCTCACAACTCAACGCGCTCTCGGCATCAGCACCGGAGTGTGACTTACTTGCGTGGCGATGGATGTATGTGTGCGGTGAATGTCTGAGATTCTGTGAGGAGATGGATGACCGGCAATCAACTGTACCAATGTAATTATATGTGTTTTGTCTTGTTTAGTTTCGTTCCATGACGCATTGGTTTTTTTACTGTAATGTCGTGTTAACATGTTTTTAATAAATAAATAAATATAAAGGCGGGGTCCCACGGCCAGTGTTATTACAGGCTAGGCCGGATCGTGCCACACCTGTGCTTAAGCCGGAGTCTCACAGGTCAGATCGACAGGCCATGTGAACGCCCGTACAGGCCGCGCGACAGGCACGGTCACGCCGCGCCGCGATGTGCCTTTGAACTTACCGACCCCCGATGCATAGGACGGGTGACTACGCCACCGCAGGCCTCATTGGATGCGACGGTTCCCAATGGCCTGTCGGTCTGGCCTGGCGCAGGCCGTGGGACCCCGGCTTAAATGTAGGCGCGCTGTAAATAATCTGTACTGACTTGATAGTGACTTGATACTGACTGAGCTGCCAGCTTACTGATGCTGAATCGAGTCTGGACCGACAGCCAAAGTGGCCACGCGTGGCGTCAATCCGCGCATTGAGCAACTAAATATGTTCGTTTGTCTGTCCGTTTATTACATTTATAATGGAAGCCTTAACTAAATACCACATTATGTCGGCGTAGTAGTAAAACCGCAGTTTATGACTAAGAGTTCCGAGGTTCGATTCCGGGAAGGGTCGGCGGCGTATCAAACGGTAATGAGTGTCGGAGTCAACATTGTTAACTTTGACATTAATTGAAATAAATAAAATAAATAAAATTGATTTATTTCAGGTAGAACCCATATTTTTTACATTTTGACTGAAATGATAAACTTTGTACGGAGCTTTGTATTGCTCGTTGCCTTCATCAGGCGCTGGGTCTCAAAATGTATGGGTAAACAAAATCCGACTCGCACTTGACCAAAATTCTAATTGATATTATTTAATAAGCTATAATTTATGTCATCCCTTTTAGGATTATAAAATGCGCAAGTTTGGATGTTTAGATGTTTGTATGTTTGTTACTCAATTACGCTTAAACGGCTCAACCGATTTCGATGAAATTTTGCACACAGATAATTTATAGCCTGGATTAAAATATAGGATAGTTTGTATACCGGGTCCACGCAGACGAAGTCGCGGGCGGAAGCTAGTTAATTTATATTTAATCTTTTTCGTAACACAATTGTTTTTACTTGTTCTTTTACCCTTTAATCTCTACTACTCTTTTGTGTACTTTTTTATTTTTGTATGTTGGATTTTGCAAAATGCCAAATAAATGATAAATTATATAAATATATATAATATCTTGACATCGCGATTCGTATTAAGTAACTAAGCGTAGGTAGAGGTCTATACTTGTTCCCAACCAAAGTGACGACAGAGGCCATAAAGAAAGACAATGCAAAAGAGATAACGCGAGCCTATGGTTTTATGGCCTCAGTCGTCACTTTGGTTGGGAACAAGTATAGTTTGACGAGTGAGGCGAGGCGCATTAGCGCGTTCCCAGTCCCGATATGATTTGCGCGGGATGCGCGAAGCGGGGCACGAATGAGGCTTTGCAGCAGCCGTAGCATGGTTGGCCTTATCACGCGACAAGTGACAAGATAAAAGCGTCGTCTCGTTCTATCGAACGGTGTCAGCCAGTGACGCACGCTCTATCCTATCACCTATCGCGTGACAAGGCCAACCATGCTACGGCTCCAGCTGAAAAATCTTTATAATTCAATACGTAACCATCATGTCCAGAACTATAAAAGCGGCTATAGTGTTTACTTACGGCACGGTTAATGAATTGCATTAACGGATGCGAGTCATCGTGACGCGGCCCTTTCGTAGGCGCCGGCGCATACGGTGGCGGACACGAGAAATGGCTATAGTTGAATTTTTTTGAACTGAGCCGATCTATTTGTCTTCAAAACAATAGCATTCAAGTTAAACAATACGATTGTGTGGTCGACGCGTGCGTACAAACAATGAAGGGAAATTTCTTGTTTATACCTGGCTCGCTGTGAGCGGTGTTTTTTATCTTTTAGTCCATTTTGAATCTATTGAATAAGACGATAGAGTTCATTATTCAATGAACATTTTATGTGTCGGTTACCTCTTTTTTGCAAAGTTTGGCACACGCCAACCACACAGTCGTATTGTTTAACTTGAATGCTATTGTTTTGAAGATAAGTAGATCGGCTCAGTTCAAAAAATTTCAACTATACCAGAGTAAGTGCCGCCATAGACGAACTGCTTAGAGCAGTCGAGTCGAGACCAACGGCACTGTCGTAATTGGACGATTGATCTCATGCCATTGGTCTCGACTGCTCTAAGCAGTCCGTCTATGGTGGTGATTACAAGCCAAAAGAGTAGTAGGTAATGTACCTACTTTTATTTAATTTACACGATTTGTGACAACGGTTTTTCACCTTTTTCTTGTCGCTAGATGTGTTGTTATAGCCCTCCGAATCGCTAAACTTAAGTGGCAGTGGGCGGGGCACATTGCACGTAGAACCGAGGGCCGTTGGGGCGGAAAGGTTCTTGAGTGGCGACCACGTACCGGAAGGCGCAGCGTGGGTAGGCCCCCCACAAGGTGGACTGATGACCTGGTAAAGGTCGCTGGAGTCCGCTGGATGCGGGTGGCGCAGGACCGGTCATTGTGGCACTCTTTGGGGGAGGCCTATGTTCAGCAGTGGACGTCTTTGGGCTGATATGATGATGATGATGATGAGATGTGTTGTTCAGTTCAGTTCGATTACGTAACGCTTCTTTCTTTATTGTTCAAAAGAAATAAAAACAATATTTTTTACAGTAAGTAATATCCTTAATACTAGGATTCTGCTCCCGGAATAGGTAAGACCTGTAGGTAGATACTTCAGGATAAGCAGCACTCCTCCCCTTACAATGTTAGATGCAATAATAGTAAATCATTTATTTTAGGCTACTAGGGCCCACAGTAACAAATACTTAAAGACTAACATACAATTGTATGTTACACGTGTTGTTCTTGACGACCGCTTTAGCCTAGTTGGTAGTGACCCTGCCTACGAAGCAAGAGGTCCTGGGTTCGAATCCCGGTAAGGGCATTTATTTGTGTGATGAGCACGAATATTTGTTCCTGAGTCATGGATGTTTTCTATGTATTGAAGTATTTATTTATCTATATAAGTATGTTTATCGTCGTCTAGTACCCATAGTACAAGCTTTGCTTAGTTTGGGACTAGGTCGATTTGTGTAAGATTGTCCGCCAATATTTATTTAAAATATTTTATAACTAAAAAAAAAAAAGGCGATGAAACGGCGTGGTTCCGTTGCGTCGTTCGGTAGGTTGCCCCGGAACCTCTGGGACACGAAACCCTTAACCCTTCGGATGTATTGACACTGACGTTGCTGAACGATTATATTTTTTTTCGTTTCAGTCATAGAGTCAATTTTCAATAGCACTGATCAGTTCTTAGACATACGAAGGGTAAAATTGGCTACATCTCCTTGCCGAGTCACTTTTTTTAAATTGCGATTTTATGGGTCTTACCCTTTAAGTCCGTGTTGTAACAAATGCTTCCAAGAAACTATCAGCATATTGTCTCCTGGCTAACGGGCCATAATAACAACAAAAATTGATGATGGAACCATTTAATGTGCTCGACACTGTACTCTATATCGCTGACTCACTGCTACAGTTCTGGCGCCCTACATAAAAGGTAACAAGTCTCTTTATAGTACATAGTCAGTTATGCCCTTTTTAATATGTAAAGCTGTACTTAAACCATCATTGAATTCAGATATATTGACGGCAACGTATTCCTTATAAGCCTGTAAATAAAGGCGACATTCGCGCCGCAGATTAATGTAATATTTCTATTGTAAGACATTAATTAGTGATTTTAGTATCTTCATCCGACTACCTGTTTTTTTACATTTGAATGGGTTTAAATGGGAGTGATGACAGATCAAATAAAGGTCTTTGTCCAGTGGCTACGTGAGAATGAATGCTTAGAAACCTGACTGTCAGATCCGAAGTCCGGACTAAACTTACTGCGTCAGCGAATCGCGAGTTATGGAGTCGAATTCATACCATAAGTCATCGTGTAAAGCTAAAGAGTCGCCAGGACGCTCGACTCTCCATATAGATGTACTTAGTTTGGTTTTCATTTTAAAACAGCATGCTAGAATAACATGAAACTTTGTATATATACACAGTGGGATCTGCCTTATCTAGGTCGGAAACTAGTTTTGGTTACTAAAAATTAAAATAGACAAAAGTCGACCAGTCATTGCGTCGAAGCATCGATACTCCGACAGACATTTGAAGTATAGTGTTCTATGTCGATTAAATGAAAATACTTCAAAAGTTGTCGATGAAATGGAAAGGGTACACGAGACAAAAGTTAGAGCGAGTAGAACGTTTTTCATACAAAGTCTCTACACGCTTCATTTTTGACGTGATAACGTCTTATTTGTGTTTCTGTAGCTGTTGGTTCTCCAAATATAAATAAATAAACGCCGGATGCACGCACGAAAAAGTGTGACTCATTGTCCCGTTCCGTTGACTGGCATATCAACGCACAGCCCAAACCGCTGGTTCTAGGCTATGGTCTCCTATAAATCACGCCGTACGCTGCGTCACAATGCTTACTATGGATATGTACTGCCGTGGTCGTCGGCCACAACGGTATATCTTCATAGTAAGCGTTGTGACGCAGCGTACGGCGTGATTTATGGGAGACCATGGCCCTAGAGATTCCAAATTTGGCACGTACTTAGGTTACTTTGAACCCGCGACCTCTGGAATCCGTCCATCGCTCTAATCCAACTGAGCTACCGTGGGGACCGTTAGTGGCGACGAATCCTTCAATCCCTTCACTCTTATCATCATCATCATCATCATATCAGCCGAAAGACGTCCACTGCTGGACATAGGCCTCCCCCAGAGAGTTCCAAATTGACCGGTCCTGCGCCACCCGCATCCAGCGGACTCCCGCGACCTTCACCAGGTCATCAGTCCACCTTGTGGGGGGCCTACCCACGCCGCGCCTTCCGGTACGTGGTCGCCACTCGACTCACTCACTAATCACTCACTCACTCTTCACTCTTCTAATTACACATTATTATTTATTTTATATAATAATAATAATAATGTATTTATTTCTTGCATCATGTAGTTAACAGAGGTCTTATCAGTAAATTGAGTCCAATACATGAGCCCTATTAGGGCACAGCAATATAATCTTATATCTCACATGCTTTACAATTTCTACCTAACATTCGTAATAGGTATTTAATTTTAATTTGAGTTTATTTAAGTTTTATTCTATCATGCTCATTACTTTTAATTTTCCTCTAATTATTTAATAACTACCTATGTCACATACAAGAAAATTGTTCACAATGTCAATACCTATTATCTAAACATATTTATTAGAAACTAACTAAAGTTCATAACTAAGGCATTATTTGATAATTGTATATATGTAATTGTATATTATATTACATTACATTACACTACATTACATTATTAGCCTCCCTAAGGAGGCTTTTGTCTAATTGAACGAGCGAGCGAAGCGAACGAACTCCTCCGTTTCAGCTTGGGCCAAATTTCTTTCGTATGTCCAGATGTCCCGCTATCCGGCTGGCTCCACTACAGGTCGCATTAGCCAACTGATTTTCGTGTTTTTTGAATAGGTTCAATAATTATACAGATATTTTTTAGCGTATTATATGCCAAAAAACATAAGTGCGAATTCTACACCTCACAGAGCAACTACTTAGTTATATTATAGGCGATAAAATAGTCATTTTCATCGAATAGTGATCTGATATACGATATACCCCCGTTTATCTCTGTGTGTCTGTTGTGTAGTAAATAAATGTCTTCTTTCTTTTTATAAATAATAGTTTATCGAGAGTTTTTTTGTTTTTCAATAATGCGGCCCTTAAATATAAAAATTCCCTTCGCACGCAACGCAACCAAAACCTCCAAAAGCCGTGAGACTTAAGAGAAATTCTAAATGACATTCGGAAAGTGAAAGCTGTCATTGCGCGGGAGTGGAGAGAGAGGGGATGCGGCGCGCGCTGAAAGCTGTGGCGCCACTGTATCCAGTACAGTCGAACGAAAAAAAAAACCACTTTTCTGCATGTTAGTTTAAAAAATATTTCCGTTGAAGGATTTTTAGTTCGGTACGCTAAGGCTAATGCTAATAGGTACTAAGGTGAGGGACACGAAGTTCAATCTGGAGGTTGTGGGTTCCAACCAACCCCGGCTCGTACCACTCGGTTTTTTCAAAAGATTATATTCTCTAACACCATAATTGCTGCTAGATGGCGTTAGTAGTACCGCATCGCCCGTACTAAGGCCAATGTACATGCTCCGCTTACGCCGCTCCTCAATAGATGGCGCCCTCATCGAAATAGATCGCGCTATCGTTTGTTTCTCGTAGAATCATGATCATGACGCCCGGAACAGCGCAACAACTCATCGTGTTTCTTAGCCAGTAAGGATATAGTAATTGTTTTACCCATTTTTATCCCTCGACGCAAACGAGTAATAAGTTTATTATATGTATCTGTGTGTCTGTCTGTAGCGTCTTTGCTCCCGAAGGAATAACCGATTTGAGTGTGGCTTTTTATCGGAATCTTGTCTATCGAAATGGTTCCTTCTATTTGTTATGTCTTAAAATTATTGTTTATATATTAGTTATTAGTGTTATTACCTCTGTTTTCACCCTTTTCTATCCAAAATTCAGAGTAGAATAGAATAGAAAAACTTTATTCAACATGAAATTGCATGATGATTACATGTGAATCTTACAATTAGGCTTAACGTACACATTTTTTTATTAGTTTATTTTTATTTTTATCAGAATTAAATATATATATATATATATATATATATATATAATGTAGAATAATTTTATAAAATGACTGATGTAATGAAAACTGGTCAAGTCAAATCTAACCTACTTTAAGATCTCACATTTTTAAATGACAGCAATTGTTATAGGTATCCAATAAAGCAAAGAAATAGAGTTTAATAGTTGTTCATAATGATATTTGGTTCCTATAAATACATATTTGGATTTTGCATAACTTGGCACTCATTTAGATCTCCATTCTTTTTGCGGCCAAGCATAATTTTTGTATTGAACTTGGCTCTCCTTTTTTACATTTATGCTTTTGGTGGGATCTATTATATATATCATCTTTTAGTGCCTATAACACAAGCCTTATTGAGCTTACTATAGGCACAGAATAAGTAATAGTACTACGTACAGAACGTTCTCTATTAACAAATTCCCTGTTTAGATACGCCAAACGTGCCTAAATGTGGCCATTTCTTTCTATCGCATGCAACGCGCTCTTTCGAAGGCGGAGCCTTAGAGCTATAGGGTTACCGCCAGCTCGACCTATTAAATTATAGGTACTTTAGTATAATAGTGTATTTTACTAACGATATTACGATTATTCTTTATTTACTTAGGATCACCCAACTACACAAAACCTGTGTAATTTGCCTTTAGTTTATGACATCAAAACTGCTTATTTCTGCAAAATGTAAGACGAAAACATACAACTCTGGGTTACCTACATACATAAACATGTAAAGAAAAAAATCTTTTCAACCAATTTATTATTAATTTAACAAATAATAATAAATTGGTTGAAAAGATTTTTTTCTTTACATGTTTATGTATGTAAATGTCAGCGTAACCTTAATAGGTTACGCTGACATTTTTGAATCAATGGGATTTGGGCACGTACATTATGTTTATGAACTCGAAGTATAACTTTGTAGTTATCGTTGTGTTGCGTCCACCTGTACCTGCAGCTGTCGGCGCCGACTGTACCGCAATAGACGGCTTCAATCACGTCTGCGGGAGGAAACGCGATTGTTTTTACGTCTCCGAACACTGCGCGTGCGCACTAGGCGATTTCTTACCAACTTATTTAATTTAATTTATTTAAATGTATGGCAAGGCTTACGGGTCGCTTATACTGACATACTTATATTAATTATCGTATTAATGTATAATATAATATTTTATAAAATTAACTGTATTTAATCTTTGCATAGTATAAGAAAAAACCGGGCAAGTGCGAGTCGGACTCGTGAACGAAGGTTTCCGTATAAAAAAAGAGGAAAAAAATCACGTTTGTTGTATGGGAGCCGCCTTAAATATTTATTTTATTCTGTTTTAGCGTTTGTCGTTATAGCGGCAACAGACATACATCAACTGTGAACATTTCAACTGTCTGACTATCACGGTTCGTGAGATGCAGCTTGGTGACAGACGGATAGCGAAGTCTTAGTAATAATGTAAAGTAAAATGGTGGAATAATGCCATAAATAAGACGTTCTCCAATCCCCATAACCCATAGGGTTTTTAATCATATTGAATAAAAATACATTAAAGACGTTGTAAATGAAATTACCTATTTTATTGTTTTAAGTAACTAAGGACCTATATTAATCCTACCTTCATATCCGAGGTCGTTAGTTAGTTTGCAAATTGTTTTCAGTTTATGTTCGACAGATGACTTTTTGCCCGATTACGGCAGGGCCGAAAGGAAGGGTTATGTTTTTAGCAGTCTATGTTTGTTTGTACTTACCTGTGTTCACCTTCACCGTAGCGTTTACGATACTGAACCGATTTTAGATGTCACAAAGAAGCCTCAGCCTTCGACGTAGAGCGACCCTTCTGTAATCACATGCGTCTATTTTCTGTCCACCTACTATTGGCAGAGTGCAAAGCGGGTGGAGGGGGTAGCCTAAACGATCACAGCGCTCGCTACGGCTAAAATTGACATTTTTGTCGCTGACTTGAGCTGTCAAATCCATATTGCAGTAAACATTTTCTAATCGTTTTTGAGATAAAAATATGGTCCAAAATTGTGTAATATAGTAAAATAACACAAGATTTCATTAATATTTTTCACAATATTTACTTACTTCTTGTTTGACAGCGGTGACAATATTGTCCATAATGGCCACCTGTCACGTGGCGCTGTCGTCGCGCTCGGTCCCAATCAGGCAGCACGGCTATCACAAGACGGCGCGCGAGCTCTCTCGATTTTTCTCGCACTATACCTCTCTTTCTAAGTCTTCTAATAATCAAGAGAGAGACGGACAGTGCGAGAAAAATCGAGAGAGCTCGCGCGTCGTCTTGTGATAGCCGTGCAGGTCTGCTTGTTTGTCACCGGTGTGGCATAGAAACATTAGAAACCTACTAATAACGCATAACCCACTTCTAAATTTCCAATAAAAAAATTACCAATGAGATTTTTACCAATGTAAAAACCACCTAGTGTGCACCATCCGCGCATGCGTGCTACGGCTCCCTGTTATTACCGGCGGCGTGGACGCAAATTATATTATATCCTTCGGTACATAGGGATTATATACAATTATACCGCATTATGTACGCACGCGAGCGCTTTTTGTTGTTTAGTTTTCGGTTTCTCTGTGTCTGTATATAGGTTGGGGTTCTGTAATTTAAGGACGTGAGGTCCTTTGGAAACTTGGTATGCACAATATTTTAATATTTAAGGTTACCCAGCTGACCTATGTGCGTCACTCTCGCATATGTAATATTTTTTTCATCACACTTGCTCGTCAATGGCGTTATATCTTGCGAGCGTACAGAGCAGTTATAGCCGTTTTACCACCCACGGGCTGTTAAGTTTAGTTTTAAAATATGGAACCCTCTGATTGGCTTAAGCAAATCTGGTTGCTCTGTGGTTGGTTGAAAAAAAAATCTAGTTGGCCAAGCCGCCCCGCCCCGCAAGAATACTGCTCTGTGATTGGTTAAAATATTGATGCTGCGCGTTCCACTAGCACTGATCTAGAAGTGAAGTTGTAAATTTTTGATTGGTGCGGTTGTATGAAACTTAGATTTTGCTGTCTTTTGTAATTTTTAATTGATTTCCTCGCAAATGTGACTTCCACTTACGCCCCTCGTAACGTTAAACAATGTACTATAATGCTGTTTATCTTGTTTTTGACTTGAAATTTAAAATCTAAATGATGGAAACTTGATTTTGTGAACATTAAACATTATATTAAGATATTATTTACTAACCTACTAGATTTAACTTAGTTTTAATTTAATTTAGTTAATGTTAATCATCATCATGTATTTACTTTAGAAAATAAATAATGATTTTACTAACCAATATGGACCCGGTTCTGAAATAAACGTTTTCATTCATTCATATGTAGGCTCGCCCTTCGAGCCAACGCTTTGGGGTCTTCGGATGGTATTTAGATAAAACAGTGCGCTTTCCACACTTTTACTATGGCTTGAAAAGATACAACGTTAGCTAGTTTTTACTCTCGAATAACAGTTAGCTCAAATTTACTCCCGCTTTCCACAGACTAAAGAACATTGTAGCAAAAACGCGCCAAACGCGCGTTTTTAGCGGGCTTTGACATTACTGACACTTTTCTATAAATTTCACAATATGGTAATGTTGGTACTCTTTATAGCTATTCTTACGTCAAATTTCAGCGCTTTGGCGGGTAATTTGATAGGTCTACGTCAACATCTACTTGTCATGCATGTGACAGTTAACAGTTTAGTACTCCTAATTTAATAATTGGACACAATTTATTTTATTTTATTGGTTTGTAAGATGGTTTATGAAGCAAATTTTTAAGGGAGGTTTCAGGGAGGGAACCTAAGTTCATAGATTTAAACTACCATTAGGGTGACAATGATTTTTCATTAAAAAGTAATTCCTGATTAAATTTTATTCATGAAAAAAAGAACGTTTGTTTTAGGTAAATTGGATTTATTAGCCGTTCATCCAATACGCAGTTCGTCGAATTTGGATATTCGTCTACTACACAGTTCGTCCATAATATGATTCGTCCCTTTCAAGATTCGTCACTACGCAGTTCGTCCATTTCAAAAATCTTCATTACGCAGTTCGTCCATTTTGAAATTCATCATTACGCAGTTTGTCTATTAGAGGCCAATTTGGAAACGAAGATCTGAATGCTCTTTTACGCCAATGACGGATATATCCGTCTAAGTGTACGGTACAATAACAACCGACGCGCATTGCCATAAGGTTTAATTTCATAATTGACGTCGTGAAAGTGTGGCGTATCAGTCATAGCACTCATAGGTAAATCCTAAAGCCCCGTGCAGTCCTATCCACGGCTGTAGGAAGAGACCTCTCACTGCCGGCGCTGATTAGCCGAATGGTTCGCAGTGAGGAGGCGTGGGCGGCAGTGGCCACCTTCAGCGTCGCGATCTTGACGCAAAAGGAGGCAGCAGAACGGACGCCCAAGGACGACGTCAACTCGGCCCCGAAGCGCCGCAGGCCAGGCAGGCGGCGAAGGGCCTTCGCAGGCCGTATGCTGCCGCCATAACAGGGACCTGCAAGTGATGGGTCGGAAGTTCCATCACCCGCCTAGAAAAGGTCCCGAGCAGGAAGGCCCCCATGGTTCTGGGGTGCCAACAGCGGAGTGGGTAGGGCACCATACCCTGTCACCAACGTGGACACGCAAGGGCAACGCTGACAGAGTTCCGGATGTGTGCAATAGCGTTCCCGGGGCTCTGTCCAAAAGCGAGCGGTGGAAAACCCCAGGGGTTTTAGTCCGTGCGAGTCGGATATACTCGCTTGGTTTCTCCTGAGACGGATGGGATCCATAAGGGATTTCCGCTGGGAAAACAAAAAAAAGTTACATGTTGACGAAATACTTATTGGACAAAATATATGTTGGACGAAATGCGCGATGGACAAAATATATGTTGGACGCTGGGCGAAATGTGCGTTGGACGAAATGAGGATTTAAAAACCAATTGGATGAACTGTGTATTGGATGAACGGCTAATTGTGTGTAATAGGTACGATGTCCCCTAATTTATTATTTTTCATGTATGATGTTGGCTGTACATGCACGAGTTTATATCATGCATGGACCTATGATACTCAGGACAAGCTATGGTAATAATAATAACACGTCCGAGCGCGATGGTAGCATACAAATCTCGATAAGTGTGACAGAAAGGGAAATATCATTCGTTGTCCGTGTCAGTTCCACTTTGTTTTATTTGCCACAACAGATTTAATATAAAGCTGTGGCAAAAAACCACTACCCGCCCAAATTAAGTAGGTTGTTTATGGCAAGCCATCAGCCATTTTAAGACCAGTTCTTAATTTAGCTGCATAGAAGCCTTTCCGTCCCACATTGTGGCATCACGTATAGCTTGTCCTGAGTATCATAGGTCCATGATGTCATGCATGTGTATTAAAAAAGCATTTGCGGCCCCATATTTCTATCCCATATCACTTTAACTTATTCAAATCTTTACATCCTTGCACAATACTGTTCCCAAGTCGGTAACATAGTAATTCCAAACAGCAGCATAGACTCATTGTTTTTTTTTTTACCATAGATCAGAGCAATGGCGTCGTCCGGGCGTGTGATGCGATTAAACGTATTAGCTTTGTAAGGGACGGGTTACCGTTAGCGTTTGTATTATTTAGGAGTATTTTAAGATGTTGCCTGTTTGGAAGAGATATTTTTATGTTTGACGTGATTTGTTGTACCTACGTACCTTCTTCTACACATTATGCTGTAATTTTTTTTTGTGTACAATAATTAAAACCTATTAATTATTTACATACATAATCAAATATTTAGTCGGCAAATACATGTCAACGGTAATTTACGATATAAATAAATAATAATATATAATGTGTTGTTCTGGACAGGAACGACGAAATAAAAAACTAAATTGTGTTGCTCTGTAAAGAGTAAACATTTTTATTAATAAAGAGTTTACATCTAAATTTATCTTATACTATGTTTATAGGATAAGTACAATTCTTACATGTAAAGAGAAACAACATTTAAAGCTATTATTTCTCCGATTCCTTAAAAATATTTATCCTATTTAATTATGACATGCACTTTAGTTACATTGCGTTTTCCAACCCTCCGACATGATCTGTCAACTGTCACTGTCAACGTTGGAGCGGTCCAAACGGCATCTTAAAACTATTGCGCAGCAAATTTAAAGATAAGATAAGATAAGCTAAAGATTTATTTGCAGAAAAAGGGTAAGTTACAGGTCTTGGGTTAACAAATTGCCCAACCTTCTCCAGCTATTTCTTAACAGCATGCAAATAGTTATGTTATGTACAGAGTACACTATATAAATTACGCAGAGAATCAGAGATGAACATTGAATATTACAAACCTACATCTAGATACATAAACGGCAATGGTAAAATGTTGAGCTGTTTAAAAATAGGTTTACATCTACTCCTTATCCAAGCGTTTGCGTACACATTTCTTTTGGAGTTTGAATTCTCGTTCAACATCAACCTAGTTGCCCCGAAGTAGTAAATGAAGTATGATAAGACTATCTTCATTTTACAAATATATAAATCAGCCTACGTCACACTGCTGGGCACATTCCTACTCTCATGGGTGAGAGGGCATGGGCAGTACCTAGTCCCCAAGCTGGCCCAGTGCGGGTTGGGGACTTCTCTGACACCCGTCATCTCGTCGTTCCTTCCTCTTCATACCGTCTCTCACACACCATCTACCTTTTCCTTTGGCCTACTTTGTCACACTTACATAGGGTGCCAATCATTTTTTCATACTTAGGTGCTTCTCTGACACCCGTCATCGCATCGTTCCTTCCTCTTCATATCGTCTCTCACACAGACCATCTACCTTTTCCTTTAGCCTACTTTGTCACACTTACATATGTATGGTACGAATCATTTTCCATACTTAGGTGCTCCTTTGAATTTTTTCGTAGATGTTTGCAGGTTTCCTCACGATGTTTTTCCTTCACCGAAAAGCTGACGGTAAAATGATGTTCCGAACATAAGTACCGAAACACATTGCACGTAGAACCGATGGCCATTGGGGCGGAAAGGTTCTCGAGTGGCGATCACGTACCGGAAGGCGCAGCGTAGGTAGGCCACACAAGGCGGACTGATGACCTGGTAAAGGTCGCTGGAGTCCGCTGGATGCGGGTGGCGCAGGACCAGTCATTGTGGCACTCTTTGGGGGAGGCCTATGTCCAGCAGTGGACGTCTTTCGCCTGATATGATGAAGTACCGAAAAACTCATTGTTTCGAGCCGGGATTCGAACCCACGACCGCCGTTTGACAGCCGCATGCCTGAACCACTGGGTTACCATAGCTTGATTTACAATACTTACCTACCTATACAAATCTCTACTCCTCCTCAATTGGTCCCTCATTGGTAAGGATCGTGACTCTGCCGACGTAGCATATTCATTCTTCTACAGGACTGTCGGTCGGCATTTTTAGATGCTCCGACACCTGAGGGCCTACCGTGAAACGAAAACGAACTTCGTTCGTCTATCTCCGTCTCTATCGCACTTCCTTGTTCGAGCGACAGAGCGGTAGCCCCTATGGGCTGTTATTCGCTACGCTCTCATGCACCTCACCCCACGCGTCACGCCTAACGAAACTAGACCTCTACCTACGCTTAGTTACTACGATCGCGGCGTCAAGATATATTTGTGGGTGAGCGTTGAGGTGAGCTTAAAACAAGTTAGAGAATAGGGGGCTGGTTGAGCCAACAGCTTCGGCCCCTTGGTCTTCTATTGTGCCGGTTACCACAATTTTCTCCAAATTATCTGGATCCCGACGAGCTATGTAGCCAAAATATAGGAGAATACGGCGAAGACATACCTACTCGTACATACCTATAAAATAATATATTTTGTACAAAAATAATCATTTCAAAGTTGTAGATTAACAAAACTAAACGTCCCTAAATGAAAACCAAATTCCAGAATATTATCCAGTACATTCGATATAAAGGTCTTCAGATCAGAACTAACAAGAAGTTTATGAAATTAATTTACGGTTAGATTCTATATTTGAATTTTCTATTTTCTCATACAACCACTACAAATGCAATTCCATATCTTCGATAATTCATCTATAGATAGATAGATATATGTATATCCTACAAGTAGATATCTTGGACATCATAGCATTACTTATTCAAAACTGTGTACCTACATTATACCCCTTTACAACCGAGAAATCGTGATTTGCCAAGTCAAAAATGAACTTTAATGACAATTGTCAAAAAATTGACAATTCAGTGTAACAATCCTGCACGATCGTATCGAGTCGGTTGTAAAGGGATACTGTATTATTTTCAGTCTTTGGATGCGCATACCTAAAAATCTGAAAATTGTAGGTACAAGTTTTTGGCTAGTTTCTTCATTTGCACATTGATTTAACATTATCTAACTCGCACTCCCTTAACTTACCGTATTCGCAAATTCGACCCACTTCACCCAAAGCTTTCTAAAGAAAGCCGGCACAAACTTAACTTTACCGTCCAAAATACGTACCACCGAACATTTGGTACCACTACGTTGTATTCTATACATGCAAGAATAAGTTTGTTTTGGTACAAAGGACACCCAACTTATTATAAAAGTCGTCATTATTTTATGATGGATGGGTGACGCAGACGGATAGAAGTCTTGCCCAATGTTGGTGTAGCGAATTGATTCTGAAGTGTCAGAGTTACCTGTACATGTTATTATAGTATTTAATACTCGTTCAGCGTCGTTTGGACCCAAAAAAGGAAATTCTACTATTCTTACGATATTCTTACAATTAAATCAAAGGCAGACGAGAAGTATATTAACTTAGGTCAAGTTAATATACTTCTCGTCTGCCTTTGACTACTAGCATAACTTGACTCTCGACTCTACTCGCGCGCGTGATGACTATCTGTCACTTTTTGACAGCATTAATCAGAAAGTGACGGACAGTCTATCTCGCACGCGAGTAGAGTCGAGAGTCAATTATGCTAGCGTATGTAAGTTGTCCGTCAAAATTTGCAAATCAATTTTGAAGCAGATATCTTTAACCGATTGAGCTGAAATTTTGGGTAAAGGTATAGTTTGGATGACAATTCAATATTATGGTACCACCGAGCTTACCTGATGTTGGAGACAGAAAGTAGCCATGGGAATTCAGTACTTAACCGACGTAACCCCGTTGAGTTTGGGCTCGTTAGAATCGTCTCAACGAGTAGTTGATGACGGTATACAGAAAAGTACAGTCGGCAATAAAAGCTTGTACCAAAAATGATTTTTTTGACAAAAACTTATTTTATTCCATTAATTATATCATTATTTTACTGAACGAGCGAAGCGAATAAAGTTCTTCCTTTCAGTTTGGGCTTCGTATGTCCGGCTGTCCGGCTGTTCTCCCCCACAGGCTGCATTTCTCAACACGTAACGCATTGTAGGTACGCGCGTCAGGTAGATCTAAATGTCACTTTTTAGGGTTCCGTAGCCAAAATGGCAAAAACGGAACCCTTATAGTTTCGTCATGTCCGTCTGTCCGTCTGTCCGTCTGTCCGTCTGTCCGTCTGTCCGTATGTCACAGGCATTTTACTCGAAAACTATAAGGTGTATTTGAATAAAATTTTGAGGATAGGTGTATTTTGTTAGCAATTAAAATGACAAAAAAAATTTTTTAGGGGTGCACTCCATACATAAAACTAAAAGTCAATTTTTTTTTTCATTGTGACCCCCGTGTGGCACATCAATCGATAGGCCTTTCAAAATAAATATAAGGTTTCTTAGCATTTTTTTTTTGATTAAGTGAATAGGATCGGAGATAACCGCCCCGAAAGTCACTAAAATTCTGTCCCCCCCCCTCTAATTTTTGAACGGTGTATTTTAAAAATATGGAAAAATTCATGGACATAGGGCTTATTAAGTTCATTCACCGAAAATTGTTTTGAACAAGATCGGTTCAGAGGTTTTCGAGATATTGCTGAAAAACTGCCTTCCTCAAAGAAAAGGACGTAAGTGCCGTAAAATTTCTGTGACGATACGACCTTTATAATAGGCACGGAACCCTTCGTTTTGCGTGGTCCGACACGCACTTGGCCGGTTTTATATGGAAAAATTACAGTTAAACTGTCCCAACGCGCGTTCCAAACGTTACATGATTACCGCTCTGGTTCAATAATCATATAGGTAGTTTTTTGTCGATACAGTGATTCAAAATTTTTAAAAAAAACTATTTATTAGTGAATTTGGTGGTAAGTTGTATATGTACGAAATGCCAGAGGGGTAATCACGTAACGTTTCAAACGCGAGTTAGTGCAATTTAACTGTAATTTTTCCATAAAAAAGTGACATTTAGATCTACCTGAAGCGCGTACAATGCGTTACGTGATCGACCTACGTGTCGTAAAAGTTAAAACAGAACGCGTGGAAAAATGGCTATATAACAAAATGTCACTGGTTGTCAGAAAGCAATGTCGAATCGCGCTGATATAGCTATTTCGTTATTATCCACTTAACCTTCCGTAGGCAACAGGGGTTATGATGAATGTGTGTAGTAAATAACTACTAAGTTATACGCTTCAAGTACGGGGAAAATAATGATATGATACACATTTTTATGTAAACCATAATAAATTTATTAATTAAGGATCATCTTCATTTGCTATCCCTTACCCTTACTTGGAGTCGGCGCAGTCCTTTTTTTCCATCATCATCATCATCATCATCATCATCAGCCTATATACGTCCCACTGTTGGGCACAGGCCTCCTCTCATGAATGAGAGGGAACGGGCAGTAGTCCCCAAGCTCGCCCAGTGCGGGTTGGGGACTTCTCTGACACCCGTCATCTCGTCGTTCCTTCCTCTTCATATCGTCTCTCACACAGACCATCTAACTACCTTTTCCTTTAGCCTACTTTGTCACACTTACATATGTATGGTGCGTATCATTTTTCCATACTTAGGTACTTCTCTGACACCCGTCATCTCGTCGTTTCTTCCTCTTCATACCGTCTCTCACACACCATCTACCTTTTCCTTTGGTCTAATTTGTCACATTTACATAATGGTGCGAATAATTTTTTCCCTACTTAGGTGCTTCTCTGACAGCCGTCATCTCGTCGTTCCTTCCTCTTCATATCGTCTCTCACACACCATCTACCTTTTCCTTTGGCCTACTTTGTCACATTTACATATGGTGCGAATCATTTCTAGAACGTATTCACCTCTCTTTGTACTAGTTACAAACAAAGAAAAGACAAAGCCATTGTCTCTCATTGTTAAGTGTGACCGCTAATTGTTTACGTTGTACTAAGTATGCTTCAATACTAATAACAAGTTGTTAATACCGATATTCCTTTCGTTTTCATTTGCATCTCGCTACTTTAACAATAGAGTCACTATTCGAGTACCTTAAGTATTTCATAAACATGGCATTTTAATTTCGAAGCCTTGTGGCACGTGGCTAAACAATGGGCTTTGCTGGACCGATGCGTCTTAAGATAAGATCCGTTGTAGAAAAGGAAGTCTTACAATACCTACCTGTACATTCATGACTAATTTTTCATCTGGATGCTTTCGTAATGTTTCGTACGTACGTTAGGTAGACCTAAATGTAATTTTTTATATGGAAAAAAATACAATTGCGTGTCTTAACGCTCGTTCGAAAAATTACGCAATTATACTCCTCTGGTCATAAAACATTCATCCCTCTGCATCCGCATGCCCATACCACGTCATTAAATTATCTACTGTAAAATATAATTCACATATAACTTTATGGTTTCCTTATTAGTTCATTTCCTTCCATATTTGAACAGGCTAAGGAAGACCGCAGCCATAGACTAAAACTATCCATCATCATGCCATAAAGAACTGGGTGGCATCTAATTTAAATCCGCACCGGAACCATTCGAATATCAATAATAATTTAAAAAGACCTCAAACACGACGGCGCTAACATGCCATTTTACAAATTGTACAAACGAAAAAAAAAACAAAGGCCGAAAGCCAAAGACGCCGCGGCCGCTCCGACGAAAAAAAAACTAAATTAACACCGACTTTAAAATAATTAAAACCCACCTTGTTAGTAGGAGCTTCGACGTTTTTATTTCTTTACCAATTTATTGTTCAACATTTTCTGAACGTGTGGCTGATCGAAGTAACGCTTAAGCCTTAAAAGTTAAGGTCGATGTTTATATGTTATGGTTTTGGCGGGGGGAAATGGCCGCGTTGTCAGTTACCGCGAAATGTGGCAAAGGAAATTGCATTTCACATTTTATTGTTTATTTGATTGTCTCTTGGAGATATATAAAAGGATAGTTAACGAAATCTTCCGACTACCTGTTTTTCGGATTGCACAAGAGATCATTGGGTTTTACTGACTGTTTGTAATTATTGGAGTAATTGTATTGACTTTTTATCAGTTTAGCAGCTTTCTGTTTGTGGTAGGACGTTTCAAGGGTTCAGGGCTAATAATTTACCAATGTACTTTTCCTATATAAAAATAATTTCTATGTCTCTGTTTATTTAGTGAAAAACGTTATAATAGACCGGGAAATTTAAGAATATGATTAAATAAAATAACCATAACATTATATTATTTTCTAAATAGGCACCCAAAGCCTTCTAATGGCAATTTTATGTAAAGTGACCTATTTATTATTTATTTTATTGGTAGCAATGTCTGCATGGAGCAAAGTAAAAGTATTTCTTGGTAATTAGTATTTTATAGTCCTCATCGCTAATTCACACAGACACAACTAATTAATTAATTTATCGATCATAACTGGTTAATTAACCATTATAACAAGGTTAGGTAGATCACGATTGTTCACGAATCATTACCTACAAAGTGTCTCAGATCGACGACCCATAAACCATAAATAGTTTTTTTTAAACCATGTCATTTTAAATGCAAGGGTTGTGTTGTGTGAAACCCTCAAGGAATTGAGTCGTAAAATAAATATTTCAACGTATTTTGACAGGAGTTAATACAAATAATACAGACGTTATAACGTGCTACCAAATCCATTTGTTAGAGTGATGACGCGACAAAATGCATTTTTTTTCTTAAAATGCATTAAGGAATGACGGTGCGGTTCTGTGACAACTCTGAGTGCTACTTTATTTTGGCAAGTTTTACTTTTAAATTTAGAAGACTGTAGATGAGTGCTATATATTTTTGTCTGTAGGTTTGAGAGACAAGATTTTCAAAGAAGTTATCTTTAACGAAATATTCTGACTGCAGCTTTTCTTTACTAATTAAACGAGCGAGCGAAGCGAACGTAGTTCTACGTTTCAGCTTGGGCCAAAATCCCATACAACCATTTCTGATCGCGAAAATTCAATAGTGATCACAATTTCCTAGAGGTAGTCGCAGAGTAGAAACGGTTCAACTACATACAAACAGTATGAATCCTGTTGCAATATGTGGTAATATTGTGAACACATTTCGAACTACCAAGATTTTGATTATTTTGTTACGGCACAGTTTCTACACGTTGCGACTTAATACATATAATGCGAATTAATATATATAAACATAGTGTCGAGTTTGTGACTGTGTGCACTTGACATGTAAATGATCCCGAACAAAATGTACACAATGTTACTGGTAACCACTATTTGGTTCCAAAGTTACGTACCTGTTCCGTAAATGAGTTGACACAGTGGGTTGACACACGTTTAGCACTCAAAAACAAACATGTCGAGCGATATTCGACGTTCAATACGTGAGTGACCCGTCTTCATTACATTTTAATATATCTGATTTTCACGGGAGTTTTCTATATAAGAAGATATGTCAACGCCATACATTAAAATAAAACCGCCTTATTTGGAATGGTCACCAGGGGCCGTTAGTTAACTGGTTAAGTGATGATGATGATGATGATGTCTTCCCAGACGTATTCGTCGACGGCGACATCCTGACAAAAATTATTAACTAAGGTTGGGAAACTTTACGTGCATGGGCTCGAGTGTGACTTGCAAAACCAAATTTTGTTTTGAACGTACGACCGCAAGAGACACAGTGAAGCTGTCCACTAGAGTTATAAGTATATAGTGGTAGGAGGGCTTGGGCCGAGTTTTACGGAACTGGCGTTTGGCGTCCAGATCTTCGAGACGGGTGCGTTCAAAGTCATTGATACCCGTATTGACAGCAGTTCGCCAGTCCGATCTCTGAGTATCAAGTTCCTCCCACGACTCACATGATATGCTGGTGGCAGACAAGTGGCGCTTTAGGACATCCTTGTAACGCAGGTACTGCCCACCAGCACTGCAACTGGTTAAGTACATTGGTGACGGCAATAGATGTCGCTAATATCAATACGCCTTTTACGCACTATCGAATACACTAACGACATATTCCTATACTGTAAACGGGACAATCAGGAGGCAACAGCACTTGAAGAAAAATCCAACGACTCTTAATAATTTTATTAAAATTAAAATACACTTATAAACTTTTAAGACTCAGTGAAGCAACGTTACACCATTGACGATCAGCACCAGAATGCCCGCCTCGGCACCAACTCCTGGCCAAGAAACTCACCGTTATCGAGGGAAAATCCAGCTCCCTGATTGGCTCACGACATCACAATATGTCAGTGTCGTAACCCAATCAGAGAACCGCTACATTTTCGCGCCACAAAATATACCAATCAAGGCATCCAAGTGTTGCCGTTTTTACGAATTAGGAGTTACCAATTTACAAAATGAGATTTTAAACAGTTAAAATAACTTTACACGATCAACAAACGTTATTGATTTAAACATTTTTAACCATTTTCTTTCTAAAAGCGTAAGCAATTGATTGATAAAATACTGAAACCTAACACTACAGCAGGTGATGTTGTAAAGAATTTAGACTCTATGGCTCAAGTCACGAAAACCACCATAATCTACATCCAAAAACTGACTCAATTTCAACCTGTCAGAATGATGGAAATCGGAATGGAGCGAGCAACCCTTGGAATGACCATGCAGGACCTCAACCCTACGGCCAAGTTATGTACCGGGTTTCAACTTACCACGTAACCATCTCAGACCAAGAAAAAAAATTTTTCTTGGTCTGAGGGAACCATTGGTATCGCCTAAACAAAATCCGGAAGTCCGGTCTGGACACGGTCGTTGTAATTTTGTCATTATTTCCAGCACAAGTGAAGATTGAGCAATGTGTGAATGTGGCGAAGAAATCCAGAGCATGGAGCACATCCAATGCTGCCCTCTGACATTTTGTAATGGACCCCCCGGAAACCTGTCCGAGCTTCCCCGTGACGCAGCCAACTGGCTTGGATCTCTTAACACGTTCCCTGTCCGGGTGCCCCCAATGTGGGGCCATGAACCTTTTTTTCAGGAGTCCGTGTCCCCACTATGGGTCCACGGGTTGTTCACGGCTACGAACTACAACTGTCACTTGGATTTGTGACATTGACGGACAATTTTGTATGGGGACGTGTCAATGTATTTTTATAGTCGGTAGCCTATTGAATGTGAGACATACGGTTAAATAACTACAACTTAGAAAAGTTGAAAAACCCCTGACATTTTCATTTCAAAGTTCAATATCTCGAAAACGACTGAACCGATTTTGTTCAAACGTAGCTAAGAACACTCAGATTAAAATTACCTATAATACAAAAAAAAACGCATTCAAATTGGTTTGGGAGCTACGATACACACAGACACGTTAAACTTATAACACCCCTCTCTTTGCGTCGGGGGTTAATCAGGGATCGGAACCGGTTTTTTCAAAAATCCCCGAAGCATTCCAATATTTTGAATTATTTTAGGCTCTTAATGTAGGACCCTATCGTGTATTTAGGTAAAATATTCGTATCATTAGACTGCCCGATCAAAAATGATATCATAAACAAAGAACGAAATAATACCGGTTTAATTTGTATGGAGAAAATACCGGTATCCGATCCCTGGGGTTAATAAATAGGCTACCACGCCGTATGCTTGTTTGCCTGATGATGAAATTGAGCCATGCGCGTCACGCGATATCGACCTCAAAAGCATACCTTGGCTGACATGCGCACAATCACATCTAATAGCAAACGTGTTTATGTCAATTTGTTCGCATTTGTAGAATCAGCACGGCGTCATTATACGCACGATACTGTAATGGTGGCATGCCGATGATTTGTTAGGCCATACCGCTGGGCACTTGGTTAAACGAGCGAGCAGAGCGAAAATTCGTATGTCCGGCGTCTGTCCGGCTATTAATCTTCTCTACATCTCGCCTGTACCTCGCCTATCGCGTGCTTACAATGATCTCGTTACAGAACAGGAAAATATTGATATTTTTTGTGACTCCCATAATAGCTTCAAATGCAAAATCAGGGATTTGTTGTTGAACCTTGAATCATAGTCCGACTGATGTGATTCAGTTTATCTTTAAGCTTAGATAATTAGTTAGTGCATCAATGCTAAAATTGTAACGCATGGTGTGGTCGCCTATTATTAGGGTTACAATTAGATTTTATATTAGTGCTTGTTTTTTGCATAAAATGTAACATTGTGAACTCCGTTGGCAATCCTTAAATAAATAAATAAATAAATACATGTCGCATTTCTCAACCGATACTCGTGAAATTTTGTGAGCAGGTTTAAAAATGATGTAGAATTTTATTAAACGATTTTATGGACAATTCAGTTTTTCAAAAAAAAATTAAGACTCACAGAGACACTAGTTTTTTTAATGGTTTTATTAGAAAACGAATGGAACAAGCCCATTGGTATGATGACAATAGATTAAACAAAGATTGCACTACGGGACGGGTAGGTACTATAAGCAACGATATACAATCAATCAATCATTCTATCCTACTAATATTATAAATGATGTTTGGATGTTTAGATTTTTGGATGTTTGTTACTCAATCACGCTTAAACGGCTCAACCGATTTGGATGAAATTTTGCACGAAGATAGTTTATAGCCTGGATTAAAATCTAGAATAGTTTTTATCCTGGGTCCACGCAGACGAAGTCGCGGGCGGAAGCTAGTAGGTAGATACTTAATTATAATGATCTTCCTAGCATTTTCCCTTTAATCTTTTCGACGCCAACGACGCATATATCCGCAGCGCAGGTTCAACGCCAACGCCAACGACTAATATATATGCGTCAAGGAGCCCAGCGCGATAGCAAACTTCTTGCATTGACGGTTTAACTCCGCACTAAATGTCTTGTTGATTTGGCGTGTGGTTGTCCACTTTTCTCTTTGACAGAGCGTTCAAAAGGTTAAAGATGTTTATTCTTTAACTCACTTATACCTTCTTGCATTGACATAAGGTTTAACTCCGCACTAAATGTCTTGTTGATTTGGCGTGTGGTTGACCACTTTTCTCTTTGACAGAGCGTTGAAAAGGTTAAAGATGTTTATTGTTATAACTTAGTTCATTTCTTGGCCTTAACTTCCCGAGCAGCCTTCTTCTCGGCCGCCCGCGCGATCTGTTTGGCGGGCTTCAGGTAGCCCTTCAGGCAGAATCTCTGGTTCTTCAAGAATTTGGGGTCCATTCCGAGGGTAGATTCGTGCCTGAACTTCGTGGGCTTTTTGATCCCATTCCTGTGGGCCTTGCGGTTTTGGTTATGATTCGTGTGGTTCTTTGACTTTGCTATTTTTCAATTTTCACGCAGCTACAGCCGAAGAAATATTGTTATTGAATTATTAAAGGAGCCCGTAGTCCATTTTGGCACCTAACCGAAGATTTGGCGTAGATAAGTACAGTGTTTTAAGAAAGCGATAGCAGATCTTAGTTTGTCCAGAGGGAAAACTACACCTTGAAATTAGACCGGTTTCCTCACGATATATCTTACGTATGTTTTTTTTCTTCATCCATATTAAAGGGCGTAGTGGCAACAATCTTAGGGTACGATTAATCGATAGTTCTATAACATCCTTATTTAAATAATTATTACATTTTGTGGGAAATAAAGTTAATAAAACAGTAAAAAAAAAACAAAACATTTTAGCAATTATATTTAATTCATTAAAATTACGTTTGAATTAGGTACACGAGTATACATACGTCGTTTTCTTAGGTGAATATCAAATGACTAGAAAATATAATAATAGGTATTAATGAGTGCAACTTAGCACCTTAATATTTTTATAAGTACTTATATAGCTAATTGGTCTTTTGACAGTTTTTATTAAGTTATAAAAATAAACATATTTTTCTAGGACACTTGTCAAGTTTTTGGATCTGTAAATTTAATGTCGATTGGCATAACATAAAAAAGTAAAGATTTTTCTAAGGTAATTTTCGCGTAGCGGTAAAAAAATTGATTCATTTACAACATTTTGACTCACATACCTTTTTATTGAAATTGTGGTACAATTTTTATTAAATATTATTGACGTAAAAGAATCGTTTTCCAATATCAGGCAATGTACCAGTTTAGCAACTGTAACAACAATAAAATATCTTCACGATGCTCTATAGTCCAATAAAAAATATTATCTATTGTATAGGTACTCTATGTCTATACTTCATACGCGTCATGCAAAGCGGCAAAAATAAGGTTCTTTATCATCCAATACACCCTTTGAAAAAATCAGAACGCACTCATAACATGAGCACTACCAACTTAACGGCGTCGGTGGCTAAAATTGGAACTAAATTTACGCAGTACCATCTGTTCGAAAAAAGCGATACTAGCGCCACTGTAGACTGCAAATTTACAGTTGCAATGCCATAATAATCGTAATAACGCTTGAACCGCTTTATAGCACTATAAAGAACTTTGCGCGAACCGGCTTCCTTTTTCGAAATTTAAATTTGAAATTAGAATCGTTCCTAGAAGCGTTAATAGGGTAAAATGGGGTAAGAGCTCTTTTATATTTTATTGTTTATTTATTTTACTAGGAAACGCGGGTTGATGTTTTATTACATTTATTTTGTACAATTAAAATGGTTTAATGCTGTTTTAGTGTTAACAACCAATAAAACCGTTTCCATGATTAGATTACTAAAAGGTTGTTAAATCTGCAGTGCAAATGAGATAAATACTTCAACTACAATCATACCTAATACTTTTACAGATCTATATAATAAACGCCATTGGTCCTTGTTTTATTATTTATAACTAACTTTTGTCCGCCAACTCCTGTATATTGTACCTCCATATAAAATTCCATCCCCACTTCACCTATTTAGGGGAGGATTTCTGGGATAAAAACTTTCCTTTCTCGGTATTTAAACTATCTCCACACGTGATCGATCATTCGATTAATTTGTTTAATCGTGAAAAGATACAGGTACTTAACAGACAAATACTTAGAGCTACTTTCGCATTTTTAATAAAATTCCAAAAACTGAATCGACAAGAAAGTTCGATATAATTGTCGAAACTGCTAACAGAATTTCACGAGAATCGGTGGAGAAATTCCACCAGCTGTAGATGAGAACTGCTGGACAGCCGGACATATGAAAGAATTTTGGCCTAAGTTGAAACGGAGAACTTCGTTCGCTTCGCTCGCTTGGTCAATTACCTAAGCAAGGAGTATGGATGATGTTAAAACATGGCTGCAGCACAAACGCTGAAAACATAACCTTCCTTTTTCGTAACAGAGTAGCGAAATAGAGTACCAGATCTCAGCTTTTCTCTATTGACACGGTTGGCCGGACTTAAAAAAGCATAATAGAATTGCTTCCCGCGCTAGCAAAACGCCCTTTTTTACCACCATTATAACACCTACTAAACTAACCAAAGTTTTTAGTCAACATGCGCTCGCTAACTACAAGACTCTTTAAAATGCGATAACAAACTATAAATGTCACGAAATACAATAAATACAAACGATAACTGCCAACAAATGCAGTAAATGCGAGACGCGTGAAATGCGAATCGGTTTCGGAACCGATGGGCAGGTAGGTACAAGAGTTA
Organism: Epinotia nisella; assembly: GCA_932294315.1. Classification (NCBI taxonomy): domain Eukaryota; kingdom Metazoa; phylum Arthropoda; class Insecta; order Lepidoptera; family Tortricidae; genus Epinotia; species Epinotia nisella. Next base: position 2,287,958 of record OW028699.1, read on the forward strand.
TATGTAAAAAAAAGTGAAGTGGCGCTTTGTGAACGGTGCTTTTGAGTAGATTTTTCGAGTTGGGATCTAGAAAGTATTTAAAACGAGGATATTTTTAATTGATCGAGCTAGTGAGGTTCAGCTTAGGCTAAAATTATTTCGTCTGCCCGACTGTTCTCTGCAGGTCGCATTTGTGAACCGACTCTCGTGAAATTTCGTTAACAGGTTCAATACTTAATTAAATAGTTATTTTCGACGATTCACATTTTCAAAATTGAATGTAGATATTTTTACAATTAAATACAGGCTCGCGAATTCTACAGCGCAAACTAGTTATAGGTAATGGATTCAAATGTCATTGTAAATTTTCCTGCGTGGGCGCCTGGGCGACCAGAAGCTATAGCTAGAAAATTAAATTAAATTTCATGTCCTTTCTAGAAATACAGGATCAGTTTAAGTCCAAGTATGAAAAAACGAATAAAACCGTTTTGAGATTTGATTATACTGGGGCAACCTCACTCGTGCTTTTGACGGACTTACAATGTCATCTCACATGTTATCCCTAATAATACAATACAATACAATAATTAGACTAACTATCTAAACAGCGGCACCCCTTTAAACTAGTCAAGCGGTCACCTGTAATGCCAGAGCAAAAAATTCGCAACAAAACCGACCCCCCGTAACAATAGATGAATACTTTGTTATAGCGCAAAAAAAATGGCAAAGGGGCCGTCTTTTGTGGGGAAAAAATGACGTACGATCGGACAATGGCATAATACGAGCACTTGTTTAGTTAAGGTTTGTCAAATGGCGCTTAGATTCGATGTCGAAGAAAGTTTCGATTGTTAACTAAGATTAATGAATGTGTTGTTAATTTATGATTCCTTTAATATTCATAGGTAATGTAGACATAACCTGTTTTGAATGTTGTATGTGACTGCCGCAAATTTTGACGCTAATGGTACGAAAATAAATATAGGGACTCCTTGTTATAAATAATAAAATACATATTTCAGGATTTATATTAAATCGCCCCCCACCCTTTAAATTAGGGGAGGGATGTTTGTATGGGATTTTCCATTTAGTGGTAGATACTTGAAATAAATTAAAACTCTCAGTTGTGCTAGCATAACTTGACTCTTGACTTTACTCGCGCGCGAGATAGACTGTCCGTCACTTTCTGATTAATGCTGTCAAAAAGTGACAGATAGTCTATCACGCGCGCGAGTAGAGTAGAGAGTCAAGTTATGCTAGCAGGGCAGAACAGGTTAGAAATTACCTTACAAAAAGGAATGGGATCCCACTAAAACATTATATGTAAAGTGATTGCCAAGACTCCTTAGCTCTTATAGCTGTCAGCGTTTAAAAAGATATCTGGAGCCGTAGCATGGTTGGCCTTATCACGCGACAAGTGACAAGATAGCAGCGTCGTCTCGTTCTATCGAACGGTGTCAGCCAGTGACGCACGCTCTATCTATCCTATCACCTCTATCGCGTGACAAGGCCAACCATGCTACGGCTCCAGATCGCAAGCCCCAAGCTTCCTACTCCACACGGCTTAACTCTACCAGCCGCGCTCTACAAAGTCTATATCTTGGTCTTAGCTAAAAAGTATAGACCCGTCGCTTAAAATCATCATAAATTCATACCGTATGCACCCGCAAAAGTCTATGCGGCGATCGCGATGTGCCCGACAAAGGTATAATTTTTAGCCAGGATATAGAATTTGTAGAGCGTGGCTGGTAGAGTTAAGCCGTGTGGAGTAGGAAGCTTGGCGCTACTTGCGATATCATACCTTTTTAACGCTGAAAGCTATATGAGCTAGGATATCTTGGCAATCACTTTACATGTAATGTTTTTAGTGGGATGTATTTATCTACAACATTATCACATTTTTTCCATTTTTGAACATTGCTAAAGGTGGCTTTTTCTAATTTCATGTATTCAGCCAATTCTTTTTTTGGGCTAGAATTTTATCAAGAAGAAACTGCCTAGTCGACATTTTAAACATTTTGATTCATTAGTAGTAAAATATATACTGAATTAGATTTATCATCAACACGGATTGGCTATACCTTACTTATTTTGAAAAGTGTGATCGAAAATACTCTGGAAAATAAATATGCGGACAAAAGGTTATTAATTTATTCAAAGGGTAAATAATTGTGAAACATATGAGGTCACACAAAACGGTTGAATAGGCTTAAAATAAGAAAGTGAGAGGTGATAGATAAGGTAAAGGTCTTCAATTTAAGAGTGATAAAAAGTAGCAATGTTTGAATTACAAAAAGCAATATTTTAAAACATCTAAATGTGGATTATACCAAATTATCTAAATCTAAGATATAAAGAAAAACTATCATACATGTATCATGTGTTCTTGTTACATTATTAAATAAAATATAGAGGTTGGTAGGTAGGTACATATTTATTCAACACGCGTCTTAAAATGTAAGTCTCTAGTTCTGTAATTATGTTTAAACAGACAGTAAAAACCTACGCTTTCTGAGTAGATTGTTTTCTTAAACTTACATTAATAGTTTGTATTTTAGGTAAAGATAATTTATTTATTTATTAAAAACATGTTAACACAACATTACAGTAAAAAACTAATGCGTCATGGAACGAAACTAAACAAGACGGTACACTATTTTGGCGACGAAACGGCGTGGCCCCGTTGCATCGTCATCTCGGGTGTAGGATTCGGCAGATTGCCCCGGAACTGTCGAAACACGACAGTGTTTCTTTTAACTAGGTACCTATCACAAAATTATGTTATCAACCAACGGAAAGTAATACGTTTAGTCTAAGAAACGATTCGTTTTCAAACAACCTATTTCTATTACAATCTCATTCAATATTGTGTAATTAACTAATTGAACCGGGGTTACTACAATTACCCTATTTGACCTTTTACCCCCCGTTACGATGAATAACCCCTCGGGTTGGGGTAAGACTGATTCTGTTATTTATATCAAACCTTTTCTGTTTTCAGTTTTACAATCTTTGAACGAACTGTTTTTACCTAACGGCACTGAGGAAAAATTTCCAATCTTTAAAGTTCTCGGCAATTTTATAAAATTTTCTGCTCAATATTATATGTTACTTCTAGGAAACTTCCAGAATGGAACGAAAATTCCGATAATATTTTTATCGTTTTGAGAGCGTTGTGCAACTAGTAGATAAAAATATTTAAAAGGATACTTAAGTATATAGCAATTTATACATACAGATAATGATACAAAATAATTGTCACACTATGTGATAGTTACTAAATGATTTTTACATTCTCTAAATTCGTCAATTGGTTAATTATAATTTTTACGAAGAACACTTTTCGGAAATAAACAAGTTTCGGAAAATGTAGGTACTTAACTTATAACAAAACAATACGGGTTGAACCCACACAAAATTATGTTTTAAGTATTAGTTTTAACCGACTTCAACAAAGGAGAGGGTTCTCAATTCGACTGTTTTTTTGTGTTTGTTACGCTCGGTAATTTATGAACCGATTTGAAAAATTATTAGCATATTTTACCTACTTCTAAATTGGTCCCGTTGTCACCAAAATCCAGTTCTGATGAAAGGATCCTGGAAAGGGAACTCTTCAAATTTTATAGACAAACTTGAAGCAATTTGGCTACTGGTATGAAGTCGGTTAAAACTTTGTTTTTAAAGTAAATTTTTATCACAAGACTTATATTAACACTTGACTTAGTTCTACCCTAATTAAATAGGTTACATGTAACAATTGTTACCAACTTCCATTACTCGTATCGATTTTAAATTTTGCAAGGTACATACACCTACTTACCTACTTAAGTACAAGCAGTTTCGGCTGATATGACGATTATACAATATTTAAATCAATCAAGAGCATCTAATGTTACAATAATTGAATATCATCATGATACCGGAAGGTGGGTATAGTGAAACTTGTCAATTAGCTATTGTAAAGGGATACCTACACTACTTTTACCTACATAATTCCGAAGTTTGTCCAAAACATTTTTTTTCCGAATTCACAATTTCTGGAAACCATGTTCCGCTAGAGAATTATAAATTTTTCATGATAACATTAATCTGACTTAAATTTTAATCGCATACCTACCAAAAAATACTGACTTGCACTTCAACATTTTACAATTGCACAAGATGGGCAAATCAGTGTTTTTAGGTTGTTACCTAGTTTATTTTATTACGTGCCTTTATTGAAAGAAACGTAAAAAAATAAACTAGCCCTTAATTATTTTATTCTATTGAATCTTCAGCGGCGACGTTTTCGTTTAGCGAAAAATGGCTTACCTGCGGAATTTTAAAATTCCAGAAAAATGCCTGTTAGTTTTTCGAGAGATTCAACAGGGAAAGAACATGTCTGGTCACTTTTTTATCCGACTGTCTCAGAAGGAGGGTTATGTTTATCGAGCGTAGTATGTATCTATGTGGACAGGGAAATTCTATTTCACGAGCTACAGTCCAAAACGGCTTCATGGATTTTGACATATTGACGTGCCGTTGGATTCCGCATACCTACTCGTGGGAGCGACATATGCTATACAATATTTGAAAAAAGCTTTTGGGTTTTTCGAACACTTGATTTCAATTGTTGAAACTGAGATTTTGATGTCACGTAATAGTTTTTTTTAATATATTTAAATATTACATTTATGATTTTTTTCTCAAAGCAATTATATTTATTATTTTGTACAAGTTATATTAGTAAATAAAGCTAATTTAAATCACGTGGAGCGATTTAGGGGATATATGTAAATATAGTGTAGGCCCCATAGGTTAAGTTAGTTTTAGTAATTTTAGTAGTTAATTTTTTTGTTATTTATTGTATACTATTTTTATCTTAATAAATATCACCTCTAAGTAAAATGAAATTTGTAAATGTACACAAGTTAGTTTTAGTAATTTTAGAAGTTATTTGTAATATATTGTATAATATTTTTATCTTTATAGCTAATAAACTTTTTTTGATTATTGTACACAGTATAGTAATAGTTAATAACGAGTTCTATATTTTGAAATTAAAATTTCCTTTAATAACAAAAGTGACAGACATGTCAGGACAAACAAGGTTAGGCATGTATATGCCTACTATATGTAACAGTAGAATATCTCAAAGAGTTTTCTTGACGATAAAATGTTAACTAATTAGTAATTAAACTTGGCATTTAATATAAAACTTTACGTGTTTTTTACAAATTACTTTTTTAACTAATTGACGTGAAATTTTAATGGTATTTACTAATTGATTATTGCTTAGTAAATCACGCTTATATGTTTATTTATACTGCCTTTTCAAATTTATAAATTACCAAAATATATAACTAGACTAGATGACTTATCAGAATTTCAAAAGAGACTGTATAAATTCCTGGTAGAAAAGGAATATTATTCAGTAGATGAATTTAAGCGATATTTTAATTTAAGCGAGAAATTATTTGAATTATTATTTAAATTTATTTTTAATTACATGCATTTGTATGCCAAACGACAAAACATAGCGATATCCAGAATTAATGTAACACCCTGAGAACCTATGTTTGCAAATAAAAAAATGAATTTATCATCTGACAGCCAGTGCCATACAACATCATCAAAAATTACTAATCCCTCATATATATTATATAAGACCTGTACAGTCACTGGCTTTAATTGTTGAGTCATTTGGAGCTAACTTTATACTGGACACTTCATTGCTTAACTATTAAAAAACCTAAATTAGTTGACACCTAAATGGCCCATCAATTAAAGTCCTTGACCGTGCCATGGATGCAAAAAATGATGATTACATTATCCAACATGACTTACAAGCTAGAATGGTTTTTATAGAAAACTTGTTTAAAAAACAACAAGATCTGAACCTGCGAGCTCCTTGCAGACCTGGTCAATCGTTCTAACTCAGAACTACCTATGTTTAAACCTAACAATGTTATCAAATCTTGCAATTCGATTTTCACCCCCTTCTGTTTAGTTGTATCGTATCTAGCAATGTAAAAGTCGCAGAACATTCTCAAAATATCAGGCAAGTTCTCAGAAATTTCCGGAAAATTACATGAGAATTTTAAAGTAAGTTTCCTTTAGAAAGTTTCTGCTGAGAATTTTTCATGGATGTATCATTAATTACATGTATAAATATATTATTATTTAAGCAGGCAAATTAAACAGCTGCTAACGTATGTATCCAGAGAGTTTTTGACATGTTTTCAGTGTTTATAAAATTTAAGTTCTGAGAACTTCCCTTATTAGAATTTGAACTTCGGAAACTTCTCCGCGGTGCATTGCTAGTCGTATCGTAATATTGCTCGATATCGTATCGCAATATATATCGATTAGAAACTTCTCAAGTTTTTAATGTATCACTGTTAAGATTGTTTTGTTTAAATTAAGTTGGCGCCCACAAATCTGCTTTGCCTTAAGGTTTTTGGCTTTTGAATCATAATTTATCCTTTTGTGCAATAAAATATTAAATAAATAACTGTAGATAGTGGCCAATACAATAAAGTACTTAGTAATATACGATCGAATAGCCTAGTGGTTAGAGAACCTGACTGTGAAGCTTGAGGTCCCGGGTTCGATTCCCGATCGGGGCAGATATTTGTATGATGATTACGAATGTTTGTTCTCGAGTCTTGGATGTTTAATATCTATTTAATTATTTATTTATCTATATATAAGTATGTTTATCCGTTGTCTAGTACCCATAGTACAGGCTTTGCTTAGTTTGGGACTAGATCAATTGGTGTGAATTGTACCACGATATTTATTTATTTTATTTTTATTTATATCGATGTGATGATGGTGCCAGAAGCTAATCTATGGCTAGTCGGTAGACACATATGAAAGCTATTTTCTATAGGTTTGGACTAAAAATGAACATACGTATTATTAGAACTTATTCCATCGCTTTTATTCTATTAGGTGCGGTTATAGTTACCTATAAATTGTTTTGGAAGTTATGTAGGTATATAATTTTTACATTTTTCCTTTAAAATTTGATGATTTTGGTAGCAGACGGTACCTTATTACAATATTAATATCTTTTAATGCTTTAATCTTATACAGAAAATAGTAATTTTGTTATTGATTTGATTTGATTCGAACCCCATAGAGTAGGTACGGTAGATAGGTCGATACAAAGTTTGACAGGTTTAAACTACCTACTCTAGATAAGTAGGCAATCGTTTGTCTAGTCTATATCGTCGCTTGTAATATGAATTAACGTAACCGCCAAATGACGATTTTTCAGGAGAGGCAAAAAACTAATTTATAAAATAGAAAAAGTTAATAACTTTTTACACACTTATCCTATTGTAATGATGTTTGTAGCAATTATCTTATATTTGCGAGATCTTATTACTAATCTAGGTCTTAAAAAGGCTGCCATTATAATTTAGAAAATAGCATGGCGCTTACGTTAATTTTTTTTCAAAAATTTGGAGTTACATTAAGATTTATTTCAAAAAATTCAGAACAGGAAACACTGCTTTAAGGTAAGTCACAAAAAAGCTGCAAACCATTAAAGTAAGTAACATTGTTTTCAAAACGTGGACTTACGTTATAAGAAGATAATTTTAGTACTTTCAAACTTATTCACTTGTAATAACGTCCAAAATAGAATAAAGAATTTTGTTTTAGTTAATGTTTGGCAGGGTAGTCAACTATAAGTAAAACAGGTTTATACGTACGAAACAGTTTTATTGTTAATATAAACGTTGTTTTAAAACAAATTCAAAGTCTCCCTCTCTCTCTCTCTAAATGTGTGTGGAAATCTCTTAAAGTGTGTAATTTCCAGGCAAATAGTACGCATTGTCGTCGGTAATGATAATGAATTAAGATGATTGGTAAGGCCCGTCTTGTTTCAAAACCTTGTAAAATCGTTACGGCGAAGCAAATAATATAAAAAACTTAAAATAACTGTTGATTATTTATTTCAGAAACCAATTTAAAAACTGCAACGTCTTTTGCGTTGTAATGTTAATAAACGAAATTCATAAAAGTGTCAGTGATGGGCCTTACTAGGAACATGGTCGCGTAATAAAGCCCGTTATAAATTAATATAAATGTACCTACATTTAATCAAAAGGTAGGTAGGTACCCTTGTTTAGTACTAGTCGTGAAATATACTTGACAATGAAATCTAGGTACTTAATTAAGTACCGAACGAAAATAACCCAAAATTTATGCCACGGGCCTTCTTAGGCCTATCAAAATTAGAAATTGCTATGGAACGAAAATAACTTAAATTTAAATAGTTGTCATGTTACATTGATTTAAACTTTGATGATTCTCACACATCGTTGTTACTAAACTTTAAACCGAAAGTCTTTTCTACAAAACGTCATTTTTATAGTAGGAAAATACGTGAAGTCATTAAAATCAGAAAACATCGCAATCTCAACTGGAATGACGGTTTGACATAATAAGTGTTGTGTGTTGGCCGGTTGACAACCCTAGTGTACAAGTGATTAATATAGACCAAGTGCGGGTAGTTCAGAAAATACTCTCTTGGGAGGATGGATGGATCATAAAAAAACTATATCGTAACCAACTACTATATACTGAACAAAAATTCAATCCTAAATATCTTAACGAGAACACGTTATAATATTAGTTTATTTAAAATTGGTTGTTTATTGAGATCTCTTAATTAGTAACTACATTTGTAATATACATAGTATAGCAGGTAATATATGTGTAGATCGAAACACAAATAGATAGAGAGAGACACAATACATGTAGTGCGCTTTCATAGAAAACTTTACTTGAGTTCAATGAAATCTCGTTTTCCACTTGTAGGTCCGTAAAAAGCACGCACGTGACATAAAAATAGATTGCTTCAATTGTAATTTGTTTTGTAAAAACTGTGATAATTACATTTGAGATTTATTTTAATTTTGTTACAAAAAATAAAGATTGAGTAAAATGTAATGATTTTACTGTATGAAATTATTTTCGTTTAATTTCATTTTTTTCATTTTGATTACAAGAAGGCCCAAGGTCTACATTATGAATTATTTTTATTTCTCTGTTAAATAGATTATAAAGAATATTTCAGGACTAGTACTAAACAAGGATTGATTAAATATTGATAGACAATATTTTGAAATAAGGTACCGTACCAGTAATTAATTGCGTTTATTGTCAAGTTAGTAGTTACTTTTACTTGAGATCGATTCTAATAGACAGATGTACGGATGTTTCGCTTTAACCTATGTTGATTACCTAACGCATCAAATGGAAAGAAATAGACGGGAAGTTCCTAGTAAGTAATTAACGTATGCTCGAAGTCAGCCAAATTTTATGTAAAGTTCCCGTATGTTGTATAGAACCTATGCCTGTTACATTAATATACATTCTATACAAAATACGGGAACTTTACTGTTATATTTACAGAAAGTAAATACTTTGACAACAATTTCATTGATTTTGTAATATTTATAGCAATGTATGATAAACTATAACCTAGTTTACAATAACACAGTTTTGTTCCACCATCACCCACAAACTTGCTAGAAGAGGTACTGAAATGTGAATGCGCTGTGCCTGTCCCTTTTGGAAATATTTTATGTCTTGCCATACAATATCAATTAAGTTTTTAAATTAAAAACCTCTGGTCTTAAATACCAAGCGTGTGTACATCTAATTTAACCACCTTTTTTATTTTTATCTAACTTTAACGTTAGCGTAACAGACATTCGATTATAATGTGCCACGAATTGAGTAATGTAAGAGTCATTTCGATACTGGTGTAAGACTCATCTGTATCAAAATGACTCTTACATTATACTCAGTTTATTACTTGTCTTCAACTTTGGTCGATACATTAAATACGCAATCACAGATCTGTCGTTACGTTAACCTGGTAATAAGAAAATGAAAAAAATGTGACATACATTTAAGAAAATCCGGTAAAGTGAAAAAATGGTGTTATTCTGGTTAACGTAATCGACATTTTTTTCAAGATATCGAAATTTTAATAACAGCTATCGACGGAGCATCAAATTTGCAGTCGAACTGTATATATAACTCAATTTCGGTATTTTGGCGGTTACGTTAATTCATATTACAGGCGACGATATAGTGCATAATAGCTTTAGTTATATAATATAAACTATTGCAAAATTAATGCTATGGTCACTGATACATATGCACAATGCGTTCGGAGAGGTCAAAATGATCTCAGCCATTCTCCAGATTTGTGTCTGGTTCTAATTGCCACGACTCTATATAAAATGTTCGTAAATGGTCGTGGTAATTAGATTAGCACACAAAATTTGAGAATGGCCGATCTACAAACGCAATTACAAGGCTATAAGTGCTTGTACAGATCATTTTGAACTCTTTGCCCTTGTAGCTATTTCTGCTGTTGACAATACAATCAATGTTACGTACCTTATGTTAAATGCCTATGTATACAATAAAAATGTCTATACAATAATAGGTATAAGTAAAGCAATCGATGAGTCTCACATGAGAGAGAAAAAGAGGAAACGATTAAAAAGGATACATCAGATAAAGGACAAAGGATATTTTACATAGTCTCATTGGCTTTGCTTTTCTTGATAGGTATTTATCAAGCCGCATCAATACATAATATTATGACCTTAAAATAAATCTTAAGATTAAAAAAAGTTGACGCACTTTACTTCACACTCCTAAAGGACATTAAAATCACAATCCAAAGTTCAACGACTCAAGCACTAAAATCAAAGAAACCGCCACTAAAAAAAAAACACTTTAAAAAAAAATAAAGCCTACAGCTTCGAGTTCTCTTACTTTCTGGCTCACGTACGGACTAAAACTGGGCGTGGCCAACAGAACAGGTTAGTAAAGCCGAACACCGCCAAAAAATACCATAAAAAACATATAATGGCAACCCTAGGACACGATCGATGGGATAGTACCAACCGGCGTGCGGCTCACGTACTAACGAAAAAAATCTCGTTACATCCCTCCACCAATCAGACGCCAGCGACGCCCCGAGATCATTCCACCTTTAAATAGGCCACGCCCACGGTGCGACGCTAGCGCCGGCCGCGCCATACAAGTGGCGCCGTTCGGTACTAAATAGAAAGAGAGGGCGATACGCTGGGCGCGTCGCCTCTCGCACAATTTGAGCCAACCGATCATTAAGTGTTTAAATTCAACGGGAGTTGGTTGTGTCGGGTTTCGTCGGAGGGGAACGCTATTAAAATATCTACAAACATTATCTTTAATTGGGCTGAATTTTGCGCCTGTGTGCGCGGGTTTTTTTTCAGTGTCGGTTTTTTCGAAGTTGATGACTGTTATCAGTTTTGTTTAGTGTGGTTTAGCAAAGGAACCTATGTGCGGTTAGTGTAAAGTGAACGAAAATGACTTCAGTGACGTGACAGTTCGAAAAATTGGTACTTATCGATTCGCGTATTGAAAATTATTAAAAATGACACGTGCCACATAATAGTGATGCGATTAACTCCCCAATTATCGCTGTCCCGTTCTTCTTAATTGCCGACTATTAACCATTTCTGAACCGTGACCCTCCGATTTCCAAACGTGTTTCTGTCGTTTCACTTTTCCGAGTCGGATTTTTAACGGTTTTCTGTGTTCAGAAACAGTGCGTTCGGAATTCAAAGAACATAATTTTGTGTGACTGTGCTCGAAAATTATTGTGTAAAAGTGATGCTGTGTGTCGTCTGATTTCCAAATTATCCGTAAGTACCTAGCTTTAATTTTAATCTGTTATCAACAAATTTCAGACACTATTCAATGTAACATAGGTGATAATAAACGTAGAACCGTGATCTACCTACCCCAGCACCGCCAAAATTTTTTGAAAAATATGACACAATTTAGAGAAAAAAGAACACATTTTTTTTAAATATAACTTCGACCGGTTCGGTAAAGCAACGAATTATTTAAGACAAATAATATATCCAGTCAGATTTTAATATTTACTTACACATGAACAAACTTATTTTATTAGATAAACCTACCTACCTAAAAAGTACCTACTCAAATCTTTATACCTAAACCTAAAGAAAAACCAAATAAAAAAAGAAACGTGTAGGTACCTGTACCAAGGTAGGCGCAAATAACTACGCGCCAATAATTTATAAAACCAAGTTATTATTTATTTTCTACGTTTAATTCTATAAAACAGATCAATGTGAATGGAAATAGAAATGATCTATTGATGAATCATTGACCGACATGAGTAACGACGATCAAGTTGAACCATCGCATTATTACAAAATGATAAATCGATCTTATTACCGATGGTCTAGGGAATATTTCAGTTATAATTGATGTTTTGGTAGATAAACCATTTCTAGTTGGCAAACTATTGACTAATAAGACACCTACTAATAAGGCGCTCTGTAGTCGTTCCTCCATGATTGAAGATCGTGATTATAGACTGGTGCCCAAGATTTTTTTACGATGCCACTCGGACCAGTTTTAGAGAGGAACAAATGTTTGTATCAGAGCAATTACAAATAAAGAACATAAATATCCAACTTATTCCATTCGTCAAAGACGGAACGCTGGCGGCAGCCGAAACGCTTCATACTGATTGACTTAAAAGTATGACGTCACACTTTGTTAGTTGAACTAATCGTTGTATGGAAAATCAAGTAAATGGCTGTTTCAGGCGCGAAATACTGCGTTTAGGTCCATAGTTGTCATACAATTTTGTTTCTATAAAAACGTAAGGATTCAATTAGCTTTAAATTTACTTTTGAACAATAAAAAAAATCCAAACTTTCAAGGTCTATATCTTTTTATGAGTTTAATTATTGTTTTGTAATTTATACTTTATTACATTAATTTGATGGTTTACTATCCATTTAGCAACACTAAGTTATCAATTTTAACATGAGGTCACAAGCCTAATCTGATGTCTTGGATAGTACGACTCGCGTCTACCGACTTCTAGTAGTGGCCCCTTATAATCCACACCGCATCGTAGAAGTGGCTGGTCATCTTTTTTTCCGGTTCCTCAATAAGACTAGGAATGATCATCTAAGATGAATGTAACTCTTAACATTTTGTCTCGCTTGCACGCAATGTTAGTTAGATATACTGTGCACTTTGCCCACCCTCAAAATCGGACATCTCAAGCGATCCCAACGTGCTTATACATCTTAATTCAAATTCAAAGTTTTTATTTAAATAATAATCCATATAAAACATTAATAATGGAATTTATTAGGCTATGTTAGTGAAAATCAAAATAATTAATTAAATTCAAAGCGGCGTGGTACGGCAACTACGCGTGTGCAGCCGCATCCAGCGCTCGAGCAGCGGTGAGTCCCAGCAAATGAAAAAACTTGAAACGTTTTCGATGAAATAATATTCGATGAAATGTCTGTCGGCATTTCAAGGGTAAACCAATTTAAATAGGCCATCAGGCTATTTTACAAATACATTTACGATGGCATGGCATATTATTAAGCGACATGAAGATACTTAGCAACATTGACATTGACACAATAAAAAACCTGGGTACCTAGTAATCATCATACAGTAAAACTACCCTTTATTGCACACGTTAAAATACAGCAGGCAGTAATAGAGGAAATATACAATACAGAAGAGATACAATTTTTTATATGATTAATTTTGACGACCGCTTAGCCTAGTGGGTAAGTAGTGACGCCGTCTACGAAGCTGAAGGTCCTGGGTTAAAGGCAAATATTTGTGTGATGAGCATGCATATTCGTTTCTGAGTTTGACGACCGAATAGCCTAGCCTAGTGGTTAGAGAACCTGACTATGAAGCTTGAGGTCCCGGGTTCGATCCCCGGTTGGGGCAGATATTTGTATGATGAATACGAATGTTTGTTCTTGAGTCTTGGATGTTTAATATCTATTTAAGTATGTCTTTATCTAAATAAGTATGTTTATCCGTTGTCTAGTACCTATACAGGCTTTGCCTAGTTTGGGACTAGATCAATTGGTGTGAATGTCCACGATTTTTTTTGAGTCTTGGATATTTTTATGTAGGTAGTTAAGCATTCATATCTATTAAATAGATCGTCGTCTAGTACCCATAACACATTATTGGGCTTCCTTTGGGACTAGTTCAATTTGTGTAAGATTGTCCCCTAATATTTATTTATTTAGTAACTAACAAAGAAGGACAAATAATTTTCCGTAGTTACATTTACATAGAACATTAAATATGCAAAATCTTTTCAAGTACTTACGCAATAACATGGAGTCAATGTTTAACCGTATGGTGAAATCGTGAAGCGATACAAACCAGTAGCCGTGGAAAACGCCCTAGGCACTGGAAATGAAAGACCTAGGACGTAACGCAGGTAGCACTAGGCTCAGTGTTATCTCTTTCCTGTACTTAGAAAACAAAAGAGATGCAAAGAAGATCGACAGTCTAAGCAATTTAATTGTTCCGTAATATTTATAAAACTGTTGATGCCAACTAAGTGTAGCTAACTTCGTAAAGAAAAAAAAAACAAAGGTTTTTTTGCTTCCACGTTTTAAATTAAACAAACATTTAAATTAATAATTATAAATATTCTGGCAGGTACTTATTGTTACGATCAGTACTTAAGTACAGTCATGTTTCCAAAACCAGAAATTATTTACTTTGGTACAACGAACTTAACAGCGAAAAACGTAATTTTTCTCGATCCTGTACCAACAACTTCAGTCATTCTAATCTTGATGTATCTACAGAAAACGTTGATGTTACAGTATAGGTAATTTTATAACATGACAATTTTATCCATCTTTAAAATCTACAAATGGTGAGAAATTCGTATCATCATACATATTGGTACATTTGGCATCTCTTTACTCATGTTTTGCTAATAGCAAGACATTCTTTAGAATACCATAAACAGTATCTGATATAAGTTGACCAAATTTTCCATCATAACCAAATAAAGCGACATAATTCTTATAGTGAAAAAAATATATGTTATAGAAATCGTTAATTCAAACAATGAAACATATATCAAAACAAGATTTTGCGTCTATAGTAAATGCCACTATGAAAAAAAGTTCTTAATATTAGATTGTTTAAAGTTGGTGTGATGACCTAAAAAATAAACGAAGAAACACGAAGGAACCATGAGATTGAGAAAAAGCTATAGAACATAAGTTATGATTGTAATAAATAATAAAAAAAGTCTATTGAGAATGATTAGATTCACGCGTAGATTTTATAGAGTTTGCAGCAAAACCAACGATAAAATAATCGACATTCATATTACCTTTTTACTAAATCCAACGTAATATTTTATAATTTTAATCAGTGACCTTTCTAGTGGAGTTTATTTATTATTAATCCGATGCGCGCTTCTTTCACTAAACCGATTATTTATGATTGTTTCTTTGAAATTATATTAAATAAGAGTGGACTAGTGTTAAGATACTTCTAATAAAAGTCAATTATGTTAAATTAATATAACATAAATGGTTATCTATTACACTTATTTTTTTTCCGTTCCTCTGTTTGTTTAATTTCAACAACCCGGACAGTTAATGATATTAAAATTCAACACATCTTAAAAAAATAGAATTAGGAACCGCTAAGAAAACATTTTCAAATGTTTCTTTCCGACTGCATTTTTGTAATGAATTAACACAAAATACTTAGACGGGACATTTTGGATACTAGGCAAATAAATGACAAACCTATTTAAATAAAAGAAGTTCCAAATTTTACGAACACACTAACATTGAGCACTGTGTTTGAGTAAGTAATTCACTAAATACCTATTCGTAAACTGAAATCAACACCATATCATATCAATTAATCAACTGATCTAAGGCGACCAATTTTAATGACCTTCTTTCTATCTTACCGTGAATACTCGCTTTGAAATCGATATTACTAAAAGTCAATTTGAAATTCCAGTAGTTAAATTTAAATAAAATTGTAAATACGCTTTCCAATAAAAATACTATTGGCCCATAAAGTTAAATTACGCACGACATGGAGCCCCGTGCCTTTTTTGTGCGGTACAATTAGAAATGCGGGTTCCTTGACAACGGCGCCATTTTACTGGGGCAAGAAGTTTATGTCCGTTCTAAGGGAATCATCAGTTTTATTAATAGAAGTGATTGTTAAATCATATTCAGTCAACTGTTCTTTAATGTTAGTTAGTAGGTACGGTCAAGGACTTTAATTGTTGAGCCATTTAGGTGTCACTAATTTTTTTTTTTAGTACTTAAGCTATGAGATGTCCAGAATAAAGCTAGCTCTAAATGGCTCAACAATTAAAGTCCGTGACTTACCTACTGTGCTCTTCTCTCACGCACAGATAACTTGCGAAATTGGAATAAAAAAAATCTTTTGGTCAAAAGAAATGATTATTGCGGTATATTAAGCGTTCAGATTTCAGATAAATTTAATGAATTAGCCATAT
Source organism: Epinotia nisella (assembly GCA_932294315.1). Classification (NCBI taxonomy): domain Eukaryota; kingdom Metazoa; phylum Arthropoda; class Insecta; order Lepidoptera; family Tortricidae; genus Epinotia; species Epinotia nisella. Next base: position 2,304,324 of record OW028699.1, read on the forward strand.
TTTTTCGGCCGAACCGTGAAAGAACGACTGCGGTTTAGAAGCAATAGCTATTTTATTGTTGAAAACTGCATCATTTTAAGATTTTTTAAATTCTATTTAATATTCAGTGAAAAAAAAATAGTACAGATTACTTCAGATTATTAATGAAATACGAAAGGACATAATATATATATATATATATATATATTACTTGATCATCGGCTCATTTAAGAGCATTTAAAAACATGCAACCAAGAAATATATTTCCATGTCGGATTTAGTGTTATCCTTGTTAAATTAATCCTTTCGTAGGTACCTACTTTAATAGTATCGTTTATTCTATATACACATCGTAAACAAACTTAAACAAAGAAAAGGCAACCACAAAACAAACTTAAACAAAGAAAAGACAACCACAAGTTAAATAGAAGCTTAAAAGATACCTTTATAAAATGCAAACCCATTCGATTTCATAACAATCAGTTCTATAACACCAATTACATTAAAATACAGCTTATAAAGGTAAAGTTCACATACAAATCGATAATGATTAAAAATTTATAGGTTAACCCGCTTTGCCCCTTTCAATATTAAAAGGATGTCGCTTTAATCCGAGCTAATGACAAATTTATCGTCGTTTGACATAAACACGGCATGTGACTTTAATTATTAACTGGTGACAAATATTGTTCTCCGATACAATTGACATTTGATATTGACAATTTTACTGTTGTTTGGCGCTTGTAACAATTGTGTCAATTTGGCATAGTGGTTAGAGAACCTGACTATGAAGCTTGAGGTCCCGGGTTCGATCCCCGGTCGGGGCAGATATTAAATATCTGCCCCGACCGGGGCATATCATACAAATTTTGTATGATGAATACGATGTTTGTGCTCGAGTCTTGGATGTTTAATATCTATTCAAGTATGTATTTATCTATATAAGTATGTTTATCCGTTGGCTAGCACCCATAGTACAGGTTTTGCCTAGTTTGGGACTAGACCAATTGGTGTGAATTGTCCCACGATTTTATTTATTATTATTTATATTCGCTGGTTCGCATTTGGATAAATGTAGTGATGGCAGAAGGTAGAAAAGATTATCAGGACTAAATAAAAAACGCTGATTATCTCTGGAAACTAATCTTATATGTTTTCAAGGGCACTTTAAAGCCCACTTTGTGACCTGGGATGAGATTAATATATTTCTCAAATAATGCACGGTGCCTAAGAAATAACCAAAGTAGATATTCGTCTACGCTTTGCGGCGAGGAAATACCTAAAAAGTGATAAAATATATTAACGCAAAAATGTCTGAACGCTTTTACGATGCACGTACGTTATGTTCCCATATATTTGTCATTGCGTGTATATGTTTGATGTTTACCACGACTCAAAACACAGCGATAAAACAACTCAATAGTCAATTTGTCAAACTGACAAAGACAAATAGATGTATATCGTAACAAACGATAACACTTGACGTCTTCTTCTGTCATTAGGGGTTCCAAATGATTGGTTCATATTCCGAACGATTCTAGGCTTGTAGATTAGGTATATTATATGTAAGCTGAGATAAGTACTTTCAAAGTCTTTTCATCATCATCATCATATCAGCCGAAAGACGTCCACTGCTGGACATAGGCCTCCCCCAAAGAGTGCCAAAGTGACCGGTCCTGCGCCACCCGCATCCAGCGCACTCCCGCGACCTTTACCATTAACATTTAAATAACAAATAACACACAGCTAACTTCATTATGTCAATCCAATCAAACTAAGCGGCCACACTAACATATTTCACCGAATTAAAATTCCTCGCAAAACCAACTCTATTACGTTCTTTATTACCGGATTACCAGACAACTCAATCGAACAGCCGTCAATAATTAAAATAATTACCACAGAGCCTTGTACGGTTAATACCTGTCATTGTCAGTACAAGATGGCGGCACGGCACTTTGACATATGACTGATGCGAAATGTCATAACTCCGGCCATTTCACTTGGCGACATTTTGAAAGAGCGTTTTTATAGACTAAGGTAATTGGCTTTAGGCCAATGGAATAAAGTGGCTTAGAAAAGCATGACATTATAGTTAGGAGTACCGTTTTAATTCAATACGTTTTGAAGGAAATACATAAGTAGACTATTAATCGCAAAACATGTGAATGTACTAGATTCAGAATTTACTGATTATTTGTTGTTTTTACTTTTGTCTGAGAAGAATTGTTAGTTAGTCTGTTGATTAATCTCTGATATGACTAATTCGATTTAAAAAGTATTAATAAATAGAATATACGTTCAGGGTAGACCATCCTGAACTTACGGTATAGATAAATGTTCTAAGATAAAATAAATACGTTTTTTTGTAAAATTCATAGACATTGACAGCTACTTAATTTTAATAATATTATAAACAGGAAAGTGTGTGTCGTTTCTCGCATTAATTACTGAACGGATTTTAACGATACTGCACAGTAGGATAGCTTAGACATCAGAATAGGACATAAACTATAATTTATACCTACGCGTATGGAATCGCGTGCAGCATCTAGTTAGGTATTTATAATACCTGTCTAATTAGATTTGCTGCAGATACTTTAGTTAGATGCATTTCATTATTTTATACACACATTCTCGGCTGAAGGCTCCTGTAAAGTAAATCCTATTTTTTTTATGTCATCTAGGTAGGTACAACTCTTTGACAGTTTTTTTAAACAAAGGACAGGCAAAAGCAACCGCGTACAGCCGACAATAATTGCAATGAAGAAACAGTTTTTTATCCAAGTCTAGGATAACTTATCTCACGCAAGATCTTCGAATCACGCCAGTCCGTGTTGCCAGTTCTAAAAAATGATGGTAATCTTTTTTCTTTGTTCAAGTTATGGTGTCGTGTTTGGTGGTAACACTTTCGTGTTTATTTTTATGAAAGTGTTGAAAATGACATTTAAGGAAAGTACATAATGGTGGAGTGGGATTTACTTTTAAGTTGTTTGATAGATTGAGGATAAAGTTGCCAGATATTTTAGTAGAAACGTTAAGTCGATTCTCTGATTCTCTGAAACCACGCCCCCGTGTAGGATACTCGTTGATGTCTTCCGTGCGTGAGATAAAGAGATGCAAATCTTCCCAAGTAGGTATTGCCTTTTTGGACAAATTCTGATAAATATAGCTAAACATGGAATTTGTTTAAGAGGTATATACTTATTTAGATGAGGTAAAATACCGTAGTTTTAACTTTATTATGCCGCTTAATTATATCGTTTGTGTTCTCTGATGTAAAAAAGAAAAAGAAGGCCCCGACTTTTTAATTTCTAAAAATTTTTAAGCAATCGTGTTTTGGCTTCTATTAAAACAACAAAATATACAGGTGTTTGAGCAAATCTTTGCTTCCTAGTTCAGGCAATACCTTTAAAAAATCTCACAGTTTCTAATTAATGCAAACCTAGCATATAACATTCATCATTATCATCATCATATCAGCCGAAAACGTCCACTGCTGGACATAGGCCTCCCCCAAAGAGTGCCAAATTGACCGGTCCTGCGCCACCCGCATCCAGCGGACTCCCGCGACCTCATCAGTCCACCTTGTGGAGGCACCCACGCCGCGCCTTCCGGTACGTGGTCGCCCCTCGTGAACCTTTCTGCCCCAACGGCTATCGGCTAACCTAACCTAACCTAACATTAATAAAAGTTAATCAATAAATAATAAAGAGATACCAATCAATTAATCAATTAATAAAGAGATACCAACCTATTTATCTGTTACATAGACCTAGTGTTACCCAATAAATCATTTTTCATTTTTTCATAAACTAATTTAGAGCATGACATGTCATGGTGTATGTGTGTCATTCTGAGTACAGTGAGCACCAGATGTAGATACGCGTACAGGTCAAAATGATGTACCTACACACTGTATTACAAGGTATTAAGAGCTTGTTTAGATCACGTTGAGCTCTCTAGGCCCGGTACTTTTCTGCTTAGGTACAGTAAGGGAAATGTATTCGCATACGTACCACCGTAGAACCCTGTCGCAATTGACAGGCCGCTGTCACTCAAACTCGAGTGATATGTCACCTTATTGCGATGGGGTTCTACGGTGGTACGTGAATATATTTCCCTTAGGTACTGTACCTATCTATACCTTGTGAACTTCTGAATACGGACCCTAAGTACTTCACCGGGACGCTACAGCGACGTCGCTGGAGACGTAGGTATACCATGTGTGTGGTAGCCAACCTTCGCCAAGTGAGTTAACCTCCATACATTTCTATATGATTGGTTTGGATACCAGCCGGCCGCCGGCAGCCGGCGACATCGCCATGGCAAGCTATTAGATAAACCATGCGTATATGTAAAATAAACAGCATTCTTAGAAATAACATGTTTAAAGACCGTAAACTTGAAACCGAAGGTGTCTCCCGATCATCAATCAATCGGCTTCAAATATCCCGTTTCTTTATACCCCCGTTTCTTTTAGCCCCATATTAGCAAACAATTGGTCGTAAGAATTAAAACATCGGGTAAGTTTACACTATTTTATAGCTTCAAAAGACACTCAAATATCGACTTTGAAGTATGACTAACAGGGTTCAAATTGTAATTAGAGTCTGTTCATAAGTTAACACTATTTTAAATATGCATTTGTATTGAAATTCGTTCGAATATCAACTTTAAATACGAACAGATAAGGTTCAAATTGTAAAGGCGGTTGTCGTTTTTGTTTTTAATAATTGCAACCATAACAGCATATTGCATTCTTGCATATGTTTGTGCTAGGGAATGCAGAACCGGTTCCATCTGAAAGAACCGGGAAATTCGGGACTCACCAAAATGAGAACCGGGATTCCCGGTTCTTTCGGGATTTTCGGGACAAAACTTAATATTTATTCTTAAAATTAAAAACGCGATTAAAATATCATTATTCGTGATTAATTTTGTGGATAAGTTAGTCTTATCTATAGTATATAGGATAGGAACAAAAGCTAGTCATAAGTAAAACACATAGATAACTTCGATTCACGTTTTTAGGGTTCCGTAGCCAAAATGGCAAAAACGGAACCCTTATAGTTTCGTCATGTCCGTCGTCCGTCTGTCCGTCTGTCCGTCTGTCCGTATGTCACAGGCATTTTACTCGAAAACTATAAGGTGTATTTGAATAAAATTTTGAGGACAGGTGTATTTTGTTAGCCGCTACATAGTTTTGTAATTAAAATGACAAAAAAAAAATTGTTTAGGGGTGCACTCCATACATAAAACTAAAAGTCAAAAAAATTTTTTTCATTGTGACCCCCCGTGTGGCACATCAATCGATAGGCCTTTTAAAATAAATATAAGGTTTCTTAGCATTTTTTTTGATTAAGTGAATAGGGTCGGAGATAATCGCCCCGAAAGTCACTAAAATTCCGTCCCCCCCCACCCCTCAAATTTTTGAACGGTGTATTTTAAAAATATGGAAAAATTCATGGACATAGGGCTTATTAATTTCATTCACCGAAAATTGTTTTGAACAAGATCCGTTCAGAGGTTTTCAAGATATTGCTGAAAAACTGCCTTGCTCAAAGATAAGGACGTAAGTGCCGTAAAATTTCTGTGACGATACGACCTTTTTAATAGGCACGGAACCCTTCGTTTTGCGTGGTCCGACACGCACTTGGCCGGTTTTAATAAAAGTTTTTGAACTTGACAGTTTTTATTCTACCCACCAAAATTTCCAAATGTCTACAATTTAATGTTATTCATAATCATAACTAATAAAATAACAACAGCGACCACCAATTGAAACCTTTTTTTATATAAGTAAATTGCCTTGAACCTTGTAAACTTGCAAAATCAAACTTTGATGTGTGTAACTAATATTTTAAATTGTCCGTTCTTTCTCATATCATATTAAATCAACAATCAACATGTGTAATTGTGTGTATTGTATAGGTTTAGTTCGCAAGTGATAATTAATACTAACAGTCTTTTTGGTATAAAATTAACATTATTTTCATTACAGTGTAGGTACACTTGTAGTGCGGGGTAGGCGAACAGGGCGGGGGCCGGGGGGCAACCGACATATGCCAACATTGCCAAGTGCCAACCTAAAACCTAAGCATAAACGCCGAGCCACTGCTAAAAAATTGCCTTTTTGCTTTTAGCTGATATTTTGTTAATACTCTCGCTTGCATTAATAACTTGTACTTGCATTAATAACTTGTACATAGTATAAGTATAACATTTATTATGTAAACTTACTTTATTCTTTGTATATGAAACGAAAAAGTATATTTCCCGAAAGTCCCGAAAGAACCGGGACAAGGTTTTCGAAATACCGGAACCGAAAATCCCGGGAAATCCCGGGATTTTCGGTTCCGGTATTTCCCGGATGCAAACCCTAGTTTGTGCCCTATTTAGGGTGCAACCGTCTCTTTCATTATAGAGCGAATGAAAGGGATAGTAGTAATACCTACTAGATAGTTTTTATAGTTCTCTCGTTTTGGACTTTCTTAGGAAAGTTTTTTTTGTTTGGAAGAATTATTGAAAGGAATTAGTTTCTTATTTGCTATGCTGATAGTTAATGGAGATGAGAACCCACAACACTACATACCTACAGAGCAAGTAGTGGTGTTATTATGTCGCGAGTAAGATTATAAACTGACGGTGTTCATAATCTGACGGTAGCTTATACAAATAAAAAAGGCAAAAAACTGGGAATTTATACGTTTTTTTTTGTTTGATCTCAGAACTCCATCATTTATAAAAATCTTGAAAAGGACTTGGACTGGGCCGACTGTCATCAGGTCAGGATCAAGGTCAGGATGATGGGGTCCTGGAGAAATCGAGGGAAATCTTCAAATATTATAGGTCCAGATTTGGGTACTTTGTATAGTAAGGTGCATTTGCTCTTGAAAACCACCATTTAGTGAAGCAGAATTGATATCTGGTCAGGATCTGATGATGGAGTCCTGAAGGAATCGAGAGAACTCTTCAAATATTATAGGCAAACCTGTAGGGCTTTGGGTAATTTATATAGTAACTCGTGCATTATCTCTTGAGAAACACCATGTGGTAAAGTAGAACTGATTTGGTGAAGTAGAACTGATTTAGTGAAGCAGAATTGATATCTGGTGAGGATCTGATGATGGAGTCCTGAAGGAATCGAGATAACTCTTCAAATATTATAGGCAAACCTGTAGGGCTTTGGGTAATTTGTATAGTAACTCGTGCATTATCTCTTGAGAAACACCATGTGGTAAAGTAGAACTGATTTGGTGAAGTAGAACTGATTTAGTGAAGCAGAATTGATATCTGGTGACGATCTGATGATGGAGTCCTGAAGGAATCGAGGGAACTCTTCAAATATTATAAGCACACCTGCGGGGCTAGCGCAACTGACGCCGCACCGCGACTCGAGTCGGAAAGCTCTACCTCCCTTTTTCTAATTTGTACGGTGCGAGTGAGATAGGGGACGCTTAGTCGCGCGAGAAGCGACTGAGCAGCAAGTTGTGCTAGACGTGCTGTAGGGCTTTGGGTAATTTGTATAGTAACTCATAACTCGTGCATTATCTCTTGAGAAACACAATATTTGAATAAAAAATCTTTACAAAAAGTAATGATATCCCACCAAAAATATAAATATATGACAATGGGAGCCAAGTTCAATATTAAGAAGCGTGATGGTTGTCAACTTCACCGACAAAATGTAAGATGGTGCCAGTGTGTAGCAGATAAAACTATTTCCAACATAGTAATTTTAAAACGGTCACCCACAATTTAACATAGTCTTTATGTCCCAATTAACTACTGATTTGTCGGCGATACATATGTATACGTAATTATCTTTTTACGGCCACGCGTGCAGATGTCATGTGCAATAAAAATGTTTAGCGTTTGTGATGCCGATACGTTTGTTAAGCATTTCGTTAAATTATTAATGCGTTTATTTCGTTTTATTCGAAAATAATGTATACCTACACTCAAGAGCAAAAGTTTTGGGTACAGTTTGTACTGAAATTCTATACAAAGTGTACACGAAACTTTTGCTCTTGAGTGTATATACAAACTCATGTCTGCGTTCGCTTATGGTGCAGGCAGAGAATATGCAATTTAAATTTCTTACCACTTTCCTCACGGTAGGTAACGGCAACAGCATCAGGTAATACTTTGATTACTTATTCATTGACTAACTTCCACCCTGTTCTGGTTCTGTCTGAAAACCAGCGCTGTAGGTGTCTGTCTGACACCTCGGCACAATGCTGAGACAGTGACCGTTTCACTGCCGCGAAGACACACACAATGTGTCAATTGTATTGTATGTCTACTCCCTTGAATAAATGTCTTCTTTCTTTCTTTCTTTCACCTGCGACTTCGTCTGCGTGGACCCGGGATAAAAACTATCCTATAGTTTATTCTAGGCTATAAACTATCTTCGTGCAAAATTTCATCCTAATCGGTTGAGCCGTTTAAGTGTGATTGAGTAACGAACATCCAAACATCCAAACTTTCGCATTTATAATATTACCTCAGGGTTAGTAGGATATGAAAAAGCAAATCCATATATTAAGCACATTCTGTTGAAGACTAATTCTTCCGAAAGCTGATTGAGGCACTTTGTCATCCTGTTTTCAGGAGGGGAGAGAGGATTTCCACTTGCTGCGATCTTTAACTTTTCTTGCTTCTTTCACTTTCATGACATTGATAGGTTTATGACATTCAGGACATTTTTCCCCACGGGAACGTCAACAGGTAAAAGTTTGTTAGGCCTCTCATGAACTGGCGCAGCTTGGCCGCGGTGGTCGATGGCAAACTTTTCATTAGCTGTCAAATCTACTATTGACCGCCACCGCCGCGCCAATGTGTTGCAGGTCTTACCTTTTTAGTGTTGGTATTATGAGAAAGAAAATTCATTGAGGTATTCGACACTATATTTTTAAAATTAATTCTTCCGAAACTGAGTGTGGAAAATTATCATTGATACATATAATCACGCCTGTTTTCGGCCGGGTAAACATAGGTCACGGGTTATACGAGTAGGTTATCGCGGGCTGGTTTTTCACAACTCGACGTCATATGTCAATTATGCGTATTGGGTTGTCGGCACTCATGCCAACACAGTTCTATCAGAAAGCCTAGCAGACCCGTGTTGCCAACGACCTCCAGTTAGTGACCTCGGTGATCCGATGTGTTTGCGGTTGTGAGGACATGTCAGACTGCTGGAGGTCGTTGCTAACACAGTTCTACCAGAAAGCCTAGCAGACCTGTGTTGCCAACGACCTCCAGTAGTGACCTCGGTGATCCGATGTGTTTGCGGTTGTGAGGACACGTCAGGATGACGTGGGCGGCTATTTCAGGCTTTGCAGAGAGGACTGTAACACCAATTTCAGATTGCTTCTTGACAAATCTTGGAATCATACCCATGCGTGCTTTAAGGACTGACGTCAGATAAATACCGTGCTAACGCCGCGTGCATTTTAGCCGCTACTTTGCATGTTGCTATTGTTTTAGCAGCTACTTTTTGCCTATAAACTACAGGTTTCGTCCTACGGTTCAAGGCAAGCATGGGACGCGTCAATCACGTCATAATTAAAAAATCAATTCTGTACAGTTGACGTAAAATATATGTAGGTACCTATCCGTATTTCGCCTTATTTAAATTCAAATTATTTATTTCAGACTCATGTCCATATCATGTTAGTAGCAATAAAAATAAAAACTTAAAGAAAAGAAGACATTTATTCACTACACAAAAGACACACAGAGATAAAGGGAGTAGACATACAATACAATTGACACATATTGTGTGTCTTCGCGTCAGTGAAACGGTCGCTGTCTCAGCATTGTCTCAACTTATAAACTATGTTAGTTAATTAAATTATACACTGAACCTCTTGAGCCCATATGTAGGGCGTTCCAGTGTCTCCATACCGCGCAAGCAGGACTGCTCCCAAATCAGCTGAAGAAGGCTGTTAGAACTATCACGCACACGACGTATGAGGGATGCGGTTCTGTTTCTGATAATGGCACTGAAACCATCGAGCCGTGCCTCTGCGAACATCCCAGATGTGCTGCAGTAGCGTGGCAGTCCCAACAACCCTCTGAAGCCGTTGTTGTATTGAACACGCAGGGCATTGAGCGACTTTTTAGTGTAATTCGTCCATTTATTACAACGGAATGAAGTTTAAGCATATTATATGTCTCGCTCATATTTGGAACAGCTCAACTAGGGAAGTATCTCCACCTAACAGGCGACCGCGCCGTAATAACTTATCCTATTTAGATGAGGGCCTTTTCGGATACACTTCGATCCGGTGGGATCTTTTGTGCATTTGCCCTCTCCTTTATGCCTATTCCCAAGCTCGCTCCATCATTTCCACAAAACGGATGGTGCAGCTCAGCGGAAGCACCATGAATTCCTTTTGTTGCGGGTAGCCGTTACCGAAGTAATTCATTCTTTGTCTGGCAAGGGCACGACTTTCACACAGTAAGTGCTCCATAGTCTCGTCCTCCTCGCCACACTACAGTCTAAACTGTCTGTTAGTCCCATCTTGGCCAGGAGATTCTTGACCCGGAAGTGACCTGTGAACACCCCAGATATTTCTGAGTTGCCTCCTGCTGGATTTCCAGAGATTTTTGGTTCAAACCGAGTCCACTCCTTCTATAAAGAGCTTAGAGTGCGTTAGACCAGCCTAATTCCTCCATTCATCTTGGTGTTTGGCTTTGACGTAGGCATTTAAGGCCGACGTCATGGTCCCCTGCGATACGCCGACAAATGGTTCTGGACCCACAATAATAACTTAACTTTGGCCGTAATAACGTACTTTGTGTGTAGTTGGTTGTGTTCCAGCTCCCGAGGCTTCGGTGTGTTGAGAATGTGAGACCTGCATATGTCTCTAGCTGTCAACACAGTGAATTCTCAAATCAATAAAGGGTGAATCTTGTGATTCTTCTAGTGTCGCAAGCGTCTATAGGCGAAGGTTCTTGTTTACCATCAAGCAGGCCGTCTGCTTGTTTGCCGCCGTCGTATTATATAAAAAAACATACTATCTTTAGGTAGACTGTATAATTGTGAAGTATTAGCATGAATCGAACAATGAAAATGTATGAGAGTGTTCATTGCGTGTTACCTAATCATTTACAAATGAATTGATAGATTTAATTCCGCTTATGTTTACTAAACACAAGTTAAATAAGTTTCTCTAATATATGAGGTTCTATGATATTTTTAATAATGTAACTTTAATATTGTATTTTAACAATGTAATTTCTATAATTAATTAATATTAGTGAGTATACTCGTAATTTCTCTTGACATGTAAATGGGTTTTACAAATAAATGAGTATGAGTTTGCCAATACTACAAAGGAAAAGTGTGTGAGTTTGTAGCTTTATCATCATCATCATATCAGCCGAAAGACGTCCACTGCTGGACAGAGGCCTCCCCCAAAGCGTGTCAATATGACCGGTCCTGCGCCACCCGCATCCAGCGGACTCCCGCGACCTTTATCAGTCCTGCTAGCACAACTTGACTCTCTACTCTACTCGCGCGCGTGATAGACTATTTGTCACTTTTTGACAGCATTAATCAGAAAGTGACGGACAGTCTATCTCGCGCGCGAGTAGAGTCGAGAGTCAAGTTATACACTGGGCAGATCACTTACCACACCACATGTTACCAGGTAGCTTTTAATATTTTCAAAAACATATTTACCAGTAGGTATATAGAAAGGACCTTCATAATGGAACGTAGCATGATATTTGTTGGAAACAAATCCTATACGATCTTATAAATTCAAACTAGATAGCATGATCCTTATATTTGTGAGGACAAAGAGCATTCTGTTGCATCTTTTAATTATGCAACACGAAAGTAAATGTAAAGTGTAAGAGGGTACATGCATTTTGTCACTTTCCTAATGTACCTACCTTATCTAATGACACCAACAAAATGGCGGACGACGCTACGGGAATTCGCAAATCCAAACAATCCGTGAAATTACTAACACTTTCTGCAGTTTTTTCCTGAGTGAAACAATCAAGCTATAAAACCCAACCAGTACATGTATCGGTCGTTAATTACGTTATTATGCATGTTAACACTGTAGCCTGTTTGTTACATAACCGTGGTATGTAAGGTTAGGTTATTGTATGTTAGGAAAGCAGTGGCATATTATATAGAGGCCAAAAATGTGACCAAAGGGTATAGCCCTGTAAGGATGGCGAAACTTCCTTTGACGAGAAAGTGGTTTTCCTTTGGCTCGGATAATTGTCTTTACACACGTTGTAATTTGACCTAATTTTATTTGGATCATCAGGTTAAAACAAGCGAATTTGTAACATCTCATACATAGCCTTCCCTTTACTCTTGACATTGGTCTTGACATAAAAGTCTTATGACATTTTCTCATGCAAATTGGGTGAAATGGAAGCAGCAATGCGCTTTATTTACGCTTAGTAAGAGGGCTGTCCTCCCTGCTAGCATAACTTGACTCCTACTCGCGCGCGAGATAGACTGTCCGTCATTTTCTGTTTAATGCTGTCAAAAAGTGACAGATAATCTATCACGCGCGCGAGTAGAGTAGAGAGTCAAGTTATGCTAGCAGGAGCCGTAGCATGGTTGGCCTTATCACGCGACAAGTGACAAGATAAGAGCGTCCGTTTTATCGAACGGTGTCAGCCAGTGACGCACGCTCTATCCTATCACCTATCGCGTGACAAGGCCAACCATGCTACGGCTGGGCAGCTAGCATAACTTTACTCTCGACTCTACTCGCGCGCGAAATAGACTATCTGTCACTTTTTGACAGCATTAATTTGGTCAAAACTATCCTATATTTTAATCCAGATCCAGGCTATAAACTATTATAAGCGTGATTGAGTAACAAACATCCAAACATTTAAACATCCAAACTTTCGCATTTATAATATTAGTAGGATTAGTAGAATTATCCTTAGATTCCTTACAAACCACTTATCCGTGATCTCTGCCTACCCCTCTGGGAAAGAGGCGTGATTATATGTATGTATGTATGCATGTAGTAGTATTAGGTATGTGAGTACAAAGTTTCATGTTATTCCTGCAGGCTATTTTAAAGTGAGCGCCAAACTAGATTTGTATGGGGATCCGACTCATTAATGTTAAAGGGCGATATGTTTTCAAAAGCTGGATTCTGTGATGACAAATTAAAAGACAGATAGTCAACTATTTGGCATTTACGCGCCGATAAAACATAAGGGCGTTTAACTAATTATTACTATCGATTATTTTCCATACACCCACAAATAAAAAAACGGCCAAGTGCGAGTCGGACTCGCGCACCGAGGGTTCCGTACAAACCTGGTATATAAGTAAATTTTAAAAATATTTTTATTGTATGATGTAACTAAAGATTTACGGTTTTCGCAATTTTTCCTTTATCTGTGCTATAAGACGTTGCTTCGTACCAAATATCAAGATTCTGAGTTAACGGGAAGTACCCTGTAGGTTTTGATTCCTTTGCTAGTTTCGAAAATTTGCGGCATAAACAGCTGTATCTTTTGATTGAGTTGGCTTAGAAGTTTGATTTTTTCACAGCTCCAAGGGACAGTAGACTTGAGTATTTGATATAAATTTAAGCTTGATACCTTTACGCGTTTCTGAGAAAATGGGTCTTGACAGACGGACGGACGGACAACAAAGTGATCCCATAAGGGTTCCGTTTTTTCCTTTCGAGATACGGAACCCTAAAAAGCAACTAAAATCTTCAAGTATTGCCCAACTAAAAAACAAGTAAAACCAGCCAACCAACGGCACTTCATAACCATGTCTAATCCAGTATTTTTGATCATAAAACTCGCACGCGAGCGTTTCTTAACATTTTATTGTCTCCACTAATTAATATGCCGGGTTTTTTTTGTGGAGTGTCCAATCATGCAACTGGCAACATTGAAACACGATTGTCAGTTCGATTTGCGTTTTGCGCACGCGACAAACGGGGAAAATGGAGCTTTGCGGCCTTGGACTACAATCTTGGTTGGACACGTAGTTTTGCATTCCGAATTCTAATGTTTCGCGCGCTCGACGCGACACGACAGAGTGGCAATAAGCATACCGTCTGCCAGGGATCAGATACCGGTATTTTCACCATACAAAAATACCGGTTTTATATCGTTCAATTTCGTTCTTTGGTTTATAATATCATTTTGGAGCAGGCTGTCTAATAATACGAAAATGTTACCTAAATACATGATAGAGTCCTACATTAAGAGCCTAAAATAATTCAAAATATTAGACTACTTCGGGGACTTTTGAAAAAACCGGTTCCGATCTCTGCCGTCTGCACGGTTGGCAGAAGACGGCGCGCGAGCTGTCTCGTGGCGAGATAGCCGTCTCTTTCTAATTAGAACACTTAGAAAGAGACGGATAGTCTATCTCGCCTCGAGACAGCTCGCGCGCCGTCTTGGGCTAACCGTGCTGCCCGGCTAGCACGTTAATGTACCTACTGAAACTTCACGGTGTAACAATTTCACATAACAATAAAACGTATCATGATAGTAGGCATGGTAAGCAGAAACTGTCATAGAGCCAAGCGTTCCTGCTGGTCGATCACGTAACGCGTTGTACGCGCGTCAGGTAGATCTAAACGTCAATTTTGTTTGAAAATAAAAGAGTTACTTATATCACTCCATTCTGTAAGATGCCTTTTATGGTACCTACCGAGCTATAAATAGAGCAGAGTGAAAGATATTGGAAGAGGCCTTTGTATCGGATAGACACGCCCGCACTTCACAAAAGAGTTGTTGGCAATAATAAAAAATATCGAAATAAGTAAAATTAGTACATACAATATTTCCCTTTGAATTCCTAAATAAACGAAGAAACGCAAAAGATCTAAGCATCAACTTCTTAGATATTACAATCAGAATGGAAATAAAAGCACTAATGTCACTTTTTGCTGCAATATAACGTTTTACATCCAACTAGTAATTTCTCAATGCCCACATTAAGTAGTTGTATTTATATTTCAACGTCAATTAAAGCGGGAAAGATATAGTCTATGCCCACGCTCTATGATCTAGAAACAGCCGTTTTGTCTATGGAACACGGTCGTGTTTTTTTTTGTAGCCGGTGTTGCCAATTAAAAGAGAAAAAAGTAATTAGTAGTCGATGAATTCATTTTTAGAGTTCCTCATGTCCGTTTAATTAAATACTAATAATGATTGACTTACAGAGAATTTGCGGCATGAACTAGGGGTTGTTAAAAGTGCATGTATGTCGGGTAATGCATTTAATTTTGTCCTTTACTAGCAAGTAGGTATAGTGTGAGAGGGACGAATGTTTTATGCTGAAAATGGTGCCAGTGAAATGTTGTTTAGAGTTAGAGGGAAGAATGGTATCTGCGGCGGCACGATGAATTGGCATTGATGCATGGGCAGAAATATTAGGGGACATTCTTACACAAATCGATCTAGGCCTATAGTAAGCTCAATAAGGATTGTGTTATAGGTACTAGGCGATGATATATATATTATGATAGATATAAATACTTAAAATACGTAGAAAACATCCAAGACTCCGAAACAAATATATATTCCGATATTCATCATCATACAAATATTTGCCCTTATACCGGGATTCAAACCCAGGACCTTCAGCTTCGTAGGCAGCTTCACTACCCACTAGGCTAAATGAAATGAAATGAAATGAAATGAAATGAAATGAAATGAAATGAAATGAATTTATTTGCTGAGTACAGGTTACTTAAATATCGGTGTACATCTGAAATATTGAGATCAGCCATACTCTGCTTAGGGTAGCATGCCAAATTTTCAGTGAGAACTATGCATAATTAATAAATTTAAATAACACAGACACATATATTATATTTTAGGATTAGGTCAAGAAATAAATAAATTGATCTTGTTCTATAGATGTCAAGATTATTTAAATATTGATCTTATAAATAATCATTCAATGACAGAGTTTTAAATATTCGTTCACAGAGTAGAAACACATGTTACAAAGCCATAGAAACAATTTTCTTTTAAACGAGATGAAAGGAAGCTCCTTGATGTCCAAAGGCAATTTATTATATATTTATTTTATACACATATAAAATGGACTTCGAGCGGCTAACCGGAACCGGACAGAAGCTAGTAATAATAGCAACCTAGAAGGGTAGCAACGAGCAACAACTAATACTTGGTACACGCAGTTTATTTAAAACTATCAGTTGGTTTCAAGTCGCCTTCCGCACACTAAACTTGTCAAACCCCTCTGACACTAGCAAGGCTATTCTGTAACCCACCCCTCACCCCTAATCCCTAATATCTTGCCGCCTAGTTGCTTGACGCCTTGACAGGCTTAGAGCATACATAACTGGAGTAGCCTTATTTGCGTACAAAAAAGTCTGCCGAATTTGGCGGGGGCGGGGGGAGCATCTTAATAGGATATTGAAACTCAATTATATATATGATGGTGTGTCTCTGGTTCCATGGAGGTTGGGACGGATGCTTGTGTGGGACGCTACATGTGTAGACACACTGGCACCGTCTCACCTCCAACGGACTACTTCTAAAGCGGGTGCAGCGGCGGAAAACGCCGAAAATCTGAAATGTAACAAATATAGAGGCCTCGGCAGAGAGTACGATTTTGTACCCTTTGGCGTCGAGACCCTCGGTCCGTGGGGTCCCAGTGCGCATAAGTTATTTGCAGAAATCGCGAAACGTGTGGTCGATGTAACTGGTGACCGAAGAGCTGGCGGCTTTCTCGCGCAACGCATCAGCATTGCAATTCAGCGAGGAAATGCCACCAGCATCCTCGGTACAATGCCTCGAGGGCCTTTTTTAGATTTAACTTAGTTTTAATTTATCTTAGTTAATGTTAATTATAATCTTGTATTTTTATTTCAATATTTTTTTTATAATGTGAAAAAAAATATATATAGGTATATATATTAAAAGCTTGAAGTGGTTCAACGTTTATAATACGAGTATCAAGTGCTTACAGCAGCATGCGGGCATTTTTATGATCAGTGTTCTCTTACGAGGCGATTTTGTGATCGATCGTGAAATTGTCTTTGTATGATTTTTTGCACATTGTAAGGTTTTTTACAGAGGGGTAAGGTACTGAAAGGCTACTCCAGTTATGTGTGCTCTAAGGTCACAGGTGAAGTGATGAACGAATGAGCGAGTTCAGAATAAATCCCTACTACTACTTTATAGTAGATATCAGTTAGCTAACATCAGAGAAGCAAACTTACGTGGCACGTTCTGTACTTGCATTGATTTTATTTAGTACAGTGTTCTTTCGTTGGGTGTGGTGTGCAATAGAGCAAAGCTAGGTAAGCTACTTAACCTTACTTGGTCACATCACTATCAATTTGCTACGTTTTTTCGTTCTAATTAAAACATACAAACTATCTTTTTACCATAACGAGGCTTTGGTACACAACCATTGATCCGAAACGAGGGGTCCATGGGAACTCGTATGGACCAATAAATATTGAGCCCTATAAACTAGAATTAAGTATTCATTAAAGACAGGAGGCCACGCTTGGGTGGTTGTGGAGTTGAAGTTTGTGTTGTTTATAATCATAATGGTCAAATTATCTTGAAGTTTTATCTGCATACTGCAAAATTGAAAGGAATAGTAAGTAAATATAATTATCTGGCATCAATAAATTAAAGCACACTACAGACACCAACTTCCTATAGTTAGAATGATAGTTATGGAGTGCTGTCTCATTCCAACTACAGCAAGTTGTTGTGACATATTGCTAGGTGTGTAATGGCCTTAATTATCATCGAAAAATGAAAATTTGGCCAGTTAATGTGTCAGCTAGCAATGACGTTCTAAACGCGCATTTCAAACAGCCTTTAAAAGTAAGAAATTATGTTCCTGCCTATAACACATAGGTACAGCGCTGCTTAAATTATTCCGAAGACAGCTGGGGTTGCTAGTATCTCGAATGGCTGGCAAGACTACCCATAGCCCGATAATTCTAAATTCGAAAGTCAACCAAACAATCAATTAACGATTAGAAAACTAAAGTGACACATTTATGACACCAATACTAACCGCTTGTCAAAATAGACCAATAAAAAACCCGCAATCAGTTTTACACCCCTTTTCATAGAAAACCAAATTGGATTCCCAATCTGTGGTCCATATACTGTTTAATATCTCACAAAACCGTTCAGCCTCTAAAACAAATGACCCAGAGAATTTGTGATAAAAAAATACCCTTTCGGCGAGCTCTTTGAGTTAATTACTACGGCGTTCTCCCTATCACTCTCGCGTTAATTTATATGTGTTCATCTCGTTCTGTCATGAGGTTCTTTATTGTACTCTCGCCGGCGCCTCAAAGGTCGGGTCAAAGCGTTTTGTTTTTTTTTTCATTTTGTTTGCTTGTGTTGATTACTTGTGTCTGTAATAATAATGTTTAGAACTAACTAATTGGTGTAAATTTTTATTGAAAAATATTACCTACTCGTTCGTATTAAACGGTTGAAGACTTAATATTTTTGAATAATAGGTTATAATTATAAGACCAAATAGTGAGTTAATGATACTTTATTGAGTCCTCATAAGATCCATTTGGGTTTGTCTTATTATCTGGCAACACTTCAAAGTCGAATATTGTATTTTTTTGTGCTAATGAGTAGGTAACGTCATGGTTGACAAACACTAACTAAGGATACCACTTAAAAATGATCGTCTAACACCATAATATGGTATTATAGCTGTCTCATTTGTATTTTCTCTCGTTCTCTAATTAAATATTGTTTACCATATCTCGTAATTTCGATAAAATTAGTAGTAGGTACCTAAAACTTACAATACAAATACGCAATTGCTAATATTTCCAGTGTTGCCAGTTAAAGAAATACCTATAAATGTGTATCCGTCTCAAGATAGGTACTGTAACTGTATACTATACAAAATGGGAGATTTTAATTAAATGTTACCTTTTCAAATATTAATATTTATCTCGATGTTTCCAAGAATTTTTCACTCATGATCTAGATCAAGATAACACTAACACCAAAAAAATAACTAATTTGAAACGTTTTTTATTACTAACTAGGTAGGTATTTTATGCGTTCGGCGATGATTCACCGGTATTTTCTCACCGTCAAGCATGATTTGTAGTGGAAATCCGGACAATTTGACGGTATAGATTTCAGTAGAGCATCCAATATATAGGTAGTTCCTTTAGGAATGTTCAAGTTGCAAGATTTAAAAAGATAGGAATATTATTAGAACTTTTTGGAAACTTTCACGGCATTGTAAGGCAAGTTTTTGTTTCATTTACGAAGATCCTTTAAGGAAACATTTAAAAATAGATGAGAACTTTTCAGATATAATGTGGCACAACCTTGAACTTCTTATAGGTGTAACGCTACTAAATTTGTTGCATCATATTTACTATACACTTTTAGTTATTTTAACAACACCTTTTAATTCGGCACTAAAACTCTGCTCTCATCACGCAACCAACGCCTTTTCACAATAGTCTAGTAGAATATTAAATTATAAACTGGCAACCCACGTCGAAATTCGAAACAAAATTCGAATTCGTATTTCGAACGCCTCCCACGGGGTCAGCGGAGGTCGTACGAATTTTCTGGAAACAATTTAAAAGTCGTCACGGCCAATTGAATGAGTGAGTGAACGAATGAACCGGTCGGAGACAATCGAATGGATGAAGAAATCCCTTTAGTTGAAATATATTAGGGCCCTCGTGTGGCAATTAAATTCTTGACTTAGTGTTTTCTATTATTATTAGGTAATTTACACTAAGTTGAGAGAGGAAGATTGCTTGTGATGAACAAGCGTCCATGGATAATCTGCGATATCTGCTTGTTGCCAACGTGATAGCTATAGAAAACCGGTCAAATGCGAGTCTGACTCGCGCTCCGAGAGTTCTGTACATCCTTCCGAAAAAAAAAAAAAAACTGTTTTAAAATGTACAACTCAAGCCCTTTCATATGATACCCCACTTTGGCCTACTAACTAGATTTTTAATTTTTTTCACCCCCCTTACCCCAACTTATAGGTACTAACGTATTTCTTTCTTGTTTCAGGCTAAAACAGCGGCGCCACCCCGTCCCCCAAAACCCTCAAAATTACCCGAATCCAGTCCCCAAAACCCACCCTGAGTTTCTCAGATCCTTTCGGGCCTCCCGCGTCGTCGGACGGGGGGGGCCCTTCCACCCCGCAGCCCGCTATGACCACCCAGGAGGCCCTCGACCACCACCACCACCTAGGCTCGCAGACCCCCCACGACCCGAACTCCGCAAACTCCACGCCGACGAACGTGTCATCCAAGTCAGCGTTTATAGAGCTACAGCAGCACGGGTACGGGTTTAAGGGGGGGTATCAGCATCCTCATCATTTTGGGAGTCCTGGTGGGCAGCAGAATCCACACGAGGCCTCTGGGTTCCCGAGCCCGAGGTCGCTGGGGTATCCCTTCCCTCCTATGCATCAGAACACGTACGGGTACCATTTGGGGTCGTATGCGCCTCAGTGCTCGAGTCCGCCCAAAGATGGTGAGTGTTTTTATGAATTTCACCATTCTTATGTTCAATTTCAAAGTTAACGTTACAGTCGCGTGTATGTTGTTTTATATATTGCCGTTATAAGTTATAACTTGTAACGTATCGGCCTTAAATACAAGCCAAGTACATAAGTGCCGCACCTCTAATATGAAAGTTGTTTAAATCATCTTTTCATAGACGTGGCCCATGATGATGAAGAACTGAGAACCGTGAGCATCATAATATTCTACTAATATAGATTTTTGTCATTCAATCATGCAAAAATGGTACCTATAACGGATTTAGATGAAAGTAGCACTCCCCTGCTAGCATAACTTGTCTCTCTAGTCTACTCGCGCGCGTGATATACCTACTATCTGTCACTTTTTGACAGCATTAATCAGAAAGTGGCGGACAGTCTATCTCGCGCGCGAGTAAAGTAGAGAGTCAAGTTATGTTAGCAGGGAGGTCAGTTCATAATCTGGATTAAGGGCGGATTGCGCCAATTTACTATTATAAACCGATCAACGCTAAATATATCGCCTGCAGCTGTCAATCCATAGACACTTGTCAATTAAACTTTTCATAATAGGCTATTCTACGATTTTTTTATATATTTTTTTAAATGTTTGTATAGATTCGATGGTCAGCTGGTATTTTTATTTCCTAAAAATAATATCGCTTTAATGCAAATAATGAATGGTTGAAATTTGAACCTTTTATATTCGCGCCAAAAAGGCCGCTATCGTGACGTTATAACTCCAACACGAAACCACAGCCTACTAAGAAGATACTATGTGCAGAAACATAGAAACGTCAAATGTGCGTGTCGTTCTTTACGCCTTGGAGCCGTAGCATGGTTGGCCTTATCACGCGACAAGTGACAAGATAAGAGCGTGTCGTCTCGTTCTATCGAACGGTGTCAGCTCTATCCTATCACCTATCTCGTGACTAGGCCATCCATGCTACGGCTCCTGATTTTTGCAATTGGTATGCTGACGTCACAGAAGACAAAATGGCGGTCGGCGTTTTCGGTCACGTACTTACATGAACCTAGGATACTATGGACAGGCTATACGTGATGCCACAATCAGGGACGGCAACAAAGTAGTTAATACCCGTGGGGTGGCCATGTAACTAAAAATTACCCCATCGCGTCCATGTTTTTTTAAATAATGCGCTTTTATTGTAAGTAGTTTTTACTGAAGCTTTAAACATTCATTGCCTAGCAGGCGCTGTTCGCAGGCACTAGTAATATTCAGTTAATAACATGAAATATGATTCTAGTAACAGAACATGTAGGTAATTAATAGTCCTTGTGCAAGCGGCTTATCTGTGTTTCTTATCAGCACCACAAACTGTATAGAGTGATCAGCAAAGTTATCACAGGACGGCCCCCGAGCTGTGTTGCGGCAAGGTAGACTGTCCGTATCTTACCATTCTAAGCGTTCTTACTAGAAAGAGACGGACGGTCTACCTCGCCGCGACACAGCTCGCGGGTCGTCCTGATCTACTTAATTAATTATTATAAAGCCTGAATCACACTGGCGCAGCCTACGGTGGCGGTCCATAGTAAACTTGACAGATAGTGTCAAATTTACTATTGACCGCCACCGCAGGCCGCGCCTGTCCGTGAGAGGCTTTACTTAAGTCTCTTACAGACTGGCGCGGCCTGGCTGCGGCGGTCAGTGGTAAACTTGTCATTAGGCTTAAGGCGGATAAAATAATGATACTAAGGACCGAAATGAGACACAACCATATTAAAAAAACATTTATTTATATAAGGTTATCTCTATTTAGGTTAGGTAGGGGTCGCTTACTGGCCTTTGAATAATATTAATTTTGTATACATATTTCTCAATCCAAATACGCACATCCTCATTTAGTGGAAACCTAGAAAATAAAACATATTATTTTACATTCAATTTTCAAAGCATAGGGCTTATATAAAATTATGAATCATTCTATACCGTCGATCATCTTTACTTATCTATATCTATCGGTCTTACTAGCTGTCCACGCGTCTCCACCCGCGTATTAGAAAGAACCCGAGCGGAGGCGCAGATGCAGGATTTTTTGTTATACGATGAATAGTTCCGGAGATTACTCGCTACATAAAAGCTTTGCCTCTTTTTTATGAGTAAAGAGTAAATATAAGTATATAAAAATAGATCCCACCCATTTTATACGAATGTTATGTAATAACAAGTACGAGAATTTTGTTAAAGTATAAATTACCCGAGAAATGGGGTATTTTTAAGTTGTATTGGCTGATATCCCTAAAATGATTGCAAAGAAGCTAAATCGAGAAGACATTCTTATACCTGTCGCAGCTTACCATAAACAACCTACGTAATTTGGGCGGATAATTTGTCAACGAATATTTTCTTGTACAATGTAAACAATGATGTTATTTCTATTATAATCATCTAATTTAACAAGATTTTGAGCGTAATGTAATTTTACGATGCCATTTTTACGTATTGCGTATAAAGAAAAGTGAAAAATGTTCTACTTACGTGTGAAAGGTTATATTTTCATCAGAGTGTTCCGACCGGCTTTTACAGCCGAGAACACAGCAATAGACCATTTTTTTGGCACAGTCGGAACACAGGCACCTTATTGTAAGTAAAATAACTTTAATCGCGTCGATTTAAGTCAAATTAGCATTAAATAATTTAGGTTTTTCTAGCTATTATGCAGCCACACGCGCGCTTTGTTGGGCACAACCGTTGTGCCCAACAGAAAAAAAGTGGAACTATGACAAGGACAACGAATGATATATCTCTTTCTGTCACACTTATTGCGTTTCGTATAGCACCGTCGCGCTCGCTCGTGGTATTATTATTACCATAGCCTGTCCATAGTATCCTAGGTTCATGCGTACTTACAGAATTACTTATCCTGTGCTACAGATAATAAAACTACGATTTTAATTTTCAATTTCAAAACAAATCTAATGTTTTTATAACATAATAGTGTTATATTCGTATTTCTTATGGTGAAAACTATATAAAAACAATACTTTGATAATTTTGTGATGAAAATACCTACCTACACTATTCCGATTTTAACGAACATTGCTTACGGTTTGGTGGTACTTTAGTAATCTTTTTTATTTTTTTTAGATGCAATAAAGAATATTATTATTATTCTTCTTCCAATTAGCAACTTTTAGCTTACTTCTTAATCAGCTATGAAATTACGGAAGTTCACGCGGACGAAGTTACGGAAAAATATAGTAATGTTGAATGACGTCTGTTAAGGTTTATCCGATTAAGTAGAACCGAAAAAACAAAACTAACAAAAATTAGAAGTCCATCATCGCTCCTACTCTCATTTATAAAAAAATACAAATGAAAATGTTACCAACATAATTTCCAGGTGAGAAAATTATACCAAGAAAATAACGGTCAATATACGATGGAACTGAAAAGTCGAATTATAGAATAATAAAATTATGACACCGACTGTCACCCTGTAATTTTATTACGAAGTAACTGTTAACTTTTTTCTAAACCGATCATTATGGTGATTGCTGGGTTGTTAAAACTTATACGCGAGGCGTCAAGTTGCTAAGTAGAATATTTTCATGTGGCAACATTTTCTTTTTCGTAGTTCTTAAATTAAGAAAAAATATAAAAGGCAGTGTTTAATAATGTCAGAGACAAGTACAAAGGCCAGGCAGTGAAATGAATTATTGTAGTTAAGTTATAGGTACCAACCAAAATTGTGCTAGAGTCTGGTCAAGCGAGTCGTGACCACAGCATTTTTAGGGCTTCTAAGACTAAGACTTCGCTGTCCGTCCGTCCGTCTGTCTGTCACCAGGCTGTATCTCAAGAACCGTGATAGCTAGAGAGTTGAAATTTTCACAGACTATGTATTTCTGTTGCCGCTATAACAACAAATACTAAAAAACCGGCCAAGTGCGAGTCGGACTGGGGCTCCCATACAACAGACATGTTTCTTTGCCGTTTTTATAGATAATGGTACGGAACCCTTCGTGCGCGAGTCCGACTCGCACTTGGCCGGTTTTTTATCAAATTCTTTATATAGCACAACAAATTTACCTATGAAATAAACTGTCAGTTATAAGTAACTATTACTACGCCATACATTTTTTAAATTTGCCGCCATTTTTAAGGGACACGACTCGCTTGACAGACTCAAACGATTTATTCTCTTTTAGTTTGTATTTTAAGGAAATAGATGAAACACTTACAATGTTTGTGCACAAGCGGTTAAGACAGTTGCCAGCTTGCTTCTGGCTACAAGAGTTGCCAACTTCATCCACCCCCATATCAATCGAGGCAACTACCTATATAGTTACCAAGCAAAGTAGGGGCTTTGATTTTATTCAAATCAATTAATATTCAACAAATGACATCACGAATTAAACGTTAGCTACAGCCTAAACTACTAATTTTCACACTACAAATCCCTATTCTATTCTTAAACAACCCCGTCAAAACACGCCAGTTATACCAGTATTAAATATTTAATCACGTTCGCGGCACTACAATTTAGCCTCGAGTGAATTTTTTAGCGCGGCAACCCAGCACGACGCATCAAACTTTAACGTCAAATCCATACGGTTTTAGAAGGTGCATTTTGAATTTGGAATGAGTTCGGAGGATTTTGAATTGTGAATGGGTTTGTAATGCGTTGGTAAAATTTAACTTTATTATAGAATAGAATAGAATAGAAGATAATTTATTTCAGTATAAGTACACAGGAACACAGTAAGTAATACAATTACAAAAAAAATAATGAAAACAAAGGAAAAACTTATGAGCTAATTGTATGCTAATTGCTGACCTATACTGAAAAAGATTATTCTTGCAATGAAGTTATAATGGTTATTCGTACCCTGGTCAGCCGACATGAAGACCTTTATGAGAGCCCTGTCGTCGCGGCTGGTCCACGCCTCAGGGGACCCCAGAGCTGGCGCGTACTTTTCCCAAAGGATCGCTCTGGCGGTCCAAAGGGGAAATGCCGCCAGCATCATGGGGTCCATGCCGCAGGCGGAACTTTTAGACGTCTTTTTTTTGTAATTAGTTTTAAATTTTTCGTTTAGTTTTCAGCTTATTTTATCCTTAGTTAAGTATACTCAATTAATAACAATCTGTATCTGGTAATGTTTAATGCAAATAAATATCCTTCTAAAACATTCGTTACTTACAATTAAAATCGGTATACCTATTAGTTACTTACAAATTGTATTTAGGTACCTTGACAATTTGTCAACCTAACAGACAATTTATCCTCCAATTTACAAGATGGTCACTAGGTTACTGTCGAGGCTGAAATGTACCTATAGTAAATTGTCATTGTCAGATGACAATTTTACTGTCAAGATGGTGAAACAGGAATCTCGACATCATTCTCAAAAAGTCAATTAGGTACGTATTGTCAATATCACAATAACAAACACAATTGAAAAAATTGACAATTCGTACATTGCAAAAGTATAGGTATATCTGGCTTCTATTTCATAATAATATAACTTAACTTGAATTGTCATAATGACAAATTGACTTACATTGCTGGGTCGATAAGTAATAATGCTGTCCAGCAACCACCTTTGCTTGCTGACACAGCAATGTATGTGGAATTGTCATTGTCAGGTGACAATTGTCAAGATAGTAACATGGCCTGGTGATCTGTACACAGAAAAGGAAATCTTGAGACTTAGGAAATATTCGAAGATTTATATTCTCAAAGTAAGTACCTAACAATTTATAATAAGTACGGGGAATGTATTCCCCCAACTCCTTCAGACCCAAATGGAACACTCCAATCTCACTCAAACAACCTTCACATAGGAAAGCGGGTTTAGAAATCAATTTGGGAAGGCATTGTAAAATCGACCTTGAAGCATTGACCGCGCGAGAGGAAAACGAACGTCGGAAAATATTAATTTACGGTTCAATTTCCTTTGCACGATAGGAAGACCGTTTTTTTTGCGTTGCGTGTTATATCGAACGCGATTCGATATTTGAAATTTTGTTAATGAATCATTGTGTAGGATTATTATAAATAGAATTAGATCATATTCGAACTAGGTATTTATTTAAATTAAATGTTAGAAATGGATGGAATGGATCATTTGACACATCAGTATACCTAGATATTTTTCTAGCAGGAATGACTTACTGTAAGTGACTGACAAAATAAAAACATCGACAGTCCTGTTATCGATAAGTATCACTTCAACGTGATATATATAGAGTAATAGGGTGCGTTAGAAAATAGAAAACTATCAATTTATTTATATTTTACATACTTCAGAAAACAATTTGCAATACTTTCGTAACTTTCTTTCTTCATGTCACTTAATTAACTATCCCATAACTCACTCCATAAAACACACACACACACACACACACACACACATACACATCGAAATTGTCTTCCAAATCTACGCAGAATGTCATAACATGTAGTTTTCCCAAACCCATTTTTGGTCAAACAATTCTATCTCTGTATATGGTTACAGTCTTACAGTGTAGGTGCACGCGGCGTCTAGGTAGGTAGCCAATATATGTCTGTGGTTGTATGTACGTCTTGTCGTTGAAGTAGCATGTACTTATCGATAGCAGGATTGTCGATATTTTTATTGTGGCAAGCACTAAACAAATGTTGTTCCTGCTAGAAAAATATCTAGGTATACACATCAGACTCAATATCACTAAAATGCAAAACAATAATGATACATTATAAAATAAAATAGGTACTAAGTAGTTAGGTTAGCTCCTACTAGACCTTAATTCTGAAGAAAATAACCACTTACATGGCCACGTCCTAAACTGCTAAAGTTACTTAATTTTACAAAAATTTGTAACGAAAGTAGAATGAGAAGTATAAAAGAGTCATAATTATTCAATTGTCGCTATTAACATTAGTGACAACATAAAAAACATAAATTCTTAACCTAATTGCCCACTCCTAAGCATATCAACTCATTATTCTATTAACTTATTTACAAACTGTTAATTCAACCCAAGTCTTTCACTAAGATTTATTAGTCTGTGGTGCACAAGCGTAAATACACCTTAACTAAACTGCATAAAGTCCTTTACAACTACGTTCATAAAATTGACCAGTTTCACTAGGATTTAAAAAGCAAATAAATTTCGCCTTTAAGTCAAAGCGATAAAGTCCCTTAAAAAAACACACCCGTTTTATTATTAATTTCTAAATTGAAGCAATATGGACCGTACCGCAACTGTATAAGAACGCTATAAGCGGCATGTTTAATTTTGTCACATTTGAATTTCGAATCTAATAACTTGAAACTAAAAATTAAAACAATTGCCTGTTTTAACTATGAAAGTGGATTTAATCTATTGTGCACCTTAATCCAACGACATAAAGTATCTGTGAACGACTTAAAAAATGTTGTTGTTTGATAGACCAGTTTATAAAGAGCTGTGTTTCATCATACGTTGGTACTAGCTTAAGTTCACTTTAGAAGGGTTGAGAGACCAAGATTATCTGGTTATGAGAAATTAAAATTTATTGTACCATTTGAATTTGTACAATTGCTTGTAATATGATGATGAGGGACCCATAATCATTGGTCCAAAGAGTTAAATAAGCATCATTTATTATTGAGTTTGTTTAAACAACTTGATTATTGAGTTTTCTTTGCTTACGGCTATTTTATACTATATTAAACAGTCGGACAGAGAGTTTAAGGCAATCGTTTGTGCAAAGCCCGAATGACGGGAGAAATTATGTGTTGACGTCTCAATAGTGCGAGGACACACATTTTATAAGTCCATAAAATTTCGATAGAAAGCACTATGTAATGGACCACCGTTACGAAATTCAGAAAAATTATAGGTACCTAGTTGTAAACAAAGTTAAAATGAGCTGTTTGTATTTTTTTTTAATATTTTATATAATTTTCGGAATAAACAGTTAGTATTTTTTCTATATTTTCCGATTTTAAACTCCGGGTGATAAAATCCATTTCAGCCAACTACAGGATTTGATCAATAAAAAAACCTGAAAGCATATAGTGCACAGCACTACGGTGGTATGGTTCAGTCCCACCCTACCCCCAGAGGTATGGCTGGTTTATGGTGGGTCTGACATGCCGTCATCCGGGCTTTGGATTTATTTTTACTACTACTACTGCTATTTCTACTAGTACTACTACTACATGTGTGTAGTGTAGTGTGTGGTGTTGTGTTCCTAGTTGTGTCATGGTCGCCAACACTCCCGAGGCGCTGTGTAGAGAGTAAGGGACCTGCATATGTCTCTAGGCTGTCAGCACAGCGAATCCTCAATTCAATAAGGGTCGGCCACGCTCTTGCGATTCTTCTGCAGTTCGGTGTCCGTCCACCATGTCTATTAATTACGTGAGACGTTATTAGAAATCTTTCTGATACCCCGGATGAGATGTGAGATTTAGCTCATCCCCCTCCCCATCGCCGAATCTCAATGGTGATTTATCTAAATGTGTTCCTAATGTAAATATGTTAGATTTATTAGAAAAAGAAAAAAAATACCTACTTGCTAAAAAATAAAAAAATGTTTTACTAAATTAAATATTTTTTCTCGCAATATTAGTACTCCCTCGCAATATTAACCCTCCATCAATCACCGCAAAGTAAGATTAGATGAGATTCGGCTCGACCCCCTCCCCCCTTGAAAGTCTCACGTAGTTAATGGACGCCCCCTTAGAGGTTCTCAAGCCATCTGAAAGTCATAGATGAGGGATCATCAGGATTTTAACCTTCATATTGCATTCGATTCTTGCAATCTTTAGTCAATTAATTTTTAAATTGTGTTTTAATAGTTTTTTTAACATTAACTGATTCTTTTAAATGTCTATTTTATTAATTCGTTCATTAATTACGAAAGCATACACCAGTTTCATATTTAACCCATAAATGTCTTAATATCAAAGGTCGGCAAACCAGTTCGAACGCCATAACAGGTTAAAATTCAGGTCAGGAGTCAGGTAACTTTTCATATTAATAAAGTTAACTGAGAGTTATGTTTTTAGGGTTCCGTAGCCAAAATGGCAAAAACGGAACCCTTATAGTTTCGTCATGTCCGTCTGTCCGTATGTCACAGGCATTTTACTCGATAACTATAAGGTGTGTTTGAATAAATAATTGAGGATAGGTGTATTTTGTTAGCCGCTACATAATTTTGTAATTAAAATGACTAAAAAATTTTTTTCGGGGTGCACTCCATAGGTACATAAAACTGAAAGTCAATTTTTTTTTCATTGCAAGCCCACGTGTCATCAATCGATAGGCCTTTTAAAATAAATATAAGGTTTCTCAGCATTTTTTTTGATTAAGTGAATATAGTCGGAGATAATCGCACCGAAAGTCATTTAAATTCTGTACCCCCTCTAATTTTTGAATAATGAATTTTAAAAATATGAAAAAAAATCATGGACATGCTTATTACATTCTTTCACCGAAAATTATTTTGAACAAGATCGGTTCAAAGGTTTTCGAGATATTGCTGAAAAAATGCTTTCCTTAATGAAAAGGACCTAAGTGCCGTAAGATTTCTGTGACGATACTACCTTTTTAATAGGCACGGAACCCTTCGTTTTGCGTGGTTTAACACGCACTTGGCCGGTTTTTTGATATTATTACCTACTCATATTTACTGTACGGTATGCTAACTGCCCATAGCAAACAAGTGGAATTAAAAAAAAAACCCAACTGCTTTTTTGCCAATATTATAGCCTATGTCACTCCCACGATTACGAGGAATCTAACGACACCTCATATGTCCAAATCCGTCAAACGGTTTAGGCTGCATGGTGTGTCAAAGAATAAGACATACACACATAGATACATACATACACCCTCTTTTTCTTCGGCAGTCGGGTAAAAACACACGTAATGTTTACATATTTTTGAGGTGTAACGCGTTTACATGTTGACGAGGAAGGTACTGTCGGCAAAAAGAAAACGGTTCAAAACGGACAAGCTGTGTTGAGTGTATCGCCCAGTGCGTCGGGAAGTATACTCTACTATTTTTTTTATAATATGGATTGTTAGGAAGGATTTTTAGAATAGACCTAGATGTGAAGATATTACTAAATCCGGTGTTAGTCAAGAACCTATCCTCGGACCACTCTTATTTGAGCGTTTAAAAAAAAAACCGGACAAGTGCGAGTACAACTCGCGTGGTGAGGGTTCTTTGAATACTTAAACTTCTTATAGGTTTTCCTGTAATCTTTAGGCATGGAACTATTTTCCATGTTTTTTTCAGAATTTTAAGCCTGCCTAGTAGTTTCGGAGATAAGGAGGGGGGGGGGGGGGATGGTCAATTTTCGTCTTTTTTCCTAAATTACTTCCTACACCTGTATTTCATCATCACTTACCTTTGACCTGATTTGTAAACACTAAGCTCTGAATTAATTAATTGACCAGCGACCTCTCCTTCTCATTAATTAGGTTTTCTTACGTATAAGTTATAATTATAAGTTAAATTTTATGTTCTGTATCTCTCTCTGGGTGCCCTGAAAACCAGCGCTTTTAGCATAATATTACTGCTGGCATATTTATTTTTTTGCGGACAATCTTACACAAATCGACCTAGTCCAAAGCTAAGCAAAGCTTGTATTATGGGTACTAGACGACGATAAACATACTTTGAAGTTACGCATAAGTTATTTGCAGAAATCGCGAAACGTCTGGTCGATGTAACTGGTGACCGAAGAGCTGGCGGCTTTCTCGCGCAACGCATCAGCATTGCAATTCAGCGAGGAAATGCCGCCAGCATCCTCGGTACAATGCCTCGAGGGCCTTTTTAGGGTTCCGTAGCCAAAATGGCAAAAACGGAACCCTTATAGTTTCGTCTTGTCCGTCTGTCCGTCTGTCCGTCTGTCCGTCTGTCCGTCTGTCCGTCTGTCCGTCTGTCCGTATGTCACAGGCATTTTACTCGAAAACTATAAGGTGTATTTGAATAAAATTTTGAGGATAGGTGTATTTTGTTAGCCGCTACAAAGTTTTGTAATTAAAATTACTAAAAAAAATTTTTTTAGGGGTGTACTCCATACATAAAACTAAAAGTCAAAAAAAATTTTTTCATCGTGAGCCCACGTGTGGCACATGAATCGATAGGCCTTTCAAAATAAATATAAGGTTTCTCAGGATTTTTTTTGATTAATTGAATACAGTCAGAGATAATCGCCCCGAAAGTCACTAAAATTCTGTCCCCCCCCCTCTAATTTTTGAACGGTGTATTTTAAAAATATGAAAAAATTCATGGACACAGCGCTTATTAAGTTCATTCACCGAAAATTGTTTTGAACAAGATCGGATGAAAGGTTTCCGAGATATTGCTGAAAAACTGCCTTCCTCAAAGAAAAGGACGTAAGTGCCGTAAGATTTCTATGACGATACGACCTTTTTTAATAGGCACGGAACCCTTCGTTTTGCGTGGTCCGACACGCACTTGGCCGGTTTTTTAGATTTAACTTAGTTTTAATTTATCTTAGTTAATGTTAATTATAATCTTGTATTCACTTTTAATAAATAAACATTCATTCATAAACATACTTATATAGATAAATACATACTTAAATACATAGAAAACATCCATGACTCAGGAACAAATATGAGTGCTCATCACACAAATAAATGCCCTTACCGGGATTCGAACCCAGGACCTGTTGCTTCGTAGGCAGGGTCACTACCTTATGTAATTTCTTTGTCACACCAAATAAACATACTTTTCTATTCTATTCTATTCTATTTGGGCCGTAAAAAGTATAAAACTAATCGTGCTAGCTGGGCGAAGGCTTTCTACGCGTGTCCAAAGTTGTCAGAAAAATAAGTTGATAAAAAGCACCTACTTGGACCCTCGCCCGCGGCGTCACACGGGGGGCGGGGTCCCGAAAATCGTAGAGCAGGGGTGTGTCCTTAGCCCAAGGTACCCTGGTCCCCTTGACTGGTAGGCACACAAGTGCTTGAGGTGAGCGACAGCGTGAACTTTCCTTTAGAACGTTTTTGGGACTACATGGTTTACAAAACCATTTTGCTCAAAGAGTGAGCATTGCCATCCAGCGTGGCAATGCTGCCAGCCTTCTGGGCACACTACCCTCTGACAGCGATTTGAACCAAATTTTTTATCTTTAAGTTTTAATTTATAGTCTTTTTTTGTCTTTGTAGGTTAAGTTGTTGTTTTATTGTTTGTTTTTATTATCCTTGTTCTTTTCAATAAAAAAATAAAACTACTGATTTTATGTTATTGTTGCTATTAATGTTATTTGATTACCGGTTAGCCCGTGGGTAGTAACGCTGCCTACGAAGCTGAAGGTCCTGGGTTTGAATCCCGGTAAGGGCAAATATTTGTGTGATGATCATGAACATTTGTTCCTGAGTCTTGGATGTTTTCTATGTATTTAAGTATTTTGTATCTATTAAATATATCGTCGTCTAGTACCCATAACACAAGCCTTATTGAGCCTACTATGGGGCTAGGTCGATTTGTGTAAAATGTCCTCTAATATTTATTTATTTATTTATTGCTAAATATTCCACCTACTACTAGCACTACTTTAATTTTACGTAAAATAGCTGTGAATAATACTTTTTTTTTACTTTTTAAACTAATCTTAACATACGACGACCTCTGTAGCCTGTAAGGGCATTTATTTGTGTGATGAGCACGAATATTTGTTTCTGAGTCATGGATGTTTTCTATGTATTTAAGTATTTATTTATCTATATAAGTATATATATCGTCGTCTAGTACCCATAGTACAAGCTTTGCTTAGTTTGGGACTAGGTTGATTTGTCCCCGAATATTTATTTATTCATTTATTTATACTTTCATAATACCCATTTGGGGCAGCTAAATAGGTATAGTAGATATACCTCTACCCTGAAAAGATTTTAAATAGGACTTAGATTGCATAAGCATGCAAGTGACGACGATGAATAATTCCATAGAAAATTAATTGACAAAAATAAATTCAAACGGAAACCTAAACTTAATTTAAAATAGGTATGCTATTTAAATATGCTATATAGTTGACAAGAGTCAAAATTAATTATTCTTACATTAATTGACGTTATAACAATCAACAAAAATCATGAAAATACTGTGAAAACATTACGCTTTTATAAAGATTTTTAAATACATAAAGATGAAATAATCACTTCGTTATAAAACGTCACTTGTTCCCGTTTCCCTCTTAATAACAGAGATTTTTTGACGTTTCATAAAATGTTGTTGATTTGCCTAATGTAGTGAAAATGCCTTTACATCGAATATTTGACAGCTATCATCCCAGTACATTTACGTCATCATATGTCATCATTGACGTTTATCGTACCGGGATGGCGGCTGTCAAATATCGGCTTAAAAAAATCTTAACATAATAGTAAACCATTTATTTCAGGCATCTACACTTATTCTGGTTTCAATGTTTAATATCACTGAAACTAATATTAGAAACTTATTTTTAATTTAATTTAGTTAATGTTCATCATCTTGTATTTTACTTAAGAAAATAAATGTCTGTAAAAAAAAACAAGTACGATTAGAAAAAAATAAACTAAATAAAAATATATTGTGCTCGAGTCGATTTTTTTGTCCGTAGGTATAATAGTTATAAATATGTATCTTCAAGTCTAACATAATATGGGTACATACATACAGTACAATTTTAAAATTAAATACTAATTATTTAGGCGACGATACAACGTCGATGAGTAAGTGACTGTGTCTAGTAAAAGGGACCACTTTGAGGATTTTAGTTTCCGAGTTATATGCATTATTAAAAATTTGTCGAAAATTACGTAATCTATAATTAATAGCTTAAATATCATAAATCTTTAATGATAGTAAATTAACTTGGTACCAATCATTTCGTAACTTCCTAGTAGAAGTGTATTTTTCACGAGCATAAACTTTAATTTTTTTTTTCATTTCATACATTTTGCCTATTGCATGTTTAAAAATGTATAAAAAAAAAAATTATTGCACCTAGGAAAATTATTATTTTTTCACTGAATAGCTAATTTTACCTAGTTTTAGGAAATATTAATAACTCCATACCGCCACAGTGATCCCTTTTCCCAGACACAGTCACAAATGATTTAAGACATAAGACATAAGATATAAGACATAAGACATAAGACATTTATTTAGCAAACATGTTTACACGTAGTATTATAAGTACCAGTCCTTTATTCTAACACTTGTCACCCCGACTGTACTACGCATGCGCCTCAAGCGAAACTCCACGAAAACGTAAAAAAACCGGCAATTAAAAGTGTTTGACGTCTGTTATTAGCATTAACGCAAGCCAGGTGTGCCCGGGGAAATAAAGTTTTTACGACTTTTACGGAAAACTAGCCGGCCCCGCGGCTTCGCTCGCGTTTTACGAAGAACTAGCGCAACTGCGAAGTCGCGTCGCGAGCGACTCCTGTCTCACTCGACTGAACTTAATGACTCTAAATTCAAATCTGTCGTAAAACAGACACTTATTTGAAAAGCATATTATAAGATAAACGACTACATCATGGATTTGGCAGCGATAAAATCCTGCACTAGAAATCTATCGCAAAATAAATAGGCTTTCTACTGTAGCAATGTAATTTTAAAATTTTATAATACTCTGATACTGAAATGATATATTGTATACTGTTTTGAAAAACTTACACCTCGCCGAGTTTTTTACGCCGGTTCTTCTCGAGGCAGAGGTTTACTTTCCGAACCGGTGGTAGTTTAGCGACATTCATAGGTGCATGTAATATGCCTAAATTGAAGAATAAATCACTTTGACTTTCACACTGGCTTATTAAAAAAAATGGTTGTCTGTAAAGTCGTTTTACAGACGATAATTTTACGTGATAACGTCATAAGAAAACATTGATGAAAAATTGCATACTTTTATTCACGATATATTTTCGGGTGAGGGTAAAACAAGTTACAGAATAGTGGGGCTGGCGCGGTGTCAGCAAGTGAAGCAACGGGAAAAAACCCTCATTTCACTATCTTAGAGGATGACTTTAGGGATAAAAAGTATCCTATGTTCACCATCAATAATCAAACTGTCTTCAAGCCAAGTTTCACCTATATCAGTTCAGCTGCTTAAAAGTGACAACGTAATAAACATACAGACATACAGATACTTGCGTTTATAGCATTAATTATGGATTAAAAGACTTTAATGAAAGTAGCGGTATCCCTACTTGTACAAATAAACGTATACCAATAGGATACAAAATTAAAGTTAATATGACAAAAATAATCATATAAAATAATCATTTATTTACATACGGTTTTAATACTGCATTAATGCTAAGTAATTTATGATTATTATTAAAGGTAATTATAAAATCAGTACTTAATTTAACTACGTAAGTTTTAGATAATCATTGCTTGTGTTGATATCCTGTTAGTGAAGTTAGTGCATTTAGATAGATTATCACTTTATTCATATGCAGAATATCCACAATTTACCCCCTACATGGTTTTAACATAAAAGTAAAATTTTATAAAAAAAATACGAAAAGTTGCATTATCACTTTATTCATATGCAGAATATCCACAATTTACCCGCTACATGGTTTTAACATGAAAGTAAAATTTGATAAAAAAATACGTAAAGTTGCATTATCACTTTATTCTATATGCAGAATATCCACAATTTACCCCCTACATGGTTTTAATATGAAAGTAAAATTGGATAAAAAAATACGAAAAGTTGCAGTGACAAAAAACCGTCCACAAGTGCAGTCGGAGTCGCCCACCGAGGGTTCCGTACAAAATTACAAATGTATAGTTTCAGATTTTTCCCCCCCATCATGACCATTTGTGATATTTTTCTATGTCCTATTCTGATATATAAGGTACATAACTGGAAAGTTTCATATAAATTCGTCCAGTAGTTTTTGAGATTAAGTGGAACGTACATCCATCCATCCATCCAAACTTTCACGTTTATAATATTAGTGGGATAGGATGTATAGTCAGCAGCAGAAGTAGCTAAGTGGGCCGGGTGTTCAAAATGACCTGACACGACTTTATTCTTAAGAAATTAAGAGCGTGTGTAGGTCATTTTGAACACCCGGCCCGCTTAGCTACTTCTGCTGCTGACTGTACTTACCATTTTTTTTACTGTTGTGGACTACCGTATTGCAAATGAATTGGAAACCAGTACTCGTAAGGTTGCCCAGTAACTCAATAATCTTCAAAAAAAAACTAGTTTTTTTTTCCTGCGTGAAGTGGATTCGAAGTGTCTTAGTTAAATTTTTTAACTTATCAATAGCATCGGTTTTAATTTAGTCCTTAGCGTAATTAAAAATAATAATTTGATTCCCAGAGCTTTTAATACATGCTTAAGGTATGCAGCTCTTTATGGCTTTTTTTATTATTTTACTTAACAAAACGGCTTGGCTTTACTTTCTTACTGCCAGTGTAGACGGGCGTTTACATTTATTTTACTATAAATGGCAGTCATCATCATCATCATCTGCACTGCTGGACATAGGCCTCCCTCAAAGAGTGCCACGATGAGCCGTCCTGCGCCACCCGCATCCAGCGGACTCCAGCGCACCTTTACCAGGTCTTTGGACCCGGGTATGTCCTAAAACTACGACCAAGATCGCCGGCGGATGGGCAGCAGCATCCCTGAAATCAGGACACCTCAGTAAAAGGCAGTCGCTTTCGCAAAACTAGTGCCTACGACAAGTTTCCCCGGGCTCGTTTAGGGTACAACCAGGAAAACTCTAGGGGGATACTCTGATACTGTTTTCACGCTTTGTGCCAAAATGCCAGATTCGCAGAATGACAGATTCGCAGAATGCCAAATTCGCAAATTGCCAGATTCGCAAAATGCCAGTTTCCCAAAATGCCAGTTTCACAGATTCGCATTGTGCGAATCTGCCATTCTACTAAATTGCGGATCTGGCATCCTGCGAATCTGGGAAACTGGCATTTTGTCAATCTGGCACAAAGCGTCAAAACCCATTATGACAAAGACGTTTTCCAATTTTTTCTGTTAGTTTTTTTTATTGGTAATATACCAATTTTTTTACTGTTTTCGACTACCGTATTGCGCAACCAGTAAGGTTGCACTGTTAGATTAGATTAAATTGTATCTACAACAACATCGACAAATTTATCGACCGCATAAAAAATTAACACTGATTTCTACTCTATTAGTCCTGTTCCTTATGTCATCGGCACTCAATCGTCCGGTCCCTAATAATTATCCTCACTATGAAATGTCACATCTATGGAACTTGTTATCGATAAATTAATATCAACAGGAAGTCCCTAGTTAATTGGCATTTTTGCTACCAACTGGAGCTTCTGCCTAATGATAATGATTATATTTTAATGAGTAATTATAAAGCTTGCCACACACAAAGCAATTAATACATAGGCAGGATTCCATGGTTTGTTTTGAGACATAAGTATTTGACTAGCTTAATTACTTTTTTTTTTGACTTAATAATAATATTTATTCATCCACAATTGTTACAAATTTCAAAATAACAGTTCATGCCTTTTTTAACCGACTTCAAAAAAGGAGGAGGTTATATGTTCCACTGTATATATATATTTTTTTTCTGGATTAAATCTCTATTTATTATAAGTGTGAACAATACAATGATTAAAGAAGAAAAAACTTAAATAAACTAAATTAACCTAAAATTAAGATGATAAAAATATTTTTTTTTTTTTTTTTTTTTTATTTATTTAAGAAAAAAGAAATTACATTTTATAGTTTTTATATTAATAAGATAATAAAAAAAAAACATTGGATGGCAAACAAGTGTCTGAGGGGACACTGTAGCCTAAAGACGCTTGAGATTCTTAGTGTCCCCCAAGCGCCAATTATCCAAGTAATTATTTCCATCTTATTATCAGCGGTTTGTGAACACATTTGACTCTTTAGGGTTACGTACCTTTAGAGAACCCTTATAGGATCACTCGTGTGGCTGTCTGTCCGTCTGTCACAGCCGATTTGCTCCGAAACCACTGGACCGATTGAGTTGAAATTTGGTGAACATTATGTAAATTGGTGACCCAAAGATGGACGCGTAAAGTAAATTAATGAATTCTGAACAAGGTGGCCACTTTTGGGGGGTATCCTGGAAAATGTAAAAAAAAAGTTTCGCAAACTGTGTTGTCTGACATATCAAACGAAAAAGCAAAAACAGATTTGAAGTAATTTAGGAAAAAAGACGAAAATTGACCATTCTCCTCCTTATCTCCGAAACTACTAGGTTTAAAATTCTGAAAAAAATATGGAAAATAGTTCCTTACCTAAAAATTACAGGAAAACCTATAAGAAGTTTTTAATAGGCATGGAACCCTTCGTTTTGCGTGGTCCGACACGCACTTCGCCGGTTTTTTTTTAATGCGACGATAGCTAACAAGCATACTAGCTAACTGAACAATGTATCTACACTACCAGCAAGGAGTTCCTAACAAAAAGTACATGTAGATTTAATAGATATTAAGTATTCCAAATTTAATTGACTTTAATTTAATTAATTATTATTGTATAAAATTCGTACACCGGTTTCCGGTAGAATATGTTAGATACCTACTAAGCATTGTTTATATACCAGCTAATGTGACCATATTCAGCGAATAAATTATCATTCATTCATTCATTCATTCATTCATTCATTCATTCATACGGCCTACCTGACTGAGCACTAATGCAAGAGAGAGTGCATGAACCACGTTGATTCATCAAAAATTTCATCATCATCATCATCATCA
This sequence comes from Epinotia nisella, assembly GCA_932294315.1. Lineage (NCBI taxonomy): Eukaryota > Metazoa > Arthropoda > Insecta > Lepidoptera > Tortricidae > Epinotia > Epinotia nisella. The sequence continues at coordinate 2,343,549 of OW028699.1, forward strand.
TCAGCCTATATACCTCCTCTCATGAAAGAGATGATTTAAATTCATCAAAACACGTTCCTGATTTGAATTCTAAGGGTGCCAAATGGTCTCTGCCGAACAAGGCAACATTAGCAGTGTGGCATTCTTTGGGGAAAGCCTATGTCCAGCAGTGGACGTCTTTCGGCTGACGTGATGATGACGTAAGCCGTAAACGCCAGCGTTCCGCCCGCCCGTCTGCACTGCCCAAGTTTTTAAAAAAAAACGCTCTTTGTTGAAGGAAAAAGATTTTATTGTTTTTTGCCGGCCGCTTTCGGGGTTCGGTAGGCGGCAATGTGGGCGGGTCCCGGTCCGCAGGGAAAGTGGCTCTACGTTACGAGGCTTCGGCTTAGCTAGCTTAGTCCCGTGACATCGTTTAAGTTTAATAATATTTTTCTAGCATCGAGACTACTGAAAAAGTGCAATGCTTACGTAAACGGTCCGCAAAGTGGCTCTACGAGGTTTGGCTTGACTAGCTAACACTGTGACATCGATCCAGTTGAAAATATTTATTGGGCTTTAAATGGTAAATAAATATTTGTGGACAATTTCGTACACACTGAGCTTGCCCAAAGGTGTGCTCAATAGGGCTTGCATGTGAGGGTACTAGACGACCATTATATATTAAATAGCATTTGCACTGCTGAAAATCTAACATATATTTTAGGTAAACGGTCTGCAAGGAAAGTGACTCTACGTTATGAAGGTTTAATTTAAAAAGGTGTACCTAGGTCACAATACAATACAATACAATACTCTTTATTGCACACGGCCACAGACAGAAACAAACGGGCCACGTTGGATCTCTTAAATTAACCACCCAAAATTCAATAAAATGTTTATGTTTACTACGGGAATTTAATTATTAATTTCATCTTAATTATCTGCTAAATTAAACCGATTTTTAGGGTTCCGTAGCCAAAATGGCAAAAACGGAACCCTTATAGTTTCGTCATGTCCGTCTGTCCGTCTGTCCGTCTGTCCGTATGTCACAGGCATTTTACTCGAAAACTATAAGGTGTATTTGAATAAAATTTTGAGGATAGGTGTATTTTGTTAGCCGCTACATAGTTTTGTAATTAAAATGACAAAAAAAAATTTTTTTAGGGGTGCACTCCATACATAAAACTAAAAGTAAAAAAAAAAAATTCATTGTGACCCCCCGTGTGGCACATCAATCGATAGGTCTTTGAAAATAAATAAAAGGTTTCTTAGCATTTTTTTTGATTAAGTGAATAGGGTCGGAGATAATCGCCCCGAAAGTCACTAAAATTCTGTCCCCCCCCCCCTAATTTTTGAACGGTGTATTTTAAAAATATGGAAAAATTCATGGACATAGGGCTTATTAATTTCATTCACCGAAAATTGTTTTGAACAAGATCGGTTAAGAGGTTTTCGAGATATTGCTGAAAAACTGCCTTCCTCAAAGAAAAGGACGTAAGTGCCGTAAAATTTCTGTGACGATACGACCTTTTTAATAGGCACGGAACCCTTCGTTTTGCGTGGTCCGACACGCACTTGGCCGGTTTTTTCATTTACCATTGACTCTATACTGATGAGATAATTGAAGATCATTTTGAGCCCGTCATTTGATACAAAATATTATAATCACATATCCAACTCCCGATGCATTAGCTATACAATGATAAACTATCAACTTTTCCTTCCACTAACAAAAAATATCGTTAGATTTAATCGACACAATCCCATCCCTATCAATCCATCGACCGTCGACATCACTACGGGGGTGTGCCCGCCTCACGGCACACCATTGTTTCGTCCGTCCGTCTATCCGCGCCGACATGACCGTTTGTATGTATGTATGTATGTAATTTGTATGGGAGCCATGGGAGCCTTTGTGCTGTTTTGAAAGTGACAGTCATCCTTAAGTGTCACGTGTAACGAGTTATTATGAGTCAGAATGTGTGACTGTATGTCTGTTTGGTTCTCAAGGATGATTCCCGGACATTATATCTATATCCCGGAAAAAGCACTGGTGAGTTTTTTTTCCTGATCAACTGTCAAAGTTTGTTGACAAATACCATCTATAATATGTGATAATCAAGTTACAATTTTTTTAATCTAGCTAGACTACATTGTTTCTTACTCCATACAAACTTTCGCCCTAGAACTAAATAAAAAGTATTCTATATGTTAATCCAGGCTATACACTATCGGCCGTATTCATAAACGTTCTACAATCCTATTTCGACTAAAATTGTGTTAAAATTCGTTTGTCCTTATCTGTCACTTTGATATTTGTGTTCGTAAGAAAGGGACAAAGCACATTTTATTTAGCAGAGGCATTTTAAGTTTTATGAATAAGGGGGTATATGTATACCAAAATATTAATTTTGGTATATAACGGCTTAATGCGTTTAGCCGTTTACAACAAACATCTAGAAACATCCAAACATCAAAACTTTCGCATTTATAATATTATCAGTAAGATAAGTTGATAACCAACATAACAAAACAAAAAAAAATCAGTCAGTCGGAAGTAGAATAGGCTGTAGTATGAAACGAAACAAATTTACTACAAAATCCCTATCCAGCAACATAACAAACCTAACCCACTACTGACACCTAATCATCATCATCATCAGCCCATATACGTCCCACTGCTGGGCACAGGCCTCTCATGAATGAGAGGGAACGGGGAGTACCTAGTTCCCACGCTGCCTAACCTAACAACCCACCTTCCTACCTCTACCTGCACATGCACCTAATAAAAATACATACCTGTGACAAAAATTAAAAACAATATCCCATTACGTTAACTAGGTAGGTACTATAAATAAAATCGTTTCAAAAATCTCTGTCAACCAACACGACAAAAACAACGCTGGCCACTAATAAATTTAAACAAAAATTAAAAAATTCACAGAAATTAAAATCCGAATTTCGAACGCGTTCAAAAACGGTTACCAAACTCACTCGAGGCGATGCGATGCCCGATACGTTGTAATTACAAGTTACCGGCCATTATCAAGTAGCGAGTGCCTTTCATATATTTTACAAAATGGATGGCCTTCAGAGCGTCTGCCTTGAATATTTATATTGTGGATTTATGGGGGGAAAGATTTATTTAAGCGCTCGAAAAGTTTGAATTTGGAATACGGTTTCGGTTAGAACGGGCCTAGGTTATAAAAAGGGGGCTGGCTGTGACCTTTACTGATCGATAGACGTTTTAAATATGGCGCCGCGCCGACAGCTGTTGTGTCATAGAGAACAATCATACCATAGGCTACGGTGTCTCTTAAATACAAGGCACGCCGTTTGCTTGTTTCCGACGTCGTATACTTTTTTTTAAATGATTATGTTATGCAATAAATTATACAGGCTGTTTGGTAGCTAGGTGCAAAGCTTTAACTGGGTAATAGTCGGGATATTTTTGAGCATTTTAATATGGGAACAACCCTGAATTCGCAAAAATAAAAATCAGCTCTCCATATAATTTGGTCGAATAGGAACTGAACTTTAGTACGGAACACCTGGTTTTTTTTCGGTTTCAGGATTGCTACCATATAAAGCTTTGCTCAAAAATACCCCGACTATCACCCCCTTAAAGCTTTGCACCTAGTTACAAAACACCCAATATGAATAGGTATGTATCATTGGCGTTAAACTTATGCGAACATACATCACTATCCAAACTTTACTACATTTTTGAATGTTTTACCTCAACGTCCACAACGGTGGCAAAACGATCCGCCTATGCCGCTGTCCGCTTGAACATCAAAGACCATTTGACCAATGTTACCTGTGTGTGTTTAGATTTGTAAAATTTGTATGCAGCTTTGTGAAATGGGCCACAGGAACACATATTCACAAAACAAGACTATAAATGTGAAAACACAGTAAAATAACCAGAACGCTAATAAATATCATAGCAGTGCATTTATCTGTGCTCCTGCTCGGCGCGTTTTGCATATCGACCATCGCAACACACACCGGAATAAACCGTCTCAATTTAACGGCATTCCGTTTTTGAAATTCGAATTCGCTGTTTGTTTTTCAAATGGGAAGACGTGTAACGTTCATTTGTTTGTTGTTTATCAATTGTATCACAGTGATCTCGTTTTAAATAAGCCTCGGTGTTTAAAGTGCACTCAAAAAATCAAATAAAAAAAAACTAAGAAAATTTATTTACACTTCATAAATAACTTTTAAACAAAAGAGAACCTATGAACTTACGTCTAATAATAGTAATAATAGAAAATAAATACTCGTTAGTTGGTGTACAATTATTAAATTTTACTGCCTCAAAATTAGTTTCTGTAAACCGGTGTTACTTTAGGAAAAAATAGGGCTACTTCGATCATTTAGAATGTAGTATAAAAGCAGTAATCATTTAGAATGTAGTATGAAATTAAGAAGATTATCCAGTATACAGCAAGATAGAATACTAATATATTCACCCACAAGTAAAAACGAATGATTTTGCAGAAATACCTATTTGATCAAAGTCGCCCCCCGAATCAAAGTAACCCCATTTCACCGTAGTCAAATGCAACGGCGACGTAAAACAGTATTTTTTACGTTGGATTTAAACACTCCCCTTCAAAAATATACCTTTTCCAATTTATTACGTCCATTTCAAAAATAAAATAGGGTGTGAAAAATATTACACAAGTATTATTTTTCATAGCACATTTTTATATTAGATCAAGGAACGATTTAAAACAAAGCAATAACCGTTGTACAGTCAAGTGCAAAAATATGAGTGCAAGAAACTCATAAATATGTCCCATGGGTTCTTATGTCGGCGGATTAAGGTTTTACTACATATTTATGAAAATAATTATTCGATGTATATTTTTGCACTGCACTACGTACGTTACATACTTGCAGAAAATTAACAAGTTTCTGCCAAAAAATGCCTGTATTTTTCTGTATGCCGTCATCAACTGCTCATTGAAAGTATTGAGACGATTCTAACGAGCCCAAACACAACGGGGTTACGTCGGTTAAGTACTGAATTCCCATGGCCACCTTCTCTCTCCATCATTAGATCAGCTCGATGGTACCATAATATTGAATTGTCAATTAAAACTATACTTATACCCAAAATTTCAGTTGCAAGATCAAATTTAACTTGCAAGATTTGAAGACAAACATCGGGACAGGTGAAACTAAATACAAGCTTGTAAGAACGACGTAATCCAAAATGTGTTTTTGTTCCAGAAAAATGCGGTCTCAGCGACGACCCCGGCCTCCGAGTGAACGGCAAAGGCAAGAAGATGCGAAAGCCGCGGACGATATACAGCAGTTTGCAGCTCCAGCAGTTGAACCGGCGGTTCCAGCGGACGCAGTATCTGGCGCTGCCGGAGCGGGCGGAGTTAGCTGCTAGCTTAGGCCTGACGCAGACGCAGGTAAGAGGGACTTAGAGCTAACCTCAAACTACCACCTCATCATCATCATCATCATCATATCAGCCGAAAGACGTCCACTGCTGGACATAGGCCTCCCCCAGAGAGTTCCAAATTGACCGGTCCTGCGCCACCCTCATCCAGCGGACTCCCGCGACCTTTACCAGGTCATCAGTCCACCTTGTCTACTACCACCTAGAAAAACATAAAACGCTACAAAAAATTATGTGGCACTTAGCTCGATCGAAGATATTTTTCATACGAGGACAGACTCAAACATTTTAAAATGATATCTGTAAAGAGTCGTTGAGATCTATTGGATCTTCAATTTCTTTCTAAACTCGTACAAAACAAGATAGATTGTCCACTGCTACTTATTAGTCTTCGGTTTTCAGTGCCTCATAGAATTCCACGTTTTGCTGCGAAGTACGCACGCGTTGTCTTATCCCCTGCGACGATTGATCCACGATTGAGCAAATTACTCAACAAATATAGGGATTCTATCGACATAAACTTTGACTCAATATCCAAGATTAGGAACTTATTCATTTAGTTAACTAACGACAATTGCTTTTTTTCTTTTTTAATTAAGTCATTGATTATTTTGGCATGCTATGTTTACCTGGCCCTGTAGCATGGTTGGCCTTGTCGATAGGTGATAGGATAGAGCGTGCGTCACTGGCTGACACCGTTCGATAGAACGAGACGACACTCCTATATTGTCACTTGTCGCGTGATAAGGCCAATCATGTTACGGCTCCTGTAAGTAGGTATACATTAAGCATAAGACACTTTGCTATAAACTATTTGTAAGTATCAATGTAATAACTGTTGCTGAACCTTTAAATAAATAAAAACTAAAATGAGCAAGTCTGAAGTGACTTCAAATTAAAAAAAAGCATCGCGATATAGGACTTAGGAGACCTAAAACTAAATGTGATGATAAGCAATAAAGGGACCTGAAACAAATATGACACTAAGTATGATAAGTTCAGATAAGAGTGGCTTAAGTCTTAATTATTGCGAAAATTTAAACTAAGTACGACTGAGGTGACTTAATCTAAAAATAATTCACGAAATAGCTAGCACAACTGTCTATGTGAGATAGCGACACACGTACTAAGTAGAATGCGCTTTTGTCGCCAATTATCTCTCGTGATCTTCAACGAAACCTACCAAAAACCCTTTGGTATTTGGTACTCACTTGAAATAAAAATAGGTTAGGTTTTGACTTTTCAAACAGGGCCGAAATTTATGATGATAGTGATTGTTGATAATTAATGATTTTGGTTATAAAAATTATGTTATTTGAATCTACTACTATTTTAAGATTTGATTTTAAGTTGTGTCCTTTCTCTAGTAGTAAACCGAGGGTTACTAAAAAAATGGGGCTACTTTGGTTTACTACAATGCTTTCGGAGAAAATCCTATTTGATCAAAGTCACCTCCCGAATCAAAGTAACCCCGTTATACAGTAAATAAAAATGGGAAATTTTATTTAATTGAAGCCTTTGTTATTTTAAGGCCTAATACCAACAGGTTCAATTTAAACTGTTAAATTAAAAAGCTCGCAAAAAACTTTCTTCACATAAAACTTTTTTAATAAACCCATCATAAACAAATTAAAAGCTAATAACACCATATGCTACTTTCTATTATTACCAAGCATGAATATTTTCTATTCCTCCCTTAAAAAAAAGTCATAGACAACTTTTATTCTTTTATTCACTCAGTAATTATGTCGCTAGGCTATAATTAAAAAGCGAGTGTGGACGTTAGCTCCAATTTTTATTTCACAAATCGCCCGTCAATATAAAAATCATCTTAAAACTAGCCTTTTAAGGTTTCAATTCCTTTGAATACAGTTATCTGAAGCGATAGCAAACGTGCAATTAAAGACGTTCGTTTTTTAAATTCTGTCACAGATATGTTTTAAAATAGTTATTTAAATTGTCTTTGGTTTTTTAACGGTGACAGGAAGCGGCTATCGGTAGTGTGTTTTTTGTTTTTTTTAATGTCTGGGATAAGCTAGCTTAGAGTAATACTCGTAATTTCTTACCAGATTATTTGTAGAACGTAATATTTTGAGTTGTTAGTTTATCTAAGAAACAAGACATAGGCTATATGTAAGTGGCAGTTTATGCCATCAGGCAGACTGTATACTGTGACATAAAAAAGATGAGTGGTTTTTATAATATATTAGTTAGATGTTAGCTACTAAACAAATAGGTAAATATTGTGTGATAATGTCGGTGAAAATATAGCCCAGATGGCTACAAATAATATTTTATCACATTTATTTTTGATTTAACCGATATCTTTCATTTTGTGCCCCTGTTCAACTAAAAACTTCAAACAGATTGAGCGTTCAACGCAACTTTTTTAATTTCAAACATCATTAGTGCCTTGACTAGGATAACCCAATAATATTTTTTCTTAATTCCAATTTAGAATCAGTTACTTCCAAAAGGTCGTACGTGCCCTTCTGATCCAACGTAAATACGATGTATTGTGAACAAGTGCTTGTGTTGTTTTCTAACCGGCCAGCTACATTCGAGTCGATTCGACTCGCAGCGATTGATTCGTCATGTGACTCCGTTGAAAATGAATAATGATTATCGAATGATAGAGGTAGAGTTGGGAAGGGTAGAGGTGACATTTATTTATTGCGAGTATGGTATATTTTTCTACAAGTAACATATAAAGCTATACGTAATAGCTTTATATGTTGCTGCAAACAATATTTGCAAATAGGTTAGTTTAGTCTATTTAAGTTTGTTTTAGTATACCTAGTCAGTTGCTATTAATTATTGATAATATGCAACTATTTGAATGGGTTATGTTCTAATGTTATAGTATAAAAAAATATTGCATACAATAGTAATGCTATTACTGGAACGGGACAATACATATCCACCTATAAATAACAGATAGCTACCTACCTTCTTAAAAGTCAACAAATCGTAAAGATAAATTGTTGGAGTTTTTTTGTACAGCTATTTACTAGATTACGCTAATGTCTAATGAGAAAACTAAGTTCAAATATACCTATATGTAGTAAAACTATTAAAAAGATGAATTTATTATTACATTTCAAATATTTTTCTACTCCTGTACTTTTATCTGTCATTTACATAGTCACGAACACTAATATAAAGACATACAAAATAAGTTTGCAGAAAAGTCTATACTCTATTCCCCATAACAGTACGGCACAACCGTGCTGTTATGTCGCCAAAACGATACGCTTAGCAGCCATACGCTTCTAAACCTATACATTAGGTACTACCAACTTAACAAACCACTGAATGTTTTTACTTTTTAGAAATTTTTGAACTAAAGGCATTGCTGCTAACTTAGGAAAAACCTTTATTCTTAATATGGCAGTACTGGCAAGTTGACATCAATTAAAAACAAAGTTAACCATAGACACCCATTTGTCTCATTTTCATGTTTCCCGAATTCCCGGTTATTTTATAAATTGTTGTTTGAGTTTGCGGCCGTTGTGTTTGCTACAAAATAGTTGGTGTTTCTCAAGAGTAATAAAAATGGATGACGATGAAAATATTGCTCCTACACCAGAAGAAATACACCGGCAGCCCACAAGCAGTGACCGAAAATTTGTTGCCTACTAAATCTCGTATAGGTGATACGACAAAGTTTAAGAAAAATTTATTCTTTGTTTAATTTTGCATTTTATTCCATAGTAGCTAGTCGTAGAAAAAGTATTGTATGCAACGTTGTATAACTAAGTCAAAAAACGCTCGTGGCGTCTTTCTTTACAATGTTCGCCTTCGGCTCACATTGTAACCCACGCCACTCGCCTTTTTTGACCTCTCTTATACAACTATTGCATAAAATACTATATTGCATTAATATTGTAATGAATAACAAATTAATTACCGCAATTTAATACAAAAACTGAATATATGATAATTTTTATCATGTAATAACTGCTGTACTTACTGTTCGTGATAAAACCAACTTAACATAATTAATTGTAAATACTAAATAACTCCCACATGTATTGCACAAAAAAAAAACATCCCAACTTCGCTAATGATTATCGTCATAACATAATATTATATTTCCTTCTATTGCAACTGACTTAAAAAACCCCAATCCACAAATACGCGCTGGAGTATTCAAATGTGGAATCTATCCCTTCGCATTAAGGTTGATGAATGGTCAATTAAAATCCACAAATAATATCACGCTGGAGAATCCATATATAGACTCTATCCACTTGTGTTAGGGTTCATGAATGGTCAATTAAAATCAACAAAAACAACCACGCTGGAGTATCCTAATGTAGACTCTATCCCCTTGTGTCAGGGTTGATGAATGGTCAATTAAATCGATGTTGTGTAAATTAGTTCTTGCGCCTCTATCCGTTTGAAGCTCTGTGCCGTAACGGCAAGAAAAAGTAAGAGCAGGTTAATTTTATTATAATTTAATATTTCTCGATTGCTGTGTGTACCGCACTTTGATGAACCGGTGCTAGGGATGGGGGTTTATCGATATTAATGAATCGGTAATCATGTGGAATTTTAGATGCTCAACGGATTTAATTTTAAATGTCACTTTTTATTCCGATAATCTAAAGTTGAAAAAAATAAGTTGATACGGGATTAGTGAAGAACATATTAAGAAATTAATTTTATATGTTTCTTTCAGTACGTATACTTTGATTAAATCTTCTCTTTATGCTTTAAAATCCTTCATTACACTAGTTTCGCCATAATTGTAATAATGAAGTTTGTCTTAATAAAAAAAATGTACAAAAGATAACTGTTTAGTACCGCCTACTACTTACATAATGCTAACTGTCAACCAATTTCACATGTCTACAGAAAACTATAAACATTAAAAACATAAGATTCGTTTATTCCAAGTAACAGGACTATAGTTATATAATTACGAATATTCAATAATAAAATTAAGATTAAGACTAATAATTGTAAGATAATAGAATAAAAATGAAATAATAACAGCATATGATAATTTTAACTTATTCTAATATGTCTCGAACGCCATACCTTCGAGCTTTCTCCATAACACTAATAAAAATAAAAATTATCGATATAAATCCCACCCCTATCCAACAATACTAGATTCGATTCCAAACAAAAAGCATATTCCTGTCCCGCTTTAACAAAAACGGACAATCTAATCTCAATTACAATTCACTCAACAATTAGGTCAATCAATAATAAACTCTAATTCAAAGGCATTAGCGGTACATCTACTGCACTACTGCAAACTTTTTTTTTGCCATAGACAATAAATCGTAGCATTTGTCTTAGGTGCCGTTTACGATGTATTGTATCGATAGTAACAATCGATTGGGATGTATTTTTTTGCGCCTGGCTACACGGGACTCCTGTTATCAAGACATTTGATTAATTCAAATGTTTGATTGAATACTTTGTAAAATACACGGTCGCTACATTTCCGTGTGGTAATTGTCATTTTACAACCATTATATTTACTTCATCTTTATGTGTGTGACAGTGTAGGTAATCAAGCTCTTGCAAAGCGATTTTCACCTACTTAATTTGGACGGGGATCTACTTTTTATCCCCTTTCACCCCTTTAAGGGACAAAAATCGAATTCCAGTTTCTCAATCTGTATAACAACAATATAGAAGTGGATTTTAAAACAAAATTTCATGCTCTGCTTACTCCTTTTGGAAATACAGACGTAATTATGTATGTATTATAGCGTGGATTATTGACTGAAGATTTACCCCTGTGGTAATTTTTTTATAATATGCAATATTTGCGAAACCGAACCGAATTGTGTGTGTGCTTAAGTGGCAGTGGGCGGGGCACATTGCACGTAGAACCGATGGCCGTTGGGGCGGAAAGGTTCTCGAGTGGCGACCACGTACCGGAAGGCGCGGCGTGGGTAGGCCCCCCACAAGGTGGACTGATGACCTGGTAAAGGTCGCGGGAGTCCGCTGGATGCGGGTGGCGCAGGACCGGTCAATTTGGAACTCTCTGGGGGAGGCCTATGTCCAGCAGTGGACGTCTTTCGGCTGATATGATGATGATGATGATGATGATGATGATGCAATACCAATATATCTCTTGCACCACCTCTTGGAAGTCTCTGTTGGGCCCTATAGTTGACTGGTAGAGTATGTCTTGAGGCATTAAGTCCGCCATTTGTACTCATTTGTTTTGTGCATTAAAAATTAAATAAATAAATAAATACTTGCGCACCTCAATAGTAGGTATTACAAAACAATAGGTTCAGAAAACAGCGATTTTTTTTCACATTAATAAAAAAAAGTTGTTCTGTTACGTCAAATCAAATGTCAACGTCCTGGCAACACTGACGACATAATCGATTAGAAATTAGTATCGATGATGACCGTGTCGAATACACCCACGAATTCCTAAAATCATCGGATACGCCTCTCATAATTATAGAAACTTAATAAACCTGACTTTGGTAGAAAAGCTGGTTTTGTCTATTAACGGTGTTGTTTACGAAATTTTTACTTCAACGGGATTTTGGGATGATAGGTTGTTTAATTTTAGAAATACGCGTACGAGTTGTGTAATTTTTTATCGACATATACCTATATCCATTCTTAATGTCACAATATAAACTATAAAACTACGAAAATTTCGGCATTTTAGGTTTCGTTTACGTTCTCGCAATTCAGGTATATTATCAATAGCATTGCATTGCCGAAGAGCCGTTCTCGAGTGGCGAACACATATCGGCAGGCGCAGTGTGGGTCCCACAAGGTGGACAAATGACCTGGTAAAGGTCGCGGTTTCCGATGGATGCGGGTGGCGCAGGACCGGTCGTTATGGCACTCTTTGGGGGAGGTAGAGCAGTGGACATCTTTCGGCTGATATGATGATGATGATCAATAGCTACCCAATTTGTGCCATTAAGTATACTACCTTTCTAGGACTTTAGAAGCGGAATAGAAAAAGAACATAGTTCTAGAAACTAATCATGGAACTCCGCAAGGTGCAAAATAACGCCTGATTCAATCAAAAGTATCATATTAGGTGTTATAGATCGAAAATCTAATCTCAACGAAAACCATTTTCAAACGCATTTTTTTTCCTATTGTCATGTCTGAAAAGCACTTAATGATCAAAATAAGTAAAACTAGTCCAAATATTTCCGTTTAAATAAAAAAAAATCTAATGTTGATATGGAATGAGGTATAAGATACGTTACTTACATTAAAAAAAATCTAATCCCACAACATTCTAAAGAAAATACGGAAGGCGCGGCGTGGGTATATAGGCCAGGCTGGTGGACTGATGACCTGGTAAAGGGTGCGGTAGTCTGGATGCGGGTGGCGCAGGACCGGTCATTTTGGCACTCTTTGGGGGAGGCCTATGTCCAGCAGTGGACGTCTGTCAGCTGATATGATGATGATGAAAGAAAATAACGCCAAAATCAATATTCAAGAGAAATAAAACAAATGCTGAACCTAAACTAAAGAAAAACCTAAAACTTTTGGGGGTTTTAGTAAAACGTGAAAAGCGTCGGGTTCTTAAGATGAAACGGAACATAGTTTCCAGAACGGATGGCAGATCATCAGGGTTCTTCACCGTAGACTCCCATAAAGGAGCACAACTAAAAATCAAAAAGTCACAATCGAATGCTGAAGTGTTACAAAAAACAACTCATTTCTGCCGTCGGGAAATTATGATGGATGACTACACGTGTCAATCTCGAAAACGCAGTAAAAACCGACAGTTCTGAAGTACTTAAGACCTTTTACAACGGGCAGACACGAAGGCTTAATACGAAGTGTGACGAATAACAAAAGTACTCGACGTCGGTACAAGTATTGTGTTTATAATCGATACTTTTTACTGGCCAGTAGCCGTTCGAGTCAGTTTAAACGATTCGAATTTTAAATTTCGAATGTAGAACTCGATTATGAACGCGCGAGTTTTAAATTTGGAATATGATGCCAGTTATTAAACGGGGGCAATGAAATTTTGGGATTTTGGAATTAACCGTCAGTTTTGTTATAGGGTTGTGCAAATTCTAAATTATTGCTTTTATTAAGAATACACAGTTGTATTGACATCGCGGATATAAAACTATACCATGACTTTGTGATATCAAATTGATCTGTTACGAAGGGGTTCTTGATTGTAGTAAAATCATAGAAACATCGATTCTGTGTTAGCATCATAAAATATAATTACATACAGACTAGCTACTTTAACTTATATCCCCAAAATGCAGGGTTTTGATACTCATCAATATTTCTTTCCTCGCAGTTAGTAGGAAATACTTTCCACGGTTTTTTTAGCTTAAGCTCTGTGATGATGTGTTATAATTAGCAGATTTGTGTTATATAATAAAATAAACAATACGATACTAATACAACTTGACTTCAAAACTCCAGTTTACTTTGACACGGTCTAGTAACACAATAATTCTCAGTTAGTTTAACCTGTGGCTAATCAGTAATGACTGACGTAATGTAATGATGGATTTCTACAGCATTTGTCATCAGTAGATTAATCATTGCCACACGGGAGCTCATGAATAAATCATTCTTTATTTAAAAAAAAGATTGATTGTTTGTTAAAACGTGACTGAATATTTTTCTGTTCATATAGGTACAATAAAAATATTAAAGGCATGACGGTAGCAATGCTCGAGCCGTAGCATGGTTGGCCTTATCACGCGACAAGTGACAAGATAGGGGCGTCGTCTCGTTCTATCGAACGGTGTCAGCCAGTGACGCACGCTCTATCCTATCACCTATCGCGTGACAAGGCCAACCATGCTACGGGGCCAGGCCCTCTGATAGGTTGGTCTATGGAGGCTTTCAAGACCACACCTATTCCATCTACTAGACAATGTTACTTATACAATCCTGGGTCTAGAAGTAATGATGTTCGCCGGGTACTTCTCAATGGCCCACAATATCTACATCAAATTGTCATTGACAGCTGACGATTGTCAAGATGGCAACATAGCGGCCTAATGTGTCGCGTGTACGTTGAATTGTCTTTAAAAATAAACTTGATAGTTTTTCGTAAATCCTTAACACTATTATCAGAAGAATAAAATAAAATGGTTGAACACGTCAAAGTTTAAAGCGTTTAAAAATTGCCAAAAAATATTTCACTAACGTGTACGTAGATAATATACCTAACATAAAAGTCCCTTTATGTCCACAAACTTTGCAGTCATATGAATCTCCATAAAGTGATGCAAATAATATCATAGTTTTATATAAATAATTATGACAAGGACCAACTGCAAAAGTATTCCGATTTGGAAAAATAGTCCACTCGTGCTCCGCGCACCGAACTCAATTGTAACCAACTTTAAAAGTCTAAACCAATAGATCACAATGCCTGTAACCTAACACCGCTACCTACCGATAAAAAATCATATACGACGACAACCAATGATGCCATCCCTAAAACCGCCGCGTCACTCTTTCAAATAAAGAACGTGACTTTCGAATTTTGAAATCACAACTCTCATTGGCTGTCAAACGCGGCCTGTGAACCAATGGCCGCTCGTCAAATGTGATGACTCTGTGGTTTTAGAACAATTGTCTTTGGATACAGTTTAAAAAATGAGCTTCCGTTAGCTTCTGGCTGCCTTTGTCGGGGTCAGTTTTTTTCGAGTGGCGGTTATGCTCGCTGTCGGTTAGCGTCTATTGAATAGAATTCTATCTACATACATATGTAGATCCATTCTATACTAATATTATAAAGTACTAGGTGTCCGCGCGGCTTCGCCCGCGTATTGCTAACAACGCAGGCAACCCCGCGGGATAAAATATAGCTAATTACCATCCAGAAAGTCCATTATACACGAAGGTGAAAGAATTTTTGAAATCGGATATCGAAGTCCGGAGATAACCCAAAACATACAAACTTACAATGCTGCAATTTCACACACTTTTCCTCTGCCGTGTCAATCCTATCTCATGTATCTTGAGATACATGAGTTACGCGTAACAGGTCTAACTAAATCTGTTTATTTTCCATGCCTTTATCGACCTACATACTCAGTTTTTTTTTTAAATTTAACTTACCTAACTCATGTAACTCTGTTTTTACCATAGTAAATCATGGCTAAATACTGTACAAAAAAAAAACTTCAAACGGCGTTTTCTCGAAACTATGCTTTTTGAGATACATGAGATAGGCTTGACACGGCAGTCCTCTGTTTACAAGCTTTTTTTTAAATATTTATTTAGTTTCACCTGTCCCGATGTTTGTCTTCTATCTTCAAATCAATAAAGGGTCGGCAACGCGCTCGGTGCAAAATAATAAGCTATTTAATTATCTTATGTATGCAAGTTTTAAATAAACACACTGGATATAAATTAAATACCTAACTTTACAAGATCTCTCATATGTACATGCATATTATAATAAAACTACGTCTTTTGCAATACTTACGAAAAAAATGTTCCTTACAATATTTATTTATAAATAAATAGACAATTATTATAAACATGGCGTGTCTTGTTACAATAATGACTTAAATATAGTGCACATGGCTATACTTAAAAGTGACCTTAGTCTGACCTCAGTGGGTGACCTAACTCTAAAATAATGACAGTGACTCTTCACTTGTCACGGATCCGGGTATTTTTTTTACTAATTTCCAAAAATATTTGCAACTAATACCTTACAAATAAAAACCGTATAGAAAATTCAGTACTTATACAAAGCCTCACTTCCTTACTCCGTTGGCTCATCGTACCAAAAAAAAAACCTTTGACTCAAGAGCGCCACTTCTCCCGGTTCTGCGCTAAATCAATCTAAAAACAATCTCTTCCAAAAAAATGCCAGATTATTCCTTACTTTCGTAAACAAACGGTACCTTATTAAACATATTTTAGCTGGTACATACTCGAAATTATGTCCGTCTTCGTAAATGGCCGTGGAAAGCTAACTTTTTAAGAGTGCATAAAGGCTCTAGACAATAAAAAAAAAAAAATCTGTGAATTTAAAATAAACATATAAAATATTATCATCATTTCATAAATACCTAGTTTTATTTGGTATTTAGCACTTTTATTGAATAAAAAATAATTAAATTGTGGAGCACATATAGCGAGTGAGCGTTTTTCAGAAAAGCTGTAGGTGGGTCGTTCTTCTTTTCGACCGACAATAGCCTGTCCTTCGTCTTACTACGGAATCTCATTTGAGAAATGATTTTACGGTTTTATAATGTTCGAAAATGAACGTCCATATTATTTTATTAATTAGTATTAATTTAATATTTTAGTTTCTCTAGCTAGAATTTTTTTTAAACGTATTTTTATCGTAGAAGTCCGTGACAGAGTGGTAAACCAAAATGTAGGCCCCACTGAAAGAGTCCACTTTGTCCCATTTTTTTTTTTAAACTAACCGTAAACAAATATGTATATTGGCCGGAAAGGAAACTTTAATTAGTGTTAATGAAGAAACCAATGCATTTTTTTTTAAATCGCACTTCAAAATCACAATTTTCGATAGTTCAAAAACCAAAAAAAAAGAAAAACCTCGGTTCATTGTCGGTAAAAAAGAAGAACGACCCAGGTACATGAACTTTTTTTTTCAGATTTCGATTTCTTGGGTTTTTTTTTACTCAGAATCGTTGATACTATCGATCCTCATACAAAAAAAAAGTGTCCCAGATTTTACTATGTAAGTTTTATCTTCCAGTGCGTCACGATCATTTATAAATAAAAAGAGACTGAATACAAAATTTGGAATGCAATATTTTGGACACTTTTTTTCTTGTATGAGGATCGATAGTATCAACGATTCTGAGTAAGAAAAACCCAAAAAAATCAAAATCTGAAAAAAATGTACATTGTACACTTTTTTGAAAAACGCTCGAGTAACTCATTCAGTGCCCAGAATCGCTACGCGCTACGCTCATAGCCGATCCCGTGGTTTTCCTCGTATGTAGCGGAAAGCGACTACGGCGTAGGGACGCATACGTGTCGTCACGGGCCGTGAATTGTGAAGAGCGAGCGAGTGAGGTGTACATACTTAATTTACATTCACTCGTGTTACATGGTTTCGTTCGATGCGAACAATCATAATAGCCAAAAATCGTCCACTGTTGAACATAGGCCTCCCCCAAAGAATGCTACAATGACCAGTCCTGCGCCACCCGCATCCAGCGGACTCCCGCAACCTTTACCAGGTCATGAGTCCACCTTGTGGGAGGCCTACCCGTCTGCCGGTACGTGGTCGCCTTTCGAGAACCGCCTTTTCCGCCCCAACGGCCAACGGTATACAAACCTTAGTTACTTATAATAGATAAATGCAAAAGTTTGGATGTTAAGATGTTTGTTACTCAATCACGCTTAAACGGCTCAACCGATTTGGATGAAATTTTGCAGGAAAACAGTTTATAGCCTGGATTAAAATATAGGATAGTTTTTATCCCGAGTCAACGCAGAGGAAGCCGCGGGCGGAAGCTAGTACAACATATACCCTGTGATTATACGTAAAATATCTTCTAGAAATAACTTTACAAGTATTTCCGTCCTTTTCACATAACTGTTTGCCATCATAACTAAACATACTTACCTACTTATGCCTCTTTAACTCATATCAGTGTTTGCAAAGTGCATTAAGGTTACCCTGTCCCATAGTGCCATAAAGGAATACTATAAAGAAAAAGAAAAGAAAAGAAAAGAAGACATTTATTCACTACACAAAAGACACACAGAGACAAAGGAGTAGACATACATGACAATTATATGATATTCCTTTTATGCACCCGATGTAAACTTGAAATACAAGTTATTAAATTAGACCCGTTTTTATGTCATTTTGAATGAAGTATAAATCCTGGCTGATTAAAAAGGAATGCCTGTTGACATTTATGGTACAATTTATAGGTTTTCATTACGACTATAGCAATTTCACTCCTAGCCACAGTTGACGGTTGATTGAAAAATACTGTCCAATTGTTAACAATTAAAGCTAATCAAACAGACGTTGTTCTAATTCTAGTAAACACTCAATCGATTGAACTTTAAACTAAAAAAAAACTAGTTGGCAACCCCTGACACGTGACGTCGTTTTTGCGCCAATCGCGGGCCGAAATGTCAAATCGCACACTAATGAAGCGTGTACGGATATAGAATATATGGGGATGTGTTATTACCGTTAGGGTTGTCGATGGTGTGTTTTATTTTTTTTCATAACACTTGCTCGTCAATGGCGTTATTACTTGCGAGCGTACAGAGCAGTCATAGCCGTTTTATCTCCCATGGGCTGTTAAGTTTAGTTTTAAAATATAGAACCCTCTGATCGGCTTAAGCAAATCTGGTTGCTCTGTGATTGGTTGAAAAATTGAAGCTGCGCTCTCCACTATCACTGATCTGGAAGTGAAGTGGTGCGGCTGTATGAAACTTACATTTTTCAGTCTTTTGTAGTTATTTATTTCCTAGCAAATGTGATGAAAAACATTGTGTATAACACGGGCGTAAGAATATTGCAAACTCGAGTCATCAAATGCTCTCCGCCTTCGGTGTCGGGCTTCTGATAGACTCTCGTTAGCAATATTCCACTTACGCCCCTCGTTAAACAATGTACTATTATTGATTTAGGACGTTTTGTTGCTGATATGTTTTAGATAAAATAATTGATCAAGAGTTTTTTGTCTGCTTCTAACATTGAATGTGGAAGTAAACATTTAGTAATCATGTACCTTAATAATTAATTAATTTATTAAAATAGATTGAAAAATCAATCAAAATTTGTGATTATTATATAATAAAAACCATTAGTGATACTTGAAAATGGCAGCCACGGTTATGACGTGATAACGTCTTATATATCGATGAACACCGGCAGCACGCACGAAAAAGTGTGACTCATTGTCCCGTTCCGTTCGTTGGTTGACTGACATATCAACGCCCAGCCCAAACCGCTGGTTCTAGAGATTCCAAATTTGGCACGTAGGTTCCTCATAAGGTCTAGAGGTGCACCTTGTTAGGATTTTTTAAATTCATCCTCTAAGGGGGTGAAATGGGGGTTCAAAGTTTGTATGACAAGATTAGATGCACAAACAAAAGCAGCACAATGTTTCCTGACTTTATCACGTAAAATTATCATCCGTAAACCGACTATATAGATAACCAATTTTTTAACAAAACGAGCGTACAGTCCGCCAGACAGTAAGCGGTCACCGCAGCCTGTGGACGCTTGCAACTCCAGTTAATAGGCTTTATAATAGATAAATGTTTAGTCCTATTTCTCACCCACCTGGTGCATCCGATATGTATGGCTAATATAAAGTGTATGTTGATAGTTATGCAAGAAAACAGGTAGCAAATTTTATAATATAGTGGATCTAAAACATGTGGTAGTTAGTACCAACGAGTAATGCGTGTAATATCGGCAAAAAAAGTGTTTATTTTTTATTCAAAACGGATAAAAAATTTAAGAATACAAATAATTTTATCATTAGATTTGGTTGTAAAAATAGCCGATTTTTAAAAACTTTATTGCACAAATAAAGGTACAATTGGCGGACTTAATGGCATTCTCTACCAGTCAACCAGGCTAAACAGAAACTTTAATGGTGCAGGATCCTAAATACTGAGAGTCGAATGGAAAGACAAATCAATTAATTACATGAATATATATACATACTTATATAATGCACACAATATAATATTACTTCTACATACTTAAATACACAAAATTATTTATTTACATAATCTTATTTGCAAGGTTTATTTATTTATTTTATTTTTATTTTTCTTTTAATATTTCACCTGCATCGTAACCTGAGGTACTAGCAGAATATCAGTGCTCGCGCGAGCAAAGCGAAACTGAGCTAGCACCCTTTTGGCATTGTTGCAACTAGTGCTCCTGGTCGTGACCGTGTTTCGTGGACCCGTAGCCGAATCTCCGTTGCCGTGTTACTCGGCAACGGAGATCCGCTCCGTTTGCTCCGTGTAATTCAGCTACGTGTAATTAAGATACGTAGCTACGTGTACACGGAGATACGTATCTTATTTATACGTAGATCGGATCCAGTCGTGACCGTGACGTTTAGTGTAGATTTTATGCGTGTCATTAAGACTCCCGAATGTAATGCAAGGGGCGAGTTTTTAATTTCAGTTTCCATACTTTTGCATTTTAAATGAAGTTTTAAGAGTGATCAAAAATAATAAGATGCAAATATTATGTTGGAGGCAAAAATAACAGACAAGTAACAACTTTTTAGGGTTCCGGACCAAAAAGGTAAAAACGGAACCCTTATGGTGTGACTCCGTCCGTCTGTCTGTCTGTCACAAAGTAAAAAAGGGCGGATAAGAGGGGGGGCAAAAATTTTAAATCTAGTTAGTAGGCCAAGTGGGGTATCATATGAAAGGGCTTGAATTGTACATTCTAAAACAGTTTTTCTTTTTTTTTCTACAATGGTAAAATTTTGATTTATAAAGAAAAATGTTGAAAAAAATACCATCCCCCCCCTTATCTCCGAAGTTAACCAGGCGAAAAATTTGAAAATAATATATATGATTAATATTAACGTGAATATTACCGGAAAAGTATTATGAGACCTCTATATAGCGTATTTTTTTTTATTCTTCAATAATCATATGCTAATTTTGTTTGTAATTTAATACTTCTGTGTTTAATTTTTTTCCTTCACATTCGTATGAAAGTGTTCTGAAAGTACCTTCTAGCAAATAATAAAATAATCATCGAAATTAATTCACTTGATAAAGAATTATCGCTGAAAAACCAACATACAGGGAAATGTAGTAACGTACAACCGTAGAACCCTATCGCAATAAGGTGACATAACACTCGAGGTTGAGTGACGGCGGCCTGTCAATTGCGACAGGGTTCTACGGTGGTCCGTGAATACATTTCCCTTACTGTACATACCGAGTTCCTTGGTCGCGCAAGTTAGTAACAAAATGCACAGATAAATGGCGCTGTAGGTACTCATGACTTAACTACACTATGCGTTCTTAAGATTTTTCCAAAATTAATGGGTGGGGCAAGACGGGTGTGTTGTATGATATTTCGTACGGAACCCTCGGTGCGCGAGTCAGACTCGCACTTGACCGGTTTTTTTATATTAATAGCACAATTATAGGTAGATAAGTCTCGTAATGTTCACTAACACTGACTCTCCTAAATAATGACTAATCCTATGAGTACGAGTCCAAAACAGCCCCCTCCAAAACAGCAATAAAACTTGAGTAGGTAAGTATTTGTGTCAAATCAAACCAATTAACCGACCACTTCTTGCTTTCACTTAACTTCACAAACAATAGGAACACATGGTACTTAACAGGTAAAACCCAAAGCTACTTTAAGGTAATTATTATCAATGGCCCGCAAACTATTGTTTGTTATCTTTATCTGCACGTGCAACTATTTCTTAGTATTTTCACCGACGAAAGACGGTTGTCCAGCCAGTAATAATATTTATGAATAATAAAGTATATTATTATTTCACTTAAAATACTTTTAAATTGTTGCATTGGTCAATCTAGGGAGTAAATATTAATTAGAGATATTAATATATTTATTTGGATGGACTTTCATATTCATCGACATTGACAAGTAGGTACCTAGTACCTACCTGAGGTGCGATTTTTGATTCTCATCGGGTGGCTTATTTCGTACTAAATAGTCATCGGCTGCATACTGCATACAAAAAAAGGTACCAGTAAGATTCAAAAATCACACCAATCCCACCTCTGGTTTTTTTTGTACAAACTCATAATGGCTGGAAAGAACAGAATAATACCAATATGTAATTACTTAAAAAAAACATAATGCGAAGGGTCCGTTCGATACAAGCTCTCTTTCAACAACCGAGCGGAGCGGAGCCGAAACCGAGATTCGCGGCAACGTAGCCGAATCCAGAAACGGATACGTATCTTAGACGTGACCGTGTAGTACGGGATCTTAGCACCGCCGGTGCTAAGGCTACGTAGCTACGGTTCCGCGTGTAACACGTATATCACAAGCCCTAGTTGCAACGCACAGTATGCCTTTATTTCATTTATATTTAAATCTTTTTCGTAAAACAATTGTTTTTACTTGTTCTTTTACCTTTTTCTTTCTACTTATTTTTTGTGTACTATTATATTTTTATATTTGTTTGTTTTTTTTGTTGCAAAATGCCAAATAAACGATTTATCTATCTATCTATCTAATTATATGTACCCGTACAAAGATATCACGATAAGTCTCATTGTTATAATGTTTTCTGGTACTCTTCGCTAAGGCAAACGTCTCAGTGCCCGTCTCTGGCCTAATCAGCGAAGGAAAAAACCATAGAAGGCGAACTCCCTACAAGTTTCTACCCAAAGACGTGCCCAAAACCCGGTATGCGCATGGTAAAACTAAATGGCTGCTTGGCATCCTTTTGACATTTCCGTAAAAATCGGATTTTTATAAAATTTTCCGCTTAACTTTTTCCGATAAAAACGATTTAAACAGGTTTCAATCGGTTATTTTTCTTAATACAGACCCCGTAGCATGGTTGGCCTTGTCACGCGATAGGTGATAGGATAGAGCGTGCGCCACTGGCTGACACCGTTCGATAGAACGAGACGACGCTCTTATCTTGTCACTTGTCGCGTGATTAGGCCAACCATGCTACGGCTCCTGGTAGATAGGTGAATGATTATAGACTCACTTTGCCATTGACATCGGGTGTCAGTTCAGTTCAGTTGTCACAGTTGTCATTACGCTTATAGGTTTTTTTCGTTAAAAATCCAAAAAAAAAAAAACAAAAATTTCATAATTTCAAAAAAAAAATATTTTTTTTTTCCGAAATATTCAACGCTAGTCCTAACACATGCCACTTTAAATCGTATATCAAAACCATATACGTGAACTATTAGGCATTAAGGTGACGAGCACTGACATTTGCCTCACTGCTTTGAAGCTAGTGTTGAGCAGGATCGAGGTTTTGCAGAAGCGTCATATACTATCCTCTCCAAAGGGAAAACTATACCGTAGAAACCGACTCAGTTAAAGTTAAACGGTAGTTATTAGTGACTGGCAGGATCGAGGTTTTGCAGAAGCGTCATATACTATCCTCTCCAAAGGGAAAACTATACCGTAGAAACCGACCCAGTTAAAGTTAAACGGTAGTTATTAGTGACTGGCATCAATTGACATTCATCCATGCCACCTATAAAGTATCGAAGCTTACTAAATATAGTCATTTAAGCCCTAAACAACTTAATTACCATAACACTTGTGTATTTGATTGTTCTCGATCCAGTTTGTAGTAGGAAACCTTCTGATTATAAAGAAGAACTTAACTTATTAGAAAATGCACGGCGCTTGAGTCTTTTTTCAATAATGGCGATTTAATAACGAGTGAGCAGGTGGTACCACGTAAAGCTATCTATAACTATAACCCTACTTCCTACTATATAATCCTACTAATCCTACTAATTAATTATAAATGCGAAAGTTTGGATGTTTAGATGTTTTTTTACTCAATCACGCTTAAACGGCTCAACAGATTTGGATGAACTTTTGCACAAAGATAGTTTATCCTCCTGGATCCCCGCATCCTTTATAAAGAACGACACTACGCAAATAAACTCATCCGAAACAACCGAGTGTACTTTATAAAGTACATACCTAATATTTACCGCTAAAAAATATGGCCATAGTAGCGAAAAACGGTAGCAATAATTTTAGACCTTAAATCAAGCGGCGGAAGGTTCAGGACTCAAGGGTAAAGGGTACTTTATAAAGGACTCTCGGTTTTATTTACATCTTTAAAAAAAAACAGAATCCAGGAGGATATAGCCTGGATTAAAATATAGGATAGTCTTTAGACTATCCTGCTGCCCTACCCTGCTAAATCCCGGGTCTACGCAGGGTCGCAGAAGTAAGCTATTCAATAGATATTGTCATCATCATAATAGCCGAGAGACGTCCACTGCTGGACATAGGCCTCCCCCAAAGAGTGCCAAATTGACCGTTTCTGCGCCACCCGCATCCAGATGAGGAAAGTAACGTGTTCTTCGCCAACAAACTGTTAAAATTATGATGTGTACGTGAGTATGTAATCCTTGTTTTGGTTCAATCAACACAAACAACTAAAACTTAGAAAAGTTGAAAAACCCCCGATTTTTTCATTTCAAAGTTGAATATCTCAAAAACGGCTAAACCGATTGTGATGAAACATGGCTAAGAACACGCGGGTTAAAATTATCTATAACACAAAAGAAACCGTATTCAAATCGGTCCATCCGTTTGGGAGCTACGGTACCACAGACAGATACACAGACACACAGACACGTTAAACTTATTGCCTCGGGGGTTAAAAAGGGGCTTCCGCTTTTGAAATGGACCCAGAGCCTTAAACACAGATTTGTTCGCATTTATTGCGTCACCCCTGTTAAACCCTATATCCCTATCAATACAAAACTACTTGACTAATTAAAACTTAAACCTCATATTAATTGACATCGGCTTGTTTGAAAACTTTAGCCCCCTATTACGGGTAATTAAAACTATTTATAGTGAATTCCTTACTAGGAAGTTTAATTACTAATTGAATTATGACATGCATTTGTTAGATAGAACCATGTTACAATGAGGGTTGATACGAAAGTATAAGGAATTTTGTGGGATTGGTATTTTGATATAGTACCGTAAAACCACACAACTATAGTCCAGGTCACCCAACTATAGTCCAAATTAATTCTCATATTACTTGCTCAGGTGGGACTGTTTTCATGGGTGAACTTGAAGACAGGCAATATAATAACACAAATTTAAATAAAAACCTATAAAATCACAAACACAAAATCGGTATTGATAGAAACGAATGAGTTTACTTTTGGACCATAGTGGGGGTAGTGGACTATAGTTGTGTGCTTTTACGGTACCTAGTTGCATCGTAGTTGGGCATTTTCGCAAGAAGAAGATGCATAGTTAGTGACGTCGCCAAGTAAAAGTTAAAAATGTTCCATTTTGTAACTTTTATTTGTCTTACAGTTAGGATTAACTTTTACTGGTGACGTCACTAATGAATCATTAGTGACGTCATTAGTAATGACGCATCTCCTCTCGCGAAAATGGCAAGTCAACCACAAAAAAGTCTATTGGTACCTAACCGATATAGCTAAACTTAAGTAGCAGTGGGCGGGGCACATGGCCGTTGGGCCGGAAAGGTTCTCGAGTGGCGACCACGTACCGGAAGGGGCGGCGTGGGTAGGCCCCCCACAAGGTGGACTGATGACCTGGTAAAGGTCGCTGGAGTCCGCTGGATGCGGGTGGCGCAGGACCGGTCACTTGGGCACTCTGGGGGAGGCCTATGTCCAGCAGTAGACGTCTTTCGGCTGATATGATGATGATGATGATGATATTGTTCATATCACGTGGGTTTAGTTAATTTTACTGGGCATTTTCCGCAAATCGACCAACGTGCCTATATTGCGTGAAAGGATTAGACGGGTATCCTCACGATGTTTTCCATCACCGAAAAGCTAACGGTAAATATTTCGCACATAAGTTCCGTAAAACTCATTGGTACGAGCCGGGATTCGAACCCACGACCGCCGCTTGACAGCCGCATGCCTGAACCACTAGGCTACCGTAGCTTCACGTGGGTCGTGGGTTTGCCTGCATTCTTTGCACATGGGCGAAGCCGCGTGCGCAGTTATGAATATTAAAATCATGTGATTTTTAGCGTTTTGCTTCTGACAGTATATTCATGATCAGATTGACATTACCAAGTTTTCCTGTGATAGTGATCTACATTTCTTAAGAAACCATAACTTGGTCGGTTTCCTACAAAATGACGGCAAGGGCTCAATTCTGACACGCGTCTATATACAAATTATATTTAAATCGAATTGGCGCGTTCAACCACGCTAACGGATTATAATAGGTTGCGGGAGTCCACTGGATGCGGGTGGCTCAGGACCGGTCATTGTGGCACTCGTTGGGGGAGGCCTAAGTCCACCTGTGGACGTCTTTAACGAAAATTCTTCGCGTCTGCCAGGCTGTTTTCTTCTACAGATCGATTTCTCAAACGATTCTCGTGAGATTTTGTGAGCAGGTTTGATATTTGTTTATACATTTTTATTAGTCAAATAAGTTTTTCCAAAAAAAAAAAATTTTTAAAGACTAGTTATTACTATTCTAATGTAATGTTAATTAGTGTTTCGGAATTGAGCCCTGGATTGAACCCCAACCTGTTGAGTGGGTTTGGGATATTGCTATCGATAGTTTAGCATCTGGTGTGTTTCACTTAGGGCCTATTAGGTACTAGGTTCTATACAATTTTGTATCGAAAACATTATAATTTTTTCTCTCAGGGGCAAGAAAAATGGGTAGGTACCTACATTTGATACAAAAATCCTTAAATAAATGGGACATGCAGTTTTAGCACCCTACGCTGCATTGATATTCTGTCAATCGGGGAACAATTTGTGTCATAATTTGTAGGTTGTCCATGATTCATTAAGTTATAGTCCTGTCTGTTTTTGAATATTATTTTATTCTATGTCACTCAAACGATCAACATTTGTATAGGTATTTATTTGTAAATGGGTACCGAAATCGGTTCTAACGATTTCGACGAGTATTTGGAGTTAACACGTGATTACGAAAAAACGATCTAGCCAGGTCGCAAATTTGAAAAAAAAAAAATATCTGCTGATATTAATTTAAGACGAGATTTAAGAATGCGAAATGTATGTGCGGAAAATTGTTCTGGCTAAGGGCGGACTGGCATTGGCACCAACTTACGATTATCTTAGACCGATCAACATTAATCACGTAAAGCATGTAGAACCGATGGCCGTTGCGGCGGAAAGGTTATTGAGTGGCGACCACGTACCGGAAGGTACAGCGTGGGTAGGCCCCCCTGAGGTGGACTGATGACCTGGTAAAGGTCGCTGGAGTCCGCTGGATGCGGGTGGCGCAGGACCGGTCATTGTGGCACTCTTTGGGGGAGGCCTATGTCCAGCAGTGGACGTCTTTAGGCTGATATGATGATCAACATTAAAGATGGCGCGGGCATCTTTCATTCCATAGACACTTGTCAAACTTTCCATACATTCAGCGTTTAACGAACACCGCTTATATACGACAAGCTTCTGCCCGCGACTTCGTCCGCGTAGAACTCGATAAAAAAATACCGCGGGTCGTAAATTATAGCCTATTAAATAATATCAATTAGAATTTTGGTCAAGTGCGAGTCGGATTTTAGTTTTCCCATACATTTTGAGATCCAGCTGATGAAGGCAACGAGCAAAAATAATTGGTATCCATACACAGTTTCATCCGCTTTTTCGTCCCTAAAAGGAATTAAATTTGACACAAATTATAGTCTATGTCCTATTCTGATGTATAAGGTACATAACTGGAAATGTTCATATAAATTCGTCCTCTAGTTTTTGAGATTAAGTGGAACGTGCATCAATCCATCCATACATCCAAACTTTCACGTTTATAATATTAGGATTACAGACGAATGAGCCCTAAGTCTTATTTCTGCAAATAACCGTTTTCTTTGATTTTCTAGACACTTTATTTAATTAATGCTTTGGTGGAGAGTGGAACAGTCTTGTGGAACTAGATCAACATCCTGTGTGACTTGTTCCATGACTCACTGACGCCGGTCAATTGCTTGCATATTTACTGATTTATAAAATACAGTGTGCAAGCAGAAAAACATGCAAACGTACATAAATAGGTCATATTAGCCCTTATATTGACACAAAATTGAGAGTCTTCAAGCCTTGATAACTCGGAATAGTCGCAAAAATTACAAAAATGTTACTCTTCAGATAAATCAATTTTTTTTAAACCACAGTACATACTTAGTCAGCTGCGGAGAAACGTGATCCCTCCATAGAAGTCCGTTTGCTAGGGGGTCACATTTCTCTGCGGCTGACTTTAAGCATCGTGGTTTAAAAAAAACAATCGACTTATCTGAACTTGTCCATTAATGAAACACGAAAATTTCGAAGCATCCTATCTCCGACGGTTTTAAAGTTACGAGTCTGATATTTTGCACCAATATTGATAATTTAATTAATAATCACGTCGTTTTAGCAGAATTTACTTTACTTTTACAATTACTGAATAAAAATCGTTTATAAGAAAAATGAGATTTGTTTTAGTGCGTCCATATACATGTATTCAATGAAAGATTTTAATTTCTACAATGAAACAGGGGTAATCTACATTGAAAAAAGTATTTTTATTACCTATCAACATTTATTTGCATTCAATCGAGTTTTATAAATTTATTATTATTGGGTCATTTTATATCAATTCAGTTAATAAAATGTTCTACGTTGCTGTATCATTGTTGCACACACACTGTTTCATTGTGAACAAACTAGGTTTTTTTTATTATCAATAAAAAATCACAAAAAAGTGAACCATTTTTATCAGCATACAACTCCATAGACGCTTTGGGCTTCATAGAAGGCAATGAAATAATACGAAATCAAAGTCTATAATTTGTCAAAACAATCACCAAATATATATTTTCAATATGTATTTTTTGCTTTTATGTGGCAAATTAAGAAAATTGATTGTTGTAAAAAAAAATCCACCGGTTTGTTCACAAACAGAGCGTGTAAGAGGGTTTCCTCAGAAAGAAAGAAAGAACTAAAGAAAAAATATACATTTATGTAACGTCACAAATTACAAAATTAAACAAACAAACAAGAAAAAGAAAAATCTAAATAAGAGGACGTTCCTTCCCCCCAGCATAAAGCCACAGCAAGACACAGCCAGCTGAAGGCTGGAGGCACAGTACGTCCTAATGAGCTATACAAGACTATCTAGCAACATCAGGTTTTGGAGATATTGACGTGGTTCACTGTGCACCAAAGTTTCAATGTTGGACAGGTGCTACCAAGTGCAATTACTGCCATTTTAGGGTATCGTGGGGTCAAAGCCGGCATGTCGAGGCTATCGTTATATAAGCAGGCAATGGCGTTATCAGATAGTGCAGTCAAGGACATGGGAGGTGTCGGCTATTGTATGGTAATACTGCGTGTCATCGTAGGATGACCACGATCCACGATGCTAAGAAAAAAAAATGGCCTTCGGTTTTCAGTTGGGAGCAGTGCAAAAGTGAGTGGAGGCCTTTGGACAGTCGTGAGACACTAACTAACTAACATTATCATACATATACTAAATATATAACTGACAGGCTTCTATTTGTCTCTATTTATTTCGAGGTACATATTTACTACATTACAGCTAAACGCCAAAGAGTTACAGTTCTTAACGTTGACAACAATTAAAAAAGAGTGTGTAACTCAAATTAATAAAGGCCGCCAACGCGCTTGTAACTCCTCTAGAGCTGATCAGGCAGGCTTCATGTATAAATAACTCCGTTTTAATATTTAAAAAAACATTAATTTGTTGCGGTATTCTGACAGTTACTGTCAAAAAGACCTCTCGGTGTAGCGAATTCTGTCAAGCTCATTAAATTGCAACTGACACAATCTATAATTCGAAGAATTACAAAGGTCTATTACCGTCTCATAAAACCTCTGTTTAATAAAATGTGTTTTGACCCTTTCCCTCAAACTTAAGTGACAGATAAACCAAACAAATTGTAGCATAATATTATCTAAAATAGGTTTGATAATCTAACCCCTACATACAACTGACCGTTCTTTTTTATACTTGTAAATATTTATTTGATTTTGAAAAATAAAGATATTACTGGTTAAATGTGTAAAAATATATATAATAATTAGGTAATGTGTCGTAAACAATATATTGTCACGATTGACCTAGGAATGTTCTTAAAAACCGCAAACCATGGTCACCCTTCGTCTCGCTGCATGACTTAGTAGGTAGGAAAGTCATAAAAAACTCCCGTGCCAAGGGAAATTCAGTTATGTACTACGAGTATGTATCCGCATTTCTAGGACGTTCCACGCATTAATATGTATACAAGCCGGGGATAGGGGCACTAATTCTGAGAGCTGTAGAAATCGCTAGCATGTCATTTTTTTAATTACTTATTTTAATTTTGAAAATATGAGTCGAAAAAAAAATGGAACTTGGTCACGAATCGGTTGAGAAATGCAAACTTTTTTTTGTTGGTTTTTTTGGCATATTTGTTAGGAATCCAGCTCCATTTTTGTCCCAAAGAAAGGAAATAAATGCGACCTGTATAGGAGAACAACTGGACAAACGGATATACGCAAGAATTTTTGCCCAAGCTGAAGCAAGAACTTCGTTCGCTTCGCTCCCGCGTTCAATTGCAATTAAAACTATTTTTTTTTCAATGGAATTAGTCAATGTCACAAGCTACCATTTGAACGTGTCGAATAGAGCCCCGTGGGCACATGACTAGAATTCAGAATTACTTCTTGCAAAGAAAGGTAAATTTACATTTTAATTTACAGAAAAATACAGTCGGCAATAAAAGCTTGTACCAAAAATGTTTTTTTGACACAAACTTATTTATCTTTAGTAAAGTAACATCTAATTTTGTTTTTATCAACGTAAACTTATTTGAGGCGAGTTCAGTCTCAGATCGGTTTTAATCTACTCTTTCTACAACCGTAGGTAAAATAAAAGTAAAAGTGTACGTATTTCTCATAAAAGTAAAACTATATTTACAGCTAAACGTAACGCATCATGTTGGAAATGCCTTAAAAACGGCAAGTTTTATCTGATCTGTCAATCAAACATGTCCAGTCCCTCACTAGCACCGTATTATAAGGAGATAAGGACTAATTTCGTTCAACGAGAGGCCATGATGTTCTGGTTGACTTTAGTGCTTGCACGGTGTGGTGTCCGGAAATATGTCTCACGATTAATATTTTTATTAGTTTACTCGTAAACTATCAGAATTAGCATTGCATATTGTTGTACTCGATTTGAGCATAGCCTAGTTTTGTGCCTACGAAGCTAGTGGTTTTTCATTCTGAATTCGTATGGCGAGTACTTATATTTATTTCTAGGACATATCTAAATATAATAATAATGTATTTATATCTAAGTATTTAATTGGTGACGTATGGCACGGAATATGGGCCTCATAAGAAGGCTCAAAGTCACCCAAAGGGCAATGGAGAGGGCTATGCTGGGAGTATATTTGCGTGATCGCATCAGAAATGAGGCTATCCGCAGCAGAACCAAGGTAACCGATATAGCCCTCCGAATCGCTAAACTTAAGTGGCAGTGGGCGGGGCACATTGCACGTAGAACCGATGGCCATTAGAGCGGGAAAGTTCTCGAGTGTCAACCACGTACCGGAAGGCGCAGCGCGGGTAGGCCCCCCACAAGGTGGACTGATGACCTGGTAAAGGTCGCTGGAGTCCGCTGGATGAGGGTGGCGCAGGACAGGTCATTGTGGCACTCTTTGGGGGAGGCCTATGTCCAGCAGTGGACGTCTTTCGGCTGATATGATGATGATGATGATTTAATTGGTACTTGGTCGTCTAAGGCTTGTTCACGAAATAAAGTAGCCACTGTTGTATAATTCAGGTTTTCAATATGAAATGATATTTTTTTAAGAATTTAATTAAAAAGAAGGTTTCTTCATCCATCGTTTCGAGTGGCGTTATATCAGCTGCTATCCATTTTTGGGCTAACTTTCAAAATCTCTGGATTGTAGTCTTAGATTTTGTAATTTTCGCGTTTGGGCCATAGAGGTTCTTTTTTTTCTTTACTCAAATAGATTATCGATGGTATAACGTTTCGCGAATATCTTTCCACTCTTAATTACCGTATGCAGATCATAAATTGTTTTAAAAAATGCCAGAACTAGACACATTTCTATGCATCATTTTAGCTTTAAGCCTTAACTGGCATTATGTAGGATTTCACCACTTTTAAGGAAAACTTGATGGATTTTAGATTCTTACACATAAAAAAGGATTATTAGTTGGCTATCTAATTGCGGTTTGAACTACCTAGACCTACTGGGTGACAGTGGAGACTTAGTTTTCGATGGCTTCTTTTGTTCGTGAACTAGACTTAGTAACCATAACACAAGCTTTATTGAGCTTAGGTAGTAATTAATGGCTTGAGATTTGTCAAAATAACCAACGCGCGATAGAGACGCAGCTATAGTTGAAAAGAGACAACATCATTCGATTCATTACAAGTCGCATTGTGACAATACTCCAGGCAAAATACGGTTTCGAAAAACATTAATTTATAATAGCGTTTCTTCTGTTTATTTCATTCTAAAACGTTATTCTAAGATGCTTTATTCAAGAATCCGACAAACTTTCCACCCGGAAGTAATTATATAGATTTAAATTAAATATTTACTGTGTTTTTTATTTTATTTATATTGAATATTTTAAAGCAAATGTAAATGAACCTAAATAAAGATAAAAAAATATTAATATTTATCTGGACTTTTTAGGAGCTAATTAAATAATGTTTTTTTTGATGTCTGATTTTTTGTTGGATTTTGCCTCTAGGCTACTATTTAATTGATAATATATCCGTTACATTAAAAAAATTAGCTATTATAAATTATTTCCAAATTTGACATTTTTTCCATACATGTTGTCAGTTCATTGCCTGGACTACAAATGGCTAGTTCGATTTGTATTACATTGCTCCCTAACTTTTACTGGAAATGGCTTCTATGACAGTCTTGACACTCGTTACTAAAGAATACTTTCTCATGTTAATTATTCGCATCAAAATGATTGCCACTTTCAATTTGTGAATCTACAACAACACAAAAAACATGAACCATATCCTCGGACACGTTTTACGATAGAACGCATTGTCGACCAGTCCGGAAACGTCAGTGCGCAAAAACTGACACGGATCGCTGCGCAGGCGCAGGGTTAAAGGATGCGAAAATCGTACTTAGTACCTACTACGAGTGGAACCTTTTAGGTTCTGTTCTAGAATGCGATAGTGGCGTAAATTTTAAATTACATAAGTAAGGTAAACGTCCTAGTCCTCGACTTTGCATTAATGGGCACTTTATATCAAAGCAATGTGGGTTAAATTCGAACTAAGGGAATTTTTCTTCATTCGGACTTAAGCCATGTCACTTTTACAAAAATTGGTCATGTCATACACTAGCACAACGCCGTGGACTAGCGGCGAGGCAAGTATGAAGAGCCAAAGCGAGCGCGCACGAGTCGACCCGAGTGGGCTCTCTGAACTTCACACTCGCCTCGCTACCACTCGGCCTCGGCCTTACGGCGGTGCTATAGGCCCCCGCGCGCGTGAGAGAGTCTATCTCTTCCACTTTAAACTCGCCGAGTGCCAGCGAGGCGAGTATGAAGAGCTGAGGCGAGCGCGCACGAGTCGACCCGAGTGGGCTCTCTGAACTTCACACTCGCCTCGCTGCCACTCGGCCTCGGCCTTACGGCGGTGCTATAGTGGCCCCCGCGCGCGTGAGAGAGTTTATCTCTTCAACTTTACACTCGCCGAGTGCCAGCGAGGCGAGTATGAAGAGCCAAAGCGAGCGCGCACGAGTCAACCCGAGTGGGCTCTCTGAACTTCACACTCGCCTCGCTGCCACTCGGCCTCGGCCTTACGGCGGTGCTACAGTGGCTCCCGCGTGAGTGAGTTTATCTCTTGCTACCACTTCACACTCGCTGAGTGCCAGCGAGGCGAGTATGAAGAGCTGAGGCGAGCGCGCACGAGTCGACCCGAGTGGGCTCTCTTCATACTCGTCTCGCCGCCACTCGGCTTCGGCCTTACGGCTCTGCTACAGTGGCTCCCGCGTGAGTGAGTTTATCTCTTGCTACCACTTTACACTCGACGAGTGCCAGCGAGGCGAACAGAATGAAGAGCTGAGGCGAGCGTGCATGAGTCGACCCGAGTGGGCTGTCTTCACAGTCGCCTCGCCGCCACTCGGCCTCGGCCTTACGGCTCTGCTACAGTGGCTCCCGCGTGAGTGAGTTTATCTCTTGTTGTGGTAACAAGAGACCGATTCACACTCGCCGAGTGCCAGCGAGGCGAGTATGAAGAGCTGAGGCGAGCGCGCACGAGACGACCCGAGTGGGCTCTCTTTACAGTCGCCTCGCCGCCACGAGAGATAAACTCAGGCCATAAAAGCTTGTGTCAAAAATTAAATTTTTGATAAAAACTTATTCATTCTCGCTTTAGCTACCTACATTTGTCTAAAGGTCAACTTTACGATTCCTTAAATCAAGGTCGGTGGTTCTATTGTCGCAATAAACACCATATACACTAAGGTTCCTTTTCCCGAACCATGTATATGTCCTTATGACGTTTTAGCCGAGTCAGATATTGGCTGAGTCATTGCATCTTGCAAGCGCTAGAAACTAGATGCATCTCATTAACGGGGGAAAACAGTAGCGACAGCAAAACATAATTAATATTAAATCCATATTGAATGAATGAATGAATCAATGAATGGTTTATTCATAATGAATATATGGTTACATAAACTCTTAATTATCTATACAAATTTCTACAAACTAGTAATAAGTGATCCTTCTATTTTGTTTGTTCTTAACCTACAGCAAAATAAAGGCTATTATTTTGCATGCTTATTTAAGTAGAGTACGGCGGACTGTAACGTTTATTTGTACCAACATAATGTGACCCGTATTCCGCAAATAAATATTTCATTTCATTTCTTCCCATCATAATTATTCAGCCAAGTCAGGCATATGAAAACTTAGGTCAGTGATTTATTCCCTCTGTATATAGGTAGGGATACAATAACATTTAAATTAAGTCATTCAGCACACATAATTATATCATAATAGTTGTCTAATAGTAAAATATAAACATTATTTAGTCTTCATCAGCTACACTAAATTAGATTGATTTATATAAATAACATTGATAAAATTCTTATTAAATGAAATAATAATAACAATCACATATAATTTATTATTCTATGCCACATTCGTCAAATCTATAATTATTTATTAATTCTAATGGCTACTTTCCTAAAAAAGTATATTTAGGCCGTCAGATAGATTATCAAAAAATATGAAGATATAGCCCGCTAAAGTTCCGCGTGACGTCACATATGGTACACTTTTAAGCATAATGTGACGTCACGCGGAACTTTAACAAAGCTATATCTTCATAATTTTTTGTTTAATTGACAAACAAAAAAATACGTGTCCAATATTTTTTGATAATCTTGAAATCTAATAGAATTACATTTTTTTTACCCAGGAAAACCCAATTGGGTATAATTTCCTTATGTTACGAGCTAGCATGACAGGTTTTATCGTCACGTAAAACACGATAAAATACGAATCATGCTACTAGGCATGGTTTCACTAGGTATATAGATAACAAGGTGCCCGCGTGACTCCGCCCGCGTAGATAAACCATAAAATTATCACAGTAAAATATGAATGACAAAAAACTAATCATAAAAATACACGCGGCTGCAAAGATGCGAAATATATATATTTTTTTTTCATAAAAAGAAAAACCCCCGATTTTTCAATTTCAAGTTCAATATCTCAAAAACGACTGAACCGATTTTGATGAAACATGGCTAATGACACAAAAAAACGGCATTCAAATCGGTTAATCCGTTTGGGAGCTACGATACCACAGATACTATATATGCCTAAATGCGGTATTTCACGACCAAACCAGCAATTTAGGTACTTATTTTTCCATACCATGATCAGTAAGGATATAAGAAATAGTGACGTCATAATCATAATTATGTCAATCATGAGCCGTTTGCCGCCATGTCTGATATCAATCGGCCGCTAACTTGCGCAATTTTACATAGTACCATTATTTGTAAACCACGCAAGAGCATCATCATATTCATCATATCAGCCGAAAGACGTCCACTCAGAGGTCCAGCGCGCGCTAGCCCGGCGAGTGGCGCCCCGTAAAATGGCGGCGCCCCCTAGGACCCGGCGCCCATGTGCACCGCACCCCCTGCACTATAGATTAAGACGCCCCTGCGTCCACTGCTTGACATAGGCCTCCACCAAAGTGCCAAAGTGTCCACGCAACATAAGATGCAATAATAAATCTACATTAATAAAAGACGAGAGGGAACGGCCAGTAGTCCCCACGCTGGCCCAGTGCGGGTTGGGGACTTCACATACACCTTTGAATTTCTTCGCTGATGTATGTAGGTTTCCACAAGATGTTTTTCCTTCACCGAAAAGCTAGGATGCAATATTTTTTCATGTCATAATTATGCATGAAAACTGTAATTAACTTATGACCTTTGATTTTTGCTCTGACTCTACTCGTCTTTGTCTACTTGTGTGCGTCAGTGTCTATGTAGTCGTGTTTCCTGTAATTATAAAGAAATATTATGGTTTTAAAAATACTTGACGATTTAATATATATGTGTTATGTTGTATGTCCTGTTACTCCTGTTGTGATTATTTATATCTATACCCAAAACGCAACTGCTGTTTTGCAAATATTATAGCCTAATGTCACTCCCACGATTAAGAGGAATCCAACGACACCTCATATGTCGAAATCCGTCAAACGGTTTAGGCTGCAGGGCGTGCCAAAGAATACATACATACATACAAACATACGCTCGAAAAACATAACCCTCCTCTCCTTCGGCAGTCGGGTAAAAATAAAGGGGTAATGTCTGTGAAACGTAAGTTTCTAGTTTTGTATTTACTTATTTAGTAGGTAATTTCTGGAAATACAACTATGGTTAATTAATGTTTGTTAAGAGCGAAGGGACTCGCGTTCGTCTCTAGCTATCCACACAACGAATCCTCAAACCAATAAAGGGTTGGCAACGCGCTTGTGATTCTTCTGGAATCGCAAGCGTCCATAGGCAACGGTTTTTGCTTACCATCAGGCAGACCGTGTGCTTGTTTGCCACTCGTAGTATGGATGCCTTTTAGGGTTCCGTACCCAACGGGTAAAAACGGGAACAGTCTTAGTAATAGTACTAAGACTTCGCTGTCCGTCTGTCTGTCACTAGGCTGTATCTCAAGAACCGTGATAGCTAGAGAGTTGAAATTTTCACAGATTATGTATTTCTGTTGCCGCTATAACAACAAATACTAAAAAACGGCCAAGTGCGAGTCGGACTGGGGCTCCCATACAACAGACACGAGTCCGACGTCGCACTTGGCCGGTTTTTATTTAATATTTCCAGTTATTGTTCACAAAGCAAAATCAAACATTCTAGCCTGCGGCTGCATCACACTGGCGCGGCCTGCGGTGGCGGTCCATAGTAAATTTGACAGCTAATGACAAGTTTACCATTGACCGCCGCGGCCCGCGCCAGTCTGTGAGAGGCCTTAGAAAATCATAAAACCTTTTATATAACACATAAAACAAGTTCCGACGTTTTCTTCAATAGGTTTGCGTAACTACTAGACAAGGACAGGCATAAAGCTTACAACGAGTTGAAAAAAGACGGCAACACGCGTCGGTGCAATTCAAGGCAAACTACGTTTTACTTACCGTTTTCCAGCTGTATTGCTGTGTCTTTACTAAGTTCTATGTTGAATATTAAAACTAAAGAAAAAAACCGTATAAGAACATCAAAAAAATCAGTGAAATATACAAATATTTTCAAACATAACCTAATTTTGACCTCCCGCCATTTTGAAAATGACGCATTGTATTTTTAAACACAGTGCGAGGCAATGGCAGCGAGTGTTTTCAGCCAAAATGAGTTGTTTACTTCGTAAAGCATTCGATGTTTCTCTTTCATATTTATGTGAGCCTGGTACATCGATTTGCTTAAATCCTTTGCAAATGCAAAATAATCCTTCGTATATTTTTTGCACATCGAGACGTTGGCAAACAGGCATGCGGCCCGCAGTCACCGCAGCCTCTAAACGCTTGTAATTCCAATATTTTGTTCATGATGGTTGAGTAAGGAGGGTGTGTGAACTTGAATTGATATCTGCTGTCAACAGTCAACACAAAAACTCCATAGATTGTTAAGGGTAGACAATGCGCATATGATACCGCTGAAGTCTTAAGCTTAAAATGTTTGAAAACGTATTTGTAAATTTATTTAAACGTAAATACACGAATAAACTGAACGCGGAACTGGATGCGGGTGGCGCAGGACCGGTCATTGTGGCACTCTTTGGGGGAGGCCTATGTTCAGCAGTGGACGTCTTTGGGCTGATATGATGATGATGATGATGACACGAATAAAATATGATTAACATAATGATTTAAAAATTTAAATGTAGTAATTTAATGTCCATGTATTTTTTTTTAAACTGTGATTTCAAATATCATGGCTGTATGCCGAAGGGTCTTTGCTCTAAGCGCCTCACGTCAAATTCAACAAAATGGACGACTGACATTTTGTAGTTTTTATCACGATTAGTAACAAACTATAGGCAACTATAACTCTTTAATTTTTTCTAACCTTTTATATATATACTTTCTCTAAACCTCTACTGTTTCTCTTTTCTGTATGTTGGCGTTCCTAACATTCTGTCACCCACTTCCCGCTCTTTCTTAATAATCGTGTAAATGTCTTGTGTTGTCTGTGCCGTCTTTAACTTGTGTTATTTGTTTTAGGTTCCCCAGTCATATCCTCCAAAAATCAAAATTTACGATGACCTATCTCTCGCGCTGAAACGTCAATATACGCCGACATTGGCGAAATACCCCTTGCCAAAATTAGCAAGGAGTGAAAGCCATAAAAAAAAAAAAAAAAAAAAAAAAAAAAAAAAAAAAAAAAAAAAAAAAAAAATTGTTCAAAGTGTATTGGTTTCCTCGCAAATGTGATGAAAAACATTGTATGCGACACGTACGGTAAGATTGTTACAAACTCGAGTCATCAAAGCCCTCCTTCGGCTTCTGGCTTCTAATAGACTCTCGTTCGTAATTCATATCTTACCGGACTTGTAACACAATGTACTATTTTGGCATCCTTGCGCTAGGCTAGGACATTGTCAGGAGGTAAATTACTACTTTAATATCCTCCATTTTCTTTACGAAGGTTCCAACAGTGGTCATTAGGGTCACGGCAACTATACAAGTATACCTACATGCTGACATACAAAACTCAACGAAGCTAAGGACAATGACACTCATACAAGGCCACAACGATGTAATATAAAACAAGTGGAATTAAATGTTCTAGCAGTTTGGCGGGTAATTAAAAATATTGAATGCTATGTACTTTTTTGTAAAAAAAAAAAAAGATTTTTCATAAAATCCAACTGCTTTTTTGCAAATATGCCTATGTCACCCCCACGATTAAGAGGAATCCAACGACCCCTCATATGTCGAAATCCGTCAAACGGTTTAGGCTGTAGGGCGTGTCAAAGAATAAGACATACGCTCGAAAAACATAACCCTCCTCTCCTTGGGCAGTCGGGTAAAAAAGGTAGATATGTTGTCTATACGAAATTCCGTGTTTAAAAATGGCCACCAAATCTGACAGCTAACGTTTCCATTGACGACTCGAAACTGAGGCAAGTTTGTTTGACTCGATTTTAGTGTGCCATTTTTCGAGCGCGTATAACCTATCTACCTCTTTTTACCCGACTGCCGAAGGAAAGGAGGGTTATGTTTTTCGAGCGTATGTATGTATGTATCTATGTACCTGTGTGTGTATGTCTTATTCTTTGGCACGCCCTGCAGCCTAAACCGTTTGACGGATTTCGACATATGAGGTGTCGTTGGATTCCTCTTAATCGTGGGAGTAGGGTAGGCTATAATATTTGCAAAAAAATGTTTTTTTTTGAAAATCCTTTAATTCCACTTTTTTATTACTGCAAGGCCATATAAAATTAGTCAAAAGTTTGCTATAACACTGTTTATAGCGCTTTTGTGACTTCACTACAGTAGCAAGCGTTCATAGGCTACAGTTTCTTGCTTGCCGCTGACGTAGAATTTATATATCTGTGACAGACGGACAGACACCGAGTGATATTAATGTTCTGTTGTACCAATTTTATTACGGAACACTTAGGCCTCTCACAGACTGGCGCGGCCTGCGGTGGCGGTCAATAGAAAATTTGACAGAAAGGTGACAAGTTTACTATTGACCGCCACGCCGCGCCATTGTGATGCGTTCTTAAAAAGGTATGAAGCGAAGGTATCTGTTGGCTGAAAAGGCAAGCTACGATTTTATGTTTAAAAAATCAAAGTGTCATCTTTAGAATGGCGGGAAGTAAAAGTTAGGTTATAATTTAATTATTCAGCTAACATTTTAATTGCAATCTTTACCTCGGATATAAGCTACAAAAGTTACCTCATTTTAATTTAATCTTTGCTCCAGCCAAGGTCACGATGGATCAGACTCAGCATAAGATAAGAAAAGTTTATTTTTTCTCTTCAATGAAGAGATTTTAATAAAACACCGACCACACCCAGTGATAGTCTGGCTGTTTCTTACACCGAATCAACTTTATCTGATACACGGGTCCCTGTAATAGGAGCAAATGTTTAAAAGACGCTTCCTTAGAGCATTTCCAGTAACCCCTTGTGTCCAATTTTTTTTTAATTCGGAGAATATTTGATCTAAAGTTATGACCTCAAGTAATGTATCTTGGCACCACGAGATCATATCACGTAGTCTATGCAGATTTTGAGGTAACATCATGTAATGAGCCATACTAGTTTTTGCACTTTTGTTTTCAAAAGATATTATTGTGATTTTTTTCGTATTTTTTAAAATGTTTTAAAAATAAAAAGTTACTTATCTCACTCCAGAAGAGTAAAAAAGTACCTACACGTAAACTTATTTTACAGAAAAACATTCAAAAAGATTTTTTTTTCATCTTAGCAATTTTATCTCCTAATAATCATCACCATTCGTCATTCGCTTGTCGTTATCGAATTTACTTG
This sequence comes from Epinotia nisella, assembly GCA_932294315.1. Lineage (NCBI taxonomy): Eukaryota > Metazoa > Arthropoda > Insecta > Lepidoptera > Tortricidae > Epinotia > Epinotia nisella. The sequence goes on from OW028699.1 coordinate 2,384,669, forward strand.
GGGTCGGCGCTGCATGTCTTTTACTTCCCTACCTCCCTTACGCCTTTTTCCTCTCCTAACAATCATTCTAAATATCAACCAAATGTGTCATCAACCAAAAAGTTCGTATTGTACATACATACATACATACATATAATCACGCCTCTTTCCCAGAGGGGTAGGCAGAGATCACGGATCTCCATTTGCTACGATCCTGACAAATCACTTTCGCTTCACTCACCTTCATAACATTTCTCATACATGCTCGTCGGTTTAGGGTACTTTTGACCTGGCCTTTTTGTAACATTTCTCCAATTTGATCAGAGAAAGTTCGCCTAGGTCTTTCCCTTCCAACTTGCCCTTCCACTCCTTTTATATACACTCTCTTCGTTAATCTTCTCTCATCCATCCTCTCTACATGCCCAAACCACCTTAATATACCCTTCTCAATTTTCGTGACTATATCTCCATCCATTCCAAACTTATTCACATAGACAGTTCGTATTGTCTATGTACATAGACAGTTCGTATTGTCTATGTACATAGACAGTTCGTATTGTCTATGTAAATAAAGACCATTTCTAATTACGTCGTTAATGGCGTCTTATTGGCGCCGCCAAAGTAGGACCTTTAGCTTGAGACACACAAATGATTCTGTTCGCTTCGGTGTAAAAGCATTCTAAATGGGTGTGAATCCGTCTGTAAGTGTGCTCGCCAGACGCGAAAATTAATAAATAAAACCTGACCCCGCCCCGCACCGTGCTCCATTCATCTTGTGTAATCCGGCCTCAATATTTGATTACGGAACCCTAATAATTGTGGAATTAAATGTATTGACAAGCTGACCTAAAAATCTCTTGTCGGTGGAGTAATCGGCATTTTGTTTGCTTCTTCTACAATGCAATGCTTATAAATAATTAAAAGAAAAGAAAGAAAGAAAAGAAAGAAAGAAAAGAAAGAAATAAAGAAAAGAAAGAAAGATAGAAAGATTCGTGTATTCACAACACCAAAAAAAGACATAAAACATGAAACAAGTGTCTTTGCGGCAGGGAACCGGACACTGGCTCAGCATTATGCTGTGGTGTCAGACACATACAGCGCTGGTTTTCAGCCAGCACCGTTGACGAGTCAAGGAAACGTCATCCAATTGTAATTATATTAATTACATACTAATATATTATTGGGATAGCCGAGATATAATAGTTATTTAAGATACAATACAAGTGCGGAAAGTAGGTAATTCCCAACGAGTGACTGGGAATAACATATCCGCATATGTATCATACACCATTTTACAATGCATCATGCAAGGAAAAAAAAAGAAGCGGGCTAAGAAGGATTAAAACATGTAACAAACAATTATTTGAAATCAGATTAGGCTTCTCTACAAAAAGTTATTCCGGAAGTCACGTGATACATTTTCAACTGTACCCCTATACAAGAACGCGAGCAAAGAACTATCCACTTCAAAAATAAATAAAAGGTGAAATTTTAACTGTCATGAAATCTCATTCTCGCACGTTGGGAATCATCATCATCATCATATCAGCCGAAAGACGTCCACTGCTGGACATAGGCCTCCCCCAGAGAGTTCCAAATTGACCGGTCCTGCGCCACCCGCATCCAGCGGACTCCCGCGACCTTTACCAGGTCATCAGTCCACCTTGTGGGGGGCCTACCCACGCCGCGCCTTCCGGTACGTGGTCGCCACTCGAGAACCTTTCCGCCCCAGCCGCCGCCATGGAGGACTTAAGTACGATGCTCGATGACCTCAGTAAAGCTTCCGAGCGAGTTGGTCTAAGAATAGGTTGATGAACATGGATAAGACGTTGGGAATATTGGCCCGTAATTCGGACGGCTCTAGGATCTCCTACGGAACGCACCAGTGCCGCCCTGCAGCACTGAAACTTATTACTCATATTAGAGAGTATTAATGTGGTGGTTTCCCCATTCGCAGTATAATTGGGTTGTGTCCTCATGTTAAAATTGATAGCGCAGTGTTGCTATTAAGTATAAATTACGAAATATAATTAAAATCATAAAAAGATATGGCCCTTGAAAGTTTACAAAAAATATGATTTTTTTTTATTGTCCAAAAGTAAATTTAAAGCTACCAATAGAATCCTTACGCTTTTATAGAAACAATATTGTACGACAACTACGGTCCTAAACGCAGTATTTCGCAACCGAAACAGCAATTTACTTGATTTTCCATATAACGACTAGTACAAATATTACCCTGTGAAGTCATGATTCAATGTTAATCAGTATGGAACGTTTTCGGCTACCGCCAGCGAGGTCCGTCTTCAACTCAATTTTTTGGGTATTTATGTTCTTTAATTGTACTTACTCCCATACAAACATTTGTTCCACACCAAAAATTGGTTCGAATGGCATCGTAAAAAAAAATTAGGACACAAGCCTATTGCCGGTTTTATCCTGCCACTGTATGGTCAAAAGTCATACAGGAACCCACTTCCTCGTTTTCTGCCAATAACGATACAGATGCTGCTAGTAGCGGACTTAGAGCGAGCTAGGGGCTCAAGCCATAAAGGACCGATCACAGAGAGAGACTATCAAACCGCGTCAAATCCAAAACCACTACCAATCCAAACAGCCCCTATTCTACAGTGTTGCCACTGTTGCCAGTTACATGTATGTAAAAACGCTCTGCCCGCCTATCGCGACCTTTCGTTGTGTAACTTGGTACCGTTTTTACTCTTTCGTATCAGAACCGTCGGTTTTTACCGGTCGTGGGCGCGTGTCCGTTGTTGTACCTACGTCAAATGACGTGCGAAGGCGACAAGACGTATGTGATTGTGTTACTTGTAAGGCGACAGAAAAAGGAGTTGGCTTGACGTGAAATGTTTAAAATTGGAAGACCACCAAAGACTGCTATCATATATATATATATATTGCCTCGAGGTATAGATGATTTAGTCTGATTAGATTAAATCCTCTTATAACTAATTATTAACACTATTTCAGACTAATCGTTCGTATGTCATCAGTTTCATCTTCATTTAAATCCGTTCAGCCTGTTGTGTGATTAAGTAAAATCCAATTACCCAAACATCATCTTTATCAGGATCAGTCAACTTTATCTTAATCACACTAACGCGATATGTATACCCTTTTCTCAATTAGGGTGTTGTAATAAGAGAACGGGGCCCCAATTATTTGCAAAGGGCACCAACTCCCTAGATATCGGGCCCTAGATATCGTGTAACCAGAACTTCTAGAGAAGATAGAGCCCATAAAAAGTGGTTTAGATAAAAATGACCACAAAACTCAACATTTTGTTTATTGAAACCCATAAACATCACAGTGTCTTTGATTTTTAAAAAGTGACCTAGGTGACGTAATGGCAACTGGCGACGCGAAAAAGTTGATCCACCCATTAGTAGGAATTTCTAAAAAAGTGCCCATCTCGTGCGACAGTGGACACGCGCAGCGCAACGCAACGCATGCGCCCGCGCCGCAGACCGTGGCGGTTTCTTTTTTCCTCAGCGAAATTTAGCTAATTACTTTATTAAAAAAAAAATATTAATTTCGCGCTATCGGGGTTAACAGACTATGATTTTGTGGGTTTCTGATTAAACCGTGCTTATTAGAAATATCACCTTTTTTTTGATTCCACGAAGGTGCCAAAGGGGCGCCGGCCCGGATATTATTTTACCGAATCTTTATTGATTTGTGAATTCGTTCTTCGATTAGTACAAATAGTAAACCGTGACGTCATATTTCTGTGTCAATTAGTATGAAACGTTTCGCCTGCTGCCAGCGAGGTCAATCTTTGATTTATTTTTTTGGGTATTTACGTTCTTTAATTGTAGTTGCTCTGATACAAACACTTGTACCTCTCCTAAAACTGGTTCGAATGGCATCATATTTTTTTAGGTCACATGCCTATTATCTATACAGGCAAACTAGGCACGAGCCTAGTGGCGCGGGGTTCCAAAATTTTTTTCGTTATAATTTTTTATCTATAGCCGCTAGAGGTGTCCAATGAGGTGCTTACCTAGGACTCTCGGCTATCTACCTGGGTTGAGAACGGTCTCTCTTAAATTTAGTTATCCTCTTGTCGGTGGAGTATTTTCCATTTCTCTCTGTCGCACGCCAGCCCTTTGATTTGATACGACACGACACCAGCTTTCTCCTTTATTTGGTTCATATAACTGCGCCGTGGTCTTCCCTGCCTCTCCTCGTTCTATCTTTCCTTCAGTTTTCCTTAGGTTTTAAAGAAGTTGCGTGCCGTATCAGATGACCAATCATTTTCCCCCTTACTGCTGATGGTGTTTAAGATCGCTCTCTTCTCTTTTACCCTGCTTAACACACCCTCATTTGTTAGTCTCTCAGTCCAGCTTATGCCTTCCACCCGTCTCCAACACCACATTTCAAACGCTTCCAGTCTTTCTCGGTCCCTACACGGTCTATACAGCCAATATAAACGTCTAGAACGTGTATATATGTCGGTAAAACCGCGCGTGTGGAGAAAGTGACAGCCAGGCAGGCGGCATTGACTTTTTATTGACATTGATCTGAGCGGGTAAAGGTAAAGGCTTTGTTTTAGGGTCCCCGCGACTCTTGGGGGATTTTTAACCCTCGACGCAAACGCGTGGTGTCGTAATTTTATCATGTGTATCTGTGTATCTGACATGTATGTCTGTGTATTGGGTAAACGCAGAGCTGGTGGGCAGTACCCGCCATACATCATCATCATCATCATCATATCAGCCGAAAGACGTCCACTGCTGGACATAGGCCTCCCCTAGAGAGTGCCAAAAAAAGGGGAGGCCTATGTCCAGTAGTGGACGTCTTTCGGCTGATATGATAATGATGATGATGACAACCCTATACGCTATTCCATATTAAGATTAGAAAAATCGTGCGTTAATCTTCATGCCATTTCAAGGAACTTCGAAACGCGAAACTTTTAGATTGTTATGTTTGAAACTAGTAGAATATTTCCCTTTGATATCCGAGATAAACGAATAAACGTGGACGAATTTGTCCGTTACAAATCTATACTAAATATGGAATGAGGTATAAGAATAATTAAGGATGGCGTTATAATATAACATTATAACTACGGAACCTAAAGTATTATTCTCGGACATATTCAAACGATTTTTAATTCTTTTTTCGGCTGTCCAGCGCGATGCAAGCTCGTTAATCGTACATTTTCGCCTGTACAGTCGGCGACAGCAATATTTGTGGATTAAATATATTTATTGAAATAAAATGAAATGGTCTATATTAGATGGTAGAATAATTTGACAATAATAACGGCCCATAATATCTCGCCAACAATGTCGGCATGCAAAAATATTAAATTTACTTGAAACTACGCACACAAGTTAATTCATTAAATAGGTAAATCCGTTTATTAATATAAGATCTACTGTAGATAGGTACATGTTAAGATGGTGATTTCTGAAACACTTCATAATTTTCCTAAACTGAAACATTTCAGCTGTAGAAACGTTTGAAATGTTTCTGAAAGAAGCGTTAAGGTAAAAGTCCTAGTCCTCAACATTGGACTAGTGTATGACATGGGCACTTTATCTCAAAGCATGCCTTAAATTCGAATGAAGAAAATTCCTCTTAGTTCGAATTCAACCCGTCTTGCTTTGACATAAAGACCCCTGTCATACACTAGTGCAACGTCGAGGACTAGGAAGTTTACCTTTAAAACAAATCAGTTATGGTTCCGTCATTATTACTTACTAAGAATCTAATGACAAATAGTGAGCTGTCTAAATTCAGTTTTTTTTGCCAGTAAGCAGTTTTTTTTTAAACAAGAATCACTATGGTAACTAACATGTTAGAAACATTTTTATAGCAACTTCTGTACTTAACTTAAAAGTGAAATTCATAGCAACTTCTGTAAATTAAACGTGAAATTTATTTTGTAAAGTTACAAGATGAAAGATTAAAAACTCTATCGAAAATGTCATGGTCAAAATCACTTAATAATATATTAAATATTAGATACATGCCATTAACATCATTATTAAAGATTAGAATATACTAGTGGCCGTATTGCATAAACGTTCAACAAACCTATTTTAGCTATGATGCAGTTAAAATCGTTGTGTTTATCTATCACTGAAAGGGAAAAACACATTTTATTTAACAGAGGCATTTTAAGTTTTACAAATAAGGGGGTAAGTCGGTTAAGTTTTTTTTTGTATGCCTTAGCTTAGTTCCCTAACATAATTCTTAAGGTTTTCTGTACTAACAACATATGGATCTTTAATGGTCTGAAATAAATGATTTATTTTATTTATTTATTTATATTTATTATGGTAATGAATTAAATTTTTGAATACAATTATTAAATATCCGCCTTGTCGCCGCGTCTGTACTCGTTTGTATTGAGGGCAGGGGACCCTCCCGTTTCATTCACACCATACATACATACATATAAACTGCTATAGACTATACGTAGTGATTTACTAGCATAACCACGGCATAACCAAATACAGTACCAGAGATTTACTATAAGAGTTTCAATATTTAATTTAAAAACATAGTTTCTAGTATCAACATGATCGTCTATTTACTATTATTAGATACTCTAAACGATAAAACCTATGCAAACTAAGCATTTCTCCACTGCCCAAAGGTTGTCTGGAAGAGATCGCTCTTTAGCGATAAGACCGCTTACTTTCTCCCTATTGTATCTGCTTTATCTGTGTGAGGTACAATAAAGAGTATTTGTCATCATCATCATCATATCAGCCGAAAGACGTCCACTGCTGGACATAGGCCTCCCCCAAAGAGTGCCACAGTGACCGGTCCTGCGCCACCCGCATCCAGAGTATTTGTATTGTACTATATTTTACACTAGCATTTGCAAATTTAACTTTAACTCCTGTATTTGATGCCATCCCCAATTTTATCCCGTTGTGAGATGATTTTTCTAGATATGGTACCCATTGTGTGTACAAAGTGGTATGTTATTCCAGCAATCCGTTCTGAAATGAGAGACAAACTACGTTCGTATGGGGAGCCGACTTGTATCGAGCTTCCTGGGTACTCATAACGATGCATCATAAAATTCTTGAAGTCCAACATACCTATACAGGGTGTCCCAGAAGTACCACGTCACAGTGACACGAAGGCAGGTTAGCTGAAGAGGAACCTAACCAGTCTTTTTTTACGTTGGTGGAATGCTGTGACGCAGCGTCCGCCCGGACGGGGTGTGTGGGACTCCCAGACAGAAGTAATAACTTGAAAACCGTGCAACTTTTACTGGGGTCATGTTCGTTGGGGGTTTAGTGGGTAGTCTGGGCCTTCTGTTCGGGAGTCTGGAGTCCCACACACCCGTCCGGTCCCCCCCGACCGGGTGGACGGTGCGTCAAAGCATTCCCCCAACGTAAAAAAAAGGCTGGTTAGGTTCCTCTTGAGCTGCCCTAACTCCGGTGTCACTGTGACCTGGTACTTCTGGGTACACCCTGTATAAATCTCCAACTTAGAACATTTACTACGATCATTGGTAGTATCCACCTTGTGGGCCTACCCACGCTGCGCCTTCCGGTGCGTGGTCGCCACTCGAGAACCTTTCCGCCCCAACGGCCATCGGTTCTACGTGCAATGTGCCCCGCCCACTGCCACTCAAGTTTAGCGATTCCGCGAGGTCGCTGGAGTCCGCTTGATGCGGGTGGCGCAGAACCGGTCATTGTGGCACTCTTTGGGGGAGGCCTATGTCCAGCAGTGGACGTCTTTCGGCTGATATGATGATGATTGGTAGTATAATCCTTCATTCAAACGAAATCGATAACTGAGGAAAACGTTCCTTTCACTATAAACCCATAAATAAAAACATTACTTACGTAGAATATAAAAAAAACCATCGCTCACTTCTGAGAAACCCGCATACCTAACCAACTAGTCGCAAAAGGGCTTATGTGCGTGTCTAAATCACGTCGCTTATGACGTTTTAAAGTGATAAGAGAGCACGTGGCTTGATGTGTGATTGTCCATTATATAACACGATACGGCCTTATATGGACTTTGATATACATTATACATACAAACATACATAATGTCGTCACGAGTTTGAATGACTTTAATCATGTGATTTATACGAATAACGTGTCTGTTAACTTTAGTACCTAATATATTTAGTACCTAATATTACGATGAATATTTTTCTTATACATACAAAATAATGAAATTTAGATCACACCATCCACAGATATTTGCAAAAGTAGTACATTACGACGACCGAATAGCCTAGTGGTTAGAGAACCTGACTATGAAGCTTGAGGTCCCGGGTTCGATCCCCGGTCGGGGCAGATATTTGTATGACGAATACGAATGTTTGTTCTCGAGTCTTGGATGTTTAATATCTATTTAAGCATGTATTTATTTACCTATATAAGTATGTTTATCCGTTGTCTAGTACCCATAGTACATGCTTTGCCTAGTTTGGGACTAGATCAATTGGTGTGAATTGTCCCACGATATTTACTTATTTTATATTTATATGTATTACTCACCAAGGGCGGTAAAACAAAGATTGTCTCAGATCAACGGTATTTGGCGATAAATATGCTGCCTTTATTGCCGTCTTTGGTGTGTACACAATTTTACTCGTCCCTCTGGAAGTGAGATTTTCCGCAAGCGTAGTGGGTTGTAATTGTGACTTTACGAGTAGGTGTGAGGTAAAATAGTTTTACAAATCTATCATGGACACTTGCGTTGTTTTCTCAGATACGGCGTCATTCTTTGGGGTAATGCTCAGCGGTTTAATTGATACTTACTATTGCATTTGATGATATCTAGAGTCAGAAAATTATATCACGAACTCGATCATTGGAAACAGTCATAGTTGCATTATCTATACATACATTATTCCATACATTCATACATGACTTGCGTATGAAAATTACCTGTATGATACGACAAGATAATGAATATTGACAGTTTCTGCGAATGGCTCATTATTAACACATTTTTTTAAGCAATGCCGTTATGAAACTAGTTTTTGCGCTGGGTTCGTTTATATTTGTTGAACAAAGTCTTGGTGGGTCTGTTTTGTAGGTAATTTTTGTTTGTTTTAAATAGACAGTGGCAGAGACGATATATATAATAGATATAAATACTTAAATACATAGAAAACATCCAAGAGTCAGAAACAAATATTCATGCTCATCACACAAATATTTGCCCTTACCGGGATTCGAACCAAGGACCTTCAGCTTCGTAGGCAGCGTCACTACCCACTAGGCTAACCGGTCATCCATAAAACTAAAGTATTACCTACTCCTTTGTCTATTCTGACATTAAACCGTTGCACTTATTTCGAAACCATAGACGTAGCACCCTCTGTCCTTCGCTGCCATAGATAAGATCTATGCCCTAATTACAGGTTGTAATGAGGTTTTTATGCAATACACATAATACTATTATTGCTTTTTAATCAACTCGATGTGAGGGCTTAAGGGCGCGTTCATACTGCCAAGAAAATTATTGGCATTTTTAGGCTCTGGTTTCAAAAACGGTCAAATCAGTGACGGATTCCGTAGAAAAGACTTAATTAAAGGCAAAATTATTCATTATCTTATTACGTGGTCTTAGGATGAGATAACGTTTTATACGAAAAATGTTTTGTTAGTAAAGTAAGGAGATTTTAAATATAACTTTTAATCAAGTTTTGTACCAGTAAAGCTTGCCCAATTGGGTACTTTCCTGGCTAAAAAATATATAATTCTGTTTAGTTCGTCAGTTAGATTATCAAAAAATATTGGACACGTATTTTTTTGTTTGTCGTTTAAATAGAAAATGATGAAATAAAATAAATTGTACCATAATGTGACGTCACATGCAACTTTAACGGGCTATATCTTCGTCAGTTTTTGTTTAATTAACAAAGAAAACAATACGTGTCCAACATTTTTTGATAATCTAACTAAATAACTTTTTTTAGAAAAGTAGCCCATTTGGGATACTTTGCGAACACATGGCCACGCTCACGTCAAAACGCATCAGATGATTGTGAATCTGAACGTACTAATTGTATTCAACCGAGATTGTTAGGTCGCGTCGACACGACACGTCAGATGAGAATGCATCCGGCTTTTATACGACTAGCGCGCGCCGAAGCCCCCTTAAGTAAAGTTATTACGTAGTTTCTGGTTTTTGCGCGCGGGCGACCTTTTTGCATCGTTCGAGTAAATTGGACAACGGTTGTACTAGCTTTTAGTAATTTTTCGTTGTCTTCGACTGTAAAATGATTTTACTAGTAACCGTAGGGTGCCATTTAATGACCCGACTGCCTTAGATGGAGGGTTATGTTTTTCAAGCGTATGTAGGTACAGTATCTTATCTTATCTTATCTAGTTGAGGGCCCTTTCGGATACAGTTCGACCCATATGGATCTTTTGTGCATTTGCCCTCCCCTTTATAGCTACTCCCAAGCTCGCTCCATCATTTCCACAAAGCGGATGATGTAGGTACAGTAAGGGAAATGTATTCACGTACCACCGTAGAACCCTGTCGCAATTGACAGGCCGCCGTCACTTCAACTCGAGTGATATGTTGCCTTATTGCGACAGGGTTCTACTGTGGTACGTGCATTTCCCTTACTGTACGTATATACGGGGTGGGCTCTGTAACAGGAGCAAATGCTTAAAAGGGGCTTCCTTAGAGCATCTGTAGTAACCCCTTGTGTCAATTTCTTTTATTTATCTATATAAGTATGTTTATCCGTTGTCTAGTACCCACAGTACAGGCTTTGCTTAGTTTGGGACTAGATCAATTGGTGTGAATTGTCCCACGATATTTTTTTTTTTTAACTCAGAGAAATTTTGATCTAAAGTTATGACCTCCGTGTAATGTACACCACGAGATCATAGCACAGTAGTCAATGCAGATTTTGAGGTAACATCATGCAGTGAGTCATAATAGTTTTTGCATTTTTGTTTTCAAAAGATATTTTTGTAATTTTTTCAATTTTTTTTAGTGTTCTTTAAAATAAAAAAATACTTATATCACTCCAGAAGAGTAAAAAAGTACACGTAAACTTTTGATGAAGAAAAAAAAACCAAAAAAATTTTTTTTTTCAATTAAAACCACTTGGAAACAATTGCTCACAAGCTTAATAATCTACCGTTTAATCTTTTGCTCCTGTTACAGGGCCCACCCTGTATGTGGACAAGAAAATTATATTTCATTTTCTTTCCAAACGGCTGATGGATTTTGACATTATGAAGTGTTTTTGGATTCCTCATAATCGTGGAAGTGACAAATGTAGCGTTGAAAAAAGTAGTTAGGTTTTTGAAAAATGTTTGATTTCTTAGATTAAGGATAAACGTCACAGCTAAACAACGTGTTTCGATAAACGTTTGTATGGGAAGTGATACAAAATGTTCCCCGTTTAGAGCCGTTTCATTTAATAGTCGATAGTCAACGGTCCCTAACCTTCTGTGTCACTCGCGAAATTTGTGCCATTATCCATTTTCAAAAAATTACATTTCTTGTGGCAGTGGCCGGGGCACATTGCACGTAGAACCGATGGCCGTTGGGGCGGAAAGGTTCTCGATTGGCGACCACGTACAAGGCGGACTGATGACCTGGTAAAGGTCGCGGGGGTCCGCTGTATGCGGGTGGCGCAGGACCGGTCACTTTGGTACTCTTTGGGGGAGGCCTATGTCCAGCATGGACGTCTTTCAGTTGATATGATGATGATGATGATGACATTTATTTTGTTCAAACGTTCTAAGTAAATGTGAAATGGGTATTAATAACAAAACTCGATTTTAACCTTTTAAGAATAACATTTTCGGCTGTTTTAAAGAACCACACAGCCATATGACGCGGCCAAAATCGTCCGATCACAGAATTGGAACAAATCTCGGTACCGTGCGCACACGCACGTAAGTAGGAAGTCCGAATTAAAGTCCTAATGCGCTCAAGTGACGTGGCCAACTGCCAACCGAAGCTGACCTTTTCCCCTCTGTAGTAACATAGAGTCGATTTCGATTTAAAAGTTAAAAAAAAAAAATGTCGGCAACCCAGCATAAAAAGGGTTGTCTGGAGAGATCTAGTTTCGCGATAAGTCCGCCTGTTTTCTGCCACTATTATGCCGCTATTTTAGTGACCCTCATACATACATGTACAGTCGACGCCAAAAATAAGTTTACACTTTTGGGGCAGTCAGGTAAAAAAAGACAGTAACATACTATAAAAAACCGGCCAAGTGCGAGTCGGACTCGCGCACGAAGGGTTCCGTACCATTATCTATAAAAACGGCAAAAAAATCATGTCTGTTGTATGGTAGCCCCATTTCGACTCGCACTTGGCCGGTTTTTTAGTATTTGTTGTTATATCGGCAACAGAAATACATAATCTGTGAAAATTTCAACTCTCTAGCTATCACGGTTCTTGAGATACAGCCTGGTGACAGACAGACGGACGGACGGACGGACAGCGAAGTCTTAGTAATAGGGTCCCGTTTTCACCCACGGAACCCTAAAAAGGTCGGCAACCCAGCCGAAAAAGACAGTAACATACTACCTATAAAAAAACCGGGCAAGTGTGAGTCAGACTCGCCCACCGAGGGTTCCATCCAAAATTATAAATGTATCTTTTTTAGATTTTTCCCTGTACTTATAGTATAAGACTATATTACCAGGGCTCGGATTTTTCATCGCACGGTAAGACGAAAGAAGACTATGGAGTCGATATTAACATGAAAACTTTACTCATCTCATACTCATACTCACTTATTATGTTAGGCGGCTTTAGACCTAATGCAGTGCACTAACTGGGGGAGGGAATGGAGGGATGATAAACCATCTCACTCTAATCAGTGAGTGTGAGTGCAGTTAGTGCACTGCATTTAGACAATTCTAAAGGCCGCTTTAGTTACGTACCTAGTTCATCATCATCATATCAGCCGAAAGACGTCCACTTCTGCACATAGACCTCCCCCAAAGAGTGCCAAATGTATTCGTATTCGTATTCGTATTCGTTTATTCATGCCATCACATAATACAAGTTATACTACAATACATGATACCCCGATGGGGCGCAGCAGAAACTTACAATTATGTTTTAGCTTAAAACTATAACAATGAATTTATTACAAAAACAAAAGACAAAAAAAAAATAAACAGAATTATACAGGTTTAGCTGGAAAAAAAGTCATCCAAGGTGTAGTAACATTTTTCGAGTAGGAAATGTTTTAATCGTTTGGAAAACATTCTCTCGCATTTTTCCTCTTTTATACTGTCGTCGATTCTATTATAAATTTTTACTGACATCGCGTGTGGACTTGAGGTATGTAGTTTTAGTTTGGATCCCGATATTGCCGTGGTTGGTGTCTAATGATTGTATTTAGTTGCGGATATTTTCTTACAAATTTGCACATTTCGAATATATATATGGAGGTCATAGTTAGGATTTTGAATTTTTTAAAGTGGGGTGTGCAAGTTTCTGGGCTTCTTATATTAGCAAGTATTCGTATGCATTTCTTTTGAAGTATAAATAGGTCTTTTGCATCTGTGCTGTTTCCCCATAGTATTATTCCATATTTAAGCCATGAGTAGGCATATGCATAGTACGCGGTGAGTGCCGAATTTAAATCAGTAGATCTTTTAAGTTCTCTTAGGGCATAAACGAATGATGACAATTTCGTTTTAATCTTAGCCACGTGTTTTTTCCAGTTAACATTTGAATCTATTTCAAAGCCCAATAATGATGCTGATTCTACGCATTCCATACTTACGCCATTATTGTTTATATTAATATTTAAGGACTTTTTTTGATACGGCCGAAATTGGATTATTTTAGTTTTAGATAAGTTTAATTTCAAATTGTGGTCTTCCATCCATCTTATTATCGAGTTTAATAACGAATCTATTTCAATGTTAATGTTTGTGCTATCGTCACATGAAGTTAAGAGTGAGATGTCATCTGCAAAAAGTACGCAAGTTTGGTTAATAGCTTTAGGAATGTCGTTGATATAAATTAAAAATAACAGACATCCAATCACGCTTCCCTGTGGAATTGAATGTGTCATATACTGGACGTCGGATTTTACATATTTTATTTCGCGTTATTTGTACGTACCTAGTTATACATATTATATTTTTGTGATAGACCTAACATTGTCATTTATTTATATTTGCAATCGGTACGTTTGGTATTAATTAAATGAATGAGTATGAGTATGAGTAAATTTTTAATGTTAATATTGAGTCCATAGTTCTCTTTCGTCTTACCGTGCGATGAAAAATCCGAGCCCTGGATATTACTTCCCAAATTTCATAGATCTATGTCAACGGGAAGTACCCTATAAATTTTGATGCCCTTGATTGTCGAAATATACCTACGTTTAAAAAAATGTTTTATTGCCACTGCTTTACAAACGTACAAACAAATGAAGAAAAAAAACTACAATTTATACTATTTTTTGTACGTGCGGCATAAACGGCCGTATCTTTTTTTTACGCAACTAAGAAGGGATTTTTTCACATCTTCAAGGGACTGTAGACTCGAGTGTATAGTTATAATTTCAACTCGATAAGTCGATACCTTCACGCGTTTCCGAGATACAAGGTCTTGATAATAGACAGACAGACATACAGACAGAAGACATACGGACAACAAAGTGATCCTATAAGGGTTCCATTTTTCCTTTTGAGGTACGGAACCCTAAAAATCGCACAAATTGTAACCAATACCTACACACCGTACAAACACCAGAGCTCAAGTTAAAATGGCCGCTCTATTGGCTCGATTGGCTCCCGGATGCTTGCTCAAGATGGCACACCGCCGCTTTTGTAACGGTACGATTTAACTGACGTTTCACCTAGTTGCCATTTAATGCATAGTTCGTTATTGATGGAAGAATTAATAATATATAATAATCATATTTTGACGTGATAACTATTTTCACACGTCTACCTAGACTGAATATATCATGGGAAACAATGCTTGTAATTTAAGATCTTATCATCATTGTGAATAAACGATTTCATTCATTAATTCATTAATTCATTCATTCATTCATTCATTCATTCATAACGTCTTCTAAATCGATGAACACCACGCACGCACGAAAACCTGACAAGTGCGAGTTCGACTCGCGTGAAGAGAATTTTCCAGGTACTTTGAATACTCAAACTTCTCATAGGTTTTCCTGTAATCTTTAGGCAAGGAACTATTTTCCATATTTTTTTCAGAATTGTCAATTTTCGTCTTCTTACTTCAAACCTGTTTTCGCTAAAATTATGAAAAAAAAATTATTTGAAATGCTTGAGAACAACCCCTTTCATTTGTTATCACACAACACAGTTTGCGTTTTTTTTTTTAATTTTCCAGTTTCCCCCCAATAAGTGGCCCCTTGATCAGAATTCATTAATTTACTTTACACGTCCATCTTTGGGTCACCAATTTACATGTGTACCAAATTTCAACTCAATCGGTCCAGTAGTTTCGGAGCAAATCGGCTGTGACAGACGGACAGACAGACGCACGAGTGATCATATAAGGGTTCTGATTTTTTCATTTTGAGGTACGGAACCCTAAAAATAATAATATTTTGACGTGATACCGTCTTATAAATCGATGAACACCGGCAGCACGCACGAAGTGTGACTCGTTGTCCCGCGTTCGTTGACTGACTGACATATCAACGCCCAGCCCAAAACGCTGGTTCTAGATATTACAAATTTGGCACGTAGGTTCCTTATAAGGTCTAAGGGTGCATAAAGAAAGGATTTTTCAAAATTCACCCTTTAAAAGGGTGAAATGGACCCTTTGAAGCCTGAATTCTGTCTGACCATCTTTTGCCACATTTCCGAGAAGTGGCGTGAAAAGAGTATTTGTCCCCTAATATTTATTTACTTATTTGTTGTTAATTGTGACGTCCTCACAATTAACTGTGACAAAGTCACCCAAAGGGCAATGGAGAGGGCTATGCTGGGAGTATCTCTGCGTGATCGCATCAGAAATGAGGCTATCCGCAGCAGAACCAAGGTAACCGATATAGCCCTCCGAATCGCTAAACTTAAGTGGCAGTGGGCGGGGCACACCGAACCGAACCGATGGCCGTTGGGGCGGAAAGGTTCTCGAGTGGCGACCACGCACCGGAAGGCGCAGCGTGGGTAGGCCCCCCCCCCCCACAAGGTGGACTGGTAAAGGTCGCTGGAGTCCGTTGGATGTGGGTGGCGCAGGACCGGTCATTGTGGCACTCTTTGGGGGAGGCCTATGTCCAGCAGTGGACGTCTTTCGGCTGATGTGATGATGATGATGATGTGACGTCGTACTCGGTGACGTCACTAACGATGCATCTCTTCTAAAATGCCCACACTACATAGTGCAACGTAGATTTTTTTTTAAACCTAACTGTTGCTATAATAGGACGGACCCAATATAGCTGTCGAACTGCATGGTTGGAGAGTATCCTGGGGAAAATCCAGGTGGAACTCTCCGGCACGACCACGCGGGGGGTATAACACTGGAATACTCTAAGAGTTTGCGCTCCAGTGAGATTGGTTGAACGGTTTCAACCGAATCTGATGTGTGAGTGGTGATGAACTCTGGGATTGCTGGTTCGCTAAACCTACCCAACGTCGAATACTAGGACTTTTACCTTATCTGGTGTAATGTTACTAGTAACATTCATACCTAACGCGCTGACTTATACATTCCATTATTTATACATTTTAATTCAACCTAATATTCATACTCAATACTCATACGTTAATTATTATTCATATTTTCACGCATCGCAATCGATTTTCCTCGATCGACATTCACACTAACCTTTACTTGCGCAACTCGATCCAATTAAATCGATTTGTTTTGGTTTTGCCATAAATAACGAAATATGATCAAGTTATGTGTTAACTCATAACTGGGACTACATAAATGTTATTTTTAAATCAACTAAGATTAATTGATTTTAATGTAATATAACTAATAACCTCTTTTAATCAATAAATAAATGTTACAGGGCAATTGCCCAAACTTAACTAAGGTTGCACTACGAGTATCAGGAGCCGTTGGCCTTGTCACGCGATTCGCAAACTGTATTTTGTGACATATCAAATGAAAGGGGTTGTTGTAAGCATCTCAGATATTTTTTTTTATAATTTTAGAAAAACAGATTTGAAGTAATTTAGGAAAAAAGACGAACATTTACCATTCCCCCCTTATCTCCGAAACTACTAGGCTTAAAATTCTGAAAAAAATATGGAAAATAGTTCATTGCCTTAAGATTACAGGAAATCTATAAGAAGTTTGAGTATTCAAAGTAACGGGAAAATTCTCAATATTTTTGTGTAATAACCCTCACCCCGCGAGTTGAACTCGCACTTGTCCGGTTTTTATTTCTATGATTTTTTGCGCTTAAATAGCGCAAACGAGACTGTCGCACGATTATTTTCTTACTTTGGAAATAGGGTTAAAACGTAAAATTGCACCGACCGCTGTCACTGGCTTCAATAAAATAAAAAAACTTTGTCACACAGCAACTAACACGTATCGTAACATAATATACGACCGTTCAATAATTAGATCAATTACGCACCTGAACAACCAGTTTGAACCAATTAATGTGCGTTTTCGCGACCTTTACGTCATCGAGACAAATGCAAAAAAAACCTAACGTATTGTTAATGGCGTTTGATAAAAAATATAAATGTAACTCTAGAACATTAATTAGAATAGAATAGTAGTTATAAGTTCAATAGGTTGCCCTTCGTAAGTTTAAAAAATGTTTTTTTTTTGTTGTTTTATATGTATAACCACCCACAAAGTCTTCTACAGCCAGATGAAATAATTTTTTAAACCGGAAAAGTGGTAGGTACTGGAGTTTACCCAAAGCATAGTACAAACTTCCAAAGCAGCTATAATTTCACAAACTTTTCCTTTTTATATTCAAAAATTCAAAAGTCTATTTTGGTCTCAGGATATAGTGTAAAAGTCCTCATATATATGTATAACTTACAGTATTAATAGAAATTACTTATTACATAAATGACTAAAATATCGTTAACCTATGCAAACAACAAGCTTAGAAAAAGAATAAGTTAGGTACGCACTTACATAAAATATTGTTTTTATTCATCTAGTTAATAAAAACTTGATTAACATCAAATAAAAAATCCTACCGGCAACCCTAAAAGAAATGTCAAACGTTCTCTCTTTCCGGTGCTAACTAAGTACAAATGATCGAATTCACAAGTAATTAACAACCTAATGACTTCCAACAAAAAAGACATCAAGCTCACAATCAATCATTCTCCTATTTGAAAAAAGAATAGAAAAAAACCAACTGACCATTCATAATTCGAAATTTGAATATTGTGGGGTCATAGACTACACGCTTTTGTTTTTCGAGCGCGAGGCGCGTTCGGAATTGAGATTTTGTGATAAAATTATAATTAACAAATTGTCTGACGATTGTTGACTGTATAAGACAGTGCTTGTAAGTACTTAAAAAAAATACATAATTGAAATACCTACAAGTTCAATGCTAGAGTGTATTCTGTGTTAAAAAAACAACGATATTTACAAAGGTTACCAAAAACTTGAACTTGTTAAAAAAAGAGAGCCTGCCATGTTTATACACCTCGTAAAAAGGAAACAAAATCAAACAACTGTTACGTATAACAGTCAAAAGTATTTTTAAATACGTTCATAAAATAACAGGACCCCAATCAAAATAAGACGGCACCTTATGAAAATTACCAACATACCAATACAGCTCTGCGATTAGACCTCATTCAAAGCTGAAACTTGCGGCTTAGACGATAAAGGCTTTAATAAATTCTCTATAAAGTAGATCTTAATTTGTAATTTTGATAGTCAGTTGAGTTTTTTGGAACCGGAAACGTCAAAACGAACGTAGTTTCTGAACATCGCGTGATGAGTCAGAGACGTTCATTTCGAATTTAGAATGCGTTTAAATAAATAGCAATTTAAAAAGGCAATGTTGAAAGAGGTACGTAGATAAAGGTAATTGCACACTTTCCGTTGTTTTCCGGTGTTTGATTGAACGTGTAGTACCTACCTATCTTCGGAATCGAACTGTTTTTTTCCACCCATCAACTTAAAATATTAATCTTATAAGATATAAGGTACATCGTGTCATCTCACTTAAATGTATTGTAGTCCGATTAGGCAACTATGTACCTAGCACATTACAAAAGACATCACGCAAATAATACTGGCTGAAAATCAACGCTGTCGGTGTCTGACACCTCAGAATAATACTGAGTGAGCCAGTTCACTGCCGCAGAGACCCACTTGTTTCATGTTTTTCTTGTTTAATATGTGTGTCCTGTGTGTTTGTGAATGAATGTATCTTTCTTTCTTTCTATAACACTATTCTGTATGTTTGATATATATACTTCTCGTGGTGAATAAGGTCTGTATAGCTCCTGAAGAGGCGTTGTGTGGAAGGCGAGGGTTTGCCACATTTATGGCGTCATAAATCGTTGTAAGTTTAAAAAAGATAGAAGACGTCAATAAAATATCAACCGCACCTGACGGCGATTTTAACCTCTCAAGCATCACTATCTCAGTTTATCATTTATCATAATATTCATAATATACATCGTTTCATCTCCCTCCGAGCAAACGCCCGCGACCTGTTGCGATGGACTACACCTAAGACAGCTGCCGTGTTTGCGCTAACTCTCAACAGATGTTATGAAGATAAACGCCACCATAATTCGCCTTCGGTGTGGCATGTCATGCAAGTCATCATGTCAAGTTTCTGATAAAAGAGCTGAATTTTGTGACTAAACCCCAGCAAAGCAGCATTGCATTCACTAACCAATTTGTAAAACAGTACTCCGGGCGTGCTAACTGAACAGTGACGTCACGCCTCCATGCTTCCAGCGACAATTTTAACTTGACCCCCCCTGCCCCTACAACGTCTTAACATCACAAAGCGAGGGGGCAGATTGTGACGGAGGGACGCGTATCAAGTCAGTATGGCCGTACCGGCGATTTTTGATGCAACGATTTGATTTAGATGAATAAATTTAAATGTGGAATTTCGGTTTCGTAGAAGTGTTGAACGGGGATTTTTATTGCGGAATTTATAAAACAAAGAGGTTTTGATGCAGATTTTGAAATTGAGTCACACTATGGTCTCCTCCGCTGGATAAAAAAAATCTGCCGCCTTGAATTTCGCTACGTTTTATAACCTAAAAGTGGCTTAAGCCTGTCACAGACTGGCGCGGCCTGGCGCCACCGCAGGCCGCGCCGTGTGATTGAGGCTTTATAGGTTATAAACTGTACAAAATTACAGATGACAGGATTTACTCTGTTGGAGACCATAGGAACCAGTGGCGGCGCGTGACAGTTTTCGATGGGCAACCCCGAACAAAAAAAGTTATGAAAGAGTTAGTATATAACTATAGGCTTGGCTTAAAAAATGTTTCTTGGGCAAGCCAGTGGGAATCGGCTTGTAAAGGCGCTCTGCCACTGAATTAGGAATTTAATTTGTCAACCATGATAAGTAATCGACGTCGAATCGATACAAAATTGATCGTTTGTTCTATAGCGCAGGAGTTTTTATAATATGATCGTTAATTGTTTTAGCAATAATATATAATTATAGAATTTTATTTTGACTTGTTTTGAATAAACGATACTTGGAAATTAAAATGGTATTCGCTTCTAATTCAAAATTGTTAATTTTAGTCTCCGTCTTCATTTTACGCTTCGTGCGTATGTTTAGTTTAAAAATAATCTTTAAATTAATGTTTTTTGTTACAGGTACGTACAGTATTAGCATAACAAGATAAGAAGTAACAAGGTAAATCACTTTACTCTCTCTGATGTTGCATTTTTAAATTTTACGTCAATTGAGAGTAAAAAGCAACATCGCATAAGAAAAAGTTTATGCATTTAATGTACGCATTTTGTATTTTTTTAAATCATCAACCAGAGACTCTGAAATACCTAAAGCTAGCATTGAAAATTATAGTTTAGGCCACCTATAGTGATAGTCACAGACAAGCTAAAAACATATATTAATTCCTTTCTTTGGATTGAAGCAATAATATTTAAGCTAGGCTCCCCTTCCATGTGACACAAATGGCTGGTCAGGTTAAATCTATATTATTATCTTTTTGTATGTTAAAAAATCACAATGCAAATCTCACTCAACGAAAGTAACAATTTTATTGAAATATCGAACCTGCCCTTTTTCCGTTCGCACAAAACAATCACTAAAAAAACAATAACACAAAAACGCGGGAAACACTTTAAAACCCATTGTGGCATAGACAATCTAAGGCCAAGTACACATAGCGCGGATGCGTGTAAGGCCGATTCTACACTTAAGATAAAAGTCATCATCGTGTGTGTCGCCCGTGACGACGCCATTTTGTCTATTAACTAAACCATCAAGCGTAATAGTGGGAAAAGTATGGCGAAACAACTAAATTGGTTTCACATTTTAGCCGTTTTTTTTATAACGCAACCGTGACTGGCAGTGGCCTAAATACTGTAATATCTAAATATGTCACTGTAATATTACTTTATACAATATACTTTTTAACAGTAGATATTCTCAAAAAAATGTCATCAAAGAGTTAAAAAAACGATTACGTTCCTTCAAGCGTTTGGTTCAGCAATTTTAGGAATGAGTCTTGTTTCGATTTAAGGATTATCAAATTAATGATACGTTTTAATTGTGCGTCTAACGTCTAAATTCCAGTTACAATTTTATTTTATAATATAGACAAATTAATATCATGTATCTAAAGTAAAACTACTCTTAATTGGTAAGAAAACACGTTAAAATATTGTCAAATACGTATATTTTTTTAATGAAATACCAAAATAATGTTTTGTTAATAAATTTCAATTTAATGCTTTGCTTGATTACTAATTTAATTCGAATGTTATAATTATGTTTATCGTTATGGTTGTATTATTTTTAGTGGGTAACGTAATTATTATGTATACTGTATTAAAATAACGAATTACAAAACTATGATTAATACTTATGAAATGATTATTATCTTGAAGACAACTTAACACTTTCAACAGCGCATCTCAAATTTATATGTGTGTTTGAAAACCAAATTGGAAAACACCTCTGCGCCTGCGCCGGGCGCCAGATGTCGCGCTCGCTCTAATTTATGTGAATTTAATGACCACCACCGGTAGCGAGGTTCATGCCGCGAACAAGCAAGCAGACAAGGGCTAAAAAGAAATAATAAAATAAAAATGTGGGTATGTATGTGGTCTTAGCTTAGCTTTTAAAAATATATTTGGATCCTATTTTGAATTGTGATGAAAATTGAGTATATATTTCGTTCTAGCCTATTAGTAAAGAAATAGTACGCTCTAAAGTTTAGTAGTTTAGTGGATCTTTTGAGGGTACTTGATTTTAATTCTCTTATCCAACGGACTACTTCTAAAGCGGGTGCAGCGGCGGAAAACGCCGAAAATCTGAAATGTAACAAATATAGAGGCCTCGGCAGAGAGTACGATTTTGTACCCTTTGGCGTCGAGACCCTCGGTCCGTGGGGTCCCAGTGCGCATAAGTTATTTGCAGAAATCGCGAAACGTCTGGTCGATGTAACTGGTGACCGAAGAGCTGGCGGCTTTCTCGCGCAACGCATCAGCATTGCAATTCAGCGAGGAAATGCCGCCAGCATCCTCGGTACAATGCCTCGAGGGCCTTTTTTAGATTTAACTTAGTTTTAATTTATCTTAGTTAATGTTAATTATAATCTTGTAATTGAATAATATTATAATCATACTTTTCATAATCAAATGTATAA
Organism: Epinotia nisella; assembly: GCA_932294315.1. Lineage (NCBI taxonomy): Eukaryota > Metazoa > Arthropoda > Insecta > Lepidoptera > Tortricidae > Epinotia > Epinotia nisella. The sequence continues at coordinate 2,407,423 of OW028699.1, forward strand.
TCTGCAGTCATGGTATGTAGCAAAATTCTCAGTAATTCGCTTATTAGATAATAAAAAATGAGAAATAAAATCACTCATGCGTGTAAGGGAATAAGTATGACTCCCGTTAATAAATACAAATTATACATTCTTAATGTTTCGTTTTAATATTAGTTATTAAATTAGATAACAATGTTTGCTAGCTTTTTATTCTTTCCATGATCCCCCATAAACGCAAAGAAAACAAGCTACCGCTTCTCTTCTTCGAAGAAAAACATTATAGACAGTAGCATAACATTCCAATCAATTACCTTTATCAGTACTTTTTACATATCTTTTGTAAAGAAATGGCGTATGTACATATTAGTATAGTAGGCACTTATATCGTTCTTAGAACTACATAAGCGGGTACTTTGATGTATAGCAAACGCCTTAGTGATAGATTCTGTACGAGTTAAAGAATTATAGTGTTGGGTACTAATTATTGCGTGATGAAGCACGCTGTCTTCACGTCATACATTTGCGATTCATCTCCATGTCTAGTGTTTTTTTATTAGCCTATTTTGTGTCCCACTGCTGGGCAAAGGCCTCCCCTTTTTCCGCCACTCGTCTCGGTCCTGTGCTAATGTTCGCCAATCTGTAAAAAACGTATCAAAGTCTAGTGTTATTTAAACCAAATGAAGCTACTGACTATACGTAATCAGAAATCATATTAAAATTGGTTCATCTATAGCATAACTTTTATTCATTAATGTATTTCTTAAATTTTTATTTTATAAAACCTTGGCAAGTTTAAAATAATAATGTTCTGAATTCCAGCCTCGTTCGCGATGTATAGAGTAAAAAAAATACATGAGATGATGACAAACTGTCTAATGTAAAAATGTCGATACTTTTAGAAGCATTGTTTGCGAAAATACAAACAGCGAAAACTTTCTGGGTGTCTATTGAAAATGTTTCAAGTTCAAGTTTTAGCTAAAACTTCTTTCCTTGACTGTACCAACCAATCGACATTAAGCATTATAAATTGGAATTAAACAACGATAAAGGTTAAATAGCTGTTAAAAAACATTGTGTTCTTTACCCGCTTCCCCCATGTCGAGTAACGACAGAGCTTTTTAACATATAGTCCAGTCATAGTCAATTGAATCGCCATTAAAATGTATTTATAATTTATTGCACAAAGAAGATACAAATGGTGGACTTGATGCCGTATTTATTCTGTATCAGTTTACCATTGGGCCAAAAAGAACCGTTTATTTGATGCAGGATAAGGTAATAAGAACGAAAAACCATTTACTCATAATATTATAAAAATATTACTTATCAATTAAAACTCACAATTGCATATTATTCTTATCTCAATTCTATTAATATTACAACTGTTCGACATTTTATAGTTTTTCTCAAAAAACTGTTAATTTTTTTTATTTTTCGATTGTAAAAAGTGGCCACTAGCAATAATTTTAATATATAGGTAAGTTGTATAATTCCTTTAGATACACTACATATAGTTTTACATATTTTTGCTGGAAGTACAATAAAAACATTCGAAATGTATACAATAAAAAAAAATACTTTTTTATTTTATTTTTGTGTGAATATTTCATTATTGTTGATTCACAATCTTGCAATAATATACTACTTTACAAGAGAGTCTTATGATTTAAAAAACTAAACGAAGCAAAACTCTCTAATCATCTAACTAAGATCTTAAATAATTATACCGAATCCACCCAAAAACCATGTAATCCACTTTATCTTGATCAAATGAAATGGAGAAGATACTTTGTAGAATCCAACCCCTTTTGATTGGACTAAAGACTCTCAAGAATTTCGCATCTGCTCAAGCTTTTAGCAATTAGCCAAAAAAGTTAATCACATAATAAAAATTACGGTAATTACTAACTTGTCTTATGTAAATGGTTTAGATACTCCTGTTTTATTGGACTTTAATACTTTCAGTGCGTTTGTGAGCCCGAAAGGTATGCTTTGAAATTCATAGGTACACATGTTTTTTGAATAATTGGCATTTGTTTCATTTTCTCAGTCCCTTGATTGATATGTTGGTCAGTCGAGTCAAAGTAGGAAATTAACTGATTGTCTAAGTCAGCTCTAGGTGTGCTAGTTATTTTACATGAATGAGTGATTTAAGACTCAAGTATGCATTTATTTGCGAATAAACCCAAAAGTGTGTATAAAGTTCGCCTTATGCGTACCAAGCTACATAACCAGTCCTAGCAAATTTGCGAAACAACCTACCTAAGGTTACGTTCGTTAGGTAGCTTCAGATGTCCGAAGGGCAAACCGCGAAGAAATAGGAGCCCCGCTGTGCGAGGCTCCGTCGAATCTTTCGAACTACGAACAAAATGACGAAAGGAGCATGCCGGTAATGTAACTTAGTTACGTATGGAGAACAAGGGAAAATTTCGCTCTGCACCAGCGCAGGTATTGTAACCCTTTCGGGAAAAGGAGATCTGTACACAGTGGAATGTATAGGTTGATAAATGAACATTATCTATTATATCTATAGCTTTTATTCTCCTGCACATGTTAATCATATAACAAGAAATATTCCTACAGACATAAGTCAAACGATGTCGTTATAAAAGTGACTAGGTACCTATGCGGAATGTTATTAATATTTTATAGTTTTCGCAGTTTCTCAATGATGCACAATAAATTACCCGTTAGTAGTTAATATAGTGTGCTTAATATATGTCTTTCAGAAATGATAAAAGACGCTTAATTTTGCTTCTGACCGGGCTCAAATATTACTATTATCTTTTTTATCATTTCCACTATTGGGTGCGTAATGCGTATGCCCTCACAAACTCACAACACAACGATGAATGGAAATGTACCTATCTAAGATTTTATCCAAGTGACTCCGTAGTTATATTTCCTTCTTGCCTATGAAAAGAACACATTTTATTAAATAACACGTTTTTCCTGCATTGAGAGGTCATCCAAGACACCTTACGAATCCCACCTAAAATCCAAAAGCCTTAAGTCACATAAGCACTGCATTTGATTTTCGATTCTAATTTCGTAGTCATACGGTTTAGAATACATGTTTTGTTGTTGTTGAATTGTTTCCATAGCTTTTTGCTTCATAGCAATTTTTATTTTGCCCCCTATATTTACTATCTGTGGCGGGCAAAGATAATAACGTATTGTGCCACGGAAAAAAAATACCATTGACAATCGACTGACGGACATTGTGTACATCAATTATTATTTTTTAAAATAACAGTTTTGTTCGTACAAAATATATTTATGCTTCGCTGGGCACTTGTGTGTGTGTGTGCGCATAGAGGATGTTCAAGTGTTGATGATTGATTAATCGTTGATGAGTTTTTTGTAAAGGAGGTTTTGAAACTCGCATGGTTTTATAGAACTGAGGTTTATTTACTTTAAGCCTGATTTGATTATTCAATTTGATAAAATCAAATTTGAATTAACTATTTTTAAATACAAACATTACATGATAATGCCGATAGGTATGAATAACACTTCCAGTGTTTTAACTTAAAACTGTAAAAAAATACAAGCATTTGTAATTATTAAAAAATATATATATCCATGTAAACGTCCTTTTAAAAAAAAGTCGTGTCTCTGTCACTTTAATTTTTGTGTCTGTATAAAAGATAAGTCATTGTTATGAATATTTTTTTTTACACAGTGACAATCTTCTCAAGACATTGCCAAAACTTTTATACCTAAAAAAAAACAAAAATCTAAACATTCGTGACTCGCGTCAGGCGATGCAAATCGATAAAAACCATTGTGAATATAATTAACTTGCATTGCAAGGTGCTAAATAACGGAAAATTGGCACAGGAATTAATTACATTTAATAACATATGTCTTTTCAAAAATAAATAAACATCGTACCTATTACTAGGAACTTGTTTCGACAAGAAAGTCGGCTATGAATAAAATTACAATGGCTATTTACCTTATAAGGAACGTATTGCCGACAAATTGACGGACATTGGAGAATGTTTTAATGTTTTAACTGTCAGAGCTAATGTCTAGAATTTTTGTGTTTTTATACTTTAGCTATCTTTTTGTTTGTGGTAATGTCAATAATATATTTTCATTTTATTTACTTACCAAATTTATAGAAATAAAATATTTTGGAATTTTGCCCAGATTAATTACTTTCACATTAATAATAATTATTATGGAAGTAGAATAGTTTACTAATTAGAATAAAGCTCAAATAATTCTAAATAATCTTTTCTAGCTTTTACCTACCTACTTGTAAATAGACAAGTGCAGGTTCGTCAACTGCCCGTCAGAGTAGATTATCAATATATTAGTAGCAATTCAATTTATTACAGCTTGTAGTGTTAATTGGCGGTTATGAATATCAGATTACTGCTTTTGGTCTAGTGACTGGGGAACTCCTATCATTAGCTTTTTGTATGTTTCGTCTCCTTTCTGATCACTGCCTCAATTTCATGAAGAAATTGTAGTCTGTCTCGCATACTGTGATCAAATAGTCTAAACAGTGTTCAATAATAGCCGAATAGTATATTACTAAAATAGGGATCATATATTATATAAGTACCTCAGGGCAATACTACATTCAAGTCGCAAGCTTACTAGAAAGTTTACCATACGTGTAAATTAGTTCTCACTTTATCAGACTACCTTAATATTCCCAATGAATGCCCTTATAGTCCATATAAATTAAACGAAACATTTTCAAACACCCTGTGTGTGCCGGCGTGTTTATGCACATCAATTATAAAGGCAGCGAGTGGAACCGCGTCCGCTAGGGGGCCAGGTTCCGTCCACTGCTGGGCTGACAGAAGGTCCAACAGTTTAGGGTTCCGTAGGGTCAAGATGAATAATACACATTTTGTCCAAGGTGGAAAACTAGCATATGACCTACTTGATATATGAAAGCTTGCAACGCTAGACGAATCACATGCCCGGAGCCGACCCTTTATTGAATAAGATGCTTAAAATATAAAAAAATAATAGGGGCAATTGTTAGACCAAAAGTCATCCGATAAAATTCTAACAAACCAATGTGCATTATAAAAGCTGTAACAGTTACAATTATTATATTTATTGATTGATTGATGATTTTGCAGCAGCGTGTTTATGCGCATCAATTAAAAAACTATCCATTGGAACCGTCCGCTGGGGAATGCAGGTTCTGCTCACTATTGGAATGATAGAAGGACTTGATTTTTTGAGGTTCTGTAGGTCGTTTGGTAGGCGTATAAAGAAAAGTTATCTACAAAAGTATACACTGTGTTAGTTTATTTAGACGAGTATATATTCCTAAAGGTGAAGGCTGTACAGTCTATTGAGGACTTGGTCCTTTTTTTTTAAAGAATGATGTTCTATATCCTCTTGCATCTGAATTGTAAATTTTATAAGTAAATTATTGTGAACCAGTATAAATCACACAAAATGATTTCTAATCTCAGGGTCCTTTTATACTGGAAATGACCGTAGAATATAATTTCTATTATGATCGGACAATTCTTCCTAACGCTAAAGCATTTACTAATATAGCCATGTGTGAGAGCCATAGCACCAATACGATCCAAATGCAAATACGTGTAGCACGTTCCGGAATTGGGCCCAAGATCGCTCAGCCATGCGTACACGCACTTCTGAATACATTAACAGTAATTAAGTCATCTGATAACCTTTTTGTTGAAACAATAACAGTTTTATTTATTATATCCTATGCTCACTACTTTATTTCAACTTGTTAGTCGCAATCTTATACTTTCCACCCCTTTATCACGTCCTTAGGGGATGATTTTCCGAATAAAAATTATCCAATTTCTTTTGCCAAAACTAAAATTATCTTTATGTGAAATTTCATACAATGGCTTAGCGGTTAAATGTGAGAAGGTAATACACCGAGAGACAGTTATTTCAGCATTTATAATTACTAACATTATAGCTTAAATATTAAGACTAAAAGCTGCATTTTTGATATTGCATAGACACATTATGTAGACATACATTTATATGTTATAATCACCAATTACACACAGACAATAACACTCAAAGCCACGTTAAAGCCATTAAGCCATAAATTTGAATTAATCACATAAAACAATGAATAAACAAAAGTTATTTTATGCCTCGTTAAGTATGCTAAAAGTTCGCTAAACAGCCGTTTAGACAGACGTACATACATTTAGTCTAATGCTATTATGCAGCTGATATTAATCTATACTGTAATCATAGTTGTTGGTCGGTTTTGGAAATTGTATTCCAAAGTATCCATTTCTAATTCATATTTTGACGGTTTCTTTAACATTAATTGTCATTTGGAACTACATGTCGGCACTGGATCCTTGAGTACGATTCTGACTTATCGGGTAGAAGTCCTTTATGTCTTGCTTCCCAACAATTTCATTAGCTCAGCTAAGTGTAAGCACTATTCAATAATAATAAAATTGGATAGATATAAAATAAATTAAATTTCTAGTTGTAAAACGGTCCAATACATCTTCACGATATTTTTGCTTATAGAGTTATAACTTATAAGTTTGACGACCGGTTAGCCTAGTGGGTAGTGACGTTGCCTACGAAGCTGAAGGTCCTGGGTTCGAATCGGGGAAAGGGCAAATATTGGTGTGATGAGCATGAACTGTTCCTGAGTCTTGACTCATAACACAAGCCTTATTGAGCTTACTATGGAACTAGGTCGATTTGTGTAAGATTATCCTCTAATATTTATTTATTTATAAGTAGTTGAATCCACAAGGATGCGTTGCGCACCACTTCTCCTCACGTCCTAGTATATAATTTGTCAACATGTAAGAATAACGCGTGTCTTCATGAAATGAATTATCTTAATCAACGTACGAGTACACAACACAAACTCCTACACAATAAGTGAGAGAGAATTTTCGCGGACCGTGCGATCTGTATCGAAAAGTATAAATGTATTAGGTTAATTAAAACAAATTAATAAAAATCATCCGCGTGCGGTCGCAATCACTCATGCTCTTGCAAAACTAGTTTACACACACATACACTTACACACACACACCAACTACTGATATGCATCGACTTACCAGGTAATTATATGTTTACAAACACTGACTCTATGTTTATATGTATGTATGACAGTGCCGTAGTGTTGTAGCGTTGTCGATTTTTTGTTTTTTTTTCTTGTTTAACCACGCTTACCCTCTTATTCCCGTGAGGACAGCTAGAGTTGAAGAGTGGAAGTCACTACCGATAATCGGTGACAGATTCCAATTTGAACAGTAAAGCAACGTTGAATGTGGGTAGTTAACGGTAGGTTAGAAGATGAGACAGCAATCGGATCCGCAAAAACTAGTGCCTACGACAATCTTTAGATTAGGTAGGCTCCCTCAAATTGCAACAGGGATAACATTAAGGAGTAGGTTTTTTTATTTAAAGATGCGCCGTGATGCAAAATTAGTCATCAGGGGTGAAATAGGGATTGGATGTTTGTATGTGGGTGCAATTAACGTGTTCTTATATATTCTAGAGCCTCAGGTAGCTTGCCTCTAGGTAGACCTAAGCTGTAGTTTGAAAATCTGACCTACTTACGTTAGTATTTACAATATAGAATCAGACGTTACATCTCAACTCAAATCCCATATTCAATGGTATTGTAGAACGAATAAACAGAGCTGCAGTATTTCGACATAATCTAGAAATATCTGCAACACAATGGCTAAGTACCAATAAAACTGTCAATCCGTGACATAATCGAATGTCAAGCATGTCATAGTAACAAGAATGCGATAAAAACGTGGGAATTTGTTACAATGCAGAAAACAGACTATTAGTGCGTGCTCTGTAACCAGTTATTAACATTAAATTAAAAATTACCGGTTAGTTTTAATAATTATACTTGTTAGTTAGTGTGCGAATTTTTTTGGCGAAATTGAAGGTGCCTTTTACATTGTTAATTATTACATTTTCCACGAGTTATCACTCTCCGTTGGATATAACTCCAAAAAATGGTAAGGACCCTTTGAATTAAATATTTCATATAGAAGTGTTATCGAAAAACAAAATCTGATTGAAGTTACTTTAGACAAATATGGGTATTTATTTATATAGATATACATTACTACTGCGGCCTAACAGCATATTATACAATAATAGCAAAAAATGGCTTTGTTACTCCTGAATCTCAAATGGAAGCATTGGATCCAGTTTTGTGGAGTTATCAATACTTTTATCATAATTTGAATCAATAAACTCGCATGTTCTTATCAAAGCATATTTTACTTAAAGGAGGTTTGTTAAGTTTTTTTGTAGTATTAAATAGGATGATTATTGCTTCATCATCATCATCATATCAGCCGAAAGACGTCCACTGCTGGACATAGGCCTCCCCCAGAGAGTTCCAAATTGACCGGTCCTGCGCCACCCGCATCCAGCGGACTCCCGCGACCTTTACCAGGTCATCAGACCACGTACCGGAAGGCGCGGCGTGGGTAGGCCCCCCACAAGGTGGATTATTGCTTGGATTGTCATAAATAAATAGCAATTTCATCGACAGCCCTACCCCATCCCTATCTCGGACGCCGCACGTAGCCGTTATCAGAATAATGACAGATCTCAACCAAGACCGCGGTACGTGAGGCAAAAATACCGCAAGCCAGCCATTTATTCTACAATGACATCACTATTGCAAACGAAATACATCTTTAACTACATCAGCTACGTCTCACATTCGAACGACTCTAGTTTATAATTTTTCAAAACATCACAGTAACAGACGAAATTCGACTGTATTGTGAAACTTTAAGATACATATTGGATTGTCACTGTGCAATCATTTTCGAAATGTATAATTTGAGTCGTCAAAAGAAACTCGACTTTATTTTAATATAGCTGGGTACGAATTTCAACCAACGTTTTTGGTTAAGAGATCGCTACAGCTGTTGAAGCGTTGACAGTGACTTTTGAAATTCGAATTCTTTCGAATAACGGCTTTTGGATTATTATTTATTAATATTTCGATTTCTGGAATGTTCACCTACTTTCGAGGCTTTGCGAACTTATAGTTGTTTTATGTTTCAAAAGGCCAAGAAATGTAGCTCCTACAGCCACTAATAAAAAAATACCTATAAGTTTATACAGAATGTGACTTTAAAAAACTAAACCTTTTATTCATAGAACTAACCAAAACTCTGTTAACTTGAACACGTATGTCAAAGTGTCAGATAAAAGAGAATGAACTTAAACGGGAATGTAGCTTTATGAACGTTTCATCATCATATCAGCCGAAAGACGTCCACTGCTAGATACGGGCTTCCCCCAAAGAGTGCCACAATGACCGGTCCTGCAACGCCCGCCTCCAGCGGACTCCCGTGACCTTTACCAGGTCATCAGTCCATCTTGGGGGGGTCTACCCACGCAGGCCGGTACGTGGTCGCCACTCGAGAACCTTTCCACACCAACGGCCATCGGTTCAACGTTTATGAATCGGCAATTACATTTTAGATTAGAGAAGTAACTAATCACACAATGATATTAGTTTGTATGTTTCAATGAGAATACTCTACAAATATTTATGTGAGTTCATTGCCAATCAAATGTCAGCCGCAGACGTCACAAGGGCACTCCGTAAAGGCAACAAGTGGATATTGGTCAAGCTTTTGTAATATTTAATTCTATGATTACTGGCTTTTTACCACTAGTGGCTTTGTAAGCTGTAGTCGCGAGTCTATTTTTTTTTCATATTAAAAAAAATATCCAAAAAAAAACTGCAATTATCGAACCTGTTCACAAAATTTCACAAGAATCGGTTGAGAAATGAGACCTGTAGAGGAGAACAGCCGGACAGCCGGCCATACGAAAGAATTTTAGCCCAAGCTGAAACGGAGAATGTCGTTCGCTTTGCTCGCTAGTTCAATTAGAATTTGGTTGGATTTTCAAAATCAAGTAAGAAATTGTTTCAGTGGCCAATGTCCTACAAGTGTATGCTGGCAAAACACTTAGACTCTTGGCCAAAATTACGGCTGTCATTTTGAGCAGTGTTGCCGTCAGGTTCAAATTTTAATTGTAAACTATAGCTTCGGAAATTGACCAATGCCATCTACAGTTTGTTTAACTGTACTATTATTGAAAATTAGTGCTATTTAGAATGTAACTAAGATAACGATGCGATGAAGAGCATAGACATGAGAGACATAGAAAAGCTTGACAGGTATTAGGAAGCAGGACAGGAAACGAAACACCTTCATAAGAAACAAAACAAAGGTTATGGACATACTTACCAAGATAGACCAACAAAAGTGGAGATGTACGGGACATGCTACGTAGTAACAAAGAAAAGTGGAGCAAAATCATAACAGACTGGTATCCTAGAGATGGAAAAAGAAGAAGAGGAAGACAGAGCAACGGCTGGGAAGATGAATTAAAACTCGCATCGGGTTCTTACTGGAGTAGAGTCGCTAGTGACAGAACACAGTGGAAGATGTTAGAAGAGGCCTATGCCAAGAGCCACACTGAACTCAGAGATATACTATAAACGCAGCTATCCCAAACTATAAAATACAGAAAATAAAAAGAGTTCAGGACAAAAGGCTAGTGGAAGTTAAAATGGGTCAGGAACAGAACCTATTAGATTCCGTGACAAAATGATCAAAAACTTTACAAACTACCTACTAGCTACAGAGAAACGTGAGGCCCGCATACAAACTTCTATCCCCTGCATAGAAGTTTGTATGCGGGCCTCACGTTTCTGTAGCTGACTGTGCATTGCAGCCAGGCTTCAAGTTAACAATCTTACTTTATTAACTAGAAAATCCAAACAATTCCACGTTATCTTGAACACCTATCAATCATCCGAGCAAGTACCAGGCGAGCAGCAACAACCGAGAGCTTAGATACAATCGCACGACCTTGTGAATCACCACATCATTAACAACCGACCGATTTACGGAGAGCCCCTTCACTTATTTCTACTTGGAAGTGTGGGAGCCGATGCGGGAGTCGGAAAGAGTGTGGAGGTCTTCTTAAATTGGTCGCATATGTTGTGATGTAAGTAATGCCATCTAGTGAGAATTTGATGATCTGGGATTACTTTGTTTTTCTGTACATGTTATAGATTTTTGAATAGTGTTCAGTACCTAGTTAATTAAAAATCATAAAGTACATACCTATTTACAAGACTTTAATATATTCCAATTCTATTGCATTTTCATGTCCATTGAAATTGATAATATGTATAATATAGGCAATACCAAAATCAACGAGGACTTTTCGTCTAATGAATCTACACCATTTATTTATTTATTTATTCAAACAAATTACACAGTATTACAGTGAGGCACCAAGGCACTGTGAATGCATACAATGTTATTTAAGTACTAACATAATATTATAATAACAATAATCTTAACAACTAACTGAAGGAGGACGGTCATCCATCGCCTCACATAACCTCTTACATTCATCACATATCATCTTCCAACTACTTGCAAAAATATCGCAGTCAGGTGCTGACTTGCGAAGCGCTTTTAGGTAATCTAAAGCGCGGTACCAGTTGTGATTTCTTGTAGAACACAGTGCGCGCTTTGGGAACTGCCAGTAAGTCGTTATTTCGTGGTCTAAAATTAAACCTTAACTGAGACAGAGGGGGCACGAAGAGGCATAGGCACGATAGAGGTTGCGAGACAGGGAACAGGGACAGTCTGAATCCCCACATAATATTCGGCACGCGGCGTGCCGCACGCCCCAGTCTCGCACCGTGAATGATATTATACATTATGAACTTTATATAAATCTTTACAAAAAAGGGAAGTACCATAGTGCCACAAAATCATTCGGTTTCTACAGCGAGAAAAAGTACCACTATCGACTTGCAAACTTTTTGGCGTCGAACTATACACACCGTGTTTAGCACTTGAATGCCCTCAAATCCTATGACGCTTCTCTTTCCACACAGACTGCCTTTCTGATGCTGAATCTTTTTCAGATTTATTAAGTTGATTGATTGATTAAAACTTTATTCATTCCCACAAGATACATGGCATTGATAAAATACAAAATATAAACATTTATTAATTTATTTCTAACAATATGACATTGTGTCAGCAAATCTTAAAACTAATTACATCATGCCTAAAAAGTATACAATTAAATAAGGATCAGGATATATCAGCAAATATTTTTTCATGCCGGCAAAAAAAAATACAAATAAAAGAAAAAAAAAGATATATAAAAAATTTAAAAAATTAAGGTAAAAGATATCTAAAGAGAGCAATGCAAAAGTAGGTACAAACGTTGTTAAGAAGCCATGTGTCGTAGCAGAGAAATGGATCTGGCTCAGCAATATGATGCGGCAAGCCACATCGCTGGTATTCTACTAGTTAGTTAAAGTAAAGTAAAGTAATTTATTTTGCGTAAAACGTGGTACAGAAGATGGTATACATATATCACAGAGAAACACATTTCACCAGCAACTGGCATGCAAAAACTTGAACATTTGAATATAATGTCAATAATAATTCCGATTCCCTTAATTAGGTCTTAATACAGTTTTCTAGTTTATAATAATCAAAGTAATCATTCACAGAATAAAATGATTCCTGTATTAAATAATTCTTAGTTTGATTTAAATATGTTAGTATTGTTATATTTTAAAAGGTTCCTTGCCAAGGTCAGTTATCAAAATCAAACGCAATTTCTGATTAGGCAAGCTCCCATCAATCACAGAAACATGCCAACTCGAGATTTCCAAAATCTACTCCCACGGCTGACATTGACAAAAATCTTTCCAAACTGACCTTTATTTCCTTAAGAATACGGCAATAAAAAACTCCATTTCTGTACTGTTTTTTTTTTCATTGTTTCTATGTGTCACGCGACGGCAATTGTGGTTTTTCTTCCAAGGCGGAAGTCTGTGTCGTAATTATTTTCGTATTACAGCAATTGTTGGATTTGGGAGATGGTTTGTGGGAGGCGGTGACATTTTCTGTCAAAATTCGTGTGAACGCCATTGTTTAGTCGTGGGACTGTCAAAGAGACAACGGTACAAATAGTCAAAATTGGTTGTACGTTGTAGTTATATCTTGAATGTTTTTGGGAGTCGGATAGCCAGTGAAATCAATGGGGAAGGGTATATCATGTCGGTTTACATTCTGATTCCATTTTCCACTCTATTGTTTATTGCATTATGAACAGCGCGCCATGCGACAGCAAAAATACACTAAACAGTATGTCGTCAAATAGTGTTCAAATCTTTTTACTTGAACCCCATATATGCCCAGAATTATGCTTGTTTTTGGTATCTCATTTGCCCATTGTTTCGAAATAGATCAACAGCCCTTGTGCCCAGAACTAGGTCGCTTATTGGTATTCTCTATGCCCATTGATTCGAAAACGCAACGAAAATAATACGGTTCTAAGCATATGAAGGTACATAACATTTTCGAATCAAGGGGCGTATATGGGAGTTCTTAATAGCATATAAAAAATATGCTATCATCGGAATAACTACATTGAGTTGAGTTTTCAGCCCAATAGAAAATACCTTAGGGCATTGAGACCGCTATTTGTACTTTTTATCTGTGCAATAAAGGTTCAATTAAATATAATAAAAATAATAAGCATTTATTTATGATAAATAACATTCTATTTTTAAGGTTGGTAAATAAAAATGACACAATAATTTGGGTAAACATTTATTTATTTCAATACATCAACTATTATTACAGGTTGACCTAATGCAATAGCGCCTTAAATAATTGACTTACTTAACCTAATTATAATGCATGCACAAGACACACAGACATACTTTAACAAATTCGGACATAGAACAATAAAATACAGCCTTGGCCAAAATTATTGAGCACCCCATGTTTTCCCTTGTAACTTATGGATAAAGTATTATTTTTCAATTTCATAAATACACAAAGACGTAAAATATAATAAGTGTTCGAACATGTGCAAATCATTAATATATATCATTTTGAAATTGATATTTGCGTGTGAAAACTGAAGCTAGAAAAAGTAGGGTTTTAAAGATTTAATTGTATATTTTTTTCACGGAATTTCCATTAACGTCAATAAATATGACGATTTTTTCCGATAGATACACAACTTTCTATTATAAAATATATAAATGCACCTATTATGCTTTATTATTATTATTTATGTCTTCTTTTCTTCTTCTTTTCTTTTTATTAAAGTTTGACTTTAGTGTGAAAAACGCACGCAAGGTTGTAGATCACTTTGGTCAGCAACTAGTGCACTGCAACATAGGACTAGGTGTCAACTAATTTTGGTTTTTAATAGTTAAGCTATGAATATCCAGTAAAACGTGAGCTCTAAATGGCTCAACGATTAAAGTCCGTGACTGTACTAATTGAAAAAAAGTGAAATAATTGCACCCAATTCTCCTCCTAATTTCAATATAAAACCTAACACGTGTTATGATGTGATGATCCAGCAGCAGTTTTAAAATTATTTAAACTATCAGTAATAAAGCTATCACATTCACTTTCAACAACTAGACCCTAATTGTAATCGCCAGAGCGTTGGCAACCCTACTGTGAGGGTGTTGCTAGGACGGATCTAATTTTGACATATGTTTATTTTGTACCCTTCTGAAATCCCCATGGAGCAACAAGGTCGGCCAAATATTGATGCCAATTATTATCAAAAATATAATTCGATCAATTTCACTTCAATTTAAAAAAATAAATATTGAAAAAATATTTTGGTACAAATCTTTTTTTAAATCATAAAAATGGATAATAAAACCAAAAGTCAAGGGAATATATATGCAGCCATTTCCGACTTATGAACGATAAACTACATAAAGTCAAGTTTAAATGTAATTATGCTTCAAAATGATCAATACCTACTTTATTCATATATGTACATATTCATTTATTTGTAACAGTGGATGATTATTATACAATTAATCTTTCAATAAATGTATCTAAATACATTTTATATTAATACGAGACAGTCGAGATATAATGTTAAAACTGTTCCTGTGTGGGCATTGTCATTGTAATTACTATTAACAGACAGCTACATGGTTGTCACAAAACTGACGGGCAACGCATACGTTTTGTCACAAAACTGACAAGGTTGATGTGACTTAAACATCATTTAATTTTAATTTAAACCTACATCTGAATCTGTATCTCACCGCGGGCTTAATCATTATTAAATATCATCATCATCGTCATCATCAGCCTATATAAGTCCCACTGCTGGGTCATGATTAAATATATTATTGCTAAACACAATTCATTCAAAATTAACTTCAAAGTTCCAACATACGTCTAAATTAGCCGGCACGCGTACCAACGCCCTTCCCAGCAGGGTTGCCAAAATCACAGGCACCACGTCAATTACAATTAGCCCCACTTTGCGTTTGGCACAGCCCTAATCATTAGGGAGCAATCAGCGTGTTATTGTATTATTCGAGATGTGGAATTATCACAGTGCTTTTTTTTATTTAATTAAGTTTGTTTCTGTAGTATTTAGGGGCTTGATTGATTGGTCTATGTTTTTTTTATAATGCTTTATTGATGTTATACCTATTTTAATAATTTACAAAATATATAATATTTGGATAGCCTCATTTCTGAAATGAGAAATTAGGCTATCCGCAGCAGAACCAAGGTAACCGATATAGCCCTCCAAATCGCTAAACTTAAGTGGCAGTGGGCGGGGCACATTGCACGTAGAACCGATGGCCATTGGGGAGGAAAGGTTCTCGAGTGGCGATCACGTACCGGAAGGCGCAGCGTAGGTAGGCCCCCCCACAAGGTGGACTGATGACCTGGTAAAGGTCGCTGAAGTCCGCTGGATGCGGGTGGCGCAGGACTGGTCCTTGTGGCACTCTTTGGGGGAGGCCTATGTCCAGCAGTGGACGTCTTTCGGCTGATATGATGATGATGATAATATTTGGGGACATACTTACACAAATTGACCGAGTCCCAAACTAAGCAAATTGTGTGCTATAACTACCAGGCGACGATGTATCTACATAATTATATAGGTAAGTAAATACTTTGATACATAATAAGTAAACCTCAGTAACAAATATTTGTGTTCATCTCAAACATAAATAAATGCCTTTTTTGATTCAAATCCGGGGCTTTTTTTTAAATTTGTTTATGTAATAGAATAGCAATTATTTAATCGCATCACTCAGCTCACCTACCCTTTATTATATTATCTGCATATTTGCCTTCAAGTTTAACACTTCTTTAACATTCACTACAGAAGCGTTGCTCATCGTCACTACACGTGTATATTTTCGGGAAAGTCCCTCGTCGCGTTTCACCCAGTATAACATTGTTTCAAATACGTCCTACTTATTTCAAACCGGTATTATAACATTTATTGTACGTCTATTACTATTATTTTTGCATCATTAACACGGAACCTTGTACTTATTAACGGTAAAATCAGAACTGTCAGTTCGCATGGCATAGTAAAGTACGACATTTCAAGGTTTCACGGTTTTTCCTTGTTTATAGATTTTATGATTGATTTCTGTGCTTGTGATATGTATATGCAGTTATTGTGTGTGCAGTCGCGTTTGCCGACGGCTTATTATGACATAAGCCGAACACTTTGTAGTAACGCACTTAAATTACTTTGTATCTCGTATATAAACGCAGTATTGAAATGCTCACCAATATATCTTTTTGCTTTCCAAAATGGATTTTTTGCTCACCAAATATTGTTTCCATAAAACATCAACATTAATACCAAAAACTGCAGTCTCTACTCTGCAAACTCTAAGGCAGGTCGGTGTAGGTACGATGACGAGCAAAGCGAGGAGGAGTGTTAGGAAAACTGCGACCCTACAGCGCGCGAGCCGAGCGAGCGAAGCGAGCGCGCCGCGGCAGCGGCCGGCGAAGCGCCAGAACAGACTTGCCTTAGAGTAGTAGACTGCAGTTTTTGGTATTAATGTTGATGTTTTATGGAAACAATATTTGGTGAGCAAAAAATCCATTTTGAGAAGCAAAAAGATATACGGGGTGTTTCCTGTAACAGGAGCAATAAATTAAACGGAGGCTTCCTTACTGCATTTGTAGTAACCCCTTTTGTCCATTTCTTTTCAAATGTTTTTAACTCGGAGAAAAATTGATCTGAAGTTATGACCTCCGAGTAATGTATCTTGGCACCACGAGATCATAGCACAGTAGTGAATGCAGATTTTGAGGTAGCATCATGTAGTGAGTCATAATAGTTTTTGCATTTTTGTTTTCAAAAGATATTTTTGTGATTTTAAATTTTTTTCAATTTTTTTTTGTGTTTTTAAAATAATAAAATACTTATATCACTCCAGAACAGTAAAAAAGTACACCAAAACTTTAGTTAAAGAAAAAAAAATCCGAAAAAAATATTTTTTTTTTCAATTAAAACCACTTAGAAACAATTGATCACAAGCTTAATAATCTACCATTTAATTTATTGCTCCTGTTACAGGAAACACCCCGTATAGACTCAACGTAAAATTATTCTGATGTGTGTATTTGGTAGGCGTTTAAACACAAGCCTTAAAATAATGAATTCTCTAATTAGGTATAAGTATGACATCGATCACGCGGAAGACCAGCGCTGGCTTCAAAGCCAGCATCATGCTGAGTTGGGCCCATTTCGTGACACGGCACAGATACACTTTTTTCTTGTGTCTTTGTCTTGAATATATTATGTTGTTTTGTGTTACGAATAAATGTTTTATTTATTATTTGCGATTTTATATGACACTGTTAAATCTCGCAACACAGATTTGAAAAATTGCTTTTAAAACCCATCTTATTTTTGAACAAGCTATCCAACGATAATCCGTGCCAGATGTTTACCGACAAAAAAAATGACATCCCCACTTTAAGTGTACGGGAGGAGGGTCATTTTACAGAAAGATGTACACACGACTTTTTTTTTAATGTTGCGAAAATCGAGTTTTTTTCTAATTAGAATCGAAAGTATAGGAGGAAAAAAGTTTCTCAAGATTTTTTATTTCATTCCGTTACCGTTTCCATAAGCTAAGCTTGTATGGTGGTAACGGAACGAAAAACTGAAAATTGTATGTAACATTTTAGACATTTTTTTTCTCTTATTCTGAGTAAAAAAACCTGATTTTATCAACAAAAAAAAAACGAATGTACAAGTTTCCAAAAATGGCCCAGAATACTATTTTATTTTTTATTTTTTCCGTGATTGATATACATATACACCAATGCCAAATTACAGCTTTCTAGTAGTAAGGCTCACTGAGCTAAGCCGCAGACGGGAGAGACAGACATGGCGAAACTATACTAATTGAAACTAAACTATATAGTTGACCTCGGAATCCTAAAAAGGTTCTTAAAGAAAACTACTTAATATACTTTAAAACGGACGAATTCGCACCTACGCTTTATATCGGCCAATACCCGCCACATGATAAACTAACAAACACAGGCATTATAGGCGTACAGTCAGCAGCAGAAGTAGCTAAGCGGGCCGGGTGTTCAAAATGACCTACACACGACTTTATTCTTAAGAAATTGAGAGCTGGTGTAGGTTATTTTGAACACCCGGCCCGCTTAGCTACATCTGCTGCTGACTGTACGTGTATTGAATTATTCAAGTCGGGTGTAAGCTGAAAAGAAAGTTCTAGAAAAAGCTGAATACATTTGTTATAATAATGAAGGCTTGATTTAAACTTTTTGAGGACATTTACAAGAACGAAAGTGACAAATACATCTCTACCAGTGACAGTGCGTGAAAATTTCCGATGGGCAAACCGGAACAAAAAGGTTATGAAAGAGTTTAGAGCATAAATAAGCTGGTGGGACTCGGTTTGTATGGCCGCTCCACCACGAAAGCTTTTGCTACTAAATTGGACTTCGAAAGCTTTTGCTTTTACGAACATAATTTGAGGCCTTCAAACGGCAAGAACTCATAAAGTCGCATTTCGTATTTCACAAATTCAAACGTCACGTCATCCGGGCACTTTCTATTTTCTTCTCGTTACTATTATAATATTATTTTACAAATATAGCATTAACGTAACGGAGTAGGTATGTCGGTATGTGGAAATGGGAGTCAGTATATTTTTGGTAACTAAGGGCGATAGATAAAGGTTTTTCATACATTTCAGTTTATAAGTGTATCATTAGAATAACAAGTGAAAAAAAACTGATTTTTTTCACTGTCACTCCCACATTGACTGCTTTCCGAGAGTAAATACGTTGATTATTACCTACAGACGAAAACCATATCACTGTATGTGGGCCGATAATATTTGAGGAGTTCCGTCGTTTTGGCACACTCGACATTTAGGACTTCATTCAACGGAATCATATCAGAATCAGTAACGTACTCTGTGGTCTTTACCACAGTTCCACTTCACCAAATTTGCGATTTCCGGGTGTAAACACTAGTTATAATAGAAAATACCGAAATTACTACATGCGTGCCTTCTACATTTGAGGAGTTCCATCAATTCCTCATTGTTCCCATCATGCAACTGAAGTTTTGATAACAATGGGACCAACCTGGAAGCATATACTTTCAAATAATTTGTTAGCCGCTACCATAGATAAAAGGAGAAAAAGGTTTCTTAATAATCTTTGCCGCTACATAGTTTTGTAATTAAAATGACAAAAAAAAGTTTTTTAGGGATGCACTCATAAAAATGAAAGTCAATTTTTTTTTTCACTGTAAGCCCAAGTGTGGCACATCAATCGATAGCCCTTTCGAAATAAATATAAGGTTTCTCAGCATTTTTTTTTTGATTAAGTGAATAAAGTCGGAGATAATCGCCCCAAAAGTCACTAAAATTCTGAAATTATTTTGAACAAGATCGGTTTAAAAGTTTTCGAGATATTGCTGAAAAACTGCCTTCCTTAAAGAAGGACGTAAGTGCCGTAAGAGTTCTGTTACGATAGGACCTTTTTAATAGGCACGGAACCCTTCGTTGTGCGTGGTCCGACACGCACTAGGCCGGTTTTTTTTTAAATTCGTTTAAAATGTACACATCGCACAACTTTTGCCATCAATAAACAGAGCATTTGTATTTATCCGTTTATTCCTCTTGCCAGCAACCCTCTCGTATGTCATCGTTATTCTGCCACCCGATACAACAATGGCGGCCAATTTATGACCTCGCTAATTATCCTCATTCGATTGCTCTGTTCTCGGGTTCTGACAGATAGCCTCTTGGTTTCAAGACGAAATACAATATTGTACAAATATCTTTATTGGGTTAGGCTCTAACTTAGGTTAAGTCACGTTAGAGTACCTATCAATATTTTTAATGCATGAGCAGCGCTATTGCAGAATACATAATACAGAAATTATTGGTAAAATAAGCATTTTACAAGTCACAATTTCAATACAATATACACCCAATATTTTAAGGTTTTTACCATGCAATATATTAATATTATTACAATTATTTATTCATTTGATTTCTGTTTAATACGGCGCTGGGTCAATGATCCGTCCGTTTATTTGTCATTTTTTTATAAACTCATCTATTGAGTAATAAGCCTTCTCATTGAGCAATAGCGTGAGTTTGTTATTGAAAATTTTGTCACTTTTTGAGTCCTTTATATCCACCTCCTTTAGTCCTTTGTATTGCGGTACAACACTGGCTGATGTTCTTTTAAAGTGCAGGTATTGAGTAGAATCCATTTAATATTATAAACGCGAAAGTGTGTCTGATCACACACTTAAGAGGGAAGAATACTGCGCTGCGTACTCGTCCATATAAAAAGAGAAAATGTTTTTCTACTTCTAAATATTTTCCAATCTCCATGTTTTTTTGACTTTATTGACACAATGAAAGACTAGGTTTACAAGTTTTCCTTTTTTCAAAATTTGCAATAGATTCAAACTTATAGGCACCTCAAAAACTTAATTTTTGTGTTTAAAATTTGGTCGAATCAAGCCGCTTTTAGGGTTCCATACCTCAAAAGGAAAAAACGGAACCCTTATAGGATTACTCGGTTATCTGTCTGTCCGTCTGTCACAGGCGATTTGCTCCGAAACTACTGGACCTATTGAGATGAAATTTGGTACACATATGTAAATTGGTGATCCAAAGATGGACGCGTAAAGTAAATTAATGAATTCTGAACAAGGGGGCTTTTGGGGGGATAAACTGGAAAGTTAAAAAAAAAGTTTCGCAAACTGTATTGTGTGACATATCAAATGATGTTGTAAGCATCTCACATAATTTTTTAATAATTTTAGCAAAAATAGATTTGAAGTCATTTAGGAAATAAGACGAAAATTGACCATCCCCCATATCTCCGAAACTACTAAGCTGAAATAAATATGGAAAATATTTCCTTGTCTAAAGATTACAGGAAAACCTATAAGAAGTTTGAGTATTCAAAGTAACCGAAAAATTCTCAATATTTTACGGAACCCTCACCACGCGAGTTTTTTTTTAATACAAGCTTCCTGATACTATTGGTCATACGCTTATTTGCCACCCCACTAGTATGAAACTTACACGTTATAAATCACCAAAACAAGCTTTTAAATCACATTCCCCAAGCAAGACCTAGATTTGTACATTTTGTACCTTCACTCGAAAAATTTGAACAAAAAAAAGATTTGTAAGGTTACAAAGACGTTGTTTTTTGCGACCAAATGGTTTGGCACATTGAAATGTCTTTACGCCCGCCGACGTGCGCGTGAGTTCTTTTTGTTTCGAGATTGATACAATACTTCGATGTATTTGATAAAGGGCACGGTTCGACTTGTTTTGTTGACGGATTAAAACATGCCGTGTCGAGGTCAGTAAAGCATTTTTCAAAAAAAGTGTACATGTACTTTTTTTTAGATTTTGTTTTTTTGCGGTTTTTCTTACTCAGAATCGTTGATACTATCGATCCTCATACAAGAAAAAAAGTGTCCAAAATATTCCATTCCAGATCGTCACACTTTTGTAAGCAGTCTCTTTTTATTTATATGGTCGTGACGCACTGGAAGATAAAAATTACATAGTAAACAATATGGGACACTTTTTTTCTTGTATGAGGATCGATAGTATCAACGATTCTGAGTTAAAAAAAAAACAAAAACTCGAAATCTGAAAAAAAAAGTTCCTGTACAGTTTTTTTTGAAAAACGCTCAGTAGCAAACTGGCATTTGATATTTAAATAAATAGTTTCGAATTCCTTACTTGTTGTTTTTCCTTATTTTTTGCAACTGTTTTAAAAAACATCGTTCGATACACGTGCGGAAATGTCATTCTTCACTCGTCCCGAGTCTTTCCGATATCCGATATATCGGTACTAGTGACGTAATGACATACTTTCCGCACTAGCATCGAAATGTACTATTCCCAGACATGAGACCTAGCTAGATCGATTTGTCGCCCCCGTAAGCCCCTGTATGCCTATTCTCATTGAAATCGTTAGAGCTGTTTCCGAGAACGTGATTGCAAATATACAGGGTGTCCTGTAATTAATGGTCAATCGTTTGTCCAGTATAAAGTGAGCTCTAAATGGCTCCACAATTAAAGTCCTTGACTGTACACATGTACATACATACATACGCTCGAAAAACATAATCCTCCTTTTTTCCGGCAGTCGGGTAAAAAGAGTAGAGTTGTTAAGTTAAGATATGATGATGATGAAAGAGGTAAAAGTAAAACAAACACACATTGAATTATGCCGATTAGTGCATGGGGGGTCGCATTAGCGACCAAAACCTCTTTAAAATGATTTAAGATTGGTTATCCTCTACGTAAATTCCGATGGCACATCTTTTTACCCGACTGCCAAAGGAGGAGGGTAATGTTTTTCGAGTAAGTATGTATGTATGTCTGTTTCTTTGTGGCCTCCTGTAGCCTAAACAGCTTGATGGATTTTGATGTATGAGGTGTCGTTGGATTCCTCTTAAACGTGGGAGTGACATAGGCTATAATATTTGTCAAAAAGCAGTCGGGTTTTTCGAACATTCTTTTGATTTCACTTGTTGTCATTTTATCATCACATATGCCTCCCCCAAAGAGTGCCACAATGACTGGTCCTGCGGAACTCGCATCCGCGCACCTTTAAAAGGGCATGAGTCCATCTTGGGGATATATTATCTATTAATTTATACCATTAACATATTTTTATAGACAAAACCTTTTTATCTGACAAATCCGTCACTATTATTACAGCCCTAAACAATTAAAAAAATATATTCCACCTCATTTATTTGCATGTAACTTTAATCAAGGCATGTCCGAGTGACGCGCAATGACGATAAACCGTTATCGATAAAACCACTCCATCGACATCGATATACCATAAACGTAATTAGTTACAGTTTCTGCCACTTGTTGCCTTAATTGTGTTGAAGGTCAGCTAAGAATAGAAGGCGGATTGCGCTACACTTTACCGACCGGAAATCGTTAAATATGGCGGTAGTTGTCATCTTTAGAGAACTGCCAAACTTTTCAAACAAACAGATTTTAACGGACGTAAATTACGATTACAGACGGATTAAAAACAAACTAATTCGAACCTGTTTTTGGAGACTAACAAATGTTTGTATGGAAGCAACTAGAATTAAAGAACATAAATACCTAGAAAATTGAGTTAAAGACGGCTGGCGGCAGCCGAAACGGAATTACAATAACATTGAAGTATGACGTCACAGTTTGATATTTGTACTAATCGTTCTAAGGAAATTCAAGTAAATTGCTGTTTCGGTCGAGAAATACTGCGTTTAGGTCCATAGTTGTCCTACAATTTTGTTTCTATGAAAGCGTAAGAGTTCTGTTGGTAGCTTTAAATTTACTTTTGTGAAATAAAAAAATGCGTATTTTTTCTAAACATTCAAGGTTCATATTAATCTTTTTTGGATTCATACTAATCGTTGTATGGAAATTCAAGTAAATCGCTGTCTCGGTCGAGAAATACTGCGTTTAGGTCCATAGTTGTCATACAATATTGTTTCTATTAAAGCGTAAGAGTTCTATTTACTTTCTAGAGTTTTAAATTTACTTTTGTAAAATAAAAAAAATGCATATTTTTTCTAAACTCAAGGTTTATATTTATCTTTTTATGATTTTAATTATATTTTGTAATTTATTACAATTATTTGTTGGTTTACTATCCATATAACAACACAACGTTATCAATTATAACATGAGGTAACTACCCTATTGTATTAGCCGGGTGCAACAGGGCTAAAAACTAATTGTAGTGATAAATTTGAACGCACAAGTGTGGAGCAAATCAACGGGAGCACAGAGGCTCAAAGCCCCGAGTCGAGACGCCGACGAGTATTTGTGCCAATTGGCAGCGGGAGTCGTGGAGTTGCAAAAAGCAATACTTTATAAGGGCTGATTTTTCAATTGGCTGATAAATATGTTTAATAATTGTTTGACAGTTTTAATTCACACACTCATTTATTTAAATAAAATAAATATAAGGGGCAATTCTTACACAAATCGAACTAGGTTTATAGTAAGCTCAATAAGGCTTGTGTTAAAGGTACTAGACGACGATATATATAATAGATATAACTACATAGAAAACATACAAGACTCGGAAACAAATATTCATGCTCATCACACAAATATTTGCCCAGGACCTGCAGCTTCGTAGGCAGCGTCACTACCCACTAGGCTAACCGGTCGTCAAAAAAATTAAATAAAAAATTGTGCAAATAAATTGAATGGATTATTCACAAGAATAATGTTGATTCTAAATTATTTTATACTAGCGGCCTGCGCGGTTCCGCCCTAGAACCTAGGCAGATTGTGAGATAAAATATAGCCTATGTCCACTCTGAACGTCTATTTTATACACTGGTGAAAAAAATATAAAAATCGGATGAGTAGTTCCGGGGCAATACCCCTATTTACAAACGTAGAACGCAACAATCTCATAGATTTTTCCTAAATATAATATAGGTTCATAAATATAATAAGTATAGGTAGTAGTACATTGCACGTAGAACCGATGGCCGTTGGGGCGGAAAGGTTCTCGAGTGGCGACCACGTACCGGAAGGCGCAGCGTGGTAGGCCCCCCACAAGGTGGACTGATGACCTGGTAAAGGTCGCTGGAGTCCGCTGGACGCGGGTGGCGCAGGACCGGTCATTGAGGCACTCTTTGGGGGAGGCTTATGTCCAGCAGTGGACGTCTTTGGGCTGATATGATGAAGTATAATATATTATTTTCCGGATGTACCAAAAGTTACACCTGAACATTTTACCTATGAAAGCTGTTAATTGTTCTGAGCTAACACCTAACCAAATATGTAGTTTAGTAGCATTACAAGTCCTTTGGGAAAACCTCGACAAAGGTTTAGACGCACAATACGCTTGTATGTTTAATAAATCAGAACTTAAAATGTTAATTTGGTGAACATTTATTTATTTTGTGTAAGTGACTGTTTCTTTATAAATTTTAAGTTTGAACAATATTTAACTTACGATTCCATATGCAGGTAAAACTCGTGCCTACGCCAAATCTTACCAATATTATTCATAAAATGAGTATCCCTTAGAATGCAACCGGGATGACTATATAAAAACCGGACAAGTGCGAGTACAACTCGCGTGGTGAGGGTTCCGTAAAATATTGAGAATTTTCCCGTTACTTTGAATACTTAAACTTTTTATAGGTTTTTCTGTAATCTTTAGGCAAGGAACTATTTTCCATATTTTTTTCAGAATTTTAAGGCCAGTAGTTTCGGAGATAAGGGGGGGGGGGGGGGGATGGTCAATTTTCGTCTTATTTCCTAAATTACTTCAAATCTATTTATGATAAAATTATAAAAAAATATATCTGAGATGCTTACAACAACCCCTTTCATTTGATATGTCACACAATACAGTTTGCGATTTGTTTTTTTTTTCAGTTTATCCCGTAAAAGTGGCCCCATTGTTCAGAATTCATTAATTTACTTTACGCGTTCATCTTTGGGTCACCAATTTACATATGTGTACCAAATTTCAACTCAATCGGTCCAGTAGTTTCGGAGCAAATTGGCTGTGACAGACGGACAGACAGACAACCGAGTGATCCTATAAGGGTTCCGTTTTTTCCTTTTGAGGTACCGGAACCCTAACAAGGACAACACGCAGATGTATACGTACGTTGTAATTTTTCTCGTAAAAGGTATAAATAGGCTTAACTTATAAAGAAATAAAACACCTAAATATTGTGTCAATTAGTCGAGCATATCCAATTGACTAATCACCCACAATTTATAGCACCTAGTATGAGAAACAAGACTACCTACGTTCTCCACCATCTGTCTGACCTTCGATATTTAAACTAGTTCATTTCATCGATAATTATTCATCGTGCATACATGCATCACTAATTTTTAGATTGCAATGAGATACGACCGATCTCTGTATTTCAACTTTATGTCTCAATAACAAGGTTTAATTTTGCGTGTGATTATATTTATCAGTGTATGTAATATGCAAATCATGCTAATTATATATTATAGATATTTTTTGCTTGACTTGATAGGTTAGAAGCGTTGTTATTATTATAAAAAGTGCGTTTTTAGTTATTCGAAACAATAAAAGACGGCTGTTAGATTTTTTTTTACGGTATGTGCATAAACCAAAACTTTTTTTTGTCAGATCTATGCCACTCTCTGTCCAGTATATAATATTTTTAATCCGATTACCTAAACCTGTTCTATATTAACTATAGGTACTAAGTTAATAATAGTTTGTCAGGTTGTAAGTTTGTATGTAATATGGATATAAGCTATATTTTATCCCGCGTGTACGTCTGAGTTTCGTGTAATAGGCCAGAGCTAGTAAAAAATAAAGTGAAAAAACTTTTTCCCTGTCACAATTTTCCCGAAATTATCATAAAATTGTGTTTCACCTGGCCTGGGAATTTTTAATGAATTGTTTATTCTTAAAAAAAAACTACTCTATAATACACAAAAAGAAAAAATCCGCTCATTATTTTGTCTTAAACTTGAGATATTATTAAACATTTGCAATGATTAAATTGTCTGATTACTGAGCCCTCTCTGATTTAAGGCTCACTTAATGAATTTAATGTATGTTAGACTAGCTTCCGCCCGCGACTTCCTCTGCGTAGACTCGGGATAAAACTATCCTATATTTTAATCCAGGCTATAAACTATCTTCATGCAAAATTTCATCCAAATCGGTTCAGTCGTTTAAACGTGATTGAACAAACATCTAAACATCCAAACTTTCGCATTTATAATATTAGTAGGTTTAGTAGGATTATTTGGCATTTTTAACTATGCAAAGGCTGTCGGAAAGAGATCGCTATTTAGCAATAAGAACGTTGTTTGTTTTGTTAAATTTTGTTCCTTTTCTGTATACAGAACATTTCTATTGTAGCCTACTTATACTAATTAGCACCGATCGTTTGTCTACCAGAGGAGCTACGGTAGTAGTGGTTCAGGCATGCGGCTGTCAAGCGGCGGTCGTGGGTTCGAATCCCGGCTCGTACCAATAAGTTTTTCGGAACTTATGTACAGAATATTTACCGTTAGCTTTTCGGTGAAGGAAAACATCGTGAGGGAACCGGTCTAATAACTAGGTCTAATTTTTCCTCTGAGTTCGAAGGTCAGATAGTCAGATGGCAGTCGCTTTCGTAAAACTAGTGCCTATGCCAAATCTTGGGATTAGGTGTCAAAGCGGACCCCTGGCTCCTTTAGAGCACAATCTTAGGATGTTTGTCTACTCAGCAGACGTGTAACAATGTGTATCTTTCATAAGCAAAAAAAAAAACTTAAAAAACAACAAAAATAAAATTAAAAGTGTCAAGGCGACTCCACTCCATCCCTGTTCGTACGCGGCATGCAGTTTTGTACAGCTACCGTTCTTTTTTACTGGACCGCGTCATGCACAAGCGAGCATCATCCATATTTATACATTTTAATTAAACATTTATTATCCATTCACAAATTGAGTCGTTGCAATGATTGATATTTTGGAGCGGAGAGTGTGACTGTTAATATGAATAAATAATCGCTTTTCTAAAGGTCATCGAGTTAAATACAACCTCACGTTTAAGTGATTAAAACAGTACCTTTTCTATATTTTTGTCGGTGATCTGATACAGTAGTCTTTACAAAATATATGTCGTTTAAGCTTTACATTTATGTTCTGGATTCGATTATGAGTACTATGACGAGGTACAAAAAAATATACTTAATTATAAAAATCTATTTTACTTTCGAATGACTTGGCTGACTTAGCAGAAACACTTGCAGGTTTGTTAGTAACGTTATCAATTATACCTAAGCATTTCAAGAATTTTATTTTCATTAAATTTGTTAGAACTGTAAAGAAACTATATTTTACAGTCCATAACTTCACACCTGTCTGTGCTCTCTATGTAGGTTATTTATGTACATATATTTACGTTTATATGAATTAACATTTTGTTTCGAATGCTAGTTCTCACTTCTTACAGTTGTTACTCAAATTATGTAGCTGATACTGCAATGAATATGAATGTGGATTTAATATTCATTCTGTTCTGAATAAGTAGGTGAGGCAGGTTTATTGGCGTATAATTTTCATTAGCGTTGGAAAGAAAAGTGACCTAAAGTCTTGGTTAAAATGTGAAATGTTTTAAATTAAAATTCATTTTAAAATATTATGACATGTCAATTGTAACACCAAGTCATTTTGACTAATATTGGATTGGAACTGGTATAGAAAACGTTATCCACTTTATAATAGTAGAGGCTTTTTAATTCATTCAAATATATTTTTAATGTTTACCAAAATAAAATCCAATCCATCCGGATACGCGGCTACTGCAAATATGTCTATATGCGCTTTAGCTAAGGTATAAAATCGAGTGACAAAAACCGCGAAAGCGTTTCTATTTTAAAGCCAACGTGTCACAAATCTAAAAACAGTCACGTCGGCATAAACCTCCAAACACAATCCCCTATTCACACATTGGCAACATACTGCATAAACCCGTCCATGGAAGTGGTGGAATAGTTGTATACGCGAAGGCACCAGGCTCTACGCTATGCGACCTATGCCGGACATTTCTTTGTACTCACCGCCCGATATACGTTGAATACCGTCCATATAAGTATGCTTGGATGTATTGCATACCGCCGTCCCGGGTTGACGAAATGCCCCGGTGGGAAAACTGTGTAAGTGGCAAAAATAAAATAATGGAACAAAAGCTTCTAGGTAAAGAATTTTATGGCTTGCAGTTTATGGAACTTTTTTACGGTTGGGTGTAATGCTTCTGTACTTGGCCGGAGCTTTATAAGCTTATATTGTAATTAAAATGTAATGGGAATGTCAGATGGCATGTAAAGTCAAAAGTCCTTTTTGATGTATAAGTATTGGCGTCATTATTTTTCCGCTATTTTTATTTTAGTGTTGGTTCGGAATACTAATAATGCCGTAAATAATAAACTAGGTTATGTTATCGTTTAACGATAACGTGTTATAAATCGTTGAACGCCGAAAAATCAACGCACAGCCCAAACCGCTGGTACTAGATATTCCAAATTTGGCACGTGGGTTCCTTATAAGGCCTAGGGGTGCACTAAGAAAGGATTTTTCAAAATTCATCCTCTAAGAGGGTGAAATGGGGGTCCAAAGTTTGTATGGGGAGACAAGATTAGATCGACTATTTTATTCTAAACTTCACAGGAGTATTACTAACGATAAATGAGTAAATACGTGTTATGCAATTTTTCATCAATGTTTTCTTATGACGTTATCACGTAAAATTATCGTCCGTAAACCGACTTTACAGACAACCATTTTTTAGTAGTGTTTTTTTTTTGTATACTCTAGTATTCCATTATAGTAGTAAATAATTTATTTCAACAAATATGTACCAAAGAAGTAAATAGCTACAGATAAAGGTATTATAGTAGGTAGGTATCAATATTATTTGCACTAGTGCCTATATATTTTTAAAAAGTGTTAAGCAGGGACCAATTCGATATTCAAATCGTGACATCTCCAGCACATCATATTTTCCCACTTTCTCTGCATGCCTTTGCATGAAAGATAGGCAATATCCTAGCGATATCCCGTTCTCTTAAGGCATCTGGAATCGATGCCAGGAAAGTAATCAAAGTCAAAGTGATTTATTCTTCAATTTAGGCATATTACATGCACCTATGAATGTCGATAAACTACCACCGGTTCGGAAAGTAAACCGCTGCCTCGAGAAGAACCGGGTAAAAAACTCGGCGAGGTGTCATTTTTTCAAAACAGTATACAATATTATCATTTCATAAAATGTTAAAATTACATTATTACAGTAGAAAGCCTATTTATTTTGCGATAGATTTCTAGTGCACGATTTTATCGCTGCCAAATATCCCTATCCATGATGTAGTCGTTTATCTTATAATATGCTTTTGAAATAAGTGTCCGTTTTACGACAGATTCGAATTTACAGTCAGTAAGTTCGGTAATGTGGTTAGGATTTTTATTGTAGAATTTTATACAATTTCCCAAGAACGACTTTAACGTTAATTCCGTCCGTAATGAAACGTTAAAATTAAATCCATCCACGTTATTTGGCAGAAGGTAACATAAGATTGTTGCGGTTTGCGACCACCAGTACATTAGTATGCTAGTTTTCAATCACAAGTTGGTGAACTCCTATTGAATATAACTTTTTTAATAAATGCATAAAATTGTATCATTGTTATTATTTTTAATTGTATAATGTTCGTCCTTCACGTGGTCGCTAACTGAAGTTTGACACGTAACCGCCGTAGCGACCCTTTCATGTCTGTCTTTCTGCTTTTGAAAGACAAATATATTTATTTATTTTTATGATTATTTTTGTAAATTGTCCTCGTGTGCGATCGTGGCGTCATTGTGCGTGTCTCACTTAATGGTCACAACGGAAGACCAGCGCTGGCGCTGCCAGCATCACGCTGAGTTGTGACCATTTCGTGGCAAATGTGTTTGTGTGTATTGTGTCTATACAGTTTGTTTTTATGTGTTTTGTCACGAATAAATGTTTTTTTCTTTTTTTCTTTCTTTTTAAATAGTTGAAAAGGCGATGTGTCCGTTATATTTGACAAATATCGTACATGGAATACTGGCCCCGGATCGCGGCTAAGTTTAGAGCATGCATAACTGGAGTAGCCTTATGTCGTATTTGTGTACAAAAATGTCTGCCGAATTTTGCGGGGTCGGGGGGAGCATCTTAATAGGATATTGAAACTCAATTGTATATTGAAAGCTTGAAGTGGTTGAACGTTTATAATATCAAGTGCTTACAGCAACATGCGGGCATTTTTATGATCAGTGTTCTCTTGCGATTTTGTGAATGACCATTAATCGATTGTGAAATTGTCTTTGTATGGTTTTTTGCACATTGTGCAAGGTTTTCTACAGAGGGGTAAGTTACTGAAAGGCTATTCCAGTTATGTATGCTCTAAGCGGCTAACTTAACACGTCCAGTCCATACGACAGCCACCTTGAACCATTGAATCTCTTATTATTTATTACACACACATACACACACACACACACACACACACACGCACGCACGCACGCACGCACGCACGCAAACACACTTATTCATCATTATCATCATCATATCAGCCCAAAGACGTCCACTGCTGGACATATACCTCCCCCAAAGAGAGCCGCGTTGACTTTTACAGGTCATCAGTTCTTATGCACAACATAATAATATTACTTATTAATAACTATTAACAATGCTTTTTTTAATATTTTAGCTAGCAGACACGTACCAAATCAGTACAATACGTGCCAGCAAAAAATATCGCGTGCCGCCAATATGAAATATTTTTAAAACGCTAAATAATCTCCATTGCGGTACCATATGTCGGCAGCTTGTCACGGAAACGTTTTGTGGAATTGAGGCATACGTGGTTATGCTACTAGGGCATTTTTGAATATTAGGTTTTTATATTTACTCATTTATGGTTATTTAAACTCGGTAAGTAATGTCTAGCGTGGAACACAATGAAGAGTTTTTACAAAAACTTTAGCTAAGCCAAAGAGCTGTGAAAACATCAACCTTCTAAGCCAACACAATCAAAAGATACAGCCGTTTATGCCGCAAATTTCCGCAAATTTTCGAAACTCGCAAGGGAATCAAAACCTACAGGGTACTTCCCGTGAACTCAGAATCTTGAAATTTGCTACGAAGCAACGTCTTATAGCAGAGATAAAGAAAAAATTGCGAAAACCGTAAATTTTTGGTTATCTTATCTTATCTTATCTAGTTGAGGGCCCTTTCGGATACACTTCGACCCATTGGGATCTTTTGTGCATTTGCCCTCCCCTTTATAGCTACTCCCAAGCTCGCTCCATCATTACCACAAATTTTTGGTTTCATCATATAATAAAAATATTTTTAATAGTTTTAATAAAAACACCATAACTATGACTCGATTGTCGTGATGGGTGAACTTTTACTTATATACCTACAGGTTTGTACAGAACCGTCGGTTCGCGAGTCTGACTCGCACTTGGCCGGTTTTTCTCGCAAAAACTGCTGAACGAATAGCGACTAATCTTTCCAGATTAACTGATACGTTAAAATTATTGAGTATCCCATCAACATTTTTTTTATTATAATCAGATGAATTACTTGTACGGTTACGTTTAAGTCTCTTAACCAAGCAATCTAAAGTTAAAGATGCATTCAAATTGGGTTATTAGTTATTTAAGTTTTAA
Organism: Epinotia nisella; assembly: GCA_932294315.1. Taxonomy (NCBI): domain Eukaryota; kingdom Metazoa; phylum Arthropoda; class Insecta; order Lepidoptera; family Tortricidae; genus Epinotia; species Epinotia nisella. The sequence goes on from OW028699.1 coordinate 2,440,041, forward strand.
GTTAGAGTTAGATGAATAGTATTAGATACATATTTAACGCTATATACAGGTAAATGTCATGTTAATTATTGAATGTATTATTTTATGCACAATAGGTATGTAATTCCATCTAGTGAATAGTTTGTCTTTAAGTTAAGAATCTTTTTGTGCACACACTGTTGAGAATTATAGTCCAGATCTAGACACTAAGCTTCTTATGCTACTGTATGTATGACTGTAATTTGTTGTGTGAGCCTAATAAATAAATAAAAATAAAATAAAAATCCAGAGGCCAATGGATTCGAGTAATGGTCGCGACGGGATATGTGTTGTTCCTTATATCAGGCCAGTTCTAATTCTACTGTTGGTATTTTCCCTATGAACATAGTCGCATTTTTTCGCTACGGCTATGTTGCCCAAATTCTAAACATTACTGGACTTTTGTAAACCGGCCTTAGGCCAACAAAAGGCCAAAAATAAAACATTTCGAAACAGAATCGACAATGCCCAAGGAAGTGGACAATTTTCCCCGCTCCGCTGCCCCTTATAATACCTTTTATGCGTTGTCAATATAATACTTTTTAAAATCATGCGAATGTGGTAACTGGTAACTGTCATGCTTAATGATGTGGTTCGGCCCGTCTTTTTACCCGACTGCCAAAGGAGGAGGGTAATGTTTTTCGAGTGTATGTAAGTATGTATGTCTGTTTCTTTGTGGCCTCCTGTAGCCTAAACTAGCAGAAACAAATTCCTACCACTCTGTAAACATAGTAAGTGAACATATCAAAATCGATGTTAAAACGCGAAACAATAGAAACTATACAGTATTATTGGCCGGTAAGGCTGTAGCAGGGTTAAACACATAAATAATGCGGCGGCGGCAGTGTTAACTGAATGGAATTGAATACCAATACGGCGAGTGAGGGTTAAGTTATAACGTGACCCGGGTAATCGGGTGGGGGCGAGTTAGGGTTGGGATCAAGCCCAATGGGTCGTTGATATCGATGTTTTATTTTTTTGAAGTTATCTTTCGAGAGTCATGTGTACCTACTATTTGTTTCATAAGATATATTATTAACAATTAGCTGCCCGCGCGGCTTTACCTACGTATTACGAAGAACGCAGGCAAACCCGCGGGTTTATATATAGCCTATAAACATTCTGAAAGTCCGTTCTACACGCAGATGTAAGAATTTTTAAACCGGATAATTGGTTCTGGAGATTACCCAAAACATACAAACATACAACGCAAAAATCTCGCAGACATTTCTTCTTTATTATTACAGATTAATCTAGGCTTCATTTATTTTACGTTCATTGCGAACAAGTGAAAATATCGCAGGAAAAGCAGACATCCTCGTAATGCAATATTTTATGTCAACTTATCGTTCTTGCTATTTTGATTTGCCAAAGCATTTTGACACGCACTTAGGCTACTTAAAAATCAGTAAAAATACGTTGTGTAAAATAATAAAGAATATATAAAATAATAAAAAAATAATAAGTGTTCCCGTTAGTCATTTAAATAAGCAACTAGTTTTTTTTTTCAGGTGAATTATTAAGTCAAAATAAAATAGCAAAGTACCGGTTGTCAGACCCCAGGCATATATGTATGTGACGAGTTTTTATTTCTATTCCATTCTGTACCAGTTTCAACAAAAACGGAATCATACTTCAAAATAAGTGCAAGACCAGTTTTCGATATAGTTATTATCATCACAAGATAAATTATGATCAATTACACGTAATGTCAGTACAGCTGTTTAACGTCATGTTAAAATGGCGGTGGCGTTGATTTCATAATTATTGTGTGCCTTTTAAAGCAAATTAGGTATTATATTAAATATGTAACATTTTATTGCGATAAAGCATCAAGTTTGCTAATTTTATTTATTTGTATGTATAATTTAATGTTATTCTAGTACAAGCAAATTAATAATACTATAATTTACAGAAACAAACCATTAACTCCCTTGTGCATAAATGTTAACAAGTCTATGTTACTTACACTGTTAACATAGTTTTTGTCTCTTTACAAACACAAATACTACCCTGTGTCATGGCTGATTACTCTGATTAGGTATAGTATATGTATTCCTTCATTATATTATGTAATGATTAAGTAAATTAATCCTTTGATTATCTATTTTACCCATCGTTACAATTACAAAAAACAACAAAATAAATTAAATTCAAACTATCGACGTCAAATTCTCAAATTTCATCGACACACCCCCACCCCTACAGTAACGGTGCACTAACGGCCCGCACCCCGCCCCGCCCACATTCACGCTACAACCCCCACATACATACACACATACATACGACACAATGTTAGGTACCTACTGTCTGCTCACGAATTTCGAGCGCACGTACTTTGGCAATGAATATATATGAATAAGTACTTTGAGATGATAGTTAGGCATTTGCAGAAGCTAGGGTGGATTGCTTTTATGCCACTGCGCAAGAGAGCTGCATCCCTGGTGCGTCGGGTGCGCGCCATTTAACCCATTCGAGGCCACGCATCGCTATAGTGTGCTACGCCGTAGCGCGTAGCAGCGTTTTTCCGTTCTGTACCGGAAATCGCACGTAGAGGCATGACGCATATGTTGCGTCACGGACCTTGAAATCCTTGAATGTGTTAAGGATGATAGGGGGCAGAGTGGACTGCCTCTACTTGCTTCATTGTAGTCTGTTACATGCGTACTCAATGAAGCCAAATGTGTAAAGTTCTTTCTTTTGAAACTTTTTTTTTTTAGTTTTAGTTTGAGTTTTTTTTTATTGCTGTCTCTGCGACAGTGACGCTGCGTTCGAACGTTCCCTCATACATTTCCGTACTGTTTAGTACTATCGCTCTATCGCCGCGTCACTGACGCTGCGTTGGTGACGCCGGAGCCGCGCTGGTCGAAATTCCACCTTTAAATAGGTAACACGTCTAATCTTTATCCCAGTTAAGTTATCAAGAATTAAACCAAATTGTGTTGTGATTTTTCTTGCCTTGGCATCGTGTATCTTCTTTCGACGAATAATTAAATTTTGTCATTTGTCAACAGGTGAAGATCTGGTTCCAAAACCGGCGCAGCAAGTACAAGAAGATGATGAAGGCGGCCCAGGTCGGGGCTCCGCCGCCGGGGCTAGGGCTCCCGCCTGGCAGCCCGCCTAGCAATAACCAGTTACTACATGGTGAGTCCTGCTGCCCTGGTACCTTGGAAGTTTATTTTATAGATAAGATAGCTGGCCGCTCGCTCTCACCTAGAAACAAACAGACAAAAAGTGCCAAATGCACTACAATGTCCCCCACCACACTCTTTATCCAGGTGTGTGAAGAGCCCGATAGCTAGCTCTTACCTAAGATACCTTCCTCTCTCTCTCACCAACCCACCTAGCAATAGCAGCAGCTACGTGGCGTATGCTGCCCTGGTACTTCGGTACTCTATTTCATTAAAGATTCAAATAATTTTATTTAGACAATTTTACATGGAAAAGGTAGCTTGGCAGTCTCCCTCTCTTGTCAGTCTGCTGAGCAATAATCAGTAACTACATGGTGCCTTCTGCAGCCCCCTGATACTTTGGTACTATATTTCAGAATCGGAATTAAACATTTATTCGTGACACAAAACAAAGACAAAAGAAAAAAGTGAATCTGTGCTCTGACGCGGCTGTCACGAAATGGGCCCAACTCAGCATGATGCTGGCTTTGCAGGCAGCGCTGGTCTTCCGTTGGGTCCATCCAGTGAGGACAAGGTTTCATAGATAAGATGCCTGTAGTCTCTCTCTATCTCTCGGTAGCCCGCTGAGCAATAATCAGCAACTATGTGGCGAGTTCTCACACCCTGGTATATTCTTTCTAGTTTCGATTTGAATGCTAGATTGCTCGTCTCTATTGCATGCCTACGTAACCAGGGTCCGTGAGAGACACTGTGCATTATAGTACCTATCTAACTTATTGTTTCTATCGTCCTAGGTGGTGGCGGAAGCTCATCAGGCTCCCAACACTCCCCAGGCGCGTACGCCGGCGCCGCGCAGGCACACTCCCCCACGCCGAGTTCCACGCCTGTCTCCGAACTGTCCCCTGGCTTGTCCCCGACGGGGACGCCGTGGGACGTCAAGCAGCCCCCACAACCCGCGTGGGACGTTAAGGTACCTATATAACTATGCCTATAACTAACAATTGCCTTTTGAGTCTAATGTCTATTCAATCACGAAGACAAAAAGTACAAGAAGTGTCTGGGAGCATGGGAACTTCTTTCATGGCCAAGTATATCTGCCTAAAAGGCACATACCATGTGGCGCCTTTAATATCCACATAGCACTGCCGGCTATAATAGGCACGCTGCGGGACAGTTATCACTGGGCACATATTACAGCTGTATTGTTTCTACAATACAGCTGTAATATGTGCCAGTATGGGCCTAGCTGTAGAAAGCCTTATCATCTACGCAATCCGACGGCGTGAACGCTTACATTGGATGCTCTCAACGCTCTCAACACTGTGCACTCGCTTATAGTAGGCGCTATTCGTCTCGGCGACACCTGGGTGCGTCCTAATGGATGGACGTTGACGTCAATGTTGAATTTTGACATTCACAGCCGTTCCATTCGGATGGCGTGTTGGCGTTTAGATATCCAACAGGCCACGCCAACTATCTTTTAACGCTACGCTAGGAGGAGACAGCCGCCCACGTCATTCTGACGTGCCCTGGGGTGGCAGACTACCGGGCAAAGCACCTCGGAACACCGGGGTCACTGCCGGAGGCCGTCGGCAACATAAAGGGTCTGCTAGGCTTCCTGGTGGAACTGGGTTGGCACGAATAATAGTAGTGCCAAGCCACGCGCAAAATAGGCGCATTCATGACGTCGAGTTGCGGAAACCCAGCCCGCGTACACCTATAACCTATATCGCTACGCTACAGTCATAGACCGATTTTGTTGCTCCTTGGAGCGGTCGTGAAAAGCCAGCTTAACAAAAAAAAACCGGCCAAGTGCGTGTCGGACCACGCAAAACGAAGGGTTCCGTGCCTATTAAAAAGGTCGTATCGTCATAGAAATCTTACGGCGCTTACGTCCTTTTCTTTAAGGAAGCCAGTTTTTCAGCAATATCTCGAAAACCTTTGAACCGATCTTGTTCAAAACAATTATCGCTGAAAGAATTTAATAAGCCCTACGTCCATGATTTTTTCACATTTTTACAATGCACGGTTCAAAAATTAGAGGGGGGGGGACAGAATATGAGTGACTTTCGGGGCGATTATCTCCGACTCTATTCAGTTAATCAAAAAAATTGCTGAGAAACCTTATATTTATTTTGAAAGGCCTATAGATTGATGTGCCACACATGGGCTTACAATGCAATTTTTTTTTTTGACTTTCAGTTTTATGTATGGAGTGCACGCCTAAAAAAAATTATTTTAATAATTTTAATTACAAAACTATGTAGCGGCTAACAAAATACACCTATCCTCAAAATTTTATTCAAATAAACCTTATAGTTTTCGAGTAAAATGCCTGTGACATACGGACAGACGGACAGACGGACATGACGAAACTATAAGGGTTCCGTTTTTGCCATTTTGGCTACGGAACCCTAAAAATTGGTTAGTCAATGTTGTATCACACATGTAACCCTTTGATTGTTACAGCCATCGGCGGGACGGTCGCCAGACGGCGCGTCCTGTGACGTGAAGCCACCCCACCAGCAGTCATGGGACCCGCGGGTCGGTTATGTAAGTACCACATTTAAGGTACCACCTTCCAGGTTTTAAATAGTGGCTTTATGTGCAACACTTTGACGACCGATTAGTAGTGACGCTGCCTACGAAGCTGATGGTCCTGGGTTCGAATCCCGGTAAGGGCAAATATTTGTGTGACCATGAATATTTGTTTCTGAGTCTTGGATGTTTTCTATGTATTTAATTATTTATATCTATAACACAAGCCTTATTGAGTTTACTATTGGGACTAATTCGATTTGTGTAAGATTGTCCCCTAATATTTATTTATTTATTATTATATTTTATTAGCACTGTAATTATTTATAAAAAATTGTATTAAATAAATAAAATAAAAAGTAGACGCTCAAAGTATTGTCCTCCTAAAGCCGAGCACCATTCAAAACTAGCATGTCAATTTGAGTCATTTACTGTCGGAAATAGAGATGAGTTTTTTTTGTTTCAAAATCCTCATAAAACAAATGCAGACTAAAATACAAACAAAAAATATATTGGATTGTTTACTATATTAGTTTGATTATTTTTACCGCGTCTTGTTAAATCAAACATTTAAAAAATCATGACGATACGCGATACGTATAAACACAGCATTTAAGGTGTCTTTTTTATAGGCGCTATTTTAAATACAACTTTGAATTAAAAATATTTTAAAATACTTTTATATCTTAAATTACTAAATTAACAGGCTTTTTGAATATATAAAATACTTACCATTTTCAAGTGTCGAGTTATTAGACTTTTTGTAATAATTCTACATTTCATTTACCATTCCAGATTTAATAAAAACCCAAATCATGTAATTGCATGTCGACCCTTTCACGATATTGATGTTACTCGGGCGTGGTCGCCGCGCCTTGCATTATATAAATTAAAGTCCTACATAGATAACGATATAATATAATAAAGCCTAATTAATTAAATCAATTCAATATGGGTAAACTTTTTTAGTCATCGCTAATTGTTGGTATAATAATATAATTAAAACTTATTAAATAAAGTCAGTATTTGTAAAATGCCATGCTTTTAGTCACGGCTGATTGCTCTCGTACCTTAAAGTGTTCTTTATTAGCATTATAATTATATTAATTTATTTCTCAACTTACATATTTACACCGGCGTATTTATTTATTTTTTACACATACATTAGTTTTTTTTTAACTAGAGTGTAAATTTTAACTTTGTCGCGATAATTGGTGTTGAACAAAAACTCCGTTAAATTTTACTTAAGCTACAATTTAACGGAGTTTTTGTTCAACACCACTCGAAGATTGCGTAAGAAAGAAAACACTGAAAAACTTTATCACTAAAATAATTATTGTTTTTATGCTGATACGTACCTATGTAAGTCTATGAAGTATGTAGACCGGCCGTGTTATCCAATGCGAACAAAGAGAAAAAATGTAGATGTCCAACCTTTTACAGATTTATTATCAAAACTATTTTGGCTAAAATTCCGTTAAAATTCGTTCGTCTTTATCGCTCACTTTGAAAATTTGTGTTCGTAAGAAAGGGACAAAACACATTTTATTCAGCGGAGACATTTTTTTTGAATAAGGGGTTAGTTTATAAGTTATATAGGTCTCTTGTTGTCTGATGCAAAAAAAATATACCTGTCCGACCTTTTTACCGATTCAGAAATCATAAAATCGCAACTTAACCCTCCATTTTCCACAGGGCGCGCCACCCGGCCCGTGGGACATGAAAGGCGCGCACGCCGCCCACGCTCTCCACCATCAGGGGGCGCCCCAGCCGCACCCGCCCTACGTCCCGCAGTACTCGTGGTACCAAACTGACGCGAACCCCGGACTATTGACGTGAGTATTTTAAACTAGTAAAGTACTGTTTATATTATAAATGATAAGTCATCCCAGCATCTCCACCAAGTAAGTCTCATCTAGTTAAAAATACGTGGACTACCCAGCATTTCTACCGAGTAACCATTAATCTGCCTGATGGTAAGTTAAATTCAAAAGATCCTCTTCTACTTAAAAGTACATAGCCAACCCAGCATGTCCGAGTGACTAGTATTCTGTCTAATGGTAAGTAATACCCAAAAGATCATCATCTTACAAATACATAACCAACCCCAACTTCACCAAGTAAGTCCGCCATACTTCAAACTCGCGTCATACCCAATTACAGAACAGTTAATAGAACTTAGCCAGCAATGGGTTCAGCAGCAGAAAAACCTGATTCTAGGATTTTTGACGTAAGTTAGTTCAGTCTGGAGAATAAGCAGCCACCAATGATGAGACCAGAACTATCAAAAATTGCAATCTCTAAGGTTTGTTTTTGTTTGAAAGTCTATGAAATATCATATCCGCCGAAAGACGTCCACTTCAGGACATAGGCCTCCCCTAAACGCCACAATGACTGGTCCTGCTCCACCTGCATTCAGCGGACTCCCGCAACCTTTACCAGGCCATCTATCCACCTTGAATATAAAATTATGTCGTCATCTCAGCACCTCCATCAAGTACGACCAAGTAAGTGCGCCATTCACGCTTCAAACACGCGTCGTGCCCAGTTACGGAACAGTTCATGCGGTGAAAGCTGGCTTGGCACTGCTGGGCACTGACTAGGGTTTCCAATTTGGCATTTACATATTGAGACATTTTTTTTTATGTATGTATTAAATATCACAAAATTATTTTTTAGTTTGACTGCGGAGTTAGATTACTTATCAAAGTGTAGTTATTTTTGGGTATTATTTATAGATTCATAGATTTTTGGCTTATTGGCACAGTGCGGCTCAGAGTGGCTCGTGTTAAAACATTTAAAATTAGCACAATGTATAATCAGTCCTAGCATTGGAATACTTTGAGATATTCAACAGTGATACAATTTGTCCGCAATTTCAATTCAATTAACCACATAAGTTGTTTTTGTCATTTTTAAGTATTTTCCAGAAACTGATTTTTTATATATATTGGAAGCCCTGGCACATAGCCTATCTCATTTAGGTTAGATCAACGCCTCACACACTAATCAGTAACTGTATGTTTGTCCGTCCAAGGCACTTAGAGAACTTAGATGATAAACTATTAAAAAAATACTCCTTGTATGGCTCAGTACACAATTCATTTATGAAGATCTTTTTATTCGGGTCATTCTTATAAGTCTTATAACTTCATAATTATGTTTTTTTGTGCGATTTTAATAGATCTGTGTTAAATAACAATTTAAAAATAATAATATAGGTACCTACTTGAATACGATGCATTGACAAACATTACAAATAAAATTACCCTTTCCCTAACATGAAAAACATGCCTATAGCAAGCTTTCAACGCACGTATTGTCCTATTACTACTAGTAATCTTACTAGTACTATTACTATCACTACTAGTAATTTTTCTAGTACCATTACTAGTAGTACTAGCAGTACTACCGGAGCCTGGCAAGTATAGTTCTTCTGTTTCGTTGCAGTCCGATGCAGTTGCAGTATTATTCCAACTATTGCTGACAGTAACTCAGCGACTTCAGGGTCTCAGACTGATGCCGATTTTTATAAGTAAGTGTTTTGTTATATTTTTTTATAAATATAGGAACAATAAATGATAATGATTATAATATACTTACACATACCTGTATCCACAAAAAAGCGTGCCGCTCCTCTTGTTTAAACTATCGATAAAACACAAAATATAAGCAGTGGACCGCAATGTCATGTAACTAATTAATTATAAATAATTTTGGAAACTATAAATATATCTTAATTCGTACTCGTACTTAATGTTGGTAATATTTATGTTTCATTACAGTAACAATGTAGTATATAATTAATATAGAGATAAATAGAATAAAATCATTGAAGTAGTTTTATATTTTGCAAGTGACATAATTTTATTTATTTTCTTGACATAATATACAAGATGATGATTAACATTAACTAAATTAAATGAAAAGTGCAAGTAGATTTTTTTTCTAAACCTATAGTGACTTATAATATTTTCACAAGACTAAATATATATTTTTTGTCTACAGGGTATGGCCTGCAGTGTAACAGCTCTCTACAGCTACGTAACTTACGATAGTGAAAAACAATATGGCGCCGGTTTACAAAATGGCGGACATGTTAGAAATGTCTTGCTAGAAAAAAAGATATTAATGTCTATTTTAACGCAGCAAGGCAGTAAAAGAGCAGTAAATATGAATAATATGTATCGGCACAACCAACTGTAACTTTAAGAAAATTATTTAATAAAATCAACTAAAAATCATTGTAAATTTTTATAATTAACTAAAGCTAAGGTAATTGTTTAAAAAAGGTTATTTGTACATGTTATAGGGCAATTGTATTTTTACTACAGTTTTGTTTTTTAATGTTTTTATTTATTTTGTCTTACGTCAAATATAAGAAATAATAGTTCCTATTATCAAATGCCATTTTATTTTGGAAATAAATAAAAGCTATAGAAGTTTTCGGATGCTTTTAAATCTCAAGCTGATTTATTTTCGTATTTGACGTTTTGCAAATGTGTCAAAATTGTAGAAAAAATACAAATATTGGTTTGAGAGATGGCGTGACAGATTCTGTATCTATGAACTATTCCAATTGATTTTATTCCCTCCAAGATTTTACCAAGAATTAATTGTTATAAGAATACTGGATTTAATTGCAATTTATGTTTGTCTTTTCAAAAACTTCCTCTGTCACTAAAATTACTTAGGTACATCTATTATATTAAAAAAAAAACCTCAAATGATTTCTAGGTCAAAAAGACAAACATATATTCCTGCACTGTTATAATAAACAATAAACAAAAATGTTCTTGAAATTTTTAACAAAAAGCTTTAATACATTTTTATTTATTTAGAGTATCCTTTAAACAAGCGGGAACACAAACCAGTCCGTTGTGATAAATAATTTTAAGTTTTTATAGAACAATATTGTTTTGATCTAAAATTAATGTAACTATTTATTACAGTGTTTGTGCAAAAAATGTGTTCTGAATGCAACCTTTTTTATTTAAGCTATAAATTTTATTTTTAATCTACTGCAATCTCAATATTTTGGTCTATTCAAATCATACATATTTGATAAATATTTTTCACGCTAGATTAATAAAAAACTATTAACAGAAGGAATATATAGGTAATTTCAATTGCTCAATTGTTTCAATCTTTTCATGTCAATACATATTTATATTTTCAATATATCTGTTAGGCAATTATTGTATGTCGTATATTAAAATAAAACATGTACATAATAACAATTGATGTGTTCTTATATTTTGAAAATATAAATGTGTATTTTATATTTTGAATAGACTAAAATATTTAATCTTTATGGGACATTACGGGGAGAAATTGTAAATATATTTTGTATTATATAGAGAAATGAAGTATACATATAAATATAAGTAGATAGTTTAATTACTTTATAACTACTGTATAATAAGGAAAGTGGAATAAGAAAAAAAGTGAATTAATTTCTTTTGTCAAAATAAAAAGAATAAAAGACATTTTGTGTTATTCTTTATTTTACACTATACCCTGACCTGATTCACAACTACCTATCTAATTTAGAAATGGAATACTGGGAGTTTCACGTCTATCGTATTAAAAAATAACCGTTTTCTTTGTATTGAAATAGTATAAAAGTATATACAAAAATAAACTGTATACTCAAAAGTAATACTTGAAATTAGTCTGAAAATATTGTTTCCAAGGATTTATTGAGTGCAGATGCTGACTAACAAAGACACAAAAAAATCACGACCTCATGAAAAGTGTTTACCATAAGATACTAAGATCCACATTGATTTTTTGCCAATTTTTTTTTGTAGTGTATTTAGAATTTAGAGCACTTTGAAACGTTATACACCTTCAGATATTTTTACAAAAGGGTGAATCAACTTTTTCTTTTAGCTCGTCGTGGTTACGCCTCCAGGCTAACTTTTTTTTTAAGTACACATCCAAATAACATACATTTTAGTAATAATGATGTACCTACCCACTATATTTATGCGTTATCTTAAGCTAGTCTCCTAAGCATGTCAGAATTTCATATGATACACTTTTTTTACGAAACTGCGGCACAGTTTTCTCTTGGCAACTGAGACAAAAGAAAAAAAAGTTGATTCATCCATAAAAAAAGACTGACACTTCTCCAATAGACTAGATAGTGTAAAGAAGTGTCGTGTGGAGGCAGCTTTACGCGTAGGTTGAATATAGAAAAACTGCTGCTGCACAAACAGCTATATTTAAGGTGCGAAATGTAGGTACCAGTTTTTATTAGTTTTCAGTGTAGAATAACATAAAAAAAACTTCACATAAAAGTATAAGGCATGACTTCGAACATCTCAATAAGAGTAAGAGTACCTATGATTCGAATATGATTTATGTACCTTGCTGGCATTAATATTTGTTACTTATTTATAAATTCAAGAAGCAAGAGTGCTGGCCGATTTCGATTTCTTTTTATCAATTTTCATTAAAAATTAATAAAATAGCTTTTGTTTCACTCGGCTTAGTCAAAAGTTTGTTTTATTTCTTGGGTGGATTGTAAAAAAATTGTACATAGTTAAGAGTTTTAATCTAATTTACGATTTAACTTTTTACAGTTTCGTAACGGCAATTACTCATACATTTTATATGGATAATTTTCGATAGGAACCTTTTTCTCCGTTACCGATAGTGGTGGTGTATTGTTATACATTCTGACAAATATAAAAAATACGGTAAGTATAAAAAAGTTTTCGACGAAATGAAAAATTCTGCGAAATAATGCAATTGACCGACACATTCATAGAAAATATACACAGATAGAAAAACTTGTCGACGATAAAGAATCAGTGATGGATGCCTTACACATTGACACGAATCGTGTCACGACCACGACACGATCAAAATAATTACGACCCGACCTTACTGGATTTTGCCGACGACTTCGTCCGAGTGGATGGAGCCCCGTATAAGCTGGTAACACGAAATGCATAACAACGTTATAGGTACTTATAATCTATCCTGCTTGAAATCTATCCTGCAGCCCTGGGCTCCACGGAAGACCAGCGCTGTGGCATTACTAAATGTCATAGCATTATGCTGAGTGGTGTCCACTTGCGGCCACTATAGCAGCACCCCTTCTTCTTTCTTTTTTTTTCTGTTATTCTAGTTTAAGTGTAATAGTTAAGATTCTTTTGTATGTTGTATTTTCTTATTATGTTGTGGTGTTATTTTGGCTGGCAATAAATAAATAAATAAATAAAATAAAATAATTGACAGTTTGTGATTGCTAAAATCGTTGCCATTTAAAGAATTAAAAAAACGGTCCTCACCACGCACTGTTCAGACTTAGGATTGGCAAACCTAGATAACTAAAATTGATGCAGGCACTTTAGACAACAGGTACAAAGTAAAACTAAAAAAACCGAAAAAATAAGTACATACTACCTACTACTTAACATACTTATTTACTTAAGGGTGTATAATGAACTATTTGAAGTTATTTTCCATGTAAAAACCTACAAGCAACCTGCAATTTATTAAAGTAACGAAGTATTAGTAGCAAATTAAATTGATGTAAAGTTCTATCCTAAATATAAAATAATGATACGAAATAGCAAGTACTTAGGTATTTCTATTAATTTAAAATCAATTTTTCAAGAAGCCGATTCCATACTTGCTTAACATTTTCTGAGATTGTGCCAACTTTAGGCAATCCGATTATCCGATTTCTAGTAATAATAAGATTCTGTCAAAAAATATATTTTGTATTTTATTTTATTTATTTATTTATTAGAACCTGAAATTAAACAAAAATAATAAAGTGCTTAGCTATACAAAACTATATGACCAGTCGTATAACAGTCTCGTCTTTCTTGGACGATATCTGATCGTGAGAAAACTCCTTAGACAATGTCGCCTGTGTGTAGCCAGCTTTACTGTAAACTAACGACCGATACTGCGCGTACGCACCGCAAAAACAAAAATCCCTTTGTCCGCGCCGCGCCATCTGCCGAACGATTCAATAAGCAATGTAATTGGCCGCCATTTTAATTATACGGCGGATTTATTTAGACTTGCCTGTGTCTTTGCCTGTTTTATATAAAACAATATCTGACGAGCTACCTCGATAGTGTTCTCGATAGTATTTATCGTCTCGTAAAACATGACCATAAAAATATCATGCGAGCTGCCTTGTTAATCATACTATTATTCCATGATCCTGCCTACATATAAATGTAAATGGTAGTAGGTTTGGGTCATGACGTACAAGAAGGGTCCACGGAAAGGGCATGGTACACTCAAATGTTTTTCAAAAATGGGATTTTAATCTTAACATGTAGAGAATATTATGACAATATTACGTGAGATTAAAATCTCATTCAAAAATAAACCATGTGGACATACTAAAGATAAATCCATGCTTCAAAAAATTTAAGTAAATAGATAAGATTGGAATCGCTAAACTTAAGTGGCAGTGGGCGGGGGCACATTGCACTTAGAACCGATGGCCGTTGGGGCGGAAAGGTTCAATATCTCAAAAACGGCTAAACCGATTTTGTTGAAACGTAGCTAAGAATCACCTCGATCACGTCAGCTTTCAGAAAAAAAAACATTAAAATCGGTCGGATTCTTTCGGAGCTACGATGCCACAGACACACAAACTTATTACACCCCTCTTTTTGCGTCGGGGTTAAAAAAGGGTTGTGAAAAGTTTTCCACTCGTATTCCAAGTTACAAGTCACTATACAACGGGCCCCTGAATTAACATTATCTTCAGCCTTTATACCGACGTCCCACTGCTGGGCACAGAATTAATATACTACTCGTATACTCAAAAGAAAATAGGGACCTCAAGAATGGTGATCGTTACGTGAAAATTATATTAAACAGTAATATAATGATATTTTTTCCAGCTATTAGACTTAAACACCAACACAACCCCTTTTGGGTTGGAATCTGAAGGATGCGGAACATCATTAATTAGCCACTTATCAATTAGTTTATGTCCATTAATTAACAATAAAATAGAAAAATGTAAGTAGTCTTCATTTTGTTTTGAGCAGTATATATGAAATGTGTTGCCAGTGATGACGTATGGCGTATTTTTTTCATCAAAATAAGTTTACGTGTATTGTTTTACTTTTCTGGAGTGATATAAGTAACTTTTTATTTTAAAAACACAAATAAAATTATAAAACAAAAAAAATATCTTTTGAAAACAGAAATAATGCAAAAACTATACATGGTGTTACCTCAAAATCTGCAATGACTGCTTTGCTATAATCTCGTGGTGCCAACTGCCAATATACATTACTTGGAGGTCATAACTTTTTTTTATATTAAGCAGTAACGCTGCTAACGAAATTTGTAACTTTCCAATTCAAGGAAATATTTAAAAATTTAATCCAGCTCGAGCCATTAATTTTTTTTTAAATTTCTTCAATTTGAAATTTAGGTACGTCAGTATACATTTAGATCAAAATTTCTCCGAATTAAAAAAAAATGGACACGAGGGGTTACTGCAGATAATCCAAGGAAGCGTCC
Organism: Epinotia nisella; assembly: GCA_932294315.1. Classification (NCBI taxonomy): domain Eukaryota; kingdom Metazoa; phylum Arthropoda; class Insecta; order Lepidoptera; family Tortricidae; genus Epinotia; species Epinotia nisella. The sequence goes on from OW028699.1 coordinate 2,455,247, forward strand.
TGTCAAATATTTGCTCCTGTTACAGCGCCCACCCTGTATATATTCATATATTTTATCCCGCGGGTTTGCCTGCGTTCTTTGCAATACGTGGGTGAAGGCTTGTGTTATAGGGGTACTAGACGATGATATATTTAATAGATATAAATACTTAAATACATAGAAAACATCCAAGACTCATAAACAAACATTCATGTTCATCACACAAATATTTGTCCTTACCGGGATTCGAACCCAGGACCTTCAGCTTCGCAGGCAGCGTTACTACCCACTCGGCTAACCGGTCGTCGAATGTAAGTTTGTGAAAGTGATTTTGGGTATGTGTGTCTATTTGTTACCTCTGCATGTTAAAACTACTGAACCGATACGAAACGAATGAAAACGTGATGCCCAGTTTGAGTTCCGAAGAACGTTCAAAATGGTGGCAAAAATCATCCCTAATAACACTAATAAGAAACGAGCGGACGTTTCTATAGGACTGCAATTAACTAGCCCTCGGGCGAAGCCGCGGGCACAACTAGTAAGTCTATAAAAAAACAGTCCTCCAAAGTTCAAGAATTCCCTACCAGTCTATCTAGTCAATGGTCAACTTTTTTTTAAAACAATTGACAGCTTAATTTCTCATTATATTGTGTTCTTTAGGGCAAAATTAGTTAGCGTTCTTAATCAAGTGCAGGCTTATTTGGACTGACATGTGACATATATGGTCATGTATCTTTATTTACTAGTAGGTCTGTGAGATGTAGAACTCTGTTTTAAAAAAAATTGCAAAATTACAAAAAAACAGTATAGTACCAATTGAAAATAGCTCACAGAATTTCACTTTTTTTCTGACTCGTTAATTTTGTTTAGGCATTTAATATTTAGGAGACACGTATTGTTTCTTTTCATTTTATTTTAAGTTAAACCCCCTTAATTTGGGTGTTTTAAACTACCACATTCGAAAAGGGCATTTAAAGGATGAATAAGATTATACTGTGGTCAATTTGTTGAATTAAAAAGTGAATAGCATGCTGTCTGTCACAGTGACATTTGACATTGACAATGACAAGATAGGAGTCAAATAACTGTCAATGTCACAACTTTTTTTTCTTACAAGATGCATAAACACAGCAGTGGAATATCCACGTTCAGCCTTTTTAAATGGCTTCTTCAAAGTAATTTCCAGTTTTCTCAAGAACTAGCGAATATAAAAATCCTTTATTTTTTATATTTACTCAGCAAGCCCAAATCTCTGAATCGTTTTTAGTTTGAGCCGCTATGAAAAAATGAAATGTTGTCAATTGTTTGAGAAACGCGGCCTGTAGAGAGCAGACAGGAAAAATACCTACGGTTTTGAAAACCATGAACCATAGTTAATATTTGTGTGATGAGCATGAATATTTGTTTCTGAGTCTTGTATGTTTTCTATGTATTTAAATATTTATATCTATTATATAATATGTCGTCGTCTAGTACCTATAACACAAGCCTTATTGAGCTTGCTAGTTCGATTTGTATAAGATTGTCCCCTATATTTATTTATTTATTATTATTTATGCCAAAGAATTTAAGACAAACCTACACACATAGATACATACACCCTATTAATCCTACTAATATTAAAACGTGAAAGTTTGGATGTATGGATGGATGTATGTTCCACTTAGGTAATCTCAAAAACTACTGGACGAATTTATATGAAACTTTCCAGTTATGTACCTTATAATATAGTACCTTATAGGACAGAGGCTATAATTTATGTCAAGTTTCATCCCTTTTAGAAACGAAAAACGGGATGAAACTTTGTATGGAGACCAAATAGTTTTGCTCGTTGCCTTCATCAGGCGCTGGGTCTCAAAATGTATGGCAAAACTAAAATCCGACTCGCACTTGAGCAAAATTCGAATTGATATTATTTAATAGGCTATAATTTACGACCCGCGGGATTTTTTTGTCGAATTCTACGCGGACGAAGTCGCGGACAGAAGCTAGTTCATACATACGCTTGAAAAACATAACCTCTCCTTCGGCAGTCGGGTAAAAACAGCCTTTGACTATTGTAGCCAGGGTCCGCCTGCACGCCTGGTTTCTCTGCAGTATTATACGCGGACGAATTCGCGGGCAGCTAGTGAAACATAAAACTATCAAACCTAACACATTGCGAAGTGTCACATTTTAGTTAAAAAAAAACTATAAAAAAGCCCCCCAAATAGCGAATAATGGCGGCGGAAGTACCGCCCCCGGAACCCTTTAAAAATAATAAAAAGGGGCCAGGTCACAAAGGAATAAAAACGCGAGACATCTGGTATGAAGGCTTGGTGTATACCGTATGATGCACGTTTTATGTTACCTGCCCCCCTATTCTGTAACGTGTTTAAGCTCACTTCAACGCTCACCCACAAATATAACTTGACACCGCGATGCGTAGTAACTAAGCGTAGTTAGAGGTCTAGTTTTGTAACGGGTGACCGGCGGGGTGAGCCGCATTTGCGCGTAGCGAATAACGGCCCTGTATGTGGTGTTGTGTTCTTGGTCACCACCAACGACATTACATAATGTCATATTACATAATGCCAGTTAAGGCTTAAAGCTAAAATGATTGCATAGACAAGTGTCTACTTCTGTCATGATTTAAAACAATTGACATCATTTCATTTTTTCATAGCGGCTCAAACTAAAAACCATTCAGAGATTTGGGCTTGCTGAGTAAATATAAAAAATAATGGATTTTTATATTCGCTAGTTCTTGAGAAAATTGGAAATTACTTTGAAGAAGCCACTGAAAGGCTGAATGCGGATATTCCATAGCTGTGCTTATGCATCTTGTAAGAAAAAAATGTTATGACATTGACAGTTATTTAACTCCTTCTATCTTGTCATTGTCAATGTCAAATGTCACAGTCACAGACACAGTATGCTATTTACTTTTTAATTCGATAAATTGACCACAGTATTAATCTTATTCATCATTTAAATGTACTTATACCCTTTTCGAACGTGGTAGTTTAAAACACCGAAATTAAGGGGGTTTAACTAAAAATAAAATGAAAAGAAAAAATACGTGTCTCCTAACTTTTCAAGTACTATTAAATGCCTAAACAAAATTAAGGAGTCAGAAAAATTAAATGTTGTTAATTTATGACCTGCATACGGTAGGTAATTAAGAGTCTGGAAAGATATTCACGGAACATTATAGCATCGATAATCTATTTGAGTACCTAAAGGAAAAAAAACCTCTATGACCCAAACGTTTTTTCAAAATTTCGAAAGTTGGCCCATAAATGGATAGCAGCTGATATAAATATCCATAACGCCACTCGAAACGATAGGTGAAGAGACCTTCTTGTTAATTAAATTCTTTAAAAAATGTCATTTCATATTGAAATCTGAATGCAAAAGTGGCAACTTTTTTCGTGGACAAGCCTTAATAGCAACGCTAGCCTGACGCATCACTATCTTTGGGTTTTTTTCTCGCACACCACTCCACTGCTTCGCATAGCTCTGGTGGATCACCCGGTACAGACGGTCCGGCACAAGGTAGCACTGCATGGCACTATGGCAACTGGATAACTGTTGGCAACTTCATGTCCAGTTAAAAGTGTGCACATGGACACAGGGGAAGTCATGGGCAAAGCCACATTCATTGTCACAGTTAAAATAATCAGTATCTTGACTCAGGGCCCTATTTCACCATCTTGACAATTGTCACCTGACAATGACAATTCCACGTACATTGCTGGATCAATACGCTGTCCAGCAACCACTTTTACCTGTCGACGCAGCCATGTACCTAAGTCGAATTGTCATTGTCAAACCAAAACCATTGTCAATTTGGTGAAATTGGGGCCTGCTCCTATAAAATAGCTCCTTTATTATCTGGTATGACACGATACGTTTCCGAATTAAAGTTTCGTGACTCCTTGCAAAAATACCTTTAGTCTAAATGGAGTGTTCGATGTCAAGTCACGGATTGTATATCAGGGTTAAAATATTTAATGTAACATGCTTTAGTGATCAGTCAATCCTGTGGACACATCCAAAGCTTTGAGGCTTAAGTTTGTTGCTCAACCTATAACTACCTACAGGCATGAAAGTGCCTTTGCCATCTATTATATCTACTACCTAAGCATTGTCTGCTAGACCGACTTGCTTTTTTGTCGAGTTTAACCCGTCAAACACCGTGATATTATGTCACTAATTAAAATAACACAGGCGTTAAATTGCGGAATTCCGTGATAAATTTCTTACAACAATACAACGCTAAAGAGCGTTCAGGTGGTTATCCATAATGAAATGTACCTATTAGCGTATTTTTACATTAACTGCAAGCAGATAGACGTACGTTATCATTATCGCTAATAGATCATTTTAAGTACATCAGAATAGCAAAAGGAACTAGTAACTTCTCTTCATTCTTCTTCTTTCTTCTTAGTAACTTGTTGCTCTCATGTAAACCTTACAAGCCATTATAAAAAAGGAAAGAAAGCAGTAATTTGATATCGCTATATTAAACGTATGTGCCTTAATAAACATAAATGAAATGCGAAAAAGGAGTCATTGTTGTGCCGACATCCACAGAGAAGCGACGCTGATGTTATAGGTACTTCTAATATAAGCTCTGCGCCAAGTCCGGCGAAAGCGACTCCGTCAGTTAATCATAATTAGGTTTATGGAGCGCTCTGGCCCCTATTTCACCAACTTGATAAATTGTCACGCGACAATGACCATTTATTTATTTGTTTTTTTCGCCGTTATCAGTGGCTTTTTGCTGCTTAGGCACTTTGCCAAGACTATGACAATTCACCGTAGATACCTCATACTCAGCAATGTGCATCATATTGTCATTGTCGGTGACAATTGTAATATGCAACGCCTAATGTGGCTCGCAAAGCCAAACTGAAGATGCGGTCTCATGGTGCGCAATAGAACTACAATATACTGCGTTTACCAACCGTGGCGGTCCCTTTGAAGTCCCGCGCCGCGTGTTTTGCGCGGGCGCACCGCCTCCGCTATGCGGCTTTTTGCCGCCATCTCTATTGTTTTTGACAGACGTGAGGCCGTCTCAGTTTTTAGTGGAACCCCAAGCATTTGTCAACGGTTTGGAGCTTGGCAAATGACGCGCGAAGTCGGGAGCGGTGAGTATAGTGGTCAGTGCACTTTTAACAGTCTTTTTTATATCACAACATGGTTAAACATGGTTCCGCTACCCAAAAGTTGTCTGGAAGAGATCGCTCCTTAACAATAAGACCGCCTGTTATCTACCTCTACCGTACCTTTATGTTCTGTAGGTACTATGTTCTTTTTTGAGGTGTGCAATAAAGTGTATTTGTATTGTATTGTTAACAAGCACACAGCTTCTTAGCAGACATCATAACCCTAATATTGAGACTCCTCAGTCAGAAGTGCGTTGCAGATTTGAGGATGTGTATGTCTGACTGCTACATTGTTCTTGATTTGTTTCATAGCTTAACCTATTCTATTATTATATGCCTCTCTAATCAGTATTTCCAGTAGTCTGAGACATGATCGCTCACAAATTTAATGTGCATTAAGTAAAGTCGGCAAAGTTACAAGACAAAGTGAGGAATATTGAGATCCGACGTCGCATTAAGCCGGGCTGTTAAGTTTAAGCCTTAACTGGCATTATGTAATATGACATTATGTAATGTCGTTGGTGGTGACCAAGAACACAACACAACACCACATACAGGGCCGTTATTCGCTACGCGCAAATGCGGCTCACCCCGCCGGTCACCCGTTGCGAAACTAGACCTGTACCTCCGCTTAGTTACTACGCATCGCGATGTCAAGGTATAATTGTGGGTGAGCGTTGAGGTGAGCTTAAAACAAGTTACAGAATAGCGGGGCTGGAGTTGGGCAGGACATATTGCGGGGCAGCGTGACGGTAGGCAGACCAAAACGTTAACGGATTGAGACACTTACAGGAAAAAGAAGCGTCGGTCGTCCTCGGCCGGGTGACGACGTAAAAAAGACCGCGGGTCATTTCTGATGAACTGCACGGGACCGGGGTAAGTGGCGTACTCGAAGAGAGGCTTATGTTTAGCAGTGGGTGATTACGGCTCATAATGATGATGACGTGCTTACCCGTTGCTTTCCCCTTCCTCTCTTGCCTCTAATCCTAATCAAAGGAGTTGATGTTATTTATAGTCGCGTCACCAACCGAGGTAACCGATATAGCCCTCCGAATCGCTAAACTTAAGTGGCAGTGGGGGCACATTGCACGTGCAACCGATGGCCGTTGGGCCGGAAAGGTTCTCAAGTGGCGACCACGTACCGGAAGGCGAGGCGTGGGTAGGCCCCCCCACAAGGTGATTGATGACCTGGTAAAGGTCGCGGGAGTCCGCTGGATGCGGGTAGCGCAAGACCGGTCAATTTGGCACTCTTTAGGGGAGGCCTATGTCCAGCAGTGGACGTCTTTCGGCTGATATGATGATGATGATAGTCGCGTAAAATATATAAGAACCAATATTTTTTCTCTTCTATTTTCTATCGTTATTTATCTATGCACGGTTGACTTTTAAGTCGAATCTCCATACATTTAAAACTGCGTACTGGAATAAAATAAAACTTTTTATATACAATGGGAACTGAAATATAATAGAAAAACATGCAGCGATTAGAGACTTTGTGTGAAAAACGCTCTAGTTTTTTTTTCTTTTTAGCAACAGGGTCTAGTGTCCGATCTAGATATGACGGATCGCATTGTGTATAGTTTCATGTTATTCAAGCAGTAGGTTTTAAAAACCACCACGTTTGTATGGAGAGTAGCGTCCTGGCAACCATTAAAAATTTCCTTTTCTCCACTACTCTTATCAGCCTTGCAACCCTTCTTCATTATGATTTATACTGTCCAGCTAAATTTATCTCGTCTTCGTTAACGCCACATTAAAAAAAAAACTAAATCATGACAAAAACGCGTTTGAAAAAGCATGAATGAACACCATTCAAATACTAATTCAATACGTAAAATTCTAATTCCTTTCGGCCCCAATTTCTTCCATAAAACTCGTGCCAATAAAGCAAACGTCACTTTTACGACGCAGTACCAACATGGAAATAATAATGATTACAGGTAACGCTATACCATAGAATTAATTTAAAAAGAACGCTTTTATAGGCACGCGCCAAATTTGATACTTAAATTACTGGCTGGAATTCTTTATTCACAAAACCGTTCATAATGTTTATTGTTAGTTTTTAATTTAATAGTGATTCACGTAAATAAATGTTTTACTCGAAGGGTGTTTTAGTCGAAATACCTGGTTTTGTCTTATTCTGCCTTTTTTTATAATCATCGTTTTTTTAACAGGTTTTAGGAAGTAACCACTAAATTACCTAGGTACTAGTTTTTTTTCAGGAGGAACATTAAAGAAGAGATGTGTTCCTTTTATATCATTACTTATATATACTTACTAAAAAAGTAAGTATTTAATAGTTTTTAGGGTTCCGTATCTCAATAGGACAAAAACGGAACCCTTATAGGATCACTCGTGCGTCTGTATGGCCGTCTGTCACAGCCGATTTGCACCGAAACTACTGGACCGATTGAGTTGAAATTTGGTACAAATATATGTAAATTGGTGACCCAAAGATGGACGCGTAAAGTAAATTAATGATTTCTGAACAAGGGGGCCACTTTTGGGGGGTAAACTGGAAAATTTAAAAAATGTTTCGCAAACTGTATTGTGTGACACATCAAATGAAACAGGTTATAAGTATCTCAGATATTTTTTTTAATAATTTTATCAAAAATAGATTTGAAGTATTTTTGGAAATAAGACGAAAATTGACCATCCCTCCCCTAAGGTATCTCTAAAACTACTAAGCCTAAAATTCTGAAAAAAAAATGGAAAATAGTTCCTTGCCTAAAGATTACAGGAAAACCTATAAGAAGTTTGATTATTCAAAGTAACGGGAAAATTCTCAATAGTTTTGTGTATTTTGTATGGAGCGCCTAATGCTTAGAGAATAGGAATTTTACGGAACCCTCACCACGCGAGTTGAACTCGCACTTGTCCGGTTTTTTATTGTTACATAAGTATATAATAGTTTTAATTTTTATTTTGACAACATTAACTACTGTTTGCTTGCTTACTAAAGTTTACAAGTATTGCGTTGTTGTATTTATTTTAGAAATAAATAGCTATTTATAATGATGTATACATATACTAATATTAGTTGACGTGGACAGACATTAATTATTATATAAGTATTTCAGAGAAAAAAACCGTAACCACAATTGGTAATTGATTGTAATGGTATTTAATAACATATTTTATAACAAATAGTTTTCCAAATCGTTTAGCACTGTTATTAACATTAAAAAATTAATACAATTACATTAAATAATTACACAATAATTGAAATTATTGCACGTAGTAGGAAAATTACTATTATAGCTTGGGGTTGTAATTATTAGCTCATATGTTTATATTTTAATTGATTTGATCATGCGTTGAGAAGTATGTGTGGAGTGAAATTGAGTGATAGAGTCAGAAACAGTGTGATAAGAGATAAGTGTGGAATGGATGGAGATATAGTCACGAAAATTGAGAAGGGTATGTTAAGGTGGTTTGGGCATGTAGAGAGGATGGATGAGAGAAGATTAACGATCTGACGAACGACGAAAGGAGTGGAAGGGCAAGTTGGAAAGAGAAGACCTAGGCGAACTTTCTCCGATCAAATTGGAGAAATGTTACAAAAAGGCCAGGTCAAAAGTACCCTAAACCGACGAGCATGTATGAGAAATGTTATGAAGGTTAGTGAAGCGAAAGTGGTTTGTCAGGATCGTAACAAATGGAGATCCGTGATCTCTGCCTACCCCTCTGGGAAAGAGACGTGATTATATGTATGTATGTATGAATTGATCGTAGGTCCATTAAAGAAAGGTTTCCGATTTGAATTATACATACTTAAATTATATCCAATTTCATAATATTTCGGCGGTACAGTCAGCGTCAAATACTCTGTAGCAGTCAAAGTGGCCAAATAGTTCGGTACACCATACTAAATATATGGTGTACCGAACTATTTGACTACTTTGGTTGCTACAGAGTATTTGACGCTGACTGTACACTTTTTAACAGACTTCAAAAAAGGAGGTTGTCAATTCGTCTTCCGAAATTTAAGATTCCTCTTAAATTTTTATGTATCTTCTCTTCCCCGATTACTCGAGACGCCAGCACGAAATGGGCTCGTAAAAAATGATATTAAGTCAGTCAGTTAGATTATCAAAAGATATTGGACACGTATTTTTTTTGTTTGTCAATTAAACAAAAAATGATTATGGTACACTTTTTAGCATAATGTGACGTCACGCGGAACTGTAACAAACTGTATCTTCATAATTTTTTGTTTAATTGACGATACGTGTCCAATATTTTATGATAATCTAACTGGCGGCTTTCTCGCGCAACGCATCAGCATTGCAATTCAGCGAGGAAATGCCGCCAGCATCGTCGGTACAATGCCTCGAGGGCCTTTTTTAGATTTAACTTAGTTTTAATTTATCTTAGTTAATGTTAATATTATAATCTTGTATTTTTATTTCAATAAAGATAACTGATGGACTAAATATAACTATGTATTTTTTACCCAGGAAAGTAGGTACCCAGTGCTTTGTTTGTGTGAGGTGTGCAATAAAGAGTATTTGTATTTGTATTGTATTGTACCCAATTGGGAAGATCTTCAGGTCACGATCTGCTGATGGGACCTACTGAAGGTGAAGTACTGCATTGAATTATTGTCTTATCCCTTTACAACCGAGAAATCGTGATTTGCCAAGTCAAAAATGAACTTTAATGACAATTGCCAATTCAGTGGTAACAATCCTGCACGATCGTATCGAGTCGGTTGTAAAGGGTATATTTTGGGTGTGATATTTAGATTGTGTTTGATAGTGTAGGTAGCTGTTTATGTATATTATTCTAAGTATTTATTTAGGCATGTGTACGCCATTTATTTAAGTAGCTTAGTTCCTAATAATTTCTGCACCTACTGCACAATCTATTTTTTTCCTCGTTACCGAAAGACTGGAAGAAATAGTATTGTAGAGTATTCGTTTTTTTTTTTTTATTCAGAAAAAAGTATGGTACGATTTACATTTGTTTAATTTTCGCCAAACATTACGTTTATCGGCGAATAGTACACTCACTTCCATTTATGTACCAGCGGGTTGACTACGCAACGCTCCGTACGCGCGTTGTCCTATGTCGCTTCCATAAGCCATGTGGCGTCTCTTCTGTCAGTGTCATGTTTGACATGTTCTGCATCGCGCTATCGAAGTTTCGTATTGTTTATGTTCTGTGTAAGGTTATTAAAATTAACAACTTGTTTTTGTAGTAGTTTGGTTAACAATATAAATGTTTGTTTTGTCCTTTGTTTTAGATTCTCATCTGAGTGTACCTGGCAACTCTAAAATCACCGGTCAAATTATTAAAAAATATTTGCCTTTTCAAACCTTGACGTTGGCCGAATCATCGACAACACCGATGGGGCCATAGCAAAAAAAGATTGATTGATTGAAGTTTCGTAAGTCAGTTGCATAAATACAACTTCCCGTCAACTCTCATTGGACTTCGGTCCCTGAGAGATCTCTCTATTGCCATTACTCCTACAGCCACATTTGGATTGTTTTGAGAATTTAAGTTCGATTTTGGCGAATATTGTGGACATAGGTAGGTACTCCAAAATGTTTACTCACACTCGGGATTAGCAGTGACCTTACAAAGCCCTAAAGTAGCCTCAACAAAAACATATTAATCCGGAATAAACTACAATAACAACAATAACAATGTAACAATACTCCCCTCTTCCTTCACAAGGGGGGTGTGGTCATCAGAAAAAATCCCCGCTTTTATATGAAAACCGCTTTTATGTTGGCTGTACCTTTTGTTGGTAGCCCTATTCAATAATTCGGATTTTAGCTGCGATATTGAGAGGTGTTGTTAAGAGTTTGTAGATTATTTTGACATTGATATTCAAGTACTTACCAGTTTTTGATAAATTATTTAACCGGTGTACAATAAATTTTCAGAAGAGAAATACGCTGACCCCTAGACTAGGCACAGCCTGTCCTGTAGGTAGCCATCTAGAGAGTGAATTTACATTAATAGGTGCGAAATGTTAACGAGATCAGCAGATGAACCCTTTTTTAGGGTTCCGTACCTCAAAAGGACAAAAACGGAACCCTCACTCGGTTGTCTGTCTGTCGTCTGTCACAGCCGATTTGCTCCGAAACTCCTAGTCCGATTGAGTTGAAATTTGGTAAACATATGTAAATTGGTGACCCAAAGATGGACGCGTAAAGTAAATTAATGAATTCTGAACAAGGGGGCCACTTTTGGGGGAAAACTAGAAAAAAAAAAAAAACGCAAACTGTATTGTGTGACATATCAAATGAAAGGGGTTGTTGTAAGCATGACATTTTTTATAATTTTAGCAAAAACAGATTTGAAGTTATTTAGGAAAAAAGACGAAAATTGACCATTCCCCCCTTATCTCCAAAACTACTAGGATTTAAATTCTGAAAACAATATGGAAAATAGTTCCTTGCCTAAAGATTACAGGAAAACCTATAAGAAGTTTGAGTATTCAAAAACACTCATGAAATTTAGATTATATACGGAACCCTCACCACGCGAGTTGAACTCGCACTTGTTGGTTTTATTTTTGCTCTCGCTAACAAGGCTTGAAAGGCTTGAACTAAGGATTTTTTTTTATTTCGTAAAAAAGGGCTTAAAGTTAAACATGATGAACAGCAAAATGGTGAAATTTAAAATCTGAAATTAATTACAAAAGTTACATATAAGCTTCTATAGACTTACGAGGGTGTGTGTATGTGTGTGTGTGTGTCTATTTTATTTAATGTTGGACTTTGAACTGAAATTTTGAACTGTGTTGAGTGTATCATCAAATCGCGATTTTAATGGGATTGGAAATCAATCGTAGAGTTGTCATACGAATAGCTTACTTCAAAGTTCGTGTGAAGTGACAGTAAAGGTATTCCAATCCCAATCGCGGATGAGTAATAAGGGACCTGCACTTGTCTCTAGCTGTTGATACTGTAGCATATATTGATTTATGCTACATCTCTCCTTTTCAAATAAAAATAAAATAAACTAAATTTATTATGAACAGTTACGGAGATAATCATTGAGATACCCAGGAGGTCTAACGTCTCTATTATATAATAAAATGCAGTCTGCTTGGTCTCAGATTGCTGTCCAGCAGCCATCTGAGACAGAGTTGACCAGAGCTCCTGAGATGGAACCCATTAATGATGCAGGTTCCTCTCAAGAAGTTCCACTTAGGAGACCTAATAGAGACGTTAGACCTCCTGGGTATCTCAATGATTATCTCCGTAACTGTTCATAATAAATTTAGTTTATTTTATTTTTATTTGAAAAGGAGAGATGTAGCATATATTGATTTATGGTTTAGCTCTAGGTTGTCTATGCTTGAAGGAAGTAATAAAACATTCTTAGACCAATCTAGTAATGGTTGTTGTTTCATTTTATACAAATACAAATATTACAGATACACCACATCTTCCAATCCTGAAAGGGTAGGCAACGCGCGGTGATTCCGAAGTAGCAAGCGTCCACAAGATACCGGCGAGCCGTAATGCTCGTTTGCCAGCGTATTAAAAAAAAAACGGCTAAGTGCGTGTCGGACCACGCAAAACGAAGGGTGCCGTGCCTATTAAAAAGGTCGTATCGTCACAGAAATTTTACGGCACTTACGTCCTTTTCTCTGAGGAAGGCAGTTTTTCAGCAATATCTCGAAAACCTCTGAACCGATCTTGTTCAAAACAAGTTTCGGTGAATAAAATTAATAAGCCCTATGTCCCTGAATTTTTCCATATTTTTAAAATACACCGTTCAAAAATTAGAGGGGGGGGACAGAATTTTAGTGACTTTCGGGGCGATTATCTCCGACCCTATTCACTTAATCAAAAAAAAATGCTACAAAACCTTATATTTATTTTGAAAGGCCTATCGATTGATGTGCCACACGGAGGGTCACAATGATTTTTTTTTTGACTTTTAGTTTTATTTATGGAGTGCACCCCTAAAAAAATTTTTTTTTGTCATTTTAATTACAAAACTATGTAGCGGCTAACAAAATACACCTATCCTCAAAATTTTATTCAAATACACCTTATAGTTTTCGAGTAAAATGCCTGTGACAAACGGACAGACGGACAGACGGACAGACGGACATGACGAAACTATAAGGGTTCCGTTTTTGCCATTTTGGCTACGGAACCCTAAAAACAGACAAAACACTTTTCACTACAACATAAATCCATGCATAATAAAATCGTTCGATATTTAAAACATCTTAGGGCCCTTTTTGCTCCACCACGCCCTCTATAGAATTGTTTTTTAACCGGAACTCGATGCGTTACTCTTCTCGTATGACGTCGAAAACCGTTGCGCGTCGCAAGGTGTGCTAAAAAAATGGCAAAGATGTCGGTTTATTGTTACTTTGACAATATTTGGGAGTTCAAATCTGTATGAAAGACTATTCTGGAATAATCCTTAATAAGAATCATTCATGAGAGGAGACCGGTGCCCAGCAGTGGGACGTATATATATAGCTATCCACGCCGTGACCGGCGATGGCGACCCTAGCTAGTTACGGGCGTGAGCCCTGATATGGCTTGCGAAGCCGAACTTACTCTTGAACACTCGGTCGCAGGAAGCACAGTAAAGCTGACCAGAGGTATTGTACGTAAATGCGTAATCAAACAAAAGTACTGGACAGCCTATCATCCATCGACTCACAAAACCTTAGACATTCACGGCACACAGTCGCCCATCTCCAAGCAAACAAGTCACATTCAGGTGCCGATGTCAAGAGCGCATTGAGCAGCGTGAGCGCGCGCGGGAGCGGCGAATGTATGTGCGATACCGTGCGCGTTCAATAGCTTAACTATTAAAAACCAAAATTAGTTGACACCTAAATGGCTCAACGATTAAAGTCCGTGACTGTACGATGAGGTTTAAATAAATAAGTACCTACCAAAAACTCCACATTCGCAAACCCCGGACAGGATAATCCACACGTAACCCGGACATACTAATCCGTGACGACATTAGGGCGGCGTCACACGCACATAATAAACATTAGTGCCACTGCGTTATAACACAAAAAGGCTAACGGGGTGTGGTGCAATGTTTAAAACTGTAGCGGATTTATCTGTATTAGTCCATTGACCGGTCCCGCGCCACCCGCATCCAGCGGACTCCCGCGACCTTTACCAGGCCATCAGTCCACCTTGTGTGCCTACCCACGCGGCGCCTTCCGGTACGTTGTCGCCACTCGAGAACCTTTCGGCGGCCATATTCTATGTGCAATGTGCCCCCCACTGCCACTTAAGTTTAGCGATTCGGAGGGCTATATCGGTTACCTTGGTTTGGCACTCTTTAGGGGAGGCCTATGTCCAGCAGTGGACGTCTTTCGGCTGATATGATGATGAGTCCATTCCATTTCATATCAATTGGCAGAATAGGGAAGAGTGGCGTTCTCGTGGCAGACGTCAAAAGACGCGAGAAGAAAGGCTCTTTGGGTCACTGAGCAAGCGTAGTAGTAGTATTACAAGTCCAGCCACAGTCCCGAACATTGGAAAAAAATGGTGGTAACTAGCACAGTAGAAGGCAGAAGACCAAGAGGCCGAAACCCCATGGCTAAACCAGGTGACGGGCCATTTTTAAATGCATTTTTAAATTCAGCCCTCCAACAGGCAGCCTCAGCCGACCGAAATTCCTGCAGAAGAATACTGGTTATGCTATACCTACCAGCAGTATAACGATCCTCAGCAAATAGGCATTGAGGAGGAGGTACGACTCCAGCATTTTTTAGATCATTTATAACGCAAAACTCAAGTAGTACTGGCCACGTCTGCTGCGAGAATCTAGACAGGTGGGTGCCATACGTGACGCGGCTGACCTAGAGGGTGAGACGATTTGGACGCGTTCCTCAGCAATTGGGGTTTACTTATGTCGAATTTTAAAGGACAAACCAGTCGAGAGCCTAACCCCGAATTGCCTATTTTGTATGGACGGGGCAATTCGTTTCATATCCTGTTACATCGCAAAACGCTCAAGACATTATCAGCCCGCTGTCGCTCATGGCTCGCGCCACGTAAAGCCGGGTTCACACATCGCCCGCTGGGCGCCCCGCTGTCTCATTGTGGCCGCCGCCTAATCGCGGACATAAGGATGAGCATCAGCAGGGTTAAAGGGTTCTGTAGCAAGATAATCTTTATAAATGAATCCGAATCACATACGTTTTTAGAAACCAACTCGCTAGTTTCTTGTAAAGGGGTAATCACGTAACTTTTTGACCGCACTTTAGGAGTAGGGGATGTACGCACAATGCGTAATGTGATGGACTTTCTTTGACGACCGGTTAGCCTAGTGGGTAGTGACGCTGCCTACGAAGCTGAAGGTCCTGGGTTCGAATCCCGGTTAGGGCAAATATTTGTGTGATGAGCATGAATATTTGTTCATGAGTCTTGGATGTTTTCTATTCAGTAGTCAACTTGACAGTTATTGTTAAATTTACTATTGACCGCCACCGCAGGCCGCGCCAGTTTGTTTCAGACCTTATTATGGTCGGTGTCTGGGGATATCAAATTATTATAATAACTTTTAAAGCGCATATAAACGAGTTCCACGCGGACGGCGTCGCGGTCAGAAGCTAGTTCTAATATTTTTTTAATTTTTATAAATAAATATCGTGGGACAATTCACACCAATTGATCTAGTCCCAAACTAGGCAAAGCCTGTACTATGGGTACTAGACAACGGATAAACATACTAATATAGATAAATACATACTTAAATAGATATTAAACATCCAAGACTCGAGAACAAACATTCGTATTCATCATACAAATATCTGCCCCGATCGGGGATCGAACGCGGGACCTCAAGCTTCATAGTCAGGTTCTCTCACCACTAGGCTATTCGGTCTTCACTTGAACTTAGCTCTAGTATCCCTTATTCATAAACGCTCATTAAACCTATTGTTGCTAAGATGAGCTTAACTTTCGTTTGTCTTGACTGTCTGTCAGTCATGACTAACGGGGTACAATACGCGCCACATAAGTGCGTCTCTGAAGTTAGCTTCAAGCAGCCTCCCTCCCCGCCCTCCCCCTCTCACGACACCTCTGACTATACTAGTAGCTAACATCAGGGCAGTTATTCTTTACTCGCCTCACCCCACACGTCACGCCTAACGAAACTAGAGCTCTACTTTCGCTACTCTACTATTCCCGGCCCGTGACGACACGTATGCGTCCCTACGCCGTAGTCGCTTTCCGCTACATACGAGGAAACCGCGGGATCGGCTACGAGCGTAGCGCGTAGCGATTCAGGAGCCGTAGCATGGTTGGCCTTATCACGCGACAAGTGACAAGATAAGAGCGTCGTCTCGTTCTATCGAACGGTGTCAGCCAGTGACGCACGCTCTATTCTATCACCTATCGCGTGACAAGGCCAACCATGCTACGGCTCCTGGGCACTGAATGTGTTACTTCAAATCGCGGCGTCAAGATATATTTGTGGGTGAGCGTTGAGGTGATCATTTTACAAATATTATAGCCCATGTCACTCCCACGATTAAGAGGAATCCAACGACACCTCATATGTCGAAATCCGTCAAGCCGTTTAGGCTGTAGGGCGTGCCAAAGAATAAGACATACACACATACATACATATAAACGCTTGAAAAACATAATCCTCCTTTCCTTCGGCACTCGGGTAACAAGTTACAGAATAGAGGCGCAAACTTAACGCGTAGTAAGCTTCCTGCGGAACCCTGATCCAAAATAAGGTGCGCACGAGTTTTTGTCTGCTGTCGCTGCATTAATTCGCTTTTGATGGATCTTTTGATTATAGAAATGTCTTTTTTGCCTGTCGGTCCTTCTGCGAGGAAACAATCGGTTTTCGCTGGTTTGGTCGCTTAGCGCTACGGATTAAACCTAAGGGGTACAGATAAAGTGAGAAACAATCCAATAGATAATTATAATTGTGTATTAATTTGTAAAAGTTATATATAAATATCTAGGAAACTCTAGGCCTTATGTTTGCAAGTATCGTTTTATAAATAAGCCAAACAAAGGGTTTCCCCGTTTTCGGCACATTGACATAAAATTGAATAACATCAACAAATTGAAACCCCGTTTTTTGAATTTTCAGTAATAAAAAAATACAATTCAATACAAATACTCTTCATGTACCTCATTTACATAAAGCAGGTACAAAAGAAAACACAAAGATACAGGGAGACAGTTAATTTTAGTGTTTAAAGAACCTGACTATGAAGCTTGAGGTCCCGGGTTCGATCCCCGGTCGGGGCAGATATTTGTATGATGAAAACGAATGTTTGTTCTCGAGTCTTGGATGTTTAATATCAATTTAAGTATGTATTTATCTATATAAGTATGTTTATCCGTTGTCTAGTACCCATAGTACAGGCTTTGCCTAGTTTGGGACTAGATCAATTAGTGTGAATTGTCCCACGATATTTATTATTTATTTATTTTATTAAAACAACCATATATACAATTCCCATAAATATAGATAATTAAAGACAAGTTTTATGTAAATATCCCTCTTACGGAATAGCTTGATCTTACCTAAACAAAAACTGAAAGTAAATACAAACCAAACAATTTTTTGGTGTTTTGTTACTTTGATTACTATGCACAAGAAAAAGATCCATATTTTACTATGTAATTTTACTCTTCCTGTTCGTCACGTCCGTACAAATAAAAAATACAAAAAAAGTATAAACACGTTTGTTACCTCTTCACGCTTAAGTCGCTGAACCGATTGAGATGAAATTTGGTGTGGAGATAGTTTGAATCCCGGGGAAGGACATAAGATAGTTTTATCCCGGGAATCATCCCCAAGGGAGTTGAAATGGGGGGTGAAAGTTTGTATGGAGCTAATATATAAACGAGTTCCACGCGGGCAGAAGCTCGTTCTTTATAATTGGCATAAAAGTACACCTGTTACAAGAATCATGGTGTTTGAATCAATAAACGTATTACCTCAGTAGCTAGGGTGTAGCGTGTGTGGTGAGGAGGATGAGATTATGGAACACTTACTGCGTGAATGTCATGCCTTGCCAGACAAATAATGAATCACTTTGGTAACGGCTATCCGCAACCAAAGGAATTTCAAGGTGCTCCCGCTGAGCTGCATCATCCGTTTTGTGGAAACGATGGAGCGATCTTGGGAGTAGCTATAAAGGGGAGGGCAAATGCACAAAATATCCCACTGGGTCGAAGTGTATCCGAAAGGGCCCTCAACTAGAGAAGATAAGATAAGATAGGGTGTAAGCCAGACAAAGAATGAATCACTTTGATAAGGGTTATCAGCAACCAAAGGAATTCAAGGTACTTCCGCTGAGCTGCATCATCCGTTTTATGGAAATGATGGAGTGAGCTTGGGAGTAGGTATAAAGGAAAAAGTGAATCCGAAAGGGCCCTCATCAAGATAAGATAAGATAAGCTCCCTCTGGTGAGAACTGTTACGTTACTACCCTTTCACCCGATATTTTAAAGGAACCTCAACTAGACATGATGAAAACAGCAGGATTTCCTTAAGTAAAAATTTGAATATATGAACTAGGTGGTAAGCGAATAGTGCTTCCAATCCCGGGATTTATTACTGCAATACCGCGGATCCCGGTATTGCAGTAGTAATAAATCCCGGGATTGGAAGCCCTGCCAGCAAAGCCCCAAGAGGAGTAAACCCACAAGGTCGCTTTTTCAACAAATTCAATATGTGTGAATTCTGAGGTGTTAACTGTAAAGGAACAAAACTAAAGTTTATGAATCGACTCGTTTTTGGGTTAAACCGAAAATCCGGTGGCGGTATAATAGTTTTTACTGCGGCTTTGCTCGTTGTTTTACAAATTTCTTGTAAGGTGAATTCCTCCAATTAGACTCCATATTTGAGTTGGGTTACTGTCCTATTTTCAACCCTCTACGCAAAAAGAGGGGTGTTATAAGTTTGACGTGTCTGTGTGTCTGTCTGTGGCGTTATAGCTAACGAATGGACCAATTCTAATACAGTTTTTTTTGTCCAAGAGCTGACGTGATTGATTGAACAAAATCGGTTTAGTAATAATTTAAGGCGATTAACGAATAAACCACTCGAAAACCTTTCCGCCCCAACGGCCATCGGTTCTACGTGCAATGTACGTACCGGAAGGCGCGGCGCGGGTAGGCCCCCCACAAGGTGGACTGATGACCTGGCAAAGGTCGCGGGAGTCCGCTGGATGCGGGTGGCGCAGGACCGGTCAATTTGGCGCTCTCTATGGGAGGCCTATGTCCAGCAGTGGACGTCTTTCGGCTGATATGATGATGATGATGATGAACGTATAAACGCGGCCGAAGTCGGGGGCGAAAGGCAAAGCTATTACTAAAGTAGGTAGCTACACTACTATCAACTCATAGTTACATACGAACATACAAATCCAGAATCATTACACATGTTTATTATATCTAAGTTTTTATCCTCCAGTTCAGTCTCCATACTAATTCGCGTAACGCGGTTAGATGTTTTGAAATGAAATTATATCCATTAGAGAACCAGACTGGACCAAACCCATTACCAAATCCAAGCGATTATAGTCCCTATTCCTGAGTAATTATAGTATAGAATGGCGTGAACTTTTATTTGGACCTTGAGTCACTTTAGTCTTAAGGGAAATATTGTTTATGTCATTGGTAGATTTAATAGACTTTTTGCTACATGTGTGGTCTTATTGTCAATTAGTTTCTGATGTGTCCGACAAACATATAGCTTTTTTTTATTACAGGACGGTAGCAAACACGCATACGGATAAGCAGACACCGTATCACAAGCGCTTTGCCGACGTTTGAATAACTCGAGGACTTGTTGTGTTGAGCTAGAGACATACACAGGTCCTCACTCTCAACCCAATCCTGGGGACGTTACGCCTTGGCCACGACTTTGGTCTTAAGAGACCTGCGACAGCGTTTTATCTGTTCATTGCGCGGTCGAGACGCACAACGCACTGTGGTTACTTGGGATCCGCGGAAACCGCTGCCGCATGTCGCTTAAGACCAAAGTCGTGGCCAAGGCGTTACTCAACACCAATATAACACCACGTACCTGTTTAGCAATGGAGAGGGCTATGTTGGGAGTTTATCTGCGTGATCGCATCAGAAATGAGGCTATCCGCAGAAGAACCAAGGTAACCGATATACCGAGCCCAAGGTAACCCTCCGAATTGCTGAACTTAAGTGGTAGTGGGCGGGGCACATTGCACGTAGAACCGATGCCGTTGGGGCGGAAAGGTTCTCGAGTGGCGACCACGTACCGGAAGGCACGGCGTGGGTAAGCCGCGGGAGTCCGCTGGATGCGGGTGGCGCAGGACCGGTCAATTTCGCACTCTTTGGGGGAGGCATCTGGACATAGCCAGCAGTGTCTTTCGGATGATATGATGATGATGATAACCTGTTTGGTCGATCGGTGGGGTGATGAAGTCCAAAAAGACCTGAACGAACTCGGGGCCGTCGATTGGACAGAAACGGCGTTGGGCAGGCAAACCTGGCGGGTCTTTAGTGTCGGAGGATCCACTTTGTGTCGTTGAGCCACAACAGTAAGTACAATGCTACGAAAGATACAGACCTGTAGGGTAGTTCTACAGAGCAAGTGGTACCTAGTTTTTGTCACTAGTGGCTATTTTACGAACGTATCACAATTCAATAAGATTTGTACAATGCTACGAAAGATACAGACCTTTAGGGTTGTTCTACAGAGCAAGTGGTACCTAGTTTTTGTCACTAGTGACTATTTTATGAACATATCACAATTCAATAAGATTTGTACAATGCTACGAAAGATACAGACCTGTAGGGTAGTTCTACAGAGCAAGTGGTACCTAGTTTTTGTCACTAGTGACTATTTTATGAACATATCACAATTCAATAAGATTTGTACAATGCTACGAAAGATACAGACCTGTAAGGTAGTTCTACAGAACAAGTGGTACCTAGTTTTTGCCACTAGTGGCTATTTTACAAACGTATCACTATTCAATAAGATTTGTACAATGCTACGAAAGATACAGACCTGTAGGGTAGTTCTACAGAACAAGTGGTACCTAGTTTTTGCCAGTAGTGGCTATTTTACAAACGTATCACTATTCAATAAGATTTGTACAATGCTACGAAAGATACAGACCTGTAGGGTAGTTCTACAGAGCAAGTGGTACCTAGTTTTTGCCACTAGTGGCTAGTTTACGAACGTATCACGATTCAATAAGATTTGTACAATGCTACGAAAGATACAGACCTGTAGGGTAGTTTTTCAGAACAAGTGGTACCTAGTTTTTGCCAGTAGTGGCTATTTTACGGACGTATCACAATTCAATAAGATTTGTACAATGCTACGAAAGATACAGACCTGTAGGGTAGTTCTACAGAGCAAGTGGTACCTAGTTTTTGCCAGTAGTGGCTATTTTACGATTTGAACACAAACTTTGTACCCCATGGTCCCAAACTGACTTTTTCTGCGCATCGTCAAATTCTTGTGAATGGATGTTGGTTTCATTCAAAGATCTTCTTTTGAAATAAACCTTTTGTGAGATATCGAATTGCAACAATACGATTATATGATGAGATCTTTTTGGATCACTTTATCCTTACTTGTGTGTATACCTACTAAAATACATTTGAGTCATATAATTTAAAGTATTTTAAAGAAGAAGAAAATGTTATATAATCCTATACTATTAAACGAGCAATATTTGTATATATATATTTGCAATCACGTTCTCGGAAATGGCTCTAACGATTTCCATGAACGCAGCGTCACTACCAACTATGTTAGCGGTCGTCTAATTGACGTGGCAGTGGCTTTCGTAAAACTAGCTTAGTGGGACCGAGCGCGACGACAGCGCCACGTGACAGGCGGCCATTATGGACAATATTGTCACCGCTGTCAAACAAGAAGTAAGTAAATATTGTGAAAAATATTAATGTTATTTCTATTCTTCTTGGTGTTATTACAATTCACAACAACACATCTTACCAGGACCATATTTTTATCTCAAAAACGATTAGAAAATGTTTACTGCAATATGGATTTGACAGCTCAAGTCAGCGACAAAAATGACAATTTTAGCCCTACCCCCTCCACCCGCTTTGCACTCTGCCAAGAGGGGTAATCACGTAACGTTTTGAACGCGCGTTAGGTAGATCCAACTGTCATTTTTCCATATAAAAATTGACGTTTAGATCTACCTGACGCGCGTACAAATGCGTTACGTGATCGACCAGACACGCAGAATCTCGGGATTAGGTACCACAGCGGACCCCGGGCTCTTCCGGGATGCAACCGGGAAAAAACCCGAGGAGAATAATGATAGACTCGACTCTATTTCTCTATAAGATTGACGTTACTAAAGACCTCAGCGAATGTGCAGAGCAAAGATCCGCATTTCGTTTAAACTTTAAAGGTACGAGTACCTATTACTGAACACTAGCCCTAGTTCCCAATGGCATGAAATGTGCAGCCCCACACAACAGGTAGCCGGTACACTGAAGCACAATCGGTACGCACTCGAGCATTGTGTATTGTGTGCGGTACTGTCGCACGCAAGAGTGACAAACTAGCAAATATATAAAAGAAAGAAAGAAAGAAATAAAAAAGTAATAGATTCGTTATAAAGATACATAAGAACAAACTGTAGACACAATACACATTATTAAGCTGCTAATAGACTTGAGCATTTTAGCGAATGTTACATCACAAAATAAACAGGAGCGTTCTAGTGAGCATTCTAGCGAAACAACAGTAAATTTGCTTTGAGCTTTTTGCCGAGTCGAGCAATTATGTCACGCGACCGCCAAGTCTGATATATTCGTGAAGAATACAATTTTGGACGAGCATCTACTTGAGCGTTCGCTAGAATGATCGTGAATTGGTAGCGATGTTTGACTATTATGCTTGGCTCTGTTCGTTGATCAGTACGACAAATAAAGAAATAAAAAAGTAGACCAAATAGATTTACTGACATTCAGAACCAATTAAAATTTGACAAAGCTTACTAACGACTGATACCTGTTTCACATTTTTTTATTAGGTAATTGAAAAGCATATACCTATCACCTTGAACCCCGATGTAAACGACAGGTGTTATTAAGTTGAACATGACTATAGGCTTGTATCCTGAATTTTTTTACGATGCCATTCGAACCAGTAAATACCCAAAAAAAATAGTTAAAGACGGACCTCGCTGGTGGCGTTTCATACTAAATGACATTGAAGTATGACGTCACAGTTTGATATTTTTACTAATCGCTGTATGGAAAATCAAGTAAATTGCAGTTTCGGTCGCGAAATACTGCGTTTAGGTCCATAGTTGTTCTACATTTTTGTTTCTGTAAAAAGAAAATGCAATAAAAAAATGTATATTCTTTCGAGGAGATCTTTTTATAATTTTAATTATACGAAATATATTTATAATAATAATAAAATCTTTATTTCGGAATACAGGACTCCATAGTTGTTAGTAAATTACATGAACGACAAAATATTAAAACTAAGTTAGTGAGTAAATTAAAAAATACATGTGACTAAAATTAAATGAAATACAAGTTTAAATACAATTATTCAGTTGGGACCGTTTAGGGCTATCCCTTTAATAAGCCTCACCCAATGCTTAAACATTGCGCTGTCAAATCTATTGGCAAACACACATACACACATTTATACTTTATTAAAATTATTTGATGGTTTACTATCTATTTAATAACACTAAGTTATCAATTTTAACATGAGGAAACTAACCAATTGGTTCAGTTTGTCTGTCGCATGGTAGCTCCCAAACGGATGAGCCAATTTGAGAGCGGATTTTCTTAATCGAGAGATTTGTCAAGATGGTTCTTAGCTATTTTTGATGTGCCGGTGATCTTCTTTTTTATATTTATAGTTTTATGAACTTGTGTACGTAAGTGTACCACCTTTGTCCGTTCACGCTTATAATTTCGCTGTATGGATTATGCCACACAAACAAACACGCGGACATCTATTGTAGCATTATACGTATGAACCCTTTCATAACTATAACCAAGCCGCTGCTAAACCAAAATGTATACAGGGTGGTAGAGTGATTTTTGTCTCAATCCTACAACAAATACTTTAGATTGTAAATGTAAACCTTTACAATCCAAAAATAAGTTTGCTATGCCATTTGCATAGGAATATAAACTAAAGAATAATTAACTGTGACCATATATTTGGTACAGAAAGAAATTAAATGTGTGTTTTTTGCATAGTGAGAACTGATCAAATCTGTAAGATTGCGTGAATTAGCTAGGTACAGTCCGAAGCCGAAGTAGCTAAGCGGGCCGGGTGTTCAAAATAACCTACACACGCTCTTAATTTCTTAAGAATAAAGTCGTGTGCAGGTCATTTTGAACACCCGGCCCGCTTAGCTACTTCTGCTGCTGACTGTACTTGTTTTTAATTGTAAGTATTGTACTAGTTTTTATTAGTACATAATAACTAAGTGGTTAAAATTATGGATAACAACTACATGTTCACCAACTTTATATATATTGACGACCGAATAGCCTAGTGGTTAGAGAACCTGACTATGAAGCTTGAGGTCCCGGGTTCGATCCCCGGTCGGGGCAGATATTTGTATGATGAATACGAATGTTTATTCTCGAGTCTTGGATGTTGAATATCTATTTAAGTATGTATTTATCTATATAAGTATGTTTATCCGTTGTCTAGTACCCATAGTACAGGCTTTGCCTAGTTTGGGACTAGATCAATTGGTGTGAATTGTCCCACTATATTTATTTTATTTTTATTTATTTATATTATGTCAATAAGTATCTATCCACGTATACTTACTAGAAAAAGGTGTGTGTGGTTTATTTCTATCCGGGATAAACCACATCTTTAAGAAAACCTTAACAAAAAAATGTATCGCAAAGAAACGAACTAAAAATTACATGTTAATTTAACATCAATTGGGCGTCATGGCGTATTTACAAGCTTTATATTAACTTGACCTGTTCGTATGTAACTAATTAAGTATGTAAGTTGTCCGTCAAAATTTGCAATCCATTTTTCAGTCACTTGCCGTTATCCGATTGAGCTGAAATTTTGGGTACTATTATAGTTTGGATGACAATTTAATATTATGGTACCATCGAGCTGATCTGATGATGGAGACAGAAGGTGGCCATGGGAGTTCAGTATTTAACCGGCGTAACCCCATTGTGTTTGGGCTCGTTAGAATCGTCTCAATTATGAGTCAAGTCGGCAATAAAAGCTTGTACCAAAATTGAAATTTTTGACAGAAACTTATTTTTAATGCTAATGTATCCTTTATCCTTTAATAGTTTTCACTTGAAATCACCAAATCCACAAATGCCCTTACTGCTGACCCACACAAATTATACATCCTGTATACACCACAATACAAGTGCACTTAAGTCATTTCAAAACTATAACACATTTTGCTTCAATCCAAAATGTCCTATAAAAAGAAAAATCTGAAGCTACATATGACCTTATGGTATCAATTTATTACACGCCCCAAATATACTTCAAATCATATTAGTGGTATATTTGACAAGCTTTCAATACTAGTTCGAATTGGGGCATTTGAAAAAAAAAGTTTTTCCTAGTTTACTTTGACGCGTGTCAAAAGCAATTCGGACGTAATAATTAAACGTGTCACATGTATGTATATCTTCGAGCATAACTGGAGTAGTCTTTCAGTAACTTACCCCTCTGTAAAAAACCTTGCACAATGTGCAAAAAATCATACAAAGACAATTTCACGATCGATCACAAAATCGCCTCGCAAGAGAACACTGATCATAAAAATGCCCGCATGTTGCTGTGAGCACTTGATATTATAAACGTTCAACCACTTCAACCTTTTAATATATAATTGAGTTTCAATATCCTATTAAGATGCTCCCCCCCGCCCCCGCAAAATTCGGCAGACTTTTTTGTACGCAAACACGACATAAGGCTACTCCCTGGCCCCGTAGCATGGTTGGCCTTGTCACGCGATAGGTGATAGGATAGAGCGTGCGTCACTGGCTGACACCGTTTGATAGAACGAGACGACGCTCTTATTTTGTCACTTGTCGCGTGATAAGGCCAACCATGCTACGGCTGTTATGTATGCTCTAAGATGTATATGAATATGACATATTATTGGTTAGGTACAGTCACCAGCATTATTATCTGCCGTAACAAAGCTCGCAAAAATATCTGACACTCATTAACTGCTCTAGAAATAGAGTTGTGTCAGATATTTATGCGCGCTTTGCTGCGGCAGTTAATAATACGTTGGTAAAGGTTCCTAACAAAATAAGTCATCATTATTATCATCATCATCATATCAGCTGAAAATGGTGGAGGCCTAGTCTGCTACTGGAGATAGGCCTCCCCCAAAGAGTGCCACAATGACCGGTCCTGCCACACGCATCTAGAGGACTCCTGCGACCACCATAAGTCCGCTTTATGCGGTCTGCCACCGCTGCGCCTTTTGGTACGTGGTAGTCACGAGACAACCTTTCCGCCTCAACGGCCTTCGGTTCTAGGAGAATATCATCTTGCTCATAAGACTTTGGCAAAGAATACTAGCGTGTGTTCTGTAATCTGTTTAAGTAGAACCTACCTCACTAATGTTTAATATACCTACTATATATTCTATATTTTTTGTATTTTGTGCAATAAAGTTTAAATAAATAAATAAATATAAGGCATGTCATGTGTCTTCCTTCCATACGAAACTAAATAAGATCATAAAATATCAAACAAATATTACATTTGGGCGTAATTTTTAAAGCTTTCTCGAGCAGCAATGCCACACACATAACATTTTTTGACACTTCTGAGAGACAATTAAATGTCAGTGATGGATGTGAGATGTTAACTTGTTAGGTAGTGAATTTTTACCTAACTGTGTTATAATCTGTTTCAGCTTGAAAGTGTCCGGTGACAGCTGTCATCTCAGTACCTACAGTGTGCCTACAGTTTATGTCATCAAACTTCAAAGATGAATTTTACTGTACTGAGATGACAGCTGTTACCGGACACTTCGAAGTTGAAATAGCTAGCTCTCAGCTCTTAAAATAAGTTCGTATGAAATACACACATTGTGTGTCTGTCCAGAATATATGTCTGAATCTGACAACTCTCTACATGCATATTATCACCTGGTAACACTTTGTCTTGCGAATCACCCCACGGTTATACCACCGAAAACATTTTTGCACCTACCTTTTGATAATAAATCGTGTAAATTGGGGCTTATTCCTTCAGCTCTGAAAATACCCACAACTCATAATCTCCGATATAGAGAAAGGCTCATGTTACCCTCATCAAACCTAAAAATGCATTCTGATGCAACCTAAGTATACCATGTCTGTGAAAATATATAATAAATTGCCCGATGGAATGAAATTCGAGAAAAAACACAACGCATTCATAAAAATATTAGAGAATTCCTTATTAATAAAAGTTATTATACACTAAGAGAATACTCAGAAGAAAAACTATAATATAAAATTTAATAACAAATAAAATAATTATATGAAACAGAGTTCCTTTAAAAAAATAATCATATATATATAATAATGTATAATTAAATGTGCAATAAACAAAAAAAATATATCACTTAAAAATATAGCTATAAAAATGTGCGTATAAGTGTGAATATACAAATTATAAAAAGCAGAAATTAAATAAGTAGGTATGTAAGTCGTCTTCTCTTCACCTAATCTTGCGGTGCCCAACAGGGTCCACAATTAAGTTTTATTCCCTGTACTTAGCAACTAAAACTTAAGTTTACCTAATACCCTGTAAACTAACATTGTGGAAAGCAATAAATTATTGAGTATTGAGTATTGAGTATTAATATATTATGTTCGTATGAAAGACACATCACGTTTGTCAAGAATTAATGTTTGAATTCGAATCTACATACATGTTATCACCTGGTAACCCTTTGTCTTGCGAATCATCCCACGGTTATACCACCGAAAACATTTTTGCACCTACCTTTTGATACTAAATCGTGTAAATTAGGGTTTATTGCTTCAACTCTGAAAATATATTCGTATGAAAGACACATCATGTTTGTCAAAAATACATGTTTGAATTTGAATCTACATACATATCATCACCTGGGCTGCTAGCATAACTAACCTCTCTACTCTACTCGCGCGCGAGATAGACTGTCCGTCACTTTCTGGTTAATGCTGTCAAAAAGTGACAGATAGTCTATCACGCGCGCGAGTAGAGTAGAGAGTCAAGTTATGCTAGGAGTACGTCTAGCACAACTTGCTGCTCAGTCGCTTCGCGCGCGACTAAGCGTCTCCTATCTCACTCGCACCGTACAAATTAGAAAAAGGGGGTAGATCTTTCTCGACTCGCGTCGCGGCGCGGCGTCAGTTGTGCTAGCCCCGCAGGGCTAGTTACTTTTTGTCTCGCCAATCATCTCACGGTTATACCACCGAAAACATTAACTATGTACCTTTTGATACTAAATCATGTAAATTAAGCTGCGTCCGCTGCGCCAATGTTTTCGATGTTTTTTCTTTTTTTTTTCTTTTTATTTAGGTAAACAAACAGTCACTACAAGGAAATCTTAATATTAATTGTCCTTATACATAAATACAATATGTGTGACCAACACCGTTCACCACATATTACTTTTCAACATTCATTTCATCATTCGGAGTAAGTAGTTTTATTAAAGGGAAGATAGTGTTAATATGTATTACATTTTACATGAGTAGTGAAAACATCAATAACTTAGTTTCGGCATACAAATAGGGTATTGTTTTGATTGGCAAAACATTTTTGACTTCCTTCAGCTCTTAAAATATGAAAGACACATCATGTGTGTCAAGAATACATGTTTGAATTTGAATTTACATGCATATTATCACCTGGTAACCCTTTATCTTGCAAATCATCCCACGGCTATACCACCGAAAACATTTCTGCATCTTAATATCTCTCAATTCAGTCCAGTGTCCCCTCTTCCTCATTCGGGCAACCTTATGAGGTCAAACCGACATTTGAAGATGTCTGACCAATCAATCAAAAACAAACGTTAACCCCTTTTGACAAAACACAAATTCAAATGACAACTCTGCGTGTTTTACTCTAAAAACGTCGTATGTTTTTAGTTGTTTTGTAAACAAATTTGAGCTCTACATTGAAAGGAAAAGGATGAATTTTGCGTGTAATGTTGATGGAGTCAAGTGCATTGGGATAAGGAGGAAGGACCAATTACGGGCAATTTTGTTGGATTAGCGGCAGGATTTTTGGAGTCCCGGCTTGGTGAATGTTTCTGTGTGCTTTCTAGTATCTATGCATACATACAGACACACACACAATACAAAACAGGTCCCCATAGCTTCCGAGGATACTGTATTGAGAGCGAGGGACCTTTTTTTTGACGGAGTGGAAATGCGCTTACGCATCCCCCCAGCCTGGGGAAGCTATATAGAGGGGTATGTGGGACTCTCACCCTCCGGCCAACTCTGTTTAAAGAGAAGGGGCAGGGAGTCTACCCACTAAAACCACTCCGGCGTTTCCGTCTCTGCCGTTAATGGGAGCGCCATGGGATCGCGAGCATGTCACCATGACGCCCCCCGGCGGTCCTGGCTAACATGTGCCAGGACACCCGCGCCAAAGGAGGGGATGGTCAGGAACGCTTGACCATCCCCCCAGACGTGTAAGGCCGTGCTATGTAGGTCCCTAACCCTCTGGCCCTACTGGGGCAGGACGAGAGAGCGAGGGACCTGCGTTTATCTCAAACAGTCGATACAGCTAATCGTCAAACCTGTAATCGGTGACGCGCATGTGGTTCCTCTAAAAATGGAAGCGTCCATAGGCTACGGCAAACTTAACAATCAGACAGGCCGCAGGCAGTTGTACCGCCATTAATATTGCTGTTCGTTAAAATCCATACTAATATTATAAATGCGAAAGTGTGTCTGTCTGTCTGTCTGTATCTCTGTCTGTCTGTTACCTCTTCACGCTTAAACTGCTGAACCAATAGATAATTTGGTATGGTGATAGTTTGAATCCCAGGAAAGGACATAGGATAGTTTTTATTCCGGAAATCATCCCCTAAGGAGGTGAAATGGGGGGTGAAATACTGTATGGAGCTACGATGTAAACGAATTCCACGCAGACGGAGTCGCGGGCAGAAGCTAGCAGTTTATAAATCGTATAAAGTTTTAATATAAAATAAATTGTGGACGCATTTCACTACCCCAACAACAATAATTTACTTATTATAGGTACATATTCTACTCTGAAATGGAGGAGGTCAAGCGGAAGCAAGGCGGACAAGCTAAGGAGATGCCCCTCTATGGAATGGTTTTACCAATATAACAAAAACGTGTTTAGTGGATTTAAACCCCATAAAATCATAGTTTTAAAGAGTGACCTAGGAGAGGTAACCATGGAACAACAATGAATAGTGGATTGACCCAAATAAACTATTTTGATTTAGCCTTTTCTTCGTCATCATCATCGGACAATTTTCGTCTCACTGCTGCCTTTGTTACGCTCTCATTGATCTCTAAAAACTGTTTCGAAAATGAAACAACGTACGCGCCGATTTCAGTTTAAATATTTAAATAACGATAATATCAAAAAATATCGAAACAATAACCCCATCAAACATTACCCAGATGTCCAAGCACCAACAACCCTCAAACATGTCACTCGAACAAGTCACTACACAGCTATTGTCAAACCACTTGTGGCAACTGGAGCACCCTTCGCTCTTAACTCGTCTGAATAAGGTCGTTATTGCGGCGGTTTTTTATAGAGAAGATTGGTAATACTATATCAGATGTGAAGAGGCTATTATGTTGTTAAGTGGATGGTAAGTGATTAAGTGCGTATGTGCTTTATTAGGAATTTGAATGTAATTATTCATACCTACCTTTAAGGGTATAAATAGTGAAAGCAGACGCATTTTTTATTGGGAAAACTATTAACAGTCCGAGAATAGTACATTACATACCTAGGGCGGTGAATTCGTGAATGACCCAGATCGCAGGTGTTTGTATAAATGTGCCACTGGGGCTTTGAGAATTACCGCCCGTGGTTTGTCTAAAGTTGTACGTCTGGCCAGGTAGTTAGATTTTCTCCTCGCGTAGCGGGCAGAAAATCCCACTTACGGCCTAGGGTGACGTAAATAACTTACAACATGACAAGCATTACGTTTAAACGTTGTTAAATTTCCCTGGCTTTGTAAATGCCGACGCCGCTTCATATGGCTTACTCACATGGCCCACAATCGCCCAAATACACGCTCGTGAAAAACATCGCAAATACGATCTGGTTGCAGAAGATCTTAGAGCCTCATTTAGGTACTCCCCTTGTGGTCTCCTGTGATGGCATTGTCGGATTGGAATATGAATCCTTTACAAAGAAAACATCTCTAAAGCTATGCGAAAAATGGACCAAACCATATTCACAAATAATAAGCTGGATCAAAGTCAAAATACAAATATCAATCATCAGAGCGGTCTCTATGAGAATTAGAGGAACGAGAAGAAGAATAGAAAGATTTGGATGCAAAGATGGCTGCGGAATACCCATCATAGAACATTAAAAACGTAAGAAATTTATTTATTATTATATATTTATATTAAACTCCCTGCCTGGCTTTGGCTTTTTTCGGCCGAATGGCTCGCAATATTCTGCCGAATACCGAATAGTAGCCGAATTAACTAAAATAAATTAAAACTAAGTTAAATCTAAAAAGGCCCTCGAGGCATTGTACCGAGGATGCTGGCGGCATTTCCTCGCTGAATTGCAATGCTGTACGTCTAGCACAACTTGCTGCTCAGTCGCTTCGCGCGCGACTAAGCGTCTCCTATCTCACTCGCACCGTACAAATTAGAAAAAGGGGGGTAGATCTTTCTCGACTCGCGTCGCGGCGCGGCGTTAGTTGTGCTAGCCCCGCTGATGCGTTGCGCGAGAAAGCCGCCAGCTCTTCGGTCACCAGTTACATCGACCAGACGTTTCGCGACTTCGCACTGGGACTATATTATATAATATATCTGGGATACAAAGTATCCCAGACTGGGATACTTTGCAAAATTTTACAGTGATATGTCACTCTTATAATCTCCCAAAGCGTTTCAACACAACCAATCATGAGGTAAGAAATGAGTATTTTAATTTTAATTCTTATTTATTTTTATTTGGTTTTCTTTTGTTTCTAAGTGAAATTTCTGCTCACATGTAGATGTAAACATAAAATAATAATGAATATAACCATACTTATGATCTAGTTTGCATGCTTAAGCATATTATTATGTATTAATTTAGTTTTAGGATAGTTTTCACTCGTTGTTACTTATAATCATGCTGTGCATACATGTTTTGGATTTGATTTGTACAATCTATGTAATGAATGTTATCTGTTTTGTGTGCCTAATAACTAAATCATGAATTGTTCCAGTCAATAAAGTCTTGTAAATCAGCCCATGTTAACACTTCAATCTAGCTGAATACTGTTTGCAAACCAGTCATGACCCGTGGTAATTATAATTACAACACAGGCCACGCCGGTTTGGTGTTGGCTTGAAATTAGTTATGTAGGACGCGTAGCGCCATCTGTTGTCGAGTTGCCGAACTAATTATTGAGCGCTCGTAAGTTTTTGTAAAATTTTGATGAAATGAATACCTAATGGATTTCTTATTATTAAAATATTATTTATTTATTCGAGATAATTAAATTACATGGTTACGTTAAATAATACTACGATGAAATTTTTACAAAAGAACTCTAATTGGACGCTTTTTTATTTACAAGATCTGCTAAGAAATAGTCTTATAAGAATTATCATTATTTTATTACACGTTAGGAACTATTGTAAAGGGGTAATGTTTGTTAGTTTGTATGTATGAAGGGGGTAGGTAATTTCCGGAAAATGCTTAAAATTTGTAAATTTCTCAAAAAAATATTCACCGGCTCAAAGATTGACACCTCGTTGGGATTGCACTACACATATAAAATGAAGGGATTTATCCTAATTGTTGTATACATGGCAATTACCTACCTAATAGGTATCTTGGTTATCAATTCATACTATAGCTATTTTGAAATACCTTTATACATCGGTTGGCAAGGCGTTTATTTTATTCATTTCATCAGTAGGTAGTGTAGTACCTACCTACACTACAAATCATCATCATCATCGTATCAGCCGAAAGACGTCCACTGCTGGTCATGGGCCTCCCTCAAAGAGTGCCACAATGACCGGTCCTGCGCCACCCGCATCCAGCGGACTCCACTACAAATACCTACTCTTTATTGATCATCATCATTATTTAAGGTTCTTGTCGGTAGAGTAGCCGCCGCTGATTTTCGGCGGACCAAAGGGCGATCTCTTCCAGCACCCTTTGGGTAACGGAGAAATTGCAATAATTACAAGTAGGTGGCAAAATAAAACTAATTGCGTAACCATCAGCTTATATTAAAATAATATACAATCACGTCTATGATAAACAAACACACACTCACACATAAGAAGGTAGTATATCTATCTGATCTTACTTTTTGTATTTTTTTTTCAAATCCAAGCTACCGAAAGCGCATTTGCTTACACAGCATCTAATAAACACAATAGACACTTAAGACAAACTAGTAATTAGTAACAAACATGCTTGCAGCTTAATGATTACTTTAGATCTTTTGATACACATCTTGGACATTAAAGTCTAAACCATAACATTTTACTTACCCGACTTTCACTGTAAATATTTTAGCCAGATACGTACAAAAGAGTGGTTATGTGTGTTAACTCTTTGAAGAACTGACAAAGACAGTCGATTTTAATTTGTGATGGTTTTGCAAATTCAATACGACCGAATAGCCTAGTGGTTAGAGAACCTGACTATGAAGCTAGAAGTCCCGGGTTCGATCGCCGGTCGGGGCAGATATTTGTATGATGAATACGAATGTTTGTTCTCGAGTCTTGGATGTTTAATATCTAATTAAGTATGTATTTGTCTATATAAGTATGTTTATCCGTTGTCTAGTACCCATAGTACAGGCTTTGTCTAGTTTGGGACTAGATCAATTGGTGTGAATTGTCCCACGATATTTATTTATTTATTTACTAAATACTTAGTTATGTAGATATATTTGTCAGTTACTAATATTAACTTAACTAACGCTAACTATACTAACTTATATTTAATCGGAATTAAATGACAGTTGTGTAATTTGGAAGAGCTCTGGATTCTGTGCAACATAAATACCATATATTATCATAATAATGATGTACCCTAAAATGTTGTAGGTAGGTACTATAAGTTCCACTGAGTTACGAAAATTTCAAAAGTATTCTCACGCAATGAATAAAATTGTATAGGTCCTGTAGCAAATTGTACTTATGCTTTACAGAATAACAACAGATACAGAGCATCTGATTCTAACGAAAAACAAAAAAAATGAGCATCTATCTGAGTTAGTTGCCAGCTAATACTGATTAAATAACATATAATAGGTTAATTGTGCCGGTTCGCAACCACCCAATTTAGTGTGTCAGTTTGCGACCACTTACATGAGTTGGTGTAAGTACTAAAATAATATTTTCTTCTTTTTTAGTACACACAAACATATACAAAGGTGAACTTATACGTTATTCCAATCCATAGTAACTTAACATTAAATGGCCATTTGTGCACCTACATAAAATGTACAAAGTACATAATAATACGTGTAATTGTATAAACAGGCATTACTTAATACAGATATCAGATAAATGTCATGTAAACAGCAATAAATCCGTTTAATTTGAAGTAATTTGCGTCCAATTATGTTTGATGAACGGCGCGGGCGGCGGCGTGACGGTGGTTCCGCTACTAGCCGGTAGATGGCGCTGCGAAAATCGATACCGAATCGATTTTGTTTAATTTTGTATTATTGGGATGTTTCTGGCAGTTTCTTGTGGCAAATGACAAATTGATTTTATTTAATGATATGGAAATGAAATAAATTGAAAATTGTCTTTGAAAGTTCTAGGAGCCACTTAATATTTCTCACTCATATGTACTTCTTTAAACCTTTTTACCTACACGGTTTTATAAATACAATATTTTTTTCTATTCTATTATATCTACAGCATCGTAGATAGTTGTTATATTTATATCTAATACCAAGTACCTACACTAGTTTTTGCGAAAGCGACATCCATTGGGACCATGAACCTATGATACTCAGGACAAGCTATACGTGATGTCACAATGAGGGACGGAAAGGCAATGCAGCTAAATTAAGAACTGGTCTTAAAATGGCTGATGGCTTACCATAAACAACCTACTTAATTTACCTAATGGTTTATTTGCCACAACTTCAACTTGTGGCAAATGAAAAAAAGTGGAACTATGACAAGGATAACGAATGATATTTCCCTTTTCTGTCACACTTATCGAGATTTGTATGCTACCATCTCGCTCGGACGTGGTATTATTATTACCATAGCTTGTCCTGAGTTAAGGTCCATGGGACCTTTCAACCCAGAGTGGAACTAGATCTATTTGGTTAAGGCTTTGGCAAGAGATAGACTGATAAGACCTCTGTTAACTAGGTACATGATGCAAGAAATAAATGAATAAATTAATGAAGAGTTATGCACAATTCGCCAAGGCTCTAAATAACACCGGGAGGAATTCAGGATCATCATCATCATCATCATCATATCAGCCCAAAGACGTCCACTGCTGGACATAGGCCTCCCCCAAAGAGTGCCACAATGACCGGTCCTGCGCCACCCGCATCCAGCGGACTCCAGCTACCATTACCAGGTCATCAGTCCACCTTGTGGGGGGTCTACCCACGCTGCGCCTTCCGGTACGTAGAATTCAGGATACACTTAATTATGTTTGGACCCCTTTCACGACCCGTTGAGAACATTAAAAAGTACAGTTTAGTGGGACAATGTTTGATTTTATGTTATGCTTACTTGACGCACGTACAATGCGTTACGTGATCGACCAGAAGATCTATCCGACGCGCGTTCGGAGCGTTACGTGATCGACCAGAAGATCTACCCGACGCGCGTTCGGAGCGTTACGTGATCGACCAGAAGATCTACCCGACGCGCGTTCGGAGCGTTACGTGATCGACCAGAAGATCTACCCGACGCGCGTTCGGAGCGTTACGTGATCGACCAGAAGATCTACCCGACGCGCGTTCGGAGCGTTACGTGATCGACCAGAAGATCTACCCGACGCGCGTTCGGAGCGTTACGTGATCGACCAGAAGATCTACCCGACGCGCGTTCGGAGCGTTACGTGATCGACCAGAAGATCTACCCGACGCGCGTTCGGAGCGTTACGTGATCGACCAGAAGATCTACCCGACGCGCGTTCGGAGCGTTACGTGATCGACCAGAAGATCTACCCGACGCGCGTTCGGAGCGTTACGTGATCGACCAACAGATTTTGAGTTTCTCTTCCGCGTCCCTTCTGCTTTCCTTTCTGCTTCCTACCGTCCTTTTTATGTAATAGATCTAAATGTCACTTTTTAGAAAAATGACAATTGGATCTACCTAACGCGCGTTCAAAACGTTACGTGATTAACCCCCCTAAATGTAAATTTTTATATGGAAAAATGACACTTGGATCTACCTAACGCGCGTTTAAAACGTTACGTGATTACCCCCTAGAAGGACAAAGACATGAAAAAGTGATATCTTCAAGCGATGTCCCTTTCTGTCAACTAAGATAGATAGAATCATGGGGGGTCATTGTGTTATTTTTCGAACGAGCCTTATA
Organism: Epinotia nisella; assembly: GCA_932294315.1. NCBI lineage: Eukaryota > Metazoa > Arthropoda > Insecta > Lepidoptera > Tortricidae > Epinotia > Epinotia nisella. Next base: position 2,492,107 of record OW028699.1, read on the forward strand.
ATATGACAGCTCATCAGTCATTTCTCCATGCTAAAAATTACATTTAGTTCAACCTACGTACGTACTTACATACGAAACTTTGCGCAATCGACCAACTGGTACGTACAGTTGCCATTAGATACATCGGAGCGGCCAAAGTGCTCACAAACATCTGAACAGACGTGTTCAGATGTTTGTGAGCACTTTGGCCGCTTCGATATATCTGATGGCGACTGTATTATCTTATCAATTGATAATTATTTTTAGATTTTTTACAGAACCCTCGATAGTTCCAGTGTTTCGCAAATTTTGCAGTCTCGAACCGTAGCCAACAAGGTTGTTTTTTTATTCATAAAAATATTGAATAAGCTTATGAAAAGTATTAATAAGTTTAATCACTATACCTGCAACATAATATATTTTAAATTAAAACAAAGACGGTCATTAAACATGAAACCAATCAGTCGGCCCGTAGCGCACATGCCTGCTTGTTACATGGTCTGAACAGGCTTGTAAAAACACAGCCAAGAATTGGAAGTTTTACAACATTACGTATACCTTTTTTTAATTTTTAGGGTTCCGTACCCAATGGGTAAAAACGGGACCCTATTACTAAGACTTCGCTGTCCGTCCGTCCGTCCGTACGTCCGTCTGTCTGTCACCAGGCTGTATCTCAAGAACCGTGATAGCTAGAGAGTTGAAATTTGCACAGATTATGTATTTCTGTTGCCGCTATAACAACAAATACTAAAAAACCGGCCAAGTGCGAGTCGGACTGGGGCTTCCATACAACAGACATGATTTTTTTGCCGTTTTATAGATAATGGTATGGAACCCTTCGTGCGCGAGTCTGACTCGCACTTGGCCAGTTTTTTTTTTAACATCAGAAACTAGTTCTGACCATAATCAAATTCTAATTATTTATTTCAGACTCATATCCATATCATGTTAGTAGCAATAAAAAATAAAAACTTATAAAACCATGTTAGTTACATTAAATTATACCGCGCAAGCAGGACTGTCCCAAATCGGCTGAAGAAGGCTGTTGGAACTATTTCGAGGTTCTGTTTCTGATAATGGTGAATCCCATTGCGTATAGAAAGTTTCAAGTTATTCTAACCTGCCGTTTTAAAATGAGAACCAAATTACGTTTGTATGGAGAGCCGACGTGAATTCAAGAATCCTCAGGCGTGCTGAGGATTCTTGAATTCACGAACCTGCGAGTAAGTACTTATCATGTCAGAACAAAAGGCTCTAAAACATTTTCGCGTGGACTTGGCGGTCACCACACCAAGCCCCTATCTTCCTTGAAGCGTTCCCACAGTGCCCTATACAGTATCGATGTGCCAGCTCATTTCCGAACCGATATTTACCGAAAATTTAAGCCTGTGACATTGCGGAAGCTAAGCGAGTTATTTTCAACGTAGCTTAACGAAGCACGACTCTGGTTGCGTTTTGACGGCTACCTACGCTTTTCCGGCAACCGTCACCAGCATATCATATACATAACGGATCGGAGATTCGGAATGTCGTACCAATGGCAACGCTAGCGCAAAAAGTCATAGGTAATCATGTGCCCGTTTTACCGCACTTTTCTGCCACCATCATTCTTAGCGTTTTTTCCGATTGTGCCCTAAAAAAATAGATTGTTAGTTGAGCGATTTTCAAAAAACTGTATATGAACTTTTATTTTCAGAAATCGGTTTTTTTGGGTTTTTCTTACTCAGAATCGTTGACACTATCGATCCTCATACAAGAAATAAAGTGTCCAAAATATTCCATTCCAGATCGTCACATTTTTGTATGGAGTCGTTTTTTTATTTATATGGTCGTGACGCACTGGAAGAAAAAACTTACATAGTAAAATATGACACAACTTTTTTCTTGTATAAGGATCGATAGTATCAACATCAACGATTCTCAGTAAGATAAACCCAAAAAAATCGAATTCTGAAAAAAAAAAGTTCATGTGTTCATGTGCCGTTTCACTGCCGCGAAGACACACAATATGTGTCAATTGTCATGTATGTCTACTCTTTTGTCTCTGTGTGTCGTTTGTGTAGTGAATAAATGTCTTCTTTTCTTTTCTTTTCTTTTTTTTACCTACACTTTTTGTTGAAAAACGCTCAGTTACAAAACACCTATGAAACTACATTCGTAAACTAATACTAAATGGCAACTTAGACTATTTATTCGGCTTTATCGGCGGAGTATATCCGAGTCCCACCTTTCTGCTATCATTTCAGCATGCTTTGGCAAGGACACTACCAGCCGCACTAACATTAGTGTCGTTTACAATTTTATACGTGCAATGTGCCCCGCCCACTGCCACTTAAGTTTAGCAATTCGGAGGGCTATATCGGTTACCTTGGTTCTGCTGCGGATAGCCTCTTTTCTGATGCGATCACGCAGAGACTCCTAACATAGCCCTCTCCATTGTCCGCTGGATGCGGGTGGCGCAGGACCGGTCAATTTGGCACTCTTTAGGGGAGGCCTATGTCCAGCAGTGGACGTCTTTCGGCTGATATGATGATGATGATGATGATGATGACAATTTTATACAAGCCTATTCTGGATTTCAGAGTACAGTCAACACAGGAGTTTTAAAGGTTTCGGACCCCTCTTACACTAAGTTCAACAATCTCTTTAATGGTCATTGATCAACCTCTTTTACGGAAATTCGTTTTTTAATTTATTTTTATTTCACCCTTGTCCGATAGGTCCGCGGGATAGGGCTTGTCCACGAATATATCTAATTCCTGCTGGTTCGATTGATCTAAGGGTTTTTTCATGATTTACTTAGTAATTGGGGCGGAAAGGTCGAGTGGCGACCACGTACCGGAAGGCGCAGCGTGGGTAGGCCCCCCACAAGGTGGACTGATGACCTGCTCCTGTATTCGCTACGCACAAATGCGGCTCACCCCGCCGGTCCCCCGTTACGAAACTAGACCTCTACCTACGCTTAGTTACTACGCATCGCGGTGTCAAGGTATAATTTGTGGGTGAGCGTTGAGGTGAGCTTAAAACAAGTTACAGAATAGGGGGGCTGGTAAAGGTCGCTGGAGTCCGCTGGATGCGGGTGGCGCAGGACCGGTCATTGTGGCACTCTTTGGGTTAGGCCTAAGTCCAGCAGTGGACGTCTTTCGGCTGATATGATGATGATGATGATGACTTAGTAATAAATTGTAATGTCATTAATTGTAAACGACACTACCTACTGGCTGCCCGTAGTGCCCTTGCCAAAGAATGATTCTCAGGATCAAATTAATATTAACACTATCAATTCCCTTTCTTAATGTGACCAGGTATGTAGGTATTTTTATTTTTATCTTCTATGTTATTAGTTTTTTCTCCCTGGATTCACAACACTTCAAGGTCTGTGACTTACTCCGAATGATGTTTATGTATATGTATGTGTTTGTGTAATATGTGGTGAACGGTGTTGGTCACACATACTATATTTATGTATAAGGCTAATTAATATTAAGATTTCCTTGTAGTGACTGTTTGTTTACCTAAATAAATAAAAAATGGCGGTGGCATACGGTCAGACGGACATGACGAAAATAAGTTTGCCATTTTGGCTAACAAAGCCCACTTTTGCTGTATCACAATCCTAAACCCCAAAATCTGAAAATATACCAACAATGATTATAATTCGGAGCGGCCGGGTTCATACTTAATTTATGTAATTTTCTGTTCGCTCAACATAGCCCTATGTTAGATTTAAGTAGGTGGTTGTGGTTATGACTCGACGACCGACATTATACGTATTAATCATAATATTATAGAGCTCATTCATGAAGAAGCGTATGCATTAAAATATATATATATCGGGGGACAATTCACACCAATTGATCTAGTCCCAAACTAGGCAAAGCCTGTACTATGGGTGCTAGACAACGGATAAACATACGTATATAGATAAATACATACTTAATTAGATATTAAACATCCAAGACTCGAGAATAAACATTCCTATTTTAACATCCCAGCCGTGTCGCGTTTTATGCTTTGTATTTTTCATCCAACTGTGCTACTGTTTTATATTTAAAATCAGATTTATTACATTAATTATTTATTTATTACGTGTCTACTATCTAATAGTATGCTGTGTTGCGTTCCGTAGGTCACTTACGGTGCTGTCTGAAAACCAGCGCTGTAGGTGTCTGTCTGACACCTCGGCACAATGCTGAGACAGGGACCGTTTCACTGCCGCGAAGACACACACAATGTGTCAATTGTATTGTATGTCTACTCCCTTTATCTCTGTTTGTCTTTCTTTCTTTCTTTCTTTCTATTCATCATACAAATATCTGCCCCGACCGGGGATTGAACCCGGGACCTCAAGCTTCATAGTCAGGTTCTCTAATCACCTGGCCAGGCTATTCGGTCATCAATCATATAGAGATTTAGGTTCGTGTGCCTGTCAACTTAGCGATATGTCATGCACGCCTAAAGCCTCTCACAGACTGGCGCGGCCTGGCCGCGGCGGTGAATAGTAAACTTGTCATTAGCAGTCGAATATACTATTGACCGCCACCGCAGGCCGCGCCGGTGTTTTTGCTTACGGTAGTAAAGGTTGATGGCGTCGCAACCTTCCCTAACATATGGTCGAGGGAGGTGATAACTGAGATGCGCATCATAAATAATAAATAAATAATAAATATTAGGGGACATTCTTAGACAATGCGGGATGCGGGTGGCGCAGGACCCGTCATTGTGGCACTCTTTGGGGGAGGCCTATGTCCAGCAGTGGACGTCTTTGGGCTGATATGATGATGATGATGATTCTTACACAAATCGAGCTAGGCCTATAGTAAGCTCAATAAGGCTTGTGTTATAGGTACTAGACGACGATATACACGGTACCCGTGAGCATTGCGATAGATTTTAATCACGAATTCCTGAGGCTATAAGGAGTAATAAATGTTATATAAAGCTAGGTCGAATTATGATTTTTAATTTTTTTCTTATTTTCATACACAATAATTGCTAATTTAGTAAAAACGTGTCTTTAGGACGAGCTGTCAAAGTAGATGGTTAAGTCTCGCAACGTCGCAATCATAAAGGTGTTTCATACTGGAGATTTCATTACAATATTTTTACACAAAAGTGGAAATATCTCTAAAACCGAACCGAATTTACTCGTCGTTAATTAACATTTTTAACTTAAAATATAGACAGAAATATCCTGTTAAAATCTCTCGCAATGCTCATGGGCACCGTGTATCATACTCGTGAACAGGTGGTTCTTGGGAATTGCATTATTCATCTCATTTCCTTCGCGTTTTTTTTATTTTAAGAAATTTCTACTAAGTTACAATAAAATACGCGCGCAATAAATTCGCAGCGTGCGTAGACCCCCACAAGGTGGACTGATGACCTGGTAAAGGTCGCTGGAGTCCGCTGGATGCGGGTGGCGCAGGACCGGTCATTGTGGCACTCTATGAGGGAGGCCTATGTCCAGTAGTGGACGTCTTTTGGCTGATATGATGATGATGACACTTAAATTAAATATTTAATAATAAACATATTTATCAAGTAGGCATCACTTTGGGTCAATTAGGTACGGAAATATACCAACTCAAAGTTTAGCTGCCAAGGGAATGAGAAGATAGGTAGACCTAAATGTCACCTTTTGCATTGTCCTAACGCTCGATCGAAACGTTACGTGTTTACCCCTCTGGGTTCGAATCCCGGTAAGGGCAAATATTTTTGTGATGAGCATGAACATATGTTTCCGAGTCTTGGATATTTTCTATGTATTTGTATTTGAATGAATGAATGAAATATTTATTTGCCAGAATACGTTACAATTGGTGGTCTAAAAATTATAACAGAATCAGTATTCAGTCAACTTAAAGTCAACATGCAAGATGTAGTTACAGATATTAATTCATGCTCAGAATTATTATCAAATAGAACGGAAGTAATAACATATCAAATTCAATTTACCTACTGTGCATTAAAATCTAAGTAGTCCTTAACATTATAGAAACAATGATCTTGTAGCCTGGTTAATTTTGTCTTTAAAATTTACGCATGCAAGGTCCTCAACTCATCTGGGAGTTTGTTAAATAGTATGCACATGTTGTATGTGTTTTTTTTTGTAGATATCAGATCTACAAATTGGCTGATATAACAAATTTGTATACTGCGCTCTCGGCTTTCCAGTGAACCTTTCCTCACGTTTTTCACTCACGTCGTTTGTATTAAATATATCGTCGTATACCCATAACTAGAGTTAGGAATTTTGGTGGCATTGGGTGAGCAAAGAGCAATGGAGTCCTTGTTATATTTTTTTGATTGAATGAATGAATGAATGAATGAATACATGATTGATAAATGATAAATGATAAATCAATAATGCATAATAAAATTTATTAGTTACATACGAGTAAATTGATTCATTAAATTAAAACATAACACATGTTTTGTTAAAATGTGTATTTTTGTCTCTATTTATAATCTCAATTTTCCGTTGGAATAAGTTTTAGTATACTACTGATAATTTAGATTACCTCGACAACGGTAAAAACTTTTTGAGTAGTTTTTCTAATACAGCATGTGGCCCACAACCGGGGCGAAAAATTAGAATGTAAGTTAATTAATTCCAGTTGCAAGTTGTTCAAGGTCTTGAATACATAATCATTTTAGTTAAATAGTAAAATTTATTGACATGTAATATTTTGAAATCTACATAATATATGGCTTTATATTCAGTTATTCAATTATTCAAATAAAAAAAAATACAATGGCGACTCCACTGCACTACTTGTGCTAAAAATGCCACCAGAATCCTAACCGGCATAACACACGCCTTATTAAGCTTACTATGGGACTAGGTCTATTTGTGTAAGATTGTTCTCTAATATTTATTATTGTTATTATTATTTATTTATATCTATTAAATAAACCGTCGTCTTGTACCCATAACTCAAGTCTTATTGAGCTTACTATAGGGGATAGCTCGATTTGTGTAAGTATATTTATTTATTAATTATATTAAAATTATAACACCCCTCACTTTCGTGGGGGGTTAAAAAAGATATTTGGTAACACGCTACGAGTGAGAGGTCTAAAAAAACATTAGTGAATCCCAAAAATATGCACAACTCAACTCTTTAGCGCAAAAAATAAGCATAATTTGTTGAAAATCCAACCCAACCTGTGTCGAAAACGTACACAAAAAAAACCTAACTCCTTTAAATATTCACGTTTAAATTCGACCTAACTGGTTCACTAATAAGGTTGACTTTGGCGTAGAGTATGAAACAGAAATAGGATTTTTATATGATATAGTTTCTGCCCATGACAGATGGGTATCGGCGTGATTATAATATAATCCGCCGTTAGGCATGTCTAGTAACCAAAACAGAATTAACATAATGATAAGTTGGGTGAATGTAGAGTAGGCGAAGGATGTAGAGGCTACCATATCTTTTATATATTTTATTCTGCAAGGAGGCCTCAAGGGCCAACCCTACACATGCATGTCCAATGCTAGGTGGCACTCATAGGCCTCCCCCAAAGAGTGCCACAATGACCGGTCCTGCACCACCCGCATTCAGCGGACTCCCGCCACCTTTACCAGGTTTTTTTGCAATAAAAATAAAAAAAGGTCACCAGTCAACCTTGTGGGGGGGCCTACCGACGCTGCGACATTACCCTTCTTCATTTTTAACGAATCTCTCTTAACCAAAATGTGTTTTGTCCACTCAGAAACACAATTGTCATAGTGGCAGAAGAAGACAAACGAAATCCAACAGCATTTTACCTAAAATCTGGTGATTGTTCATGAAAAAGATCTATCCTCCCAAGTCCCAGGAGCCTTCTACAAACTCGTATAAGAACAAAATGGCGTTCATCATTAAGTCCTGTGTATTGCTACGCAGAAGATGTCACCGTAACTGAATGTTCTTTAAAAAGACCATAAGCATTATAGTCATAGAGTCCTGAAGTTTTAGCAGCAATTTAATCTGTTTCATACCCGGCTACTTATACAATTTGCTAGAACAAACATTAATCAGTACTAAAGAAACTTTTTTCACACTAAGTCAACTAATCCATATCTTTGTTATTTTTAAAGAATTCTTGTGCTTAATGTCTAGTTAATTTAATAATTATTGATAAACAACAAGTTTCATTGGTTATTCGGTAGGTACTTATAGTAATGATCACTTCATACAAACTTCCACCCCCTTTTCACTCCCTTAGGGGATGATTTCCGGGATAAAATCCTTTCTTTCCCCGAGTCACAAATTATCTTCATACTAAATTTCATCTCGGTTCAGCGGTGTAAGCGTGGAAAGGTAACGGACATACAGACAGAATTACTTTCGCAATTATAATATTAAGTATGGATTTCAACTTTGTCTAGGCAAGAGGAAAAGCTTAAGAGATGTCAAATAAACCCTTTTTTTTGACGGAGTGGAAATGCACTTACGCATCCCCCCCCCCCCCCAGGCTGGGGATGATATATAGGGGGGTATGTGGGACTCTCACCCTCCGGCCTATTTAAAGAGAAGGGGGAGGGAGTCTACCCACTAAAACCACTCCGGCGTTTCCGTCTCTGCCGTTAATGGGAGCGCCATGGGACCGCGAGCATGTCACCACGACGCCTCCATGTCAAATAAACCCTATCTCAATAACACATACGATATGCTTATCATAACAATAGGGTTACCAAATTGATAGGGTTGCCAAATCGATAGGCTTAAGCCTGAAAAGGGGTTTTCCGGTCCTTGGGGGAGAAGTAGTGGACTAATGCCAGTGGTTTCTATTTCTTACCCTACTCTGCCTTTCGTGTAGACCGATCGTGACAATACTTCATACCACCGAAACCCAAGCCATTTTAAATATCACAACTTCATGGCGACCCAGAGGTAGTTACTTCCTTCTTACCGAGATTTGGGCTTCAAATATTTCGATTTTCCTGTGACCGTCCGAAGTAATAAGTAGCTTTTTATTTTTAACCGAAACCTTGTAATAATTTGGGTTATAATAACATATTTCTGAATATTGGTTTCAGAATGAATAAATGGATCGCCACACAAATATGGATACCTATATGTATATGGATGCACTTATACAAATCACTGCACCCTTGCAACTACATCTGCACGAGGCCATACATAAGAATAAGAATAATTTACTTACCATAACTTAGAATAACAATTTTCTTTAGATACAGTGACTTCCACACTAGGCACTACCTGTATCGTGGGAGCCAGACCGAGCACTAGAGTTACAAATATCATGAGGCTATTAAAATAAATTTAAATTCATTTTTTTTCTTTTTAGGGTTCCGATACCTCAAAAGGAAAAAACGGAACCCTTATAGGATCACTCGGTTGTCTGTCTGTCCGTCTGTCACAGCCGATTTGCTCCGAAACTACTGAACCGATTGAGTTGAAATTTGGTTCACATATGTAAATTGGTGACCCAAAGATGGACGCATAAAGTAAATTAATGAATTCTGAACAAGGGGGCCACTTTTGGGGGGTAAACTGGAAAATTAAAAAAAAAGTTTCGCAAACTGTATTGTGTGACATATCAAATGAAAGGGGTTGTTGTAAGCATGTCAGATATTATTTTTTTATAATTTTAGCAAAAACAGATTTAAAGTAATTTAGGAAAAAAGACGAAACTTGACCATTCCCCCCTTATCTCCGAAACTACTAGGACTAAAATTCTGAAAAAAATATGGAAAATAGTTCCTTGCCTAAAGATTACAGGAAAACCTATAAGAAGTTTGAGTATTCCAAAACACTTATGAAATTTAGATTATATATGGAACCCTCGCCACGCGAGTTGAACTCGCACTTGTCCGGTTTTTTTTACTTGCAATTTGTTGAATTGGCGCGTAGTATTACTGAGTGAATGATTGTAGGAGAGTGTGTGTAGTGTACATGTAGGAGAGGGAAGGATGCAAATAGCTCTTTACTTCAGGGCTTCTTCAGCCTGTTTGTAAGTCCAGGACAACAGCAGCTCCCGTATTAATGTCTGAGCCGCGGCAGAGTTTTATGTCACAGACTTTCACGATTTGATTATAAACACGAGGTAAGGCAATTAGTTTGAAGCGTTTTGCAAATGAAGTTGTTGCAGTAGGTATCGGAACTTTAAAAACTCTTTTCTTATAATATAACATAAAGCGGGTGATAGGAGCCTATGGAGAAATCTGGTCATCATGAATAGGACATAATGTCACGATCATCAGCATTGCATGATGATAAATACCTCTATACTAGGTGCCCGCGTGGCTTCGTCCGCTACATCTAACAGGATAAAATATAGCCTTTTATACATCCCGAGTGTACAATCTATATACTGGTGAAAGATATTTTTTAAATTGGGTGAGATGTTTCGGAGATAATAAATAATGATCAACTGTAATAGATAGACTGTACCTTACAGTGGCATATCAGTCTGGAATTATGTTTAAATGCAATAGAATCTACGAGTTGTTAACGCGATGCATGTCATACACCCCATTTCTCACTTTGTTTCCATCAAACACCATGACAGTGCCATATTTAAAGGATGCAACTGTCACATCCCACTACCGGTCAGAAGCCCCACCCCTTACATAATTTTCCACCCTAGTCCCCAAACTCCATATATACCGCTTACCTCGTCCAGCGAAGCGACAAAAACAACTTTAAAATTTAAATTTGAAACACCAATAATCATGATCGATACAAAATTACTGTTTGTTGCAAATTGGGGCTGCGTTGTAATAGCACGGCGTATCATTACGCTTCAAACGGCGGTGGTGAACAGACTTAAAGTGCTGAAGTGAAAATATATAAAAGTGTATCAATATTAAATAGTGTGACAACGTTTTGAAAAAAAAGTGTGCAAAAAAGTAAATGTTGAAACAAGTTTTTTTTTGGAGTCTTAATTATGGAGAGGCGGTTCTGGAGGGGGTCCCGAAGGAACAACAAAAAAATCAGCGTCAGCGTGACATGTGACAAATCTAGTTGACACTTGACATGAATGAAGAGTTTACTAAATGAATGAGTAGCGTTGGATAATGTCTAAAAACAGTGTACAGCAAGAAGGAGAAAGAATAGTTATTTACAGTACACATGGTGTTACTTTCCCGCACGAGTGCGGAAATGAGCACTTTCGGTGCATATGTTGAAACTTTAAAGAGCCATAATGTACTGTAAAACGTTGTACGATACACGTGCGAATAGGTAATTCGCAACTCGTGTCGATTTAAAACACTCCCTTCGGTCGTGTTTTAATTTATCACCACTCGTTGCTAATTTCCTATTTTTTGCACTTGTATCGTAAATAACTATTATGATACAAGTGCGGAAAGTAGGTAACTCCCAACGAGTGATGATGACCAAAAACACGACCGTCAGGGAGTGTTTTTGATCGACACGAGTTGGGATTTACCTATCCTCACGTGTATCATACTTAATACAACATTTTACAATGCATCATGCAAAGAAATAAAAAAGAAATGAAAGGTGAAATTTTAACTGTCATGAAATCGTATTCTCGCACGTGTGCGGGCATAGTGGAGTTCCCGTGTTTATGTTGAACCACATAAAGGCGTACTTTCAGAGCAAGTGCATTGTAAAGATACATTTACTCACATAGGATACACAAACAAACAAAAAACATAAAACATGAAACAAGTGTGTCTCTGCGGCAGTGAACCGGACACTGGCTCAGCATTATGCAGTGGTGTCAGACACCTACAGCGCTGATTTTCAGCCAGCTCCGTTGGTGACTCACGGAAACATCATTCAATTGTAATAAAGTGTGCCAAAGTTATAAAAAACGTGTCAAATTATGAAAGAGTGAATACCGATACCAAAAGCATTGAGTCAATTAAATTATCATATCAAATTATTGCAAATATAATTGGACTAAGGAATACTGAATTAACATAAGAAATTCGGGGCCAGTACGGATGCTCAAGACCTATTCGTTCTACAGAAGAAGTGCCTGCGAATTCTTATCATTTTTTTATTAATCGTATGGCATTTACAAGAAATAGGCATATAGTAAAAATTACAATGTCATAAAATGTTAAATTAGATGTCAACATTCAGGGTGTTGAGCCACGCAGATGCGTCAGGTGTTAGGCGCAGCAGCGGGGCTAGCGCAACTGACGCCGCACTGCGACGCGAGTCGAGAAAGCTCAACCCCCTTTTTCTAATTTGTACGGTGCGAGTGAGATAGGGGACGCTTAGTCGCGCGAGAAGCGACTGAGCAGCAAGTTGTGCTAGTCGTGCAGGTCTTCCGGCGGTCCCGAGTACGAAATCGAATTCTTATCAATATACGGGGTACAGAAACATGTAGACCACACTTTATAAGACGTGAATTACTTACTATCCCTTGCATCTACATTCTGGAAGTATGTGTGTTCGTAAGGGACCGCATGCAGCTTTTCAGCCAAATTAAAGATGCTCCAAATCGTAGGATGGTTACCCGCTATGAAAACAGACTTTCAGAATCATACGACATAAGGCTACTCCAGTTATTACAAGCTTTTTTTAAATATTTATATTTATTTACTTTTCACCTGACCGTTGTCTGTAATCAAATCTTGCAAGTAAAATTTGATACACTTCCCGGTTTCCGATTGAGCTGAAATTTTGCATACATGTGTAAAACGCGTGACAATGCAATATTACGACGACATGGTGCTGATCTGATGATGGAGCTGGAAGGTGGCCATAGGAACTTCGCAATGAAACGACACAACCTAATAGAGTTTGGGCTCGTTAGAATCGGCTCAATAAGTAGTTGATGACGGTTTACAGAAAAGTACAGTCGCCAATAAAAGCTTGTACCAAATATGATTTTTTTTACAGAAACTTGTGTATGCTCTAAGGTTCAGGAACACAATACCTACATATGTAAACAATTGTAGGGAATGTACGGTCTACTTTCCCAGGTGGCTACAAATATGACCGAGATAACATTCCGCTATTGAGTGGAGGACCTGGTTTTAACCGACTTCAAAACAAAGGAGGTTCTCAGTATGGCCCGTATGTATGTGTTTGTCCTCGATTATCTCGCTTTTTGATGCAGTTTTCAGAAAAGTATTCGTCACGTTCTGACGTTTTGATATACATTTGAAGGCGGTTTGCTTTTTTTTTAATGGGTCAATTTTCAAACGGGCTGTTTTTGCTGTCACACGGCTATAATTTCAAATCAGTATAATATGGAGTATTGATACATATATATTTCCATTCTGTGTATTATAAAGTACTTAAAATATATATTACAATACCTTAAATATTAATTGTTTTAGAAAAAAAAATTGTTTGAAATCATAAAACAGCGAAATTTACCGCTTTTTCGCGTGTCACACTTGCGGTTTTGCTCAAACAAAAATTCATAACTATGTACTACAGCATCGTACAAATAAATAAGTTGTACTGTAATAAAGAACATTTATTAGCGTATTAATTAAAGTATTTTAAATAATTAATGCATGAATAATTAACACTAGTGAAGCATTTTAGTAGTTGTCCCACGGCCGACCCATTTATTAGGACTCAAGCTCAAGACCCTTAAAATCTGTTTTTTTCTATTAGCCCACCGTTACATTTACTTAATTATACGATAACGAGTTAGTTGGGCTTCAATCGCCAACGAAATGGATGCAGTGCCGGTATTTCTTACGGAGGAAACAGGTCAATCTTTATAACGATGTAGTTTGGTACGGCTATCACGACATTTGTATGGGCGTTTATTTATTCATATACGATTGAAATAAAAATGTGTCTTTCATAACAATAGTTAGCAATATGGGGTAAGAGTTTCGTGTTTGGCTAATTAGTGAATTCAATTAATAGTGTACGAAAGACCGGCAAAAAACGTTAATGTCGACATTTGTATGGCGACATTTGTACGGCTATTTTGTGCATACAAATGTCGAATGTGACATACAAATGTCGATTCAACACAAAATCAAAATAAAACACGAAATATCGTTTCCATGCCCATTCATATCAATTTTTTTGATTACTTTTATTATTGTACTTATTTTGGGAGTATTGTACGATATCTGGATTACTGCGTTTGATGCATGGGTTGATGCAATATTTTGTGGAAATGATTATGTACCAAAGGCCCTTATTGGTAGAAATAAAACCTTGCTGCTTTACCAAATTGAGTTTCAAAAGTTTAAATTTTAAGAAAATCTAACTAACTACATGTTAGTGAAAAACAAGTACAAAAATAAAGAATAAAATAATAAAAAAATTACATGTTTAAGTACTTTTGTCAGGCAAAAGAAGAAACGCTCCCATACCGCCTGCCTTACGTCCTCACCCTCAATTTCCAATGACTGTGACATACCAAGGTACGTATTTCTGCTTCGGAGATAGATCTGAGGGACATTGCCTTAAATTTGTTAAATTTATAACTTTTCCTAGCTGTACATGCATAACCGCACACTTATCGACACCAAATTCCATTTTGATGGGGCTACTGAAGACTTCTGTTGTTTTAAGTAGCTCAACAGGTCATGCCTATTTGGTGCAAAGTTGCAAACAGCTTAAGGTAATCCATATAGAGCAGATGAGAAATGACCTCACCCCCTCCCCGAAGCTGGTTACCTAGCCTAGCCCTGAATCCTTCAGCAGGATGCTGAGCGGATTCAGCGCTAGGCAGAACCACAGAGGACTCAGGCTGTCACCCTGGATGGTCCCTTGCTTAATTCTGATAGAATCCTGCGGGCCAGAAGGCCGTCTCCTCCTCACGGTTGACTGTGGTCCACTGTCCCATTCCCATACAAGCGCCTAAGAATGATCTCAGAACTGCTACAATTTTATACAGCTTTAAGATCCTCCACAGCCATGAATGAGGTACTCTTGGAGGCACTGAATCATAGGCCTTCTTGTAGTCAATCCAGGCGGCCGAGAAGGCCCCTTTGTTCCGCCGGACTCGTTGGCAAATGGTCATGTCTATGAGGAGGAGCTCTTGAGTACCACGAGACCCAACCTTACATCCATTTTGAGCAGAGGCAAACCGTTAACCGCAGATACTATATTATTCGCCGATAAACGTAAAGTTTTGCGAAAATTAAACAAATGTAAATCGTACCATACCTTTTTTCTGAATAAATAAATTTAAAAAATATAATGAAGACGGGTCACTCACGTACTATATCTAAATAGTGAGTTTTTTTAGTATTTATACAAATCTTAATAAGCTTTTTCAATATTTTTTTGGCAAAATCGACATTTTGATGGCAATTGCCGACATTTGTATGCCGCTATCGACATTTGTATGGCAGAATCGACATTTTTATGGCACTAAATCGACTTTTGTATGGCGCTGTCGACATTTGTATGGCACGGTTTTTTTAAAGCATCTATATCTAGCTAACCATTAGAAGCAGAGTGGTGCCTCATGCGCCATATTTTTTCTTTTTAGAAACCCTACCTGACGTTGTCGGTAAGAATCAAATATTCCAAAAAAAATAAAAAGCCATACAAATGTCGAAAAAACGTACTCTTCAAAAATTGACCCTAATACTGTCTCTAGTTATCAACATAATCCTAATTTTTTTCCTTTAGGAAGTTTCTGCTGGGAATTTTTCATGGATGTATCATAAATTACATGTGTAATCTATTATTATTTAAGCAGGCAAATTAAACAGTTGATAATGTATGTATCCAGAGAGTTATTGACATGTTTTCAGTGTTTATACAATTTAAGTTCTGAGAACTTCCCTTATTAGAATTTTGGAAACTTGCCGTGATTATTATTAAAAGATTGGTTCCAATGCTGGCGCCTGTCTCTGACTATCCCTGAGAACATTTCGGCCGACATAGGTACTGTATTATTAGTAGATCAACATTAACATGTATTCGTTAATGTTAATCCAGTCCAAATTATGTTAATCGGCATCGGCGCCTGCGATCAGCTTGGTTTATAAATATTTATTAGACCGATTAGGATGTTATACATACTCCGCTTCGGTGAAGGAAAACATCGTGAGGGAACCGGTCTAATTCCAACGACGTCTAAGTTTTCCCTCTAGGTTGGAAGCTCAGGAGCCGTAGCATGGTTGGCCTATCACGCGACAAGTGACAAGATAAGAGCGTCGTCTCGTTCTATCGAACTGTGTCAGCCAGTGACGCACGCTCTATCCTATCACCTATCGCGTGACAAGGCCAACCATGCTACGGCTCCAGGTGATAGTCGCTTCGTAAAAGTGCCTACGCGAAATCTTGGTGTAGATGCCAACTACAACAGCTGCACGGCTATCACAAGACGGCGCGCGAGCTTTCTCGATTTTTAACGCACTATCTGTCTCTCTCTTATTAGAAAACTTAGAAAGAGAGGTATAGTGCGAGGAAAATCGAGAGAGCTCGCGCGCCGTCTTGTAATAGCCGTGCAGAGAGTAGGTGCTAACTACAACTTAGAAAAGTTGAAATACCCCCGATTTTTTCATTTCAAAGTTCAATATCTCAAAAACGGCTGAACCTATTTTGATGAAACATGGCTAAGAACACTCGGGTTAAAATTATCTATGACACAAAAAAACCGCATTCAAATCGGTCCATCCGTTTGGGAGCTACGATACCACAGACAGACACACAGATACACAGACACGTTAAACTTATAACACCCCTCTCTTTACGTCGGGGGTTAGGCAGCAGTAGGTGCGGACCCTTGGCTCCATTTAGGGTACTACGAGTATGACATAGTATACACGCAAGTTCAAAGTGGCTCAACTTGCAAGATATTCACAAAATGACTTAAAGTTCATCAACATCATCATATCAGCCGAAAGACGTCCACTGCTGGACATAGGCCTCCCCTAAATAGTGCCAAATTGACCGGTCCTGCGCCACCCGCATCCAGAGCACTCCCGCGACCTTTACCAGGTCATCAGTCCACCTTGTGATAGGCCCACGCCGCGCCTTCTTCAAAAAAAAAGGTGGTAGTTAAAATAAATATCTTGCAATATCGGTTCATAGCCCTAACATCTACATCTGGTTACAATTTGAGGTAATATTAAAAATACACGCTGTACATATATATTATATATATTATCCTATCCTACTAATATTATAAACGTGAAAGTTTAGATGTATTAATGGATGGATGGATGTACGTTCCACTTAATCTCAAAAACTACTGGACGAATTTATATGAAACTTTCCAGTTATGTACCTTATATATCGGAATAGGACATAGGCTATAATTTATGTCAAATTTCATCCTTTTTAAGGACGAAAAAGGGGATGAAACTTTTTATGGAGACTAAATAAATTTGCTCGTTGCCTTCATCAGGGGCTGGGACTCATAATGTATGGGAAAACTAAAATCCGACTCGCACTTGACCAAAATTCTAATTGAATGACGATTATTGAGTACGTGAGTCTATTTTTTTTAAATTATCAAGTATTCTATATTCTCGAAAATGGTCGTGCCACGCTCTATTGGGATCGATCTGTCATCACGGACAGGACTATTCTTGCTAATAGGCCCGATATCGTGCTGACAGATCGATCGAAACGCCAGGCAGTGCTCGTCGACATCACCATCCCCCATGACGAGAACCTCGTGAAGGCCGAGAAGGACAAAGCCAGCAAGTACCTAGACCTGGCTCACGAGGTAACCGCCATGTGGGATGTTGATTCGACGATCATCGTCCCGATAGTCGTTTCGGCGAACTTATTAATAGCGAAGAGTCTCGATCGTCACATTAAGAGACTCTCGCTAGATGGCTGGGTCAAGGGTCAGATACAGAAGGCGGTACTTCTGGACATGTCGCGGATAGTCAGGAGGTTCCTCTGTCTGTCGCCCTGACCACCGGTAGTTTAGGCCCCGCCTCACTGCCGGCGGTACCCTAGGTTAGGTTTTTATAATGATTTTATATTTTGTATGTAGGTACCTATAGTTTTATATTTTACTTTTTATATTAATATTGTAAAACCCTAAACTAAGAATTAAAGTAAATAATAATAATAACCAAGGACAAATTCTTCCTCATTCCAAATCACGTTAGAATTTTAGCTTATGTTTCTTCGTTATCGCGGATAGGGCGAATGCGAATCTTTAGGATGCGAATGTGCGAATGCGAATGCTAATGCGAATGTCAAGGAAAAGGAAAAAAAACTGAACTTGACAAAAACTCCAAGAACACAAGTCGAACTACTTAATCAAGTAATGACAAACAACCAACGGGGTACAAATGCTTCATTTTGGTCAAAATTAATCACGTGATATATACCGGTCGGTCTGCGCGCATTGCACATGTGCGGCATGTGCGACTCGGCGGCGACGACGGGTTACTCCAGGCAAAATACGGTTTCGAAAAACAATAATTTATAATAGCGTTTTTTTTTGTTTGTTTTATTTTAAAACGTTATTCTAAGATGCTTTATTCAAGAATCCAACAAACTTTCCATCCGGTAGTAGTTATATAGATTTAAATTAAGCATTCATTGTTTTTGTTTGATTTATATTTAATATTTTAAAGCAAATGTAAATGAACCAAAATAAAGACTAAATAATTTATTAATATTTATCCTGACATTTCGGGAGCTAATTAATTATTTTTTTTTTGATGTCTGATTTTGTGTTGGATTTTGCCTCTAAGTAACTATTTAATTGATAATATATCCGTTATAATAAAAAAATCTGCTATTATAAATTATTTCCAAATTTGCCTTTTTTCCATACAAGTTGTCAGTTAATTGCCTGGACTAGGGTGGCCGGCGCGGCGTAGCGAATACAACGCAACATGCACACATTCGCATTCGCAAAAGATTCGCATCGTTTGATGCGAATGTTTAAATGATGCGGACCATTCACATATGCGGATGCGAATGCAAATATTCGTAACATCCCTAATCGCGGATATCAAAGGGAAATATTCTATTTCGATCATTAAGTGTTTCTCAAACATAACAATACTAATGTTTTATGCATTTAAAAACGGTTTTCCTTGAAATCGCATGCCGATTGACACACGATTTTTCTAATAATATATGGAATGGCGTATTTTTATTATTCAACAGTATTTATTAATTAACAATAGATACTGAATAGTTGCTCGCCTGCTGGCATATATTTACCTTGACTTCAATACAACCATCTCCAACAACCACAAAAAACTTATTACATACAAATTATACGAATAATCGCTTTAAAATTACTTAAAAAAACAACTAATACCGAACCTTTGTCTATGATCTGTTTTTAATGGCGGCCATTATACGTTCTATTTTCAAATTCAAATTTTCGAAAAAGGAACGCCGGCGCCGGCGCCATGGCTGTCGCGTTGCGGTTTTAAAAAAATATAGTCATTTCTGTTTCCGGATTAGGGGTGGGTTTTGGGGTCCAGTGGGTGTTTCAACGATTTTAAACCGATGTATGTTGAAGTTGGTATTATAATAGCACAATTTATGATGAGTTTAGCAC
This sequence comes from Epinotia nisella, assembly GCA_932294315.1. Classification (NCBI taxonomy): domain Eukaryota; kingdom Metazoa; phylum Arthropoda; class Insecta; order Lepidoptera; family Tortricidae; genus Epinotia; species Epinotia nisella. The sequence goes on from OW028699.1 coordinate 2,511,508, forward strand.
AGATTTAGGTTTTAGATTTAACGATGCGATTTGTGCCTCCACTTTTGCTATAGCAGTACCTAGTAGATTGAAAGATATTGCTGCCTCATTCTAACCTAACTATAGCAAGTTGTTATGACAAATTGTTAGGTATGTAATGGCACTAATGGCCTTTTGGACCGCTTGTTATTTAACAGTGTTATGAACTTACGACATCGTGGCTGTCACGTAGACTGGTTAATTGGCCAATATACAGTGTGGGCCCTGTAACAGGAGCAAAAAATTAAACGGTAGATTTTTAAGCTTGTGAGCAATTGTTTCTAAGTGGTTTTACGTGTACTTTTTTACTCTTTTGGAGTGATATAAGTAACTTTTTAGTTTAAATCACTAAAAAATATTGAAAAATATTTAAAACATCACACAAATATCTTTTGAAAACAAGAATGCAAAAACTATTATGACTCTACATGATTGTTACCTCAAAATCTGCTTTGACTACTGTGCTATGATCTCGTGGTGCCAAGATACATTACTCGGAGGTCATACTTTAAATCAAAATTTCTCCGGTTTTTTTTTTTAGAAATGACACAAGGAATTACTGCAGATTCTCTAAGCTTCCTTTTAAATATTTGCTCCTGTTACAGGGCCCACCCCGTATAGGACAGCCACGTCATGACAGGGTTAAGGGTTAGGTGTCACTTTTGAATTAAATATCCTAGACCCACAATCTACCTATCCCATCCCATATTTAGTAGCAACCTCAACGAGATTGCAATAAAAATAATTTTCATTTCATCGCAAAACACCAATGCGTACATAAAAAAAAAACTAAGAATTAAGAAATAGGTAACCTTTTTTAAGTTTCCGTCAAAAAGGTACTTAGCGTAGAAAGAGCGACCTTTCTGAGGTACGGTCAAGGAGTTTAATTGTCGAGCCATTTAGGTGTCAACAAATTTTGGTTTTCTAGTAGTTATGCTATGAATAGTCCAGTATAAAGTGAGCTCTAAATGGCTCAACAATTAAAGTCCGTGACTGTACTTGCAGACGATACAATACTTAACGCTATAGTAGGTACGTATAACATGCTCCGATCATACCTTTCTACTTATAAGTCAATACTTGGACAGTTAGGATGATAGGTTTTATGGTCATGTTTAACGTGACGTTTTGTTACATTTTGGCCGTAAAACGTGACCTGCTGCTGTACATCAATAATTAGAAATGACCTTAAAGCTTTAGATGTGTCCACAGAACGCAAAAAATACCCTATTATCCCTATCTTACTTATACGAGCCTGTAGAAAAGCACAAATAACTACGGAACCATTTTTTTCCGGTCTGTCCGTGGTCAGACCTTTAAGTCAATGTTAAACGTAATTATTGATATGTAATCTAATCGATTGCTATCCCCAAATATTATTATCTTTTGTGCACTTTGGCCTTACAAGTTATACATAGTTTTACAAGTAGGTAAAATGGCGACACTAATGCGATTGACAAATAACTACTATTAGACATTTGAAATGAGGCTATCCGCAGCAGAACCAAGGTAACCGATATAGCCCTCCGAATCGCTAAACTTAAGTGGCAGTGGGCGGGGCACATTGCACGTAGAACCGATGGCCGTTGGGGCGGAAAGGTTCTTGTGTGGCGACCACATACCGGAAGGCGCAGCGCGGGTAGGCCCCCCACAAGGTGGACTGATGACCAGGTAAAGGTCGCTGGAGTCCGCTGGATGCGGGTGGCGCAGGACCGGTCATTGTGGCACTCTTTGGGGGAGGCCTATGTCCAGCAGTGGACGTCTTTGGGCTGATATGATGATGATGATGATGAGCCATTTGATCTGCCGACTGTTGTGACTTGTAAAATTGTGGCTTTGTGAGACGCCACAAAGCCACAAAGCTATGTTGGCATTCAAATGGGTCTAGCGGATACCGGTATTTTTCGTTCTTTGGTTATTATGTCATTTTGGATTGGGCAGTCTAATAATACGAATTGTTACCTAAATACACGATAGAGTCCTACATTAAGAGCCTAAAATAATTCAAAATATTAGACTACTTGAAAAAACCGGTTCCGATCCCTTCTAGCAAGCCAACGCGAATTGCTGGTTTGCCCTCTGGCCAATTCACGCACCGAGCTCAGGGCTTACCGGGATTCGAACCCAGGACCTTCAGCTTGGTAGGCAGCGTCACTACCCACTAGGCTAACCGGTCGTCAAATATATAATATATATATACTAGCTTTCGGACTTCGTCCGCGTATAATGAGGTTCCTCATACAGACTTTCATTTCCTATTTCATCTCCTTAAAATGTGAGTTTTGGTATAAGAACTATCTTACGTTCATCGTTATAAATTGGTTTTGCCAATATAGACATTTAGGCGATAAAACCGGACACGTAGACAGACATTGTTTCAAAGTGTTATTAAAAACCTAATATCAATTAGAATTCTCCCAGCGCTGGGCGATTTTGGCTCAAGATCGGTCAAAGTGGAGACATACAGTGAAGGTTAATGTGCAAGCCTTCGAAGAGCGAAGACGTAACGAACTCGACGCTAAGCGCGAGGAGTTGAAGGCTCGACCACCTGCGGCCATACACTACAATTTTGTCGGAGGGGTGCTGACCTGTAGGGAATGTGGTCGCACATTCTCTGCAAATATAGGCTACGTCAGTCACCTGAGAGTTCACGAACGACGCTCCAGTTAGCCAGAATTATTCTCTTTTTCCAGTCGCCGTGCTCGAAATCGGCCAGGATGATGATGATGATGATCAATTAGAATGTTGGTCAGGTGCGAGTCGGGTTTTAGTTATCCCATACATTTAAGACCCAGCGCCTGATGAAGTCCACGAGGAAAATCACTTTGCCTCCATACAAATTTTTTCCCCTTGTTCGTCCATAAAAGGGATGAATTTTGACATACATTATAGCCTATATCCTATTCTGATATATAAGGTACATAACTGGAAAGTTTCATACAAATTCGTCCAGTAGTTTTTGAGATTAAGTGGAACGTCCATCCATCCAAACATTCACGTTTATAATATTAGTAGGATAGGATTTGGTAACGTAGTTTTTCAGAAACACAACATTCTCCACATCAAAAGCTAAATAAAATAAGATAACCCTCTAAACTCAACCCTCCGCCCTCCGTCAACCCTCACAGTCGACTGAACACCCACAATGCCTATTGATTCGCCTACTACCCTCTTTCGACGCGCAATTTCATCCCGCCAAATTGGGCCTTTTATAGGGAAAATTTAAGACAATTTTATGGTTCAAACTAGTGGAAAACTTGTTAGGATCCTTTGTTGGTTTTCGGGAGATTTCTTTTGTAGTTTAACAATGAATGTTAAACGATAATTATCTTTGAAGCTGTGGTAGCTTAGTGTGCGGTGCTGTAAAAGGTCGCGGGTTCAAATGCTGGCTCAGCCTAAAAAGATTTTTGGAATCTATGTATTTGACGACCACTTTATCTATTAGAGGTTAGAGGGAAGGGGCTCAGAGGTAGAGGAAGACACAATATATTTTTAATTATTATAAGCCTTTGTTCACGAAAAAAATTAGCCATCGAAAACTAAGTCTCCACTGTCACCCTAGGTCTAGGTAGTTCAAACCGCAATTAGATAGCCAACTCAGTATTCTTTTTCATGTGTAAGAATCTAAAATACATCCAAGTTATGCAATCCTACATAATGCCAGTTAAGGCTCAAAGCTAAAATGATTGCATAGAAATGTGTCTACTTCTGGCATGATTTAAAACAATTTATGACCTGGCCCCGTAGCATGGTTGGCCTTGTCACGCGATATGTGATAGGATAGAGCGTGCGTCACTGGCTGACACCGTTCGATAGAACGAGACGACGCTCTTATCTTGTCACTTGTCGCGTGATAAGGCCAACCATGCTACGGCTCCTGCTTACGGTAATTAAGAGTCTAGAAAGATATTCACGGAACATTATAGCATCGATAATCTATTTGAGTAAAGAAAAAAAAAGAACCTCTATGACCCAAACGTGAAAATTACAAAATCAGACTATAATCCAGAGATTTCGAAAGTAAGCCCAAACATGGATAGCAGCTGATATAAATGACGCTTAAACGGCTCAATTTGGATGAAATTTTGCACGAAGATAGTTTATGCGTTATATGTTTGCGCATGAGACTTGTTGCACGTTGCACCATGTAAAATGATCCTTTACAAGTGAATCTGAAGGCCGAAGTGCAACCTCGAAGACTATAGGACGTATCATCATCATTATATCAGCCGAAAGACATCCACTGCTGACGCTGCCGAGTGCCAAAGTGACCGGTCCTGCGCCACCCGCATCTAGCGGACTCCCGCGGCCTTTACCAGGTCTTCAATCTACCTTGTGGGGGCCTACCCACGCCGCGCCTTCCGGTACGTGGTCGCCACTCGAGAACCGCCCCGCCCCAACGGCCATCGGTTCTACGTGCAGCCCCGCTGCCAATTAAGTTTAGCGATTCTGAGGGCTATATCAGTTACCTTCGTGCTGCGGAAAGCCATCATTTCTGATGCGATCACGCAGAGATACTTCCAACATAGCCCTCTCCATTGCCCTTTGGGTAACTGAGCCTTCTTATGAGGCCCATTGTAAGCGACCACGTTTCAGTGCCATACGTCATCACTGGCAACACACACTGGTCAAAGACTCTCGTCTTGAGACACTGAAGAAGAAGAAGAAGAAGAAAATAAGTTTATTCATGACGTTTTAAAACTTAGGCTAATACATAGGAGAAGAAACAGTAGTGAACATTTTAAATCGTCATTGAAATGGCCTGCACTCAGCTTTATGTCAAGGTACCTTGTGAGTACCTTGACGCTGGTCTTCCGTGGATACCCTTCCAAGAGAACGCTCCAATACGCGGCAAACATAACTTATAGTAACAGAAATTAGCTAAATGATAAATAACATTAGACATAGTTTGAGGAGATCCAATACACTAAAACTACATTGCAATATACAAGATCAAAAAAGAAATCACAGGCTTACATACTATTTTGGGTGGACACTGCGGCATATTGGACGAAAAGATGTCGTAGCTTCCCGAGCTCTTCCCAGCCGAGTCGGATTCAACAAAAAAAAATAAGGGTTCCGTTTTTTTGCCATTTTGGCTACGGAACCCTCAAAAGGTAGGACCCACAGAGGCATGACAATAGGGCGGCACTGGAGCGTTCCGTAGGAGATCCCAGAGCCCTCCGAAATGCGTCGAGGAGGACCATTGGGGGGTTTTTAGTCGGTGCGAGTTCGACATAACCTCCGCGCCACCCGTGACCGTAACGGATTTTCCTCCCATAAAGGACGTTTACCTTATAGAAAACGGACTCTTGCGTTGCGGTCCCGAATGCATTCGTTGCAATAGGTACACGAGCAGAACCGCGCAGACTAGTAAAATATAAGACGTGAATCGAACAAATCGTGCGCATGCCCAACCGCTCTGACCACTATAATTGCGCCTGCGCATACAGTTTGCGGTCGTGATTATGTCTGTATGTTTGTCTGCGTTTACTAACTAGATCATGTCGTTTTTATTAACAACTCTGTTAATCATTCACGTATCTAAGGTCGATTATCGCTCGACATGTTTCGAACCGATTCGCGGTTCTTAGTCATGAGGGAGATCGTCGCTACTTAAAAAAATCTCGTATCTGAAAATCATCAAGTTTCTAGGAGGAACAATAAACATCCTGTATTATTGTGATTGATAAAATAAGTTCCTGTTAGTTTCATGAGATACTTTGATAGCCGGTCATTAATTTTACAAATATTCGAATAACTCACGCAAACACTTTTTATTAAATTTAATTCGTAAGATACAAGATTTTTGTTCTAGTATTGACATAATTTTGCTTTACATTTTATGGTACAAAATGAAACGAAATGTATGTTTTATGTTCATTAAATTAACTAAGTAGACTCTCGTAGAGTAGGTAACAATAGACGAACTTAAATAATAGCCAGTACCGAATAATGTAATACCTAAGTACACATATTTTATACAATTTTATTTTACAGCAGTAAAAGTCAATTTTAAAGATGATAAACATGTTACAAAAAATCTTTATGGGTACAACATTGTATTAAATAAAAGTATTAGGTACTAAAACCTGACATACGAGAAATTAATCGAAATATACACAATACAATTATTATAGGTACCGTCGATTTATCGACGTTGAAGTGTGTGCACGTGTGTATACACCTACGAGATTATTAGTTTAATGAGTTAGTAAACGAAAAAATTAAAAATAAATCAGATACAAGATTTTTTGAAAGTAGCGACGAGATGTAGTCACAAGCGTTTTTAAAAACAGGAAGACTTAGCACATCTTAAATCCAACAGTATCACGACCAATCACAAATTGTCTAAGTTAAAAATTTAACTGATGTGCTAAGTTGTTAATTATAATTACATATCTCCCTCATGACTAGGAACCGCTAATCGGTTCGAAACTTAAAATGTACAAAAAAGCAAGTCTCGAAACATTACTTGTCTCTCCCCTAACCCGGATTGTATTTTTTGGCTGACTGTTTATGTATCATAATATATTTGTATTTGTGTTATTTGTATATATGTATGATTGTGTATGTATGTTTTTATATAGAGGTATTTATGTACGTTTATTTTTATAATTATTTTGATTTTTGATTAATAATAATCTCTGCACCACCTACTGCATAATCTAGTTTTATCTCTTTCTCCGATACCCAAAGGTTGACTGGAAGAGATCGCTCTTCAGCGATAAGACCGCCTGTTGTCTACCTCTACCTACATGTTATTGTTTTGTTTCTCTCTGTAACTGCTTTGTTTGTGTGAGGTGTGCAATAAAGAGTATAGGTATGTATTGTATTGTATTGTAGTTCTCCTACCTAAAAAAGTTGTGAGATGTAACGTAAAACCGGTAAACTAAGTCAGTTATTAGCAAAATTTATAATAGGTTAGGTACAGTAGGACGGCCCTTGGGATTCAGTTGTGTCATGTCTCTGTCATTCTAACTAGAACGACAGAAGAAAAACTTTGAATGAAAGTCGGCATATAACATGCCAAAGCCTGGGAACATGCCAAAAGACGTGGTTAAAAAAAGTAATTACTATAGCTGTCAAAAGCAATTTAAAATGGCGCACAATATGTATAAACACAACGGCGAAAAGTTGGTGAGACATATTTTTATGAACGTCATATACTTACCTACTTACTTAAATATTGTACAACGTGTTGTCACTCGTATGAAACCTTATTAGCTAGTTTTACTTTTCTATTCATAATTCAGTTTAAAAACGTCAAATGGGTCGTTCTTCTTTTTTACCGACAATGATCCGAGGTTTTTCTGTTTTTTTGGTTTTTGAACTATCGAAAATTGTGGTTTTGAAGTGCGATTTAAAAAAAATGCATAGGTTTCTTCATTAGAACTAATTAAAGTTTCCTTTCTGGCCAATATAAATATTTATTTACGGTTGGTTTCTAAAAAAAAACATGTGACAAAGTGGACTCTTTCAGTGGGGACAACATTTTGGTTTACCACTCTGTCACGGCATTCTACGAAAAAAAAAACATTTAAAAAAATGCTAGTTAGAGAAAGTGAAATATTAAACATCACTAATTAATAAAATAATATGGACGTTCATTCGAACATTATAAAACCATGAACATCATTACTCAAATGAGATGCCGTAATAAGACGAGGGACAGGCTATTGTCGGTCGAAAAGAAGAACGACCCAAATAGAACCATGAAAATGATATGTCACTATCATGTCGGAAAATAAACTATAAGCTTTTACAACAACGGATTTTATTGAAACAATAAGGGAAATTCAAGCTAGGCTAGGGAAACGTAGACGAACCAAACAAAAATGTATAAATAATCGATGGTTATATTCATGAAACTACTTAAAACGCACACGTAGATTCATAATAAATGATGAAATACTCATTTATTCATTTGGTATGATTAATCATCCCTAATAGCAATGTAAATTCGCATAAAACCACGATATTTACAAAACAACTTCAAAGTCCATATTTCACACCCCATAAAAATCTGAGAAAACTACATTACTTAAACATACAAATAACTCCTTTTAAAAACACATTTACGTGTCGCCCCTGTCAACTGTGTTATAAATAAAATTAATGTTAACTTTTTGTCATTTAGAAACGAACAACGACCAACATAAAATGACCTACTGCTTCCCCTTTTAAGCCCAAAATGTCTACAAAATTTGTTTCCAGAATTAAACGTCAGAGATCAACCTAAAATGGCTGATACTCTATAGCATAATGTGACGATATGTTGAGAACTTAAAGCACTCGCGTCGTCTCCTTCCTTCCCTTAATAAACGCCGAGCTAAAGCGAGACCGCGAAAAGAGGGTCGTATTGCATATCATTATGAACTCTTAATGTAGGTAAGCCGGCGAAATATTGTTGTCTTTTTTCTTTATTCCGTTAAGCAGGAGGTTAGAGAGAGATGGTTATGTGAATTTATGATAGATTATGTACCTACTGAGGAAATATTTATGGGTTGTATGAGTAGTGTTCGGAATTTATAACGATTTTGTACTAATAAGAGTTGATTTATTAATTTGCTGATTGAAATAAACTCGGGTGTGTATTTAAGTCTTTACCTATAACTATAGAGTTTAAGTTGTATTTTAAATTGATAACAAAAATTGGATAAGTTTGACTTTCGGATACGTGATATTTTGTCGATCTGGGTCGTACAAAGATGAAAAAACATCGTCTTTCTATAGTCAAAGCTAAGGGCTTGCATGCATATGTAATTTATTTTTATCGAATATATCTCAGTTTAGAAATTTACTGATACATTTCAGACACTGCATGAAGTCAACATGCGATTTGTTTTGAATAAAATAACAAACGCTATTAAACGGTTGGTTGTCGTTTTTGCTACGATGTTAAATTAATAAATATTTACTAACCTAATTTAAATACTCGTCGAATTAGACCTGCGTGAGCTTATATTTAACCATGAACTGGAGGGAGATGGCGCTAGATCGGGTAGATAGACGATAGTAGTGCGAAAAGTTTTGGCCCAAAATTGTAGGCACTTACTTTCTACCGATATAATTGTATACGAGTGGTCAATATCACTCGTTTTTCAATTTTCTTACGCTATTTCAAAATAGCATTTCATCATTTTTGACAGTCGAGTGAAAGAGTCGAGCGCTCGAAAATCAAAAATAGGTCCCTGGACATTATTTCGCGAACGATTGGCCAGAGATGTCTCAGAATCGGGACGAGTCGAAATCAAGAGGGGAGGTATTTGTCCAGCAGTGGGACATATAGGCTTGGATAAAAAAACAACGACTGCCACCATAAACAGGACCGATCACATGGACACTATTTGCGGGACGCCTATGCCCATACGGTGATGACGATGAAATCGACTGGGTTAGTGAACCAGTTAATGTGTCCATAGTTGTAATACGCCAGGACATGGTTATATATAGGTACCACTGTTAAGGAAAAAGCACCTAGGGTCTCCGGACACACTACGGAACGCAGTCAGTAATACCAAGGCACTCTTAAACTTTTTAGAGGAGCTGGAGCCGTAGCATGGTTGGCCTTATCACGCGATAGGTGATAGGATAGAGCGTGCGTCACTGGCTGACACCGTTCGATAGAACGAGACGACGCTTTTATCTTGTCACTTGTCGCGTGATAAGGCCAACCATGCTACGGCTCCTGGGGTGGTTAGAGTAGCGCCACCCTGTCGTTTCACGCAAAATAGCCACACTGGATGTCGACTTGCGGAAAATGCCCAGTAAAACTAAGTAACTAACTAACTAACCACTGTTAAATCCCACAAAGCTTCTACACGACCCTTAATCGTGCCAAGTTTTAATGTTTGTGATGGTTGACTAATATTGGCTACTTAAGCCGCACTTAAATAATAGCTCTAGTAAAAGCAGAGAACAAAAACGTTTTAAGTAAAAAGTGCTTCCGCATTTCACATTATTTTTAGGTATCCATGTTTCTTGAGGTCTTTTACAATGTACGATAAAAATAATTCAGGGCTAGTCGTGAGCGTGACAGAAAAAATCGGTTAATAAGTAATTATTTGTTTAAGAAAACACCGGACAAGTGCGAGTTCAACTCGCGTGGTGAGGGTTCCGTATATAATCTAAATTGCTTAAGTGTTTCTGGATACTCAAACTTCTTATAGGTTTTCCTGTAATCTTTAGGCAAGGAACTATTTTCCATATTTTTTTCGGAATTTTTAGGAAATTTAACTAGTAGTTTCGGAGATAAGGGTGGGAATGGTCAATTTTCGTCTTTTTTCCTAAATTATTTCAAATCTGCTTTTGCTTAAATTATAAAAAAAAATATCTGACATGCTTACAATTACTTCTTTCATTTGATATGTCACACAATACAGTTTGCGAAACTTTTTTTTTAAATTTTCCAGTTTACCCCCCAAAAGTGGCCCCCTTGTTCAGAATTCATTAATTTACTTTACGCGTCCATCTTTGGGTCACCAATTTACATATGTGTACCAAATTTCAACTCAATCGGTTCGGTAGTTTCGGAGCAAATCGGCAGTGCCAGACGGACAGACAGACAACCGAGTGATCCTATAAGGGTTCCGTTTTTTCCTTTTGAGGTATCGGAACCCTGAAAATCACCTTATTCCTGTTAATTTTCAAACCCCTTTTAGCCATAGGTCGATATATACTTAAATGATTGATGATGATTTGATGATGATGACCTGGAATGACAAAAAGCGAAGACGACACTTGTATAGGTAGGTACTGAATAACATGAGACTTTTAATTAACTCACAGTTAACCCTCACTTAGCTCTTAGTGGCAATGGGCGGGGCACATTGCACGTAGAATCCATGGGCGTTGGAGCAGAAAGGTTGTCGAGTGGCGACCACGCACGGAAGGCTCGGCGTGGGTAGGCCCCCCCACAAGGTGGACTGATGACCTGGTAAAGGTCGCGGGAGTCCGCTGGATGCGGGTGGCGCAGGACCGGTCATTCTAATGTCGTCGTCTAATAAATGTAGGTAATCGCAGGACCGGTCACTTTGGCACTCTTAGGGGAGGCCTATGTCCAGATGGACGTCTTTCGGCCGATTTGATAATGATGATGATGATGGCTCTTATTTTGTCGCAATTTCGTGGTTGGTTCTATGGGAAAAGTAGTTCAGTATGACCATGTTCGTCACTTCTCGTCATCTCGGATAGTGACCAAAAAGTTAACTCATGCTATGTGAATATAAAATATATAAATAAATATATCCTACTAATCCTACTAAAATTATAAATGCGAAAGTTTTGATACCTATTTGAATGTTCAGATGTTTGGATGTTAGTTACTCAATCACGCCTAATCGGCTTAATCGATTTGGATGATTTTTTGCACGAAGCTAGTTTATAGCCTGGATTGAAATATGGAATAGTTTTTACAGTACACATGGTGTTACTTTCCCGCACTAGTGCGGAAATGAGCACTTTCCGTGCATATGTTGAAACTTTAAAGAGCCATATGTATTGTAAAACGTTGTACGATACACGTGCGAATAGGTAATTCGCAACTCGTGTCGATTTAAAACACTCCCTTCGGTCGTGTTTTAATTTATCACCACTCGTTGCGAATTTCCTATTTTCTGCACTTGTATCGTAAATAACTATTATCCCGGGATAGATAAATTAAAAGTAGGTGGGCCCGTGACGACACATATGCGTGCCTACGCCGTAGTCGCTTTCCGCTACATACGAGGAAAACCACTGGATCGGCTACGAGCGTAGCGCGTAGCGGTTCTGGGCACTGAATGTGTTAAACGGCTTAATCCATTTGGATGAAATTTTGCACAAAATGGTTCTTAGCCTGGATTGAAATATAGGATAGTTTTTATCCCGGGCCTACGCAGACGCATGTCGCGGGCGGAAGCCAGTACAGCACGTCTAGCACAACTTGCTGCTCAGTCGCTTCTCGCGCGACTAAGCGTCCCTATCTCACTCGCACCGTACAAATTAGAAATAGGGGGGGTAGAGCTTTCTCGACTCGCGTCGCGGTGCGGCGTCAGTTGCGCTAGCCCCGCGTGTATAAAAGCGAATCACTTATCCCTGAAATGTCATTTGACAGTATTTCAGAGGAACTTTCTCCCGCGAACGCATTGACTGTGCGATGGGGAGCTCATTGGCGCAGTCAATGCGTTCACAGGAGAGATTTTCCCGAGGGACGACAGTATCGGGTTCTTCAAGAAAGAAATGTACTAACACATTTTTAAAGAGTCGAGAACCAACCGCACGTGATACCCCTAGGGTCGCAAGCGTCCATAGGCTACGTTGACCCCTATAATCTATTTTTGATTGGAAGAGTTCGGTGACAGATGTCATCTCAGTACAGTTTATGTCATCTTTGACGTTTGATAACATAAACTGTGGGACGCTACATGTGTAGACACACTGGCACTGGCACCGTCTCACCTCCAACGGACTACTTCTAAAGCGGGTGCAGCGGCGAAAAAAGCCGAAAATCTGAAATGTAATAAATATAGAGGCCTCGGCAGAGAGTACGACTTTGTACCCTTTGGCGTCGAGACCCTCGGTCCGTGGGGTCCCAGTGCGCATAAGTTATTTGCAGAAATCGCGAAACGTCTGGTCAATGTAACTGGTGACCGAAGAGCTGGCGGCTTTCTCGCGCAACGCATCAGCATTGCAATTCAGCGAGGAAATGCCGCCAGCATCCTCGGTACAATGCCTCGAGAGCCTTTTTTAGATTTAACTTAGTTTTAATTTATCTTAGTTAATGTTAATTATAATCTTGTATTCACTTTTAATAAATATTAACTGTACTGAGATGACATCTGTCACCGGACTCTTCCGATATGAAATAGATTATAGTAGATTGTGATCAGACCGTACGATTGTTTGCCACCCCTAGTAAAAACAAACGTGACGATTACGTGAGTGTTTCGTGTCGCAGCTTATAAAAAGCTTCTTCCCGTGACGGCGCAAAAGCTTTTAAGCTTTCTGTCAACTTGGATACTACGACATATTATATTTACGTCGGAACGTCACTTAGCGTAATGTAGTTATTTTTTGGTGTGGTCTGCTATCTGATTATAAGGCAGAATGTTGTAATTATATACAGTAATGTATATAATTATTAACTTAGAATCGAGTTGTTTAAAAAAAAACTGCAGTTTATACAAATGTATATACAAATATTGCTCGTTTAATAGTATAGGAGATATAGCATAAAGGTGTCAAAATTAAAAATCAATATTGTTTCAACGTTTTTATAATCTAAATATGCGTCTTTTTTTATTTGAAAGTAAATACAAGATGATGATTAACATTGACTAAATTAAATTAAAACTAAGTTAAATCTAAAAAAGGCCCTCGAGGCATTGTACCGAGGATGCTGGCGGCATTTCCTCGCTGAATTGCAATGTTGATGCGTTGCGCGAGAAAGCCGCCAGCTCTTCGGTCACCAGTTACATCGACCAGACGTTTCGCGATTTCTGCAAATAACTTATGCGCACTGGGACCCCACGGACCGAGTGTCTCGACGCCCAAGAATACAAAGTCGTACTCATATGCATCTTAATTCAAGTATGTATCGAATTCGCAATTTCATCAAGTAGGTAGGTAAATAATGAATACCCCTTACTCGAAACAACATGACTGTCACGCTAAATAATATTAAAATTTAACCAAAAACACAATTAATGTCAACCGCGTTACTCCACCCTACAAACCAGTCCCATCCATCAAAACACGCCAATATAACTCTTGATGCAACGCAATAAGGGCTAGTCAAAGTCCTGAATACATTGGTTAGGTTAAGGGGTGCGTTGCTATGGCAACCGACGAGGGCGTAGTATACGTAGGTAAGTATATAGTATATAATGAAGAGGGTGGTTTGTGAGGGCTGTTTTGGGTAGGGTAAGGAAAACGTAGGTTTTTTGGGGCTTGTTTGACTTTTTGGGGAATAAGTTGTAACTAATGATAACGCTTACTATAGCTAAAAAACTTAACCCGTTCGCTGACAATAGGTAGGTACGTCGACAGGCCATATGTAGGCTTAACAACGCTTAATGACGGTACTGTCAGCGAAAGTGTTAACTAGCCCGCTTGGAGTATTTCTTTTGTTTGTGACATAAATTATGAATATGTAATGTCGCTCGCTCTTACATGAAATAATTATTAATAGACTGGCTTCCGCCCGCGACTTCGTCTGCGTGGACCCGGGATATAAACAATCCTATATTTTAATCCAGACTATAAACTACCTTCGTGCAAAATGTCATCCAAATCGGTTGAGCCGTTTAAGCGTGATTAAGTAACAAACATCCAAACATCTAAACATCCAAACATCCAAAGATTTAAACATCCAAATTTTCGCATTTATAATATTACTAGGATTCGATTTAGATTTATTTATTTCAAGATAAAAATTACATTATAAAGGCTTTATATTGTAGGTTTTATCTTCAAATAAATAAATCTAAATCTAATCTATTAATAATTATTTCATATAAGAGCAACATTACATAAAGCATGCAATGTTAAAATTATAAGAATCCTTAACACGATCCTCGATAGAAATAAAAATAATATTCAAAATGTCAATACAGAAAGTGGAAACGGTGTCTCCGAAAACGGATAACAATTCAGAATCGGCATCAGAAAATTATTTATTGCCACAAAATTATACTAAAAGTTTACAAAAAATTCTTAGTTTTTATCACTTTTTATCCGAAACACGGCGACTAAAATATTAAGGGTCGTTCTTCTTTTCGACCGACAATAGCCTGTCCTTCGTCTTATTACGGCATCTCATTTGAGTAATGATGTTTACGGTTTTATAATGTTCAAATGAACGTCCATATTATTTTATTAATTAGTGATATTTAATATTTCACTTTCTCTAACTAGCATTTTTTTAAATGTTTTTATTTTTCGTAGAAGTCCGTGACAGAGTGGTATAACCAAAATGTTGTCCCCACTGAAAGAGTCCACTTTCTCACATTTTTTTTTAAACTAACCGTAAACAAATATGTATATTGGCCGGAAAGGAAACTTTAATTAGTGTTAATGAAGAAACCAATGCATTTTTTTTAAATCGCACTTCAAAATCACAATTTTGGATAGTTCAAAAACCAAAAAAAAAGGAAAACCTCGATTCATTGTCGGTAAAAAAGAAGAACGACCCACATAGTCCCTGGGCGACCGAGCTCTGCTCGGGTGTAAATAGAGAAAATACGGAAAAAACGAAGTTTTCCAGACATGAGACCCAGCTAGATCGATTTCTCGCCCCCGTAAACCCCCAACATTCCAAATTTCATCGAAATCGTTAGAGCCGTTTCCAAGAACGTGATTGCAAATATATATATTATATAGGATGTATATTTGACGACCGAATAGCCTAGTGGTTAGAGGACCTGACTATGAAGCATGAGGTCCCGGGTTCGATCCCCGGTCGGGGCAGATATTTGTATGATGAATAAGTACGAATGTTTGTTCTCGAGTCTTGGATGTTTAATATCTATTTAAGTATGTATTTATCTATATAAGTATGTTTATCCGTTGTCTAGTACCCATAGTACAGGCTTTGCCTAGTTTGGGACTAGATCAATTGGTGTGAATTGTCCCACGACATTTTTTTTTGTATTCACGTTCTCGAAAACGGCTCTAACGTTCAATTATCTGTTTTAGATCCCATAAGTATCTGGGGACATTCGTTTTCTCCGTATTTTCTATACGAGCAGAGCTCGGTCGCCCAGGTGCTGTTAATGATAATATGATTCAACACTATTATAATTTGGCCACATCAGTTGTAATACCATTCCAATTAACAATACTAACGAGTTACAAATATAATTAATTATGGTGTAAATAACAGGTAATTATTAATAGGCAATTATTATTTGTTAAAAAATAAGTACTAAACTCAATTTTCATTAGCTCCTATTAAAAACGGGTATTATTGGCCACTTAGCACTGACGCTTGATTAACATTGTTATTATAATTAATTAACAAGCATAATAACAGTAGCATTTACCGCGATGACTGATGATAATAGGTATTATATAATGATTTAATATAAAAAAGAGGTAGGTAGGCCACACTAAAATTAAGTCAATTGGCACAACTTGCCTCAGTTTCGAGTCGTCAATGGAAACGTTAGCTGTCAGATTTGGTGGCCATTTTTAAACACGGAGTTTCGTATAGACAACATATCTACCTCTTTTTTATATTACATCATTGGTATTATAGGTAAAGGTATGATATAGGTACCTATAGCCCGCGCGGTGCCACCCGCGTGTTCCAAAGAACCCTATGTCCATATAGAATACATTATCATCGTCATATCAGCCGAAAGACGTCCACTGCTGGACATAGGCCTCCCCCAAAGAGTGCCACAATGACCTTAGGTGGGTCCGAAATTAAAGTTCGCGACTGTACAAGACTGCACTATAATTTTAACAGCCGTCATCCCGGTACAATAAACGTCAATGATGACACAAATTGTACTGGGATGACAGGTGTCAAATATTGGATGTAAGGGCAGTGTAACTAGTCTAGAGAGAATACTTCGGTGTTGTTCTTAGGTACCCTCCAATATAGACTATATATTGGATAGTACATAAGAAAAGCACCGGTTGCTAAACCAGGACGTATATAATCTCTCACTTAACTAGTAACTAAATAAATACCATCCATCAATGCAACCAACAATACCAAAACACCTTATGAAATTACGGTAAACAAACGTTAGCGCGTTGTACAAATCGACCCACACGTAACAACGGCATCTACCGGCCAATTAGGCAAACCGTCTTAATGACAAACAAAGAATGAACATTGATTAACAAAGAAGACACGCGCCACAGAATAAAAATAGCCTATGTCTGTCCCGAAAGTATTCTATACAGGTGAAAAGTTTTTAAAATTGGATTAGAAGTTTAGGAGGATACCTGGCCCCCTCCCCTACATACAAACTTGCAATTCACTGACATTACGTAAAAATGGTAATTTAACTACCCATATGGCTATATTGTTTTACAACGATAGCGCCAAGCTATCTACGAGTAGGTACGTATAGGTACTGTACAATGTACGTACATCGTACATATTATGTCAAAATGGCGCTACATATTTTGTAAGTTCGTATTTGGCGGTATTATTTGGATAGACAGCTGAATATTTAATTATATAGCGAACAGTATACATGTATTATATATAAATATCCAAGTTCAACGATGAAGAAAATTATTTCAACTGAAAAGTCTTCTAGGTATAAAAACCGTAATTTCAAAAAAAATGCGTTTGAAATCGTTAAAAATCGCACATTTCTAATCTTCTTCATCGAAAACTAAACCCAGTGAACCTAAGCACTCTTAATACCCTCGAAGGCTCTGGAAAGCCCTCAATACTTTCAAAACCAAAACATACTAACTCCAAACTTAAAATAATCGTAATTTCAACCTACTTCGTATCAGAATAAAACTCTAATTAGCTTAGCATACTGCTCGCAAAATATCATTTTTCTTTTAAGACCAAAACTGCGCTTAAATGCGTTCGAATTTCGAATATACAAAACGTTAAAATAGAAACGTCGTAACTCCAATTTTAAGTTCAATCTATTTTGAGTCTTATTTCCTGTGATTTAGAGTTGAATTTTCTTGTAAATTTAGACAGTATTAAAGTAGTTTTTTTCGTATTTGGTACTCAAAGTCGCCATTGTTCGTCCATTGTTTTTCGAGATTCGTTACTTGTATTGTTTTGGAGGATTTTTCATTTGTACCAAGGGGGATTGAAATAGTTTTTTTGTGTGGAAATGTTTTACAGTTTAACTGTGAATCAAGATGTTAACTAGTGGCCCGTGAGCTGGAGAACTCGCAAGTCAGTCTTTTCTTATTTATTTATTTTTATTTCGGAAAACTTCGGTTCGGCATAAAAAAAATATAATTATTGAACCTGCCCACAAAATTCTACGAAAATCGGTTGGGAAATGCGACCTGTAGATGAGAACATCCGGGTATCTGGATATCCGGACATACGAAATAGTTTCTGCCCAAGCTGAAACGGAGAATTTCTATCGCTTCGCTCGCTCGTTCGATTAGTAAATTCCGTAGCCTAGAAATCGGGAGGTCCGGGAAAGTGTGATCCGGTCTTAAACAGGCGCGGATCCAACCCTCAAAATAGGTTGTGGTCACAGCCACCTGAAAATCGGCGAAGTTCGAGTCGCTCATGAACAATCATGACACATGAACGACTTTTGAATGATTGAAATGACACAAGTCTTTTAAGGGTTGTGGGCATGCCCATCGTGTCCACAACGGTGGATCCGCCCTAGGTCTTAAATCAAACAAACTGCCTACATTTGTCCCTAATATTTATTTGTTACTGGCCAGGAAGTGGGACTTTCCGCGCGCGTAGAGGATGAGATACAAGAAGAGTCGCCGGCACGGTCGTCTCAAGTTGACTCTCCATACAAACGAGTATGATATCTAGATCGGAAAATCGTTTCCGTTGCTATAAATTATAATAGAAATATCATCATCATCATCATCATATCAGCCGAAAGACGTCCACTGCTGGACATAGGCCTCCCCCAAAGTGTGCCACAGTAACCGGTCCTGCGCCACCCGCATCCAGCGGACTCCAGCGACCTTTACCAGGTCATCAGCCCACCTTGTGGGGGGCCTACCCACGCTGCGCCTTCCGGTACGCGGTCGCCACTCGAGAACCTTTCCGCCCCAATAGAAATATGATGGAATTTTTTTAAGCGATTAAAGACTATATGAAAAACGTTCAACTCGCTCTATTTTTTTCTAGTGCTCAGACTTTATGCCATTAAATTAAGTTCTATAGTAAAACATTGATTATATTTTTAATTTTCATATATTCATATTCATATTCATATTCATATTTATTCGTTGCAACCATGGTATTTACAAAGGTGTTCTTAAAATCTAACCAGTACAAGCATGGACCCTACTAGGGTGTAGCAACATGTTTAAACTAAACCTAAGGATAAAAAATAAAATAAAATATATAAATTCTGCACATTAGGTAACAACATATTTTTTATAAAAAAGATATCTATTTTAATACTTACATCGACACATAATATGACTAATAACTAATGACCCATGAACTCTTGTAGAGAATATGGGCATTCCGTTACAAGATAAGCCTTAAGTTTATTTACAAAGATATTATATTTTGCTTCATTTCGAATATATTGTGGAATATTGTTATAAATTTTTATAGACATAGTTAGACATTGTTAGTTTGGCGGGAACTGCTTGAACTATTTTATTGCGCTGACGTAGGTTATGTGTATGTGGGTTTACGTGTTCGGGTTTGGGGTATAGATGATGATGTTTTCGTATAAATTTGCATGATTCTAATATATACAGAGATGTTAGGGTAAGTATCTTTAGTTTAAAAAAGTATGGTCTGCAGCTCTCTTCATTTCTAATATTAGTGAGTACTCTAATACATCTTTTCTGAAGTAAAAATAAATCTTTAGCATTCACACTACTGCCCCACAACACTATTCCATATTGGAGCCATGACTGGGCAAAAGCATGATATGCACAGACAGCGGTCTTTAAGTTAGTATTTATTAATATTTGTCTAAGGGCGTAAGCAAACCTAGACAGCTTGGTTGAAATTTTATCGACGTGGACTTTCCAGTTTATGTGTTCGTCAATGTTTAAGCCGAGAAGTGGACAGGTGCTGGTAGGTTCTAATTTATCATTTCGGTAGGAATATTTAATTTCTAAAGCTGATCTCTGATGCGGTCTAAACTGAATTAAATTCGTTTTTTGCAGGTTTATGTTTAGATTGTGATCTTGAAGCCAGGGTAATATTGTATTAAATGTGGTATCTAGGGTATTCGTGACTTCATTTGTGCTCGCGCCGGGAAAAATTATAGAAATGTCATCTGCATAAAGTAGTGTTTTAATATTAATAGAATTTAGTAATTTTGGTAAGTCGTTAATATATAAAATAAAGAGAATGCATCCTAGTACACTTCCTTGTGGAATAGAGCATGTTGTATTTACTAAAGGTGAACGGACTTTGGATAATGTTTTGGTATTGTCATTGAAAAAATCTATTTCAACTATTTGTTGGCGGTTGTTGAGATACGATTTAAACCAGTCATGCGCCATACCGCGGACACCTATTCCGTAAAGCTTATTTAATAGGATATCATGTTGGACTCGATCGTATGCTTTGCTCATATCTAGTAGCAACCCAAACGCGTGTTTCTTGTTGTCTATTAATGTTAAAGCGTCTTGGATAAATGTATAAACTGTTAGTGTTGTAGACCTTTGCTTTCTAAACCCATATTGTCTTTCATCAAAAACATTAAATTTATTACAGAAAGAAGTAAGCCGTTTCGCCATAATCATTTCGAATATCTTTGAAAAAGTACTGAGTAAAGCTATAGGGCGGTAGTTTTCGGGGTCTGAAAGGTCTCCTTTTTTTGGAATTGGTTTAATTATGGAAATTTTTAAGCACTCCGGGAATATTCCGGACGAAAAGGACTGGTTGATTAGGTTTGTGAGAGGTATTGTAAGCTCATTGGCACATGATTTTACAAGCGTAGGGGGTATCTCATCCATTCCATAACTAGTTTTATTTTTTAACTGTAGTATGCATTTATGGGTCTCAGATGGGTGGACCGGTGATAAGAAGAATGTATTGGTGGTGGGATCAATAACGGGGTGGCCGCTCGGTTTAGTATTTGTTATGTTTAAGCCTACGGAAGCAAAAAAGTTATTGAAGGTAGTGGTCACTTCTTGTGGGTTATCAGTTAGGCTACCGTTGATTTTTAAACTCATATTTTCTCTTCTTTTTACCTTCGTTTTATTTGTTTGTTCACCGACTATTTGCCAGACTGTCTTTATTTTGTTTTTAGATTTATTTATTTTATTGATACGTATTTTTTTTGAAATATATACTGTTCGTTTTAGAATTTTATCATATGTTTTTAAGTGTTTTTTTAAAAGTGGGTCGTCAGTTTGACCAATAAATATTTTTAGCTGGCGTTTATGTTTACACGAGACTTTTATTCCTCGACTTAACCATTGTCTTTTCGGACCAGGTTTAGGTTTAAATCGTTTTAGTGGAATGCATCGATCAAGCAATTTTTTTATTTCGGTGTGAAATCTATCGAAGTTTTCATTTATCATATTTTGTGGGATGATTATGGATGTAAAGTCAACTTTTTGCAATTCAGATTTGAATATTAGAATGTTTTTTTCAGTATAATAACGATTGAGATAGGTGTATTCACTTCGCTGAGCTTTCGACTTTTCAGATATACTTTGTGCAGTAACAAGGACTCCTCTGTGGTCTGAGAAGCCAAGCTCCACGATATCAATACCCAGATCAGTTACATCAAAGTTTGTAAATAATATATCTAAACACGTTTTTGTATTTGTTGATACTCTTGTGGGTTCCTTTACGTGCTGGTGAAAGTTACAGTTTCTAAAAAGATTTAGCAAGTTCTGAGACAGGGTTGTTTTCTTAAGAACGTCAACATTTAGATCTCCGCCAATGATTACGTTTTTTTTACTGTATTTTATGTTTACAAGTTGAAGGAGTTTATCTAGTTGTTCAAAGAATAAGTCGGGTCTTCGGGCATTGTTAGGCCAGTATACAGTAATTAATATTAAATTTCGTTTGCGTATTTCAATTGCGCAAGTTTCAAATATACATTCTACTGATAACTTATTAATATCTACTAACTCTACGTATTCAATTGTATCCTTCAGAAATATACAAACTCCACCTCCTTCGTGACTCGACCTGCAGTAACAGCTTGCTAAATTATAGCCTTCTAATTTGAGTAGATCAAGTTGAGACGTCGATATCCAAGTTTCAGAAATACACAAGGCGTCAATAAATGTCTTATCATCTATAAGAGACTCAATCTGGTGAATTTTATTTTTAATACTACACATATTCTGGAACAATATCCCGGATTTCTGTGATTTAGGGACGAAAAGTTTTGACTTGCGGCGTCGGTGATGGCAAGTGCGGTGTCGATGTCGACTGTTGTGGTGTATCTCCAGCAATGCTTCCTGGTCGTGGTTGATTGTTTATGCTTGTTGAAGTTGTCGATAATGTAATCTGGTTCCTATTTTCAGTTTCGGGGTGGGCTTGTAGCACAGGAATTTCTTTTCCGTTTACAAACAGTTTGTTATTGCGTAATACAGCGTTTTGTCCGCTCTGTCTCGCTTCTCGTAGTTTATCTCTAAGTAAGTTTCGGTTGCGCAGGCTATCACGGTCTAAGAACTGTGCAACAAATAAGCCTGTGTTTTTGAAGTACATGGCGTTTTCTATAATGTGTTTGGTTATTCTTTTACTTAAGAGTTCTATAACAATAGGGCGCCGTGAACCTCTACGGCCTATGCGCCAAATCTCCTCGATTTGTCCTGTTAGATCTATATTATAAATGTCATAGAAAATTCTCAGGACTTGTTCAAACAGCACGGGTTCCGATTCTCGTTCGTATTCGTTAAGGCCATAGAGGACCAGCCGTTTTGCATGTTCAGCAAGATTAGTGTAAGTTGAAATAGTCAGCAAAGGATTCGAGCTATTTTTATAGTTGTTCATATCGTTTGACATACCTTTTTATTTTAGGAAGTTTTACATTTTAATTTATACGCAATCGTTTATTTTGCCTCCTTCCCTTACCTATTGGTATAAGATCTTTGAAATACTTTAAACAGACATAGGTATTTTAGGACGGAAAGCAAATGGTTTTTAAAAGGTGAGAAACTCACAGCCAACTTTAAAAAAGCTTACTATTCAAACTACCTACATATTCATTTACGACAGTCATGTCAAACAAAACAGCATAGCGTAGTCCTGTAAATTTAAAAATAGCGTTTCTTAAAACACAGTCAATGACACATACGACCTTCTTAAAGAAAACCTTTGACACTGGCCGGGCGAAATTCAAACATAAAAAAATATCAACGGCACAAAAATATCGTAACATTAAACACGTGCAACAAAAACCAGCCAAGTGAAATTGAACTTTATTCCAATGCGGTAAAGACTGACATGTGAGGCTTTTCTCATCGGTAATTATCGTTCTGTCAATAATTAGGTAGTCGTACTGTATGCATCTGTCACACGTAGCGTGAGTACAGTCGCGCACTGAGCGCTTTAGAGGGCGCTACAGTGCTCACTAGCGCCACCGGTAAATACATACATACATATAATCACGCCTCTTTCTCAGGGGGTAGGCAGAGATCACGAATCTCCATTTGCTACGATCCTGACAAACCACTTTCGCTTCACTCACCTTCATAACATTTCTCATACATAAATATAAATAAATATAAATATAGTGGGACAATTCACACCAATTGATCTAGTCCCAAACTAGGCAAAGCCTGTATTATGGGTACTAGACAACGAATAAACATACTTGTATAGATAAATACATACTTAAATAGATATTAAACATCCAAGACTCGAGAACAAACATTCGTATTCGTCATACAAATATCTGCCCCGACCGGGGATCGAACCCGGGACCTCAAGCTTCATAGTCAGGTTCTCTAACCACTAGGCTATTCGGTCGTCTCATGCTCGTCGGTTGGTACTTTTGACCTGGCCTTTTTGTAACATTTCTCCAATTTGATCGGAGAAAGTTCGCCTAGGTCTTCCCCTTCCAATTTGCCCTTCCACTCTTTTTACATACACTCTCTTCGTTAATCTTCTTTCATCCATCCTCTCTACATGCCCAAACCACCTTAACTGGTAAATAAGTGATTATTTAAACTTAACGATAGATATTTAAAAAAGGAGGCCACTACACACTGTACTTTGTATTTATCTACCTTGTGAATACATCAAACTAGTTTTTTTGTTGCTGGATTCGTCGATCTATGAACTCAAAAGAAAAACGGCCGTTTCAACTTTGGACGCATCTATTGACGTATCCAGCAACATAAAAACTAGTTCGATGTATTCATAAGGTATGGCTGGCTTGCCTTCATTGGCCGTCCAGAGAGGAGTCGTCAGAGCTATATGCTCCTGGGGTGGAAGTGTTAAAGGGCACAACGCCGCGAGTAACTTCGGAGAAAGCGCAGCACCAGCACCACCTCTCGACACCCCTGAGCCGCTCACACCGGTGTTGCTCCTGTCCTGCTAGCATAACTTGACTCTCAACTCTACTCGCGCGCAAGATAGACTATCCGTCACTTTCTGATTAATGCTGTCAAAACGTGACACATAGTCTATCACACGCGCGAGTAGAGTAGAGAGTCAAGTTATGCTAGCAGGGCTGGCCGTCTATACGGCGGCATTTTCAGGCGCCCATCTAATGAGCGGCTAGTCACCGCCTGCCTCGATAACTTTGCGGATAACATTGTTATGGCAGGTGTCCGGACCTCTTCGCAATAGCCCAATTTTATTGTCCACCCAAATCTCATCACTATATAGATCCGTTCTCTATTCCATTTTCCATAATAGCTCCAACGCCAGTTGGGACCGGTTCACGGGTATCTAACCGATGTACCTACCCGTGAATGGGTTCTAAGCAGGTGTACTCATGATATTAAACTTCGTCTCTAAAGGGCCTCTACGTATTGGATCTATATCCCCACTCACGCCTTCCAAATGACCGGGGTTCGCCCCGTGAATTTAAATCGGAGGTACATATGAAATGAAATGAAATTATTTATATCGGACATCGGGTATCCATCTAAACACAAAAAAAGAAAAAAAAAGAACACAAAATTAGGTATGTTCGTAATAAGATATTAATTGCCTAGGTTAGTTAAATACAAAATGCTCATTAGAATGCACATGGAAAGTCATCCAATGAGTAATGATAGGACTGTCCATCCTTTTCGCGACCACTTTCAGGAGAGTGTTGGTGCTCGCGCGCACGCGGCCCCACAGGGACGCCACGCGCTTGCGCAGCACGGCTTGGAAGCCGTCAGTGCTCCACTCAGCGAACATCCCTGACGCGCTGCAGCGCCAAGGCAGCCCCAACACCCCCCTGAAGGTGTTGTTATACTGGACACGCAGAGCACTGAGGGTCTTTTTGGTGTAGTTGCTCCACAGGTTGCATGTGTATAGATTTTGGCAGTAAGTTTTGAACAGAGTTATCTTTACCTCGCGAGAACAGCGTGCAAACCTGCGTGACAACATATTACCCCTAACCGACAGTGCTCTGCGTTCCCGTTCCATTTCGATATCATCTTTGAGGGTGTCTGTGACCCAATGTCCCAAATATTTAAATTTAGACACAGTCAGAAGAGGAGCACCGTTGAGACTTATGGGCGGAATCGAGTACGGTTTATTGCCAGATTTAAATACGAGAACTTCACTCTTCTTAACATTATATTTGAGACCGTGGGCCACAGCAAACCTTTCACATATGGATAACAAAAATTTTAGACCGTTTACTGAGGGATTCAGCAGCACCATGTCGTCAGGATAGCTGATGTTACACAATAATAATAATAAAATCATTTATTTCGGAAGTATTTCCATAACTGTTTTACGGTAGTATATTTTATCTAAACATGACCATGGCTCACGATTGTTTAAATGCGATTTTGCGGTAGACTGTACTCGCAAGATGTCACTGCGCACGTCAGACCGCAAAGCGTGGTGACAGATGGACCGACACCCGACACTTCGCGTTCCTATCCGTGAACTTACCACCACTTACTACATTCCACTGTTGTAGAACCACAAAAACTGCAGGCATTCGAAAAGAAACCGCAATGGCCTCATTTTGCAAATTCGTTAGCACCTATTCGTAAGCCGGTGTCCTTAGATACGAGTATAACCTAAATCCAAAAACGATCACTTAAAATAGAATCCACAATTGGGCACAAATCATTGTTCAGTTTCAAAATGTTAGTTAAATGTAAGTTATTTTTAGCTCATCCTTGAAAATAATAATTACTTATGGTAAATGTCACTTTCCAGTCTCTTTAAATTCGTACCATGTACCTACTTATATACTTACTTAACACTAAATTTACATGTACTTGTGTCTTAGTCATACTTACACTGATACTGCGTCGTGAACCGGTATATATAGTAGATTGTTATCCAAGGGCTGAAAGGCACCCATTTCTGACGAGATATTTTGGTGCTCGAACGAAGTGAGAGCGCCAATGGTTCGAGTCAGAAATGGGTGATTTTCCCCCGAGTTAAACACTCTACTTTTCATATCGACGAGGAAAGTAAAAAACAAGTGACGGAAAATTTAACAATAATGTTTTGTACTTATTTTTAGTATTAGTTGAAGAGTGGCTGTATGCCCTTCTGCCTTAGCTCAACTTTAAGTTTTAAAAAAAGGTTTGTGGGTGTATTCCATCTGTCACCACCTCATAGAGCCTAGTGAATATTTTAGTTTTTTTGAGTCAATACCATGTCTTTAAATTCAGCCAGTAGCTTGCAGCAAATTGTGGAATGTGAGATGTAAGTATGGACTTGTATGGAAAAGAGTTAAAATGGGTAGGTAACATTCATTTGTCATTGTCATTGCCATGCCCTAAGAACTCATGTGAAACTGTATATATTTTTATGTAAGATCTTAAACACCATGGTTGCAAT
Source organism: Epinotia nisella (assembly GCA_932294315.1). Taxonomy (NCBI): domain Eukaryota; kingdom Metazoa; phylum Arthropoda; class Insecta; order Lepidoptera; family Tortricidae; genus Epinotia; species Epinotia nisella. The sequence goes on from OW028699.1 coordinate 2,538,110, forward strand.
AAAAAATGATTGATTTGATTTGATTCATTGCCCATTTGTATTCTGTAAAACTTTTCGTAGTTAAGTCAAGACCAAAAATTTTGGACTGAGTCTTGTCTTAACATCCTAAGAGCAGTTGCGGCAATAATTCGACATGGGCAATATTAGCAGAAGTATAGATAACTTTACCCGCGAACAAAATCGATAAAAATGTGGAATAGATATTGATTTAAAATATATTTCTCCTCATGGTCACATGCGTATGACTACGAAGGATTCGTTAAGCAAAAAACAATATCATCCCATCATAGAAAAAATATGAGATCAGTTTTATTCCTAAATAATTTACTTTAAAAACAAAGTTTTAACCGACTTCAAATCAGTAGCCGAATTGCTTCAAGTTTGCCTATAAAATTTGAAGAGTTCCCTCGATTTCTCCAGAATCCGAACATCAGAACTGGATTTTGTTGACAACGGCACCAAACTGGAAGTATATGCTTTCAAACAAAGAATTTTTTTTCTAATCGGTTCATAAATTACCGAGTTATCGCGTAACAAACACACAAAAAAAAATACAGTCGAATTGAGAACGTCCTCTTTTTTTGAAATAGGTTAAAAAGCGGGCAAAGTAGGTGTATATGACGGTACCAAAACACATTTATTAAAACTTTTTTTTACAACCTTATTATCAACTTGCAATGCAACTAAGTTTTTTAAGTTGATGGTTAAACGGGTGCAAATTGTGCCTCTATTCGTATCTTCGCCTATATTCTTATCACAATATGAACTCCTCAAAAAACACAAACCCAGTGACATCACCTTAAATTGTGTCCCAAATCCCGTCAAAAAAAACCGGAAAGATCCGAACCGTAATTACGCACAAACAAACAAAAAGCGAACGAATAATAGTTCAAAATTATAGTGCGACGGCGCATAATTTTTGAAGTTTCGGACGAAGCGTGTCATTTTTGTTTTTCTAAAAATCGGTAAATTGTTGGCGGTGATCGGTTTTTGTGGCTTTTGGTGTGGCGCCACGTATGTAGGGTAGTTTGGTGATTATCATAGAGGCATGTGGTTATATTCTATACTAATGTAATGTTATAGAGAGGAAACGTCTGTCAGGACGCAGCTTTAACAATAAATTTTTGGGGACAATCTTATACGAAGTGAACTTTTCCCAGAATAAGCTTAATAAGGCTTGTAAGTTGGGTACTAGACGACGATATATGTAATACATGTGTAGACACACTGGCACCGTCTCACCTCCAACGAACTACTTCTAAAGCGGGTGCAGCGGCGGAAAACGCCGAAAATCTGAAATGTAATAAATGTAGAGGCCTCGGCAGAGAGTACGACTTTGTACCCTTTGGCGTCGAGACCCTCGGTCCGTGGGGTCCCAGTGCACATAAGTTATTTGCAGAAATCGCGAAACGTCTGGTCGATGTAACTGGTGAGGGAAGAGCTGGCGGCTTTCTCGCGCAACGCATCAGCATTGCAATTCAGCGAGGAAATGCCGCCAGCATCCTCGGTACAATGCCTCGAGGGCCTTTTTTAGATTTAACTTAGTTTTAATTTAATTTAGTTAATGTTAATTATCATCTTGTATTTACTTCAGGCTTGTAAGTTATTCAAGTATTCAAGTATTTTATTGCATTCATGTTGTTATATTATAGTATAGTACAGTCGAGTTCTCCAATATCTATACATACAACCTTTCAAAAATATATGTACACAGGCTTTATTATTACTGACACAAGACACATGTGTAGATATTTTTGAAAGGTTGTCTGTATAGATATTGGAGAAATCGACTATACATAGTTGACACATTTAAGTCTTAAACATGAACCCTGTAAGGGCATCGCAATACCTACATAGGTATTTATACACTCAAGAGCAAAAGTTTCGGGTACACTTTGTATAGAATTTCAGTACAAACTGTACCCAAAACTTTTGCTCTTGAGTGTAGATTAACTTAGAACTAATATTCTAACAGAATAACATAAGCCGTAGGCACCAACGGTATACATAGATATTTCTAATAGGCATTGTCTTGTGTGTGTATCTTTATGCATTTGTTGTTTGTATGTGTGTAACTTTATGTATTGCATTTGTAGGTAGAAAGTAATAGCCTGCAATTTTGACACTGAAATCGTATTTACTTTTACTTAATTTTCGAGCCCTCAAAAGTCAAAAATCGGCACCCTGTTTCAAAAACTTAACAATACGACAGTTTTGTTGACAACAGAAACGTAAACTATTCATCTGTTCTCAACTATCGAGCACAGTTTTCATCTTTTAATTTTGCTATTTTAACACGTTCACGGACAGTACGGCCACAGGCGTAAATTGAGACCCCCGTGATACGGCACTATGGCTGTGGCCGGTGATCTTCACCGCGACAAATCTGCCA